>OY728126.1:323484452-326150285 GCA_963277665.1 Viscum album | reverse complement strand
TTTTCTCAGCTCTATAGTAGTTTCTGAGGCTTACTATCTGGAAAACCCCAGAATACACGGTGAGTAATGTTTCAACACACATTGTGTGTCCTTCTATTTAGAAAGTAACTGTATTTTCTAAGTACATGTCGTGTACCGTATGTACATGTTGTGTAGTCTCTAACCATGTCAAAGACTATGTGGGAAGAGACACGGAATAGGGAATTTCTTGGGAAAACACATCATGTACCGGTTGTGCATGCTTTGTGGTGTTGACCTTGTGTCCACCCATGTGACTAACAAGATGGACGGATAATCCTTAAGACTATACATGCCTTGTTAGTATTGAACACGCTGTGTAATATGACCTGGGTAGATGATCGTGTCAATAACAACACAGGTCAGTGCTATCCTATCTCGTACACACCATTTCCATCTGAAACACACTGTGTAGTGTAAACTGGGTACAGCAGGTCATGTCACTAACAACATGGGCCAAGTGAAGCTTGTTTAGTACACATTGAGTCTTCATTGAACATGCCATGTAGTCTTGTCTTAATGAGAGATGTGTGGCTTAACCGTGTAGAAGGACCCGGACAGGGAAAGGGGATTCAAGTACACACCGTGTGGTAGGACAACACGCCATGTGTCTGGGGTGTTACTTGACCAGTGTGGAAGAAGTACACTCCCATGTGAATTGATTCAGGGAACATGCCATGTAGGAAGTATACACACCATGTAGTCATGTTTTACATAACTTGAATGATTTCTTTCTCTTGTTTTCCTTTAGTGCCTTCAGTTTTCAGTCATTGATAATCTTGATCTAAGGTGTGCACATGACCTTTCAAAGTCATGCCATCGAAACATCCTCCAGTTGTACGCGAGTTGCCAGGTGATGATCAGAAACTGGATATGGATTATCAGGGACTACCTGTAGATCCTCGAGTTATGCCAGTCTTGGCATTAGCCATTATACCTGACATGGGTGTTGATGCACAGTTCAAAGAGGGTTTCATGAGTATGATGCAGACCTTTCCAGGAGCGCTGCCTCCTGCCCTATCAATGGCAGATTTGACGCGAGTCTTTCAGGAGCAGCATCATCTCAATTTCTCAAGGGATGGAGGATCCCAGGCAACATATTCATGGATAGAAGCCATGCTGATGATATTTGATCATCTAAAGACACCTCCAAATAGGAGGGTTAATCTCGCTACTTATATTCTTCGGGACTCCGCCAAGAGGTGGTGGGATGTGATCTCACTAGTGGGATACCAGTAGGTTGTGGTGTGGGATGAGTTTCATCACATCTTCTTTGACTACTTCTATCCAAAGACCATCGAGGGCCAATCGAGCATGAGAGTTTATGAGTCTAGAGTAGGGGGACTCTTTTTTTCATGGAGTATTCCTCTCGATTTACCGCGCTACAGTGCTTCACGCCTATTTCAGAAGGTGATCAGTTATTTCTGGCAAGGATGTTCGAGGATGGTCTGAGGAATGACATCTGATCATAGGTGAACCTCTTCAGGTTGACTTCCATCACTTCTATTGTCAACCAGGCACTGATCACAGAGAAAAATCATAGGTATTTTTGAGTTGTGATCCAGGGCATCACGACATCTGAAGTTAGAATCCCTCCTAATGACAGTAGGAACCGCATGGAGTCTTCGATCGGTGATCCAAGGAAGCGAGACTCGTCATCTGGTATCTAGGTGGTGTGCTACCAGTGCAGAAAGAGAAGGCTAAGAGGCCACATTTCCCGAAGGACCCAGTGGACTACCATTCATGTGGCAAGATGGGTCACCTCTAGCATTTCTGTGAGATCTTCTCACCAGCAGCTGGTGATAGGGGTTGATCTATAACACCTCTAACAGAAGCAGCTCCACCAGTTTTTAACCAGTCTTGGAACTGGAGTTCTTCCAGCTGCTCAGGCCAAGGTGGAGGTGTTGTCCATAGTGGAAAATTGTTGGTCTTTCAGCAACAGCAGGGTGGATCAACTCAAAGCGATCACGTAGGGTCATAGGGCCATGGTGCAGGCCAGACTTTTGCAGTGAAGAAGACCCAGTGGGAGCAGGATCCCAGACCTTCTATAGTTTGAGGTAAAATCTTAGTAGCCTTAGTTTTATCTTTAACTCATTTCGATACAGGGGATTCCTATAGCTTTATATCAGTTGCTGTTGTGGAGAGACTTGGGATCTGAATCTTTTATTCTTCTGATATCTTGACGTTGGACACTCCGTTGGATAAGAGAACATCTAGCGTGCGTCAGTGCAAGGAGATACCTCTTTAGGTTGGTGGGTGTCACTTCCTATGGGACATCTATTTCCTAGAGATGGTAGGCTATGATGTTATTCTCATAATGGACTGGTTGGTTCCCTTCCAGGAATTTGTCAATTTCTATCATCGTAAGGTGAGTTTCATATCACCAGACGGTGGATGGTTCCTTCACAAGGGAGAATGGGATGTCCAGTCGAGTAGAGCGGGCCTATGGCATAATGGGTTAGGAGGAGTCATAGCCCAGATTTCTAGTCTATGTCTTGATGATCAGGGGACTTCATAGTTAGACTCTCCTCCAGAGGTGGATCATTTTAGGGATGTCTTTCTAGAGAACTTTTCAGGCTTGCTTCCGGAGCGAGATGTGGACTTTTCTATTGAGATTGTTCTAGGAGCGGCACCAGTGTCCATTATTCCTTATAGGATGGCTACACCAGAGTTATAGGAGCTCAAGAAGCAGTTGGAGGAGTTGCAGGAAAAGGTTTTCATCTGACCCAATACTTCTCCTTGGGGTTTTCCTATCCTATTTACAAAGAAGGAAGATGGTACTCTCAATCTTGGCGTCGATTATCGGAAGTTTAACCAGTTGACAGTCAAGAACCAATATCCTTTGCTGAGGATTGATGATCTCTTGGATCAGATTCGAGGATCCCAGGTGTTCTCGAAGATTTACTTGAGGTCTGGTTATCATCAGTTGTGCGTTAGACCATCAGATATACCTCTTACAGCTTTCCGAGGCAGTTATGGTCTATACAAGTATATGGTTATGTCGTTCGGTCTCACTAACGCGCATGTAGTTTTCATGGCACTGATGAACTGAGTGTTCCATCCATACTTGGATTATCTCGTGGTTGTCTTGGGGAATGATATCTTGGTGTACTCTAGCACTCAACACGACCATGACACACATCTTGAGATCATTCTGAGTACACTGAGAGAGCATTATTTATATGATATGCTCTCAAAATGCCACTTTTGGATGGATTAGATTCACTTATTGGGTCACATTATCTCAGAGGCAGGAGTGACAGTTGACCCAGAGAAAGTTAGAGCAGTAGTTTCCTAGGAGAATCCAAAGAACGTATTTGAGGTGCAGAGTTTTCTAGGGCTGGTTGGATACTACAGGTGCTTCATACATGACTTTTCATACTTAGCAGCACTGCTGACAGGTCTGACTAAGAAGGGTGAAAAGTTATTGTGGTCAGATTCATGTGAGTCAGCCTTTAAAAAGTTGAAAGGGAGTTTGAATTCAGCATCGATACAAGTCTTTCCAAAGCTGGGAAAGAGATGTAATATTTACTTTGATGCTTCAGGTATTGGGCGGGGATTTGTGCTTATACAGGGAGATGGAGTCATTGTGTATGGGTCTCGGCAGTTAAGGCCACATGAGAGGAACTACCCAACGTAAGATCTGGAGTTGGCAGCTATTGTTCATGACTTACACTGTTGGAGACATTATCTTCTGGGAGAACATTTTGGGATTTTCACCAACCACAAAAGTCTAAATTACATCTTCACTCGGTGTGACTTGAATTTGAGACCACAGAGGTGGGTTGAGTGCCTACAGTCCTTTGATTTCGAGCTTGCCTATACGCCTAGGAAAGGCAACGCAGTGGCTAATGCATTGAGTAGGAGGACTTAGATATGGGCAGTGCAGGAGGCCAGCAGTCAGTGGAAGCTTATGGATCTATTCTCTGAGATGCATTTGGAGGTTCATGACAGACAGGGGAAGATGTTTCTTTCTTCTGTAGCTGTTACCTCTACCCTTATTGATTGAGTGCGAATGAGGCAGCTATCAGATTCTGAAGGAATAGTCCTTTGGGAAATTATGTCAGGAGAGGACCCTATTACTTTATGGACTATAGGTGGGGATAAGATCTTGCATTACTAGGGGTACCTATGGGTGCCAGCAGATATAAGAGAGGAGATGATGTGGGATTTTCATTCCTTAGTTTGGGAATTTCATCATAGTGTCACCAAAATGTATCATGATCTACACCATCAGTATTGGTGGCCAGGTATGAATATGGATGTTTCTGGTTTTTTCATGAGGTGTTCCACCTGTTAGAAGGTGAAGGCATAGAATCAGCGACTATCAGGACTTCTACAATAGTTACCCATTTCTGAGTGGAAGTGGAACGATGTCATGATGGATTTCATGACTGGTTTTCCGAGGTCGCCTCGAGGGAGTGATGAAGTATGGGTTATCATTGACAGACCTATGAAGGTTTCTCCCTTCTTGTCAATCAAGGACTCCTTTAGTGTTGGTGAGCTAGGATTGTTGTACATTCAGAAGATTTTACATCTACATGGAGTTCCACACTCCATTGTTTCATATAGGGATGCATGTTTTACTTATCGGGTCTTGTAGGGGATTCATAAGGCTTTGGGGACACAGGTACTTTTGAGTACAACATACCACACCCAAACAGATGGCCAGTCCAAGCATACGATTCAGGTGCTTGAGTACATGCTACGAGCATGCATTCTGAATTTTGGAGGTTCTTAGGAGAAGCACATACCTCTCATGGATTTTTTCTACAACAATAGTTTTCAAGAAACTATTTAGATGGCACTTTATGAGGCCTTGTACAGTAGGCCATGCCGATTTCCCTTATGTTGGCTGGAAGCAGGAGAGGAAGATTTGCTGGGACCTCATCTTGTTCAGGACACCACGGAGTAGATAGATTTGATTCAGAAGATGATGGATATTGCACAGTCTCGACATAAGTCTTATGTTGGTCAGCGGAGACGACCTCTGAAGTTTGAGGTCGGGGATCAGGTTTTCCTACGTGTCACACCGAGGTTGGGACACAAGTGGATCCAGAGATAGGGAAAGATTTCTCCGAGGTACGTCGGGTCATTTGAGGTGTTGGAGAAAGTTGGGTCGGTTTCCTATCGGTTGAAGTTACCTCAGAGGTACTAGGCTATGCGCGGTGTCTTCCACGTTTCACAGCTTCGACATTACTTTTCAGACCTGTCTCATTTCTTTCAACCTGAGGAGGTTGAGTTGGTAGTGGATGCGTCATTCGAGGAGCATCCTATCTGGATTGTCAATCGAAGTACAAAGGTTCTTCGTGGCCGGTCTGTTCCTCTGGTACGAGTGTTATGGCAGAACGTGTGGGTACAAGACAAGACTTGGGAGAGGGAGGCTGATGTACGAGCACAGTGGCCGGATCTGTTCGGTGTTTCTTCTTCTATGTCACGCTAGGGAAATTCGGGGTTGAATTTCTTTAAGGGGGGAAGATTTTAAGAACCCGAACCTTCTTTTTAGGTATGTTTTTCCTTTTTTGGACGTTTTTGAGGAAAAGAGGAAATTCTGTAAATTTTTGAAGTACATGTCGTGTACTACTTTGCTGCAGGAGGCCGTGTGCTGGTCGTGTCATGGCCACACACACAGCTGTGTGGGGGTG
Source organism: Viscum album (assembly GCA_963277665.1). Lineage (NCBI taxonomy): Eukaryota > Viridiplantae > Streptophyta > Magnoliopsida > Santalales > Viscaceae > Viscum > Viscum album. Next base: position 326,144,622 of record OY728126.1, on the reverse strand, counting down.
ACATGGAGACCACCTAAAGCAGAGTACAGAAAAAGTGAGTATAGGTCGTGTACTTCAAAAGTACATTCCGTGTATTTTTTTCATTAAATGCACCAGGTCCGTTTCTAATCGCCAGAACGATTTTCTTTTAGGTCTCATTTGACGGAGAGCTTCGTACGGCTGCGGATCTTTGACGAACCCCTGAGCGTGCATCTGTCCTTTGAATTGAAAATTTTCAATTACGTTGGAATCGCATCAGTGAGTTCTATCTTCTCTTAGAGCTTCATATCTTGTTTTCTCCTCTCTCGTGAGATATCGTGTGTTGAAAATTTTAAACTTTTTTTTGACCTTGGGCATTATAAGGAGATTCAAGCTTTGAGGTTCATGTATAGTGATCCCCTAATGCTGAGGTAGGTGGTTTGTGCCTTTCTATAGAAATACTTTGATTTATATGTGAAAAATCACCCAATACCCATGAACAGTGTATGGTGCATTTTCCGATTTAGCCCTGTTGTTTTACTGCTATGATGGTATGCTTGATTAGGGGTAAATTGATTATGAATTGGGTGGATTTCTAGGCTATACATGTGTTTTCTCATTCATGTAATGTTTATGACTGTTTGGTCTTGCTTTTCCTACTCGGTTACTACTTGTTTCCCATGCCCAGTATGTAGGATAGAGTGTTTTGTATTCTAACATGCTAAGATGTTATAAACTGATAGCCAAGTAGTTCTTAAGGTTTACCTTGGCTGCTATGCTTTGCGATACATGTTGACTTACACGGGGCCATGAGAATCGGGTGTAGTAGACCATATGGAAAATGGATTTAAGGGCTTATCCATAGTGTCTTTGTAATTATATGATGTGAGACCACTGGGGGAATTGACATTGAGTGCTTCCTCAGAGAGTCTTTAGATCCTCGACATGTGCCACAAGGGGAATGAGATATTGAGTGCTTCCCCAGAGCGCCTTTAGTTCTGATATGAGACTATAGGGGGAATTTGTTAGGATCAAAATAATGATGTAGATGATCAATATACAAGAGGGGGGGTGAATTGTATACTTTAAAAATTCCTTTGGAACCTTTAAAGTTAGTTAAGAATAACTATGTTTTCCTTAAGCAAAATAAAGAGCTAAGTTTAACAAAGTTAAACTTAAGAAAATTCACAACATCTCTAATACCAAATGAAAACTTGGAAAGGGATTCCGAAAGTAGGTTCGGGAAATATGGTTCCGGAAATTGAAACTTAACAAAATATTACAATATGAGATTCTACCTTAAAGCATATAGAATCTAAATGAAACAGAGTACAAGTAAGGAAGTATAAGAAAGTTATACTTTCCTTATAATACACAATGCAGCGGAAATAAACAAGTAGTAAAACTACAAGTAACAAGATATAAGTCTTTTAACCCAAAGAGAAGGGTATCCAACAACCTTGGATAAAGGTCCCTTGATTTATACTTTCAAGCAAGTCTGTCTTACCCACACCAGGGTAAGCCCTCGATACGAAGATCGGAGTCTCTGTCTTGCTATCCCCGCAAGCCCTCAACTTCAAGGTAGTTGGCAACCTCTATCTTCCTCAGCAAGGAAGCCCTCAACTTTAAGGTGTTGGAAACCTCTATCTTCCTATCCCCTGAAGTCCTCGAATGTGATCACCAACATTCGGAGTCGCACAAATCTTTGAGAGTTAATAAGAGCCTCTCTCTCTAGAAATCACTTCAAGCATGTAATCACATGAATTGAAGATCAGTACGCCTTTCAGCTCTTCAGCTCTTTCAAATGAGCTCTTATTTATAGGTAAGGTCGGCCTTTTTTCCAACGGTCATATTTTCCTTAAAAATTGGAGGGACCTGTACACGTGTAACTTAACCAACAATTAGTTCATAACAGAATACATGACATCATTTTATAACAAAACAAGTGTATCAGAATGTACGACATCGTTTTAAATCCTAACTAAACAGTTCAGAGTGAAGATTCGGAGTGAAAGAAAAATATATTAAAGAGTAGACAAATAATAAAAGCATAAGAAAAATGAAAGTTCAGAGTCTAACAAAAGAAAGATCTAAGAAAGATCTAATTTTAACAAAGTTAAACTTAAGCAAATTCACAATACCTCTAATACCAAATGAAAACTTGGAAAGGGATTCTGAAAGTAGGTTCCGGAAATATGGTTCCGGAAATTGAAACTTAACAAAAGATTACAATATGAGATTCTACCTTAAATCGTATAGAATCTAAATGAAACAGAGTACAAGTAAGGAATTATAAGAAAGTTATACTTTCCTTATAATACAAAATGCAGCGGAAATAAACAAGTAGTAAAACTACAAGTCACAATATATAAGTATTTTAACCCAAAGAGAAGGGTATCCAAGAACCTTGGATAAAGGTCTCTTGATTTATACTTTCAAGCAAGTCTGTCTTACCCACACCAAGGTAAGCCCTCGATACGAAGATCAGAGTCTCTGTCTTTCTATCCCCGCAAGCCCTCAACTTCAAGGTAGTTGGTCGCCTCTGTCTTCCTCAGCAAGGAAGCCCTCAAACTTCAAGGTAGTCGGTAACCTCTGTCTTCCTATCCCCGGAAGTCCTCGAATGTGATCACCAACATTCAGAGTCGCACAAATCTTTGAGAGTTAATAAGAGCCTCTCTCTCTAGAAATCACTTCAAGCTTGTAATCACAGGAGTCAAAGATCAGTCAGCCTTTTTTTCAAAAGAAGAAGTAAACTCATTTATCTTCCTGTCCTCAGTCTCAAAAGCATCTTTAACATTGTCTTGAAATTCATCAAATAGCCTCATCTCTTCTACAGTCTTCCTCGACCAGTTTTTCATCCTCTTGCAAGATTTTCTATGGGCTTCGTAGCCAAAAAAAAGGTTTTGAACTGAGCCTCTATTTCAACACACTTGTCCATAACCATAGATACGAAGTCTGATTTCTGATTTAAAGCATGTTGAAGCATTTGGAATCTTGAATCAATACTTGAGAAAGTTGGAATAGTTCCCACAAACTTCTTTAAAGACTGAACAACAAATTAATGCCCCAACGAAGATGACTCTGAATCCGAGACTCTGCTTGGAGAATTTTCTTCTTCAACACGGTCAAGCTTTCTCTTTGAAGAACTACCAACTTCTTTTCTCTTAACCACTACTGAGCTCAGAGTATCAGTAAGAATTTGCTTTCCCTTGTCTTTTTTCGGAATAGAATACTATTCCGGAGTTCTCTTTTCACTATCAGAGACTTGAACAATATGGTCTTCCTCATCAGGAACTTTCTGAGCACCAACCTATATATTCTCCATTTGAGAAATATCTTGTAGAAGTTGTTCTTCCTCTCCATGATAAGCTACTTCTTCTTTGTTGCCGATCTTTTTCAAACTTAATGAAAATTTTTGCTTGCTCATTTCTTTTGTTGTTGCTACTAATTTTTTTCAGGTACCTTGTTATATTTTCCATTCCCTCAAATTCTTTTTGAAAATAACAAAGGGGGAGGAGGAAAAGAACTCTAAGAAAAGGGAAAAAGAATCTTAACAAAGGGTGAGAAAGAATACAAACTCTAATAAGAGTTTATCTAAGGGGGAGTTTCTCATTAAAGAATACATTCTTATTCATAATAAAATGTCACTCCGGAAATCTAGAATACATTCCTTAGAGTTTCAAAGCCTAAGGGGGAGTTAGTCATATTCATCAAATATCCTTAAAACAAAGGGAGATAATCCTTAATGTTTCTCTTTATTCTTAAAATTTCCTTTTCGTAAGGATGTTTGTGATTTCCAAAAAGGGGGATATTGTTGAGTCAATAAGTTTTTCCTTATGAATTTTTCATTCCTTCTTGTTTTGAAAATCACAAACACCTTTCTTTAAGAAAATCACTTTTATAAGGAAAATTGCTTTTATAAGGAAAATCGATTTTGTAAGAAAAATTATCCTTATCATATTTTCATCCATATTTTTCTTAAGTTTAAGATTTGGATTCATCTCTTTATTCTCAGAATTGTTTGAAACTTTGAAATGAAGTATTCTTTTTTAGGATCCAAATTTTGGATAAAGAACTGTAATAAAGTTTCACTCCGAAATCCAGAATGAAAACTGTGATAATGTTTCATTACGAATTCCGGATACAAACTCTGATTATGTTCTACTCCAGATCCAGGATACGAATCCTTATGAAGTTCGACATAGAATTCTCATTACGAATTCTAATGATGAATTCTCATTATGAATTTTGATAACAAATTTTCATTAAGATTTCTAATGAAGAATTCTCATTACAAATTCTAATGATGAATTCTCATTCCGAATTCTGGATACGAATTCTCATTAGTAATTCTTAAGATGAAATCTCATTAAGAATTCTGATGATGAATTCCCATTACAAATTCTGATGAGGAATTCTCACTATGAATTCTGATGACGAATTCTCATTCCGAATTCTCATTCTGAATTCACCTATTAAATAGAATCTGATGATCTTTGTTTTATACACTCCTAATTTATTTAGACTCCGAAAATTATTTTGGTTAGACTCTGAACTTTCATTTTTCTTACACTTTTATAATTTGTCTACTCTCTAATATATTTTTCTTTCACTCCAAATCTTCACTCCGAACTTTTTAGTTAAGATTTACAATGATGTCGTACATTCTGTTACACTTGTTTTGTTATAAAACAATGTCATGTATTCTGTTATGAACTAACCGTTGGTTAAGTTACACGTGTACATGTCCCTCCGATTTTTAAGGAAAATATGACCATTGGAAAGGAGGCCGACCTTACCTATAAATAAGAGCTCATTTGAAAGAGCTGAAGAGCTGAAAGGATAACTGATCTTCGACTCATGTGATTACATGCTTGAAGTGATTTCTAGAGAGAGAGGCTCTTATTAACTCTCAATGCTTTGTGCGACTCCGAATGTTGGTGATCACATTCGAGGACTTCCGGGGATAAGAAGACAGAGGTTTCCAACACCTTGAAGTTGAGGGCTTCTTTGCTGAGGAAGACAGAGGTTTCCAACTACCTTGAAGTTGAGGGCTTGCGGGGATAGCAAGACAGAGACTCCGATCTTCGTATCAAGGGCTTACCCTAGTGTGGGTAAGACAGACTTGCTTGAAAGTATAAATCAAGGGACCTTTATCCAAGGTTGTTGGATACCCTTCTCTTTGGGTTAAAAGACTTATATCTTATTACTTGTAGTTTTACTACTTGTTTATTTCTGCTGCATTTTGTATTATAAGGAAAGTATAACTTTCTTATACTTCCTTACTTGTACTCTATTTCATTTAGATTCTATACGCTTTAAGGTAGAATCTCATATTGTAATATTTTGTTAAGTTTCAATTTCCGGAACCATATTTCTGGAACCTATTTTTGGAATCCCTTTCCAAGTTTTCATTTGGTATTAGTGGTGTTGTGAATTTTCTTAAGTTTAACTTTGTTAAACTTAGCCCTTTCCTTTGCTTAAAGAAAACATAGTTAATCGTAACTAACTTTAATGGTTCCAAAGGAATTTTTAAAGTATATAATTCACCCCCCCTCTTGTATATTGAGCATCTACATCATTATTTCGATCCTACATAATTGACGGTGAGTGATTCCTTAGAGAGTCTATACTTTAGCTGAATGAGAGGGGTGAGATTGTGTGTGCTTCCCAGAGGGTTTCTTGTACTTGTTTGATTGAACCAGAGGGGTGAGGTTGTGTGTAATTCCCATAGGGTTACCTTATTTGATTATTTGTTTATGTGATTGTGGATTGTATGCTTGTAACTATGGATTTTTTACTGTCGAGTACTTCCCTGTTTACTATTTTTGTACTTTTACCTGCCATATATTCACTTACTGTTAGGCACAAATATCATGGTGGTTGCCTACTAGGATTTAGTCTCACACACTATTTGGGAAATTCTTTTGGGCCCAAATATATTTTATTGTTGTAGGTATAGACAAGGGAAAGTGCCCTTCTACTTCAGGTACTTGATTGCATTGGAGCTGGAGAGAAAGGGACCAAGCTTGTGCTTGCGATGCTGTGGAGCTGTTATTCTATTTTATTTTGTACTTTGGCTTATTACTATTTGTATTCCAGCATTGTGATTTTTTTATCTTCTTTCCTAGACATATGTATCATGCATCATTTTAGATATATGTGCTCCAATTTTTTAGTAATTTTGTCTCTGCGGTTTACTTTTTTATGGATTATTACTTCTTCCGCTATTGCTTCTGTTTTTCTTCCGTTGTGTACTCTTCCAATGAGAGCATAGTTTCCCCACTATCACACCCAAGGCCCTCGCTGCTAGTCAGTAGCCTCTGGAATTCAGGGAAATGCGCTTAAGGTAATGTGACTAACCGGGTAAGGGGCGCCTCTAGGTGGCTTTCGGATCCGGGATGTTACATTTTTTCCCAAACAAATGTTTTCAAATTAATCTTCTTATCTCTTTTCAAACAAAGCACTTTTCTAACCTTTTTACCATGAAAATTAAATATTCTTTTTACCTTGTATAGAATTTATAAATTTACCCACGGTCATTTTTTAATCTTCAATTTCATTTTTTAATGATTAATTTTTAAAGAATTTTTTTTGAAACTTATTTTCAAAGAAAAGAATTTTCAAAAAAAAACAAAATAAAATTGATATTTTCCTCAACAGTGTTTCTAAAATATATTTTTATGAAATTATCATACATCAACAACAACAACCATATATCCTTACACCACTTGTATATGTTTTATTGATACCATCCTTATTATTTCTCTAGATGGTTTATGATTTCTTTTACTAAGTATAGTATTGAAATTCACTTCTTTAATTCTTTGTTTAGTCCCCTTGGAATAGTTAATTCCCTAAGATTATTATAAATTAAATTTCCCTAAGTTATCCATATCATTTATCTTGGATATTTTTATTTTCTAAACCCTATAACATTTTTACATATGATTTTACTTTAAATTTTATTGAACTATCTATAAAATATTGAAAAATATATATTCTTTACAAAATACAAATATTTGATAAGGTATTTTGTTCAGTAATTAAATCGATTATTTGATATATGATGAATTCATTAAACTGGAAGTGATGGGTGGGGCCCATACTTTATATAGTACCTTGATGCATCAACAAGTTCTCATGAGACCAGTTTGTTGTGAAAATTAAATTGGTTTCTACCTATAGTTTTAAATCATCTTGTGAGTAGTCTTGATGGTATAAGTTAACATGTGCCTCAGACATGACATATAATAATTAATCATTTCCTTCATTTTGATTCAGTATTTACTATCCAGGAGATCTTCACTATGAAAAAATAAATGGATGCATTTCATTCACAATTTATTGATTTAATGGAATGTGTTTTTAGTTTCTTACCAATCCATATTAATTATACCTTGTCTAGTTATATAAATGGCATGTTTTATTTATTTATTTACCTTTCAATATTTTTTACACATTTCCTTATAAGTTTATAGATTACATGGAATGTGTGTTAATATATTTACCTTTCCATAATTATAATGCTAATTAATTCATTATTTCTTCCACTATACTTAACCTTTACATAGAATTTGAGCTCACCCTTATTATGTTTCCTTTTCCCAAGATTCCTTTAAGTGTACTAAGAAAGTTATGCAAGGATACTCTAGATGGAATAAATTTATCCTCAAAAGAAAAAATTATGTTGTAATTTTTGTATTCAGTTTTAATGTAATACTCATGTATGTATCTGGTTTACCAATACTAATCAACTCTTCGATCCTTTAAGATTTGATTCCTTGTAATCATTCCAGTGTAATGGTAGTAGACACCACCTCTATGATTATGGGTTCGGGTCACTATGGTTGGTATCATTGGAAGTTTAGTAGAAGAATTGGGAACTAGATTTTGGAAAAAATACATTAGGGAACATAAGAATAATATATAATTTGAGGATATGTATATAAGGAAACCCTAATATTTTTATAATGTATAGATTATGCAGTTCTTTCTAGAAATGTGTCACAGTCTGGGTACTACAAATGGATTTCGTTCTTGTATAGATGTACCTAGGAGTAACAACTCTGAAAAGGGTTTTTTGGGATTGACTTGAGAGTAACCTAGTACATAGCAATGGTCCTTACTATTATCTAGGTTTGATACTCCTGGGGAATATTCTTATGATAATTAAAAAAAGTATAAACCATTATAAATAATTTTAATAGATAATGAAAATGAATGACCTAGGTTAAAACTAAGGTGTTTTATTTTGAAAATAAGTTATCATGATTTGGATATCCTAAAAATGATTATACATTTTTCTCACTATGACTATTATTACTCATACAATGCTTTCTGATTTTATTCACTGGTTGTAACCCGAAAGAGTCATGTTAACATTGACCATGAAGGAAAAGGTGGTGAAAATGAGTAACCAAATGAGGTTTTGATAAGAGTAAAATATATCATATTTATTCTTAATTAGTTTTCTATAAATATGATTAACAGCATATAACTTAACCAACTCCTGAATTCACCAAAAAAGAGAATGATGGAGGTTTCTAAGAGCTCCGGAGGTGGAGACCATAGATAAAAGATGGCTCAATTTTCATTAAGAAAAAAATGTGTAAAGACGCACCTAGGAAAGTGTCTCAATTTAATTAGGAAGTTCTTTATGGGTGGTAAATAAAGACATAAAGAAAATAATTGTTGTGGAAGAATGAAGAGTACGATGGATAGAAATAAAACCCATTCTATAGATAAAGTTATAGATTTTTTCCTTAAATGTGGGGAGCTTGGGAATTACTCAAGTCAATTCCCTCTTATAAAGAATAAAATCTAGACCAAGTAAGGCCCTATGTGAAAATAAATGGATGAAGTATTTATTTATTAGGTTTCTATTTAAACCCTTAGTTATGAGTCTATTTAATGATTAAATTTCAAGGATGTACTTCATATTTGTTTTAGAAATTATATTAATATGGTTTTAGAAAGGAAAAATTGTATGTTGGGAGAAAACCCATAAATTTCATCAAGGTCATGGGACATGAACCCATGACCAAAGGATGATAAGGTTTTAATGCCAACCATTGTCCTACGTGATGTCCTAGTAAATGTGTAATTATATTTAGTTAAACAACTTGAGGAATAAATACTAATGATGAACCAGTATTGTTGATTTTTAGGTTTAGAGAATAATTTAATAACCATATTGGGTTTAGAGAATATTTAGAGACAAATGGAAAAACTTTTCCCTACTTTACAGGCTTTATGTTCTGTTAAAATTGTATTTTAATGCTTCAATCATCAAAGTTAATTTTTGGATATTCATTTCATGATGTAATGGATGAATTGGAATTGATCAAAGCATAGTGAAATAATAAACATTTTGTTTAAGAAATATAAAGATTTCAAGTATGTATATTTTCTTATATTCTTAGGCACTAAAATAATTACTTGACATTAGGAAAATGATCAAAAAAATATTTTAATAACATCTTAATTTTTGTTGAAACTATAGTCTTTTAAGTCATCATAGATTTATGGTTTTGAGGACCTCAAATTTACATTTATCATTCACTTTTTTTTGATCAATGACCTCAATAACTCAGTATAATTATTTACATTTTTCTTCTAAGTCTATATTTTCACTATACAGTAATGTTCTCCTATGTAGAAACCTAGTTATATGTTATCCCAGGTGTCCTTTGTACTTGTCATTATCTCTTATTAAGGGGGTATTTTATAAACACTTTTATAATGTGGGTTATTCAATGAGGAAATATTCAAATAAAAAACCCTTTCTTACATAGATAGATTTTAAATTATGATGATTCCATTTACTTAAGGTGGGGAGAATGTAACACCCTGAAAATTCTAAAAGAGAAAATTTTATTCAATAATGTGTATGACATGAAACAATAAACATAGAAATAAATATAACCTCTCAAGACTTTATGGAATATTTAATATTTTAAATAGATTTAATATATTATATATCTTTAAATTCACACAATATTGAGTTATCTTACTTTTCATGTAACAACAAGTTTCTTCGATATCTTACATTACACGCAAGACCGAGTTTTACCGAACAAAAATATATTATTAATATATCATTTTTTAATATAATAATTTATAACCTAGCTATTAAATTAGAAGTTATAAATAGATATAACTGAATTATAAATATATATTATTGAATTAATTTTTTAACAATTAATTTAAAATTAATATAAGAACCAATTGTATATACATGTGTTATTTTAAAAAAAAACATTATTATGTGCCAAAGGTGTTTTATCATAATAAATTAAATTAATTACTATTATGGAATGATATTAATTAAATATATATATATATATATATTATTTAATAAAATATTGTTTATATTTTTCCAATAGATTTTATATGTATAAAAAAAAATAATTCTTGTTTTACACTTAAAATTTTTATTTTTCTAAAAAGGTAATTTTAGACCCCTTTTAATGGCAAACCAATTTTAAAACAAAATTTTTACACTATTATACATTTTTTTTGTAAAAATAGAGTTCAATTCTGAAATTTTAATATCAAAATTATCTTATGATGCATTTTTTATATTTTTCTGAAAAGTTTCATTTTAGATGAATAGTGAAAATACAAAATTTCAATTGAAAGATGCTTTTTCATCTAAATAATTTATAAAGTTAAATTATATTTTAAATTGGTTTTAAAATAAAATTGTATCAATTATAAATCAATTAAATCAACTTATGTCATTTTAATCAATTAAAATTTAAAATTGGATATAAAAACTCCGCGAACTTTTGAAAATGTTCACTTTAAAGACATGCATTGTCATCTTGTCTGTAGGATTAATTTTAAATTAATTTCTACCACTTATGTGATTGGAACATAGAAAATTTTATTACATGTTTTTAATAAGAATATTTTATATTTTTTTATAATTTGAAATTATTTTTTTACCAAAACTATTAGTGAAAGTAATTAAAATTAATCACAACGATTAGGAGAAAAATTAGCTTAATAGGGGACTAAACCTTAAACATAAGAGAAAAAATAACCTATAAAATTTTCAAAAATCCATTTTATGGTTATATTTGTACCATAACATAAATTTAATCTAATTTTGTTCTTTATTTTATCCAATTTACATGGAAACAACATGGTTGGAATTCCCCCTTTCAAAAATTTACCAGAATGTCACTCATCCTACACTATAAAAAGGGACTCACCCCTCCCACTTATTAACACCTCTCAAGACCTTTTTATAATAAAATATATGAACAAATAATATCCTAAAATCCCTATCCTCATCCAATAATCCTTAATTTTGGTATAAAACAAACCAAATAAGTATTTTGGTATAAACGAAAAGGAGTTACCTGAATAAGGGGTAACGTTCTTTAACAATCACTTATGTTTCATTTACTTATCCACCCATTAAATTATTTTTATATCATGATTATATAATAAAATGAGTATATTAAATATATTTATATATTTTCATTATAATATTTAAACCAACACTTTCACACACATCCATCAAATGAGATACACAATCGTCGTTTGTGTGTACGACGGACTACTGCCTCGTGAACTGATATTGTGTGTTCTTTCATTAACACCTTTGAAGGTTGTAATAGTGATTTATTTATAGTTTATAGATGATATATATTATATTTATTATCTATTTATGATTATTAAATTTTTATATAATACATACCTTTTTGCTTTCCATTTTTTGGGAAGATGATAACATTGTTTGTGGATGTGTGGACTGTCGCCTCCTCAGAGAGATGTGATCCATTCACGCTATACATGGAGTGTATTAAGGATTATTTTAATAAAAGTATTTATACTCTATAAAATAAATATGATAATTTAATTATAATATACTTATATATCATTTAATTTTCATTCTTTTAATGATACAACGAAAAAGGAAGTAGGGTTCATGTGTACGTACAACTTACCATCTCCATGAACGGTGCATTTTATTTACTATCACTAAATTTTATGGATTATTCTAAAAATATATATAATGAATATACATAATATTTAAATAATATTTTAAATTATTGACATTATTAAGTCATGATCTAATTAATAGGAACAATAAGTAACAATTTAAAACATACTCAAAAAACTAGGCAATTAACTCCTAAAATAGTAAAAATAACAAAATATTATTAACAAATGGGTATTAAGATATTATAAGAAGTTAATATATGATATTAAAAATATTATTATGGTTTTTCTATAAGTTAATAACATTATAAAAACCATTATAATGTAGTTTAAAGTATGTTCGTCCAAAATTAAATGCAAGGTAAAAGATTTCATCTCAATTTCATTTCATTGATGATTATTTTAATGTTATAAACCTAGATTCATTTATATGGTTTATATACTACCCATTAAAAATTTAATTACATGAAGGCATAATTAGTTATAGTATTTTGAGTTTCAATCTTAATTATTTTATCTAAAGAAATTTAAACTTGAATTTACCCAGTGGTAATGAAATCTCATAACTCAATTCCTTTTCATTAGGTTATATTACTTCCTAATTTTATTAATATTATATGATTATGTGTATATTAACATTGACTATATATTTTTGTATTTAAACTTCTTGTATTTGTTTTTATATTTGATACACATAATCAATTCAATGATTAATTCTCACCTCAACGTTATGATCATTTTAAGGGTTTATTTCACAATTTCCTTCTAATCGAGATTTCTTATTCTTTAAATTAAATTAAATGAATTTATATGATAAATGTTCAATAAAACCTTTCATTTTATTCTACTCTAGTTATTCCTGACCCTTTTCATAAAATAGTACAATTTTTTCAATATTTGGTATTAAAAAAAATTTAGAATTGTTTTTACAAAAACTAGACTTAATTTCTCTCTTTGGTTGGAAATATGTTTTCTCTCAAAACCATGTTTTATAAAAAAAAATTAAAAATGTTTCTAACATTTTAAGAATGATTTTTAATTGAATATTTACCCCTTTTTTCTTTTAATAATGTTTTTAAATGAATCTTCTTGTCCCTTTCCAAAAAATGCACCTTTCTAATATTTTTACCATGAAAAATGAATGTTTTTACCATGTACGACATGTACGGATTTACCCACTGTTGTTTCTTTGAATCCCCCTTTTAATTTTTAAAGGGAAACTTTTTAATTATTATTTTAAAGTGATTATATATGAAAATTATTTTCCAAAAAACATTCAAAATAAAAAGGATATTTTCCTCAAGAATGTTTTTAAAAGATATTTTTATAATATTACCACTCATCAATGACAAAAAAACTTTATCCTTACACCACTTGGATATGTTATATTGATACCATAATTATTATTACTCTATATGGTTTATGATTTCTTTGACTAAGTATAGTATTGAAACTCACTTGATTATTTTTTTAGTACCCTCGAAATATTCAATTCTCTATGATAGTTGGACATTAAATTTACACTAATTATCCACATCATTTATCATGGATATGTTTGTTTCCTAAAACAAATACCATTTTTACATATGGTTTTTAATTTTAATTTTATTTTATTATATTGAAAATATTGATAAATAAATAGCCTTTACTCGATAAAGAATTTTGATAAAGAATTTTGTTCATTATTAAATTGATTATTCGATATATGAGGAATTATTTGGACTGGAAATGATGGGTGGGGCATGGAATTTATATATCCCATTTATGCATCGACTGGTTCTCATGAGAAAAATCAGTTTCACAAATTAAAACGGTTTATACCTGTAGTTTTAAACCATCTTATGAAAGGTCTTGATGGTATAGGTTTTCATGTGCCTCAAACATGACATCCAATAATTAATCATTGCCTTCATTTTGATTTCATATTTATGATCAATGAAATTTTCACTATGAAAAAAATATATGGATTCATTTCATTATGATTTTATTGATTTAATGGAATGTGTTTTTAGTTTCTTACCTTTCCATATTTATTATTCCTTATTTAGTTTTTTTAATTTCATGTGGTTTTGGTTATTTACCTTCTATGTTGTTAATTAATTTCCTTCTTAGTTTATTGATTACATGGAATTTATGTTCAGATATTTGACTTTCTATATTCACTATGATCATTTATCCATTATTTTTTAACTATACCTAACCCTTACTGAGAATTTTAGCTCACTCTTATTATGTCTCATTTCCCTAGGATTCTCTAAAGTGTACTATGAATGTTATTCAAGTATACACTAGATGGAATAATGTAATCCTCAAAAGAAAAAAAAATTATGTTATAATCAGTGTATTTAGTTGTAATGTAATACTCATGTATGTATCTGGTTTACAAAGGCTACTAAAATAGTTGATCCTTCGATATTTAATTTCTTTTAATCATACCAATGTAATGGTAGTAGACATCGGCTCTAGGATTCTAGGGTTGGGTCACTACAACAAGTTTACTATGAAATTTGTGATTTTAATGACCATTTTAGTGATCAATGTTCACAATTTCAAGAACCATCATAAAAATTCAAGTTTTTTCTAGAAATACCCTTTCTATCCAACCAATAAAGATCTTATCAATCCAATGAAATTTTTAACTCTAACTAGAATAACTAGCCTCAAGATAGATTTATACATGATAAATAACCAAATGGATTTTTCTAAGCCCTATCCAATAACTCCAAGTTAATATACTTAAATGATCCATCCAAGGATCAACATGAAATAAATTTTCAGATTTCTTAAATAACTCACAAACCAAACAATAACCTTGAAGAAACTGTGAAGAAATAATATATCATATTGAGTACCTTAGTGGCTCAAATAGAACAATTTTCCTCTAAATACAATGGTATAAGTAATCATATAAGTGGTAGACTACCTTCATAACATGAAGTGAATCCTAAAGATAAAGGGAATTAAAATGTGATTTCCATGAAACTTAAGAATGGTACTAAACTAAAAAAACCCAAGATGGAAATCCTATTACTAATCATGAACCCTCACTTACTAATAAGATTTAAAAACTTGTTTAGGACCTCATGAAAAAGAGAAAAATTATTTTTATCCTTTTTATATCCCAAAACATAAATTTAATAAAAAACAAAAGTCACAAGATGAGGATTTCAATTAAAATACCAAGAAATATTGTAAGATAATAATAGTAACTTTTATTCCCAAAAATAGTGTTAAAAATTTTCAAGAAGAATATAGGTTCATGTTTCCCTATCCTAAGAGTACACCTGAAATAAATTTCTTTTCTAATATTGAATTAGATAAGTAAATTTTAGATACCTTCATAAAATTCAAGTAAAAATTACATTACTTGATGTTGTGAAGAAAATACTATATATGAAAAAATATTAAAGGAAATATGTTATCACAAGAGAAAATTTAAGAGTAAATGGATTCAAATTAGGAAGGAATGTTTTATCCTTGATACAACATTAATTACCTATCAAATTCAAATACCTTGGAAACATTACCATTCCTTTCACTATTGGATAATTTTAATTAAAGGGTCTAATTTTAGACCTGGTATCTTCCATAAATGTCATTCCCTATTCTCTTAACTGAAACATATAATTTGGAGATCTCAAACCTTATATAATTTTCATTCAATTAGCTTGATGAAACATAACTAAACCTATTTTGTGTTTTTTATTATTTTCTAGTATAATTATAAGACATAATTTTTCCTACTAATTTTTATGACTTGGAAATAGAATATGATAAATTCATTATGCATACACCTCTTATTATTAAGAGACCCTTTTGAAAACTAACAAAGTAATCATCAATGTACAAAAATTAAATTTTTCACTTGAATTTAGTGGTGAAGTTTTTAGTTAAATATTTTTCAATCCATGAAACATATCGGTGAGAATCATTAATCATCCTAGGTGAACATGTTAGATTAGTTTTACACCAATTTTATTTTTTATTTTACATGCGATGTAACTTCATCTATCTAGTTTGAAAATAATCCTTTTCTTACTAAAGAATTTGACAAACATAGGGAACAAGATGATTCTTTTGAATAAAATCTGAATATATATTATATTGTTTGTGACCCTAATTATTTTGAAAGAATTAAATTTTATTTCATGAAAACACATAAGAAACATTAAATTTTAGCCTCTATTTATTGTTTTGTTATATAAAATGATAATTTTTTAGGTGAAACTGGCCCTAAATGATTTACAACTATTGAAATTAAAGCTAAAAATCCAGATCTTGACTATCCTCTAAAATATATAATTTCCCTTAATAAATATATTTGTAAAAATATTGAGACACATCTTACTATAAACAAATTAAATTTTAAAAATATACACTTTGGGCATGATTTAAGAGCTGAAATTGATAATGATGAGTCAAAAACCACCATTTTATATTCAAAATATCCCTTTTGAGTTATAGTTAAACCGACTTTTGAAAACCTAAAATATTCCTTCTTAGGTGAGAATAACATATTTACTATGATCATTTATAAAAATGTGACAACAATTTAATATAACTAGCTCTTAGGAATCCTTAGAACCCACAAAAGAGATTTAGGTTTGACTTTAACTGATATGATTGGAATCATCACTTCAGTTGTCATGAATATAATTTTGTTAAAGGAAAAAATAAAACATGTTTGGAAATTTCAACAGATATTGAATCCAACAATGTTAAAGGTTATAATGATGAAAGTAACCACTTTTTTAGTTTCTAGAATAGTTTTTCTCATCTTTGATAGTCAATGGGTGAGTCTCATCCAATATTCCCCTAAAAATAGTGGATAAACTATTTCGAAGAATGAATTTAGTGATATTTTTCTATTATATTGAAAAATAAAAAAATTATATTTATTGATTAAAAGAAACTCAATTTAGTGACAAGAAAATGTCATTTTCACCTTCCATTTCTGGACCAAGTGCTTAAAAACTTATAGGAAAGGACCAATATCTTTTATTAATGGATTCTCTATTTACTTTAAAATTCACATTGCACATACAGATTAATATAAAAACACTTTCACATGTACTTTTAGAACTTTCTATTATAGGAGGACTCCTTTTGGTCAACGTAATTCCCTAATAACTTTTCAATAATATATGATGAATATTTTCATATAAATGTTAGAAAACTTCATGGAATTTTTTATAGATTATTTCACTATTTATGGATCCTTATTTGAAACTATATGAAAAGTTTTTATTCTATTTATGAAACATGTATTAATAAAAAAAATTCTCAATTATAAAAAAAATCATTTCATGGTGGATGAAGGAATTATATTTTCCATGTAGTGTTTAAATATGGAATTCATGTTGATAAAACTAAGGTTGAAATCATTTAATTACTAACATACCCATAAATGGTGATAGATATGATATATTTTATTAGTCATGATGGTTTTTGTAGAAGATTCATTAAATAATTTAGCAAAATAACCATACCCATATCTAGGTTATATAAAAAACCCAAATTTTCTTTGATTAGAGTTATAAACAATCCTTTTGTTAGATGAAATAAAACTTGATATCCCCATCGATCATTTAACCACTAAAATAGGACCTAACTTTTGATTTAATGACTGGTGCATCTGATTCTTCACATATAGAAGTTTTTAGTCAAGAATTGGATAATAAATATCATTCCTTATCTTATGCCTCTATGACAGAGTAATTGTTTTCACTGAAAATTCTTCAAAAAAATTTCTAATGAAGAATGATTATGAAAAAACCAGGATTTTGAGATAGATATTATTATTACAGGAGTTTGATACTATGATAAAGAAGGGAAAATGATGTTAAAATTCAATTCTTGATTATTTTAGTCTATTTATCAAGGTTTGTGATGTGGATGTGTAACACCCCAACCCCAGAAGCCCAAAGTCGGTGGATTACGTATTACATTGGTATGATTAAAAGGAATGAAATCCCAAAGGAATGATCAGTTTATTAGTATTGAAGAAACTAGATACATACATGTAACTCATATTATATTGGTAAAGGTAACAAAATACAATACATAATAAAAACTAATAAACCGAATCTAGGAGAACTCGATAAATGGTCTCCTCCTCATTACCTATTAAAGATAAAAAAAATTAAATAGGTTATATTAGATGCTCAGTAAGGGTTAAAAATAGAGTAATCATGAATCAACAATAACTTAATCATAATCAAATTGGCATAGTCAACATGGCATAATGAATAAATGAAAAACACATGCCATTAATAAACTGAGAATGAAATTGTGTTCATAGATTTTTTTCATAGTGAAAACCTCATGGATAGTAATAACTAAAAATTAATAATGAGAATTCTTATTAATTGGATGTCATGTATCTGGAACATGATACCACTATACCATCAAAATGGTTTAAGTCTGTGCGTAGATACTCGCCTGATTCTGTTTTAGAAACAAATTCGAAGAGTTTATCGCCAAATAATTTGTCTCATGAGACCTATCGATGCATCAAAAGGATATAGCCAGCTCCTCCCATCACCGCAGGTCCAAATAATTATTTATACATAGAATTAATTCAAGTAAAAAATTCCTTCTCAATATCTATATAGAGTTGAGGATACAGATTCATCAATATTTCCATAGTTAAAACATCATTAAATAAACACCGTATATAAAAGGGTATATAGCTCAAGAAAATAATATTATCCATGGAACAAAAATATGTATATATACTATATTTAAAATTTCAAATAAAAAATTATCTCAAAGGGACAGTAGGTACACCACATAATAATGATTAGCTGCACAATACCAAGTAAGTCACAATGAAATGGAAACCGAAACAAAGTCCCTTAAAAAATTGTAATCAATAAAGTTAATAATCATCAAGTGAATAACTTAATACCATGAATATAAAGATAATCATGATATTATATATCAAATGGTAGTAAAAAAACATCACATACAAGAAATAAGTGACGAACAATGGAAATCTCACATAAATAAAAGTGAGATGAGAAACCTCTTACCTTATGCTCGAATGTGTTCCTCATTTGATCCAAATGAAATGAATAATCAAATTTAGCTTCATTAATTTATAATTAAAGAACCTACAATTATTTAAATTGATTTATTATAACCTTATTAGGTTTATTAATGGTGTTTTTGATGGGTTTAATAGGTTCAATTTTATTTTTTTGAAGCATTTTCTTCATTGGTTTTCATGACCGGATTACTTGTATTCACGAATGGAAGTTCATTTGAAATGTGTTAAAACATCTAGAATTGTTAATATATATTATTAGTGACATTAAATATATATAAATGATCTTATAATTATTTTGGATATATACCATTAGGATGACTCATTAGATAAAAGTTAATAATAAATGCTTGGATTAACTTGGCAGTTTTGTGCATAATGAACTTGTTTTGTATTATGATTTTATATAATGAGTGTGTAAGGATTACAGAACATTAAATCAGATAAAATACATATATTATGATATTTTTAAACCATTATAAGTATTTAATTACCAATCTTGAATATAGTAACAGAAACTAAAAACTCATATTTTTTAAATGCGATAAATTAACACATCTCACACAGTATCTTTATTTTTAGTATAGGAGGATGGGAAAGAGAGATGATAATTAAATATTCTATTAGCATAATAAAATTAAATTTCATGTAATATGCTATAATTATTATATCATTTGGATGTGGTTTGGTTAATATAGAGAAACAAAATAATGGAACATATAAAAGAAGTTGAAAGAAAAAGGAAGAGAGGTTCACCTTTTGAGTACTCCTCCATGGGAATCTTCTTAAGGCCTCTATTATTAGAATTTTGGTGAGACTAGAAGGTATTGGACATGGGGGGGGGGGTCTTTGGAAGTGTATTTTTAATAACTTAGTTAAGGATCAAATCTTGAGTAGTGTGAGAGGAAGAGGGGGTGAGGGGTGGTTTACATGGTGGAGGGGAGGAGGGTTTTCTTAATATTATATTCATTAATTTATTATTTCTACACAAGACAACAAATTGTGAGGATTCCATGACTTAGAATAGTAATAAGTGAATGTGAGTTCTATATTTGGGTTCTTACATCACTCATGATGCTAGGAATAGTGGATTTAAATTATAATGGATTTATACGGTAAATTAATGTATTTTACTATTCACCAAACATTCAAGTATTTCAAAAAATATAAAAAAAATCATCCTAACCGTTTTTAGATGTGTAGAATCCAAAAATGAACTCCATTTTTCAAAAATAATTTTATAAAAATGAGAAATTTAATTTTTAATTAAAATCGTCATTTAATCAAAAAATACCAACACTTAAAATATTCATCTTCATTTTTAAGGTGCCTAAATTTTATTTGCAATTTCATGGTTAAGGTTAACATTCATAAGGGTTGAATTACTATTCATAATGGTATGTTACTATTCATAAGGATATATTACTATTCATAAGGGTAAGTTACTATTAAATAAAAATTATGTTCATTCTATTGGACTCAGAATATCACTTTGATCGCAACTGTGTATGTCCGTTTTTCAAAATTCAAAACACATAAGTGGAAAATTTAAGTTTAATGGCTTGGTTATGAATATATCATATAATAACCAAGTTTTGTTTCATAGATACTTTATTCTTCATGCAATATATGCTATCTAATGAATTGATAGAATTTAAGAGAAACATACCAAAAAATTTTTGGGGTGTTATATTATTTCCACCTTCAGAAATTTCTTCCTCAAATTTTTCATGTATAAATCCCTTTAAAAATTTGTGGGTGATTCTTATTTATAACATCCTTAGGTTCCCACTTTGCTTCCTCCATTTTATGGTTTCTCTAAAGAACCTTTCCTAGTTAAGTATTTAAAAATTCTCAATACCTTCTCCCCTATGTCAATAATCTCAATAGGCTCTTCACAGTATGAAAAATCAGGTTCCATCTCAATTTATTCATAGGTGAGTACATGCATTGGGTTTGGAATGTATTTCTTTAACAATGAAATGTGTAACAAATTATGAACTTTGGAGATACTTGGCGGCATTGCTAAATAGTAAGCTACTACTCCCATTATTTCTGGAATTTTGAACAGTCCTATGTACATGGGGCACAATTTTCCTTTCTTACCAAACATTAAGACACCCTTCCAAGGAGATACATTTAGAAAGACACGAACTCCTACTTTTAATTCCAAATCCTTTCTTCAATTTTCATCATAACTCTTTTGCCTACTTTGTGATGCTTTAATATGGGCCTGAATTTTATTTACCTTTAAAGTTGTCTCTTTTATATGTTCTAGGACTATAAGTTTCCTCTCGCTAACATTATCCCAACAAGTTGATGTTCGACACCTCTTACCATATAATGATTCGTATGGTTCCATTTTAATACTAGAATAGAATCTATTATTGTAGAAAAATTCCACCAAAGGAGAGTTTTGACCCCACATACCTTGAAATTCAAGAGAAACTGCTCTCAACATGTCTTATAGTGTTTGAATGGTCCTTTCAGACTGTCCGTCGGTTTGGGGGTGATAATAAGTACTCATATGAAGATCAGTATCCAAATCCTTCTATTGAATTTTCCAGAATTTTGATGTAAATTAGGGATCTCAATCAGACACAATTGATAGAGATGCACTATGAATTATTAAAACTTCATTAATATAAATTCTTTCCAAATGATTGAGTGGTAAATCATCTCTTATAGCAAGGAAATGTACGGATTTTGTAATATGATCAACAATTACACATATTAAATCAGTCCTTCTAGGTGTATTTGGTAGTCCTGTGAAAAATTCCATCGTAATTTCATCACACATCCACATAGAAATAGGTAGAGGTTTTATGACCCCTCTAGGATGTTGTCTCTAGGCCTTCACTTGTTGAAAAACTATACACCTTGACACATAGTCAGTAATTTCTCACTTCATGTTATCCCACTAAAAATATTTCTTTAGATCTATATAAATATTAGTTCTACCATGGTGTTTAGAGAAATTTGAGCTATGACCATCATCTAATAGTTCCATTTTTAGCTAAGGTACTGATGGAACACATAACCTCTTCCCAAATTTTATAACTCCATCCTCATAAATGAAGTCTTCCAATATTTCATACTAAACAGATTTAATTTTCTTCTGTAGATTCTCATCATCAGATTGAGAGTTTTTTTCTCTTGCGAAGATGTTTTAGGAATTATTTGAAAGAGGAAAGATGTTTATCATTCCTTAACAATTCCCATATCTATATTTTGTAGATCAATGAATATAGGATCTATATCAATCCTTATTTGGGTCATAAGTCCATGATCTTTCATGCTTAATGCATCTGCCACCTTATTTTTCTTTCCTGGGTGGCAGTGTATTGAACAATCATAATCTTTGAGTAACTCGAGCCATCTACTTTGCCTCATGTTGAGTTATTTCTTGTGTAAAAATATATTTCAAACTCTTGTGATCCATATATATCTCACATATTTTAATATAGAGATAGTGTCTCCATATTTTTAGAGAAATTATTTCAGTTGCTAACTCAAGATCATGAGCTAGATAATTTTTCTCATGAGTCTTAAACTGGCTTGATGCATAAGAAATAAATTTATAATTTTGCATAAGGACGCAACTTAGTCCATTCTTTGATGAATCACTGTATATCAAAAATCTATCATTTCCAGAGGGAAGAGTCAAAATTAGAACATTTAACAATCATCTTTTAAATTCCTCAAAGCATTTTGTATATTCTTTAATCCATAAAAACTTAACCCCTTTACGTGTGATCTTGGTTAGCAGGTTATCCAGTCAGGTGAAATTCTGTATGAAATGTTGATAGTAACATGATAATCAAATAAAACTACATACATCAGTTATGTTTTTTGGCATGGTCCATTCTTTGATTGCCTTTGTCTTCATAGGATCAACTTATATTCTATACTTAGAAAACATATGGCTAAGAAAAGAAACTGATTGAACCCAAAATTCACACTTTCTAAACATCCCATATAATTCGTTTCTTCTAAGAGTTTTCAGAATGACCTACAAGTGATTCTCATGGTATTAATTTATTTTGGGGTATACCAATATATCATTGATAAATAACACAAAAAATTCATCATGAAATTCCTGGAAAATACTATTCATTAAATCCATGAAAACTGATGGTGCATTAGTCAGTCCAAAATACATTACTGTAAACTCATAATGTTGATACCTGGTCTGAAATGTTTTCTTTGGAATATCTTCCTTCCTCACACATAACTAATGATTTCCTAATAGAAGTTCAATATTCAAAAAATATTGGGCTCTATGAAGTTGATCAAATAAATCATCAATGTGTGGAAGAGGATACTTGTGCATTATTGTAGTAGAATTATTTTCCCTATAATCAATGCATAGCCGATCCATATTTCCTACTGACAAAGAGGAGAGGGGCTTCCCATGTAGAAACATTGGGTCAAATAAATCCTTTGTTACTAAATTACTCTAGTAGTTTCTTTAGATCTACTAATTCCACAGTGGACATTCTATAGGGAGTATTTGATATAGGTCTTCCACTAAGAATTAAATCACGAGAGAGCTCAACTTCCCACTCTGGAGGATGTGTAGGTTAATCCTCTAGAAATACATCAATGTATTCTTGTGCAATAGGTACGTCTTCAATTTGAAGATTTAGTTCCTAACCCATAGATATTTTGTTTACTTACTCTCCAATAATTGAATTCATTAGTGGTACTGGGGTGGATCTAGATAAGAATCTGATGGCGAAGTTTCTTATCTAAGGATAAGGGAATCAATGTCATTCTCAAAAATTGTAACTTCCTTCTTCTTGCAATAGATCTTCGCATCATAATTTTATATCCAATTGATACCATGAATTATATCAAAGTCAATAATTGGTATGATGATAAGTTTATCAACCAAAGCACATTTATGTTTTTTGAGGGGGACTGATAGACACGTCTTTGTTGTAGTGATACATCCCCTAAGAGTTTTGACTGAAAACTCCTTTATTAAATCAAATTTGTCATGTCTAGTTTTCTTAGAAAACTGGGAAGATATAAATGAATGTGATGATCCAGAATAAAATAAATCATTTTCTAAGTTTGAGGAAAAAATTAAAGTGTCTACTACCAAATCATTAGGAACTTCAACTTTCATGGTTGTAATTGCTTAAGATTTTCCTTGATCTAATGGAATTTCTTGAGGCCATTTTCATTGGTGCTTAGGAAACTCATTTTAAAAGTGTCCCATATATCTAAAATTATAGCATGGAATATCATTGACTTGTCTCTTCCCCTTGCATTCACTAGATCGATGACCCTTTTCTCCATACTTATAGAAAACTCCCATGCCTTTCAAGATTTTCCCAGGATGATTCTTTCCACAATTCTCTCGTAATGGAAATTGCTTCATTCCCTTATTATTCATTGGTTCTTAATATTTTCCATGGTTATTATAATTCCTCTTCTTATCTTGATTTCCTTGGAACAAATTTGATCTAGCAAATTTCTTCTCTCTTTTGGTGAAACTTAATACAATTTCATCATATGATGAAAATATTTGAGAATCCAGTGCCCTTCAAAGAATTGTCTCAAGACATTCAAATAAATGATCAATATAGACTTCTAAATCACGTATGTAATCTATAATATACCTGGATAATATTTTGAGGGTATCCTAATACTCCACAACACTCTCTTCTTCCCCTTTATTTAGGCTAAGGAATTTCCTTCTCATTTTAGTTCATTGTTCATGAAGTAAATATTTTTCGAAGAATATTTCCTTAAATGTTCCCTATTACAAATATTCTATTTCTTCTTCCTCTATGGTAATCTAGATCAAAGATCACCATTGATCAACCTCACCCTTGAAGCAATATAATACAAGTACAACATTTTCATTTTCATTGTATCATAATGACCAAAATAACTTTTAAAGGGACTTTATCTACTACTCATCTACCACCAGATTAGTAGTCCCACTAAAAGATGGGGTCTTCTACCACATGAAATGATCCAGTACAGGTGTAGCCTGGTAATTCGTTACAGCCTGAGTAAGTTGTCCCAATATGTTCATGTTCTGATCTGCTCTAACATTGACTATGTTGACTTGATTAGTGGGGAAATCCCCAAATTTTTCATTGGTATTCATTCCCCTTCTTCCATTAGGCACCATCATTAACCATTGGAATACACTAAAATAGGTTATAATTCATAGTTTCTAACTAGAAAACACTTAACATAATCTGAAAATTTATGCACGACTAATCTCATAATCGTAAACATCGTTTCTATTTACTTTTAAATCCTTCATTATGGTTTATAAAGAAAATTTGAATTATCCTAAGAATATCCCCAAGGAGTGTCAAACCAGGTGCATAGTAAGGCTCATTGTCATGTACCAAGACACCTCGGGTCAAGCCCGAAATTCCTTATTGGAGTTGTTACTCCTAGGTATGTCTATGCCAGAACCAAATCTACTTGTATTATCCAAACATGGATGTATTTTATAGAAATACCCACATAATCTCTACTTTACCAAAATTAGAGGATGTTATTCTATGACTATCCTTAAATTCTGACTTTGGTTTATGTCCTATAAACTATGTTTCTTAAATCAATTTTCCCAGGTTGTTACTAAACATCCTCTGATACCAACTGTAACGCCCTGACCCTAGAAGCCCAGAGTCGGTTCATTAATTATTACATTGGAATGATTAAAAGGAATGAAATATTAAAGGAATGATCAGTTTAGTTGTCTTAAAGAAATTATATGCATACATTTAACTCATATTATATTGGGAAAGGTACCAAAATACAACACATAACTAAAACTATTAAATTGCATCCAGGATAACTCAATAAACGGTCTCCTATTAATAATCTGTTGAAGGTAAAAAACTGAAAGGGGTGGGATAAAATGCTCAATAAGAGTTAAAAATAGCGTAATCATGAATCAAAAATAATTGAATCACAATCAAATTGGCATAGTCAACATGGCATGGTGAATAAATGAAAAACACACTCTATTAATAAACTGAGAATGAAACTGCATACATAGATTTTTTTGATAGTCAGACCTCATGGATAGTAATAACTAAAAATGAATAATTATTATTATTATTAATTTAATGTCATGTATCCAGATCATGATACCACTATACTATCAAAATGGTTTAAGTTTGTGGGTAGATACCCGTCTGATTATGTTTTAGAAACAAACTCGAAGGGTTTGTCGCCAACTGATTTGTTTCATGAGACTTGTCGATGTATAAAGGGGCTATAGTGGCCCCCCATTATCCCTTCAAGTACAAATAATTATTTATACATATAATTAATTTAAGTATAACATTCCTTCTCAATATCCCTATAGAGTAGAGGATACAGATTCATCAAAATTTTCGTAGTTAAAACAACATTCCAAATAAACACCATATGTAAAAGGTTATATGGATTAAGACAATAATCATATCCATGAAACCAAAATATGTATATATAATATATTGACAATTTTAAATAAAAAATGATCTAAAATAGGTAGTATTTACACCACATAAGAATGGTTTGGGGCACAATACCAAGTAAATCACAATGAAATGGAAACCGAAACAAAGTCCCTTGCAACATTGTAATCAATCAAGTTAATAATTATCAAGGGGATCACTTAATACCATGAATATAAATAGAATCATGATATTATATATCAAATTTCAGTAAACATACACCACATACAAGAAATAAGTGTCGAACAATAGAAATCTCATGGAAATAAAAGTGAGATGAGAAACCCCTTACCTTATGCTCGAATGTGTTCTTAGTTTGATCTTAATGACATGAATAATCAAAATTTAGCTTCATTAATTAATAATTAAATAACCTAATAAAATTTTAATTGATTTATTTTAACCTTATTAGGTTCATTCATGTAATTTTTGATGGGTTTAATATGTTCAATTTTATTGTTTTGGAAGCATTTTCTTCCTTGGTTTTTATGATCGGTTTACTTGTATTCATGAATGGAAGTTTGTTTCAAATGTAGTTAAATATACAGAATTGTTAATATATATTATTAGTGACATTTCATAGATAAAAATTATCTTATAATGATTTTTTTATATACCATTAGGATGAATCATTAGATAAAAGTTAATGATAAATACTTGGATTAACTTGGCAGTTTTGTGCATAATGAACTTCTTTGTATCATTATTTTATATAATGAGTGTGTAAAGATTATTTAATATTAAATAATATAAAATAAATATATTATTATATGGTTCAAAAATTATAAAGGTTTCATGACCATATTTTAAGATAGTAACTAAAATTGAAAACCTGTTATCATTAAATGCGATAAATTAAATCATCTGGAACGATGTTTTCATTTTTTGTATAAAAGGAGGGGAAAAGAGATATTATTATGAAATATTAGATTATCATAATATAATTATATTTCATGTATGTTAATGTTATTATGGTATCATTTGGATGTGGGTAGGTGAGGATAGAGCAACAAAAGAATGAAAATTGTAAAAGAAGTATAATGGAAAAGGAAGAGAGGTTCACCTCTTGAGTACTCCTCCTTGAGAATCTCTTTAAGGCCTTTGTTTTTACCTTTTGGTGAGACCAGAAGGTCTTGGAAGTGGGGGGAGGGATTGGTAATTTTATTTTTCATAACTTAGGTAAGGATCAATGCTTCAGTTGTGTGAGACGAAGAGGGGGTGAGGGGTGGTTTATATAGAGGAGGGGAGGAGGGTTTTCTTAATATTATATTCATTAATTTATTATTTCTCCAAAAGACAAGAAATAGTTAGGATTCCATGACCTAGAATATTAAAAGTTCATGTGACTTCTAGATTTTTGTTCTTACATCACTCATGATGCGAGGAATATTAGATTTAAATTATAATGTATTTATACAGTAAATTAGGGTGTTTTACTATTCACTAAATATTCAAGTATTTCATAAAAATATAAAAAATTTCCCAAACCATTTTTCAACGTGTAGAATCCAAAAATGAACTCCATTTTTCAAAAAATATTTTATAACTATGAGAAATTAAATTTTTAATTAAAATCATCATTTAATCAAAAAATACTAACACTTAAAATATTCATCTTCATTTTTAAGGTGCATAAATATTATTTACAATTTCATGGGTAAGGTTACCATTCATATGGGTTTTATTACTATTCACAAGGGTAGGTTACTATTCTTAAGGTTTTGTTGTTATTAATAAGGGTAACTTCCTATTAACTAAAAATTAAGTTGATTCTATCAGACTCCAAATATCACCCTGATTGTAATCGTGTATGTCTGTTTTTTGAAATTCAAAACACAGAAGTGGAAAATTTAAGTTTAACAGATAGGTTATGGATATATCCTATAGTAACAAAGTATTTTTTTCACATAGAATACTTTATTCATGAAATATAGTCTCTCTAATGAAGTGAAATCATTTAAGCAAGACATACCATAAAATTTTTGGGTTGTTATAGAATGTTTAGATCTGTCTACCCAGGTAAGAAAAATTCCCTAATAAGGAATTTTATGTTGTTAAGAGTGAGAGACCATGATTTTATGATATTATGATCTTATGAATTTTTTATATATTAATTAATTTCCCTATTTTTTCACAAAAAAATTACTAAGCATGTTAGTGATTCAAAAATATCCATTTGGGATGATCCTTACTTATAGCACTTTGTTAGTGATGGAATAATAAAGAGATGCACTCCTATTGTTCAAGTTCAACCAGTCCAGAATTTTTTTCATGATTTAATAAATGGTAGCTACTTTGGACATCAAAAAAATACTATAAAATTACTTCAATTATATTTATTTTATCACAGATTTTTAGAGATACTTCTAAGTTTTATAAAGCCTATAAAAACTACCAAATCCAAGGAAAAATTTCCAACAGGAATGAGATGCATCAACAACCCCTTTTATATTGTGATATTTTTAAGTACTATTTATGGATTTCATATAACCATTTATATATTAATTTGAATTTATTTAATTTTTTTTGGTTATGTATCCAAGTTGGTAGAATCCATCCCCACAAGAACTAATTATGGAAAAGTTCTTATAAAATTCATGAAAGAGAATATACTTTTAATATTTGGATTTCTTAAATTTTTAATCATTGATCAAGGGATGCAATTTTGTAATAGAAATTTGGAATATTTTTAAATTAATATGGAGTTTATCATTAAGAAGTTACACCTTATAATCCTTAAAAAATGGAATGGTTAAAGTGTCAAATAGAGAAATCAAATAGATTTTGGAAAAATTGGTGCACCTATACTACAAAGATTAGAATTTGAGACAAAAGGATGCTCTTTGAGAATATATAACTACTTATAAAACCCAAATTAGAATGTCACACATTATAATTTTGTATGGAAATTATTTTAAATTTCATATTGAGTTAGAATAAAATTATATTTATTCTATTGATACTTGTTACATAAATCTGAATTCTACTAGAAATGACAGAAAATTTTATTTTCAAGAGTTGGAAGAGATCAAAAACAATGCATATAAAATTATAGGCTATATAAAGAGAAAACCAATGCTTTTATGATGGAATTATCCTTGATAAAAATATTAAATAAGGAGACAAGGTGTTTCTATTTGATTCAATACTGAAGTTATTTTTAGGAAAATTTCATTCCAAATAGTCTAACACTTTCCTTGTTACTCATTTTTTTATTTTGGTTATATACATATTAATTAACCAAGTAAGGGAGCATAATTTAAAATAAATGGGTATATATTAAATTATTTTATCGAGAATTTTCAAGATCCTCTAGTAGTAGAGGTTCGCTTTCAATAATACAACTACAATTGAACACCAATTTGTGTTCCTCCATACAAATTTTATTTGTTATGACAAATTTTTTTTAATTAGTTTCTCATATAACTTATTTTATAATGAGTAAATTATACAAAATATGTGTGGGAGAGAGGTAATTTTTTTAGGTTTGGATTTTTTTAATTTTTTCTTTCATTTTTTCTGTGTTTATCCTTCAACAGTTTATATATTTTTGAAAACTAAGATGTTAAAAAATCATACCCATGTTCTCTTTGAAACCCATTTCCAAAATTGAACTAGTTTAATCCATGAAATTAAATTTACATGAATATTTGAATTAACTTTGTTTCATATTCAAAATTTTGGGTTATTTCGTGAATATTCTTATGATTTATGAATCCCATTCCATAAATTAAAATCCAATTTTAGATCACTTTATTATAAGTCTTCTAAAAATTTATTTACATATTCTTTTTAGTCGTCTTATTTATAGAGTGAACCAAACCATGATTTTTTCAAAATGATTTTATTTTCTTTTATCAAAACTTGACGGTTTTAGTTATGTGTGTTTTAAATGATTTAGATAACTAATTGATTTAAAACCCCAATTTTCAAAATACTCACTATATTTTTCATGCCTTTATAGTTTATCTTTGTAAGACCCCAGTATCCACAAAATACCATGTTAGATAGAAAAATTAAAAAAAAAATTTCCTCATATACCCTAATCTAGGAAGTGAAATGCATAATCTAGTTGACCTTGTGTGGGGGGGAAATTATTTTGTGATGTGTTATATATTTTTAGGCTACTTTATGGGGAAAGAAATTGATGTCTAAAGACTTGTATTTCCTATGAGAGAAAGAGAGTGAGTGATTGAGTGATTCTGCTAAAACTTGTTCCTTAGTAGAGTATTTTAATAGTATAAATCCATATGTATGGGAAGAAATCTACTATTTTGTAATAATTTTAAATTCAAAGAGAAATAAATTTTGTAAGGATAGAAATAGTTATAATCATTATAGGTAAGGGATGAAAGTAACATCTACCATTTTAGACACAAAATATGCCTCACTACCTTCAAACATCTAATTTAGATAGATTTAGAAAAAAAAATATAAAACAAAATATATGAAGGTATTTGAGTGGAATCATCTATACTGCTAGAATGATGAATTATGTGAACTATCTATAATGTTTTAAAAATTATTGGAGTTGATTTTCTTCTAAAGGCAGTGAGGAGGATACCCATTATTGAGTGTAAATTATATTCATGCATTTTTTTATTCATATAAGATCTAATCCTAATTATTAATCCATAAATTTTTTTCACTTAAACCTTACCAACCATAATCCTCTAAACAACCCTAACAATTCCTAATGATTAACAAAATTCCTTGACTCACATAAGGTGGATAGTTAAGAACATATCAATCCTATGTTTACCATTGTAATTGTTTAGATCATAAATATGTTTCTATATCAATATTTCAATTTTTTAGTTATAAAAAAATCATGTGAGGTAAGTGAATTATGTTAATGGGAGGGTGAATAATAGTTTAATGGATTAAATGAACTAAAATGGATAATTCGATAAAAAGAAAATTGAGGAGCATAAAAATTTTAGTTCTGTGTTTCTAAAATAGTAGATCATGTTTTCATGTGTCTAAAAATTGATTTAGTATTGATCTTAATTCTTTCCTTTCTTGGATTCTAAATCTTAATTGTGGGGGAATTGATAGATCTTTAATTTTCAAGTATTTACCCTAATTTTAAGTGAATGTATCCTACCATTTATCATTTTCAAAGTAATTTTATAATATATGGAATCCCAAGAATATTTGGGATTTAATTATAAAAATGGATTAGTTCATTAACTTTAGATGTTTTAAACTATTTTTGTTTTATTAGAAGAAAATCCTAAATTTAAATTTAAGTTTTTGATGACCCTTTTATGTATTTGTTTTTTATTCTGAGGAATCAAGGAAGTTTGTAGCTCTTTTGGAGAATTTTATAAAGTTTTTTAGACCCAAGTTTATTAATTACTAATATAAGGGAATTTGGATATGTAGTGGTATAGACACATATGTTAATTTTTAAATGTGAACATCTACATATACGAATTACCCACATGTGCGATTTTTATTGAAAAAAAATCTATCTACGTATGGGAATTTAGGTATATAGTGATCCATGTATAAAAATCATTTACATATGGGAATTCAATGTAAGAAAAGTTTGATACATAATAAAATATTCATGTGGATATATTGGCTATATAAGTGTCATCTTTATCCTTAAAAGAATAATCACCTATGCTTCAATCCGGGTGAGGACTCCTTAAGTGCATCCAAGAGACCCAAGATCAAATCCATGTAGAGAAAATTTTCTGAGGTACTGTAGTAGATACTGTAGAAGGTAATGCAGCAGTTACTATAGTAGGTAATATTCAGTACTGTAGCAGCTAGAACTATTCACTTTTTTTGGCCTTCGGGCCACTAGTTTG
Organism: Viscum album; assembly: GCA_963277665.1. Classification (NCBI taxonomy): domain Eukaryota; kingdom Viridiplantae; phylum Streptophyta; class Magnoliopsida; order Santalales; family Viscaceae; genus Viscum; species Viscum album. The sequence continues at coordinate 326,112,358 of OY728126.1, read as the reverse complement.
GTCCTCAGATTCTTTAAGGGCTTCAGGCCACCCAAGGCCTTCAGGACAGTAAGGATTTCAGGCCACATCAAGGTATTCAGACCACCTTAAGGGTTTTGGGCCACCTCAAAGCCTTTGGGAAACATGAATTGTAGATTTAATAGACTGATTTACAAGGAACAAGGCCCTAGATGAGGATTCAGAGTATGAAAATTCACCAAAGCAGATCTAGTCAGACTTGGAAGAATGAGAGGGTATGGATTTTCCATCAGTACCAGGACTTTTCATCCCTTCACATGATATCTTGTTTACTAGTCATGTGATGGTGGAGTGCTGATCACAATGCAAATTCTAGGGAGGGTCATTTTCAAGTAATCGTGGTATGGAATGAGTTCCTTTAAGACCTTTGGGTCCTGTAATTTCATAAAGCCTACGGGACATGTAAAGGTTCCTCTTCAATCCTTAAAAGGGGGATTATCAAAAAATAAATAATAAATGAAGGCCTTCAAAGCATTCAAGTAGACTTATTCTTATATCCAAGGTCTTGAGCCTCTTTGTTGACATCCATGCACCCTATCAAAGTTAGACACATTTAGAAAATGAAATTAAATTATCCAAATTATATGGATAATCTATCAACCAAATTAAAGAAACCTACATAAAAAATTCAAACCCATGGATATATTTTATATATGAAGGCCATAAATATTAGGGAGATATTAGAAGCTAAAAGACCAAGAGTATCTTAGGAGGTTGACCAAATCTGAAGGAAGGAAATTTTTTAATGAAGTATAAATTCAAAAAGTGGGAAGAGGGAGATTGGTTGGGTTGTTTTAATAATATGTAACATCATCATTTCATGAAAAACAAATATACAAACAATTAATGTGATCAAATATATCCCTATGAAGATAAAATTTCCAGCATTTTTGGGTAGTGGTGATCCAAGGACACCTTATTTCGAGTCTTTTTTTCTTCATTATAATCTTTAAAAATTATTCAGATTATTATTTTCATTTTTTAAAGAAGGATTTTTCTAATTTGAATGTATTCTCTTATAAATTACAATGGATTTTTATTCAAATATATAAATGTAAAGTGGAAGTTCTCTATATTTAAATTATTTTAGAAAGGTCCTTCCCTTGTGTAGAGGGATTCAATCTAGGTCTGGCTATATAGAGGTCATTTGGAAGTCCGATCAATTTTCAATGAGGATTAATGATTATAATAAGTTCTTGATATAATATCCAATCTCTTTTAGGTGTTCTATTTGAGGTTTTTAGGAATTAACTAAAGAATTCAATTATATAATTCTTAATATAAAAAATAAGGGTGTTTCAAAAATATCGAAACTAGTCTACGGTTATTGTTTAATAAATTTTATTTTCACATTTATTTTTTCTCTATTTGTTACTCCAATTTACTTTTATTTCCTTAATTTTTTTTAGTTTACTTTCTCAACATTCTAACCAAAAAAGTAAAAAAATTAAATAACTTCAAACAAAAAAAACTGACCAAAAGTGATAGTTGAAAACTTACTATGCAATATCCTTGAGATACAACCTCAGTTTCACCTTTACTACAATACTTAGGGGATAATAATATTGTTTCAATGGTATCCACGAAAAATCCCAAAATCAAGTCACCATAATATAGTAGTATGGAATGAAATTAAATTTTATATGTTAGATTATCCACTACTTGGTGAGCCACCGTAGGAATAAAGTGAGGGTGAAAAGTAATATTACAAGTTACTCAAGGATAATTAATTTAGTTTTTATATCAAAATTTTATCTTCAATGTCCGATGAGTTTTGAAAATAACATGAGGACACAAATGGTTACTCTATGTTGTATCGTCTCTAAAAAGTCTTCGAGGATAAATTGAATCAAGAAGTATGTGATTCTTATTACATTTATAACATGTAAATTAAAATATGGAATTCATGTTGGTCCTCATGTACTCAATATAATATAGTAAATTTATAGATTAGTAGATTTAGGATTCAATTTGAAACACTATATTTCAATACATCTAATTATTTTATCATCAGCACCCAATTACTCATGTTTTGTTGAGAATTATAAAATGAAGAGTATAGATAAAAAACTTTGATATCTATTGGATAAGGTTATCCAAGTTAATAAGAACATTATGAAAGATAAATCTTTAGTTCTTATAGTGAAAAAGAAGAAATATAAAGTAAAAAATTTATAGGTCTTAAACAATTATAAATGAACCTTTGTAATATCTTTCTATGAAACCAAATATAAAGAGTGAGAGAATAAAACATGAGCTATTTGCTTCACATGTGTAATCAAAGGTCATTAGACAAGAAATTACAATAAATTGAATAATAATTAAGTAGAATATTTTAATTCAATTATATTCATCATTGAATGTAATATTTATATTCTACATCCTAGGTATTAGATTAAATATATGACTTACATTTTTATAACCAAATACAATAGGGAAATAAGTTCATGAGTGGATCTCCATGTTATGGATGAAGCTTCACTTATAATTCATCTAGAGAAGATCAAATCCTCACATGCCTAGTGGAAGGATTTTTGTATTTGAAAAAACTATTATTATGTAATATGTGTTACCAAAAACAATATCTGAGTTTCAAGTTAAGACAAAATGATATTTTAATTCATGTTTTGGAATAATTTTTTTTAGAACAATGCACTTATTTATTGTTTAATTACAATTTATTCACAAATGGTCTATATTAGAAATTATTAATGAATATAAAATATAATAATCAAATAATTATTAGTTACTGAATGATAATACTTGGAAAAATAATTCTAGAAAAAAATTCCAAATATAGAAAAGTAATATTTTTAGACTCTTTCAAACTAAAACACTTTGGTATATAACATGATTGTTTATAATGTACAATGACCAAGTAACCTTTGATTATTGAAGGTAATAAATCCAAAAATCTTTTCAAATTAGTCCAATAATATATGTGTTGACTATTTCAAATAGAATATATATGTAAATTATTGTACATAATGAGGTTATTTTAATAGTTTTAAGGAATTTACTGAGAAGTACAAAATTTACTTAGTAACAAGATTAAATATTATTTAGAAGGGGGATTAGAATAATATCATAGCCAATAATTAATTGATCATTAAAATATTGATTGTATTAGTTCCTAAACTCTCATTTCCTTATACACATTATAACAATGATATTAGTAGACTAGTTATATATTATAAGTCATAAAGTCTTAAAATTCTTTCATTTTCCATTTTGAGAAATTATTTTCAAAATAGGAGTTTTAATCGTTAACAATATACCAACTATAATAAAAAATTGATATCATATGAGTTATAATATGTAGTAAATACATTATTTCATGAAACTGTGATTTTATATGCAATTTTTTTGAAGGCAAAGTGAAGAAAAAATATATCACAATAAAAACACGAAGTTCATCCCATTTTATTATTATGAATGTTTATAATGAAATTATATAAATCCTTATGATGGAAAATTTATGGTCAAGTGAAAGACTATTTTTAGGAATTGGTGCACATCTCTGCGTGATATTGTGAGATAAAGAAATAATTGGATAAAGTCAAGGATAAAGATGCACTAGTAGATGGAATAGGAATAGGTTTCACAAGATATCGTGGAAAAGGTAATGTTCAAAAGATACACACTGTATAAAAATATTTAAACCCAGATAAAGTGGTTTTATAACCACCATTTAGGTAATATATTTTTCATTGAGAATAATAAATAATTATCCTCCAAGAAATAAGTAAGTGGAAGATATGTTAAAAATTACATATGGTTATGGAATTAGTAATAGATTTAATGTACCAAAATCAATTCTATGTTTACGTAATTTATATAATTGACATAATGAATATTTTTTAAGAATGTTTATTAAATAGAGAAATACAAATGGGTGGTAAAGTGATTTCTTATAAAGAAATATTGGTTGTTTAAGGCTCAAGATCAGTCAAAGTGTTGACTGTGTTGAAACCTTTTCATCAATTGAGATGCTGGAATCTATTTGAATTTATCATTCTATAATTTCTATCATGATTATTATATAAATACTAAAATGATCTATTTAATGATCAAATAAGGAATTAAATCATTAATCTATTATATTTCCATGTTTCTATAAGAATTTTGATGTTTTTCTATAGTTTTTTAGAAAAAATATGTACATAACATATGAAAAATAGTTACAAGTTTTACAGATAGTTAATACTTGTGTTGGTCCTGAGAAAAGTAAATACATTGATAGTGGGGTTTAATCAAGTCATGTTAATCTTTATCAAACAACACCACAACAACAATCATGTAAATTTGTTATTAGAAACACTTCTATCCCTCACAACTAATATGAATTGATAATGCAATTAATGGAGGTACATAATAAATTTTATTTGGTTATCCCAAACCAAGCTAATCCAAGGAGAATGAAATGGATATATTTCATGCACCTGAAACACTAATCACACTACTTATTGTTTATAATTATATGTGGTTATACTAACCACCCATATTTACAACCCTCAAAAAAATAAATAACTCCCTGCTCTCACACACTCAAATATCTCACTACATTTGTGAGTGTCATTATATTATTCTTCTCAAACAAAGATTGATTTTACACCAAAATGGTTATATCAGTACTGTAACATTATAGAAATTTTGAGTAATTGATAAATTAATTATAATAAATTATTATTTTATAAAAAAATATAGTTTTCAAAATTTATGTTATAATATTAATAAATAAATTATTAAGGAAAAATGTTGTATTTTAAAAAATACCATTTTTATAAAAATTATATTATTTTGAACAATTGAATTACATTTTTTAATATAATAAATTGATTTATTTACTGGACAGTTTTTTTGGTTAAAAAATAATTTTATATAATCTATATATATATATATTATTTTTTTATCATTTAACTATGAAATTATACATCTTTTAACAAATATATTATATATAATAGAACTCTTAAATTTGGTTTATAACTTATAAATAATTAAATTTATATAAATTATTATAAGTAATTTTAAACAAAACATATGTTAAATTGTAAATAAATAATTTATGCTTTTATGTTTGTTTTCTTTTAAAATATATTAATAAATATATATAAATGATTTATAAATAATAATATTTATTATTAAAGATGATTCATAATTATTATAAATAAAATATGAAAACTTATGTGTATTTGAAAATAATATTTAAGTTAATTGATGATTTATAATAATAATAAACAAAAAAAATAAAAAAACTGGTTTTTTCCATCATTTTGTCTTTCTCGCCTGACCGACTGTAACCCCTGGTCGACGTCGGCTCCACCTTGACTACTACCAATGATACCTCTTCTGCTGACCACCACCACCATCGGTCGTCCTAATTGGAACCTGTAAGTCCATGCCACTCCTCTGATCTAGTACTAGTGAATCCCCCCACTGTCTCCCCCACACTCTCATCATCGTTTTACCTCTGGAAAACATGATTTGACCCCCCCCCCCCCCCACCTATTTCTAATTAATATCCTCGAGTAGGTTATGAAGCATCCTACTATGGAGTTGTTTTTGGCTTTGAGAAATCTATTATGCTTGTCAATTATGTCATGGTGTGGAGAAGAATCCAATAATAAGAATAGGTGTTTTACATTTTTTTGGTATACTGTTTGAGGTTCACTATAACCCATGTCAAAAAAATGAGGCTTCTCCTGCAAAACTTTATCCAACCTTCTTTGAGTACGTATATATACAATCACTTGAACAAAGTAAAAAACCAATCCATCACCAGAATAAATCAATTTTCACCTTCACTCCCTTTTAATTTTCTCTCCATGTTTGCACCTGAAGTAAAGGTAATCCACTGATTTCATTCGAAATTCCCCTCATTCCAACTGGTCCGAGCACTCACTTGGTAAGAGAGGTGCTTCAAGTTTGGGTTCCTTGTCTTTTTCAGTAAGGGTTATTTTTGTTTTCAATTTAAAGAATTATATTTTCTTTTAATTTTATAAACTCATGTAAGGTATTTGATTTGTTTTACGTATATATATATATATATGATTATATACGCAAATATATATATATACCTAATTCATCGCATTAAGAATTTTTTATTATAAATATTTGTTTTAAATTTATATTTTATGGATTCCTTCATAAATACATTATTAATATGGATTTATTTAAGGGATTATTTTTTTTTATCAAATTATATCTTCATTTTACAAGGATTTACATATATATGTGTATATATATTACATATATTTGTGTATATATATGTATACATATACATATATTATTATCTATTTTCAAAATATATCAGATAAGATTTTTTGTTTTAATTTTTATTTCTAATCCTAAGGTCTGTATGGTTTTGATTATAGTATTGATCAATTTATGTTAGATATACATGTATATATATATATATAAAATTCTATATTCATAATTTAAAGTTAAAATTTTTGTTTTTAAATATTATCTCTAAGACTATACTTTATAAGGGAATTATTTATCAAAGGGATTGATTGTGTTTTCAAATAATCATATTATTAATAATGTAATAATAAATATATTTATGTACGTACATCAATTTATTTATAAAAAGGGATTAAAAATTTATTCCAAAGTCCATATACAATGATTAGAATGTATTCTCATTCTATCATTTTGTGGTTTATACTTATGTATAACCTTAGTTTTAAAATAATAATAGTTATCATTTTATGTGATAAACCTAAATGAGTTATTATTTCATGTGTGAAATTATATAGGCATCCCCTGTTACGTCATTCACAATTAGGTATGGCCATTATCTATATTATAATTGAAATTTCATGCATTTATTTTAGATTAATTATGAATTTATTTCATTATCAATTATATTTATGTTTTTTAGATAAGTATAGAAAATTTTTAAGAAAGGGATTCTCCTAAAAATGTCTTTATAAATTCTCAAGGAAATTTTTATGACATGTTATAATAAAGGTTGTTGTCTTTTAAATAAAATAATTTTATATATGTATTTTTTAAATGTTTTTGGATTGGAATTAAGAAAGGTAAGTCCATTGAAAGTGTTTTAAAAAATTAGCACTAGTGTAATGAATGTTATGTTATAGAGAGTGTGATCATAAGTATTAAGGGGACTTTGTTCCATATTATTTATGATTAGTGGCCTTATAGTTGTATTATGGTCGGCCGAGTACTATAAATGACCCATAAAAAATTATTATTTTTAATAGAGGAATTCCAATGATCTTTTAAATTATAATTATTTTTAGAAAATAATATTTTTGTAAATTATTTATTTAGTTTCAAATGTTATGAAAAATTACTTTTAAGTATGTAGGTTTATTTAAAGAAAATTTTTTAAAATAATTTATTAATGGTTTTAAAACCCCTTATTGGGCATATTAATTTCTAACCCTATTTTTTAAAAATTATTTTCCCATGTCATTTTGAAGTTCTAAGTTGGGTGACTTCGATAAAGGATTTATTGCATTCAAAGTATATTAGATGATTTTTTATCCTTTGCTTTAATATAAATCTGATAAAAATGTAAGGTCTTTCTATTCTCCCAAACTTATATGGGTAAAGGTCCTTTGTTATAATAAATGTTGTGTAATTATTCAGTTACATTTTATAAAAAAAATTACACATCATGTTTTAGCACTAGCTTTGGGAACTGTGGTCTGGGTCATTATAATTGGTATCAGAGGAACGGTCTAGACAAATTTTGAGATTAGATGTTTTTGATAGAGTATAGAAGTTTAGCAGTCCTAGTTTTTCTTAATTATGAAAGTAGAAATTCTGATTTTTTTTAGTCCGATTAAAGAATCGCAAGGGTGAAAATATTTTTAAGGGGAGATAATGTAACATCCCAGAATTTTTGATTAATTAATAAATTAATTATACTAAATTACGATTTTATAAAAAAATATAGTTTTCAAAACTTATGTTATAGTATTATTAAATAAATTATTAAGAAATAAGATTTCATTTTAAATAAATACCATTATTATAAACATGATATTATTTTGAATAATTGAATTACATATTTTAATACAATAAATTGATTTATTTATTGGAAATTTTTTTTGGATAACCAATACTTTTATAATATATATATATATACTATTGTTTTATTATTTAACCATGAAATAATACTTGTTTTAACAAATAATTTATATATAATCAAACTCTTAAATTTGGTTTATAACATATAAATACTTAAATTTATATAAATTATAATAAGTAATTATGAAAAAACCTATATTAAATTACCAATAAATAATTTATTCTTTCATGTTTGTTTTCTTCTAAAATATATTAACAATTATATATATGAATTCTTGATAAAAATAATATTTATTATTAAAGATGATGCATAATTATTTTAAATAATATTTGACTAATTTTTCTTATTTTGATATAATATTTAAGTTAATTATTGGTTTATAATAATAATAATAAAATAAATGGTTTTTTTGGGTGTCGTCTTCATCACCCGGCCAACTGCAACCCCCAGTCAATGTCGGCTCCACCTCGACCACCGTTGATGATACCTTCCTCTAGTGACCACCACCACTGTCGGTCATCCTAGTGAGAACTAGTAAGGCCATGCCGCTCCTCTGATCTAGCATCAGCGAACCCCCCCCCCCCCCCCACTATTGCCCCTACACTCTCATCATCATTTTCCCTCTGGCGAACATGAGTCGACCACCACCTCCACACCTGTTTCTAGTTCGACTAATTTGTGTAGGTTATGAAGCTTCCTACTATAGAGATATTTTTTTATTTTAAAGATATGTTGTGTTTGTCAATTGTGACATAGAGTGGAGAATAATCCAATAATAAGATTATGTGTTTGACCTTTTTAGGTATAATGTTTGAGGTTCACTATAACCCATGTCAAAAAAATGTGGCTTCTCCTGCAAGCATGTATCCAGCCCTTATTGAGTATTTATATATACACTCACTTTCATAAAGGAAAAACCCAACCATCACGAGAATAAATCCATTGTCACATTCCATCCCTTTTAATTTTATCTCTATTCCTACACCCAGTGTAAAGTAAAGACACTTCTTTCATCTTAAATTCTCCTCTTTCCACCTATATCAAGCACCCACTTGGTAAGAGAGGTTCTGCAAGTTTCAGTTCCTAGTTTTTGCAATAGGGGTTATTTTTGTTTTCAATTTAAATAATTATATTTTATTCAAAATGTTAAAAACTCGTGTAAGGGATTTGATTTATTTTATGTTTTATTTTCATCAAAACATATATATATATATATAAGAATATACACAAATATATATATACCAAATTAATCACTTTATTACTTTTTAATGATAAATATTTGTTTTAAATTTATGTTTTAAGGATTCCTTAACATATCCCCCATTCCTAAGGATTTATGTAAGTGTTTGTTTTATTTTATCAAATTATATCTTCATTTTACAAATATTTACATATATATATGTTTCTATATATTACATATATATGTGTATATATATGAATATATATACATATATGATTATCTATTTTCATAAAATTTAATATAATGGTTTTTATTTAATTTTTTTTCTAAGCCTAAGGTTCGTATGGTTTTGATTGTAGTATTGATCAATTTATGTTATATATACATGTATACATATATATATATATGTATGTATGTATGTATCTATAAAACTTTCTATTTTTAGAATTTATAGATAAAAGTTTTTTTTTTAAATATTATCTCTAAGCCTATACTTTGTAAGGGAATTATTAATCAAAGATATTTATTATGTATTATAATCATCATGCTCTGTATAATGTATTAAGAAACATATTTATGTGTGTACATTAATTTATTTATAAAAACAGATTAACCATTTATTCTCATGTCTATATACAAATATTATAATTTATTATTATTCTATCATTTTATGGTTTATACTTATATGTAATCTTAGTTTTAAAATAATAATAGTTATCATTTTATGTGACAAACCTGAACAAGTTATTATTTCATGTGAGCAATTGTATATTCACCCTCTAGTATGTCTTGCATAATTAGGTATCGCCATTATCTAAATTATAATTGACATTTCATGCATTTATTTTAGATTAATTATGCATTTATTTCATTATCCATTATATTTATGATTTTTAGATAAGTATAAAAAAAATTTAAGCATGGGATTCTCCTAAAAATGGTTTTAGAAATTCTCAAGGAAATGTTTATGACATGTTATAAGAAAGGTTATTTTCTGTTAAAGAAAATAATTTTCTGTATATATTTTTAAAATGTTTTTGGGATATAATTGAGAAAGGTAGGTCCATTTAAAGTGTTTTGAAAAATTAGAACTACTATAAGGAATGGTATGTTATGGGGAGTGAACCCATAAGGCTTTAGGGAACTTTGTTTTATATGCGTTATGACTCGTGTCCATACAATTTTATTATGTTATATCAAATTCCATAAATTGCCGATCAAAATTTGTTATTTTCAATGGAGGAATCCCAATGGTTATTTATTAAGATTAAAACATTATAAAATTTAATTTTAAGTATGTATTTTTATTTTAAGGAAATATTTTAAAAGAATTTATTAATTGTTTTAAAACCCCTTACTCGGCATATCAAATGCTCACTCTATGTTTTAAAAATTATTTTCATAGGTCACTTTTAAGTTCTAAGTTGGGCAACATAAATAAAGGGGTAATTTCATGAAAAGTATTTTACATGTGTTTTTATTTATTACTTTTGTATAGCTTTGATAAAAATGTAAGGTCTATCTATTCTCTAGAACCTAAATTGTTAAAGGCCCCTTTTCTAATAAATGTTGTGTACTTATCAAGTTACTTTTTATAAAAAAAATGGAATTTTTTACCATAGGATCCAGGATACTGGGGTATTTTTCATTATAAATATTGCTTCACTTTCATCCTACGATGAACTTCACAAACCTTTAGTGAGAATACCTCCCAGATATCCTTCCTTTGTTCCCATTAGCTCTTTAAGTTTTATTTTTCACTATATCTTTTATGATAATTCTCATTCCTTTCCAAAGATAAATATATCTCACTTTATATCTCTATAGAATCAAAAAAATGTAAATTGATATATATTAAATTAACTTGTAATGAAAGTTGAAAATTTCAATCCAAGATCACTCATTTAATTCTCATGTCTTCCTCTTGAAGGATAAGAAATTAGTACCCATAAGTTTTCTAACTCAACTCCACCACGGTGTGTTCATTACCTCCATGGCGTGGAACCAGTATCTTTTTATCCAACCTAAAAATCATTTCATCATGATTACTTTTAAATAATCCTCTAACCTATACAACATATTGATAACCACAACATATTCCTTCTCTAGAAAAAATTCCCTTTGGAACACCGAGTACCATGATCACCTATCTTGTTTTTTATCAGCTCTAAAAGCCCAATTATCACCACATCTAGGACCAAAACAAGGAGAATCTATAGTATCCCAAGTGAAATAGTCTTATATGATTCCAACATAGTAACAAAAATTCTTGTAGTGGTCCTTCTTGTTTCTCATGGGTATTATGAGATTCCACTACTACATCCACCATGGTTTAGTCTCCGTCAGTTTTCCATTTCACTCAAACACCTAAACAAAAATCTTATGTTAAGGCCTCTATCACTTTTTCATATTCATCAAATATATTACATATACATGGAATCTTTCTCACATTTCCAATTTTTTATTCCAATTCCTCCAACCATGACCATGATTTCCATAATAATTTTCTTGTAGTTCCTCATTATATTTTGGGATTCTTCTAGCTCAAAATTTCATAAAATGTTGGGTGGTTCAAAAATTACCACAATTTTTAAACCACCACACTGTGGTTCTATATTCCACTATCATTTTCACAATTACCTACAACAATTATTTAGCCTTTCTCATATCGTTTCCTGATTCCTTATAATTATTCCAACATTCTTCTCAACATCCTTTTGACCAAAACCAATACCAAAAATTCTTCAAGTAATGTTTTAAAAAATATCCCCTTTTGGGTATGTTGAAAAACCTTTCTACACAGATTCAAAATATTCTCACCTGAAATATTTATAACTAACATATTTTGTAGTCTAAACAAATTTCCCTCATATCATTCCTTAATGATTAACTAATCACCGACTATAACCCCTCATGAGACAAGCTCATCATTTAGAACAAGAGTCAAATGAAAAGGTCCTCATTAAAACATTTCATTTAACTTCATGCTCTTAAACTCTTGAGAGTTTCTTCTCCCCCTAAATAAGTAGTAAAATACCCCTCCCCCACCCCTTATTGTACTATCACCATGGGAATATCCCCCTTTATCAATAGGAAAGAACACTCCCTACCATCTTGATCACTAACCATGGAAATATTCACCCCCCCCCCTTTATTGGAAAATCCACATTGAAATATTCTCTTTCATTAATTGGAACGAACACTCATATCCCACTTCATCATTAACCATGAAATACTTCTCTCATGTGACATATTCTTTGAGGACATCATTTCCAAAGTAGTTATTGGATAACTTCTCCCCCTTTGTAAATGAACCCAAAGAGCATTTTTTATAAAAAAACAAGTAAATTTCAATAGTAAATAAATTTAATGATTTATAAATATTCATGAATTATTTATTATATAATTATATCCATGATAATAATATTAATTAATTTTCCAATCAAGAAGGAAATAGTTATCTTCAAAATTAAATGTGTTTATATGTATTATATGGTTTTATTTAATACATAATTTCCAAATTTTAGAATTTTAATTTGATAAAATGAATGTAATTTTTTAAATAATCATGTTAAAATTATATTAGATTTATTTTTTTTATAATTTTCTAAATAAATTTATTTTTCAAATGAATAGTTAAAAAACAGATATTTATTGAAAATTATCTTTCAATTTCATGAAATTAAAAGGTTATATTTTATTTCAAAATGGTTTTAAAGTAAAATTAGTTCATTTATATTATAAATAATTGAATTAAGTTAATTTTAATCAATTTTATCCTTCATTTTTATATAAAAACCTTTTATACTTAATATGACACTTTTTCATGGAAACCATCTTTTCATCGTGTTTTGCGGGTTTAATTTTAAATTATATTATTTCACTTATATGAATTTAATTTAATAAAATAGAATCAATATTTATAATTATAATAATAAATATTAATAAATAATTTCAACATATATTTTGATCATAATGAATACTAAAATCAATAAAAACTGATTACCACGATAAAGGTTAAAACTGAATTACCAGGGGTTAAACAAAAGAGAAAAGGGTTAAAATGATCTAAAAACATGTATAAATACTATTTTATTTCCATATTTAGACATTATATTATCTCATTTTTATAAATGGTCCATTTTGGATCCATTTTGTTTGATTAAGGCATTAATATATTTTAATCATGTCAAAAATACCAAGTGTTCCCTCTCCCCCACTTATAAAAGGACACAACACTCCTCTCATATCCACAATTTAAGAGACCTTTTTTAATCCAATAAATTCCAAAAAAACATTCCTATAATTCATCCCCATATCCTATATGTCTTATTTTTTTCATAATACTAACCTTATAAAGATAGGTATAAAGCCAACGAGGTTGTTCGAAGAAGTGGTATAGCTTTTAACCGAATGTTTTGGTTTTATTTCTCCTCCTACCTCATTATAAACTTTTATAACCATTTTCATATAACAGAAATAGTATCTACAACATAATAATAAATTATTACGTTTATGTTATTACCTTTATGCATCTCCACTTCTAATAAAAATAAAATGAAACCATCATTTGTATGTATGGAGGACTACCGCCTTGTGGATCGTTGTAATTTGTTTTACATCACTACCTATCATGGATAATTATAATAATGGATTTAAAGTATATATATGATTTTAATGACATAATTATCATTATATAAAGATAATTTATCATCTATTTTTTACATTTTCATCTATTGAAAAATGATAACGGTGTCCATGCGTATGTATCGATTGCCACATCCACGAAGCGAAGTGATTCATTTTTCATCACCGTATCACATTTCAATTATATATAAGTGAATTTTAATAAATAATATGATATTTATGATATAATTATAATTATTTAAATATAAAATAATTCCTTACTTACTTACCTTATATTTTTTAAAAAATGGAAATGTTACTCTTGCATGTGTATGGCCTACCATCTCCATGATTGTAAAGTAATTAATTTTTTATAACCATTTTTCATGGTTGGATTTAAGTGTATAATTAATATATATAAAATAAATTTATTTCATGATAACTATTCTGGATATTTTGGAATAATTACCTCTTTGATAATGTTCATCCTACCGAATCTATTTTCGGATTATAAATCGGACGTCCTCAAAACATTTGACATAAACTTAACTGATAAAGTAACTAAATAAAACATGGCCATAAATAGTTTAAAATGGATAATGATAATGGGATGAACATTAATAATTTTATTAAAAAAATAAAAAATTAACATAATTTTATTATATAATAAGATAAATGAGGTGTGTGACAAGTCATACTCAAGATAAGCGATACTTTAACTAAAAACCTCATTTTATTATGTTTTAAAGAATTATTTTCTAAATATTTTTCTTCCATGCCCATATTATTTATATTATTTTATATATTTATTTATATGGACATAAATTAATTATAAAATAAATTTTTTGTTTATTTTTACTTTCATTCAAATCTTTTCAAAAGTGAATCTTTTTAGATATTTTGTATGGAACATTTTGACATTATTTAAAAAAGGAAAAAGGTATTAACATGTTTAACATATATAGCATGAATTTATTTTCATTCCATCATAAAAAATATTTTCTTTTTGTATTCCATTATATGTATCCATGTCTTCTTTAATGAAAACCACTATTTCAATTTATTCTCGGTATTTAATTTCTAAAAATAGGCTTTTAAAAGGAAAGGGTATTTTGATATCTGAATGTTTTTTCATATGGGTTCAAAAGAGTTTTTCAATGGTTTTATAATAAAAATGTTAAAGAATAAAATTATTTATTCATGATATTGTACTTAAACATTATAATAAATGAAGGGTGATCATGATACATATTATACACTTGATGAGCCTCATATAGATTATACGGCGGGTGAGCCCGATATAGTTCTCCAATGTATTGGGTAATGTTCCTTATATTCAATGGAAAGAAATAGAGAGTTAACTAGAAAGTATCATCCTATGTTTTTAAATAGTATCTAGTTATTTATGACATGAGTGAACTTGGGTTATGAATATAATTTTATTATTTTCCTACAAAGGTTTCTATTTTCTTATTATGAGTTTAAATGATTTTATTTGAGAAAAAAAGTTTTTATTATATATGTATATGATTTATTTTTTTATATTCAAAGAATAATGGGGAAAGGGTAAATATTTTTTGCGTTTTCATGTTTTCTATTGGACTGATAGATTTCTTTATTTTATATCCCATACATATATTTTGGGCTCATCTCATGTTGATAAATGTTTTTATAGGGTTTTTTGGACGAGTTTGAACAAAGAAGAATCCAAGTTGAAAGTCATGAATATTTTTCATGAAAAGAAAACTATCTCATTTTAAAAAAATTATGTTGTGTGAAAAATGGATACTGAGTGAAATTTTCCACTTTGTAATGTATGGGTTTGTTATGTAACATTTATGACCTAATTCTCTAAATCTCTAAACCTAAAATGTCTTTGGGAATGAAATAAAGTTAATTCTAGTTTATATACACTAGATTATAGAAATTTTTATAATATTCTCCTTATAAATTATTTTAAAGTACACAATATAGGGTTATAAATACAAACATTATATTCAAGAGATAATTATAATAAACTACTATAAAAATAAAATTCCATGTAGATTAGGGGTATATACTCTAAACTATCTAGTTTTATAGATATTATTGTACTCAAGAACCAACCAATGCCTCCCAACTTTAGATTTTAGTAGTTCCTTCATGAACTCTAATTTTACTATATCTTTTTCAAATTTAACCTTAATTAAATGATGGTTTATCATTATCTGATTCATATTTCAATTATGGAAAGTATTTTTTTTAATATTAATAGCACTTGAGTTATCACATCCAGTTGTAATAGATGTTTTTAAATTAACTATGACATCCTCAACCTGTTACTTTATACAAAGTTTAATAACTTCATTTTTTAAGAAGGTATAGATCATTTTTTTGTTCAAATTATTTTTTTATCCTTACAAATTTTCCTTATTGTTTAAGTAAGGTTTTGGAATCATCCAGGGCTTGTTTGGATCCTGAAGAACTGATTTTCGGAGAAGACAGGAGAGTCGCATAGTTAGTATACTGTTAGTTCTAACCATGCACCTAAAACTATACAGACCTGTATGTGTTCCATGAATTTTTTATAAACCATGAAATGAAGGCTTTGGATATGTGGTGTTGAGGCAGAGGGTGTACTGGGATGTACACGGTTTGTCTAATCATTCCATATAAGTCGTGTGGGGTGTGTCTTTGGGTTATGGGGTACACACGGTTGGTGAATAGTTTGGCCAACCATGTGGGAAAACCATATCCCCTTTTAAGGTGGGGTGAAATGAACTTTTTACCCATTATTCTTTCAAATAACCCTCTTTATTTTTCTTCATACTCCTATGCACAGTAGCCACTCTCCTATGGAAGCTCTCCTCCAAGCCTAACCTAGGATTTGATGTTTCTCCACCGTTTAATGTCTGTTTCAAACCCTTTTTTTCCATTGGATCACCATTAGTATGATCTTTAATCCTTTTCATTCATTCGCTAATTTATCTCACCGTCTTTGGTGTTGTTTTGGTACAAGAGGATATTCCCTATTTTTAGAGAATTTATCTATTCTTCCATTTTTTCAGTTTTAGTTCAAGTCTGAAGATGATACTGGACAAGGAGTCATACAAAAGCCTAAAATAGGTGGTATAATAATTTTACATAAAATTTTAGGTGTTTTATAGAACTCATCGTTATGTAACATTCTAGAGTCTTCAATTTGATGTCTAAAAATGTGATTTTCTTTCAAAATTAAATTAACCACATTATGATACTTGTGTAGTCTCATTTTATGCCATTAGTGGATATCTTCCTCATTGGTTTCCACCCCTCATGTGTTTTCAATTAAATACCATCCTTGATATAAATGTTTAATTTACCCAACAACCTCCTAAGTGGTTTGGATTGACTTTAAATTGGATTTTCCTTAATCTCTAAATTAATGGTTTAATTTAATTAAATGGAAGTGAGTGGAAAGTCCACATCACATGTTATAAATAGATAATGAAATATATAATTTTTCAAACCCATGGTTAGTTTGGGTTTGGTGAATCTAAATGATTAAAAGGTGATTCCCTATAATTATTGTAATTAGACCATGGATAATGATCATTGGACATTGTTGAAGGGACTTATTAAGCATGGTATTTTATGCTCCCATATATTGGGTGTTGAGCATGGTGTTGCACCCCATTTACTTGGATTATGACCATGAAGATCCACATTTCCTTCGATAGGGTATTTGGCATGATGAATCACCCTATAATATTTAGTGACAAGCATGAAATCTTTAATTCCCATCATATTCAGGGATAGTACCCTTGTTAGAGCTTATAGTTTGTTTAACTATGCTTGGACTCTAGAGTTATGCCTTGGGTCCTACGAGCACCTAGCATCTATATATATTCTTTTATATTTCCTTACATATATAGTGTATATACATACATAAATGATATTTATAAAAACATTTAAATTTATGTAAATAGTAAGCTGAGATCATATTTATTCTAGCCTATGTCAAAGCTGATAGTGTTATTGAGGTATCCTATAGGAACCTAAGATGAATAGTTTATGGATTTCAGCATTGTTCATTATTTTTTATACCAACACACTATTGTGTTATACACATTTATTAGATTATTCTAGACACCGTTGGTGGTGGCCTACAGAGTTTATCTCACACCATGTTCATTCCACTAATTGGTGCCCAAACTGAATTTATGGATGCAAGTAGGGATAAGGTAAAGTGATCATTTATGGATTCTTGATATGATTTTCATATAGTATGAGAGCATTGGAGTAGAGGACCGAGCATATACTCAGGATACTTGTAGAGTTTTCATTTTTTTCTTTTTTCTTTTTTTGTATAGTATGTTTTATATGCATGTTCTTTGTATCCCTTGTATCCCCAATTTTTTGCATCAACATGGAATGAAATCATTTTTTATATGAATTAGCCTATGGCTTGATTATTATTACTATTTCTTAGATTTTTCTCTTCCACTATTGATTATTTTACTTTATTCCTTTTTGTTTTCATTTATATTATGATTCCAATATTTTTGTTTATTTATTTTCACCACTACACTACTTTGATAATAGAGGGTATAGTCTTCCCACCACACCATAATAGATCCTCACTGCTAGTTAGAAGCCTCTGGTGTATAGGGAGGCATGCATGAGTCAAAGTGAAGCACTGGATCTGGGCACCATTTAATGGCACCTGGGTCAGGATGGTACAAAGTGGTATCATATCAGTTCTTTTTTCTTTTTTCTTACTATTTGGGTATTAGACAGGAGACTCGAAACATGTCATAATTTGGTATTGGACCAATACCTAAGAATATCTAATGCACATATAAGGTAAACCCAAATTACCTAGGATGGGATATTACTATTTTGGTTTGTTCATATTACGGTTGTACTGATTTCACCATTGGGTGAAGCACATGAATTGTGATATTTATCATTATTGTATTTTTCTTTTACCCTTGACCAGTTATGTCAATAAGTTAGCTTCTCATGCATCATCATAGGCACTTTATGACTTAAATTCTATGCATTTTTTTCAGGCCATGTTTACTTAATATGTACATTTCTTTCTATATGAATTTTGGGTGGATTGATTGTTATATATATGGAAATATGCTAACACTTCTTCTAAGGATAAAATAATTATATTAATTAAAGTTTATGTATTGATCTAAATTATGTTTTCTCGTATAGATTGATGATTGAACATTAATTAACCAATTATAACATGTTTGATCCATGAACCCCTTGTTCCTTGTGTTGAAACATTAGTTGATTTTATTTATTGAGTGCCAATGGTAATTTATGGAGTAAGTACTTCTATAAATTTGGAATGGTAATTCATTTAATCAAATCATTTTATATGACCTATTACATTCTGATACCATATGTCAGGGTTGGTTTTAAATTACATAACGCACCAATTTCAATTTATAATAAGTATGGATTTTATAAATTGGGAATAGTGATGAATACAACTAGATTGTGATATATATATATAATAGTAAAAACTTAAATGAAAATAAAATTTTAAATGAAATGGTTGTAATTAAATG
This sequence comes from Viscum album, assembly GCA_963277665.1. Taxonomy (NCBI): domain Eukaryota; kingdom Viridiplantae; phylum Streptophyta; class Magnoliopsida; order Santalales; family Viscaceae; genus Viscum; species Viscum album. The sequence goes on along the minus strand of OY728126.1, from coordinate 326,092,920 downwards.
GGGATTAAAATTGAAAATTAAATAGTGTTTTATTCTATAACTTTCAATTGAATATCTATACACTAGAACCTTAGTCATGTGATACGATACCTAGACTGAAACCTGGCCTTATTAGTTGGTAGTTGGAAGTGTCTCTTATGATTCTTATAGCATGTTATGGTCTCCCTTTATCACCTAGACCTTGATTTAGGACAAGTCAGAGAGGTGTTAGTCTGCAAATTGGAAGTCTTGTACTTTTCCTAATTTTTTAACTACAATCTTTTAAAATATTGAATTATCTTATGAGTCCTTTATTGAAAATTATAGAATCATTTCACCATGATGGTCTTGAGTCATGTTCTATGAGGGTGGTAAAGACCATGCTCCAGAGGTGGGGGCCCTAAGAATGTATTTTTACCTCCCATAATGCCACCTGTAGCACCACCTTCTATCCCCAAATTGGGAATTGAAATCCATTTTTGATAGGGTTTCTTTCGTATGATGAATTCTATACAAGGATTTTCTCGACCTAACCTGATTGTGGAAGAGATGACATAGGAATTATAGAAATATCACCCATATATGTTTTTGAGATATGGTGTCCCTAATGCTACTAAGACAAGGCTAAAGGCCACGATTTTGATATTCAAGCATCAAGACTTAGATATAGAGAGGAGGTTCAAGCTACCATATTATTTTCTATTTGTTTCTGACAATCAATGGAAGGATTTCATTACCTGGGAAGACTAACATCGAGATATGATCTGGAGGGACTTCCATATACTCTTCTATAATTACTTCTTTCCATATACATTGAGAACTGGACAAGATATGGAGTTCAAGAACTTGAAGTAGGGAGCTATATATGTAATGGAGTATTATTATAATTTTATTGATTTGTATTGATTCACACCAACTCAAATTGGTGATGATATCATGATTGTGAGGTGATTTTAGGATCATCTTGTATATTCCATCTGATCGTAGTTTATTGTTTTCTAGTTGACTACTATTTCTAAGATATTAAAATAGGCCCTCATTACTTAGAGGGATCTGAGGGAAGATAAAGGTGTGATACGAAGTGTTTTAGAACCAAAATGGGGTAGTAGTTATTCTAATGGAAGGAAATGTCACTTTAAGGATTCACATAGGAGCAGTGGTAGTCATACAACTCGTACTGATAGTTTCATTGTATGTCACTAGTGTAGGAAGCTGGGGAACATGAAACCTCAGTGCGTAAAAGACGCAATCAAGTGTAGATACTATGTAAATATGGTTTATATTTAGATATTATATATAAAATTCACACTAGTGCCTATTGAGATAGGATCTACACCAGCTCCACATTCCAGAGTGGGGATAGTAGTAGTTCTCCTTTAAGGTAACTAGTGTACCACCGGCCACTCAGGCTTTGGTGGTGGTCAAGGAAGAGGGAACCAAACTTATGATTGATGATGCCAATAGATAAAGCCTACTCAAGGAAGTTAGGTTCCAAATTAGGGTCATGATATAGTCCAGTTACATGCAGTAAAACTAGTGTTGGAGGAGTAGAGTGTAGGGCCTTCTACAGTTCAAGATACTATCCAAGTAGCCTTTACTTTAGTTTATTCTTTGTTTGACATAGGTACATCTCACTCTTTTACATATTTTTCAATTATAGAGAGTCTATAACTTGAAATATAGTACTTACGTGGCGTGATGACACTCGATACCCTTTTGGGTATTCGATCATAGAGTGTTCACTAATGTGAGGAATATCCCCTTAAGATAGGCGATTATCTGTTCGTGTAGAATATTTTTATGCTTGACATGATAGGGTTTTATGAGATTATTGGGGTTGATTGGTTGGTTATATATTGGTAATATATTTATTATAATCATCAAAAGATAACATTTACATCAACAGAGGGAGGTAGAATTATTCACAAGGGAGAATGGGAGGTCTATGAGACTCAAGATGGACCTGAGCATCATGGGATAGGAAAAGTGACATCCCAGATCTCTAGTCTATTCTTATATGATCAAGGGATGTGGCCAACCGTTTTCCACCCTATGGTGGAGTTTTTTAGGGATGTCTTCCCTAATGACATTTTTGGGCTACCACCAATGAGAGAGATAGAATTCACCATTGTGATAGTGCATAGAGCGGCACCAATGACAATTCATCCTTACAGGATGGAACTTATAGAGATTTTTAAGATCAAGAAATAGTTGGGAGGCTTGTAAACTAACGGTTTTATCTAACCTAGTACCTCACTATATGGTTCTCCGTTCCTTTTTTCCAAGAAGGTTGATGTTGTCCTTAGGGTTTGTGTGGATTACCGATGGCTAAACCAGCTCACAGTTAAAAATCGGTATCCACTACCTTTTATAGATTCCTTATCTCATAAGATACGATGAACGAAGGTGTTTATAAAAGATTTATTTGATATTAGGCTATCATAATGTGTGTTTCAGACCCTCATACATACCTTGTATATCTTTATGAAGAAGGTATGGTTTTTATGAGTACCTGGTAATGTCATTCGGTATCACGAACATGACAGTGGGTTTCATGGACCTAATGAATCAATTTTTCAACCTTTACCGAGACTAATTCATGGTATTCTTTATGGATGAAATCTTGGTGTATTCTTTAACTCTACATGACTATTCCCAACACCCTTAGATTAGGAAGAATACACTGAGCGAGCACTATATTTATGAAATGCTCACTAAATGATGCTTTTGGATCAAAAAATTCCACTTCTTGGGTCATATAATCTCGATGTTTGGGGTGTTATTAGACCTATATAAGGTGAGATATGTTCTTTCCTTGGATAATACCAAGAAAATATTTGATTTATAGAGTTACTTGAGGCTATTTTGGTATTACATATTCTTAATCTAATACTTTTCATGACTAGAAGTGCCTCTTGTGGGATTGATTAAGAAGGGTGTGAAGTTCATATTGTTAGAATATTTGGTGGAATTATTTTAATAATTAATTGGAATGTTGAATTAAATACCAATCCTGATTATTTCAGAGATTGGTAGGATATATATAGTTCATTTTGATGCATCGGGCATCGATCAAGGATTAGTTCTAATATAGGAAGATCGAGTTGTGGCATATGGGTCTCGTTATTTGAGACCCCACGAGACAAATTACCCAACACGTGATTTTGAGTTATAAGTTTTAGTCCATGCCTTGTGTTATTGGAGGCATTATTTTATTTGAGAGAATTTTTTGGTGTATACAGATCATAAAATCCTACAGTATATCTTTACATAGCATGGTCTGAATCTCAGGAAGTGTATATGGGTTGAATACCTACAATCATTTAACTTTAAGCTTCCCTATATGCCTGGAAAAGGTAATGAAGTAGAGGATTCTATAATCCAATAGTCTTAGACATAAGAAGTTTATGAGGCCAGTGATGAGTGGCATCTTATAGCCTTATTTCCAAATATGCATGTTGAGTTTTAGGAGAATCATGGGTGGATAGTCCTCACGTATTTAGTAGTGACCTATACCCTTCTGAAATAGGTAAAGATGAGGAAAATTTATGATCCTAAGGGATATTTTTTTAGGTGATAATTTATCATATAGTTGGACCATGGATGAGGATAAGACCTTACACATACATGGGCATGTCTGGGTTCCACCAGACATCTTAGATGAGTTGATGTAAGAATCCCATGCATTGGTACCAAGATGTATTGAGATTTGTGTCACCATTATTGGTGTCCTGGTATAAAATGGTAGATACCTAGATTTATTATTTGGTTTTCCACCTATTGGAAGGTGAAGGAGAAACATTAGTGATCAGTGGGGATTTTACAGTCTTTTTCCATTCCTTATTGGAAGTGGGATGATATCGCTATGTGTTTCATGATAGGTTTTCATATATATCCTTCTGACAATGATATAATGTGTGTCAGTTTTGATCTATTGATGAAGGTTTCCTATTTCCTACCTATTAAAAATACCTTCTCAGTAGAAAATCTAGGTAGTCTATAAAGTAGGGTAATCATACACCTTCATAGAGATTCACACTCTATCATATTTGATAGGGATTCTCATTTCATGTCACAGTTTTAGAAAGGGTTGCATAATTCCTTGGGTACACAGGTGTATCTGAGAAAAACATATCACCCTTATACCATTGTTTTGAAAGATCATAAAATTCAAGTGTTAAAGGAAATTATCAATGAATATTTCCTTTACTTTGGGGGTTCTTGGGACAAACATATACCCCTAGTTGATTTCACTTACAATAATAGTTTTCATGCTACCATACAGATGGATTATTATGAGGCCATGTATGGTAGGCCTTGTTTTTCACCTATGATCTAGTTATAGGTATGGGAGGAAACACTTATTGTACCATGTCTCATTCAGATGACTTCAGAGTAGGTTCAGCTAATTAGGAATCATGTGATGGAAGATCAATCTAGGCTACAGTCATATTCAAACTACCATCGAAGACCTCTTGAGTTTGAGGTCATGGATTAGTTTTTTTACATGCTTCTCTCAATATGGGCTAGTGACAGATCAGAAGGAAGGGTAAGATAGATCGTATATTCTTAGAATCTTTTGAGATCCTTGAGAGAATCAGAACAGTTTCTTAAAGCATATCACTTAGTTAAATATACAAGTCTATGAACATTATTTATCACATGTCTCGTATTCATCATAATTATCCTGAATTGTTTCATATTTTATAACCAGTGGAAGTTGAGTTGTATTTGGATGATTCTTTTTAGGAGTTTTCAATGAATTTTATGGATCAGATTGTGAAGACTATACAAGGAAGGTTAGTTCCTCTAGTTCGGGTGATATGGCAGCACAACCAAGTATAGTGAGAGATCTAGGAGTGATAATCCAATATATGTGCTCAGTGAATGGAGATTTTCTTTGATGATCCCATGCTACTCTTAGAAGGGTAATTCATGGATGAGTTTCTTTATGAAGTGGAGGTTGTAATGACCTATATTTTTACAAAGTCTTGGATCATTTTTTGTGGTTTAAATTTTCTTATTTTATCATTATAAATGTTCCATATGGTTTAAGGAAGGGTTTATAAACATCTAGGGATTTTTCAAAGCTCGTATATTCAGTTTTCATAGAAGACCAGAGAGGCACACGGTTAGTGAATGGTTAGTAAAAACCATGCATCTTAAATAGTGCAACCCTATAAGGGTTCCACACAGTTTGTCTAAACTTTGAAAGGGGGTGTTTTTTCATTCAAGGTTCAGATAGAGGGTGTGCATGGGATACACATGGTTTCTCTAACCATTCACTTCAAGTCGTGCAAGGTGTGTCCTTGGGCAGTGGGGTGTTCATGGTTAGAAAATGGTTTGTACAACCATGTGACTAAACCATATACCATTTAAAGTTTACATGAATTTTTTTCATTACTTAATTTTAATAACTCTATTTCTTTTTCATTCTCCTCCCATGCACAACAGCCCCTCTCACTTGGAATCTATCCCCCACACCTAACCTAGGCCTTAAAGTTTCTTCACTATTTGATGTCTATTTCGAGAACCTTTTATCCTATTAGATCACCACCAATAATATATTTAATAATTTTCTTTCCTTATTTAATTTATCATTCCATATTCAATGTTGTTTTTGTGTGAGATGATATTACCTTTTTTTAGGTTACTTAACTATTCTTCCATTTTCTTCTGTTCCACTTTAATTATGAAGCCGATATTGGATGAGGAGTCATCCAAGAGCCTAAGGTATGTGTTCTAGTAATTTTACCAAAAATTTTAGGTGTTTTATAGAACTCTCTCATATATCACACACTAGACCCTTCCTTACGATGCTTAAAAATGTGTTGTATTTTTTAAATTAAATGAACCATATTAAGATACTCTCATAAACCTTTTTTATGTCACTAATAGATGTCTACCTCATTGGTTTCCACCCATTAGGTGTGTTTAATTAAATACCCTCCTTAATATGATTTTTTAACTGACCCAAACACCTCTTAAGTGGTTTGTATTGGCTTAAAATTTTATTTTACTTTATCCCTAAATTAAACAGATTAATTAAATTAAATGGAAGTGAGTGGTAAGGCCACATCATGTGTTATATAAAGGTAATGAATTATATAATTTTTGAAACCCATGGTAAGTTTAGGTTAGGTCAATTTAAATTCTTAAAAGGTGATTCCATATGATTATTATAAGTATACCATGGATAGTGGTCATTGGATAATGGTTAAGGGACTTACTGGGTATGGAGTTTCATGCTACCTTATGTTGGGTGTTGGGAATTTCATCTCACACCATTTACTTGGACGATGGGAATGATGATGAACGTTCCATTTTATAGGTTGTTTTATAGAGAAAAAGGCTTAACATACATGAATATTACATCATTTTAGATGAATATTCAATACATTATAAAAGTACATACCTGAGGACCATAATAGTTTAGTGTCTTTGGAAACATGAAACAAAATCTTTTATCCTGATGAAAAATCTTCAACATCTCCCATAAAGATATCCACCTTTAGTACCTCTACCTAAAACCTTTTTTCATAAATTGGGGGAAGGAAACATAACAAAGGGGTGACCTCGGATGCTCAATAAGGGTAAATAATGGAAATGTGTAAGCATAACATGAACAAATGGTATGTAACATGAGCATAACATTTGAATATTATTCTCTGCATATTAGAGAATATAATAAATATTGGAATTTAATAAGACATAGATCATAAGATAATTAAGATAATAAGTCATGAAATAATAACATATGAATAAGACATGTATTTTGTGGAATGAACATAAGAATAGAAGCATATTATGTCAAGGATGCCTACTAATACCTTTATAACATGTTAGGCATGGGATACGACCCTTGTACCTGCTTCGGGATTGGACTAACAACCCATGTACCCTCTTACTTTTAGGCTTAGGTTAAAACCCATGTACCTTCTTGTTTTCAGGCTTAGGATACAATCCATGTACCCTCTTACTTTTAGGCTTGGGCTACAACCCGTGTACCTTCTTGTTTCCAGGCTTGGTTTATAACCTGTATACCCTCTTGCTTTTAGGATTGGGCTACAACCCATGTACCTTCTTGTTTTTAGGATTAGACTACAACCCATATACACTTTTAGTTCAAATACAACTTATCATTACCCATTTTCATTATAGGTATATATAGGTCTCACCCATAGCATAATAAAATCATTTATACATGTGCCACAATATAATAAAACATTCATCATATCATGACCCATAAAAAGAGATAGGTTTTGTAAACATCAAATCATATCCCATGAAATGAAATGGGTATAATTAAAATTTCATCACACCATAACCTATTAAAATAGATAGTTTTCAAAATTACTTCATGAAATCATAACACATGAAAATAATCGTGTTTCAAACGCATAAAACTCTTCCAAGTGAAACGGGTTTCTTAAGCATCATTCTATAAAAACATAAACCATTCAAGAAATAATATCATTGGAACCATTGGATAATTTACTAGAAGGCAATGATTAACATTAAAGGATGTTATATTATATGTAAAATAACATTCAATGTTATTTTTAAAACATTTCTTGAGGTAAATATACTTTCCTCTTTGAAAAAGTCTCTTTAAAATATAAAACCTTTTGAAAACCATTTTCATTACAAACTTAAAAAAGAAGCTTGAAAACATTTTAAAAAATTCCTTGAAAATAGTTTTTATAAATATTTTCTTAAAAATTAACCTTTTAAAAATTAAAAGAAAACTTCAAATAATTGATGGTGGGTAAATCCGTACATGTCGTATGAGGTAAAAATAACATTCCTTTTCCACAGTAAAAATATTACAAAAATCACCCATTTAGAAAGAGACAAGAATATTTCTTTGAACAAATTGGTAAAAGAAAAAATAGGGATACAATTTATTTTAAATATTTTAGTATAATAGTATAATATTCCTGGAAACCCTTTTTAGATAACATTTTTTTAAGGAAAATGGATTTCTGACTGAAGAGAGAGTAAAGTCGAGATTTATTAAAATCACTTTATTAAATATATTATGTACCAAATAGTATAAATATGGTACCAATACATGAATATATCATGAATATATAGATTATAATAAATTTCATGAATTTTCTTGATAGATGGGTTATAATACTTCATCAAAAGAAGCATAAATATAAACAATCTTGAAAAGTGATGAGATTATTTCAATAAACTCTAATCACTTGGTAACATGGAATCATACTCTCCCTGTAAGAAAAGGAAATTATATGAATCTTATAATATTATGAAAAGATTTAGATTAAAGATATATCATATAAAATGGAAGTATATACACCTCAAAATGAATTTAATCACGTAACAAAATATGAGTCTCAAAGAAGGAAAATTGAGACAAAACTATTTTACCGATTTGGTAACTTTTGAAACTTAAACCCCATGAAATAAAGGTTATATAATGGATATGTAAATACCAATAAATTTAAATATAATAAATATTGAATACATCCATGGTCAGTATACACACTTCACAAAAGGAATTGGTGGTGAATAAATCCTGTATCTCATGGAAACAAAAAGTGAGAGGAATCCCCTTACCTTGTGTCTTGACTCTCATGGTACTTTTAAAAAACACCTTTATAATAAATATAAATTTATTATAAATATTTTATAGAATCATATTTTTATATCTAATACCCTATATAGTTTTATTATGACCTTATATTACCCTCTTGCTAACAATCCTATGTTAAGGTTTCACTTCGGTTAATATCCGCTTTGTTCTTTGCATGTATCTTAATTTGTTATATCTTTGGTACTTATACTTATATCATTATTACAGAATGTAAACCATAATTTAAATATCATTTATATTCAGTATTTTTTTATTATAATAATCTATAGAATATATAATTAAAAAATGGAATACACCATTCATGGAGACGGTAAATCATACATACGCGTGAACGTTGTTTCAATTTTTATTTTCGTATTGAAAAAATGAAAGAAAATAACCTATATTTATATATATATATAATCATTAAATTATCATTATAATTTTATATATATCATATAATTTCACTAAACCCATTCTTAATACATTCCACGTAGTGTGTGAACGAATCACATCGCTTTGAGGGGGTGGTAGTCTACACTTCCTCAAACGAAATTATTGTATTTACACTAAATGGAAAGTTAAAAGATATGTGTTTTAAAAGGAATAAAAAATATTAAATACATAAAAAATATAACATATAACATTTATAAATAGTTTATACATCATAATTTTAATCATGATGGGTGGTAAAGGAAAAATAAATGATCATCATTTCAGGAGGCGGTAGTTCGTCGTACATGCAAACAATATATTTGTTACACATTAGATGGAGGTGTGTGTAAGTGTAGTTTAAACACTTATAATAAAAATATCCTAGTATATTGATTATAATTTTGTTGTTATAAAATCATGTAATAAATAGATTGGATGGGGTGTAGAAGTAAAATAAAATAAAGTAGCTTGAGAGAAGGCGTTACCTCTTAATCGGGTAAATCCTTTTGGTTTGTGCCAAAAGTATTCCTTGGAAGAGTTTATGAACAAATGGAGGATTCAATGAGTAAGGGAGGAATTTTTGGAATTTTATTTTTTAGATATTAGCCTAACCTAAGTGGTTTGATATGTGTGAAGAAGAGGGAATGTTGGTGACCTTTTATAGGGAAGGATGAGTGGCACTCTTATAAAATTTGAAAAGAGAATTCCACCCACGTTTTTAATGTTGAAATTGGATAAAATATTAAAACAAAATTATAAAAATGTGATTATAGGGTTTAAATATGTCCATAAAATGACCCGTATACAAGTTTAAAGGTAGTTTTTCGGCTTAAGGTTATGGTTTAGTCCCTTATTAATCTTAATTTAACCTTAATCGATGTAATTTATTTTAATCACTTTCCCTTATCTTTTTGGTCAAAACTGAGATGACCTTATTAGATGTTATAAATTATTATGATTAAAAATATAGAATCTATTTTTTCAAATTCTAATCACATATTTTTCAGAAATTAATTTGAAATTAATCTTGTTGTCGGGTCGACAATGTGAGGTTTTAAAGTAAAAAACATGAAAATGTTTGTTAAGTTTTTATATCCAATTTCAATGTGAAATTGATCTAAATGACCAAATTGAATAAATTTATAGAAATATTATCTAATTAAACTTTTAAAACAATTTAAAATATAATTTAACCTTATAAATAAATAATATGAAAATCAGTTTGGAACTAAAATTCTGTATTTTTAACTATTCATTAAAAAATGAAACCTTAACGAAAAATACCAAAAAATTATTCTTACATAATTTTTATGTTTCTTTTTAAAATATGAAGTTTATTTTTGACATATTAAGTGTATCAAAGTTCCAAAATTTTGATTTAAAATGGGTTCTCAATTAAAATGAAGTAAAACTATATTTATAAAAATATATGTTTCTAAGCATAAAATTGGGTTTTTTTTCTTTATCTTATGTCTATAAAATCTATTTAATGATTATCAAAAATATTTTATTGAATATATAACATATATATTACATTAATATCAATAACTAATCGTTTAATTTAATTTATTAGTGTAAAACATCTTTGTGACCATAAAAATGATAATATTACCTTTTTTATTCAATCGGCTTTCATATTCATTTATAATTAATTAGTAACCAATGAATTCATATTATATTTTGTAAACAATATATTTTCATAAATTAGTGAATACTATTCATAACCTCTAATTTAACATCTAGGTTATATCTTATTATATTATATAATCCTATTTTAATAATATATTATCGTTCGATAATCCTAGGTCTTGCATGTTACACAAGCCATCAAGGAAAGTCATTATTGCGTATAATGCAAGATAAAATCGGTGTTTTGTGTAGAGAAAGATAAATTTTAGGTTGCATATAGTACATGATTAACTTGGTGATGTGTATAATGCAATCCAAACATGGTTCTTTAATATAAAATAAACTATCTTCAGTGTTGTGTGAAATGAAAAATATTAAAAAGATTAAATTATTTTGAAAAATAATAATTCACAAAATCTCAGGGTGATACATTATACCCTCTTAAAATTAATTTATCCCTCAAAATCTGTATGGGTTATCTATGGTTTAATACTTGAATGTTTCACTAATAGAAACCCGCATCGTAAAAATGAACATTAAAACTTCCCTTAAAAAGGGAATATTAGAACCATTAAAGTTACCCAAAGTACCAAATAACTAGGCTTACGCATTGGGAAGCATAGGTGGGATGTGAAAAAATGAACATGGAAAAAAAATATAAATATCATGTTCTGATGGATAGTGATATAGAATAAGGTCAGGATAAAGTTAACAATCATAAATCCATAAATATGCGATGAAATAAGGGAAAATATGATTCTTTAAAAATATAGGTTCTAGGATAACATTTTTTGTTTAAATATCCTTTTTCTTAAATTTGGATAATTTTCATGAAAAGATATACTTGTATGATTTTAGTACAACGTCACCCTTTGTTGTTCGTTGATCCACTTCACCACTTTCTCTAAAAAGGAAGGTGACTTTTTCATTCTTGAAGTACTAACAGATCATGAGATCCATGATATTCCATCCCATTTGTCATCGGTTTTCATCAACACAATGCAGTTTGAAAATGTTATCCAATATGCATAAATACTTATATGGAGAGATAGTAGTTTAATCTTTGTAACTTCATCTAAAATCTAACTTAAACTTTCCATAAATAGTTAACCTTATAACCCTTCTAGAAGATGAAATTTGAGAGATTTGGAAATAATGTAATAAAATAGGTTGAACATTGATCACCCATATAATTCCCAAAATCCCCATAATTCCCACATATAAAACATTAAAAGTTAAAAATGTTACTTCTAGTTATCTCCATTGACTAAAACCAAAAAGCATAGTGTGAGAAACATTTATCATATTGGGATATTGTATAATCATGAAAAATTACATATAGGGTTCTTAAATCATGGATCCAACTTCTTTGATCTATGGAACTGTAGGATTATCCTATGTCATTCATATTCATACTCTATTTAAATCCTAAATTATGTTTCATAAAGAGTTTTTGAATTCCCAAAGCATATCCCCTAGGAGTGTCAAACCAGGTATGCAGTAAGGCCCGTTGTCGTGTACCATATTACCCCGAGTCGTCTAGGAACATCTTGTTAGAGTTATTAACCCTAGGTACAAATGTAATAGAGCCACATCCACTTGTAGTATCCTGACAGGGATATATTTCTAGGAAACCAATCACTCTATCCTTTACCAAAATTCCAATACATTTTCCTAAATGTTGAATCATCGTTATACTTATCCTTAGATATATCCCTAGACATGTTATTTGAAATATACATAAGGATATTAATACATTTTTCTCATACTTGTTTCTAAATGTTGACTAAAACTTTCCTTTTATACCAACTATAGCGACCTAATATTAACTTACATGGATATTAAATCATTTTATATGAATATTCAGTACATTATAAAAATGCATGCTTGAGGACCAAAATAGTTTAGTGTCTTTAGAAACTTTGAAACAAAATCTTCTATCCTGGTAAAAGATCTTCAACATCTCCCATAAATATATCCACCTTTAGTACTTCAACCTAAAACCATTTTTCATAACCTGGGGAAATGAAACATAAGAAATGGGTGAGATCAGAAGCTTGGTAAGGGTAAATAAAGGAAATTCATAAGTATAACATGGAAAAAGGGTATGGAACTTGAGCATAACATTTAAAGATCATACCCTTCACATTATAAATCATAACAATGGTTATAAGTTCATAATACCAATATCATAAGAGAATTAAGAGTATAATTCATGAACGCATAATATAGGAATAAGACATGGAATTTTTGGAATTCACATAAGAATATAAATTCTTATGTCAAGGATACCTACAAATAACTTTATAATATGTTAGGTCTAGGATACGACCCGTGTACCTTCTTTTGTCTTGGGATAACAACCCATGTATCCTCTTACTTTTAGGCTTGGGCTACAATCCATGTGACTTCTTGTTTTTTTAGCTTGGGTTACAACCCTTGTACCCTCTTACTTTTAGTCTTGGTCTATAACCGGTGTTCCTTATTTTTTTAGGCTTAGGATATAACCTGTGTACCCTCTTAGTTTTAGGCTTGGTATAGAACCCATGTAACTTATTACTTTCAGGCATGGGATATAACTCGTATATGCTTTGAACTCATATAAAACTTATCATTAGACAATTAATTGGAGGGATATATAGGTCCCACCCATCTATTAATAAAATCATCCATACATGTGCCACAATGTAATAAAATTGTCATCATATCATTTCCTATAAAAATAGATAGGTTTTATAAACACCAAATCATATCCTATGAAATAAAATTGGTATCATTAACATTTCATCACATCCTAAACTAGGAAAATAGATAGGTTTAATAATCACTTCAAGAAAACATAACCCGTGAAAAGAAGTGGGTTTCAAAAGCATAAAACCTGTGGAAGTGAAACAGGTGACTTAATCATTATTCCATCAAAACATAAACCATTAAAGAAATAATATGAATAGAACCTTTTAATAATTTCCAATAATGTAATGATTAATATTAACAAATTTTATCTTAGATGTAAAATAACTTGGAAGGATATTTTGAAAAAATTTCTTGAGGTCAATATCCTTTCTTCTTTGAAAATAGATCGTTAAAACATAAAACCTTTTTCAACACATTTTACTTAAAAACCTAAAAAATAAGCGTAAATAATTTTTAAAACCATTTCCTTGAAAATATATTTTAATAAAATTTTCTTAAAAACTAAACTTTTAAACATTAAAATAAATATTTAAACAAATGATGGCAGGTAAAACTATACATATCACGTGAGGTAAAAAGAACATTCCTTTTTCACGGTAAAAATGTTAGAAAATGACTAATTCAGAAAGAGACAAGAAGATTCCTTTGAAAAAATGTGTAAAAGAAAAAAATTGTAAAAATTTATTTTAACAATTTTAGGATAATATTATAATATTCATGGAAACCTTTTTAAGGAACATAGATTTCCAACTAAAGAGAGGGTAAATTCAGGCTTTCTTAAAAATAATTTCTTAACTATATTATGTACCAAAGAGTATAAATATTTTACCAATACATGAATATATCATGAATAACTAGATGATAACAATTTTCATTAATTTTCTTGAGATATGGGTTATAAAATTTCATCAAAGGAAGCATAAACATAAAGAATCTTGAAAATTGATGAGATTGTTTCAATAAACTCTTATCACTTGGTAACATGGGATCATACTCTCCGTGTAAGAAAAATAAATTACATGAATCTTAGAATATCAAGAAAATATTTAAATTCATGATATATTATATAAAATGGAATTATATACACCTCAAAATGAATTTAAGTGAATAACAAAACAAGAGTCATAAAGAAGGAAAATTGAGACAAAACTATTTTATCAATTTAGTAACTTTTTAAACTTAATCCCCATGAAATAAAGGTAATATAATAGATATGTAAATACCCATAAATTTTAATATAATAATCATTGAATACATCCCTGTTCAGTATACACAACACAGAAAAGTAATGGGTGGTGAATAAATCATGAATCTCATGAAAATAAAAAGTGAAACAAAATCCCCACACCTTAGGTCTTGACTCTCTTCGTACTTGAAAAACCACCTATATAATAAATATAAATTTATTATAAATATTTTAAAGAACCATATTATTATATGTAACAACATATATGGTTTTATTATTACTTTATATTACCATCTTGTTAACAATCGTTTGTTAAGATTTCACTTTGGGTAATATCCGCTTAATTCTTCACATGTGTCTTATTTTGTTATATATTAGGTCCTTATACTTATATAATGATTCTAGAAATCAAAAAATGATATAAATATAATTTATATTCGTTATATTTGTATTATAATAATCTATATAATATATAATTGTGAATTGGAATACACCATTCATGGAGATGTTAAGTCATATGTACGCAAGAACGATGTTTCTGTTTTTATTGTCGTATTGAAAGAGAGAAATAAAATAATCTATTTTTATATATGTATATAATATCATTACAGTATTATTATAATTTTATATATATCCTATAATTTCACTAAACACGTCCTTAATACATTCCATGTAGTTTGTGAACGAATCACATCGCTTTGAGGGGGTGGTAGTCCACACTTCCTCAAACAAAATTATTATATTTACACCAAATGGAATGTAAAAAGATATGTGTTTTAAAAGTAATACAGAAGATTAAATACATAATAAATATATTATATAACATATATAAATATATTCTATATCATAATTTCTCCCATGATAGGTGGTAAAAGAAAACTAAACAGTCATCATTTCGTGAGGTGGTAGTTCATCATACATGTAAAGAGTATATTCGTTACCCATTAGATGGAGGTGTGCGTAAGTGTAGGTAAAACCATTATCATAAAACAAAAATTATATTTAGTATAATTTTTCTGTTATAAAATAATGTAATAAATAAATTAGTATGGGGTAGAGAAGGAAAATAAAATAAAGGAGCTTGAGAGAAGGTGTTACCTCTTAATCAGGTAACTCCTTTTGGTTTGTACCAAAAGGATTACTTAGAATACTTTATACCAAAAAAGAGGATTCAAGTATTAAGTTATGGATTTTGGTAAGTTTATTGGGAATATTTTTGTTGAACTAAAGTGGTCTGATAGGTATGAAGAATAGGGAGAGGTGGTGGCTTTTTATAGGGAAGGAGGAGTGGCACTCTAACAAATATTTGAATGGAGAATTTCACCCATGTTTTTATGTTAAAAGTGGATAAAATAATGATAAAATGGCTATAAAATTGAGTATAGGGTCAAAATATGTCCACAAAATGGATTTTGGACAAGTTTATAGGTCGTTTTGGACATTAAGGTTAAGGTTTAGCCCCTTATTAAGCTTAATTTAACCTTAATCGATGTAATTAATATTAATCACTTTCACTAATATTTTTGGTCAAAACTATGTTGAAATTATTATAAATTATAAATTATTCTGAATCAAAATATGTAATCCATTTTTCCAAATTCTTATCACATAAGTGGCAGAAATTTATTTAAATTTAATCTTGTAGTCGAGTCAACAATACAGGTTTTTAAAGTAAAAACATTCAAAGCTTTGCTAAGTTTTTATATCTAGTTTCAATGTGAAATTGATCTTAATGACCCAAATTGTATTAATTGATAAAAAAATTATCTAATAAAACTTTTAAACTAATTTAAAATATGATTTAACCTTATAATTAAATAAGATGAAAAGCAATTTTGAACTAAAATTCCATATTTTTAACTATTCATTAAAAAAGAAACCTTATAGAAAAATACCAAAAAATATTCATACCTAAATTTTATGTTTCTATTTAAAATATGAAGTTTATTTTGATATATTAAGTCTATAAAATTTCTAGAAATGGTAATAAAAATAGTTTCTCCATTAAAACGTTGTAAAATTAATTTATAAAAATATATGTTTTTAAGCATAAATTTGGGTTTGTTCTTTATCATATGTTCATCAAATCTATTTAATGAATATAAAAAATATTTTATTGAATATATAACATATATATTACATTAATATCACTCACTAATTGTATTTAATTTAATTTATTAGGGTAAAATAGATTTGTCTCCATAAAAATAATTAAATTACCTTTCTTATTCAATCGACTTTCATATTAATTTATAATTTATTTGTAACCTATGAATTCATATTATATTGTGTAAAACATACATATTCAAAAATTAGTTAATAATATTTATAACCTCTAATTTAACATATAGGTTATATCTTTTTATATTAAATAATCTTATTTTAATAATATATTATCAGTCGGTAAACATCAGTCTTGTGTGTTACACATTACCTTGAGGAAAGTCATTATTGTGTATAATGAAATCTAACATCAATGTTCTGTGTAGAGAATGATAAATTTTATTTTACGTGTAGTGAAAAATTAACATGGTATTGCATATAATGCAATCCAAACATAGTGCTTTAATATAAAATAAACTACTTACAGTGTTGTGTAAAATGAAAAATATTAAAAAGATTTAACTAATTTGAAAAAAAATCAAAAAATCTCGGGGTGTTACAATTGTAATGATAAATCAACCCACTATCTCAAGTAATAAGAATTAAATCTCGTATTCCCATGAGATTCAAGGAATATACCCTTGTTGGAGCCTATATCTTGTTTGATTATACTTGGACACCTGAGTTACGCCCTAGGTCCTGCTATCACTTAGTATCTATGTATATTCCTATATATTTCTTTCCAAATATTGTGTATATATATACATACATATTTTTTATAAATACATATAAAATTTTGTACATGTTAAACTTATATTAGAGTTATTCTGGCATATGCTGAAGCAGGTAGTGTCATCCATGTGTCCTCCATGGACATGAGCTAGCTAGTTTATGTCTTTTATCATTGCTCATTATTTGTTATACCTTAACACTGTTATGATATTCACATTTATTGGATTGTTCTAGACACCATTGGTGGTGGCCCGATGAATTTTATCTCACATCTTATTTGGGCCACCGATTGGTACTCGGAAAAACATTATGGATACAAGTAAAGATAAGGGAAGGTTCTCAGTCATGGATTCTGGATCTAATTTTCTTATAGCATGGGAGAATGGGAGTAGAGGATCAATCATATTATTTGATTCTTATGTATATGTCTTTTTTTTCTTTTTTGTTTTTGTATAGCATGTTGTATATGCATATTCTATATATCCTTGGTATCACCCATTTTTCACATCAACATGACATGATATCATTTTGTATATGACTCGGCCTATGGATTGATTATTATTACTTTTTATTGGATGTTTTTCTTTTGCTATTGATTATTATACTTTCTTTCATTGTTCTATCAGTTATATTTTGTTTCCACTATTTCTATTTTTTTATTGTTACCACTACACTACTCTGATAACATAGGGTATAGTCTACCCATTGTACCACCATAGATCATCATTGCTAGTTGGTGGCCTCTAGAATACAGTGTGGAATGCTTGAGGACATGTGACCCACTAACTCAGCACACAGTTTAGTGGCTCTTAGGTCAAGATGTTACACATAGTAGTTGCGTAAATTCGTTGGTAGCTACTATATATTCATCCTATTTTGTACTAAGTGAGATGTAGTATTTATTATTTCTTAAATAATAAATAAAAAAATAAAAAAAATTGTCACTTAATGTTGACTAGAGATCATCTGTTGAACCATCCTAATCTATATCAGTGTATCCCAAAAATTTATATTGTGAAGTTATATGAGAAAAACTGGAATAAATAATTCTATTTATGTAAGGAATAATTATTTTCAAAATAGTCATGTGAATTTACTTGGGATAAATTTTTTAATGAGTGGCATGACTTGTGTAAAAAAATTGGTTCACTATTATATTAAGTGTAAGATACATCAAGTAATATGCATGTACTCTGTGATATCGACCTCTTTTCCACAATAATCTCTTAACAATTTACTCTTATTACACACTATATTTTTCATTGGGTTGTAATATTCCATTCCAAATCTCTTAAGAACATTTTATCATATTATTATCAAGAAATAAATGTTTCATGGATTCATTGAGTCACCTATATTCATGAAAATTTTTAACTCACTCCTCATGTATTCATAAAATAGTTTATAGTGTGAATCATTAAATCATCCAAATAATATGGTGTCTATATAAATGCTAACAAATATTCTTTAAAAATTCTCTTTTTTGATGTAGATATTGTGATCCACTATAACTTTCTGGAATCTAATATTTCTTAATTATTGATCATTCATGGAATATTAATCTCTTGGTCCTTACATCAAACCACACAATGACTTATTTAACCTGTAAAATTTTATCTCACATTAATCTATAAGAAATATATCTAGTTAATTAATGTACACATCCTCATCAAGTACTTCATTGGGGAATACTAATTTGATATCCATTTGGTACACTTTTATTCCTTTTTTCACTAAAATTTCTAATAAAAGTATGATAGTTTCTAACTAATAAACATGTGAAAATATCACATTGATATAAATTCTCCCAAATTGTAAATATCCCTTGCACACCAAACATGTTTTTTCTATCTCACCTTAATATATCCCTTAATCTTGTTATGAAACACCCAGTTGGTTATAATGATATTTTTATAATCTATCCTCAATAAAATTTCCCATGTTTCATTATTCCCAATTTATTAAAACCCTTCATGCATCACATTGACATAAATTTTATATTTGGTGTCTTCTTTAAAACAATGAGACTCTATTTTAGATAAGGATGTTTTTTGTAGAGTATTAATTCTATGTGTTTGCATCATAGTTATCTGGATACTGATAATATTTCTTTCATTTATTTCATCATTAATTATTACCTTTTTTTATTGAATCTGCTAGAATTTCATCATCATCAGTTTCATCTTCTGACATTTTGACATCCCCGTGTTTTCCCCCAAGTTCTCCCACTTCACGATAGGTCTCTTCTGAGAGTTCACTACTATTATATTATGTAATCCAATCAATTTATTTTTAAATACTTTTATCTTCTATAATTTTTATTTCTTGAATTTAAATAATTTTCCAAATAATTTTATTGTATAATTTATATGCCTTTAGTTTAGATAAGTATCTAAGAAAAACAACTTCATTCCCATGAACCTAAAACTTTCAGTTCTTCTTCATGTTGAAAATAAATCATTTACTTTAAAAGATTCAAAAGTAATTCAATGATGAATTATAAACATACTACATCTCATAGCATGTCTTCTATTTAGTTGCATATATCAAAGCACTATTAGAGATATAAACTGATTTAAGAAAAATTTCCTCCCATATTTATCCCATAAATTCTTCTCTATTATAATTTTATAAGGCATATTATTAAGAATATGGTTCCTCTTATTAATGACTCTATTTGGTTGGGAAGTCTTCACCACTAACACTTAGTGTCTTATCTCAGTATTATCAAGATATTACTTCACCTAATTATTATTAAATTCTATAGAATTTTAAGTCTGGGACATTTAAATTTTAATCCTAGGGATTTTCTTCTCTAATATTTAGTAATGTGTAATTCACGTGAATACTTATTATTTGTGAGATATTATCATCATCCATGTCATGATATTGTAATCATTTACCAATATCACATAATACCTTTTTTCATCCATGATCATAATTTATATTGGTCCATACACCTCAACGTATACTAAATTGGGAATTCTCTTTGACTTATTATCATTTAAATTGTATGTATTCTAAAATATTTACCCATTTTAGAAAAAATTTCATGTGTGTGTAAGATCACATGAAATATTATAGATATAAAATATTCCTTTATTCTATATAAACTCTTCTAAGGAATTTTACCTCAAGTGTCCAAGACTATTTTAACATAGCTTGTTCTCTTTTTATTTAGATGGATGGAACCTATCTTCTTCTCCACTAATGAGATATATATTCACTTTTTTGTGATACCCTTGCATCAAAATTTCACCATATCTTCCTTTATTGATTAAATACTTCTTGTAAAATTTTACCAAATTCTATGAGCCACACAACTGATTTACACTTAATAAATTGTGAAAAGGCCTTCAACCACTAATAAGTATATGTGCAATAATTATATGCCTCTTATTTTGGATTTTCTAATTACAATGATCCTCAAAACATTATCATTTCCAAAGAAAACAAAACCTTCTTTTTCGTATTTAATTTTGATGAAAGGATTCTAGTTTTCCATAATATATGAAGTGCATCTAATATAAATGATCCACACCTCATCCTGATCTATCTATTTTTAAAAAAACCTTTATGACATTCACCTTCTCAGATCTTCCTTTCTTTATACATGTTCTTTAATGTACTTTATTATATGGTAAATAATATTTTCCACCTCTGGCTCTATTGGATCATTATGAAATTATAATGATAAAGATATATTTTGAATAATCATTCCACTAGATAAATCTTATAGCTAGTAAAATATCCTTTATTAGGTCTCTATTAAAAAAATTCGTTAAGCCCTTGATGAGAAATTTATAGCATCATGTCTATATCCTTCACACATAAATCAATATCTATTAAAAACATATTGATCATGGGAATTTATTCCCATTTGTTTTTGTTTTAATTGATCCCTGAAATTATTTTTTATTAAGAAAAACACATATTGTTTATACACCATAATTACACAAGAATAACACCAAATTATTGGTCTATTATTTATTGTCTTCATTAAATATTATATGGCCTTTTTATTATTTTTTGAATCACCAAAATTGAGTTTATTCTAGGGTTTGGGCCCTTTTTATTTCACATCAACTACTACTAATTTTTTCTTTCAATCAAGTCTCTCAACATTATTATATTTATCCTTAAACTACTACATTGGTGGGAAAGTGTATTCATTTTATGTTTACTCCCCATAATCTTCCTTAGAATATCCCATATCTCATTCACTCCAACATCCTTACGAAATGACAAGAGTTAGAAGTATTCATGGATTATCAAGATTTCATCACATACGGATATCTTCTGTTTTAAGCTCCTTAATTCTTTTGACACGATCTTTGATAGAATCATTCAAGTCATTAATAATCCAATATTTATCTTTAATTTCCATTTTTGAATCAATATATTTCTCCAACTTTCTAGAATTTATCTATTTAAGTAATTAAATATCATCCTTCAACACGAATATTTATTCTTCTTACTACTAAAAATATAGTTTGAATTTGTATACCACTCCATTTTGTTTCATTATTTTATCCCTCTATACCTCGAATTATTCAAGAGAAGTTTTTTGTTAAAATTTGAGGTCTACTCTTATTTTATCTTTATCTCATTCATTATATTTGTCATCAAGTTGTTGTTTGTCTTTGAAACCCACATGAACTTTTAAACTATGGTATTTTTATTCCTAAACTTCTTGAAATTTATTTTCTTCTAAGTATAAACATTCTTGGGAAATAAATTTCTTCTTCTTAAAGAATTTATACTTTGAATTCATCTTTCCATTAATACCCATGGATGAATTATTTTTGGGTTCTTGATATTCATCATTATCTCTGAGTTTCTTTGGGAACATTCTTGTGAGATGCCCAAATTTTCCACATAAAAATAAATCAAGTGAAATCATTCCTTTGAATCTTCATTTTCTGCATTTTTAGTTTGAGTTAAGGAATTAAATCACCTCATTAATCCCCATTTCTGTAAGGTCATCCAAAAATGAAAGTTTATTCATAAACATGAATTCCACTTCCTGATAATTATTCTTTTTCAATGACTCATTTTCATTATTCCTCATCATGTATACATTGAAATTGTTGTGAAGACTATCTAGCATAACCTCCCTTGGTATATTTTCTTCAAACTCAAAAATATTCATGTTGAAACATGATGGTAATATTCTTATAATACTATTAATGATATTGATATCATCAAAGTTTTCTCTAAGTATATGGTTTTACTTAATAATGATGTTCACTCGATCCGAGAATTCGTCAATGTAATTATTTTGTAATACCTTCAATTTAGCTTCATCTACTGTGGAATCACCTTTGTAGATTTTGAGTAGTTTTTTCCACATATCATATGAGGATTTACATGATATAACCTTCATGTACATTGTGTTGGATAAACAACCCACTAATGTATTGACTCCTTGGGAATTGTCATCAAGATCTCTTTTTACATTCTCTAATAATTCTCTACTCTTCATGCTGATTGATATAAGATATATGGTATCCATGTAGAAATCCCTTCACAATAATTGAAAATAGTATTACATATAATTATTACAAACATAAAGATTATTTTTATTGAAGATCAAAACCGCATTGTAGTTGATGATCACTAAAAATGATTTTAAGGGAGTAAACTCAACCAAAAACCTTTAGCTCTAATATAATTTATTGGTCCTAGTAAAGGTAAATACATTGAGAGGGGTGGTGAATTAGGGAATGTTTATATTTCAAAAATGTCCCCTTGCCAAAAATGTTTCCCCATCATTATCAAGAATATCCCTCTCCCTCACAACTAATATGAAGTGATAAAACAATTAAAGTTTTGACACATGGAATTTCACTTAGTTCACCCATATCAAGCTAATACAAGGACCATACAATGGATATTTTCTATAAACATAAAACTATAAGTGAATTGATTGTTCGTTACAATTTTTAGTGCTCACACTATAAAGCTTTCAAGTAAAATGAAAGTGAAGGATGATCACAAACCCAAAATGTATTTTTCAGGTTCACTGAATAATTTAAAATAACATAATGAAAAAATTTCATGCCTAAAAAATAAAACCAAATAAACTAGATAAAGAATACTAAAAATGAGAAGAGATGATCTTTCAAGTTAAATATATAATAAATTTAATAATAATAATAATATACCTTATAAAACACTTGTTTCTAAGATAAACCACTCCTCAAGCCATTTAAGTATTTCAATAGGCACAAAGTCTCACTTAGAAGTTACCCAATGACTCGTCATGTCATAAGGCTTCCAACGCAACAGATGGAGGGTCCATCAGATGCCTGGTTTGTATATTATTTGCATTTTAGTATCGAGGGCCTGGTTTGATTCGAAGTCAATCCAACCTGGCCACACTCCATCTACCTCTAAAACTCTCATGGAGTATCTCAAAATGACTGTCGTGCACCAAAGATCCTAGAACCATAGACGATTCATCAAATGGATGATAGGTTCATAAGTTACAGTCATTTAAGCATAATTGGGCCTGAATGGGTCTAGGTCCAGTCCGACCCGGTCGGACTGACCCGGCCCTACACGGTCTGGGTACGAACTCTCTTGGGCTGGGCCGCAGCAGTCTCGGCCCACTAGGCCGCAGACCGGCCCAGCCCGCCTATGGGGCATGGCCTGCTAGGCGGTCCAGCCTTCCGACTGGAGCGACCGGCGTGGGGGTCATGCAGTCTGCCTCCAGAACGGCTCAATGAGTCATTCGACTCATTGATTGGTGGCGCTAGGTGGCACCGCCTCATCACCCGCGGTACTTGAAGGGAGCGAGTCCCTCCTTCATCACATTTTCATAGTCGCGGCCTTCTCACTGCGGTGCGCAATATCAAGCCACCTCGTCGTCACTGTGGTCGTCCCATGCCGGCCACCCCTTTAGTCTGCCGCGGCGCCGCCCTCCTCCGCGGTCGGCGAGTGTCTGCCGCTGCCTTTTCCACTGGCATTGGTCACTCGTGCCTCCGTGCTGGTGTCGTGCCAGTGAATCTTCCATGGGCCACCGGGTGAGCTCTGGTGGTCTTTTCTTCCTTCCGGGCGTGCCTGCGGTCCTCCCGGGATGTCGTTGGCATTACACGCCTCTCGATTTCAAGGTTTCTTCAAGTTGGAAAAACTTGACTCCGAAAAACTCAATGAAAAATCAAGAGGATGAGGGTATAATCCTTTTTCATTTGGCCCGCGCCCTCCTCATTAACATTATAACAAGTGGAAGTAATTTACACATCATATAAAAATAATAATATACCTCATTCAAATCCCCCGCAATGACCACTCGTAAAATTAAAAAACGAGGAGAAGAATCATGGGAATTTCTTGAATTAAAAGACAACCCCTACCTCGATAATAATTGGAGGTGTCACGGTTGTGGGGGGAGAAGAGTTCTTGTTGGATGAAGTTTTCATCGTTCGTCGATCCCGGATTGTTTCTGCCCAGGATTCTGTCCTACGTCGGTGGAAGGTGTTGTGGTGTTTTTCCAGAGTTTCCCCACCATCATACCAAAATCCCACAACTAAGATTCAATTAAATAGACGAAAACCAATAATTTTGCATGAAATTAATGTGGTTCATTTATGAGCCGCATTTAATGTTGAAATGTTGAGGTTACAAACACAGGAGTCAAGCCATTTAATGGCTTAACAAGTCATCGGTCCTGCCACCGCTGCTCAATAGTTACAAAAAAAAGAAATTAAATAACTTTGTTTTTATTTTATTATTTTTTTGTAAAGTCCAAAAACTATATTTTTATCCCGACCTGCTGCAGTCGAAGTGAAGCATCCCTTAATCGAATCCTGGTGCTTCAGATTCAACAGTACCCTCATATTTTTAATCTGAGCACTGGTTTAAAAGATAGAAAATACAGCCCACGCGTTTACTAAACATACCTTATAAAAATGTACAAAAATTATTAACAGTCACCCTCAACCCAAACCGTTCGAGTTTAGGCTCTACCTAAGGGAAACACCCCTTCATGAGCTCAACGGTACTCTAGAATTTCCAATCTGAGTTACCCTTTATGAGTTATAGAATTTAACAATAAAATAATTTTTACATAATTATTTTATTTTCAGCCAAAAACCAACTTCCATTGTTTGCCCACGTCAACTAATGTTAGTATCTACCTAAGGAAAGAATACCCTCACGAGTTCATCAGTGGTCTCGGATTTTTAATCTGAGTCACCATTCGTGTGTTATAAACATTTGAAAAATAAAATAATTTAATTTAATTATTTTATTTACAGTTATTCCATTTTTGGGTTTTCTCACTAGAGGCCTGCACCGACTAAACTTAAGTCGCACCTAGGATAAACCCTCCTTCCTGAACACAACGGTGCCCTTAGATTTCTGAATCAGGAAACTGTTTAAGAGTTATTCCAATTTTTTAGGAAAACTACTCACGCACATTATTTTAAGCTTAACATTTTTTCAATGGATCATTCCAGGCACTCCGGGCCTTGCAATCACGTGACATCAAATTTCACAATCCCATAAAAATTCGATATAATTAAAATATATATATACAAAATTTATGGGTCTTTAAATTATCCCCACTTTAGGAATTTACGCCCCCGAAATCCAAACAAAGGAAAATTAAACAAGTGGGGGTACTGAGTATGTATTTGAGCCTCTCGCTCCCATGTTCTCTCCTAGAGATTTCTGTTTTTCCAATGAACTCACACCAGAGAAATCGACTGCCCACGAAGGACCTGATCCTGTAGATCCTCTATCTCCATCGAGAACTCTAAAAATTTCACCCCATCGTCGATGTCCATCTTGCCCGAGTCGATAATGTGTAATGGATCATGCATGAACCTCCTCAGCTGTGACACATGGAAAACATTATGCACCCAGTGCATCTATGGGGGAAGTGCTAGGCGGTACGCCACCACACCTACTCTACCGAGGATCTGTAATGGTCCGATGAACCTTAAAGATAGCTTGTCAACGTGTCCAAACCTCTGTAATCTTCATCGGCGTCAGACTCGAAGGAAGATATGGTCTCCCTCCTCAAACTCCAAGGGTCTCTGTCTCCTATCAGAATAAGAATTTTGGTGGATCTGTGCAGTCTTCATCTGCTCCTGGATGATCTGTACCTTCTCTATGGTATCATATACCAACTATGGACCCATAAGTGTTGACTCCCCTAGGTCTGTCCAGCATAGAGGTGATCTGCAAGGTTTCTCGTACAGGGCCTCAAATGGAGACATGCTGATGGTGGAGCGATAAATATTATTATATGTGAACTCCACCCATGTTAGGTGGTCCTCCCAAATGTAGCCAAAATCAAGGACACAAGCACCAAGCTTTTCCTTAAGTGTCTGTATGGTCCTCTCTATCTGATCATCTGTCTGAGAGTTAAAGGTGGTGCTCAGGTGTAGTTGTGTCCCAAACACCTCTTATAATCCCTTCCACAAGCGAGATGTAAAACGAGTTTTGTGATCCAAGATGATCATCAATTTAACCCCATGAAGTTGTACAATCTCATGTACATAGAGACGTCTCAATCTCTCTACAGATACCTTCTCTCGAATGGGTAGGAAGTGGGCCGACTTGGTGAGTCGGTCAATGATCACCCATATGGAGTCGTGGCCCCTACGCATATGTGGTAGCCCTATCACGAAGTCCATGGAGATACCATCCTACTTACATTTTGATACCTCAAGTGACTGAGCTAAGTCTACTGGTACCTGATTCTCGGCCTTCACTTGCTAACAAGTGAGGCATCGAGAAATGAACTCCACCACTTCTTTCTTCATCCCTGGCCACAAGTACTAATGTCGGAAGTCATGGTATATGTTCACCACACCATTATATACTGCCAAATGGTATGTATAGAACTCCCTTAACACCTCCTTTCATAGAATCAATGGTACCATAGTGCGTCCTCTGAAGAGGGTGGTGTGCTCCCCACCTTTATAAATTCCATCAAGATACTATCCTGAGGATATCTAAGCACGTCGGGCCTCGAAGTCTATGTCCCGATGTTGTGCCTCCTTGACTCATTGAAGGAGTGGGGTAGTAACTTCCATAGACTAGAGGTAAGTTGTTCCATCACTATCCGTGAAGGATAACTACAACATGGCTAGCTGCTTTGTCACCTCACTCAGAAACTATAGACCAGACCTCCTGCTGAGTGTGTTTACTACTATGTTCTGTTGGATTTGGTGGCCTAGAACCAACCACTTTGTACTTTATTCATTATTAAATACCGTATCACAACTTGATTGTTCTTCTGCGTGAAAATTCATGTGATAATTTTCTAAGGATAGCTATTGCATTAAAGGGTCGTAGCGGATCCCTACTATGATGAGAACCCGGAAGTGCCATAACACTATTCTTGAATGTATGTTCTATGGCCGGATGATGTTATTTGAGGGACATAAATAATATAGGACATTAGAGGTGAGGACTCATAAAACACTGAGGCACCTTCTCATGGTGTGCGCCCTTGGTAATATCTAGGAGGATATTATGAGAACGAATCCCGCTGGTAGGAAATCCAAATTTCATAGTGTTGTTGGATGTTCCTATCTGCGGATGTGTGTATTGGTCCATAGACTTTAAGATTATTATTAATTGGTATTACAACTCGCGCACTTAGATTTATTGACAAAAACTACGATGACACACTGTTCGCAGTGAGGTAGGATATGTTGGGTGCATCACGAGTGATATTTCATTAATAGATAAAGCGAGAAAGGATTTGTCCCTTCTGTTCCATAATGGAAGTAGATATCTTAGGCCCTTTTATGGAATTGATATAGCCTAAATAAATCCATGGACATGGTAAGGAATAGGTGAGTTCAATTTCGAAAATTCAAATAATGAATAATCAATCACATTGGTTGATGGCACTAGCATGCAACCCGCTTGATTCGAGATATCGAGACAAAGGGACTATATTACACAGTAAGAATTCGTAGGAGGTGACACATCATTGTTGCATTAACTTATTTCCCTTTTGGTGCCTTGGAGTTTTTCTAGATGCTAACCGTGGACTTTAGGCGGGCTCCACCTAATGCCACTGAGAAAGATTCCTAGAGGGTCACACACTAAGTCTGTCCAAGTATCTGAGTTAAATATTAATTTAACAAGTTAAATAAATATTATTCCTAATTGTGGTTTAATAATTATTTAAGGATGATTGATCACATTTATTTCGACACTAGTTATTTAAGAGAATATATTGTGGGAGAAATAATATATTTATTAGCGAGTAATGCAGTGATATTTATTTTAGAAATAAATATACATTATTTAAGGTCTAATGAATATGGTGGGGGAAATAAAGAAAAATGGAAAAATAAAAGTACACGCTGTGTATATTAAATATACACGCCATGTATTTTTTTCTCAGAATTTATGAGAAATAATATTATTTATTTAATTAAATAATATTAGATGTAATTCGTTGGGCGCATGTCAAGTAATAATAATATTCAACTGTTATTATTAGACATGGGGTATTACTAAGAATTAAATGAAATGAATAAATGATTTCTGATAATTAATTCATTTTATTATTCTATGTAATGAAAAATCTCAATTATATATTTCACATTAGCCTAGCCATTTCTTGGGGGTTTTGCACAACGGATTTGGAAAACTCTTAATCCAAGAGAGAATTCATTTTCCACCAAGAATGCTCTCAAGCTACGAGAGAGAGATCCACCTCCATCGGATCAAGGTGATCGAAGGTGGACATCGCAAGTGAAAGATCTTCCATGCTAAAACTTGTAGATCCCTTTAACGACATCTAGAGATACGTGGAGAACATGTGGATCACCACTAGAGGAATCCTACAATTGGATTCTACAACGCAATGATGGATCATAACATATCGTGATCGGAAACATCAATGAAGAAATAATTCCATCAAGGTTATTCTTTTCAATTAATTAAATTAATTATAAACAACATATGACGATCCTATCTCTATGTTTTTGGGACTCCCTCTTTCTTTTTCATTCTTCATTCTATTCTGAAGATCCAGCATTTTATTATCGTGATGAATCTCAGATTGATCGTTGTTAACACTAAAATTAAGGTTTGGAAAACCCACCAACGTTCTTTCGCTGCGCCCGGAACCTACAAGTGGTATCAGAGGGATCATATCATTGATTATAATTATTTGAGTTTTTAGTTGGTGATTTACGCATTTAATAATTTAGTTGTTTCAATTCAAGTTAATCATTCTTTAAATCTGAATCTCGAGATCTGTTCCTCCTCTCTCATTTCTCGTTCACCTTACAGAAATGAATTTTTCTTTTAAATTTGATTAAAATAAAATAAAGGATCTCATTAGAAGGTGCCAAACGTTCCTGGATATACAACACCAGAATACATAGAATGTATTCGGAAGTACACGCCATGTAGTCTAGGTTCAATGCATTAGACTGGTCTACCAAATCAGGCCGTGTAAATGGATCCTTTTTAAGTATTTATGACACCGTGTGTTAACCAGGAACCGATGGCACATGATTTCCATAATACACTCCGTGTGGTCCACAGAACATGACGTGTAGTCCCTTCAGGATAGGGTTGAACCGTGTACCCCATACATGGCTTGCCCAGATGGAAACCATGTAACATGGATACTACACAGCGTGTGTCTGACTAAACACTCCGTGTACACTGAAAATTTACAAAGTACATCTACACGCCATGTCCTCGAGCATGTACTTCAGATGGAATGTGAACAAAAGTACACACCGTGTAGTCAGAACTACACGCCGTGAACTCATCCAAATTACACAGATTTATTAAAATTTATTATTATATTATACAAACCCTTGAGACATGTACCATAGTAGAGGTGTAAAGCTGAGGCACAACACGTGATAGGTATTTTATATATGTGTGTTTAATTTAACAATATGTGTAATATTCATTTCTACTCATTGGGTAGTTATGAACGGGAATTCACCGGGTTTCCTCCAAGGTACAAGTTACGTAAAAAGATAATTTTAAATGAATTTATTTATTTAAAATTATGATGTATGAGAATCTCAAGGAAATTCAGAAAAGGGTTTAAGATAAAATTATTGATTAATTAAAGATAATTAATTGATTTGAGCGTGATTTATCTTAAACAAGAATGATTAAAGAATTGAATGCTAGTTTTATTTATGTGTAAATATCGTTGCATGCATGGATGATCATGAGCTAGACCAAGACCTTTGTATGTGAATGGTTTCTTTTAATTTATTTATTTAAATTAAAAAAATTTATTCTGCAAGCCTTCTCCTCATTAATATGTAGGGCCTGCATGCCCAAGGTTTATTTTATGTAAAAACCCTTTTTTACCCCTCACCTGTGTGTGAGATAAATGTATATGTAATGGATGGAGCTCCCATGCTAGTGCAGGCAGCTCAAGTCAGGAGCCGAAGTGAAATCAATCCAAGGAGATACAAAGGTGGATAGGTGGAAAGATGCAAACATGAACCCAAAAAGTTCAAGGTGTTTCTCCCCTAGGTATTGGGTTAGTTTATCATCCGCTAGATAAACTAACTAATAGAACAAGCTCATGATCATACCATTTATTTTATTTCTATCAATTTCATGGTTTTTTATTTTGGGTGTATTGTCACGATCGCACAATTAATGAATTAAACAAGAATGCAAGATGGAACTAAAATAAGACCGGCTTATGCGTAAATATTATCTTAGAAATGGTTAATCACTTAAGTATATCCTACTTAATATTAACAAGCATGTAATCAAAGATAATAAAATATAAATTTATGTATAAGGACAAAATCCCTCAAATAAATATTAATTTGGTATAGCCTTCCATAATCTTGGTTAGAATCGAACCATAGCTCAAAGTGCTTGACCAACCCTAGTTGGGGTAATTTCAATTATCGGGGAATTATAATTCAAGGTTTTGGGTTGACTTGACTTGGTTCAAATCAAGGGTTGACTGCCACAGCGGGACTTGGTGTGACCAAGAGGCAAAGGTTGAGGAAATGCAAAATAAAAGGATTTCAGGATTGGGGAGTCCACTCAGCGGATCAAGGAGATGCGAGTTAATGCAGTTGGAATTTGGAATGCCCACCTAAAACCCTTCAAGTTTCTTGACCAACCCTAGTTGGGGTAATGCGAAGGGAAATATGGATCCTTACCACTAGAATATTCTAGAAACAGAATATTCCAAAGTCAATGGTGAGGGCTATTGGATTTTGATAAAATAGTGGGAGACTAATAAGTATTAATTTATTTATTTGTCTCAATTTTTATAATAAAGTACTAAACCTTTTCTAATCTTAATTTTTAGAAACAACAAGAAAAATGACTTCAAGCATATCATTGTGAACCATACTTGGGAAGGAGAACCTTCTCACCAGCACAAATTTCCAAGAGTGGTAGAGGCTTTTACACATCATCCTTCTCCACGAGAGGAAATTGTATGTGTTGGAAGTGCCTATTCCAGTTGTACCTGGAAATGAGGCCAGTGATGAGGAACTATCTCTCTATGCGAAACATATGGATGATTCCATAGATGTCCAATGTTTCATGTTATCAGCCATGTCTAATGAGATCTTGAAGCAACTTGAAAACATGGATGTGTATAGCATGATGTGTTACCTTAAGTATCTCTACCAAGAGAAGGAGAGACAAGAGAGATATAAGATCTCAAATGATTTTTTTACAACTAATCTTGGAGAATCTGCACCAACTGAGCCTCATGTAGTCAAGATTATTGGATACATTGAACGCCTGGACATTTAGGGATTAAATCCCCGGATGAGTTGCATACAGATATCATCCTATCATCACTGCCCAAGACCTTCTCTAGCTTTATTGTCAACTACAACATGAGCAACAATGAGAAGATTCTATCAAAACTTATAACCTTGATTCACCAGGTAGATAAGAACATGGGTCATGAAAAACCCTCAGTCCTTATGGTGAATAAGAAAAGGAAGGACAAGGCAAAGGGGCCAAGGACTTACAAATGGTCTGAAGCCCTCGAGCATCGTCCCTCTAAGAAGGGGAAGATCCAGGGGGAGGGAAAGGAACAAGAGGTGGTATGTTTTTCATGTGGAAAGTAAGGACATTGGAAGATGAACTGCACCCAAAAGCATGGGGATTCTAAAGGTGCATTTGTTATCAAGTGTAATCTTTCCATTTCTACACATTGGGTATTATATACAG
Organism: Viscum album; assembly: GCA_963277665.1. NCBI lineage: Eukaryota > Viridiplantae > Streptophyta > Magnoliopsida > Santalales > Viscaceae > Viscum > Viscum album. The sequence continues at coordinate 326,060,383 of OY728126.1, read as the reverse complement.
CTTGTAGGGCTCACATATGTATTAAAATGCAAGAACCAAGTAGATTTAGAAAGATTTCTATAGGAGAGGTGGATCTTCAAGCTGCCAATGGCGCGAGACTAGCTGCGTTAGCCATTGGCGATTACCACCTCTCATTGCAACTGGGATGATTTTGGTTTTACGGAACTGTTATTATGTGCTTAATGTTACCAAGAACATAATTTCTATATCTTGTTTGGATATGGATGGATTTATTTTCATGTTTATAAATAAGGGTTGTCTCTTTTATAATAACAATGTATGTTATGGTATGAAATATTTAAATAATGGTTTGTATGTATTAAATTACGAAAACCAAGTGTTGGAAATTGATAATGAAATAAACTCACATGACTCATACATCACACAGTTGTGGAATCACTGTCTCGGTCATGTAAACGAGAAGCGCTTGACAAATCTCTACCAAGATGGTTATTTAGACTCTACTGAGTTAAAACCACTTGATAGATGCCACGCTTGTTTAAAAGGTAAAATGACCGAGCCGCCTTTCGGTGGACATGGTGAAAGGGCCACAGAGCTTCTAGGATTGGTGCACACAGATGTGTGTGGACCATTTCTAGTAGAAGATAGAGGTGGATATTCTTATTTCATTACTTTTACTGATTATTTGAGTAGATATGGATATGTATACTTAATGAGGTATAAGTCAGAGTCCTTAGATAAGTTTAAGGAATTCAAGAATGAATTAGAAAATCAGCCTGGTAAGAAGTTAAAGAAACTTTGATCGGATCGAGGTGGAGAATATTTGAACCAAGATTTCATCAATCTTCTACGGGAGTCTGGGATTCTATATTCGCTCACTCCTCAGTATACACCATAGTATAATGGTGTTAGTGAAAGGAGGAACCACACCTTGTTGGACATGGTGAGGTCTATGATGATTCATGCGGATCTTTCATTATCCTTTTGGGGATATTCATTACAAACTGTAGCATACACATTAAACCGAGTACCAAATAAGGCGGAAAATTGAATTATCTCTGAGTTATGGAATGGAAAGAAACCCATTTTGTCACACACACGTGTATGGGGATGTAAGGAATTTGTTAAGGCCTTCTCAGGCAACAAACTAGCACCCCGGGGCACAAAGTGTATCTTTATATAATATCCTAAGGAAACGAAAAGATATTGCCTATATAAACCTTTAGACAAGAAAGTGATTATCACCAGAAAAGCCGCCTTTCTTGAGAGGGAGTGCATCCTAAAAAAGGATAGTGGGAGAAAGATTTACTTCGACAAAGTTGATGCTCAAGATACATAGGAGTTTGTAAAGGAACAAGTTCCACAGGTCCCTATAAAAGAGGTTAAAGAAACACAAGTACTGTGTAAGAGATCAAGAGAGGTAAGGGAACCAGAGAGATTTGGTTTCCCAGTAAATGAGGATGGTGAATCATTATTGTTAGACAATGATGAACCTATATCCTACAAGGAAGCAGTAGAAAGCTCAGAAGCTTCAAGATGGCTAAAAGCTATGAATTCTGAGATGGATTCCATGTATCAGAACCAAGTCTGGGTTCTGGTCGATGATCCATTTGATGTAAAGAATGTTGGATGAAAATGGGTATTCAAAAGAAAACTAGGCATGGAAGATCAAGTTAGCACCTATAAAGCAAGGCTAGTGTCTAAAGGATTCAGACAGCATCAAAGAATTGACTATGATGAAACCTTCTCGCCAATTTACATGTTTAAATCCATAAGAATCATACTTTCCATAGCAGCTTACCATGACAACAAGATTTGTCAAATGGATGTCAAAACAACATTCCTTAATGGGAACATTCAAGTAGATGTCTATATGACACAACCAGAAGGGTTTGTTACACCAGGTGAAGCCAAATAGGTTGGTAAGTTTCAGAAATCCATTTATGGATTAAATCAAGCATCCAAGTCATGGAACATTCGATTTGATGAATCCATAAAGGAATATGGTTTCATTAAGAACGAATGTGAGACATGTGTTTATAAGCGGTTTAAAGAGAATGAGATCGTTATTCTTGTAGTATATGTTGATGAAATATTACTTATTGGAAACGATGTACCAGTCTTACAGTCAGTTAAGGGCTGGTTGAACAAGTGTTTCTCCATGAAGGACTTGGGTGAAGAAGCCTACATTCTAGGGATTAAGATCATTCGTGATAGATCCAAGTGGTTTCTTGGACTAAGTCAGGGTACATACATTGACCAGATACTAAAGAGATTTATTATAGAACAATCCAAGAGGGTATTGGTTCCAGTGTCATATGGCCTACATCTTTATAAAAAAATATGTCCTCAAACACAATAAGAGAAAGATAGAATGATTAAGATCCCATACACTTCGGAAATAGGATCTATCATGTATGTCATGTTATGTACCAGGCTTGATGTTGCCTATTCACTGAGCATGGTAGGCAGATATCAAGCAGATTCAAGAGAACATCATTGGACTACTGTTAAGAAAATATTTATGTATCTGAGAAGAACTACAGATATGTTCATGGTGTATGTAGGAGACGAGGATCTTGTCATCAGTGGGTATGATGATGCTGGTTTTTAGACTGATTAGATTAATCCGAAGTCATAACCTGTATATGTTTTCTGTCACAATGGAGGAGCTGTGAGATGTAAGAGTTCAAAGCAGCCAATTTTTTCCGATTCTACAGTGGAGTCCGAATTTAAAGCGTCTTTTGATGCATCCAAGGAATCCATCTGGATTTTTAACTTTGTCCAAGAACTTGATGTGTTGCCTATCAGTAAAGATCATATCACATTGTATTGTGATAATACTACAGTGGTGGCTCTTGCAAAATAACCAAGGTCAAACTAATGGACAAAGCACATACTCCGAAAGTATCACCTCTTGAGGGATTTCTATCAAAGGGGTGAAGTTTCAGTGAGTAGAGTGTCCACAGAAGAGAACGTGGCAGACCTAATGACTAAAGTCTTATCTCAAAAGAAGCATGAATATCATGTGAGAGCTAGTGGGTTAAAGGTTGTTAGCAGTTGGCTCTAGTCCAAGTGGGAGTCTGTTGGAGTTGGTGGCCTAAAACCAACTAATTTGTACTTTATTCATTAATAAATACCTTATCACATGTTGATTGTTCTTATATGTGACAATACATGTGATAATGTCCTAAGTATTTCTATTTCATTAAAGGGTCATAGAGGATCCTTGCTATGATGAGAACCCGGAAGTGCCATAACACTGTTCTTGAATGTATGTTCTATGGATGGATGATGTTATTTGAGGGACACAAATAATACAGGAAATTAGGGGTGAGGACTCATAAAACTATGAGGCACCTTCTCATGGTGTGTGCCCTTGGTAATATTCAAGAGGATATTATGAGAATGAGACTCGCTAGTAGGAAATCCACATTTCATAGTGTCATTGGATGTTCCTATCTGAGGATGGGTGTATTGGTCATTAGACTTTAAGATTATTATTAATGGGTATTACAACTCACGCACTTATATGTATTGATGAAAACTGTGACGACACACTATTCGCAATGAGTTAGGATACATTGGGTGTGTCATGAGTGATACTACATTAATAGATAATGCGAGAAAGGATTTGTCCCTTTTTTCAATAACGGAAGTAGATATCTTAGGCCCTTTGATGGAATTGATATAGCCTAAATAAATCAATGGCCATGGTAAGGAATATGAGAGTTCAATTCTAGAAAGTCAAAATATTAATAATCAAGCACATGCATTGATGGCACTACCATGCAACCTTCTTGATTCGAGATATCGAGACAAAGGGACTATATTACACAGTAAGCATTTATAGGAGGTGACATGTCATTGCGGTGTTAACTTCTTTCTCTATGGGTGTCTTGGCATGTTTCTAGACGCTAACCTTAGAATTTAGGCAGGCTCTACCTAATGCCATTGAGAAAGAGTCCTAGAGGGTCACACACTAAGTGTGTCCAAGTATCTAAGTTAAATACTAATTTTACAAGTTAAATAAAGATTATTCTCGATTGTGGTTTAATAATTATTTAAGGATGCCTGATCGCATTTATTTCGACACTAGTTATTCGAGAGAATATATTGTGGGTGAAATAATATATTTATTAGTGAGTAATGCAGTGATATTTATTTTAGAAATAAATATCCATTATTCAAGGTCTAATAAATATGGTGGAGGAAATAAGGAAAAATGAAAAAATAAAAGTACACGGTGTGTATATTAAATATACACGCCGTGTATTTTTTTCTGGGAATTTATGAAAAATAATATTATTTTTTTAATTAAATAATATTACATGTAATTAATTTGGTTCATGTTAAGTAATAATAATATTCAACTGTTATTATTATACATGTGGTATTACTAAGAATTTAAGGAAATGAACAAATACTTTCGGGTAATTAATTCATTTTATTATTCTATGTAATTAAAAATCCCAATTGTATATTTCTCATTAGCCTAGCCATTTTTTGTGGGTTGTGGACTATGGGTTTGTAAAAACTCTCAAGCCATGAGAGAATTCATTTTCCACCAAGAACTCTCTCAAGAAATGAGAGAGAGATCCACCTCCACAAGATCAATGTGATCGAAGGCGGACATTGCAAGCGAAGGCTCTTCCACGCTAGCACCTGGAGATCCCTTAGGAAATGTATAGAGATACATAGAGCACATGTGGATCACCTCTAGAGGAATCCTACACTTGGATTCAGGTTTAGGTCCTTATATGATAAGATACACATGAGACTCTTATGATTGGAGTAGACAGTAAAACGTTATCCCAACTATACTCTCAGCTTCCAGAGCTCCATGGAAGCCATCCGATATGCATTTTTGGATATCGGTGTTTTTCCTAGGTACAATACAATACATAAGTACCTCTCTATATGGAGAGTTAATCCTGGAAACATCTTTAGAAAGGATGTTCCCTCACTTTACCACTACTATTGGGAACTGAAAATTCAAAACTCATGCTGCCACGAGGGTAAGTTTGGCTAACTCAAGAGTGATCGGCCGCACCCTCCTATGCATGAGTTTATCCCATGCTTCCTAGGTTTCCTTTATTTTGACCAAGGAAAACCTCATTCCAATGTTGTATATATACCACATCCTTTTTCCTAAAATAGTCAATCTAAGCATGAACTGTGGATGACCAGTTCATACCCAAACTAAAGTCGTAAGGCCTCGATGCTGCCACCAAGGGTTTCCAACCAAAACTCTCACCTCAAGGGTCAGATCACACCATTGGCATAAGTGTGATTATCAAGTCTCATCTCATAGGTATCCCCATACGTTAGGGTCAATTCAACGGTTTATCCAGAAACTCTAGGTCTTGAACAAGATTCGTGACAAGAATGAATAATTAGTACCTATGTCTATTAATATGGAAGCTACCATACCTCGAGTCATTCCTAGATCCCTTGGGTGACACTCCTTGAAAGCATGAAACTACTCTCTTCCCCTGCCCTCCAGCTCCCTGATCCTGGTGGGGACCACATTGTGGTGGTGGTTGTAACATATAGAAATGAATACCACCTCATGCTTCTCTCATATCTCCTCTTCCACATCTGTTGCCCTGCAGATTCATATGTCTCTATCACTTCCTCTTCCCGAATCATTTTTACACATCTAAGTCTCCAAGACTGACGTCATTTTCTTCCTTTCCCACTGCTGACATACACTAGCTATTTCTGATCAGCCAAAGAATTTTCAACCCCAAAGGTTCTCTCTAGAACACAAACATAAGTAGTAATTCATGGAGGAATATTACTAGCTCAGATGTCCCTAAACACATCTCACTTGGAAGACCAATCCCTGAAGCATTGGTCATATGGTATTCTTCGAGTACCCAAAGTGGTTGGTATGCCTCGATGAATACTCAACTGTCGACATGTCGTCCTGTCAAATATATAGAAGCTCTTGGGAACACATACCCATTATCTTTTTTTGACAAGAGACCCCCTTTTATGAGGAAGGATCTCAAGATATGTCCATGGAAAAATTCACCTCATCATAAGATAGGGGTAATCTAAACCCTTCCATCTCCCTGTTGAGCCTCATAGAATGCTCACTACCAGGACCACCATCTGATCTAATGGTGCCCTGGATAGATGGAAACATAGTCACCCCCTCAATCCAGTCCTTAGCCGCCTGTGAGTTGGGATTGCCTCAGAACCTGAGGGGTATCTATCACTGAAACTCGTGTAAGGCATTGAGCCTATAAGTTTCCTCTACCAGTAGAACCGGCAGTAACTGCTGACCAATGGGGAGTGGTATCTCTAGGACACCACCCGAAGGTACCATCTCAAGAAACAATCCTTGTACTAAAGCCTCATCACATTGTGGACCATCCTCATGGTCACGGATTAGAATCCTAGTTGGCTGTCTACATGAAGGCATCTTGAAATAGAATCAAGATTTACCACAGTCAATAAGTTATACCTAGTGAGCTGAATCAAAAGAGATCAAAGTAAAACATTTCCAAATCACATGCATTCATTATTTTCATGCACTGAGTCGAAAATCAGAATTCAGGGTCCTGGTGTATGGATACGTCGGGCTCCACACCAACATTGGACTCCCCAAACTGAAAACCACACTCAATACACTTAACACTATTACTCTAATAGAAAGATCAGAGTCCTAGTTCTTCAGTAGAACCGAATCCCCTGATACCACTTTTCCACAACCTGTCCCCTAGGGCCCATGTCGTGACTACCCCAAGTCTGCATTCCATAGGCCAGGGGTTGGCGACTATCACCGGAAATGTGTATCCCTAAATGGAAAGGCATTGCCTTTAAACATATACCAAGACATAGTCCAAGAACAAAACAAGATGCAACCACAAAGTAAAACTGCAGTAGTAAAAGTGTGTATTGAAAGTGAAGGGGGTGGAATACAAGCCCAACTAAAAGATACAACTACAATAGAAAATAGTAAACTACTCTTGAGATCATCCACCAAGGATCCTACCTAAAGGGTAGGTACAGCTCGTCTCCACAGCTCTCTATGTCAGCCAGTCACCTCTGTCTACCGCTTGGCCCTGGCTCCTATAGTCTTAGTCAAGCTGCTCATCTTCTACACAAGACACAATAAGGTGCGGGCAAAGCCCGTACAGTGGAGAGTATAAAAATACCTAGTAGGGACCTCGAGACCCCCGAAGGTATCTCATAATTCCACAAAGGAAAACCACAAAGCATGATCTCAATCACAAAACACAAAGAAAAGACTCAACTCAGAACAGGTATAACAAAAGTACAGCATTATAGATGATTAGTCATAAGGCTAGATCATCTTACACTTTCAAGAGGCACTACTGCTGACCCAAACAGTATCGATAGATACTAACCACCGCAAGACCAACAAAGGATTGATAGGTGTTGATTCACACAGAATTGTTGGTTGTTGATTCACACAGAATATCTGGGTGATGATTTACACAGAATCTCTAGGTGATGATTCACATAGAATCAATGGGTGCTAATTCATATAGAATTGCTCTTCATTCTTCACATCTCATCCAAAAACAGGATTCCCTCTCATAGTATGCTTGTTTCTGGGATAAACTGATCCTCAATCCATCGGTCATATTTCAACTGGCATGAATTCCCACATAGAAGTTACCCAATGACCCATCATGTCATAAGGGTTCCAACACAACAGATGGCACGTCAACCGGATGTCTGGTCTGTAAGTTATTAACATTTTAGTGCTGAGGAGCCGGTTGGATTCAGAGTTGATCCAAATTGTCCATACTAAATCTTCCTCTAAAACTCTTGAGAAGTATCCTAAAAGGACCATCTCTCTCTAAGGATCTTATTGCCAAAGACGGTTCATCAAATGGATTTCTGGTTTGCAAGATACGGTCATTTAAACATAACTGGGCCAGAATGGGCCCGGGTCCGATCCGACCCGGTCGGACTGACCCGGGCCGACCCGGTTTGGGTCCACCTAACCCGGCCTGACCCACCTACTAGGCGCAGCCCGCCAAGCTGTCTGGCCTGCTGGCTAGCATGACTCGCATGGGGGTCGCATGGTCCACCTTCTGAACTGCTCAATGAGCCATTCGGCTCATTGATTGGCGGCGCCAGGTGTCACCGCCTCATCACCCACAGGACCCGCAAGGAGCGGGTCCCTCTTTCACCGTAGCTCGACACCACTGACTTCTTCCGTTGCACACAACATCACTCTACCCAGCTTCTCCCATAGAAGACCGAGGGCTGGCCTCCCCCATTCTCCATTGCAATGTCGACGGGCGCCGCCTCTCCTCCGCAGCTAGCGAGCACCTGCCAGTGCTGGCAGGGCTTCTGCGGGCCATTTGATGAGCTCCGATGGTTCGTTTTTCCTTTCAAAAGTTCTTATGGTCCTCTTGGGATGCTTCCAATGTTTTGTGGCTCATGAGTTCATCTTGATGCTCTGTTTTCCAGTTTCTCATGAAGAACACAAAAAAGATCGAAGTAGTGGAGGGTCCGAGCCTTTTTCGTTTGGCCCGCGCCCTCCATGTTAGCATTATAAAAAGTGGGAGTAATTTACACATCACATAAAAAATGATAAACCATGGTCAAATACTTTGAAAATACTGCCTGCAAAATTCAAGAACGAGGAGAAGAATCGTGGGAATTTCTTGAATTAAAATACAACCCCAGCCTCGAGAACCGTTGGAGGTGTTGCGGTTGTGGTGGGAGAATAGTTCTCATTGGATGAAGTTGTAGACATTATTCAATCCCAGATCATTTCCGCCCAAGGTCTTTTCCTTCGTCGGTGGAAGGTGTCGCAGTATTTTTCCAGAGGTTCTCCATCATTGTACCAAAATCCAACGCCCGGGCTTCAATTAAATAGACGGAAACCAACCGTGTTGCATGACTTTAATTCGGTTCATTTATGAACCACATTTAATGTTGCAACTTAGAGGTTAAAAACACAAGATTCAATCCATTTAATGTCTTGTCAAGTCATCCATCCTTCCACCACTGCTCAATAATTACAAAAAAAAAGAAATAAAATAACTTTGTTGTTATGTTATTATTTTTTTTGTAAAGTCCAAAAACTATATTTTTCTAACAAACTACTGTGGTTGAAGTGAAACCCCCCTTAATCAAATCCCAGTGCCCTCATATTTTTTATCCGAGCATCGGTTCAAAAGATTGAAAACATTTCCCGTGCGTTTATTGAACATACCTTACCAAAAAGTTCAAAAATTATTAACAGTCACCCTCAACCCACGCCATTTGAGGTTAGGTTTCTCATAAGATAAATATGCCCTCACGAGCTCAATGGTACTCTCAGATTTCCAATCTGAGTTACCGTTTAGGAGTTATAGAATTTAACAATAATATAATTGATACTTAATTATTTTATTTGCATCCAAAAACTAAATTCTACTATTGGACAGCGCCGACCAATGTTAAGATCTATCTAAAAAAAGAATACATTATGAGGTCATCGGTGGTCTTGGATTTTTAATCTGAGTCACCGTTCGTGATATATAAGTATTTAAAAAATAAAATAATTTTATTTAATAATTTTATTTATGGTTATTCAATTTTTGGGTTTTCTCACTAGATTTCTACACCGACTAAAATTAAGTCACGCCTAGGGTAAACCCACCATCTTGACTGTAACAATGCCCTCAAATTTTTTATCCAGGCACCCATTTAAGATTTATTACACATTTTCAGGAAAACTACACACCTACACTATTTTAAGCTTAACACTTTTGCGATGGATCATTACAGGCACTACGGGCCTTGGAATCACGTGTCGCCAGATTTTGCGGTCCCATAAAAATTCCATATAATTAAAAATAAATATACAGATTTTCTGGGTCTTTGCATAATCTAATTATGAGAATCCATCACCTAATATTTAAACATACTATGTTTCTCATCATATAATAATTTCCTAAATATAGGATAATTATGTTATGTAATATTTTCATATCACTCCAAGGTTCTCATCATAGTTGGGAATAACTATGACTTATAACTATAAAAAATAATCTAAATAAATTATCACATTAGTTTTTTGAAAAATAATAATGAATATGTAATAAGACATATATTAATATTCAGGTATTTCAATATAAATATAGATAATCTAAATTTTATTGTAGTTGGTTCTAAGGCACAATCTCCATTAGACTCACACTTTCACTACAGCCAATTATTAATGAATTATAATCTACTGACTCTCATATGATATCAATGATTCTTCTAAGATATAGATTTATTCAATTATTCCTTTTTTCCTTCTCTTTGGAAACTCTACTAACTATAACCTCACTTATTTAAGAAAAATACCTCAAGAGATTATACTTTTATATTGTGTTCTTCATCTGATGATGTGATCTTAACTCCTTTGGTAATGTAGAAATTAAAGTATTATCACAATACAATGTGATGGTATCTCTAATAATATGAACCACATCAAAATCCTGTATAAATTTTCATATCTAGAAAAATTATCAATCTACATCAAAATCTGAAATATACTCAAAATTTTATATAGAATCAACAACCACTGGTTATTTTGAGCTAATCTATATCATAGACCCTCCATTTAAGTATAATATATATCTTAATTTTTATTTAATATCATCTTGATCTATCTGGAAACAAGAATCTATATATCCCCTAATGAATATATCCTTTTCTACTCCATAAAATAATAACATATTCTTAATACACCTCAGATACTTTAAGATAATATTGACTACCATACAATAATGGTCACTTGGGTTTTCTTGATATCTACCTACTATTCTAAATGACTAGGAAACATCAATCCTAGTACATATCATAAAATACATGACAACTCCTATCACTGATGTATATAAAATCTTGTCCACTCTCTAACTATCCTCTTATGTATGAGGTCACATTTTATTAGAAATATATATTACATATAACAATGGAAAAAATACCCTCTTGGATTTTGGCTTACATAATATCTTTAATATATTGTAAAAATATATACATTAACATAGCCTATGTAGCCTCTTGGATATATCATGATAGATCTTGATCCAAAAAATTCATGTTACTTCACCTAAGTCCTTTATAAAGAAGCATTTATTCAACCATGTATTGACAAATTGTAAGACTGGTCTCTCATTTAAAATTAGTGATATTTCATTAACATATACTATTATGAAAATGATCAAACTCCCACTAAACTACTTGTAGAATGTAAGAACCTGAATCTTCTTTTTAGGTATGTTTTCCTTTTTCTGGTGTTTTTGAGAAAGAGGAGTTTCTGGAAATTTCTTAAGTACATGTTGGGTACTTTATAATTACACGTTGTGTACTCAGTTACCATAGGTATCCGGGTGCTAGCCATGTAACGATCATGCACACGGTGAAAGGCGCTGTTGTGGGCGCTTTCAAATGATATTGTTTCTTTACTAAGTGCAGCACAGTGGCTGACCTAGGTCATTATCTTGAGGAGGAATTAGTTTAACAACCCTTAGAAGGCTTGAAGAAACCAAAAAAAACAAAATGATAAAATATGGGGGTGGTTTGATTGAAAGACTTTTAGAACACGAAACAAAACAATCAAGGCAATCAAGGAGTAAAAGACAATCACAAACACTGTTTCTTTAAAAGCACTACTATGAGAAGTCGTAGCCAATCTAATCTACCCCTTCACCATTCTTTAATCATTATCCCATATGATTATAATTCATTAAAATGTGACCCCCTAACCTTGTCAACCCCCGAACCCTACGGAATTTGACACAACCACATGTATTTGAAGAAATGAGCACTAGGTTGTCTTTGAGACTTCCGATCGCAGTACCCTACTTTGATTGTGGTCCAAATCCAACTTATCATCAATGGTCAATTAGGTCAGAACCTCCTCTCTAGAGTTGAGAATTAATTAAGTTTAGGGATGATAGTTGAACCCTACAATTCTATCCCAAGTTGATTATATTTTACAATTGAAGTTTGTCTCTCTCGATTCACACAGGACCGACCTCGCGGTCAGATGCAAGTCGAGTGAGTTCCTTACAACTTAAATCTCAATTAATTGATCAAAAATTATGAATTACAGTATGTTAATGGATTCAAAATGAATAAATGAAGGGGGTAGTGATTAGATCGACTATGAACAAAACTACTCTTCCATGGTTGGAATTTTCATTGTGGAGACGTTTTGCATAAGCAACGGATTGAAAGGGAAATACCCAATCTTGTCTTCACTCTAAGATTCCAGAACCAAGAAGAAAAAAAAAATAAGATAGTAAAATAATAACAATGAAGATTTATTGAAGAAAAGGACATGTTACAAGCATGAAAACAATGAAACACAAGTGGAGGTGGGAGAGGAAAGCCTTCTTGGAAGAGATCCTTGCACAAAGCCTCACTTCTTCCAAGGGGTTAGAGGAGTTCCTAGGAAACCATCTCTTGGCTAAACCTTTCCAAAGCTCCCAACCAGCCTCCCAGAGAGTGAAAATGTCCTTTAAATAGAGTTTGGGAGGGCTAGGGTTACAAATGGTTTCAAGTGTGAATGTGGAAATTCGGGAAAATATTTTAATCACAGTTTCACCGCCTGTTTGACCTCTAAAACGCGCGATCCAGATGCTCTTACAGAATCATGATTTGCGCTAATGTTTGTCTTCTAGATGATCTCCAAATTTGGGCCACATACAAGCACGGATAAGAAAGTTATGGCCCAAATACAGAAGCACTATCCAGCCCAGCGAGTCCAGTCCAGCTTTGTCTTCATGGCCCATTTACTCCAAGTAAACCCACGATCTAGCTCCAATGGCCTGAATGAAAGTTCTAGAAACTTTAGTGAGTAATTAGGTCACAAAATATTAAGTTCCAATTTGGGCACTAAAAATATTTATTATTAATATACCACAGTGCACTTTAAAAGGGTAAAACTGGAATTTTCATCAAATTTTCAATTGAGTGATCTAATCCCAAATATTCCATAATTGATCATATATAACACAATGTGAGGAAATTATATCATTTATTATCAATAAAATATTCAATAAAATAGTGTTTTATCAACTCCTATACATTTACCCTTTTGCACTCCTGGGAAAAACCTCATGTCAAGTAAACATCAATATCAAATCAAAACCATTTTTAAAACACATATCCTTGAGGTAAATCAATTTCCCACCAAGAATCGAAAGATATCATGCCTCATAAAAAACATTATTTCATGTTCTCCATTTATATCATTCAATATATTTCCACTTCATTTATCCTCCCATGCACAAAACACTTACCTCGCTTGAATTTTCTCTCATCACTCAAATATCAATTTTTTTGCAATGTCTTTCTCATACAAACTCATACAAGGGTCACCATAGGCTTGATAGATTCATACATCGCTACCCAATGTGTGTCAAGGACATATGTTTATCATGAGAACTTTTTAGGGTTGTTCTGTGGCTTTTAGTTTGTAGGATTAAGATGTGAAAAACACTGAGGCTGAATGAGGAGGGCTTGACTCTTTTAAATCAAAATTGCATTAATCTAATTTTCACTTAAATATGGTCTTCTCCTCAATCCCCATAGTATCAATTCAGCTCCATCATCATGAAAAGTCATGAAAGGTTTACACCATTCATCATTTCAGCATAAAAAAATTCAATATTCCCAAACATGATTTTCTTGAAAGCTCCAGATGGGCACAACTTTCCACCTCAATTAGAAGATCCAGAAAAGGCTCAGCTTCACTTGTCATGAATGCTCCAGAAGAGGCACAACTTTCAATATAATGAATTTCTTCAGCAGCAAACACATCTCTTCAGAATTTAATTTTCCACCCAAAGTATCATAGAATGTGGTGTAAAAACACAAGACAACTTCCCCCACACTTAATCTCAAATAGATTATGCAATTTTACTTCAAGAGTTGGTTGGATAGGGAAAATTGGCTTGTAATTTGGGTAACCTAACAGGTTGTGAGTGGCTTCTAAGGGATAAAAGGATTAAATATTTAAGGTAGGCCATTATAAAAAAGTATTCTTTGAAATAAGGGCTTTAATACCAAACAAATGCCTCAATCATTTAAACATAAGTACCTCAAACCCTCAAGTTTTGACAGGAATAAATCAAATTCTGGTTAAATCAAGCATGGTTTGGTTCTCTCAAGAAGTGAGGTGAATGTAGAGAATATGAAAATAATGGTTCAGAATCCTCATAGGAAAGTGATTTCAAATATAAAGATAGTGAGATGTGGCATGGGATTCAAAATTCGGTGTACTTTCCATGAAATTGCTAAATATTTGAACTTGAAACAAAGTCATTTCAGCATTCATTTAAGCTTAGTTTCAAGGGGTAAATTGTTTCACTTATTGATATGGATTTAAAAATGGGGATGAGAATCATTTCAGCTCAAAAGTTTCAAAAACACACAGAAAATTGTAAAATAGACACACAAAATTTGAAAAACACACAATTTTTTTTTGGTTTTTTTTAACAGGAAAGCAATTGAAATTACTAAACTAAAAGGTTCCCTCCCCCACACTTAAAATATTGCATTTGTCTTAATGTGAACCTATGAGATGATATATGCACATGAAATGCATAATTTTTAAATAGGACAAATAATATAAATGTGAAAGGGTTAGGAACAGCCTGATTTGCTCAAGTGATGATGGGGTTATGCAGTGTGATAAAATACACTACATCAGTAGGAAGTCCCTCAATGTATCTCTTCAAATGTTGCCCATTGAATGTAAAGATTCTTCCAGTGTCCTATTGTGTGATCTCCACTGCACCATAAGGAAAAACATTAGACACAATATAAGTACCTAACCATCTGGAATGCAACTTACCAGGCATCAACTTCAGTCGTGAACTATATAGAAGGACTTTCTCTCCAACATGAAACTCCCTTTGTTGGATCATTTTGTCATGAGCTGCTTTTGATCTTTCCTTGTAGATCCTTGAGTTCTCATATGATGATAGTCAAATTTCCTCAAGCTCTTGAATTTGCAACTTCCTTTGAATTCCAGCTTGGGCCAAATCCATGTTGCATTTCTTTATATCCCAATATGCCTGATGCTCGACTTCCACAGGGAGATGACACGCTTTCCCAAAAATAATCCGAAATGGGGACATACCAATGGGGGTCTTGTATGCTCTCCTATAAGCCCACAATGCATCATCCAAGCGCTTGCTCCAATCCTTCCTATTTGGCTACATGGTTTTCTCCAAGATTTGTTTCAACTCATGATTTGAAACCTCAGCCTGGCCATTTGTTTGGGGGTGGTATGGTGTTGATGTTTTGTGTGTCACCCCATACTTTAGAAGGAGGGAAGAAAAATTCCTATTGCAAAAGTGTGTCCCTCGGTCACTGATAATGGCCTTTGGTACTCCAAACCTGCAAAAAATCTGTGCTTTGGAAAAGTCCACAACAACATGAGAATCGTCAGTCCTGGTGGCCTTAGCCTCCACCCATTTACTCACATAATCAACAGCAACCAAAATATACAAAAATCCAAATGAACTAGGAAAAAGACCCATAAAGTCGATGCCCCATACATCAAAAATCTCACAAAATAGTATGGGTTGTTGGGGCATCTCATGTCTCCTAGAAATGTTCCCAGTGTGTTGGCAACAAGAGCATGACTTACAAAACACATGGGCATCATGGAATAAACTAGGCCAATACAATCCAGAGTCTAAGACTTTCCTAGCTGTCCGTTGGGGTCCAAAGTGTCCACCACAGGCAAGTGTATGACAGAAATGTAGGACAAACTCAAACTCATGATCAGTAACACCTACTAATTACTTGGTCACTACACATGCGCCAGAGGTAAGGATCATCCCAAACATAAAACCTAGACCCACTTTTCAATTTTTGGACTTGATGTTTCTTTAAATTTGTAGGGATTTCGGATGAAACAAGGTAGTTTACTAAATCAGCATACCAAGGATGCATACCTAAGATGGAATAAAGATGCTCATCAGGGAAAGTGTCCCGAAGTGGTACCTAGTCCAAGGTGTCATCCTCTAGTGTGTTAGTAATCCTATTCATGTGGTCTGCCACCATGTTTTCTGACCCCTTCTTGTCCTTTATCTATATATCAAATTCTTGAATTAGGAGCATCAATCGGATAAGTCTGGGCTTTGCATCTGGCTTCTTCAGGAGGTACCTCAAAGCTGCATGGTCAGAAAAGACAACTACTTTAGATCCCAATAAATATGAATGGAATTTATCTAAAGCAAATATAACAGCAAGAAACTCCTTTTCCGTTGTGGTGTAATTGGATTGGGCTGAATCCAATGTCCTCGATGCATAGGCAATCACATGTGAACGTCCCTCCACCTTCTGAGATAAGACATCTCCAACCGCGATGTTGGATGCATCACACATAAGCTCGAAAGGAATCTCCCACCGTGGGGGCTGTATGATAGGCAGAGTGGTCAGACACTTCTTTAACTCATCAAAGGACGTCCTGCAAGAATCATCAAACACAAAATCATAATCCTTTTGAAGTAATCATGACATAGGAAGAGCAATCTTACTAAAGTCTTTGATGAAGCGCCAATAAAATCCTGCATGCCCTAGGAAAGATCGAACATCACGCACACATGTAGGATATGGCAAGGATGAAATGATTTCTACATTAGATCTATCAACTTCAATGCCATGCTTTGACACTACATGACCTAAGAAAATGCCATGATCTACCATGAAATGACACTTTTCAAAGTTCAAGACCAGATTCTTCTCAATACAACGATTTAAAACCTTTTCCAAACTACATAGACATTCATCAAATGAGGAACCATACACTGTAAAATCATCCATAAATACCTCCATGCAGGTCTCAATGAAATCTGAAAAAATACTCACCATGCATCTCTGGAAGGTACCTGGGGCATTGCAAAGTCCAAATGGCATCCTCCTGTAGGCAAATGTGCCAAAGGGGCATGTGAAAGTGGTCTTCTCCTAGTCCTCTACTGCAATGGGAACCTGAAAATAACCTGAGAAACCATCCAAGAAGCAATAATGTGTCCTTCCTGCAAGTCTCTCAAGCATCTGGTCAATGAATGGGAGGGGGAAATGGTCCTTACAAGTGGTTTGATTTAGTTTCCTATAATCAATACACACTCGCCAATTGTTTTTCACCCTCATTGGAACTAAATCATCTTTCTCATTTTTAACAATAGTAAAACCAGTTTTCTTAGGCACAACCTGAATTGGACTTACCCACTGAGAATTTAAAATGGGAAAGATTATACCTGCCTAGAGAAATTTCTCAACTTCTTTTTTAACAACTTCCAGGAGGGTGGGATTGAGTCTCCTTTGTGGCTGTCTCACCGGTTTAGCCCCATCCTCCAAGAGAATCCTATGCATGAAAATGGAGGGGGTAATACCTGATATGTCAGCCAAGGTCCACCCAATCGCCCTGATGTTCTCCCTCAAAATATTAAAAATCTTTTCTTCATGTTCAAAATGGAGATTGTTAGCAATGATAACAGGTAATCTCTCACCACTCAACAAGTATGAGTATTTCAGATTTGGTGGCAATGGATTGAGTTCTAATGAAGGAGGGTGTAGTATGGATGGAGACATTGAAGGAACTGAAATATGTGCACAAAGAGCATCGGTATCAGAATATACATCATCAAAATCAGAGAATAAAGCATCAAATCCATCAGCATACTCTATATCCATGTCATAATCAGAGTTCGCATGAACAAGATCAGAATATGAATCCATTTCAAAATCAAATCTTAGAGAGTCTTGTTCATTAGAAACATATGTGGAAGTTCTCTTAGACATTAAAACAAAACCAATACTCATAATCTTCCTAATAATAGGACAATCAAAATCCATGGAGTTTTTACTTGGTGGTTCAAAATGGGAGATAACAAAAGCAGAATGGTCCTCAGAGGGGTACTTCATGGAATCCATAACATTAAATATCACAACTTCATCCCTAAATTCCATGGAAAGTGTACCCTCATTGACATTTATGATAGTTTTTGTAGTTTTGAGGAAGGGCCTACCTAAGATAATGGGTGCATGAGAACTTACCTGATCATCCTCCATGTTAAGAATATAGAAATCTGCTGGAAAGATCATGTCTCTTACCCGGACAAGTACATCCTCAAGGACTCCCGCTGGATATTCCGTAGCTCTATTCACCAATTGCACCACTACTCTTGTTGGATTCAACTCACCAACCTGCAAGGAAGAGAATACAGAGTGAGGCATCACATTTATTGAAGCTCCTAAATCACAAAGAGCATCAGAGAAGTGCAACTCCCCTATGGTACATGGGATGGTGAATGTCCCAGGATCCTTGCACTTTGTTGGAATTGCTAGAGTTGGTGTAATTAGTGCTGAGACATTCCTTCCAAGGTTGATCCGCTCATTTCCCTTTAGCCCTCTTCTATTTGTACACAGTTCTTTTAAGAATTTCGCATACCTCGGTATTTGCTTGATGGCTTCAAGTAGAGGGATGTTGATCTCGACACGCTTGAATGTATCCAAAACCTCTTTTTTCATTGCCTCTTCAGCCATCTTCTTATTTTTTACAACTCTATTTGGGAATGGAAGAGGTTTAGGAGAAATATCATCAACCTTTTTTTACCTTTATCTTTCTCCTTGGGTTTCTCATCATTTTGTATGGGATGGGGCTTCTCCGGAGTTGAGGTGAATCCCGGTGGTATTGTAGGTGCAGATGTATCAACTGTTTTCTTCCCACTTATCAATGTGATGGCACTGACATTCCCCTTGGGATTGGGAGTAGGTTGGGAAGGAAGGGCTCTAGATTTCTTACTTACCAGTTCGTGGAGGGCAGTGGCAATCTGGCTCATTTGTGTCTTCAACTCCCTCAACTCAGAACCTTGACTCTTCAGCTCATTCTGTTGATTAAGAACAATTTGTTTCAAAATATCATCAGTATTAGAATCTACCTTTGGTTGAGAACTCCCATGTTGCTGACTTATTGATGCTTGGGCCTCAAATCTCCTTTGGGGTTGTGGGAAACCTTGTTGGTAAGGTGGAGGCTACTGGAAGTTTTGTTGAAATGGGGGCCTTTGCTGATGTACAGAGCCATACCTCATGTCTGGTTGATCTTTCCACCCTTGGTTGTATGTTGGGGCAAATGAATCAAACTTCTTTTGGGGATATGGTTTTTGCTGCTGCTGAAATGGTCTCCCTGGGAATACTGCTGCACAATCCTCTGTCTCTTGTAGTTGTGGGCAACAGTCAGTTGGGTGGCTTGTCTCAGTGCAAATGCCACAAGGCCTTGAGAAAGGTGAAAGAAGAAAGTGAGAAGATGAAGAAGAGAATGAAATAAAAAACAAATACCTCTAATTGATTGAGAAAACTATTTCCTCCCCGGCAATGGCACCAAATTTGAAAGGCGCTATCGTGGGCACTTTCAAATGATATTGTTTATTTACTAAGTGAAGCACAGTGGCTGACCTAGGTCGTTCTCTTGAGGAGGAATTAGTTTAACAACCCTTATAAGGCTTGAAGAAACCAAAAAAAAAAGAAACAAAATGATAAAAGATGGGGGTGGTTTGATTGAACGACTTTTAGAACACAAAACAAAACAATCAAGGCAATCAAGGAGTAAAAGACTATCACAAACATTGTTTCTTTAAATGCACTACTATGAGAAGTCATAGCCAATATAATCTACCCCTTCACCATTCTTTAATAATTATCCCATATGATTATAATTTATTAAAATGTGACCCCCTAACCTTGTCAACCCCCGAACCCTACGGAATTTGACGCAACCACATGTATTTGAAGAAATGAGCACTAGGTTGTCTTTGAGACTTCCAATCGCAGTACCCTACTTTGATTGTGGTCCAAATCCAACTTATGATCAATGGTAAATTAGGGAAGAACCTCCTCTCTAGAGTTGAGAATTAATTAAGTTTAGGGATGAGAGTTTAACCCTACAATTCTATCCCAAGTTGATTAGATTTTACAATTGAAGTTTGTCTCTATCGATTCACACAGGACCGACCTCGCGGTCAGATGCAAGTAGAGTTAGTTCCTTACAACTTAAATCTCAATTAATTGATCACAAATTATGAATTACAGTATGTTCATGGATTCAAAATGAATAAATGAAGGGGGTAGGGATTAGATCGACTATGAACGAAACTACTCTTCCATGGTTGGAATTTTCGTTGTGGAGACGTTTTGCATAAGCAACGGATTGAAAGGGAAATACCCAATCTTGTCTCCACTCTAAGATTCCAGAACCAATAATCAAAAAAAGAAGATAGTAAAAGAATAACAAAGAAGATTTATTGAAGAAAAGTACAAGTTACAAGCATGAAAACAATGAAACACAAGTGGAGGTGGGAGAGGAGAGCCTTCTTGGAAGAGATCCTTGCACAAAGCCTCACTTATTCCAAGGGGTTAGAGGAGTTCCTAGGAAACCAACTCTCGGTTACCCCTTTCCCAAGCTCAGAACCATCCACCCAAAGAGTGAAAATGTCCTTTAAATAGAGGTGGGGAGGGCTAGGGTTACAAATGGTTTCAAGTGTGAATGTGGAAATTCGGGAAAATATTTTAATCCCAGTTGCACCGCATTTTTGACCTCAAAAACGCACCATCCATCTGCTCTTCCAGAAGACTTATTTGCGCTAATTTGTGGATTCTAGATTCTCTCCAAATTTGGGCCACATCGAAGCATGGATAAGAATTTTATGGCCCAAATATAGAATCACTATCCAGCCCAGCGAGTCCAGTCCATCTTTGTTTCATGGCCAATTTACTCCAAGTAAACCCACGATCTAGCTTCAATGGCCTGAATGAAAGTTGTAGAAAATTTAGCGAGGTATTCGGTTACAAAATATTAAGTTCCAATTCGGGAAATAAAAATATTTATTCATAATATACCACAGTTCACTTTAAAAGGGTAAAACTGGAATTTTCATCAAATTTTCAATTGAGTGATCTAATCCCAAATATTCCATAATTGATCATATATAACACAATGTGAGGAAATTATATCATTTATTATCAATAAATTATTCAATAAAATAGTGTTTTATCACATGGCCGTGTGTGGTGACCTGGAGACCGCCTAATGCGGGGGATGGTTAAGTCAAGTACACATCGTGTACTTATAAAGCACATTCCAGGTACTTTCTTTTTATTTCATTAAACAGACCTGGGTCACATCAGATGGATAGAAAAACCTTCTTCTCAACCTACTTCATCCAGGAGCATCCGTACGGCCATGATCTTTCCCTGTACCCCCGATCGAGCATCCATTCTCCAAATCTATCGTCGTCGATTGCATTGGGATCACCACGGTAAGCTCTTCCTTCTTCTAGAGCTCCGTTTCCGGATTCCTATTCTTTCAAGAGTTATCCTTGGTTGAGAATCTTTATAGTAATGTAGATCTACAGTGTTCTTAAGTGATTCTAGGCTTGAGGTTCATGTATAACGATCCTACAACATCGAGGTAAGTGGTTTGTGCCTTTCCATAGATATTCTTTGAGTTATATGTGCAAAAGTTCCCAATACCCTGAATGGGGTATTGCGTGTTTATGGATTTATCCCTGTTAATTTCATGTTATGCTTGTATGCCTGAGTAGTGGTTAGTTGAATGTGAATAAGGTTAATTGTTATTCTTTGGAAGTGTTTTTCCATGCATGATTTTTTTATGACCATTTCGTCTTGCTTAGCCTGTTAGGTTGTTGTGCTTCCCATGCCTAGTTTTGTAGGATGGAGTGTTTATTATCTGACATGTTGTTATAATATAGAATATTTATCCAAGTAGTTATTAAGGTTTACTTTTTCCACTATGCATTTCTATTCTCGTTTGACTCACATAGGGCTGTGGGAACCTAGTGTAGTAGACTGTAGGGAGAATAGATATAAGGGCTTCTCCAGAGGGTATGTTTTAACTGTTACGATGTGAGACCATCGGGGGAATTGACATAAGTGCTTCCTCAGAGTATCTGTAGTTACTTTACGTGGTCCATAGGGGTAATGAGACATAATTTATTCCCCAGAGCGCCTTTTAGTTACCGATACGAGACTATAGGGGAATTGATGATGGGTGCTTCCTTAGAGAGTCTATATTTAAGCTGAACCAGGGGGTTAGACTGTGTGTACTTTCGAGAGGGTTTCTTGTACTTGTTTAGTTTAACTAGAGGGGTATGGATGTGATTAATCTGAGAGGGTTAACTATGTTGATTAGATGCTTACTTGAGATATGAAATTGAATGTAATTGAACCGTAGTAATGTTTTCTACTGAGTACTTCCTTGTTTACTGCTTCTTTTTACTTATTGCATGTCATATATTCACTAAATGTTAGGCACAGATCTCTGGGTTTTTGCCTAATCATATTAGTCTCAAACACTTTTTGGGTCATGCTTTTGGTCCCAAATAGATTATATTGTTGCATGTTTAGATAAGGGAAAGTGCCCTTCTACTTCAGGTAATTGACTGTTTTAGACCCAGAGAGCATGGGACCAAGTTGACGCTTGCGATGCTGAAGAGTTGTTTACTTTTTTTCCTTTCATACTTTAGTTTAGTATTTTATTCTAGAATTGTGATCTGTTTGGATATTTTCCTAGATATATGTATCATGCATCATTATATATATGTTCTTCAGTTTATTTATTTTCAGTCTTCCACTATTTACTATTGTATGGTATGTTTACTAATTATGCTATTGTATATCTAATTTACTTATGTTGTGTTACTCTTCCAATGAGGCCATAGTTTCCCCACTATCACACCCAATGCCCTCACTGCTAGTTGACAACCTCTGGCTTTCGGGGAAATGCACTTGAGTCCATGTGACCAACCAGGTACGAGGCACCCCTGGGCGGCTTTCGGAACCGAGACATTACAAAGTGGTATCAGAGGAATTATTTTCTTCTTAATTTACTATTTGGAGCCTATAGTCAGGGATAGGATGGAATAGGTACTTGGTAATAATTTGTGCCCGAGATTAGCTAACCCATGTATGGGAAATTCCAATTTACCTCGTTATTTTTGATTCTTTTGGTTTTTCAATTTTACAGTTGATTTAATTTCACCATTGGGTGAGTCACATTTATTGTGTTGTTATCATTGATGTTATTGAGGATCTATTTATGTTGCAACCCGATGAGATGAGGGTATGTTATACCATGCATCATATTTGCACTTTCTAGTAATCACATGTCATGCATTCTTTCCATGCCATTTAGGGTACATTAGCGATTGCAAGTTGTTGTGATAGATGTTGTGTTAGATATGCATGATGTTGTGATAGATGCCTTGATAGAATACTTTCTATTTGATAGGGTATTGATTGTGTTAGGTTTTGTTTTAATGAGTTCCAAACTTTGGTTCTTCAGGTGTTATGGCCCCTCATAGATCGGAATTTGGTGGGTCATTGAACTTTTATCCTTGTTTATGACATTTATAAGATTCCAAGATTTGATTCGCAGGGAGTATGGGCCCTCATGGATCAGAATTTGGCACTTTGATGTTCGTTTCTATATTTTTGGGGCTTCTGGGGTAGTTTCTAAGGATTACTCTCCGGAAAAACCAAAAATACACAGCATGTATTGATGGATAAACGCCACTTGTTCTTCTGTTTGGGAAGAAACTGTTTTTCTTAAGTACACATTGTGTACTCTATGTACAGGCCGTGTAGTCCCTAACTATGTCTCAGACTGTGTGGGAAGATACATGAGGTTGGGAAGTCTCTGGTAGGACAAGTCATGTAACATATGTACATGTTGTGTTGTAGATCTGTATAAATGGTCGTGTGACTAACAACATGGGTCAGTTGAGCCTTTTCATATACACATCGTGTCCATGTGGAACATGTCGTGTAGTGTAACCCATGTATCTGAACATGTAATGAACAACACAGGAAGGTAGAAACCTTCTTGTACACGTCATGTCTAGAATAAACACATCGTGTATAGTTAGTTGTGTGTTCACCCATGTGACTAACAAAATGGGAAATTGAAATCCTTCAAGTACACATCATTTCCATCTGGAACACGCCGTGTAGAGTGAGCTGTGTAACCGGATGTGTCACTAACAACACGGGTCGGTGGAGTTCGTCTAGTACATGTCGTGTTTGGAACTAACACACCATATAGTCTTGTTCTAGGAGAACCGTGTGGGTTATCCATGTAGAAGAACTCGGGCAGGGGAATAGGATTCAAGTACACGTTGTGTGTTTGGACAACACACCGTGTGTTTGGGGTGTTACACGACCAGTGGAGGTAAGAGTACACACCGATGTAAAGGCATAATGGAAAATGTCGTGTAGTAATTTTACACACTGTGTATCCATGTTTTGAAAAACTTGAATGATTTCTTTCTCATGTTACCTTCTTGAACTTCTAGTTTTCATCCCTTGATAATCTTGATCTAAGGTGTGTTCTTGACCTTGCAGAGTCATTCCACCGAGACGTCCTCTGTTTGTATGCCAGATTTATGGTGGTAATCAGACACCAGATATGGCAGATCAGGGACTACCTCTGGATCCTCCAGTATTTCTAGTCTTGGAACCAGCCATCATTCCAGACACAAGTGCTGACACATAGTTCCGAGAAGGATTTATGAGGTTCATGCAAAACTTTTTCAGAGTACTGCATCCTACCCCTTATATGGCAGATTTGACTCGGGTTTTCCAGTAGCAGCATCCTCCCACCTTCACAGGGGAAGGAGGACCTCAGGATACAGAGTCATGGTTATAAGCCTTTCTTTCCATCTTCGATCATATAGATACGCCTCCAGAGAGGAGGGTCAATATCTCTACGTATATGCTGAGGGACTCCGCCAAGAGATGGTGGGATGTGATCTCACATGCGGGATGCCCACAGGTCATGGCTCGGGATGATTTTCAACATGCCTTCTATGAATACTTCTATCCGGATTCTTTGAGGGCTGATCGAGCCTGAGAGTTCATGAGTCTGGAGTAGGGTACTCTTTCTGTTATGCATTATTCTTCTCACTTTATAGAGCTACAGTGCTTCACACCCATTCCAGGAGGTGATGAGTTATTCTTTGAAAGAAAGTTTGAGGATGTTATTAGGCACGACATCCGATCATAGTTAAACATCTTCAGTTTGAATTCCATCACCTCTATATTCAACCAGGTTCTGATCATATAGTGCAATATGAGGGATTCTAGAGTTGCAAGCTAGGGAGGTTCAACATCCGGAGTTGGTATTTCTCCTACTGACAGCAGGAATTGCCACAGGGAGTCTTCGCGCGGAGATCTGAGGAGGGAAGAGACATATTATAGTATCCAAGTGGTGTGATTCTAGTGTAGGAAGAGCGGGCATACAAGGCCACATTTACTGAGACGCCTAGTGGTGTGCTGATATTACGGCAAGATGGGTCATCTTCCGTGCTTTTCTCAAATCTTCTCACCAGCAGCTGGTGAAAGGGGTTGTTCTATGACTCCTCATTTGGGAGCAGCACCACCAGTTTCTCACTAGTCTAGGAACTGGAGTTCTTCCAGCCGTTCAAGCTAAGGTCGAGGTCACGGTCATGGTAGTCAGTCGCCAGGATTTTAGCGACAGTAGGGTGGATCAGCTCAGAGTGGTCAGGAAGGGTCACAGGGCTGTGGTGCAGGCCAGACTTTTGCAGTGGAGAAGACCCTATAAGAGCAGGATCCCGGACCCTCTATAGTTTGAGGTACGATCCTAGTTTCCTTAGTTTTATCTTCTTCTCTTTTTGATACAAGGGATTTCCGTAGCTTTATATCTGTTGTTGTTGTGGAGAGCCTTGAGCTATGTATCTTTTCTTCTGCTGATATCTTGACAATAGACACTTCGTTCAGGACAAGAATGGATAGTGTACGTCAATGGAAGGAGTTACCTCTTGAGTTTGGTGGGTGTTACTTCTTATAAGACCTCTATGTATTAGAGATTACAGGATATTATTTCATTCTTTGAATGGACCGGTTAGTTACCTTCTAGGAAGTTATTGATTGTTATCGTCGTAGGTTGAGTTTCACATCACCATAGGGCATATCGTTTCTTCATAAGGGTGAATGGGATGTCCAGGCGAGCAGAGCAGGACCTAAGCATCATGGGTTGGGAGGAGTTACAACCCAGATTGCTAGTCTATATCTGGATGACCAGGGGACTTCATAGATGGACTGTCCTCTAGTGGTGGATTGTTTCAGAGACATCTTTCCAGAGGACCTTTCAGGTTTGCCTCTGGAGAAAGAGTTGTACTTATCTATTGATCTTGTGCCAGGAGTAGCACTTATTCCCATTACTCATTATAGGATGGATACACCAAAGTTTCGGGAGATCAAGAATTAGTTGGAGGAGTTGCAGGAAAAGAGTTTCATCCAACCCAGTACTTCTCCTTGGGGTTTTCATGTCCTGTTTGCGAAGAAGGTGGATGGTACCCTCAGACTTCGTGTGGATTATTGGAAGTTGAACCAATTTATGGTCAAGAACTGATATCCCTTATCGAGGATTGATGATCTCTTTGATTAGCTTTGAGGATACCGGGTGTTCTTGAAGATTTACTTAAGGTCCATTTACCAACAGTTGCATGTTAGACCATCTAATATACCTCTTATAGCCTTTCGGAGTAGGTATGATCTATACGAGTATGTGGTTATGTTGTTCAGTCTCACGAACGCGCCGGAATTTTTTATGGTACTAATGAACTGAGTGTTCCATCCATACTTGGATTCCTTCATGGTAGTCTTCATGGATGATATCTTGGTGTACCCTCACACTCGACATGACCATGCCACACATCTTGAGATAATTTTGAGTACACTGAGAGAGAATCAGCTATATGCTAAGCTCTCAAAATGCCACTTTTGGATGGACCATATTCACTTCTTGGGTCATGTTGTCTCAGAGACAGGAGTATCAGTAGACCAAAAGAAAGTGATGGTAGTAGTTTCTTGGGGGCATCCGAAGAAAGTCTTTGAGGTATGGAATTTTCTAGGGATCGATGGATACTACTGAAATTTCATACAGGACTTCTCATGCTTAGTAGCGCCACTGACAAGCCTAACTAAGAAGGGTGCAATGTTCTTGTGGTCAGATTTTTGTGAGTCAGTTTTTATGAGATGAAAGGGAGGTTGACTTCATCACCGATACTAGTATTTTCATAGCCGGGAAAGATATATAATGTGAGGCCACATGAGAGGAATTACCTAACGCAAGATCTAGAGCTGGCTGCAGTTGTTCATGCTTTACCCTGTTGGAGACATTATCTTTTGGGAGAGAATTTGGTTGTTTTCACCAACCACAAAAGTCTCAAGTATATCTTCACTCAGCGTGACCTGAATTTGAGATAGTGAAGGTGGGTTGAGTGCCTTCAGTATTTTGAATTTGAGCTTGCCTACACGCCTAGGAAAGGCAACACATTGGCTAATGCATTGAGCAGAAGGACCCAGATATAGGCAGTTCAGGAGGCCAAAATGGAGTGTAAGCTTATGGATTTGTTCTTTGAGATGAATTTGGAGGTGCACGATTGACAAGGGCAAACATTCCTATCTTCTGTAGTTGTTACCCCTACTCTTCATGATCAAGTGCGAATGAGGCAGCTATCAGATTCTGAAGGCCTAGTCTTACAGGAGAGCATGTTAGGAGATGACCCTATTCCTGTATGGACCATAGGCAAGGATGAGATCTTGTATTTTTATGGGCACGTATGGGTGTCAGTAGACATATTTAAGGAGATGATGCAGGATTTTCATTCCTCAGTTTGGGAAGTTCATCCTAGATTCACCAAAATGTATCGTGATCTACATCGTTAGTATTGGTGTATGGGTAAGAAGATATATGTTGTTGGTTTCATGATGAGGTGTTCCACCTGTCATCAGGTGAAGGTGGAGCATTAGCGACCAGCAGGGATTTTGCAACAGTTAAACATTCTTGAGTGGAAGTGGAATGATGTCACGATGGATTTCATGACAGGTTTTCCAAGGTCGCCTCAATGGAATTATATAGTTTAGGTTGTCATTGACATACTCACAAAGGTTTCTCACTTCTTGCCGATCAAGGAGACCTTCAGTGCTGATGAGCTGGGAAGGTTGTACATCTAAGAGATTGTACATATAAACGGGGTTACACACTCCATTGTTTCATACAGGGATGCACGTTTTACTTCTCGGGTCTGGAAGGGGCTTTAGAAGGCTTTGGTCACATAGGTATTTTTGAGTACTGTATACCACCCCCAGACAGATATCCAGTCTGAGAGTACGATTCAGGTGCTTGAGAACATGATTCGAGCATGAATCATGGATTTTGGAGGTTCTTGGGAGAAGAATATACCTCTTTTGGGGTTTTCCTACAATAATAGTTTTTAAGAAACTATTCAGATAGCTCCTTGTGAGTCTTTATACAGTAGGCCATGCCGATCACCCTTATGATGGCTGGAGGCAGGAGAGGTAGCTATGCTAGGACCTCATCTTGTCTAGGAGACCACAGAGTAGATAGAGTTGATTCAGAAGAGGATGTCTACTGCACAGTCTTGACAGAAGTCTTATGTTGATCGAAGGATATGACCTCTGGAGTTTGAGGTCACAGATTAGGTTTTCCTGCATGTCACACCGAGGTTGGGACACTGAAGGATTATGAGACAGGGTAAGATTTTTCTGACGTACGTCTGGCCGTTTGAGGTGTTGGAGAGATTTGGGTCGTTTGCCTATCAGTTTTAGTTACCTCAGAGGTACCGGGCTCTGCACAATGTCTTCCACATTTCTCATCTTTGACATTACTTCTCATACCCTTCTCATGTTTTCCAACCTGAGGAGGTTGAGTTAAAGGTGGATGCCTCGTTCAAGGAGCATATGATCCAGATTGATGATCGAAGTTTGAAGGTTCTCTATGGATAGTCTTTTCCTCTGGTACGTGTGATATGGAAGCACAAGAGAGTATAGGACAAGACTTGGGAGAGGGAGGTCAATGTACCATCACAGTGGCTTGAGCTTTTTGAGGATTCTTCTTCTACGCCTCCTTACTAGGGAAATCCAGGGACGAATTTTTTAAAGGGGGTAAGTTTGTAAAAACTCAAACTTCTTTTCAGGTATGTTTTCCTTTTTCTAGTGTTTTTTTGGAAAATAGGAGTTTTTGGAAATTTCTTAAGTACATGCCGTGTACTTTATAAGTACACATCGTGTACTCGATTACCACAGGTAGCTAGGTGCTGGCCATGTAATGGTCATGCACACAATCGTGTGTGCTGACCTGAAGACCACCCAATTTGGGGGCCAGTTAAGGCAAGTACACATCATGTACTTATAAATTACATGCTGTGTACTTTTTTTTGTTTCATTAAATGGGATAGGGTTGCATTTGACGGACAGAAACACCTTCTTCTCGGCCTGGTTCATCTGAGAGCATCTGTACGGCTACAATCTTTCCATGATCCCCCGGTTGAGCATCTTTTCTATAAATCAACCATCATCGATTGTGTTAGGATCACCATAGTAAGCTCTTCCTTCTTCTAGAGCTTCATTTCTTGATTCCTACTATTTCAAGAGTTATCCTCGGTTGATCATTTTTAGTGTTTTCTTAGATCTATTGTGTTATTGGAACCTTCAAGGCTTGAGATTCATTTATAATGATCCTACAACACCTAGGTAGGTGGTTTGTGCCTTTCCGTAGATAGTCTATGAGTTATATGTGCAAAAGTTCCCAATACCTTCAATGGGGTATTGCGTGTTTACGGGTTTAGACCTGCTAATTTCCCACTATGCTTGTATGCTTGAGTAGAGGTTAATCGAATGTGAATAGGTTTAATTTCTATTCTTTGGATGTTTTTTCCCATGCATGATTTGTTTATGATCATTTGGTCTTGCTTATCCTATTAGGATGTTGTGCTTCTCATGCCTAGCTTTGTAGGATAGAGTGTTTATTATCTGACATGTTGTTATGTTGTAGACTATTTATCCAAGTAGTTCTTGAGGTTTACTTTGGCCTCTATGAATTTCTATGATCATTTGACTTACACAGGGCTATGGGAACATAGTGTAGTAGACCATAGGGAGAATAGATGTAAGGTATTTTCTAGAGGGTCTGTTTTTACTATTATGATGCGAGACCATAGGGAGAATTAACATAAGTGATTCCTCATATTGTCTATAGTTCCTCAACTAGGACACAGGGGGAATGAGATATAATTGCTTCCCCAGAGTGCCTTTTAGTTACTGATAAGAGACTATAGGTGGAATTGATGGTGAGTGCTTCCTCAGAGATTCTATTCTTATGTTGAACCAGAGGGGTTAGACTATGTGTACTTCCCAAAGGGTTGCTTGTAATTGTTTGGTTGAACCAGAGGGGTTTGGATGTGAGTACTCCCAGAGGGTTACTTGCATTGATTAGCTACTTACTTGAGATATGAAATTTAATTCAATTGAACTGTATGAATGTTTTCTGCTGAGTACTTCCTTGTTTACTGCTTCTTTTTACTTATTACCTTCCATATATTCACTGACTATTAGGCACAGATCCTTGGGTGGTTGCCTACTAGTATTAGTCTCACACCATGTTTGGTTCATGCTTTTGGGCCCAAATAGATTATATTGATGCAGGATTAGATAAGGGCAAGCACCCTTCTACATTAGGTACTTGACTGCTTTGGAGCTGGAGGGCATGGGACCAAGCTGAGGCTTGCGATGCTAAGGAGTTGTTTACTTTTTCTCCTTTCGTACTTTAGTTTAGTATTTTATTTCATCATTGTGATCTATTTGGATATTTTCCTAGACATATGTATCATGCATCATTATATATATATTCTCCAGTTTATTTATTTTCGATCATCTGATGTTTACTATTGTATGGTATGTTTACTGCTTCCGCTATTGTATATCTAATTTACTTCCACTATGTTACTCTATCAATGAAGGCATAATTTCCCTACTATCACACCCAAGGCCCTTGTTGCTAGTCATTAGCCTCTAGCATTCAGGGAAATGCACTTGAGGCCATGTGACCAACCGGGTACGGGGCACCTCTAGGTGGCTTCCAGAACCAGGATGTTACATAGACACAATAGTTTCACTCGTTGTTTATAAAACCAAATCCTTTTATGACTTAATCAAATAAAATTTTCCATAATCTAGATGCTTTATTTAACACATAAATTGATCTCTAAAACTTTAATACCTTATTAGAATCTTTTAGAGTCATAAATCTTTCAGATTGTTCTAAATAGACATCTTCAATAATATTTCCATAAGGAATAATATTTTTACATCAATTTTATAAATCTCATAATCATTTTTACTATTATGGAAATCATAATTTTGATGGATTTTAGTATATGAAAAATGAAAATGTTTTATCATAGAATATTAATTTTCACTATTTAAATATTTCTATAATCATCCTAGATTTATAGGTACTGACTCCACCATACATGTATAGTTTCTTTTTGAATTCTAATTTTCAAAAATTGAAATTTACATACACTATAGAATCTAATAAAATATAGAATTGGTTTTGGTATATGGAATACATATTAAAATTCATATATTCTTTACATTTAGTTACATCTAATCCATTTAATACATCCTTATTAGATACAGGTTCATTATTATCAAATAATAATGAGTCACCTTCCTTGATGACAAGAAAATCATATCTTTTTAGTTCTATAACCTCTCTAGTTCTCCTACACAGTACTTGTGTCGTTAGAATGACCTCTTTAATTGGGATTTGTGGAATGTGTTCTTGTACCAACTCTTATGTATCTTTATTCTTAACTTTATCATTGTCTATATTGCTTCCACTATCTCTTTTAAATATGTTATCCCTATCAAGATATGTTGGATGTATTTTGACCATGCTTCTTTTATCTTATGGTTCATATAGGTAATATCTTTTAGTTTACTTATGACATACTACAAAGATACACTTAGTTCTTCAAAGAGAAATTTTGTTACCATAAATAGGCTTAAAAATTCTTTGAAACCCCACACTTATATATGTGATAAAATAGGTTTACTTTCATACCAAATATTGTATGTAATATCATTTTCTACATTAGTTGGAACTTATTTTAGTATTCATGTTGTTTTCTGTAATGTGTATACCCAAAAGGATAATGTAATACATGTATGAATCATCATATATTACACCAAGTCTAATAGGGTTCGGTTCCTCCTTTCACTTAAACCATTCCATTGTGTTTTATAAGGTCGAGTGAGTTCAGATAGGATCTCAAAATACCTTAGATAATTGATTAACTCTTGGTTAAGATACTCACTTTTATTATCATAGTGAAGTTTCATTATCTTCTTACCAAGATGAGTCCCTACCTTATTCTTTTATTCCTTGAATTTCTCAAAGTAATCCAACATATATCTCATTAAATAGACATATCCATATCTACTCATGTTGTTAGTAAAATTTATGAAGTAAGAGTACCAACCCCTTATATTAACAAGAAAATGTCTTCATGCATCTGCATTAACCATTTCAAGAAGCTCTATATCCCTTCCACCATTTTCATTTAATATGGATTTTATCATTTTCTTTTGTAAAAAATAATGACACAGACCATGTAGTTTTAGTTAAAAATAATCTAAATATCCATATAGATATAATTGGGTTAAGCACTTTTTATATACATGACCAAGGTAGTGATTCCATGGTTATGTGTGATATGATTCATGTAAAATAGATTAATTATCAATTTCCAACACATTATTTTTATATTCTATAATGTAAATACCTTTGTCTAAATGTGACACGTTCTAACATATTCAATCTTTATAAAAGTAACAACTTTATTTTCCAAACCTTAAAATAAATCCATCTGTCTCTGGACTATACACAATTATAATTTTTCTGATTACACTTTTCACATAATAACAATTATTAAAAACTAGGATTGGTTCCATCTGTGGTATGAGATGTTCATCCTCAATATCTAGTGATGCTAGTCTTGCACTATTAGTAGCTCATAGATTCACCTAACCTGGTAAAACTATCTTCAATATACTTGGTTCTTATAATTGGATACAAATGTGATAACCAAAATTTATATCTAATACTCAATTTATAGAAACAAAAAATATTGCATTAAATAATGAATAAAACGGAAACTTTCCCTTTCTTGTTTATATTTCTTAATTCTTCCTCCAATGTGCCTTTATATAATATGAAAAATATATGTAATTTTTTCCCTTTCTTACCCCTTTATATTACTAATATTTTTCAGGAATTTCAAAAATACCTTAAACTTAGAGTAATCTTAGGGCCCTTCACCTTGAACATCCTATTTTTCACCATAAGAATAAAAGTATTATCATGCTTCATGTCCTTATCTAGGTGGTGAATCAGAGTAAGGAGATATGTGAGAGACTTCTTAATATTGTTCATAATAAAATTTTCAACAAATATAGATAATATCTAAGGGATAGGGAAAGTATAAGATCTATGTGGAACTCATCGGGTATATTATACTAGGGAAGTTATAGATGCAAAATATAGAAAATAATCTTGACTATTTAAGGTCCAACTACCACACCCTCTTAAATTATGAAAAAAATATTACCTTGGAAATATCAAATCGCTTCTACCATGTAACGACACGAGATTTTATAAGATATATTCTTTTTAATTTCATTCATATCTTCTATTGTATGACACACCAAGATTATCTTGCACTATATGCAACACCATATTAGCTTGCAGTATACGCAACACTTTTCTTGGCTCTTGTTACACACAATTTCAAGTTCGTTTGATAGAAGTTATTCTACGCAACATTGAGTGTGTATATATATATATATTCAATGTATAAATAAAATATGGTTGGATTCTATTATACGCAACAACAAATGAGTCGTGCACTACACGCAACCCTGACTTGGCTTGCATTACACGCAATCGTGACCTTCCTCGATACCGTGTGTTGTACGCAATACCAGGTTTTACTAAACAACGATATATTATTATAATATTGTTATGAACTAGCCGTTAGGAATAGTGTTAACTAAATTTTGAATTTTATAACATTATTATTCATCTTACACATTTTCTAGAACATGGTATAAGAACAAAATAAATTTTTCGGGTAAAATAAGTATTTTTCAAAAAATGCAGTTTTGCCGCCTTTTGATGGCGCATCCACTTTAAATCTAGTTTTTGACATGTTTATAAGTTCAATTTGACAAAATAAAATTCTTCTTTTGAATCAGGATATAAAAATTTACATTAGATAAAGTTTTGATATTTTTCCGATAACTTTCATATTTTAATGAATTGTAAAAGCACGCTATATTTTAATTAAAAACAAATTTTTTCATCGTAATATCTTATGTGGTTAAATTATAATATTGAATGGTTTTAAAGTATAAATAGAATATATTTTTACCATTTAATATAATTTATGTCATTAGCATTGATTTTACCTTGAATTCGTAGGTTAAATCAATTCAATCTTTTGCAGTGTTTTAAAGAAAAACCTGTTTTCTTTCGACAACGGGATTAATTTTAATTTAACTTATGAAAATTTTGTGTATTGAATTTGGAAAAATGGATTCAATGATTGGAATCAGTGGATCCAAATTATGTTAATAAGCTACTTTTTATTTTTGGGAATTATGAATAGTAACTACGGTAAATTTTATTTACCATAGTTAAAGGTAAATCGAGTAATTAAGGGTAAATATAATATTTTAAAATTACGCTAACAAATGTCAAAATCCTATTGGATGACTAAAATTAGACCCATATCACCTAAGGGTAGGATTAGATTCATTTAATTAAATTTTTTCAATAAAAATAATTTAATTATTATTAAAATCAATGAATGTGACAACATGTCACTTTCTTAAATCTTATAAGTATAATAATTTTAATCTAGTGATAAACTTCATGAAACTTCGAAAATTAATAGTCTCCAAAAATATAATACAATTATCTAAATCATAGGAATTTATTTAGAATTTTTAGGGATTAAATAATTATCATTTATTATGACACAAAGATGATGCAGTAATTGACTTATTAATGAAATATTGACATAATTGATGTTATAAATGCCCAAATAAATGTAATTTGAGACTTTTTATGACTTAAATTAATTTTATATGTTAATATGACATGTTATTATTGATATAAGTAACTTGCTTCGAACTTATCATTCTGTTATAAATTTCATAAAAATCATGTACCAAATAGTGTCAAAATTGACATAAATTAGTTTTTAAAAAAAATCTTATATTATTAACTGTTATTTAATTCCTAAAAATCTAAGGTTCGGAAAAATGACTTATATAAGAATAGATATATTAATAATAAACAACTTGGGGTTCGTTTGTCTTGTTATGGTAAGTTTATTAACCATATAGTTTAAAAAAACAAAAAGACACGGTAAAAGTTAAATTATTTAACATAGAGTTAAATCTAATTGATAAGGTTAAAATAATAACATAAACTTGTCTAAATCCTATTGGGTGAGAGTATTTAGACCCATACCCACTTTAGATTCGAAATAAGAACCTTTTGAACCATTATAAACCGAATTTGACCTTAAAATAAAATAACATTTTGAGATTTTCCAAAGGTGCCCCTCTCCTCCCTTATAAAAGGGCACCTCCTCCCTCTCCTCCTCACACCAATTTGAGCATTCAAGCTCGTCAAACCCCTGACAAAATCTCTTCTCCACTTCCCTAGTATCATCCTATAGGTCCTGGTCTTCTTCAAAGACCATCCTTAGTTTTCTAATTGGAGGTTAAGTGAAGGCGCGTCAAAAAGAGGTAATATCCATTACCGATCTTTTTCAATTTTCTTTCTTCTTCAACTTCTTCTTCTTTAGTTTTTTCATGATAAAGTAATAACATAAGTATTTATTATATACTGATATGTTATTATAAATATGAACCAACTCTAATTAACCTTCTATACATCCTACGGAAAAAGGAAATCACCGCGTGTGCGTACGTACGGAATACCGTCTCCACGCCGTGGTGTATTCTATTTTCTACCACCACCTTAATTGGATGGGTATAATGGTGTAATGAGTAACTATATATAATTATTATAAAGTGATATTGATACTGAAATATTATACATACACTTCAACACAATTTCATGATCATGAGAACGATATCATCGCTCGTGCATACGTACGGACTACCGTCTCCACGACGCGATGAGATTCATTCTCCACATTAACCATTCATGAATGATTATAAAGTATATATAATGAATAATAATTAAATATATGACATGATAAATCTACTGGATTTATGTATATATATGTATGTCATCTACTTACTTCCATTCAAGACAATAAGGAAAAGAAAACAGCGTTCATGCGTACGTACGGACTACCGTCTCCATGAACGGTGTGTTTCATTTCATTTATCTATCTATTATATATATATATATACTGAATATATATGATATATAAATCAAGTTTTATATTCTGTAAGTATGTAAATCATGATAAAAGTAATAATAATGTCAAGAACAACAAGTCCAAACACCTGCGATAAATGAAACGATTTTACCCAAAACGCTTCTTTAACATGGAATTTACAAAAGAACGGGTAATATAAAGTCATAAGTGAACCATATATGATATCATAACAATGAATATGATTCTGTAATAAGTTAATGGCATTATTTAAATCATTATACAGGAGGTTTGGATACGTACAAATCATATCGGACATAAGGTAAGGGATAAATTTTCAATCTCATTTTTATCCGAGATTGCTTATACATAAGTATTTACAGGGGTTACGTTTATCATCCACAACCATGTTTTCTAAAAATGCTTTCATAAATTTTTTACCATTCTTCCATGGATGTTTAAAGTCATTTTTACCCTTTATTGACTTTTTACCACATTGTATGAATGGAATCTTTCCTTTGGTTACCATATAAGGTACTTTTTGACTTTTCCGACAAAAGTATGAGGAGAATGTTATTGTTTAACTTATACGGCGTGAACGGATTTTGAAGGTTTCGTAACACCTCATTTAAAGAACCTTCCTCTACAAGATTACATGATTATTTTCAACAAAACCCTTATCTTTTAAAATTTCATGGAATTTTGTGAAAATAAAATGATTTTAAAGAAGAAAGGATATTTTCCTCAAAAATTCATTTCAAGTGTTTTGTCAAAACTATTTTCCATCTAAGATGACATTTTTTCATATGAGTAGAGTAAAATTTCTCTATTATTTAAATGGTTTCAATTTTCTTAAGATGAAATGATATCAATTGTTTATGGACTATGTTATGATGGAATAATGTTTAAGAATCCCATTTTATTTCACGGGGTATGCTATGATGTATGATTTATGATTTTGTGGCACACGAAAGAATGATTTCATTATAAGATGGGTGGGACCTATATCTCCCTTCAATGCATTGGGTAAAGATTTTATATCTCATGAGATAGACATGGCTGGAACGGTAGGTTATACCAGTTCAGTGAAAAAGGACTGAAACGAGGGTGACTCGGTTCAGAAAGGGACTTTGTCCACTAAGATAGTCTTGGCAATGAGTCTTGACTAACAAGAAATTATTCTCTATGATTGTGTGTGTATGCCACAAAGTTTCATGTTTTAAGTTATGATTATTGTGATTACATTTCACTGCCATGATTTATCCCATGTTATGAAATTATGATCTCGTTTTGCAGGTTAAGATTTCCAAAAGATACGTTCTTATGAATATGATGTGATTGATATTTCTTTTGTTTACCCTTACTGAGCATTTGAGCTCACCCTTTTATGTTTTCTTTTCCCCAGGATATAAAGAAAGGTTTTAGGTAAAAAAAGGAAGATCTTTATGGGAGATGTTGAAGATCTTTCACCACGATTAGAAGATTATATTCCAAGTTTCCAAAGACACTAAACTATTACGGTCCTTATGTGTGTGTTTTTATTTTGTACTAAGTATTCCGCAAAAGTAATGTAATGTCTATGTACATTAAGCTTTAGGTCTCTACAGTTGGTATCAGAGGAAAGGTTTAGTCAACCTTTGGAAACTAGGATGCGAGAACTTTAGTGAGATCCCTAGAGATATTTCTAAGGTATGTCTAGGGATGTCCCTAAGGTTAAGTATACGTATAGGTTATAGTACTAGAATTACGCTAACGATCATAGAATTAAACCTAAGATTTTAGATATTGAAGGTACTCCCCCTTTATTATGTTATTTTCCCTAGCATGATTTTTTCCTCTCACACTATTCTTTTTGGGTTTTAGACGATGGCTGGAACCCGAAGGAACCCTGTTGATCAATGCAATGGAAAATGAAATGATTTTCCTCCTGAACAAACAAATGTTATGTGATATGGAGTGAAAAATATTATTGCTATACTTACACAAGCTATGAATCATTCTGGACTTCCAAATGAGCAGAGAAGGGAACAATATTATATTGAGTCCTTCACGAGGCAACGTCCACCTTCTTTCAGTGGGTCTTCTGATCCACTTGTTGCTAAACAATGGATCAGAACTACTAAAAAGATATTTTCAGTTCTTCAATGTTCTGAACATGATAAAGTCATCTTAGCAGTATATCATTTGGAAGGTGAAGCTGATCAATGGTGGAGTCTTATCAAGAATACGAGGCCAAGAGATAAAATTGAGTCCATGGAATGGGACGAGTTCAAGAACTTATTTTTCAATAAGTATTTCCCTCGTATTCTTCGAACAAAGATGGAGGAGTTTCTTGAACTAAAGCAAAAGGATGATGAATCTGTTGGTATATACGAAGCGAATTTTACAAGGCTTGCAAGGTATGCATCTGGATTTATCATCCAACCTGAAAGTAAAGTTGATCGATTCTTCAGTGGCTTAAAACCAAATCTTCGAAGGGCATTAGATATAAGAGACCTCAGTAGCTATGAAGAAATTGTGTGTTGTGCTATCAAGGTAGAAATGGAAGTTGGTGTTA
The DNA here is from genome assembly GCA_963277665.1 of Viscum album. Taxonomy (NCBI): domain Eukaryota; kingdom Viridiplantae; phylum Streptophyta; class Magnoliopsida; order Santalales; family Viscaceae; genus Viscum; species Viscum album. The sequence continues at coordinate 326,021,551 of OY728126.1, read as the reverse complement.
CTTATCCATCTCATAGTTTTGACAAGAAAAGAAAGATGGAGTTCAAGGATAAATCTCAGAATAATGGTGAAAAGAAGATGAATTTTTCCTTATACTCAAAGTGTGTAAAGAAGCATGGTGGAGATTGTCTTAAAGGGACTAGAAAATGTTTTAAGTGTGGAAAAGAAGGTCATCGATCAGCTGATTGTCGAAATAATGGAAAAAGGGTTTCTAATGATGTGAATAAAGAAAAGACTACAGAGAATGCACCAACAACACTTCAATGATTCAAGTGCAAGGAAATGGGGAATTATTCTAATAAATGCCCTAATCCAAGGGTTAGTGATGATCGAAGTGAGCAACCACTTAAGGCAAAGGACAAATGGAAGTCACATGCGATCACCATTGGTGATGTTGAATATGAAAACGATGTGGTGGAATGATTAAGTGTTTATGTAATGGGATTCCAGAATAATGTTGTATATATTATCGTGGAATATTGGAATATTTATGTATTGGTCTATTGTGGTTTTCAATAATTTATGGTACCAGAAACCATGGAAAGTGATTGAGATATTTTTGGAAAAAAAGATGATATGCGTATAATGAAGGGAAAACGAGAAAATGAAATATTTGATAGTATTCATGAGCTCATGATTGATATAAGGACTAAGTGATATCATGGTTTGAGTATATAGAATTTTGATGATTTCGGTATGTGGAAAGTGTTAACTTTTAACTGCATTCATGTTTTCACTAAGGTTCAATGGGTATTCAAGAGAATACTTGATTAAGGGCTTTGAATGTTTGGAATGTGACCAACAAAACATATCTTATGATATATGGGGATCAACGATGGTATTAAATCTCTGGTAATCGTTTTCACTATATTATGAGAGTGGACTACAGTATTATGGATAAGCCTAAAGATTGGAATGGATTATGTTGGACATAAGTTAGTATTGTTTAAGGATAGAAGTCTTTTCGATATTATTGATGGGATGTTATAGTAATATAGTTTTAGAAAAAGCACAACCTGCAGGACAGGTGACAACCCATCGCGTCGGACAAGGCCGTGGGAATTGAACCCACAACCGAAGTGCGACTGGCCTTTTTTGCCTAGCACTAGCCTACAGGAAGTCCCTGGTTAGTAGAAACTAGTTTTATTTTATTAAGCGGTATGATATATGAAGTATAAGTTCATTTTTGGAACCATATACGATTAATCTAACCATAAGATGGACTTATAACTTTTGATAACCTTTTGTTTGAAAGAGATGGAATGAACCATCATTCTATCACATGATCTTCTAACACATCACGAATGACAAATTCAACTTCATTTTTTTAAGAGATGAAGTGGAAATTGTCCAAAGAACGACCAACAGTGAGACTATACCGAAATCACGAAAGTATTTCTTCTAATTCCAATTTCATCAACTTTAGGGAAACGATCTTGAAAACCAAAAATGTTGTCCTAGTGCTCTTATATCTGATAAATCAGATGGTACCTTAGATCATCACAAATTTATGGCTTTGTGATTGCTGGCTTTTTTCATAGCCATGTTCTCTACCACTCTCCATCAGAACTTGATGGTTAGATTTTTCTTCCATATCCATATTTTCACCTATGTTCTCCTACGTGGAAACCCAGTGATGGGTTAATTTGGGTAACTGTTACATTTCATACTTTAGTTTTTAAATCCATGTTTTGGTATTCCTTTTTACGATGTGGGTTTCTATTAAACAAACTTTCGAGTAGTAAAACATTTATAACCCCGACGAATTTCGAGGGCGAAATTCATTTTAAGGGGGTTAGAATGTAACAACCCGAGATTTTATAAGATACATTCATTTTAATTTCATTCATATCTTCTATTGTATGACACACCAAGATTATCTTGCACTATACGCAACACCATATTAGCTTGCAGTATACGCAACACTTTTCTTGGTTCTTGTTACACACAATTTCAAGTTCGTTTGATAGAAGTTATTCTACGCAACATTGAGTGTATATATATATATATATATATTAAATGTATGAATAAAATATGGTTGGATTATATTATACGCAACAACAAAGGAGTCATGCACTACATGCAACCCTGACTTGGCTTGCATTACACGCAATCGTGACCTTCCTCGATACCGTGTGTTCTACGCAATACCGGGTTTTACTAAACAACGATATATTATTATAATATTGTTATAAACTAGACATTATGAATAGTGTTAACTAAATTTTGAATTTTATAACATTATTATTCATCTTACACATTTTCTAGAACATGGTATAAGAACAAAATAAATTTTTTGGGTAAAATAAGTATTTTTCAAAAAATGTAGTTTTGCCGCCTTTTGATGGCGCGCCCACTTTAAATATAGTTTTTGACATGTTTATAAGTTCAATTTGACAACATAAAATTATTCTTTTGAATTAGGATATAAAAATTTACATTAGATAATGTTTTGATATTTTTCCGATAACTTTCATATTTTAATGAATTGTAAAAACACGCTATATTTTAATTAAAAACAACTTTTTTCATCGTAATATCTTATGTGGTTAAATTATAATATTGAATGGTTTTAAAGTATAAATAGAATATATTTTTACCATTTAATATAATGTATTTCATTAGCATTGATTTTACCTTGAATTCGTAGGTTAAATCAATTCAATCTTTTGCAGTGTTTTAAAGAAAAACCCGTTTTCTTTCGACAACGGGATTAATTTTAATTTAATTTCTGCAACTTTTTTGTATTGAATTTGGAAAAATGGATTCAATATTTGGAATTATTGGATCCAAATTAAATTAATAAGCAACTATTTATTTTTGGAAATTATGAATAGTAACTACGGTAAATTTTATTTACCATAGTTAAAGGTAAATTGGGTAATTAAGGGTAAATATAATATTTTAAAATTACCCTAACAAATGTCAAAATCCTATTGGATGACTAAAAGTCGACCCATATCACCTAAGGATCATATTATATTCATTTAATTAAATTTTTTCAATGAAAATAATTTAATTATTATTAAAATCAATGAATGTGACAACATGTCACTTTCTTAAATCTTATAAGTATAATAATTTTAATCTAGTGATATATTTCATGAAACTTCGAACATGAATAGTCTCCAGAAAGATAATAAAATTATCTACATCATACGAATTTATTTAGAATTTTTAGGGATTAAATAATTATCATTTATTATGACACAAAGATGATGCAGTAATTGACTTATTAATGAAATATTGACATAATTGATGTTATAAATGCCCAAATAAATTTAATTTGAGACTTTTTATGACTTACATTAATTTTCTAGGTTAATATGACATGTTAGTATTGATATAAGTGACTTGGTTTGAACTTATCATTCTGTTATTAATTTCATAAAAATCATGTACCAAATAGTGTCAAAATTGACATAAATTAGTTTTTAAAACAAATATTATATTATTAATTGTTATTTAATTCCTAAAAATATAAGGTTTGGCCAAATGACTTATATAAGAATAGATATATTAATAATAAACAACTTGGGGTTCTTTTGGCTTGTTATGGTAAGTTTATTAACCATATAGTGTAAGAAAACAAAAAGACACGGTAAAAGTTAAATTATTTAACATAGAGTTAAATCTAATTGATAAGGTTAAAATAATAACCTAAAATTGTCTAAATCCTATTGGGTGAGAGTATTTATACCCATACCCACTTTATATTCGAAATAAGACCCTTTGGATCCATTATAAACCGAATTTGACCTTAAAATAAAATAAGATTTTGAGATTTTCCAAAGGTGCCCCTCTCCTCCCTTATAAAAGGGCACCTCCTCCCTCTCCTCCTCACACCAATTTTAGCATTAAAGCACGTCCAACCTCTGCCAAAATCTCTTCTCCACTTCTCTAGTATCATACTAGAGGTCCTGGTCTTCTTCAAAGACCATCCTTAGTTTTTTAAGTGGAGGTTAAGTGAAGGCGCGTCAAAAAGAGGTAATATCCATTACCGATCTTTTTCAATTTCCTTCTTCTTCAACTTATTCTTCTTTAGTTGTTTCATGATAAAGTAATAACATCAGAATTTTTTATATACTGATATGTTATTATAAATATGAAACAACTCTAATTAACCTTTTATCCACCCTACGGAAAAAGGAAATCACCGCGCGTGCGTACGTACGGAATATCGTCTCCACGCCGTGGTGTATTCTATTTTCTGCCACCACCTTAATTGGATGGGTATAATGGTGTAATGAGTAACTATATATGATTAATATAAATTTATATTGATACTGAAATAGTATACATACACTTCAACACAAGTTCACGATCATGATAACGATATCATCGCTCGTGCGTACGTACGGACTACCGTCTCCACGATGCGATGAGATTCATTCTCCACATTAACCATTCATGAATGATTATAAAGTATATATAATGAATAATAATGAAATATATGACATGATAAATCTACTGGATTTATGTATATATATGTATGTCATCTACTTACTTTCATTCAATACAATAAGGAAAGGAAAACAGCGTTCATGCGTACATACGGACTACCGTCTCCATGAACGGTGTGTTTCATTTCATTTATCTATCTATTATATATATATATATACTGAATATATATGATATATAAATCATGTTTTATATTCTGGAAGTATGTAAATCATGATAAAAGTAATAATAATGTCAATAACAACAAGTCCAAACACCTACGATAAATGAAACGATTTTACCCAAAACGCTTCTTTAACATGGAATTTACAAAAGAACGGGTAATATAAAGTTATAAGTGAAACATATATGATATCATAACAATGAATATGATTCTGTAATAAGTTAATGAAATTATTTAAATCATTATAAAGGAGTTTCGGATACGTACAATGCATATCGGACATAAGGTAAGGGATAAATTTTCAATCTCATTTTTATCCGAGATTGCTTATACGTAAGTATTTACAGGGGTTATGTTTATCATCCACAACCATGTTTTCTAAAAATGCTTTCATAAATTTTTTACCATTCTTCCATGGATTTTTAAAGTCATTTTTACCCTTTATTGACTTTTTACCGCATTGTATGAATGGAATCTTTCCTTTGGTTACCATATAAGGTACTTTTTGACTTTTCCGGCAAAAGTATGAGGAGAATGTTATTTTTTAACTTATACGGCATGAACAGATTTTGACGGTTTTATAACGCCTCATTTCAAGAATCTTCCTCTACAATATTGCATTATTATTTTCAACAAAACCCTTATCTTTTAAAATTTCATGGAATTTTGTGAAAAGAAAATGATTTTAAAGAAGAAAGGATATTTTCCTCAAGAATTCATTTCAAGTGTTTTGTCAAAACTATTTTCCATCTAAGATGACATTTTTTCATATGAGTAGAGTAAAATGTCTCTATGATTTAAATGGTTTCAATTTTCTTAAGATGAAATGATATCAATTGTTTATGAATTATGTTATGATGGAATAATGTTTAAGAATCCCATTTTATTTCATGGGTTATGCTATGATGTATGATTTATGATTTTGTGGAACACGAAAGAATGATTTCATTATAAGATCGGTGGGACCTATATCTCCCTCCAATTCATTGGGTAAAGATTTTATATCTCATGAGATAGACATGGCTGGAACGGTAGGTTATACCGGTTCAGTGAAAAAGGACTGAAACGAGGGTGACTCGGTTCAGAAAGGGACTTTGTCCACTAAGATAGTCTTGGAAATGAGTCTTGACTAACAAGAAATTATTCTCTATGATTATGTGTGTATGCCACAAAGTTACATGTTTTAAGTTATGATTATTGTGATTACAATTCACTACCATGATTTATCCCATGTTATGAAATTATGATGCGAGAACTTTAGTGAGATCCCTAGAGATATTTCTAAGGTATGTCTAGAGATGTCCCTAAGGTTAAGTATACGTATAGGTTATAGTACTAGAATTACACTAACGATCATAGAATTAAACCTAAGATGTTAGATATTGAAGGTACTCCCCCTTTATTATGTTGTTTTCCCTAGCATGATTTTTTCCTCTCACACTATTCTTTTTGGGTTTTAGACGATGGCTGGAACCCGAAGGAACCGTGTTGATCAATGCAATGGAAAATGCAATGATTGTCCTCCTGAACAAACAAATGTTATGGGAGATGGAGTGCAAAATCTTATTTCTATACTTACACAAGCTATGAATCATTCTGGACTTCCAAATGAGCAGAGAAGGGCACAATATTCTATTCAGTCCTTCCTGAGGCAACGTCCACCTTCTTTCAGTGGGTCTTCTGATCCACTTGTTGCTGAACAATGGATCAGTACTAGTGAAAAGATATTTTCAGTTCTTCAATGTTCTGAACATGATAAAGTCATCTTAGCAGTATATCGTTTGGAAGGTGAAGCTGATCAATGGTGGAGTCTTATCAAGAATACGAGGACAGGAGATGAAATTGAGTCCATGGAATGGGATGAGTTCAAGAACTTATTTTTCAATAAGTACTTCCCTCGTATTCTTCGAACAAAGATGGGGAAGGAGTTTCTTGAACTAATGAAAAAGGATGATGAATCTGTTGGTATATACGAAGCGAATTTTACAAGGCTTGCATGGTATGCATCTGGATTTATCATCCATCCTGAAAGTAAAGTTGATCGATTCTTCAGTGGCTTAAAACCAAATCTTTGAAGGGCATTAGATATAAGAGATTTCAGTAGCTATGAAGAAATTGTGCATTGTGCTATAAAGGTAGGAATGGAATTTGGTGTTACTTATCCATCTCATAGTTTTGACAAGAAACGAAAGATGGAGTTCAAGGAGAAATCTCAGAATAATGGTGAAAAGAAGATGAATTTTTCCTTATGCTCAAAGTGTGGAAAGAAGCATGGTGGAGATTGTCTTAAAGGGAATAGAAAATGTTTTAAGTGTGGAAAAGAAGGTCATCAAGCAGCTGAGTGTTGAATTAATGGAAAAAGGGTTTCTAATGATGTGAATAAAGAAAAGACTGCATAGAATGCACCAACAACCCTTCAATGCTTCAAGTGCATGGAAATGGGGCATTATGCTAATAAATGCCCTAATCCAAGGGTTAGTGATGATCGGCGTGAGCAACCACTTAAGGCAAAGGACAAAGGGAAGTCACATGTGATCACCATTGGAGACGTTGAATATGAAAATGATGTTGTGGAATGATTAAGTGTTTATGTAATGGGATTCCAGAATAATGTTGTATATATTATCGTGGAATATTGGAATATTTATGTATTGGTCTATTGTGGTTTTCAATAATTTTATGGTACCGGTAACCATGGAAAGTGATTGAGATATTTTTGGAAAAAAAGATGATATGCGTATAATGAAGGGAAAATGAGAAAATGAAATATTTGACAGTATTCATGAGCTCATGATTGATATAAGGACTAAGTGATATCATGGTTTGAGTATATAGAATTTTGATGAATTTGGTATGTGGAAAGTGTTAACTTTTAACTGCATTCATGTTTTCACTAAGGTTCAATGGGTATTCAAGAGAATACTTGATTAAGGCCTTTGAATGTTTGGAATGTGACCAACAAAACATATCTTATCATATATGGGGATCAACGATGGTATTAAATCTCTGGTAATCATTTTCACTATATTATGAGAGTGGACTACAGTATTATGGATAAGCCTAAATATTGGAATGGATTATGTTGGACATAAGTTAGTATTGTTTAAGGATAGAAGTTTTTTCGATATTATTGATGGGATGTTATAGTAATATAGTTTTAGAAAAAGGACAACCTGCAGGACGGGCGACAACCCATCGCGTCGGACAAGGCCGTGGGAATCGAACCCACAACCGAAGTGCAACTGGACTTTTTCACCTACTACTGGCCTACAGGAAGTCCCTGGTTAGTAGAAACTAGTTTTATTTTATTAAGCGGTATGATATATGAAGTATAAGTTCATTTTTGGAACCATATACGATTAATCTAACCATAAGATGGACTTATAACTTTTTCTAACCTTTTGTTTGAAAGAGATGGAATGACCCATCATTCTATCACATGATCTGCTAACACATCACGAATGACAAATTCAACTTCATTTTTTTAAGAGATGAAGTGGAAATTGTCCAAAGAACGATCAGCGGTGAGACTATACCGAAATCACGAAAGTATTTCTTCTAATTCCAATTTCATCAACTTTAGGGAAATGATCTTGAAAACCAAAAATTTTGTCCTAGTGCTCTTATATCTGATAAATCAGATGGTACCTTAGATCATCACTAATTTATGGCTTTGTGATTGCTGGCTTTTTTCATAGCCATGTTCTCTACCACTCTCTATCAGAACTTGATGGTTAGATTTTTCTTCCATATCCATATTTTCATCTATGTTATCCTACGTGGAAACCCAGTGATGAGTTAATTTCGGTAACCGTTACATTTCATACTTTAGTTTTCAAATCCATGTTTTGGTATTCCTTTTTACGATGTGGGTTTCTATTAAACAAACTTTCGAGTAGTAAAACATTTATAACCCCGACGAATTTCGAGGGCGAAATTCATTTTAAGGGGGGTAGAATGTAACAACCTGAGATTTTATAAGATACATTCTTTTTAATTTCATTCATATCTTCTATTGTATGACACACCAAGATTATCTTGCACTATACGCAACACCATATTAGCTTGCAGTATACGCAACACTTTTCTTGGCTCTTGTTACACACAATTTCAAGTTCGTTTGATAGAAGTTATTCTACGCAACATTGAGTATATATATATATATATATATTCAATGTATGAATAAAATATGGTTGGATTCTATTATACGCAACAACCAAGGAGTCGTGCACTACACGCAACCCTGACTTGGCTTGCATTACACGCAATTGCAACCTCTCTCGATACCATGTGTTGTACGCAATACCGGGTTTTACTAAACAACGATATATTATTATAATATTGTTATGAACTTGCCGTTATGAATAGTGTTAACTAAATTTTTAATTTTATAACATTATTATTCATCTTACACATTTTTTAGAACATGGTATAAGAACAAAAAAAATTTTTCGGGTAAAATAAGTATTTTTCAAAAAATGCAGTTTTGCCGCCTTTTGATGGCGCACCCACTTTAAATATAGTTTTTGACATGTTTATAAGTTCAATTTGAAAAAATAAAATTCTTCTTTTGAATCATGATATAAAAATTTACATTAGATAAAGTTTTGATATTTTTCCGATAACTTTCATATTTTAATGAATTGTAAAAACACGCTATATTTTAATTAAAAACAAATTTTTTCATCGTAATATCTTATGTGGTTAAATTATAATATTGAATGGTTTTAAAGTATAAATAGAATATATTTTTACCATTTAATATAATGTATGTCATTATCATTGATTTTACCTTGAATTCGTAGGTTAAATCAATTCAATCTTTTGCAGTGTTTTAAAGAAAAACCCGTTTTCTTTCGACAACAGGATTAATTTTAATTTAATTTCTACAACTTTTGTGTATTTAATTTGGAAAAATGGATTCAATATTTGGAATCAGTGGATCCAAATTATGTTAATAAGCTACTTTTTATTTTTGGGAATTATGAATAGTAACTACGGTAAATTTTATTTACCATAGTTAAAGGTAAATCGGGTAATTAAGGGTAAATATAATATTTTAAAATTACCCTAACAAATGTAAAAATACTATTGGATGACTAAAGGTCGAATCATATCACATAAGGGTCGGATTATATTCATTTAATTAAATTTTTTCAATGAAAATAATTTAATTATTATTAAAATCAAAGAATGTGACAACATGTCACTTTCTTAAATCCTATAAGTATAATAATTTTAATCTAGTGACAAACTTCATGAAACTTCGAAAATGAATAGTATCCAGAAATATAATACAATTATCTACATCATAGGAATTTATTTATAATTTTTATGGATTAAATAATTATCATTTATTATGACACAAAGATGATGCAGTAATTGACTTATTAATGAAATATTGACATAATTGATGTTATAAATGCCCAAATAAATGTAATTTTTGACTTTCTATGACTTAAATTAATTTTATAGGTTAATATGACATGTTATTATTGATATAAGTAACTTTTTTAGAACTTATCATTCTGTTATAAATTTCATAAAAATCATGTACCAAATAGTGTCAAAATTGACATAAATTAGTTTTTAAAACAAATATTATATTATTAATTGTTATTTAATTATTAAAAATCTAAGGTTAGTCCAAATGACTTATATAAGAATAGATATATTAATAATAAACAACTTGGGGTTCGTTTTGCTTGTTATGGTAAGTTTATTAACCATATAGTGTAAGAAAACAAAAAGACGCGGTAAAAGTTAAATTATTTAACTTAGAGTTAAATCTAATTGATAAGGTTAAAATAATAACCTAAACTTGTCTAAATCCTATTATATGAGAGGAGTTAGACCCATACCCACTTTATCTTCGAAATAATACCCTTTGGAACCATTATAAACAGAATTTGACCTTAAAATAAAATAACATTTTGAGATTTTCCAAAGGTGCCCCTCTCCTCCCTTATAAAAGGGCACCTCCTCCCTCTCCTCCTCACACCAATTTGAGCATTCAAGCTCGGCCAACCCCTGCCAAAATCTCTTCTCCACTTCCCTATTATCATACTAGAGGTCCTGGTCTTCTTAAAAGACCATCCATAGTTTTTTAAGTGGAGGTTAAGTGAAGGCGCGTCAAAAAGAGGTAATATCCATTACCGATCTTTTTCAATTTCTTTCTTCTTCAAATTCTTCTTCTTTAGTTGTTTCATGATAAAGTAATAACATAAGTATTTATTATATACTGATATGTTATTATAAATATGAAACAACTCTAATTAACCTTCTATTCATCCTACGGAAAAAGGAAATCACCGCGTGTGCGTACGTACGGAATACCGTCTCCACGCCGTGGTGTATTCTATTTTCTGCCACCACCTTAATTAGATGGGTATAATGGTGTAATGAGTAACTATATATGATTATTATAAAGTGATATTGATACTGAAATAGTATACATACACTTAAACACAAGTTCACGATCATGAGAACGATATCATCGCTCGTGCATACGTACGGACTACCGTCTCCACGACGCGATGAGATTCATTCTCCACATTAACCATTCATGAATGATTATAAAGTATATATAATGAATAATAATTAAATATATGACATGATAAATCTACTGTATTTATTTATATATATGTATGTCATCTACTTACTTCCATTCAAGACAATAAGGAAAGGAAAACAATGTTCATACGTACGTACGGACTACCGTCTCCATGAATGGTGTGTTTAATTTCCTTTATCTATCTATTATATATATATATATATACTGAATATATATGATATATAAATGATGTTTTATATTCTGGAAGTATGTAAATCATGATAAAAGTAATAATAATGTCAAGAACAACAAGTCCAAACACCTACGATAAATGAAACGATTTTACCCAAAATGCTTCTTTAACATGGAATTTACAAAAGAACGGGTAATATAAAGTCATAAGTGAACCATATATGATATCATAACAATGAATATGATTCTGTAATAATTTAATGACATTATTTAAATCATTATACAGGAGGTTCAGATACGTACAAAGCATATCAGACATAAGGTAAGGGATAAATTTTCAATCTCATTTTTATCCGAGATTGCTTATACGTAAGTATTTACAGGGGTTACGTTTATCATCCACAACCATGTTTTCTAAAAATTCTTTAATAAATTTTTTACCATTCTTCCATGGATGTTTAAAGTCATTTTTACCCTTTATTGACTTTTTACCACATTTTATGAATGGAATCTTTCCTTTGGTTACCATATATGGTACTTTTTGAATTTTCCGACAAAAGTATGAGGAGAATGTTATTTTTAACTTAAACGGCGTGAATGGATTTTTATGGTTTCATAACGCCTCATTTCAAGAATCTTCCTCTACAATATTGCATTATTATTTTCAACAAAACCCTTATCTTTTAAAATTGCATGGAATTTTGTGAAAATAAAATGATTTTAAAGAAGAAAGGATATTTTCCTCAAGAATTAATTTCAAGTGTTTTGTCAAAACTATTTTCCATCTAAGATGACATTTTTTCATATGAGTAGAGTAAAATGTATCTATGATTTAAATGGTTTCAATTTTCTTAAGATGAAATGATATCAATTGTTTATGGATTATGTTATGATGGAATAATGTTTAAGAATCCCATTTTATTTCATGGGTTATGCTATGATGTATGATTTATGATTTTGTGGCACACGAAAGAATGATTTCATTATAAGATGGGTGGGACCTATATCTCCCTCCAATGCATTGTGTAAAGATTTTATATCTCATGAGATAGACATGGCTGGAACGGTAGGTTATACCGGTTCAGTGAAAAAGGACTGAAACGAGGGTGACTCGGTTCAGAAAGGGACTTTGTCCACTAAGATAGTCTTGGCAATGAGTCTTGACTAACAAGAAATTATTCTCTATGATTATGTGTGTATGACACAAAGTTTCATGTTTTAAGTTATGATTATTGTGATTACATTTCACTGCCATGATTTATCCCATGTTATGAAATTATGATCTCATTTTGCAGGTTAAGATTTCCAAAAGATACGTTCTTATGAATATGATGTGATTGATATTTCTTTTGTTTACCCTTACTGAGCATTTGAGCTCACCCTTTTATGTTTTCTTTTCCCCAGGATATAAAGAAAGGTTTTAGGTAAAAAAAGGAAGATCTTTATGGGAGATGTTGAAGATCTTTCACCACGATTAGAAGATTATATTCCGAGTTTCCAAAGACACTAAACTATTATGGTCCTTGTGTGTGTGTTTTTATTATGTACTAAGTATTCCGCAAATGTAATGTAATGTCTATGTACGTTAAGCTTAGGGTCTCTACATACCATTCTCTCTCCTGATAAATATCATGGAAATGTGCGATAATAGTATATGCTTCCATGTTTTTGTATAACTTATGAAGTTCACTAGACAAGGATGATAACCTCATCCACTTGACATCAAGTACATTATCTAAGTGTTTCAAGTAAATAGAGATGTCTTACCCACTTGAATCCTTAGCATGAGAATTAGATCTACGAACTCCAAAACATGAAACTTTTATTATTTTCATCGTACAATTCACAAGTTTCTATACCAATCATAGAAGTCACTACCTGTTAGGATTTATCATTCTATAGTATTAATCATAGGGATTTCAAGTTTGAAGACATTGTAATTTTTATACAACAAAATAAAATAAAATTTTAGTACTTTATCTTAATTACCAAAATATGTGAGATGTAATAATTGTAATTATCTTATTAGTCTCCTTCTATTTTATAAAGTCTTAAAATACCTCACCATTGGACTCAAAATGTCTCATAACATGGATATTATAGTGTCGATGGTCCATAAACACCATATCATAACCAAAACTATGGTCGTGTAAAACATGATGGGGTATTTAGGTAGGAGGTATTTATAACTACTAGCTTGCATCTCCTTAATCCACTTAGTGTACTCCCCAATCTTGAAATACTAACTTGGATTTCCTCAACACTTACCTATAAATTTTATTGAATTTACTATATCTATTGAATTCAATATGAGTTTTTATAATATGAAATTTCACTTTTTTCTACACACCCCGATAAATAAAAGAGACTATGACTATGTGTGACCGAAACTTTAATAATGGGTTTATCTTAACTCGGATAATTCAAGGAATTTAATTTAATATTTCCTTGAGGGATTTTGTTTATTTATGCATAAATTTTTTTTATTTTATAATTTACATGTCTTCTTAATATTATATGGATTTTACATAATTATTAACCATGTATTGATAAAATAATTTGTGAATAATTAATTTATTTTTATTTTGTCTTGCATGCTTGTTATATTATTTAATTTATGTGATCTAGTTTAACATAATATAAAAATGCATCCATGTAAAAAAATTAAAAACTATGGAATTTAAAAAATAAAAAAATAAAGTGACTTGATCGTGAACATTAAAATGGTAGATTTATCATGTTGATGATAAGTTTATCTATAACCCTAGGGGAAATTTTTCTTAAGTTAGGCTTGGCTCAAGTTACAATATTCTACCATAAACCATTGTATCATTTGGGTTGGCTTCACCTTTTCCTAGGTTCTTAACCACAACCTCTATTTATAGCTACATCTTTTACAAATTTTTTCTCACATGCTGGAGAGGGTAACAAGGGGTATGGGATTCTTAAAATAAACTACAGATATGATGGTCTTATATAAAAATGGTGGGAATGATGACTCATAGGTCATCATATTTAATTTAATAATACTTTTTCACAAATAAAAACCCATGTAATAATACTAATTTAAATAGATTTGCAACACATACATTGGTCATTGAAGCTCATGATCAATCACATAATTGCAACAACATCATGTATTTATATGCTATAATTAATTAAAAATCACTCTATTTAATTAAGATAAATTTCAATTGAATTAAAAATTAATGATATTATTAATTAATTAATCATTTATCTTAATTATTAATATAATAATTCTTTGAAATATATAAGATTTTCATCCAATGTAATATTTAAATAAATTAATTTTATTTAAAATTAATCAAGTAAATAGTGTGTACTTGAGAAGACACAGTGTGTTCCAATCTGCATCAATTAAATAGAGTATAATTATATTTTTTTACAATATACTAATAGAGAATGTTAGTACAAATGGTGCGTTGTTTAGTGGGTCAACCTGTGTTGTCAGCATTATGTGTTTGAACACATAGTGTGCCTTAATATATATGACATGTAATGCTAGAATTTCCATTGTAGATGAAATGATATATTTAAAACCTATACATGATGTGTTCTTTAATAAATTAGAGAAAATATTTATTCATGAATTTATTCCACATGAACACAAAAAAATCTATAGGCATGTGGAAAACCTTGTTACAAGATGTATACAACCAGCTACACACTCTGTAATTTGTTTTTCCTTGAAATGTTGTCCTTTATACATGAATTAACATGCACTACATGGATATAAACTATGTGCCTTGTGTGAGATAACATGGATTACATGGTGGGTACATTGGCTACGCAGCATTCAATCCTTTTTGGCCATTCCACATTACACACCTAGGGAATCGATGTGTGATCCATGTGGAATAAAACCAAATTTCATGGTGTGTATAGGATTTATATATCATGTAAACTCGGCTAACATGTGCTTCTTAGCTAGATATGTCTGTATTACTTACAAACCACATACATTGACCACATGACTATTGTTTAATATGGTGTTACATAGTGTGTAAAAAACTTACACACTATGTAACCTCGAAATTTTGTTCTTCCATGAAATTTAATACATGGTGTAATTATTGTGTAATTACATGCTACTAAATGATCTCCCACGTGACCTATTGGGGTTAGAGAAATCTTATATGTGTGTGGTTAACCAATACTACACTATGTGTAATCTAGGAGTGTATCCAAAAAACTATATCACCTATGAATGGGATATTCATGTCTTATTAACCTTTTATTGGACTATTCTTCGTAATATGATAGTGAATGATCTCTTTATCATGAATTAATGGATTATGAATAAAAACCAAAATGAAAATATAGAAAACTAATTTTGATATTTATCAACAAAAATTAAACAATTTTAAATTTTAATATTCCCACTTTGATACCACTTGAAGGTTCCAAGCACTGTGGAACCACTGGAAAATCCTATACCCAACATAGGTTAGTGGTAAGCACCCCTTAATTATACATGTAAAATGGGGGGTCAAAACTCATTGGGCATAGGGTACTGTAGCAGTATTTGTAGCAGCGGTGGCACTGTAGCGGCGACAGGGTACTGTAGCGGCGGTAGAGCACTATAGTAGTGGTGAGTACTGTGCAGGACTGTAGCAGTGTGGGTACTGTAGCAGCGTGGGTACTGTAGCAGTACTATTCACATAATGGGATTTGGCCAAAAAATGGGTCTACGTGCCATGTAATGGGATAAATTCCCACTAGTCCTTAGGGCTATGTAATGGGTATCCCTCTACCCAATTAAAGAGGTATTTGCTTTGCATTAATAATAAATGAGGCTTCGGCCCCAACCTTTAAAAAAATCATTAATACTAATGAATTTACCCAAAGAAACTATAAAAATAATATTTGAATTTCCTAGATTAGATCTTCTATGATAAATTTATAGTCAATTTTATAATAAGAATATACCATGGTCTTGATATCTTTCATTACTATAGATTTTGATTGATAAAATCCCATTAGATTCATACCATCATTATTCCAAGAGGATCCAATGTTGAATCCATCTAATGGTATCCACACATTCTCCTTGATCTCTGATTGATGTTAATGGAACTCTAAGTGCTATCACAAATGATACAATCTCATTGTATTGTTCATACTCATTACAACAAAATCCTTCAGGCATGAAAGATCATATCTCTAGTTCTCTCATTCTTGAGAAGGAGGAAGTAAGAGGAGGATTTATCTAGATCTTAAGATAAATCCTATAGATATTCTTCATTGATCGAATTCTCTAGGAGAGGATGTTGTGAACAACCATGAAAATGAATTTACCACATAGATAAATGATATACCATGTAAATATATACCTAGTTTTTATTATTTACTATTACAAAAAGTCTCTTAATAAAGTAATAAATTCAATACATTACTATTACCAAATAATATTATTATTATTTTTTATATCATGGAATGCACTACCTTTTTCAAACTAAATATCATTTTTATTAAATAAATAATCCTTGATTTATTTAAATGATATTTATGATTACATCCATTTTTTTAAAGGGTCATTAACATGGACCATCCACCTTCCTCAACATTCACTGAATCTTTAATAAAAAATATTATTCATTTGATAAATAAATAAATATTATATTAAATATCTTTCAAATAAATATTTATTTAGTATTCAACTCACGTATGTATTTTGTAATGACTTGGCCCAGGTTCCACTAAACAAGTGCCCCGAGCCGGATCTCCATGTGACCTTAAACATGCCTCCCTATATTCCATAGGCTGTCGACTAGCAGTAAGGGTCTAATGAGGTACATGGGGAGACTATACCCTCTTTACCATAGTAAGATAACAGCCAGCATAAAAATATGTAATAACCAAGGAAATAAAGATATACCACCAACTATAACCATGAATATCATAAAAAGATCCCAAAACTAGTTAAAATCCCCAAAAACTAATATAGTAAACATTTAATGTAATAATCGTGATATGTGTCAAAAGAAACATAAAATAAAGACATAGTGATAATCCCCAAAATGTATGAAAACTCTGCTCTTTATTACACAATAATTCATGATTTGTTATATAAGATTACACATAATACAACCTATAAGATTGAAAAGTATAGTGTATTTGTGAATTAGGTACATAACATAACAACTTAAAATAGGTAATACTTCATCTTTATTGAAAACTTCCTTAAAATTTTCATTTTATTCCTTCATACTAAAAACTGCATGGGATAACCTGGGGATATACATAAGAAAGGGGTGATCTATAAATCCTAGTAAGGAAATAAACATGTAATAACAAGAACAAAAGTAATAAATGTTAGAAAACAGGTATATCAATGTGTAATAAAAGGGGTTAAAATCATAAACATGAATAATGAGGCATGATATAGCATGATAATATAAAGGAAACATGGTAAATGTGGCAACAACTTTAAACATAGAATCATAAACATAGGTCAAGGATAACTGCCAAGACAACATATGTAACACCCGAGATTTTTATGAGTAATATTTTGTTTTTATATATCATCAAAGGAATCTTTCACTACACACTTGCTTGGCTTTACACGCAATCACGACCTTCCTCGATAGCTTGCGTCGTACGCAATACCGAGTTTCACTAAACAACGATATGCTATTAAAATATTATTAAAACTAGCTGTTATGAATAGTAATAACCACTTTTTGAAATTTTATAAATTTTATTTTTAAAATGGACTTCATTTTTGAATTCGGAATACCGAAATTAGCCTAGGGTTAAATTTTGGTATTTTTCTGAAAACTTTCAATTTTTGATGAATAGTGAAACCACTAAGTGGTAGGTTAAAAACTGAATTTTGCATAAAACTTAATTTTACCTCTTTTGTAAATGGAATTTCGAAAATCCGACAGACACGGTTGATATCAGTAAGTAAAATGTGGTTCAATGAGATAAAAATAATTTTTTGGTGAATAGTAACTTTTTACTTTTTTTTACCGCGGTAAATAGTAAATAGGGGTAAATATGATATTACTATTACCCTAACACATGTCCTAATTCTATTGGATAAGTTTAATTCGACCAAAAACAAACTTAGGAATAAAATATGACTATTTAGGCCCACTTGGGTTAGATTAGGACATTTATTATT
Organism: Viscum album; assembly: GCA_963277665.1. NCBI lineage: Eukaryota > Viridiplantae > Streptophyta > Magnoliopsida > Santalales > Viscaceae > Viscum > Viscum album. The sequence goes on along the minus strand of OY728126.1, from coordinate 326,003,033 downwards.
AATTTATTTAAAGAAGGGTTAAAATAGTTAAAATCAAAGTTTAATAAGTAAATCATTTTTAATATGGGTTTATACATAAGATAAATTCGAATATAAATATTCATTAGAAAGATAAAAATATTTTATACATAATGGTATTTTATTTGTAATTTGTAGACATTAAATAATTTAATTTATTTATGACACAATGATGATGCAGTAATTATCTTATTAATGAAATATTGACATAATTGATGTTATAAACACCAAAATAAATGTAATCTGAGACTTTTTATGAATTCCACTAATTTTCTAGGTTACTATGATATATTATTGTTGATTAAATCAACTTGGTTCGAACATATAATTCTGTTATGACTTTCACAAAAATCATATATCAAATAGTGTCAAAATTGACACAAAATAGTTTTTAAATCAAATATTATATTATTAATTGTTATTTTATTCCTAAAAATCTAAGGTTCGGCCAAATGACTTAGATAAAGATATATATATTAATAATAAACAACTTGGGGTTCGTTTGGCATGTTATAGTAATTTTATTAACTATATAGTGAAAGAAAACAAAAAGACACGGTAAAAGTTAAATTATTTAACTTAGAGTTAAATCTAATTGATAAGCTTAAAATAATACCCTAAACTTTTCTAAATCCTATTGGTTGATAGGATTTTGACCCATACCCACTTTAGATTCTAAATAAGACCATTTGGAACCATTATAAACCGATTTTGACTTTAATATAAAATAATATTTTGAGATATTCCTAAGGTGCCCCTCTCCTCCCTTATAAAAGGGCACCTCCTCCCCCTCCTCCTCACACCAATTTGAGCAATCAAGCTCGGCCAACCCCTGCCATTTTCTCCTCTTCACTTCCCTAGAATAATCCTAGAGGTCCTGGTCTTCTTCAAAGACCAATCTTAGTTCCCTAAGTGGAGGATTCAAAGAGGCGTTCCAAAGAAGAGGTAATATCCATTACCGATCTTTTCAATTTCTTTCTTCTTCAACTTCTTCTTCTTTAGTTGTTTCATGATAAAGTAATAACATCAGTATTAATTACATACTGATATGTTATTATAAATATGAAACAACCCTAATTCACCTTCTATCCATCCTACGGAAAAATGAAATCACCGCGTGTGCGTACGTACGGAATACCGTCTCCACGCCGTGGTGTAATCTATTTTCCACCACCACCTTACAAGGATGGGTATAATGGTGTAATGAGTAACTATTTATGATTATTATAAAGTAATATTGATACTGAAATAATATATATATACTCCAATACAATTCCACGATCATAGGAACGATATCATCAATCGTGCGTACGTACGGAATACCGTCTCCACGATGTGATGCGACTCGTTCTACATGATATTCATTACATAGTAATTATATAAATGAATTCAATGAATAAATATGATATATGTTACACTAATACCATTCTGGATATAAGGTATCTATAACCTTAAAAGAAGAATAAGAATTTATTCGGCAAAACACGCATAAGAACAAAAGGCAATAAAGACCCGAGTAACAAGTAACAATGAAATATTACTAACAAGAAGCTAAGAATATGACCATATATGATATCATATAAATATGTATGATTTTGGAATAAGTCAATAACATTATTTAAACCATTATACAGGAGCTTCGGACACGTACAAAGCAAATCGGACCTATGGTAAGGGAAATACCACAATCTCATTTTTATCCGAGATTGTTTATACTTTAGTATTTACTGGGGTGTATTTTATCATCCACGTCCATGTTTCCTCAATATGTAATATTATTTCCATCCACCTACAATTTTTTAAATCCAATTTTACCCTTCGGTGAGTTTTTAGTAAAAGATATGAACAGAATCTTTTGTGGTTTTTCGTATGAGGTTCTTTTTGACTTTTCCGACAAAAGTACGAAGAATGTTTTTTTAACTTATACGGCATGAATGTATTTTAAAACATTATTTCCAAGAAGCTTACTTTACAAGTTTTCAAGTTTATTTTTAATCAAATTCTTTTAGTTTAGAATTGTACGACATGCTAAGAAAGGAAAAGTGTTTTTGAAGCAGAAAGGATATTTTCTTCAAGAATGGAGTTCAAGTGTTTTGTCAAAATTATTTTCCATCTAAGATAATAAAGGGTTATGTTTCTATCCATATTTTTAAATTGATTTGATTATGTTGTGATGGAATTATTTTTATGAATTCCTTTATCTTATATGAATTGTTTTATGATGTCATGTTGTTTAAGAATTCCATTTTTATTACATGGGTTATGCTATGATGTATGGTTTATGATTATGTGGAACACATAAGAAAGGATTCATTATAAGATGGGTGGGACCTATATCCCCCTTCAATGCATTGGGTAAAGATTTTATATCTCATGAGATAGACAGGGCTGGAACGGTAGGTTATACCGGTTCAATGAAACAGGACTGGAACGAGGGTGACTCGGTTTAGAAAGGGACTCTGTCCACTAAGATAGTCCTGGCAATGAGTCATGAATAACAAGAAATGATGTTCCATGATTATGTGTGCATGCCACAAAGTTTCAAGTTTCATGTTATGATTATGGGGATCTCATTTTCACTTCTATGATTTATTCCATGTTAAGATATTATGATCTCTTTTGCAGGTTATGATTTTCAAAAAGATATGATATGATTTTTATTTCCTTTATTTGCACTTGCTGAGAATTTGAGCTCACCCTTTTATGTTTTCTTTTCCCCAGGTCAGGAAGATGGATATTAAGTAGAATATGCTAAAAGGGACCCTAGATATGATGAAATAAATGGGAGACACTGTAGAAGATTTATGAACCAGTTGTTTATGTATCCCAGTTTCTAAAGACACTATACCTATACGGTCCTTTGTGGTTTTGTCATATATTGTAATAAGTGTGGTTAAATTTTGAAGTATTAACAATGTATGTAAAGTATGGGTCGTTATAGTTGGTATCAGAGGAAAGGTATAGTCAACCTTTGGAAACTAGGATGTGAAAGCCTTAGTAAGAACCCTAAGGATAAGTCTAAGCATAGAACACAATCTTAGTGTTTTAGAAATGGCCCTGAATACCCTAGGATAAGACCTTAAGTGTGAAATTTTATCCTTGATTATGTGGTTTTCCTATTATAATTGGTGCTTCTCACACTATTCTTCTTGGTTTTAGTCAATGGCTGGAACCCGAAGGAACCGTGTTAATGCGGAATGCGATGGGCAATGCAATGATTGTCCCCCTGAGCAACCAAACGATATGGGAGCTGGAATGAAAAATCTTGTAGCCATGCTCACACAACTTTCTCAAGCTATGAATCATGCAGGACTTCCAAACGAGCAAAGGAAGGAGCAACATTCTGTTGAATCCTTCATGAGGCAGCGTCCACCTTCTTACATTGGGTCTACTGATTCATTAGTTGCTGAACAATGGATTAGTACTACTGAAAAGATATTTTCAGTTCTTCAATGTTCTGAACATGATAAATTCATCCTAGCAGTGTATCGTTTGGAAGGAGATGCTGATCAATGGTGGAATCTTATTAAGAATACGAGGCAAAGGGATGAAATTGAGTCTATGGAATGGGACGAGTTCAAGAACTTATTTTTCAATAAGTACTTCCCTCGTATTCTCCGAACAAAGATGGAGAAAGAGTTTCTTGAACTGAAGCAAAGGGATGATGTATCTGTTGGTACCTATGAAGCAAATTTTACAAGACTTGCAAGGTATGCTTCTGGTATTATTATCCAACCTGAGAGTAAGATCGATCGATTCTTTAGTGGCTTAAAACCAAGTCTTCGAAGGGAGTTAGCCATAAGGGACTTCAATAGCTACGAGGAAATCGTTCGATGTGCTCTCAAAGTCGAGATGGAGATTGGAGTAACCCATCAGTCACATGGGTTTGATAAGAAGAGGAAGATGGAATTCAAAGGAAAATCTAAAGAGCACACTGAAAAGAAGATGAGCTTTCCCTTATGATCAAAGTGTGGAAAGAAACATGTAGGGAGTTGTCTTAAAGGGACAAGTAAATGTTTTAAATGTGGAAAGGAAGGTCATCGGGCATTTGAATGCCACGATAATGGGAAGAAGATGTCTAATGACGCAAACAAAGGAAGGGATACACAGAATGAACCTACTACACTTCAATGTTTCAAGTGCAAGGAGATGGGGAATTATGCCAATTAATTCCCAAATCCTAGGGTTGATGATGATGGTCGACGTCAACAAAATCTTAAGGCTAAAGACAAAGGAAAGTCACATGCAATTTCTATCAGCGATGTGGAGTACGATAACGAAGTGGTGAAAGGTACACTTACCATCCACTCTAAAGTAGCAAATGTTTTATTTGATTCTAGATCCACCCACTCTTTTATTTCTGAAAAATTTTCTAAGGGTATCACCGTATTACCTCAACAATTAGATGTTGAGTTATCTGTGACAACACATATTGGCACAACAGTCGCATCAAAAGTTTATAATTCTTCTCCGATCGAAGTTTGTGGGAAAGTGCTTCTTGCAAATCTTGTGATCCTTACTTTAGTGGAATTTCATATGATTCTTGGCATGGATTGGATTTATCTACATGGAGCTCATATCAATTTCCAAAGAAGGGAAGTCACATTTCATATTCCAGATCAATCTACGATCGTCTATCAATGCAAGGATGAACATAACCTTCCAGTGGAAATTTTTTCCATCTTATGGGTATTGATTCCACTAAATGAAGGTTATTTATCTCAAATGGTTGGTGAGAAACTCACGATTAAGAATATGCCCATTGTACGAGAGTATGATGATGTCTTTCCGGAGGAATTACCAGGTCTTCCACCAAATCGTGAAGTTGAGTTTTCAATAGAACTCGTACCAGGAGCTTTGCCAATTTCAAAGTCACCTTATAGAATGGCCCCAATTGAGTTGCAGGAATTGAAGAAGCAACTCCAAGAGAATCTTGATAAGGGATTCATACGCCCTAGTGCGTCACCTTGGGGAGAATCTGTTCTATTTGTTAAGAAGAAAGATGGATCAATGAGACTCTGCATTGATTATCGAGAACTTAACAAGATCACTATCAAGAACAAATATCCTATCCCATGCATTGATGACTTATTTGACCAACTATGTGGAGCTCAATACTTTTCCAAGATTGATCTTCGTTCAGAGTATCATCAATTAAGGGTCAAAAGGGAGGATATACCAAAGACAGCTTTCCGTACAAGGTATGGACACTATGAATTTATAGTGATGCCATTTGGTATTACTAATTCCCCTGCTATCTTCATGGATCTAATGAATAGAGTCTTTAGAGACTATCTTGATCAATTTGTGGTAGTCTTTATAGATGATATTCTTGTCTATTCAAAGAGCAAGGAAGAGCATGAAGATCACTTGAGAATTATATTGAAGACCCTGAGAAAGGAGAAGCTTTATGCCAAATTTACGAAGTGTGAATTTTGGCTTCAAAAAGTTTCATTTTTTGGTCACATAATCTCAAAAGAGGGGATATCTGTGGATCCAGCAAAAACAGAGGTTATCGAAAGATGGTCAAGACCAACAACAGTAACTGAGATTCGAATTTTTCTTGGTTTGGGTGGATATTATCGACGTTTTGTAAAATATTTTTCACGATTATCTAATCCACTCACCAAGTTGACTCAGAAAGGAGTTAAGTTTGTTTGGATAGAGGAATGTGAAGAGAATTTCAAGGAGTTGAAAGGAAGGTTATCCAGTGCACCTGTGCTCACACTGCCTTGTAGTGGAGAAAGGTTTGTGATCTATAGTGATGCATCCAAGAAGGGATTGGGGTGTGATCTTATGCAAAATGATATGGTGATAGCTTATGCCTCACGACAGTTGAAAATCCATGAGCAAAATTACCCAACTCATGATTTGGAGTTGGCTGCGGTAATCTTTGCATTAAAGATTTGGAGGCATTACCTTTATGGTGAAAGGTGTGATATTTATACTGATCATAAAAGTTTAAAGTATATTTTCACACAAAAGGAGTTGAATATGCGTCAAAGAAGATGGTTGGAGCTGATTAAGGATTACGACTGCTCAATCCATTACCACCCTGGGAAAGCAAACAAGGTGGCAGATGCATTAAGTCGACAAGACCATGCTAGTTTATCCATGATGAGGATCACAAAAGATCCAATATTTATGGATTTACAAAGGATGGATCTTGGAATTATAATGGAAGGAGAAAAATCTTATCTTTCTCAAATGAATGTTCAACCATCTATACATGTGAAGATTAAATAGGCACAGAAAGAAGATGTCGAGTTACAAAAGAAGGTGAGAAATGTTCCTGAATTCAACCTTGATTGTGATGGGATAATAAAGTTCAGGAATCGGGTTTGTGTTCCTCCCATCCCCGAATTAAAGAAGGAGCTGCTGGATGAGGCTCATAGTTCACCATTCTCTATTCATCCTGGAAGCACGAAGATGTATAGGGACCTGAAGGAGTACTTCTGGTGGGATGGCATGAAAAGAGATGTTGCTGAATATGTCTCTCGATGCTTGGTTTGTCAACAAGTTAAAGTTGAGAGACAGAAGTCTAAGGGGATGTTACAACCATTACCCATACCCGAATGGAAATGGGAAAACATCACTATAGACTTTGTCACAGGACTTCCTAAAACATCCAAAGGAAATAATGCTATTTGGGTCATAGTGATCGTCTTACAAAGTCTGCACACTTCATTGCTATTAGAGAGGATTTCTCTCTAGATCAGCTTGCCAGGATATATGTAAAGGAAATGGTAAGATTACATGGAGTACCACTTTCTATTATATCTGATCGGGATCCGAGATTTACCTCGAAGTTCTGGAGAAGTCTTCAGCATACTCTAGATACAGAGTTGAGTTTCAGCACTGCTTATCATCCCCAGACAGACGGTCAATCTGAGAGAACAATTCAAACCCTAGAAGATATGTTGAGAGCTTGCTCTATGGATTTCAAAGGAGGTTGGGATCAACACCTACCTTTGGTGGAATTTTCTTATAATAATAGCTTTCACTCCAGTATTCAGATGGCTCCTTATGAAGCTCTCTATGGAAAGAAATGAAGGACTCCAACTTGCTGGGATGAAGTTGGGGAAAGAAAGCTATTAGGACCTGATCTCATTGATGAAATGGCAGAAAAGGTCAGATCTATTCAACAACACATAAGAGCATCTCAGAGTTGACAGAAAAGTTATGCCGACAACCGAAGAAAAGACCTAGAGTTTGAAGTGGGTGATAAAGTGTTCTTTCGAATATCTCCCTGGAAGAGGGTTATGAGATTTGGAAAGAAGGGGAAGTTGAGCCCTAGATATATCGGTCCTTTCGAAATACTGGATCGTGTTGGGAAGGTAGCTTACCGATTGGCGCTTCCACCGAATCTCTCTCAAGTTCACGATGTGTTCCATGTATCTCTCCTGAGAAAGTACATACCAGATCCTTCACATGTACTCAGCTCAGAAGTTGTACCGCTGGAGCAAGATCTTTCTTATGAAGAACAGCCGATAGAGATTCTGGATCATAGCGAAAAAGTCCTACGAAACAAGACCACTCTCTTGGTGAAAGTTTTATGGAGGAACCACCAATTAGAAGAAGCTACTTGGGAGCTTGAGGATATGATGAGGGAGAGGTATCCTCATCTGTTTGGTACAAAGTGATGAATTTCGAGGGTGAAATTTTTTTTAAGGGGGGTAGAATGTAACACCCGAGATTTTTATGAGTAATATTTTGTTTTTATATATCATCAAAGGAATCTTTCACTACACACTTGCTTGGCTTACTTTACACACAATCACGACCGTCCTCGATATCTTGCATCGTACGCAATACCGAGTTTCACTAAACAACGATATGCTATTAAAATATTATTAAAACTAGCCGTTATGAATAGTAATAACAACTTTTTGAAATTTTATAAATTTTATTTTTCAAAATGGACTTCATTTTTGGATTCGGAATACTGAAATTAGCCTAGGGTGAAATTTTGGTATTTTTCTGAAAACTTTCAATTTTTGATGAATAGTGAAACCACTAAGTGGTAGGTTAAAAACTGAATTTTGCATAAAACTTAATTTTACCGTTTCTGTGAATGGAATTTCGAAAATCCGACAGACACGGTTGATATCAGTAAGTAAAATGTGGTTCAATGAGATAAAAATAATTTTTTGCTGAATAGTAACTTTTTACTTTTTTTTACCACGGTTAATAGTAAATAGGGGTAAATATGATATTACTATTACCCTAACACATGTCCTAATTCTATTGGATAAGTTTAATTCGACCAAAAATAAACTTTGGAATAAAATATGACTATTTAGGCCCACTTGGGTTAGATTAGGACATTTATTATTAATTTATTTAAAGAAGGGTTAAAATAGTTAAAATCAAAGTTTAATAAGTAAATCATTTTTAATATGGGGTTATACATAAGATAAATTCGACTATAAATATTAATTAGAAAGATAAAAATATTTCCTACATAATGGTATTTTATTTGTAATTTGTAGACATTAAATAATTTAATTTATTTATGACACAATGATGATGCAGTAATTATCTTATTAATGAAATATTGACATAATTGATGTTATAAACACCAAAATAAATGTAATTTGAGACTTTTTATGAATTCCACTAATTTTCTAGGTTACTATGATATATTATTGTTGATTTAATCAACTTGGTTCGAACATATAATTCTGTTATGACTTTCACAAAAATCATATATCAAATAGTGTCAAAATTGACACAAAATAGTTTTTAAATCAAATATTATATTATTAATTTTTATTTTATTTTTAAAAATCTAAGGTTCGGCAAAATGACTTAGATAAATATATATATATTAATAATAAACAACTTGGGGTTCGTTTGGCATGTTATAGTAAGTGTATTAATCATATAGTGAAAGAAAACAAAAAGACACGGTAAAAGTTAAATTATTTAACTTAGAGTTAAATCTAATTGATAAGGTTAAAATAATACCCTAAACTTGTCAAAATCCTATTGGTTGATAGGATTTAGACCCATCCCCACTTTAGCTTCAAAATAAGACCCTTTGGAACCATTATAAACCGATTTTGACTTTAATATAAAATAATATTTTGAGATATTCCTAAGGTGCCCCTCTCCTCCCTTATAAAAGGGCACCTCCTCCCCCTCCTCCTCACACCAATTTGAGCAATCAAGCTCGGCCAACCCCTGCAATTTTCTCCTCTCCACTTCCCTAGAATAATCCTATAGGTCCTGGTCTTCTTCAAAGACCAATCTTAGTTCCCTAAGTGGAGGATTCAAAGAGGCGTTCCAAAGAAGAGGTAATATCCATTACCGATCTTTTCAATTTCTTTCTTCTTCAACTTCTTCTTCTTTAGTTGTTTCATGATAAAGTAATAACATCAGTATTACTTACATACTGATATGTTATTATAAATATGAAACAACCCTAATTCACCTTCTATCCATCCTACGGAAAAATGAAATCACCGCGTGTGCGTACGTACGGAATACCGTCTCCACGCCGTGGTGTAATCTATTTTCCACCACCACCTTACAAGGATGGGTATAATGGTGTAATGAGTAACTATTTATGATTATTATAAAGTAATATTGATACTGAAATAATATATATATACTCCAATACAATTCCATGATCATAGGAACGATATCATCACTCGTGCGTACGTACGGAATACTGTCTCCACGATGTGATGCGACTCGTTCTACAAGATCTTCATTACATAGTAATTATATAAATGAATTGAATGAATAAATATGATATATGTTACACTAATACCATTCTGGATATAAGGTATCTATAACCTTAAAATAAGAATAAAAATTTATTCGGCAAAACACGCATAAGAACAAAAGGCAATAAAGACCCGAGTAACAAGTAACAATGAAATATTACTAACAAGAAGCTAAGAATATGACCATATATGATATCATATCAATATGTATGATTCTGGAATAAGTCAATAACATTATTTAAACCATTATACAGGAGCTTCGGACATGTACAAAGCAAATCGGACCTAAGGTAAGGGAAATACCACAATCTCATTTTTATCTGAGATTGTTTATACTTTAGTATTTACTGGGGTGTATTTTATCATCCACATCCATGTTTCCTCAATATGTAATATTATTTCCATCCACCTACAATTTTTTAAATCCAATTTTACCCTTCGGTGAGTTTTTAGTAAAATATATGAACAGAATCTTTTGTGGTTTTTCGTATGAGGTTCTTTTTTACTTTTCTGACAAAAGTACGAAGAATGTTTTTTTAACTTATACGGCATGAATGTATTTTTAAAACATTATTTCCAAGAAGCTTACTTTACAAGTTTTCAAGTTTATTTTTAATCAAATTCTTTTAGTTTAGAATTGTACGACTAGGTAAGAAAGGAAAAGTGTTTTTGAAGCAGAAAGGATATTTTCTTCAAGAATGGAGTTCAAGTGTTTTATCAAAATTATTTTCCATCTAAGATAATAAAGGGTTATGTTTCTATCCATATTTTTACATTGATTTGATTATGTTGTGATGGAATTATTTTTATGAATTCCTTTATCTTATATGAATTGTTTTATGATGTCATGTTGTTTAAGAATTCCATTTTTATTACATGGGTTACGCTATGATGTATGGTTTATGATTATGTGGCACACATAAGAAAGGATTAATTATAAGATGGGTGGGACCTATATCTCCCTCCAATGCATTGGGTAAAGATTTTATATCTCATGATATAGACAGGGCTGGAACGGTAGGTTATACCGGTTCAGTGAAACAGGACTGGAACGAGGGTGACTCGGTTCAGAAAGGGACTCTGTCCACTAAGATAGTCTTGGAAATGAGTCATGACTAACAAGAAATGATGTTCCATGATTATGTGTGCATGCCACAAAGTTTCAAGTTTCATGTTATGATTATGGGGATCTCATTTTCACTTCTATGATTTATTCCATGTTAAGATATTATGATCTCTTTTGCAGGTTATGATTTTCAAAAAAATATGATATGATTTTTATTTCCTTTATTTGCCCTTACTGAGCATTTGAGCTCACCCTTTTATGTTTTCTTTTCCCCAGGTCAGGAAGATGGATATTAAGTAGAATATGCTAAAAGGGACCCTAGATATGATGAAATAAATGGGAGACACTGTAGAAGATTTATGAACCAGTTGTTTATGTATCCCAATTTCTAAAGACACTATACCTATACGGTCCTTTGTGGTTTTGTCATATATTGTAATAAGTGTGCTTCAATTTTGAAGTATTATCAATGTATGTAAAGTATGGGTCGTTATAACATAATAAGTCCCATGATGGAATATGTTCACTCTTCAATCCCTTTAATTATGTCTAATGTGACTAAAACATTGCCTAATTCATTGGATCATTATATAATATTAATCTCACCCATCACTTTGATTTCATTCACATGCAAAAATGTGCCACATAAATCATACAACATGAAATAATTTATCATGACATATTATTCCAACATAAAGGAGTCTATAATACATATAAGTAAGTACCCATTTAAATAATTATAAGTTCATTAAGGTTAACACCCTTGATAGGAAATGGGTATGGGTATTCAGTACACAATTTTTTGGTTTTTAAAAATGTGGTGAAATTTTTTGAGCATAATAGGGATGTATAAATGTTCATGGAAGGGATTAATGAGATTTAAAGGGGTCTATAATCATTTATAAATCATAGTGGTAGTAAGGGGATATTTGATAACATATCCCAACATTATAAAATTTAGATAAAGGTAATAAGATAATGAAGATTCTTGAATAAGAAGAAAAAATAAAGGATTCGTTACAAAATGTTGGCAAGGTAACAGTTGTACATAAAGGTTCATGGGAGGGATTAATGATAGTGAAAAAGGAGTCTCATAATGTAGACATAAAATAGAAATTAATGGGGGTACGGAATAACATATCCCAACATTAACAAAGGAAAATTAAGATACATGACATAAAGGAGGTTCTTGAATAAAAGGCAGAGAGGAATATCCCTTACTAAATTTCGGCATGGTAATAGCTTATGTAAATGATATAATGAGACAGGATGAATGGTATCTAATTATTAGAGAAAAAATTAGACAGTATAGGTATAATTATAAATAAATTACAACATAAAAAATTATATTCAAAAGGTTAATTAAAAAGAAGGTTCTTGAATGTAAATGAGAAGAGAGAAACCCCATACTTTGAGAGAGTGATTTACAAAAGCATTGGAGGATATTCTAGAGAGCTTGTGGGAACCTTGTGAGGACTATAGAGAGAGTATGTAAGAGTAAGGAAGTGATTTTTGTTTTTTTAGTGAAGATAAATGTAATCTTTGGTCGGTTTATATAGGAAAAGAGAATGGACTTCTTTATTATTTCTCAAACTTAGGTCTTGGAATTTATATAATAAAATAATCAAAACCACAAACCTTCCCATGCTTTTTTCACATGATTTCTGAAAAATAGAGGTGGTTTTAATTATTTAATAATTACAAGGGCTGAAATTATTAAAATATTTCCCTTTCTGATGTGGAAGTGAGTCATGCCCTTAAATAAATTATTTTAAAACATTAAAATATAATATGAGTTTTGGAGGATTCATAAAGGATTTATAAAATTAATAAAATAAACTTAAAATCACCTTATTTTAAAATTGAAACATATATTTGGTCTTGGATACCTTTAATAGTATTTATTAGATCATTTTTGTTTCAATATGATGTCATAATACACACCATATATTTATATCGTATTTATTTTTTAACCAAAAAATCGGTTGTCTCAGAAAATTATGAAAAATTCACTATTGGATAATTTCAATTTTTGATTCCAAGAATAATATTTATTTTATAAAATACATTATATAGATGTTTTATAAAATAATTATAATTTTTTAAAAAAAATAAATAAATAACATTTTTGAAGAAAACATATTTTGAAGAACAAAATGACATTACCAAAAATTGATTGATTTTTTATTAAGAATATATCAATATATTTAGCATAGATATATATTTCATAAATTATTTAATCCTAATCATATCAAAAAAAATTAATAGAAATATTAAAATGATTATATTTAAATAATCATCATTTATTTGGGTTCGATGTTGCGTGTCGCATACACTATCATACAAAGTTTTTTCTTTTAAAACATGGGGCGTTGCATTTTTTCCACATTTAATAAATTTCATCCTCTCAATTTAAACTTGAACTCAGTAAGAAATTTTTTGTCACTTGAAAATATCATTATTGAAATCCAACAATGTAAAAATAGTTAATAAAACATCATATGGAGAAGAGAGAATGAGGAGTAAGATGGTCGTCGCATAAACTGGTTTCCAAGTGTGAGAACATTAGTGGGAAGTGAAAACATAGACATGGAAGAGAAAACTAACACCAAATAACTAATAAATTTTGATAGAGAACATGGATAGTGTAAGGTTAATGAACACAAAACCATAAATCTATGATCAGTGAAAAGACCATAAATTCATCAAAAATGGTCATAGTATGAAAAAAAAATTTAATTCAATAATATTTTCTTATTTTTAAGTAATCCCTTTATCATATATATTAGGAACATAAGTAAATAGACTTTTTTAACATGTATAATTTCATCATGTAATTAATTTTTGCAATAATCTTATCATTTCTCCAAATAATGAGAACTCAAGATGAATTTTTTTTATGTCTGAATCACTAAAATAAGCTTCTAAAAATCACATAATCCACCAAAGAATAAAAATTTATGTCACGACCCATCCTCGGGGCCCGTGCTGTGACTACCCCAAGCCCTCCTTCCATAGGCCAGGGGCTGGCGACTAGCACCAAGGCGTAAATCCCGGAAAGAGGGAAGGCATTGCCTTTGAAAAGTAAACCTGCACCACAGAGTAATCAAGAGGAAAAGTAAACACTAAGTAAAAACTATAACAAGCTGTGCTGAAAGTAAAGGGGGCCGAAAATACAAGCCCAACTGTAAAGTACAACTGAAAGGGGAAAACAGCAACTGAAAGGAAAAGCCATAGCATCGAGCCATCCTCTGGAAGTCCCACCTGAAGGGTGGGTACAGTTAGCCTCCACTGCTCCTCAGGTCCACCTAACCGCTCCGAGTACGTCCCGCCCAGTGGTCCACCTCCAGGTACTCTCCTGCTCCACACGCCTCCACCACGATCAGCGTTGTCCGTCGTCTGCAACCAACACAACGTAGTGTGGGCATAGCCCATGCAGGGGTGAGTATAAGCTACTCAGTAGGGACCCCGAGACCCCCGAAGGTCTCCCAAAATCCACAAAAGATAATCCACAAAGGAAAGATACAATCACGAAGTAACATCTGACACGACTTAGGTATATGCCCATACATATACCTAAGTCATCAATTCCCATTCGGCTCCAACGTCTAAGCCCAAGCACAACCCAGTCCACACAGGAAAGCAAACGTATACCCACACAGGATAGCACAACACAATCCACAAAGGAGAGTAAACAGTAATCCACATAGGATAGATCAACACAATCCACAAAGGAGCGTAAACAGGATTCAACTCACACAGGTATACTTCTTCGGATGACGATAAAGATGATCACTGATCCATCTAAGTTATCGGACCCACAAAGGATCGATAGGTACTAACCCCCGCAAAGACCCACACAGGATCGGGCCCACACAGGACCTGTAGGCACTGGCTCACACAGAACCGCTGAGCGCTGACCCATACAGGATCGGACCCACACAGGATCGGGCCCACACAGGACCTGTAGCACTGATCCACGTAGGATTGCTGAGTGCAGTAGTCATCGCAGTCCACTGAGGATCTCTTCACAGTCGTTTCTGCAGTCCACTGAGGATCTCTGCACGGTCGTCGCCGCAGTCCACTGAGGATCTCTGCACAGTCGTCGCTGTCGAAGTAGCAGTCGCAGCCAGCACTAGGGTTCCCGCACACAGCAAGCACGTTCGGGAGGGTCCGCTCCATGAGCCGAGAGGCTGATACATCAACTGACACAAAGTCCGAAGTTGATGTATCCAAAAGTTCCGTATCGTCAACAGGAACTCAACGTCGCAGACGGCGCGTCAATCGGACGTCCGGTCTGAGAGTTATTGGCTTTTTCGTTCTAGGGGCCCGGTTGGTTTTTAAGGCAAAACCAACCTGACCGTACTCCACCTGTATCCAAACCTCGGGCGAAGTATGCCAAAAGATCTGTCTCACTTAGAAAAATTCAACGAAGTCGACGACACGTCGATCGGACGTCCATAGCTCAAGATATGAGTGTTTCCGCTCCGAGGGCCTGGTTGGTTTCGTGTACGAACCAACCTGGCCAAACTCAAAGTATTCTGAAACCTTGAGTGCGATATACCGAAACGACCGTCTCGATCCAAGTATCGCGTTTCCACTGACGGCGCATCGTTTGGAGGCTCGTAGCTCAAGTTACGGGCATTGACCGAAAATGGTCCGAAGATGGGGGGTCCGAGCCCGGGCCGACCCGGCCCGACCCCCCCCCCCCCCCCTAGGTCGGCCGAACCGGGTCGACCCAACCCGGTCCGACCCGGCCGGACCCAGTCCGGCCCGGCCAGGGCGCGGCCCGGCTCGGCTGCGCAGCCGAGCGACACGGGGGGGAGCCACCGCCCCCGCGTGACACCCCCGCGGCACCCGCGGGGTGTCGCCCTGGACGACCCGAGCGACGCGGGGGGGAGCCACCGCCCCCACGTGACAACCCCGCGGCACCCGCGGGGTGTCGCCCTGGACAGCCGGACACGGCTTCAGCCGCGTCCCGCGCGCGCCGGACCCGCGCGGCCGCGGGTCAGCGGGCGCCGCCGCCTCCGGCCGAAGCCGCGGTGGTTCTTCCGGCGGCGCGCCGGGGTGCCGCCGCCGACTTCCGCGGGCCACCAGAGTCGCTCTGGTGGTCCGATTCCGTTCTCGTCTGCACCGCTGCTCCTCCCGGGACTCGTTCTTCACTGCGGAACCATCAAACTTCCGTTGCGGCACGTTCCGTCATCGCCTGTCAAATCCACACAACAATGAAGAACGGCGGAAGGTTGTCGGGCCGTGTTTGTTTGGCTCGCACCCTCCGTGTTAGAGATAAACAATAGGAGAAAAATAAATCAACACATGATACAACAATTTCAATAAATTAAAATTGTTCATTTGCATCCGGTTCTTTAATTTTAAAGAAACTTTCACGGAAAAAAGGAATTATTCACAACAACCCCTACCTCGTAGTTGTCGTCGTACGCACGTTCTTCGCGGATTTGTTCATCGTGGAAGGATGGGATCGTCGCGTCGTCGCGAAAGGGCGTTGAGTCGGCGAACTCAACGGACCAAGAAACAATAGATTTAATTTAATTATATAAAATTAAATCCGTGTTTTGTTAAAAAAACACAAAGGAGATTTAAGAGAATCCCGAAGTCTCTTACCTCAAACAGTTGATCGAATATTTCGTTGCGGAGGAAGAGACGTCGCAGAAGAACATTGCAGGAAGGGAACGTCGGCGTCGCGGAACACGGCATCGCGTCGTCGACTTCAGCGGGTTCGGCGTTCTTCGTCGGAGGTCGGCGTTCTTCGCGTTCTTCGCGTTCTTCGCGAAGGAGGATGAAGGCTCAAGAACTATGACAAAACCTCTCAACGAGTAATCCTCCAAAAAGACTTGTTGGTATTATTTTATTATTACGCCAACAAACGAAAAAGGTAAGTAACGACCCATCAATTCGTTGAATTAATTCAACGAAGAAAACCGCCCATTTAATTCATGAAATAAACCGCCCAATTAAATGGTGTGTTAAGGATTTAAGAAAACGCGTCAGTTGACTTTCATAATGACGGGTTTTCACGGGTGCATTACTTAGCAGAAAGAAACGGCGGGGCTCGTGCGGGCCCCACCTCACAAATATCCTACAAAGGGGGTAGGATATTTCTGGATATCACCCTTTCCGTTTTAACTCAGTTTAAGTGGCTTTCAAGTGGCTTAAGTGAAATAAAATAAAGTTGTCGAACAAATTATTTTATTTTTAAACTTTAAGCCCAAAAATTAAAAACCACACCCGAGCAAACGCAACTCCGGAAGAGGCGTTTATAAGCAAATACTGGTGTTTCGATTTCATCGGTGCCCTCAGAATTCGATTCCGGGCACCGGTTCAAAAGTTGGAAAAACCCGCTCATCCGTTCACTGAACCTACCCGAGCCAAACTTCGAAAAATGATTCCGGGCACACTGGGCCTTAGAATCAGGTGCCGTCAGAAACTGCGTTTTTGTAAAATTCCAAAGAAAATTAAGAAAAAAATTTCCTTAAAATTTACGGGTCTTTACAATTTATTCCTCCTATATTAATTAAATCCAAAATGTTTGGTATAAAGTAATATAATGCTTAAAATGAATACACCTTGATACATAAATCTACAACATTCCACAAATAATCCTAAAGGTTTAACATAGATCATTACTTAAATAAATACCTATATATAACATGAATAACCTTAACATTAAAGAATGTTTTAACCATAAGGGTTTTATAATACCTTTCATCTTACACATCCAAAAACATAATTACATTTTTCTTAAATAATTATAATGTATATATATACCTTATCTAAATAAAATATCTCCCATAATATTATTAATCACCTCAAAATCAAAAAAAATTGATCATGTAATATGTTTTCCAAAAATACCATCCATCATGCCAAACATTCATTACATAAATCATCAAAAGTGGTATCAATGCTTTTAAACATGATATTAGACTGAGTCGGGTCATCCTAGGACTCTGTAGTCTTATCCCAACATCAAACACATACTAAGGGATATCAATAACCATATCACTAAATCAATTTTACAGTTTATTAGTAGCATTCAACATATATTTCAAATATTTAAAGAAAAACTATTATAGATAAATCCGTAGATGTTTCGTGATCCTTATATCCATAATGTCATTGATATAATAATTCTACGAAATTACTCTAAAATACTAAAAAATCACTTTAATCCTTATACTTTTACAATTTCTATAGCATATGTCTTTCTTTATTCTAGGATTTAACCCTTAGATTTGGGCATTGACTCGGATAAATCCCATATTCCACACACATATGACATTAGACAACAAGGGTTCCATAGGATGTAATTTATTCCCTTACACCATACTTATTCATTTTATTATGGAAACAAGCTACTTTATGCCCTATTTTTTCACACTTAAAACACCTTGGAGTTCATTTTTGGAATTTCCCTTGGTACCTCTTTCCACATTCTTGAAACATAGTAAATTGAATCTTATTTCCTTTATATTATTTATTAGTTGAACTTCCTTGAAACATTATCTACATATTATTTAATTTATTTGTATATTAAACTATTTTCTTATTGTTAATTCTAATTTTTAATAGCTCTTTTGGAATAATCACAAGATGTATTACTCTAGTTTCCATCGTGTTGGGAATCTCATTTGGGAATTTTTCAAATTTTCCATCGAATTGGTTGTTGAATCGGTTATTCCTATTTCCAATGATTTACTAGAATAAAGATAAAATAAGGTATGAGTAATTTAAAACTATTAAAAACATAAATTATAATACAATAAAATTAATGTGAAATCTTATAAATGACATGTATTTCTTTAACTTAAGAATTTATAGGATTTAATCTAAATTATCCATTATCTATTTCCTAACATAGAATCTTATGGTCAAACTTGTTCCCTAGATAATGGTATTTAATGAACTTTTGAATTTATCAAATAATATCCATTGGGAGTGTCAAAACATGTGTGTATAAATTCATGTATTCATGCACAAGTTCCCAATTGAGTCTATCGCAATGTGGTTTTTTTCAGGTTTTACACCTATACACATCTGTGATAGATCCACATCCATTTGTACTGTCCATAATGGAATGTATTTTCTTGATAAACCACTTACTCTATACTTTACCAAATTTTAGGGATATATTCTTTTATTTAGTTTTATCCATAATGCTTTCCCTAGAGTTTTTTAATCCTAATCCTAAAAATAAATAAACTTTTCCTTTACCAACTATAAAAAACTACTCTTTATTACACAACCATTAATAATTTATTTTATAATATTTCACTTAATACAACCCTTAAGATCAAGAATTATAGTGTATTTAGGAATTAGGTACATTATATAACAACTTAAAACATGGTATATATCATCTTTATTCAAAACTTCCGTAACATGATCATTATTCCATCATACCTAAAACTGCAAGGTATAACTTGGGGACGTACATAAGAAAAGGGTGGGCTTATAAGGCCCCAACCTTAAACCTTATTTGATATTGAATTAAATGAATAATTCACATTGAGGATCTTTTCAGGTTTAGAGTTTTAGAGAATTAGGACATAACTATTACATCTCAAAAGATTACAAAGTAGTCTCTTCTATTAAATTTCCATAAAATAAAAACTCTTAAAAAGAAACATGTCTAGTTTCATGTTTTAGGTAGCATGACTTTCCCTTGATCCCATCCTTGACCCTATTCCATGCTAAGTCCTGTGAAAAACATTTCAAAAACTTGGGATGACCATAAAAAACTCAGTAAGGGATACACAATGAATAAAAACTGTTAGTTTATCAAAACAAAAAGTAAACCATGTATACTTTATCAAGGTAATACTTCTCACCTTTATGAAGTAGTAAAAACTCTTCACTGAATAAAATATCATTACTTACCTTTTTGTAACCAAAGGATTACCATAAAACCCATATAAAGAACACATTACATATATAAAGGTAACTTGGGACATAAACAAACTTAAGTGGAATAACCATACGGTCGACTCCCACACATATCACTTAATGGAATAGCCATACGGCCAATTTCCATACATACTTAATGGAATATCCATACGGCCGACTTCCATACCCAATGTATTGGAGGTTATAACGTAACCACCCGTCCTGGTATTCACGGCACCACCCGTCATAATGTCCAAGTACCATTATTACACATAAAATGTGGAAAATATAAACATTTCAATAACAATATTTCATTTGCAATCACAATAAATAATTCCCATATATTGAATTAATCAATCCATTTTCAAAAACCATTTAAAAGAGATTTTCGAATCAAAGTGTCCCATACCACTTTGAAGATTATAATTTTAAAACATTAATGTCCATATAAATAAATACTGAAAACCATTTTGAAAACATGGACATTAAAGATAAAGATTTAGAATAATAAATCTTTAAAACATTTAAAATGATATTTTTGTTAAAGAGTTTTTAACAAAATGAGAGACTCTTGAATACAAATAATAGCGGAATAACATTTAATCTGAACTTTATAATATCATGAGAATAAAAGGATTCATGATATAATATGTCAAAGGACAGTATACACACCATATAAGAGTGAATTGGTGCATAACAACAATGATGTCTCAAAAGAAATGTAAAATGAGATGAAATCCATTATAAAGAAGGTATCCTTAAATTAAGGATAAATCAATCTCATAATTATGTGTGAAAAATATAAATACACCCAATATAAGTGGATATTAAGTGTAAAACAATCAAAGGTTATTCACACATATTCAAAGGATGACATATTCAATAACTACATGTTGAACCCAAAGAAATCGAAATTGGGTTAAGAAGTTCCCTTGACAGCCTAACGGCGTCACATCAAAATGAGTTGATGAGAGATAAAAAAAACTATCTCATCACTTGGACATAAAATTTACATCAATAAGGATATATGAGAACATATCCCAACATAACAATATGTACATTAAAAGACCCAACAAAAGAAGTCTTTTAAAAAGAGGAGGGTGAAAGGTTCCCTTACCGACATGGGTATCTTTCGAAACATACGCCCCTTGAAAGAAGGACAATACATCATTGATGTAAATAATCATAAATGAATGAATATTACACAATGAGTAAAATAATGGTCAGTACATACACCACTCAAAGGAAATTGTGGCAAATGTATCATAAGTCTCACGGGAATAAAAGTGAGATGAAGAATCCCTTACGAAAATTCGGCAGCCTAACGGCGCCACTTAAAACTTCCAAAATGGATTGATGAGATCAAATAGAGTATCCCATCATATTACAACAGAATTTACAGCAAGAGGAATATAAAAGAAAATCCCCCAACATAACAAAGAGGAGCTTAAAAGAAGTGACACAAAGGAGAGTACTTAAAAAGAAAGAGAGAGGTTAGATCTCTTACGAAAATTCGGCAGCCTAACGGCGCCACTCAAAACTTTCAAAATGGATTGATGAGAGAGAATAGGGTCTCTCATAACATGAACATAAAAATTACAGTAAGTTTAATATAAAATATCACCCCAATAACAATAAAGATTAGCTTTAAAAGGAATGACATAAAAGTGTGTACTTAAAAAGAAAGAGAGGAGTAGGATCCCTTACCTTGGGTCCGACTTGACTCGATCATTCTTTAACGTCTTGAATAATAAACTTGAGTTAATTTCTACTTGATTAATAACCTTTTTAAAGTTCATTATTCCTTTTATATCACTTATTTCCATGTTATAAACATTATGTAACCATTTAAGTTAATAATGTTTGTTTTGTCGATATTTGGTTCTTAAGTCGAAAGTGGACTTCTTACAATTACATGTTGTTCGTGTGGTCAAAGATTCTTTATATCCAGAATGACATTCCTGATTTGGATATCATATATATTATATATATCCATCATATACATGTATTTATAATATTACATAATCATTTAGAGGTAATAAATGAAATGCACCGTTCATGGAGACGGTAAGCCGTAAGTACGCATGAACGCTACTTTCATTTCTTTGTCATATTAATGGAATTAAAACTAAATAAGAGGTATGTATATTTTAATTCCAGAATTATATTCATCATTTAGATATATAATTCATTATATATATCCATTATATACATGTACTTTAAATAGTACATTACATTTGGGGATAAGAAATGAAATGCACCGTTCATGGAGACGGTAAGCCGTACGTACGCATGAAAGCTACTTTCATTTCTATCTCATAATTTAATGGAAATAAATAATAATGATATAGAGGTATATAATAATTCCAGTATAACATCATTAAATCCATCCTTTATACGTCCCACGTATGGCATTAACGAATCACATCACTTTGAGGGGGCGGTAGTCCGCACTTCCTAAAATGAAGATATCGCTTATACCCATAATGGAAGCCATAAAAGTAAGCCACAAATGAAAAATACAGAAGATTAAGTAAAACATAAACATATTATATATCATATATAAAAATAGTGACATCATAATGGCCACCTTTGAAGGTGTTAAATGAGTATTGAACAATCATCGTTTCGGGAGGCAGAATTTCGCCATCCACGGAAACCGTATGTTCTTTAACCATTTGATGTAGTTGTGTGAGAGTGTAGCTCAAATAAATCTTATAACAACATCCTAGTATATTTACGATACTGGTTTTGTTACAAAATAATTAAATAAAAAGAGTTTAGGGGGTTGGAGAAGCAAAATAAAACAAATGAACATGAGAGAATGAATTACCTTTAAAAGTGTAACTCCTTTTGATTTGAGCCTAAATGCTTCATTTGAAAGAATTCTGCCCAAAGGGAATCCTCTAGGATGAGGAGAGGGATGTGGAGAGAGTAAATGGGCAGGGTTTGGCCGAGCCAAAGGCTTGAGGAGTGTGTGTAATGAGGTAGAGGTGGAGGCCTTTTATAAGATGAGAGGAGGGGCACTTTTGGAAAGTAAAGAAATATTACTTTATTTGAAAATGTGTTTCGGTTTTAAAAGGTCCCAAATTGATATAATTCGTGGATAAGGTGATAAGGGTTCGAAATCCACCCATCCAATAAGTTTTGGACATGTGTAGTTCATATATTTTACATTATCTTTCCATTTTATTTAAATCGTCAAATAATGATGTCATCGCTGCATCATTATTATGTCATAAATAATTTAATTTATTTAATGTTTAAAAATTATAAAAAAAAATAATAAGATGTAGGAAATCTTTTTATATTTCCAGTGACTATTTATAATCAAAAATATGACTTGTATAACCCCACTTATAAATTGTTTTAGTAAAACATATCATGTTTGTGTCATTTTTACTTTTACATTAAATAAAAAGTTATTTATGTCATTTCCCAACCAAAGTGGATCCATGGGGTCCCCAAGTTGACCCATGGCTTGTCTTGGTCGGCCATTACACATCCAATGAGGTTAGGACATGTGTCAAGTTCATTTCATATTATTAAAACATTATATTTACCTTAAACTACACTAATTACCTCTAATCGCGATTAATGAAAAAAGTTACTATTCACCAAAAAATTATTTTCATCCCATTGAACCACATTTTACATACTAATGACAACCATGTATGTCAGATTTTTAAAATTCAATACACATTAGTGGTAAACTTTCCTTTAACTGAAAAATCAGTTTGCTTGATTACCACTTAGTGGTTTCACTATTCATCAAAAATTGTAGTTTTTCAGAAAAATACCAAAACTTCACCCTAAGCTATATTTGATATTCCAAATTCAAAAATGAAGTCCGTTTTAAAAAATTCAAAACATATTAATCACATTAATTAATTTAATAATTAATTCCCATTGTCAGAGCAAATAGCGTGTTTTTATAAAACAATAAGTATCAAAAGATTGACACTAGTTTAAGTCTGATTTCAAAGTGAAATTAATTCCAACGACCGCTATTGGATTTAATGGTAAAAATATTTTCTAATTTCACTTTAAAAACAATTCAAAAGATAATCTAATCATATAAATAAATTAGATTAAAAAGTGGTTTTGAATTAAAATACAACATTTTACACTATTCAAAAAAATGAACTTTATCGGAAAGATACCAAAAATTTACACAAAGTAAATTTTGATGTCTCGATTCTTAATAAGAGTTTTATTTGGTCCAAAATAATGTTTAAGAGTGAACAAAACTATATTTAATGATGGTTCAACATCAAAAGGTGATAAGTGAACCTTTAGTGAAAACTAGGGCATATACGCCTAAAATTGAATTCTTTCTGTATGTTAATCCTCTATCCTTTATTGGATAAATGTAAAAACATTTAAAAACATATATAATCATATTTTAGTTATTTCTATCCATTCCCGCCATTACAACGGCTACATGTTAACTACCATTTAAAATAATATTATTTTATTATTAGAGTGCAACGTAAGATTCCCAAGAATCTTGTTGTTGCGTGTTGGGTACGCCATCGAGCATAGCGTCCCCTTTAAAGTCATATTAATATTTTATTCACAAATATGGATAAATATGAAAATGTCATATTCTTTATTTACTTGGGGTGTTACATCCTTCCCCCCTTTTGGGAATTGCGTCCTCGCAATTTTTAAAATTGGGCTTCGAAATATCCTTGAAAGTCCCACATCGGAACAAGAGTCGGTAAAACAATCACTTTAAAATAAAGAAAGATAAGTAAAGAGGTCACCCGAGTTAACCCATACTACGATTCCAAGTATGAAAACATGTACATGGAGGAGAAAACATAGGGTCATGTTCTGATGAAGAGTGATAGAAAACATGTTTAGGAGAAAGTTAACCATGAGAAAATCACAAACTTGTGATGGGTTAAACGGTATTCGATTCCCCAGTAGGAAAAGTTAATAGACAACATTTTTGTTTTATGTTACATTTTATTAAGGAATTTATTCATAATGAAACATAATCACTTATCATGTTGACCCCAACTTTTACTAGATTCCTTAATCAAACTTATATTTTTTCCAAAAGACGAGTATTTAGGGAGACTTGTTTGCATTAAGAGTACTATAATCAACTTCTAGAGAATCACCTAATCCACAAAAGAGAACTATATACATCCCATGTCATTAGACTTTAACCAAAACCAAAACCAAAAAGGCTAGTACAAGATCAGATAATCCAGAAAAGGATAACCCTTTATAAAAAGAAAATCTATTCTTAATCTCCAAAATTTGTCCAACAAAACCCAAAGTTCAATGAGGACCATTATATAATCAATTTTTCCATAAAATTCTTTAAAGTAACCAAACTAAGACTGAAACCCAAATATTTGAAGGATTTAGTCATATAGTCTTCCAAGTTAAATCGTAACATTTATCTCCAAACAATATCAGTTGCTCCTAAAGTCTCGTATTGAAAAGTAATTAACCTAATCATATATCCTCCATGATAGGTTAATCATTTTCATAAATAACCCAAAATCAACTTACTCTTAATTCATAAAATCATATAACTAGAAAGAATCAGTCAAACTAACCAGGGACTTCACGTAGTTCAGTGGTATGCGATAAATACCAGTCGCACTTTGGTTGTGGGTTCGATTCCCGCAGCTTTGTCCGACGCGACGGGATGTCACACGGTCTGCGTGTTGTCCTTTTTCCAAAACTATATAATTCTTAAAACATTCCCCAAAATGAGATAAAATCTTCAAAGATGATCATAACATATTTTAACCTCAAGTTTATCTCATGCCTTTCATTTTCCATCAGAACATATAATAACCCATAATTACCTCAAAAGTAAGGATCATATAAACCCTAATGGTTACCTTAATAATTATTACCTGAATTTCCACATCGAGTTGGCCATCTCGTACATGATGCACTAGAGAACTCACCAAGGTTGAAGTGGTTGATCATGACTCCTTGATAGTTGGTTTAGAACAACCATGAGTTTCCTCATTGAATCCTCCATTTTATCTAGTATCTTAATCATAGATCCACCACAGTTTCCTTCAAACCAATTGTCACTTTGGTGCCTGCGAGATCCAGCCATTCACTAAAAACAGAAATGTCAATGTGAGTATATCAACCAAACCATCATGTACTAATGAGTAGGATAAACACTAAGATATACTTACTCATTCACTTTATCTAAAACTAGGACTCTTTCTGAAATCCTAACCATTATGGTAATGTCAATTATGCTTAAAGAATACCCTAACCTCTAAAGTTATCTAAACCGACTTTTGATACCAACTATAAGGCCCCAACCTTAAACCTTACTTGATATTGAATTAAATGAATAATTCACATTGAGGTTCTTTTCAGGTTTAGAGTTTTAGAGAATTAGGACATAACTATTACATCTCAAAAGATTACAAAGTAGTATCTTCTACTAAATTTCCATAAAATAAAAACTCTTAAAAAGAAACATGTCTAGTTTCATGTTTTAGGTAGCATGACTTTCCCTTGATCCCATCCTTGACCCTATTCCATGATAAGTCCTGTGAAAAACATTTCAAAAACTTAGGATGAGCATAAAAAACTCAGTAAGGGATACACAAAGAATAAAAACTGTTAGTTTATCAAAACAAAAAGTAAACCATGTATACTTTATCAAGGTAATACTTCTCACCTTTATGAAGTAGTAAAATCTCTTCACTGAATAAAATATCATTACTTACCTTTTTGTAACCAAAGGATTACCATAAAACCCATATAAATAACACATTACATATATAAAGGTAACTTGGGACATAAACATACTTAAGTGGAATAACCATACAGTCGACTCCCACACATATCACTTAATGGAATAGCCATACGGCCAATTTCCATACATACTTAATGGAATAGCCATACGGCCGACTTCCATACCCAATGCATTGGAGGTTATAACGTAACCACCCGTCCTGGTATTCACGGCACCACCCGTCATAATGTCCAAGTACCATTATTACACATAAAATATGGAAAATATAAACATTTCAATAACAATATTTCATTTGCAATCACAATAAATAATTCCCAGATATTGAATTAATCAATCCATTTTCAAAAACCATTTAAAAGAGATTTTTGAATCAAAGTGACCCATACCACTTTGAAGCTTATAATTTTAAAACATTAATGTCCATATAAATAAATACTGAAAACCATTTTTAAAACACGGACATTAAAGATAAAGATTTAGAATAATAAATCTTTAAAACATTTAAAATGATATTTTTGTTAAAGAGTTCTTAACAAAATGAGAGACTCTTGAATACAAATAATAGCGGAATAAAATTTAATCTGAACTTTATAATATCATGAGAATAAAAGGATTCATGATATAATATGTCAAAGGAAAGTATACACACCATATAAGAGTGAATTGGTGCATAACAACAATGATGTCTCAAAAGAAATGTAAAATGAGATGAAATCCATTATAAAGAAGGTATCCTTAAATTAAGGATAAATCAATCTCATAATTATGTGTGACAAATATAAATACAACCAATATAAGTGTATATTAAGTGTAAAACAATCAAAGGTTATTCACACATATTCAAAGGATGACATATTCAATAACTACATGTTGAACCCAAAGAAATCGAAATTGGGTTAAGAAGTTCCCTTGACAGCCTAACGGCGTCACATCAAAATGAGTTGATGAGAGATAAAAAAAACTATCTCATCACTTGGACATAAAATTTACATCAATAAGGATATATGATAACATATCCCAACATAACAATATGTACATTAAAAGACCCAACAAAATAAGTCTTTTAAAAAGAGGAGGGTGAAAGGTTCCCTTACCGACATGGGTATCTTTCGAAACATACGCCCCGTGAAAGAAGGACAATACATCATTGATGTAAATAATCATAAATGAATGAATATTACACAATGAGTAGAATAATGGTCAGTACATACACCACTCAAAGGAAATTGTGGCAAATGTATCATAAGTCTCACGGGAATAAAAGTGAGATGAAGAATCCCTTACGAAAATTCGGCAGCCTAACGGCGCCACTTAAAACTTCCAAAATGGATTGATGAGATCAAATAGAGTATCCCATCATATTACAATAGAATTTACAGCAAGAGGAATATAAAATAAAATCCCCCAACATAACAAAGAGGAGCTTAAAAGAAGTGACACAAATGAGAGTACTTAAAAAGAAAGAGAGAGGTTAGATCTCTTACGAAAATTCGGCAGCCTAACGGCGCCACTCAAAACTTTCAAAATGGATTGATGAGAGAGAATAGGGTCTCTCATCACATGAACATAAAAATTACAGTAATTTTAATATAAAATATCACCCCAATAACAATAAATATGAGCTTTAAAAGGAATGACATAAAAGTGTGAACTTAAAAAGAAAGAGAGGAGTAGGATCCCTTACCTTGGGTCCGACTTGACTCGATCGTTCTTTAACGTCCTGAATAATAAACTTGAGTTAATTTCTACTTGATTAATAACTTTTTTAAAGTTCATTATTACTTTTATATCACTTATTGCCATGTTATAAACATTATGTCATTTAAGTTAATAATGTTTGTTTTGTCGATATTTGGTTCTTAAGTCGAAAGTGGACTTCTTACAATTACATGTTGTTCGTGTGGTCAAAGGTTATTTATATCCAGAATGACATTCATGATTTGGATATCATATATATTATATATATCCAGAATATACATGTATTTATAATATTACATAATCATTTAGAGGTAAGAAATGAAATGCACCGTTCATGGAGACGGTAAGCCGTACGTACGCATGAATGCTACTTTCATTTCTTTGTCATATTAATGGAATTAAAACTAAATGAGAGGTATGTATATTTTAATTCCAGAATTATATTCATCATTTAGATATCATTCATTATATATATCCATTATATACATGTACTTTAAATAGTACATTACATTTGGGGATAAGAAATGAAATGCACCGTTCATGGAGACGGTAAGCCGTACGTACGCATGAACGCTACTTTCATTTCTATCTCATACTTTAATGGAAAGAAATAATAATGATATATAGGTATATAATAATTCCATTATAACATCATTAAATCCATCCTTTATACGTCCCACGTATGGCATTAACGAATCACGTCACTTTGAGGGGGCGGTAGTCCGCACTTCCTAAAATGAAGATATCGCTTATACCCATAATGGAAGCCATAAAATTAAGCCACAAATGAAAAATACATAAGATTAAGTAAAACATAAACATATTATATATCATATATAAAAATAGTGACATCATAATGGCCACTTTTGAAGGTGTTAAATGAGTATTGAACAATCATCGTTTTGGGAGGCAGAATTTCGCCATCCACGGAAACCGTATGTTCTTTAACCATTTGATGTAGTTGTGTGAGAGTGTAGCTCGAATAAATCTTATAACAACATCCTAGTATATTTAAGATACTGGTGTTGTTACAAAAGAAGTAAATAAAAAGAGTTTAGGGGGTTGGAGATGCAAAATAAAACAAATGAACATGAGAGAATGAATTACCTTTAAAAGTGTAACTCCTTTTGATTTGAGCCTAAAGGCTTCCTTTGAAAGGATTCTGCCCAAAGGGAATCGTCTAGGATGAGGAGAGGGATGTGGAGAGAGTAAATGGGCAAGGTTTGGTCGAGCCAAAGGCTTTAGGAGTGTGTGTAATGAGGTAGAGGTGGGGGCCTTTTATAAGAGGAGAGGAGGGGCACTTTTGGAAAGTAAAGAAATATTACTTTATTTGAAAATGTGTTTCGGTTTTAAAAGGTCCCAAATTGATATAATTCTTGGATAAGGTGATAATGGTTATAAATACACCCATCCAATAAGTTTTGGACATGTGTAGTTCATAGATTTTACATTATCTTTCCATTTTATTTAAATCGTCAAATAATGATGTCATCGCTGCATCATTATTATGTCATAAATAATTTAATTTATTTAATGTATAAAAATTATAAAAAAAATACTAAGATGTAGGAAATATTTTTAGCTTTCCAATGAATATTTATAATAAAAAATATGACTTGTATAACACCACTTAAAAATTGTTTTAGTAAAACATATCATGTTTGTGTCATTTTTACTTTTACATTAAATAAAAAGTTATTTATGTCATTTCCCAACCAAAGTGGATACATGGGGTCCCCAAGTTGACCCATGGCTTTTATTGGTCGGCCATTACACATCCAATGAGGTTAGGACATGTTTCAAGTTCATTTCATATTATTAAAACATTATATTTACCTTAAACTACACTAATTACCTCTAATCGCGATTAATGAAAAAAGTTACTATTCACCAAAAAATTATTTTCATCCCATTGAACCACATTTTACATACTAATGACAACCATGTATGTCGGATTTTTAAAATTCAATACACATTAGTGGTAAACTTTCATTTAACTGAAAATCAGTTTGCTTGATTACCACTTAGTGGTTTCACTATTCATCAAAAATTGGATTTTTTCAGAAAAATACCAAAACTTCACCCTAAGCTATATTTGATATTCCAAATTCAAAAATGAAGTCCGTTTTACAAAATTCAAAACATATTAGTCACATTAATTAATTTAATAATTAATTCCCGCTGTCAGAGCAAATAGCGTGTTTTTATAAAATAATAAGTATCAAAAGATTGACACTAGTTTAAGTTTGATTTCAAAGTGAAATTAATTCCAACGACCGCTATTGGATTTAATGGTAAAAATATTTTCTAATTTCACTTTAAAACCAATTCAAAAGATAATCTAATAATATAAATAAATTAGATTAAAAAGTGGTTTTGAATTAAAATACAACATTTTACACTATTTAAAAAAAATGAACTTTATCGGAAAGATACCAAAAATTTACACAAAGTAAATTTTGATGTCCCAATTCTTAATAAGAGTTTTATTTGGTCCAAAAGAATGTTTAAGAGTGAACAGAACTATATTTAATGATGGTTCAACATCAAAAGGTGATAAGTGAACCTTTAGTGAAAACTAGGGCATATACGCCTAAAATTGAATTCTTTCCGTATTTTAATCCTCTATCCTTTATTGGATAAATGTAAAAACATTTAAAAACATATATAATCATATTTTAGTTATTTCTATCCATTCCCGCCATTACAACGGCTACATGTTAACTACCATTTAAAATAATATTATTTTATTATTAGAGTGCAACGTAAGATTCCCAAGAAACTCGTTGTTGCGTGTTGGGTACGCCATCGAGCATAGCGTCCCCTTTAAAGTCATATTAATATTTTATTCACAAATATGGATAAATATGAAAATGTCATATTCTTTATTTACCTGGGGTGTTACAGGGCTAAAACCCAGTAAGAAAATAAACATGTAATAACATGAAGAAAGTAACACATGTTATAAAATAGGTATATAAATGGGTCATAAAATGGGTTAGAATCATAAACATGAATAATGAGGCATGATATAGCATGATAACACAAAGGCAACATGGGAAATGTAGAAGCAAATTTAAACATGAAATCATTAACATATGTCAAGGATAAATGCTAAGAAATCATGATGTAGAAAGTCCCATGATGTATTAGGTTCACTACCTAATCCATTTCATTAAATATCATGAGGCTAAAACATTACCCAATGCATTGGAGTGCTATATAATTTTGGGTGCACCCGTCACTTTCATTTCATTCACATGCATAAGTATTCCACATAGATCATACAACATAGAATCATTTATTATAACATATTATTTCATGATAAATTAGTGTGTAATAAATCAATTTAAGTCCCAAATAAAATAAGTATAACTTCATAAAGTAAAATACCCTTGACAGTAAATGGGTACTCGTATTCACTACACAATTTTTTGGCATGGAAAATGTGGTAAAATTTCAATAGCATAACCGGGGTGTATAAATGTTCATTGAAGGGATTAATGAGAGTTTAATGGATATATCATAATTTATACATCATAGGTGAAGTAATATGTATATGTGATAACATATCCTAATACTAGGAAATCGAGATAAAAGGAATAATATAATGAAAATTCTTGAATAATGAGGAAAAAGAGAGGATTTCTTACTAAAGTTTTTCAAGGTAACGGGTGTACATAAAGGTTTATGGGAGATATTAATGAAATTTAAAGGGTTATATCATCATTTTTTCATAAAATGTATAGAAAATGGGATATGTAAGAATATATCCCAACATGAATTAATTGAAATTAAGAGACATAACATAAAGGTGGTTCTTAAATAAAAGTGAGAGAGGAAGATTCCTTAATAAATTTTTGCATAGTAACAACTTAGGTAAATTATATAATGATATGGGATAAATGGTATCTCATTTTTATAGAATAAATTAGATATTATAGATGTAATTATAAATACATTAAAACATAACCAATTGAGATTCAAAAGTATAATTACAAAAATAGTGGTTGAATGTAAATGAGAAGAGAGAACTCCCTTACTTTGAGAGAGTGATTCATAAAATCATTGGAGGAGATTATTGAGAGATTGAGGGAAACTTTGGAGGTCTATAGAGAGTGTATAGGAGATTAAATATATTCTCCTTAGTGAATTGAAATGACATATTGGGTTGGATTATATAGGAAAAGGGAGGGGAGTTCTTTATTATTTCCCAAACTTAGGTTTTGGACTCCATAAAATAAAATAATCAAAACTTCAAACCTTCCCATTGTTTTCTTCCAATTTTTTCTGCCAAACATAAGTGGTTTTAATTATTTTATAAGTCAAAGGTCTGAAATTAATATAATATTACCCTTTATGATGTGTAAGTGAGTCATGTCCTTAAAGAAATGATTTTAAAACATTAAAATATTATATAGATTTTGGAGGATTCGTAAAGGATTTATAAAAATAATCAAATAAATTTAAAAAAACATTATTTTAAATTGGAAACTTATATTTGGTCTTATATATCCTTAATAATATTTATTATATCATTTTTGGATCATTATGATGTCATAATACACACCATATATTTGTACTGTATTTAATGTTTACCCACACATTCAACTGTCTCAGAAAATTATGAAAAATTAACCATTGGATAATTTTGATGTGATGATTCCAAAAATAATATTTATTTAATAAAAATAATTTTCTAAATATATGAATTGTAAATTTTAAAATATAATCGATGTTTACTGATAAATACTGGGGTTTTTGAGAATAACAGTTTTCAAACCCTTATAAAAACTACATTTGACTTCTTAAATATTATTTTATCATCTATAAAAAAATATTTAATAATAATATTTTATTAAAATATTATTTATTTAAAAAATAAATTTATTCATAAAAATAAATTTATTAATTGAACTCGAATATTACTTAAAAATACAATTTGTGTTTTATCGTATCAAAATATAATTGTTCTATCAAACTGATTACTTAAACATTTATAAAATAAAAAAAATAAGGAATAAATATAATAATAATTAAAATTAAAATTAAATATAATTATTCAAAAATATTAGGGTTAATTATTTTCTAGTATTTTCTAATTTATTTTTACCCTTGATTAACCTATTTTCCTTTCTACCGTGGTAATAAATATTTACTACATTTACCATTCATATTGTTCAAAAATTAAGTTTTCTATATTGACTAATATTAATTATAATGATTAAAAATATGGAATCCATTTTATCAAAATCAATTCACATAGGTGAAAGAATTTAATTTAGTATAAAATCTGCAAGTATGATGCAAACTGGTTTTCTAAAAAATGCATTTTTTAAGGTAAAGATGATTTTACTTTAACTCTATGTGGGACTCCTCATGTATTAATCATGTTTTAATGATCACAAATCTAATTTAATCATGTGTTAATGATTCCAAATCTTATCCAACCTAGTTAACTTCTATACATTATATCCAATCATGTGTATTTATGTTTAAAGTGTTCTCATACTTTGAGAAGAGCCATGCAAGATCTTAATTGCTCTATTTTCAATTTACCTACTTTATACTATCTTTTAACTACTCTCAAAATACCTTCTTTAACAAATGTGTATGTCTAATCCTTTCTATTATCATCTTTATTTAAGTCTGCACATAGTTACTTTGGAAAGACTAAGACACCTTGAGTCTGCCACTAGCTATGTATTTCTGACACCGTGAAGCCAGACACCGTGAAGAAGACATCGTGAAGCAGACACCGTAACACCAAACACTGTGAAGCAGACACCATGAAAAAGACATCGTGAACAAGACACCATGAACAAGACACCATGAGGCAGACACTGTGAACAAGAAATCATGAAGCAGACACTATGAACAAGACACCGTGAATAAGACACTGTAACACCAGACATCGTGAAGCAGTCATCGTGACCATGAGACACTGTGACACATAGACACCATGATCAACCTAGACACCGTGAAGGAGACATCGTTTCCATGACTTACTATGACATTGTTTCTTAAACTATTTTGTCATCTTTCAATTTAATTTCCAACGGTCATATTTTGTGCTTTTAATGCAATTGTTATTAATTAATGTGGGTTGTTGGAATGTCAGGGAACCATACCTCATACTTGTAAAAGGTAATCATTCCCATTACTGGAAAAAAGGAGAAACAAAAGGAATATCGAGCTACTACAAAATAGATACATACACAGAGACATATACGTAAGGAACAATAAAAGATACACACTTACATGCAGAGAAGAACACACAAATAACTCAAAGAACACTCATACACATCAAAAATAGAAGTTCAAAGAGGAGGTTCAAGCGCCACTTAGAATACTCTCACATTCAAGCTGAACACCTGTACTGGAAGTGAAGAAACAAAACCACGACACTCTATTTTCCAAACAACTTCCAGAGAAGGACTCCAAGCTTTATCTTCTTCAATCCAGAGGATTCTGGAGCTACATTAACATCACACAAGAGCATTCTAAACTCATTTCTATATTCCTACTCTGTTGTGATCATCCTTTTCTTTACATTATGATTAGTGTGTGATTCTGTCTCTTTTGACACACACTGACTCCTAAGCTGAACTGGATGATAGTGAAATCCTCACACTAAACTCTTTACACCTTTGTGTATCCCATGTAGAACTGTGGTAGAGGTCTGAGGACCAGGACAACCTGTGTGTTGTTGCTGTTTCTTTCCCACGTAAAACTGTGGTAGAGGTTTGAGGACCTGGATAGTCTGAGTACTATTGTAACCCCAATCCAGGGTGTGGATAAAAGTTTTATATAAATTGTTTGAGAGGACTAAGTCTCATCTTGAGACTGAACCTCTTGGTTAACACTGTTGTGCATCTTATTTTAGTTTAAACTATTTTTCAATATTCCACTGCTATTTACTTTGAAACTAAAATCTATTTTAAAGTGACTTTGATAGTTGAACTAGCAACTGTTTGTAATTATTTTGAACTAGTAAGTTAGTTTCAAAAGATAACTTAATCTTCAGATTATGTTAACTGATAAATAATCAATCTTTGAGAAACTAATTGAACATTTACAATCTTTATAAATTCACTAAAGTTTAACTTGTTTTATGAATTGGGGTATTTTAATACAAATATTTTAAACAGAAATTTTTAATTGGAACTCAATTCACCCCCTATTGAGTATCCACTCCGACCAACATTTGGTATCAAAGGTTCTGATAAAAGGTTTTCAAAACACTCTTTTTGTGAAAAGTTTTCAACTGTGATTTTAGTTGTATCTTAAAGATCTTAAAATTTCTGTTAATTATAAATTTTTATATCTTTATATAACTTATGTATTATGGATAATAGATTAGAAGGTGTAGCTACCAATAGGCTACCATTCCTTAATGGTGTTAATTATTCCCAATGGAAAATCAAAATTAAAATTCATTTAGAAAGTATGGGATTTGACATTTGGACTACCATAGAGACTCAGTATAAGATTCCAGAAACTGTTAGAACTACTTGGGATGAACCTACTAAAGCTACTTACAATAATAAATATAAAGAAATGGATGCCATATATTTTGATTTAGGAGATGAAGAATTTAATCGAATATCTACTTGTAATACTGCTTATGAAATGTGGGATACTCTGGCTGTTTCCCATGAGGAAACAACCAATTTTAAAGAAATGAGACTAAACACATA
Source organism: Viscum album (assembly GCA_963277665.1). Lineage (NCBI taxonomy): Eukaryota > Viridiplantae > Streptophyta > Magnoliopsida > Santalales > Viscaceae > Viscum > Viscum album. The sequence continues at coordinate 325,967,156 of OY728126.1, read as the reverse complement.
CACTATTAAGTATGATAATTTTAAACTGAAAATTGATGAATCAATTTCTGATATGTACCTTAGGTTTAATGAGATAGTCAATACAATGAGATCACTAGGAAAGTTGTTCCAGAAAAGGAGAAAATCATGAGGATACTAAGATGCCTACCAGAAAGATGGAGAGGAACCTTTATCTTTATACAAGAATCATGTGACATTGGCAAGATTCCTGTCAAGGAGATGATTGGTAAGTTGATGATGTATGAAGAAGATCTGAAGGTAAACGAAGAAGAAGATGATGAACCAAGAAAGAAATCAGTAGCCTTCAAGACCTCTACTTCAAAAATCAAGGACAAAGAGAAAATTCAAACGACGAGTGATAGTTCAAGTAGTGAAGAGAGTGCATCTGACAGTGATACTGAAATGGCTCAGATAGCCAGATGATTTAAGAGGTTTTATAGGAAAGGAAGTTTTTTTGAAAATCCAACTACAAGGTAAAGTATGAAAATAAAGGTCATTGGAAGAAGTATTTTAAAATAACTTATAAAAGGGGTGACATAGTCTACTACGAATGCAATAGGAAAGGACATGTGAAATATGACTGTCCAAATTTAAAGTACAAGAAGAAAAATGAGTACAAGGACAACAAATATAAGAAAGCTATGAAAGTGACCTAGAGTGCTTCATAAGACAGTTTAAGTGATTCTGATTCCACTTAGGATTAAAAATCTCAAAATTCTAATATGTGATTTATGACACACACATCTATGGTAACATTGGATACTCCTGTTTAAACTCTTATTATTCTAGAGATAATTTTGATTCTGATTCTGAAAACATGTCTAGTGAAGAATTATTTTAATACTGTAACATGCTAGAGGATACCTGCAATGAGATGAAAGACAAGTATAAAGCCTTAAAGAAATATCATGCTTTAACAAACACTGCCAAATCTACACTAGAAGTAGAAAAAGAAAATAATTCGCAACTATTCAAAGAAAATACTAAACTGAAACTATCTAATGTGAAAATCAAGAAATATTTAGAAAAAAATACTAATGGAAAGGAAACTCTTACATAAATGCTAGGAAAACAAGTAGCACCAAAGTATACTACTATTTTAGGCTATCATCCTGAACATAGACAGATTACAAAGAATAGATTTATTCCTAAATCTGGACAGTACGCTGCTAGTTCTAGTTCTAGAAATTCTTAAGTCTCAACTAGCTACTCACATAGTTATAGATCAAAAAAAGTTTATCTATCAAAATATTTTAAATCTATTTATCATATAGAACCCATTAGACAAATCTGGGTACCAAAAGTTCTGCTTGATAACCTGTCTGGACCCAAGAAAATCTAGGTACCAAAATCATTTTCTGTCTAAATCTGTTTTGTAGGAAACATGCTTGAAAATTTCCTGTAGGAAGATATGGTATTTGTATAGTGGTTTTTCATGTCATATGAAAAGATACTTCTCATGATTTAAGATATTAATCAAAGTTTATGGAGGATATGTCACCTTTGGGGATAACTCAAAAGGAAAGATCATCGGCTTAGGCCAGATTGGTAACACTAATTCAATTTTAATTTCTAAAGTTTTATTTGTTGATGGACTAAAGTATAATCTGTTAAGAATTTCTCAGTTGTGTGATTATGGATATAATGATAAATTTTAAAATGATGCTTTCAATGTATTTGATTCTAAAAATGTTTTGGTATTTGCTACATTAATAAATGAAAATATTTATGTTGTAGATTTTAATTCTTTAGATAAACAAAATGTTACTTTTTTAAATGCTTTTCATAAAGAATCTTGGCTATGACATAGAATATTAGGTCACTAAAATGTGCACTCTCTCAGGAAACTGACTAGGAATGGTTTAGTTAGAGACCTTTCAAAACTAGAATTCCCAACAGATAAAGTTTGTAATCCTTGACAAAAGGGAAAACAACATAAATTTTCTTTCAAATCAAAGAAATAAGTTTCTACTTCTCAACCTCTCGAGTTGGTTCACATGGATTTATTTGGACCATCTAGAGTTTCTAACTTAAATGGGAAGCACTATGTCTATGTCCTTGTAGATAACTTTTCTAGATACACTTGGGTATACTTTCTAGCTCACAAAAGTGAAGCTTGTTCATATTTTGTTAAATATTCCAAGTCTGTAGAAAACCTTAGTGGACTTAGGATCAAGACCTTGAGAAGTGATCATGGCCGTGAGTTCGAAAATCAGGAGTTTGAAACCTATTGCTCACATAATGGCTATAGTCACAACTTATCTCCTCCTAGAACACCTCAACAGAATGGTGTAGTATAAAGAAGAAATAGTACTCTTCAAGATATTGTTAGGGCAATGCTCAATGAATATGATTTACCTATATACTTTTGGGCTGAAGCTGTCAATACGACTTGTTACATTATCAATAGAGTCTTTATTAGACCAATTCTTAAAAAGACCCCTTATGAGCTTCAGAACAATAGGAAGCCTAAGGTTAATTACTTTAGAGTTTTTGGTTGTAAAGTTTTTATCCTTAACACTAGAGATAATCTTGAAAAATTTGCTTCCAAAAGTGATAAAGTAATTTTCCTAGGTTACTCTATAACCAGTAAAGCCTGTAGAGTATTCAATAAGAAAACCAAATGTGTGGAAGAATCTATACACATAAAATTTGATGAAATTAGTCCACATGAACCTAAGACCCCTCTTGAAAATCTTGAAGAAGATATTTCCATTCTAGACCTTAATGACAAAAATATTGAACCTGCTGTTAAGACAACCAATTCTGGAAATTTTTCAGAACCTGCTTTTATAGAACTCAAACCTATAAGTGAACCTAAAATTTCTATCCCTATCTTTTCTAGACCAACTAGGACTCTTAAAAACTATCCTTTAGATGTTGTAGTAGGAGATTTAGATAGAGGGACACAAACTGAAGCTCTTATGAGAAACCAGGTTGAACATCAAGCTTTTCTTTCACATCTTGAACCTAAAAGTATCAATGATGCAATCAATGATGAATTTTGGGTGATGGATATGCAAGAAGAATTAAATCTATTTGAAAGGAACAAAGTTTGGAAACTTGTTAATAGACCTAAGGACACTTTGACCATAGGAACCAAATGAGTTTTTAGGAATAAAGTTGATGAAGCTGGTAACATAGTTAGAAACAAGACTAGACTAGTTACACAAGGCTATAGTCAAGAAGAAGGAATTGACTATGAGAAGACATTTTCACCAGTATCCATACTTAAATCTATCAAAATCCTTCTTGCCTATGCAGCATATTTGAATTTCAAACTATATCAAATGGATGTTAAGAGTGAATCATTAAATGGGTATATAGATGAGGATGTTTTTGTTGAACAACCCCCTGGATTTACAAACCCTCATTTTCAAAATCATATTTTTAAATTATCAAAATCTTTATATGGTTTAAAGCATGCTCCATAAGCTTGGTATGACATATTGAGTACTTTTATTATTTTTAAAGGATTTACAAAAGGAATAGTTTATCCTACTCTTTTTATAAAACGAATTTCCAATGATGTTTTAGTTGTTCAAATTTATATAGATGACATTATTTTTGGATCTTCAAAAAATATTTATGTGTTGATTTTTCTAAAATGATGAAAAACGAATTTGAAATGAGTTTAATGGGAAAACTCAAATATTTTCTTGGATTTCAAGTTTTTCAAAATGAAAATGGTATTATTTTAAATCAAAGTAAATACAAAAAGGATCTTCTAAAATGATTTGGATTGGATAGCACTAAAATTAGTGACACTCCCATGAGTACCACTTGTAAGTTGGATCTTGATGAAGCTAGAAAATCGGTTGATCAAACCACTTATAGAGGAATGATTGGAAGTTTACTCTACTTAACTTCTAGTCGTCCTGAAATTATGTTTAGTGTGTGCATGTGTGCTCATTTTCAAGAAAATCCTAAAGAATCTCATTTAAATTCCGTAAAGAGAATTTTCAAATACCTCAAGAAAACACCGAATCTAGGACTGTTTTATCCTAAAGGACAATCATTTGAATTAGTTATTTATTCTGATTCTGACTTTGGTGGTTGTAACTTAGAAATAAAAAGAACCTCTGGAACATGTCACCTTTTAGGCAAGTCACAAGTATCATGGTGTAGTAAGAAACAGAATTTTGTTGCATTATCTACTACAGAAGATGAATACATAGATTCTTGCAGTTGTTGTGCATAAATTTTGTTGATGAAACACACATTACTAGATTATGGATATCAATTCAGACATGTGCCTATAAATTGTGACAACACAAGTGCTATTAACATCTCAAAGAATCCTATTTCACATTCTAGGACAAAGCATATTGATGTAAGACATCACTTTTTGAGAGATCATTATCAAAAAGGTGATATCACTTTGGAATTCATTGGTACTGAATATCAACTTGCTGATATATTCACTAAACCATTAAATTCTGAGAGAATAGACTACATCATACATGAACTAGGCATGATAAATCTCAAATAGATACCTTACTAGTTATTGTATCAAGTATTACTATTTGATATCTTATTGTGTTATAATTTGCTGTTTCATGATTATGGTTTCCCAGTTACTATCTCACTGTAAAGTTTTATGTTTACTATCTCACCGTAAAGTTTTATGTTTAGAGTCTCACCATTAGAATTTTGTACTTATAGTCTAATGTTTACTGTCTCACCGTAACGCACACTGAAAAGTTCACTCACAGTATCACCGTGAAACTCATTTACAGTCTCACCATAATGACCACGTACGGTCTCACCATAAAAATTATTTATGTTTTTTAACCCGTATCATGGTAATTATCCTTTTTACCTTTTTATCTTTTTGCATTTTTATTTTAGCGACATTTGGTATTCCTAAATGATAAAACAAAGTAAGTATCACTTGCTTCTTCACTCGGGGTTTCTTCTTCCTACCCTTTTCAAACCCTTCTTCATCCCTAAAACCCTTCTCTCGCCCGAACCTTCAGTTAATTACAAGAATGAAATTTCCATCATCATTGACACCTGAGAAGCGCAGCTCGAAGAAGAAGAAGATTACACCTAAGCTGACACCCGAAAGACCTTTAAATCTGAATCTGGTAAACCACATTGTTGTACCTGAGAAAGAGATTTTCCCCAAATGGCTTCTGACTAATAAGTCTATGGTATTGAAATTTTTAGAATAAAAAAGCTGGTTAGAATGGTTCTCGAAGGATGATAGACCCATCTATCCTAGGTTAGTAGCTCAGTTATACCAATACGTATAATTCTCATTTGATTCTGGTGAGAGTTAGGTTGCGAGGAGCTGGGTAAATGGTCATAGATACTCTTTATCTTCGAGGTTATGGGATGCATGCCTTAGGATACCTCATGAAGGAATATGTGAGTATTATCAGAGAGGACCTCCACCTTCAACCGATTTATTTGATCTAGAAGATACCTTGAAAACCATAACTAGAAATGGTACCTAGAGGAGAGCCATTGCTGCTGAATTAGATGGAGAAACAAGGCTTCTATTTAAGTTTGTATAGAATTTGGTCAGTCCAAGAAAAGGTGATTTTGCTGTGTTAAAATATCAAGATATGTTTTTGATTCACCTCATGAAAAATGGGAATAAGATCAACCTGTGCAAGTATATCATTCACCATATGTTTGAGTTGATCAAATTAACATACAATTCAGATTCTCTGTTTTAATCTTGGCTAATATCAGCCATACTTATTGAAAAAGGTGTTGTTGGACCTAATAAGGAAGTTATTATGGACTATGAGTACTACCTCTCAAAAGCTACAATCAAAAGAATGCAGATAAACTGGAATCCTTGGAAAAAGGAATGGGTAGAAGACAATGATAAAATTTATGAGAAATTCAATCCATTATATTATTCCTCAAGACCAAAAGACATTTCTGATCCTGGTTTGGAACCATATGAGATTGTTGAGTATCCTGAAGAAGAGGAAGAAGAGGCTGAAGTTCCACCTAGGGAAGTGGTTATTGTTGAGGAAGATAAGACTATTGTTCCTCATGCAGTTCTTGAATAAGAAGTCCCTTCTCTTAAAGAAGCTGACAATTTGGAAATTCAACCTGAAGTTGTAAAATAATCAATTACCAAAGAATCTGAAAAGCATGCCATGGAAGATCCTATAGTGGAATAGCCTATAGTGGAAGAGTCTATAGTGGAAGAGCCTATAGTGGAAGAGCTACCTATTTTGCAAGAGGTCAATCTTGAGGAACTCCCTATGGAACAATTTTTTCCTTAAATAATACCTTCTGCTGAAGAACAGATGGAGCTATCTTTTTAGCTGGCTAGGAAAGAAATGAGTGAGGAACTCAAAAATGAGTCTATGGATTTAGACCAAGATCCTAAGCCTCTCAACCCTAAGAAGGAGGCACCTGTTGAGGGGGATAAAACCCCAAATCTTGAGTCTGTTGAAGTCTCACATCCAACTAAGTCAAGTACTGTAGACACTCAATATATATTTCCTAGTTTTTATGATGTGAATGATTCTCAGCAGGTTACAGCACATGGACTTGATATCTCCTCCCTATTTCAGTTGAAATCAGTCTCCAATTTTTCACCTGAGAAGGAACTTGAGCCTGTACCAGTCCCTACTCCTGAACCCTTATCTGAACAGCCATCCTTTGTAAGTAAGGATGATCTGAATGAATTTGGTGCTACTCTCTTATCCAGAGTTGAGAAACTCATGAATACCCAACCTCTTCCTATGAAAAATTTAAGTGATAGAGATTCCTCATTGTTATTGGAGAATATTATCTAGAAAATACAACCTAAGATGATCCATGAAATTCAAGAAGTGAGATTTGAAAATAATCTGCTCAGTAATGAAGTAAAGACTCTAAGAAGTATGGTTAAAGACATGCAAAGAGAGCTCCATTCGAGATCTAAATCTGTTGTTCCTCCTATAGAACCTATTGCTCCTAAAATCCCACAAGTTGGTGTGTCTCAGATTCAACCTTATCTAGCATCCATAGATGAAAAGATCGCTGAAAGGAACAAACAAATTGTGAAGGAAATGAAAGAGCTTGTTGCAAAAATGAAGAAACTCACTGATGAGTATACAGGGTGTCTTCAAAAGGTGCTGAATCAACTAAAATCTCTGACAACAGCTCTAAAAGCATCTGATCAATCCTCTAAACCCTCCATTGATAGTGATCTTCTCAGAACTGTAATCAAAGAAGAGCTTCAGAATGTCTTCAGTGGTTTCAATGTGACTTCTTTAACTGAAGTGGTCAAAAACAGTGACAGAGTTCTTAACCTAGTACAAATGCACTCCAAAATTTCTAATGATTCTCAGTAAGATATTGCCAAGAAAGTGGATTTCTACTTAAATAGAATTTTCTCCAATAAAAATATGACAAACCTTTTTAAATACCTTGTAGAAAATCTGAGGATTCCTCCTGTGACTCAAGATTTCAAGAACCAAGTCCAGAAACTCACAGAGTTTACTCGATTGTTGAACAAGTTTATGGAGAACAAGGACGATTTTGAGAAATCCATGCAATATGGTGGAGTGATTATTATAGATTCCATAAAACTTCTGAGGCCCTATCTTTATGTCTAGAGTATATCCATTGTTGCTCCAGCGGCTGCACCTCTCAGACTTGCGCTTCCTACCTTCACCTTTTCTCTAGCCTCAACCACCATGTCTGTCGGACAAGCACTCAATCAGATCAAGCTTGTGATTATTTATCAACAACTACCTAGATCTTCTACTAATCCTACCTTGGCTTCCTCAGTCTTTGAAGGTCTCCCTTTTCCCTCTTTATCAACCACTTCTCTGCCTTCTTCTACCTTGGCCTCTGCCCTTATGGATTCCTCTTCTGCCACTACTACTAAAGGAAAAGAGAAGGCCAATCCATGAAGGAGAACATTGATTACTCTTTTTAGATAGGGATGCTATTGTTTTTGTATTATTATTTTTTGTTGTACTGTCACTTATTTTATATTAATGGACTGTGAACCTTTTTGACCTCTCTTATTTCATCTTTTTGATAATCCAAAAAGGGGGAGAAGTTTCTATATACTATGTTAGAAATTTATCTTTATAGTTGAATCCAATATAAACTTGTATATGATTTTTGATCATCAAAAAGGGCGAGATTGTTGGACTCCTCTTGTATTAATCATGTTTTAATGATCAAAAATCTTATTTAATCAAGTGTTAATGATTACAAATCTTATTCAACCTAGTTAACTTCTATAAATTATATCCAATCATGTGTATTTATGTTTAAAGTTTTCTCATACTTTGAGAAGAGCCATGCAAGATCTTAATTGATCTATTTTCAATTTACCTACTTTATATTATCTTTTATCTACTCTCAAAATACCTTATTTAACAAATTCATAAGTCTAATCCTTTCTATTATCATCTTTATTTAAGTCTGCACAAAGTTACTTTGGAAAGTCTAAGACACCGTGAGTCTGCCACTGGCTATGTATTTCTGACACCATGAAGCTAGAAACCGTGAAGCAGACATAGTAACACCAAACCATAAAGCAGAAACCATGAACAAGACACCATGAACAAGACACCGTGAAGTAGACACCGTGAACAAGACACCGTGAATCAGACACCGTGAACAAGACATTGTGAACAAGACACTGTAACACAAGACACCATGAAGCAGACACCGTGACCATGAGACACGATGACACTCAGACACCGTGATCAACCTAGACACCATGAAGGAGACATTGTTTCCATGACTTACTGTGACACCTTTTCTTAAACTATTTTTTCATTTTTCAATTTAATTTCCAACGGTCATATTTTGTGCTTTTAATGCAACTAATATTAATTAATGTGTGTTGTTGGAATTTCAGGGAACCGTACCTCGTACATATAAAATATAATCATTCCCATTGCCGGAAAAAAGGAGAAATAAAATGAATACCAAGCTACTACAAAACAGAGAAATACACAGAGACATATACATAAGGAAGAAGAAAAGATACACACGTACATGTAGAGAAGAACACACAAAGAACTCAAAGAACACTCATACATATCAAGAAAAGAAGTTCAAAGAGGAGGTTCAAGTGCCACTTGGAATACTCTCTCATTTAAGTTGAACACCTGTATTGGAAGTGAAGAAACAAAACCATGACACTCTGTTTTCGAGACAACTTCCAGAGAAGGACTCCAAGCTACATCTGCTTCAGTCCAGAGGAGTCTAGAGCTGCATTGACATCACACAAGATCTTTCTAAACTCATTTCTATATTCCTGATCTGCTGTGATCATCCTTTTCTTTACATTACGAGCAGTGTGTGCTTCTGTCTGTTTTGACACACATTGACTCCTAAGCTGAACTAGAGGATACTAAAATCCTCACACTATACTCTTTACACCTTTTTGTATCCCACATAGAACTGTGGTAGAGGTCTGAGGACCTAGACAGCTTGGGTGTTGTTGTTGTTGCTTTCCCACGTAGAACTGTGGTAGAGGTATGAGGACCTGGACAGTCTGAGTACTATTGTAACCCCAATACAGGGTGAGGATCAAATTTTTATATAATCTTTTTGAGAGGACTAAGTCTCAGCTTGAGACTGAACCTCTTGGTTAACACTGATGTGCATATTATTTTAATTTAAACTATTTTTCAATATTCCATTGCTATTTACTATGAAACTCAAATATTTTTTAAAGTGACTTTGATAGTTGAACAAGAAACTGTTTGTGATTATTGTGAACCAGTAAGTTAGTTTTTAAAGCTAACTTAATCTTCATATTAAGTTAACTGAGAAATAATCAATCTTTGAGAAACTAATTGAACATTTAAAATCTTTATAAATTCACTATAGTTTAACTTGTTTTGTGAATTGGGAGATTTTAATACAAATCTTTTAAATAGAAAATTTTAATTGGAACTCAATTCACCCCCCCTCTTGACTATCCCCTCCGACCAACACTCTACTACTAGTTTTCTTCATTATATGAATTTAAATTCATAAATATTGATATATAATCTAAAAAATTAATTGTATAATTTTTCACAATGGTTTATTTTAATTATTTATAATGGAGAAACTTTATGCATTTTACAATAGTTTTCACACAAATTCTTTTTTAATCCTAATAATAATCTAATACGAAAATATAGTATAAAGATAATTTAAATATAATTAATTGAATTAAATATAAATAAATAATACTTATTTTACCTTGAAATAAAATTAAAATAATGATTATACTTTTAAATTAATTAATTTATCAAAAGAAATTACAATTTTATATAAAAATATATTTTTTAACTATTCACTGAAAAATACATATTTTTCAAAACATCCCAAATTTAAATCCTAAGTTAATTTTTATATTATGATATAAAAAATGGGGTTTTTTATCAAATAAATATTATAAATTCACTAGAAAATAATTATAATATTTTTTCATAAAAATAAATAGAATTGTTTTTTTGAAGAAAACATATTTTGAAGAACAAAAGGACATTACCAAAAAATGATTGATTTTTTACTAATAATTTATCAATATACTTACCACATATATATATTTAATAAATTATTTAATCATACTCATATCTTTATATTTAATGGAATGGTTAAAATGATCATATTTAAATAATCATTGTTTGTTTGGGTTTGGTATTGTGTATTGCATATTCTATCGAACGTAGTTTTCTCTTTTAAAAATGGGGGGCATTATAAAATGGGTCCCAACACCAATTCAGTACCCTAATCCATGCTCTATCCCAAAATCCCAACTCATCCATCCATCATAGGAACTTTTCACTTATCATGACCTAAAACCATGAGATCTTCTTGGGTACCCTAGGAAGTCTGAACATGGTGTGAGTACAACTCAGTAAGCCACCTCCAATGATTTATAATGAAATTTTCAATAAAATAAAATTGTATATATAAGTATATATAATAAATAAATAATAAATCAAGGTAAAATAAGTTTCATGAGTAAAACATTTTATCAGTTGGCCACTTGGGCCCTTAAGTATTATCATAAACCTCTAACCCATCAAACCTACCTCTTCTATACTGATATTCTAAGCAATCAGCATAGAGTTGAAACATTTTAATTGAAAGGGGAAACCATTAATTAGTTTAGTTATAAAATATCGAGATTTACTAGAACAATTTTCCATGCCATGTCAAATGCTACAAGTGCCAAGTCATCTTGTCGACACCCTAGCAAGGGATAAGGAATTCCATGTCCATCATTTTAAATCAAGGATGTTATTAATCATTTCTATCCATTCTACTCAAGGGTAGGGAATACCATTTACAACATCCTTACCCATGGGTGTGGAGCATCATGTCCACCATTCACAACCGGTAGATATGGAATTTTGTGCCTATCATTCCCATCCAGGAGATGTGGAACGTCATGCCCATCATTACCAATAGTTTTTTCAATTCACAATTTTCAAGGTCCAACCTATGTAGACTTTTCAATATGTTACAATATTAAGGTATTACCTCTTAAATTTATCAACATTCACATGGTCTATCTCAATCAACATCTTTAACCCATTTCATTTCAGGAAATATTTATTCTTTTACCACAACCAAAAGGCTCTTTAATCCATTTACATCACAATAAATACCATTTAACTATTTATAAATTATCCCTATTCATTGTCATAACATCATTAAATTCTAATTAAAGACAAATAAACCCCTTATATCAAACTAACTTGTTCAGCAAATAAGTGTAGTAGATTCAACCATGTAAATCATCTACCTCATTAATTATATCCCATTTTCTCATTTTCCAAGGGATTGAAATACCCCATGGATGGACTTAACCTAATTTCATAGTCTTTAATAGACCCAATGGGGTCTGTGAGAGATTTAAAATACCATTTTAAGGCCGAAATAATGTTTCTAAGTCAAAAACAAAAATATAGAGTAAGACAGGGAAATATAATAACCACATACACCAGAACAACATCAACACTATGGGAGAAATCTTGTAAACCACCTACCTCAATCTCATAGATAATAAATCTCCCAAAATTGGCCCCTTATTTGAACTAAAACAACTGATAACACAAAATAAAATTATTCCCTAGAAAAAATAGGGTTTATGATCTTCATAAGAATAGAAATCAACCAAACTTGATCCTTTTGGAAAAATCAAAGAAAGAGGAATTATATAATTACCTAGATATTCTATTCATGATAAAAGAAACTTCAAATTCCAAAGATTTGAAGTAGAATGATTCTTGGAAGAGAAGAGAGGGATTGGTTCTCAAAAAAGTCTACTAGAATAAGACCATACTACCAAAGCACCTGTAAAAATAGCATGGTATTACTCCGAATAATTATCTAACTATAGTCCACAAAACAAACTGAATTATCTTCAAAGGACGCATCCTCATCAAGCTCAAAATCATCAACATCAATCACATGAAAGGTTTCAGGGTGATATTGTCAAATTTGTGACACATGAAAAACATCATTCATTGAACTATACCATTATGGAAGATCCAACTGATATTTTATCGGTCTGATCTTCTCCAAAATGATTAATGCCCCAATATACCTAGGTGTTAACTTACCCTATTTCTAAATTTAATGGTGACACAATCTCATTAAAACCTAAAGTAATACATATTCACCCACTATAAACTCAATTGGTTGATGATGTAGATCATCATTCGACTTATATCTACTCTATGTGACAGGCATATTCTTCTGAATCAACTAAACATGCCTTGATGTGTCATGAATGAGACTCGACCCCAAAAACACTGATTCTACTACTTGCAACCAATACAAAGATGATTTACAAGACCTTCTATATATTGTCTCATATGGTTCCATATATATATTCATCTGATATCTGTTGTTATATGTGAAATCAATAAGCACTAATTTCTTCTCCCAAGTTCCACCAAAATATATGACGCATGCTCTCAACATGTCCTATAACACTTGGGTAATACATTCTGACTTCCTTTCTATCTGTAAGTGAAAATATGTACTAAAAAACACTAGAGTATCCAATATTGAAGTAAAATGGGGGTCTCAATCTGAAACAATACTCTGAGGTACCCCATGTAATTTCACTATCTCCCAAACATTAAATTCACCCAACTGATCAATGGTGAACATCTCCCTAGTTGGTAATAAATGTTCTACCTTTATTAAATTATCTATAATCAACCATATCACGTCATTACTATGATTATTCCTTGCTAATACCGCCTCAAAAACAATTTTAACATCATCCCATTTACATTTTAGAATGGGAAATATCTATAACAAACCATTAATTCACTAATGCTCAGCCTTCACTTGATGATAGGTGTAGCGCCATTTCACAAAACACATTATCTCCTTATTAATTCCTAACCACCAATACTATCTACAAAGGTCGTGGTGCATTTTGGTAAAACAAGGATTCACTGCCCACTTCAAAGCATGAAACCCAAGCATCAACTCCCCACACATATAACTAGGAACAATAATGTGGCTGTGAATGTGAATGATCTCATCATCATCGATGGTCCAGTAAGGAGGTAGCACCCCACAATCAAAGATGTCCCTCATCACCAAAAATTTTATCCCCTGATATAGCCTTTCCTTGATCTGGCTCAAAAGATATGGTAGAATTTATGAGGACATTATATTATTCTTCTCTCACACCTCAGGATCACCTATGCGCTTCTTAGTGAACAGGTTCCTCATATTCCACTCAGAATTCAACTCCTGAACCACCTGAGTTTGTGCCTTTTGAATCAAAGAATCTTCAATAATGTTTCCCTTCACTAGTATATAATCAAGTTCAAAATCAAAATATTGTATATATTCAACCCATATCTACTTCTAAATATTTATATATCACTAATAAAATATATTTTTGATATTTTTATGTTCATTATAAATAATAGACATATCACTATGGAGATAATGCCACTAACATTTTAAGTCAAGAACTATTGTGGCTAACTCGAAGTCATGTTTAGGGTAGTTTCCTTCATATAGACTAAATTTTCATGATACATATTCCATGACTCGGTCTCCTTTAATCAACATTGCCCCATGTTCAATCCTAGATGCATCACAGTATTGGGTCTGATATTTACTCGACTCAAGTAAAATCTGAATCAGTGATGTGGTCCAAATACCCTTAAATTACTAGAAAGTGTTATCACATTCATAAAACCATTAAAAATAGATTTTATTCTTGGTTAGGATTGTGATTGATGATTTTAGATGAGAAAATTATTTGATGATCCTTTTTTATTAACCTACCAAATCCAAAATTCTTAGATATCAAAAACATTCTTGAGATGCTCCCAAGAAACAACTTCTCTAACTTTCTAAGAGTCCACTAACACACCATCCTTAGAGATGATGTGACCCAAGAAATATAACTTGTCGATACATAAATGAAACTTACATATCTTGGTATATAGCCTATTCTATCTTAGAGTTCCCATAATAATGTCAAAATTTTTGGCATGATCATATTGATTATGAGAGTACACCAATATTTCATCAACAAAGACAACCACAATTTGATTCGCATATGGGTGAAATATTCAGTTCATCGAGGCTATAAAAGTTACAACAGTGTTCATAAACCCAAATGGAATTAGGAAGAAATCATATGATACATACTTAATTATGAAAGTAGTCAAAGGTATATCAGAAGGTATCACTCTCAACTGATGATACCCTAATCTCAAATAAATCTTACAGAACACACAGGAACTACCTAGATGGTCCAAGATATCATCAAAACAAGAAAGATTATATCAGTTCTTAATCACAAATGGTTAAAATTCTACTAATTGATACATGAATGCATTTTTTTTATCATTATTAAGTTGAAAACCGGTGATCCACAATATGAAAGATTCATGCAGATGAATCCTTTATCCTCCTACCCCTCCAACTGGGTTTTAAACTCATGAAGTTATGTTAGTGCTATTATGTATGGTGGAATATAAACTATATCAGTTCCTAGAATTAGATCAAGTGTAAACTCAGTTTCCCTATTAGGCGTCAATCATGATACCTCATTAGGAAAAAATATCCTAAAACTAATCCACTACTAGAGAGAAGACATCATTATCCACTCCCCCATCATTAAGAAAAATTCTCACAACCTAGGCTATGAGCGTAGCTAGTTTCTGAAGAACTAGCCTTGCAGGGCCTACCTAGATATTCCATTCCCCATGAAAATCATATGTGTTTCCCTCAGGAGATGTAAAGGCCACTCTCTTATGGTAACAATTGATGTGATGTTGAAATAATACAAACCAGTACATTCCAAATATCATTTCAAAACCTAACATTTAAAGAATTTATATTTTATAAAGAAAATAGTACCCACCAACCTCAAGGAAATTCCCTTTATAATGAAATATTCCTTATAATCGTGCCCCCAATGGTGTGTTGATCAATATAACCCCACATATGAACTCTACCGTCATAACCAAACCATTTACAAGTTAAGTAGATATAAAATAATGAGATTATCGTGTGTCAAATAAATAACTAGAAAGTGTAAAATCTAAAAGAATCATACCTAAAAAAGTCCATGTCCTAACCTCACTTCCAATGGGTGTAGGAAAAACTTCTTTCAATTGTCCTATTAATCTACTCTATGCTCCTGCATGATCCCCATATACTATAACACTTAGATAATATATATTCTCTTGTACTGAATCACCTCATTCTCTACCTCGACTGATATGTCCAATAGAACTCTAATTACTAGACCGATACTAGGTAGAAGATCCCCTACTAGTGCTTTGTAATGATCTAGGTCCTCTATCACTACTCAAATAAAAATGGATCCTACAAAACCTATGTATATTTCCTATTATTTTTCAATATATAGACACCACTGGTGGTCAGGGACACTAACCACGCATGTGTCTCGACATTCCACACTAATAGAAAAGCACTTAATTACTTCTCATAGAGGATAGTCCTCTCCCATATCCACTCTATCTACCACAT
The DNA here is from genome assembly GCA_963277665.1 of Viscum album. Classification (NCBI taxonomy): domain Eukaryota; kingdom Viridiplantae; phylum Streptophyta; class Magnoliopsida; order Santalales; family Viscaceae; genus Viscum; species Viscum album. Next base: position 325,951,184 of record OY728126.1, on the reverse strand, counting down.
CCATGGTGAAATCCATCATAACAACTCTTCTTACTATTACAATATGCATGAACTGATATCTCGAATGAAACTATCTTCCCACCACAGGAATCCTCCTTCGGGTTCCCATAAAAAATGGGAGACTAATTCACTACCTCAGAAAAATTATTTAAGTGAAATATATTCACTTTGGACTTGATATTGAACCTAAATCCATCATAAATGTGTATTTTAATAGTTGACTTATCTCCTATAAACATTAAAGAGAAATTATATAATTTAATTAAGTAACCAGAATAATTTTTCACCAATATGCTTCCCTAGGTCAATTGCATAAACTTGACAGTTTTCTCTTGTAACAATCTCTAGATAAATGTTTTCTAGGTACATATCCTCAAAATACTTCCATACTATTCCTTGAAAATGCTCATAATAAGCCATAATATCCCACCATCACTTATTTTTTCCTCTTAATATATAAGTTACTAACTTGTCCCTTTATTTGGAGGGGTTTTCAAGTGATCTAAAATCATTTTGATATACTCGATCCAGAACTCTGCTACCTTAGGTCCACCCTCTATAGAAAATATTTAAGGATGATGCAGCTATAACTCCCTTGTTAGATCAAATATACATAGCACAACCATCTCTAGATCTCTTTAAATGAATTTTATAAAATTATTGAAAATTTACTAGAACTACCCTGCATCCCCATCCCTTGGAACCAATAAGGGCTCTGGTCCCACTATCGGAGGCACGATCACACAAATATCCTCATGTATCCCTACTAGATATCATCATCATGGTACCATATATCTACAGTGAAGAAACATAACTTAGGAAACATGAAATATAACTTTAAAATTTACAAAAAAAGTGGGGTGTTCACAACTATCCATATTAAGTCACTTCACAAACATTATCTGAACTGATACAACCGCAACACTTTCACTACCCCCAACCATCCCTATCTTGGTTCATGTCTAACTTAGGATAAAACAAAGCATCCAAATTTTAAATCCTCATTCAACATGATTTAACCATTTTAATAAACATATTTTATTCATAAAATTGCAATTTCTTTATTATGACCTATTTTCATAAAACCAGAAGAGAGACAGAAAATCATTTTCAATTCTCAAAACACAACTATAACATGTATTATCATGGGTGCATAATATGATTCATGTCACATAAATCCCTGAGTGCCTAAAATGATGCATTAATATACAATCTCATTACTTATTGTACAATGATTAAAATATTAGAAATCAATAACACCACAGTATATGTGTATCAAACAATGTGAAATAATATCCAATTGTAATAAGAAAATATTGAGAATAATAATCCCACCCTATAAACTTAGATTTTCCCCCTCACATGGGTAAGCTAATCCCATGCATAGGATCATTTCTAAGGCATGTAACATCTTAATCTCATGTCTACCTTTTTCAAATATTAATATTAAAGAAAATAAAAATATCTCTGATACCACTTTACCAGAGTAATACAATAGTTTAAATAAAAAAAATTAATAACCATGGAAATAAAGATAAACCACCAACCATAACCATGAATCTTAATATAAAACCAAAAAATTGGGTAAAATTTCTACAAAAGAGTACAACTAACATGTCATGTAATAATCATCTCATGCTTCAAAAGAAACACAAAAAAACATACACTGGCATTCCCTAAAATGGGTCTCGACGCCAGTCTAATCCCCTCATCCATTCTCCATCCTAAAAACCCAACTCATTCATCCATCATAGGAAATTTTCCCTAATCATAACCAACAACCATGAAACCTTCTCAGGTACCCAAGGTGTAAATACCCAAACCCCAGTATACCAGATCTAGTGCCTTAGTTTATTACATTGGTATGACTATAAGGAAGTCGTATACTGAAGGACCGAATAGTTTAGTAGTTTAGGAAACCAGATTACATACATGATCTTTTCATTACAAATTTAAAGTAAACCAACATAGAAACTCCAATGGTAACACCCAAATAATCTTTTATTAACCCTGAAAGTCATTAAAAATAAATATCTTCACATCATAGGGAAAAATAAAACAAAATAAAGGGGTGTGATTAGATGCTCAGTAAGGGTAATCAATACATAAGAAGATTTCATAAATAAACATAAACAAAAATTCAGGTTGAATAACTAAAAACTCAGGCTATTAAAACATAATTTTGAGCATAAAATGGTAGGATTATAATCTAATTGAATAATTCCATAATAAAACCTAACCATGGATATTATACTAGTTGAATAATCATGTGTAATATCAATTACTAGTTTCATAATGAGGGAAATTCCAAATTATGGATATCTAAAACATACCTTTAAGGCTTCATGCTAGGAATATATTATTGTCAAGGCTTCATACCAAGAATCTAATAAATGGGTTAGGCCTCATCCAAAACCATTTTTAGTTTGTCTCATGAGACCTACAGATGCACCAAGGGGCTATAACAGGACCCAACCTACAATTAATAATTACATTGATTTATTCATATGAAAGGTTTAAAAAATAATAAACATATACATTCATATTGAAACTAACATATTAAATGTAAATAACTTTCCCCAATCGGTAAACATAAACACTAACCATTCGGAGTAATATGTGAATGGTATCAAGATAGAACATTCATAGTCAAACTAATAATAAACCATTCAATAAAATATGGTATATGATATCATAAAATATAAATCCCAAATAAACATATGAATCAACAAGGGTGTTGAAATAGATGAAAATAATCTTATAAATTCATCGAGTAATTCTTGAGAGAAATACTCTTTTACTTTGAAAAGAAGAGTTCTTTTGGAAAAAATATTTATTTAAAACCATGAGTGAACTACGATAGATTTTCTATAATAAAATGAGTGATTTTAGAAAAAATAATGGTATATTTAAACAAATTATAGAGTACAATTGGAAATAGGTAGGAATTCAGGAAGTTCCCATTAAATTGGTCTTGTGTATTGGAAAGAATTGAGAAAGGTCCTTTTAAAAATGTAACTCCCCATCAAAAAAAAGAAGGATTATGATTGGTAAAAATATATAGAACATTAAAACATAATTTAGGATGATTAAATAAGAATAATTAATAATTTCATTGGGTTAAAGAGAGATAAAGTGTGAATCTAGATGAAAAACAAAGGTTCGAGGAGAAACTCTTACCATATATCTGAATGTGTTCTACACTTGACTTTAATATCCTGGATAATAAAATTAAATCCATTAATTAATTAATTAAGAACCGTATATACATGTATTTGATTTAATATAATTTTATTAAGTTCACTTATGGCCTTTTTATGAGTTATAAGATACAATTTTATTTTTTGGGGGTGTTCGTTTCTTTGGTTTTCATGATCGGTATACTTGTATATGAGTTTGGATGTTCGTGTGAAATGGGTATAATTATTACAAATTTAATTTATATGATATTAATGAAAATTTTTAATTTTAAATGGTTATATATATCATTTGGTTATATGGTATGTGTATAAATCATTAGATAAGACATTTAGTGATAATTGTTTGCATTATTACGGCGGTTATTGATCATAACGAACTCATTTTGTATTATCATTTAGTATTATATAAATATGTTACTTCCAAAACATAATAAAGGTTTTCATACATATATTATTGTATTTTTTAACCATAAAAATGGTTTCATTACCATCCTTGAAGGAGAAATTGAAGAAAAAAAATCCGCCATCCATAAAGGTTGTAAATCGGCACCTTTTAGATGATGATTTCGTTTTTAAAATAAAATAGAGATAGAAAGGATTTTGAGTAAGTATATTCAATTAATATGATATCATTCTGGTATATAGATTATACTGGATTTATCATTCTCATTTAGATATAGGAGGTGAGGAGATAATAATAAAAGAAAAAAATTTGAAAAGAAACCGAAAGAAAAAGGAATAGGATTTTACCTCTTGAATACTCCTCCTTGAGAACCTCCTTAAGGGGATTGGGTTTTTCTTTTTGTCAATACCAAGAGCTCATGGACATGGGGGAGAGTATTGGGTAGAAATTTGACAAGATTATAGGCTTATAGGTGTGAGGTGAAGTGGTGGTGAGGGTAGTATTTATAGTGGGGGCGATGGGTGATTTCTCATTGTTTTATTCATTATTTTATTCATTGTTTTATTATTTTACTCAAGACAAGCAATAGTGTTGATTCTTGTAACTAAATACAGTAATAAGTGCATGTGGGTTCGAACCAAGGGTGCTTACATCATCTAAACATAACCTATAACTCAATAAATCGTGTATTTATAATTTATCGTAAATTATCGTATTTTACTATTCACAAACACTACTGGAAAAACGACCTATACCCACGGTTCAAAACCATGGGTATAGCCCCCAAAACCATGGGTATAGGTTGTACCCACGATTTTGGGAACCGTGGGCTGGAACGGCGTCCGGATAGGGGTCTTGACCTATACCCACGGTTTGGTACAACCGTGGGTATAGGTGTGTCACACACCAATATTCTGTTCTATAGTATGGTCTGACCCACGGTTTTCAAACTGTGGGAAATTTAAATTTTTCAAAAATTGAGGGCAGTAGGTTTCGAACTCGCGCCACAAGTAACGACTCGACGCTGTAACCCAACAGTGGACCAACCGACCTGACGAATTTATATGTATATACAGGTAATTTTATTATAATATATTAATACTAATGTTGTTATCTAAAAAAACCGGGACCAGCGGGTTTCGAACATGCGACCTGGAGGGAATGACTAATAGCGAACCAACTAAGCTACGAGGATTATGTTCATATAATTATACTATTTTATACTTATATTAATACTGTTGTTATATTTGAAAATTTCAATGACCGAGATTCGAACACCGCACTTCACAACAATGAACAGAGATCTAAACCAACGAAGCTACCGAATTTATATTTATAAAAATTGGCATCAGTATATTTATATTTTTTAAGGCATTGTTCTCGCGTAAAATTTATTTTTTCCCGCACAACTTTTTTCCCATTTTTCCCCCGCCATAACGCGGGAAACCTATACCCACAGTTTTAAAAAACCGTGGGTATAGGTCTTTGAAAAAAATACCCCATATTCCCACGGTTTTTAAAAACCGTGGGAATAGGTCTTCACAAAAAAAACTATGCCCACGGTTTTGGAAAAACCAAGGGTATAGGTCTTCAAAAAACACCTATACCCACGCTTTTGTCGAAAACTTTGGGTATAGGTTCCTATACTATCTTATACCCACAGTTCTAGAAAACTGTGGGTATAGGGGGGACCTATACCCACGGTTTTGTGGAAAACGCTGGGTATAGGCCCAATTTCCAGTAGTGAAAAATTCAAGTATTTTAGAAAAATCCCAAAAATTCATGCTAACCATTTTTTTATGTTTAAAATTCAAAAATGAACTCCATTTTTTGAAAATAAATTTTCTTTCAAATCATTATATTAATCATAAAATTTTAAAAAAATATTTATGTTTTATAAAAATACTGATACTTAATTAATAATTTCTAAAACATTTATTTAATATGATATAATTATATCATACTTTCAATTATAAGATTCCTAAATTATATTTATACATTCTTGGGTGAGGTTACTATTTATTTGGTTGATTTACTATTCATAAGGGTCATATTACTATTCATAAGGGTAACAATACAATGCAAAGGGGTCAAGTTACTATTTATCAAAAATTAAGTTGATCCTATCAGATGCTAAATATCATACTAATTGCAACCATGTATGTCCATTTTTTGATATTAAATTTGTCATGACCCCCTCCCCACAAGGAGTACCCCTCCTAGTCCAGCAATGTGAGAAGAGAGGTAATGGACCCCGAGTCCCACCTTTAGTAGGCCCTGGGTTGGAAACTAGAACCGAGGGTATAGAAAACACAAAAATGGGAGGCATTACCCTCTAAGAGAACACATGAGAAAGAGAGATATAAGACAGAAACCATCCAAATCCAACTCAGACAACAATATACAAGAAATCCCAAGTACACATATGTAATGTCATGAAAAACTACTACAACAGAAAGGGGAAACTGTAAGTACCCAAAAGAAAGTAAAACAGCAGCAAACCCAAGACCAAACATCTCCTATAACCCCAAGATAGTAGAAACCAGCTTGATCTCCAACCTGCTCCAAGTGACCTGAAAAATAGTTTATATATACATAGGTTGAGTATAATAGTATACTTAGTAGGATTCTCCTCAGATCCTCTCATGCAAAAGTAAAGAAAACATGCTAAAGCACAGTGAACAACAAGTGAAACTAACTCATCACCTAAATAGGTATACTAAGTTCCTAGCCTCACCAGGGATACTCTCACCAAGTATTGCATACAAGATTATATAATATAATAAATAATATCAAGGGTACCCTGCTACTACTTCCTCAATGGTTTTCCACTTTTCCCCAATGTCGCATGTCCTAAGCCATCTCTCTCCAAAAAGGCTTTCCCGTAGAAACCTGGGCAAAGCATCACAACATGCACCTCATGTCACAAAACCACCATGTCCATGTAAGAAAAGTAACCGGGTAGTTTTCGGGAGCCACCACAGCTCTCATAACGTGTATCATACATCAGGAATTATACCTCAAGCCATTACATCCCACACACTGAATAAGGATCCTGAAGCCATCATATCCTATACATGTTACACCTATAGTATTCCATATGAAACTATATCATTAATATATGTGTTTGAATAACTACAATCCATTATATCCCTCTACACACATATACGGGGAAAACTAACCGTTGTGCCTTCCAGTACAAGTAACTACCAAGAGAAGAGATTGGGGCCAAAGGGGGTAGTTAGCCATCCATCCTTCTACCAGAATGTTGGGGAAAACACCCCCCAGGTCTTAGAATCCCCAAGGTGTCAGTTTCCCTAACTGATGGGGTGGAGTAGCTTATAGAAACACAAAAAGTATAGAATATACTATATCTCACAACCACACTATGGGCATAACATAGTCTTAGAATCAATTACAGCTAATGTCTCTTGGACTACCTTCTGACACTTCTAGGACTAGGTATCCTATAAACACACCACCATTTAAAGAGCTTTATTACATTAATTCATTCCCTTTTTATCAGTTGTACTTTATGTTAATTAATTCCTTAAACATTAATTAACCATTAATAATTTCCACATTATATTTCATTAGAATCACACCCAAAGTCCAATGTTCCTTTAAAATTTCAACCTCAGCATTACGCCCCAGCAAGATCCAACCCCATGGGTTAACATTAGTTATTCAATCATTTATTAACAACATTATTACTTTCCCATATTCCCAGGCATTCTAAAAAATCATTCTAAGATACTAGACACAATGGGACCAACATGGTGAGTAGATGAAATACTCTTCGAGTCTTTGTCGACTATAGAAAGAGAGTAGACCCATCCCCCCTCAAGAAGATAAACACAAAAAGTAGGTGGCATACCTCGCGTGTCTTTTCCCCTTTTGGAAGGAGGGTAAGAAAACCAGCTGCCTTCAGTGGTGGGGAAATTAAAGAAGATAAACTACCAACAAGAAATAGTAAGAATCCAAACATTCATATCCAACCCATTCAATCATCTCTGGTGTCCTCCCCAACACCCACATGCATAAATCAATGCATCTCTCCACTCTAGGCGTCAACTATTTCCACAACCAATAGGCCTCTCTACCCCCACATATCACAACAGCCTTACAGGCTTACATCACAACACAAGCAGCAGGAAAAAAAACATCATGTGAACTGAGATCTTATACCTTAAGAAAGAAATAAAGTAACTCAAAACCCTACAAGGAATTATCTTTTATCAAACAACTAGTTCTTTAATCCATCTTGAATTAACCGATTTATTATTTTCAGGTTCCAACTACGGAGAACCTAAATAGTAATCTATCACAAATTTATTAAACATGCTTACTGCATCAATTTAATTAACATCAAATTACAATAACAACAACCAGATTCATTTACATGCCTCTTTATCTTTATCCAAATAATTGTCAATTAATTCCATCTTTACATTAATTACCAATTTCCATCATGAATGAAAATCTCAACAAAGGAATAATAGATATCACACTATCTATAAAAACAAGAGGTGATAACATATGATCGATATCAATTTATTTATTCAGTTCAAATATTTAATATGTAAATTATATTGTGATCAAGTGGGATAAAACTTGCTAACTCTACATTTTCACGTAAAACAATAGAGATGCAAAGAATACCCTACCTCAAACAGTTCTTGATGTTATTTATATGAGAATGAGCCACACAACAGATAAAGATCTCCTCTCCCGTGACAATTATATCCACCCAAAGATATAGACACACCACTACACCGGTCGACACCCAAGAAAAGTCCATTATGAAAATGGAGATAGAATTCCATAAAAGTTAAAGGATAAATATAATAATATGAACCCAAAATAATGACGATAGACCATACCTTATATCGAATATTGATCGATACTACTTGGTTGCATCAAAAAAACATAGGGGAGCCAATACAAGGAGGAAATTTTGATCACACAACTCATACGGGAAGGAAATAAAGGTTTGAGCATCTCACACCCAAGAACATGGAGGATGAACATGGGAGGAAGATATCTCATCACTTTAGAAGATTTAACAGAGCAATGGTTTAAGATACGCTTGATTTTCCATTAAAAGTGGATTGCATTAAACCACACGGTTTAACCAAGTAAAAGAATCTTGAGCCTTAGGAAAATTAATATAGGAGTTATGGCCTTTAAATCGGCCTTATAGTACTTAAAACAAGGCTTTAATTGCATTTTATGTCAAAGGAAACATCAAAGAGGGGAACTATAAGAAGCTGGAAACACTGTTCAAAGAACATGAAATTTGGAAAAAAAAATTGAGGCTACCATTGGAACCTCACCGTTCTAGAAACATTGTTCATGAACTCAAAATTAGGAAAGGGAAATAGAGGCGACCATTGGAACCTCACCATTCTGGAAACACTATTCATGAACTCGAAATTTGGAAAAGGAAATAGAGGCTACTATTGGAACATCACCATTCTGGAAACACTATTCATGAACTCGAAATTTCACAAAGGAAATAGAGGCTACCATTAGAATCTCACCATTCTAGAAATACTAATCATGAACTCAATATTTGGCTAAGGAAATAGAGGCTACCATTGGAACCTCTCCGTTCTGAAAACATTGTTCATGAACTCAATATTTGGAAACGGAAATAGAGGCTACTATTGGAATCTCACCATTCTAGAAATACTATTCATGAACTCAAAATCTGGCAAAGGAAATAGAGGCTACCATTATAACCTCACCGTTCTGGAAACACTGTTCATGAACTCAAAAATTGGCGAAGGAAATAGAGGCTACCGTTGGATCCTTATCATTCTGAAAACACTGTTTATGAACTAAAAATTTGGAAAAGGTAATAGAGGCTTCTGTTGGAACCTCACCATTCTGAAAACACTATTCATGAACTTGAAATTTGGAGAAGGAAATAGAGGCTACCATTGGAACCCTTGGAAAAAGAAATAGAGGATACCATTGTAACCACACCGTTCTGGAAGCATTATTCATGAACTCAAAATTTGGCAAAGGAAATAGAGGCTACTGTTGGAACCTCACCATTCTGGAAACACTATTCATGAACTCAAAATTTCACAAAGGAAATAGAGGCTACCATTGGAATCTCACCATTCTAGAAATACTATTCATGAACTCAATATTTGGAAAAGGAAATAGAGGCTACCATTGGAACCTCACAGTTCTGAAAACATTGTTCATGAACTCAATATTTGGAAACGGAAATAGAGGCTACCATTGGAATCTCACCATTCTAGAAATACTAATCATGAACTCAAAATTTGGTAAAAGAAATAGAGGCTACCATTGGAACCTCTCCATTCTGAAAACAATGTTCATGAACTCGATATTTGGGAAAGTAAATAGAGGCTACCGTTGGAACTATTCACATAAGTCTATCGTTGGAACTGCTCACAAGGATACCGTTGGAACTGTTCACATAAGGCTACTATTGGAACTGTTCATATAAGCCTACCAATGACACTGTTCACATAAGGCTACCGTTGGAACTGTTCATATAAGCCTATGGATGACACTGTTCACATAAGGCTACCGATGACATTGTTCACAGAACTGGAAACACTGTTCATAGAACTGTAAATTTGGAAAAGTATTGGGGATATGTCACCTTGACCTCCTAGAACACCTTAGACACTAGATTTCAGAAAAGTAATAGATTGGAGAGGTCCAGGCCATTACACAATTCATAGAAGCAGCAAAATTATGTTTAATGGATAGGTTATAACTATATTTTTTAAATAATTATAGTAACCGAGTGTTGTTTCATAGAGACTCGGTGTCATGTGCATTACATTCTATATTAAATTTAATTGTAAATACTTTGGGTGTTACATTCTCCCCTCATTCAATAAATTGAATCCTCACAATTTGATATAAAAATTTGAAAAATAGAGGTTGATATTTTGAAAATTTATTTGTGGGAAACCAACATTAAAAATAGGGTTATAGAACATACTCTTAATAAGAGGTAAGGTGTAAATGAAAAGGTCACCACAAAATTAGGCTTTAAAATATGATAACATTAGTTTAAAGTGAAAACTTATCAATGGAAGAGAAATGTAACCATCAAATTCTAATGGAGAGTGATAGATAACATGGTCGTTAGAAATCTAAACATCATAAAACCATAAATCTATGATCGGTTAAAAGACCATTGATTTCATAAAAGTAAAAGTAATTTAATGACATTTTTGTTCCAAAATAATTTTCCTAGAGTTGAGTGTATCTTTTACTATCCAGAGAAGCACTTCAGAAAATAAACTTACTTGATGATATAATCTCATCCTTTGGTTGTGATTCGATCTATCTCCATTTCATTTCATATACCAAAATATTGATATTAAAGATGAATTTTTATACCTAAATCACTTTGATCAAATTATCCATAAGTAATTCCTCAGGCCTTTAAATTTTTATTGAAATAAAATTGTTGGAACAGGTTATCCAAAATCATACTTTAGTCTTAATCCATTCTGTAATTATTTAACCATAAGACTCGTTCAAATTATGTATGTCCAAAATTTAATGTCTAAAGAATTAGAAGAAAGATAACTTAACATCATATTTTCCTCCAAAAAACATAATGTATATCATTTTATCACATACCAAACATATTAATACCTTGATTACCTTTAAACCATTATAAAACATGCATGCTTTCAATTCCTTAAATAAGTACTGCAGTAAAACATAATTCATGAATCTAAAAAAACAAATACATTAATTATTCCACTTTGATTATAGTAATAGCATAAGTTTGTCCTTGATCCATTTTCTTCTTTTAGGTTATATTCCCTTGGTGATTAGGGAATTCATTTTCATAATTCCCCATATCCTTATAGTTGAAGCATTGGACAATATAAAATTCTTTCTTTCCCTTGTAATCTTGAGCATAGTGGATTTTTTCACCACACTTGAATCAAACTCCTTTTCCTTTTGAGCATGTACAAATGTGTTTCCTTACACAAGTATCAAATGTTGTAAAATCAATCTTTCCCTTCTTTTATTTATTCGTATTTTTCTCCATTGTCCTCTTTTTCTCTTGTTTACCTTCAGAACCATAAAACTTGAAGAATTATTTATCTATCTTGATAGAACAAGATATTATATATTCATATGATGAGAATGTTTGGGAGAATAATTCACATCATATAATTGTCTTAATACCATAAAAGAAATGGTCAATCTTGCACTTTGGATTATGTATGTAGTCCACAACATGTCTTTATACCCTTTTAAATTTGGATTCATACTTAGAAACATTTTTATCCTCTTTCTGTCTTAGGCTCAATACTTAACTCTCCATATCTACTCTCTTTTCTCAAGGGAAATATTTTATCTATGAAAATTTCCTTAAAATATATCCATTCCATGTTTTCAATTTCTTCCTCCTCCTTTTTGTTTTGGATTAGTGAGCACCATTGATCTTCATCTCCCAATAGATGATAAACATCCATGAAAACCTTCTCTCTTTCATTAATTCTTAATGTGAGAAATATCTTCTCTAAGGAACTTATCTAATACTCAGCTACAAATGGGTTTGTAGTCCCATTGAATGATAGAGGATATTGTCTCATAAAGAGGTATAACATTGATCCTACACATTGTGGATTAGGATGATCCATATGGGTAAGGTTATTGTTCATAACCTGAGTTATTTATCCCAGTATAGCTATAAGTTTCTCAGCACCAGTTGCAACTCCAATACCGACATCATTATCTTTCATAGGAGGGAAATCCCTATATGGGATACGTGCATTTATATGGTTTTCATTACTTTCACTAGACACCATTTCTAAATAATGTCATACACCAAATTAGGTTATAAATTGTAATTTATAATCTCAAACTATAAAAACACTTAACATAAATTGGATTTTGATGCATAACAAATCTCATAATCATAAACATGGTTTTTTTGGGGACATATTTACTTTTAAATCCTTCATAATGGTCTGTAAATAAAATGTGACTTATACTAAGCATATCCCTTGGTAGTTTCAAACTAGGTACTCATTAAGGCTCTTTTTTGTGTACCAAGTTACCCTAAGTCAGGCCTGGGACACCTTGTCGTAGTTTTTACCCTTAGGTGCATTTATTCCAGAACCATGTCCACTTACAGTATCTAGGCAGGTTTGTATTTCTAGGAAGTTCCACATAATCTCTACCTTACCAAAACTCTAGTATGTTCTTTTATTTTAATCCTAAAATTCTATCTTAAGTTTATGTTCCAAAATCTATGTTTTTTAAATCTATTTTCCAAGGTTTCTACAAAACTTCCTCTAATGCCAACTGTAAAGACCCCACCCTAGTAGCCTAGAGCCAATGCCTTACTTTATTACATTAGTATGATTATAAGGAAGTCATATACTAAAGGAACAAATAGTTTTTCATTTTTGGAAACAAGATTACACACATGAACTTTTCATTATAACGTGAAAGGAAAAACAACATACAAACTCCATTGGTAACACCCAAAAACTCTTTGATTAACCCTACAAGACATTCATAATAAACATCTTCGCATACTGGGGAAAAATAAAACATAATAAAGGGGTGAGATCATATGCATTGTAAGGGTAATCAATACATTGGATGCTTTCATATATAAATATAAACAATATTTCATGTTGAATAACTAAAAACACATGTCATTAAAACATAATTTTGAGTATAAAATGGTATTAATAGTAGAAGATTGAATAATTCTATAATAAAACTTAACCATGGATATTATACTAGTTGAGTAATCACATAGAATGTCAATTAATAGTTTTATAGTGAGGAAAATTAATAAATATGGATATCTAAAACATACCTTCAAGGCTTTATTCTAATAATCTATTATTGTCAAGGATTCATGACAAGAATCGAATAAATGGGTAAGACCTCAGCCAAAACCATATCTAGTTTGTCTCATGAGACCTATTGATGCACCGAGGGGCTATAGAGGACCCCACCGGAAATTTACTAAGTCCAATTCTTTCCTCATATAAAAGGGGTGAAACATAATCAAAATATAAATTCATATTGAATCTAACATATTAATTTTAAATAACTTTCACCAATCAATAAACATAAACACTAACCATTTAGAGTAATATGGTGAATGGTATCAAGATAGAACATCCAAAGTCAAAATAATCATAAACAATTAAATATAATATGGTATGTGATATCATAAAATATTAATCCCAATTAAACATAATAATCAATAATGGTTTTTAAATATATTAAAATACTCTTATAAAATCATCAAGTAATTCTTGAGAGAAATACTCTTTTACTTTGCAGAGAAGTGTTATTTTGTAAAATAAATATTTGTAAAAAACTAAAAGTGAACTAAGATAATTTTTAAATAATAAAATGAGTTATTTTATAAAAATAATTTTAGATTTAAATATATTATAGATTGAACTTAAAAATAGGTAAGAATTTAAAAAATTCCTTTTAAATTGATCTTGTGTATTGGGAAGAATTGAAAAAGATCCTTATAAAAAATATAACTACCCATAAAAGAAATAAGTATTATGATTGGTAAACATATTTAGAACATTCACACATAATTTAGGAGGAGTAAATAAGAATAATTAATAATTTCATTGGTTCAAAGAGGGATAAAGCGTAAACCTGAATGAAAAATGGAGGTTCGAGGAGAAACCCTTACCTTATGTATGAATGTGTTCTTCACTTGACCTTAACATCATGGATAATAAAATTAAATCCATTAATTAATTAATTAATAACCTTATATAAATTTACTTTATTCATTATAATTTTATTAAGTTCATTTATTTACTTTTTTATGAGTTATAATATACAATGTTATTACTCAGGAGCGTTCTTTTCCTTGGTTTTCATGATCAGTATACTTGTATATGAGTATGGAAGTTTGTGTGAAATGGGTATAATTATCCAGAATTGAATTTATATGATATTAATGGAAATATTTAAGTGTAAATGGTTATATATATAATTTTCTATATGGTATGAGGATGAATCATTAGATAAGACATTTAGTGATAATCATTTGCATTATTACAGTGGTTATTGATCATAACGAACTCATTTTGTTTTATAATTTATTATTAGGTAAATATGTTAATTAAATAACATAAGAAGGGTTGTGACACATATATTATATTCTATTTTCACCATAAAAATGGTTTCATTACCATCCATTAAGGATAAACTGGAGAATGAAAATCATTTATCCATGAAGGTTGTAAATCGGCACCTCTGAGATGATGATTTCTTTTTTAAAATAAAATAGAGATAGATTGGAGTTTTAGTAATGATATTACATTAACATGATATAATTACAGTATATATATTATACTATAGCTATCATGATCATTTTTACAGAGGATGTGAGGATATAATAACAAAATAAAAGAACTTGAAAAGAAACTAAAAGGAAGAGGATTTTACCTCTTGATTACTCCTCCTTGAGAACCTCCTTAATGGGATTGGTTTTGGTCTTTTGTTAAGACCAAGAGATACTGGGAATAGGGGATAGGCTAGGAGATAGGATTTATTAGAAATTTAACAAGCTTAAAGGCTTATAGGTGTGAGGAGAAGTGGTGGTGATGGGGGGTATTTATAGTGGAGGAGATGGGTGATTTCTCATTATTTTATTCATTATTTTATTATTTTTTCAAGATAAGAAATAGTTTTGATTATTATGACTAAATAAAGAAATAAGTGCATGTGAGTTCTAACCAAGTGTTATTCCATCATCCAAACATCACCTATGACTCCATAAATCAAATATTTATCATTTATCATAAATTATCATATTTTACTATTCACCAAGAATTCAAGTAATTTAAAAAAAACTCAAAAAATCACCTTACCCATATTTTGTCATGTAGAATTAAAAAATTAAATCCATTTTATGAAAATGATTTTCTAATTATGAGAAATATTATTTTTAATTAAAATCATCATTTACTTAAAAATGCCATTTTTAAAATTATAACCAGTTTTATGACACATTGAAATTTTAACTAATGTCTCATAAAATTATATTATATTAATAAGATATAAAAATATTAAATTATGATTATATTTTATGAAAATATATTTTCTTTTGAATCATTATATTAATTATAAAATTGTAAATAAACATTTATGTTTTATAAAAATACTAATACTTAATTAATAATTTCTAAAAAATTTATTTATTATGGCATAATTATATCATACTTTAATTTATAAGATGAATAAATTTTATTTACAAATTCATGGGTGTGGTTACAATTAATTTGGATAATTTTCTATTCATAAGGGTCATATTACTATTCATCAGGGTAACATTACTATTCAAAAGTGTCAAGTTACTATTCACCAAAAATTAAGTTGATCCTATCAGACTTTAAATATATTACTGATCGCAACCATGTATGTCCATTTTTCAATATTCAATTCACATAAGTGGAAAATTTTTGTTTAATGGATAAGTTATAACTATCTTGTTTAAATAATTATAATAAGAAAGTGTTTTTTCGCAGAGACTTAGTGTCATGTGCATTACATTCTATATTGAGTTTATTTGTAAATCCTTGGGGTGTTACACAAGGTAGAATCAACAGTGTGTGATTACAACTAAGTAGGCCACCATCAATGATGACTAAAGCAATGTCTAGTCCAATAATAGTTTATTCATAATTACATATGAAAAATAAAAAAGATAGCAAGGTAAGAGATGTTTCACAAGTAAAACATTTGATCAATTTGCTACTTGGGACCTTAGGTATTATCATGAACCCCTAATCCATAAATCCTAACTTGGTAATTTTGGTAGTTTGATCCATAAAAATAAATGTGAAACATTTTAACAAAAATGGGAAACAATTAATCATTTTATTTATAAAATACCAAAGTGTACTAGGTCATTTTACTATGTCATGTCAAATGCTATTAGTGTTTGGTCGTTATGTCGGCACCCTATCCATGAACAAAGAACACGATGTCTGTTATTTAAAATCAAGTATGTATAGAATCATGTATATCCAACCTAAATCAGGGATAAGGAACTCCATGACAAAAATCCTTACCCATGGGTTTGAAACTTCATGTCCACCATTCACAATCGGGAGATGTTTAATGCCATGTACATCATTCCCATCCGGGAGATGTGGAATGGCATGTCCATCATTCCTAACCATTTCATCAATTCAAAATTTCTAAGGTATAACCTATGTTTACTTTTCAACATATTACAACATTAATGTTGTATCACTTCAATTTATCAACATTCACATAGTTTATCTCACTCAACATATTTAACCCATTCCCATTCACGAGCCATTTATTCATGTAACACAACCAAAATTTTCTTTAAGTCATTTATATCATAATAAATCACCTTTAACCATTTACTCATTATTCCTATTTATTTTTATAGAATCTTTAAATTCCATTTAAATCCAAATAACCCCTTATGTCAAGATAACTTGTTCTATAATAAGTGAAACCAATTCAATCATCTACACCCTCTACCTCATTAATTACAACCCATTTTCCCATTTTACGAGGGATTAAAATACCCCATGGGTGGACTTAACCTATTCTCATAGTTTTCAATGGACCCAATGGGTTCCATGAGATATATAACATATTATTTTAAAGATTAAATCACATTTATTGGTCAAAAACACAAATACTCATCTTGGTAGTGCAATAGCACAACCACATACACAAGAACAACATCAATACTATGATATAAATATTTTAGACTGCCTGTCTCAAGATCATAGACAAACAGTCACACAAACTTGTCCCTTGATTCAAAATAAAACAACCACTAACACCAAATATAAGGATTACCTAGTAAAAGTAGGGTTTAAGAGCTTCAGAATAATATAAAATAATCATCCATGATTCTACCAGAAAAATTAAAGAAATAGGACTCATAGACTTACCCAGATCTTGGGTTCACAGTAAAAATCACTTCAAATTACTAAGAATCAAATTATATTGATCCGTGAAATAGAAAAGAGTTTTTTCTACACACATGCCTATTGGGGGTGAAATGAAGAAGAAAATTGGGTTGCATCCTATAAGGATCAGGAGGGAAAATCATCAATTTCTCACTTTTAAGAGGTTCATAGTTTGGCCACATGGTATCTAAGTCATGTTCCAACTATACGGTCTTGTATATAGAAGGGAGATTCTATAACATATCAATGTGGAAAATAATCTAAATTCATAATCTCATTAATTTTTTGAAAAATAAAAATCAATATGTGATTATACATATATTAATATTCAAGTATTTGAGTATGAATGCATATAATCAAAATTAAAAGGTAGTTGATTCTATGAAACAAACTCCAACACACTAAACCCTTATGTTTATAACCCTCATGAAAATAAGTAACACGCTACTCTCACACACTCAAATATCTCACTAACTCTACAAGTGTTATTTTTTTGGTCTTTATGAATAAAGGGTGATTTTACACCATCATTGGTGTACGAATTATTCTCCATTTTCATCCATTGATGAACTTTATTAACCTCTAGTGATAACACCTCCAAGATATCCTTCCTTTATTACCTATGACTCTATGATCTCTACTTCTCATTGTATCTTCCATGATCCTTCTTCCTCATTTTAAAATTAAAATATATATCTCTTTCTGTCTCCAAAGAATCAAAACAAAAAACTTCTAGATAGTTCTTTAATTCACCTTTATTAAGTGTGGTAAATTTATCCAAATAACCCATAAATTTTCATGTTAATATCACTCATTTAACTCATGGTTATTCCTCTTGAAAGATATGAAATTCAAACTTGTGATTTTGTGGACTCTACTCCACCATAGCATAGTCATTGCCACCATCTCATAGAACTTATATCTTTTACTCATTCCCACAAGATATGTCATGGATACTACATTAAAAAATTCCTCTGACCTATAAACCATTTCATAGTTTAGTGATGACCATGACATAGTCCTTCTCTAGGTAAAAATCACTTCAAAACTCTTGTTACCACACTCACCTTTCTTATTTCCTCCTTATATTTGGGAGATCGATACTTGTAATGTATTGGGCCATGATGTATGGGATCTCTTGCATCCCAACTCAAATAGTTTTACTTGAGTCCCCTATGGAAACCAAAATTCATGTATTGTGCCTTAACATTTCCCACAAGGATTATAATAATACACTTCGATGTCAACCAGAGTGTGGACTCCATCAGATGTCTATTTCAACTAACCTCCTTAAAAAAATTATGTTGTGGACTCTTTCACTTTTTCAAATGCATCAAATATATTATATATATAAGTAAGGCTTCTAAATTTTTTATTTTTTCATTTAATTCCTTTAAAAATGACCATGTATTGCACAATTCCCATGTTTTAGTTTCCCATTTTATGCAGTGATTCTTCTAGATCAAAACTATTACACCATGACATGGTGAAAATTTTATTTCCATTTTGAAACCATCATGTCATGGTTCTCTATTCCACAACATAGTTGATCCTATTTCATTTTACCAACCACCTATAACACTAATCTAACCATACTTATTAAGTTGAATTCTTCTTTATTAGTCTCCTAGAATACTTTTCATAATCAATTTCAACAAAAACTATCCCAAAAAAATCTTTAATGTATTTTTTGTTATAAAAATACTGAAATAAACTCTCCAAATATTGAATTAAATTAGTGACCCAATTCCTATAGAATAAGATCAGCTGAGATAAATCTATGGGTTTCTTAGACCAAGTAAGATTATATTAAATTGAAAAGGTATTAAGCATACCAAATGGTATTGATTAAGTAGTGTTACATCTTAATTTTCCATTCCTTTAGTTTTATAAATCACAAACACTCTTAAATATTTTTTTACTAAATTTTTATATCTGAAATATTTTAGTATGTTTTTTTAGAAAACATTACTTTTTCCATGAATAGAAAAATATATAATGTATTATGATTATAAACCTATCAATATTAAATATGATCTATTGGGCCAAGTATGTGTCAAATTAATCAGACATACTTTATTCATATTAGTTATTAGACTTTTGTCTTGTAAATAATAATTACAAAAGTCATGACCATCAGATTGATTTTAGTACCGATACATCAGACTAAACCTCATAAGGATTACTATACTGATAAATGATAAGGAAGTCCATTGGACTATCCTAAGTTTATAATTGGAATATATAGAATTTATTCTATGGAAATTAATACTAGTTAGATTTGTAATTATGCTAAAAAAATGATGTGATACATTCAGTTATGCCAGAACATTGTGATTTTTTGAGTGATAACTATTAGAGTCCATTGAAACAAACTCAAAAATATGACTGTTAGAGTTTCACCTATAAATAGAATGTTATTTGAATAGTTTGGATCTGATAAATTTTTGAAACTCAAGTCTTATGATGTTTTCTCTACGTGAACATCTCATTCATAGTCATTGTAATACTTTAGAGAGTTTTCATTCTAAGGAATCCTTATCAATGTTGTTACCTTAAGAACAATTAATTTTTGTATTATGTATCTGATCATTGTTACAGTCGAGGGGTTCCAAGGATAGAAAGATGGTGAATCTGATCCATCAAATAAAGGGCTTATGGGGTTAGGAATATAGACATTGATCATCATATTGTGGGATTTTAGATAGAGGAAGAGAGAGCATATTCTGATCATCGTATCGAGGGATTTCTTAGTAATGAAAGACAGACTTTATAGTAAGTATAAAATTATGGATACCTTTAGTCAAGGTTGTTGACTAGCTTTATTATTAAGGTTAAAATATGGTATTCTTTTAATATAGCTTATAAGTTAGTCATTATAGCTTTTATGATATATTGTATTTCTTGTTTTTATAAGTCTATTCCACTTTGAATATAATAGAAAGTTAGTCTTCATACTTATATTTCTATAATATTTGTTTTATTGGTGTATATATGATTAGGATAAAAATATACTTTGATATAATCAGATCAACTTTGATTCGGATTCTTTCCCTAAGATCATCAGACGATCTGTGAGTCTGATAATATTAATTTAATAGGTATTGTGTTAAATTTTTAAACTACAATTCACCCCTATAATAGTAACCATCTTAGACACTCTTTAGAACCAATAATTGGTATCAAATCATGTTATACTACTTATACTTTCTAAGTTTTTTCTATCTTTATCAATTACATGTTTTATCAAGTTTTGTTATAAACTATTTGTTTATAAATTGATTTAAAATAATTTGTATTTTTAAAAAAAGTGTTTTTTCTTTATAAGATGGAAGGTGTGGATATTGGATCTATTTATAATCAAAATCCAAGTCAACCATCTATATTTTATGGGAATGAATATGAGTATTGGAGAGATAAAATGAAAACTTATGTAATCAAAACACACCTACAATACATTTTTTTATTATTTGAAGATACACTTTTGGTTGAGCGGTAACCATACATAGAAATACCGCATCCTACTGAGCCACATCACACCCAAAAAAACCAAATTAAAAATTCAAATCCTACTACAACATCATCACACCTTGAGCCACATACCACCTCATGAAGTGCATCCTAAAACCAAATGAAATCATCACACCGTAACATTAGCTAGAACTGCCCGCCAGAAACCTTCATCACCACCATAAAACATCAACACGACAAAAATAAATTCCATCATCAGCATCCTAAACACACCATAACAGAACACCATAGAGCTTCAAAAACTTCAATGGAGAACTGTAAGAAAGACTACCAGTAGTGACCCAATGCAAGAGAAACGAACGTCAGATGTCCCTTCTGAAGAGAACTGGACACCCAAAAAACACATCCCAAAGCCTCCATAAAGACTACCACACTAGACTAAATTTGAAGGGATCATTAGACTAGGAAATTAGAGCAAAGTTGAGAAAGAGTAGGCCTCAAAAAAGTACCACTCTAGAGAACACATCATCATCATCAAGGGGGAGAACCATTAAGAAATTGGCATACCACCATCAAAACATTAAACCAACGCCATTTAACTATAAGAAGATAAATCCACAAAAACAAAGTAGACCACTTAAAAAATCCATTAGAGAAACAAATCCCAACAAAAGAAATGAAAGCCATAAGATATCACCAAGAACAACACCAAAACTATCGTCAATCTGCCTCTGCCACACACCTCCACACCAACATCAAACCAAGTTGTGCAAATCAATCCATCAATCCTAAAATCTCCATGAATGTGAATTCTGTGATATTACACTTAGGGATGAAATACCCACCCTCAGAACCAAGATATATCCCCAATGAAGGAACCCAGGATAGTGTGATCTTGAAACACCGCTCTGGGTTGGGATCTAAGAAGACATAAAACATAGGAAGAGATAATATCGGGTGAAAGAAACTAGAAATCCAGCCCTGATAATGATGAGATTAAAGAGAACGAAGGGGAGAGAATCGAAAAATGTTATGGAATAAAGGGAAAACATGGTAGAAGGAGAAATGGAATGACATCATGAAAGAGAAACAACTAGAGGAGAAAGGAAAGAGCTGAAGGATCTTGCACCACTGCCAATGAGAAACCTTAGAGAGCGATCAGGGACAAGAGCATCCCGGGTGAAAATGAAGACATCCCTATAAAAATTTATTAAGAAAATAAAAATTATTTAATCTTATTATAAGAAGTATTTGGTGTAAATTTATATAGTAAACACTGGAGTTGATAATTTATTAATGCTTACTAAAAATTAAAATATTCTTGATAAGAAAATTTATGCTTTTAATAATGCTGAGAAGTTAGAATATCATTTCAGATACAAATTCAGAAAAAAAAATATTATGTTCTATGATGAGGAATATCTATAGTCATATGTTATATTGAGAAGTTTCCAATAGTATTTAGAGTATTTTGGTAGTAAGACATTTTGGTACAAATAAATTTATAAAAACAAGAAGATCCATGTTTAGAGCAAATTACCACGACTTTTATTTCAAACCTGGTGAGATAGATGTTCATATGCACCAAATATTTATGGCTATTATTAATATTTTACAATATCTCAAAGAAAAAGATCCTGAATATTAAATTTTGGTTGAAAATATTATTCATATAATTCCTAGTGAGTAGAAATCTAAAAGGAATGATATGGATGATACAAGAAATATTAATAATCTTAATCTTGATGATTTGGTTGGAACTATCATGCAATACGAAGGAATATTGAAGATATATGATGAGAAATCTATAAATAAAATGATGGATTGGATTTTTCTACAACATCTACTATTACTAATAAGACTCAGTCAGTAGAGAATGTTTTGAAAACTTCAAGAAATAAGAAATTTTTTGTTGAATCTAGTTCTCGTTCATCAGAACATTTTGAAAATGAGTTGGATAATCTTTTTAGAAGGATGAACAAGATAGTCAGAAAGAAATATTTACAATACAAATATAAGAAATGTTATAAGTATAAAAGTGATAAGAATGATTCTGAAGTTACTTGTTATTAATGCAATAAATAAGGACTCATCTAACCTAACTGTCTAAATCTCAAAAGAAAAGATATAAAGGAAATAAATTCAGACAGAAATGAAAATAAGTATTATAAGTCGAAAGGAAAGAAAAGTCTTAAATCTTCTGACACATGGAGTGAAAATGGTGTATATTCTTCTGAAAATTTTTCTGATAATTAAATTTTTGGAGAGAGAAACATTGGATTATTTTCAAAAGTACCTATGGAAAATCAATGTCTATTGGAAAAGGTATAGACCACAGAATATTATACAAATTTATCTTTAAATACTAATTATCCTAAAACTGATAAGGATTAGAATTATAAATATTTTAATGACTAATATTCCTCATCTGGTGAAGATAATACTTTACCCATTTATGAAGAGGTTTCTAGATTTTCAAAACTTTTAGAAAATTAAAATTGTAAGGTTTATAAAAAAACATGACAATGCCAAAGCAAAACTTACTAAGGAGGATTCAAGAATAACTTTTTTGACAAATTAAATATCATATCTTTATAAAGATCTAGATAAGATAAATTTTAAAAATGATACTATTTCAAAAGATATTGAAAAATTAATTTTTGAAAAAAATAGTTTACAAACTAATTTTGAAAAAATTAGTTCAAATATTATTACTCATGAGGATAAGAATTTAGTAGTAAAACAAAAGTTTTAAATTTCTAGTTTGAATAAAATTTTATTCAATTTTACCATTGGTAAGGAAAATTTCGATAAAATTTATAAGAAAATTAGACCTTATAGTGATAATACTGGAGTGGGTTTTAACAATAAGAAACCTACTTTTAGTAAAATTTAATTTGTTCTTAAAAGTGCATTATATTACACTACGTGCCAAAGTGGTGGCCACTAGATGAAAAATTGTTATTTGAACAAAGTAAAATCTTTAGGGTTTCAAAGGATTATTTATATAAGTAATTTCATTTACCAAAGATATTAAAGTTAAAAAAATATGGTTACCTAAAATATTATTTTCTAACAATACCGGATCCAAGAATGTTTGGGTTCTAAAAATCTAATATTTCTATTTTCCAAAAAATAGAAAAAGTACCAAAAAAATATTTGTTACATGGATAGTGGTTGTTATAGACACATGATTGGAAACAAATATTTCTTTAATAATGTTATCAAGATGAAAGGTGGAAAAGTATCCTTTGTAGAGAATGATCAAGGAGAGATCATTGGCATATGTAAAATTATACTTCTTGGAAAATCTCTTATTTCAAATGTTTTATTTTTGTAGGACTTAAGAAAAATCTTATAAGTATAAGTCAATTATTTGATGAAGGTTAATTTGTTAACTTTAGTAATGATAAATGTATAAAATATAGTCCCAAGGATGAATTTATTCTTTCTTAAAATTAGTATGAGAATGTTTACATACTAAACTTAGAAGACCATAGGATCCCAGACTTACCTTTCCTAAGTGAAATGGAAGATAAATCTTGTTTATGGAATATAATACTAGGATATTGTAACCTAAGAACCTTAATTAAGTTCACTAAGAAATAAATTGTTACAGATATACCATAACATAGGTTAGATACTTCAAAAGTTTGTGACCCTTGTCAATTTGGTAAGAAACATAAGTCAAGTTTTTAATCTATTAGTGAAGTATCAACTTTTTATGCTTTACAGTTAGTGCACATAGACTTATTTGGTCCAAAAAAACTGGTCATACTGATGTAAAATATTATATATATGTCTTAGTTAGTGATTACACTAGATACACATGGGTCTATTTTCTTACAAAGAAATCTGAAGCCTTTAGTTAATTTAAAACTTTTGTAGCCAAAGTAAAAAATGAGAAAATATTACCCATGATAACTATTCATAGTGATTAAGGTGTAGAATATGAAAATTATGATATTGAAACTTTTTTTGGTAAGAAAGGTATTGAACATAACGTTTAAGCACCTAGAACTTCACAAAAAAATGGTGTAGTTGAAAGAAAAACTAGAATTTTTAAAGATATTACTAGAACCATGCTGATTAAATACACAATTGCTAATAATTTTTGGGCTAAAGCTATTAATACTTCTTGTTAAACTATAAATTGAGTTTAAATTAGACCTTTTATTAATAAAACTCTTTATGAGTTATGGACAAGAAGAAAACCAAAATATTCTTAGTTCGTATTATTTAGTTGAAAAGTATTCATTCTGAATACTAAAGACAATCTACATAAGTTTGTACCCAAATTTTATGAAGAGATATTTTTAGGTTATTCCACTACTAGTAAGGTTTATAGTGTTTTTAATAAAAATTTGTACTATTGAGGAAATAGTGCATGTTAATTTTGATGAAATTGATCCCTTTGTTTTCAAACAACCATAATCTATATCCACAAATGTTATTTCTAAAAATAACTTTAAATCCTTGTTATAAAGTTATTCTTATAATGAAATAACTCAAGAATATGTTTTTGAAGTTATTCCTTAGGAAGATTTTCCACCTTTTTTTGAAGATTAGAATTTTGAAAACCCAAGAAGTCAGTTGTTTCTTAAAAATAATCCTAGTAAAAGTAACATTAGTGGTGTAGATAAACTAGTTATTACTATATGTTATTTGAGAAATGAAATTGAAAATCTATCATTTTTATCTCAATTTGAACATAAGAATCCTGATGAGGCTTTAGGTTATTAGGATTGGATAAAATAAATGCAACATGAACTCAATGAGTTTGAAAGGAACCAAGTATGGAAATTATTTGAATATCCTAAAAAAATTTCTATAATTGGAGTAAAATGGGTTTTTCTGAATAAATTTCATAAAAATTGAATAATATTTATAAATAAAGATATACTTGTTGTTAAAGGTTATAATAAAAAATAATGAATATATTATTAAGAAACGTATGATCTGATAGCAAGAATTGAAGCTATTCGAATAATTCTAGCCTTTTTAGCATTCTTTAATTTTAAACTTTTTCAAATGGATATGAAGTGTTATTTTCTTAATTGATATGTTTAGGATAAATTTAATGTAGAAAAACCACCTAGTTTTGAAAATAAAAAAAATCAAAATATGTTTATAAACATACAAAATAACTTTTTGGACTTAAACAAGCCCCTAGATCTTGGTATGATAGGTTAACTAGATTTCTGTTACAAAAAAAAATTGTTAAGGGAGATATATATCCAAATCTTTTTTTGAAATAAGTTAATAAAAACATTATGATTATATATATTTATGTTTATGAAATTATATTTAGTTAAAATCCAAAAACATTAATTGATTCCTTTTAGGGTATTATAAAATCAGAGTTTGAAATGATTATGATGGGTGAGTTAACAATCTGTATAGGTTTTCAATTTTCACAAAAACAAAAAGGTACTTTTATATATCAACATAGGTATATAAAATATCTTCTTAAGAAATTTGGATATAAAAACATTAAAAGTATTAATAGACCTATCTGTACCTCAAATAGTTTAGATCTTGATGAGGCTGGGAAACCATTTGATCAAAATATTTTTAGAGGTATGATTGGAAGTTTACTTTAATTAACATCCAGTCATCCATATTTAATGTTTTCAGTATTTTTATGTGAAATATATCAATCCAATCCAAAATAATACCTTATTAAATCTATAAAAAAATATCTTAAGGGAACTATGGGTTTAGGTCTATTCTATTCTTCTGGAAATTTTTTTGAATTAATTTTTTTTAGATGCTGACTTTGGTGGAGGTAGAATAGATAGAAAAAGTACATCTATAACATGTCATTTATTAGTAGATTATTTAGTTTCTTATTCTTGTAAGAAACAATACATAGTATCACTTTTCCTTGCTGAAGTCGAATATGTGGAATCTAAAAGTTATTGTGCTCAAGTGTTGTGGATGTAACACATACTCACTAGATATGGCATGAGTTATTCTAAAACTCAAATACTTTGTGAAAACACAAGTTACATTTACCTAATTAAAAACTCATAACATCACTCACATGCTAGGAACATTGATATAAGAAACTATTTCCTTCAGTATCACACAATAGAAGAAGATATGATTTTACAATTCATCAGAATACAAGAATAACTTACTAATAATTTTACAAAACCCCTTAGTTTCGATAGATTTGAATATATTAAATGGAATCTATGAATGATCAATGTTAATTGATCATTCATATCTACTTTATTTTTACCTATCTTCTTACATTAATATACTTCTTTTTATAAGGGTACATATGTTTTGGTTTTTCAAAAAAAAATAGTTTTTAAAATACTTTTAGTTTTTAAAAAACTTTTCGTTTTTCAAAAACTTTTTGTTTTTCTTAAAAACTTTTAGTTTTATAAATTTTTTGTTTTTATAAAACATTTGTTTCATAATGAGTTTGCTGGACTCAATCTTTTATATAATTTTTGATGTCATAATTCTCAAATTACTTTCGGACTCATAGATTGTTATAAAATTTCCAAATTCAAAATTTGTTACAAATCATTTTGGATTAAGAAACTATCATAATAATTTTTTATAGTAAAACTATCATAGTCATAATTTATTCCAAAACTATTTTAATCTATTTATTTTACAAAAATCAAGAATAACGGGTTAATCATACTAATGAAACTTTATACTCTAAAATGTACTCTTCTATTTTTTTTAGTATTCTCACTATTTCATTACTTTAATTAATAATTTTTGTTATTTTTATAATTTTATTTATAGAAACTCTGATTTGTTTTTCAAAATTTTAAATTTTTTTATAATCATAATGATTCTCAATCCGATAAAAAAATTAAAACTTTGAGAGTTCAAATAAACTTAAAAACTTTCTTCGATTAAATCTCAATCATCAGATCAAAAGGGTTTCAATATCAACTTTTGGTTTCATTGTGGAAGATGAATCATCACCTCCATCACCTATATAATGGTGGGTCACCCCATTTTACCACATTGGTTTTTAGATATTTTACTCCCGAACTCTCACACCCTTCAAAGTTGTCAGTCTAATTCTTTTTCTTTTCATCTAATATACACTCTTAGTTCCCATTACGATGGAAAAAAAATAAGACAAAATGAAATGGTATGTTTTCAGGGAAATACTTATTGAAATATATTGGTTTGATAAATAAAATTCTACCCACAAAAGGTTAATTTCGTTACAAGTTTGGTAAATTGTTTGTAGAAAAACTAGATAAATGTTTCGATCTTTATTATCCTGAGATGGTTAAAGAGTTTTATGTTTCAAATCATTTTGATAAATAATATGTTAAGGATAATGTTCCCTTTTCCATGATTCGTAAAAGATATATGCTTTAATTTAAAATAGTATTAGATATTTTGGTATTCCTTTTGATGGAGAATCATATTTCACTTCACACAAGTTACTAAAAAAACATGTAACTTTCAAGAAGAATAAGACTAAATATTATTTGTTTTCATTCTATGAGAAAGTGGGAAAATTTTCATATCTTTCACCAGATAATAGAGTTATATAATTTTGGATGAAAAATTATCTTATTCTTTGGAAGGGTAATAGAGATACATTAAAATTTTATAATGTTTTTTTTCTTGAATATTTGGTTGACATAAGGTAAATCAATTTGTTGAAATTTATTTTCATTATGGTGTAGAATATTAAATGTTCTTAAATCAAGTCAAATAATATTATTTTTACATATTTTATTAATAATTTGATATTGAAATATATGGAACTTTTTAAAGTTGAGAATAAATCCTACTCGATCAAAGAAAAGATTTCTTTCATTGGTGAAGAAAAAAATTCTATAACGAAATTGGATTTTGATTCTAAATAAAAAAATCTTTTTGAAAAGGTTGATGGAGATACATCTGATTATCAACCATTAAATAAAGTTGAAGAATTTAAAAAATAAGATAAATGATGAATATTAACCACCTATAAAATAAAATAAATAAAAGATAATTTATAATGAATAATTAAAGAAGTTGATGTTACAAAAGGCAAAAATGAAACCAGGGGATCCGCAGTTTTCTCGTGATCCTACTAAGGATAAGGCCTTGAAAATTCGGATTACAAAACAATTAGTAAAAGAAGAAAAAAATAAATAATTAAAATTAAAGTCTTGTCAAAGTAATAATTATATAAAATCTATTTAATGATTTTTAAAAATTTTCTGAGAATCCATTTCTTCTTAATTCTCATACCAATCAAGTCATTCTAAAATTTAGACTTGTTTTTTAAGAAAATTCAATAGTACCTTTTCTGGTTAATAAGGGAAAATAAAAAAAATATTGAAGAACCAGTTCTCACCTTACATGAGAAATAATTAGTTTCTAAATAAAATAGGAAGGTATCCTTAAGAACAATAATAAATTTAGAAGAAGATATTGAAAAAGAAGTTGGAGAAGAAAAAGAAGAGTAAGTTCAAGAAGAAATTGAATAAGAGGATGGAGAAGAAGTAGAAGAAGAAGTTGAAGAAGTAGTATAGAAAGAATAATAAGAACAAGAGGAATAAGTTCTAAAATTAGATACTCAAATTGATAAAGATTCGAAAGAAAATAAATCATCAAAGTCTTCATTATACTCAACACCTTTACCTTTACAATATAGTAAGGATGAAAAATTAGAAAGTGCTTAGGAAAAAAACTTCATCTGAAAAGGAAGAAGATTCATCCTCTATAGAAGAATAACCAGACCAACAATATAATACCAAAATTAGTGATAATACATAATCAAATAAATAAATTGATATTGTGAATGTTTCAGATGAAACAAATGTTCCATAGGAAGTTCCAAATATAGTTTCAAAGAAAGTGGAAATGGAAGTAAAATCAATTGATATTGGAACTAGTAGACCAAAACCTCCTCAAGTTGATCCTGATAAACCAGACTCAAAAGGTATGGTTTCTGAAATGGGTTTTGATTATATTATCCTTACCTTGAAAATTTTATGTGATCATATTCCTTATTTACCCAATATAGAGGCAAGATGTAAGTTGATTCAAGAATCATTGAATAAAAAATCAGATTCACTAAAAGTATTGACTGAATCAGTGATCAAGATTGAGACCGATTTCAAAGTATTTCAAGCAAAATTTAAGGAAAAAATTATTCATAAAATCATATGGTGAAGTGGTCCAAACAAATGGATAGTGATATTCATAAACATGATGATCAATTTTTTAAGTAAAGATACTTTTGTTATAAATAGTAGATTCCTTCAAAAATTTATCCTCAAATGTTTCTAAAAGAGTAAAGTTTGTAGAATAATTCAGAGATACAACAGATTATTGGAAAAAGGAATTAAAATTCTTGAAATAAAAAGTTTATAATTTGCAGCTAGTAATTACCCATCTCAAATCATGTGAATCCAAACTTTTTTTTTATGAAGGAAGAGAATAAAAAGTATTCTGAAGAGATGGAAATCTTAAAGACTTAAGTTTAGAAGTAGTTTGTTCTAGAAGTAAATATTTTCAAGCTTGAGAAGGATCTACATGAGTTCAAAAATATGAAATATTTCATGAATAACCTTATGAAGAAATATTAAATTTTTCATTTGGACTCCTAGTGTATATTTTGTAAAACATTTGAATGGTTTTTGTATATGAAATAATTTTTATCCAAAACCTTTGTTATTTAATTTTTTCTGATTATGATTGGATATATATTCTTTTATTTTATTCTTTTATGAATATTTAGTATGCTATAATTGTTTCCTAGTTTATTTATCCTCTAACATTTCAGGAAAATATGCATACTTTTCTGTTCTTTTTAAAAATCACGTTGGGGGAGAAAATTTTATAAAGGGGAGATGTTATACTTAGGGGAGATGATTTTATAAAAGAGGAGAAGTGTTCTTTAATGAGGATAATCTTTTATTATGGGAAGATGTTATAATACTTTTCATCATATTATAAAATAATTATATACTTAGGGGGAGCTATGAATAATATCTTCAAAGTTCTTATAAGAACTAAGGACTGTAATTTTTTCATGTTATATTATTGCATTTAAGTGTTTTTGGTTTGTAATTTTAAAAAAGGGGGAGATTGTCGAATCAGAAGTTTTACTTATTACTTTTCCATTTCTTTAGTTTTTTAAATCACAAACACTCTCTTAAATCTGTGTTTACTAATTTCTTATGTCCCAAGTATTTTAGTATATTTTTGTAGAAAACATTACTTTTACCATTAATAGAAAAATTTATAATGTATTATGATTATAAACCTATCATTATTCAATATGATCCATCAGATCAAGTATGAATCCAATTAATCAAAATTACTTTTATTCAGATTAGTGGTTATACTTTTTTCTTGTACATCATAATGAAAAAAGTCATGACAATCATACTAATTCTATTATCGATAGATCGGACTAACCCTCATAAATATTACCTTATTTAAAAATGATAAAGAATTCCATTGGAATATCATAAGTTTATAATAGTAATATATATACATGTTTCTATTATAATGAATACTATTTAGAATTGTAATGGTGCTAAAACAAAATGGCATCGGACATTCATTTATTCCATAACATTGTGATTTTTCAAGTGCTAGATGTCTGAGGTTGTTGCAACAAACTGAAAAATATGACCATTAGAGCTTCCCCTATAAATATAAGGTCATTTGAATAGTTTGGAGCTAATATATTTTCACAACTCAAGTATTATGAATTTTTATCTATGTTAATATCTCATTCTTAGTCATTATAATACTTTAGAGAGTTTTCATTATAAGGAATCCTTATCATGGTTGTTTACTTAAAAACAATTTCTCTTGTATTCAGTGTCCAATCATTATTATGATCAAGGGATTCTAGGGATATGAAGATGGTGAATCTGATCCATCAGATCAAGGGCTTTTAGGGCTAGGTATACAGATGATAGTCATCATATTGAGTGCTTCTGGGGATAGGAAGACAGATCTTATTCTGATCATCATATTGAGGGATTTCCAAATAAGGAAAGAAAAAAATTACAATAAGTATAAAATTGGGGATAATTTTCATCATGGTTATTGACTACCTTTACTATTAAGATTAAAATAGTGTATTCTTTTAATATAGATTGTAATTCATTCTTACTTTTACTATATATATTATAGCTTATTTTTACAAGTCTATTTCTTTGTAAATGTAATAGAAAGTTAGTCTTCGTACTTATCTTTCTATACTATTTGTTTTATTAATGTATCTTTGATTGTAATAAAAACATACATTGATATAATATGATCAACTATGATTCTAATTATTTTACTCTAATCATCATACAATCTGTGAGTCTAATAATATTACGTCAATATGTATTGTGTTAACTTTTTAAACTACAATTCAACCCCCCTATTATAATAGTAACCATATTAGATACTATTTCAATCCAATAATTGGAAAATTTTGGGATAGAATTATTTCTAATGTCATGTGGAATAAATCTCTCTAAAAATACTTGTATAATACATAAGACGACTTTGAAATGGTGAATATAAATCCATATGAGTTAGTAATGGATCTATTTATATTACATGATATATACTAGATATGATATTTACAAAATATACATTATGGTTGGGAAATATCAAATAAATCCAAGATAACTTCATAGGTGGTAGTCAGAACTATACAATAGTACTTGAGAAAGTACAAGGGATATGCACCTGGTAATTAGAGAGGAAGGAACACTGGTTATCAAGGGAATAAAAGAATAGTATTCCTATAAATCAATTAATCCAATGTCATAGTTAGGATAAGGAAACGATTAATAAAATCTCATTGAATCCGGTGGTACCCACATCTATACTTACTAAGTATATTCTATCTTCTATTGTAGCATAATAGGTATTATAAATTCACAAAGATTTGTTTATGTTCTTAGAATCATACCCAGAAATTAAAGTTTTATGATAATATAAATTATGATAATATTATATCCATGGTTCTAACAAATAAGTAGAGGTTCTGAAAGAGGGGAAAAGGGGGGAGGGGGTTTACTAAAGGATGTGAAATAATATATAGAAAAGTATCCATAAAGAAAATATGGTTGAAAATTTTTTTAAATTCATAACTCATAAGGATAATGATCCAATCATGTGAGAGATAATAAGTTTATGGTTATCATGTTGGATCTAGTTCAAGTGGGAGTGTTGTAAAAGTGGGTTCCCTAGACCCAACTTCAATAGTAAATCTTGATTACCATATCATGTATACAGAGAGTTATGCATGATGTATACTTACCATAATAGTGTAATTACTTATTCATACATTATTTACATGGTGATATCCTTATAATACCTATTATATAAAAAGGTTATAACAGTTCCCAACTACAATGAGAACCATGAGATATTGTGATAGTTATATTAAACATGTATCCTATGGTATAGATACATCAGACTATTAAGAAACAGATTATATATTACTATCAAATGTTGGTGGATTGTAAGCATTGATATTTCTTCTTATGAATTTTTCACTTGGTGATCTCAAGTAGAAGAGAACACGAGGACTAACCCACTAATAGGAACACCACAATTTTGTGGTGTTATTAGATATTTTTATCTATGAACATGTGCATTCATCTCTCAAATTAAGATCATTATCAATGTGTACCATATCATTGTGTACTTTGATACAAGAAAAATACCATGAAATTTATATATGTGGTGGTAATTCTTTGTATCGGGTGTGTTATTTGTGGTATGTTATTGATTAAATGGTCAAGAGAGGATTTTTCAATTTCTGAAAGAAGAAGATATATTTAGACACAAGACCAGGATAGTAGTGTCTTGAATAAATGAATGGCCATGGTAATAAAAGGGAAGTTGATCAAATATTTTCAAAATAGAAAAATAAATTATTAAATTATAATGAAACGAAGTATGTATCCAACTTCATGAGATATTACAAGAAAAATATATTATATTACACATAACGGGTTCATAGGAGGTTATCATGGATATGAATTATAGTTATCTTTATAGGGGATATATTGTGTTTCTATATAACACTCTTGGTATTTGAGTATGACTCAATTATATTGAGACAAGTTCCTATAGGGTTACCCACAAAGTATATCCCTAAGTTCCACTAATTGAGATGAATTATAGTTTATGATGAAGAGTTGTCTATATGCGGGGGTCAGTGAACATCTGAATATGAATTATCACAAGTAATTAATTAATTAATTCAATTATAAGTTATTAAATTTTAATATAATAAGTATTGCATTTAATTATCAATGAATTCACATGTCATTTAAGTATAAAAGTGAATATTAGGAAAAAAATATTATTCGAATGAACGTTACTCATTCAAGGTTCATTAAATAATTATGGGAGGAACATGGTAATTTAATGGGTTGTGTTTTATCACATGGCACATGAGAGTTTTACAAGTGATGAAAGTTTTATGACACTTATGAAATATTAACTATTTCATTAGTGGTGTTACAATTTTGGTTTGTGGGTTAACTCTATTTAAGGGGATAAAATGAAATTTTTAAAAAAATTAACCTATGTATTAAATCTATTTTAAGAACTGAATTTAATAGAGGTAGATTATTTCCCTAATTTTCTCTCCTTCATATATTACTATTGATTTTTAGATAGAGACACTGAAGGAAGAATAAGTCTTGATCACTTTTTCTTCATGAATCGATCGCTTGTTCTTCTTATAGTCAAAGGGATATCATAGATAACTAAATTCTTTCATCTTAGAATATGAAAATGATAGAATGGAGAACCATGGTACATAGTACATGTTTGAATGATTTATAGGTTTCCTTGTTTTGATATTTGGAGCTACATTTATATAAGGAAAATTTGAGTACATCGAGATCATTTTGTTCCACCGAGGTACCATTTATGTTTTAATTACTATTTAATCCTTCATACTTAAATTATTTTCATGTGGCTAATGGATAAAACTGAGTTTTTTATACTAGATATGTTGTTAAAACATCGATCCCATAAATAAAAACATAAAAATTTCATTCATTAATGCTTCTGTTATTCTTGAGTTCCTTCACTATTTATATGCATGTGTGACAATTTATAGAAGTTTTTCAACACTTTAAACTAATACATCTATTCATAATATAATAATTATATTCCTAAAAATCTAGGAATAAAATAAATAAATGAACATCTATTATGTAAATACTTATTTCTAATATGAACTCCTTCATATTAACCTCTTATATGGAATTTACACTAAATATATAATATCTAGAATATAAAAGTTATATATATAAACTATTCATATATTATGTAAATACATAGAATTTCACACATTTAATATTGTTGAAACCCTGCTCATATCAATTATCAAAAATCCTTTTGATATAGTTTATATAATTTCCTCAAATAAATACTTTTTTAATTTAAATAATTCAAATTAAATAATTACAAACAATTTATAATATAAATATAAAATTATTTTATATTATTCCTTATTTTTAAATTTATAAACACTTTATAAACTACACTTATAATTTACATATACACTTTTATATCCAAATTATAAGTCATTCCATATAATTTTGAAAAAAAAATATTTTAGTATAAACATTTAATATTATGGAATATTTATTTATTTAATGTTTCATAAACATTTAATAATTAATTATAAAACTTTTTTATTTAATTAATTTATAAAAAATGTATTTAAATAAATATCTTAAATGCCATTTTCTATAATTTATAAAGAATTTATAAATTATTTAAATAAATTCATAGTTGAGAATTTAAAAAATAAATTGAATTCTCTAGTATATTGTATTCTACAATATAAAATATACTATAATCTATGGATTCCCACGTTATCTATCATATTTTACAATAGATAATCTCCAGTCTGTAATATCAACTTTAGTGGATATGTATAAGGAATCAACCTTAAACATTATATATTCTACTAACCTTAAACTAGAATTCTCTTTCTTATATTCCCAAAGAACTTTTAAATTTATATTTTTATAGAGTTAGGTCATAACTCTTACATAAAAAACCCATAAATATGAAAAATGAAAACTTGTAAATAGTGTCCATTTTTTCACAATATAAATTTTTTAAAATAAAATATGATTTCTTTTCATGAAAAATCTTCACAACTTTCAAATTGACTTCTTCCTTTCCTTTACCCATCCTTAAACCCTGCAAAAAACATTTTATAACATGGGATGTGTGGAAAAATTTCAATAAGGTAAATAAAGGGAGAAATTCGTTATTCTAGTGAAAAACATGAAAACCCATGAGAAACCTTTTCTTAAAAACATACTTTTTATCCAAAAAGAGTGTCATGTTTTATTTAAAAGATCATTATCTTTCCTTTTAAAATAAATTTATTTCCATGAAAACTCATTAGCAAGCATAGAAAAGTCATGTAGGTGCCTTGGGAAATAATCATTATAAAACCCTTACAAAAACCTTATAATTTGAATAACCGTATGGTCGAATTCTAATATAATTCTTAAAAGAACATAATCATTGGCCAACGCATTGGAGTGTTATCTAGGTACACTCATCATATAATCTATATTGGGATAACCTAGTGTTATCTAGTAAAACCCATCATATTAGTTATATTGGGCTCACCCATTACCTATAATGGGGATCAACCCTTCGTAATCAATTTCTAGGGACCATGTCATTAGTAAAACCGTTGAAAAACTATTTTAAACCCATATGAAAAATTATTCCAAATATAAAAATATGTTTTTATATTAAAAATACATTTTTAATACCAAAATACCTTGAAAAAGAAAAGGATGGTTTTTCTTTAAATAAAACATGAATGATTATAAAGGAATACAAACTTCATATAATTTTTATGGTGGTGGGAAAAGTGGTCGTCACTATATACGTTAAAATAGAACATTCCTTTTGACTTTTTGTAAATAATGACAAAACATTCCATAAAAATATTCATTTTGAAAAACATTGAAATAAAGTCAAAAGAGTCATAAAATTTATTTTATAATACTTTTATTTCCATTTAAATACATCCATAAAATAATTTTGAAAATATGGACATGGAAGAAAAATAGAGTTTTAAGGGAAACTTTAAAAGATAATTTTTAAATGAAAGTACATTACCATGAGTCTAACTCATCTAGTACATTTTCTATATTCATATATAATAAAATTATGTTAATTATTTAATTTCCTAAGAGAAATTTTCATGTTTATTATTCCTTTTATTTTATCTCTTACAATTCTTATTAAATTACTTAATTAATTAAATCCACGTTTGATGTTTTGATGATATTCATTTCATAAGTCCAAAATGGTTTTGGTAAGTAAACCATAGTTAAAGAGTTTATTATTCAATAATATTAAGAAAAATAATCATGAAATAATTATCATTTTTATACATCAATTATTATTTTAAAACTGATCATGAAATATGGTTATGAAAAATGAATTATGTTACAATCATGGAGACAGTGGGTTGTACGTATACATGAGTAAAGCTTACATTTTTCAATGATCATTATGGAGAAAAGGTAATTATCATTTTATATTTCAAATATTATCATAATATCATAAATAAAATATTATTTATTTAATTATATGTATATATATCATCCATATTATTTGGTGATGAAAAACAAATCACATCGTTTTGTGGAGGATGTAATCCACACGTACGCACGAATGACACTATCATTTTTCAAGGAATAGAGAGTTAAGAAAGTAAATGATATATTATATTTTTTAATGATAAAATATTTCATGAATATTATATATATACATTATGTACATCATTATAACTAGTCGTGAGAGATGGTGATGGGAAAAAAATTGCATCAATTCGCGAGGCGGTAGTCCATCATACACACGAATGATGGTTTTGTTTCCCATTTGATGGAAGAGGAGATGGATATAGGTTTTTACATTAACATAAAAACACCTCAATATATTAGATATATCTATTTTATTATATAATTATGTTTATTTAATGTTTTAATGAGGTGGAATAAGAAATTAAACAAAAACATGTGGTCGAAAACTATGTCTCTTTTTTAGAAAATCTCTTATGTTTAACACCTTAATCCCTCTAAGGTTGTTATTATGCCTAAAAATACCTCTAGAATGAAGTTAGGTATTATATGAAGGTATTTTTGTATATATTTTCTAAAAAATGGGTTTTTGAGTGTGAAGTAAAGCTAAGAAGAGTTCCCTTTTATAAGAGGGAAGGGGTACTTTTGAAATTTCCTAAAATATTACATTAATATAAATTAATTTTTAATTCAAAATGGATACAAACTAATTAATTTAAAATATAAAATGATTATGGATAAAAATAATCTCATATAATAAAAAATATATAAGTTTTAATCACATTTTTACATTTATAGTTTTGTTTTAACCCTTCACTAACCCTTTTGACAATTACTGCAATATTAAAATTTTCTACACTTCAAGGGTTAATAATGTTACTAAAAATGAAAAAAAAACCACATAAATGGAAAATGGTTTATGCAATTAACCATATAAAATTAATTTTTCCTAATATAAAATTTATAATAATTTTATATCATTTTATAAAATATTATTTTCATTAAATATCAATAATATCAATTTTAGAACTATTCATTAACTTGGTTTTTTTACATCAAGACAACCAAGTAAATAAAATATAATCAATTAAAATATCTATAAAATTTTACATTTATCTATAAATTCATGCATCACATTAATTATTAATATTTTACTACTTTTTAATTTTTTTAATAACATTTTTTTCATTTTGTTTCTATTAATTGAATAATTACTACGTCAACGTTGTGCAAAAATTCATGGTAATTATTCCTTCACTAAAATATAAAAATAAATTACCATGATGATTAAAAATCATTTATATTTAAAATTAATATTTATAACTAAACATATACTCTATTTATCCCCATGTTAAAAATATTATGGTTATTAAAAACAGGAGTGTGACATGTTTGAATTTTCTTTAAATAAAATATTATAAAGGTTATAATCACACCCAAATGGAAAAAAAGGTAATATAATATAATATTGGGTTATTATGGAGAAACTTTACTCATATAATAAAATTAATTTAAGTTCTTGGGTCATTTTATAGTCCTTGTCATTTTATTTTTAAGTTTAATTACCTAACTTACCTTTTATCGTGGTAATAAAAATTAATATAGTTGTTATTAATATTTTACAAAAATAAAAGTGACACATTTAAAAAAAATGGACCTAATGATTAAAAATATGGAATATATTTTTCAAAATTCAAAATTCAAAAGTGGTAAAATTTAATATAAAATTAAATCGGGAAAATGCAATGAAAAATAGATTTTCAGAAAAATGATTTTTTTAAATATAAAATATTTTTATACTAAATTCAGGTATATAATTAATTTAAAAAACAACAATTTTACTATTTTAAATAAAAAACAAAAAATTAATTTTTAAAACTAATCCAAAATATAATTTTACTTCCTAATTACTTTAAAAAAATACAGTTTTCAATAAAAAACGGCATTTTTTACTATTCATTGAAAAATCTAACTCTTTAGAAAATTCTCAAAAAATTATCCTAAGATAATTTAGACATGGTGAATTAAAAAATGAAATTAATTTTTTCAAATTCAAATCCTATAATTTGAAAATTAAACATTTAAATAATACCATATAATAAAAGACTTTAATAAAAATATTTCCTTTTTTATTTTAAAAAAATTATAAAGAATATAAATATTTATATAATGAATACTAACAAATATGAAAATAATTTATTCTATAATTAACTATTTTGTTACACTATGTATCACATTTACGATTTCATTAAAATTGTTAAGGTGATACGATGCTCTGTTTTTCAAACACAAGTCGATGATATTTTAGGCTATGATCCCCTATATCATACATTATGATATACATAAAGCTAAAGAAATGTGTTCTATAACCATATATGATATTTTATATCTTATGGAATGAAAATATCATATCCTATAAGATATTATATCGAAAGGCTATCTACAGTTCAAAATTTTAGTTGTTTTTAATGACATGAAATATGATATCCAAAATGACATATAATTTCCTGATTTTTATCATGATTTTGAGAATCAAATGATTATTTCGTGGATATGATACTAGTTATGGGTTTATTAGTATCAATTAACACTGAAATAACATATCATAAACAATAATATATCCTTAATCTAAGATCAACCATGGATAAAATTTTGAACCATGTATAAACTGAAATGAAGAACATTGTGTACATTTCACCAAATATATTCACTTCTCTTTGACATTAATTAAATTTTGGTTGATAAATATCACTAATAAGAAATCAAAATAATCATCCCTTCATGATGTATCCATAGGTTTTACTAAATCACCTAATAACTTGGGCATGACCCTCCTCCAAGGCATGATGTGCTAGTATCACATTGAAGCTAAATGTACCACCCCAACCTGAATCACCCAGTCTAGTTTGGAGGGTCATACCAATTTGTCACGACCCATCCTCGGGGCCCGTGTCATGACTACCCCAAGCCCGCCTTCCATAGGCCAGGGGCTAGCGACTGGCACCAAAGGCGTAAATCTTGATAAATGGGAAGGCATTGCCTTTATATAAGTAAAGAAACACAACAGAGTACGCAAGATGAAGTAAACACTAAGTAAACTGAGTACAAAAGTAAGTGTTGAAAAGTAAATGGGCCAGAATACAAAACCAACTGAAAGTACAGTACAACTAAAAAGAAAGTACATCAACAGTAATGTAAATAAACAACCACCAAGTCGTCCTCCGGCTATCCCACCTGAAGGGTGGGTACAGATGGTCTCTTCAGCTCCTCGGATCCGGACGTCCGCTCAGTGTACGCCCCGCCTGATTGTCCACCTCCGAGTACCGTCCCGCTCCACAAGCCTCAACCATGATCAGCGTTGTTCGTCGTCTGCAACCAACACAACATAGTGCGGGCATGGCCCATGTAGGGGTGAGTATACGATACTCAGTAGGGACCCTGAGACCCCCGAAGATCTCCCAGAATCCACAAAGGATAAACCAAAAAGGAAGGATACAAACATGAAGTATCAACCAACTCTACTTAGGTATATTCCCATACATATACCTAAGTCATCATTTCCAGTTCGGCTCCCACTCACAAGCCCAAGTACAACCCAGTCCACATAGGAAAACACAACCCAATCCACACAGGAAAGCAAGTCAATCATATCGATTATAATGATTGAAAGTCAAGACTCAGCTCACACAAGTATACTACTCACGAAGAAGGGTGGAGATGATAGATGTAGCCTCTGAATCATCTCCCCTGCCGACCCCACGTTGGATCCAAGTACAGAAGCCGTCGCTTCCAAACCCACGTAGGATCATAGTACAATAACCATCGCTACCGACCCATGTGGGATTCAATTACAGTCGTTCTCGCTGCTGAACCCACGTAGGATCCAAGTACAGTCGTCATCGTTGTCACAGTCGCAGTCAGCTCTAGGGTTCCCGCACACAGCATGATTGATTATGGGAGGGTCCGCTCCACGATCCAAGAGGGTCGATACATCAACTGTCACGAATTCCAGAGTTTATGTATCGCAAAGTTCCGTCTTGTCAAAAGGAACTCAACGCAACAGACAGCGCGTTAATCGGGCGCCCGGTCTGAGAGATATTGGATTTTCTGTTCCAGGGGCCCGGTTGGTTTTTAAGCTAAAACCAACCTGACCATACTCTAGTTGCGTCCAAACCTCAAGTGGAGTAAGCCAGAAGAACCGTCTCACTAAGAGGAATCCAACTCAATTGACAGCACGTCAATCGGACGTCCCGTCCTTAAGCTATGAGCGTTTCTGCTCCGAGGGCCCGGTTGGTTTCGAGTTCAAACCAACCCGCCCATACCCAAAATTTGCTGAAATCTTGATTTTAATATACTAAAATTACCATCTCGATTCAAGGATCCCAACGCAACTGATGGTGCATTGATCGGAGGTTTGTATCCTATGATATGGGCATTTGAACGAACCTGGCCAAAAATAGGGGGTTTGGACCCGGTCTGACCCAACCCAATACCCCCTGAGTCGGCCCGAACCGGGTCGACCCGACCTGGGTCTGGGTCCGGCCTGAGTGGGCGCAGCCCGGCCCGGCTGGCGCGGCCTCATGCATGAATCCCCCATAAAAAATTGGTTACCAACTAGAGGTGAGGTACTCAATGGCATCATGGGGAGAGTCATGAACCATCCCGGGTCGACCCTGAACTAGTCACCTGAGTCGGTCCGCGACATGGTCTGAAGGGCATTCTCGATCCCCATGGGCTAGCAACTAGTGTCGGGAATCGAGATAACCAGTTGGGAATGATATGAACCATAACAAATACAGAAAAATAATCATAAACAGAACAAATATATAAACAAAAGAAAATAAACTAAAGAAATTGGAAGTAGAAAAAGGAATAAATGAAGCATCGTGACATACCTCAAGTGACCTCATGGGTCACCCTGGAAGATAAACAAAACTCGCTCTGAGAGCGATCCAAAAGTACAGGAACCTGAAATT
Source organism: Viscum album (assembly GCA_963277665.1). Taxonomy (NCBI): domain Eukaryota; kingdom Viridiplantae; phylum Streptophyta; class Magnoliopsida; order Santalales; family Viscaceae; genus Viscum; species Viscum album. The sequence goes on along the minus strand of OY728126.1, from coordinate 325,908,560 downwards.
GAAAATTAAAGTAGGCATGAGCACTGAGATGCTCAGTAAGAAATCCAAGATACAATAATTCCATATTCCCTTGTCTTTTATATGAAATCCAAAACATGCTAGTTTGAAAATAAGACGTAATAAAATAATGTTTTTCATTCATTTCAAATTCAAGTAACGAGTATTAATTTTCATGTAAATAATTTCTCTCCCACTACATTTTCAAAATAGGTTCCAAGCATGAATTAATGTTTCAAAATGAAAGGAAACCAATTTAGATTAAAATATGGTTTTCGCAAATAATACATCGAGTATGAAACAACTGAAATGAAAAATTACATCACAAGAATTATGTTGCAAATGAGCACCATGGGTAATCCTTATAAGTAGCTAGCACAAGTGGGACCCTAGAGACCTCATACCTCGGTGAAACGTGGCTTAAAAACCACGACCCTCAGGAAACATGGCTTAGATTCCACGACCCTCAGTAATCGTGGCTTAGAAACTATAACCCTCAGTAATTCATATGTTTAGTTGGTGTTGTTGTGTCAATCCTTCTAGATGAAACCGGAACGAACCCCTGTCGTGTCATCTACTGTACTATTCCTGATCCACCCACCAAGATACCCAAGTTTCCCATTGTGCTCTATTTCAAGTGGTGGTGAGTTTTTTTATCAAGAAAACATACATGTACATAACACTTTATATATCTAAAACCCATTCAACCTCTCACCACCATTTTCCCTCCTTAAGCACATTCCTCCTCTTTCACGTCAAACAATTCATAAGAATCAAATTAGACACATAATAACACATTCAACATAAAAAATCATTTTCTAAAACCAAGGGGGTGTACCTTAAGAGAGGTTTTTATTTTTCATAAAACATTATTAAAGTTCCAAATGAGCTTAATTACATAAAGGGAACACTTTTTACAACCAATCAGCAAAAAGTCCAAACACATTTGGAAATACTCATTACCAATTCAAAACCACTTAGTAAATCAATTTTAAAGAAAAGTCACTTAAGATCAATGGTGGTAGAAATACATTTCAATTTCCAAAACAAGGCATAATCATTTCAAGCAACCACAACCATATTTAATAGAATGTGTATATAGTGTAAATGTAAAACATATTTTTAAAACAAGCAATAAATTATAAAATTAAAATTAAAGGCATAGTCATAGGGGGCCTACCTCAAACATGTCACTATTTGTTGACGACTACTTGAACTGACACTTGGCGCATACACGCACATGCATTTATACATATATATATATACACCCCTAGCTGTATTTCACATATTCCCCATGCCATTAGTTAATATGTACAAATAGGGCATATATATATATATATATATGCCTTACCCTATGCATGTACATGTAGGATACCTCGACACCCATGGACCAACACCATCGTAGCGATGTCCAACTCACTCCACATATAATTTAATAAAACAATTAAACACTTAAAAAATCCAAAAAAATGTTTCAAAATAACACATCAAGGGTTTGCACTAATAACACACTCAACTTCAAGTAGGAAAATCCACTTCAAAACCAAAACTACACTAAAGTGACATTAAAACATACTTTCCATATTTTGAAAGAATTTAAAAAACATATTGACAAATGCACAACAAGTAAAACATGCTCAAAGTGGTACAATTCCCATCAAATATCCTTTTTCAACACATACACACCTCATGTACCCACGAAAACACATGGTGCACTACTTAAAAAATTTATTGAACACGTCCAAATATTTTCACAACAAGGAACACGCACACAAATACCCCCATTTTCAAACTCAAACCCACTTTTGAAAATATATGCACACCAAAACAATATCCAAACAAAAAAATGAATCCCTTGCATCATTTAATAAACCAATTTCATGTATTATAAAATGACCTCAAATAACACAACAGGAGTTACACAATAAAGACACTCAATTTCATGTAAAAACACTACTTTAAAAATCGAATGCTTCATCAATCCTATCAAAAATGGCTTTCGCACTTCAAGATATTCACTACGAACTTTAAAACACATAAGTACCCTAATTCAGCAGGTGTAAAACCAATCAACACGAGAAAACATTACCTCGAAACAAAGCCAGTGGAACGAAACACAACGAATTGCCTCTCCTTTAGCGGTGGTTGCCGGAATGCATACCGAAAAGACCCGAGAGACCTCCCACACCAACCTAGAACATGAAGAACACCAAAAATCCAGGTTAGAACCTAACCCTAGGTTCAGTCGAATTTTGTAAGCCGGCGGGGAGACCAAATCACAGTCAGAAATCAAAAGAGGAGGGAGCGGAGAGACTTACCATGTCGATTTGAAGAAGGAAAGTGACGAAAGACGATGGGATTGGAAATCGAGGTTGGATATCGGAGGAGAGGGCTGGCTCACATGAAGTAGGGTCTCAGACGGGGAGGGGGTCGCCATGCAAGTTTGAGGGAGAGCTGGGAGGGAAGGCCGCCATGGAGAGGGGAGCTTGGCCAGAGGGAGGTCATGGGAGGGAGAGCGGCCAAAGGGGAGGGGCAGCGGCATGATTCTAGTGGATAGAGGGAGGGTTGAGGCGCGATGCGAGGGGAGAAGGGTAGAAAGAATAAGAGGAGAAAAAAATAGAGAAGAAATAGGAAAGAAAAAAAAATAAGTGAAAAAATAATAATAAATAAATAAAAGAAAACCTAATAATAATAATATTATTATTATTATTAATATTATCCCCCAAAAAATCCCATAAAAGAAATTAAAAATACAATGCGTAATATCAGGGCATGACAATTCTCCCCTCCATAACACTTTCTACCCCCATAAAGTCACTAAAGACTCAGCTGTTCAAAACATGAAACAAGGACATAACGATTCTCAAAACGAAACCCCTACCACTTGAGGATCAAAAACTCACTTTCCACCCAAGACCTGAAACCGCAAGACCCAGACTACCAAGAAAAATAACCATTGACATGGTACTCACATTCCCAAACTCAACCACAACCTAAAACACCCCGACCCCAAACTTAGAAATCACTAGAGTCTGCTTGATATCTCCAATGAACATTTTCTATACGACCCATCATCTACATCGATCGGGGTTGGGCATAGTATAGGTAAAGTGTTTCCCTGAAAATAACACCTTGAAGATTAAGTTCTTCATGAATTTTCCCTATGTTGGTCTCCCCACCATATTAGGACTCTAGAAAAATACTGACATTCCCAAATCAAAACAAATTAGAAAACCAAACAAGACCCCTGACGTTGGTGTGCCCCCTTAACATCCTGAGACACACCCGACCAGTTTGGGGGAAGACATTGACGAGACCCATACTGGTTCTCCCCACCATACTAGAAACTGAGTTGTACAATGTCAACCACATGGTAACTCTCAATTTAGTTTCAACAATACGGATTGAATTTCCCATCATTAACCCACCGACACGGGGTGACCCCAAACATAGGGAGAAACATCAATACAAACCAACCTGAAACCTTCAATTCAATCGGAAATACAAACAAGAGACACTATACAAACTCCATGCCAAACCATGATTCATAAGATCTATAAACTGCATACTTCTTCAAACGAGCATCATCGAGAAGCTGGAATAGGTCCAAAGAAAGGCCAAATATTTAAAGTTTACACTAAAAATGTTCAACCATTGAAATATTATAGAAGTGGCCACCAAGACCTCCAAAATAAGGCCCCCTCCCAAACAGATAACCACATGAAGCAAAAACTTAACCGATCTCTTCCTAGACAATAAACGACAGGTTAGATGTGCATCCCTTGCACTCAGAAACCGCCTGACTTTGTGAAAATCTTAACTCAAAGACCTATGGTTGGATCTCTGATGTGTTGAATCATCTGTTGCACCGCATTCAGGAACTAACAACCTCCAACTGAGGTTTCATCTTATGGAAAGGCCTCCTACAGACTTCCCTAGGTTACCCAAACAGCAACACCATTGACAAGCCTTCAGAATATTGCGACAGATGGCTTTGAGTGCCCAAATCTACCACATTAGAAACAAATGATTGTGTGGTATTAGGAATGAGAAACAAGAACTAAATAAAGACTCGTTCCAAGAACATATGCCTCTAGTTCACCCTATGCACCGGATGGGAAACCCTTCACGAGCACCTTGAAAAACAAGATTGTCATTTGTCCCAGTCTGCGACCCCAACATGCAAGGAGAAGGTAGCAATCACCCTTCTCAAGCCCGAACATGACCCTTCAAACAAAACCAGGAAAACTTTCCCATCACAACATATGGAGTTCCTAAAGACTGAAAGAAACACTCGACTTCCTCAAGTTACATTGCAACCTCTATTGAACCTTGACCACCACAGAGAAAACAAGCAACGAGGAAAAGAAAATAACCCCACCACTCCACAGGGGGTGTAACAAACTGATATTTTATAAGATTCATTCTTTTTAATTTCATTCATATCTTCTGTTGTATGATACACCAAGATTATCTTGTGCTATACGCAACACCGTATTAGCTTTCAGTATACGCAACACTATTCTTGGCTCGTGTTACACATAATTTCAAGTTCGTTTGATAGAAGTTATTCTACGCAACATTGAGTGTATATATATATATATTCAATGTATAAATAAAATATGGTTGGATTCTGTTATACGCAACAACAAAGGAGTCCTACACTACACGCAACCCTGACTTGGCTTGCATTACACGCAATCGCGACCTTCCCTAATAGCATGTGTTGTACGCAATACCAGGTTTTACTAAACAACAATATATTATTATAACATTGTTATGAACTAGCCATTATGAATAGTATTAACTAAATTTTGAATTTTATAACATTATTATTCATCTTACACATTTTATATAATATGGTATAAGAACAAAATAAATTTTTCGGGTAAAATAAGTATTTTTCAAAAAATACAGTTTTACCGCCTTTTGATGGCACGCCCACTTTAAATCTAGTTTTTGAAATTTTTATAAGTTCCATTTGACAAAATAAAATTATTCTTTGGAATAATGAAATAAAAATTTACTTTGGATAAATTTTTCATTTTATTCTGATAACATTCATATTTTAATGAATAGTAAAAACACGCTATATTTTAATTAAAAACAACTTTTTTCATCGTAATATCTTATGTGGTTAAATTATAATATTGAATGGTTTTAAAGTATAAATAGAGTATATTTTTACCATTTAATATAATTTATGTCATTATCATTGATTTTACCTTGAATTTGTAGGTTAAATCAATTCAATCTTTTGCAATGTTTTAAAGAAAAACCCGTTTTCTTTCGACAACGGGATTAATTTTAATTTAATTTCTGAAAATTTTGTGTATTAAATTTGGAAAAATGGATTCCATATTTGGAATCAGTGGGCCCAAATTATGTTAATAAGCTACTTTTTATTTTTGGGCATTGTGAATAGTAACTACGGTAAATTTTATTTACCGTAGTTAAAGGTAAATCGGGTAATTAAGGGTAAATATAAGATTATAAAATTACCCTAACACTTGGAAAAATCCTATTGTATGACTAAAAGTCGACCCATATCACCTAAGGGTGGGATTAGATTCATTTAATGGACTTTTCTCCATGAAAATAAGTTAATTATTATTAAAACCAAATAAAGTGACAACATGTCACTCTCTTAAATATTATAAGTATAATAATTTTAAGTTAGTGATAAAATTCATGAATCTTTGAACATTAATAGTCTACAGAAACCTAACAAAATTATCTACATCATGAGAATTTATTTAGAATTTTTTGGGATTAAATAATCATCATTAATTGTGACACAATAGTGATGCAGAAATTAGTTATCTAGTGAAAAATCAAGAATATAGTTTTTATTAAACTAATAGTGACCATAAAAGGCACAAAACCCTGAACAAAACTTATTGGTCATGTAAATTTAAACAATAATCATCCAATGGTCGAATATTTTACCATTTTGAGTCTTATACAAGCAATTATGACACTTATATTATTTTATTTTAAATGATTCCAAAGTTGTCACCTTCATAATTTATTAAATATAACAATTTAACTATTGTGATTTTAAGATGAAAAATTCGAGTAAAAGTATTATTGTGAAAGTTAATAGATTTATCTTCATCATAGGATTTTATTTTTAAATTTTATGCAACATATAAGTATATTAAATAATTATACAAAAATGTTGTAGTAATTATTTTATTAAGAGATAAACAAAATAAATGGTTTTAAAAATGATAAACTAAATATTATATGAACTATTTAATGTTCTCCACTAATTTTCTAGATACACATGGCCTTTTATGAATCTATAAAAGCTTTTATTTCGAACATATCTTCTGTATATATTTTATTTAAATTCATATAAATGAATAGTGTCAAAATTGACACTATTGTTATTTTATAAAAATAACATATTATAAAATTGTTTAAAAATCACAAAAATATTTAAAAATTATAAATTTAAATTTATATGGTCTAAAATTTTATAAATTATCCAATTATGGAAAATTCACAAAAAATAAGTAATTTTTTGTTATAAGTTAAAATTTAGAATGTTATTACCACAAATAAAATTAAATTGATTAAGGATAAATCAAGTTGATAATGTTTAAAATAATTTCCTAAATATTCTAAATTTTATTGGTTGATGATATTACAACCCTATATAATCTTATATTCTAATATGATTCATTTTTTGAGGCTTTTAAGTGGGGTCAGATTTATTATAAATTAATATTTTTAAGATTTCCAAAGGTGCCCCTATCCTCCCTTATAAAAGGGCACCTCCTCCCTCTCTTCCTCACACCAATTTGAGTCATAAAGCTCGGAAAACCCCTGAAAAATTCTCTTCTCCACTTCCCTAGAAACATCCTAGAGGTCCTGGTCTTCTTCAAAGACCAATTGTAGTGCCCTAAGAGGAGGTCTCAAAGAGGCGTTTCAAAGAAGAGGTAATGTTCGTTACCGATTCTTTCAACTTTATTTCTTCTTCCACTTCTTCTTATTTAGTTGTTTCATTATTAAGTAATAACATAAGTATCACTCATATACTGATATGTTATTATAATTATGAAACAACCCTATTTCACAATTTATCCATCCTACGGAAAATGAAATCACCGCGCGTGCGTACGTACGGAATACCGTCTCCACGCCGTGGTGTAATCTATTTTCCACCACCACCTTACTTGGATGGGTATAATGTTGTAAATAATGACTATATATGATTATTGTAAATTTATATTGATTCTTAAATATTATACATACACTTGAATACAATTCCATGATCATGGGAATGATATCATCGCTCGTGTATACGTACGGACTACCGTCTCCACGACGCGATGAGATTCATTCTCAATGATTAACCATTCATGAATGATTATAAAGTATATATAATAAGTAATCATGAAATATATGACATAATAATGATACTGGATTTATTTATATATATATATATGTATGTCATCTACTTAATTCCATTCAATTCAATAAGGAAACGAAAACAGCATTCATGCGTACGTACGGCCTACCGTCTCCGTGAACGGTGTATTTCTTTCCATTTATCGATATATTATATATATGTATATTCTGAATATATATTATATATAAATCATGTTTTAAATTCTGGATATAAGTAATCATGATCCAAGTAATCATATTAATAATTACAAGTTAAAACACGAACGACAAATGAGATGATTTTACCCAAAACGCTACTTTAACATGAATTTACGAAAGAACGGGTAATATAAAGTCCTAAGTTGACCATATATGATATAATAACAATGAATATGATTCTGTAATAAGTCAATAACATTATTTAAATCATTATACAGGGGGTTCAGATACGTACGAAGCATATTGGACCTAAGGTAAGGGATAATTTTGCAAATCTCATTTTTATCCGAGATTGCTTATTCGTAATTATTTACTGGGGTTATTGTTATCATCCATGTCCATGTTTCCTAAAAATGTTTTCATGTATGTTTAATGTCCTTTTTACCCACTTTTGACTTTTACTACATGGTATTTAAGGAATCTTTCTTTTGTTTACGTTACGAGGTACTTTTTTGACTTTTCCGACAAAAGTACGATAAGAATGTTTTTTTAACATATACGGCATGAAAGGATTTTTATGGTATTATAAAGCCTTATTTTCATGAAGCTTCCTTAAAAATATTTCATGACTATTTTCAGAAAAAACCTTTTCTTCTAAAATTTCATGAAATTTTTTGAAAAGAAAATGATTTTGAAGAAAAAAGGATATTTTCCTCAAGAATTCATTTAAAGTGTTTTATCAAAACCATTTTCATATAAGATGACATTATTTCACATTTTTAGGTTTCAAGTGTAATGTCTCTATTATTTACATGGTTTCACTTTTTTTTATTATAAAATGATATCCATTTCTTTTAAATGGATTATGTGATGATGGGATGATGTTTATGAAACCCATTTTATTTATTGGGTTATTATGAATGATGTATGTTTATTTTGTGGCACAAGTAAGAATGATTTCATTATGAGATGGGTGGGACCTATATCTACCTCCAATTCATTGGGTAAAGATTTATATCTCATGAGATAGACATGGCTGGAACGATAAGTTAATCCGGTTCAGTGTTACAGGACTGAAACAAGGAGTAAACTCGATTCAGAAAGGGACTTTGTCCACTAAGATGGTCTTGGAAGCAATGCCTTGGCTACTATGGAAATCATGACATGTGTTGAATGGTTGCCACAATTACTTGTTTTATTCCCATGCTATTTTATCATTCTTAATATTTCTTTATGATCTATGCCATACGCACTTCCATGTTTTATGTCATTGCTCATGCTTTTGATGTTTAATCATTATGTTCATGTTTTTAAGTTCAAATGTATATGGTATGTTTTATTTTATCCATTCTTACCCTTACTGAGCATTTAAGTTCACCCTTTTTATGTTTTCTTTTCCCCAGGATATAAATAAAGGTTTTAGGTAAAAAAAAAGGGGGAAGATCTTTAAGGGAGATGTTGAAGATCTTTCACCACGATTAGAAGATTACGTTCTAAGTTTCCAAAGACACTAAACTATTACGGTCCTTGTGTGTTTGTTTTTGTTATGTACTAATTATTCCGAAAAAGTAATGTAATGTACATGTACGTTAAGCTTCGGGTATCTACAGTTGGTATCGGAGGAAAGGTTTAGTCAACCTTTGGAAACTACGATGCGAGAACTTTAGTGAGATCCCTAGAGATATTTCTAAGGTATGTCTAGGTATGTCCGTAATGTTAAGTATAAGTATAGGTTATAGTACTAGAATTATGGTAACCCAAGATGTTAGATATTGAAGTTACTCCCCCTTTATTATATTGTTTTCCCTAGCGTGATTTTTACCTCTCACACTATTCTTTTTGGGTTTTAGACGATGGTTGGAACCCGAAGGAACCGTGTTGATCAATGTAATGGACAATGCAATGATTATCCTCCCGAACAAATAAATGTTATGGGAGATGGAGTGAAAAATATTATTGCTATACTTACACAAGCTATGAATCATTCTCGACTTCCAAATGAGCAGAGAAGGGAACAATATTCTATTGAGTCTTTCATGAGGCAATGTCCACCTTCTTTTAGTGGGTCTTCTGATCCACTTGTTGCTGAACAATGGATCAGTGCTACTGAAAAGATATTTTCAGTTCTTCAATGTTCTGAACTTGATAAAGTCATCTTAACAGTGTATCATTTGGAAGGTGATGCTGATCAATGGTGGAATCTTATCAAGAATACAAGGCCAAGAGATGAAATTGAGTCCATGGAATGGGACGAGTTCAAGAACTTATTTTTCAATAAGTAATTCCCTTGTATTCTTCGAACAAAGATAGAGAAGGATTTTCTTGAACTAAATCAAAAGGACGATGAATCTATTGGTATATATGAAGCTAATTTTACAAGGCTTGCAAGGTATGCATCTGGATTTATCATCCAACCAGAAAGTAAAGTTGATCGATTCTTCAGTGGCTTAAAACCAAATCTTTAAAGGGCATTAGCTATAAGATACTTCAGTAGCTATGAAGAAATTGTGCATTGTGCTATCAAGGTAGAAATGGAAGTTGGTGTTACCTATCCATCTCATAGTTTTGACAAGAAACGAAAGATGGAGTTCAAGGAGAAATCTCAGAATAATGGTGAAAAGAATATAAATGTTTCCTTATGCTCAAAGTGTGGAAAGAAGCATGGTGGAGATTGTCTTAAAGGGACTAGAAAATGTTTTAAGTGTGGAAAATAAGGTCATCGAGTAGCTGAGTGTCGAAGTAATGAAAAAAGGGTTTCTAATGATGTGAATAAAGAAAAGACTGCATAGAACACACCACCAACACTTCAATGCTTCAAGTGCAAGAAAATGGGGCATTATTCTAATAAATTCCCTAATCCAAGGGTTAGTGATGATCTACATGAGCAACCACTTAAGGCAAAGGACAAAGGGAAGTCACATGCGATCACTATTGGCGATGTTGAATATGACAACAATGTGGTGGAATGATTAAGTGTTTATGTAATTGGATTCCAAAATAATGTTGTATATAGTATCGTGGAATATTGGAATATTTATGTATTGGTATATTGTGGTTTTCAATGGTACCGGTAACCATGGAATGTGATTGAGATATTTTTGGAAAAAAAGATGATATGTGCATAATGAAAGGAAAACGAGAAAATGAAATGTTTGACCGTATTCATGAGCTCATGACTGATATAAGGATAAGGTTATATCATGGTTTGAGTATATAGAATTTTTGGATTTTGGTATGTGGAAAGATTTAACTTTTGACTGCATTCATGTTTTCACTATGGTTCAATGGGTGTTCATTTTTCAAGAGAATACATGATTAAGGTATTCACATGATTGGAATTTGACCAACAAGATATATGGGGGATAAATGATGATATTTTCATGCTTGGTTGATGACATTTCAAGTAATCGTTTTCTTTATACTATGAGCTTGGACCGATGTATTTTAGATAAGCCTAAAGATTGGAATGAATTATGTTGTACATAAGTTAGTATTGTTTAAGGATAGAACTTTTTTTTGATATTATTGATGGGATGTTATAGTAATGTAGTTTTAGAAAAATGAAAATCTGCAGGACGAGCGACAACCCATCGCGTCGGACAAGGCTATGGGAATCGAACCCACAACCGAAGTGAGACTGGCCTTTATCGCCTACCACTAGCCTACAGGAAGTCCCTGTTTAGTAGAAACTAGTTTTATTATATTAAGCAGTATGATATATGAAGTATAAGTTAATTTGAGGAACCATATATGATTAATCTCACTATAGATGGACTTATGTATTTTTTTTATAACTTTTCTAACCTTTTGTTTGAGACAGATGGAATGACCCATCATTCTATCACATGATCTACTAACACATCACGAATGAAAAATTCAACTTCATTTATTTAAGGTATAAAGTAGAAATTGTCCAAATAACGACCAATGGTGAGACTATACCAAAATCACAAAAGTATTTCTTCTAATTCCAATTTCATCATCTTTAGGGAAATGATATTGAGAACCAAAAATGTTTTCCTAGTGCCTTTATATCCGATGAATCAGATGGTACCTTAGATCATCACAAATTTATGGCTTTGTGATTGTTGGCTTTTTCATAGCCATGTTCTCTACCACTCTCTATCAGAACATGATGGTTAGATTTCTCTTCCATATCCATATTTTCACCAATGTTATCCTATATGGAAACCCAGTGATGAGTTAATTTGGGTAACCGTTATATTTCATACTTTAGTTTTTAAAGTTCAGTTTTGGTATTTCTTTTTACGATGTGGGTTTCTATGAATAGTTAATGATTTATAACCCTGACGAATTTCGAGGGCGAAATTCATTTTAAGGGGGGTAGAATGTAACAACCCGAGATTTTATAAGATTCATTATTTTTAATTTCATTCATATCTTCTGTTGTACGATACACCACGATTATCTTACACTATACGCAACACCGTATTAGCTTACAGTATACGCAACACTATTCTTGGCTCGTGTTACACACAATTTCAAGTTCGTTTGATAGAAGTTATTCTACGCAACATTGAGTGTATATATATATATATATTCAATGTATAAATAAAATATGGTTGGATTCTGTTATACACAACAACAAAGGAGTCCTTCACTACACGCAACCCTGACTTGGCTTTCATTACACGCAATCGCGACCTTCCCTGATAGCATGTGTTGTACGCAATACCGGGTTTTACTAAACAACGATATATTATTATAATATTGTTATGAACTAGCCGTTATGAATAGTATTAACTAAATTTTTAATTTTATAACATTATTATTCATCTTACACATTTTCTAGAACATGGTATAAGAACAAAATAAACTTTTCGGGTAAAATAAGTATTTTTCAAAATATACAGTTCTGTCGCATTTTGATGGCGCACCCACTTTAAATCTAGTTTTTAAAATTTTTATAAGTTCCATTTGAAAAAATAAAATTATTATTTGGAATCAATAAATAAAAATTTACTTTGGATAAAGTTTTCATTTTATTCTGATAACTTTCATATTTTAATGAATAGTAAAAACACGCTATATTTTAATTAAAAAAAACTTTTTTCATCATAATATCTTATGTGGTTAAATCATAATATTGAATGGTTTTAAAGTATAAATAGAATATATTTTTACCATTTAATATAATGTATGTCATTAGCATTGATTTTACCTTGAATTCGTAGGTTAAATCAATTCAATCTTTTGCAATGTTTTAAAGAAAACCCTGTTTTCTTTCGACAACGGGATTAATTTTAATTTAATTTATGAAAATTTTTTGTATTGAATTTGGAAAAATGGATTCCATATTTGGAATCAGTGGGTCCAAATTATGTTAAAAAGCTACTTTTTATTTTTGGGCATTGTGAATAGTATCTACGGTAAATTTTATTTATCATAGTTAAAGGTAAATCGGGTAATTAAGGGTAAATATAAGATTATAAAATTACCCTAACACTTGTAAAAATCCTATTAGATGACTAAAAGTAGACCCATATCACCTCATGGTGGGATTAGATTCATTTAATGGATTATTTTCCATGAAAATAATTTAATTATTATTAAAACCAAATAAAGTGACAACATGTTACTCTCTTAAATACTATAAGTATAATAATTTTAAGTTAGTGATAAACTTCATGAAACTTCTAAAATTAATAGTCTATAGAAAACTAACAAAATTATCTACATCATGAGAATTTATTTAGAATTTTTTGGGATTAAATAATTATCATTAATTGTGACACAATAGTGATGTAGAAATTATTTATCTAGTGAAAAATCAAGAATATAGTTTTTATTAAACTAAAAGTGACCATAAAAGGCACAAAACCCTGACCAAAACTTATTTTTCATGTAAATTTAAACAATATTCATCCAATGGTCGAATATTTGACCATTTTTAGTCTTATACAAGCAATTATGACACTTATATTATTTTATTTTAAATGATGCCAAAGTTGTCACCTTCATAATTTAATAAATATAACAATTTAACTATTGTGATTTTAAGATGATAAATTCTAGAAAAAGTATTATTGTGAAAGTTAATATATTTATATTCATCATAGGATTTTATTTTTAATTTTTATGCAAAATATAAGTATATTAAATAATTATACAAAAATGATGTAGTAATTATTTTATTAAGAGATAAACCAAATAAATGGTTTTAAAAATAATAAAATAAATATTATATGAACTATTTAATGTTCTCCACTAATTTTCTAGATACATATGTCCTTTTATGAATCTATTAAAGCTTTTAGTTAGAACATATCTTCTGTATATATTTTATTTAAATTCATATAAATGAATAGTGTAAAAATTGACACTATTGTTATTTTATAAAAATAACATATTATAAAATTGTTTAAAAATAACATAAATATTTAAAAATTATAAATTTAAATTTATATGTTCTAAAATGTTATAAAGTATCCAATTATGGAAAATTCACAAAAAATAAGTAATTTTTTGTTATAAGTTAAAATTTAGAATGTTATTACCACAAATAAAATTAAATTGATTAAGTAAGGATAAATCAAGTTGATAATGTTTAAAATAATTTCCTAAAAAGTATAAATTTAATTGGTTGATGAGATTACAACCCTATCTCATCTTATATTTGAATATGAGTCATTTTTTGAGGTTTTTAAGTGGGGTTATATTTATTATAAATTAATATTTTTATGATTTCCAAAGGTGCCCCTCTCCTCCCTTATAAAAGGGCACCTCCCCCCTCTCTTCCTCACACCAATTTGAGTCTTCAAGCTCGGACAACCCCTGCCAAATTCTCTTCTCCACTTCCCTAGAAACATCCTAGAGGTCCTTGTCTTCTTCAAATACCAATTGTAGTGCCCTAAGAGGAGGTCTCAAAGAGGCGCTTCAAAGAAGAGGTAATGTTCGTTACCGATTCTTTCAACTTTATTTCTTCTTCCAATTCTTCTTATTTAGTTGTTTCATTATGAAGTAATAAAATCAGTATCACTCATATAATGATATGTTATTATAAGTATTAAACAACCCTATTTCACAATTTATTCTCCCTACGGAAAATGAAATCACCGCGCGTGCGTACGTACGGAATACCGTCTCCACGCCGTGGAGTAATCTATTTTCCAAAGCCACATTACTTGGATGGGTATAAAGTTGTAAATAATGACTATATATGATTATTGTAAAGTGATATTGATTCTTAAATATTATACATAAACTTGAATACAATTCCACGATCATGGGAATGATATCATCGCTCGTGCGTACGTACGGACTACCGTCTCCACGACGCGATGAGATTTATTCTCAATGATTAACCATTCATGAATGATTATAAAGTATATATAATAAGTAATCATGAAATATATGAAATAATAATGATACTGGATTTATTTATATATATATGTATGTCATCTACTTAATTCCATTCAATTCAATAAGGAAACGAAAACAGCGTTCATGCGTACGTACGGCCTACCGTCTCCATGAACGGTGTATTTCTTTCCATTTATCGATATATTATATATATGTATATTATGAATATATATTATATATAAATCATGTTTTAAATTTTGGATATAAGTAATCATGATCCAAGTAATCATATTAACAATTACAAGTTAAAACACGAACGACAAATGAGATGATTTTACCCAAAACGCTACTTTAACATGAATTTATGAAAGAACGGGTAATATAAAGTCCTAAGTTGACCATATATGATATAATAACAATGAATATGATTCTGTAATAAGTCAATAACATTATTTAAATCATTATACAGGGGGTTCAGATACGTACGAAGCATATTGGACCTAAGGTAAGGGATAATTTTGCAAATCTCATTTTTATCCGAGATTGCTTATTCATAATTATTTACTGGGGTTATTGTTATCATCCATGTCCATGTTTCCTAAAAATGTTTTCATGTATGTTTAATGTCCTTTTTACCTACTTTTGACTTTTACTACATGGTATTTAAGGAATCTTTCCTTTGTTTACGTTACGAGGTACTTTTTTGACTTTTCCGACAAAAGTACGATAAGAATGTTTTTTAACATATACGGCATGAAAGGATTTTTATGGTCTTATAAAGCCTTATTTTCATGAAGCTTCCTTAAAAAGATTTCATGACTATTTTCATAAAAAACCTTTTCTTCTAAAATTTCATGAAATTTTGTGAAAAGAAAATGATTTTGAAGAAAAAAAGATATTTTCCTCAAGAATTCATTTAAAGTGTTTTATCAAAACCATTTTCATATAAGATGACATTATTTCACATTTTTAGGTTTCAAGTGTAATGTCTCTATTATTTACATGGTTTCACTTTTTTTATTATGAAATTATATCCATTTATTTTAAATGGATTATGTGATGATGGGATGATGTTTATGAAACCCATTTTATTTATTGGGTTATTATGAATGATGTATGTTTATTTTGTGACACAAGTAAGAATGATTTCATTATGAGATGGGTGGTACCTATATCTACCTCCAATGCATTGGGTAAAGATTTATATCTCATGAGATAGACATGGCTGGAACGATAAGTTAATCTGGTTCAGTGTTACAGGACTGAAACAAGGAGTGAACTCGATTAAGAAAGGGACTTTGTCCACCAAGATGGTCTTGGAAGCAATGCCTTGGCTACTATGGAAATAATGACATGTGATGAATGGTTTCCACAATTACATGTTTTATTCCCATGCTATTTTATCATTCTTAATGTTTCTTTATGATCTATGCCATACGTACTTCCTTGGTTTATGTCATTGCTCAAGCTTTTGATGTTGAATCATTATGTTCATGTTTTTAAGTTCAAATGTATATGGTATGTTTTATTTTATCTATTATTACCCTTAATAAGCATTTGAGCTCACCCTTTTTATGTTTTCTTTTCCCCAGGATATAAATAAAGGTTTTAGGTTAAAAAAACGGGGAAGATCTTTAAGGGAGATGTTGGAGATATTTCACCACGATTAGAAGATTACATTCCAAGTTTCCAAAGACACTAAACTATTATGGTCCTTGTGTGTGTGTTTTTATTATGTACTAAGTATTCCGCAAAAGTAATGTAATGTACATGTACGTTAAGCTTAGGGTCTCTACAGGGGGTCTAAGAAAAAATAGACTTAAAATGATCCCTTGGGGACCTTTGGACATTTCTGGGAAGCATACTTTAAACAAGAAGAAAAAAACCAACCTGAAGCACATCACAAAACAAGCCTCCACATTTAACCATAAATCATTAACTCAAACTCAAAACATTATTTCAGCCTTGAAATGCCTACTCGGAAACAAGCATCAAGCCCATAGAATAATACATCACAAAATCAAGCCATAACTAAATCAAAACAAAACCTTCTCATTTCTAAAACAAAACATCCAACGCATATTTGAAACTCCAAACAAATTTTGAATACATCCCTTACAATTCTTAAATGAAGCATCTCCAAATTTCCATTTCCAAGAAACTCTCATTCTACATTCCATAATAAATTCCAAAAACCCCCTAAACACTTTCCAAAACATTTTTAATTTCACTTTTCATAAAACATTTCAAGATCTCAAAGCATTTTCTAAAACACTTTCCATCCCCAAAACAACTCATTACATTTTTAAACAAACCAATATTTTCATTTTAAAAATCCAATTTCAAAAGACCACTCATCAATTTTGCAACCCGAGAGAAACACCGCAAAACTCACTAAAACTCGCACCAAGAATGTCCCAAGGCAACCAATTCACTCAAAGAATCAAGATTCCAAATTCTCAAATAAACAACTGTTGTACACCATTTGGTCACAAAGTTTGGCTGACCGTGCACCAACCGGGTGAGCACATAGGAAGTCATCAGAGGCGATTGCATGGTCTCCGCATGGCTTTCTAGGTCATGCACAATATCCATTCACCCCTACAGAATGACCAACAAATCTCAAAACTAACCAGAAACAGACAAACAAGACTAAGGTCCTTAAAAACAATTGGGATCCAGACCCTGACTTTGAGGTAAGACCATCCCAGACCACCCTAGAAATTCAAGGTTCATTCTGAATAGGTGGTTATCAGGCACCTAGCAGGAATTAACCACTTGGATTCCAACAATAATAACTCCAAACTATCAAAAATCACCAAAGGACATGGGATAAACCCCCTCTGATAACATTTTGTCATGAACCAACCCGGGTCGAACCTAAACTGGTCACCCGAGTCGGTCCACAACATGGCTCGAAGGGCATTCCCGATCCCCACGGGCTGGAAACTAGTGTCGGGCATCGAGATAACTAGTTGGGAACAATTTGTACCATAACAAAGATAGAAAAATAATCATAAACTGAACAAATAGATAAAAAAAGAAAATAAACTAAACAAACTGGCTGAAAAAAAAGGAATAAATGAAGCATCGCGACATACCTCAAGTAACCTCATGGGTCACCTTGGAACATAAACTACACTTGCTCCGAGAGCGATCCAAAACTAGAAGAACCTGAAACTGAAAATTAAAGTAGGCATGATCACCGAGATTCTTAGTAGGAAATCCAAGATACAACAACGCCCTATGCCCTTACCTTTTTTATGAAATCCAAAACATGCTCGTTTGAAAATAGGATGTAATAAAATAATGTTTTTTATTCTTTTCAAATTCAAGTAATGAGTTTTTATTTTCAATTAAAGAATTTATCCCCCACTACATTTTCAAAATAGTTTCCAATCATGCATTAACGTTTCAAAATGAAAGGAAACCAATTTAGATTAAAATATGGTTTTTGCGAATAAGACATCGAGTATGAAACAACTGAAATGAAAAATTACATCATAAGCATTATGTCGAAAACGAGCACCATGGGTAATCCCTATATGAAGCTATCACAAGTGGGACCCTAGATACCTCGTACCTCAGTGAAACATGTCTTAGAAACCACAACCCTTAGAAAACATGGCTTAGAAACCAGGACCCTCAGTAACCGTGTATTAGAAACCATGACCTTCAGTAATTCATATGTTTAGTAAGTGTTGTTGCGTCAATCCTGCTAGATGAAACCGGGATGAACCCCTTCTGTGTCATCTCGTGTACTAGTCCTGCTCCACCCAATTAGATACTCAGGTTTCCCATTGTGCTATATTTCAAGTGGTGGTGAGTTTTCTTTATCAAGCAAACATACATGTACATAACACTTTCCTTATCTAAATCCCATTCAACCTCTCACCACCATTTTCTCTCCTTAAGCGTATTCCCCCTCTTTCACGTCACACAATTCATAAGAATCAAATTAGGCCCATAATAACACATTCAACATAAAAAAAATTCTAAAACCAAGGGGGCATGCCTCAAGAGAGGTTTTTCTTTTTCATAAAAAATTCTTAAGGTGCCAAACGTGATTAATTACATAAAGGGAACACTTTTTACAACTAACTGGCCAAAATTCCAAACACCTTTGGAAATACTCATTACCAATTAAAACCACTTAGAAAATCAATTTTCAAGAAAAGTCACTTAAGACCAATAGTGGTAGAAACACATTTCAATTTCCAAAACAAGGAATAATCATTTCAAGCAACCGCAACCAGATTTCATAGCATGTGTATATAGCGTAAATTTAAAACATATTTTTAAAACAAGGAAGTAATTATGAAATTCAAATTAAATACATAGGCATATAGGACATACCTCAAACATGTCGTTATTTGTCGACGGCCACTCGAACCAACACTTGGACATACCCGCACATTCATTTATACATATATATATATACACCCCTAGATGCATTGTACATATTCCCCACACCATGAGGTAATATGTATAAATAGGGATTATATATATATATATGCCTTACCCTATGCATGTACATGTAGGATACCTTGACACCCGTGGCACAAAACCATCGTAACGAGGTCCAACGCACTGCACATATAATTTAATAAAACAATTAAACACTTAAACAATACACAAAACGTTTTAAAATAACACATCAAGGGTTTTCACTAATAACACACTCAACTTCAAGTAGGAAAAGACATTTTAAAACTAAAAGTACACCAAAGTGACATTAAAACATACTTTCCATATTTTGAAAGAATTTACAAAACATATTGACAAATGAACAATAAGTAAAACATGCTCAAATTTGTACATTTCCCATCAAAGATCCTTTTTTCACACATACACACCTCATGTACCCACAAAAACACATGGTGAAATACATAAACAATTGATTGAACATGTCCAAAGATTTTCACAACAAGGCACACACACACAAATACCCCCATTTTCATACTCAAACCCACTTTTGAAAATATATGCACACCAAAACAATATCCAAAAAAAAAATGCATCCCTTGCATCATTTAATAAACCAATTGAATGTATTATAAAATGACCTCAAATAACCCAATAGAAGTTACACAAGAAAGACAATCAATTTCAGGTAAAAACACTACATTAAAAATAGAATGCTTTATCAATCCTATCAAAAATGGCTTTCTCACTTCAAGATAATCACTAAGAACTTTAAAACACATAAATACCCTAATTCAGCAGGTGAAAAACCAATCAACATAATAAAACATTACCTCGGAACAAAGTCGGCGGACCGAAACCCAACGAACCTCCTCGCCTTCAACGGTGGTTGCCAGAATTCATACCAACAACACTCGAGAGGCCTCCTGCTCCAACCTAGAACATGAATAACACCAAAAATCTGGGTTAGAACATAACCCTAGGTTTGGCCGAATTTCATAAGCCAACGGGGAGACCAAATCATGGTCAGAAATCAAAAGAGGAGAGAATGGAGAGACTTACCATATTTATTTGAAGGAGAAAAATGATAAAACATGGTGGGATTGGCAAATCAGGGTTGGATCTTAGAGGAGGGGGTCGGCTCGTGCAAAGCAAGGTCTCGACCGGGGGGGTTCGCCATGCGGGTTTGAGGGGAATCCGAGAGGGAAGGCTGTCATGGAGAGGGGATCTCAGCAGGAGGGAGGCTGTGGGAGGGAGAGCGGCCAAAGGGGAGGGGTGGAGGCGTGATATAGGTGGACAGGGGGAGGTGTGATGCACGACATGAGGGGATTAGGGGCGAATTAAGGAGAGAAGAAAAAAATAGAGAATAAATAAGAAAGAAAAAAAGTGAAAAAAATAATAATAAATAAATAAAGAAAACCTAATAATATTATTATTATTATTAATATTATCCCCCAAAAATGCCATAAAATAAATTAAAAATAAAACACATAATGTCAGGGTGTGACATGGAGACTATTCCCTTCATAACATATCACTAAAAATCAAAAACATGGTGAAAGAAATAAATAAATAAGAAATAATAATAATGTAGTATAAAATATCAGTAATAATATAAACTCTATAACAATTTAGAAAACCAAATCCATACAAAGTAGCCACAATGGATCACTGTAAGCAGTATAATAATATATAAAAATAATCAAAAGAACAAAATAATAATGAGGTGTGGAACCAAAATATCCTTGATTCTATATCAACATAACCTCGATCTATCCCACTCTTTCTACTCAATAGCCTGATGTAGGGCCCTTGTACTTAGTTGGATCCCTGACCATAAATTCTACACATGTACTGAGATGCTCTTGCATTATATGAGTATAAACCAATTAGGATACCCTCAATTCATCCTTAACCAAAGTTTCACATTCTATAAAAGTGTATGTGATGATAAAAAATAAATATATAAATAAACAAAAAACCTTTTGGGTTATTGTGCACTAACTATGCTTCCATAAATTGTAGGCCTACCTACTTTGGATACATGCTAGAAGGAATAGTCATTCCATGTCACTACATTTCAACAATAATCCACACTCTTCTCACTCGATAGAATTCACAAAACCCCCTCCTAACCAGAAAATGTTACTTGTTGTGGTCATCTTTGCTGCTACAGGACCCAACCCTCTCACTCATGGTCATCCTCACATCACTTGTCAATCTTAGACTTATCACTCATGACTAGCCCATAGATCCTCCTGGACTCGATCATCTCACTCATGGCCAACCCCTTCTACCATGCCATGCTCATCCATATCACTCATGGTTAGACCACATCATCATAGGAACCCAATCATCATCACACCACATTATTCTAGATTTATCAATCCCAAAATATAATTTTCATTCCCAATTACCCATGGGTATATCCCTACCCTTATCCATGATATGAGGCTCACTTTCATCTATTTCAAAGTACACAACTCAAAAATTACCTCTAAGGGACCAACCACAACATTACAAACCACATCCAAACACTTTGGTACTAAATTAAGAGTTATCATAGGGATATACACACACCCACATTTAATTCAATCAATATAATTCCATACAAGTGTTATATAATGGTAAAGACTTCCTACCTCAAGCATGATGAATCCCAACTGCCAAGAATTGTCACCTAAAACAATCCCAATGCACCAAATACCTAAATTCATACCCAACATTATAAGATTAGCGTTTATATGAGTGAAACCAAGAAAAGGATAATAAAATAAGCATCTAATGATTAGGAGGTGTTCAACATACCTATATAAAACCATCGCAATGAACAAAACTTCAATAATTCAGTGGTTGGTCTCACAACAACCACCATTTACTCAAATTTTAATGTATCACAACTATCCCCCATTGTTATTCATGTTATTATCATTTGGTTTCTATTTTGGAGGTGATTTGAACAATTGTGTATTGATTTTTCATGTAAATGAAATTAAAATATGACCATTTATATGTTTCAATGATCAAGGTTGAGATGTGTGTGTGAATCTTTGGGTGTTTTTGATCGGTGATATGGGTTTACATGAGGTGTGATGGTAGTGTGCAAGCAGCAACCTGAAAGGAAATGTCTAGTGCAAGTCTGTCATAAAAATGGTGCAGTGTTGGATTGGTGTTGGTGGTGGCTAAGGTACAAGCAAAGGCTTCGGCCATAGAAAATTAGTTTTTATAATTCAGGTGAGGAAAAGACCACATGAGGGTGGTTTGAGCAGTACTTTATGTGAGACATTTGGCACTATGTGTAGGAAACTTATAGAGGAAGAAAAATACATGATTTTATATCAAAAAACTAATATATGAAATAATTATAATATATATATATATATAAAGTTACTAGGATATAATTTATTTAATGAAAAGGGGGGGAAATAGTGGAGATTTTTTTTTTTTTTGATTCCTACTTTTTAAAATGAACCCCTACAACCTTTTAAGGTTCTATTCACTCAAGTAAAGAGTCTCAACCTCACTTTTGTATATATAAAATAAAGAGATAGTGAACATGATGATTTTTTAAAAGGTTCATCAACTTATTGGGTAATATACTCTTTATCATGGTTGGTTAATCTCCATAGCCATGGATTCTTCACTATAAGAAACAACATAGCATAGCCTTACAGTATTGGAATAGAGACAAGACATGTCTATCCAAAGTAACACAAGACGCCACATTTTCAAACTACCTTTATAAAAAATATGTAACTAGGATAAGATAAATTTTCTTGAAATATTAGTTGCTTATGAAATAGTATAAGTATATACCTATGTTGAGCCTTTAGAAATATTAAAGAATAGATGCACACTTCATGAATATATGATGTAAAACTACTTCTTATTCTTCTTCTAATGAAATCTCACCACTGTGGACTTGACTAAAAATTGGATCTACATATTAATGTTTCCATAATTATAAGTACCCACACTTTCTTTAGATTTTACTTAGTTTTTAAACAAAACTTACAAAGTAGAAGTGATCATCCTTATTTTCTCACTTGCTCTAGATCAACCATCCTTGGTTTTTTCAAAAGTACCTTATTTAAGAGAATTAATTTTATCTCATCATAATCAGTTCCCTCAATTAGAAAAATGATGAGACCATATTTTCCTTCCACCCTAAAGGGTCATTATTGAACCACTTATTTTTAAAGCCTTGCTTTATTTCACACTTCTTTAAAAATATCTCAAGAAAAAAAGTGTGTTCATGCCGACGTACTTAAATGACCTTTTTATACCATATTCTCAAACATCCAACATCAATAAATATTCAAAAATATTGTATTGATTAATTCTCATAAATATATTTCTTCTTACACTTAATGAAACAATCTCAAGCTCGCTATTTTCCTCAACCCACTCTTATGAAATAAAAGTGAGTAAAATTAACTCAGTGGTTTCACTAGATAACATTTAAAACTCATCTTAAAACACTACATGATTAAATGAAAGTGTTTATTTTAACTTTATATCAGCATTGAATCATCATAGTTGATTTATAAATATAACATCTAGAGATTTTTCATTTATAGCATCAACTTTGACCGGCACACCAACTTATCAGATAAAACAAATCGGAACAAAAAATAGATATGAATTGTGGTAACCATTTATTAAATCACACATGAAATAGATAGAATCACATTTACGATGTGATTTTTTTTACATTGAAGATTAGTTCTTACATAGTCAATTTTAACTCCTTTAGAAAACACAAAATCAGTAAAGATTAGTTTTTACATCAGTAAAATTTTAATAAATGGTTCTGTGAAAAAAATCAACTACATAAATTTGTATTTGTGAGAATGTCGGATAAATTGACCAAAAATAGATACATAGAGAGAAATTACTATGTGAATTTTCATTTATGGGTATAATTCCCATATGTAAAAAAAATTAAGTATTCTTTGGCATTTACATATTTAAAACTTAATTTATATAGAATTTGCTTATGTGGAGGCATTCACATATGTGATTTTTAAAAATTAGAGGATTATAATATGTTGGAAAAGCCTCTTTTGAATATTTTTTTACATGGTATCTTCTCTTATGTAACACATTAAATATGTGAAATCATTCACACACATGGGTCCTCACATTTCCAAATATTTTTTTATACAGGAAAACTCATATTTAAGTCAGGAAAACAACAGTCTTTACTTTAGCAGCTTCAATTTCTATTCAGAAAACTCTAAAGAAATATAAAACTCTCAAAAAGCATTCCAAAAATCTCATAAACATCTCAATAACCTAAAATACTTATTTCAATTTCAACAAGCATGCTGAAAAAAATGAAAACCATTAGTCACTTTATTAGAAAATCAAAAGGTAGTTTATGTATACAAGGGGATGGGTGGAAAATTGGTATGGCCCCAATATACTGAAGATATCTATATTAATATATATATTGAGAAGAGGGAATTCCCTTGTGTTTCCTTTTTGAACCCTCCACATAGAGGAACCCCCCTCCCCCATGAAGAGGTCATTACCCGGAGGTAGCGCCCCAGCCGGGTAAGGAGCTGTTGCCAGCCGAGATGGTAGAGCATCTCGGAGGGTAATGGCCCGACAACGATGGTCTGTCACAATGATCTGTCATCAGTTGGGTCGTGCCTCATTTTTACCACCAATAGGAATCTGGGTGACCTGGCAAGGCGAGTGGATCCCAGGGGAGAGGCTCTCCCCAAAAGCGGACTCCCAGGATTCATATATATATATATATATATATATATATATATATATATATATATATATATATATTTGTGTGTGTGTTTGTGTATTTGAACATGTTAAATATATATATGTGTGTGTGTGTGTGTGTGTATGTATATATTAATATGTATGATAAAAAATTAGAAGGAATTGATGGGGAATTTATAATAGGTGAATATAATTTTTATTGGATAAAATGGATGGAATTTTCCTCAAATATATACGAATTACAGATTATTTTAATAATAATAATAAAAATGTTGTTGTTGTTGTTGTTTTTGTTAAAAACCTTGTTTCCATTGTAACTTTGCACCGATATGTCAGATAGATGAACCATCAGCAGCATCACAACATTGACATTGAGGTCAGTTATATAATATTAATATTAGTTACCTAATTCCAAATCATGGCATGAGCCTTAATTCCCATCAAATTACCCTTCTTGTCTATAATATGTCAAAATGAATATTTTTCATTAGATGCATATTTTTCATTGGGTTTCCATTTTGGAAAATTGAAGATCCCATCCTGAGTATTTTTATATTTAGATCACAAAGAAATGGTTTGTTAGTCCATTTGAGGCAATTTATGAGGATAAATACACTACTATAGAAATTACCTTTATCAATGCTCATAATGGGCATTGCCAGTTCTATAAAACCTTTGATGTGATAGGTGATGATAAAGGTGGTCACTTTTATCAGTGATAAAAAAACTATTGATAAAGGATCCCTTTTTTATCTCTAAAAAGATGCATTGATAAATTCTCTATTTATTAGTTCTTTTTTGGCACAGATAAACAAGCCCTTTATCAGTGTTTTTTAATGTTGATAAAGGGGGTCTTTATTAGTGTTTTTTATCATTGATAAAGGGTGTGTGTTTATCAGCATTGATAAAACTAGAAAAATATTATTTTTATTATTATTTAGGTACTCAAATCATGACCCCCCCCCCCCCCCCGCACACACACACTAATGATCACCCAAAACCCCACCTCTAGCTCATGCATGACCACCCCCCCCCCCACCCCCACCCAGTCCTTCCTCCCTCCTTGCTCAGTCTTGCACACCTAGACTCAATCCTGGGACCTCCATGTGCAAAGAAAGCACTGATACCACTACTATATCTTATTTTCTTATATATTTTATCAAATATCTATTTATTTACATATATCTACAAATAACTTTTTTATCCATATAAATATTTTTAAATACATTTATAAAATATATGTTTATGTGTGTGTATTTATGTGCATGTTTTATATATATCTCTGTTTGTGTGTGTGAATATTTCTATGTGTGTCTATATATAATATTTATATTTATATTGATTTAAATATATTATATTATAATATTAATTTAAAAATATTATAATATATATATATATATATTAATAAACAAATATATGTATATATATATATATATTATACATACATTTGTTAGGTATATATATATTTCAATCACCTTTCAACTTTTTATAAGATCTTAATTGATTTATTAATTTCTTCTATCATGAAATTGTTGTTACATGTCTATTACTCAACACTAATTAGAAAATTATTAATTAATATTAAATTTAAATTATTTTATAAACCATTTTTTCACTAAATATATTATATATTAAGTGTTAATACATATTTATTATTATATAAATAATATTTAAGCTAATATATTTTACATATATTTCAATAGAAATATATTTTTATATTAAAATGTTATTTTTAATAATATTTTTCTTTTATTTTATTAGCACTAAAAAATCATTTATGGTGGGTTCTCTTTATTAATAATAAAAAAAATAAAGCTAATCTTTTATCAACACTTTTACCTACCATTGATAAATGTGTAACATTGAATAATCATGATTCTATAATAGTGATAGGTATATTTATGTTTTATCAATGTTGGATCGATGATAGGCTTTGGGTGTGTTTTTTAAGCATTTATGGGATTCAGATTTGTGTGTCTAAGTGTTCTATTCTGATTTTTTTTTCTATATAGATCATGATAGTGACCTTAATTTTGAGGAAAATGTGTGTTTCATGGTGAAGAAATTTTGACTGACTAAACCATCATTTTATAGATCAGGCATGGCTTCAGGTATTCTTAGTGAGTGCGAACCCTCCCTAATAAATTAGATTTTTCAGGGAACAATTTCCTCTTATCATCCCTTGGTAGGGTTGAAAATTCACCCAAATGTATTGTGGAATGAGATTATCTACCTATGGATCAAATAAGGTTAGAATTCCCCCCACTATTATGGGGCACAGGATCCTCTAACTACATAGTCAATATTCCCCATGTCTAAGAGCTCAGGAAGGATGTGGGATCCTCTATTGGAGTTGGTATTCCTCCTACACTACTAGGGGTGGGATCCTCCTCCATAGGTATAGAGAGGTTATGTGGGTTGATATTAATCTCATTATGAATATCTTTTAAAGTGTATAAAATTCTTCTAAGTATTTCTTACGAGCATATTTGGGTTTATCTTTTACCCATGGGTGGCACGTGCTACCACGATAGGAGAGCACACATCAAGGTTGAGTGGGATCCTATTTATGGATTATATCATTACATGGTTGAATTGAGTTTATACAGTATAGACTTCTTCAGTATTTGTGGTTCCTTGGAACCCCCCATGGGATTTTTCTTTGAGATATGGTTCACAAACGGCTATTGACTTTAAGATTCATGGACTATTTAGTATTCTGAGAATATCTAGTTTCTTATGTGATGTGTTATTTGAGAATTGGAGCTGAGATGATAGGGGTTACTCTATGTTTCTGACACTTCTGGTGCTTAATCATATATCAGTTATTCTTATTTGACTCCCCTTTTGATTACTCTTTAGTAACATGAGCTATAAATAGGCTTATTGCTTATGTTTCCTTTATATTTTTCGAGGTGTCATACTGAGTATTTTTATACTCACCCTTACACAGGCCTTTTTCTCACATGTGTTGTGTCTATGTAGATAGTTTAGAGGTTTGAAGATGGTTTGGGTGGCATAGAGTTACTGTATCTTGTCCAAGGTTGTCACCTGGTTATTCTTAGTGAATCTATTCAGAACATGGTTGTTCGTAATAGTGGTAGTGATTACTACCATTAGAGTGGTCTAGGAGTACATGCAGCATTGAATAGTTACTCAATGACTAGTTTTCCATAGGATTATGAGGATTACTGTTTACCTTGTTTTTACCTTTTGGATTATACTTGTTATTTTTGTCTCATGTGTGTATTATGTATAGTTCATTTGATCATTTTTATGTCATGTTATTTTGGTTACCTTGTGTATTAGAGATATGTATCTATTGAAGGTTTATATTGGTTACGACCTCCCATTTTGTGTGATATGACTACTCAGGGCTAGTCACCAGCCCTTGGCCTATTGGAGGTAGGATTGAGGCAGAATTATTGGCTTACCACTGACCCGAGTGGGGGCCCATTGGGAAAAGTATTATTATGAAGGCCTAGGAGAAATAACCTTGGGATGATCCTAAGGCATGAATAAATTGATTTGGGTATGTTCCTAGGGATTTGGACAAAGTAACCTAGGAACATGCGGCTACAGCACACTTGCATAATTTACCTTAGCGTGAAACTGGAATTTGGAAAAACTCCCTCTGACTTCAACCAACCATAACTTTTGAGTTGGGTGTCTTTTTTTTCTTCACAAGTAGTCAAATCCAAAAAAAATAAATGAAATACAAAATTATCAATGGTTTTTTTTTCAAAAACGTTTTTTTAGAGGCTACAGAGCTGCTAGAAGACCCAAAAAAGGCTTTACAATTTTGACACACTTTTTCATCAACAATGGATGAAATATTTAGAATAATCCTAATGGGGTTTTCTCACCACCACATCACCATAATAGTAAATGTTTCTGTAAAATATTTATCCCTTAATGTGTGAGAAGTCATCTAGAACATTGGAATATCATTTTCATATTAATCATGTGTAGAGATACTTTTCTACTCGCATTTGACTTCTCTTGTTTAAATGAGGACCATATCATAGATTTGATATAAAATTTCATGGAAAACTTTTTTCAGTCCCAACAGTCACATAGTTTATGAAGGTAACATGGTATAGTGAACCTATATGATAATGGAAAAGATATTTTCCCCATATATCTATATAAACTAGTAATTACTTCCAATCCTTGGGTGTCTTACCTTCCATTTGGAATGATTCTTTTTGTTACTTCCCAAGGATATATTCTCAACATGTTTTTCACTCCATGATTTCAATCATCATTATTCTTTTAGTATCAATTATTTTCATTCTTTTATTGCATAGGTGATTAATATTTTCATGCCATAACTTTTCATATTTTGTTTTTATAGAATTCATTGCACATTCCAAAACTCTCATTAGGTACAATGTTCCGTCTTTCATTCCTTTGGATACCATCATGGAACTATTTGTAATTCCATAAACTCCCTCCATATAAGTTTCCTAAAAACTTGTATCATTTAGTTTTTCTACCAAAATCATATACCTCTATAACCATTATATATGTCATAATCTTAGAAATTTCAGCAACCTTCCATTATTTTTCTAGATGAAAAGATCACCCTCTTCCACAATATCAAGAGCTTCATCATCCAAAGGGATAACTTTGTCAAACCTTCCATAAGAAAATTTATATTACTCCTTTTTTCAAATATAGAGTGAGAATAATCTCAATAGTATATAATCCAAGACTCAATTGAACTGGTTTCACTCAGCAGTATACCTCTCACATCTTCTAAAATAGGATTTACATATTCACTTCTGGAAGTATATCTCCCAAAATCGACTCTTATCTCACTAGAATCTATCTTTGGATATCCTTTCTTCCCATAATTTCAAAACATGGTACAACATTTTACTGAGCTACTATGTATCCTTCTTCTTATTATATTTCCCTTCTTATGACTATATTATGGAATGAAATATCCCATACCTTTCACACTATATGAATTTTAGATATATCCTTAGATCTCTTTCCATTGAATCTACTCATTTGGAGAAAAATACCTAATACCTGTAAATGATAATATTATCTTACTGCTTGAGTTCCTCACTATAGAAACCATTGCATCCAATGATTTTGTGCATAATGAAATAAATAGTATTGTCCACTATGAATCCATGAAATTTACATCAACCTATTTTAAATGACTTTATATAATATTGAATTCATTTACATGATCATCCACTAGCTTTCATTCTTACATTATCATATCAAATAGCATCTATAATAGGAACAATTTTTTTATTTTAGTTGAATTCTCATATATATTATCAATATCCCTAATAAGTTTTGAAGTTGTATTTACTTCATGGATGTTATAGGAAACATTCTAGGCAAGTGACATCTGGATCAACCCTGGTGATTTATTATCCAACCTTTCTCATTCTTCCTTTTCTATCACTTGAGGTTTGGTTCCAGTTGTAAAACACTAAGACTTATTAAGTTATAAGCCTGAATTTATTTATTTTTTTCTTTTTTTAAACTATGTGAATTTTCATATAAATTTTTGGTCTATTTGATTTTTTATTGAAATATGTATACTTTTTACCTTAAATTGGTTTTCATAATTCAATGAAAAAGTTCTTATGAGCCTAAGGTGGGTGGTCCCTAAGTTATCATAAAGTCTAAACTAATTTTCTTGTATTCTTCAATTTCTATTGTCTTGGGATGCTTATTACCTTGATGAATTATGTGTGGTATATCAATAATATTTCTTATCTCACTAATTAATTATATGTGGTATACCAGGTGGACCCCATATTCCCCTATTGAATAATTTTTGGTAAATTAGGTGGTCCTCTTATCCCTTAATAACATATAGATATTGTATACCGAGTGGGGATATTAATCCCTTGATGACTTATATTTGGTATACTACGTGGGCTGCTTATCCCCCCCGATTAGGTATACGTGGTATATCAGGAAAGATTCGTATCCATCTAATGACTTATATATGGTGTATTAGGTATCATTCTTATCCCTCTAATGACTTATATTGTGAAATACTGAGTGTGTCACTTATCCTCCTAAGGCATATGTACATACTGACTGTATAATGGACATGTTATTATTTGACCCATATGTAGTATATGTATTATGTTCAGAGACATTTGAAACTATCTGAAGAAGGCATTGTCCATCCCATGTGTCATCATATAACCTAAGGATCGATAGTGTTTTATTTAATAATTCTTTCATATATTTATTTTACATTTAATCAGGTAATTTATCTAGACTATGTATTTTTATGGACACCATTTGTGGTGGCCTACTGAGTTGCACTCACACCCATATTTGGCCACCATGGGTACCCAAGAAAACATCATGGTTTCAATAAAGTATAAGGTAAAGTCTCTATGATCAATGGATGATTGATATAGTCAAGATAGAGTATGGGAGATGTGACTGGGCATGGACTCAGGACTAGTTTTTTTGTTTTTTCCCATTTTTGTTTACTTTTGGTTATTTTTTGGATCATGAAGTATATGATATACCCATAGGGGATCTTTATTTTTTGTATACTTTATATCACATTCATAACATTAATTTTAATATATCATGGGTTATATATTTTTTATTAGTTCTTTTAATTAATGGTTTTTATATCTTTAACTTTTGGATATTTTTTATTAATGATTTTTCTACTAATATTTATTATTATCTATTACAAGGGGTATAGTCTCCCCATGATTATTATAAGGCCCCTATTACTTATTGGAAGCCTCTGAAATATGTTGATTCATTCCTAAGTTCATGTGATAAACTGATCCAATTACTATATAGTGATCTAGTGGTATGGATCTTATTATGGGGAGTAGCTAACCCACATATAAGGGAACTCCAAGTTACTATAGAAGGGACTATTATTATTATATTTTTCTTTTACATTTGATTTGCTTCATTTAGTGTGTTACACTTTGATTTTGAATTTATGAGATTTTACTCTTATCTTTTAATGGAAAGAGGGTGTGTGTTCATACATCATACCAAGTATATAGGATCCACGTGTCATTTGTATGCTTGCCTATGATTGGTTAAATTTACTATGAAATAGGGATCAATTATTTAGAGTATCATTAATAACTTATATGATGTTTCGCCATATAACATGATACTATCATCCTATTTAATCAATTAATTATATGGTTTTATTATTGTTACCAGTGATTAAATATTTTTTTTAAAAATGGTACCAATTAAATAAAATTATAGTGATTACTTTAAATCAATTTTACTTGATAAATTTTGAATAAAATTTCATTTAACTAGGTCAATATTGTGATATCCTTGTTAAAATAACATAATGGAAATAAAAATGATGTGTATCCTTTGGGTATTTGGTGGAAACTTTGGTTATGGGTGAATGAGACTAGAGAGCACACTTGGATTGTTAGATATTTATGATATATGGTGTGTAGGGTAGTGGGATGCTACACCTCTTATTGATTTCCAAAAAAACTATAATATCAACAACTATTATGGAAATGTATTTTGAATTGTTTGTTTGGAATTATTGATATATTGCAAGATGGAAACCTTCAATAGAGTACTAGGAGGGAGGGGGAAGAATTCCCCACAGGCAGTTGGATAGATTCCCTTTGTAGCACCTGTATCAACCATGGATAATCAGATATGTGAGAGCTTACGTGAAGTTATGAAATTTATAAATAGGGAGATTCCATTTAAAATATCAACCATGTTAGAGATTACCTGGTAGTTTTAGATGTAGCACCCACCTAAGAGTTTTAGATGTAGCACCTACTATTGTTTGTTGGTGAGGGTGGCCCTTGGGTTCCTTAGCTCTATGTGGAATTCATTCAGATTATTTTTGACCACTTGGAGACACCCCTAGAGATGAGGGTGAAGCTAGTATTGTATAAGTTATGAGGATCATCCAAAAACTAGTGGGATATTGTTGTCTAAGTGAGAAAGCATATAAGGTTATATTATATGTACTTCTAGACCCAGTTATATAACCACTTATTTCCAGAGATTTTTTTAGGGTAAATAGGGCCTGAGAGTTTATACATCTCACTCGAGAAGGGATGATAATTATGGATTATGTTACACATTTCACTGAGGTACAGGGCTCTACTTATAGGTTTTTTGGCAATGAGGTGTCCAGGGTAAGATTTTTTGAGGATGGTCTTAGATATGTGATATTGATATAGGTAAATATTTTTCTTATTCCGTCACTTTTAGAGGCTATGAATCATTCCCCCTCCATAGAGAGAAACTTGAATAAGGGTAGAGGCTTGGGGAAGGTGTCTTCTATTGGGAGATCTGGTAGTGGTTCCCCAAATCATAGAAATTATCGATTTGATGGTTCACACTAGGGTGGTGAAGGATAGAGTAGAAAGAGTGGTGGGTCGTCTCTTTCTCCCTAGGAAAAAAATTTAGTGGAGTTCTACTAGTGTTGTAGGCTCAAACATGTTTATACTCAGTGTAGATGAAAACCATTTTAGTGTAGACTATACTGTTGGATGGGGAACCTGTAGTGGTAATGTAGGATAACTCAATAATCAGGTGGTGGAAATGGACCTAGATGAACACAAGGTGCAAGGGCTCTTTCAAGCATTCCACATTAGGGTAGAAGATATGGTTCCCAACAGTAGTAGGGGAGTAAATTCTATGGGAGTTTGGTGGGGACTCGGGACCGAGGTGTGGACCAGCTTTGTGTCATTGAGTTTACTCCTACTAGTCCTTATATTGGGCTATTTAAATTCAAAGGTATGATTTTATTAACTTCTAATTTAGCATCATCTTTATTCGATGCAGGATCATCATATTCTTCAATATTTTCTCAGTTCATTAATGTATTGGGGTTATCCATTGAGTATTTATATAAGGTAATGTCAATTGATACACTTTTAGTGGTTTGATCTAAGGGTATTCATTGTTTTTAGGATTTTTTCATAGTGATTGGTGTCTATAAATCCATTTTTTATTTCTTTATGCTAGAGATGAGAAGTTCTTGAAGAGATTCTTAAGGTGAATTGGATACTTCATTATTGAACCCATATCAATAGTTATCGTTAATGGGTGTCATTTAAGTCTATTAAGGGTAAAATTATATCTACATTGGAGAGTGGGAAATGAAGGTAGGTTGTGTAAGACCTAGCTATCAGCAGTTGGGTGGAATTACAGCCTATTATTTAGTGTTGTTCAGGATGATAGGGAGACATGAAATCATTCCTCCTATCATTGGTTGGTTTTAGGATGTTTTTTCTAAGGACTTCTCAAGATTTTTTCCTGGGTTAGAGATTGAGTTTATAATTTATCGCAAAATAAGAATAGGTCCTATTTTTATTCCAGCTTATAGGATAGATCCTATGGATCTCCAAGAACTAAAGGCCCAACTGAAGGAATTAGATGTGATGGGGTATATACGATTGAGTGAATCCTCTTGGGGTTCTCTAGTCTTGTTTTCCAATAATTAAAATGGAACCTTAAGATTATATGTATATTATAGGACGTTGAACCAATTGATGATCAAGATCCAAGATCCACGTCCATGTATCGATGATTAATTTGATTGGTTTAGATGATATGGAGTGTTCACTAAGATTGATTTGAGATCAGGCTATCATCAAATGTGGGTGAGTTTCTTCTAACCAACTTCTTACTACATTCAAGATTAAGTATGATCTATATGAGTTTCCTGGTGATGTCATTCAGTTTGAAGACCACGCTAGCGGTTTTTATGGCCCAAATGAATCGATTCTTCCATCCTTATTTGGATACTTTTGTAGTTGTATTCTCCAATAACATCCTAGTGTACTCTTGGTTGAAGGAGAACTCTCGATATTTTAAGATTATTTCGAGTAAATTTATAGAATATAGGATTTATGTTAATCTCTCTATGTTTTAGTTTTATATCGATTTGGTGAGCTTCTTAGGGCATGTGATATCATAGGTTGGTGTGTATATAGACCCTAAACATGTCAAAGCAGTGGATTCCATGGAGTTTCCCAAGAATGTCTTTAATATTCACAGCTTCTTGGGACTAACCAATTATTACCAGAGTTTTATATAGAACTATTATTTTTTTAACACCTATGAAGGACCTGACCATGAAGGGGGTAATTTTTTTGGTTAGATGATTGTGAGAGAGCCTTTCGAGAGTTGAAAGGTAGATTGATGTTTGGATCGATCTTTGTTTTGATAACGGGTGCCCTAGACCCAATTTAAAT
The DNA here is from genome assembly GCA_963277665.1 of Viscum album. Taxonomy (NCBI): domain Eukaryota; kingdom Viridiplantae; phylum Streptophyta; class Magnoliopsida; order Santalales; family Viscaceae; genus Viscum; species Viscum album. The sequence continues at coordinate 325,873,290 of OY728126.1, read as the reverse complement.
AGCACTTTTTGATTAACATGTCATGTATACAGTGAGTTATGTATAATGTATGCTTACCATGATAGTGTTGATATTTTGGTGGCCACTATTTATATGGTAATTCATATAGATTATTTATCATATCAAAAGTTTATAGCAATTCTCAGTCTCTAATGAGAACATTGAGATACTATGACATTAATCTTAAACATATGTATTATGGTCTAGATACATCATATTAACTATACACATATGATGTTCAACTATCAGGTGTTGGGGTCTTATAAGCATTGATACTTCTTCATATGAAGTCCGCGCTTTGTGATCTCGAGTAGATGAGATCATGAGGATTGACCCACCAATAGGGACACCACATGTTTCAGGTGTTATTATTAGTTCATATCTATGAACATGTGTATTGGTCTCTTGACTTGAGATCATTATCAATGTATACCATTTCATTGCATACTTTGATGGAGGGAAAAAACCATGACATTGAAGTCATGATGAGGTTTCTTGTGTTGGGTGCATCTTTGATGGTATGAAATTGATTAAATGATCAAGATATAATTTGGCACTTTTGAGTTGAAGAAGTGATGTCTTGGGCCTAGTTGATCATGATGGTAGCATTTTCATTAAATCCATAGTAAAGGTAAAAGAAGTAAAATCCATCTAGTTAGATCAACGAATAATAAAGCAGGTATGGATGATGACATAAGTTGTGCATCCCGCTTTATGAGATATTGTGAGATAAAGAGATTATATTACATGGCATGTGATTGTAGGAAGCTTGTCATTACTATGTCTATCTCTTATCTCCTTAGGGGCCTTAATGGGTTACTAAAATCCTTTCCTAGTCTATGAATAGTATTCACTACTATTGAGATAAGGGCATATCGGGTCACATGCAATATAGTTTTCAAGGTCTTCCCTATTCTTATGAATATGAGTACATGATATGGTGTTCCCCTCATGGGGTTCGAGATATTTCCAAGTATTAATTATCACTAATGAATAAATAAATTCATTATTAATCAATTTTAGAATAGTTGGATTTGAATTTATTTATTAAAAGTATTCACAAGGTATTGAGTGAATATATGGAAAATATTATACGAAATAATATTATTTTAATATTTGTTGTTTGTTTAATATTGTGGGAATTATGACTCATTTTTATCACATAATATATTTATTATATATTAAAATTAGGTAATAAAAGACATATGACATTAATGTTGCAGTTAGTTCTTCATAATATGTCATTTACTACTTATTTAGTGGGTGTTTTATATATGGGGGTCGGGGGACCCTTTTCAGGTGTATAGCCTCCGCTGTATAAGAAAAAAGGACCAAATTTCTATGGTATTATTCATACCCATGATTTTGAGTGCTCATCTCTCCTCCTTCCTGCATCCAAGCAAGATAAATCCTCCTTCCAAGTGTTTAATCCAAGAACATATTCATGGATTTATGGAACAGAGTAGTGGTGATTTTCGCAATGTCGAAGGATTTGTTAGAGCTCTATGCTTGCACCCAGAATTTGATGTTTGGAATTTGTGCAGGATCTTAAAACACGTGTGGATGATCTATAGGGGTTCAGGTTCCAATCTTTTGAGAAACGATCACTGGTGACTAGTTGCGGTTGAACATGTCGCTAATTCGAATGAGGTAACCCTTCATTTTTTTTCTTTGATATATTCATGTGTGATCCTCGAACATTTACCAAGAATTATACTATTGGAGACAATGAATTTTTATCCCTGTAATGAAAATTGTAAAATATCTATCCTATCGGCTTCTATTACATGCCCCAATAGCAAAAAATGGCATTAGAATGATCATGTAAATTTTCTAAGTTGAGAAAAAAATAATTTTCCTTGAATATAGAGATTTATTTTGGTCCTAAAGGAATATACTGAACATCGATCCGATTTCAAACAGTGATGTTACGGTCATCAGAAAATTTTTAATTCGGATTGATGCATGGGTATAATAATGAATAACATATATATGTTTTATTTTTTCTAGTGAGGATTTATGTTCACTTCCTAGTTTTCGACCTATTTCCAGGTGGGTTCCGGTGGTTGGTACTATTCCATTTGGTGAGATAATTCACGTATGAATTTTCTTGAAAAGCCTATGTGTGTTAGGATTTCGAAAATTAAATTTTAAAATTAAAAAATTCTTTAATGACTTGGGGTACCTTTGCAGGTCAGCAAAGGATAAAAAATTGCTAAAACAAAAAAAAGTAGGGCAGGTTGTATGTGGGTCAAAAGAACAAAGATTTTAATAATAATAATAAAAACAATAAAAAAAAAAGGAAACTTCACAAGGAAGCCACCCCGCCACTATATCGAACTCCTGCATTCCATACCATCGGTCTCTCATTGCTGTCGCCGGTCGCGGCCTACCCAGAGCCCACCACCACCCAACCGTAGCGTTCTCCTGTGGTATCCTGAGGCTAGGTGGGATTCTTGTCCCCTGAAAAAATTTAAATCTCCAAAAAATTAATTTTCTAATTTTGGAAGTTAAATATAATAATGATAAATATGTAATTGGAAAAAAAATACTTTTGAATAAAATTAAATTAAGTGATTAATTTAATTTTGGATTAAAATTAAACTAATTTCATGTCCAAACAAAGTTAAATTATTTGAATTTAAAATAATTTATTTAAATGTCATCAATATTAAATTTATTGCAATTTAATTTTTATTATGCATTTATTTTACTCATTGAACGGTCTTGATCATTGACCAACTTTGCTTGTCTGGGTTTATTTTATTTTATTAATTATTGTAATTGTGTGTGATGTGCGTGATAATTATTTATATTTTTATGATCTGTGCATTGTCATTCTTCATTTAATATATATAAGGGCATGCACGTCAATTAGTTTTATTTTGTATTTATTTTTCACATTTTAATAGCCCATCGCCTATGCGTGAGTATTTTTTGTATTATGATGATGGAGTTGTAAAACCCAAATCATGCCAAGACGAGGCGTTTTCCCAAACAAGATATAAACAGCTTGGACAAGGGTGCGAGCTACAATACGATTCGAGGCCAAGTCACGTATTATAACCCCCGGGTCATGGTTGATCCATTGAGTTTAAATGGATTAACCAATACAAAAATGTTCAAGATCAGTCGGGTAGTTTATTTATTTTATGCATTTTTTATTATTTTATTAATGCGCATGTTTTTGGGAATACATAAAATAATAAACAGAAAATGCATAAAGACATGATGAATGTTTTTCTACTAATACATGTTTAGTTGTGAGTGTGACAACATAGTATGAACATATCTAATAGAAAATGGTTACATTTGTTGAGAATTAATAAAAACCCTCAAAGTAATATTAAGTCATGAATGCCTTCCATCATTTACATTTGAACAAAACCAGGTGTACATGGTACTCGTCGACTCTAGTTGAGGGTACCTCCTACTATCAGGAAGTTCTTATGAAACTGATGGGTTGATCTAACTAAATATGGCAGAAAAGAAATAGTCATAGATAGCTTCTTTCATCTTTAGAGTCAAAACATTGAGTAAATCAAGTTACGATTTCTAGAATTTGGAACATCACCCAACAGTTCAAGGAGTCACGAGTTAATGTGCTTGGAAAGTCAGATGCCTACCTTGAAAATCTCTAAGTAGTTTCATAGAAATAGCTTGGACTATGAGAATAGGTTTCAAATATCATTTCCACTATAATACTCTAGAGACTAGGAATTCCTAATTTAGTAGTGATGGCAACTAGTTTTTGATAAAATAGTGGGAGAAACTTAATGATTTAATTAATAGACAATGTCTAAGAGCTAATCAAGATAAAATTAATAATATTCTAGTGTTTAGTTTTGTATAAAATGGAAAGAAATACCACATATTCACTGTGATTATATATTAGACAAAGAATATTTCATAATCAGTACAAATTTCTGAGAGTAGTACATGCTCATGCGCAAAGTACTATGATATAATAAATTCAAGGTGTTGGAGTCCTTAATACCTGTTTAGGAACTTCAAGAATCGAGGGTGTAAAAGATGCTCACATGAAACTCATGTGTGGCGCATTTGATATTTACATCATAATGAAATCATCAATTTCTTATGTGAGTTGTGGATTCAAAATCATGACATAGATAATTTCACATGTTGTCTCATCTCCAAGAATCTTGTGAGGAGAAAGTGATCAAGATATGAATGCGGTGATGATTACACTGGATACATGTAAATAGAAAGATAGATCATGATCTTTCAATACATCCCATTATTATAACATTTTCACCCATATAATCCATTTTCATTTAAGATTAAATAAAATACCGAAAACACTTCATCAACTTTGGTAATGATTTTCTAAGTTGGTAAGAATATAAAGAAAGTTTCACCTTTTTGTTCTTATGGTGAACAACTTGAAAGACAAGTAAAAAAGGTCAATGGAAAGTGTGATGCCAAAGGAACCTCCGTAAATTCCTTCAATGAAAGGAGGTTGACTATCATACAGTAGGTTATTTTCATTATCTGTCATGAGATAAATCTATGGAAGTTTAAATGTTATGACCTTAATTGAAGAAGCAAGTAGTCTCTTCTTCTTCAGGTATATTCATCAATTTTATGTAATGTTTCTGTCATACTTCTTGGGTATTGAATACAATATGTCTATCACATATTTTTATTTAAATACAATAACCAAGTTAGAAATGAAACATTATAAAGAGTAAGGTTAATTCTCCAAGCAGCTGTTAAAGGATGATTACTAATTCAATGGTGAGAACCACGTAACTTCTAATTTTCAAGTAAATGGTTTTAGTTTAACTTTTATTGAGTATAACCAAAAAATTAATCTCATGTTTCCATTGGACACAAGGAGACATTATTCCAGTTTGGGAATGAATATTTTTTATGGTGTCTTATACTCAATTAAAGAGTTAGTAATGCTTGAGTCATTGGAAAAAAGTGGTGAATATAAAATTTAATACTTACTTATACCCGGTTGTTGCAAGATAATTCTTTGTAAAGAAAAACTAAGTAGTTTTCTAGGATATATCCAATATAGTTTTAGACTTTTTAGTTTTAAATGCCTTCGGTGTTATCAACACATTTTCTTATTTGGTTTTGGACAAAGAAACCTTTATAAATAAAGGTTGGTTACAAATATTTTGGAATTAGTCCAGCTAGAGAGTGTGAACTATTCCAAGGTCAATCTAGTGGTAAATATACAACATAAGTTTCCTTTTAGTGTTGTTTAAAGAATGTGAAAGTGAAGTATGGTATATGAATGGTCAGAATATATGAGTTTCTTTAGGACCACGTGTCAAAGAATATCTTGACCAAGCATTCATTGATCATAAAATATAGTGCGGGGTAATTCCTAAATGAACATTTCCTTATACACGTCAAATTTATGATACTAGTAAGTAGGATCAATGATGAGTCTTACATGAAAACATTGATCAATAAAATATATCATGGATTAATTCCTAAATGCACATTTCCTTATACAGGTCAGAGTCATGACGAAAGTAAAAGGAGAATTGATGTTTAGATTTATATGCATTGAAAAAACTTCCAATATTTTTTAGACATGCATTGAAATTAACGACATTATCCCATAATCATATTTCAACTATATAGACTAAAGGATATAATGTGAGTTAAAGTATGATATAAATACATCATGTCATAAGAAAATGTGTTTAGATGTAGATGGTTTGTTATGAATATAAATAAACTTTCATCAAGAAAAACACAATGTGCATATAAAATAATTGTCCTAAAAGTCTCTAAAGACATTATATAAATCCTTGAGATATTAAAAGTTATAGTCAAGTGCTAGACTATATTTCTATAAAGGGTGAAAATCTCTATTTGAGATAATGGGAGCAAGTTTGACTTGGATTTAGTCAATGTTAAAGATGCCCAACTAGTTTTTATAAGAACAAGTTCCACAAGACCCTGTGGAAAGGGAATATTCTAAAGGCACGTACTAAGTAGGAAGGATAAAATCATGCTAATGGTTTTACATTCACTACAGTCAGTGATACATTATTCATTGAGAGTAATGATTCCTACAAGTAAGCAATAAATTGAAACAAGCTAAGTTTTAAAAGATCAATTAAAATTCAATAATGGATTCCATGTATCAAAGTGTAGGGGATTATTATTTTGAATACTGTAGTGGGTATTCAAGTGATACTATATATGGTTGGTAAAAGCATGGTACCAATAAGCATAAATTGGTAATACCAAGTCATTATGCCAAAATCCATTAAAATTTTACTTTTCATAGCTACTTTCTATTATCATTATATTGGGCATTGGATGTCAAGACCAACAATCTTGGAAGGCGTCTATACGATGCAACCAGAAAGGGTTGGTGACGCCATAAATGTCAATAAGGGGTAAAAGTTACTGAAAACCAGATTTGGGATTGAAGTAAGCTACAAGATCATAGAATCTTCATTGGGAATAAAATTATTCCATATGCCCATAAGGCATCAGTGGGAGTTCCATTATTTTCTAAGTTAAATAAGTTAGATAACATATGGAAAACAATTATTAGTCTTATAATTAGTTAAGACTAGAATGGAAGTAACTCTCTAGAAATTTACTTAAAGTAGAAACATATGTTATAGGGAATGGGATCTACTAAGGTAGATTTAAAGGTTTCTTAGACCAAGTAAATAGTATATATATTAACAAGGTAATAATAAAATACAAGTTTGAACAATTCGAGAGAGAATTTTTACCAATGTCACATGGCATAAATCTCTCTAAGAAAACATGTATAAGATATAGGAGGAGATTCATGTGGTAAGAATAATTTCATTAGCTTTTATGATGGATCAATCACATTTTTCATTCTATGTACTAGATATGATATTTCCAACATATAATTTATGTTATAAAAATATCATTATAATCTTGGAGAACTGAATGGGAAGTAATTAAAACTATCCAATTTTACTTGAAGATGTATAAGGGATATGTACCTAGTATGTGGAAAGAAAGGGATACTAGTTATAAGTGGGAAAAATCTATTCTTCTTATAGATTAATATGATCTAATATCACAGTCAGGCTAAGGTAATGAGTATAATAATCTTATTCAAGCTAGTGGTAGGCATATCTAAAAATACCAAGTGTGTTGCGGGTTCTGATATAGATAAATAAGTAGTGTAAAATACATAATTATTTTTTTTAGTTATTGGAATCGCACCTAGTAAGTAAAGTTTTATCATAATATAAATTATGATAATTATATTAATGGTACTAACCAAGATGTGAAGTTTTTATAGTGGGAAAAAAGAATATACTTGGGGATATCATCTCTTGAGGAGTCTTATTCAAGGAGGTGGAGTCACAGATTTCAGAATATCCATGCAGTGGAGACATGGAAAGTCCATGGTTAAAGCCATAACTTAGTAGAAACATGATCTTATCATGTGATAGATAATAAGGATAGTTAGAAAGTTGGCTCTAGTGAAAGTGAGAGTGTTGCGATAATGGGTTCCCTAGACCCACACTACTACAAATATGGCTTACAATAGCGCTAAAAACCGCATTTAACAGTGCTAAAAAAGCACTGTTAATTTCGGTGAAGATAAAGGGGGGTCCCCTTTATCAGTGCTAAAACTAGCGCTGATAAAAATTTCTACTTTATCAGCGATATTTTTAGCACTGATAAATGTATAATATATCATCGCTAAAAATAACGCTAATAAAAACTACCTTTATCAACGCTCAAAATAGTGCTTATATATTATCCATTTATCAGTGCTTAACTAGCGCTGATAAAGGCCAAATATCCTGTGCAAAACTAAAACCTGCACAGAACCTGCACACATTACAACACCTTCACAGAGCATAAACAACACCTGCAAATAGCACAAACCACACCCACACACAAAGCACATAAGAACAAAAATGCTACATACATTTACTTGAAATCATGAATAAAAAACAACACACTTCTATATACATTTCAAGCAATGTTTAATTTGATTAAAATTACAATTATCCAACACAGTTAAAAAACAATGATGTTCCATCCTTTTTGCATCCATCCGCTCTAAAAAATTGTTGTCCATGGCGGCGGTTTCCGAACAAAGCATTCGAACTCAGAAAAAAGATTTCACCTACATAAGAAAAAAATATTATGTTAGTAATATAATAATGAAATAAATTAAACATTAATATGAAAGAATACATTAATAAAATGTCAATTGTTACCTGTTACAACATTTATTTTCATTAGTTCATAGGTCTAGGATAGATGACTATAGAGAGAGAGTTCCTTCCCCATTGTGATGTGATGACCTGGGTAGGTAAATATTTGTGGGATGGTTTGTGGATTGTGGGGAATTTCATGAGGATTTCAGCTATGATGACACATAGGGGACCCAAGAACATCCCCAAGATATATGCGTCCATGTTAGTCTATATAAGAAATGAAAAACACTCATGAAACGAGACCCTTATTTACTCATATTGCTAGAAAACTACTTGGATGCCTAGATAGTAGAAGAGGAATCACTCTAGTTATACCTAGATGATGCTTTCATCCTTCTTTTAGCTAATCTTGGGATATGTACATCCTATTAGATTCAGAAGAAGATTCTATTAAAAAATAGATTGTATAAAAAGAGTGGTTGATACTAGGGGAGAAGTCCTACAAAGGAAATGCACTAATGAATGCCTATACAAGATAGCATAGATAAAGAATCACGAGGACTCTTACATAATAGTTTCAGTACTTAGATTGGTGGGTAGGGAAAGACCTCCATAGATAGATACCTAGATAATAGAAAGGGAATCACTTAGCACACATACAGGATTCACCTAACTCTATTCCTGACTAGCGGCATGAGAGGGAGGACTTGGGGAGCTCAGTTGGGATCAGAGGGGAAATACCTCTTCTTCTAAACAAATAGTTATAGACTCAAATATAATGCTTGTACTTATATTGATATTTCCCTCTGGAATATACTCCTTCTTGTAAATATACTCGATCAGGATACCCAACTAGAAAATGACTCCATTTATTCATTTTGTAAGGCCTACCCCTTATAGAAGGAAGAAGTCTTTCAGCACCTGATTATAGACCAACCATAGGCGGGTCTGAAGGAGAGAAGCCTTTCTAATCTTCTTACAGGACGTAAAAACTACCTAACCTAATGAGGATATAAAAAATTATATTTTCAATGTATAAGAGAGACCTTCAGGAACTATAAAAGAGAAGGCGATCAGAGGGAGGATGATAGGTTTCTGTTGTTGATCTCTTCTAGGTAGAAAAATAGACAAAGACACTAGGCCTCAAGATATTTAGGTTGTAATTAATGTATGATTATATTAAAAATAATCTAATAATATGTGTTAAATAATGGGGTTGCTAAATGGAATTATACTAGTGAGGCACAAAACATAAAATAACCAATTAACCAAGAGACACAATTAGGTCAATGCCCTTACCTCAAACAGAAGTCCAATAAACTATATTCAGTTCATACCAACCACAAAAAAGTCCATGATCATATGTATTAATTTCCAACAACATTAAATTACACAATTAGTTAATTTTAACCAAAAATACAGCATGGTATAATAGGCTCCAAACTCATCGTGTAATCCAACAAAGCCAGAATGCTGAGAAACTAGGTGCGATCCACTCCTGACGCACCCTAAGCCTAGAAAACACTAAATCCCCAATATCTATTACTAAATTTATGAAAAATTAAGCCTAAATTTTTGAAAACCCATAAATAAATCTTCCACAAAATATAATCTGCGTCAAATAATGATTGATTACTAGTTTATGAAATTTTGATACATGATCTAAGAGTCATATATAAAAGTCACATGAAGAACAATGATTTATCCATACTATGGTATAATAATTACACCTAGAACCCTAAAAACGGAATGCAAATATTTGAGAAAGAAGTTAGAGAAGCAAGGAATATGTAGGAGAAGACACCACATTGATTCGAAATGATGAACAACCGATAATCCACTCAGGTCTAAGGGGAAGGAAGGAGGGGAATGGTGTTTGGCCACCCCCTAAGAAATTGGTGCCCAAATGAAGAAACCTAAGGAGGTTTATACATTATAAACCCATAACCCACATAAAAATAAGTTTTAAATCATGTTACATCAAATGAACCAAGTGGTGACATCACTATATTTTGGGTCCAAACCCTTACTTGACCCCTTTTCCCCATTCACGACCATTATCACCCTATTAAATGCATTCATGTTGTGAATTACCCTTTCACACTATGAGTAGACTAATGATACTACATTTCAATAGAATGACTACCCAAATCATCCTCGATATCCTCCCAAAACTCAATGACATCCCTCTAGCCCTAATACATGTCTGAAACACCTATTAGAACTGGTATATTGTACCTTTTTCGATGATTTTTTTGTTATTATGGAATTCCATAATTCCCCATTGGAAGTGTACCAATGTACTAATCTGATGTTATACGATATACCATGAAGATTATTGTGTCCATGTATTAGATGAGATATCAATGAAAAATTATCTCATTATTATACATACCAACACATCAAATCCGAGCATTAGAGACATTCAGGTTTTCTTCAAGTACTTCCAGTTCTGACATGGAAATGGGATAAGATTTCTATGGGATATTAGGTTAGGTTTTCATGTACCCCTCAATGGAAGAATTAAATATGGGTTTTGATCAATTGGATGACCAAATAATCTCAATTTATATACATTTTATATGAAAAAAATTATAAGAAAATTAAAATTAAATTTTTAATTGAGATTATATTTTTACATGGATTTAATTATACTATAGTCTTTTATAGGGAACCTCATTTTACATCTTGTTTTTGGAGAGGTCCCTATGAGAAAATGGGATGCCATGTATGATTGAGCATGACATATGTTTTTGACACTTTCTGTAGGGGCATGTTTCCTGGAGCATGTTGACGTTCGATGGCGGTGCATTGTACCACACATTCATTCGTTATAAAGGTGAGTGAAATTCATCACTTATAAAGAGATGTATTCTCCTTGATTGAAACAGGGTGATGGGATGTCATTCATTTCATCCATGGATTCCTCCTTAGAATTCATTACCTAGTATGAGTCTCCCTTATAGAATAAGACGTTGTTCATGAAACTTAAACCTGGTTCCATCTCTTTATGGATGATGGTTAATTACAATGATTATATCAGGACATTCCAAAGGGTCATTCCAGGGCATAATACTTCGGTTAGGAAAGTATTCACATTGGGAATCACTGGAATGTATATACACTAGAACATTGGTCACATGTATTCATCGTTGTCAAAGGGATTCTCAATGAAATGGAAACCCATGTTTAACTTGCGGTATTCCATGAGTTTAACATCCCACAAGGATAGAGGGTCAAGATTTAATGTCTTATAGAGATGTAATGGGTGGATCAAAACACTTATAAAGGTGGATCAGGTAGGTACATCTCTAGGAGGGAGCACCTGGAAAGTTTACCTGATAGATGGATCAAAACACCCAATGAGGTCTGACCCAAGTGTGGTGCATCCCATAAAGGTAAGGTTTCTCATTTTTTGCCTTGGGATTGGGCGCATCTGTAGGTGCAGAAGTCATTATCTGCAAAAGTGGTTTAATATTTAATTTAGATTACATAAAAACAGCAGCGAACAGATAATAACATAACGTAACACAATGTATGTTACAATAAACATAGAACCTGATTATTGTACTCTCTTTTTTTCTTTAAAGGCTGAAGAGATTTGAATCCTCTATATACTATTTAAATCCCTTTATTGTGGTCTCCTATAACATACAAAACACCGTCTAGATTGGGACTGCTGTGAAATGATTGTGAAGTCCCTATAAAAGGGTCAACCTCTGTTGAACTTTCATCTAACCCTTTAGTTGTTTTGGTCGATAACAGAACAATTGACCAATTTCGGTTTGTGGGGTCTGGAACATAAAATACTTGTACTTTCTGTGGTTCCATTATAAATGGTTCGTCTTTCTCCCCTTCCTTACTAAAATCAACTTTCACGAATCCTAATTCATCTATTTTAACCGCACTCCTGTTATCAATCCACTTGCATTGAAAAATCGACACTTTGAATTTCGTATAATCCAACTCCCATATTCGTTTGATGATGCCAAAGTATGACATATTCGCATAAATTAAATTTTTTTCCTTAACACCGAAAACATGCATCACCTCAGCCACAAGTGTAACCCCACTATTCTGCATGGTACTGTCTTCATCATGTTCATTAGTATAGAATGTATAACCATTAACTGCATAAGTATTGTAAGATAATACGTACACTCCTGCTTCTGTGGCTAGCCATCGAAGTCATTATTAAATTGAGTCTAGATTTTCATCTAACTTCTTAAAAATATGGTCTCGAAACCATCCTATAAACTGTCAATTATGTGTATCTGATATCCATTTTTCATCCCTAGAAGGATTCAAACGCCTAAGAATTTCTTTGTGGGTTTGAACATATGGGTCAACGTCGAAACTATTATGAAAAACATAAAGGTGGGCCTGCTCCCGATCTGTAATATTTATTGTGACAACCTCTATTCCAGAAATTCCTTCACCCTCAAGCTGCTCAGTGTGATGAGATTTTGGTAGGCCAACGATTTCCACACCGGACAGGTATTCGGTACAAAATTCAACAGCTTCCTCAACAATATATTGCTCCGCAATACAACCCTCTGGCCGACTTCAGTTTTTGACATACCCTTTAAAAATTTTCATATACCTTTCAATGGGGTACATCCATCTATAATGTACAGGACCACATAGTCGAATCTCTCTCACCAAATGAACCATCAAATGAACCATCAAATGAACCATCATATCAAAAAATGTCGGCGGGAAGAACATTTCCAATTCACATAATATGAAGGCAATTTCTCTTTCCATAGATGAAAATTTCGTCGGGTCTATAACTTTGCTGCATATAGCTTTGAAGAATAAACAAAGCTTTGTTAATGTATGGTGGACATTCTTGGGCAAAATGCAACGTAAAGCTATAGGAATTAGACCTTGCATCAAAACATGGCAGTCATGTGATTTCAGACCCTTTAATTTTAAATCGCCCATTGACATGATGTTCTTGAAATTTGATTAATACCCCTATGGAACCTTTACGTCATTCAAGAAGTTGCAAAACTGATATCTCTCCTGCCTGGAAAGATTGTAAGCAGTAGGAGGAAGAAATATTCATTTTTCACCATTCACTGGCGCCAACTCTTCTCGTATTCCCATCTCAACCATGTCCAATCTAGCCTTAATTCCATCCTTTGTTTTGTCGGGTGCATTTAGCAACGTGCCGATGACACTATCACATACATTTTTTTTTCAACATGCATAACATCAAGAAAATGTATACATACATACAATTCCAGTATGGTAATTCAAAAAAAAACTGATCTCTTTTTCCAACCAGTTTTCGTAAGGTTTTTCGAAAACGGTTTACCAAAAGTAGTGTCCAAATATTTTACTTTCTCAAACAATTAATCACCTATTAGTGGAGATGGTGTTGTATGTTCTTCTGATCTTTCGTCGAATGATATCGTCCAAGATCGGTACTTATGTCGGCGGGGTAGAAATCTGTGATGTCCTAGAAACATGGTTTTCGATGAATGTTTCAACCTAATTGACTGTGTACCTTGTTCGCAAATGGTACACCCTTGAGTTCCTTTAATGCTATATCCTGAAAAATTTCCATAAGCAGGAAAGTCATTTATCATCCTGTACAACATGGCTTTCAAAGTGAAATGTTCATTTTTGTAAGCATCATACAACGTAACACCTGAATCCCACAATATTTTCAAATCCTCGATCAATGGGAAAAAATAAACATCAATATCATTACCCAGCTATTTTGGTCCTGATATAAGCATAGATAACATGATGTATTTTCGTTTCATGCATAACCACGGTGGTAAGTTATAGTTTACCAACATAACTGGCCATGTACTGTGACTACTACTTTGAAAACCAAAAGGATTCACCCCATCTTTAGATAATGTCAGACGAAGGTTTCTCGGCTCATTCCCAAATTCAGGATACTCGTGATCAATTCTCTTCCACTGAGGAGAGTCTTTCGGGTGACGTAGTTTCCCATCTTTAATTCTTGTATCTGTATTCCATGTCAATTGTCCTGCAATCTCCTCACTTCCATACAGGCGTCTAAACTTAGGAATGATTGGAAAGTACCATACAACTTTCGTAGGACTAGAATCATCTTTCTTGTATCGGGAAGCACCACACTTTGGGAATTCTTTAAGTGATTTATGGTCCTTGAGAAACAATATACATTCATTTAGGAAAGCATGTATTCTTTCAGAGATCATACCCATCGATCGTAGAATTCGTTTGGCATCGTATGTTCAGCTTGGGAGTTCATTATCTTCTGGGAGCATGTCATTCAGGAGATCAAGTAGTTCTGTAAAACTGGCGTCACTCCAACCATTGCCTGCTTTCAAATTATACAGCTTCAATATGGCTGAAAATGTTGTATATTTAGTGCAACCAGCATACAATGGCGTTTTTGCACAACTTTTTAACTTCTCAAACAATTTTGGGCAATCACAAAGTTCATCTTCAACTGTCCTTGTCATTTCCTCAATACGATCTTCATCATCATTCACATCTGTAATCACACCCTCCATACGACAGTCTTCTCTATTCACGCTTCTAATTATATCAGATGATCTATAAAATGTCGTGTTCTCTGAGCCACTACCTACATTTGTTTTTTCCCCATGTTTATTCCAACATGTATAACTTCGATCTATTCCATGACAGATCAAGTGTTCTTACAAATCCTCTAGACTAATTTGTCTTGAAAAATAACAGCGTAAACACGGACAAAGGATTTGAGAAGGGTCACATGCATGATCTTCAATAAACTTGATAAACTCTTTCACGCCTTATTCATACTCTTTTGTCAACCGATTGGAATTCATCCATTCTTTATTCATATTCATCGTCTTTAGGGGTTCGATCTCAATCTTGCCTAATATTATGTTTTAATTAATTAGGTATCATTGTTTGGGATTTATAAAAACAAATCATGGTACAAATGCCTTTAAACTCATGTGAAATCCATATACATGGTGTGTCCAGTAGGGTGAACATCGTGTATGTATAAGATACCTAATTTAATCTGACATATATCAAATTTATTCCAAGTTAGTCTTAAAAAGACTGAATGATGCCTTTAAAAATACATGACATTTAGAACAAATTGAGTTAAAGGCGTGCACTTTAGATACATATTGAGTCACCTCACCAGCTATGCATCACATTTTTGTGGAATACACGGTGTGTAGTCCTTATATGACCTCTAGGGGTGTATAGTCTATTCACATTAAGTATCTATGGTATCTATACATGTTGTGAGTGAAGTAAAACACATGTCATATGGTTCTAAAATTATTTCATGGCATGTACAGGGTTTCATGCTGAAGTATATGTCTTGGAGATACATTGTGTGTAGCCTAGGTTCACATGACTTGTAACATTTAAAATGAAACTTATTCCAAGTTTTAGTGAGAAGATTAGTCATGTGATGTAAACTTTGGAGATAAATGTTGTGTGGCATTAAAATCTATATGAAATCCATGTATGGTGAAGCATGTTCCATGTATTTTAAAGTGTCTCATAGAGTCATCTAGAAGTGGTTTTCTAGGATTCAGTGGAATTGCACTAGTAACAAAGTGGTGGTTCCATTGAAATGGGTAATGTTTGGATTGATATTTAATGGTGGAAGAACTACAACATGGAAAATAAATGGCATATCAATCATGCCAACAACCGCAACACCATACAAAAACACAATCGTGATCACAATCGCAACACCATACAAACCAAACAATCAAAATTTTAGATTTTACAAAGCATCCCTTATTAATTTTTTTTTGTTAATTCATGGGTCATCACATAAGTTTTATCATCCTGGGGTGTTCATTCATAAGTCAAGTATACGTAAATTACCAATTTTTATATTCCAATGTTCAACAAGAATCAACCAACATTCAATTCATTTAGTGCGCAAACAAGGACCACCAACGGCCACGATTTTCAGCGGGGCGTTTATCCCGTACATTTCACATTATAACCATCAATATAAAACAGTAATAACATGTGAACAAGAGGAAACCAATGAGTAACAGAAGAAAACTCACCGCAAAGGTGTCGTTAAGCACATGGTAGAGGTGCGTTCGTGGCAGAGGAGAGGCGCACTGCAGAGGATATTTCCAACTGAAAAGAAAACATAAAATAGGGGAAACCCATGAGAATAAACTAATCTAAAACTGAGTACACTATTTACCACATTCCACAAACCCCAAAAGACAATGCATGAAAATAAATTTAAATTTATTGATAGAAATCACTATCTGATCACTAATTTTTATCCAAACCATAGGTGCAAACAAATCCAAATAAGAATTAGAAGGATCACATATATACCTTGAGAAAATAAATCCAACCACAATAGTGATCAAGCATAGAACAATGTGAACTAGATGGAAGGGAGTGACCCAAAATATCATCAGGATAAAGATCTATCCAAGAGGATAATTTTGTGAAAAATATGAATCCTCAAGAACTCTATGGATCCCAAAAAACCTTTTCGGTGACATTGACACTACATGTAATACATTTACACGTCGTTTAATCCTCTTGACTAAAAAACAAGTCACTTTTTATTTAAAACATTATATTTTTTATTTAAATGATATGTAACCATTAAAAAGTTTGTAAAATTTTCACATTGTGCATCCAATTAACGTGTCATTTTTTGCGGTCATTACACGTCATGTACTCCACTTACTTGTCATGTAATTTCTCAGAATATAGTAAAAAATTCTATTTTTCTTCTAAAAATTCCCTAAAGATCACTAAATTTACCAATACATGTGTCCTACAAATCCTTTCTCAGCATTCCTCAACCAAAAAAAATCCAAAAAAATGTTAAAACATACCTCACATAAAATGTAATGAGACTTTATAATCTCCTGACCATAAATGATTTTCCCCCAGAAATCCCTCAAGATCATGTATCCTCTAATGAATAAGGACAATACTACCTCATCAACGAGTCATTCCCCCATGTATCATGGATATATTGTCTGAACTAGAACATTTACTAGAATCGGGGTCGTTTAATCATGTAGTACCTTATACTCCAGATTCATAATCTGAATTAGCTGAGGAACCAAAATATTATCGGGATCAAGATCAACATCCCCCGTCTAATCACATGTAAATTATTTGGTATATACCTACTCAAATGGAAAATATTAAACACATCATGGATAGTTATCAAACCAGATGGTAACTAAAACCAATAAGAAATACTCCCTAGTGACCAAAAATCATTATGTTTATCCCATTACTTGGTGCAAACAGACATTGATAACCTAGCCGCTGATGTCCCAAGTGATGTGAAACTACGATAAAGACCTAATAACTAACCTAAAACACCAGCAGTTGATTCCAATGGTTCATATTGAATTTATTATGACTCTGTGTAATAATTAAATTCTTCCAGATCAATCGCACCATCTCTTTCTATACCTGAATGTTTAATGGCTAAAACAACCACACAAGTCTCTAGTGCTCCTCCATAATTATATAATATGTAAGGAACCATGAATCCAAAACCATTATCAACTATATCATCCATTGAATCTTGAAATAACACCTCAAATTAGGATTTCACAAGTTCAATTCAAGCAGTACAAAAAAATTTACCTGAAAATGAATATCAATAATGGTAGCGGCGGAAGCAGAGGCGGCGGCGCTGGCAAAGGTGGCGACGGCGGCAGAGGTAGAGGCAGTGACGACGATAGAGGCAGCGGCGGTCGTGGTAGTGGGGGTGGAGGCGGCAGAGGCAGCGGTGGTCGCGACAGCAGGGGAGGTGGTGGAGGTGGAGGTAGCGGTGGAGGAGGGGGAGGAGGAGGATGAGGAAGGACGACGAGGAGGAGGATGAGGAGGAGGAGGACGAGGTCACGACGGTGAGGGGCCTAGTTCATCTTCCATGAAATCTTGACCGCGTGTGAGCGAGGATGGCCTATTAGGGTTATTAAATAAAAAAGATGGAACCTTTATCAGCACTCTTTAAAAGCGCTGATAAAGAGATACCTTTATCAGTGCTAAAAAAGCACTGATAAATGTTACCTTTTATCAGTGCTTTTAGATAGCGCTGATAAAGGCATACCCCTTTATCAGTGCTTTCTATTTAGTGCTGATAAAGGGTAGCGCTTCCCTTGCCCTATTTTGTGGTAGTTCCAACTTAAACCATACTTTTTTATTTCCATATCATGTATATAGTGAGTTATGTATGTTGTATGATTACCATAATAGTGTTGATATTTCTGCATCTACTATTTATATAGTAACATCCATATTTTTTTTTCTGGATCAAAATTTTATAAAGATTCATAAGATATAATGAGAAACTCAAGATTCTATGACATTAATCTTAAACATATGTCATACGATCTATATACATCATATTGATTGGACATAGATGATATCTAACTATCAGGTGTTGTGGGATCATAAGCATTAAGAATTATTCTCATGAAGTTCACATTTATTGATCTCTAGTAGATGAGATCATAAAGACTAACCTACCAATAAAAACACAAAATGTTTCAAGTTTCATTTGTATTTCCTACTTATGAACATGTGTATTGGTCTCCTGACTTGATATCATTATCAATGTATACTATTTGATCACGTTATTTGATACAAGGGAAAAACCACGACATTGACTTCATGGAAGGGTATCCTGTGTTGGGTGTGCCTTTGATGGTATGAAATTGATTGAATGATCAAGATAAAATTTGTCATTTCCAATTTTAAGAATTGATATTTTGATCCTAATAAATCAAGATGGCAGTTCCTTCATTAAATCCATGGCCATGGTAGAAGAAGTTAAGTCTATCCAGTTAGGTCAATGAATAATAAATAAAGTATGGATGATTCCATAAGCTGTGTATACCACTTTATGAGATATCATGATATAAAGAGATTATATTACACAATGTGTTTTCATAGGAAGATTATCATTTTTATGACTATTCTTTATCTCCTTAGGGAGTTTGATGGGTTTCTAGACTTTGATACTTGTCTATAAATAGTATTCATTACTATTAAGATAAGATCCTAGAGGGTTACATGAAATATCACATTCAAGGTCTACCTTATTCTAATGAATGGGATAATAGGAAATTGTGGGCCCCACCATGGGGTCTGAGAGATGTTCAAGTGTTAACGATCACTAAAAAATTAATTAATTAATTATTATTCAAGTTTAGAATAATTGGGGTCGAATATATTTATTAAAAGTATTCACTAGGTATTAAGTGAATAAGTGAAATATATTACACGAATGAATATTATTTTAATATTCAAGGTTAGTTTCATATTTCAAGAATTAAAAGTTGAGTTAATGACTCAATTTTACCACATAATATATTTATTATATATTAAAAATAGGTGATAAAATATAAATGATGTTTATAATATATTTAGTTCATCACAATGTTCCATTTACTTCTTATTTAGTGGGAATTTTATATATGGGGGTTGGGGAACCCTTTCTAGGTGATTAACCTCTGCTATATAAGAAAAGAGGAGCTCATTTCCATGATACTATTCATACCCACGATTTTTGGAGATCATATCTTCTCCTACCCATATCCAAAAATAGAAAGACCCTTTTTAAGTGTTCGATCCAAGAATACCTTCAGAAATAAAAGGAATGGAGTAGTAGTGATCATTATAGAGTTGAAGGATTCATCCGAGATCTACGCTAGCTCCTAGAATTTTATGATCACCATTCACATGGGCTCTTGAAGCTTGTGTGGATGGTCTAGAGGGGTGGAACCTCTAATAATTAAAGCAATGATCACTAGAAATGAGTTTTGGTTGATCATACCACTGATTCGAATGCGGTAACCATTTGGTTTAATTTTGTGATTCGATGTATTCATGCAAGATCCTAAAGCCTTTACTGGGGCACAGATCATTAGAGATGGAAAATTTTCATCACTCCGGTGATGAAAAATTTAAAATCCCTAGCCCACCAACTTCCACTATATACCCTAGTACCAACAATATTGACATTACCAGATCTAGGTGAATTATAAAATCTATATTATGACACATTAGGAATCAATCACATAGGAGTTATAATTTAGGAGGGTTGGGTGTTTTTTTAAGGGTCAATGTAGTTGAGTTATCATGAGAAACACTACCAGACAAATGTTCTTGATTTAGAGGAATTAGTTCATGCCTTGAGGTGTTGGCAGAACTACCTTTTGAGTAAAAGGTTTATGGTATACACTGACCATAGGGGATTGAGATACATCATCTCAAGGTGTGTCTTAAAACTTCAGCAAATAAATTGGGTTGAATACTTGAATTACTTAAAATTTGATATAACATATTCCACTATGAATGAGAACATCATTGATGATTCATTGAGATGGAAGACTCATGCTCATATGGAAATGGAATTGACCAGTGAGTAGAAGGTAATGGACCTCTTTACTGAGATGTGACTTGATGCCTAGGATACCAAGGTTGAGAAACCCTTATGACCTTTTCCATAACAACCTCATTACTTTTTAGATTAAATAAGTGTTAGTTATTAGATTTAGATCATATGGTTAGGAGGGACAACATATTAGGTAGTGATTAGCTACCATATGGTCTCTTGATAATGATGAGATCCTTTATGTTTGTGGTCATGTAGTAGTATGTGATGACCCATGGATGTGATCATCTAATTACATGGATTAAATCAAATATTACATTAAAATAAATTCTCCTGGTATTTTAGGTTTGAAATTTTAGATAATTAGTACAAAACATTAACTAAAAAAACTTTTGTATTTTTATTTAATGGGCATTTTTTCCACTATATAAAAAAATACTTAATATATAAAAATCAATTAATATCTCTAAAAAATTCTCTATATAAGAAAATATTATGGATATTATAAACTTTTATTATCATTATAACCAAGTAAATGGAAACATAACAAAGGGGTGAGCATAGATACTCATTAAGGGAAAACATAAGCGATAAAAATTAAAGATAATAAGTGAGCATAAGATGAACATATAGATATGATCAGAAATACATAAGAATATCATACCCAACCAAGAATATAGAAAATTTCTTGAGACATGGAATAAATATTGTCATAATATAGAACATGACTTGAAAAAGTTTGAAAACATATACTAACAATCATAATCCATTAGATAGTAACATATGAATAATAATGAGTGCAAAAGTATGTCATATCATGTAAAACATCTTGGAGATATGGAAAAACCTTAAAAATATAAATTTTAACATAGAGGATTAGGTATCAAAAATTGTCTCCCTTAGTGTATTGGTCTTCACTCACCCATTTCCCATGGTGGATCAAGATTCCATTACCTGTTTCCCTTAGTGAACCAAGCTTCACTCACCTGTTTCCCTTGTTGGATCAGGATTCACTAACCTATCTCCCTTGGTGGATAAGGCTTCACTCATATATTTCCCTTGGTAGATTTAGTCATCAAAACTTTTTTACCTTTATTTCATTAGACATACAACAATAACCAATGTTTTATAAGGTGATATAGGACCCCACTTATCATCATCCATACATATGTGTTCCACATAAAATTATATCATAAAAACCCTATGGAATGAAAATGGGTTTAATATCCTTTTCAAATGGAATTATATAAATAAACAAATTTATAATTTTATCAAAAATTATAACATGATATAGCCATGGGGAATAAATGTGTATCCAAAGATATTCAATAACTTTCTAGGTAAATAACATTCAATCAAGATAATGAATCATAAGATATTTACACTATATATAAATGGTATATGGTTAAGTCGATAATTTACCAAATAAATAGATAAATGGAATCTAGGTGGACTACCTTCAATCAAAGGAATCAAAAATAGGGTATTCATAGAGGAAAGGAATTGGAAGAAGAATTGTTCTTATATGTCAAAGATGATTGGGCAAGACAAAGGCAGTAATGGATCCTTCCTCGAAAAGAGAAAGGAATTACAAAATTCACCCAGAGAAAGAAGTTTGATGGTATAATTTGAAGAATATAATAAATCAACAATAAGATATTTCAAATAAAAACAACTTAGAAAGAAAAAAAAAATACTTTTTTGGAGTTTTATAAAAATACACTTTGGAAATAATAAATTCTCGTGATCTTTAGAAATAATTCACAATGAAATATTTTATAAAACTACTACAGAAATCATTTATTTTAGAAACCATGAAAATATAGAGGTAATGTTTTATATAAAATTAAAGGGTTATTTAAATATGTGTTAACATGGAAGAAAATTTTAAAATATACTTTAGAATGTGTTTTTACCATTATCATAAAAATATGAAGTTATAGGTACTTACATAAGTTATTTTAAAAAAGTTGAGGTGAACACTTTGAAAAAAAATTACTTTTGAAAAATAAACTTCAATAATAGATCCTTTAATGACATAAATTTTATAAAAATTAATTTTGGATGGAAGATAAAATATTTGATTTGAAAGGATATAAAAACTTTTAAAATATTTTTAAATACCCTTGTTAAAAACTCACATCATAAAAAGAGTAACAAAACATATTTTTTAAAATAGGATAAAGGAAATATGAAGGTCACGTGATATAAATAATAATTAGGTTTATAATTATAAATAATAACATTTTAGGGAATGTAAAATATGTACAAGTAGGAGAAACTTTCATTAAAGAGGATGAGAATTATTCTCAACAATGATATACTTTTGAGAAAGAAATTTTATCAAGGTATACATTTTTGAAATAAATGGTCATTTTACTCAATAGAGGTAGATAAAGTAAAATGAAAAATATATATTATGGTGTAAGAAAAAAATATTGGAATAAATAAGTTAAATAATAAGAAATTTAACTCAATTAAGGAAGTTTAGTTAACAAAAACCCTTACTGTAATAGTAATATATGAAAAAAACATAATAGAGTTACCACTATATAGACATTCAAAAATCATGATATAAAAATATTCACTATAATTGAGGGAAATAATGTAGTTAATACACCATATAAATGAAATAATGATGTAAAATAACAAACATGTCCCCTGGAGTAGAAAATGAGATAAAAAACCTTATAACTTTTGTAAACTTTTATTCATAACCCAGTGTATGACAACAAATATCTTTAATACACCTTAATTCATGATTTATTACATAAATATACACTTAATACAATCACAAAAGATTACGCGGCCTAGTTTATTTGGGTAATTAGATTGATAAAACAATAACTTGAAGCATGTATATAAGGATATTATTTAAAAACTCCATAACATGCACTTATATTCCATGGATCTTCTAAAATGCATGGGATAACCTGGGGATGTACATAAGAAGGGGGTGAGATATAAAATCCAATAATGGAATAATAAAAGTTTAACATGATGAAGTTAATATATTTAATCCAAGAGTCATATCCAGGTGACATAAAAGGTGTGAGAATCATAAAAATGAACATTGAAGAATAATTTAAGATGACAACATCAAGGCAGTTTGGAATTGTGGTGACAACATAAAACATGACATTATAAGCATAAGTCAAGAATAAATACCAAGACAGAAAAACTTATTATGATTAGGATAACCTCACATGCATTGTACATGGTATCTCATGAGATAAAAACATTACCCAATGCATTATAGGTCTATAATTATATGTCCACCCATCACATTTATATCATGTACATGCATTTGTGTGCTTCCAAGATCATAAAAGATAATGATGAATTTCATCACATTTAATAGAAAAATTAATGAGTATGGGTTACATAAATGGAAGTCCTCAATAAATTAAGTATAGTTATATATAGGTGAATACACTTTAGTGGAAATGGGAATGGGTATTCACAATTTAAAAGATTATCATGGAAAATCATGATATAATTTCAGAAGTATAACGAGTGTGCATAAAGGTTCATGGAAGTGGTTAATGATAGTGAAAGGTGTTCTATAATTAAATTGTAATCAAAAGGATAGTAAAAGGTCTGTTTAAAAACACATTACAACATGAATAATTATAAATCAAGAGGCTTACTATAAAGAGGGTACTCGAATTAAAAAGGGCGAGGAGATGATCCCTTACCTTGAGAGGGTGATTATAAAAGCATGGAAGGATCTTATTAATAGATTGTGAACACTTTGGGAGGGATTTAGAGAGGTATATTATATAGAGTAAATTTTAATAAATGGTTTTGAGTGAAGATGAGTGGGATTTTTGGTGGGTATTTATACAAAAATAGGGAGAATTATTTATTAATTTCAAAAGTTAGTTTTTGGACTAAGTATTATAAAATAATAAAAACCACAAACCTTCCCATGTTTTTTACCATGGTTTTTACCAAAGGATATTGGAATTTAATATTTTATTAGTATAATAATTTAACTCTATAAAATAATACCATTGGTGATGTAGAAGTGAGTCATGTTTATAAAGAAATGATTTTAAAACCTTAAAATATAGTATAGGTTTTGGAGGATTCATTAAGGGTTTATAAAATTAATCAAATAAAATTAAAAATAAATAATTTTAAATTATAAATATATTTTTGGTCATGGATGAATTTTATTTAATTTATTACATCACAATTGGTCCATTATGAGGTCATAATACATACTATATATTTTTACCATGTTTACTTTTTACCCAAAAATTCGATCATCCTGGAAAATTATGAAAAATTCACCATTGTATAATTTCAATGTATTGATTAAAAAAATAATATTTATTTTATCAAAATAATTTTTTAAATTTGATAAATTTCACTTTTAAATAAAATCACAATTTACTAGAATATACTAGTTTTTATGATATTAACCACTTTTTGCCCCTTATAAAAATTACATTAGAATTCATTAAAATATATTTTTAATTATTTATAAATAATTATTATCTAATAAAAATATTTTATTAAAATATTATTTATTTAAAAAATTCTTGAAATTATCAGAATAATGTATTAATTGGAACTATATATTCCCTAGAAAATATAATTTTTATTTCTTTGTGTGAAAATACAATTTCTATCAAACACATTATATAATCATTGATAAAGTAATAATAAAAATGGAGTAAATATAATCATTATTTTTAATAAAAAGTAAAATGTATGAATTCATAATACTAGGGTCTAGATACATAACCACTTATATCATCATCATATGCCCTAAGGTAAGGTGTGCGATGGTGGGGATTTCTTAGGGTGGTTAGACAAACATGGTTTGGGTCATAATCTTTATAAGCTTGAAATTATTATTTAAAAGGTTTTATTTGTGATTCAATTGTTGAATTATAGCTTAGGCTTGGTCAAGGTAAAATCTTAGTGACTTCATATCCCTCATAATCTCTGATTAATGGGATTCATAGGGTACAATCCTACTGATCGAGGCCATCACTCCTGTCTTTTTCAGTTAGAATTTATCATAACATTTAATATATACTAATATTAATAGTTACTGTACAATGGCTATTTATGAATAGTTAAGATGATTAATGGTATTTTAAATCTGATAGGATATATCAGTCCAAAATAACCAAAGTATTTCATGTGCTTCCTATAACTATAATGAATTTAATCAATAAAAAGGATAATTTTATTTATAAAAGTTTGGGTTGTCACATTCTTACCCCCTTTAAAAATTTTACCCTTGAAATTTCATTTCATACACTAAAATATATGGGGGTACTTATTTTTTATTTTCTCTTCTAGTTCCCATGTTTATTCCTCAAACTTTTGGTTCCGCCACAACACTTTAACCTAATGATTTTTCTTGTTTCGTAGAACATTTTCTCTATGATCTAAGATCTTCACCGACTACTCCTTGTATAAAAGATCATTCACTAAGGGAACTGCCTTTGGATTCGGTACATGTGAGGGATATGGTATGTACTTTACGAAGAGGGATACATGGGAAATATTATATAATTGTGAAAGGTTAGGTTGAAATTCTAGTTGATAGGCCACACCTCTGATGTGATCAAGGATCTCACAGGGTTTGATGTATCTTGGACTAAGCTTTCCCTTCTTCCCAAACTTCACGACTTTCTTACAAAAATATATACTAATGAACACCTTATCTCTAAACACAAACTCCAGGTCTCATCGATTATTACATGCATATATTTTCAGTTGACTTTATGTGGATTTCATATGACATTGAATGGTTTAAACCTTATCTATAATCTCTTGCATAAGATCAGTCACATAAGCTTTCACTCTCTAACTTCTTCCTAGCATGTTGGATTCCAACACCTCTTCCCATATAGATCTTCATAAGGTTCCATTTGAATGATAGAATGGAAAAAGTTATTATATGAGAACTCCACTAGGGGAAAGTGATAATCCCAATATCCTTGTAAATCCATTGAACATGATCTTTAGCATATTATCTAGAGTTTATATGGTTCTCTCATACTGAACATCCATATGAGGGTGATAAGAGGTACTGAAACTCAACTCTATATCCAATGCTTTTTAAAGGATTATATATAACCTAGAAGTAAACCTCAGGTCTCAATCAAATACAATATATAGTGGTACTCCATGCAGTCTTACCAATTCCCATATATATATATATATATCTTAGATGGTTGGTTGAAAGAAAAATATTCTTTGAAGATAATGAAATGTGCTGATTGTGTAAGGTGATTAACCACCTCCTCGAAAGAGTTATTTCCTTTAGATGTCTTAGGGAGTCCTATGATAAAATCCATGGTTATTTTTCCCATTTCCATATTGTTATGGGATATGGATGAATCATAATCTTAGACTTATGTCATTCAATATTGACTTGTTGGCATACCAAGCATCGAGAGATAAATTCTGTAATCTCCCTCTTCATGTTATCATACCAATTTTTTTCTTCAAATCTCTATAAATCTTATTTATTCCTAGACTAATAGATATGGATGAGTTATGTGCATAATCTAAAATTTACCACTTCAACTATGGTTTTTATGGGACACATATCTAGGATCTGAACCTTATAAATTCATCTTTAGAAAATTTGAACTATGGAATATTCATAACATTCTTCTATAGCTCCACAACATCTTTTTGGACCTCCTCGATATTCTCAATAATGAATGGTTGAGAAATTATTAGAGTAAGGTAGGATGAATTTAATTTTATTATTCACATGTCCATAATTTGTATGTCTAAGAATATTTTATCCATTTTAATCATCTTCATAGATAGGGTTGCTGGATCATTTCTACTCGGAGCATCTTCTAATTTTTTTCCTTCCCATGATGGTAATGGATTAAACAATCATAATCATTGATTATCTCTAACCACCGTTTTTGGTGCAAATTGATCTATTTTTTTTGGATATATACTTGAGGATTTTATGATCTGTATATATTTCACAAATTTCCTAATAGAGATAATGCCTCTAAATTTTTAATTCAACGATCACTCCTACTAATTCTGGATAACATTTTGGGTTGTTTTTCTCACAGATCTTTAATTGGTGGGAGACATAGGCTTTCACTTTGTCATATTTCATGAGTAGACAACCCAAGACTTTTTTGGATGCTTTATTTTAGATCACAAATCCTTCCCCACTAGTGGGTAATGATATCATATGTTTTTTATGATTTTCATATTCTTTAACTCTTTAATTCTATCATTACATTCATTATTGCAAAGAAACTCCACTCCCTTTAGTTAGTGGGATTTAAAATCATGAGAAGTTTTTCTCAAATCAATGATAGTAACTAGATAATACATTGAAACTATGGATCTCCACCAAAAATTATGGTCTGGACCATCCTTCAATTGCCTCTGTTTTTGAAGGATCAACATATATTCATTTAAGGGTGATAACATTCCCCATTAATGTTACTTTCTCTATCCAAACACACATTTATTTTACTTTACATATACAATTTACTTTCTCAAGGTCTTCAATGCTACTTTTAAATGCTCCTCATGTTCCTACTTACTTTTAAAATAGATAGGAATATCATATATAACAAATAACACAATTTTTTTGAGGTAATTTCAAAATACTCTTCTCATTAAGTCTATAAATCTATCTGGAACATTATTGATTCAATACCAGGTATTGTAAAAGGAACTGTAGTGGTGGAGGGCACTATAGTAGGAATTTTAGTGGTAGAGGTACTATAGTGGGTATTATAGTATCCCTGGTACTGTATCAGTACTTTTCACAGAAGGGGATTTTGGGACAAAAATATAAGCCTTTGGGCTATGTATTGGGCTTTAATTCCCTCTAGGCCTATGGTTCATGTAATAGGTCTCCTATAACCAAACAAATATGTCATTTGTTTCAATAAAAATGTTTCTTCAAATTCAACTTTAGAAAAATAGCATCACTAAGAACTCATAGTGTCCATACCTTGTACGAGAAACAGTCTTAGAGATATCCCCTTCTTCACCTTCAACTAATAATATCCCAACTAAAGATCCACCTTTGATAAGTTTTGGGATCCAGGTAGTAGATTGAAAAATTCATCAATATATAGTTAGGGATACTTTTTATTTATCATGATCTTTTTGAGATCACAATAATCAATGTAGAGGTGAATTGACCCATCCTTCATCATAATGAAATGGACTGGTGCACCCCATGGTGAAGAACTTGGGAATATAAATCCTTTATCTAGATTTTATTTAATTTCTTATTCATCTCTTCAAGTTCAATAGTGGTCATTCTATATGGAATTTTGTATATTGTCAAATATCTAGGTATAAGCTCAATTTATAACTCAACATCATATCTTAGAGGAAGACCGGGAAATTATTTAGGAAACACATCATCATATTCCCTTATAATGGGAATGTCATCAATGATGATCTTTTCCTTAGTTCAAATAATTTGGGCTTGATACGCTTTCACATAAGGTAATAATATCCATGATTGAGATGATAATACCAAAGGAGATTCATCCTCCTCCTTGAAAATTTATAGAATTAGAGGTAGATTCATGATATGGAGATCAATTTCCTTCTCCTAGAAATTTATGTTTTCTCTATAAAAGGAAGGCTAATCCATACCTAAAATTTCATCGAATTTTGTTGAATTGAGTATCACAAGGTTCAATGGGAAGTTCAACCAAAAAATTTAATTAGAAGAGAATTTATATACTTAGGATGAAATAATTTCCATATTTCTCATTTTCACAGATACCTTCACTTCTTATTTTTGAGGTTGTGTCTAAACTTGCATGATATGAAATAATGTATAGAACTAGAATAAAAAAAGCTTCAAAATATCTCTTTAAAATGGTATAAGGGAAATATAGAGGTCAAATAAGATAACACATAATTAGTTTTCCAATTATAAAGTAAAAAATTTTCAGAAAGGTAAAATATGGACAAGGAGGGGAAAACGTCATTAAATAGGATGAGAATTATTCTCAATAATGCTATATTTTTTATAAAGAAATATTATCATGGTAAATAATTTAAATAAAAGATAATTTTTCACCATATATGAAGATAAATTAAAATTAAATAATATATTGGGGTGTAATAAAGCAATCTTGGAATAATTAAGTCCAATAAGAATCATTTTAACTCAATAAAGGGATCCGAGTAAACAAAAACCCTTATGATAATAGTAACATGAGAATAAAAAGAAAATGAGAGATTAACCGTTAAATTAAAATTAAAATGCCATCATACAAAATAAATTCTTTATAATTTAAGATAATATAGTAGTTAACACATATTATAAATGAAATAATGGTGTGTAATATCAAATATGTCTTATGAAGTATAAAATGAGACAAAGAAACACGTACAGATTTTGTAATTTTTGAGTCAAAACAGCATGTGAGAATGAAATTGGAATAGAAAATTGAATATCATGAAATATAATGTAATCATGACACAAAATTATAATAGGTTATTATTTTCACCATGAAATAAAAACATGCTATATTACATAAACATGTCTCAAGGAATTTAAATTTGAGACAAAGAACCCTTACCTTGATCTTATCTTCCCTGAATGCACTCTAATATCTTGTATAAAAAGAATAAAAATATTAATAAATTATTTAATAACAATATTATCACCTAAAAAAATTTATAATTATCATTTATAATCATTATCTACATGTATATTAATTATTTATTACTTATTTTCCTACATTGGGTGTTTAAAGTTTTGACTGTTTGTACTAGTTTCATAGGAGTGATGTAAGTATTAATTTTTCTTGAAAATTTAATCATTAAAAGATCATTAAATTTACTTTAATGTATTAATTATAATTATTTATGAATTTTCAATTTCCTTTGATGACTTTTTCACTCTTTATCCTTGAATTTGAAATTGAAAATAAGTGCACTTTGGTGATTTTATTAACCAATGAAATGTGGTTTCTTAATTATTGAGTTAAATATTAATGTATAATTTCCAAAACAAGAAAAAAATAATTATTTATATATTTATATCATATTATACCATTAATTATGTTTTTATATTCATCCATGATATAATCTCAAATCATTTTTCAAATTGGTAGTGAAACCGACCTTAAAAAAACATACATTGATTAATGGATGTTTATAAGGTTATTTAGTTTCAATACCATTATACTAATAGATCAATGATATAATTTTTTATTTATTAGTGTGTTGTATTATAATTATAAATAATTAGAAAAATAAGTGATGTATATAAAACAATTACATATTATGAATAAATTATTTTCCTCCATAGTTTGTTTGTTTAAGATGGTTAATTTTATAACTGACTAAAAATTAACTTTTTTATTTATAGAAAAATTTTAGGGAAAAAAGTGAGAAACAATATGGTTCAAACACTAAAAGATATAATATAACCATTTAAAAAAACTAAATCCCCTAAGAAACATTATCCCTAAA
The DNA here is from genome assembly GCA_963277665.1 of Viscum album. Lineage (NCBI taxonomy): Eukaryota > Viridiplantae > Streptophyta > Magnoliopsida > Santalales > Viscaceae > Viscum > Viscum album. The sequence goes on along the minus strand of OY728126.1, from coordinate 325,842,291 downwards.
AATTTTCCAAGAGATAGAGGATACCCGAGTGTCTGGAACATCCTTTAAAAGGTCTTCAAAACTAAATGTCAACTTGTCCCAAGACTCTATGTACACTTCCTGATTGATATTACCTTAGTTGAATCCAATTATCAGTATTAGATATTTCTTATCAATCCATTCACTATTATCTTTATTGTAAGTCACTTTTAGCAGCCTTCCCATCATCTTATTAGCTTCCTCATCAATGGCATTAATCACCAAAAACTTTTCCACCATCTCTTCATCCAAATAAAAAAGCATCTAAAAATTTTGATCATGGGATTCACCTTATTAATATAATTAAAACCATATTTATACTTTAAAACCATTATTATAACCATCGATGAAATTTGGCAATGAAAAATGGAATACATCAATCCAAAGAGGTGATAGTCTATATGTATGCATGAATGATGATTTAATTTTCATAGAATATGAGAGATGAATAATAAAATTTATCATCTAATAATAATAAATAATTCATATATATTATAATTATACATTAAATTCCCTTTTTAACTATCCATGTTAGGTGGTTAATTAAAATGAACATGTTACTTTGTGTATGTGGTTGTCCACACATACACATGTTTCAAGTTTTCATTTTTCTTAATGGAAAATAGAAGAGGTGGTGAATGCTTTTACCATAATTATAATAACATATAAGTATACTATGAATAATTATGTTTTCATTTTAATATGGTTTATATAAATTAGTAATATTATGTGTAAATAAATAAGTTGAAACTAGAAAGGAGTGGTTGGAAATTTATACCTCATTACTTAGATTATCTCCTTTGTGAAGGGGGTTAAACCTTTTAGGGATGGTAATTTGAGAATAAAATAACCTATTTAAGGTGGTTAGGAATATTTAAGAAATGTTTTGTAATATTTTGGCCTTAAATTATCTTGTGGTGTGAGGGTAAGTGAGGAGAGGAGAGCCCCTTTTATAAATGGAAAGGGGTGTCATTTTTGTAAATGCCCATAATTTTTTAATAATGGGAAGGAATTATCAAGGAAAATGGATCCAAAATTTAGAAATAATGGATATTATAAGTGATAAGTTCAATAAAATCCTCAATAAAACATTATTACACATGTTTTAAATATTATTGAGGTCATTTACTCTTTGATTTTTACTTTTACCCTTTTAGCTTTTATGGCGGTAACTAGTTTTTACCAAAATAAATTATCTTTTATGCTTAAAAATAAAATGGATCTTTTTATATTTGGACATATTTTTTCCAATTTTTTTATAAATTTAATGTTATTTAATTTATAAAAGTGATAAAAAATAATTTTAAAATAATAAATATATAATTTATTAAAAATAATTTCTTGAGAAAATATTACTTAAGTTCTAAAACATTAAATATAGGTTTATAAACTAGAATAAATATTTTAAAACTTATAATATAACTCATAAAATACATATTTTTTCTAGAAAATGGTTTCTTAATTTTTAAAATCATTCTTATAAACTAATAATTCTATAAAAGGTGTGGTATTTGTAAAAACAATATATTTCACCATTCACCTAAAAATAATTTTTTAGAAAAATATCAAAAAATCATAAAAAGATAATATTTTTCATGATAAATGAAAAAATAAGCTTAGTTTTTTCAAATTCACATCCTAAAATTATAAAAAAAAATTAATTAAAAACATAAAATATAGCAAAAACATATTTTTTATAGGAAAAATACGTTTTTGTATATTATCTATTCTTCTTCTCATTTCCTATAAATTACTAATTAAACTAGTGTTGATACTATATTCATAACCATTTTTAATAATTTATTCATACCAAAATATATTATATTTGAAAAAAAATCAATTTTGTAAAGAATGATTTTTTAGTGGTTGAGATGCACTTTTTGAGTTGATATTTGAAGTGAACTTTATTCTTTTTTGTTCTTATATATATATATATATCATAATTTTGTTACAATTCTTTATACCTTCCAATTATATGAATACTTTACAATGGCCAATATTCTTTTTTTGGTTTCAGCATTGTGTCTGGAGTAAGTTATCGAATATAATATTAATTTAAAGGGTATAAAGTCTTAGGTCGTTACATTATACCACCATTAAATAAATTGCATCATCAAAATTTTAATTATTACTCACTAATGTATGTAGGTGAGGGTAATCTTAACATTTATATCATTTTGGATATAACTTCTAATATGAAATCTTCCTTACTCTCTTAGGATATACTAAGTTATTTATCTTTCCTAAAAAAATCATTCATACAACCATGTAACCAAGTATGTCTATTGTAACACCCCAAGTTTTTCTAAAAATAAATATAAATGCATGGAACTTTTTTTTAAGTATATATTTATAACTATCCTTTAAAACATAACTTTTCCACTTCTATGTTTTGAATTTCAAGAAACTGTCATCTACAATTGTGTTTAGTATGTTATTTGGAGTCTATTGAAACAAACTTGTTTTTTTGGTGAATAGTAACATACCATTATGAATAGTAATATGAACAGTAATATGACCCTAATGAATAGTAAATTGTATTATTATTTTATTTTCTCAAGGCTTTAAGATAATAGCATCTTGATTAATTTTTCAATGTGATATAAAAGCAGTTGTAGTTTTTAAATAATTAATTTTTGAATTAAGTATGATTTTATTTAAAAATAAAACTAAAAATAGTTAAAAAAATATTTTCAAAAAATGGACTTCATTTTTGAAATCTACACATTGATAAATGGTTAGGGTGAATTTTATGAATTTTTCTGAAACAGTTGATTTTTTGGTGAATAGTAAAAATACAGTTTTTAGTTTTGGTGTGTTAATGACATCATTAATGATATAATAATGATGCCATAAATCTGGTTGACTTGTGTATAGTTAAATAATATTTGAGGTGTCCCAAGTGGATTATACCATGGGCAAGCCCATGGTTTTGCAAATACCACCAATGAGGTATACCTTGTAAATTATTAAAATATTCTCTTACTTTTCCTATAAATACCAACCCATTCCTTCATTAACTTCATTCCAAATTCCTCCTCAACGAAGATCTGGCCTCCTTACCTTAATAGTAGTCCTCCCAAGGTTTCCTCAAGCCCCCAAGGTCCCAACCTTCAAGTTCTAATGGTTACTCTACAAGGTAAGAAAATTCTCAATTTCTTTCTTTTTCCATTCAAGTTCTCTTTTATGTGGTATAACTTTCAAGTTTCCATAACATGTTCTTATTTACTTATTATTATTGATCTACTATATATTATTATTCATTTATGGATGGGTGACCCTTGTACCCTCTCTTTTTAATATTTTCTAAAACCATGTTGCGCAGCAGTTAGACTGCCAAATTTTTGTAAGAGATTTCTCACTTTTTCTTTTATTTTGAGTTCCTTCCTTATTATTTATCCATATCTCTTTACCCAAGAGGTATGAAATATCCAGAAATCATGTATATTCTGGATTTTATCATGTTTATGGAAAATTCCTCATCATTATTATTCTCCTCTCCCACTTATTTAAGGAATAAAAACATTGTTCGTGATGTGTCGAATTACCGACATCGTGGACGATGTGATTTCAATTTCTAATAATTATTTCAAGTATGGTCATGAAACCATTTATATGGTTAAACTAGGTTATAATATATCTGTTACGACTCACCCATTGTTTTTTAATTCTTTTGTACTCATGGTTCTAATTTATAAGACAAAATGAGGTTGTTATTATCAAAGAAACACTAAAATGATCTAAACGAACATCATTAATGTTTTAACTTATGAATCATACTCATATTAAAAATCAAAATGATAAATGTTATAAATTATGGTACTATAAATATTTAAATACCTTTCTATTACAATTCTGGAATTTTACTTCCAATCGACAAGAACAACCACCATGAACCAATCATGGAAATCATGTTAAGAACTCACCCAAAAACAGTGCAAGGAGCAAAATACTAACAATTAAAGGGTGAAATGATGTTATGAAATGATAATATAAGATGTTATAAACATGAAAATGTTTCTATAAACTAATAATAACACTCTTTTAACCATTATACATGAGGTTTAAACAAGTTGGAAGTAAGACAAACCCGAGGTAAAAGAATTATTAACCCAATTTCCATTCTTTGGGTTAACCTTCTACTTCATTATTTATGTGCTATTTAAATTGTTTGTGTGATGGGTTATGTTTATATTATGATTTATTATGTTTATTTATAGTATATATACGAACTCCATCCACTCTATTAATTCTCTCTTCAATTGTATGATATTTATAAGTGGATTTTCTTTAAAAATATTCTTTTTAAAACTCAATTTTACAAAATTCCAAAGCAATGTTTTTATGGAATTATTCATGTTGTATGATTATGTTTTGGTTCTTGGGAATTATTTATGATTAATTGTGGGACCTATATCTCCCTCCAATACATTGGGTATGTGTATGTTGGAGGTCGGCCGTATAGTTACTCCAAGTGTAACTACGATGGTTACACAAAGTAAGGTAGCCGTGAGGGTTACAGATTATAAGGTAGCCAAGAATGGTTACATGATTATGTAAGTAATGTCCCAATATACCTTTATTATTATATTTATGTTCTCATGTTTATTTGGATCTTGTGTAAATATCATGTTACATGAAGTGAGTATATATGGGTGTCAAGCATGTCTTTTGAAAATGTTTTCATACGTTATGAGTATTCATGGACTAATGTGCTATTTCCTTCATTTTCATCCCTTACTAAGATTTTGTGCTCATCCCAAGTTTTTAAATGATTTTAAAAGTTTAATGGATGTGTAAGACAAAGAAGGAATCCATGTTAAATGTTGAATAATTTTCAAGTAGTCTTGTTTTAAGTTTTAATGTTTTATATTTTGAAAAAATGGAAACTGTTTTTATGGTATCCACTCTGTAATAATGTGTAATGTTATGAATGTATTATAATAATTCTATAAAGCTCTAAACTTGAAAAGATCCTAAATGTAAAAAGAAGTGTTTTCTTGACTAAATTCAAGATTATGTATGTAATAAGTTCAGGACCTTATATATATACTGTAACACCCCAAGCTTCCACGACACGCTTCTCTTTCAATAATGCAATAGCTTGCATTGTACGCAAGTTCGAGATTCCAACACACCGCGACCAACCAAAATAGCTTTTATGAATAGTAATACCCAATTTTTGAAATAATATAAATTTTATATTTCAAAATGGACTTCATTTTTTTATTCAGAATATCGAAATCATCCTAAGTTGATTTTTTTGTAATTTTCTAAGAACTTCCAATTTTCGATGAATAGTGAAAAGTACTTAAAAACAACTTTTTTAATCAAAATAATTTATTGTGATAAATTATAATATTGAGTGGTTTTAAAGTATAATTAGAATATATTTTTACCATTTTATCCAATGGTGGTCATTAAAATTAATTTCACTTTGAAATTGGACATAAACAATTGTCAATCTTTTGATATATATTGTTTCTTAAAAACACGCTATTTGTTGTGACAACGGAATTAATTATTAAATTAATTAATTCAACATATATGGTTTTAATTTTTTAAAATAGACATAATTTTTGAATTAGGAATATCAAATATATCTTAGGGTTAATTTTTGGTATTTTTCTGAAAAACATCAATTTTTGATGAATAGTGAAACCACTAAGTGGTAGTTAAAAAACTAATTTTTCGTTTAAATGAAAATTTACCTCTTTTGTGAATTGAATTTAAAAAATACGACATACATGGTTTTCATTAGTAAGTAAAATGTGGTTCAATGGGATGAAAATATTTTTTGGTGAATAGTAACTTTTAAGTTCTATTAATCGCGATTAAATGTAATTAGTGCAATTTAAGGTAAATATAATTTTATAATAATATTAAATTACCTTTAAACTTGTTCTAGACTTATTTTATGAGTCATGGCCGACCAAGACAATCCATGGGTCAACTTGGGGACCCCATGGAGCCACTTGGGTAAGAAAATGACATTAATAACTTTTTATTTAAAGTAAAAATAAAATTGTCACAAACATGTGTTGTTTTACTAAAACAATTATTACATGGAGTTATATAAGTTAACATTTTGACTATAAATATTCATTGGAAAGATAAAAATATTTCCTAAATCATGGTAATTTTTTTATAATTTTTAGACATTAAATAAACTAAAATTTTTATAACACCGTGATGATGTAGTGATTACCTCATTAATAAACGATTTTAATAAAATGGAAAGATAATGTAAAATATAATACATACACTTGTCAAAAACCTATTGGATGAGTAGATTTAGAACCCTTATCACCTTATCCTTGAAATATATCATTGTGGGACCTTTAAAATCCGAAAATCATTTCATAATAATGTAACATTTCATGACTTTCTAATAGTGCCCCTCCTCTCCGCTTATAAAAGGCCCCCACCTCTACCACCTTATTCACACCATCGAAGAAATTTGGCTCATCCAACCTCTACCCAAATACTCTCTCAAATTCCCTATCTTACTCCTAGAAGCCTCAATTTTGGCAGAAGTCTTCCCAAGGAATCCTTTGGCTCAAATCAAAAAGAGTTACCCGATTTTAAGGTAATGTCTTCTCTTGTGTTCTTTTGTTTTATTTTTCTTCTCCAACCCCCTAAACTCTTTTTATTACTTTATTTTGTACAAAAACAGTATATTAAATATACTAGGATGTTTTTATGAGAAGTATTTTATTTAAACTTACACACACCTTCGTCTAATGGTTAATGAACATACTGTTTATGTGGGTGGCGAAATACTGCCTCACGAAACGATGATTGTTCAATCTTTTTTTAACACCTCTCAAGGTGGCCATTAAGATGTCACTATATTTATATATGATATATATTATGTTTATTTTTTCCTTATGATTCTGTATTTATCATTTATGACATACCTTTATGATTTCCATTATGGTTAAACGCGATAATTTCATTTTAGGAAGTGCGGACTACCACCCCCTCAAAGTGATTTGAATTGTTAACTCCATATGTGGGATGTATAAAGTATGAAGTAAATGATATTATATATGATATTATACTGTAATTATAATACACCTTTATATCATTATGATTTCATTCCATTAAATACGAAATAGAAATGAAAGTAGCGTTCATGCGTACGTACGGCTTACCGTCTCCATGAACGGTGCATTTCATTTTTACCTCTAAATGTTATGTAATATTATAAATTAATATATATACTGGATATATATGATATATATGATATATATATCATGAATATAATTCTTGATATAATGGATATTTTACCACATGAACAACTTGTAATTACAAGATGTTTATTTTTGACTCAAGTACCAAAAGATCAACAAAACGACCGTTATTAACTTAAATAATTAAATAATGTTCATAACATGTTAATAAGTGATATAAAAGGAATAATGAACTTGAAAAAGGTTCTTAATAAAGTATAAATTAACTCTAGTGTATTATTCAGGAGGTTAAAGAACGATCGAGTTAAGTCGAACACGAGGTAAGGGAACTTCTTAACCCAATTTCTGTTCTTTGGGTTAATCTCCTACTTTCAAATTATGTCATGATATTATTATTTAATATCTTTTATTTGTACTTTCTTTATGTGTACTGATAGTGAATACACATAATAGATCTATTTTATTTAAAAAAAATGATCTTTATAAGGGAACTTCTTAACCCAATTTCCGTTCTTTGGGTTAATCTCCTACTTTCAAATTATGTCATGATGTTATTATGTTATATCTTGTATTTGTACTTTCTTTATGTGTACTTATAGGTAATACACATAATATATCTATTTTATTTAAAAAAAATGATCTTTGTAAGGGACTTCGTCTCAATATTCTTTCATTGAGGCATATTTTGTTTTAATACAAGACTTTCTTTTATACGGTGTATAAACCCCTTTGAATTTTAAATTTATACAAAATGAATCTTTTTATATGATGTGTTTTACTAAATGACAGAAAGGAATGTTTTTCTTGTCATACGTATGCGGCGACAATGACTTCTCCGCCGCTGTGACCATTATTTGAGTTTTGGCTTCCTCTACAATCCATAACTTTTTTTTAAATGAAAAATAAATACCAAATTTTAATTTTCTTTTATTTTGGAATTGAAAATGGTTTTGATAATGTTTTTATTTTATCAATGTGTTGTATTGATATCTTGTGATTGAAATGTGGAAATGTTATGTTTCTTTTATGCATGTTTTATGTGATACGATTATGTTATGGTTTATGATATGTTTAAACCTGTTCATATGGGGAATGCATTGGACTTAATAAGTGACGGGTGGAGCCCGCTATAGCTCCTCGATGAATCTGTAGGTATCATGAGACAAACTAGTGTCTTGGAATGAGGCATTGACAAAATCTTATTTGTAGTCTTGGCACGAGGCCTTGGCTACGTGGTTATGATAGTCTGGTATTATTTATTCCATCATTATAAAAGTGGTTATTGATATTGCATGTGATTATTCGACTAGTAGAATATCCACGTGAATAAGTAAATGGAATTATTTCATTTTATTTTTGTCATATTATGCTGAAGTTCATATTTAAAAGGCTTTTGTTTTAGTTATACATTGCCTTAAATGTTAATATTTATTTATGAAAGCTTCCGCTATATTGTTATCCTTACTGAGCATCTGAGCTCACCCCTTTCAATGTTTTAATTTTTCTAGGATGTGATGAAGTATATTATGAATGACCTGTAGGGATAGTATGAGGGGATATGAATACAGGATGTTTTTTTAGTTTTGTTTTACTTTATGATGTAATGTAAGACTTATGAATGTATCTAGTGTTTCCAAGACTACTAAACTAATCGGTCTTTCGAGACTTGATCTTTTGTGATCATGCCAATGTTAAGCAATAATGCACCGACTCTGGGTAACTGGGGTTGGGGCGTTACAGTTGGTATCAGAGGTAGTTTAGTACTAACCTTGGAAGCTAGATTTAGATAAACTCTGATTAGAGCACATAGCCCAAAGATAGATTTTGAGGATTAGTATAGAATAACTTCCTAGAATTTTGGTATTATAGAGATTTTGTGAGTTTTCCGAGCAATACATCCCTGTCTGGATACGAGCAGGTAGAGGCGGCTCTGGCACAGATGTACCTAGGGGTAAAACCCGAAAACACCGCTTTGAGCTAGACTCGAACGGGAACTAGTTCACGACAACGGGCCTTGCTGCACTCTTAGTTACGACACTCCCGGGGGATATGCTTAGGATAATTCTCATTTTCTTTACAAAACATTATGAAGGGTTTATGAGTATATACTTCCTCGAAGAAAACATTTTTATGATTAAGGATTATATCCATAAATTGTTCAATTTATGTTAATTGTTTTACAAGTATGGAATTATGTATTTTGATTCATAAACTGATCTAGTTTATGCCATTGTTTAGAAATGGAACATAGTGGAAGGAATAGAAACCATATCAATGCACGCACTCCATGTAGGGATTTCCCTCCTACTAAAGATAATTATAGTGAAGATGAAGATACAACTGGTGCTGATCAACTTATCACCATACTGGGAAAACTCACTCAGGTTGTGAATAATAACCTTACTCATATGGAGCACCCTAATCTGCAACGTGGAGGATCAATGTTAGACCACTTCATGAGGAAAAAACCACCAAAATTCAATGGGAATATTAATCCCTTAGTAGCTGAGAAATGGATAAATTCCTTAGAAAAAATATTTCATGCCTTGGGGAGTAGTGAAAGGGAAAAGGTTATCATGGCCGTTTACCGCCTCACTGGAGATGCTGATCAATGGTGGTCATTGATTTAAAATACAAAGGAAGATGATGAAGTATCGAATATGGAATGGAGGGATTTCAAAGATCTTTTCTTAGAAAAATACTTTCCTCATGACCATCGAGCAGATATGGAAAGGCAATTTCTGAGTCTGAGACAAAAGGAGGATGAGAATGTCGCAAAGTATGAGGCCAACTTTACAAGGTTAGCATGACATGCTGCAGATTATATACGTAACCCAAGAAGTAATATTGATCATTTCTTTGATGGCTTAAAACCATTTCTCCATCGAGCATTAGTCTCACAAACCTTCTCATCGTACGAAGATATTGTCTCATGTGCTATCAAGACAGAAAAGGAATTCTCTAAATCTTATGACAATAAAGTAAAGTAAGAGAAGAAGATAACGGTGGAACAAGAGACAAATAAAGGGAAAAAGGGAAAGAAGGATTTTCCATTATGTGATAATTTTGGGAAGAATCACCCCGGTACTTTCCTAAAAGGAATGGGAGTTTGTTATAAATGTGGAGAAAAGGGTCACCAGGATCGTGAATGTAAGGGAAAGAAAGAGGCTATAAATGTTGAATGCTAAAATTGTAGGGAAATGGGGCATTATTCAAATGAATGTCCTAAGCGTCAGGGAAACTTACCTCAGAAAAGGCCAAGTGATCAAGGCCAATCTTATTCTGTTACTACAGTTGAAGTGGAATAATTAATATATTGGTGATTTTGGACTCAAGGATTATATTATGGTTATAATAATAATGTGATATATATAAGGATTGTAATGCAGTACTTTTTATTTTCATTTAGGTTTTAATATGATGAAGGTAATCATATTTTTGAATGTGACAATAAGAGAAACTTTACTTTGTTTGAGGAATCTGATGATACAATTGATTTTGGAATTTAGAGGCCTTTTAGAGAAAGTCTGGAAAGAGGTATTTTGGATAAATATACAGGTTGGAATGGATTAAGTTAAACTTTGGATAGTATTTTTTAAGGTTAAAATATTTATGAAGATTATCTTTGAAATATTATAATACTATAATTTTAGGAAAATGACAACCTGTAGGTCGGGGGATAAACCGTCGCGTCGGACAAAGCTGCAGGAATCGAACCCACAACCATAGTGTGACAAGCCTTTATTACCTACCACTAGCCTATAGGATGTCCCTGGTTATTACAAAATGGTTTTCCTAATCTAAATGGTATGTGTTAATATTTGGAACCTTGTACGATTAGGATAAATATAATATTTTTGAGTTCTATTATCTTTTTGAGTGAAAGATGGGTTTGTGGTAAAAATTTATTAAAGAATGAAAGTCTACATGACAAGTAAGTATATTTCCTTAAGTTCTTCGTAAATCTCTTAAATAAAATCCTCAATATTATGAAAGGTAACTTAAAACAAAAATGTTGTCGGTTAACTTTTCCAACTGGGGATTCAATGACCGTTTAACCAGTCACATGTTTGTGATTTTCTTGTGGTTAAATTTCTCTTAATCTTGTTTTCTATAACTCTCCATCCGACCTTGATGGTTTTTTTCCTCCATATCCATATTTTCATAGAATCCTAGTATGGGCTATCTTGGGTGACCTTTTTACTTCTCATTCTTTCTTTTAAAGTTATATTTTTATTAACCTTATTTCCGATGTGGGTTTTCCACAAAGGTATTTTCTATTTTCAAACTTTTATTTTAGAAGAACAATTTCAAATTACAAGGACACAATTTATTGTAGGAGAGTAGAATGTAACACCCCAATCTTCCATGATACGTTTCTCTTTCAATAATGCAATAGCTTGCATTGTACGCAAGTTCGAGATTCTAACACACCACGACCAATAAAAATAGATGTTATGAATAGTAATACCCACTTTTTGAAATTATATAAATTTTATAGTTCAAAATGGACTTCATTTTTGTATTTAGAATATCGAAATTATCCTAAGTTGAATTTTTTGTAATTTTCTAAGAACTTCCAATTTTCGATGAATAGTGAAAAATACTTAAAAAAATCTTTTTTAATAAAAATAATTTATTGTGATAAATTATAATATTGAGCGGTTTTAAAGTATAATTAGAATTTATTTTTACCATTTTATCCAATGGTGGTCATTAAAATTAATTTCACTTTGAAATTGGACATAAACAATTGTCAATATTTTGATATATATTGTTTCTTAAAAACACGCTATTTGTTGTGATAGCGGGAATTAATTATTAAATTAATTAATTCAACTTATATGGTTTGAATTTTGTAAAATAGATATCATTTTTGAATTAGGAATATCAAATATACCTTAGGGTTAATTTTTGGTATTTTTCTAAAAAACTTCAATTTTTGATGAATAGTGAAACCACTAAGTGGTAGTTAAAAAATAATTTTTCATTTAAATGAAAATTTACCACTTCTGTGAATTGAATTTCAAAAATCCAGCATATATGGTTGTCATTATTAAGTAAAATGTGGTTCAATGGGATGAAAATAATTTTTGGTGAATAGTAACTTTTAAGTTCTATTAATCGCGATTAAAGGTAATTAGTGTAATTTAAGGTAAATATAATGTTATAATAATATGAAATTACCTTTACACTTGTCCTACACTTATTGGATGAGTCATGGCCGACCAAGAAAATCCATGGGTCAACTTGGGGACCCCATGGAGCCAATTGGGTAAGAAAATGACATTAATAACTTTTTATTTAAAGTAAAAATAAAATTGTCACAAACATGTGTTGTTTTACTAAAACAATTATTACATAGGGTTATATCAGTTACATTTTTAAATATAAATATTAATTGGGAAGATAAAAATATTTCCTACATCATGGTAATTTTTTCATAATTTTTAGACATTAAATAAATTAAAATTTTTATGACACCATGATGATGTAGTGATTACCTCATTAATTAACGATTTTAATAAAATAAAAGGATAATGTAAAATATAGTACTTAAACTTGTCAAAAACCTATTATATGAGTATATTTCGAACCCTTATCACCTTATCCTCGAAATATATCATTGTGGGACCTTTAAAATCTGAAAATCATTTCATAATAATGTAACATTTCATGACTTTCCAATAGTGCCCCTCCTCTCCTCTTATAAAAGGCCCCCCACCTCTACCACCTTATTCACACCATAAAATCCATTTGGCTCGGCCAACATCTACCTAAATACTCTCTCAACTTACCTCTCTTACTACTATAAGCCTCACTTTGGGCAGAAGTCTTCCCAAGGAAGCCTTTGGATCAAATAAAAAAGAGTTACCTGATTTTAAGGTAATGTCTTCTCTTGTGTTCTTTTGTTTTATTTTGCTTCTCCAATCCCATAAAATCGTTTTATTACTTTATTTTGTAAAAAAACCAGTATCTTCAATATACTAGGATGTTTTTATGAGAAGTATTTGATTTACACTTACACACACCTTCGTCTAATGGTTAATGAAGATATTGTTTCTGTGGGTGGTGAAATACTGCCTCACGAAACGATGATTGTTCAATCTTATTCTAACACCTCTCAAGGTGGACATTAAGATGTAACTATATTTATATATGATATATATTATGTTTATTGTTTCTTTATGCTTCTGTATTTCTCATTTATGGCATACCTTTATGATCTCCATTATGGGTAAACGCGATAATTTCATTTTAGGAAGTGCGGACTACCGCCCCCTCAAAGTGATTTGAATCATTAACACCATATGTGGTACGTATAAAGGATGGAGTAAATGATATTATACTGGAATTATAATACACCTTTATATCATTATGATTTCATTCCATTAAATACGAAATAGAAATGAAAGTAGCATTCATGCGTACTTACGGCTTACCGTCTCCATGAACGGTGCATTTCATTTCTTACCTCTAAATGTTTTGAAATATTATAAATGAATGTATATAATGGATATATATGATATATATGATATCTAAATCATGAATATAATTCTTGATATAATGGATATTTTACCACATGAACAACTTGTAATTATAAGAAGTTTATTTTTGACTCAAGTACCAAAGATCGACAAAACGACCGTTATTAACTTAAATAATTACATAATGTTCATAAAATGGTAATAAGTGATATAAAAGGAATAATGAACTTTAAAAAGGTTCTTAAGAAATTATAAATTAACTCTAGTGTATTATTCAGGAGGTTAAATAACGATCGAGTCAAGTCGGACACGAGGTAAGGGAACTTCTTAACCCAATTTCTGTTCTTTGGGTTAATCTACTACTTTCAAATTATGTCATGATATTATTATGTCCTATCTTGTATTTGTACTTTATTTATGTGTATTTATAGTTAATACACATAATAGATCTATTTTATTTAAAAAAATGACCTTTTTAAGGGAACTTCTTAACCCAATTTCTGTTCTTTGGGTTAATCTCCTACTTTCAAATTATGTCATGATATTATTATGTCCTATCTTGTATTTTTACTTTATTTATGTTTAATTATAGTGAATACACATAATAGATCTATTTTATTTAAAAAAATGATCTTTTTAAGGGACTTTGTCTCAATCTTCTTTCATTGAGGCATATTTTGTTTTAATACAAGACTTTATTTTATACGGTGTATAAACCCCTTTGACTTTTACATTTATTCAAAAGGAATATTTTTATACAATGCATTTTACTAAACGACAAAAAGGAATGTTTTTCTTGTCATACGTATGCGGCGACAACGACTTCTCTGCCGTCGTGACCATTATTTGAGTTTTGGCTTCCTTTACAAGCCACAACTTTTTTAAAATGAAAAATAAATACCAATTTTTAATTTTCTTATATTTTGGAATTGAAAATGGTTTTGATAATTTTTTTATTATATAAATGTGTTGTATTGATATCTTGTGATTGAAATGTGAAAATGTTATGTTTCCTTTATGCATGTTTTATCTGATACGATTATGTTATGGTTTATGATATGTTTAAACCTGTTCATATGAGGAATGCATTAGACTTAATAAGTGATGGGTGGAGCCTGCTATAGCTCCTCGATGCATCTGTAGGTCTCATGAGACAAACTAGTGTCTTGGCACAAGGCCTTGACAAAATCTTATTTGTAGTCTTGGCACGAGGCCTTGGCTACGTGGTTATGATAGTATGACATTATGCATTCCATCATTATGAAAGTGGTTATTGATATTTCATGTGATTATTCGACTAGTAGAATATCCATGTGAATAAGTAAATGATATTATTTCATTTTATTTTTGCCATATTATGATGAATTTCATGTTTAAAAGGCTTTTGTTTTAGTTATACATTGCCTTAAATGTTAATGTTTATTTATGAAATCTTCTGCTATATTGTTATCCTTACTAAGCATCTGAGCTCACCCCTTTTAATGTTTTAATTTTTCCCGAATGTGATGAAGTATATTATGAATGACCTGCAGGGATAGTATGAGGGGATATGAAGACATGATGTTTTTTTAGTTTTGTTTTACTTTATGATGTAATGTAAGACTTATGAATGTATCTAGTGTTTCCAATACTACTAAACTAATCGGTCTTTCAAGACTTGATCTTTTGTGATCATGCCAATGTTACGCAATAATACACCGACTCTGGGTAACTGGGGTCAGGGCGTTACATATACCCTCATTATATATTCTCAATTAAACGCATTTCCCCAAACACTTTGAATCTCCAAGACCTTAAAATATAGTGAAATCATATATTACTTAAAAAATTAACTCTTATCTTCAACCAAAAGTTCATAAATTCACACACTAATATATATATATATATATAATGATACAAAAAATGAGATAAATTGTACAAAAAATATCCTCAATCATTTTTTCATTAAATGAATAATCAATTCCATGGAGAGTTCCTTTTGGTATTTCCACCTGATTGGTGGTGTTTTGAAGATTCACCTTGGTGGAGGGTCTAAGTGAGACACCTGGTCAAGATAGTTGAGAGAGGGACCTGGCCAAGAGGGTTTTTTGTGGGACCTAGTTGAAGTGGTTGTGCACTAACCATACTTTTCCAAAATTTTGGTAATTCTTCCAAAATTTTAATTTAATTTTTTTATAATGCAATATATTAAATTAGATAAATTGGTGCCTTATTTTAGGTGTTAATTTTCTATTTAAATGACTTTCACTTCCCAATCTTTTTCATGTTCTTTAGAGATGATCAAAGTCATCGGGTTAGTTTACTATGATGTGATTGATCCTACTATGCCAAATCTATTGAATCATTTTACACAATATATTCATGAATACCCATGAAGTGACTATATTATTTTATATAAAAATGGAATTTTGAGTGACTCCATCATCCTTGGGCCTAATATTTACTTTCCAAAGTTATGGTTTGTGAGGCACAACAATTTCCCAAATGCCAACATCTCACCCAAGGGTGCCTTTATCAAGGAAGGAAAATCCCCCATTAGTTTCATCATGAATCATAGAAAATTCACTCTAGACTTAAAGTAACATATCAAGGAATTGATTCCTCATTGTTATGATTAAACCTTCCGCGTCTTGCAGACCAATCAATCACAAGGCTAGAAAGAATATTGGGACTTCTGCTCTGGAGGGGGTGTTAGACCTGAGTGGATGTGGGTGTATTAGTTTCATCAAACCTACATAGAGTTCAAGAAGAATCTATAATAAATCTACATTTATGAGGCTGTTTGGGTTGGGAAGACTTATATTTATACAAACCTAGAAATTATCCTTGAATTTCTTAGTTGGTAGAGTCCGGAGACGAATTCCTTCCATCTAATGCATGGAAAATTCAGAATTATCTTATGGGATGTCTGTCATATTTTTTGGCTCCCATTCTTGGGGATATGTACAATGAGTTCATACCACAATTTTCAGCATGGAATGTTGCCAAAAGGACACCGCCCTTGGACAAAGATATTTATAAGGTGTCAAAGAAACTAACGGACAAGGATCTTTACCCAAGGGGTGACATTCATCCTAAAACATGGATGAGTTATTTTCTAAATTACGAAGGGGAAGGTCCCATGTTCCAGTTCCCCATAGTATTCCCTACTGTAGAGAGTCAGGGTTCTTATGTTCTCACCCACATTGGAGAAGTGTGTGTGTAGTCATTGGGGTTATAAGGTCAAACCCAAAGTTGATGCGAAAGTTCAACTGGATTGCTTCCTCACAATTTAGTTGAGTATTTTCCTTTTTTCTATCTATGATTCCAAGAGAGGTGTGAAGTTGTGTAATTTTTTTGTCACGGAAAAATTAGCATAGGGGATGTACATAGGGTTGGTTTTCCTTCTCTTGGAAAAAATATACCGATGTTTTCTACACGTGTACAATGGGAAGGCACTTTTTAGGGTTTTAGGTTCATTTTAAGTGTTGTGGGGATGGTTCATAGCACATTTGAATTCATAGGTGATTGTAATCCTGATTAACATCCCTGATATCCAGTTCCTTCCATTCGTTCATTGTGTATCTAGAACTCAACCCCTGAACCTGAATTACAAGGATGTGCTGAGGATTCTAAATGTGTCGGGAGAATTTACCTTCTTTATACATGGTAACCCACCAATAGGGGAATTTACTAATTATGGAAAGGATAAGAATTGTGAGATAAGTTCATACATGATAGCCTTCAGATATAGTGTACTGGTGGCTCGTATTGATAGCAAGATCATTTGTGAGCCTTATTATATGCATCAATTTTTTCATCAATTTAAATGTCTTCAACAATCAAGCATTGTTCCCCCTATGCATGTTAATATTGATAAGCACCTGATGATAGCTCACTAGCTTTAGATCCTGATGGCCATGGTGGTATCCAAAATGTTAATCATGTTTCCTCCATCAGATTCATTAATTGAGTTGAAGTTTGAGTATTCTAAGGCATGTATCTCTTCCTTCCCTCAAGGGTCATTGATGAAATGCATTTACTAGGTCAAGGAAAAAATTACCACTAGTCGTGGCATGCATAGTAAAAATACTCAGGCTAAAGATGGAGATGAAGAAGCTATGAAGCCCACAAGACGATCCTTTGCAAATATTATAAAGTGGGCTTGAGTTGAGAATACCACGTATCTTATTAAAAAATTTTATGGTTGTCACCATTGGGAAGAAACTCATGTTTCATACCCAAATTCTTCTGAAAGAGAGATGTGGCTTGAAGAGGCTTCCAAATATAAGGGAATTTATTCTTCTTCATAGCCATCCATATGGAATCCAAACCACATGATACCTTTAGCAGTTCAATTTTGGGAGGGAATGACTCATGATGTTAGGGGTGTATGGGAGTTTGTCTAGGCTGGCTTGACATTCCTAAAGTTGGTATATATTAGAGCACCCTCTGATCTTTATCATGAAAATAATTTTCCTGAGGTAACAAAGTATTTATAGGATATGGAGGCTTTGATATATGAAATTGATGATCAGGTCCTGACCTCAAAGAGAGTGTTCTACATGATATACTGAGGAGTTCTTGAAGGGGTAACTACTCATCCCAGGGAGGAATGAGAAATTTACATTAACC
Organism: Viscum album; assembly: GCA_963277665.1. NCBI lineage: Eukaryota > Viridiplantae > Streptophyta > Magnoliopsida > Santalales > Viscaceae > Viscum > Viscum album. Next base: position 325,823,975 of record OY728126.1, on the reverse strand, counting down.
CTACTGACATATTTCTCTTTTCATCTGTCCCTTTTCTAATCTTTCACCCACTATCATTAATCTTGGTGGGATTTTATTTTTTAGCTATGAATGGAAGGAGAAGAAGGGTATGAAGAAGTAATAGAAAAGGTGAATGGGTCGGCAAAGTATGGGCCAATGGGTACCCTTGTTGTGGTAGTGGATGAGGTCCTTAAGTCCCCAGAAATATCCCCAGTTCAGAGAACCATCGTGGAGGTGATGGTAGTGGTAACTCCTCATCCATCACCTTAGGAATCTTCTACCAGGAAGGCTCGTGTGATCCATCCATCGTCTCAATAGGGGAAGTGCAAGAGGGTGTTAAAGTTGTCCTAATGCATGTGCCACAGTAAGTCTTTTTTGATGTCATTCGATATTATGACTTTCTTGAAATACCTTCCTGACTATGATTATCTTTTTTAGAATCAGCATCATTGTCCTCCATTAAGGGGTCTAGTATTGGTCCTTCAAGGATATAAGAGGATGCTTCGGGGGAGGTACAAATTCATGCTGATGAATCCATCATCTTAATGGAAAAATTGTTAAGAGATGTGGTTGTGTCAATAACCACTTCTTCAGAGAATAAAGAGAGTCATGGTAATGTCAGATGCACCCCTTGGGCATCATGTGATATTTCAAACTTTTCTCCCTTCATGATATTTTAGATCTCTCACCTACACTAGAGGTCCATGACATGGTCAATGTTGGCCCTATTACTATTCTGGAAGGGGGTGATAGGGATCTTAGGTAGTCTGATGAAGCTTTCAATGTTGACCCTAAATTTGCATGGCCGACGATGTTGTGACTGCTGAGAAGTTAGTAGAAGAGATCGATGGAGGGGCCAATTTAGGTTCCAAGAAACATGCTTAGGGTATCCTAACTCATGAGGATGCTGTGAGACTTGAGTCTTAGTATCATGAACTTTTGGACCTAATTAATCCAGACCTTGAATTTCCAGGTTCCATTAAGGAGTTTGGATATTTTTTTCAAGGAATTGGAAGGATGTGAGTTTTATAATTATTTCACTTTGAAAACATCATTGATTTTCTTTCACCTGATGTTTCACGTCGGAGCACAACTTGTATATATTTTTCTACAGATAATGTTTCCAAGTAACTTCGTAAATAGGGAATCTAAGTCCACCCTACTCCTATTTTCGAAGGAACAATGGTTAAAAATCCTGAAGTGGGGGATTCTACGGAGTCTTTGATTTTAGCTGCTAAGAAAACTCAATAGGATTATCTTTTTCAAAAGGTACCGGCCCTGGGATTTGAGGTTGGGGGTGATGGAGAGGTAACAAATCTGGTAGTTGAGCCGAAAATGGGTGATTTTCCTTAACTTTTTTGGTTGCTTTTCCACTCATGCTACTTTTTGACCTCTTAATGTGAATGAGGATCATCATTTTATCTTAAGTATCATCGACTTTGACAACTAGTCATAAGATAGGGGCCTCTATTCCAACTCCACCCACATTGTTAGGTGAGGATAGGGATACTCTAGAGGGAGTAGAAAAAGGAGGTTCATTGAGTCCACTGATCACAGATTATCTAGAAGAGGGAAGAGGTGCAAAGAGTGCAATAGGCCAAAGCATGGAAGGCCAGATAGTTTAAGGAACTTAGAGCTGTCGTAATCTAAGCTGAGGCCATCCATTCCAAGGAGGTGGCATAACACCCCAAGCTTCCACGGTACGTTTCCATTTGAATAATACAATAGCTTGTGTTGTACGTAACTTCGAGTTCAAACACACCACAACCAATCAAACTAGTCGTTATGAATAGTAATACCCACTTTTTAAAATTTTATAAATTTTATTTTTCAAAATGGACTTAATTTTTGAATTCAAAGTATCAAAATTATCTTAGGGTGATTTTTTTGTATTTTTCTGAAAAATTTCAATTTTTGATGAATAGTGAAAAACACTGCATTATTGGTTAAAATAGATTTTTTTTAAATAATCAGTTATTTCATTTAAATTGGGTAAAAATAGATACATAATACCTATATTAGTTCTATGTAATTCACTGGACTCATTTTTATTATAAGTTTTGATATATAAAATTTTATTGAACTTTTTACCGCCTTTTACCCACCTCCTAGGAGCATTTTCAAATTTGCATAAAACATAATTTTACCACTTCTGTGAGTTGAATTTCAAAATTCATAGAGACACAGTTGATATCAGTAAGTAAAATCTGGTTCAATAAGATAAAAATATTTTTTTGGTGAATAGTAACTTTTTACTTTTATTTACCACGGTTAAAAGTAAATAGGGTAATTAAAGGTAAAAATTATATTACTATTACCCTAAAACATGTCCTAATTCTATTGGATAAGTGTTATTTGACCAAAAAAACCTTAGTAATAAAATATGATCATTTAGGTCCACTTGGATTAGATTAGGACATTTATTATTATTTAATTCAAATAAGAGTTAAAAGTGTTAAATCTATGTTTTCATAACTAAAACATTTTTAATATAGGGTTATACATAAGATAAATTCGACTATAAATATTTTTTAGAAATCTAAAAATATTTCCTACATACTGGTAATTTATTTATAATTTTTAGACATTAAATAATAAAATTTATTTATGAAACAATGATGATGCAGTAATTACCTTATTAATGAAAGTTTAAAATAATTGATATTATAAATATCCAAATAAATCTAATTTGAGAATTTTAATAAATTAAAATAATTTTATATATTAATATGACAGGTTAGGGTTTATTAAATGAATTTATTTATAAGTAATAAAGTTATTAGGACTTTAAAAAAAATTAATTACTAAATAGTGTCAAAATTGACATAAATGAGTTTTTAAAACCAATAACATATTATTAATTGATATTATATTCCTAAAAATCTAAGTTTCAGACAAAGGAAATATATAAGGTTATATATATAAATAATTAACCACTTGGGGTTCTCTTGGAAGTCTATAGTAATTTTATTAACCATATAATATAAAAATACAAAGAGACATGGTAAATGTCAAAATATTTAACTAAGAGTTAAATCTAAATGCTAAGGTTAATATGGTGACCTAAACCTATATAAAACCTATTAGTTGAGAGGATTTAAACCCATACCCACCTTATCCTCTAAATAAATTATTTTGGATCCATTAGAAACTGAAAATTATTTTATTATAAAATAATATTTCAATCTTTTCCTAAGGTGCCCCTCACCCCACTTATAAAAGGGCACTTCCCCTTATCTCAAATTAACACCTTCAAAGCCATTTGGCAGGGCCAATACCTGCCCAAATATCCTATCAAATGTCCTTGCTTCATTATAGAGGCCTTACTTTAGTCAGAAATCCAACCTAAGGAGCACTTTTGATCAAATCAAAAGGAAGAAACTGAAGAAGAGGTAAATGTTTCATCACCTCTTTCAAGTTCTTTTCTTCTTCCACTTCCTCTTTATTTATTGTTTCCATTATAAAATAATAACTCCAATATCTTATATATACTTTTATGTTATTATAAAAATGGTACAAACCTATTCATTAATCTATCCATCCTATAAATGACAAAGTCACCATACGTGCGTACGTATGGATTACCATCTCCATGTTGTGGTGTAGTTTGTTATTCAAACACTTCATCATTTGGATGGGTACAATAATGAGTATAAATGATGTAATAATAAATATAACATGATAATTATTCTTTATATATGATATTCCATCCAATTATATAATATTTTAATATCAAAATAAAGATATTTTTGCTCGTGCGTACGTACGGATTACCGTCTCCACGAACGCGATGAGATTCATTCCCCATCGTATCCATTCAAGACTAATTTTAATTTAATGATTAAAAATAATGTTTATAGACATAATATAATTTTTAATATTAATAAGATACACCTATCTATAACAAACATTACTTACGTAACAAAGCATATAAATGAAAATGAATCAGTTAACACCCGAAACGATGATACTACTAAAATATTATTAAAAAAGCAATATTATAAGATCATATATGATATCATATTTTTGTATATAGTTATTTTATAATTTAATAACAATTTTTTAACTATTATAAATGAGTTTAACATACCATCAACTAAGGAAAAATACAAGGTAAGGGTTAATTTCACAATCTCTTTATTATCCGAGGTTGTTTTATACGTGAGTATCTCCTGGGACCTCTTTATCATCCACATCTGTATTTCTTAAAAATTTATTTCAAAACATTTTTAATATTTAATAGAAAATGGTTTAAAGTCATTTATACCCTTATTTTACCTTATATTTTTTTGAAAGTAATCTTTCCTTCGTTTTCCAAACAAGGTACTTTATGACCTTTTCGATAAAATTAAGGTAAGAATGTTTTTTTTAACTTATACGGTGGTTGCGGATATTTTACGCCGTTATAAAATTGTGTAAGATTCCCTTACAGGATTATAATAATATTTTCAAAATAAATGTTTTATTTTATAATTATATTACTTTTAAATGATTTCAAAATAGAAATATATATTCCTCTAAAAAAAGTTTTGATTTCATCTATGTCAACATCCTTTGATGGATTTTAAGATTATTTGAAGTTGATTTATTATGATACAAAACTTCCATATTGTATTGAAGGTTTTGTGATATTTTTGACTATGAATGTCTTATTTTTACACCATTCTTGGTTTATGGATAAAGTATTGACATTTCATATGCTATTTTTAATATGAATGTTTATGTTATGTTTAAACCTTTTCATATGAGGAATGCATTGGACTTAGTAAGTGATGGGTGGAGCCCGCTATAGCTCCTCGATGCATCAGTAGGTCTCATGATACAAAATAGTGTCTTGACACAAGGACTTAATAAAATTTTATTTGTAGTCTTGAAACAAGGACTTGACTATGTGGTTATGAATTCTAGCATTATGCATTCCATCATTATGAAAGTGGCTATTGATATTGCATGTGATTATTCAACTAGTAGAATATCCATGTGAATAAGTAAATGACGTTATTTGATTTTATATTTTCCATATTATGCTGAAGTTCAATTTTAAAAGGATTTTGTTTTAGTCTTATACATTGACTTAAATGTTTATGCTTATTTATGAAAGTTTCCGCTATATTGTTATCCTTATTGAGCATTTGATCTCACCCCTTTCTATGTTTTATTTTTCCCAGGATGCGAAGAAGTATATTATGATTGACCTATAGGGATAGTTTAAGGGATATGAGTGTGGCCTATGGAGACAATGTTTATGTAGTTTTTCATTTTATAATGTAATATAAAACTTATGAATGTATCTAGAAGGCTACTAAACTAATCGGTCTTTCGAGACTTGATCTTTTGTGATCATGCCAATGTTATCTAATAATGCACTGACTCTGGGTAACTAGGGTTGGGGTGTTATAGTTGGTATTAGAAGAAGTTTAGTACAAACCTTGAAAACTATATTTAGACAAACTCTGATTTGAGAACATTACCCTAAGATAGACTTTGAGGATTAGTATATAAGAACTTCCTAGAATTTTGGTAATGTAGAGATTTTGTGAGTTTTCCAAGAAATACATCCCTGTCTGGATATGAGTAGGTAGAGGCGGATCTGGCACAAATGTAACTAGGGGTAAAACCCGAAAACACTGCTTTGAGCTAGACTTGAACAAGAACGGGTGCACGACAACGGTCCTTGCTACACTCTTGGTTATGACACTCTCAGGGGATATGCTTTGGATAATTCTCATTTTCTTTACAAACCATTATGAAGGATTTATGAGTATATACTTCCTCAAAGAAAACATTTTTATGACTATGGATTATATCCATAAACTATTCAATTTATGTTAACTCTTTTACAAGTTTGGAATTATGTATTTTAATTCATAAACTAATCTAGTGTATGCCATTGTTTAGAAATGGCGCCTAGTGGAAGGAATGGAAACCATATCAATGAATGTAATCCATGTAGGTATTTCCCTCCTACTCAAGATAATTATAGTGGAGCTGGTGAAGCAACTGGTGCTGATCATCTTATCACCACACTAGGACAACTCAGTCAGGTTATGAATAATTACCTTACTTGTATGGAGCACCCTGATCCACAATGCGGAGGATCAATGTTAGACCGCTTCATGAGGCAACAACCACCAACATTAAATGGGAGTACAAATCCATTAGTAGATGAGTAATGGATAAATTCCTTAGAGAAAATATTTCACGAGTTGGGTAGTAGCAAAAGAGAAAAAGTTGTCATGGAAGTTTATCACCTCACTGGAGATACTGATCAATCGTGGTCATTGATTCAAAACACATAGGAAGATGATGAGGTATAAAATATGGAATGGAGGGAGTTTAAAGATATTTTATTAGAAAAATACTTTCCTCATGACCATCGAGCGGATATGGAAAGGAAATTTCTGAGTCTGAGGCAAAAGGAGGATGATAATGTCACCAAGTATGAGGCTAACATTACAAGGTTAGCAAGGCATGCAAGAGATTATATATGTAACACAAGGAGTAAGATTTATCAATTATTTTTTGGGTTAAAACCATTTCTCCATCTATCATTAGTCTCACAATCCTTCTCGTCATATGAAGATATTGTCTCATGTGCTATCAAGACAGAAAATGAATTCTTTAAGTCTTATGACTTTAAAGTAAAGAAAGAGAAGAAGATATCTGTTGAACACTTTGGAAATAGAAATAATGGGAATAAGGGAAAAGTTGAATATCCATCCTGCAGTAAATGTGGTAAGAAACACCCTGGTACTTGCCTGAAGGGAATGTGAATCTGTTACAAGTGTGGTGAAAAATTCCACCAAGCTCTTGATTGAAAGGGGGAATTATGCAAATGAATGTCCTAAGCACCAAGGAAACTTACCTCAAAAAAGGCCAAGGGATCAAGGACAAGATTATTCTATCACTACTGCTGAGTTTGAATCTACGAAAGATGTGATGGTAGGTAATTTAATGGTTTCCTCATGTTTAGAAAATGCTTTCTTTGATTCTGGATCATCGCATTGTTTCGTATCTTCCCAGTTTGCTAAGAAAATTTGATATTTCCAATTTTATTTAACAAGGGAGTTGTCAGTAAAAAATCCTAAGGGAAGTATCATTGCAAAAAAGTTTTGTGAATCAGTTCCCAATAAGGAATATAAACATTATTTATCTGCTGATCTCATCATCATACCCATTATTGAATTTTATATAATCCTTGATATGGATTGGCTTTCAGACTATGATGCGAAAATTTATTATAAGAAGAAGGGGGTTACAATTCTCAATGATGATAAGGAGTAACTTATCTTTAGAGAAGAAACATCACCATTTGATTCTTATCTAGATCCACCCCTAGTAGCTCAAATAATTTCAATTATTGGGGAGGAAGAGAATGAAATAACTGTGGGTGAGGAAAGGAATGTTCAAATATATTATGTACCAATTGTGCAAGAATATGTTGATGTGTTTCTAAAAGATTTACCTAGACATCCTACAGAATGATAAATTAAGTTTTCTATTGATTTAATTCCTGGTTCAAGGCCCATATCGAAGCCTTATAGAATGTCCACTGTGGAATTAGTGTAACTAAAGAATCAATTACAAGAATTGAATAACAAGGGATTTATTCTCCCTAGTGTTTCTCCATGGGGATCCCCTTTCCTTTTTGTTAAAAATAAAGATGGATCTACGAGGTTGTGCATTGACTATAGGAATATAAATGCTATAACAATAAAGAATAAGTATCCCCTACCTAACATTGATGATTTATTCGACCAACTTCATGGATCTCAATATTTTTCAAAGATTTACCTTCAATCTGGATATCATCAGTTGTGTGTGAAGAAGGAAGACATTCTGAAAACATCATTTCGAACTAGGTACGAGCATTACGAGTTTATAGTAATGCATTTTGGATTGACTAATGCACCCTATGTTTTCATGAATCTAATGAAAAGAGTTTTAAAGTAATATCTTGATGACTTTGTAGTGGTATTTATTGATGATATCTTGGTATACTCAAAAATCTATGAAGATCACGAAAATCAATTTCGCATTATCCTAAGGACTCTTAGAAGAAATGAATTATATGAGAAATTTTGCAAGTGTGAATTCTGGATTCAGGATATTTCTTTTCTTGGACATATTGTCTCTAAGGATGGAATCTCTGTTGATCCTTCAAAGACCAAGTAAATCCAAGAATGGCCAGCACCGATGGGTATAAATGACGCATGCAGTTTTATTGGTTTAGCAAGTTATTATAGGCATTTTGTCCAGAATTTTTCTTGATTGGATAACCCATTAACCAAGCTCACACGTAAAGGGGTTAAATTTGTTTGGAAAAAAGGTTGTGAAGAATGTTTTGAAGAATTAAAGAGAATATTATTCAATTCTATTATCTTGACTCTACCATTGGGGAATGATGGGTTTGTTATTTATAGTGATGCTTCAAAGAAAGGACATGGTTGTTTCCTTATGTAGAATGATAGATTTATTGCCTATGCATCATGACAACTAAATTTTTTGAGAAAAACTATCCCACTCATGATCTTGAGTTAGCAGCTATAATCTTTTCTTTGAAAACATGGAGACATTATCTATATAGTGAAAAATGTGATATTTATACTGATCACAAGAGTTTGAAGTATATTTTCTCTCATAAGGAACTCAACATGAGGCAAAGGTGATGTCTTGAACTACTCAAGGATTATGATTACACTATACACTACAACTTGAGGAAGGAAAATAAGGTCGTAGATTCTTTGAGCAGAAAGGATCATGGAGTTTTGAACAAGATGAGAGTTGAAAGAGATCCTATTTTCATGGATCTAGTAAAGATGGATATGGGAATAACCATGGAAGGTGAAACATCAATGTTTTTTCAAATGGTTGCCAAGCCATTTTTATTAGAAAGGATAAAATGTTCTTAGACTAATGATGAGGAATTTCAAAAGCAGATTAAATCAATGAACGATGAGAGATTAATCGACTTCATATATGAAGATGGAATTTTGAAATTTGGGAAGAGACTATGTGTTCCTAACATACCTGATCTAAAAAGGGAATTGTTGGATGATGCTCATAGATCCAATTTATCTATACACCCTAGGAGAACCAAGATGTATAGAGATTTGAAGGAACATTTTTGGCGGGACAATATGAAGAGGGAGATTTCTGATTTTGTGTCAAGATGTATGGTTTGTCAATAAGTGAAAGCTGGAAGGCAACATCCTGGAGGATTCATGCAACCTTTTCCCATACCTGAGTGGAAATGGGATAATATTACGATGGACTTTGTCATGGGGCTACCAAATACTCCTAGAAGGAATGATGAAATATGGGTCATTGTTGATCGTCTTACCAAGTTAGCCCATTTTCTTGCCATAAGAGAAGATTTACCACTTGAATGTTTAGCAAGATTGTATATTAATGAAGTTGTAAGACTTCATGAAGTACCCCTATCAATTGTTTCTGATTGTGATCCCTATTTTATATCAAGATTCTAGAAAAGTCTTTAGAAATCCATGGATACTGAACTTCATTTAAGCACTGCCTACCACCCTCAAACTGATGGACAATCCGAATGGACTATTCAAACCTTAGAAGACATGTTGAGATCTTTCTCACTTGACTTTCAAGGTATGTGGGATCAATATTTACCTTTGGTAGAATTTTCTTATAACAATAGCTTCCATTCAAGTATTCATATGGGACCATATGAAGCGTTATATGGAAGGATAAGTCACACGCCAACTTGTTGGGATGATGTTGGTGAAAGAAAACTCGTAGGCCCAAAACTTGTTGAGGAAACAATGGAAAAGGTTAAGGTTATACAAACCCACATCAAAGCAGCTCAAAGTAGGCATAAGATCTATGCCGATAACCTAAGGAAGGATTTGGAATTTTAGGTAGGAGATCATGTTTTCTTGAAGGTATATCCATCGAAGGGAATTATATGATTCGGTAATAAGGGTAAATTGAGTCCCAGGTACATCAGAACTTTCAAAATTCTAGAATGAATTGGGGCTATAGCTTACCGTTTGGAAATGCTGTCAAGTCTCTCCAAAGTTCAAGATGTGTTCCATGTATCACTGTTGAGAAAATACATGCCTGACCCAAGGCATGTACTCACCTATGAGGAATTAGAACTGGAACCCGATCTGTCTTATTACGAAGACCCTGTCAAGATTCTTGATACAAGAGAACAAGTGTTGAGAAACCGGATGACTCGTCTGGTAAAAGTTCTATGGAGAAACCATAAAATGGAAGAGGCAACGCGGGAACCTGAGGAACTTATGATGATAAACCACCCGAATCTTTTTATGTAGTAATATTCTAGAAATTTCAAGGAAGAAATTATTTGAAATAGGGGAGAATGTAACACCCCAATCTTCCACGGTATGTTTTCATTTGAATAATACAATAGCTTGTGTTGTACGCAACTTTGAGTTCAAACACACCACAACCAATCAAACTAGCTGTTATGAATAGTAATACCCAATTTTTAAATTTTTATACATTTTATTTTTCAAAATGGACTTAATTTTTGAATTCGAAGTATCGAAATTATCTTAGGGTGATTTTTTGGTATTTTTCTGAAAACTTTCAATTTTTGATGAATAGTGAAAAACACTGCGTTATTGGTTAAAATCAACTTTTTTTAAATAATTAGTTATTTTATTTATATTGGGTAAAAATAGATACATAATACCTATATTAGTTATATGTAATTCATTGGACTCATTTTTATTATAAGTTTAGATATATAAAATTTTATTGAACTTTTTACCGTCTTTTACCCACCGCCTAGGAGCATTTGCAAATTTGCATAAAACTTAATTTTACCACTTCTGTGAGTTGAATTTCGAAAATCCAAGAGACACGGTTGATATCAGTAAGTAAAATGTGGTTCAATAAGATAAAAATAATTTTTTATTGAATAGTAAATTTTTACTTTTATTTACCACGGTTAAAAGTAAATAGGGTAATTAAAGGTAAAAATTATATTATTATTACCCTAACACATGTACTAATTCTATTGGATAAGTTTTATTCGACCAAAAACAACCTTAGGAATAAAATATGATCATTTATGTACACTTGGATTAGATTAGGACATTTATTATTATTTAATTCAAAGAAGAGTTAAAAGTGTTAAATCCAAGTTTTCATAACTAAAAAATTTTTAATATAGAAGTTATAAATAAGATATATTCAACTATAAATATTCATTATAAATCTAAAAATATTTCCTACATAATGGTATTTTATTTATAATTTTTAGACATTAAATAATTAAATTTATTTATGGCACAATGATGATGTAATAATTACCTTATTAATGAAAGATTAAAATAATTGATATTATAAATATCCAAATAAATCTAATTTGAGACTTTTAATTAATTCCACTAATTTTATAGATTAATATGACATGTTAGGGTTGATTAAATGAACTTAGTTCTAAGTAATAAAGTTAGTAGTACTTTAACAAAAATCAATTACTAAATAGTGTCAAAATTGACATAAATGAGTTTTTAAAACCAATACTATATTATTAATTGATATTATATTCCTAAAAAATATAAGGTTCATCCAAAAGACTTAGATAAGGTTATATATATTAATAATGAACCACTTGGGGTTCACTTGAAAGTTTATAGTAAGTTTATTAACCATATAATATAAAAATACAAAGGAACACTACAAGAAAACCGCCATGTAGCAGCGGTTTAAATCGCCACTACATGGTTTGGCGGCAGTTTATAGGAACCATCGCTAAATTTGGAGTTGGAAAACAATTAGTGGCGGTTTAAGGGAAGCATCATAGGTGCCTCATTTCGTGGCGGTTTTACTGAGTTTAGCAGCAGTTTTTACGAGCCCAAGATTTTATTTTATTAGCGTCCATTATAACCGCCATTAATAAAATAAAATCCAGTGACTGTAAAACCGCCGCTAAATTCACAAGAACCACCGTAGAATGCACACGGGTGATATGAATCTGTAGCGGCGGTTAAAACGACCGCTAAACGTAAAAAATACTTACGTTTAGCGGTGGTTAAAACTAACTCTAATGTCTTACCTATATACTTTTGACAGCGGTTAAACCCACCGCGAAAAGATGACCAGAAAAAAAACTCTGCTTCCACTACACCGCTGCCCTGAAAAACAAATCCAACCTGAAATCTAGTTGAGAAGATCTCTTGACGCTGTCAACACTTCCCTATGTAAAATCATTTAGTTCATTATTTTCATAATTCAATTCACATTAAAAACAACCATTTATATAGTAAACACCATTTATATTAGGTGTTCATGTTATTATCACCTCTACCTTTGCATCAAGATAAAAAACATACATATAATTATTCAAGAAAAATAGAGACACCTTCAACTAAATGTTCAGAAAAAGAAACCCTCTTCATGGTATCAATTATGACTAACTTAGTCATATATTTCATCAGCCCAATGAAATAGTTAACATATTAAATCAATATATGATTCCCAAATAAGAGAAATATAAATTCTATTTCCTTCACCACATTAATAGTTTAAGGATAATATTTCTGAATAAACAAATTCATGAAACCTTCCTAATATTGGGTCTTTTGTAACTCAATATAAACAATGGTCTTTAAATGTCTCTAACTCAGACCCTAGAGGTTTAATGTGGTGAACTTGATCTTATAGGTCTTAGGAATTCATAAAATACTAAATATTCTCTCAATATCATCCAACCATTACCTTACCCATTGAGGAAATTCATAAACATGGAATATGGAAGGATTATAATTATGGAATTCCCATATCGAATCTCTATCATGAGTTCTGTAAGGATGAATAATTTTTTCCAAAACATGGATAGAATAAGAAACAGAGTCAATCATAATTTGACCATTAAGTGGATTTTCTTATCAATAATTATATTTCAATATCTTATTTAGGTTCACATGGATTTTTTAAAGTGAAATTAATTTATATTACTTTAAAAATTAAATTCTATCAAATAAATATAGAACCTAACACAATATCATAAACTAACATCAACTCAATCATATATATCAAATAAACATATATTAATTATTACTCAATATAATTTTTTATTAAATCATAAATTTATTTAAAACATTCATGAGTCATATAAAAACATTGAAGGATAAATTGAAAATAATGATGACATTCTAGACCATGTAGATAGATTACATGAATATTTAAAATAATCAAAAGCCTTTGTATCCTAACAATGCATCATGAAGTTTCCGTATATTTTCATTTTAAAAATGAATGTTTTATAGAATTATTTATTGAAATTTAGTATATAAAATAGTATAATATTGATCTAAATAAAAAAATCTCAAATAAAAGATAAATATATCTTTAAAACAAAAATAACCATGTATAACATCCTTTGATAACTAAAGGATATTTAGGAAAAGTGTTGTTCATGAACATCATAACCTGTAAGATAGAAATGTTCGTTTGAGGTAATTTTAATTTAAATTTTGGCTTAACTGCATTTTTTTTAATAAAATGGTCCTTGAGAACATGGGGGGTTTGGAGGTGCTCCAGGCATTTGGGATTTGAAAAATAAAGAAAAGAGGCAATCCAGAGCATAGTGCTTGGTTGGTGCATGGTTAGAGAAAACCCTACACCATGGACCGGGGGATGTATGGCCTAAACCCATTGGATAGAGGTAGTTCATGGCCACCACATGGGTTTTTCAAACCATGGGGATGGACTAGCCAATCCATATGACCTGGACACCTCTTGGACAGAGGCCAAATTATGCATCTATTTTAATTTGGAGAAATTCCCATTCCCCCCCCCCCCTTGAGCCTTAAAATTTCTTACTCAATTTTTCATGCATTTTATCCTCCAACCCCAAGGTTTATGAACTATGAGTTGTACCCTATTCCAAGGACCATTGTCCTTTGATCCTTAGTCATTGAATGTTACATTAGCTGTGAATCGAAGATCTATGTGAGTATACCACTCCTCATTATTCTATTTTATAGAAGAACCATATCTTGTTGTTTTCTGCTATTCTGAATCCTTAAACCCTTCTTTTCTAGGGTTGTTTTAGATTGGGAATTCAGGGTTTATTTGGGCTTGAATGAAGTTTTGTGGTTAAGTGAGCAGTTATCTATGATATTGAGGTAACTTTCTATGGGTTATATCCTATTGTGTTGATGTGTATTCATGTCTATATGGATGTGATTTTGTATATTTATATTGAAAATTTAATTTTATTGAAGAAAATTATAAAGTGTGTGTCTAAATGATGTGTTGGACCTTTCAAGGATGTTTTTGGATATATTGATGAAGAGTGGAGTGGGTTTATGGCCACACATGGAGTGTGCCAATCCCAGTTTTATATGGTTTAATACCATCTCCCATTAAGAGGAACATAGGTTTTATATAGGGTATGGCCACATTTTATCATCATGAAAAGAATATGATAACAATTAAAAATGCATGAAGATTCACTATCTACACATTATGCCTCACCAAAGTGTCCACAACACTATCCCCTTGATCACTATGAAATGACCCAATTTGTTCAACACATCAACAGTTGGTTTAACTCCTAGTCATCCAAAATCTCGACTACCAATTCAAACACAGGCCTAACTGGAATGATGTATACCACACTCGAGAAATCAAGACATAAAAGGAAACATCAAAAATCAATAAAATGCATAAAAGAAAACATGAGAAATCAATAAAATTTTAGGACATTAAAATGTGTGTTGGAAACTATGATCCACACATGTTACACATACAAACAAAATGTTCTCATATTTGTTCAACACATCAACAATACAACTACTCACAGTCTGATGATGCATTGTCACCCTCTCCACCTATATCTCTACTTTCTGCTGTCACCTGTAAGAAAATTATATTGAAAATTAAATACTTTTGCAAATTTATATTAAAACTTAAAACCAATGAAAGTTTGAAAATTAAATGATTTTTATTTTTTGTGATTTACGTGCTGACCACTAGTAGATGCACTACCACCGGGGGCATATCTGCTCTTTTGCTGATGTATATCAGTCATCGCTTTCTGCAAAGTGGATATATAAGCCCCCTGATCTTGAACTGTGGTACATAGAGAAGCAATCTCCCTCTGAGCATCTTCTGGTATGGACTAACTATAACCAGGAGTAGATGTAGCTGGAATCCCTGGTGTCATGCCAAAGACCTCAGATGGTTAGGGTCCGAAACCTATCCTGTGCACTCTACCAGGATGCTCCTTCCCAAGGACTTTAGCAACTAGGTCATCCTGGGAGACTGAGTAGGACTGCCCAGGATTGGCATCCCATAATTCTTTAATTTTTACCTATAAATCAAATATCAATATATATTAACACAGTAAAAATTAATAATAAGTTATTATAATAAAAAATTGACTTCATACCCTAACTTCTTTGGTAGGCTCATTAAAAAAACTTCCATATGATTTTTTGTGAACATCCAACCACAGTTCAGTTCAAGATGCTTCGTGCCCTAAACTCTATGACTTCATTAAGCAAATATAAATAAAAAATTCAATATATTAAACAGATAATATTGTCTTATAAATATTTAAACTAATTAAAATATTACCAATGTCATTCGGCTTCTAGAAATTCTTTTTGAGCTTGCAGTGTGAGGGATGACTTACTTAGCCCGGTTTGATGCATTCTATCTTGAGAGATCCTAAAATAAATAAAATGAAATTTAATAGTAATTTATTCAATGTCATTATCTCTTCATATACATGTATAAATGTAAAATTAAGATAATATAATAATATAAATTTCAATACCATCCACTTCTCATCACGATGTCTGTCAACAAAAACTTTCCACTATTATTTTGGTACCCCACTGGGTAGATTCTCATACATTTGTTTCACAGTCAATGAAGTATCGTTGATATCACACCACAATCTCCATTTTAAATCTTTCCATTTCTTACCAAGATTTTTCAACGTCCACTTTCGTGCTATCACATCAGCAACTATAAAGTGAATGAACATCTATATACATAAATTCATTTTGAACATATTAGTAACATGACATTCAATTAAACCATAATGTAATAAAATTACCTTCATTTGGGAATAAAAAACTTTATTTTTCCAGCTTGGAGGCATATGTCTCCATTCATCATAAGAAATAAGAATGGAAATGGGTTCTGCTACCAGCTGGCCTAGAATCTGGCCAAGTAACCCCACGACGTCATCCGTAGGGACCCCATAAGAATCAAATGGCCTAAATATCTTCTCTCCATTCATATTCCAAACATCTAAACTTTTTAAGTTTTTCTCTATGGTTTCATTTTTTTATCTTCAATGAGCAAACAATTAGTATAAACAAAATGAAATAAATTTATTTAATTAAAATTTGTACCTTTGATAGTGACACTCTAGTATATCCATGATGAACTGGGAGGGGCGTGTTGTGGCCCCACTGCTGAGGCTTCTGAAGGGGGAGTCAATGACTTAGCCTATAATGGGACACCCATATATGGTGTGAGAGATGGTGCAGTGGGAGATGGTGTAGGGGTGTAGGTATCTGGTGCCTCAGATGCCATGGAGAGGGATCCAGATGGATCGTCATCTGTCACAGAACTAGATGAAATAATGTACCACTTCCTCCTTGGAATTCCTGTCATTTAATCAAATAAAATTTAGTTCAGAATATATATTTCAAAAAAATTATGCAGAAAAAAAAATTAAAAATGATAATAGATGCCCAGTACTAATAGAAAAAAATATATAACAATGATAATGAATGACTGCAGAAATGAAACAAGTAGTTGCTGAATGAATAAATAATTGTACATACAATAATTTTCATCTTCAATCATTTCAGTTTCCTACTCCATTTCTTCATCCACTTCGTTAATCCTTGATAGAATAATATTTTTAATATCATGATGGACAAATAATTCTGCTTCCTGTTGTTGATGAAATTCAATTTCAGAGGTCAAATCTTCCACTTCATCACCCATATCATACAAATATCTTTGTATTACGTGAACAACTACACTCCACCCTTCATCCACAACATCATTCACATAATATACCATTTTTCCCTGCGATTATAAGATATATGGATCATGCAGTTCATGATCACGAAAATCCATCAAGCGAGAGAAGTTCATAGAAGTAAATTGCAAGGAATCCTTTTTAACACCTCTAATAATATCGACCCATTTTCATTTGAATAAAACAACAGAAAAATGTCCGTGGTAGTTTAATTAAATAATATCATACAGCTTTCCATAGTATCCCACTTAATAAAATGTAAATATACCACTATTATGTGTTTTCAAACCCACTTCTCGATTGACTGTATGAAATCTAAATCCATTCACATTATAAGAGTCGAACTTTGTAACTTATTTTATAGGACCTCTAGAAAGAAACTTCAAATATTATAAGAAGTATGCTCGAGTATCAATATTCATGATCTTAAAAAAGAAATATAATTTAATAGATTTACAAAATTTATGTGTCAAACTAATATTCGTATTTATTGCAATATTTATGAACTTACACGTCATGCAAACCATTCTACAAGATCTTTATTCATAGATTTCATTATATCTTTCTCATTTTGTATTCATCCCCTCATTTGTATATTTGTTTGTATCCTCAAATCTTCAATAAATGGATATGCAATTTCACTATTCATCAACACATATCTATGTGCCTATAAGAATTATAATTCTGTTAGTGTCACATTTGAGGTCCTCCCAACTGACCAGCCAATAGTAGGAAATATTTTTGATTTCTGATGAATTTGAGATCGATTTTATGTGTCGTCAACACGTATAACTCGATGAAATATTGTCTCAATATCATCCAAATATCTGGAACAAAAGGTAAGACACTCCTCAGCCAAATAGCCTTCAGCAATAGAGCCTTTTGGTTGAGCTTTATTTCTCATGTATGCTTTGAAATGCCCAAGATATCTATGAAATAAAATAATAATATTATGCATTTATTTAAATGCCAAAAATTGTTTACTTAAATGAAAAACATATAAATAAAATACCTCTCAATTGGATACATCCATCGATAATGAACGGGGCCTCCTAATTTAGCTTCCTCAACCAAATGCACAGTTAAATGCATCTTGGTAGTAAAAACGATAGAGGAAAGATCATCTCTATTGCACAAAGGGTCAATACAAACCTCTCCTGGAGGTTTTCAAGATGAAATGGATATAGAGATTTCTTACATAATTGCCTATAAAATGTGTAGAATTAGACTACAACAGCAGTAACTTTTTCAGGTAATAATGTACGCAATATCAATGGTAGTGAATGTTGTAACAAAATATGTGAATCATGACTTTTCAATCCATGTAAATTACGATTCCTCAAGTCAACACACCTCGAGATGCTACTCGAATACCAATCAGATACCTTCAGATTCTTTAAAATTCGAAGAAATGCATATTTATCCCTATTTTTCATTCCAAAAATGGCCAGAGCATACTTTTCATTCTCATCTGGCCAAAGATCATGTTTTATGTTCATTACTTGTAAGTCTTTTCAAGCATTGAGATGATCCTTCAACTTTCCATGCTCATTAAGTAATGCGAAAATAAAATTTTCATAGAAATTATTCTCAATATGCATCACATCAAGATTGTTCCACAACAAATTAAATTCCCAATATGGGAGTTTGAAGAATATACTTTTTTTCTTCCATTTTTGCGTTCTGATTTCACTTGATGATGCACTTCGGACCCATTTTTCGCTATAATTCAAGTGATGAACCTTCCCAAATTTTGTTTCAACATTTTCAAGCTATGTTAATATTTTATAACTAGTTAACAACTTTGGAGGTGGTCTACGATCAATGGAACCATTATATTTTGATCTGTTCAGCCGGAATCTATGAGATGCATTGAGAAATCTTCGATGGCACAAGAATCACCATTTTGTACTGTAAGGTAGCCGTTTGGGATCAAAATAAAAGTTAAAAATGGGACAAGACAAACCTTTGTAAGTGTTTCAACCAGATAAATTCCCAAGCCCAGGGAAGTCACTAATGGTCCACATTAAAGCAACATGCATTTTGAACATTGTTTTAGAAGAAGCATCAAATGTCTCAACACCATTGATCCATAACTCCTATAATTCATCAATCAAAGGTTTCAAGTATGCATCAATATCATTTCCAGGGATTTGTTTTCCCAGAATAATCATTGAAATGATAAAAGATGTTTGTTGTATACACATCCATAGAGGCAGATTATAAGGGACCAAAACAACTGGCCAAATGCTATAACTAGTACTCAAAGTCCCAAATGGGTTGAATCCATCGGCAACCAATCCCAATCAAACATTCCTAGGATTAGCTAAGAAATCTAGATGTAATGAATCAAATGTCTTCCATGATTGGGAATCTCGTGGATGTCTCATTAACCCATCATTGTTTTATCTACAGAATGACACTTCATGTGTTCGGAAGTTTTCGATGACATGAATAATATTTGTAATCAAGGCTTCAAGGGAAAGTAACGCAAAACCTTTGCAAGTGTGTTCTTTTTCTTCTTCTCTAAGAAATAATGATCATTCATATTTCCAACATCACCCTTTGACTGCCATATAGAAGAAGAACATTTATTACAATTCTTTCTACTTGAATAATCTCCCCAATAAAGAATACAATCACTGGGACACACATTTATTTTTGTATAATTCAGACCAAGCTTGTTAACAACTTTTTTCATATCATAAAAAGATTCTGGGATTTTTGCTTTATGAAAGGCATCACGAATCAATTCCAATATCATGGACATTTCCTTATTTTTAATTCCACATAGACATTTGATATGGTACAACTTCAGTAGAAATGAAAGCTTTGAATATTTCAAACAACCACTATAAAACTCTTGATTTCCATCATCAACTAAATCATGAAATGCATTTTCCTCAGTGAAGTTTTCTCTTACATTTGGATTCATATAATCAAGAGGAGGATCCAATGATATGTTACAATCTTAATCTTCTTGTGTTACAGTCTCAAAAATGTCACCGGTCACGTTGCAATTTATATCACCCTCTTATGGTTGTTCTGATATGTTTTGATGCTGATAGTGGTGTCTTGCGGTGCCAAATGCATCATTTATGAGGTTTTGCATTTCATTTTCCATTGTCGACGAACTTGGGACCTCATTCTATGGATTAACATTAGTGATCAATCTTTATGTAATGTTTGATTCTCAATGCCAAACCCAACACAAATATTGACAAGAGAATTGATTCAGTATTAAATGTTCATAAACTTCATCTCTCTTCAACCATGTTCTAAATTTACATTTAGGATATGGAAATCTTATTCTCCCTTCAATGGATCAATTAGAAATTGAAAAATTGAAAAACTCATTCAAACCCATAACATACTGAGGTGTGTTCCTTGGTAATGTGATCCAGCTTTTATCCATGTATATCACAATGTGCCTACACAATAATAAAAAAAAATTAAAACACATAGTTACTACTAAATAGATAAAGAGATTCATATACACGATAGTGTAAGATTACAGAAACATAATATAATAAAGATGAGCCCCTGAGTTAGATATGAACCCTCTAGTGTTTAGGATAGGGGAATTTTCTTTGGTAAAGAGAAACAGTGTGCTAACAATGCCATATTAATCAATTACCACATTGTAAATACTAAAAGTTATGCTAAACAATATTCCTATCATGTTTCTCCCAAATCTTCAAATTTCCAACCCTTGAATTTTGAAATCCTTTATAGCATCAAAATATAATATTAGATAACAAAAAGTAACACAAGCATAACTTGGTTGGAATCACAGTTCATGAGGAAAAAAATAATGTTTCTAATCTTGATGAAGAAGCGTAGAAATAGCAAGATGTAACCCTTAATTGGTCCTGATTGTGTGACTCTAAATCACAAAGAAAATGGTATGGGATTCATGACCATAAACTAAATGACCCATGTTCCAAGACCGTATCTAACTCTTTCAAACCAGGTAGTAAAAGTGGGACATTACTTATGCCACTGATTCCATTTATGATTATAGAGTGCATATATTTTCCTCTTGATATCACACAACCAAGCACTAAAACAATCTAAAAGAGTAAAAAACCCACTATTATCAACAAAATTGGTCATTAGTTTTATTGAGTTATAATTAATTATGAGATCATCCATATTCATGATACCATATTTTACCAATTCAAATCAGTTTAACTTGAAACATCTCTTCATGTAGGCTACCCCAACTTATGGTCCACACATCATAAACTTAAACAATGTTCACCTGGTTCAAATATTTCTAACCTTAAACATCATCTATATTTGTACAACTTGCATGAACTAAAACTATATAAGTAAATATACACACAACTCATTATGGTGAACAATTTTAAAGAGAAACCTAGGTTAAAATTGAGTCTCCACTAACTGGATATGACACTAACCTAATCTAAGTTAAGAATTTAGAATTGAAAAATGGAAGAAATCTTGTTAGGTTGAAAATTCATAAAGGGAAACCTAATTAGAAGAAAATTACTTGTGAACTAGGCCTCCCCAATATGAGGATCAAGAAAAATTTAAGGTTATAAAATAAATGACTTAAAGCTTGTGGGGTTCATAATATTAATCAAGAATAAGTCAGGCTGTACTCGCTAGGCCCTTTTGACTATGAATTTTTTTAAGCATTCACTTGTTCTCTCATCCCCAGTTTATCAGTCCAGAGGTATATTTATGAAATTTGTGAAGAAATAATTTTTGGGTGATCAAACCCTTTTAATCATTGAAATCAACACTCTAAATTTACCCCTTTGCGATCGTTATCATATTGAGTGAACTATTTTATCCAAATGGAATAAAAAAAGTGTTATAGTGATGGTAGTTATTCCTATACCCATCCATGATCCATATAAAGGAGGAACTAATTCATCCAAATGAACTAATTATAGTGTTAATTTGATGGCAATTATGTCTAAATCCATCTATGATCCATGATCAAAATGAAATAATTCATCCAAATAGACTAAATCTAGTGTTATAGTTATTGTACTTATGCCTATACCCATACATGATCCTTGAACCCGAGGAAATATTTCTGACTCAAGCAGTTTTGAGAACCATATTTGACTTTATGCAATACCAATTCAATGTTTAATTGGTTTTAGATTATTTTAATGATGTTTCCTCCAAAAATTTCATAGGTTATTATGAAGTATTAATCAATATAAAAAAATATATGGAATGGTTGAAAATTAAGAATAAAAAAAATCTTCATTCATTAATAAAAACAAATGAGAAGAGGATCCATATTCTGGAGTCTCTCTTCGATGTTACAGGTAAATAAAAATGATAAAAACAACTATAATATACTCAAATCATCCAAATCTAAAAAATAATCCAATTCCTGATGATAATTGTTGATGGACTATTGAAGGTTCATTTGTTTAATATCTTTCAATTTAGCCAATGGATGTGTCTTCTTAACATGGGAGGTTAGTTTTAAACTCTTTTATATAATGGGCTCAATCCTTATGTCTTCTAATAGTAGCTACACCTACACCCTTTCCACATGAGCCTCATGTTCTTGTGGTTTTTCTATCTTCATAGCTATTCAATCATGAGGCCATGCTTCTTCAATAGAAAAATTATGCAACTACTTAATGGAATCCTCTATATCTTTGTCTTGATGGTTAGAAATATTGAATAATAGGAGGCTATTCTTGGACTACCTATTCCTCTCAGGAAGTGAGAAAATGATGGATAAGAGCATATAAGTTCCATTAATTGAACCCAATTGTGCCCAACCATAAAATATTTGGAGAATAAACTCCACTTTATCAATATTCTCGTCTATCCCCATGATGATAGAAAAAAATTGGCACCAAACACATTTTATCACAGCTTCGTTTTTTACAGTGATGTTGAGATCCAAATACTATTTACTTGATTCTGTAAGTAGGAAGCTAACGATACTGTAGAAGCCTCCCTGTTTTATCCCCCCATGAATCCACTATAACCAAAATTTATGAAGGAAGCTAACGATACTATAGAAGCCTCCCTATTTTATCCCCCCACACCCATGGTGCCTCTAGACCATAACATGTTAAAGTTATCTAGACAACACCAATCCCATAATTCAATCACTAAAAAAATGGGTAAACTAAAAAAATAGCCTTAAAATCATTAAAAAATAAGAAAATTATTTCATGGGGTGTAAAAATCAACCCCATAATGACACATTATTTCCATAGAATGTAATTTGTAGAAGTATAAAATTCAAAATGATATAACCCCATGATACCTCTTTTCAAGAGGTGGTTGGGTGGGAAAACAACTTGGGGGGTATCTGATAGAATTAAATCCAAACAAAAAACACATCTAAGAGGATTAAAATATTCTACAAAATTTCATCATCATCTCCAATCATATTAAAACAATAAACATGAAACACAAAACCCAAAATAGGTAGAGGCATAGAATATATATCTGCACCATTTAGGGATAATATATAATGGTGAAATTTAGAGAACAACATACACCTCATGAAAAAACACAACCAAGAACCTAAATTCCAACAAAATCCCACAAACCCTAAAACTACCCCAAAAAATAACTTCCATTAAAGATCCCAAATCCGAAAGATAAAGTGAAAAACAAACCCACAGAAAAGTAAAATTAAAAACAATCATTATTTTTTACCCAGGTTGCAATGCTCAACATGGTCCAATTAGAACCTCAATTGCATGGTCTTCATGTCACAAAAACCTTAAAAAGATCAAAACCCTCATGTTATCAATAATATAAATTTTTATATTAGTTATGTGAGCATGATTTCATATGTATTCTCATTCCCAACCCATTTAGAACCAACCTACACAAATCTCAATCATAGGCACACACAACCTTCATGTGGAAAAAACCCAAATCAATGAGGTATTCACAAGACCACAATTCCCCTCAAACTACCATATGACATCCAAAAAACTAATTAAAACAAAAAATAATATGGAAAGAGGGAAACCTGGGGAAACCTGGGGTCGCAGGGTCGTTGGGGTCGTGGGGGGCCAGAGTCGCATGGGTCGCGAGGTTGTCGGGGTCGCGGGGTCGCTGGGGTTGTCGGGTTCATGGGGGGCCGGGGTCGCCAGGGTCGTGGGGTCGACGGGGTCACGGGGGGCTGGGGTCGCGGGGGAAGCAGGGAGAAGCGGGGTTGGGGGGGGGGGGGTGGGGGAGGATCGGTAGTGTAAAAAAAATGTTTCACGACAGTTTATTGTAAACCACCACGAAACCATTTTAAAAATAGGTATAGCGGAAGTTCCTAAAACTGCCGCTAAAAACCCACCACTAAAGCCAATTTCTATTGTAATGAGACATGGTAAATGTCAAACTATTTAACTAAGAGTTAAATCTAAATGATAAGGTTAATATGGTGACATAAACCTGTCTAAAATCTATTGGTTGAGAGGATTTCAACCCATCCCCACCTTATCCTCGAAATAAATCATTTTGGAGCCATTAGAAATCGAAAATTATTTTATTATAAAATAATATTTCAATCTTTTCCTAAGGTGGCTCTCACCCCTCTTATAAAAGGGTACTTCCCCTTATCTCAAATTCACACCTTAAAATCCATTTGGATAAGCCAACCCCTGCCCAAATATCCTCTCAATTGTCCTCCATTCATCCTAGAGGCCTTAATTTAGTTATAAATCTAACCTAAGGAGACCTTTTGATCAAATCAAAAGGAAGAACCCTAAGAAGAGGTAAATATTTCATCACCTCTTTCAAGTTATTTTCTTCTTCCACTTCCTCTTTCTTTGTTGTTTCCATTATAAAATAATAAATCCCATATATTCTATATACTATGATGTTATTATAAAAATGGTACAACCCTATTAATTATTCTATCCATCCTATTAATGACAAAGTCACCATAATTGTGTACATACGGATTACCATCTCCACGTCGTGGTGTAGTTTGTTATTCAAACACTTCATCATTTGGATGGGTACAGTAATGATTATAAATTATGTAAATAATAAATATAACATGATAATTATTCGTTATATATGATATACTATCCAATTATATACGATTTTAATATCAAAATAATGATATTATTGCTTGTGCGTACATACGGATTACCATCTCCACGAACGCGATGAGATTCACTCCCCATCATATCCATTAAAGACTAATTTTTATTTGATGATTAAAAATAATGTTTAAATACTTAATATCATTCTAAATATGAATAATATACATCATATCCATAACAAACATTACTTACATAACAAAGCATATAAAGGAAAACGAACCAGTTAACACCTGAAACGATGATACTACTAAAATATTATTAACAAATCAATATTATAAGATCATATATGATATCATATTTATTTATATAGTTATTTTATAATTTAATGACAATGTTTAAACTATTATAGAGGAAGTTAAAATTCCATAAACTAACGTAAAATACAAGTTAAGGTTTAATTTCACAATCTATTTATTATTAAAGGTTGTTTTATACGTGAGTATCTACTGGGACCTCTTTATCATCCACATCTGTGTTTCTTAAAAATTTATTTCAAAACATTTTTACTATTTAATATAAAATGGGTTAAATTCATTTATAACCTTATTTTACCTTATATGTTTTTGAAAGGAATTTTTCCATTTTTTTCCAAACAAGGTACTTTATGACCTTTTCGAAAAAATTAAGGTAAGAATATTTTTTTAACTTATACGGCGGGTGCGGCTATTTTATGCCATTATAAAATCGTCGAAGCTTTCCTTACAAGCTTATAATAATATTTTTAAAATAAATGTTTTCTTTTATAATTATATGACTTTTAAATTATTTCAAAATTAAAAGAGATATTTGTCTAAAAAAAGTTTTGATTTCCTCTATGTCATCATCCTTTGATGGATTTTAAGATTATTTGAAGTTGATTTATTATGATACAAAACTTCCATAATGTATTGAAGGTTTTGTGATATGTTTGACTATGGATGTGTTATTTTTACACCATTCATGGTTTATGGATAAATTATTCACATTTAGTATGCTAGTTTTAATACGAATGTTTATGTTATGTTTAAACCTTTTCATATGAGGAATGTATTGGACTTAGTAAGTGACAGGTGGAGCCCGATATAGATCCTCGATGCATCGGTAGGTGTCATGAGACAAACTAGTGTCTTTGAACAAGTCTTTGACAAAATATTATTTTTAGTCTTGGCACAAGGCCTTGACTATGTGGTTATGAAGTTTGGCATTATGCATTCAATCATTATGAAAGTGGATATTGATATTTCATGTGATTATCTGACTAGTAGAATATCCATGTGAATAAGTAAATGGGATTATTTGATTTTATCTTTTCCATATTATGCTGAAGTTCAAGTTTTAAAGGATTTTGTTTTAGTCGTATACATTTCCTTAAATGTTTATAATTATTTATGAAAGTTTCTGCTATATTGTTATCCTTACTGAGCATCTGATCTCACCCCTTTCTATGTTTTATTTTTCCCAGGATCCGAAGAAGTGTATTATGGATAACCTATAGGGATAGTCTAAGGGATATGAGTATGGCCTATGGATACTATGTTGTTGTATTTTTTCATTTTATAATGTAATGTAAAACTTATGAATGTATCTAGTATTTCCAAGGCTACTAAACTAATCGGTCTTTCGAGACTTGATCTTTTGTGATCACACCAATGTTATTTAATAATGCACTGACTCTGGGTAAATAGGGTTGGGGAGTTACAGGAGGAGGAGTATCAAAATCACCTCAATGATAATTTTTTCCATATAATATACCTCAAAGAATAATTACATGTCACACAAGAAGAGATAGTCCAACTTCATTGATACCTGGAAGGGGCTTCGGCATGGAGGAGATATGTTGTCAGTGCCGAGTAGGAGAAGCTTCGTAAAGATGAGGAATTTTTTACAAAAATGACTGATATTAGGTAATATACATTAGTTTCTAGGGGTGTAATTCATCTTCTCAAAGCCCATATCAAGGATAAACTATAAAATTTGGTGAAGAGGCTTCGACATGTGGAAGTTCCTCTATATTTCAAAACATAAATGAAAAGGATTATTTTTGTTCCAAACCACTTGTGTATGCATCCCTATTTTCTTTCTATGATTATAACATAACTTCAAAACTAATTTTCATAGAAAATCATATTTGTGATAGCCAGTCGTAATTTCGGTGATTGGAATGGGGAAAATGCTCTAATTTTTGCCTAATACAAGGGGCCTAGAAAACATGAATTGGATTTTTCTTAGGCTTCCCTTTCTGATTTTTTAACCTAAAAAGTTTTTATGCCTTTAATATTTTTATCACTTGATATTTTTCCTAAACCATTCATAGTACAGTTTTAGAGAGCTAAAACTCAACTTTTGTCTAGAATTCTGTTTGTGGTTTTTCAATATGTTGGGTACTACATCTCTTTTCATCGTAAGTTTAAAGTCATGAAAGTTGGAATAAAAGGGATAATGTTTTAGGTCGAAAATATTTGAACATAAAATTTGAAATAATTCCCCAAATAGGTTTGTGGGTCAAAAATGTTCCAACATTCTTCAAATATGTAGTGGATAATCTTGAGTCACAATTTTTTTTCCTGAATTCCAAAGAGTGATATTCAAAAAGAGAGTAGGTTTCTTTTGAGGATAAAGTTACCACTGATTAACAAAACCTCTTTGTGGGATGTTTTCTACAAGGCCAACGACAACACATGCTACATAGTCAAATAGTATTATCCATTGACTGACATGCCCTAAAATCTATGAGGAACTTATGCAAAGCCAATCGAGACGTATGACAGCATAGTCAGGAAAAGGATTTCTTAGGATT
This sequence comes from Viscum album, assembly GCA_963277665.1. NCBI lineage: Eukaryota > Viridiplantae > Streptophyta > Magnoliopsida > Santalales > Viscaceae > Viscum > Viscum album. The sequence continues at coordinate 325,796,104 of OY728126.1, read as the reverse complement.
TTCGACATTCTATTGCTGATGGTCAAAGTGATTTTATGTAGGTTTATATTTCTCAAGACCACAGTTGGTGGTTTTGGAAAATGAATGTGTATCATAATGAAGGTAATGTTTGTATTGTCATTTCCTGTGAATCAGAAACTACTCCTACATGAATGTAGCTGAAGTGGAGAAATGTACATTTTAATGTCTTGTGACCAGAATATTGACTGTGCTGTTTAACATCTTACTACAAGGATATTATGTTATACAGTTTAAATTTGTGAAATGAGGAAATTATGTTATATAGTTTAAATTTGTGTAGTAAGGACATTTGGGGGGCTATAATATAAGTTGGTTAGCTTCATTCAAAGGGTTAATGATTCTAACATTCTTGGTAATATGTCTTGAAATATTCTACCATATTCAAGTGTGAGAGGATAAATTTATAAGCTATGATTTGGGGATCTTCGGATCTGAAGAGTGGTATAGAGAAAAGGTCTTATTGTGATATGGGATGTCTCTCCTAAGGATGAAGCTACCACTGGTTGACAAACATGTTTGGTGGTCTGTTTTATGAAAGGCCAACTAGGGTGTGTACTATATAGCTGATAGTGGCATCCTTTGGATGAAAGACCCTAAAATTTGTTAGCAACTTATGAAAAACCAACTGGGGAATTTTTTAGAATGCTTAGAAAAATAATTATTCAAGAATTATGACATTATATCCCTAAAATATATTGAACATTTTTGGAGATTTGGATTTCCCCGGACATAGAGTATGGTTCACAGGAGGAAATTACCTGAACACGAAAGGGGTATTTCAAGTCAAAATTTCCCAAGAATGGGGAAGAGAGGTTCTACATGAAGGTCTAACCTAAGCACAGTAAGTATAGTGCATGTATTTTTAGGTCATATTATTAGGACCATGATATTATGTAAATGATAGATGACATGTGACCTATCAATCCAAGGTTGTTCCTACATATTTTGGACATTAAGGATGAAGTTGTAAACTATGGTCTTGAAGGTTCTTAGATTATGAGAGAGGACATGGAAAAAAATATTCAAGGGATGGATACTGACTTTAAATCATGTGTTTCAATGTATTATCATTGAATCTTACATTGAAAGAAGAGGTTTCTCCCAAGGGTGAAGTTACTACTATTTGAAAAAAACCCATTTTGTGGAATGTTTTATTCAAGGGAAACTAAGTCACACACTACATAGTAAAACAAAAAAAATCCTTTGAATGACCAATCTATTTTTTTGAACCATTTTATGAAAATCCAATTTGGGTGAATTGTAGTATAGTTAGGAAAAATAGCTCTCAAGTATCAGACATTCTACCACCAGAAGCTGAGGAATGATTATGAATATTGAAAAATATTCAAGAATAGGAGTATGATGTGAAAATGTGATAGGTCCAAGCACAAAGGAAATGTTTAGATAACTATTGGACATGAGTTAGAATTCCCTTTTATAGATATAACTCATATGTAGAAGGGGAACATCTCTATTTCCTTGGTGGTCTCTTTAATGAGGGGACCCAAAATAAAATCTCCTGCATGGATCTTTGTTTGTATGAAGAATAGGGGGGATTTTTATTTACCCTATGGATAGGACTAGAACATAAGGCCTTGGTGTCACTACATATCTCAATGGGATGAGAATAAATCCACACATAGTTCTTGAGGAGATCCTGCAGTTTACTTTCATTTGACGATGAGATCTAGTGTGTCTTTTAAGGTCTTGCATCTAAGACCAACATCACCCCAATGTGAATTGATATGCCTTAATCATGTGGTAAAATCCTTTACCAAGATCCTAATTCCACATGATCTATTCCCGATGTGAGAAACAAGGAGTTGTAAAGGTTTCTTCTATAGCGCAAGGTCAACAAAAATGAAGGATAGGGGCATTTAGATTATATGGTGGATGTGCTAGGAGATATGATCCAGAAATCTCTATGTATCTCATCAAGATGAGAATGAAGACATGTGCAGTTCTTGAGATCCCATGCAGTTTAATTTCATTTGGTAGATATGAAGATGAACTGACTTGAATGGAATGAAATGTTTTGGATGATCTAGGGTATAGGACCCATGTGTCACAAAGTATCTTTCTTAGGAAAATAATTAAGATACATGTAGTTATAAAAAAGGATTCCCCATGTAGGTTTGAATTCATACACATGGATTAATGAGGATTTTGTGGTTTAATTGCAGCTGGACCCAAGATCAGAGATCTGAGTGTCACTACATATCTCACTAAATAAAGAATCAATGCACACATAGTTCATGAAAGGTTCCTTGTGTAGGTATAATCTATACAAAGGGAGTGAGGGATTTTTTTACTACGGCTGGACTCGTGATTGGAGATTTAGGCATCACTACGTATCTTCTTGGTATGATAATAAAGTTACAAATAGTTCTTGAAAATTATTCCCCACACAAATCGGTATTTGGTGTGGGGAAAAGGGGATTTAATATTTTCCAAAATAATGGTTGGTCCCAATACATGTGGTTTGGGAATCACTACGCATCACATTATAATGAGAATCAATCCATAAGTTTTGGAAAACTTACCTATGTAGATCTGGTTTGTACACATGGAAAAGGATAATTTTTCTTTGTGGTTGTGGTTGGAACTGAGATTGGAGATCCGAGAATCACTATTTATCTCATTGAAATGAGAATAAAGCCACACATAGTTCTTGAGAAGGTCGTGCATTTTAACATCATGCGATGAGGATGTTGGTTGTGAAATTTATTGTCTTGTGGTAAGGATATGATAATGTTGGGGATTATATCTCTAAATAAGTCCCAAGTTCCACTATGGAGTGGAAATGGTGTGAAGTGGGGATTATTTATGAGTGATGCTCGACTTTTCTTCCTCATGTTTGGACAAGAGGGAATATGGACCCACTGAGGGGTTAAAGGGATATGATTGGGACTTACACCTAATTTGGAGGCTTGTGTTTAAGGGGCCATGAGGAATTTTTAAACTCACAGTACTTTGGGGATTTCTTAACATCAAATGAGAGGGATGCTAACCATGTGGTTTAATGTATTTCGGTAAGTAAAAAGGGTGTCTTATAGTTTTATGTCATACGACTAGGAACTTATGTCCTGTAGTTTATTGTCATGCAACAAGGAAGATGGTTACATGCAATTTAATTTCATATGACATAGACGTTTTTCATGATTTTTAAGGTCATTTAAAAAATACCCATTACACATTTTAGCATCTTGCAAATTAGACGTGCATGGTGCTATGAAATTTAATGTACTATAGTGAGGACATATGTCATGTGATTACAAGAAATAATTCTCCAAGAATCTTCCATTGGTTGAAGTCATAATGAGATCTCCATCCATTGAGATCAAGGAATAAGCTCTGTTAGAATGAACCTTATGTTTGGAGTAAGTTACCTCCCACTTTGGATAAAGATTTGGGGGCTTATTTCCTTGTATCATTGGAGTCCGAAGGACTAGTACCAATTCTAATTATAGGAATGAATAGAGGAAGACCTTCTTGTTGAAAGATCATGCTATTCGATTTTGGTACACTTCCATGTAATGTAAGGTATGCAATATTTTTTCATCTAGTCACTCTAATTAATCCATCCATTTTCTATATTGCTCATCTATTGATAACTGATCACAGATGGTAGCACATAATGATGGAAATTGAACCTCAATGGGTAGGATTTCTTCTGTGCCATATACCAGTGAATACGGGGTATCCCATGTGGTAGTACGAGTCGTAGTCTAGTAATCTCATAAGTCATGAAATATATTTTCAAGACAAGACTTTTTATCTTTGTCCACCATTTTCTAGAGTATATTTGATAAAGTCTTATTGAATGTCTCTATCTGTCCATTAGCTACTACATGATAGCAGGATGAATGGTTGGATTTGATACCATACTCTTGATATAGCTTCTATAACTCATCAGAATAGAAATTGGTACCATTCTCCATCAATACTATATGAGGGGAACCAAATCTAGTATTGATATTGGCATTTATGAATCTGAAAATGCTTTTGTCCCTAACATCTTTGAGAGGTATTGCTTCATCCCATTTGGAGAAGAAATCAAAGAAGTTAAGATGTATTTAAACTTCTTGGTCATACCCGGGGGGTACGACCCCACCAAATCCATTCCACATGTGTAAAATGTCTAGGATAATTCATATATATGTTGAAAATCTATGGGTTTATGGATGAAGTTGGAATTCACCTGTAAGGAATGACATTTCTTAGTGAATTCTATGTAATCTTCTAGCATTGAAGGCAAAAAATATCCATGTCTTAGGATTTGATCAGAAATCCAATATCCTAACCGATGTGCACAATAGGCTCCCATATGTATTTATTCCATTATATCCTTAGTCTCTTCTCCATCAATACATATGAGAAGGACTCCATCAAATCTACATTTGTAGAGGACTTTTTGGTGATTTGGGTCATCATAAAGAGTGGAGTTGATTACTCACCACTGTATTTTCTCTCTCCCAGATCTATCCGATGGGATTACTCTATATTAGATGTATTCCATGATGGGTTTCATACATCCCATGGTAGTAAAATATGGCTCATGGACGGGATAACTTCATTAATATCCTTTGTTTTGATTTGAAGAAAAGGTGAGACCATGTGGTGATGGGAAATGTTGACGACTGTTTCATCCCAATTTGGATCTTCGAGGGATGTGCCTAAATTTTCCAATTAATCATCCTAGGATTTTTGTGATTGTGGGATGTGATTCAATGTTGGTTCTGATGGTAACTCTACCATTAACCCTCAAACATGACCAATGAGGGGAATTAGATCTTCTTTTTTGACAGTGTAATCCATGTTGATATGTTTGATTACCAACTATGATTCACCTTTCACCTCTATGTGGTTTACCGGTATTTGGAGTGCTAGTTCCAAACCCACAATAAGGGCCTAGTATTCCACCTCATTAGTCGTACAACCTTCTGATAGTAGAAAATAATATGGTAAAACTGTCTTTACTGGGGAAATGAGCATGATCCCTTACCCAATTTTTTTGAGCTTAGGGTATTCTATTCTCTTACCTGCTGGGCTCTTGGATGCACTATCAAAATAAATTTCCCATGTTTGGGGGATATCCTGAATAGATAATATCTCTTCATCTTGAAATTTAATATTTAATGATGATGTTTTTGAAAATGGGTGTTTTGCAAGAAAATCTGTCAAGACCTAGCCTTTTATTGATTTTTGAGGCACAAAATATATATCTATATTCTACAACATAACTACACATCATTCCAAACATTCTATTAGTATAGGATGGATGAGGATATATTTGAGTAGGTTATTGATGGAGACCTATAAGACCTCTTAGTGCTATAGGTAGTGATGCAACTACTAAACTGAAAAGATCAACACTGGGAAGCTCTTCTCGACATCTAAATAACAAGTCTCAACATTGATCATGGTTCAAATAAGATTATAGAGGCTTTTTTCATTCCCAACGTTGTTCTTTTTCACAAGGAAGGTACCCAATGACCATTCTAGGACCGTCACATATAGAATGAGTGATTTTACCACTATAGGTGGCATTAATTCTGGTGGACTCAAGAGGTATTTATTGAGGTTATCATATGTTTCCTAACAGTCAGTGGTCCATTGATATGTGAACCCCTTCCTCATCATCCTGGTGAAGGGTAGAAAAATTCCTTCAAGATTGGATATGAAGAGTCAGATGTAGGATAAGTTTCCTTGAATTCCTCTCAACTATTTGAGGTTTTGAGGAATTGATATGATAAGGACAACTTTTGTTTTCTCAGGATCATCTTCAATGCCATGATAGAATGCAACAAAGTGGAGAAAATTACCCAAGGTTACCCCAAAATAACATTTTAAGGGTTTTATCTTCAGGATATACTTTCAAATCTTGTTGAAGATGGTTTCCTGGTCATCTAGGTGTTCAGAAAATTATTGATAATGGACCACTAGATCATCAATGTAGCATTCAAAAAACTTCCACAAGAATGGTTTTAAGATGCGATGCATAGTACATTAGTATGTGGAGATGACATTCTTTAATACAAATGGCATTACCTGATAGAGAAAACTCCTTGAGGTCCGCTGAAGGTGGTGAATTATTCATCTTTTGGGACCATCTAAATATGATTGTATCTAGAATATCCATCCATGAAGGATAATGATTGATAACCATTTGTTATGTTAATTAGGAGTTCTGTAATTGGAACTGAAAAGTCATCTTTCAGACAATGCCGATTGAGATCTCTGAAGTCAGTGAAGACTCTGATTTTCCCTTTTTTCTTCTTCAAATAAACAATGTTGGATATCCATTTTAGGTATTGTACCTCCTTGATGAAGTCATCATTGATGATTTTATCGACTTTAGCCTCACTTTTGGAGGCTTGGGTTGGGTGTGTCCTTTTAGTTACTTATTTTTACCCATGGAAGTCTTTTGGAAAACCCAAGTGATGGGTGGACACCTCAGGATCAAGTCATAAAATCTATGTGTAGTTATAGGAAAAAACATCCTAATGTTTCTTTAGAAAGGAAGTATATACCTCCTATTCTTTATAATTCATGGACGCACTAATCAAAGTGATTCCTAGATCTTCTTTTGTGCCCAGATTTATCTTTCCGAGTTCATCCACAGTGGTGGAGATGCCATCATCAAATATTGGAGGGGTGTCCCTGAGGTATTCCTCTTCTTTTTATTCCTCAATATTTACTTATTTTTTCTCTACCTAGGAGGTAGTCTATGAATCAAGAATCATTACATTAGGGGAGGAATCATAATTTGGGTATCCAGAATACGAACTAATCATTTACAACTCAATCAATAATGTAAGGCATTTTTAGAGCTCTAAAGGGGATATGGGAGATTGAGAATGAGTATCTCTATCTTCTACCATTGATGTGACAACTTATTACTTTATAGTATATGAGATAGTAATTTTTTGAAACTCAAGGAGTGGAATGAAGACATTTTCATCCATGATTTCATCATCGCTTGTAGAATTGACAATTTCTCCTATGATACCTAGTTCAGTTGTCATGATTGACATTATGGAAGTCACTAAAGGAGTTCTTTAATTCAGTCCCACCCATTCAATTTGATTAATGGGTAGAACATACTCTATACTAGGTTTCTTTATATTATTTGTTAGACTCATCTCCATACCATTTGGGGCATTAATACGAGCAACACCATTAACCATGGACTGTTTTTCTCCCTTTTGGTAGAACCATGCTTCAATGTATTGTAACTAAAATGATTTTAATGGGACCTTGTCCCCATGAAATTTTCCAATTTGACCACTGATATAGTATTTTGGGGCATTGATGGTATGATGAAGGAATTAACACATGGTGATATAGCCATGGTCTTCCCATTAGGGCATTGAAAGTTGTATCCTACTAAACAACCATGAATTATGAGTCAGACACAAGGTCTCTGAATTGAGTTTTGAGTGTTATATCACTAAGAGTATATTAATCATTCTTAGTGTAACCCTATAACATCAAAGTGGAGGGAGAAAAGTGGGATTCATTGAGACCCAATTGTAGAAGTGTCTGGACTGGAATTAGATTGACTCCTGATTCATTGTTGATAAAGAATCATTGGGTATCAATTTCATTTACTCGACCAAATAAATACAAGGTTCTAACATGTCATTTTATGATAACATCCTCATCTTGGTCTATGAAAGAGATGACCACATGGAATTATGTAATATTTTTATCCACATGATATAATTCAGCATCAACAACCTTGACTTAAAACTCCTAAGGGTTTTACAAGGACTCTATGAGTGCTTCCCATAGGTCTTTTGATAGGCTCAAAGAATCCAGGATTGATAGCTTAGTTAACACTTGGTACAGTTGTTTCAAAATATCATACTTCTAATCCATAGGTCTGTAACTCCAAACATGAGAGTTTTCTTTCATAGAAGCTTTATGATTTAACATTACTAATGTAGATGTATGGTCCCTTAGAGTAGTAGTTCAAGTTGCTTTCATTCTTGGTGGATTAGGATAACTGGGTCTGGCTACATGTTGGGGATGATTTGGTGATGACTTATCTTCTAATCGATCTTCCAGGATGATTGTGTTATCACATACCCAATCATGCATGGGGAAATCCCCATGTCCCCATTGAGCTTTCCAAAGTGATCTTACACGATTTTCATCCACACAAAAAATTTTAGAGGGGGTGTGGTTAAGGTAGTGACTTCTGGCATGATCAAATCTTTCCCCATAACCTCGACTTTGATAGCCTCTCCAACCAGTTCCCTAATCAAGCATGGGAAATTCAGGTTTATGATCATGCTTTCATTTTGATAAGGGATCCATTAAGTTAATGACGTCAATGGAATAAAAAAAATCCTAATCTGATGAATATTTCATCTAATGGGTCGATTGTTGTTGTAATATTTGGTGGGGCGGTGCCTGTACTTTTGGGACTATTGGCATGAAGTTTTCTAATGTTAAGAATAAATGAGGCTTTGGTGAAGTTTCATCTTACCACATCTACTTCTTACTCTTCTATCCATATCACTTCTTGGAGGACTATGATTTAAAGGACTGAGCTATCGATGAAGTTGGATGTATTGCAGTAGAAGTGGATATAGGAACATTTGGTTGTTTCAACTATGTTTGGAGAATAGAATGAGTCCGGTTGATCATTTTCTTATCCATCCATTCACCAAAATTCTATGTACTCTTTCTCTTAACTTATTTCCATTCATTTCCTCCCTCTGGGTTAATTTCAAAAACATACGCAACTTGTGCAGGTGAATTTTTCAGTTTTACTTTCCCAAAATCCACCATCTTTTTCATAAGGTATTTGAAGACAAAAAAATCATATATGTGGTGTCCCAACATTTGATGAAAGGATAAATATTTTAATAGATCTTCATCGCCTTCTTTTTCTAGTCTTCCTGGGCTTTGGAAACTTGATAAAGATGTTTTCCAATGTTGATATGATGTAGCCGGTGACTTGGTGGTTGCGCCCAAATTTACCCTACTGCTAAAAGTGGTCGTTGAAGTACAAGTAGGGATCGAATCCACAGGGACCGAAGAAGAAACCTTGAGACACTAAGATTGGATGTGATATTGGCTATAAAGTGGCCAACTTTAAGGTAGATTTTAATTAGAGAACTAATGATATAATTTAAATAACATACAAGAAAAAATGATGTGAACTAAACAATTATTGATGGTGGGTTGATCTTAAGGTTTTTCTTGGGGTGGATTAGATATATATTTTTTCTTAAAATTTCATGTCATTAATTCAAGACATATCTAAACAATGAGATAATTCTCCCAAATCATTCACCAATTTAATCCTTACACAATTCCAAGGACAATCACCAATTCACTTTGAGTATCACTTTACTGAGCACTCAAAGTAAATAGATCGTACTAGAACTCAAAATGTGTAATCGTTAAAGTTGGAAAAGATGAGAAAGAATGTAACTCATCAAATGGAAATCCTAAAATAATGAAAAGATTTAAAAATTAAGTACATGAAATAACATCCAATCCCTGACCTTCCTACTCCCTTGTATCAACCCTTAAAAGGTTAGCCCTCCATTGATGTTATTCTACCAATGGAAGCGGGATATAGACTTATGGGGGTGGAATTGAAGAAGAATAAAATTATTAAAAGAATGAACACTCCACCATTGTGTGAGGAATTCACAAGTGTTGGTGTGAATAAATTCACACCTAGATTCAATGGTATCAACATGTGAATAAAATGAAAATAAATAGTAAAGAAGAAGAATTTTTTTTACTAAGATACTAAACGTGAGAGAAAAACTTACATGGGAAAATTGACGATACGATTACAAAATGAAATCAGAAAATTACAATTGAAAGGAAAATATCAGATGCTTATTCCCTTCACCAACAGCTCCGTATATAGGCATATTAGGAGCCTTAGGTCCACCCCCCAATAATAAATTCACCCCCAACAATTAAGAGAGTCAAAAGGAGGGTGAAGAATCAAAGGGAAATTGACGTTACAATGTTGACCACAAAACCAGCCAGATTCATCCATTGTTTTGACGTGTGAATTTGTAATTGATGAAGGCTGGATCTGGAAGGGTCGTAGCAGAAAAATATGCTCATCCATCTGTTCTCTATGAGTTGTAAAAATTTCAGGAAATTTTGCGCAGCCATTTGGAAGTTATGGTCAAAATTGTAGGATGACTTTATGTGCATTCATGTCAAGCCCACCATTTAAATCTCAACTTCAGATCCATTTGTTTGATGGGCCTTAGGCCCATTATGTTTTTTCTAGCGAATTTATGCATTCATGCGCAAAAATATCCATCTTCCCTTAGGATTCATCCATCGGACCTAAAAGATAAAATGTTCCAAATAAAGTGATAAATCATATACCAAAATATAAAATTCAGAAAATGAATATAATGTTATCCACAAAAAGATTAATGATTGGGCCCAAATTTTCATTTTAAACATTAATTGCATTTAAGATGAAAAATGAAGTTCTATTTATTTAATGCACTAAAAATAATGTTTATGGACTTTGGAACAATGACTATAAAGATATTAACAATGAATATTATCCACTTTCAGTAACTAATCACTTTGTCATTTTGAAAATAATAGACCTTGTTTTTCATCTCCTAAAATAGTTTTCACCTCTGATATCTATGATCATCCTAATGAGGTGGGTGTTGTTGTCAATGGTTAAGAGGTGGGTTCATATTATATGGTGTGCTTTGAAGTATGATCAGGTAAAAGTGACTACTTAAGTGTAATAGTGGTTGCCTCTACTTTTCCTAATCTTTTTCCCTGAGTTGATGGAATCACTCCAGACTTGGCTTTGGTTTTAGTGATGGAATTTTCCACTTATTGATAAATTTAGGAATGGTCCCAAAACCCTTATATGTATTTCATAGGTACTAATAGTGTGTGTGACTCGTCATGAATATTTTCTACACAGATGGGCAAGAACTCTTCTAGAGGGAGTGGTGGGTTTAAGGGGTATGTCAATCCTTTCCACCAAGAAATGAAATATGAGGCCCTTTCATTATCCTTCTGTTTGCAGTTTGTGATATCAAAGACTATTTTCTTCTATAGTATTGAGATGAAATAGAAAAAGAACTTCTAATGGAGGTCTTCCCATCTAGTGATTGAATGAGATTTAAAACTTGTGTACCACATAAAGGTTAGTCCTTGCGGTAATTGCATGAAACCCTGAGTTTCATTGCCTCCTGCTGTTTAGGGGTACCAATCATGGGATCGTAGTGAGAAAAAAAATGAGTCAAATACTTCTCTAGGTTTATCGATTCAATAATAACTAGAAATATAGGGTTCCTAAAATTTGCTGATGGTATATTTGGATCTAATCTTTCTGTTTAAGTCTTATTTTCAGGCTATATTAAATACGTTGTTCCTCCATGACTTCCAATAAATATGTTAGTGACTCAATAGTGTTTATAAGAATTTAAGGAATGTTTGGATGATCTGGATCCTAGATAGGTGTGGAAGCTAAGCCTAAACAGGTTCAGAGGCTGGTAGGTCCATTGGTGGTGCTTTTATTGGTACTTATTGTGGGTAACCAATAGGGGTAGGCTAGTAAGGATGCACTTGACCAAGCTATATTTTTGAATCCAATGTATGGAATTCTCAATTTTCTAATGAAGTATCAAAATATATTGGTGGTTGGTATACCACATTAAGCGGATGTTCTAGATCTGCTTTAGTTTCCAAGAAAACCCATCTTTGTTGATGTGCGTCAGCTAGAAGTGCGAGTTAATGGTCTGGTTGATGAACATATCAAGTTGGAAGTCTGCCTCAGATTAATTATGTAATTAGTCTCCTAAATTATTTCATTTCTTCCTCTTACTATGTAAATCTTTACTATAGTGAATGGGTCTTATCCTCTTCAGGAGGGAGGTGATACAAGATTTTACCTTTACCTTTTTCATTGTTTTTAAGAGGTAAGGGTGTATTGTTCAAGGGAGTACCCAAATTGTAGGCAAGCCTCTGGTTTTGGTTACACACACCTTCTTCAATTGTTTCAATGTGGGTTGTGTCATGAATTGGAACTTCCTCTTCCGACTCCTCGAAATTGGCCTCATGTTCTGCAGAATCTGCAAGGGTGGCATTGATGACATTCACTGATGCAAAATTCATCGTATGAATTCTATCAGTATCTTTGAGAAATGGTATTCTTCTACATCCCCCATGAATCTTTGTCCTCTCCTTTCCTAATTATTTAGGACATGCTCAGTAAATAGTAATCCTAAGGGAACCTCCATGCAGTTCATTCATGTGTGTCCAATAAGGGTAATATATCATGGGATGGGATGAATGGGGAGGATCTTCTTTGCAGCATTTTCCATAATTAGGAGAATAATTATTCCCATTGAGGAGGGTATTTATGAGTTGAAAAGGCCCCCATCACTAAGGTCTGGTGTTTCTCATGTTCTGCTTTCACAACCCTTCAAGAATGGTTTTTTGGCCCCCAGGGTTGGGTTAAAAAATCCCTCAGCCCTGTGGTCTAGGGTTTCTATTGAATTTCTATGGATGATATAAACATGGTTGCTCTTCTGATTCTATTTATTTTTGTTTGAACTTGGGATGGGTTCATCATTCGGCACACATAGATTGCCTGTTTCTAAAGATCATTGCTCTATTTATGAAATTTTCACTATCTAACGGCTGACATCCTATAAGTGGGAGGCTTTCATGATATTCTTATATTCTTGACACAAATTTCGTTCAACAACCATCTTTCTTCTATCCCAACATCGATGAGAATCGGTCAAGGCCTGATTTGGTTGAGCATATTGTCAGTCATAGAGAGGTTCCATTTACTGAAGTTGGCCTGAGGCTATGATGTTTCATGATACAACCTTTGGTAGGATTTTTTTATTAATTATCATGGTAAAATTTAATTCTTCATGCACACCCCTTCCCCTCATTTGAACACTAGATGGGGTGTCGATGATAATCTATTACAACCTCATTAATGCATTGAGGCATGCATGTTGAAGGGATCCTTACTATTTCTCAATCTTTGGATTTCATGAATCCATGATAGATTCCAAGTAAATTTGGAATTTCAACCCTTCTATTAACTTGATGTGACTTTGATACTCATTATATGGTAATACTTTCTCTTTCAAGTGACGAAGAGTTTTCTATATGTTGGGATGGATGTCATGCACACAATTTTCCAACAATGCCTCTAGATTACTATATAGAAGGGTGAATAAATGCTAGAGCATGAATGGTATGTCATCATTATCCAACTACTTCATCATATTTAGCATGTATTATTCATCATTTTTTATAGGATCCTCTACCTAGTCTGACTAGAGTGGACACTTTCCTATCATTTTTTCATAGGCAATGAGATTGATAGGGATTTTTTCTATTGCACTGGAGGGTAAGTGACCCAAGGGTGGTTCATAGAATGATATTCTCCTTGGATTGTCTTCTAGTTTAGAAATGATTTCACCTATCAGTGATAAGGTATCAAACATGAATGGACTTGTTTTCATAAGTGTCTCACGATAGGAGGGATTTCTCATCATTACATTTATAATTGTAGAATTCTCTTGAAAATGTGAAACACTACCATGGAGATAACTTTTGAAGTGAATGCCATCATGGGGAGGACCACCATGGTGGATTATAGTAAGGTTAAGACCTAATTTTTCCTTTGTCTTCTAGCCATGTGGAGGGTTTCTATATAAATCTTCAAGAGATAGGCTCTCAATATTGACCAGACTGTTGTCATGAAGCAAGCCTTCATGGTGAAGTATCTGGGAAGGACCTTCTGAATTACTTATACTACTCCTGTAATTTGGTGAAAAGAGGGTAGGATATTGAGCTTCCATAGATAAGTGTCTGAGGTATTCAAGAATTATATCATTAATCAGATCTATATCATAGATTTTCTCTTAATTTTCTAATCATGTTTGATGAGGCTTTTTATTGGATACCTCCATACGAGTGATTGGGGCCACTTACTAGGAGAAGTGGCTTTCATGGGAAGGTGTTTGTTCCTACCTTGGAGTAACCATTGAGATAGGATGATTAACTCTAATTGAAGTATATTTATGTTTCTAATCTAGTTATCCATATAATATGGGGATTTTTCTCTATGACCCTTTTGGACACTAGCTGAGGTGTGTGTTTGCTTAGGGGTGACATGCTGGTGAGTTACCCTGTTTTTTGGGATGGAGTTGTGCATCCACACCTTGAGCATTTATATTTTCACAATTATATTGTTCTAGAAAGTTTTTAGGATATGGGAAGTAATTTTCATCTTCCCTTTCACCATTTTTAGGATATGTTTGGTGACTTCAGCGATAAGAACGTGGATATATACCCATTCTATATCTAGAGAAATTGTATGCGCCCACTTCTGTCCTCTCTTTATTATTGATGGATACTGACTGTACTCATGTGTGGGGATATAGATTTTATTATTCCCCTTGTTAATTATATGGAATTTCCAAATGACTCCTACAGGTGTTTCCAAACAAGTATGGAAGCAGGATAGATGAATGCAAACAAGTGTGTGTGTGTGTCTGCTTGTAGCTTTCCTCTAAACCTAGTTGGAGGGATTTTTTAAGTGCTTATAGATGACACTTCTTGGAGGATTTTTGGGTGTATGTAGGTTTATGTTCCTACTCATGGTAGACCATTGGATTTTAATGGTGGGTTATTGTGGGTGCTGCCTGGTGATTTTGTTGGATGGATGAATGAAGGCGGGCAGGTGTATGCGTCCGCTCAAAATTTTCCCCCAATTTTGGTTTTGGTATTCTATAGAGGGGGTAGAGGTGTAAAATTACTCCCTATTGACCAATTATCATCCCTAGAAGGTCATATTGTGTGCTTGAGTTTTAAGGTACTCGGTCAGACAACCGAGGAAAACACCCTCATCATGTTGAGGGTTCACTACCCGTGACATTGGCGGTGGAGATTGTTGGAATTATCCATTGAGGAAGACCCATGTGTCTTCTAGATGAGGTTTTATTTGGCTTATTGATCCACCTTTAAAACATATGGGAGAGACTAGTTGTCACATTCTAGGGATAATATCTCAAAACTATTAAAGATGATGGTAGACACTGTCTGTGTCAGGACCACCGGTTGTCATTGACTAGATGATCGATGGGGATTCTTGAACTGGAGGGATTATTGGGAAGCCTCCAAGTTCAGGATTGTACCATTTTGGTGGTATTACTAAACCAATTATTTTGATACCCAACATTGATGACACTGGGTTGGTGATGGTGTCCACTGTGTGGATGAAGATACAGTATAAGATGTAACCCATGTATTCATTGGTGAAAGTTGTAATGATGCATTGGATTAAAGGGATCTCTAATAGTAAATTTCTGTAAGATTAGAAAAAAAAAGAAAACACCATCAAAGCATCATATCATTTTAATGGATACATGTATGATTTATTATCTTGTATGGACCTCTTTTTTCAAGTGAAAGGGGCCTGACGGGTGTGTGACACTACAATCTTGGTTAAGGATTTACCTCGGGTTCACCATTTTTTATTTCCCTTTGAGATGTGTTCAGTTCAAGAACCATTATTTCCAAATAGTTTCCAATGGGTTTGTTCATTGAACCATAAACACCAAATGGTTCTATATCTATGATGACTCAAGGACCTTCTTTCCAATGGCATGTGCTTGTTGGAAGGTTTTTGACGAACGATACTTAAGAACCCACATTGGTCGAGAGGATGAGAGGTCAGGATCATCAAACCCTTTTGGGGGAATTATTTCCTACTATAAGACACTCTTATAGATTTAAGATATGTTCATGAATTCTTTATTAATTCCCAAGTATGATGTGGGTCACCTTATAATTAACAATCAATTATTAGCATATATGGAATCTAGAATCATTTTTATTTATCCAAGGTTCTTCATTAATGGACACATCTATATGTATTTGAGGTTCTCCATCAATGGTATCCTCTAATTTTCTATTTAGAGATTATTTGGTCGTTATAACAATGATTTTGGTTTTCTAGATAAATAGTGGGGCACTCTGGAGTGTATTTTCATCCAAGGAGACAGAAGTTGTTTTGATGTTGGGATCGAACCCATGTGATAGGCTTCCTATGTATCCTTATAAAATGAATTAGAACCCATGTAGTTTAGTTCCACTTAATGGGGCATATCATACCATTTAAGGTCATGTGATTAGGACCTAACCATATAGTTTAACATCATGTTGCAAGGATGTCTAGGTGAAAGGTGCCTAGTCAAATTTTGGTATGGGACTTATGCTAAAGTGGCCCAAAGAACTATGGAGGAATTTATATTTCCAAGATGAATTTATCACTGTTGGGAAAATGACCTAGAGATAATAGGGTTTATTTTGGGTGTTGTATTTGTACTTCAAAGAGGATTTCTATGTATTTCGTTTGGAGGGGAATCAAATTCCACATAGTTTGTTTATAAGGACTTGTGCCTATAGAGGCCCTTAGAAGACTCATCTCATGGGAGAGTATGTCCCTTTAAGTAGATTAATTTGGGAATTATTCCTAAAAATGATGACTTGGAAAGGGAACATGAGATATTTCTCAAATCATGGGGATTTGGAGGCTTGTTTGGGGATTACTCCTAAGGAGTATATTCATTGAGATTGGGCCCTAAGTAGGCATCATGTATATTCTGATTATAGCAGGAATTATAGTTCTTGTATTTCAATAAGTGGAATGGATCGTATAGATTCCATGATCACTATTAACCTCTAATCCCACATGATTCATGATCAGTGTGAGAAACAAGAGGAATCAGATGATATGAGATACCAAAAAAATTTCCTTTGTCTGTAGGTGGACATGGTGACAAATACCAAAGAGAGAGGGATGGGGAATTGAGTGTTCTCAACTAATATACCCTATTTTCCACTGATGGAAGTGGTCAGGACCATGGAACTTCCCTCTTTTCATTTTACCCTAGAATGTGTCTAGGGTATGGAGAATAAGGAGGGAATGAAGCAGAAGATGTCCTGCAAGAAAGGATAAGGGATTACTCCAGGAGGGATTCCCTAAAAATGGTCATGTAGTGAGGGAGGAGGATCATATTCCATGTTTAATGGAAAATCAAGCATTATCCTCACCCTCCCTTCTAGAAAGTGGAGGCTACGAGTCTTATAGATAAGAAGGGGAGGACATGTTTCTAACCCTAGTGTCCAAGACTGAGAACTCCTTGAAAATTTCCCTAGGGTATGGTTCCTTCTGACCATAGAGATACATATCCATGTCTACCCTATAGTCCTCGACTAGCCAACCGAACAAGCATGTGAACCCTTTGATCGTAGGACTACACACCCAAATGGGGGATGCATTAATGTGCCACTTTCTATGGTTGTGAAAGTCTAGAGGCTTTGGTGAAGGTTTCAACTTGGTCTATTTCAGACAAGGGAGCCCAAAGGAGGAGGAGCCTTGACATTGGTGGCATAGATAAGGTCTCTGTTGATGCTCCTTTCCATCATAGAGTCTAACGAATGAAAAGGGAAATACCTTTAACACAAAGTGATTCATCCTTTAAAGAAACATCAAAAATTGACAAAGGCGCGAAGAAGGATTTGGTTAAGAATGGGCCGCACAAGTTTCATCATGGCCGCGGAAGTATACCTACGCACCACATATTGGGCGCACAGGTGAACTGTGAACCCTATTTGATTTTTTCCCAGGGTCTTCAACAGTCTATAAATACCCCTTGTGGGCCCCCCATTTCGAGGACGGAAAAATCCAGAAAGTTAGATTTGAGCTCCCGGCACCCTAGTCTCTTCTCAAACCCTTTAGAACACTTATAAGGTAATTTATTACCTAGAACGGAAGATCTAAAGAGGGGTAACAAGACCTAAGTGTTGAAATTCATCAACACCTGCGTGCCTAAGTGGCCAGCCCTTAAGGGAAATGGCCACACTTGTGCACCGCCTTATCCCTTCAATATAACCTGTGCGCCACTCATTTAAAAGTCTTTAGGGATAATACAAAGGGATTAAGCCAGGTCTCTCCCAATTATTACCCTAAGGGTTGACCATCATGAAAGTTCCCATGTGTCGTGCAAGTATACTTGCGTGAACAGGACTTGCGCGCCCATGCAGGACTTGCGCACCTCTCTCTTTTTGGGTTCCCCTCCTACCTATTCACTTTCTTTCTTCAAATACACCTCTTCTCTTCAAGATTTAACCTTTAAAACCATCTTCAAAACCATTTATAGCATGGTTCCTTTGTTGGTTTCCTTATTTGAAAGGAATTATATGGAACATCTCTCAAAACTTAGTGATTTACATATTTTCATGTCACTAAGGTAAGAGATTTCATTCATTCAACCTCATCCTTTAAGATGAGAAGTTCCCTAACCTGGGACTCCTTTTCAGGAATAATCCCCAGTAATAATTTCTCTAATTTGGGCATCTTCCTTAGGAGTAAGCCCCAATCATAAATTCCATTAACTTGGGCCTCCTTCTCAAGAATAAGTCCTGAGTCTCAAGTCTCCTTAATAAATGAGCCTCCTTCTCAGGATAAAGTCCCAATCTCAAATTCCCAAATATGGGCATACTTCTTAGGAGTAATCCCCAAGTCCCCTAACCTGGGCTTCCTTTTCAGGGGTAAGTCCCAATCTTCAAAGTTCTCAAATATGGGCATCCTCCTTAGGAGTAAGCCCCAAATTCCAATTTACCTTAACCTGGGCCTCCTTCTCAGGAGTAAACCCCAGTTCTCAAGTCCCTTTAACCTGGGCCTCCTTCTCAGGAATAATCCCCAATAGTAATTTCTCTTAACGAGTCTTAACTTCTTTTGATTTGGGCTTCCTTATCAGGAATAAAACCCAATCACAAGTCCCCTCCTAATTTGGGTCTCCTTCTTAGGTGTAAGTCCCAAGTTAGAGTATCCAAATCTCCATAAATCACATATACCTTTACGGACCCTGTTCCCAGACTTCTTATCTGAAATAAGTCCCGATCTTTATCTCCTTGGGAAATCATACATAAGCCCCATATAATTCCTTGTGAACATATATTTCATGGCACAAATTTTCAGGTTTACTGATACCTCTTTTTTCTCACACTGAGCATGAATCACGTGATATTTGAGTGTAAAAGTAACCACGACACATCTCTTTGGGCCGTTAATCATATGTAAGCCCAACAATTCTTAACCGAACTACGTGGACTTTGATCTCTACCTTAAAAGTAGAGTACGTAGGAAGCCTTTCTAAGGTTCAAGCCCATCACCCATTAATTCTCATCCATCCCATATGACGTTAAACTATATATTAATTCCCAAACTATGTGGGTTATGATTCCTTTTCTAACAAGGATACGTAGGTATCCCATCTGCGGGTACGATCCCAACTCTAAAATACTCCATGTCCTTTTGAATGAAAATAAACTTCAAGTGCCCTACTGAGTGGCTTTAAAACCAGTATGGTTATCATAATGACCAAGAGATATTTATATAATGTGTTGAAGGATATTATTGACTAAGAATCTCAAACAAATACAGATGATTCTCTATCGATGACGAACCTCAAATACATATAAAAGATTATCTAAATCTCATACATATTAATTATTGATTGTCACATCTTAAGGAAAGCCCATTTTCATACTTGGTAGTGTAATAAGGATTCAGAAACATAACTTAAATATATAAAGAGAGTCCCATAGTAGACAATAATTCCCCCAAAAAAGGTGTGATGAGTCCAACCTCTCATCCTCTCGACCAATGCAAATTCTTAAGGCTCATTGGTCTATAACTAATGAGCACCTACCTTTGGAAAGTAGGTCCAAATGGATATAGAATCATTGGATGTTTCCAGTTCTATGAACAAACCCGTTAGAAACCGATTAGAATGTTTGAACCTTAAGAAAATAAGGTCATCCCCATTTCCAAAGGAAACAAAAAATGGTGAACCCGATGTGAATCCTTAACCAAGTTAAAATGATGTTTTACTTATTTGTTAAGCCCCTATTTAAACTCAATGAGAGGGCCAACAAAAAAATCAATAACATATGTGCTCATCCAAAAGATGTAGTGACCGAACTTATCTTGATTATGTCTGTTATATCAAACATGCACCCTTTTACAAGATCTTTTGCATTATAGAAATGGATTCTCTAAAGTTCACACCTATGAATGCCTCTGTTGTGAATACCTCAGCTGCTACTCCTGCTGGATCGTCGTCCGCTTTGAGGATGACATCACCTACTCAGCATCTTCAACATTGGGTATAAAATGCAATGGTTAAAGAATACCATTGACATGGTACCATTCCAACTCTGGAGGCCGCTCGATAAGCCCTCCAAGTCAATAATTCACCTTGGTTGTCCAGAAAGCGACGACCAGAGATCAAGAAACAGGTGGTGCCAACCACCATTTCCAACCGTTTCAGGTCGTTATCCCTGGAACTCAATCACCATTCCCTCCTATATCCGAGGAGGTGAATGAGAAGGTCACTCAAGGCCTTAACTCAAGGAAATAGGAGTCCTTCCCAAGGTCTCCCACCAATAATCTCCATCAGACTCGTGCAATAGTGTGCCCTAAACATGATGAGGGCGTCGTCTCCAGGCGTTTGGCTTAGGTTCCTCAAACCCTAGCAGGAAAGATGAACCACCAGAGGCGACAACCGGTCAACAGTGAGTAGGTTCTTATCTTTTCCATTTTCGGAGAAGTCCACCAACCTAACTTGGTGGAAAGCAACGAGCAGGCACACACACCCGTCCATTTTAATTCCACTGTCCAGCAGACTCGTCTGGCTGCAACATGCCATTCTCACCAGACAATTCTAGCGGAGTACTATAGATAGGAACATACACCTATTTATAAATTATCAGCTAGTCAGTAGGATCGTTTGATTACATACGATGAAGCCCACCAACCTAATGTGTTGATAACTAGTAAACATACACATATACCTGCTTACGCTCATCAATCCTGCCAGCAGTCTCGTCTACCAGTATTGAAGGAAGTTCATCAACCACATTCGGTGGAGTGCAATCAGTAGGAACATACACCTACTAGTATTGATCAATCCTACCAACAGTCTCATTTGGTATCATCTTAAGAAGTCAATTGGAAATCCCCAATGACAAATAGGAGGCAGACTCAACTCTCTGCCCCCACACATGGGTACTGTCAGAATTCACTGACAGGAAAAGGAGGACAGGAGCAGGAACACACAACTACTCCAAGCATGGAATGGATGTATATTCCCATTCCAACAGCTAAAGTTACCAAACACATTCTAACAATGGTGAAGGAGAAGAAGAAAATACCTGCTCATACTTTGGATGTCTGTCAGGATATTATAACAGCTTCAGCAACATCACAGGGAAATAAATACAAATATATCCCTACCAGTGGAGTGACATGTCAACATTTAACTCTGGAACAGACATGCACCTATGTTCAAATCCAAGAGGGTTGTGGGGAATACTCCCCCGTATCATACGGAAAAACAAGTTAGGAACATACACCTGATTTGAGTGGAGATAATCAGCCTAACCTGACTATTTCTCCTAAGAAGGCACATAAACCTTCCCATAATAACCACTTTCATCAAAAAGTGGTTCCTAAAGTGAGTAAGAAGGAATCTAAGAAAAAGACCCATACAGCACAGCCAAGAAATCAAGGGCCAATCTGTAATAAGGCCTTGCTCGATGCTGGAGTTCTTGATGCACTCAGACAATTATCTGTTGCAACTCCAGATTCTACTCTCTCATTTCCCAGTAGTGGGAACATTAATTCCGAAGGTCTGCATCAAACACTTCCTCATGAAGGCTTTCTTCATGACAGTTCAGTCGATCTCGAAGTATCATCTTCACATGAGAGCCATGATAACCATATGTTTTAACACCCGAGATTTTTATGAGTAATATTTTGTTTTTATATCATCAAAGGAATATTTCACTACACACTTTCTTGGCTTACTTTACACGCAATCACGATCTTCCTCGATAGCTTGCGTCGTACGCAATACCGAGTTTCACTAAACAACGATATGCTATTAAAATATTATTAAAACTAGCCGTTATGAATAGTGTTAACTAAATTTTGAATTTTATAACATTATTATTCATCTTACACATTTCTAGAACATGTTATAAAAACAAAATAATTTTTTTGGGTAAAATAAGTATTTTTCAAAAAATGCAGTTTTGCCGCCTTTTGATGGTGCACCCACATTAAATCTAGTTTTTGACATGTTTATATGTTCAATTTGACAAAATAAAATTCTTCATTTGAATCGGGATATAAAAATTTACATTAGATAAAGTTTTGATATTTTTCCGATAACTTTCATATTTTAATGAATAGTAAAAACACGCTATATTTTAATTAAAAACAACTTTTTTCATCATAATATCTTATGTGGTTAAATTATAATATTGAATGGTTTTAAAGTATAAATAGAATATATTTTTACCATTTAATATAATGTATGTCATTAGCATTGATTTTACCTTGAATTCGTAGGTTAAATCAATTCAATCTTTTGCAATGTTTTAAAGAAAAACCCATTTTCTTTCGACAACGAGATTAATTTTAATTTAATTTCTGCATCTTTTGTGTATTGAATTTTGAAAAATGGATTACATATTTGGAATCAGTGGGTCCAAATTATGTTAATAAGCTACTTTTTATTTTTTGGGAATTATGAATAGTAATTATGGTAAATTTTATTTACCATAGTTAAATGTAAATCGGGTAATTAAGGGTAAATATAATATTTTAAAATTACCCTAACAAATGTCAAAATCCTATTGGATGACTAAAAGTCGACCCATATCACCTAAGGGTCGGATTAGATTCATTTAATTAAATTTTTTCAATGAAAATAATTTAATTATTATTAAAACCAAAGAATGTGACAACATGTCACTTTCTTAAATTATATAAGTATAATAATTTTAATCTAGTGATAAACTTCATGAAACTTCGAACATGAATAGTCTCCAGAAAGCTAATACAATTATCTAAATCATAGGAATTTATTTAGAATTTTTAGGGATTAAATAATTATCATTTATTATGATACAAAGATGATGCAGTAATTATCTTATTAATGAAATATTGACATAATTGATGTTATAAATACCCAAATAAATGTAATTTGAGACTTTTTATGAATTCCACTAATTTTCTAGGTTACTATGATATATTATTGTTGCTTTAATCAACTTGTTTCGAACATATAATTCTGTTATGACTTTCACAAAAATCATATATCAAATAGTGTCAAAATTGACACAAAATAGTTTTTAAATCAAATATTATATTACTAATTGTTATTTTATTCCTAAAAATCTAAGGTTCGGAAAAATGACTTAGATAAGGATATATATATTAATAATAAACAATTTAGGGTTCGTTTGGCATGTTATAGTAAGTGTATTAACCATATAGTGAAAGAAAACAAAAAGACACAGTAAAAGTAAAATTATTTAACTTAGAGTTAAATCTAATTGATAAGGTTAAAATAATACCCTAAACTTGTCTAAATCCTATTGGTTGATAGGATTTAGACCCATACCCACTTTAACTTCTAAATAATACCCTTTGGAACCATTATAAACCGATTTTGACTTTAATATAAAATAATATTTTGAGGTATTCCTAAGGTGCCCCTCTTCTCCCTTATAAAAGGGCACCTCCTCCCCCTCCTCCTCACACCAATTTGAGCACTCAAGCTCGGCCAACCCCTGAAATTTTCTCCTCTACACTTCCCTATAAAAATCTTAGAGGTCCTGGTCTTCTTCAAATACCAATCTTAGTTCCCTAAGTGGAGGATTCAAAGAGGCGTTCCAAAGAAGAGGTAATATCCGTTACCGATCTTTTCAATTTCTTTCTTCTTCAACTTCTTCTCCTTTAGTTGTTTCATGATAAAGTAATAACATCAGCATTACTTACATACTGATATGTTATTATAAATATGAAACAACCCTAATTCACCTTCTATCCATCCTACGGAAAAATGAAATCACCGCGCGTGCGTACGTACGGAATACCGTCTCCACGCCGTGGTGTAATCTATTTTCCACCACCACCTTACAAGGATGGGTATAATGGTGTAATGAGTAACTATTTATGATTATTATAAATTAATATTGATACTGAAATAATATATATATACTCCAATACAATTCCACGATCATAGGAACGATATCATCACTCGTGCGTACGTATGGAATACCGTCTCCACGATGTGATGCGACTCGTTCTACATGATCATCATTACATAGTAATTATATAAATGAATTGAATGAATAAATATGATATATGTTACACTAATACCATTCTGGATATAAGGTTTCTATAACCTTAAAAGAAGAATAAGAATTTATTCGGCAAAACACGCATAAGAACAAAAGGCAATAAGGACCAGAGTAACAAGTAACAATGAAATATTACTAACAAGAATCTAAGAATATGACCATATATGATATAATATAAATATGTATGATTCTGGAATAAGTCAATAACATTATTTAAACCATTATACAGGATCTTCGGACATGTACAAAGCAAATCGGACTTAAGGTAAGGGAAAATATCACAATCTCATTTTTATCCGAGATTGTTTATTCGTAAGTATTTACTGGGGTGTATTTTATCATCCACATCCATGTTTCATCAATATGTAATATTATTTCCATCCACCTAAAATTATTTAAATCCATTTTTACCCTTCGGTGAGTTTTTAGTAATATGTATGGAAGGAATCTTTTGTCGTTTTTCGTACGAGGTACTTTTTGACTTTTCCGACAAAAGTACGAAGAATGTTTTTTTTAACTTATACGGCATGAATGGATTTTTAAAACATTATTTTCAAGAAGATTCCTTTACAAGTTTTCAAGTTTATTTTTAATCATCTTCTTTTGTTTTAAAATCGTATGACATGTTATGAAAGGAAAAATATTTTTGAAGTAGAAAGGATATTTTCCTCAAGAATGGAGTTCAAGTATTTTATCAAAATTATTTTCCATCTAAGATAATAAAAGGGTTATGTTTTTATCCCTATTATAACATGGATTTGATTATGTTGTGATGGAAATATTTTTATGAATTCCTTTATCTTATATGAATTGTTTTATGATGTCATGTTGTTTAAGAATTCCATTTTTATTACATGGGTTACGCTATGATGTATGGTTTATGATTATGTGGCAAACATAAGAAAGGATTCATTATAAGATGGGTGGGACCTATATCTCCCTCCAATGCATTGGGTAAAGACTTTATATCTCATGAGATAGACATGGCTGGAACGGTAGGTTATACCGGTTCAGTGAAAGAGGACTGGAACGAGGGTGACTCGGTTCAGAAAGGGACTTTGTACACTAAGATAGTCTTGGCAATGAGTCATGACTAACAAGAAATGATTTTCCATGATTATGTGTGCATGCCACAAAGTTTCAAGTTTCATGTTATGATTATGTGGATCTCATTTTCACTTCTATGATTTGTTCCATGTTAAGATATTATGATCTCTTTGGCAGGTTATGATTTTCAAAAGATATGATATGATTTTTATTTCCTTTATTTTCCCTTGCTGAGCATTTGAGCTCACCCTTTTATGTTTTCTTTTCCCCAGGTCAGGAAGATGGATATTAAGTAGAATATGCTAAAAGGGACCCTAGATATGATGAAATAAATGGGAGACACTGTAGAAGATTTATGAACCAGTTGTTTATGTTTCCCAGTTTCTAAAGACACTATACCTGTACGGTCCTTTGTGGTTTTCTCATATGTTGTAATAAGTGTGCTTCAATTTTGAAGTATTAACAATGTATGTAAAGTATGGGTCGTTATAGTTGGTATCAGAGGAAAGGTATAGTCAACCTTTGGAAACTGGGATTCGAAAGCCTTAGTAAGAACCCTAAGGATAAGTCTAAGCATATAACACAATCTTAGTGTTTTAGAAATGGCCATGAATACCCTAGGATAAGACCTTAAGTGTGAAATTTTATACTTGATTATGTGGTTTTCCTATTATAATTAGTGTTTCTCACACTATTCTTCTTGGTTTTAGTCAATGGTTGGAACCCGAAGGAACCGTGTTAATGCGGAATGCAATGGGCAATGCAATGATTGTCCCCCTGAGCAACCAAACGATAAGGGATCTGGAATGCAAAATCTTGTAGCCATGCTCACACAACTTTCTCAAGCTATGAATCATGCAGGACTTCCAAGCGAGCAAAGGAAGGAGCAACATTCTGTTGAATCCTTCATGAGGCAGCGTCCACCTTCTTTCAGTGGGTCTACTGATCCATTAGTTGCTGAACAATGGATTAGTACTACTGAAAATATATTTTCAGTTCTTCAATGTTCTGAACATGATAAAGTCATCCTAGCAGTGTATCATTTGGAAGGAGATGGTGATCAATGGTGGAATCTTATTAAGAATACGAGGCAAAGGGATGAAATTGAGTCTATGGAATGGGACGAGTTCAAGAACTTATTTTTCAATAAGTACTTCCCTCGTATTCTCCAAACAAAGATGGAGAAAGAGTTTCTTGAACGGAAGCAGAGGGATGATGAATCTGTTGGCACCTATGAAGCAAATTTTACAAGACTTGCAAGGTACGCTTCTGGTATTATTATCCAACCTGAGAGTAAGATCGATCGATTCTTTAGTGGCTTAAAACCAAGTCTTCTAAGGGCGTTAGCCATAAGGGACTTCAATAGATACGAGGAAATCATTCGATGTGCTCTCAAAGTCGAGATGGATATTAGAGTAACCCATCAGTCACATGGGTTTGATAAGAAGAGGAAGATGGAATTCAAAGGAAAATCTAAAGAGCACACTGAAAAGAAGATGAGCTTTCCCTTATGCTCAAAGTGTGGAAAGAAACATGGAGGGAGTTGTCTTAAAGGGACAAGTAAATGTTTCAAATGTGGAAAGGAAGGTCATCGGGCATTTGAATGCCGCGATAATGGGAAGAAGATGTCTAATGATGAAAACAAAGGAAGGGCTACACAGAATGAACCTACTACACTTCAATGTTTCAAGTGCAAGGAGATGGGGCATTATGCCAATCAATGCCCAAATCCAAGGGTTGATGATGATGGTCGACGTCAACAAAATCTTAAGGCTAAATACAAAGGAAAGTCACATGAAATTTCTATCAGCGATGCGGAGTACGATAACGAAGTAGTGAAAGGTACACTTACCATCCACTCTAAAATAGCAAATGTTTTATTTGATTCTGGATCCACCCACTCTTTTATTTCTGAAAAATTTTCTAAGGGTATCACCGTACTACCTCAACAATTAGATGTTGATTTAGCTGTGACAACACCTAATGGCACAACAGTCGCATCAAAAGTTTATAATTCTTCTCCGATCGAAGTTTGTGGGAAAGTGCTTCCTTCAAATCTTGTGATCCTTCCTTTAGTGGAATTTGATGTGATTCTGGGCATGGATTGGCTTTCTCTACATGGAGCTAATATCAATTTCCAAAGAAGGGAAGTCACATTTCATATTCCAAATCAATCTACGATCGTCTATCAATGCAAGGATGAACATAACCTTCCAGTGGAAATTTCTTCCATCTTATGGGTATTGATTCCACTAAATGAAGGTTATTTATCTCAAATGGTTGGTGAGAAACTCACGATTAAGAATATTCCCATTGTACGGGAGTTTGATGATGTATTTCCGGAGGAATTACCGGGTCTTCCACCAAATCGTGAAGTTGAGTTTTCAATAGAACTCGTACCAGGTGCTTTGCCTATTTCAAAGACACCTTATAGAATGGACCCAATTGAGTTGCAGGAATTAAAGAAGCAACTCCAAGAGAATCTTGATAAGGGATTCATACGCCCTAGTGCATCACCTTGGGGAGCACCTGTTTTGTTTGTTAAGAAGAAAGATGGATCAATGAGACTCTGCATTGATTATCGAGAACTTAACGAGATCACTATCAAGAACAAATATCCTCTCCCACGCATTGATGACTTATTTGACCAACTACGCGGAGCTCAATACTTTTCCAAGATTGATCTTCATTCAGGGTATCATCAATTAAGGGTCAAAAGGGAGGATATACCAAAGACGGCTTTCCGTACAAGGTATGAACACTATGAATTTATAGTGATGCCATTTGGTCTTACTAATGCCCCTGCTATCTTCATGGATCTAATGAATAGAGTCTTTAGAGACTATCTTGATCAATTTGTGGTAGTCTTTATAGACGATATTCTTGTCTATTCAAAGAGCAAGGAAGAGCATGAAGATCACTTGAGAATTATATTGAAGACCCTGAGAAAGGAGAAGCTTTATGCCAAATTTACCAAGTGTGAATTTTGGCTTCAAAAAGTTGCATTTTTGGGTCACATAATCTCAAAAGAGGGGATATCTGTGGATCCAGCAAAAACAGAGTTTATCGAAAGATGGTTAAGACCAACAACAGTAACTGAGATCCGAAGTTTTCTTGGTTTGGCTGGATATTATCGACGTTTTGTAAAGGATTTTTCACGATTATCTAATCCACTCACCAAGTTGACTCGGAAAGGAGTTAAGTTTGTTTGGACAGAGGGATGTGAAGAGAATTTCAAGGAGTTGAAAAGAAGGTTATCCAGTGCACCTGTGCTCACACTTCCTTGTAGTGGAGAAAGGTTTGTGATCTATAGTGATGCATCCAAGAAGGGATTGGGGTGTGTTCTTATGCAAAATGATATGGTGATAGCTTATGCCTCACGACAGTTGAAAATCCATGAGCAAAATTACCCAACTCATGATTTGGAGTTGGCTGCGGTAATCTTTGCATTAAAGATTTGGAGGCATTACCTTTATGGTGAAAGGTGTGATATTTATACTGATCATAAAAGTTTAAAGTATATTTTCACACAAAAGGAGTTGAATATGCGTCAAAGAAGATGGTTGGAGCTGATTAAGGATTACGACTGCTGAATCCATTACCACCCTGGGAAAGCAAACAAGGTGGCAGATGCATTAAGTCGACAAGACCATGCTAGTTTATCCATGATGAGGATCACAAAGGATCCAATATTTATGGATTTACAAAGGATGGATCTTGGAATTATAATGGAAGGGGAAAAATCATATCTTTCTCAAATGAATGTTCAACCATCAATACATGTGAAGATTAAAGAGGCCCAGAAAGAAGATGTCGAGTTACAAAAGAAGGTGAGAAATGTTCCTGAATTCAACCTTGATTGTGATGGGATAATAAAGTTCAGGAATCAGGTTTGTGTTCCTCCCATCCCCGAATTAAAGAAGGAGCTGCTGGATGAGGCTCATAGTTCATCATTCTCTATTCATCCTGGAAGCACGAAGATGTATACGGACCTGAAAGAGTACTTCTGGTGGGATGGCATGAAAAGAGATGTTGCTGAATATGTCTCTCGATGCTTGGTTTGTCAACAAGTTAAAGCTGAGAGACAGAAGTCTAAGGGGATGTTACAACCATTACCCATACCCGAATGGAAATGGGAAAACATCACTATGGACTTTGTCACAGGACTTCCTAAAACATCCAAAGGCAATAATGCTATTTGGGTCATAGTTGATCGTCTTACAATGTCTGCACACTTCATTGCTATTAGAGAGGATTTCTCTCTAGATCAGCTTGCCAGGATATATGTAAAGGAAGTGGTAAGATTGCATGGAGTACCACTTTCTATTATATCTGATCGGGATTCGAGATTTACCTCAAAGTTCTGGCGAAGTCTTCAGCATACTCTGGATACAGAGTTGAGTTTCAGCACTGCTTATCATCCCTAGACAGACGGTCAGTCTGAGAGAACAATTCAAACCCTAGAAGATATGTTGAGAGCTTGCTCTATGGATTTCAAAGGAGGTTGGGATCAACACCTACCTTTGGTGGAATTTTCTTATAATAATAGATTTCACTCCAGTATTCAGATGGCTCCTTATGAAGCTCTCTATGGAAAGAAATGCAGGACTCCAACTTGCTGGGATGAAGTTGGGGAAAGAAAGATA
Organism: Viscum album; assembly: GCA_963277665.1. Taxonomy (NCBI): domain Eukaryota; kingdom Viridiplantae; phylum Streptophyta; class Magnoliopsida; order Santalales; family Viscaceae; genus Viscum; species Viscum album. The sequence goes on along the minus strand of OY728126.1, from coordinate 325,766,108 downwards.
TTAGGACCTGATCTCATTGATGAAATGGCAGAAAAGGTCAGATCTATTCAACAACACATTAGAGCAGCTCAGAGTCGACAGAAAAGTTATGCCGACAACCGAAGAAAAGACCTAGAGTTTGAAGTGGGCGATAAAGTGTTCTTACGAATATCTCCCTGGAAGAGGGTTATGAGATCTGGAAAGAAGGGGAAGTTGAGCCCTAGATATATCGGTCCTTTCGAAATACTGGATCGTGTTGGAAAGGTAGCTTACCGATTGGCGCTTCCACCGAATCTCTCTTAAGTTCACGATGTGTTCCATGTATCTCTCCTGAGAAAGTACATACCAGATCCTTCACATGTACTCAGCTCAGAAGTTGTACCGCTGGAGCAAGATCTTTCTTATGAAGAACAACCGATAGAGATTCTGGTCGTAGCGAAAAAGTCCTACGAAACAAGACCACTCGTTTGGTGAAAGTTTTATGGAGGAACCACCAACTTGAAGAAGCTACATGGGAGCTTGAGGATATGATGAGGGAGAAGTATCCTCATCTGTTTGTTACAAAGTGACGAATTTCGAGGGCGAAATTATTTTTAGGGGGGGTAGAATGTAACACCCGAGATTTTTATGAGTAATATTTTGTTTTTATATCATCAAAGGAATCTTTCACTACACACTTACTTGGCTTACTTTACACGCAGTCACGATCTTCCTCGATAGCTTGCGTCGTACGCAATACCAAGTTTCACTAAACAACGATATGCTATTAAAATATTATTAAAACTAGCCGTTATGAATAGTGTTAACTAAATTTTGAATTTTATAACATTATTATTCATCTTACACATTTCTAGAACATGTTATAAGAACAAAATAATTTTTTCGGTTAAAATAAGTATTTTTCAAAAAATGCAGTTTTGCCGCCTTTTGATGGCGCACCCACATTAAATCTAGTTTTTGACATGTTTATATGTTCAATTTGACAAAATAAAATTCTTCATTTGAATCAGGATATAAAAATTTACATTAGATAAATTTTTGATATTTTTCCGATAACTTTCATATTTTAATGAATAGTAAAAACACGCTATATTTTAATTAAAAACAACTTTTTTCATCATAATATATTATGTGGTTAAATTATAATATTGAATGGTTTTAAAGTATAAATAGAATATATTTTTACCATTTAATATAATGTATGTCATTAGCATTGATTTTACCATGAATTCGTAGGTTAAATCAATTCAATCTTTTGCAATGTTTTAAAGAAAAACCTGCTTTCTTTCAACAACGAGATTAATTTTAATTTAATTTCTGCATCTTTTGTGTATTGAATTTGGAAAAATGGATTACATATTTGGAATCAGTGGGTCCAAATTATGTTAATAAGCTACTTTTTATTTTTTGGGAATTATGAATAGTAATTATGGTAAATTTTACCATAGTTAAAGGTAAATCGGGTAATTAAGGGTAAATATAATATTTTAAAATTACCCTAACAAATGTCAAAATCCTATTGGATGACTAAAAGTCGACCCATATCACCTAAGGGTCGGATTAGATTCATTTAATTAAATTTTATCAATGAAAATAATTTTATTATTATTAAAACCAAAGAATGTGACAACATGTCACTTTCTTAAATTATATAAGTATAATAATTTTAATCTATTGATAAACTTCATGCAACTTCGAACATGAATAGTCTACAGAAATCTAATACAATTATCTAAATCATAGGAATTTATTTAAAATTTTTAGGGATTAAATAATTATCATTTATTATGATACAATGATGATGCAGTAATTATCTTATTAATGAAATATTGACATAATTGATGTTATAAATATCCAAATAAATGTAATTTGAGACTTTTTATGAATTACACTAATTTTCTAGGTTACTATGATATATTATTGTTGCTTTAATCAACTTGGTTCGAACATATAATTCTGTTATGACTTTCACAAAAATCATATATCAAATAGTGTCAAAATTGACACAAAATAGTTTTTAAATCAAATATTATATTACTAATTGTTATTTTATTCCTAAAAATGTAAGGTTCGGCCAAATGACTTAAATAAGGATATATATATTAATAATAAACAATTTGGGGTTCGTTTGGCATGTTATAGTAAGTGTATTAACCATATAGTGAAAGAAAACAAAAAGACACGGTAAAAGTAAAATTATTTAACTTAGAGTTAAATCTAATTGATAAGGTTAAAATAATACCCTAAACTTGTCTAAATCCTATTTTTTGATAGTATTTCGACCCATCCCCACTTTAACTTTGAAATAAGACCCTTTGGAACCATTATAAACCGATTTTGACTTTAATATAAAATAATATTTTGAGGTATTCCTAAGGTGCCCCTCTCCTCCCTTATAAAAGGGCACCTCCTCCCCCTCCTCCTCACACCAATTTGAGCACTCAAGCTCGGCCAACCCCTAAAATTTTCTCCTCTCCACTTCCCTAGAATAATCCTAGAGGTCCTGGTCTTCTTCAAATACCAATCTTAGTTCCCTAAGTGGAGGATTCAAAGAGGCGTTCCAAAGAAGAGGTAATATCTGTTACCGATCTTTTCAATTTCTTTCTTCTTAAACTTATTCTCCTTTAGTTGTTTCATGATAAAGTAATAACATCAGTATTACTTACATACTGATATGTTATTATAAATATGAAACAACCCTAATTCACCTTCTATCCATCCTACGGAAAAATGAAATCACCGCGCGTGCGTACGTACGGAATACCGTCTCCACGCCGTGGTGTAATCTATTTTCCACCACCACCTTACAAGGATGGGTATAATGGTGTAATGAGTAACTATTTATGATTATTATAAATTAATATTGATACTGAAATAATATATATATACTCCAATACAATTCCACGATCATAGGAACGATATCATCACTCGTGCGTACGTACGGAATACCGTCTCCACGATGTGATGCGACTCGTTCTACATGATCATCATTACATAGTAATTATATAAATGAATTGAATGAATAAATATGATATATGTTACACTAATACCATTCTGGATATAAGGTATCTATAACCTTAAAAGAAGAATAATAATTTATTCGGCAAAACACGCATAAGAACAAAAGGCAATAAAGACCTGAGTAACAAGTAATAATGAAATATTACTAACAAGAAGCTTAGAATATGACCATATATGATATCATATCAATATGTATGATTCTAGAATAAGTCAATAACATTATTAAAACCATTATACAGGAGCTTCGGACACGTACAAAGCAAATCGGACTTAAGGTAAGGGAAAATATCACAATCTCATTTTTATCCGAGATTGTTTATTCGTAAGTATTTACTGGGGTGTATTTTATCATCCACATCCATGTTTCGTCAATATGTAATATTATTTCCATCCACCTAAAATTATTTAAATCCATTTTTACCCTTCGGTGAGTTTTTAGTAATATGTATGGAAGGAATCTTTTGTCGTTTTTCATACGAGGTAATTTTTGACTTTTCTGACAAAAGTACGAAGAAGGTTTTTTTAACTTATACGGCATGAATGGATTTTTAAAACATTATTTCCAAGAAGCTTCCTTTACAAGTTTTCAAGTTTATTTTTAATCATCTTCTTTTGTTTTAAAGTCGTATGACATGTTATGAAAGGAAAAATGTTTTTGAAGTAGAAAGGATATTTTCCTCAAGAATGGAGTTCAAGTATTTTATCAAAATTATTTTCCATCTAAGATAATAAAAGGGTTCTGTTTTTATCCCTATTATAACATGGATTTTATTATGTTGTGATGGAAATATTTTTATGAATTCCTTTATCTTATATGAATTTTTTTATGATGTCATGTTGTTTAAGAATTCCATTTTTATTACATGGGTTACGCTATGATGTATGGTTTATGATTATGTGGCACACATAAGAAAGGATTCATTATAAGATGGGTGGGACCTATATCTCCCTCCAATGCATTGGGTAAAGACTTTATATCTCATGAGATAGACATGGCTGGAACGGTAGGTTATACCGGTTCAGTGAAACAGGACTGGAACGAGGGTGACTCGGTTCAGAAAGGGACTTTGTCTACTAAGATAGTCTTGGAAATGAGTCATGACTAACAAGAAATGATTTTCCATGATTATGTGTGCATGCCACAAAGTTTCAAGTTTCATGTTATGATTATGGGGATCTCATTTTCACTTCTATGATTTGTTCCATGTTAAGATATTATGATCTCTTTGGCAGGTTATGACTTTCAAAAGATATGATATGATTTTTATTTCCTTTATTTTCCCTTGCTGAGAATTTGAGCTCACCCTTTTATGTTTTCTTTTCCCCAGGTCAGGAAGATGGATATTAAGTAGAATATGCTAAAAGGGACCCTAGATATGATGAAATAAATGGGAGACACTGTAGAAGATTTATGAACTAGTTGTTTATGTTTCCCAGTTTCTAAAGACACTATACCTATATGGTCCTTTGTGGTTTTGTCATATGTTGTAATAAGTGTGCTTCAATTTTGAAGTATTAACAATGTTTGTAAAGTATGGGTCGTTATATATGTGTGTCCAGAAGACTAAGGATCAAGAGTTTTTCATCTTTTGATGTAACCCACCATGGTGGTCCTCCCCATGATGATGAATTTAGCTGCAAAAGTACTCTCTGCAGTAATAATTTTCATTGCCTGGAGAATTCTTCAAAGGACAATGCAGTGACGAGAAATCCCTCTTATCTTGAGGCACTTGAAAATGTGAAGCCAGTCATGTCTGATGCTTTACCATTAGTAGGTGAAATAATTTCTCACTTAGAAGATAACCGGGGGTGTAAGTCATTCTCCGAACTACCCCTCGGCCATTCATCTTCTAGTTTGATAAGTGAATTCTCTACCGATCTTGTTGAATCTATTAAAGCAACAATGAAACACCAGCTCTGGTCTAATCAGGTAGAAGAATCTTCATTTAATGATTAATAGGAAGTGCTGAATATGAGAAAACAACTGGAGAAAGGTGAAGTGCCAGTCATGTTTTGGCCTTTGGCTAACTCTCAGTATGAGATTCCAGAGATGTTGACAGAAGATTGTATTCAAGATATTCATCTCAACATGTGGAAAACTATTTGTCAATTGAAAAAGAAAATATTATCTTATGATGAATATGAAAATCATGTTAAGATAATAGAAGGGTTGAAATTCCAAATTGATTTGGCATCTCTCTCAGTTTCTCGATATCTGAAGGCTAAATAGAAGTAGAGAGCCCTTCAGCATTCATGCCTTGGCGTACTAAGAAGATTGCTCTAATTAATTTCCAATGCCCCATTTGGAATTCATATTAGGGGATGGGGTGTTCATAGAGTAATACATTTCACTGTACTCTCCAGCCACCAAAGCCCGCAAAAAATGGTCTCATGCAATGTTATTGCCCATGGCCGGCCACAGCCAATTGGCTTTGTTTGTAATCAAAGGCTCACTCAAGAACAAGCCTCAACTAGTTCTTCTCAAAATCAGGCATATAAAGAACAAGTTATTGAATTACTCTTGTATCAGGAAAATGAGAATATCGAACAGGCTTCTCATTTAGAGCGTGCACATCATCAAGTGATAGAAGTGTCAAAAATTATCCAACGTTCATTTGAACTGGGTGATTTGAGTGGATGTAGGTTGATGCATCCAGCTAATTTCCGGACTAAAGTCCGCAAGATCAGGAGATCTTTTAAGAAAGTCTCAGATGTAGCATCTCAAGAACCACCCCAGCTTGCCAGACTGGGGACTCTTTTAGCCCAACCCTCAGAATCAAAAAATAAGATTCGAGGAGTTGAGCAGGAATAGCAGGAAAAGCCCCATTCCATAGGATTGGGGACCTTTTCAAATCCTCAATCTCTTCCTCAGAGAAAGTCAGTCTTCTCTCGATTAGGGAAAAATCCACAAGAGGAACAAAGAGCCGAATTATCAGGAGATTCCCTCCAAATTACGGTTCGTCAAGAAGTTCCTGAGGGGTCAAATCAACAAAAGGAAATGTCTCATCAAGGACATAGAAGAAGACAATATCGCAGAAACACTGATAGAAGGGATGCAATGCATTATGCATCAATTAATGTCATCAATGCCGTTGTTGTTGATCCCCCAGATGAGGCTCACTCAGAGGGATCAGATGATGAAGTTCCTGCTCAAGAGGTTGTGCACACGGAATCCAATGAAGAAGGTTTTCCTACAAGAAACCAAAGGCTTACCCAAAATTTGGGTATTCCTTCAAATAATCAACTTCCCCCTCTCTGAAAGGCGTCCAACAAGGGGAAAAGAAAGAATCAGGTTACGTCCCACCCTTCCTTTGGAGAAGGCCAATCGCTCTCATTAGAGAAAATATTTGCACAACAGGAGGAGGGAATGGAGGAATTAAAGAGGTTGAATGCATAAATACTTCAAGGTAGTATTCCTTCTAAGCATTCTGGATTCAGTCAGCCAAGGGAATTTGTTGTAGATTCTAATATGGATCAAGAGTATCCTCCTTTACCAGTACACCCTCATAGGTCTAGTCCTATGGGTCATGTGCAGCAACAATTGGTGGTGCAACCATCAATTGCAGTACCAACCACCACACCTGTCCAGGCTCCAGCGGTTGCACCTGCTCAAGTCCAAGCTCAACCGGATGTTTCTCAAAAGTTAATAACTACTATTGAGTCATTAACAACTCGGTTGGACGCTATAGAGGGAAACCGAGATCAAATTCAACCAGAAAAGAGATCTTACCCTGAATGGGATGATGCAATTCCTCCCCCATCAAAATTTTCAAGTACCACATTCTGAATCTTTAATGGTTCGAGAGACCTAGAGAAACACTTAACACGTTTTGTTTCTTGTTACGATCCTATGATGGGAACCCCTCAGCAACATGAAGCAGTTAAGCTTAGGTGTTTTGTACAGTCATTACAAGGGCCTACTTTTGTATGGTATACAAGCTTTCAATCCCGGTCAATTACTATATGGGAGGATCTACGTCAGCGATTCCTTCTTTAATTCAGCTCAACTTTGCCAAAGACAATAGTTTTTGATCTTACAAATTGTAAGAAAAGGGAGAATGAAAGGGTTTCAGATTTCATTGCTCACTAGAAGGGATTAACATATTCCCTGAGCTTAGCACTCCCTCAAGAAAAGTTGTTGCCAATCTATATGAAAAATCTACATGATGAATTATGCACACCATTGATCCTTGTGAAATACACAGGAGGGTTTTGAGACCTTACTTCGATCGCTCAACATATTGAAAACTCACTTACGAAGACTAAGAATAAAACTCGTGTAATTCCATCAGCTCCAGGAAGGAGAATGGGTAAAGTAGAGACTGCTATAGTGACGCTTAAACAAGCACATGTACCTGCTTCTACTTCAAAACCTTCATATTATCAAAGTGCTCCACCTCCTGAGCATCAACAACAGATGTGGTTTCGTCAAGATGATCAAAGAGATCAAAGACGGGAAATATTTGAGGATCTAAAGAGCAAAGTTTATTCTTTCTGAAATGAACAAGTTCATGGTTACTTCATTTCTTCTATGGAAAATAATTTGGTTCAATTGACAAGGCCCAAAAGGCCAAATAATGAAGTAGATGAAGATTGTCCCAACTATTTCCCATTTCATCAGATGTTGGGGCATCCCATTTATGAGTGTTTTATCTTCAAAGACCTCATACAAAAAATGGTGGACTCGGGACAAGTCAAATTGAAAGGTTCTTCAGCAAAGGTAGCATGTGTTACTACTACAAATCCAGAGGAAGAAAGCGAGTGTCAAGAAGTAAAAAGCAAAAATGAGCAGAAATATAATGATTGGATTGTCAGAAAAATGATCAACCGAACTCATGACATTTTTTGAACGCAATTAAAGAAACCAATTGTGCCTTCTGCTACAAATGCCACAACAAAACCCTCTTCATCAGAGGGAAAATCCTCGAAGAAACGGAATAATTCAAAGAAAGAGAAACAATCAGAAGAAGATGAAATCATGTCAAAGCCCAAGTTGTCTTTGACTCTGGAAGATTTTATTCCATCTACTTCAAAGCCATGGGAACCATCCCACCAAACGGCACAACCTAAATTGGCTAATCAAGTCGAGTCTTCCTCAGAATAAGAATTGATCTTTTGTTATGTTAACATGATTCACTTAACAGATCCATATGCCAGCCACAGTTTCGATTTTAATGAGACTGAGTTCCCTGTATCAAACAGAGGAATTATAGGAAGTTCTAGAGGTCTGGGATATAGAGGAATATGTGGATATACCAGAAGCCACTATTCTAATCCTATCCCTGCTAGAACTATGTACGCAGCAGAAACTCATGGAAGATCCCTTCAGCGGGATCAACAAGAACAATAAAATTCTTCCACCAATAGTAGATTCAGTCTTGGTACAATTATTCTAGAGGATCAGTTAGAGGTTTCACATTCTTCCTCTCAACAAACAAATAGACCTAATTGGTCTAATTTTCGAAAGCTAGGAGTATTTCCAACTCCTACCCCGATTCAAGAGGCATCTACTTCCAAAGCATCAACTTCTAAGGCACCTACAAAACCACATGTTCCTATTGGAAAACACAGAACTTTGGATCAAAAAATATGATTTATTGAAACATTTGGCCATGTACCAGCCAATTTATCAATTCTGGATGCCTTGAATCTATCCAAGGATCTTTAGGAGGCACTCATTGAGGCTTTTTCAAGTCCTCGGGAATTCGAAACTGAAATTGTTGCGGATGAAGTCTACCATGTTGAGAATGGTCTTACAGAATGCCATGAAGTGATATCTTTCATAGATGAAGTTGAAGATGATTTTGTTCATGGACATACTAGACCTTTGTATTTATCTGGAAAGTTCAATGGTGTAGACATCCAAAGAGTTTTCATTGATAATGGTTTAGGGGTCAACCTCATCCCCATTCGTACACTTCGTCGATTGGACCTCATAGAATCTGATTTATATCCTTCTACTTTGATGTTATAAGGATATGATAAAAATGAACAAGAACCACTGGGCGAGATTACACTCAGAACTCAGTTTGGGGATCTTGTATCCAATTCAGATTTCATGGTTTTTTATCATGATATAGCCTTCAATGTTTTGCTTGGAAGACCTTGGCTACATCAACATGCAGTTATCCCTTCATCATACCATCAATAACTCAAATATTGTTTCGATGGTCAAATTGGGACATTGTATGGTGATAAGGCCCCATTCAAGACATGTGAATCTCAATACATTGAGGCGGAATTCTATCACATGAAGGGAAAGTAAAAATCCACAGAAAAGGAGGTTACCAAAGTTAATGATCCATATGGTTTGGAAAAGATTCCAGTAAACCCATTCACACATGTGAGTACAGATTACATGTTTCCTCTTAGTCAAATTGATAGGATAGACCCAAATCCAAGTACTCTTATGGAAACTTCCATAATGTCAATTACGACAATCAAGTCAGACAGCATGGGAGAAAGTGGTGATTTACCAAGCAATGAGGAATGCTCAAATGGAGATGTCTTCATTTCATCCGCAAAAATCCAGCAAGTCTATACTTCGCCAACCAAACCAGAAGAAGTTATAGCAATGTCAGAGGTGAACGATGATGTTGATTCTCAATCCATAATCTCCTCTTTATTACCCAAGGAATACCCTTCGTCATCAATAGGGTTAGAAATGGAATCCTCTTCTTCAAGATGTTCAAATTTTAACGTCTCTCTTGATCATGAAAATTCTGCTTCATCATCTACTATGCAAGTATAAATAGAAGAAGTAACACATGTTGAATAAGAAGAGGAAGATCTCAGAGATGCTCCTCCAGCATTTGAAGAGTGTATCTCCACCACTGTGGATGAACTCAGATAAATAAATCTGGGTACAAAAGAAGATCCATGCCCCACTTTAATTAGTGAGGCCATGACTCTTGAAGAGCAAGAAATGTATATTTTATTTTTAAAGCAAAATTGAGATATATTTTCTTGGAATTATATAGAAATTCCAGGGCTTTATCCTGATGTTGCTACTCATCGTTTGGGTTTTCCAGAAGAACATCGAGGATTCAAGCAAGCCTCAAGAATAACACACCCAAATTATGCTTCAAAAATTGAAGCTAAAGTGGATAAGCTTATCAAAGATAACTTCATCAGATAAGTTCAACATCCCAAATGGTTGGCTAATATTGTCCCTGTGAAAAATAAGAATGGAAAAATTAGAGTTTTCATTGATTTCAGAGATCTTAATCGGCATTGTCCTAAGGATGATTTTACAGTTCCGATTACAGAACTCTTAATTGATGCAACAGCTGGCTATGAAGCACTTTCCTTCATGGATGGATATTCTGGATATAATCAAATCCGAATGGCTCCAGAAGATGAAGAATCTACAGCTTTTAGAGCCCCTCAGGATGTGTTTTTCTATTGGGTAATGCCCTTTTTCCTAAAGAATGCAGGCGCAATATATCAGCGTGCCATGCACCATATCTTGAAACCCTTTTTAGGGAAATTTTTTGAATGTTATGTGGATGATTTAGTGGTTAAATCCAGACAAATTCCTAATCACTTGGATGATTTGGAAGTCATATTCCACAAACTTTGGAAACATAATTTGAAGATGAACCCCTTGAAATGTGATTTTGGGGTAACCTCAGGAAAATTTCTCAGCTTTGTTGTGCACCATCGTGGTATCAAAGTCGATCCTAAGAAGAAAAAATCAATCCTTGGTATGTCACCTCTTTGAAATTTGAAATAATTGAGAGGACAACAAGGAAACTTGGCCTATATTCGGTGTTTCATCGCCAATTTGGCAGGAAAATTTTACCCTTAACCAAATTGATGAAGAAGGGAGTCACATACCAGTGGACTGAAGAATGTCAAGAAGAATTCAATATTCTCAAGAAGTATCTCTTGATCCCACCAGTATTGATGCCACCTGTTGAAGTAAGACCACTTATTCTTTACGTGACAGCCTTAGAGCTATCATTGGGAGCCTTCCTTGCCCAAAAGAACGATTCATGGAATGAAAACAGCCTTTACTATCTCAGTCGGACTATGATTGAAGCAGAAACCTGATATTCTAGTATTGAAAATTGCTACCTAGAGTTAATCTTTGCAGTTCAAAAGTTGAGACACTACCTGCAATATCATGAGGTACATTTGGTATCTCACAATAACCCGCTCAAATTCATACATAGTCGTCCAATTCTTACAGGATGTCTGGAAAGGTGGGCAGTTATTTTGCAGCAATTTGATATCAAATATGTGTCTCAAAAGGCAATATAGGTCCAAGCTCTGGCTGATTTCCTTGTTGAACACCCTTCAGTAGAAGATACATCTTCATATATTGAATTTCTTGATGAGGAAGTATTCTCTATTCAAGATAGTCTTTAAACATGGGAAGTGCACTTTGATGGTGCTTCCAAAAGTCCAACAGGGAAGAAAATGGAAGATTCTAAACTCAACAAAGTTGGGTTAGGAATTGTGCTCATTTCTCCAAAAAAGTTAGTGCTACCCTATTCCTTCTCATTGTTGCGAGGCAGTACAAATAATGAAGTAGAATACCAATCTCTCATCACAGGATTGGAGTTAGCGCTTCAGGCACAAGTGAATCACTTAAAAGTGAAAGGTGATCTAGACCTAGTAGTCAAACAAGTCAATGGGGATTATGAAATCAGAAAAGAAGAGTTAATCCATTTGTATGATTGCGTCAGAGAGTTAATGGAGGAGTTTCCTTTGGAACCGACATTTTCTCATGTCCCATGATCACAAAATGCCCAATCTGATGCACTGGCTAATATAGCCACAACTCTGGCAGATCCAAATCGGGACGAGACAATCATCAGTATTGCCCACTGTCATACAATTTCACCTTATGTTCAAACCAGAATAGAGGAAATCAATGAAATTTTTCCCATCTCTGAACCATATGGTCATACTACAGGATGGATGACACCTATCAAAAAGTACCTTCAAAATGGAACACTCCCACCTGATAGAACCGGGAAAGAACAAATCTGGCGATGTGTGGTCAATTTCACTCTTTATGATAGCCCAGATCACCTAGAGAAAATTCTCTACAAAAGAGGTTTTGATGGAATTCTCTTCGGATGCATTCATGGTGAAGAGACAATGGCTGTCATGAAAGAAGTGCATGCAGGAGTCTGTGGTGCCCATCAATCCAGACATAGACTATCTGATCAAATTCGAAGGTTTAGATACTTTTGGCCTTTAATGATACAAGATTGTGTTGATTTCACCAAGAAGTTTCATTCTTGCCAAGTACATTCCAACTTCATTTATCAACCCCCAGAGTTGCTTCATACAGCTAAATACTCATGGCCATTTTCCACATGGGGAATGGATGTAGTAGGACCTTATCCTTCAGCTACATCCAAGCAATAAGTACATTCTTACTACTACTGACTTCTTTTCCAAATGGGCAGAGGCAATACCTCTCAAAGAAGTTGGTTATAAAAGCATTGTTAGCTTCATCATGTCTAACATCATTACCAGATTTGGTGTCCCTCATACCATATTGACGGACAATGGCACCAACTTCTATTCATCCGAGGTAAGAAAGTTGTATCAAGAATACCACATCAAATCCAACCATTCCTCTTGGTATCATGCAGTGACCAATGGAAAAATAGAAGCCTTCAACATGACTCTTTCAAACATACTACAAAATATGGTGGATAAAGATAAGAAGTCATGGCTTGATAAACTTTTTCATGCTTTATGGGATTATTGAACCACCACTTCCACTGCAACACGGTCAACTCCATATTCATTGGTATATGGAATAGAAGCAATCTTGTCCATTGAGGTTCAATTACCCTCACTCAGGGTAGCCATTTGTGATCAATCATCTACAGATGAACAATCTCAAAAGCAATTGTATAACGACCCATACTTTACATACATTGTTAATACTTCAAAATTGAAGCACACTTATTACAACATATGACAAAACCACAAAGGACCGTATAGGTATAGTGTCTTTAGAAACTGGGAAACATAAACAACTGGTTCATAAATCTTCTACAGTGTCTCCCATTTATTTCATCATATCTAGGATCCCTTTTAGCATATTCTAATTAATATCCATCTTCCTGACCTGGGGAAAAGAAAACATAAAAGGGTGAGCTCAAATGCTCAGCAAGGGCAAATAAAGGAAATAAAAATCATATCATATCTTTTGAAAATCATAAACTGCCAAAGAGATCATAATATCTTAACATGGAACAAATCATAGAAGTGAAAATGAGATCCCCATAATCATAACATGAAACTTGAAACTTTGTGGCATGCACACATAATCATGGAAAATCATTTCTTGTTAGTCATGACTCATTGCCAAGACTATCTTAGTGGACAAAGTCCCTTTCTGAACCGAGTCACCCTCGTTCCAGTCCTGTTTCACTGAACCGGTATAACCTACCGTTCCAGCCATGTCTATCTCATGAGATATAAAGTCTTTACCCAAGGCATTGGAGGGAGATATAGGTCCCACCCATCTTATAATGAATCCTTTCTTATGTGTGCCACATAATCATAAACCATACATCATAGCGTAACACATGTAATAAAAATGGAATTCTTAAACAACATGACATCATAAAACAATTCATATAAGATAAAGGAATTCATAAAAATATTTCCATCACAACATAATCAAATCCATGTTATAATAGGGATAAAAACAGAACCCTTTTATTATCTTAGATGGAAAATAATTTTGATAAAATACTTGAACTCCATTCTTGAGGAAAATATCCTTTCTACTTCAAAAATATTTTTCCTTTCATAACATGTCATACGATTTTAAAACAAAAGAAGATGATTAAAAATAAACTTGAAAACTTGTAAAGGAATCTTCTTGAAAATAATGTTTTAAAAATCCATTCATGCCGTATAAGTTAAAAAAAACATTCTTCGTACTTTTGTCGGAAAAGTCAAAAAGTACCTCGTACGAAAAACGACAAAAGATTCCTTCCATACATATTACTAAAAACTCACCGAAGGGTAAAAATGGATTTAAATAATTTTAGGTGGATGGAAATAATATTACATATTGATGAAACATGGATGTGGATGATAAAATACACCCCAGTAAATACTTACGAATAAACAATCTCGGATAAAAATGAGATTGTGATATTTTCCCTTACCTTAAGTCCGATTTGCTTTGTACATGTCCGAAGATCCTGTATAATGGTTTAAATAATGTTATTGACTTATTCCAGAATCATACATATTTATATGATATCATATATGGTCATATTCTTAGATTCTTGTTAGTAATATTTCATTGTTACTTGTTACTCGGGTCCTTATTGCCTTTTGTTCTTATGCGTGTTTTGCCGAATAAATTCTTATTCTTCTTTTAAGGTTATAGAAACCTTATATCCAGAATGGTATTAGTGTAACATATATCATATTTATTCATTCAATTCATTTATATAATTACTATGTAATGATGATCATGTAGAACGAGTCGCATCACATCGTGGAGACGGTATTCCGTACGTACGCACGAGTGATGATATCGTTCCTATGATCGTGGAATTGTATTGGAGTATATATATATTATTTCAGTATCAATATTAATTTATAATAATCATAAATAGTTACTCATTACACCATTATACCCATCCTTGTAAGGTGGTGGTGGAAAATAGATTACACCACGGCGTGGAGACGGTATTCCGTACGTACGCACGCGCGGTGATTTCATTTTTCCGTAGGATGGATAGAAGGTGAATTAGGGTTGTTTCATATTTATAATAACATATCAGTATGTAAGTAATGCTGATGTTATTACTTTATCATGAAACAACTAAAGGAGAAGAAGTTGAAGAAGAAAGAAATTGAAAAGATCGGTAACGGATATTACCTCTTCTTTGGAACGCCTCTTTGAATCCTCCACTTAGGGAACTAAGATTGGTATTTGAAGAAGACCAGGACCTCTAAGATTTTTATAGGGAAGTGTAGAGGAGAAAATTTCAGGGGTTGGCCGAGCTTGAGTGCTCAAATTGGTGTGAGGAGGAGGGGGAGGAGGTGCCCTTTTATAAGGGAGAAGAGGGGCACCTTAGGAATACCTCAAAATATTATTTTATATTAAAGTCAAAATCGGTTTATAATGGTTCCAAAGGGTATTATTTAGAAGTTAAAGTGGGTATGGGTCTAAATCCTATCAACCAATAGGATTTAGACAAGTTTAGGGTATTATTTTAACCTTATCAATTAGATTTAACTCTAAGTTAAATAATTTTACTTTTACTGTGTCTTTTTGTTTTCTTTCACTATATGGTTAATACACTTACTATAACATGCCAAACGAACCCTAAATTGTTTATTATTAATATATATATCCTTATCTAAGTCATTTTTCCGAACCTTAGATTTTTAGGAATAAAATAACAATTAGTAATATAATATTTGATTTAAAAACTATTTTGTGTCAATTTTGACACTATTTGATATATGATTTTTGTGAAAGTCATAACAGAATTATATGTTCAAAACAAGTTGATTAAAGCAACAATAATATATCATAGTAACCTAGAAAATTAGTGGAATTCATAAAAAGTCTCAAATTACATTTATTTGGGTATTTATAACATCAATTATGTCAATACTTCATTAATAAGATAATTACTGCATCATCTTTGTATCATAATAAATGATAATTATTTAATCCCTAAAAATTCTAAATAAATTCCTATGATTTAGATAATTGTATTAGCTTTCTGGAGACTATTAATGTTCAAAGTTTCATGAAGTTTATCACTAGATTAAAATTATTATACTTATATAATTTAAGAAAGTGACATGTTGTCACATTCTTTGGTTTTAATAATAATTAAATTATTTTCATTGAAAAAATTTAATTAAATGAATCTAATCCGACCCTTAGGTGATATGGGTCGACTTTTAGTCATCCAATAGGATTTTGACATTTGTTAGGGTAATTTTAAAATATTATATTTACCCTTAATTACCCGATTTACATTTAACTATGGTAAATAAAATTTACCATAATTACTATTCATAATTCCCAAAAAATAAAAAGTAGCTTATTAACATAATTTGGACCCACTGATTCCAAATATGTAATCCATTTTTCCAAATTCAATACACAAAAGATGCAGAAATTAAATTAAAATTAATCCCGTTGTCGAAAGAAAACGGGTTTTTCTTTAAAACATTGCAAAAGATTGAATTGATTTAACCTACGAATTCAAGGTAAAATCAATGCTAATGACATACATTATATTAAATGGTAAAAATATATTCTATTTATACTTTAAAACCATTAAATATTATAATTTAACCACATAAAATATTATGATGAAAAAAGTTGTTTTTAATTAAAATATAGCGTGTTTTTACTATTCATTAAAATATGAAAGTTATCGGAAAAATATCAAAACTTTATCTAATGTAAATTTTTATATCCTGATTCAAATGAAGAATTTTATTTTGTCAAATTGAACATATAAACATGTCAAAAACTAGATTTAATGTGGGTGCGCCATCAAAAGGCGGCAAAACTGCATTTTTTGAAAAATACTTATTTTACCCGAAAAAATTATTTTGTTCTTATAACATGTTCTAGAAATGTGTAAGATGAATAATAATGTTATAAAATTCAAAATTTAGTTAACACTATTCATAACGTCTAGTTTTAATAATATTTTAATAGCATATCGTTGTTTAGTGAAACTCGGTATTGCGTACGACGCAAGCTATCGAGGAAGATCGTGATTGCATGTAAAGTAAGCCAAGCAAGTGTGTAGTGAAAGATTCCTTTGATGATATAAAAACAAAATATTACTCATAAAAATCTCGGGTGTTACATTCTACCCCCTTTAAAAAGAATTTCGCCCCCGAAATTCGTCACTTTGTAACAAACAGATGAGGATACTTCTCCCTCATCATATCATCAAGCTCCCATGTAGCTTCTTCAAGTTGGTGGTTCCTCCATAAAACTTTCACCAAACGAGTGGTCTTGTTTCGTAGGACTTTTTCGCTACGATCCAGAATCTCTATCAGCTGTTCTTCATAAGAACGATCTTGCTCCAGCGGTACAACTTCTGAGCTGAGTACATGTGAAGGATCTGGTATGTACTTTCTCAGGAGAGATACATGGAACACATCGTGAACTTGAGATAGATTCGGTGGAAGCGCCAATCAGTAAGCTACCTTTCCAACACGATCCAGTATTTCGAAAGGACCGATATATCTAGGGCTCAACTTCCCCTTCTTTCCAAATCTCATAACCCTCTTCCAGGGAGATATTCGTAAGAACACTTTATCGCCCACTTCAAACTCTAGGTCTTTTCTTCGGTTGTCGGCATAACTTTTCTGTCGACTCTGAGCTGCTCAAATGTGTTGTTGAATAGACCTGACCTTTTCTACCATTTCATCAATGAGATCAGGTCCTAATAGCTTTCTTTCCCCAACTTCATCCCAGCAAGTTGGAGTCCTGCATTTCTTTCCATAGAGAGCTTCATAAGGAGCCATCTGAATACTGGAGTGAAAGCTATTATTATAAGAAAATTCCACCAAAGGTAGGTGTTGATCCCAACCTCCTTTGAAATCCATAGAGCAAGCTCTCAACATATCTTCTAGGGTTTGAATTGTTCTTTCAGACTGACCTTCTGTCTGGGGATGATAAGCAGTGCTGAAACTCAACTCTGTATCCAGAGTATGCTGAAGACTTCGCCAGAACTTCGAGGTAAATCTCGGATCCCGATCAGATATAATAGAAAGTGGTACTCCATGCAATATTACCACTTCCTTTACATATATCATGGAAAGCTGATCTAGAGAGAAATCCTCTCTAATAGCAATGAAGTGTGCAGACTTTGTAAGACGATCAACTATGACCCAAATAGCATTATTGCCTTTGGATGTTTTAGGAAGTCCTGTGACAAAGTCCATAGTGATGTTTTCCCATTTCCATTCGGGTATGGGTAATGGTTGTAACATCCCCTTAGACTTCTGTCTCTCAGCTTTAACTTGTTGACAAACCAAGCATCGAGAGACATATTCAGCAACATCTCTTTTCATGCCATCCCACCAGAAGTACTCCTTCAGGTCCCTATACATCTTCGTGCTTCCAGGATGAATAGAGAATGATGAACTATGAGCCTCATCCAGCAGCTCCTTCTTTAATTCGGGGATGGGAGGAACACAAACCCGATTCCTGAACTTTATTATCCCATCACAATCAAGGTTGAATTTAGGAACATTTCTCACCTTCTTTTGTAACTCGACATCTTCTTTCTGTGCCTCTTTAATCTTCACATGTATTGATGGTTGAACATTCATTTGAGAAAGATATGATTTTCCCCTTCCATTATAATTCCAAGATCCATCCTTTGTAAATCCATAAATATTGGATCCTTTGTGATCCTCATCATGGATAAACTAGCATGGTCTTGTCGACTTAATGCATCTGCCACCTTGTTTGCTTTCCCAGGGTGGTAATGGATTGAGCAGTCGTAATCCTTAATCATCTCCAACCATCTTCTTTGATGCATATTCAACTCCTTTTGTGTGAAAATATACTTTAAACTTTTATAATCAGTATAAATATCACACCTTTCACCATAAAGGTAATGCCTCCAAATCTTTAATGCAAAGATTACCGCAGCCAACTCCAAATCATGAGTTGGGTAATTTTTCTCATGGATTTTCACTGTCGTGAGGCATAAGCTATCACCATATCATTTTGCATAAGAACACACCCCAATCCATTCTTGGATGCATCACTGTAGATCACAAACCTTTCTCCACTACAAGGCAGTGTGAGCACAGGTGCACTGGATAACCTTCTTTTCAACTCCTTGAAATTCTCTTCACATTCCTCTGTCCAAACAAACTTAACTCCTTTCCGAGTTAACTTGGTGAGTGGATTAGATAATCGTGAAAAATCCTTTACAAAACGTCGATAATATCCATCCAAACCAAGAAAACTTCGGATCTCAGTTACTGTTGTTGGTCTTGACCATCTTTCAATAACCTCTGTTTTTGCTGGATCCACAGATATCCCCTCTTTTGAGATTATGTGACCCAAAAATGCAACTTTTTGAAGCCAAAATTCACACTTGGTAAATTTGGCATAAAGCTTCTCCTTTCTCAGGGTCTTCAATATAATTCTCAAGTGATCTTCATGCTCTTCCTTGCTCTTTGAATAGATAAGAATATATTCTATAAAGACTACCACAAATTGATCAAGATAGTCTCTAAAGACTCTATTCATTAGATCCATGAAGATAGCAGGGGCATTAGTAAGACCAAGTGGCATCACTATAAATTCATTGTGTCCATACCTTGTACGGAAAGTCGTCTTTGGTATATCCTCCCTTTTGACCCTTAATTGATGATACCCTGAACGAAGATCAATCTTGGAAAAGTATTGAGCTCCGCGTAGTTGGTCAAATAAGTCATCAATGCGTGGGAGAGGATATTTGTTCTTGATAGTGATCTTGTTAAGTTCTCGATAATCAATGCAGAGTCTCATTGATCCATCTTTCTTCTTAACAAATAAAACAGGTGCTCCCCAAGGTGACACACTAGGGAGTATGAATCCCTTATCAAGATTCTATTGGAGTTGCTTCTTCAATTCCTGCAACTCAATTGGGGCCATTCTATAAGGTGTCTTTGAAATTGGCGAAGCACCTGGTACGAGTTCTATTGAAAACTCAACTTCACGATTTGGTGGAAGACCCGTTAATTCCTCTGGAAAGACATCATCAAACTCCCGTACAATGGGCATATTCTTAATCATGAGTTTCTCACCAACCATTTGAAATAAATAACCTTCATTTAGTGGAATCAATACCCATAAGATGGAAGAAATTTCCACTGGAAGGTTATGTTCATCCTTGCATTGATAAACGATCGTAGATTGATCTGGAATATGAAATGTGACTTCCCTTCTTTGGCAATTGATATGAGCTCCATGTAGAGAAAGCCAATCCATGCCAAGAATCACATCAAATTCCACTAAAGGAAGGATCACAAGATTTGCAGGAAGCACTTTCCCACAAACTTCGATCGGAGAAGAATTATAAACTTTTGATGCGACTGTTGTGCCATTAGGTGTTGTCACAGCTAACTCAACGTCTAATTGTTGAGGTAATACGGTGATACCCTTAGAAAATTTTTCAGAAATAAAAGAGTGGGTGGATCCAGAATCAAATAAAACATTTTCTACTTTAGAGTGGATGGTATGTGTACCTTTCACCACTTCGTTATCGTACTCCACATCGCTGATAGAAATTGCATGTGACTTTCCTTTGTCTTTAGCCTTAAGATTTTGTTGACGTCGACCATCATCATCAACCCTTGGATTTGGGCATTGATTGGCATAATTCCCCATCTCCTTGCACTTGAAACATTGAAGTGTAGTGGGTTCATTCTGTGTATCCCTTCCTTTGTTTGCATCATTATACATCTTCTTCCCATTATCGCGGCATTCAAATGCCCGATGACCTTCCTTTCCACATTTGAAACATTTACTTGTCCCTTTAAGACAACTCCCTCCATGTTTCTTTCCACACTTTGAGCATAAGGGAAAGCTCATCTTCTTT
Source organism: Viscum album (assembly GCA_963277665.1). Taxonomy (NCBI): domain Eukaryota; kingdom Viridiplantae; phylum Streptophyta; class Magnoliopsida; order Santalales; family Viscaceae; genus Viscum; species Viscum album. Next base: position 325,745,520 of record OY728126.1, on the reverse strand, counting down.
TCAGTGTGCTCTTTAGATTTTCCTTTGAATTCCATCTTCCTCTTCTTATCAAACCCATGTGACTGATGGGTTACTCCAATCTCCATCTCGACTTTGAGAGCACATCGAACGATTTCCTCGTAGCTATTGAAGTCCATTATGGCTAACGCCCTTCAAAGACTTGGTTTTAAGCCACTAAAGAATCGATCGATCTTACTCTCAGGTTGGATAATAATACCAGAAGCGTACCTTGCAAGTCTTGTAAAATTTGCTTCATAGGTGCCAACAGATTCATCATCCTTCTGCTTCAGTTCAAGAAACTCTTTATCCATATTTGTTCGGAGAATACGAGGGAAGTACTTATTGAAAAATAAGTTCTTAAACTCGTCCCATTCCATAGACTCAATTTCATCCCTTTGCCTCGTATTCTTAATAAGATTCCACCATTGATCAGCATCTCCTTCCAAACGATACACTGCTAGGATGACTTTATCATGTTCAGAACATTGAAGAATTGAAAATATCTTTTTAGTAGTACTAATCCATTGTTCAGCAACTAATGGATCAGTAGACCCACTGAAAGAAGGTGGACGCTGCCTCATGAAGGATTCAATAGAATGTTGCTCCTTCCTTTGCTCGTTTGGAAGTCCTGCATGATTCATAGCTTGAGAAAGTTGTGTGAGCATGGCTACAAGATTTTCCATTCCAGCTCCCATATTGTTTGGTTGCTCAGGGGGACAATCATTGCATTGCCCATCGCATTCCGCATTAACACGGTTCCTTAGAGTTCCATCCATTGACTAAAACCAAGAAGAATAGTGTGAGCAACACTAATTATAATAGGAAAATCACATAATCAAGGATAAAATTTCACACTTAAGGTCTTATCCTAGGGTATTCATGGCCATTTCTAAAACACTAAGATTGTGTTCTATGCTTAGACTTATCCTTAGGGTTCTTACTAAGGCTTTCACATCCTAGTTTCCAAAGGTTGACTATACCTTTCCTCTGATACCAACTATAATGACCCATACTTTACATACATTGTTAATACTTCAAAATTGAAGCACACTTATTACAACATATGACAAAACCACAAAGGACCGTATAGGTATAATGTCTTTAGAAACTGGGAAACATAAACAACTGGTTCATAAATCTTCTACAGTGTCTCCCATTTATTTCATCATATCTAGGGTCCCTTTTAGCATATTCTACTTAATATCCGTCTTCCTGACCTGGGGAAAAGAAAACATAAAAGGGTGAGCTCAAATGCTCAGCAAGGGCAAATAAAGGAAATAAAAATCATATCATACCTTTTGAAAATCATAACCTGCCAAAGAGATCATAATATCTTAACATGGAACAAATCATAGAAGTGAAAATGAGATCCCCATAATCATAACATGAAACTTGAAACTTTGTGTCATGCACACATAATCATGGAAAATCATTTCTTGTTAGTCATGACTCATTGCCAAGACTATCTTAGTGGACAAAGTCCCTTTCTGAACCGAGTCACCCTCGTTCCAGTCCTGTTTCACTGAACCGGTATAACCTACCGTTCCAGCCATGTCTATCTTATGAGATATAAAGTCTTTACCCAATGAATTGGAGGGAGATATAGGTCCCACCCATATTATAATGAATCCTTTCTTATGTGTGCCACATAATCATAAACCATACATCATAGCGTAACCCATGTAATAAAAATGGAATTCTTAAACAGCATGACATCATAAAACAATTCATATAAGATAAAGGAATTCATAAAAATATTTCCATCACAACATAATAAAATCCATGTTATAATAGGGATAAAAACAGAACCCTTTTATTATCTTAGATGGAAAATAATTTTGATAAAATACTTGAACTTCATTCTTGAGGAAAATATCCTTTCTACTTCAAAAACATTTTCCCTTTCATAACATGTCATACGACTTTAAAACAAAAGAAGATGATTAAAAATAAACTTGAAAACTTGTAAAGTAAGATTCTTGGAAATAATTTTTTAAAAATCCATTCATGCCGTATAAGTTAAAAAAAAACATTCTTCGTACTTTTGTCGGAAAAGTCAAAAAGTACCTCGTACGAAAAAGGACAAAAGATTCCTTCCATACATATTACTAAAAACTCACCGAAGGGTAAAAATGGATTTAAATAATTTTAGGTGGATGGAAATAATATTACATATTGATGAAACATGGATGTGGATGATAAAATACACCCCAGTAAATACTTACGAATAAACAATCTCGGATAAAAATGAGATTGTGATATTTTCCCTTACCTTAAGTCCGATTTGCTTTGTACGTGTCTGAAGCTCCTGTATAATGGTTTAAATAATGTTATTGACTTATTCCAGAATCATACATATTGATATGATATCATATATGGTCATATTCTTAGCTTCTTGTTAGTAATATTTCACTGTTACTTGTTACTCGGGTCCTTATTGCCTTTTGTTCTTATGCGTGTTTTTCCGAATAAATTCTTATTCTTCTTTTAAGGTTATGGATACCTTATATCCAAAATGGTATTAGTGTAACATATATCATATTTATTCATTCAATTCATTTATATAATTACTATGTAATGATGATCATGTAGAACGAGTCGCATCACATCGTGGAGACGGTATTCCGTACGTACGCACGAGTGATGATATCATTCCTATGATCATGGAATTGTATTGGAGTGTATATATATTATTTCAGTATCAATATTACTTTATAATAATCATAAATAGTTACTCATTACACCATTATACCCATCCTTGTAAGGTGGTGGTGGAAAATAGATTACACCACGGCGTGGAGACGGTATTCCGTACGTACGCACGCGCGGTGATTTCATTTTTCCGTAGGATGAATAGAAGGTGAATTAGGGTTGTTTAATATTTATAATAACATATCAGTATGTAAGTAATACTGATGTTATTACATTATCATGAAACAACTAAAGGAGAAGAAGTTGAAGAAGAAAGAAATTGAAAAGATCGGTAACGGATATTACCTCTTCTTTGGAACGCCTCTTTGAATCCTCCACTTAGGGAACTAAGATTGGTCTTTGAAGAATACCAGGACCTCTAGGATTATTCTAGGGAAGTGGAGAGGAGAAAATGTCAGGGGTTGGCCGAGCTTGAGTGCTCAAATTGGTGTGAGGAGGAGGGGGAGGAGGTGCCCTTTTATAATGGAGGAGAGGGGCACCTTAGGAATACCTCAAAATATTATTTTATATTAAAGTCAAAATCGGTTTATAATGGTTTCAAAGGGTCTTATTTCTAAGTTAAAGTGGGTATGGGTCGAAATCCTATCAACAAATAGGATTTAGACAAGTTTAGGGTATTATTTTAACCTTATCAATTAGATTTAACTCTAAGTTAAATAATTTTACTTTTACCGTGTCTTTTTGTTTTCTTTCACTATATGGTTAATACACTTACTATAACATGCCAAACGAACCCCAAATTGTTTATTATTAATATATATATCCTTATATAAGTTATTTGGCCGAACCTTAGATTTTTAGGAAAAAAATAACAATTAGTAATATAATATTTGATTTAAAAACTATTTTGTGTCAATTTTGACACTATTTGATATATGATTTTTGTGAAAGTAATAACATAATTATATGTTCGAAAAAAGTTGATTAAAGCAACACTAATATATCATAGTAACCTAGAAAATTAGTGGAATTCATAAAAAGTCTCAAATTACATTTATTTGGGTATTTATAACATCAATTATGTCAATATTTCATTAATAAGATAATTACTGCATCATCTTTGTATCATAATAAATGATAATTATTTAATCCCTAAAAATTATAAATAAATTCCTATGATTTAGATAATTGTATTATCTTTCTGGAGACTATTCATGTTCAAAGTTTCATAAAGTTTATCACTAGAGTAAAATTATTATACTTATATAATTTAAGAAAGTGACATGTTGTCACATTCTTTGGTTTTAATAATAATTAAATTATTTTCATTGAAAAAATTTAATTAAATGAATCTAATCCGACCCTTAGGTGATATGGGTCGAATTTTAGTCATCCAATAGGATTTTGACATTTGTTAGGGTAATTTTAAAATATTATATTTACCCTTAATTACCCGATTTACCTTTAACTATGGTAAATAAAATTTACCATAATTACTATTCATAATTCCCAAAAAATAAAAAGTAGCTTATTAACATAATTTGGACCCACTGATTCCAAATATTTAATCCATTTTTCCAAATTCAATACACAAAAGATGCAGAAATTAAATTAAAATTAATCCTGTTGTCGAAAGAAAATGGGTTTTTCTTTAAAACATTGCAAAAGATTGAATTGATTTAACCTACGAATTCAAGGTAAAATCAATGCTAATGACATACATTATATTAAATGGTAAAAATATATTCTATTTATACTTTAAAACCATTCAATATTTAACTTAACCATATAAGATATTATGATGAAAAAATTTGTTTTTAATTAAAATATAGCGTGTTTTTACTATTCATTAAAATATGAAAGTTATCGGAAAAATATCAAAAATTTATCTAATGTAAATTTTTATATCCTGATTAAAATGAAGAATTTTATTTTTTCAAATTGAACATATAAACATGTCAAAAACTAGATTTAATGTGGGTGCGCCATCAAAAGGCGGCAAAACTTCATTTTTTGAAAAATACTTATTTTACCCGAAAAAATTATTTTGTTCTTATAACATGTTCTAGAAATGTGTAAGATGAATAATAATGTTATAAAATTCAAAATTTAGTTAACACTATTCATAACGGCTAGTTTTAATAATATTTTAATAGCATATCATTGTTTAGTGAAACTCGGTATTGTGTACGACGCAAGCTATCGAGGAAGATCGTGATTGCGTGTAAAGTAAGCCAAGCAAGTGTGTAGTGAAAGATTCCTTTGATGATATAAAAACAAAATATTACTCATAAAAATCTCGGGTGTTACAAATTGGATGAATTGGAATGATTATATGAGAAAAGATTGTGCACCTTTCACCACTTGGAAGTCTATCAAAATCGAATAGCACGAGCTTTCAAAAAAAGTCCATATTCGTTCATTCATTCAGGGAGAATTGGTATTGGTTCTCAGAACTCCAATGATACCAGGAAAGAAACCTCCCAAGATGGAGAAAAAATGGGAAGGACCTTATTCAATACATAAGGTCAACTCCAATGGAGATTATTCTTTAATCTCAATGGATGGAGAACTCATCATGACTCCAACTAATTCCAGATTTTTGAAGAAGTATTTTTTGTAAAAAAAATACCTTACGTCCAACATGATGTTAAACTATGTTTTCCTTGCTGCAAGACTTTAAACTGCAAAGACCCTTATGTCCAACATGACGTTAAACTATGTTGTCCTTGTAGCAAGACTTTAAACTGCATAGTTCTTTACGTCCAACATGATGTTAAATTGTGTTGTCCTTGATTCAAGACTTTAAACTGCATAGACCCTTACATCCAACATGACCTTAAACTGTGTTGTCCTTGCTACAAGACTTTAAAATGCATAGTCCCTTACGTCCAACATGATTTTAAACTATGTTGTACTTTCTGCAAGACTTTAAACTGCATAGTCCCTTATGTCCAATATGAAGTTAAACTGCGACGTCCTTGCTACATGACGCTAAACTGTACAGAAGTCCCTTACGTTCAAAAAGACGTTAAACTACATAATCACCATCGTCCATGCATATGACCTTAAACTATTCACACCATCGTCCAACATGATGTTAAACTATGCCATCATCCAGAATGACGTTAAACTGTGAAAAAGTACCTAAATCGTCCAACATGATGTTAAACTGTGTCCTCTTTTTTCCTTACTATATGAAATTAAACTTCGCAGTCCCCATTTCGTCCAACATGACGTTAAACTGTATTGTCCCCATCATCTTAGCTACAGGACGCTAAACTATTCTCATCCTTATCGTCCAACATGACGTTAAACTATGTCCCTATATTTTTCCTACATGGCATTAAACTATACAAAGTCCCTACTATGTGACACTAAACTGTGCAGCACCAATAGTCCTCACTGCAAGACTTCAAACTACATAGTCCCTTCATATGTCCTACATGATATTAAATTGTGCATCATTAAGGTTGTTTCTACCTATTGTTTCTCACACCGAGTATGAATCATGTGATCTTAGAGTAAACTTCAACCATAACACCCTCTTTGGGCCACTAATCATGTGTAAGTCCCAACACCATCTTTGGGTTGTCCTCAAGAACAACTTGATTACCAATTCATTCTTTAATTGAACTACGCGAACTTTGATCCTTGCCTTCTAGGCTGGGTATGTAGGCAACCTTCTAAGGTTCAAGCCCAAAATCAATATCTTCACATCGGTTCACCTTCGTGTCATATGATGTTGATTCGTTAAACCACCCCCAGAACCAATATTTTTTACATTGGTTCACCATCTTCCTTGCTATATGACGTTAAACTATTCACACTTTTGTCCTGTACGACAATAAACTACAACATTATTTGACACCCTCATCTGAGAGGGAATCATTATTTACATTGATCTCCAATCATGTTATATTCTAAAGACTACATGAATACATGGAAATTACAGAACCTTTTATCTTGGGTCAAACCATCATTTCACTAAAGTCCCTTTTCACCCTTCACTTGTACAAACCAAATCTGTACAGAGGGTATTTCAAGAACTACGTGCAGCTTAATTCCCATCCTTATGGGATACGTAAGAATATTCAAGCATCCCTCGAATCCAGCCCCAAGTCTTTGGGCCTAACCCCAAATTCCACTTTTAGTCATTTGGCTGAAAAGTGCACTGTGAAAACATGAATGTGGTATGAAAACCCCGGTCTTCATTCACATCAGGTTTATAAAACACACAACGTGTGTTCCTCATTATGGTCCGAGCTCTATGAACCTAAACTAATATCTCCTACACTCTTGTCCCACATGACGTTAAACTGTATTTCAAGAACTACATTTGGCTTGATTCTCATTCTAATGAGATATGTAGTGAATTCCAACACCTCAATTCAAGACCCAGCCACAACATGATTATTGTTATCATTGGTCTGTGTATCTCTACATGCATTGAACAATGCCCATTTTTCATGTGTCATATTTTTAACCTTAGATACTTCCAGATCTCCATAACCCTTTTCTTAACTTCTGGTCATAAAATGTTTGATGTCCGAGAGTTCTTTTGCCTGACTATGCAGCACGTGCCCTTAGGTGGCCTTGCATAAATAGTCTACATAACGGACTTGTCAGCCAAAAGATACTACTATTTGACTATGCAGCCAATGCCCTTAGACGGACCTACATAATTCAACCCCCTAACGGGTTTTTCAAATAGTGTTAACTTCATTCTTGGGAGGAAAACCTCTTTTGTCCTTATTTTTCTTAATGACAATATGTAGGGATCCGCAAAAAATAGCCATCCTTAACATATGTTTCCCATACTCTTTTTCATGATCTGAAAGTATTCAATTCTATGGTTTATATTTCCCTTCCCTACGTTTTGGTCAGACCTTCACAGGAGTAACATTTATAAAATTCTTATAAAATCTTGATTGGAAATATTTTCTCCATATTCAAGTACCTCTCTCCATATAGCAGACTCTGTGCTTAGGAAAATTTGAATCTCCATAAACTTCAACTGGATTTTAAAGAGTAGAAAAGTAAATTTCTAAGAGTTCTTTTTCCTGACTATGCAACATGTTCCCTTAGGAGGCCTTACATAAGTAGTCTACATAACGGACCTGTCAGCCAAAAGATGCTATTATTTGACTACACAGCCAATGCCCTTAGGTGGCCCTGCATAATTCAACACCCTAACAGGTTTTTTAAATAGTGGTAACTTCTTTCTTGGGAAATACTTCCTCTAATGCCTCTTAGTCCCTTTTTCACATCTTTCATCAGATTCAAAATTTCTTAAGTCATAGTTTACATTTTCCCCCCATACTTGAATATAGTAATATGTTTTTAGATAAATTATCAAGGAATTGAGTCAATTTTAATCCATCCGATCAAAGCTATTTCGACCTTAAACATTAGCATTTTTATGTCTGACGTGCATGACTTTAAACTGCACACAAAAGACAAGGGAACTCTGAATAAAAAATTCAAAGTCCCAACTCACTAAACATATACTTTGTATGATTTAGGTAATATTGATCAATAAAAGATTCAAAGTTTGTAGGGTTATTTTTATAATCCTAGAAAAAATCAAACTATGCTTACTAGGTCCATTGGCTTAGGTAAAAATTTAAAGCAATTAGAAAAGGAAGGCATGTGAAAATGATTGAAAATGAAAGTGTCTTTCATTAATGCACAAAAGTTTGAAAAAAGTCCATAGACTAAAGTCTCTTATCTTTTCCAAGAATTACAAAAGGTTGTCAACATAAATCTTCATTTGATTTACAGTATCTTGAGCTTCATCAGAAACCACCCGGAATTCATTCATTCAATTGGATACAATAAGAGATGCAGTGATACCAGCTCTTCTTGGAACAATTGTAAAATAATGTTCTTGAGTGCGGTTTGAGAAAATTTTCTGTTGATCAAACAGTGATTTTGTTTCTGTCCAAGAGACTTGGAAGATGGATACATGGATTTGAGAATGGAGAATTGGAAGTAAAGAGCCATTTGGAGAGAGTAATATTTTCAAATATTATTTCTAATGTCCTGATAGTCTTCTCTCCATCAACCAGCAATAGAAAACATATCAGCCCATGGATTGCAATTTTCATATCTGCAAGTAAATGGAATGAAGGAAAAATTTGAAAGTTCACACCATTTTTACTACTCTTAATGCACATCATAACTGAAATAGAGGAGTAACATTGTGGCTTCATCTTGGGCATATAATACTTTTCATCTGGAATGTTGACTCCTTGCAGATGACCATGGCTATACAGAGGCAAGTAGATGCTCTGTGGAAAATTAATATGATACTTCTTCAAGTACTTGGTCAAATTTGTAAGAGTTATGTCACATATATCATAGTGATCATGGCCAAAAACGTTCATCATATCATCAATCTGCTTGCTAGTCAGTTCGTCAGTCGTTCCAATTCTTCTAGGAGCCATTGAATCTGCACAAAGGTCAAATAATTAACTCTTAAGTAAGTTGATTTTTTCATAAAATTTGTGAAGAAATTAGAAAAAATGGCCAAGGAATTAAGGCGTGCAAGTCCAATTTTGGCGCGAAAATATAGTTGTGTCGCGCAAGTTTTTGGCACACAGGTATCACCACGCAAGTCAAAATACCTCTGCAGCAGCGTGACATGAATAGAAGCAATGAAACCATGGAAAATCAGCAACCTTCACATCGAGGCCTACGCAGCTCCCCCCTGTGCGACACCATCTATGCAGCTCGCACCTGCACGATGCTATCTGTGCGCTCAAAACTTGTGCGCCGCCCTTCCTTTGTTTTCTTCTTTACCTCAGAGTCACATCCTCATTCCTTTCGGATACAACTATGAGGGGGACTTTTGTTGATGCTCCTTTCTGTCATAGATTCTAACGAATGAAAAGGGAAATAACTTCAACACAAACTGATTCATCCTTTGAAGAAACATCAAAAATTGACAAAGGCGTGAAGAAGGATTTGGTTAAGAATGGGCCACGCAAGTTTCATCATGGTTGCGCAAGTATACCTGAACGCCACATATTGGGCGCGCAGGTGACCTGCATGCCCTATTTGATTTTCCCCCAGGGTCTTCAGCAGCCTATAAATACCCCTTGTGGGCCCCCCATTTTGAGGACGGAAAAATCCAGAAAGTCAGATTCGAGCTCCCACCGCCCTAGTCTCTTCTCAAACCCTTCCGAACACTTCTAAGGTAATTTCTTACCTATAACGGAAGATCTAAAGAGGGGGAACAAGGCCTAAGTGTTGAAATTCAGCAACACCTACGCGCCAAAGTGGAAATACCTTAAGGGAAATGGACACACTTGCACGCTTCCTTATCCCTTCAACAGAACCTGCGCGCCACTCATTTAAAAGTCTTTAGGGATAATACAAATGGCTTAAGCTAGGTCTCACCCAAGTATTACCCTAAGGTTTGACCATCGTGCAAGTACCCATGTGTCACTCAAGTATACTTGCACGACCAGAACTTGCGCGCCCACGCAGGACTTGTGCGCCTCTCTCTTTTTGGGTGCCCCTCCTACCAATTCACTTGATTTCTTCAAATCCACCTCTCCTCTTCAAGATTTAACCTTCAGAACCATCTTCAAAACCATTTATAGAATGGTTCCTTTGTTGGTTTCCTTATCTAAAAGGAATTATGTGGAACATCTCTCAAAACCTAGTGATTTACATATCTTCATGTCACTAAGGTAAGAGATTTCATTTATTCAACCTCATCCTTTAAGATGAGAAGTTTCCTAACCTAGGCCTCCTTTTCAAGAATAAGCCCCAGTAATAATTTCTCTAATTTGTGCATCTTTTTTAGGAGTAATACCCACTCATAAATTCCATTAACTTAGGCCTCCTTCTCAGGAATAAGTCCTAAGTCACAAGTCTCCTTAATAAGTGAGCCTCCTTCTTAGGAGAAAGTCCCAATATCAAATTCCCAAATATGGGTATCCTTCTTAGGAGTAATCCCCAAGTCACCTAACCTAGGCTTCCTTTTCAAGGGTAAGCCCTAGTCTTCAAAGTTCCCAAATATGGGCATCCTCCTTAGGAGTAATCCCCAAATTACAATTTCCATTAACCTGGGCCTCCTTCTCAGGAGTAAACCCCAGATCTCAAGTCCCTTTAACCTTGGCATCCTTCTCAGGAATAATCCCCAGTTGTAATTTCTCTTAACCAATCTGAAATTCTTTTGATTTGGGCTTCCTTCTCTGGAATAAAACCCAATCACAAGTCCCCTCCTAATTTGGGCCTCCTTCTTGGGAGTAAGTCCCAAGTTAGAGTATCCAAATCTCCATAAATCACATATACATTTATGGACCCTGTTCCTAGACTTATTCTTTGAAATAAGTCCCGATCTTTATCTCCTTGGGAAATCATACATAAGCCCCATATCATTCCTTGTGACCATATCTTTCATGGCACAAATTGTCAAGTTTACTGATACCTCTTGTTTCTCACACTGAGCATGACTCACGTGATCTTAGAGTGTAAAAGTAACAACGAAACATCTCTTTGGCCCGTTAATCATACGTAAGCCCCACAATTCTTAACCTAACTATGTGGAATTTGATCTCTACCTTAAAAGTGGAGTACGTAGGAAACCTTTATAAGGTTTAATCCCATCACCCATTAATTCTTATCTGTCCCATATGACGTTAAACTATATCTTAATTCCCAAACTACATGGGTTCTAATTCATTTTCTAACAAGGATACGTAGGTAGCCCATCTGCGGGTATGATCCCAACTCTGAAATACTCCATGTCCTTTTGAACGACAATAAACTTCAAGTGCCCCACTGAGTGGCTTTAAAACTAGTATGGTTATCATAAAGACCAAGAAATCTTTATATAATGTGTTGAAAGATACCATTGACTAAGAATCTCAAAAAAATACAGATGATTCTCTATCAATGAAGAACCTCAAATACAAATGAAAGATTCTCTAAATCTCATACATATTAATTATTGATTGTCACATCTTAAGGAAAGCTCATTTTCATACTTGGTATGTAATAAGGATTCACGAACATAACTTAAATCTATAAAGAGAGTACCAGAGTAGACAATAATTTCCCATAAAGATGTTTGATGAGTCCGACCTCCCATCCTATCGACCAATGAAAATTCTTAAGCCTCATTGGTCTATAACTAATGAGCACCTACCTTTGGGAAGTAGGTCCAAATGGATATAGAACCATTAGATGTTTCCGGTTATACAAACAAACCCGTTAGAAACCTATTAGAATGCTTGAACCTTAATAAAACAAGGTCATCCCCATTTTTAGAGGAAACAGTCTCGAAGGGAGACTCTCATAGGTATAACATGTAGGTGCTTGGCACATGTTCCTGGCGCAGGTGCCTAGTGAAGGTCCTAAGAGGAACTAAAATTGGTTCGTGTAGGGGGAATAAGCCTACAAAAACTAAATGTGACTTAAGTGATAGACCACCTGGGAAACAATACTTGGGTAAGTCCTTAGCCTAAGTACCATGGATCTCCTTAGGTATCCATATATGGGTCTTTCATAGGCCCTTGCCTAAGGAAGGAGGCTCGCACATGTGGTTTCCTACTAAATGAAAGGGGGTACTTTCACAAGCATTTTGTGCTTGGGACTTTGAAGGGACCTCAATCACTCTTCTCCCCTTTGATACTTTCTTATAAAGAGTTTTTTAGGGATACCTAAAAATTTTGGAGGACCTCGGTGAAGGGACTGTAGAACCAAGGCTTAGGGGATTCTTTCAAATTTTTAGTACCTCAAATGAGGGGACCGTGGTCAAAGGATCTTGTCCGCACAGATCCCAAGCATAGGTTCTTTTCACAGATCCTCTATACAGGGGTGACCTAACCTTTGGTGCCATGAAAAGAAGGTTGTGTGGGTCTTCTGGTTTGCGGGTTCTAAAAATGCTCAGTCAAGATAGTTGTGTCATTGATATGGGGAGGGGAAGAATCAGTGATATATTTTTCTCTTATGTTTCCTTACTTATGAGACAAATTTCACCTATTGTTAAATATTTTTTTATCTACTTAGTACAATTAAAACATACATCCATAGGAACACATGAATTTAGAATTTTCACTACTCAACAAGAGCATCTACGTCCTTGGTATGGTTTGAAAACAATCCAATGCCACAAAATCCACTAGAAAAAAATCCTTTTGTATGGAATACATTGAGTAGGATATACCCTTACACTCATGTAGCACTATGATCAATATAATAGTACATGTGCTTCAAGTAGAACCAAATGATGAAATAAATTTTTTGAAACAAACATGTTACAATGATTCTTGATTAGCTTTCATAAATATGATCTTTCAAAATAATTCTTCACTTTCTTACCAAGAAGATGGTAAGAACTTCTTGGAGTTTTAATAAAACTCAGTCTGATTTCCCAATATGATTCCCTAGTCTGATTTCTTAATACATAAAATATATGTGTGTGTTAGAATATGGTTGAGACAATTCTAAACAACTTCTATTTGTTTCTGTAAATCTAAGTCTGATGATCCATGCAAATATTATGACCATATGAATACAATGATTATCCAAATATGATGACCATCGGAATACGATGATCAGATGAATGCAATCTTTTCTCTTCTCTTTTCTTATTCTGTTCGGCATGACTTCTTTGAGAGAACTCAAACTAGAAACTTCTTCTCTCTAAAATTATTCAGCACTCTATCTTCTCTCTTCCTTTAATTAACATTACTTGTGTAAAATGAAAGTACAAATTACTTTACTTTTTATAGTTTACCCAAAAGTGGTTTGGTAGGGATTCCTAAAAAGTTTACTGCTCAAACATATTTTCCTGAATCATAAATTCTCCTTCAATTTAGGGTGCATCTTGAATTTATCAACTCTTATCAACTTTTATTGAACCTTATTAAATCTTCTAATAACTTCATCTCACCTTTGACTTCAATAAGAAATCTTCAATTTGATTTTGATTTGTCATTTTGATTCTCCCATTATGATTCTCCATTATGATGATCATCCTAATTTCTTGACCCACTTGTAAATATGGAATTTAAAACTTCTTAACAAACTACAATCTGATTTTGATTGTTGATTCTGATTGCCGAATATTATTTATTCATTAAAATAAAGGCATTTGGTTAGTCCAATTTTCTTGACCAACTTTCAAACAAATCAGTATTGAAGATATTTTATTACGTTTATCTACACCACATGAAAGGATATCTACCTATTATAATTTCCTCATTACGATGGAAACATATATTCAATAACAGTTTATTCATTACATTGATTTTCACAAAATGTAATAAGGAAAATATATGTCTTCTCATTAAAATTATTGGAACCAAATCTCATTCCAATTTTTTCATTATGATGGAGATATAATATTATTTCAAACTTCTTCAACCGATTATACTTCTTGTCTTCTGGATATGATACCAAATATCTTAGTTAAAATATTTTTATTTTATAATTATGATACTTATCAACTTCATTCTTCGAAGATTCAAATCTTTTTTACTTTTGGTTTGACTGAAAACCAATACCTTTGGTTTCTATCATTATGATCAAGAAAACCTTCCTAATATTCAAACAAATCTAAATCTGATGTTTTGAGACTGAAAAGATTTTACTTTAGCAATTTCATTCTTCTAAAATTTTTTTATTGTAAGCATGAATTACTTCATGACTTTGATTACGTTGAAGATTAAATTCAGCATCTTCTGACTTTCCAAGGAAATTATTGTAACTTCCTTGTAGCTTCTTTCCAATCTGAACCTGAATATGATTGTCTTGAATTTTATTGGCCTGAATATGATTGGCAGTACCTTTTCTCCCAATCTAGTGCTCAATATGATTATCAGTAGCTATTCTCCCCTTTATTTCATTAAGCGTGCATCATAAGTTTCTCAGAAACCTTATGACTTTTTTTAATTGAAAAATAGAAAACCATCATCAGATTTTTATTGAAGTCAGGAAAAACCCATAGCAGCACCTCATTATTATCTTCTCTTCCATTTTGGACATGAGGTGAGTCAAATGAACATTTTCTTCTAGACAGATTCTTTAAAATATGATAGACTTAATTAAGCACTATGAGTCTGATTTTATGAATATGATGGTCAGTCTGATTTTCCAAAACTTTTATAAAGTGAATTGATTTATCCTATTTGACAAAAAAAGACAACACTCTTGAAAAAAAACTTTTTTTTACTTCCAAAAACCTTCTCCATCCAACTTGGTCCCAACAATATCCCCCTTTGGATTTTTTTATCAACCAATATTCATAAATCACTCAACTTTATAACCTCAAGATATGTATTAATTATCAATAATTATAATCCAACATGAGATAACTCATTATAGGAAACAATAATTATTGATATTGAAACCATATTGTCCAAGAGTAGTGAATATGAGATCTCTTCAACTTTTCTTCCTTAGCCTTTCTTCCTTAGATTTCTCTATTTTTTCAACTTCCATGGAATACAAAAAAAATTTCTTTCCTACAACCACTCCAACGAATAGTTAGAATAGTTTACACACTTAAAAACTGGATTCAAATATTACCCCCAACTCCCACATTTTACATTATTTCATAAGGATAGATTTATGAAATAATTCTCCCCCTTGACAATACTATCCCAAGGTAAGATAAGAGAGGGAAAAACACATACCTCAACCTTGATGATAAAGAGGTTGGATGCCCATGTTCAACCTTAATTTAGAAAAATATTCCTTTGATAAAGATTTTGTGAAAATTTTAGCAACTTTTTATGATGTAGGAACATACTCCAGCTTCAATTCAGTCTTATTCACATGCTGTTTGATGAAATGATATTTGATATGAATATGTTTTGAATGATAATATTTCACTAGATTCATGGTGAGGTTGATTTCACTTTGATTATCACAACCCAAGAGGAAGGGTAACTTCACTTCAACAATTAAATCTTTTAATTGTGTCTCCATCCAAATAAGTTGGGTAGAGGCATGAGTAGCAAAAACATACTCAAATTCAGACGTACTAAGAGTTACTGAATTGTGATCCTTTGTATTCCAACTAACATAACTTTTCCCTAGAAAGAAAACTCCACCATATATGGATCTTCTATCGTCAACATTTTATTCCCAATTAGCATCTGAATACCAAACAAAACAATACTTTCTAAGATTTCATACCTGATTTTAAAATTTATGTTCTATTGATATATATGATTATTCTTTTCTAGAAACTAAATGTGATTCTTTAGGAGAACTATTAAATCTTTCACATAATTTAACAACATAAAAAATGTTGGTCATTGAGGTAGTCATATATAAAAAACTTACGATCTACTTTAGAAACTATTTTTGATCAACTTCCTTACCTTCTCCATCTTTATTCAACTTGGTTCCCACTAATATCAGGGTGAAAACTGGTTTCAAATTTTCCATACCAAACTTTTTAAGAAGTTCCTTAGTATACTTCTCTTGAGAAAGAAAAATGTGTTTCTTATTTTGTAATATTTTTAACCCAAGAAAGTATTTCATTTCACCCAGCATGGAAATCTCAATCAACCTTTTCATTTCTTTAGTAAATATTTCACAAGTTATTTCATTATTACTAGAAAATATAATGTCATCAACATAAATAAGTACTATGAGGTAAAACTATTAACATTCCTTGATGTAAATATTGCTATTAACACTTCCCTTCTTGAAACTCATCGTTCTTAATCAAGTATCCAATTTGAAATACCATTCTCTTAGAGCTTGTTTTAGTCCATAAAAGGATTTATTTATCTTACAAACATAACTTTCATATTTCCCAAAAATAAATCCACATGGTTGGTCAATCTAAACTTCATCATCAATATCTCCATTTAGAAATGCAAGCTTCACATCCATTTGAATTTTTTTATAAATTAATTGTGTAGTAATAGCAAGAATGATTATGATTACTTCTAGCCTTTATACTAGAGAAAATTTTTCATCAAAATCAATACCTTCAATTTTTGAGAAACAATTGCACACTAATATTTCTTTATTTTTTTATCAATTCACCTTCTTCATTTAGCTTGTTTTTGAAAACACACTTTGTGCCAATAACATTTTTTTATTCATATTAGGTACAAGTTCCCAAGTATCATTCTTTTATATCTAATCTAGCTCTTCATTAATGGGATGAACCCATTTTGGATTCTCCAAATATTCAATTACATTACTCATCTCAACTTTTGAATACAAATAAGTATGTGAAATTGTTCTTCTTGTTTGAACCCTTTTATGTTGATCACTAATAATGTTTTAAGCCTCTACTTGATTCCTTATCCTGGGATTATATTTTTGAGTTTCTTTCTCATGAATTAAAATAGATGATTCTGATTCTTTTTCTTGAGTAGGATTACCACCATCAGTATCCTTATCAGAATTCTAAACAAAAATTTTGTTATCCTACTCAAATTACTTATCAGCCCAAGTATGTTTATCCTCCTAAATTTTTTCAATAAATTTAACATTAGAAAAATAAAAAATTCTTATTATTTCTCTATTGAAACTTCTGTAGCCTCTTTCTTCTGGAGTATAACCAAGAAAAATTCAATCTTCACCTCTTTGCTCAAACTTTCCTAGTCTTCCACCTTTCTTCTTTATGATGCATGGACTCCCAAGTGTTTCAATCTTAGATTTTTTTGATATAACATTTCATATAGATTCATATCTGAAGTTTTCCTATTGAAACATTGGTTTTGTATATAAACAACAGTACACATGTATTCCCTCCAATAGTAATGAGAAATACCATGTTCAAGTAACATAATTCTCCCCATTTCCACCAACCTTTTGTTCTTCCTTTCAGAAACCCCATTTTTTTGAGGTGTATATGGTGAACTAAAATCAAGGTGAATTCCATGATTCTCAAGATAAATCTAAAATTATTCATTATTATACTCACTTCCATTATTAGTTCTTAACTTCTTTACATAATACTCACATTCCTTCTCAGATTTCCTTCAGAAACTTTTAAACATTTTCATAGAATTTGACTTATGTTTCATATACATAACACAAGTAATGAGAGTAAAGTCATAAATGAAAGTGATAAAGTAATTATATCAATTTTTTATTTTATTCTAGCCCATATATATCATAATGAATAAGTTCTATGGGTTATTTTGAACAAATGTCATATTTCTTATGCACATAATTTATAATATTTCCTTTTGGAAAAATAGTGCAACACCAATACATTCTTCTTGATATATCTAGAATATTTCAAACAATTTATTAATTTGATAACTTTCTTGTATTTCTATAACACATGTTTCCTATCCTTTTTATCCATAATTGATTTTCTTCCACCATACCCAGGTAACAAGAGTTTTTTATTTCACAAACTTTGAACAAGTTTCCTTTTGTATGTTGTCCTCTTGTAATTATCTTTCCATCTTACTCACTTTTTACACCAAACTAATATTTTCTAAAGATATCTTTGTTACCCTCATCAAAAAAAATTAAATAATTATTAGGTTGTTTTTCATCCCATAAACATATAAATACTTCTTGTATTTCATCTTTTCTTTCCCAATTATGGATGATCCAATACCTTTGATTCTCTATGATTCATCATTGAAAAATGTCGCCATTCATTCTTTGAAGTCTTTAATATTATTCAATAACTATAAGTCTCATATCATATGATAATAACACCCACTATCAAGAATCCAAGATATTTATCCTTTAATGGCTTTCAAATAGGTTTCAACAACAAGAGTCATTTCACTTCCCTTTTATTTCTTCACCTCCGGCTTTTGATAATTGTTAAGAAAATTTTGCTGTGATGGTAGAAAAAAAAAGACAAGTATTATCAAGATTTATAGTTTTTTACATCTTTCTCAAATGTTTTCTAAGGGTTGGAACCTATTTTCAACTTTCACACCAACCTTCTCAAGTTTCTTTAGAACTTCTTTCTCAGAATTTTTCTTTTGAGAGGATTAACTCCCAATAAACCCTTTCCTTTCATAACATGTGGAATAGTAGTAATATTTTTGGTTGAATAAACATATATTTTCCATCTTTCAAAATCCAAAACAATACTTGCAGTACCCATAAAAATAATATTTTCGTTTAGAACTTCCATACTAACTATAGTTGTGGAAATGTTTCTCAACAACCTTATTTTCTTTATTATCAGAACATTGTTGACCACCAACCTTTCTGTTATCAATCAAATTATTTTTATTTAGTATAATTTTCTTTTCAACTTTATCATAACTATAAGTATTGGATACTATTTTGTATATATGATGTTTAAAAACTTTTTTGGATTCATAACATTTAAAAACTTCTTACTTCACCAATTTTTTGGTCTTGGACACATACATAACATTCCCAACTTTCTTATTTTCAAAATAATTTATAGATTTCTTCTCAATCCTTGAAGTAGACTTTTTTATCCTTATAAATTTTATTCTTACCAAATGATTCAAAAAAATTGAGATAGAGTTTTTGAAACTTGTACCTCTCTGTTAAACTTTATAATTTTTTTATTCGACAAGTTCTAACTTTTATTCTCTTTACTTCAGCTTAATTCTAGATGTTCATTACAATTATTTTCTTTCTCAATAGAATTATCTAAATTATAAATCTATTTCACTAGTTTGAATTTATCATCAGTAAAACATTATTTATTATTTGATGAGTAATTTTCATTTATCAACTTTCTATTTTCCTTCTCAAGCCTTATAATCTTTCTTAGACATTCTTTAAACTCTTCTTTCAGATGATATTATAATTGAGCTTATTCTTCTTATTTATAATTGCTGCTTCCAAACTCTTCATTAGTTGAAACAAAATTATTATCAACCTTTTCATTATAATTTTCATATTCAGTTTCATTATATTATTCTATATCATCTTTAGAGAAAAATATACTTCTTTTATATTTGAATAAATTTTTATCTTTCCCTATAGAAAAAGATTTATCTTTATCAAACTATTTCTTATATGGCCTTCTTAGACTTCTTTCTTCTTCATCACTATCTTATTCTTTATTTATTCAAGGAAAATTAGATTCAATGTTCCCAATATATCCATATTCAAAAAAAAATCAAGGGAACTTTCACTTTGTATTTACCTATACCTCTTCTCACATTTTTAGTAAACAAGGAGAAAATTTAATTAAGATTTTTACATACCACATTTTTAGATTCATAGTCAGCAAAATCATATTAAATAAGATTATTCTTTGACTTTTATTTCTTAGTATCCTTGAAATATATTTCTCTATAAACTCTTATTTTTATTTTCATATCTTTCTCCCTTCTCATTTAATAAGTGATGAGAGTGCTATGAAAATCATCCAGAGATAATGTTTCAGGATCTCTATCTTCTAATGAAGAAACTTTAGCATCAAACTTATTGGGAATGATTCTTAAGATCTTTTCAACAACTATATAATCATATAACTTTTCACCAAGACATATGATAGTGCTGACAATGTCATTATCCCTAGTAAATAAGTCACCAATATATTCATATTCACCCATATTAAGATCTTTATACTTTGGCCTCTAAATTTGTAACTTTTTCTTATTCACTTTTGTATTTCCTTCGTATATGTTTTTGAACTTTTCCCACATACCTTTTGTTGTTGGAACACCATTTACCCTTAAAAATTAACTTTCATAAAGTGATAAAAGTAAATAATTCTTATCTCTTCCACCATTCTTAAGATTCTTATTATCAATATGTTTCAGAGGAACATTATCATAAATAAGAGAAAATCCATCTATTTATTCTTCAAGAACATCATATCTAATATACATAAGATAAGGAAACATTATATCTTTATCGATATGATAATTATTACCATATAAAACCATAATACCTTTTCTTGTTGACAAAATTAAGATTCTCCATCAAATTTTCTTTAAAACTTCAGCAAAGAATAAATGAAGATAACCTTCACTCTGATACCAGTTGAAAATGATCATTAAAGATAGTTTTATCATTGAGAGGGGTGGGGGTGAATCAATTATATCATTTTCTTTTATGTTTCCTTACTTATGAAACAACCTTCATCTCTTATTAAATATTTCTTTCCCTACTATAAACAATTCAAACACACATCCATAATAACATAAGAATTTACAAGGTTCGCTACTAAAAAATAATAGATGTGTCCTTATTATGGTTTGGAAACAATCCAATACCACACAACCCACTAGAAAACAATCCTTTTGTGTGGAATACAATGAGTAGGATATACCCTTACACTCATGTAGCATTATAATCAATACAACAATGAATTTGATTCAATTATCATGAAATGATGAAATAAAATTTTTGTAACAAAAATGTTATGGTACTTCTTGATCAACTTTCATAAATATGATCTTTCAAAAAAAATTCTTCACTTTCTTACCCAGAAGATGGTAAGAACTTCCCAGAATTCATAATAAAACTCAATCTCATTTTCCAATTTGGTTCCAAAGTTAGATTGCTCAATACAGAAAATATATATGTCTGTCAGAATATGGTTGAGACAATTTTGAACCACTTCTATCTATTTCTGGAAATCTCAGTCCAATGATCCATCCCAATATAATGACCAGTTGAATACAATGATTAGCTAAATATGATGACTAGTTGAATGAAATCTTGTATCTTTTCCTTTATTCTTCTATCTGGTATAACTTCTTCAAGAGAACTCAAATATTAAACTTCTTCTCTCTATAATTATTCACCAGTCTTCCTTCTCTCTTCCTTTTATGAATATTACTTTTTTTATATGAAATTAAAAATTAAATCCCCTTTTATAGTCAACCTAAAATATTTTTGGGTGGGATTCTTAAAATTTTTCCTTCTCAACCACATTTTCCCGAATCATAAATTCTCCTTGAATTTATGGTGCATATTGACTCCATTAACTCTTCTCAAATTTTCTTGAACCTTTTAAAATATTCTAATAACTTTATCTTGATTCATACTTCTCTAAAAAATCTT
This sequence comes from Viscum album, assembly GCA_963277665.1. Lineage (NCBI taxonomy): Eukaryota > Viridiplantae > Streptophyta > Magnoliopsida > Santalales > Viscaceae > Viscum > Viscum album. The sequence continues at coordinate 325,723,902 of OY728126.1, read as the reverse complement.
CAATCTGATTTTTATTTTTCAATATGATTGTCCTATTACAATTATCTATTATGATGGTCATCGTAATTTCTTTATCCACTTGTAAATATGGAACTAAAGACTTCTTAAAAAATCAGTACAATTATAATTCTTGATTATGAATGAAAAATAAGACTTATTTATTTAAATAAAGGAATTTGGTCACTCTTATTTTCATGACCAACTTGAAAACAAATTAGAACTAAAGATATTTCATTACGTTGCTCTACAATTATAATTCTTGATTATGAATGAAAAATAAGACTTATTTATTTAAATAAAGGAATTTGGTCACTCTTATTTTCATGACCAACTTGAAAACAAATTAGAACTAAAGATATTTCATTACGTTGCTCTACACCACCTGAAAGACTATCTTCTCATTCTAATTTCCTCATTATGATAGAAGCATATGTTCAAAACAGTTTCTTCATTATTATTATTTTCACCAAATGTAATAAGGAAAATATATGTCTTCTCATTATAATTGTCAAACCAACTCTCATTCCAATTAATTTATTATGGTGGAGACAATAGATTATTTCAAATTTATTCAACTGCTTCTACTTCTTCTTTTTTGAATATGATACCAAAGATCTTAATACACTTCTTTCTATTTTTTATTATGATAATTAACAACTTCACTCTCTTAATATTTAATTATTTTGACTTTTGGGCTGACTAAAAACCAACACATTAAGTTTCTATCATTATGATCAAGAAAACCTTCCCAACATTCAAACAAATCTGAATATGATGATCTAAGACCAAAAATATTTTACTTCAGTAACTTTCTTCTTCCAAAAACTTTTTCTTGTAAGAATGAATTCCTTCATGACTTTGATTACATTTAATATAAAATTTATCATCGTCTATATTTCCAAAGAAAGTATTGTAACTTCCTAGCATCTTCTTTCAAATATGAACCTGAATAAAATTTTCTTGAATTTGGTAAGACTGAATACAATTGGAAGCACCTTTTCTCCCAATACTATGCTCAATATGATTTTTATCATCTATTATCTCCCTTTATTTCATCAAAATTTCATCACAAGTTTCTCATCCAACTTATGAATTTTGTAAATTACAAAATACTAAAGCATCAACATATTTTTTTGAAGTTCGGAAGACTCCAAAGCAGCACCTCATTATGATCTTCTCTTCCATTTAGAACCTGAGGTGAGTCTAATGAACTTTTTTTTCAAACATCTTATTCTAAATATGATATAATTTATCAACCATTTTGATTTCTACTTACTGAATATGATGTTCAGTCTGATTTTTCAAAACTTTTACAAAGTAAATTGATTTATCCTATTTGAAAAAAAAAGACAAATCCTTTAAAAAACTTTTTCTTACTTCCAAAAACCTTCTCCATAAAACTTGGTCCCAACAAGTGATGGTGCCCAGGTCTTGGGCATAGACCGTGGGAATGGGTCTCCTTGATCATTCTTGGGTCTCTTCAATGCTTTAATATACTTAAAGTAATTTTCATAATTTTTTTGTTTAATTTGAAGAAAAGAGTGTCAACAATCACTTATGCCCCTAGTGAATTATATATTTTATACTAATCATGCCACATATTCCCCTAATGGATTATCAGTAGCATAATGGGTGGCTCACTTATCACCTTCATGACTAATATGAGATATATCTTGTGGTTCACTTATCCCACTAATGGATAATATGTGGTATAATAGGTGGGATGGTTATCCCAATGATGAATTATATGGTGTATAATGGATATGACATTTATTCCCCTATAGACTTATATGTGGTATACTGAGCAGGGCTCTTATCCCTCAATGACTTATATAGTGAAATATGAAAGAGACACTTGTCCCCCCAATGTATATATACATATTGATAGTATTATCTGTGGGAATTTATTTGAACTCTGTGTAGGTTATATTTCATGTCTAAAAACATTTGACACTAACTGAAGTGGGTATGGTTGATCTTAGGTGTCACCATAGAACACAAATATTGATAATGATTTATTTATTCACTATTTTGGTTAATTAATTATCATGTCACCATGCACTTTATTTAGACAAGATATTTTTAGGGAGACCATTGGTAGTGGCCTATTGAGTTATACTAACACCCTTATTAGGCCACCATGAGTACCCAAGTAGAATTCATGGTTTCAGGAAAGGATAAGGGAAAAGGACCTATGATGGATGTATGATCATGGTAGTTAGGATAGGGCATAAGAGATGGGATTGGGCTAGGTCTTGAGAATAGTTTTTTGGATTATAATAATTTTATTTATTTTATGTTATTTTTTGGATCTTTATGTATATGATCCACCCTTTGGGGATCATGATTATTTTTATGCATTATATGACATTTATATCATTTGTTTTGATATAACATGTGTTTTATATTGTTTTTTGGTGATTTACTATTATGTGTGTCATATATTTCTATTTTAGATCATTTGTATAGATTTTACTTATATTATTATGTATTGTTATATATTATAAGGGTATAGTATCCTTACTATTTCTATTAGGACCCTATTTCTAATTGAAATCCTATTTTATATTGGGGGGTTCTTAGGATCATGTAAAGAATTGGTTTCATTACTATAGAGTGAGCTAGGTAGGGATTCCACAGAAGATCAAGATTCTTTTACAATAGAGAATCGTCTATGTTTATCTTCAAGAATCCAAAATCCGTCCTATCAAACTTCTCCACCCAGACCTTGGCCTTATACAATTCCATTACTTGTGAAATCAATGAACTCCCATTAAATTTCAAAACACATCAAAATTAGCCTACAAATCCGAGGGTCAAATTTCAAGACCCGTGTAACATCCCAGTTCCAAAATCCACCCAGAGGCACCCCGTACCCAGTTGGTCACATGGCCTCAAGCGCATTTCACTGAATGCCAGATGTAGCCGACTAGCAGCGAGGGCCTTGGGCATGATAGTGGAAAAACTATGCCCTCAGAGTCAGAGTACACAGCATAAGTTACAACACTTACAACACATACAAAAGTGGAAGACTAATAAATAATCAACTGGAGAATAAATATATGTAAATGATGCATGATACATATATTTATAAGAAAACAACCAAACAAGTCACAATGCTGAATACAATACTAAACCAAAGTACAAAAGAAAAACAACAGATGAGCAACTCCTCAGCATCGCAAGACTCATCTTGGTCCCATGCTCTCCAGTTCCAGTGCAATCAAGAACCTGAAGTATAAGGGAACTTTCCCTTATTTATACCTGCAATAATATAATATGTTTGGGCCCAAAAACATGACCCAAACAGGGTGTGAGATAAAAATACCAATAGGGAACCACCCGAAGATCTGTGCCTAATAGTCAGTGAATAAATGACAGGTAAAAGTATAGAAAATAGTATAATAGGAAAAATACTCAACAGTAAGAAATCCATAGTCTCTAGCATATAGTGTACAAACAAGAAAGTATCCACACAAGCAAGAGGAACAAATAGGTAACCTTTGGGTAGTTCTCACAGCCTAACCCCTATGGTTCAACATAAAAGCACTAGAAACCCATTGGGAGGCACAAAAATTCTCACCCCTCTGGTTTAGCTAAAGAATAGACTCTCTGGGGAAGCACTTACCATCAATTCCCTCTATTGTCTCGTATCAAACTAAAGGTGCTCTGGGGAAGCACTCAACGTCTCATTCCCCTTGTGGTCCATGTCGAGGAAATATAGACTCTCTGAGGAATCACTCAACGTCAATTCCCCCTGTGGTCTTGCATCGTAAATTAAAGACACTCTGGAGAATCCCTTACATCCATTCTCCATATGGTCTACTACACTAGGTTCCCACAGCCCTGGGTGAAGTTAGAAAGTATTGCATCACGTAACGACCAAAGTATACTCAAGAACTAATTGGATATCATCTACCGCATCTCATCATGGAAGAACAGACATACCATCCTACAAACTAGGCATGGAACTGACAATATCCTAACAGGAAAAACTAGACCAAAGGGTCATAAACAGGAAAAACATGCATGTGAAAAGCATCGAAAGCACAGTAAATTACCCAATTCATAAACAAAAACCTCTACTCAAGCATATAAGAAAAGCAGGCAAACAACAAGGGCAAAACAGGAAACATGCAATACCCCGTTCAAGGGTATTGGTTAAATTTGAACAAAATACTCAAAGACTTTCTACAGAAAGGCACAAACCACCTACTTCAACGTGAGGAGATCGATATACTCAAACCTCGTTGCTTGAACCTCCTTGGAACATCGTATATATAATAAAACATCCAAAACACTCAACCCACGATAACTAGAGAAAGAAGAGGAATTGGGAAACGAAGCTCTAGGAGAAGGAAGAGCTTACCGTTGTAGTTCCAACGCAATCGATGACGATCGATTCAGAGAACGGATGGAGGCTCGGGGGTTCATTGAAGATATGTGGTCGTACGGAATGATCTCAGTCGAAGAAGCTGGAGAAGAAGATAGTTCTGGGGTTAAGACGCGACCCCGGTGAATTTAGTGAAAAAAATAAAGTACACGGAGTGTACTTTTGGAGTACATGGCATGTACTTTTGGAGTACACGGTGTGTAATTTTGGAGTACACGGCATGTACCAGGCTTTTCCATACTCCACTTTAGGTGGCCTCCATCTCACCCCTACATGGTTGTGTGTGTGGCCATGACACGGCCATCACACAGCCTCGAGCGACAATGAAGTACACGACATGTACTCAGAAAGTACACGACGTGTACTTCAAAATTTTCCAAAAACTCCTCTTTTCTCAGAAACTCTAGAAAAGGGAAAAACATACCTAAAAAAGAAGGTCTGGGATCTTACAAAGTTTCCCCCTTAAAGAAATTCAACCCTGAATTTCCCTAGAGAGGCGTAGATGAAGAAACCCCTAACAGCTCCGGCCATTGCGATCGTACATCGACCTCCCTCTCCTAAGTCTCATCCTATACTCGCTCATGCTTCCATAGGACCCGTACTAGAGGAACAGACTAGCCATGGAGAACCTTCGTACTGCGATCAACAATCCGGATAGGATGCTCCTCAAATGATGCATCCGTTTCAAGCTCAACCTCATCAGGTTGAAGGACATGAGACGGGTCTAAAAAGTAACATCGGAGTTGTGAAACGTGGAAGACGCCATGCATAACCCGATACCTCTAAGGTAACTGCAGTCGATAGGCAACTGGCCCAACTCTCTACAACACATCAAACAGACTGACTTACTGTGGTGAAAGCTTACCCTGTCTCCAAATCCTCTTGTTTCCCAACCTCAGTGTGACATGTAGGAAAACCTGATCCTTGACCTTGAACTCTAGAGGTCGTCTCCACTGATCAGCATAAGACTTCTTTCGAGACTATGATGTGTCCATCCTCTTCCAAATCAACTCTATTTTCTTCGAGGTCTCATGAATAAGACGAGGTCCCAGCAAAGCTGCCTCTCCCACCTCCATCCAGCATAAAGGTGATCGGTATGGACTACCATATAAAGCTTCATAAGGTGGCATATGAATAGTTTCTTGAAAACTATTGTTGTAGGCTAACTCCACAAGAGGTATATGATTCTCCCAAGAACCTCCAAAGTCTAGAATGTAAGCTTGAAGCATGTCCTCAAGCACCTGAATCATACGCTCGGACTGGCCATCTGTCTGGGGATGGTATGTTGTACTCAAAAGTACCTGTATACCCAAAGCCTTCTGAAGCCCTTGCCAGAACTAAGAAGTAAAACATGCATCCCTATCTGAAACGATGGAGTGTGGAACTCCATGCAGATGCACAATCTATCAGATGTACAACCATCCCATCTCATCAACATTGAAGGTCTACTTGATTGGAAAAAAGTGAGCAACCTTTGTGAGTCTTTCAATGAAAACCCATACTGCATCATTCCCTCGAGGCGATCTCAGAAAACCGGTCATGAATTCCATCGTGACGTCATTCAACTTCCACTCAGGAATAGGTAACTGCTGTAAAATCCATGTTGGTCGCTGATGCTCTGCTTTCACCTGCTGACAAGTGGAATACCTCATGACAAAACCAGTAACATTTCTCTTCATACCTGGCCACCAATACTAGCGGTGTAGATCATGATACATCTTGGTGATTCCAGGATGAACTTCCCAAACTGAGGAATGAATGTCGCACATTATCTCCTTGCGAATGTCTTTTTTCACCCATACACGTCCCTGGAAATGCAATATCTCATCCTCGCCTACTGTCCATCTAGTAATAGGGTCCTCTCCTGAAACGCTTTCCTATAGAACTAGGCCTTTAGAATATGATAGCTACCTCATTCATAACTGATATAGAAGAGTAGAGGTAAAAACTATAGAAGATAGAAAAGTCTACCCCTATCTATCGTGCACCTCCAAATGCATCTCAGAGAACAGATCCATAAGCTTCCACTCCATACTGGCCTCCTGAACTGCTTGTATTTGAGTCCTCCTGCTCAACGCATCAGCCACTACGTTGCCCTTTCCTAGCGTATAGGCAAGCTCAAAGTCAAAGGACTGAAGATACTCAACCCACCTATGTTGTCTCAGATTTAGATCATGTTGGGTGATGATGTACTTCAGACTCTTGTGGTCGGTGAAAACCACAAAGTGATCTCCCGAAAGACAATGTCTCCAATAGCGTAAGGCATGAACAACTGCCACCAGCTCGAGATCGTGTGTCGGGGAGTTTTTCTCATGTGGCCTCAATTGCCGAGACCCATACGCAACAACTCCATCTCCCTACATAAGTACATCTCCTAGCCCAATACCTGAAGCATCACAGTAAACAGTGTAGCTTTTACCCAGCTCTGGAAAGACTAGTATCAGTGTTGAAGTCAACCTCCCTTTCAACTCCTAAAAGGATGACTCACAAGAATCTAACCATAAGAACTTATCCCCTTTCTCGGTCAGACCTTTCAATGGTGCTTCTAAGCCTGAAAAGTCCCATATGAAGCATATGTAGTATCCAGCCAGCCCTAGAAAACTCCAAACCTCAAAGACATTCTTCAGCTGCTCCCAGAAAACTACTGCTCTCACTTTCTACGGGTCTACTAATACTCTTTTATCAGAGATAACGTGACCCAAAAAGTGAATCTGATCCATCCAAAATTGGAATTTTGAGATCTTAGCATATAACTGATTCTCTCTAAGTGTACTCAAAACTATCTCAAGATGGGTAGCATGGTCGTGTAGAGTGTGAGAGTACACAAAGATATCGTCCATTAAGACCACCACAAAAGAGTCTAAGTATGGATGGAAGACTCGGTTCATCAGTGCCATGAAAACTGCAAGTTAATTAGTGAGACCGAACAGCATAACCATATACTTGTATAGACCATACCTGCTCCTGAAGGCTGTAATAGGTATATATGATGGTCAAACGTGCAACTGGTGATAACTGGATCTCAAGTCGATCTTCGAGAATACTCGGGATCCTCGAATTTGATCAAAGAGATCATCAATCCTAGGCAAGGGATATCAGTTCTTGACCGTCAACTGGTTCAACTTCCGATAATCCACCCAAAGCCTGAGGGTACCCTCTACATTCTTCGCAAACAGAACAGGTGAACTCCAAGAAGATGTACTAGGTTAGATGAAACCCTTTGCCTATAACTCCTCAAACTGCTTCTTGATATCCTGAAACTCAAGTGTAGCCATCCTATAAGGAGTAATGGACACTGGTGCCTCTCCTGGCATGAGCTCAATCGAAAATTCTACCTCACGCTCCGGAGGAAAACCCAAAAATTCCTCTGGGAAGACATCTCTAAAACAATCCACCACTGGAGAAAAGTATAACTGTGAAGTCCCCTGGTCATCCAGATATATACTAGCAATCTGGGTTGTAACTCCTCCTAGTCCATGATGCTTGGGTCCTGGTCGACTCGCCTGGAAATCCCACCCACCCTGATGAAGAAAAAATCCACCCTCTAGTGATATTAAACTCACCCTGTGGTGACAACAGTCGACGACTGCCTGGAAGGGAACAATCTAGTCCATTCTGAGAATGAAATCATATCCTATCATCTCTAGGACATAGAGGTTCCATAAGAAGTGACACCCCGCAACCTCAAGAGGGAACTCTCTACACTAACTTACACTAACCGTTCTAGTCCTCAACGGTGTGTCTAGAGTCAAAGTATCAGTAGAGGAAAAGATGCAGAGCCCAAGGATCTCCACAACATGAACAAAGAAAAATCTATGGGAATCCCCTATATCAAAAAGAGCTGAAGATAAAACTAAGGATACTAAGATTGTACCTCGAACTGTAGAGGGTTCGGGATCCTGCTCTAGCTGGGTCTCCTCCACTGCAAAAGCCTGACATGTACCATAGCCCTGTGGCCCTGCCTGACTGCTTTGAGATGATCTGCCTTTCTGTTGCTGATATAACGACGACTGACCACCCTGACCCCGACTTCCACCTCGTCCTGAACAGCTGGAAGAACTCCAATTCTCAGACTGGTGAGAAACTGATGGCACTTCTCCTGAACGAGGAGTCATGGATGAACCCCTGTCACTAGTTGCTGGTGATAAAACATGACAGAAGTGCTGAAGGTGACCCATCTTGCCACAAGATCGGCACTCCACTTGGTCTCTCTAGAACAACAGTCTCGTATGTCCAGCCCTTCCACACTGGTAGCATACCACATGGATACTTGAAGATGTGTCTCACCGCCTCGGATTACCGCGCGTAGACTCCCTACGGAGCTTCCTACTATCAGATGTTGAAGCACTAACCCTGGTAGTAGAACCACCCTAGCTCTCAACTCCAGATTCTCTCAGATTTCACTCTAAAATCAGTGCATGGTTTACTATGGAAGCAATGGAAGTCAGCCTGAAGATATTCACCTGTGAGCAGATCTCCCATTTGAGGCCATCCCAAAACTTCCTTACCAAGAACAACCCATCTGCGCTATGTAGGGGTGTGAAACACTGAAGCTCGGTGAAATGAGAGGAATAATCCATGACATAAAGAGTACCCTGCTCTAGGCTTATGAACTTCTGGGCTCGTTCGGCCCTTAGGGTCTCCGGATAGAAGTAGTCGTAAAAGACGCGCTGAAACTCCTCCCACGCCATAACCTGTTGAGGACCAGCCTATGAGATCACATCCCACCACCTCTTGGCAGAGTCTCATAGCATGTAGGTAGAGAGATTAACCTGCCTTTCTGGAGGCATCTCCTGATTCTCAAAGATCATTATCATGGCTTCTAGCCATGACTCTACAGCCTGAGGTCCTCCTTCCCTTGAAAAGGTGGGAGGATGCTGCTACTGGAAAATCCGCGTCAAGTCTACCATAGTCGAGGCAGAGGGCAGTTCTCCCTGGAAGGCCTGCATCATCCTTAGAAATCCTTCCCTAAACTATGCATCGGCAGCTATAACCGGTAATACTGCTTGTGCCAAGGTTGGCACAATAGGAGGATCTGTGGGAAGTCCCTGATCAGCCATATCCGGCATCTGATCACCGCCTGGAAATTGGCATGCAACCGGAGGACGTCTCGGTGTCATGACTCTGCAAGGTCAAATGCACACTTTAGATCACATTTTTAATGGACTAAAAACAAGGAGCATAATAAGGGAACATGGGAAATAAAGCATTAAAAATTTACAAAACATAACTACACGGCGTGTAACAATACTACACGGCGTGTTCCCTTAAATCATTTACATGGGAATGTACTTTTTCCAAAACTGGTCATGTAACACCCCAAAAACATGGTGTGTTATCCTAACACATGACATGTACCTAAATCCTCTTCCCCTGTCCGAGTCCTTCTACACAGTTAAGCCACACGGCTCTCCTAAGACAAAACTACACGACGTGTTCAAGGTAGACACGACGTGTACTCAACAAGCTTCACCTGGACCGTGTTGTTAGTTACATGGCATGTGTTCCCAGGTTACACTACACAGCGTGTTCCAGAAGGACACGGTGTATACGAAGAAGTCCCAACAGACTGTGTGGTTAGCTACACGGCCGGCTATATGGTTCACTCTACACAGCGTTCTCCATGTGCACACGACGTGTACTTGAAGGATTTTCCCGACCCGTGTTGTTGGTGACATGGCCGGGTAACTAGGTTACTTGGAACAATGTGTGGAAATAGGAAACGACGTGTATAGTTGAGTTTCAACCATCCGTTTCATTAGTCACATGGGTAGACAGATGGTCACTACGGAATGACGTGTAAGTACCATACACGGCGTGTTCTTGGAAGATTTTTCATAACCCCGTGTTCGTTCCCACACAGTCAGTGACACGGTTAAAAACTACACGACATGTATTCATAAATTACACACCGTGAATTCTGGGTTTTTCCAGGAAGTAGGCTCAGAACTGCTCCAAAGCCCAGAAAATACAGAAAACACATGTTAAGGTGCTAAATTCCGATCCGTGAGGGCCGATACTCCCCACGAATCAATGTTTGGCATCTTATACAAGTTACAAATAAGGTAAAAAGGTCAATGATCCAACAAATTCTGGTCCATGAGGGCCCATAACACCTCAATAACCAAAATTTTTCATTTATTCAGGTAAAACCTTACTCAATCAAAGATCTAACAAGAAGAAGATATTTTTATCAAGCATTTATCACAACATCATGCATATTCTACACAACATCTATCACAATAACATGAAATTGCTAATGCATCCTAGATGTCATGGCAAGAATTCATGGCATGTGATTTCTAACAAGTTCCTATATGATGCATGAGATGGAATACCCTCATCTCATCAGTTTGTGACAAAAATAGAACCGCAATAACAACAACGGTAACCGCACAAAGCATGTGAATCAACTAACGGTGAAACCAAATCAACTGTAAAATTGTAAACCTATAAATTAAAATAAACGAGGTAGTATGGATTTTCCCTGTACATAGGTTAGCTACTCCCAGACACAGCTTATTACCAAGTACCTATTCCATCCTATCTTTGGATATAGTCTCCAAACAGTAAGTCAAGAGAAAATAAACCATCTGATACCACCTTTTAACATCCCTATTCCGAAATCCACCCAGAGGCTCCCCATACTCGGTTAGTCACATGGCATCAAGCACATTTCCCCGAATGCCAGAGGCTGCCGACTAGTAGCGAGGGCCTTGGGTGTGATAGTGTGGAAATTATGCCCTCATTGGCAGAGTACACAACATAAGTAACAAAAGATACAACACATACAACAAAGGAAACACTAAATATCCAACAACAATAATAGCGGAAGACTGATAAATAAATAACTGGAGAAAAAATATATGTAAATGATGCATGATACATATATGTCTAGGAAAAAATCCCAACAAGTTAAATCCCAACAAGTTACAATGATGAATACAGTACTAAACCAAAGTACAAAATAAAAACAACAGATGAGCAACTCCTCAGCATCGCAAGCCTCGGCTTGGTCCCATGCTCTCCAATTCCAGTGCAATCAAGAACCTGAAGTAGAAGGGCGCTTGCCTTTATCTATACTTGTAACAATATAATCTGTTTGGACCCAAAATCATATCTCAATAGGGTGTGAGATAAAAATACCAGTAGGAAACCACCTAAAGATTTGTGCCTAACATCCAGTGAATAGATGGTAGGTAAAAGTACCGAAAATAGTATACAGTAAAAATACTCAGCAGCAAGAAATCCACATTCTCTAGCATATAATGTACAAACAAGAAAGCATCCACACAAGAAATAGGAACAAACAGGTAACCTATGGGTAGTTCTCATATCCAAACCCCTATGGTTCAACCTACAAGCACTAGTAACCCTATGGGAGGCACACACTATCTCGTATCGTACTAAAGGCGCTCTGGGGAAGCACTCAACCTCTCATTCCCCCTGTGGCCCACGTCGAGGAACTACAGACTCCCTGAGAAATCACTCAATGTAAATTCCCCCTGTGGTCTCGCATTGTAAATTAATGACACTCTGGAGAATCCCTTATGTCCATTCTCCCTATGGTCTACTACACTAGGTTCCCACAGCCCTGTGTGAAGTCAGCAAGTATCGCATCGCGTAACGACCAAAGTATCCTCACGAACTACTTGACTAGAATCTACTGCATCTCAGCATGTAAGAACAGACATACCATCCCACAAAATAGGCATGGAACTGGAAATAGCCTAACAGGAAAAACTAGACCAAATGATCATAAACAGGAAAAACATGGATGGGAAAAGCATCCAAAGCATAGTAATTTACCCTATTCACAAACAAAAACCTCTACTGAAGCATATAAGCAAAGCAGGCAAACAAAAATGGAAAAATAGGAAATACGCAATACCCCATTCAAGGGTATTGGTGGAATTTGCACAAAATACACAAATACTTTCTATAGTAAGGCACAAAAAACCTACCTAGATGTTAAGAGATCGATATACTCGAACCTTGAAGTTTGAAACTCCATGGAACGTTGTATATCTAAGAAAATGTCCAAAACGCTCAACCCACGATAACTTGAGAAAGATGAGGAATTGTAAAACTAATCTCTAGAAGAAGGAAGAGCTTACTGCTGTGGTTCTAATGCAATCAACGACGGTCAATTTGGAGAACGAACAGAGGATCAGGTGTTTGTCAAAGATCTGCGGCCGTACATAACGCTCTCGGTCGAAGAAGTTTGAGAAGAAGATAGTTTCAGGGTTAAGACGCGACCCCGGTGCATTTAGTGAAAAAAAGTTCACATCATGTAATTTTGGAGTACATGGTGTGTACTAGGCCTTTCCATACTCCGCTTTAGGCGGCCTCCATGTCACCCCTACATGGCCGTGTGTGTAGCCATGAAACGGCCATCACATGTCCTCGAGCGGCAATGAAGTACACATCGTGTACTCATAAAGTACACGGTGTGTACTTGAAAAATTTCTAGAAACTCCACTTTTCTCAGAAACTTGAGAGAAAGGAAAAACATACCTGAAAAGAAGGTTCGGGTTCTTACAACCCGTCCCCCTAGGCCTGTGCTGTAACTACCCCAAGCCTGCCTTCCATAGGCCTGGGGCTGGTGACTAGCAACGGAAAGGCGTAACCAAAAAAGGGAAGGCATTACCTTTAAACCTATACACACACACACGTCTATCCACATCCCAACATAATGAAAAGGGAAAACAAGTATACCACTAAAACAAGGCTGAGTGCGAGTACAAGTTAAAGTAATTGGGCCAGAATACAAAACCAACTAGGAACTAAAAATAGTAAATTACAAAAGGAAACTATGATGGAAATCTACAGAGATTCCCACCTGATTGTGAGAGTAGTGAAGCTACTAGAAGCCAAAGTAGTATGTCCTGACCACTCTGTCCTATTGGTCCCCACCTAGTCCTAGGCCACCAAGTCCACCATCGTTGCGTCTGTGAGTCCTGTTCCCCAGAGCACCTCTATTGAAACTTCAATCATCTTTACCAGACACAACATGTGTGGGTGTATCCCATGCTGGAGTGAGTATAAAAATACTTAGTAGGGACCTCAAGACCCCCTAAGGTCTCTCGGTATCCCGCGAAGGAAAAAAACCACAAAGAAAAATACCCCAGAGGTAAAACCACCAAGAAATACCTCAACCACATAGAACAAAGTAAAAGACGCATCTCACACTAGGTATACAACTTAGATAATAGTAATAAAGATGATTATTCTTCAGATAGATCATTTTATTCTATTGAGAGGTTCTGAGGTTGATCCACGAAGGGTCATTGTACTGGTGATCCACAAAGGGTCGCTCTACTGCCGATCCATAGAGGGTCACTCTACTGCTGATCCACAGAGGGTCTCGCTACTTCCAATCCATGGAGGGTATCTCTCATGTCGATCCACAAAGGGTATCTCTACTGCCGATCCCCAAAGGGTATCTCTACTGCCGATCCACTGAGGGATACTCTACTACCGATCCATGGAGGGTCGCTCTCATGTCGATCCGCAGAGAGTCACTCTACTGCTGATCCACAGAGGGTTGCTCTACATCTGATCCATAGAGGGTCCCTCTACTATCGATCCACAGAGAGTCGCTCTACTAACGATCCATGGAGGGTCACTCTACTACTGATCCATGGAGGGTCACTCTTATGTCGATCTACAGAGGGTCGCTCTTCACTTGACAGTCAGTCACTGGATTCCTGTACTTGGTGCACTTGAGTTCCCAAGAATCTGGTCCCAATATTATCCGTCATACCTCAACCACCACGAATTCCCATGAATAAGTAACCCATAGGACTGTGTAGTCTAAAGGGTTTCAATGCAACAGATAACACAACAATTGGATGTCAAGTCGGTAAGTTATAAGCAAAAAAGGTAAATAGGGCCTAGTTGGAATCAAGTCCGATCCAACCCAAACATATTCCATCTTTTTAAATAACCCAATTAAAGTATCTAAAAAGGACTACCATGTCGTAAGGGACCTCACGTTGTAGACGACATGTCAATCGGATGCTCAGTTTGTGAGTTACTCAAGTTTTAGTGAGACGGGGTCGGTCGGGTCTGGTAGGGGTCCGGCCCAGCTCACGGATCTGGCCCAGCCAATAGGTTTGGCCCAGCCAGCGAGTCCATCCCTCTTGAAAACCCATCCCGGAAGCAGGCCGGTTGCGGTACTGGACGTGGTGCATCTGGTTCGTCCAGCTAGCGGCGCCAGCGGGGCACCACCCTTCCTCCCGAAACGGCCGGCTAGAGCCAGCCGTTCGCGTCCCACCGAGCGGCCAGAGTGGGATGCTTCTCTCCCACATGGTGTTTCAGTGCCCTGCCTTCCACCCACCGTGGCCTGGCTGACTGTCGCTCTATCCACCACGACGCTTGCAGGTGCTGCTTCTCCACGCGGCTGGCACGAGCCAGCCGCCACTACTGGTCCCCGGTGCTGCGCTGGTGATTGATTCTGTGGGCCACCGAAGATGGTCTGGTTGTTCTTTTTCTTTACCATATGCGCCTATAAGCCTCTCGAGTAGCCTCCTTCACTGCAAAGCTCAAAGAACCACCTTGATTCCACATTGGTTGGTCACCCACGAAGAATGCACAAAACTCAAGAGCGGTGAAGGGTCTGATCCTTTTTCAGATTGACTCGTGCCTTCTGAGTTGGTGTTGGATCATAGGTTTGTAATAATAATCATTATAAGATTAATAAAAACCATAAAGTGTATCCCCTCAACAACCTCTCACAATAAAGAACTATTTTCAGATCAACTCATTTGTCGGTTGATCCTCATTCTTCATATTACTCAAGAACGGGGAAAGAGGAATCATTTAAACACATAATTCAATTTAACCCATACTTGGATTCAGTAGAATCTGTTGTAGACAAAGTAAGTAATTCAGCGTTGTCCTTCAACGTTCGTCGCCACTCGTCGATCCCCGAATCGATTCCTCCAACGATCGTCATTTGTTCACAGTTCTCTGATGAAGAGGAAAGTCGCCAGCACTTCATCAGAGGTTTCCCCACAATTTCCAATCCATTTTCCAACGGATTGATTAAATAAAAGGAAACCACTCCACGTTGCATTCATTAATGTGGTTCATTAACAAACCGTAATTAATAAACCAATTAATCTCACGAGAGTTGAAGTTACAAAAACAAAGTAACATTTCATTCATTGTTATTCATTTAATGACCATAGTTACATTGTATCTCTGCCAACTATCATTCAATAGTGGAAGAAAAGTATAAAATAACTTAGTGTTATTTTATTATTTTTTTCTGAAAGTCCCAAAAATTATCTTTTTCATCCAACCCCTACCGGCCGAAGTTAATCTTCACCTAAGTTAATCTCGACACTGTGAACTCAACGATGCCATTAGATTTTCAATCCGAGTATCGATTCAAAAGTTAGAAAAACTAGCTCGTATATTTACTAAGCATACCTTAAAAAAGTTAAAAAATAATTAATATTCACCCTTGACCCGCGTCGGTCGAGGTTGGGCTCTTCCTAAGGGTAAAACACCCCAACAAACTCAATGGTACTCTCAGATTTTCAATATGAGTTACTGTTTAGTTGTTTTAGGGATTTAATAATAAAATAATTTTTACTTAATTATTTTATTTTCGGCCAAAATCTAACTTCCACTATTGACCCGCACCAGCCAATGTTAGGATCTGCCTACGAAAAGCAAACCCTCACGAGGTTAGTGATGGTCTTGTATTTTTAATCTGAGTCACCATTTATGAGTTAAGAGCATTTGAAAAATAAAATAATTTTATTTAATTGTTTTATTTACGGTTGTTCCATTTTCGGGTTTTCTCGCTGGAGGCCTGTGCTGACTAAACTTAGGTTGTGCCTAGGTTAAAACCGCCATCTTGAATGCAACGGTGCCTTTGTATTTCTAATCCAGGTACCCATTTAAGAGTTATTCCTATTTTTTAGGAAACCTACTCACACATGCTCTTTAAATCTTAACATTTTTTTATAGATCATTCTGGGCACTCCGGACCTCGAAATCACATGCCATCAAATTTTGTGGTGTTGAAATAATTCCATATAATTAAAAATATATATATGGAAATTCTGTGACATTAAATTCTCCCTAACTTAGGTCTTTACATCCCCAAAATCCAAAACAAAGGCAAATCAAACAAGTGGGGGTACCGAGCATGAATCTAAGTCTCCCTCTCCCTTGTGCTCTTCTGGAGATTCCCATGCTACCACCCAATATGCACTAGAGGAATCGACTATCCATGAAGGACCTACTCCTATCGATCCTCTATTTCCATTGGAAACTCCGCAAACGTCACCCCATCGTCAATGTCCAGATCTCCCCAGTCGATGACGTGTGATGGATTATGCACATACCTCCTCATCTATGACACATGAAATACATAGTGCACCTGGTGCATCTATGGGGGAAGAACTATGAGGTATGCCACCTCACCAACTCTGCTGAGGATCTGAAAAAAGGTCTGATGAACCTCAGAGATCGCTTTCCACCCTGGCCAAATCTCCTCAATCCTCATTAGGGTAAGACCCTAAGGAAAATATAGTCTCCCTCCTCAAACTCCTAGGGTATCATTATTCTATTGGCATAAGACTTATTTCTAATTTTTTTCAATCCTCATCCGCTCCTGGATGATCCGCACCTTCTCAGTGGTAGAATATACCAACTATGGACCCATGAGTGTTGACTCCCCTAGGTCTATCCAATATAGAGGTGATCTGTATGGCCACTCTTACAAGGAATAAAATGATTCCATGCCAATGGTGGAGTGATATCCATTGTTGTACATAAACTCCACTAGTGGTGGGTGGTCCTCCCAACTGTGAATAAAATCTAATACACAAGCATTAAGCATGTTCTCCAAGGTCTGTATAGCCCACTCTGTTTGACCATCTGTCTGGGGGTAATAGTTGTGCTCAATAGTACTAGAAACTAATGCTCATATTTCAATTTTTGATATGTTAGGCATCGTGAAATGAACTCTGAAACAACTTTCTTCATCCTTGGCCACCAGTACTGACATCGAAGGTCCTGGTACATCCTTATCAAAATAGGATGTACCACCAAAGGGGAAGTATGGAACCCCTCAACACCTCCTCCCACAACGTCACTAGTACTAAGGTGCATTCTATAAAAAGGATGACGTGCTCCCCGCCTATAAAAATTTCATCAGAAGACTATCCTGAGGATATTTTATCACGTTGGGCCTCACAAGAAACATCCACAAGTTGTTCCTCCCTAACTCACTGAAAGAGTGGGGGAGTGACAGTCATAGAATAGACGTAAGATTCTCCATCATCATCCATGAAGGATATTGGCATCGTGACTAGCTGCTCCATCACCTCACTCGGCATTTTTAAACTAGACCTCCTGTTTATCGTGTCTGCCACCACGTTCCCCTTCCGAGGAGTATAGACTATCTCAAAGTCATAGTCCTATAGGAACTCCAACCATCACCACTGTCTCAACTACTATACAACCTATGAGAACCTTTTCATCCATGTGAAAGTCTACCCATTTTAACTGATTTGTGTGCCCATTAACCATTTAGTAGTGGGTAATATTTCTCCATGACCACTTGGTTAAAATACTGGTAATACACACATAACCTCAAACACTAGGTCTTACTAAGCCCTTCCTCTAAAAGTCCCCCAACTATACTCTCATATCCCAGAGCTCTATGGTAGCCATCCGATATGCAAGTATAGATATCAGTGTCATCCTTGAGTAAAATTCAAATCAGAAGTCCCTCTCCCTGTGGGGAGGTAGTCCTGGAAACATATTTTGAAAGGATTTTCCCACACTCTGCCACCACTGTTGGGAACTGAAAACTCAAAACACTTTCTTCCATTAGGGTAAGGTTGGCCAACCAAAAAGTGTTCGGTTGTACCCTCCTATGCATGAGTTTATTACATACTATTTGGGCTTTATTTTTCACCAATTAAGGAAAACCCCATTCCAATGATGTAGATATACCACATCCTTTTTCCTAAAACATTCAATCTGATCATGAAATGTGGATGACCATTCCATACACAAAACTAACTTTTTAAGGCCTCAACGCTGCCACCAAGAGGTTCCAACCAAAAATCTCACCTCAAGGGTCAAATAACACCATCTACATAAGTGTGATTATCGAGTCTCCTCCCTTAGGTATCTCCATATGTAATGATCAAGTCAGCGGTTTAACTGGAAACTCTAGGTCTTGAACAAGATTCATGACAAGAAGGAATGATTAGTACCTCAAATCATTCCTGGATCCCTTGGTCCATACTCCTTAACCGTATCCAGCTACTCCCTTCCCCTGTCCTCCAGCTCCCTAAGCTTGGTGGGGACCACATTAGGGTACCAGTTGTAACATGTAGAAATGTATACCACCTCCTGCTACTCTCCTAGCTCCTCTTCCACTCCTTCTACCTTGTAGATTCATCTGTCCCTATCACTTCCTCTTTACGAAACATTTTACACATCCAAGTCTCTGAGACTCATGTTGGTTTCCTACTTTTCCACTACTAACATTCATTGGATGTATCTACTTGGCCAAAGAACTTTCAACCACAAAAGGTTCTCTCTAGAACCCTAACATAAGTAGGAATTCATAGAGGAATTGTGTTGACTCAGATGTCCCTAACCACATCTCGCTCAAAGGTCTAAGCCCTGAAGCATTGGTCATATCATATTCATAGAGTACATGGAATGGTTGGTATATGTCGATGAATACTCAGATGCTGACATGTCATCCTTCCGAAGCTGTAGAAGCTCTTGGGAACACATACCCCTTATCTTTTTATGGAAAGAGACTCCTTCTCTGAGGAAGGTTCTCAAGCTTTGTCCATGGGAAAGTCACCACATCATGAGATCAGGGTAATATAAACCTTGTCATCGCCCTGCTATGCCATGTAGAAGGCTCACTGCTAGGACCTCCATCTAATCTAATGGTTCCCTAGCTAGATGGAAACTCGATCACCACCTCAATCCAGTACTTAGCCACCTGTGATTCGGGCTCACCTCAAAACCTGAGGGGTATCTTTCACAGAAATTTGTGTAAGGCACTAAGCCTACATGTGTCCTCTACCAGTAAGACTGGTAGTAACTGCTGACCAACAGGTTTGTTGTATCACTGGGACACTGACCAAAGATACCATCTCGGGAAACAATCCTTGTGCTGAAGCCTCATCACTCTGTGGACCTTCCTTATGGTCACACATTGGAATCATGGTTGGATGTCTCTATAGAGGCATCTTGAAAGAGAACCAAGATGAACCATAGTTAATAAGTTATACTTGGATAGATGAATCAAAAGTGATCAAGATAAAAAAAACATTTTCAAAACACATGAAACTAGTGTTTTCATTTATTAAGTCAGAAAACAAAATTTAGGGTCCTGTTGTATGGATACATCTGCCGCTACACCAACACTGGACTCCCTGGACTGAAATTTGAACTCAATACACTTACCAATATTGCCCTCATTGAAAATAAATACTCTTAGTTCTTCAGGTAGAACTGACTGCCCTTTGATACCACTTTTTCACGACCCGTCCCCTAGGGTCCGTGCTATAACTACTCCAATCCCACCTTCCATTGGACAGGGTATGGTGACTAGAACCAAAAAGGCAAAACCCAAAAAGGGAAGGCATTGCCTTTAAACCTGTACACACACACATGTCCATCCACATCCCAACACACAAAAAGGGGGAAACAATTATACCAATAAAACAAGGCCGAGTGCAAGTACAAGTGAAATTAAGTGGGCCAAAATACAAACCCAACTAGGAACTGAAAAAGTAAAGTACAAAAGGAAAATCTGATGGCCATCTGCAGAGAACCCCAAATGATCATGAGAGTAGTGAAGCTATTGGAATCCGAAGTAATATGTCATGTCTGCCCGGTCCTACTGGGCCCCACCTGACCCTAGGCCACCAAGTCCACCATCGTAGCGTCCATTAGTCCCGTTCCACTGAGAACCTCTGGTGAAACGTTGACCGTCTTCACTAGACACAACACATGTGGGTGGTGAGTATAAAAATACTTAGTAGGGACCCCGAGCCCCCCGAAGGTCTCTCAGTAATCTGCGAAGAAAAAACAACAAAAAGCAACATACCCTAGAGGTAAAACCACCAAGAAAGACCTCAATCACATAACACAAAGTAAAATATGCAGCTCAACCTAGGTATAAAACTTAGAGAACATGAATAATGATGATTATTCTTGAGCTAGATCATTTTATTCTATTGAGAGGTTCTAATTATGATCCACAAAGGGTCATTGTACTGTTGATCCACAAAGGGTCGCTCTACTGTCAATCCAAAGAGGGTCGCTCTACTGCTGATCCATGGAGGGTCCCACTCTACCGATCTACAGAGGGTCTCTCTCATGTCAATACACAGAGGTTCACTCTACTGTCGATCCATAGAGGGTCTCTCTACTTCCGATCCATAGAGGGTCGCTCTACTGCTGATCCATGGAGGGTCACTCTCATGTCGATCCACATAGGGTCGCTCTACTGCCAATCCACAGAGGGTCCCTCTATTGTCATTCCATAGAGGGTCACTATACTGCCAATACACAGAGGGTCACTCTAATACTTATCCAGAGAGGGTCTCTCTACTTTTGATCCATAAAGGGTCGCTCTCATTTCGATCCATAGAGGGTATCTCTTTACTTGACAACCAGTCACTGGATTCCCTCACTTGGTGCGCCTGAGTTCCTGAGACTCTAGTCCCCATATTATCGGTTTTACCTCAATTACCACGAATACCCACATAGAAGTAACCCAAATTACTATCTTGTGGAAAGGGTTTCAACGCAACAGACGGCACGTCAATCAGACGCTCGGTCTATAAGTTATAAGTAAAAAAAGGTAAATAGGTTCTTGTTGGATTTGAGTCTGATTCAGCCCAGCCATATTAGAACTTCTATCCAAACCCAATTGGAGTATCTCAAATGTACCTCCTCACTGTAAGGGTTCTCACTCCGTAGACGGTGTGTCAATCGGAGGCCAGGTTTTCGAGTTACTCAAGTTTTAGTGAGATGGGGCCAATCGAGTCTAGTAGGGGTTCGGCTCGGCCGGCTCGTTGGGCCCGCGGGTCCGGTCGGCCTGGAAAAACCGGCTTGAAATTGTGCCCATAGTTGGACTAGATGTGGTGTGTCCAGTTCGGCTAGCTGGCGGTGCCAGTGGGGCACTGCCCCTCCTCCCGAAAGGGCCAGCTGGAGCTGGCCGTTCGCTTCCAGTCGAGCAGCCTGAGCGAGATGATCCTCTCCTGTGAAGTATGTCGGCACTGCACCTTAAAACCGCCACAACCTGGCTATACATGGATATAGGCATCGCGGTGCCTGTGACGCCACTTCTCCACGCAGTCAGCATGGGTCGGCCGCCGTCATTGGTCATCGGCTCCACCGCGCAGGCGAGTGCTTGCACTTGCCACTGGAGATGCTCTGGTGGTCAGTTTTCTTTCCTGTCTATGCCTACGAGCCTCTCGGGTCTCCACCTTCATTGAAAAGACCAAAGAACCACCTTTCCACCACGTTTCTTGGTTTCCCATGAAGAACTCACAAAACTCAAGAGCGACGGAGGGTCCGAGCCTTGTTTGGATTGGATCGTTCCCTCCTCATTAGAATTTGATCATAGGGGTGGAATAATAATCATTATAAGATTAATAAAAACCCCAAAGTGTAACCCTACAACAACCTCCCACAATAAAGAATGATTCTTGGATCAACCCATTGGTTAGTTGATCTGCGTTCTTCATATTATTCAAGAATGTGGAAAGATGAATCATTTAAACACATAAATCAATTTAACCCCTACTTGGATTCGATAAAATCCGTTGCAGATGAAGGAAGGATTTGCGTGTTGTCATTCAATATTCATCAATGCTTGTCGATCCCCAGATTGATTCCTCCAATGATCATCATTCATTCACCATTCTCTAATGAAGAGTAAAGTTGTTGGTGCTTTTTCAGATGTTTCCCCACAATTTCTAATCCATTCACCAACAGATTTATTAAATAAAAGGAAACCACTCCACGTTACATTCATTAATGTGGTTTATTAATGAACCGTAATTAATGAAGCAATTAATATCACGAGCACTGCAGTTACAAAAAAATTAACAGGTCATTAATTTTTATTCATTTAATGATTGTCGTTACACTGTGGTTCCACCAACTGTCACTCAACGGTGGAAAAAAAGAATAAAATAACTTATATTTATTTTATTATTTTTTTCTAAAAGTCCCAAAAATTATATTTTTTATCCAAACCTTGTCGGTCTAACTTAAGATTTTCCTAAATGAATCTCAGTGCTTCGAATTCAATGGTGCCCCCAGATTTTCAATCTGAGCACTGGTTCAAAAGATAGAAAAACCCACTTACACATTTACTGAATGTACCTTAAAAATTTTCAAAAATAATTAACATTCACCATCAACCCATGATGATTTAGGTCAGGCTCCGACTAAGGGGAACACGCCCCCAAAAACTCAACGGTACTCTCGTATGTTCAATATGTGTTACCATTTAGAAGTTATAAAGATTTAACAATAAAATAATTGTTACTTAATTGATTTATTTACGACCAAAAACTAACTTCCAATGTTGGCATGTGCCGGCTAATGTTAGGATTTGCCTAAGGAAAGCATACTCTCACAAGATCAGCAATGGTATAAGATTTTTAATCTAAGTCACCGTTAATGAGTTAAAATAATTTGAAAAATAAAATAATTTTATTTAATAATTTTATTTATGGTTATGCCATTTTTGGGTTTTCTCACCGGAGGCCTGCGCCAACTAAACTTAAGTCGCGCCTAGGGTAAACCTGCCATCCCAAATACAATGGTGCCCTCAAATTTCTGATCTCGGAACTCATTTAAGAGTTATTCCACTTTTTTAGGAAAACCACTCACGCAAGCTATTTAAAGCTTAATATTTTTTGACGAATCATTTCGGGAACTCCGGACCTCGGAATCATGTGTCGTCAAATTTCACGGTCTCAAAATAATTAAAAATAATTAAAAAACATTATCCGTAAATTTTGAGACATTACATCAAATGAATCTACTAAAATAATCTCTAAAGCACCTCTACTAGGGTCTAGTCATCTAGAACTCTACAACTAAAGATTTGATACCACTTGTTAGGTCTGGATCCTCCTAACTAGAAGTTATCCTCTAAAAATTACATGTTGGAAACAAATAACTGAAACAACCAAATAATAATGAACCCACACACATTATGTATCCAAAACATAAATTACAAACCACACCTTATTCATTGCACCACAACACACATGTACTAACCAAACAAGAAATCCAAAATAAAAACATAAAAAATAAATATAAAGGCAAATAGAAATGCGAGTTTTACATGGTTCGTAATTAGTTATACTCCATTTGGAAAATGATGCAATACTTTTATTCAAGAAATGTAAGATAATTAAAATGTTAAATATTCATGAAAATATATATTTCCACCATAAAAATATAGTATATCACAGTCAATGAAATCAGTTCTACTGCCTTCTAATATTTACAGAGAGTATGCCTTCTTAGATCCAATCTTCATAATCATAGCTTTACTTATTCAATTAAATCCAACACCATAACTTCTCCTTATGGTGAACAATTTTTGAATTTGGAAACTTCATGATCTTAATCTTACATAACCTTCTCTAGAACCCTTATGTATTCATTGAAAATTATGAGAACCATTAAGTAAATTTATAAGTGACCTGTAGGTATTCACATGGTCAACATTTATGAAGATACATTGTATTTTTTCTATTCATAAACACGTAGACATAGAATTTAGAGGGAGCTATATGAAACATGATTCCATATGTGATGTATATTTTATATATAGAGAGGGAAATAAAAGATAAATTATAAAAAGAGTTTTCTTTATGTTTTGGTATCATTTTCATAAAATCAAGGAAATAAATCACTTTTAAAATAATTTTCAAAAGGAGAAAATTTATTTTCAATACATTATTTTAATAATAAAAATTCAAATAGTGGAAGTGTTTTATGAAATAAAGTTAAAATAGAAGAAATTTGGATTTAAGGATATAAATCAGTGTAGATGTAGAATGAATTACTTTTTCATCATTTTTATGAATTTTAAAATAATCCCACATTGATGAAATAGATATCATATTTTTATTTGAATATAATTAAATAAAAATATAAGATTTAGAAATAAATTACATATTAAATTTTCAAAATAAGAAAAGAAAATATTTCTGGTAAGAAATTATATGGATATGGAAGAGAAATGGCCAATATATAGGATCAAAATTATTCATAACAACATTGCATTTTAATTAAGTAGGAATTCAATCAAAGGGGATGATTCTAATATTAAATATTATTTTCCTTAGAGTGAAATATGAAATAAAATATTTGATAGAGATGGGTTAAAATATATAAAACATATGCTGAAATGTTTAGAGTATAACCCAAGGAAATAGAGATTGAGTCAATAAAAACTCTTACCTTGGATTATGGATTGGTCGGACGTACTATAACTACATGTATAATGAATTTAGGTTTATTATTCATATATATAAGAACAATATTTATATTTATTTTACTTAATACCATTTATTTTTGTTTTTATATTTCACATTATTATTTATTTATAGTCAAATATAATCATCAGGTATTGATTATTCTATTTGTTCCATACTTTCATTGGAATAGTTTTGGTGCTTCCTCCTTGATCATGTGTTCGTAACCTCCAAAATGTTCATGGATATGATTTGTATTTTTTTATATGCATCGGTAGTTTTATGATTATTTCATGGATTTCATGGTGATGATTCATAAAAAAATAGTTAGTAATCTCCTTTTTTATGGATATTGAATCAATAAAAACTGAATTTATTAATTAATATAGTTAAATATATTAAAATTATTGATTTATAAAGAAACATAAATTATTAATTATTAAAACATATTACTATTATTTAAGTTTTATTAATCATTCATAATTAAATTTTTTTTGTATCTTTCATATTGGTGGTGAAATTAACCCAAAAAAGAACATGTTATAATGAGTGAATGAGTTATAATATTATATTATATAATTGAAATATAAATTTTATAAAATAAAAATGATTTAAATTATATTTTATGAAAATTTTAATGATGATTTAATAAGATTTTGATGAACAAGATAAAAATAGAATAGACAAATGATATAGTTGCTTACTATGTTGGAACTCAAACACGCTTGGAAATCTTGTTTTATATTGAAGGATTTGAGGATTCTTCTTGAGAAAAGGGGGTTCCAAAAATGGAAGAGAATTATTAGGGTGAGAATTGTTATAGATATTTAAGAGTAAAACTAAAGAAAGTTTCACTTTGAAGTGCGTAAAAAACAGGTCTTTTATATGTGAGTTTGAATGGAATTTTCACAAATACCAATTACTTAATGTTTAAGGAATATAAGGCTACAAGAAAAGTGGAATAAAAATATAAAAATAATAGATATGAGCCATCTTATATTTCATCCACATAATTTTGATATTATTTTTATGTATATTTTATCACTTTATACCTTATATTAACTATTTTACCTTATTTTTCCCAATATCATGGAAACTTACTTTTTATCTCAGTAGCTTATTTTTTAAAAAAATAAAAATGGCCTTATTAACAAATTTTAATTTTTTTTTCAAATATCAAATAATTTTTATTAAATTTAATTTCAAAAAAATTCTAACACATGATTTTTTTAGAAAAATGGGTTTTTAAACGTTATATGTATTTAGTCATATTTCTTACCAAGTAAAAATAATTATATGAATGTTAATTTATTTTTTCAATATATTAATAATAAATTCCATATAAATCATTATTTAATATAAATCAATTTACTTTATTTAGATAAATAAAACACACTCATAGAAGACAATTCTTTGAAAAATATATATTTTAAACATTAAATGATATTTTTTTTGTTTTTAAAAAAATTATTTATCTACTAATAATTCATTGAATTTTATCAATATATTTATATTAAGTTAAGACTTTTAATTTTATAAATATATTAAGTCATTTTTTTTTCAAAAGTAATAAATTTTATAAATGGAAACGTGTATTAAAAACACATTATATTACTAGTAATAATAATAAATATCTTTGACATATTGTTTATTATATTAGTAATTACATGTTAAAATCCTGCTAAATTATAATTATAAAACCCTAAAAGACCTATGCATATTCTATAAGGGTGAGATATGCAGTGGTGATAGTCACTAGTGGTGATTCTGTTAGTGTGGATCTCATAGTGATTTCCATGACCTTGACATTTTTCCGAAAATGATTTTTCTCAAGTCATAATTTTTGAATTTAATATTTATTTTCATCAAGGGAAAACCTTAGTGGTTCTACTTATGGGTTTCTTACAATTCATTAACACTAAATTAATGCAATGATAAGAATAAGAAACCCTTAAAACAAGATTAACCATGGATAAAACCGGAAACCATATATTAAATGAAATGAAGAACATTGTGTACCTTTAACCAAATATAGTTGATGATCCTTAGTCATTTCTAGTTGATAAAGATCACTAATAAGTAATCAAAATAATCCTTTCTCCATGGTGTATCCACTAATTTTACCAAATCACCCAAAAACATGGGTAGGATCCACCTCCAACAACAATATGCTAGTATATTATAGAAGCTAATAAAGAAATAGATACCTTTGGGAGGATCTATATAAATTTACTACCCATTTACATGGCCTTAATCCATATTAAATATTATTTAGGGACACACCCCAATCCCTTTTCCTTTACTCATGAATTAAATAATGCATGATTAAATGGCATGTGTTTACAATGATTTTTAACGCTTCATCCATGCACTTTACTCTTAATTCCATTAATTATTCATGCTCTAATTATAGATTATGTGGAATAATAACTAGATTTTAGTATTTAATATTATACTACCTAATATATTTTAAGGTGATATGAGTCGTATAATATAATTCAATAAGACTTATGAATTACCTATGTCATACACTATGAATAGATGCTTAACAATATACCTATATCATACCACATGATATATCCAATACCATCTCATGGATTTAGTGAATATATCTAATAATATTCCACTTTGACTAAAGCTTAATACACTTTTACACTATTTAAAATTTTATCATATCATATACTATAACTTTTGATACCATATCCAAAACTCCTTTTAGATATCTTCTTAAATGGTTTTGTAAAATTATCATTAAAATTCACCTTATATAACATTATATGTGATAACTTAAGAATATTTATCCAAAAAACCCTTTGGGATAAACTCTAAAACATTTTTAGAGTAGATCTATGGGTTAAAACTAAATCCCCATTGAATAAACCATAAAGTGTAACCCCACAAGAATTTATAAAATTGAAAAATATATATATAAATTATTCAATTAATAATTTTAAGAAAAGAGAGACCTATAGAAAAGAATCAATGTTACTTAAGCTATAAAGGGATTTGATGTGACCTCCATCAAACACATGTATCTTGATACTAGTGTCTAACAACTACATCATATATAAGAATCCATTTTTATATGATTTATTTGTTAAACACATTTATTATCCATGGTAAATGAAGTATATCACTCCCATATAGATACTTATATATTATTGATTCTCTAAGTATAGAAAGCTTAAGTAGATGAATATATCACATCATTTAAACCTATGGATGATCACATCACATGATAGTCACCCAAATAAATAAGCACATCATATGTATTATCATTGTATGGTTATGAACTTCCACATTCTATCTCAGTTGAGGTCCTAAATTTTATACTTATCATTCAATAAAAAAATCCAACTATGAAACATGCACCCCAAGTATACCAAAAACAAAGTGTATAACACTCCATGTGGTGTAATTTCTGGGTCAACCAGTGAAAAAATCAGTTTTGACCTCATGATCATGTTTCATATCTTTATATGGAATCCTACCCACGGTAAACTTAAAATTTCATCACAACATATAATAGTTTCAGATAAAAATTAACTATGTTTAACTTAAAGTCATAGTTTGAGAAGTTAATTATCATTTTACTTTATAACTATATGTATGCAATATAAAAGTATAATATATTTGAGGCCAAATTTTTTATAACATGATACATTTTCTATTCTTAAAATATTTTAATAATACTCCAAAAAATATACATAAAAACCTATCACATCATACCACATATGATAGACAGCCATACCATCCTTATGTTTTCTACACTTTTAGTGTTTTGTTAAACTCGTTATTTATCTATGTAATTCCTACCATATATTTATTTTACCTCCTAATAAAACCCTATCACTAAAATATTTTAGTGAGTAACATCTAATAAATAAGAAAATTTGAATAATGGTGATACTTATTAATCATATCCCTAATGTTCACCTCCATGAACAAATTATTAAAACTCTTTTAGTTCACAAAAATTAATGTTATGATGTTAATAACTTCTATTTAATATTTAGGGTTTTTTATAAGTCTATCATTTAATTAACCAATGTATTTTGAATGTTGTATTTATTTTAAACAAGAGATAAAGAGATTAATAATCTAATAAAGTCAATATAGGATGAGTAAGAAAGAAGGGCCCAATTATCAGGGATATTTAAGAAAATGAGATTGAATACATACATACATACATACATACATATATATATATATATATTATTGGATACCCATTAATAATTTATAAAATAATAATTAGGTAGTTTCCATACAAGGATGATTGTTTAGGGTTGTTTTTCAAATATGGTTGAGAATTTAAGGATGTTACTCCATGATATTTTATGAATAGATTTTTTTTAGATATTTGGAGAATAAAATGGTTTTAACAGATCTACCAAATTAAGATGATAATGGTGATTAATTTATTATTATTTATTTAATGCACTATTTTTTAGAATAAGTGTTGAAAAATAAGGATAAATTATTTGAATCAATGGACATCTATTGAAATACTCATATAATGTATACATATGATGCAAATGATTCGGAATAATGTTTAAGATTTAGTAAATATTATTATAAATTTTGTAAAGTTATTTGAAGCATTTTGATAAGATTTGATATGATTGAGATCAATTAGAGATGATTTAAGAATCCTGTAGATTAGTTTTATAAATATTAGAGTTCTATATTTTGAAGAATTTGATAAATTAATCTATATATATTATTAACCTTGAATTTATTATTTAAATTTTAGATTTACTGATAATTTACAAATGATATTTAAGGTATTTCAGTTGGTTTTTTGGAAGATTATATAAGGAATATAGATATTTGAAAAGTATTAGAGTTCACTAATATATTTAATACCCTCCAGATGATATGTCAGAACAATTAAGAGTTTAACTATGAAACATAACATCTTTAATATGGTAGTTAATATTCTCTTACTTATATGTAATACTTTCTAGTGTATATGGAAGATAAAATCATTAGTTCATTTTCATATATAGAAAATGCATAGTTTCAATATGATACATAATATAAATCAAAGAATTAAAATGGTTTTCAAGGTAATAAATAACATCTTTGAGATGATATATAATATTTACTATGAATTTATTTAAAATATTTAAGATTATTTTGATCATATACAACATGCTTATAAGAATATGTAAGGTTTTTCAGTTTGAAAAATTTGAGGTTTCTGGTTCAAGAAGAAGAGTTTAAAAAGATAATTGAGGATTATATTTTAGTAATTTAATTGAATAATTTAGAGAGATATATTTGGATAATAAATTATATTATGTTTATATAATATTCAATTATTAAAATATAATGATGTTGAATATTTATTTGTGATTCAAGCTGATTTTTGATAAGATAAGTTATACATTATGGAGAAGAATCTCACAAATTATGTGTTTCTACATATGTTCATGCATATGTGGATTAATTAGAAGGAATATTTTATAGAGGATTCAAGATAATAATGATCCAATATAGGAGAAGAATAAATTGGAATAATTTAATAATATATTCACATGATAAATCTAGAATTTAAAATACTGTTATTTTGAAATTTATTTATGAAGATAAAATATGGAGTATTTTTTTGAAGAATATTTTCCTAACTTAAATATCTAATTTGAGGTTAATTAATTGAGTAATATTTTGTATATATTTGAGATATAATTATGGGTTTTAAAATAAAAATATTTGAAAAGAATTATTGAAGATCTATACTAGAGAAATTAATGAATATTATTTTATTAGTGATAAATGAGAGAATCATGAGGGATAAAGATCAAGAATTCCATATTTAATATTATTTAAATTATATTTACTTTATGAATATGAGTTTATGAAAAATTATAAGAATAATAATAAGAAGAATAATAATAAAATAAGCTCAAATTTTAAGAGATAAAATAATGTGGTTTGTTCTTAAAAGTTATATTATCATTAAAGAAGGAAAATAATATTGAAGAAGATGATAGAGTGAGTAATAAAGAACCAAATATTATTGTTCCTGAATATATTTATCATTGAATAATTTTTTATAGGTTTTCTAACTTCCATTACAGATCAAAAGTGTCAAGGGAGAATAATAAGTGAATGAAAAATAAGAAAAGAAAATAGGTCTATAAGAACCCTGCTCTTTATTAAACATTAATACTTGATTTATTACATAAAATTACACTTGATATAACCTAAAAGATCAAGAAGTCTCATGTCTTTGGGAATTAGGTACATTACATAACAACTTATAACATGGGATACAAAACATTATTTAACACTTCCTTCACATGATAATAATATTCCAATGAACTTAAAACTGCGTGGGATAACCTGGGAAAAACATAATAAAGGTATAAGGCCACATACTTAAAACATTACATAATCTAAAGATAAGTGAATAATTTAACTTTAATTCACATCAAGGATCTTTTCATGTTTACATTTTTAAATAATTAAGCCATTATTATTACATATCATCCCATAATCATACAAGATGATACTATAAAAACAATATCCATTTTTTCACTAAAGAAAACCCTTTAAAGAAACATGATTTCTTTTCTTGATAAAAATATTCTTGACTTCTTCCTTTATCTTACTCATCCTTATACCCTTTGAAAACATTTTAAAAAACTTGGGATGAGCATAAAAACTTAGTAAGGGATAAAATAAAGAAAGAAAACATTATTCCATGAATATTTATAAACCCATGAATTCATAAGAATCATGAAAACTTCCTAGAAATCATAAATCATAAAGGTAACTTGTGACATCCATATCATACTTACTTTGTAGCTACCACAACTATATAGAGAGTAACCTTCATGGTTACGTTTGGAATACCCACCACATTATATTACCTAAATATCTTAGGATAAACCATAACATTTACCTCCGTCACATTACCCAATTCATTGGAGAGCTATCACGAGCTCACCATCCCTCGTTTTATCATGGAACCAATCGTATACATAATAAATTCCAAAGAACCATAACATAATCATAACACCTGAACAAGCATAAAGGAAAAAATAAAATTTCCACATTGAAATCACAAGACATCATTACAAGATATTAATTAAATCAATCCATTATCAAAACCATTTTCAATACTAAAATACCTTAAAATGTAATATGGTATTTACTTTTCATTTTAAAAACATTATAGCTTGTATAGGATGTCAAATATCAAATAATGCTCGTAGCGGTGGAAAGGTCATTGTCACCGCATATATTAAAAAACATTCCTTTTTTCATTTAGTAAAACGCTTCATAGAAAAAGATTCTTTTTTAATGAAATTAAAAGTTAAATTGGTTTATTATACACCGTTTAAAAATAAGGTAGTGTATATTATCAAAATATTCCTCAATGAAAGGAGATTGAGATGAAGTCCCTTATCTTGAACCCGATTCGTCACATAAAATCTTTATGTTATTGAATAATATACTTAGGATAATTTATAATTTCTTTATAAACTTTTTCAATTTTATTATTCCTTTTATATCACTTATTACTATTTTATAAATATTACATAATTATTTATGTTCCTATCAGTGGTTTTGTCAATATTCGGTACTTGAGTTGAAAATGAACTTGTTTTGATGTAAATTCTTCATGTAGTAAAAATTACATCATCTCTATAATATTATTAATGATTTAAATATCATATATATCCAATATATATTTATTTATAATATTATAATATGTTTAGATAAGAAATGAAATGCACTGTTCATGGAGACGGTAGGCCGTACGTACTCATGAACGCTACTTTCATTTATTTTTAATATTAAAAGAATAAAAAATAAATAATACATAGTTATATTATAATTTAAGTATAATATATATGTTATATATGTTACATAAGTTCATTAAATCCATCCTTTATACATTCCATTTATGTAATGAACGAGTCATATCACTTTTAAGGGGCGGTTATCCTCACTTCCTCAAATGAAATTATCATATTTACACATTATGGAAATCATAAAGGTATATTGTAAATAAAAATTACAGAAGCATAGAGGAGATATAAATATAATATATATCATATATAAATATAGTTCCATAATAATTTCCACCATGATAGGTGGTAGGATAAAATTGAACAATCATTGTTTCATGTGGCAGTAGTTCATCGTACACAGAAATAGTATATTCTATATCCATTAGATGGAGGTGTGTGTAAGTGTAGGTAGAAAAATTAGCATAAAAACATCATAGTATATTTAGGATAATGTTTTTGTCATAAAATAATAGAATAAATAGAGTTTAGGGGGCAGGAGATGGAAAATAAATGAAAGGATCTTGAGAGAAGATTTTTCCTCTAAATCGGGTAACTCCTTTTGATTTGAGCCAAAAGGATTCCTTGAGTTGAATTATGACCAAGTTAAGGCTTATAGAAGGATTGGAGGGATGTTGGGAGCTTATTTTTTTATAATTTGTGCGATCCAAGGGGCTTGAGAGGTGTGAGTAAGTGGGTAGAGGTGGTGGCCTTTTACAAGAGGGAGGAGGGACACTTTAGGAAAGTCTTGAAATATTATTTTATTATAAATTTATTTTCGGATTATAATAGTTAAAAAGTGATATATTTAGAGGATAATATTATTATGTGTCTAAATACTCTCAAACAATAGGTTTTATACAAGTTTAGGTCACAAATTTAACCTTATCTTTTGGCTTTAACCCATAGTTAAATAAATTAACTCTTACCATGTCTTCTTTTATTTTTACACTATATAGTTAATATGGTTACTATAAAATACCAAGAGAACCTCAAGTGGATCATTAATGAAATTAATAACATTATCTAATTAATTTGGCCTTATATATTTTTTATGACTATTATATCATTTAATAAAATAGTTTTTTTTTAAACCCTTTTATGTCAATTTTGACACTATTTAGTAATTAATTATTGTTAAAGTCATAAAAACTTGATTAATTCCAAAAAACTAATTTAAATAAAATATAACATTTCATAATATTCCAAAAAATTCATTTATAGAATCAAAATTTTCAAATTACATTTATTTTAATATTTATAATATCATTTATTTTAATCTTTCATTAATAAGGTAATCACTACATCATTATTGTGTCATAAATAAATTTATTTATTTAATGTCTAAAAATTATAAATAAAATACCATGAAGTATTAAATATTTTTAGATTTCTAATTAATATTTATAGTCAAATATATCAATTATATAACCCCACCTTAAAATTGTTTTAGTATAATGATGCATGTTTGTGTTATATTTCTCTTTACTTTAAATTAATTATTATAACATGTCATTATCACACCCAAGTGGCTTCATGGGGTCCTAAAATTGACCCAAGTATTTTCATGTTCATTAATATCTAATACAATAGGATTATTACACGTGCTATGGTAGTTTTATATTATTATAATATTTTTTTACACTTATTTACCTTATTTACCCTTTAACCATGGTAAATAAAAATAATTAATAAAGTAACTATTCATAATTTCAAAAAATAAAAGGTACCTATATACAAAATTTAGAAATTCTAATTATAAATATGGAATTAATTTTTCCAAATTCAAAACACAAAATTTTTAGAAATTAATTTAAAATTAATTCTTGTTGTCAAAACCACAAAGTGAGTTTTTAAGAAGTAAAAACTATCAAAAGATTAAAATGTGTTTATGTCAAATTTAAATGTGAAATTACTTACAATAACCAAAATTTGATTAAATTATAAAAACTTAATCCAATTAAACTTTAAAACCAATTAAAAGTATGATCTAACTATATAAATAAATTAGATGAAAAGACGGTTTTGAATTAAAATGCAACATTTTTCACTATTCATTAAAATATGGATTTTATCAAAAAAATTCCATCATTTCAACACAAGTACATTTTAATGTCCATATTATAAATAAGAAATTTATTTTTTCAAATAGAACATATAAAAGTGACAAAATCTAGATTTAAAATGGGTTCTCCATTAAAAGGCGGTAAAACGACCTTTTAAAAATATTAGAGTATTTTATGCTTAAAATTCGATTCATTCTAATTTTTAGCCTCTAAAATTTATTAAATAAATGTAAAAAAAATTAAAAAACATGTGTAATCATATTGTAGTAAGTTCTATTCATTCCCTCCAATACAATGTCTAGGTTTTAACTACCATTTAAAATAATAATATTATTCTTGTATTATTTTTCGGTATAACTCAGTGTTGTGTGCAATGTAAGATTTTAGAGAAACATGTTGTTTCATGTCGAGTATGCTATAAGACAAAGCATCCTCTTTAATGTAAAATTAATATCTTATTTATAAATATTAATAGATATGTAAAGGTATTATTCTATAAATACCTGGGATGTTACATCCTTCTTTCCATTTGGAAATTGCATCCCTGCAATTTTATTTACTTATCAAATAAGTGAGGGTATTTATACCACATAGCATTTTCATATTCCCGTGTTTCCTCTTGAACCATATGGTTTTTTACAAAAAAAAACCTTTACCTGATGAATCACCTTATTTCGCAACACTTGCTCTCTGTGGTCAAGAATATGTGTTGGCTATTCCTCATAAGAAATATTATCTTCAAACTGAACTACCACTGGACTCAAAACAAGATATGGATCTAGCATATAATTTATTAACATTGAAACATGAAAAAATTTGTGTACCTGGGATAGACTTGGAGGTAAATCCACTCTATAGGAAACTGATCCAACTTTCTCCAAGATTTTATAGGGTCCAATGAACCTCGGACTTAGCTTCCCTTTATTGCCAAAACACATCACACTTTTCAATGATGAAACTTTTAGAAAGAAATGATCACCTACCTCGAAAGAAATATCTTTTCTCCGGTTATCCGCATACCTTTTATGCCTGCTTTGAGGTGTCCTCATGCGCTTCTAAATCAAATAAAATGTTTCTTCCATATCTTCTACCAATTCTAGTCCCATCAACTTCCTTTCACATACTTCATCCCAAATCTGGAGTTCGACACCTCTTTCCATATAATTCTTCAAACGGTGTCATCTATATACTGAAATGAAAACTGTTATTATAAAAAAAACTCAACTAAAGGAATATTTTGATCCCAAATTACCTGGTAATCCATTGAACAAGCACATAGCATTTCCTACAAGGTTTGAATTGTTCATTTTGACTACCCATCTGATTAAGGATGAAAAGTTGTACTGAAATTTAATTCAGTTCCCAATGACATATAAAGGCCTTTCCGAAAGTTAGAAGTGAACCTAGGATCCCGATCAGATACAATGAATAGGGGAACTCCATGTAACCTAACTATCTCTTTAATATACAATCGAGAAATTTGATCTAGATACAGAGTATCTAGAATAGTAAGAAAATGAGTATATTTAGTTAATTGATAAATAATAACCTAGATTGCATTGTTACCTCGAGAAGTCTTGGGTAATCCCACTATGAAATCCATGGATATATTTTCCCATTTCCACTATGGTACTAGAAAAATATGAATCATCCCTTTTGGTAACTGCTTATTTGTTTTAACCTGTTGAAAAGTCAAACACTTCATAGTAAAGTCAGCAATATCTCTTTTCATTCCATCCCACCAGTAATACTCTCAATGATCTCTGTACATCTTAGTACTACCAGGATGATCTAAAAACGGATAATTATGAGCTTCACATAACAACTCTTTCTTCAACTGTTAATCATACGGCACACATAATCTCTTTAAAAACCTCAAAACACAAAAATTTTCAATGTTAAATTTAGGTAACTTACCCTTATGAACCAATTCTACCTTTTTATGAAACTCACAATATTCTTTCTACGCTTGATTAATTCAATCTGATAGAGATGATTTCACTAATACCTAAAACAAAATAGAGGACTTACCTACACCAACAACTTCCAATCCAAAATTCATAAAATCAATAACCAAATGATGTTGTTCCAAATATATCATGTTTAATGTAGTGTTACTCTTTCGAATCAAAGTTTCAACCGCTTTATTTGATTTACCAGGATGGTAATTAATTGTGCAGTTATAATCCTTGATTAATTCCATCCATCTCCTATGTCTCGTGTTTAATTCTTTATGAGTGAATATATACTTCAAAATTTTGTGATAAATATATATTTCACACTTTACACCAAAAAAATGATTCCTCCAAATTTTTAAATCAAAAACAACAGCAGCTAATTCCAAATCATGTGTCAGGTAATTTAACTCATGAGGTCTCAATTGACATGAAGAAAAAAAAATTACCTGATCATTTTTCATTAGGACACAACCAAGTCTTTTCAATGATGCATTACTATAGATAAAAACATCACCATTCCTGGAAGGCGTGGCCAAAACAGGGGCATTTACCAATCTTATTTTCAGTTCCTAAAAACAATTATCACATTATTTTATCCAAATTAACTTAACTCCCTTAAGTTTTAGCTTAGTTAGCGGGATAGATAACTAAGAAATTTTTTCAACAAAACCTTTCTTAATAACCCTCTAATCTAAGAAAACAATGAATCTATGTGATATTGGTAGGTCTTGGACACTCTTCAACAACTAATTTTTAAAAGGGTCAATAGTTATGCCATCTTTAGAAACAATATGTCCAAGGAATGAATTTTTTTGCAACCAAAATTCACTCTTACTAAA
The DNA here is from genome assembly GCA_963277665.1 of Viscum album. Classification (NCBI taxonomy): domain Eukaryota; kingdom Viridiplantae; phylum Streptophyta; class Magnoliopsida; order Santalales; family Viscaceae; genus Viscum; species Viscum album. Next base: position 325,686,328 of record OY728126.1, on the reverse strand, counting down.
CTTTCCATACAGGGGTTTTTAAAATATTCCTTAAGTGACTTTAATGTTCCTCCTGAATTTTAGAATATACCAAAATATCATCTATAAATACAACCAAAAACTAATCCATAAACTGATGAAAGACTCCATTTATACCTTCCCAGCACATTGGAAAAGTTTCTCATAGCTTTTGAACACATGATAAGCTAACTCCCTTAGATATTTCGACTTCAATTCCGATTAAATCTTATTTATATTACTATCAAGATCCTGAATAAAATTTGAGATGTTTCTTGAAAAACAGATGAAATTTTATTCATATGAATCCACATAATCTTCCTCCTTTTGTCTCAATTCTAAGAATTTCTTTTCCATCCTAATTCGAACAACCTTGGGAAAATATTTCTCAAGGAAGATATTATGAAATTCACCTCATTCCATAGCGTCAATCTCTTCACTTCCTCTGATATTTTTAATCATTGAACACCACTAATCAGTTTCACCTTCAAAATGATAAACAACAACACTCACCTTTTGATTTTTTGAACACCCCATTACATCAAAAATCATTTCTAGTGCTTTAATCCACCCTTCATCATGCACAGGGTCAAATGATAATCTTAATGAAGGGGTATTTTGTCTCATGAAATGCTCCACAATTGAAATATTCCTTTTCAGTTGGTTTGGTTGATCTCATGCATGGATACCACCACCATTTATCACCTAATTCAATTGTGTCATCACTGCAATAAATTGTTAAAATTTGATCCCAACCATATCAGGATGTTGATTTGGAAGTTTGTTTTCCTCTGGATGTCATCCTAGCATAGCTTCCCTATTTCCTCTGTGAAAACCCATTCTGAAAAGATATATCTAAGACGAAGAAACATGGTAATCCTAAAATGCTATATCATTTCAATTTAACCATGAATTAAAAAATATTTTATGGATTTTCTATTAACAATATTCTAACTCGTAAAGTTATCTAAACCGACCTTTGATACTAACTATAACTCCCCAGCCTTAAAACACTGCATAATCTTGAGATAAGTCAATAATTTGACTTTAATTAACATCGAGGATCTTTTCAAGTTTAGAGTTTTAAATAATTAGGCCATTATTATTACATATCATCCCATAATCATACAAGAGGATATTATCAAAATAGTATCAATTTTTTCCACCATAGAAAACCCTTCAAAAAAACATGATTTCATTTCTTGACAAAAATATTATTGACTTCTTCCTTTATCTTACTCATCCTTATAACCTGTGAAAACATTTTAAAAAACTTGGTATGAGCATAAAAACTCAGTAAGGGATAAAATAAGGAATGAAAACACTAGTCCATGAATATTTATAAACCCATGAATTCATAAAAATCATGAAATCTTCATAGAAATCATAAATCATACAGTAACTTGTGGAATCCATATCATACCTACTTTTTAGCTACCATAGCCACATATGGAGTAACCTTCATGGTTACATTTGGAATACCCATCATAGTATATTCTCTAAATCTATTAGGATAAACCTTAATGTTTACCTCTGTCACGCTACGCAATTCATTGTAGAACTATCATGGGATCGCCCGCCCTCGGTTTACCATGAAACCACATATATACATAAGCAATACCCAAGAACCATAACATAATCATAACACATGAACAAGAATAAAGGAAAAAATAAAATTTCCATATTACAACCATAAGACATCATTTCAAGATATTGATATAATAAATTCATTCTCAAAACCATTTTCAATACCAAAATTGTAATGACCCAAAATTTTGAATAAATCTTGTTTCCTAATTTTGTGTGTTATTTTATTTTTATACTCAACAAAACTGTTTCATTTGATAACATGGGTATAATTAAAATGAGACTGTTGGGTTTTTTACTGTTATATGACCATTGGTTAATATGACCGCTAGAAACTAAACATTTCGATATTTATCTCTAAATACAAGTGATCTTGGTTAATTAATATAGAAAGATGATTCGATGGAATCACCCAGTAGTCTTGGACCAATCGAAGCCCATCTAACATAACTTGGGAAGGAGGTAGCACCACTGGGCTTTGCTCTGGACCAAACCCAAGCCGAACTTCATCGTGTGAAGCTAGAACGGAATTACCTTCGCGATAAGTTCAAACTGATAGAAATTACTACTCATGCGATGTTGGCCGAGCCTCCCTAGGATTCTCTCACCTTAGCACACCTTACACATAGGTCCTATGCTGGTGTGATAAGGGGTTATGTAAGGAGACCGTAACTGCCTTATGTAATCATTTGTTTTAAATAAAAATTGGGATTTCTTCTTATGATGAAGTTTATGAATTTCCAAATGACCGGATAAATATATTATGCATATTTTTATGAATTTTAGAAAAAGGATATTTTAAAAATGTTTATGTAAACCTTAAATAATTAAAAATGCGTCATGATATTCAAAAAATGGTCTTCTAAAATTATGTTCAGTACGAAATTTAGAGTCTAATAAGATCAACTTGATTTTTGATGAATAGTAAATTATGAATAGTGATTTTATTCTTAGGATTAGTAATGTGACCAAATAGATTATTAATCTCACTTAAAGAAAGTATTAAAATAATCTAGGCACCTTGATTAAGTAATGTGATTCAATAAAATGGTTAAATAACGGTTTCATAAATTATTATTCAAGTATTAGTTTTTTCGGGTGAATAGTGTTTTTTAATTAAAAATTAAATTAAAAATATTTAGAAAATTATTTTTATAAAATGTATTTCATTTTTGAACTCAGAGCATCGATATTATGTTAAGGTAATTTTTGGGGTTTTTTCTGAAAAAATGAATTTTCGGTGAATAGTGCATTTATTTAAAAATTAAATTAAAAATATTTAGAAAATTATTTTTATAAAATGGAGTTTATTTTTGAAATCAGAGCATTGATATTTGGTTAATGTGAAATTTTGGGATTTTTCTGAGAAAGTTGAATTTTTAGTGAATAGTAAAAATACAGTTTTAGGGTTTCGTTATGTTTAATGACATCATACCTGTGTCATGATAATTCCATGAGATATTTTAAGGGATGTTCGACCAAAGGTGATGAATTATTGTATGGGGTACCCATGTGGCCTAACTCCGTGGAAAATACCATGGGAGAGCCCATGCTTTTGAGAAAACTACTTGTGAGGTGTCCCTTGGCCATTAATGCCTTGTCCCCTCACTTTCCCTATAAATACCAAGCCTTACTCTCATCCATTTCGACTTCCCACTCTAACCCAATGAAGTTATAGTCTCATTACCTCCCTAGGATCCCTCCCAAGGTGCCCCCAATCCCTCAAGGTCCCAACCTTTGAGTTTTAAGAGTTACGTTTTATGGTAAGGGATCCAACCTCTCTCTTTCTTTTCAAGTAATCTCTTTTATGTCATTTATTTTATGATCTATGTTCTTATGTTAAAATATGTTCTTTTATATTCCTATTACTGACCTTTTCATGTTCATATAATGATATATCCCCTCTTACTCTCATTATTTCGTTTTATGAATGTTTAAGTGGCGTCGTTAGGTTGCCGAAATTTTTCTAACAGATTCTTTCTCCCTTCTCGTTTTCAAGTTCTACTTTCATGTCAATTCTTTCAAGTTCCTTTTTATTATGTTGGGGTATGATATCTATATCTATCATAATTATATTTTATGATAATATTATGATATACCCCATTTGATCTCTTCAATTCAGTATTTTGAAGTTTTAAGTGGCGTCGTTAGGCTGTCGAATTTTTTTAGTGGTTCTTTCACCCTTCTCGTTTTCAAGTTCTACTTTCATATCAAGTCTTTCAAGTTCCTTTTTATTATATTGGGGTATGATATCTATATCTATCATACTGATATTTTATGATCATATGATGAGAGACCCCATTTTATCTCTTTAATTTAGTATTTTGAAGTTTTAAGTGGCGTCCTTAGGCTGCCGAATTTTTAAGTCGTTCTTTCACCTTTCTTCTTTTTCAAAGTTCTAATTCCATGTCAAGTCTTGAAAGTTCCTTTTTATTATGTTGGGGTATGATCTATATATCTATCATACTGATCTTTTATGTTCATATGATGAGAGACCCTATTTTATCTCATCAATTCATTTTTGGTTGAAGTTTATGTGACGCCGTTAGGCTGCCGAATCTTCATAAGAGAAATCTTATTTTTGTCTTCCTTTCATGTTCTTCATTTTATATGGTATATTTTCAAATTTCATTACCATGTTCTTAAATCCTTTATATTATGTCCCTATACTATTTTTATAGATCATTTATGGGTTGGTTACCCATGTCCCCTCTCTTTTCAACATTTTCTAAAACCCTGTAACGTAGCCTTTATGCTGCAGAATTTTCGTCTCAAAATGCCTCTCTCTTCTTCTCAAAATTATTTTATGTTATTAAGTGAATACTCAAAGCTTTTATTTCTATGGGGGGTATTAAAATATATATCAAAATGTTCTATTTTAAATTCTTTGATTTACATACATGAAACCCGCTTTCCCTTTTCATGGGTTTAAAGTGACATAAAGATCATGTCTTTAAAGCAGTTTTTTTAAAACGTTATGATTATGAAATGAAACCCATTTCTTTTATGCTATATAGGTTGTTTATGATATTATTTATGATGATATATATGGATCGCATGATAATAAAGACATTTCAAGGGTGCGCCCAGATAGCACTCCAATGCATTGGGTAATGACTTAATCTCTAGAGATGACCTTTTAGACTGATACCTTGGTGAATAACCTTGGTAATTTTTAATGGCACCTTGGGGATGGACCTTGGTGAAATGAAATGATTTTCAATATTAAATGTTGTAGCCACATCTTCAAGTTATAAAAAATGTTATTTTTATTATGATATATCTCATGATTTCTTTCTCATGCGTTAAAGATCTTTTCATGACCTTTTTAAAGTATCTCAAGTTCACATGTAAAATCTTTCTCTTGTTTCCCTTACTGGGCCTTATGCTCACCCTTTCTTTTGATGTATGTCCCCAGGTTATGAGATGAAGTAATGAACCTAGGATGAACATGAGGATAAGCCTTTAAAGTGTTTAAAAATAATGTTATATGTTTTCATGTTTTAAGTTCCTAGTTTCCAAGACACTAAACCTTAAAGATCCTCGGTTTTGTAAAATGTAATGAAAGTTTATGTGATAAAAATGCGGGATGCTATAGTTGGTATCAAAGGATGGTTTAGTTATTTGTGGAAATTAGGATATTAAAACTTTAGGAAGAAGCCTATATAAAAGTTTGTATATAGGAAATCTTCCTGGTATTTTGGTGAGTATTGAGTAAGGGGTTGCCAAGAAAATACATCCTTGTCTGGATACGAGCAGGTAGAGGTGGCTCTGGCATAGATGTACATAGGGGTAAAACCCAAAAACACCGCATTGAGCTAGACTAAAACAGGAACTGGTACACGACAACGGGCCTTGCTGCACTCTTGGTTACGACACTCCCGGGGGGTATGCTTTGGTAAATTCATAAGCTTAGTATGAACCATTATTAAAGGAACTAAGATAAAATAAAATAAATATTCACATAAGAATATATTATCATGGATAACCTAGATTGGGACCTAGGGGATCACAAGTTAGGGTATACTTATCTTCTATAATTTTATACTTCTATGCTTTAAGTTTCCTTTTAATGATTGTTGGCTAAGTATTTAAGCCCCTAATTATACTTTCTCTTCTTAGTTAACGGTGGGAAATAGAAGAACATGTCCGAACAACCAATGTGATTGGAAATGCGACAATTTCTGTATTAATATGACAGAGATGATTAGGGGATTAAAATATTATTATTATTTTGGAGGACGTTCACTATTTGGGGAACCCTATTTGATCGAGGTAAATAGATTACTATGGTTTTTTCATTGAGGAGTAAGGTTGGATTATATTTTGAAGAATCGATGAATTTAAGGTGGACTTATAGTAATTTAGGTTACTTATGGGAATGATTAACCTATCTTGGGTAAAATATGTTTAGGTTAGCTACTTTTGTTATAAGATGTTATGAGTGGTTGATATTGTTTGGAGATGAACAATGAAGTATATTTTGGAAGACGATGTTATCAAATCCTTCTTGTATTTGGGTTTCAATCTTAGTTTGGGTTATTTTAAGGAATTTTAAGGACAGTTATTTACGAAATGGTCTATGATGAACAATGGGTAGTATTGTGGAACTTTGAAGATTTAAAAGTAGTTTCCCTTCCTATGGGATTCTTTCTTTTTGAAGAGTTGTTTTATCTTACAATTTCTATTTTTTGGGATAAATGTTCAAAGATAGATAGTTTTTCTTTTGTGAAATACGTGATTCTCAAGAAGATTATTCTTGTGCTTTTGATGAGACCAAGTGTTTTTGAATGCTCATCGTTTGGAGAAAAGATTATTTTTGGTAGAAACTTATTAAAGGATTAAACTCTATTTGAAGGTAGGTATATTTCCTTATGTTTTTATTCTATGTAGTAAATGAATTCCTCAAAACTATGAAAAGGAACATAAAACAAAAAATGTTGTCTGTTAACGTTTCCTACTAGGAAATCAAATACCGTTTGACCCATCATAAGTTTGTGATTTTGTTGTTGTTAACTTTCTCCTAATAATGTTTTCTATCACTCTCCCTGAGAACGTGACCCTTTGTTTTTTCCTCCATGTCTATGTTTTCCTACATGGAATCCTAGTGTGGGTTAACTCGGGTGACCTTTGTACTTCCCTTTCTTTCTTTTGAAGTAATAGTTTTACTTACTCCTTTTCCGGTGTGGGATTTTAAATGAAATTTCAAAACCTAGTTTTAAAAATTGCGAGGATGCAATTTCTTAAGGGGGGAAGATTGTAACGACCCAAAATTTTGAATAAATCTTGTTTCCTAATTTTGTGTGTTATTTTATTTTTATACTCAAGAAAACTGTTTCATTTGATAACATGAGTATAATTAAGATGATACTGTTGGGTTTTTTACTGTTATATGACCATTGGTCAATATGACCGCTAGAAACTAAACATTTCGATATTTTTCTCTAAATACTAGTGATCTTGGTTAATTAATATAGAAAGAAGATTTGATGGCCTCACCCAGTAGTCTTGGACCGATCGAATCCCATCTAACAGAACTTGGGAAGGAGGTAGCACCACTGAGATTTGATCTGGACCAAACCCAAGCCGAACTTCATCGTGTGAATCTAGAACGGAATCGCCTTCGTGAGAAGTTCAAACTGATAGAAATTACTACTCGTGCGATGTTGGTTGAGCCTCCCTCGGATTCTCTCACCTTAGCACACCTTACACTTAGGTCATATGCTGGTGTGATAAGGGGTTATGTAAGGAGACCGTAACTGCCTTGTGTAATCCTTTGTTTTAAATAAAAATTGGGATTTCTTTTTATAATGAAGTTTATGAATTTTCAAATGACCGGATAAATATATTATGCATATTTTTATAAATTTTAGAAAAATGATATTTTAAAAATGTTTATGTAAACCTTAAATAATTAAAAATGTGTAATGATATTCAAAAAATGGTCTTCTACAATTATCTTCATTACGAAATTTAGAGTCTAATAAGATCAACTTGATTTTTTGATGAATAGTAAATTATGAATAGTGATTTTATGCTTAGGATTAGTAATGTGACCAAATGGATTAGTAATATCACTTAAAGAAAGTATTAATATAATCTAGGAACCTTGATTAAGTAATGTGATTCAATAAAATAGTTAAATAACGGTTTCATAAATTATTATCCAAGTATTAGTTTTCTCTAGTGAATAGTGTTTTTTAATTAAAAATTAAATAAAAAATATTAAGAATTTTTTTTTTATTAAATGGATTTCATTTTGGAACTCAGAGCATCAATATTATGTTAAGGTAGTTTTTGGGGTTTTTTCTGAAAAAATGAATTTTCGGTGAACAGTGTATTTATTTAAAAATTAAATTAAAAATATTTAGAAAATTATTTTTATAAAATGGAGTTCATTTTTGAAATCAGAGCATTGATATTTGGTTAATGTGAAATTTTGGGATTTTTCTGAGAAAGTTGAATTTTCAGTGAATAGTAAAAATACAGTTTTAGGGTTTCGGTATGTTTAATGACATCATAACTGTGTCATGATGATGCCATGAGATATTTTAAGGGATGGTCGTCCAAAGGTGATGAATTATTGTATGGGGTCCCCATGTGGCCTAACTCCATGGGAAATACCATGGGAGAGCCCATGCTTTTGAGAAAACCACTTGTGAGGTGTCCCTTGGCCATTAATGTCTTGTCCCCTCACTTTCCCTATAAATACCAAGCCATCCACTCATAAATTTCGACTAAGCACTCTCCCCCAATGAATTTCTAGTCACATTACCTCCCAAGAATCCCTCCCAAGGTGCCCCCAATCCCTCAAGGTCCCAACCTTTGAGTTTTAAGAGTTACGTTTTAAAGTAAGGGATCCGACCTCTCTCTTTCTTTTCAAGTAATCTCTTTTATGCCATTTATTTTATTCTCCATGTTCTTATGTTAAAATATGTTCTTTTATATTCCTATTACTTCCCTTTTCATGTTCTTATAATTATATATCCCCTCTTACTCTCATTATTTCGTTTTATGAATGTTTAAGTGGCGCTGTTAGGCTACCGAAATTTTTGTAACGGATTCTTTCTCCCTTCTCGTTTTCAAGTTCTACATTCATGTCAAGTATTTCAAGTTCCTTTTTATTATTTTGGGTATAATATCTATATCTATCATACTTATCATTTATGATAATATGATTAGAGACCCCATTTGATCTCTTCAATTCAGTATTTTGATGTTTTAAGTGGCGTCGTTAGGCTGCCGAATTTTTTTATTGGTTCTTCCACCCTTCTCGTTTTCAAGTTCTACTTTCATATCAAGTCTTTCTAGTTCCTTTTTATTATGTTGGGGTATGATCTCTATATCTATCATACTGATCTTTTATGATCATATGATGAGAGACCCCATTTGATCTCTTTAATTCATTATTTTGAAGTTTTAAGTGGCGCCATTAGGCTGTCAAATTTTTAAGTGGTTCTTTCACCTTTATCCTTTTTCAAAGTTCTAATTCCATGTAAAGTCTTGAAAGTTCCTTTTTATTATGTTGGGGTATGATCTATATATCTATCATACTGATCTTTTATGTTCATATGATTAGAGACCCTATTTGATCTCATCAATTCATTTTTGGTTGAAGTTTATGTGACGCCGTTAGGCTGCAGAATTTTCATAAGAGAAATCTTATTTTTGTCTTCCTTTCATGTTCTTCATTTCATATGGTATATTTTCAAATTTCATTACCATGTTCTTAAATCCTTTATATTATGTCCCTATACTATTTTTATAGATCATTTACGGGTGGGTGACCCATGTCCCCTCTCTTTTCAACGTTTTCTAAAACCATGTAATGTAGCTGTTATGCTGCAGAATTTTCGTCTCAAAATGCCTCTCCCTTCTTCTCAAAATTATTTTATGTTATTAAGTGAATACTAAAATCTCTTATTTATACAGGGGGTATTCACATATATATCAAAATTTTCTATTTTAAATTATGGGATTTACATACATGAAACCCGCTTTCCCTTTTCATGGGTTTAAAGTGACATAAAGATCATGTCTTTAAAGCAGTTTTTTTAAAACGTTATGATTATGAAATGAAAACCATTTCTTTTATGCTATATGGGTTGTTTATGAAATTATTGATGATTATATATGTGGCTCACATGATAATAAATACATGTCAAGGGTGCGCCCAGATAGCGCTCCAATGCATTGGGTAAAGACTTAATCTCTAGAGATGACCTTTTAGACTGATACCTTGGTGAATAACCTTGGTAATTTTTAATGACACCTTGGGGATGGACCTTTGTGAAAAGAAATTATTTTCAATATTAAATGTTTTATCCACATCTTCAAGTTATGAAACTTGTTATTTTTTATGATATATCTCATGATTTCTTTCTCATGCCTTAAAGTTCTTTTCATGACCTTATTGAAGTATCTCAAGTTCACATGTAAAATGTTTCTCTTTTTTCCCTTACTGGGCCTTATGTTCACCCTTTCTTTTGATGTATGTCTCCAGGTTATGAGATGCAGTAATGAACCTAGGATGAACATGAGGAGAAGCCTTTCAAGTGTTTAAGAAGAATGTTTTATGTTTTCATGTTTTAAGTTCCCGGTTTCCAAGACACTAAACCTTAAAGATCCTCGATTTTGTAAAATATAATGAAATTTTATGTGATAAAAAGGCGGGATGCTATAAAAATACCTAAAATGAATATGGTATATACTTTTCTTTATAAAAACATTACATCTTTTATAGGAAGAAAAATATCAAATAATGCTCCCAGCTGTGAAATTTTCATTATCGCCATGTACATTAATAAAACATTCCTTTTTTCATTTAGTAAAACACTTCAAAGAAAAATATTCCTTTTGAATGAAATTAAAAGTCAAAGTGGTTTATTATAAACTGTTTAAAATAAGGTAGTGTATATTATCAAAATATGCCTCAATGAAAGGAGATTGAGATGAAGTCCCTTACCTTGAGCCTGATTCATCACATAAAATCATTATGTACCTGAATAATAAACTTAGGTTAATTTATACTTGCTTGAGAACCTTTTTTAAGTTTATTATTCCTTTTATATCACTTATTACTATGGTATAAAAATTACATATTTATTTAAGTTCATATCGATCGTTATATCGATATTCGATACTTGAGTTGAAAATGAACTTGTTTTGATGTAAATTGAACATGTAGTCAAAAGTAAATCATATAAAAAATATTATTCATGATTTAAATATCATATATATACAGTATATATTTATTTATAATATCATAATATTTGGAGATAAGAAATGAAATGCACCGTTTATGGAGACGGTAGGTTGTACGTACGCATGAACGCTACTTTCATTTCTTTGTCATATTAAAAGAATGAACAATAAATGATACATATGTATATTATAATTATAGTATAATATCTATTTTATATATGTTACATAAGATCATTAAAACCATCCTTTATAAGTTCCATGTATGGCATGAATGATTTATATCACTTCGATGGGGTTGTAGTCCACACTTACTCAAGTGAAATTATCGTATTTACACATTATGGAAAGCATAAAGGTTTTTTGTAAATAAAAATTACAAAATCATAGAGAAAATATAAATATAATATATATCATATATAAATATATTTCTATTATAATGGCCATCATGATAGGCAGTAGGAAAAAATTGAACAATCATCGTTTCGTGGGGCAGTAGTTCACCATACACAGAAACAGTATGTTCTATATCCACTAGATAGAGGTGTGTGTAAGTTTAGGATGAAACATTAGCATAAAAAAATCCTATTATATTGAGGATACTGGTTTTTTTATAAAATAATGGTATAAATAGAGGATAGTGTGTTGGAGAAGGTAAATAAATGAAAGGAGCATGAGAGAAGTTGTTACCTCTAAATCGGGTAACTCCTTTTGATTTGAGCCAAAATACTTACTTGAGTTTCCTTATTCCCAAGGTAAGGATTCTAGGGGTAAGGGATGGATGTTTTAATCTTATTTGATTATAATTTAGGCGATCAAAGGGGATTTAGAGGTGTGAGTAAGTGGGTAGAGGTGGTGAACTTTTATAAGAGGGAGGAGGGGCGCCTTAAGAAAGTCTTGAAATATTATTTTATTATAAATTTATTTTTTTAATTATAATAGTTACAAAGTGATATATTTATAGGATAATATTATTATAGGTATAAATACTCACAAAAAATAGGTTTTAGATAATTTTAGGTCACAAATTTAACTTTATCTTTTGGCTTTAACCCTTAGTTAAATAAGTTAACTCTTACCATGTCTTCTTTTATTTTTACACTATATGGTTAATATGGTTACTATAAAATGAAAATATAACATCAAGTGTATTATTAATGAAATTTTTAACATTATATAATTAATTTGGCCAAATCAAAGATTTTTATTACTATTATACCATTTAATAGAATAACATTTGTTTTAAAAACTCTTTTATGTCAATTTTGACACTATTTAGTAATTTATTTTTGTTAAAGTCATAAAAACTTGATTAATTCGAAAAAACTAAATTAACTCAAAGATAAAATGTCATAATCATACATAAAATTAGTGTATGGAATCAAAATGTTTAAATTAAATTTATTTTAATATTTATAATATCATTTATTTGAATCCTTCATTAATAAGGTAATCACTGCAACATCATGGTGTCATAAATAGATTTATTTATTTAATGTCTAAAAATTATAAATAAAATACCATGATGTAGGAAATTTTTTTAGATTTCTAATGAATATTTATGGTCAAAGATATCAATTATATCACCCCACCTTAAATGTTTTTTAGTAAAAAGATATATGTTTGTGTTATATTTCTCTTTACTTTAAATTAATTATTATAACATCTCATTATTACACCCAAGTGGCTCCATGGGGTCCTGAAATCGACCCAAGGATTATAATGGTCATAAATATCTTATAAAATAGTATCATGATATGTGTTAGGGTAGTTTTATATTGTTATAATATTATTTTTTACCCTTATTTACTTGATTTACCCTTTAACCATGGTAAATAAAAATAATTACTAAAGTTACTATTCATAATGTCCAAAAATAAAAGGTACATATTTACACAATTTTGAACTTTTTATTCCAAATATGGAATCAATTTTTCCAAATTAAAAACAAAAAATTGGAAAAAATTAATTTAAAATTAATTCCTGTTGTCAAAATTAGAAAGTTGGTTTTTAAGAAGTAAAAACTATCAAAATATTGACATGTGTTTTTGTACAATTTCAATGTTAAATTAATTAAAATGACAAAAATTGTATTAAATGATAAAATATTAATCCAATTACACTTTAAAATCAATTAAAAGGTCAATCTAACTATATAAATATATTAGATAAAATGGCAGTTTTGAATTAAAATGTAGTATTTTTTACTATTCATTAAAATGTGGATTTTATCAGAAAAAATATCAAAATTTCAACCAAAGTAAATTTTGATGTTTTTTATATAAATAAGAAGTTTATTTTGTAAAATAGAATATATAAAAGTGACAAAATCTATATTTAAAAAGGGTTCTCTATCAAAAGGCAGTAAAACACCCTTTTAAAAATAATAGAGTATTTTATGCTTAAAATTGGATTCATTCTCATTTTAAGCCTCAAAAATTTATTGGATAAATGTAAAAACATTTAAAAAAACATGTTTAATCATATTTTAGTCATTTATATTCATTCCCACAAATACAATGGCTAGGTATTCACTACCATTTAAAATAATAATATTATTCTTATATTATTTTTTGGTATAACTCAGTGTTGTGTAAAACGTAAGATTTCGGAGAAAATTATTTTTGCATGTCGAGTACACTATCAGAAAAATCATCCCCTTTAATTTAAAATTAATATCTTATTCATAAATATTAATATATATGAAAAATTATTATTCTATAAATACCTAGGATGTTATAAAAGGGGTGATCTATAAAGCCGAGTAAGGTAATAAACTTGTAATAAGTGACACATGTTACAAAATAGGCATATGAATGGGGCATAAAAAGAGTAGGAATCATAAAAATGAACAAAGAGACATGATATAGCATGATAATCATAACATGAGAAATATGGAAACAACTTAAAACACTAAATCATAAACATAAGTCATGGATAAACTGCCAAGATTTCATGGTAGAAAAATTCCCATAAAGGAATTAGGTACACCCCTATCCCACCATGACATATCATGATACTAAACATTACCCAATGCATTGGAGCACTATCTGGAAGCACCCATCATAACCATTTCATTTTGATGCTTAATTTTTCCACATAGATCATACAACATGGATTCATTAAATATTATAATTTATTCAATGATCATGGAATGTAGAATAAATACATGTAAATACACAGTAAATAAGTATATGTGCATGAATGTTAATACCCTTGATATAAAAAAATGGGTATGGTATTTACTACATAATTATTTTGGCATGGAAAATCGTGGTGAAATTTTGGCTGCATAACAGCATTACTTAAAAATTCATAAAAATGGTTGATGAGAGATAAAAAGGTATAAAATTATTTGGACATAAAATATGAATTAATATGGACATGTAAAATAATATCCCAACATTATAATTTTTCAAATATAAGACATAAGATTGTGAAGAACCAAGAATAGATCAATGAATCCTTACAAAATTTAGGCATGGTAACAGGTGTACATAAAGGACCATAGGAGGCTTAATGAGAGTGAAATGAATATATAATAATTTATACATAAAATTGAAAGTAATGGGGATATGTCATATCATATCCAATCATAATAAAATGAAAATTAAAATACATAACATAAAGGGAGTTCTTGATAAAAGAGGAGAGTGGAAGATGAGGTTCCCTTACTTGAATGAGTGACTCCAAAGGCTTGTTAAGGAATTATTAAGAGATTGGGGTGCCTTGGTAGGACTCTATAGAGTGTAGGGAAAAGTTTGGACATACTCAAAGTATTTTTAGTAAAGATAAATGGGATATTGGGTGTGTTTATATAGGAAATGTGGGGGATTTCTTTATTATTTAGGTTTTGGACTCTACATAATAAAATATCCAAAACCACAAACCATCCCATGTTTTTGCCCATTTTTTCTACCAAGATAAATTGATTTAAATTATTTTATAATTCCAAGGGCCAAAATTATTAAAATATTACCATTGGTTATGTGGATATGAGTCACACTCTTAAAGAAGTGATTTTAAAATCTTAAAATATATTATAAGTCTTGGAGGATTCATAATGGATTTAAAAAATAAGTAAAATAAAATTAAAATAACATTATTTTAAATTTAAAAAATATATTTGGTCGTAGATCCCATATTATATTACTTATTATATCCCATTTTTGTCATTATGATGTTATAAAACCTAAAATATATTTATATGGTATTTAATTTTTACCCGAAAATTCAACTAAGTCAAAAAATTAGGAAAAATTCATCTTTGGATAATTTAAACATTATGATTCCAAAAATAATATTCATTTAATCTAAATAATTTTTTAAATATTTTAACTTTTACTTTTATAATAAAAAATGACATTTATTAAAAATGGTGTGGGATTTGACAATAATTTTTTTTAAAATCCTTATAAAAATTACATTTTACATCCTAAAAACTATATGCTCATTTATATTTGATAAATATTATTTAAAAATAATATTCCATTAAAATTTTATTTATTTAAAAAATCTTCTAATTGATAAATTCATTAATTAAATTCTAATATTAACCAAAAATACAATTTGTTCTTTAAAAATCATTTACAAAGTAGCAATAATAGGATGAATATATATTCATTATTATATAAAAAATAATGTACATATTCCTATTTCTAGGGTCATATCCATTTAATATACCAGTATACTCCCTAGGAATAAAGTGTGTGATGGTGAGGCTTTCATGGGGTCGTTTGGCGAACATGGTTTGGGTTGTAATCTTGATGAGATTGAACTTCTCCCATAAACAGTTTCACTCATGCTTAAGTTTTTGGATCTTAGATTTGGATTTATCTAGGTCAAAGCCCATAAATTATATCTCCATTTTAATCTATGATAAATCAGATTCATAGGGTATGATCCTACTAGTTGTGACCATCACTTCCTTTGTCTATGACAATTGTATTTGTTAAAACCCTATATTTATACTAATAATTGTTCATAGACTATATTATCAATGGTAATTATATTTAATAGTCATTTAAATCCAATTGGATATAATAAAACTAAATAATTTCATGTGTTTTATATAACCATTTTATCTAATAAGACATTTAATAAAATAAAAAGGGGAATTAAATTTATAATAGTTTGGGTTGTTACAATATTACCCCCTTAAGAAATTTTTCCCTCGAACTTTGCATTTCCCACACTAAAATAGATGAGGGTAACTCTAATTCATCTCCTCCTTAGGTTCCTATGTTGCTTCTTCAAACTTTTGGTTTCTCCCTAACTCTTTAACGAGGGTCATTGTCTTATTTTTTAAAACTTTTTATATATGATCTAAGATCTTCATCGGCTTCTCCTCATAGGAAAGGTAATTCTATAATGGTAACACCTCTGGATTGAGTACATGTGAGGGGTATAGTATATAATTTCTCAATAGGGATACATGGGATACATCATATACTTGAGATATGTTCGGTGGGAGTGTTGGTCTATTAGACAACACTCGAATGCAATCAAGGATCTCAAAAGGGATTATGTATCTCATACTAACCTTTCCCTTCTTCCAAAATCTCATCACTTTCTTCCATGGAGATAAGTGGAGGAATACCTTGTCTCCAACATCAAACTCTAGTTCTCATCGATGATTTTTGTCATAGCTCATTTGTTGACTCTGAGAAGCTTTGATGTGTTGCTGAATGGTTTTAATCTTCTCCGCAATTTCCTAAACTATTTCAGGACCTAGTAGATTTTATTCCCCAACTTCACCCCAACATGCACATGTTATGAACCTCTTCCCATAAAGGGATTTATAGGGAACCATTTGTATGCTTGAGTGGAAAATGTTGTTGAAAGAGAACTTGACCAAGGGCACATATCGGTCTCATCTTCTTTGAAGTCCATAGAACATGCTTACAATATGGCTTCTAGTATCTGAATAGTCTGCTCAAATTTTCCATAAATTTGTGGATGATAAGACATAATAAAGTCTATCTCATTGTTTAGAGCATGGTGGATACTTTTCCATAACTTAGAGAAGAATATCAGATCTTGATCAGATATAATCAATAGTGGTAATCTATGAAGCCTTAACACTTCTCTGGTGTATTTTTGTTTTAGTTGATCCAGTGAGAAATCCTCTTGAATCAAAATGAAGTGTGCAGTGTTTGTAAGATGATCCAAAACAACCTAAATAAATTTTTTTCCTTTAGATGTCATTAAAATTACAGTGACAAAGTCTATGTTGGTATTGATAATGGTTGCATCAACCCATTATAATTCTACCTTTAATCCTTCACTTTTCAACATACCAGGCACTTTGATTTATATTCAGGGATCTCATTATTCATGTTGTCCCACCAATAGTACTCTTGGAGATCTCAATAAATATTTTTATTTGCTAGGTGAATGGAGAAATCTGAACTATGTGAATCATCCAATAGTTCCTTATTTAACTTAGGATTTTATGGAACACATAGTTTTGACCCAAATCTCACAATTCCTTCTTCATTAACATTAAACTCTGAGTATTTCCCTTTTCTTTTAGTTTCCACTTTATTTTGAATTCCCACTTCATATTTTTAACCATCTTTTAACATTTCTATGAGAGATGGTTGAGAAATAATTTGTGAAAGGATTGATGATGTTTCTTCCTTTATGATTCCCATTTCTAACCTCTTCAATTATAAGAATATTGAGTGATTATCAATTATCATCAATGAGAAATTTTTTGGATCATTTCTACTTATAGAATCTGCCACTTTATTCATTTTTCCAAGATGGTAGTGAATTGAGCAGTCATAGCCCTTGGTCATCTCTAACCATCTCCTTTGGCACATATTAACAATACTATAAATATCACCTATATCCACGGTTTGAAACTATGGGCTACCGAGGCGTTGGTATAGCCCTATACCCACGGTTTCTACAAACCGTGGGTATATCATAGGGAAATTTCATATTACCCATGGTTTACAAAACCATGGGTATATATTTTCAAAGCACACAAAATATACCCATAGTTCAGAGAACCGTGGGTATAGATTATTTTCCCAGATAGTACACATACCCACGGTTCATTGAACCGTGGGTATAGATGGTTTTCCCAGAAATGCAGCATATTCCCACCTTACTGCTTCCTGCCATCCTTCACCTGTAAAAACAATCTATAAATTTACAATATTAGGAAACACCTGAAAAAAAATGTATCATGTATATGAGTTTGATCAAGAAAATTCATAATAGTGGTGAGGTTGGTAGACAATAACCCATGGTCTATAAGTTTGGTAGTACAAATACTAAAAAAGATATATTGATGTATATTGAACATCTATAAGGGAAGCCCTTATTTTATACCTATGAACCATTTTATGTGTTTTATATTTATTCCAAATCACACTTCAAGTTGTATAAATTTCATAACACACTTTATATTCTTAGGTGTATATTTATACCCTTTATTCAGGCCTTCCCTAGAATTCATCTTCTACTAATAGATAGGCTAATAATCATTAAAACTCTAGGGAGATACTCATTGTTCTATTTATTTACATACAGTGAAGTATAAATAATTATAGTCATAGATTATCATCAAGGGGGATATGAATTAGGATTATATATAATGTTCATTCATGACTATGTCTCATTAATTTAGATTGATTAAGACATCAGTTGTATGGTATATGCACCCTACCAATTTTTTCATCTATTTGGGTTCATGTATTGATGGTTTCTAACACCATTTTTTGGATTATAGGATGAAGTTTCATTCTATAGTGGAATGGAAACTCTGGTTAATTATGATTCAGGAGGACACCGATGTGAAGATAAATTTTACATTCCCAAATGTTGGTGTATAGTTGATGTTTCATTATTCAAAAATATGGATTTAATATTATTTTCATAGCATGTTATCCTAAAATGTAACTAGGGTCAATGTATCAGATGTCATTGATAAGGGAGGAGTGAAATAAGTAATACATGAAAAGGGTAGTACAAGGTGGAAGCCTCGAGTTATCTGAGTCGATAGTTAACTTGTTCCCCACAATAACTCATTATTGAGGATCTGATGCATTATAATCTAATAACAAGGTGATCAAGATGGAGGTTACAAGATAGCTCATGTTCATAAGGATATATTCTAGGAAATAATATGAAGATGGAATGGTTTAATGCCTCCCCAAGCTATGTATATCTTGAGGGATTAAACCATTGGAGCAGCTGGCTAGTAATCAAGAAATGAAATGATCTATGGGTTTTACATAAAGGTGGTGTGTGCATTCCATATATAGGGAATGTGAAATATCCCACATGAATCATTATTGAAATTAATTTAGCAGATATTAGCATATGTCACTAATTTGGAGATGTGAGTTCATACTATCAATGACAATATCCTAACCACTAGGCATGTGTGTGTGATTTCGGACAATAAGAACATCAAATGGGTAATCAACCAATCTATCAATAAAGAGTGGGATGATTCCATTAACTCTGAAATCATATTATGAAGATCCTTTGAAATGATTTCCATTAATTATCATGTCTCTATTTAAATGATCAAAACTATTCATTTTTATAGATGATAAAAGATAACAAGGAGCTGATAAATTCCCCATAGTATACTAAGGGTATATCTTTGGTAGGTAGTGTTGTGGGGCTGGACACCTTAGAATAAGGGAAAATTTCTCCTTGTTGGGGTAGGATTCTAGAGGGGAGGGATAAGACCATATTTATCATCTCTCAATAAATAAAAAATAACCAATTAAAATAGAAGAGTTTAAAATAAAAAATGTATCAGTGATGAAATTAAAATTCATAAGGCATTAAGATACCATGATATCAAAGGAGAGTCACACAGATAAAGAGTAAATATAACCTTTTTAAAAAAATAGTACCTTAAGATACTTTAAAATTATTGAGGTTCCACTCTGGGCTATAGTCCCAAGACAGTCAATGAGCTCCTCCTTTGTCATTCCAATACTGCTATCCCTGTTATCAAAAGAGATAAATGTTAGCATTATCCTACTATCCATTTAAAAAATCAGATTAATAAATTACATGTTAACATACATTATAGTGACAGTTCCATTGTCTGGATTTGGTTTAATGTGAATCTCCAACTCACCAGTATCTCCAAGAAGCGCAGGTTTAGTCACTCTTAAGAACCTTAACTTATCTATATATTCACTTGAATTACTAAAATAGAAGCACAGATCAAGGTAAAAAATGTAGTCTAAATGAATCAAAATATTTATTAAATCACGAACTAAAAAACCTAAATAAAGTGAAATTTGAGGCGTAGCTAGTAACACAACCACACCTTACAAGATCTCATAAAAACACCTCCTTATTGTTGTATAGGCTATGAACTATCAAATATAACAACCTACTTACCTGCAATTCATTTCAAATTTTAACTCAGCTCATAGAAAAAAGGAAAAATGAATCAAAAAATAAACAGGGTGAATATGAAAACAAAAAACTTATTAAAGCAGCAAGTTCACTCTTCACAATAAATTCATAAACTCTAAAACCTTTACAAATAAGCACATTATAGTTATAAGTCACTCCAATCCAAAGCATCCTTTGTCAAACTCATGCCCCAGTGAAGACTCCATTTTAATATTTGTCTTCAAGGACCATCATTTAAATACATTCATTTCCATAACCATAATATGAAAAAAAATAAAAAATAAAAGAAATTATGAATGGCATGAATATAAACATGATGTGACACTAATCCAATAGAATAAAACATATCCTAATCTAATAAATCAACATAGAACTTAGCGAAATCAAGTCATCTAAAACCACACAAAATTTAATTCAATTAGCATGCTTGCGGTACAAATTAAGCCTACTAAATTAACTTTAAAATTATTTTAATTCGTAGATTTTTCTTATTCTCAATTCATGATTATAATAAATCTATGTTTTAATAGTAACCCAACTGAAATATATAGATTTTTTTACCTTCTAAATATTCATTTCATGAGAAAATCTAAACTAATAAGTCTAATGCATGATATAGAACTAAAATTTAAGAATGATATGTAGGTAAGTTATTCTAATAAATAAACTTGGGGTAGAGGGAGGGTTGTGAGGGCTGGGAGGTAGAGGTTGTGAGGAGGAAATAGTGATAGAGGAAATCATAGAAGAAATGGTTCAAGAAGATAAAACAGTACGAGATTAGCAAGTGCTTGAGGAATGGATAACCATGCTAGCCAGGCTTGAAGTGGAGAGGCATAGAAGTTTGAAAACTAGGGAATGTAAACTTTGGAATATCCATAGGACCAGAGTATGCTACATGAGAAGCTATGATCCAAGAATAAATAAATATGGTATGGAAAGGAACTTTCAAAGAGGTAAAATGTTTTTAAATGCATAAGTATTGAAAACAGAAGTCTTTATTGACTCCAGTAACTCTACACATACTCATCAATATACCTCGGAATAGTTTTCTCCATAAATATATTGTAGCTACAAAATGAGTTCCCGTGTAGAATTTGTAAATGATACTCATAAATGATTGGTGGTTTTATGAAGTAGGATTCAGGGAATTTTGCTAATTTTGTAGAAGAAATAGACAATCCTTCCCCTGATGGTATAATATTTCATTTCTAGGCAACATGTACTAACCAAGGGTAACCCAAAAGGAATTTTTCAAGACATGTTATCAATGAAATAAATTAGTGAATGAAAATCCATCAACGGTTCCAATAAAAAATTTATGAATATATTTTGTGGTGGTTCTTTGTTGATGTTGTTTATTTTGGGTATTGATGTGTGTGCACTTGGGTTTTGTCCAATTGTCCATGTAAAGGTAACTAAGTAACAATATAAATGAGGAAATTATTTTAATTTAGATTAAAGTACCTGGTGCTTCTCATGCTCGGGAATTATAGTTTACCACAATGTGTGTAGATATGTCATTCCATCTTTGTTCTTATTTTTTACTCTCAAACTTCCTAAAAAAATCAATATAGGTAATAAGAATTAAATTTTATATACAAACCATTAAAGATTGGTAGTACCTTAAACTGTTCAGTCTTCTAATGTGTGATCATTCTTTTGATATTGACTTTGTGGAAGGTCAGGGTATGTGGGTACACCCTCTAAATCAGTACTCACTCTACTCCTCCAACCAATGTGTAACTCATGCTTGTATGACCACCAAAACTCTCCAAGATCACTCAATCTAGAATATTTGGCATATTCACCATTAGGAAAGTTAAACCAACTCTACAAGGAACATGTTAATTCATATAAATACATTACTAATATAGATATAAATTTATAAAGTTTTCTTTCCCATATTTGCACCCATGCTCTATCCTTGATGACATCACTGATATATCTCCAAGAGACCTATTCCCCCAGAATGATATCATGGTATCTGGATAAATTTTCCATGAAAATTATACACTGCCTATAATTTTTACCTACCATTTTATTTTGAGAATTGTAATCCACCATAATCTGAGTTTCACGATTCTAGAATTCCTGCATACAAGTTTTCCCATATCACCTACTAGAATATCCCATTGAATAAGATAATATGGGTAAAATAAGAGTTAAATGATGATATAATAATAAAAAAATGATATGATATGATTTTACACAGTAATGATAATAAAAACCTAATACATACTCTTGAATAGGTTGTGAGGCATCCGTGGACTGTGCTGGATCAGCAGCCTCCAAAGGAAGTATATGTTCCAGTGCATGCTTTGGCTAATCTTCATGCACTGGTGTGTAAACTGAAGGAATAGACTCAATATATATAGTATGGATGGTAGGAAAAGGAGTCCGTGTAGATGTGTCAGTATATGGGTAATAGGTCTGGGGATACGTTTATGGATATAGAAATGGTAAAGGTGAGAAAATCGGTCTAGTTAGTATAGATATGGAATGGGAAGAAGAGGATAAATGATATGATGGAGGGGGAAAGGATAGGAACATCTCAGGAGTATCAAGTGGAGGATAGACATGTGTTGTAGATGGGATGTCCACTAATGGGTCGGTGTGGAAAGTTGTAAGATGGGTGCTCCATCTTAGTCTAGAAGGATCCCTACTCGAACCCATGCTGGTAGGAGGAATCCCTAGAGCTGTATATCCCTAAAAAATTGATAAATAATATGAATATGACATTATATATAATGAGGAAGATAAATATTACAATTATTATACTCACTGAAGGCAACCCACACTCAGGTCCATCAGGATCAACATCAAATAATCTCTTCTTGCGAGCTTTTGTAGATTTATTCATAATATACATAAGAATGAAATGTACATTTTTAGAAATAGTTTTTATAAATAATACATACAACTTAGAAGTAAAATAAACAAAAAATGTCATAACATATTTCAGTAATGATAATTTAAAACCAATTAGTGCATTTTTTAAAAACCCGTTTTAAACCTATTTTTCTGAATTGAAATAAATATAATTAAATAAAACAAAACCAAACAATATTAAAATAGATTCCAAACTAAAACTAAATTAATGTAATTAAATTAATACCTAATTGAGAAACTCATGTCAAGGTAAACTTAATGAACTATGAACATATATGGTTGCTTCTATATATTACCCTCTACTACCTCAAGTTCAACATCAACTCTCACAATGGGACAATTTGTGTCATAAAATGAAATATTTTGGTCAACATCGATGGGGTGTCAATGGTGGAAATTTCATCCCCAGCACCATGAAAGATATGTCTTGGGATTACTTCATTAATGACACCATAATAGAGTCTCATATGATATTTCACATAAAACACTTGTTTTCCATTGATTCCATAATGCATGGTTAATCAGCAGGTAGGAATCAACTCATGTTAATAACTCTAAATCCATAATCATCAATAAATGTACCATGTCACTTCATTGAATAAAACCATTTACATTTCATCACAATGACTCGACCTTGAGAGTAGTAATCTAATAACAATATTTCTCAACCAGTCCATAATAATACACATCTTCATATCAAGGTCGACTATCTGATGCACTGGCATAACAATACATTGTTGCACTTAACATAATGTCATCATGTTGTGTTATCATTTTCACCACTCTATCAGTTGTAAAAAATTTATATCCATTGATGATTAAAAAAATTCAGTCACGAACAAAAGAATTAGGACCAAAATCCAACAATCTTAATTCTTGAGAAACAAATCCAGTAGGTAAACTCAATACCTAAAATGGATATAAGTAATACAATTAAATGAATATATATATTTTAAGTTATTTAAATAAATTGGTTATACCTTTGATTTCAACTAATATGGAAACTCTTGGCTATGCAAAGCCTCTCTCCTTCTCAAAGGAAAAGATCGATGAACTCTACTTATAATTTGTTTATGTTCCCTAAATAAAGTGATAATAAAAGTTTAAGGTATATGTGAAATGGAATATTATGAGATAACATATAGATATCTAAATTACTTACTTGATATAATCATTGCAC
Organism: Viscum album; assembly: GCA_963277665.1. Classification (NCBI taxonomy): domain Eukaryota; kingdom Viridiplantae; phylum Streptophyta; class Magnoliopsida; order Santalales; family Viscaceae; genus Viscum; species Viscum album. The sequence continues at coordinate 325,662,072 of OY728126.1, read as the reverse complement.
AAACCACAATTAAACAATATTGTGCGATTTTCTACATCCCACTCTTCAAAGATCAATATAACCAATGTATATGACCTAAAAATTCCTCCTGTTTGGGGAAGATATGGAAATGAGGGATGAATTTCCTCATACTTCTCATCTTCATTTATCATTGGTTGATTATGTCTTGTTATTACATCATACAAATACATTGAACAAAAATCAATACATTCTTGGTCCAGATAACCCCTCACAATGGAACCTTTAGGATAATTCTTATTTTGAACATATGATTTCATTGTGCGCATATTTCTTTCAATGGGATACATCCACCGAAAAGTGACTAGTCCCCCAAGAAGTGTCTCAATTGGAAGATGAACTTTTAAATGAAGCATTTAGGAGAAAAATTATGGAAGTTTTTTTTTTCAAATCACACAGAATTAATAGCACCTCTTTCTGCATTTTTATCAAGAATAAATTGGATAACCTTTTAGCACAAAGGTCTCTAAAAAAATGGAAAAACTGAATCAATATCACCCTTACATTATTGGATAGAAAATGATGAATTTCTATTGGAATCAATTCATGAAGAAGGGTGTGATAATCATGAGTTTTTAGGGATTTTATTTTAAAATATCTTTTGTTTACTCATTTAGATATGTTGCTGGAATAGCCATCAGGAACCTTGATATTCTCTAATACTACCAAAAATTAATCTTTCTATACTAGTGTCATCACATAAGAAGCATAAGGAACTTTCCATTTGTTTTTGCTAATACACATATGATGAAATTCTGGTCGAACACCCCAATCTAACAAGTCTTGATGAGATCTGAAGTCATCTTTGGTCTTTCCCTTGATATTTAGAATAATTGAAAGCAAAATTTCACATATATTTTACTCAATATGCATTACGTCTAAAAAATGTAGTAACAAATTGGTATACTAATATGGAAACTCATAAAAGTCTATTTTTCCAATTGTAAGAGGCTTTAGTGTCAACATTATTCTTATTTTTAGATTTCAATTGACCTTTACCTAATGAAAAATTGAAATCTTTTAATTCATTAAGCATATCACTTCCTGACATACATTGAGGTGGTTGTTCAGTTTCAAAAGTATTATCAAACTTCTAACAATTCTACATGTATGGATGATCTATTGGAAAGAATCACCGATGCCCCATGAAACAAAAACTGTGATGATGTTTAAGCCTTCTCAATAGTGTATTCTTTATACAAATGGGACATGATAGTTTTCTATTCATGATCCACCAAGACATCATTTCATAAGTAGGGAAATCATTTATATCCCACAGAAGGTCAGCACACATCTGAAATGTATTCTTTGAAGAATAATTGAATGTTCACATACCCAAATCCCAAATTTGTTTCAAATCTCTTATTAAAGGATGCAAGTAAACATCTATATCATTACTGGGATCAGAAGGTACAAATATCAGTATACTCAAGAAAGTGAAAGGTTTTTTCATACAAATCCTTGGAAGAAGATTATAAACATGAATAAAAATAGGCCACATTATGTGAACAGTAAGAATCTGACCAAATGGATTAAAACCATCACAGGATAGACCCAACATGAAATTATGCACCTCAGTTGAAAAATCAGAATGTTGTACATCAAATGTCCACCATAAAAATCCATCTGCATGATGAACCAACTCATCATTACCTTTAATTCTCTCAGAATCATTTTATTGCATATTGGATGGTATTTTTGTAGACATAAATAGATTTTGAATTCTGGGAATCAATGGGGAGTGACACATGACTTTTTGTGGCCCATGATATGGTGTTCCATCTGAATTTTTCTTTCATCGATATGTACCACATTCTTTACAGTTATTACGATTAATTATTTCCTCCCAAAATAAACTACAATCTTTTAGACAAGCATGGAATTCATTAGTAGAAAATCCAAGATGTTTAATTAACTTCCATGCCTTGTAATGATTTGAGGTAATATCTACACCATCAGGAAGAAATTCATTCAAAAATGTAATAATATAGTCAATAGTAGTATTAAAAATTCCATACATGGTTTTCCCATGATATAACTGCATTAAAATTTTCAACTTTTTCATTTTAGTACATTCTCGATATACTGGAGTTCTGGAATCATCCAATAATTTTTTCACTCTCTCAACATCATCGCCTTTTGTGTTTCCCTCATGTGTAATAATATCATTTCCTTCTTTCACTGATATACTATATCTCCCATGATGATGCACAAATGGAAACCGATCAAATATTAAATTCTCCATGTCACTTATTTTATTTCATTTATGAATAGTATAAGATTGACTCGTCTCTCCATGGTGATACCAAACATAATAGTTTTTTTGAAATCCCAATTTCGTTAAATGGTAGAAAACTTCTTCCCATATTAACCATGTTTTTTTGAAACATTTATTGCATGGATGCTGTATACAACCTCCATCTGAAGAATTGTTAAATGAAAAATCTAAACATTTCTCCAAATTATTTTGAAACTCGGTTGAAATCTGATCAGTACGATACATCCAGCTTCTATTCATTCTATAAAAAGAAAAAAGTTATATTTTAATCAATAATGTAAAAAATAATTAAAATACTTGTAAATTGTTTCATGGATATCATTTTTAAAAATAAAGTATTAAAATATCATGGATTTGGTAAATAATAAAAGTTTATTAGAGGACATAATTTCTAATAAAATAGAATATACATAGCATAAAAAATTTAAAAAATGGATATGTACTATAAAAAATAAAACTATTAGAACATAAAAACTTTATAGTTAAATCTATTTTACATTTTTATTGAAAGTGTCTTATTTTTTATCACATGATTCATGTAAACTACTATCCTAAGAGTTCTCCCAAATCACCAAGGGATGGTAATTAGTACCACTGGTCTCGATGTAAATTTTGAGGAATGATTTACCCACTTTATTATAAAGATAATTAAAGTCCATTCTTTGCTAGAAATCCAGAATGACTCATTCATAATTCCAACATCCTAAAAATAAAATGAAAACCAAATTTTCCATAGAAGGAATGGGAAATAATAGAAACTGCACATAAATATCTCTATATGAAGGAATAAATAACTAAAAAATATAAAAATTACAACATAAATACAATATAATATATAATTCAATCAAAATAGTTTTTAAGAGCAAAGTCAGATTAAGAGGAATAGGTGAAGAGATAAGAAATAATTATAACCACCTATAGTAGCATCAACTCAAAATTAGAAATTCATATCACTTCTATAACAAAAAAATTCTCTACTAAGGGGATACAACTACTGCTAGTACTTGTAAGTAAATAAAAGAAGTAAAAGAGAGGCTAAATGTACACTAAGGTGTGTATAATATGTATGAGCATGACATACTCATCATGGCACCACCAACTATGTCTCAACATAATAGTGATATAATGAGTATATGATTAAACATGTATACACATTTAAATACATATATAAGAAAATAATTTGTGATTAATATAAAAGATATACCTATAGGTAAACTACAGGGACATTTAAAGATCAATACTATATACAGATCATAACTCCCTATAATAAGAGGTACTATACCTATCCTACATACTTTGAGCCATAACTTAGAAAATGTAATTATAGTTCAGGTCCATCCCCCATGGAAGGCAATATGAGTACTTGTGAATAAATTACACATTTACACATATGTGACCACGCATATGAGTAGATGTGTATAAAGAAGTTATGGTCCAGATGACCCATCTTATAAGGAAATAAACCAAGCTAGTTATAAATATTATAGACCATCATAGGGAGTGGGGGAATGAGTATAACATGTATGGGTGTTAAAATCCCACCCCACACCAACAATCCATATAATTAGCCAGGGTCTATCACCCATCATAAGTGTGTAACCTATATTCCATAAACAGGGTACCTATACAAGATAATATGAAACAATATACCATATATAGGCCTTCTATACATGCTATATAAGATGAAATATAAATTTTTAAGTACTTTTATGAACTATATCAACCAACATGATCATTATAATAAATATATAACATGACTAGAATAATAAAGTGATAATATGATTAAATTATTAGCCATTCTCAACACACCCATCCATCACATCATATAATAAATAAAGTAACCAAAATGGTTTACAATCATGGAAAAATTAGTAGGCTAGTCTAGGAATATGGTACAATAAGGAATAAAGGAAAAACATTATAGTGTCAAAATTGTTGGAATTTGAATCTTCAGAAGATAGTTGGGGTTATAAACAATAGAGGTAGAAGAGTTGTATTTCAAGGGGTATAACTAGGATTAAATAGATGATCTATTACAGGGGTGTATATCTAGTTGCTACCTATACCGCTATAATTTATAATAAGATTTTAGTGGGGAATCCATTCTAGGGGGTCTAACCAACATAGAAAGAATATGGTCTTTATACCAAACCTTTTAATACCACATATAAATAAATGATAAAATAAGATAATTAAGATGAATTAGAATCCTACATTATTGTAAGTTTTACCACTAAATAAAGGTGTTCTATGTGGTATATTCTATAATAATTATCTTGATTATTATTCTTACATCAAAGCCTACACAAATGATGATAATAATGTATTTATTAGTGATCATCGTTCTGAATTTAAATAGAATATAAGTAAAGTTACCAATTTAACTGCAATTTTTTTGGAGGTATCAATTGTCTTTAATATGAAAAATTACATCTAGAAGATGAGGATAATTATATATAAGTGGTATTAGTTAAAAGGGTTTGAATATCCAACACTATCAAAGAACTTTTGAATAAAATGGATGAAAGAATGTATATTTGTAATGTAATATATTCTTAAGTTACTAAAGAATTGTAAAGTAATGTTTTTGAGAAATATATCCTTGAGATTATTTTTAAATAATCCTTCTATGATCTTGAATAATTACTCCATATTTTAATCGATGAAAATGTTTTTCAACAAGATGTTAATGAAAACAAGGTGATGTAGCATGAAAAATGTTATAAGAATCATGAAAAATGTGTAAATAAGAAATGGAAAACCTAAAGTAGGACTATAAATACAATACTTGAGTTGTTGATAATAATAATAACTTAATCAATATGAAGTGTTTAGAAAAGGATATTAGATTAAATAATCTTTAATCATGAAATGCTGGAACTTCCCAAGTTTATAGAAAAAGAGATACCACAACACAGTTTTTCATTGAGGATCATAACACCAAGAAGAAAATGATATTATCATTCAAATGAAGGGAAATTACTTCTAAGAATACTGTATCATATAATTGATAAACTATATTACATACTAATGATATTTACTTTGCTATTATAGGTTTTAAATCAAACTCTTAGAAAGTATGGATGTTGAAAAACACTCATTATCCCACCATGTCAATAGTGAATGAGAGAAAAAATATATATAAAGTATTTCCCCCCAAGAATATTTCCAAAGGGTGATTTCTCCACTTAAAAATAAAAATTTACACTATCTATGAAATTTATATATACTAAACTTGGAAATAAGAGAAGGAGATTCATAGGATATTGATGGTGTTTCTAGAAGTTTGAGCATATGGAATTAAAATTTTGGCACAATAATAAAATTAAATAAAATAGTATAAGGCTTAAATATAGGGAGAAAAGCTTATGATAATAGAGGTAAATAAGATTTGACCAGGACAAATAAATTTAAAGGTGAATCATAAAATTTCAGTGTAGTAAAGGATTTAAACAAGCAAGTAATATATGAAACTAACCTATCTCAAAGGAAAACTATTATTTTCAATAATTTAGGTGAAAAACATAAACCTAAAAAAATTGAATAAGGGAAAAAAATTTGGATCCCATCTCTTATCAAATAGAGAAATAAATATGTCAATAAAATAACTTCTTTTATACAAAAGAATCCTTAATTTGAATATGTACATAAAAAAAGTGTCTAGATAAAATTCATAAAAGGTATAAGACTCATGTTGAGTTTCTATTGTTGTTTCTTTGAATGGTATGGTTTCAAAACCCAACATGTAATTAATAAGAAACGAGCATGAATCAAGGAGGATTTATTATAAATATTAGATAACTTGTTGTCAATGAAATATTAATATTATCTATAACCCATTCAATTAACCATGGAAGAAGAATATTAGAAACTCACTATCAAAGAATAACCGAATCAGAAAAAACAAATCAATAAAACTCAAACTAAAGAATGAATCAATTAACCATGGTAGAATAATATTAGGGACTCTCTTTCAAAGAATATCCAAATCAAATAAATTAATCAATAATACTCAAACTAAAAAATGAATCATTTAACCATGCTAAAATAATATTAGTGACTCACTTTCAAAGAATAGCCTAATTAGAAAAACATGTAATGGGATGCTTGACCTTGTGGGATTCACGTCAAGTGAGGGAAATCTTAACCTTAGGGGGATGTGCGACCTAGGATGGGATGCTCGACCATAGGAGGATGAAGAGGGGGATGTGCATTGACCAGAGGAGGAGGAGAAGTGAGGATGTTCATCGACTAGAGGAGGAGAAGTGGCGTTGGGTGAGGGAAATAAGGGGGGTGTAAAGGGAGTTGTGTGGGGTGGTGGGGTTCCAGCTTGATGACAGAGGGGGTGAGAATGGGTGGGGAGAAATTAGTCACCCCTCTATACCAATGGTTTAGTAAAAAACGTTGGTATAAATTTCCTATACCCACGGTTTTTTAAAAACCATGGGTATAGGTGAACACTAATCAAGCTATACCCACAGTTTATAAAATCATCAGTATAGCTCTGTGGGGTTAGCACCTATTTCTATTAGTGTAATCTATTTCTATGTGAATATATATTTGAGACTTTTTCTATCTGTATATATTTTAAACTTCTCTCTAAAAAGATAATGTTTCCATATTTTCAAAGAGAAGATCACTTCAGCCAACTCCAGATCATGCATCAGATAGTTTTGTTCATGAACTTTCAAATTCCTTGAATCATAGGCTATGACTTTGTCATTTTGAATTAACACGTAGCCTAATCCCTTATTCAAGGAATCTCTGAATATTATGAAAATTTCTCCACTTATGGTTTGTGTAAGCACAAGGGTAGTGATAAGCCCCATTCTCAACTCTATGAATCTTTCTTCACATTCATCATTCCAAGAAAACTTGACTGCCTTTTGAGTTATCTTGGTAATAAGGTTCTACAATCATGAGAAATTTCTCACAAATTGGTGATAATATCCAGCTAACCCAAGGAAACTATTGATAACTATTGAGAATATTGACCTCGATCATCCTTAAATTTCTATTGTATTTGAAGGATGCACATATATCCCATTTATTAGATGATATTCCCCTATAATGAGAGTTCCTTAAACTAGAATTCACACTTAATGTACTTTTCATAAATCTTCTTCTTTCATAAGGTCTTTAGAATAGTGTTCAAATGCTTCTCTTGCTCCTCCTTGATTTTAGATTATATTAGGATATTATTTATAAAGACTACCAAAAATTTGTAAAGGTAATCCCTAAAAACTCTATTCATCAAATCCATGAAGATTTATGGAGTATTAGTGAGTCTAAAAGGAATAACTATGAACTCATAGTTTTTTTAACTTGTACGAAAAGTAATATTGGGGATATCAACCTTCTTCACCCTAACCTAATAATATCTCGACTGCAGATCCACCTTGGATAAGTATTGTGCTCCATATAGCTGATCAAACAAGTCATAAATTTTTGGAAAAGGATACTTGTTCTTTATCGTGATCTTGTTTAGATCATGATAATCAATGCAAAGGTGCATTTACCCATCCTTATTCTTGATGAACATGATAGGTTCACCCCATGATGAAGCACTTGGGCATATGAAACCTTTATCCAGATTCTCTTATAGTTGTTTATTTATCTCCTCAAGTTCTACAAAATCCATCCTATATAGAGTATTAGATATTGGAAACACCCTAGGTATACGATCGATTTAAAATTCTACCTCTCTTCTAGGAGTAAGACTAGGAAATTCCTTAGGGAACACGTCAACATATTCCATCACAACAGGCATGTCTTTGAGGATGATCATTTCCTTAGACTAGATTATTTGATCAAGATATGATTTCTCATATGTAAATAATATCCATGTTTGAGATAGTGTTGTTAAAGAAGATTCGTCTTCCTCTTTGAACTTGTACAAAATTAGGGGTCGATTCTCTATACAGAGAGTGATTTTATTCTTGCAGAAATTTATGTTGGCTTTATACAAGGAAAGTCAATCCATGCCTATAAGTGGATAAAATTCCACCAAAGGAAGTATTAAAAGGCTCACTGGGAATTTCATACCACAAATTTGGAAAGGGGAGGATTTATATACATGGAATTAAATAATTTCCCCATTTTCCATTTTCACAGACATCTCTACTTTCATGATTTGTGGTGGTGTTTGAATAGTTATACTAAAATTTCATGATATAAAGGAATTCATAGAACCAAAATAAAAAATAATGTTATCTATTATTTAATAAATAACTATTGTACCTATCACCACTTCATTGTTAGGATTCACCTCAGTGGTAGTGATGGAAAAATATCATCCATGCTACCTTGGGGGTTGTTGGTTTCCTCCAAAAACCCTTGGATTAGGGAATTAGTTTGAAAAGTTCCCTGGTTCCCCACATTTTTAGTAATGAAAAATGTGTTGAGGGTTGAATGGGGAATTACTTTCCTCTATCTCATTAGTGGGTTTCTCCTGTCAGCAATTATTATCTCAGTTACCTTCCTTCCGGCACCTAAATCATTTCTTCACCCCCTTTAGTAAATTTATTTGGTGCTTCGTCCCACACCTATGACAAGTGGGGTTCTGAAATCTATTGGCACCATTATATTTCTCCATCAGACCTACAAAATTAAACTCTACTATTCTATTCTTATCCCCATGATACCCTTTAGATTATCGGATATCCATTTTAACTTTAATGGACCATCAGTCAATTTCTTCATAGCTATCAAAGTCATAGATTGCCAAGGATTTTTGTATACTAGGTTTTATCCCACCAAAGAATCAGTTAACCTTGCATTCAAGGGAAATGAAAAAACATGAGGTGTATCATGAAAGTATTTTTAAGTTTTCCTCATATGACCCAATAGATTTATTGTCTTATTTCTTGAGTGTAAGGAAATGCCTTTCTAGTTTAAGAAAAATAGTGAGAGGAAAATATTTATTGAAAAATATTTCTTGGATTTTCTTTCACTCTAATACTTTGATATCTTCCTCATGCTTCATATTCTTGATCAATGTCCACTAGTGATTAGCTTCTCCATCACTAAGATAAATATCCAAAAGAACCTTCTCTTATTTGGAACATTGAAGGATATAGAATATCTTTTCAATGGATTTAATTAATTGTCCAATGATTAATGGATTAGATGATCCATTGAAAGTAGGAGGACTTTGTCGCATTAATATATTGATTACATATTTTTCTCTCTTAGGGGGGTTTGGGAGCTCCTCTTGATCCATGTTTCTATTTATATCATGAGGTATCTAATAGAGTATTGTGAAAAAAAAATTTATTCTTGCTCCCATCGGACTGGGTGTCTCGTTAGGGAAGTCATCACATTGAATTGATTTTTTACCCAATTTCTCCTATTTTTTTCCATTGGATAGAATAAAAAAAATTAGGGATGAGTATTTTAAACAATTAAACACATAAAGTATAATATAATGAAATTAACGAGATAACTTATAAATTATATTTATCTTCTTAACTTATGAGTTTTTAGGCTTCAATTTATGTTATCCATGATCTATTTCTTAACATATATTCTTATGGGAATTTTTTTTTCACTTAATAATGGTTCGTAATGAGCTCTTAAATTTAACAACTATAACCTTTGGAAGTGTCAATTCAGGTTCTTAGTAAGGTTCATTATCATGTACTAGGTTACCCCGAGTCAAGCCTATAACACCTTGTCAGAGTTTTTATAGTTATCTAATCCTAATCCCAAAAATAACAAAAAAAATTCTATGATACCAACTATAACAACCGTATTATTTATTACACTTTAATACTTGATTTATGACATAAAATTACAATTAATACAACCCAAAAGATAAATAATTCTAGTTTATTTGTGAATTAGGTACATTACATAACAACTTATAACCTAGGATACAAAACATTATGGAACACTTCCTTGACATGATCATAATATTCCAACAAACTTAAAACTATATGAGATAACCTAGGGACAAACATAAGAAAGGGGTGAGATATGAAGCTTCATAAGGTAATAAACATGGAATAAGTGATACATGTTATACAATAGGCATATCAATGGGGAATAAAAATAGTATGAATCATAAACATTAACAAAGAGACATGATATAGCATGATAATCATAATGTGGTAAATGAGGCAACAACTTAAAACACTGAATCATAAACATAAGTCAACGCTAAACTACCAAGAATTCATGGTGCAAAAGTTCCCATAAAATAATAAATTACACATCTATCCCAACATGACAAATCATGATACTAAACATTACACAATCCATTAGAGCACTATTTGGGTGCACCTATCATAATCATTTCATTCTCATGCTTAAGTTTTCCACAAAGATCATACAACATGGATTCATTCAGTATTATAATTTATTCCACTATCACAGAATTTGGAATAAATACATGAAATTACACAATCAATAGTTATATGTTCATTAAGTTGAATACCCTTGATAGAAAAAAATGGGTCTGGTATTCACAACACAATTATTTTAGCACAGAAAATCGTGGTGAATTTTCAGCAGCATAAATGTGTTACTTAAAAATTCATAAAAATATTTTATGATAGAGAAAGGGTTATATAATTATTTGGAAATAAAATTCCAAGTAATAGAGGCATGTAAGAGAATATCCCCACATTAGAATTTTGAAAATATAAGGTATAAGGTAATTAAGAAACATGAATAGAGAAATAAATCGTTATGAAATTTCAGCATGATAATAGATGAACATAAAGGATCATGGGAGGCTTAATGAGAGTGAAAGGAATATCTCATAATTTATACAAAAAAATTATATTAAGGGGGATATGGAATATCATATCCCATTATAAGAAAATTAAAATTAAAAGACATAATATAAAAGGAGTGCTTGATAAAAGAGGAGAGTGGAAGATGAGGTTCCCTTACTTGAATGTGTGACTCCAAAGGCTTGGGAAGGAATTTTTGAGAGATTGGGTCTGCCTTTCAAGGGATATAGGGTGTGTAGGGAAGAGTTTTGAAGTTCTCTAAGGAGTTTTATTGAAGAAAAATGGGATCTTGGGTGGGTTTATATATGAAAGGATGGAAATTTCTTTATTATTTAGGTTTTGGACTCTACATAATAAAATATACAAAACCAAAAACAATATCATGGTTTTTGCCCATGTTTTATGAAAAAAGGTAGTGTTTTACATTATTTTATAATTCAAATGGCTTAAATTAATAAAATATTACCATTGGTGATGTGGAGGTGAGTCTCACTCTTAAATAAATGATTTTAAAATCTTAAAATATATTATAAGTCTTGGAGGATTCATAGTGGATTTAAAAAATAAATCAAATAAAATTAAAATATTATTATTTTAAATTTAAAACATTTATTTGGTTGTGGATCCCATTTATATTACTTATTACATCATATTTGGGTCATTATGATGTCATAAAACACAAAGTATATTTATACGGTAATTAATTTTTACCTGAAAATTTGACTCTCAAATTTTTCTGAAAATTCACCATTGGATAATTTCAATGTCCTGATTCAAAAAATAATATTAAATTTATCTAAATAATTTTCTAAATATGTGAATTTTCACTTTTAAAATAAAAACCAATTTTTATTTAAAATGATGGGTTTTTTGACAATAAATTTTTATTGAACCCTTATAAAAATTAAATTAGACATCATTAAAATTATATGATCATTTATATTTGATAAATATTATTTAATAATTATATTCAATTAAAATATAATTTATTTGAAAAATTCATTAATTTATAAATTCATTAATTGAATTTGAATATTAACCAAAAATTCAATTTGTGATCTAAAAAGAATTTACAATGTAACAATAATAGGATGAAAATATATTCATAACTCTATAAAAAATAATGTATATATTCCTATTGCTAGGTTCTTGATACATATCATTTTAATACACCAAAATACTCCCTAAGAGTAAGGTGTGTGATGGTGGTGATTTCATGGGACTGTTCGGTGAACATGGTTTGGGTCGTGATCTCGATGAGCTTGAAATTATCCCATAAAATGTTTCACTCAATCTTAAGTTTCTTGATATCATCTTGGGATTGTTCTAGGGAAAATACTAAAAATAATATCTCCCTATGAAGCTCTGATAAATTGGATTCATAAGGTAAGATCCTACAAGTTGAGTTCATCACTTCATTGGTCTATGATAATTGGATTTATTAAAACACTATATTTATAATAATCATTGTTAAAAGGATATATTATCAATGGTAATAATAATTAATAGTAATTTAAATCCCATTGGATATAATAAAACAAAATAAGTGAATATTTTTCTATAAAAATATTATATAATAAGACATTTAATAAAATAAAAAGGGGGATTTTATTTATAATAGTTTGGGTTGTTACAAGAGCGACATGCCCCACTACTGTTATCATCTGTTTTGAGACTCTTAAAGAATAAAGAGGTGATACTGTTGAAGATCAGTAGAAGGATCATAGAATATTGGGGTAGATGAAGACAATTTATGTTGGCATGTTCCCATGTATACATATATCATTATAATATTTAGTGGATGACATCCATTTTTATGTTAAAATTGTTTAACATATATTAGATTTTTATGGCCTTAGTTTTATGAATAAGTTCCATTCATTTGATATAGTTACATACTAGAGAAGGGATAGGTTCTTCTTCAAGAAGGAAAAATGATAACATCATTATAAACTAGTTGGAACCACTATAAAGAACTTATTGGAAGATAACAAATGATTTTTAGGAGATTACAATATGGGTAATGGATGATACCTTACCTTGTGTATTAACTTTATCTTATTGATGAATCACCTATGTTCTAAACTTGACCCAAACACAATAAAGATTACATACCCACATTGGGATATAACATTGTAAAAACATTGTGTTATATGCTATCTCAACTTTTAATCTTGTATGTCATATGAATGCATTGATTTAAACATTGTATAACCATATATCCCAACTAATTTAGAGATATAATACACTTTATTAGATATAATTTAGTAAAAATTCGTTCACATTTACTCACCCCCATAGTGTGACTACATGATCCTACAAGGCATCTCAAGTGGTATCAAAGAACCATTTTCTACCTTTAATTACATCTATTGTGTTTTCTTAGTTTTTTATTTGTTATAAATGAATTTTTTTATTTTAATAATCTTATGAGTTGATATAGATTGATAATGTAGTTTCTATCCCTATCAATACCAACATGGAAGTTTCAGCCAATTTCTTGAAGAAAATGTAGAAGAAAAATCCTAATTAGAGAATGATCTTAAAAGTGATAAAAGATAAATAGGACCAACCACTATTTTAATGTAATCAAATTGATAATTTTTCTATCATATATATTGAAAATTATCCTCTTGATGAATCTATTATAGTTATAATGAGTATATTCCAACTGAATCACTTTGTTATTTTTTCTCTGAAATAAAGGATTATTTGAAAAAGAACCATCTTGAAGTCATCACACATATATATATATGAGTTCATAAAGGGTATATAGAAATAAAAGGCATGGTTGAAGTTGTAATAAAATTCTATAGATAAGTCCTTGGTTTAGATGTTTCAAAATTGAAATACTCTCACCAAATATGTGGAAGCCAAAGGATAACTCATATGAATTTTTAAATAAAAATATTCTTTGGTAGAAGAACAGTTTGAAAATAAATTTTTATGAGAAATGTAATATAATAAAAACTTGTGATAATGGGATTCCTGTACTAAAATAACCAAAAAAATGTACCTTAAAAGTAAAAAGTTATTAGTTGGAAACCAAGGATAAAAGGATAAAGGATGTTGAAAATTCCTTATAAGAAAACTGTAATATGAATGAATAAAAGTTTGATAATATGATAGAGGAATCTGAAGATAGAGTAAAGTCTCTTTAAGATCATCACTAAAATTGAAGTGCCTTGATCTAGTGGTCAATATGATAAATCTCCGCATTAATATGAGAGAATAAGTGCCTTTATGAATGTTTCTAAAAGTGACTTATTTATAAAAAAAATAAATCTATTGAAATGAATGGATTAAAAAAATTTGAAAATATAACTTCTATAATCTCTATGAAGATGGAAACCCTTGATCCAGAAAATCTTGTTTTACTGAAAATTGAAGGTTTTAAATAAAATTATATATATATATATGGGTGTTGTAAAATTATGAGAAACCCAAAAATTCATCTACAATAGATGTGAGAACTAGTAAAAAAATTCCCAAAGTCTGCCCATGATAAGGGATGTTTATCTCAAAAACAATAAGGATTCAAAGCTGGCTCAATTATATCTAAATGAAAAAATAACAAGGATCATTTTCCATTGTTGGTCTTGTAGAAGGATACACAATGATAATGATTTTTGGCATAATATATCAATAATGCAAATAGAAGTGTGGATTTTATTAAGGGATAGCATATCTAAAATCAATTCTGATGAGATGAGACAATGTACATAGAATATATAAAAATTTTCCATCAAGAACATATTTTAAATATTAGATAATTTCTATGAAAAAATGAAACAAAAGTGATCATAGTGATGATGAGTGTTGGTTTATTCCTATCAATAATTAATTTTATGTTTATGAAGAAATAAGAACACATAGAATTAGAAGTGTAACACCCCATGATTTTAGTATATATTTTCCTTTAAATATTGTGATAAATAACTTTTTTTATATGAAACACTTAACTAAAATGAACTGTGATATATTTTATTCTGAATAAATACTAAAATATAACATATGTATTAATACATTATGATAATAAATATGAAACGTAATTTATAAAACTAAAAGTGGAATAAACAATTAATAAATAAAAATACCATGAACATGAAATCCTTATCCTCATGATTTTCATTAAAGATTATACCTATGATTGTAACTATGGAAATACTTATCCTCATGATTTTAATTAAATATCATACCTCTGATTATAACTATGGAAAAAAATTAAAACATTATAAATATAATAAAAAAATTAGAATGAAGTAAATAAATAAGATGAATGATTCTAGTTATGTATTTAATTCTATATATAAGATTCTAATATGATTGTTAGACATGTGGTCATCAGATATATTTTTGTTGAACATATGGCCATTGGACATACGACTGTTGGACATATAGTTGTTAGAAATATGGTCATTGGAAATATGGTCATTATATGTACTGGTATCCAATAAGTAAATTTAATTTTTTTAGTTTTTAGTAATAAATTATAAGTAATATAATTCACAAATATAAAATAATTCTAGGATGAAATAAAAAGATAACATTTAATTAAAATGTTATATTATTTTCATTAATTACATATTATTAATATTATTATTTTAAAAATAATAAGGATTTAACATGTTTATAACATTAAAATAAATATTAATTGATACAAATTTAATGATCATATGACAAATAATTAATTTTAATAATATGTGATTAAAATCATTTATTGATAAAAATGGATATTTCTTATCAAAGAATTTTTTTCCTTGGTGTTGTGTATTTTTATCTTAAAAAATAAATTAATTAAATTTAATGGATTATTATAATAAAAATTTTAAATGTATAAATAAATATATTAACACACATTTAATTAGTAATTTATATTAAATAAGATTAAGAACGCTAAATTTTTTAATCCTTTTTTCTATAAAAAATAGTTTTTCTATATATTTTAATTTAAAATTTAAATTTATAATATTTAGAAGTTGAATTATATTAAAGGGACTTCAAATTTTTAATCATAATTTTAAATTTTTTTAAGAGGTTCGAGTTTAATTTTTAGACAAAAAATAAGTTACTAGGGTTAATAGTGCGTGACATCAGTAAACCATAAAAACTATAAAATAAACTATATGTTTAAAATGATGTATAAAACTTATATAAATAAAACAAGTGTATAATGGAGGGGAAATAAATTATTATTTTCTTTTTCAAATTATGGGTCCACTTTTAATTTGAAAATAACCACCCTTAACCATCAAGTAATGAGAAGTTGAAAAAAATACACCCAAACTATATATAAAAGGAACTTTACACTACCCATAAAAAATGACTCAAACCATTATATTATATCTTGAATAAATAACCATTTTTATTCTCCTAAATTCTTATTTAATTTTTGGTAGCCTATTATCCCAAGAAATAAACCTAAACCCTTCATTTTGAAGAAGCCTATTTCGAGAAGGAGAGAATTCATCAAAGAAAGTACTTAGTTCTTCTCCACATTTTTCAATTGCCTTCTCATATCTTATCTTTATAAATATCATTATACACTATAATTATTTCTTATTAACATAATTATTCTTATATTAAAATTATATTATTATTATTATATAACTCTATACTCTTACTCATTCATTAATATAACTTGTATTTGGGTCAGTTCAACCACTTTCATGAATGCTTCTATACTATCTCTACTATTTTCAACACGAATGAGTATCAAGACATTAATTATGGTAATATATTATATTAAGAATTAATATATGTTATTAATATGGTTCCTTAAGGGTGACATAAAAATTAATGGTTATTATTAATTTACTCATTATTTTCGGAAAAATTACCTGAAAATGTGCATCATGGATTCCTTTATCACAAACCATACCCATACTTTTAATCAAATGAAATAGGTACTGAATAAATCATTGAAACAAAAATTTTCCACTACCATTACTAATATAAGAATTATGAACATGGTATCAAAGATTGAGGATCAACTTCTCCATTGTGAAAATTGTGTGAAACAATCAAAAGTACTAAAATATCATGATGAAAATAAACAATAACTAACTAATATATGTGTAATGAATGATTATAGCTAACAGGTTTAAAAGTTTATATATGTATATATATTAATAAGGTTTTGAAATAATTTATTTCTATGTTTATTTTTAATATTCAATATTTTAAATCACTTTTGTGGAATTCATGTGTAAAGGTAAGGGTTTCTTTTCCAATATCACATTAAAATTGAGATTATATATGTTTAAATTCTTATTTAGGGAAAATTTATGTTATTTATATATAAATACCCATATATTTTACTATCCTCTATTTATTTCTAGGGTTTTCATGTTTTCTTAAAATTCTTCCTCCCTTCGATTCACAATTCTACCGAAAGGATATATATAAGTGAAGTCAAACTTATCTATTCTTTTTTGATCAGGAATATTTATCCTCCGTGTTCATATTTATTATTTTATTTTAAAATTGTATTTATCTATTTTTCAATGATTTCTTATGTTCATTTTTTCCTTGACTTTATTTACAAAATAATTAAATTAATCTCTATTTAACATTTTTTACAAGGGTTGCTTTCTTTTTTATTTGACTTTATTTTCAAAAGTGTGAAAGGAATATTTTTTAATGTATTTTGTATGAATTCATTTTCTTACCATATTCATTATTTTTCTCAAAAAAAATATTTCTCTCTATGTTTTCATGGTTTTTACAAGGTAATTGTTATTCCCTTTGTTTTATGAATAATTTTCTTTTAAAATAGAAGTTATAAAAAATGTAAATGGTTTTCCTTCTTATTTCTAAAATTAATTTTCTAAAACTCATATAAAGTGTTTTTCATATATTTAAATATACTTTCATGTTTCTTATTATTTATTTTGGATATTCTCTAATTATACCATCCAAAATCATTCTCTAGATGACTTATAGTTATACTTTATGCAGATATTCATGAAACTCGTTTCTTTTTCATTGGTTATTTAAGATATTATGGAATTAATAATGCTTTCATGTTCATGTGGAACACATATATATGGTTTTTTGTTATATTATAGGTGTTAATAGAAGTATATATCCCTATAATGCATTGTGTAAATATTTGTATCTCATTATATGATATGTATTGGACTGGGGAGTAAAATCAATCCACTTTGAGACTATATACACTATGTTTATGGGAATATGAAGAAAAATCAAACCACTATGGGACTCTATCCACTATATTTATGGGAATGAGGATTAAACCCAATCCATAATGGGACTCTGACCATGATTTGATGATGGTCTTTAAATTGAACCTTGATATAGAAAATTATTTTCTTTGATTATGTATGTTACACATTCTTATACATATGTTATGTTTTGATGGATCAAGATTTTTTACTCATGTTTCCACATAGCTATTACTCGTGTCTTATGGTATGCCAAAAATCATATTCTATGGACTATTATTTATGGTCTATTATTTATTGGGTGTGATTATATTATGTTATGTTCATGAAACTTGATTATGTTCTCATATCCACATTTTTATCTTATGATTACTTATGATCTTTGATTCTTTTCTCTCGTGTTTATCATACCAAGAATCTAAGCTCTCCCTTTCTCAAGTTTATATTCCACAAGTTTTTAAGAAGAATATTATGTGTGATATATATATAAGGGTATCAATTTAGAAGGATATTTATGGTAGATACAGAATATATTATAAAATATGTTGTTTATGTATCTAGTCTTTAAAGACACTGAATATATAGGTTATAGAGTGTGATGTATTATGATATATATTGAATATTCATATAAAATTATGTAATAATATTTTATGATATTGTTGTGTAATCTCAATTGGTATTATAGTGAGGTTTGGTTATTTTGGGGGATTAAGATATGACTAATAATAGGATAAAATCTAAAATAGCCTATGTTAAACCAAAAGTGATGTAGAATGAACCTGAAATGATATAGGTTATAGTGAGGGTGTCATAATTTAAGTCATCATTGGATTTATTTTCCTTATAATATGATTTATTACTCTGGTTATTATTACTGATACTCACACTAGCCATTTTGGTTTTAGTGAATGGATAGAACTGGGATGAATTGAGTTAGAAACATGTATGATGGATAGTTCAATAATTATACCAATGAGTAACCAAATAGGAAGGTAGATAGAGTAAAAATGTCAGGGATATGATCACCCACCTCCCTCAATCCATTAACAATAAAATAAATCATTTCAATCTCCCAAACAAGCTAAGTAAGAAATAAATCCCTCCATTGAGTCCTTTATATGAAAATTTATACCCTTCATTAGTGCGTATTACAATATACTAATTGAAGATAAATGGATAAATATAATAGAAAAGATATTTTATATTATCTAGTGATCATGGTATTAAATGGTTATTTTAGTTGTTTATCATTTGGAAGGTGAAGCTAATCAATGGTGGAATCACATTAAGAATACAAGGAAAGAGTAAGAAATCAACTCTATGGAATGGGAGGAGTTTAATAAGATATTTTTTCACTAAGTATTTTCCTTGAAATATTTACACTAAAATGGAGATGTAATTACTAGATCTAAAACAAAATTAGGATAAATCCATTGGTTCTTATGAATTAAACTTCATAATACTTGAAAGGTACACTTCTGGATTTATCATTGACTCGAAAAACAAAACCAATCATCTCTTTAGTGGCTTAAAACAACTTCTACAAAAAGGGTTATCTATAAGGGACTTTCATAGATAAAAAATTGTTTTATATGATCTCAAGGTAGAAATGGAGATTTGATACATCCATTATTCCCACAGTCTTGGGTAAAATAAAAGAAAATTTGAGTTTTCATGAATCTAAAATGATAAAACCCATATAGAAAATAAAATTAATCTTATTATATGTATAATATGTGGGAAAATCTTGGGGAAATATCCTCTAAAGTATATATAAATTATTCAAGTGTGTAAGATAAGGACATCAATAACATGAATTCTAAAGAGATATGAAGAATCCAACCAATGAAATGTATAAAAAGAATCCTTATCCTAATACACCTTCGAAACTCCAATGCTTTAATTATAAATAGTATTGAAATTATGCTAACTAGATCTCTAATTCAATGGTTAATAATTATAATCAATATCAAGAATCTATAAATTCAACAAATAAAGTGTGATCCTATCCAATCACAACTACTGGAGTGGTTCATGAAAATAAGGTGGTAAAAGGTACACTCACCATCCACTCTATAACTTCAAATATCTTAATTGATTATAGATCTAACCAATTCTTAATATATGGGGAGTTTTCCAAGAGAATAAAATCACCACCTCAATGATTAGAAATTGAATTATCAGTAAAAAAATCTTAGTGGGGTGATGATTAAATCCCAATTATATAACTTCCTTATAATAAAAGTTTGTGGGAATATACTTATTAAAAATATTATTATTCTCCATTTAGTAGGATTTGATGTTATTTTGGGAATGGATTGGCTCTCTCTATATAGATCTTATATCAATTTATAGGATAGGGAAGTTTAATTTAATATCCAAAATCAACCTATGATCATCTATCTGTACAAGGGTATCCATGAACTCCCTGTGGAAATTAATTCCTTTATGTGGTTAATAATACCCCATAATGAGGAGTATTTAACTCAAAATGATAGGGGAAAACATGATATTAAATAAATTCCTATTTTTTAGTAATATTTCAATGAATCTAAAAAATATTTTCATGGTCTTCCCCTTGATCGTGAGGTTGATTTTTCAATACAATGCATACTTGGAGATATAAAAATATCAAATACCCCTTATAGAATATCCCTAATTGAATTGGAGGAATTAATTTACCCTACTCTCCAAGTGACTTTGGTGATATTGTGTCTCCCTCTCCCCTTATAGGGTTTCTTGAATAATATCCAGGTGATAATGGATTCCTTTATTTCACTCAACCTTATGTTATATTTCCCTCAATCTAGTGGGTTATTCGTATTTTTTTTCCTCTTTTACCTCTTTGTGTGGTCTGTTTCCTTTTGAGATCTTTCCCTTTTTTCTTCCCCTTGTTGCTGGTTTATTTTTTATAGAGGGAACCATTCACTACTATTTGTTACTCTTTATACCTTTCTTAATGCACCAGACTACATCTTAGTCAAGAACATTTGTAATCATGGTGCATTGGGATGGTGTTGGTGATCACATTCAATATTTTTTTCCTTGTTTTCATATTTTATTTCTTTTTAGTAGATTTCAGGTATCCCATTCATGACCTATTATTTGGTTCTCCTCATCAAACCTTGTTTTCTTACCCATTATATAGGATCTAATTTTTGTTTGAGAAAAATGTGAGTTTAAGGAAACTTGAGATGTTGAGGTTGGTTAGGATACATTGGACCCAACTTTGTATTTTATGCTCTTTTATTCCACTTATTCAAAGTTTGGTGGTTTATCTAGTCATGGTCTTGGTCTAATCCTGGGTTTGATTTTCATTCATCATGTTCGATCAAAGTACTATTAGGGTATTTTTATACTTGTTTAATTATTAGAGAAAGTTTATAAGGAATTTTAGTTTTTAGTTATTTGTGTTCTATTTATTCAGGGTTTGGTGATATTTTTAATGATTTTAATGCTACGATGATGTCTCTTACAGTGAAGTTGTCTCTTTAAGGGTTTCTGATGGGGTGTTTTTTGGGAGAATTTTAGTGATGGTGAATTATTTTTGTTGGTCAATTGTAATTTTATTACTATTGTTTCATTGGTTATCTCCAGATTTTTTATAAATATTAATGAGGGTGTATTGGTTATGTAATTTCCCTAAGAGGATCTTTGGTTTGATGGTGTTTTGGAATATATGGTAGGTTTGTTATTTTATAATTTAAATCATGTAGGATGATTCATTTGTTGTCCTGTTAACATTTATGGATGGTTTTGGTCTTGAAGTGATATATGGGGTGCATTGGGAAGGTGTTGTGCTCAAGTGGGTATTATAAATATCTTCATAGGTGTTTGTTTTTTGAAATTCAAAGTATGGTTTTTGTATTTAATTTTGGTTTGGTGGATTATTTTTGTATATGGTTTTGAATTTAGATTTGGATTATGATAGTTACCACTTATCCTTTGAAAGTGTATTTATGAAAAATACTAAAATTAGGGATGGTAAGAACTTAGATGAATTGAAGAAGAAACTCCTAGATAATATGTATAAATATTTTATATTCCCAAGTGCTTCACCATGGGATGGATGAACTGGTTCTTTTTGTTCTGAATAAAGATGGATCATTGTTTCTTTGTGTTTATTATTTTAAACTTAATAAGATTATGATCAAGAACATGTATCCCCTAACCCGTACTGATTACATGTTCAATCAACTACAATTGGATCAATACTTCCCAAAGATTGACCTTTGACCTAGATATCATCAAAAAAGTGTAAAAATAGATGACATACTCAACACATTCATCCATATAAAACCTAAAAAATATGAATTCAATGTGATGTAATTAGAACTTAAAATTTTTCTTGTTATCTTCGTGGATAAGATGAATTGATACTTTAGAGATTATCGTTATTATTTTGTATTATTTTATACAGATGATATTCTTATATATTCCAAGTGAAAGGAAGATCATTATGATCATTTTAGGATTTTTCTAAATAGATTGTGAAAATAGAAAATATATACAAAATTTATCAATTGTATGTTCTGGATACATAAAGTATCATTATTGGGTCATGTAATCACAAGTAAGGGTATATTTATAGATCCATCAAAGATAGAGGTGATTAAAGAATGACCCAAAAAAATCACAATAACAAAGATCTATAGTTATCTTGTATTAGCTGGATATTGTTGATACTTTGTGATAAATTTTTCATTTCTTTCAAATCCACTAACCAAGTTAAATCAGAATGTGGTCAAGTTTCAATAGATAGATGAATACAAAGAAAATTTCAAGGAGATCAAGAGAAGGTTAGTTATTTCACCTGTACTAATTCTACCCTATAGTGGAGAAGGGTTTTTAATATACAATGATGAGTCAAAAATGGATTAGGATGTATGCTCATGAAAAATGACATGGTGGTAACTTATGTTTCATGAAAATTAAAGTCCTATAGGAAAAATTACCTGAAATGTTATTTAGAGTTTGAAACAATAACATTTTTATTAAAGATATGAATTCATTATATCTATATTGAAAAGTGTGATATATATACTGATCACAATAGCTTAAAGTTTATATTCATATAGAAGGAGTTGAACATGTGACAAATGAGATTGTTGGAGTTTATCAAGGACTATGATTAATCAATAAATTACCACCTTATGAAGGAAAACAATATTCCTAATTCTATGAGTGGGAAGTATCATGATATCATATCCATGATAAGGATTTAAAGATATCCAATTATCATAGACATGAAAAGGATAAACCATAAAATAATAAGGGAGGGGATAAATATTATCACTCCTAAATGATTTTTCAACCATCTATCCATGTGAAGATCAAAGAAACATAGAAGAATGATATGAAGCTATAGAAAAAGATAAGAAATATTCTGGAGTTCAACCTTGATAAAAATGGATTTATAAGATTTGGAACTTGGATATATGTCCCATCCATAATAGAATTAAAGGATATATTGGATGATTCACATGTCTCATCCTTCTCTAATATCCCAGGGAGCACAATGATGTGTAAAGATATTAAGCACCACTTCTGGTGAGAAAAAATAAAGAGAGAGATTGTAAATTATATATCTAGATGCATGGTATGACAAAAAGTTAAGGTAGGATGATAGACATATAAGGTTATTATGAAACCATTACTCATAATTATATAGAAAGAGAATAAAATCACCATGGATTTCATTTTAGGACTTCCCAAAAATTTTAATGTCCATAATGAAATTTTTGTTTTAGTTCATTACCTAATGAAATTAGTGCATGTCGTTAATTTCAAAGAAGATATATTACTCAATAAAATTACCAATATATAAATAAAGGAAGTGTTAGGTTTCAGGGAGTACCACTTTCCATTGTATCTGATTGAGATCTATGTTTTACATTAATTTTCTGGTGATGTCTTTAAAAATCACTAGATACGAAGTTGAGATTCAGTATTTCTTATAATCTTTATAATAATGTTCAATATGAAAGGACCATTAAAACTATAGAGGATATTCTGAGATCCTATTAAATATATTTCAAAGGATTTAGGGATCAACACTTTTCCCTAGTAGAGTTCTCATGAAAAAATATTTTTCATTCAAGCATTCAAATGGCACCATATGAGGATCTATATGGGAAGAGGTTAAAAACTCTAATATAGTGGGATGAAGTTTGAGAGAATAAGATAATGGGGCCATATCTTTCTTAAGAGATGTCAAGTAATATTCAAACCATTCAGCATCACATTAAAACTAACCAAAGTTGAAAAAATATCTATGGTTATAGTCATTGATGATATTTTGAGTTTAAATACTGAGAATATATATTGCTTTGAATATTATTATGTAAGAGAGTTATGAGATTCTGGGAAAACGTAAATTTGAGACCTAGATAAATTACCCCCTCAAAATTATTAATTTTATAGGGATGATATCTTATAATATTTCACTACAATTAAACCTATACCAAGTAAATGATGTGTTCCAAGTGTCACTTTTTAGGAAGTATATATTTGAACCCTCATGTGTATTGAACTCATAGTTAATACAATGAGAACAAGATCTCTCTTACAACGGAAAATTGATGGAAATATTGGATCATAGAGATCAGGTACTATGAAACCAAACCAAGGAATTCTTCACTATAAAACATAGAGAAACCACACCATATAGTCCTCACGTAGTCAAAATCATTTACTACATTGAGTTTCTAGAGGTTCAAGATTTTAAGTTTCTTGAATAATTTTACATTGATATCATTATTTCATCATTAATTCAGAGCTTCTCTAGTTTTATTTTCAATTTCAATGTGAACAATAGAGAGAAGTATCTCTTAGATATTCTCACTCTACTTTGAAATTTTGACAAGGATATGAATCATAGATAACCTTATGTCCTTATGGTGAATTAGATGAAAATCCAAGAGAAGATATATAAGACTATCTCAAAGTATAAATATTCTTCATAATTAACTTCTAATAAAAGAAGCATAAGGGGTAACTCAAGGGAACATAATGCTATCTGTTTTTCATGTGGCAAGAAGGGCTACAGGAATAAAAACTACACCCATATAAAGAAGTATGGGGAAGCTTCAGGTGTATTTGTTATCAAGTGAAATCTATATACTTCTAGAAATTGGGTATTAGATTTATCATGTGGTGCTCACATATGTATTCAAATATTATAACTAGTTAGATTATAAAATATTGTATGGGGTGAGGTAAATCTATGAGTAGCCAATAGAGCCAAAATTATAGATATGGTAATTTAGGATTTCCACCTTTTGTTTCTAACTAAATGATATTTGTTTTTAAAGATCGTTATTATTTGCCTTTAGTCACCAAAAACATTATTCCTATGTCCAAACTTAACACATATGAATTTATTTTAAATTTTGGAAATAATTTTTGTTTCCTTTATAAATAAAAAAATTTATATAGTAAGGAATATTTAAATAATGGTCTTTGCATCTTGGATTGCACAAACCAAGTAATGGAAATAAATAATGAAAATAGTTCACATGACTCATACCACACCCAACTATAGAATCACTGGATAGGTTATGTAAATGAAAAGAGTTTGACTAGATTACACCAAGATGGATATTTGGATTCATTTTAACTAAAACCACTTGGTGTATGTCAAACATTTTTCAAGGAAATGGATAAATCCCTATTTAGTAGAAATGGTGAAAGGGATATAGAGCTTCTTGGGTTGATTCATGTCGATGTGTGTGGACCATTTCTAGTTTAATCTAAGGGTGGGTACTCATACTTCATAACTTTTATTAATGAATTTAGTAAATATGGATATGTATACTCAATGAGGTATAAGTCATATTCCTTTGATAGATTCAAGGAATATAAGAATGAAGTTGAGAACCAAATTGGTAATAAGATTAAGAAACTCTGGTTAGAACATGGTGGAGAATATCTTAATCAATACTTCATTGATCATTTATGGAAGTTTAAGATTTTATCGAAAAATATCTACACTTTATACACCACAATGGAATGGTGTAAGTAAAAGGAGGAACTACACCATATTATACATTTTCAAATCAATGATAAGTCATGATATTCTTCCATTTTTATTTTAGGTATATGCATTAAAAACAACAAAACATATACTAAACCAATAGCCAACTAAATCAGAAAATGGTATTCCATATAAACTTTGATGTGGAAGAAAATATGTATTTTCAAATTTACATATGTGGTGTTGTGAAGAATTTTTTAAGGCCTCTTCAGATAAAAAGCTTTCACCTTAAGGAAAAAATTTAACCTTTATAGGATATTGTAAGGGAACAAGGGGATATAACCTATACAAACCCTTGGAAAAAAGGCAATAGTTTCAAGACATGTCACATTCCTTGAGAGGGATCACATATTAAAAAGAGATAGTGGGAGAGAGATAGTATTCGATGAAATCATGGCTCAGGATACACATGAGTTGAACCATAAAAAAATCCACAAATCCCCTTAGAGGAGGGTGTTCCAGAGATAAAAATACTATGTATAATTACAGAAGATGTTAAAGAACCATAAATATGTGATTTTACAGTCACCAATAATGGTAACTTGTTATTAGTTGATAATAATGATAATGTAACCTATAAAGAAATAATAAGTAGTGAAGAATCTAATAAATGGTAAGAATCCATGAATTCTAAAATGGATTACAAGTAAAAAACCACATAGATATTTTTATATATCCTCAATTGTATATAAATCCCATTGGTTATAAATGGGTATTCAAGAATAAACTAAAAATGAATGGTCAAGTTGGGGCCTATAATGATAGACTAGTTGTATAAAGGTTTAACATCATTAAAAAATTGAATACAATGAAACCTTTTCACTAGATTATTTTACAAAATTCATAATAATTATATTTTTCATATATTAATTCCATGAATATGATATTTTAAAGATGGATATAAAAATAGATTTCCTTAATGGGAACCTTTAGGAGGATGCATATATAACACAGCCAGAAGGGTTTGTAACTCCAAAGGATGAAAACAATGTATGAAATTTATAAATACACATTTATGGATTAAATAAATCATCCAAGTCGTGGAACATACAACTTGATGAATCCATAAAAGAATTTGGTTTCATAAATAATGAATGTGATCTATCTGTCTATAAGTGGTTTAGTGACAGTGCGATCGTTTTCCAAATAGTTTATGTAGATGATATACTACTTATTAGAAAATAAATATTGGTATTACAATATATTAAATTATTCTTAAACACTTTATTATCTATGAAATACTTATACGGAGAATTATATATTTTTTGGATCAAGATCCATCCTGATTGATCCAAGAGGTGTCTTGGACAAATTCAAAGTACGTACACTGAAAATATATTGAAGAGATTCAGTATGAAAAAATCCAATAGTGGATTGTTTTTAGTGTCACGTGAAATTTATCTTTCCAATAAAATGTTTCCTTAGAATCATGAATAAATATAGAGGATGGAAAGGATCCCATAGTCATCAGCGATTAGGTTAGTCATGTATATTATGTTATGTGCTAGTCTTGATGTTTCATATGCCTTAAGTGTGGTAGAAATATATCAATATGACCTTGGGATGGATAATGGATGGTAGAAAAACTATCATTAAATATTTGAGGCGTACTAAGGATATGTTCCTAGTCTATGGAGGAGATAAAGAGCTAGTCATCCGAGGATATGTAGATGATATCTTATAAACAGATCAAGACGATATAAAATTTTGGTTAGGATATATCTTAAATATCAATGGAGGTTTTTTGAGCTAAAATGGATCAAAGTAATTTTTGGTCACCAATTCTATAGAAAAATATGAAAACATTATGTCTTTTGATCCAGTAAAATAAGCGGTTTAAATATGTATCATTGTCTAAGAGTTTTATATGGTAGTAAATACCCCAATGAACTCTATTGTGATAATAATACAATAATGACTCTTGAAAAGGAGTCAAAGTCACATCAATAGACAAAGCACATACTCTAGAAATATCATTCTGTAATGGATTTTTCTCAGAGATTTTATGTTATAGTGATCATAGTTTCTATAGAATAAAACATGGTAAAACCCTTAATTAAATCCTTACACTACTGGAAAACTAACCTATACCAAAGGTTTGGAACTGTTGGTATAGGCCTCCAAACCATTGGTATAGCCTATACCAATGGTTTGGAGAACCGTTTCCAAGTAAGCCATTGGGATAGGTCTATACCAACAGTTTTCCCAAAACCGTTGGTATAGACCTATCCCAAAGGTTTTGGAAACCGTTGGTATAATTAATATGAAAATCTATACCAACGGTTATGGAACCATTGGTATATGTATTTCAAAAAAAAATCACTGGGATTTGATCCCAGGACCCCTAGTCTATTATTCAACGACTTAACCACTAACCTAACATGACTTTTGTGAATATAATTACATAAATATATATATGTATTCTCATAATGATTTTAAATTTTTTATTTATATAATGTTCTGGGTAAGAATAAATGAAAAAAAAATAAAGGATATATACCAACGGTTGTCAAAACTATTGGTATAGATTTTGATTCTGGATTTTAATTCTGGGGCAAGGTTGATTTGTGGGGGACCTTTCCCAATGTTTTTGGCAAACCGTTGGGATAGGTATACCCTTTCCCAACAGTTTTGGCCAAACCATTGGGAAAGATGTCCACAAAGTAGACTTTTCCCAACGGTTTGGGAAAACCGTTGGGAAAGGGTATACCTATCCCAACGGTTTGCCAAAACCATTGGGAAAGGTGGCCAAAATGTGGGCTTTCCCAATAGTTTGGCCAAACTGTTGGGAAAGGTGGCCTCAAAGTGGAATTTTCAAAAATTTTAGCCAAACCGTTGGGAAAGGGAACCTATACCAATGGTTTTTATGAACCATTGGTATAAAAGCATTTGGAAAGGTCAGATTTCCAGTAGTGTTAACTTAGTATAAACATGATAATAATGTGAGATTTAGTAGACTTAAAGTCTTTAGAATATGGATCTAGTTCAAGTGGGAGTCTATTATAGTTAGTGATCTAGAACTAACTTTGTAGAATTTAGATTGCATGTATACTCAAAGAGGAGAATATCTATAAAATATATTGTTTATTATTGTTTATTATTTTTCATGAATTTAATGTAATAATGTTCTAGAGTATCTATCACATTGAAAAGGTCATAATAGTTCTCCGCTATGATGAGAAACTTAAAATACTATAATAATATTCTTAAATATTATCCTATGGTCATATAAAATTCTATTATGGGACACATAGTGTTTTTAATATCATGTGAAAATAATAATAAGTGGATGAGACTTTATCTCATAAAGTTTTCACTAGGTAATCTCCTTAATAGGAGATTATGAGAATAAACCCACCAGTAGTAATTTCTCATATTTTCATGTCATTGGATTTTTCTTTTTGTGATCATATGTGATGATCTTTAGAATTTAAAATTATTATTAATGTGTGTTATGAATCATGTACTTTTTATTGTGAGTGGGTTACCTAGACTGGAATCCTTTATGTACTTTGATTACCATTACATATATATAGTTTTATATATACATGTGTTTATTCTTACCATAATAGTGTTGATACTTCTTCATCCATTGTTTACATGGTAATGCACTTAGATTATGTGTCATATCAATAGGTTATAGTAGTTCCTAGCTATAATGAGAACCTCGAGATACTATAATAGTAATATTAAACAGATTTCCTATGGTCTATATAAATCATACTAACAGGGACATAGATGATTTCTAACTATAAAGTGTTGTAGGCTCATAATCATTGAGACTTCTTTTCATGAAGTTCACATTATTGGTTCTGGGTGCAGAAAAAGTGTATGGTGGTGGGAGATATATTAAAATTTATTTTAATATATCTATACCCAAAATCAAGAGTGAGGATATTGTACATAAAATTTATAATTAATTTATTTAGATCGGAAGAAATCAATTACATTATCTTAGGTTCCTTTCCTTGATGTCAATGTCGATCGTCTAAAAATACTCTTTTAGATTTCCTTCATTACGCTTGTGAGTATCCAAGGATAGAATATCTCTAGCGGTGATCCACACATGTTCCTTTGATCTCTAAGAAAATACAAATGATCTCTAGGTGCTAACACAGGGAATAGAATGTATTGTGGTGTTCGTTCTTGATAACTCATTCTTTGTACTTGAATAAATCTCTTTATCATTTCTCATTCTTGAGAGGGAGAAGGATAGAGGAGTTGAAAGAGAATTAGTTGTTCACAACAATTTTCTATTTTTTAATACCTACATAGCAGCCATAACAGGATATTTATAGAAGTGGGGTTTAGGTTAGAATATTTTTTATTTCATTTCATACCTTAAAAAATATTAAAACCTATAATAAACCCCATGAAACATAATAATAATAATAATATTATTATTATTACTTGGCATGCACTAACCTGCACATTAAAAAATATTATTTAACCAACTTTTTAATTAATATTTTTTATTATACATGTTATTATTTCATTCAAACTCCTATAGAATTTATTGAACACCTAAATAAATATTTTATTTAAATATTTCAGTCATAAATAAATATTTTTTATCAATAAAATATGGGTAAAATTATCCCTCATTATTGAGAATAATATTTATTCAATTAATTAAATTCAAAAATAATTTAATTGAGATCATTGGTAACACTTGGTGTGTAACCCACTAGGATTTTTTCTCATTAGTATTAGGTGTGTGAAAGGCGTAGTCGTGGGCGCCCTCAAATGATTAGTGTGATTTTGGGGTACTTAGGTGCAACAGAGTGGCTGACCAAGGTCGTCTCTCAAAGGAGGAAGTGAATTAAAATGACTTTTTAGAGGTATTCTAAAAATAAAATAAAAGATAATGAAAACACTAATTGAAAGGATGGGGGTTGGTTATAGTTTATAAATCTAGAAGAATTTTTTTGGAAGAAGATTGTATTTTTTTTGTTTTTAGTTTTGAAATGAGTTTCAATTAAAATGACACAACAAGAATATGTTTTTAGAAAAAAATTTAAAAGACGTAATCGATCTAAATATACCTCTTAAATAAATTATTTATCATAATAATTTAAATTAACATCCACTTAATTATGATCCCTTAACTTGTTAACCCCCTAACCCTACGAGAATTAACCTTAACACAAAGATGAAGTGAATTAAACCCTAGGTTATCTTCGGAACATGTAATCGCAGCACCCTGCTTTGATTGATGTTCTAAGGATAACTTATGGTCAATGGTAAATTAAGGCACATATCCATTCTGTAAATGATGACTAATTGAGTTTAGGTATTATGTTTGAACTCTACAAATTAATCCCATGTGGTTTTGAATTACCGGTTAAGGTTGCGCTCTTACAGTTCACACAATTCCCGACCTCGCGTGTTTTGTGTTAACTATTCAATTGCTTTCTTAGTTTAATTTAAATTAAAAACTCAATTAATAGATAATAATATGTAAATTACAGTATCTCATTGATTAAAAATAAATGAATGAATAAGGATAGAGGTCGATCGATTACTAAAAAGAACTACTCTTCCATGGGCGATGTAGTCATCGTAGAAACGTTTTGCATGTGCAAAGGTTTAGAAAGGGTATAACCCAATATCGTTTCCAATATTGATTTCCAACCCAAATAGGAATATTAAGAGAATAATAAAATTGAAAATAAAATAATAAATTGAAGACAAACTAAGAGTTTATTGAAAGAAGAAAAGCATTACAACATGAAGAAGAAGAAGGAGAAGATGAAGGCTTGATGAGGGGATCCTTGCTTCAAGAGCTACCCCTCTTAAAATGGTTGGATAATTGAAGTGAAACAAATTCTATTCTGCCTTCAAATTCCCAATTCACGTCCCAGCCCTTAAAAATGATAAAAACTCCAATTTATAGAGGGAATGTGAGGAGAGGTTACAAGTGGTTTCAAGTGTGAATGTGGAAATTCGGCCAAATATTTTAATCCAACTTTCATTGCCCATTTAACCTCGAAAACGAGAGAATTGTCTGATCTTCTAGAAGGATCATATGTGAGGATATAGGTCCTCTATATCCTCTAAAAATTTGGGCTCAATAAAATCCTAAATGAAGGAGTTATGTCCCAAATACAGAAGATTATCCATTATGGCATGTCCATCCCTCCTTTGAATTTATGGCCCAATTACTCCATCCAAATGCATTCTTTTGATCTATTGTACTGAATAAAAGTTGTATCCAATGAAGTAAAGAACAAAATTACAAAATATTAAATTCAACTAATTCAAATAAAAATATTTATGATTGAAATACTACAGTGATTTTGAAAGGGTAAAGCTGTAATTTTCATCAAATATTCAAATGAATGATCTAATCCCAAATACTTTCTAATTGAACATATTTAACACAATGTGAGGAAATTATATCATTTACTATTAATAAAATATTCAATAAAAATGTGTTTTATTAGTGGGCTTATCTAAAGTCCAAGATTTCTCTCTAGAAATGGGTCAAGCCTCCCAAGATTAAGAACTTAATGTCGCAATAATGAAAACCACATAAAAATGTTCATTGTGTAATATAATCCCTTTATCTTGATATCTCGTCAATCGGGTTGCACATCCATGTCACCAACCTATATACTTAAAACATATTTCTTTGACTATCTAAAATTAACATTTCATTACACCATGTCCATGGAATTTGCGATAACAATTCTATTCTAATAAAATGTCTGAGATATCATATTTCATAAATATGGAAGGGATAAATCCTTCCTTGACTTATCCATTAATGAAATGTCAATCATGAAGCACGCAACGTACCCTATTTTCCACCAACATATTGCGTGTTGGTTTTGGTTAGTAAATCTATATGTGTGATTCATGGCATACATCAATGATAATCTCAAATTATAAGGACCATTAAACATGCTTGCAGATAGGAATATCTAATGACACCAAAACATGCGGAATTCCTACCGGTGGGTCTATTCTCATAATCTCTTGTCTTGGAGATTACCAAGTGAAAACTTCATGAGAAGAAGCCTTGTCCACTTATGAGTACTCATAATTGACATTCTGTGTACTATGTGTACCACCATAGTACATTATCCAACCATAGAACATTATTTCAGAATATCTTCATAGCACCTAAAGTTTATCATCATAGTGGGGAACTACTATAACCTTCTCATTGAAATGTATACTCTAGAAAATTATTACATTAGAGTAATGTATAAAAATGAAAAATATGTAACAAGGAGTTTTATTAATATTCAATACATCTAATATACATGTAATAAAAGTAAAAAAAAATTGGACCTAGGACCCCAAATCCAATAAACTCTCACGTGGACTAGAGCCAACTGCATATTACTTTTAGTCTGCTAGACCTCACATGATAATCATGTTTATATTGAGTCAAGGTTTTAGTCAAGGGGTCTTCCACATTTTCTTCTATGGAAATAAAGATCACTGCAACCTCACCACTCTCAGAAAAATCCTTCAAGAGATGATACTTATGAAGTATGTGCTTTATCTGCGGATGTGACCTATTCTCTTTTGCAAGAGCCACCACTGTAGTATTATCACAATAGAGTGTGATGGGATCTTTACTTATAGGTACCAAATCAAGATATTAGACAATGTTTCACATCCATACTACTTTTTTTGCTACCTCAGAAGCTACAATATACTTGGAATCTATTGTAGAATCTATTTACACAGCCTTCTTTGAGATCTTCCAACTCATATTACCTCCATTAAAAGTGAATATGTATCTCGTTTGTAACTTCATGTCATCTTAATTAGTATATAAACTAGAATCTACATATCCTTTGATGACTAGTTCCTCATCTCCTCCATAAATCAGGAACATATCCTTAGTACACTTTAGATACTTAAGGATATTCTGGAATGCCATCCAATGGCGGTCACCTAGGTCATCTTGATATATTCCTACCACACTTAATGAAAAAGAAACATCTATCCTATTAAATAACATAGAATATATGACTGAATCAATAATAGATACATAAGTAATACTTACCATTCTATTTCTTTCCTCATGTGTCTGAGGATATAGTTTCCTAAAAATATAAATTCCATGTGACACTGGAAGCAATACCCTCTTGTATTGTTCAATAATGAATCTCTATAGTATACTTTCAATATATATACTTTCACTTAGTTCTATAAATCTCATGGATATATCATGATGGATCTTGATCCCAAGTATATGTGTTTCCTTATCCAAGTACTTTATATAGAAGGATTTATTCAACCATTCCTTAACAAACAATAAGAGTGATATTTTGTTTCCAATGAGTAATATGTCATCAACATATACTATTAAGAAAATTATTCCACTCTCACTAAACCTTTTTTAGACACAAGGCTCACACTCATACTTTATGAAACCAAATTCCATTATGGATTTATCAAAATGAATTTTCCATGGCCTGGATTATTGATTTAATCCATAAATTTATTTTTCAATTTTAAAATATTATTGACATCTTTTGGAGTCACAAACCATTAGATTTATGTCATATAGATATCTTCCTAAAGGTTCTCATTAAGGAATACTATTTTGACATCCATTTTCCCATTATTAAAGTCATAGTAAGACATAATGGCAATTAGAATTCTGATGGATTTTAGTATTTCAACTGGTGAAAAGGTTTCATCATAGTAAATTCCTTGAAGTTTTTTAAACCCTTTTTCAACTATTCATGCCTTATAGGTACTAACTTATCCTTCTATGTCCATTTTATTATTTAATACTCATTTTTAACCAATGGTATTTACATACACTGTAGGATCTACCAAAATCCAGACTTGCTTTTGGTACATTGAATTCATTTAATAATTCTTGGCTTCTTTCCACTTGGAAACTTCTGTGCCACTTATCACTTCCTTGTAGGTTAGAGGATCATTATTATCAACTAATAAATAGTCACCATAATTAGTGAGTAGAAAAAAATACCATTTGGGTTATCTAACCTATCTATTACTCTTACACAGTACTTATGTCTCTAGAACTGTTTCTTCTTCTACAGGGATTTGTGGAATCTATTCCTATTCCAACTCTTGTACACCTTGAGCCTCAACATAATAAAAGTCTATCTCACTCCCACTATCTCTTTTATATATGTTCTCCCTATCAAGGAATATGGTGTTTATTTCCACTATTACCTTTTTTTTAATGGGCTATATAGGTAATGTCCCCTAGTTTCATTTGTGTATCCTATAAAGGTACACTTTTGTACCTCAGGGTACAATTTTGTTACCTAAAGAGGCCTTAACAAATTACTCACTACCCCACACATATAAATTAGACAATATTTTTTTTATTCTACTCCAAAATTAACATGGAATTCCATTTATAAATTTAGATGGTAATTTGTTTAGTATATGTGCATCTATTTGTAATGAATATCACCAAAATGATAATGGGAGACTCGCATAACTCATCATTGATCTCACTGTGTCCAACAAGGTGCAATTCCCCCTTTATCATACATTATTACACTAAGTTGTGTAAGGATGAGTGTGCTGGGATAGGATCCCAAAACCCTATAAGTAATAAATGAAATATTTATTAAGATATTCCCAACCATGGTCTGAGCGGACTTCCTTAATATTCTTACCAAGCTATTTATCAAATTTATTTTTATATTCCTTTAATTTATCAAAGTAATATGACTTTTACCTCATTAATAAATATCCATATCTACAAAAATCATTAGTAAAATTTATGAAGTATGAGTACCCACCCATTACTTCAACAGGAAATGGTCCACACATATCATTAAAAAGTAATTCAATAATATCTTTATCACTTTCACCTTTCCCACTAAATAAGTATTTGGTCATTTTTTCTTGTAAAAAAGCATGACATACACCAAGTGGTTTTAGTTAAAAAGAATCTAAATGTCCAACTTTATGTAATTTAGTCAATCAATTTTTATTTACATAACTTAGGTGATGATTCCAAATGTGGGTGTGGTATTATTCATGTGAATTAACTTCATTATCTATTTCAATTACTTGGTTCATGTAATGTGACATGTAAAGACTGTTATTTAACTGTGCATTACCATAAAAATGTTATCTTTATAAAATAAGAAAATTTTATTCCCAAATTTAAAAATAAATCCATCTACATATATTCTGGATATAGAAATAATGTTTTTGGTAACATAAGACACATAATAATAACCCTTTAAAACCAAGATCATCCTAGTTGGAAAGGTGAGATTGTAATCCCTGATAGCTATCATAGTAACTTTATCTCTATTGGCTACTCATAGATATACCTCCCCTCATTAAATCTTTCTAAATCTAATTTGTCCCTATATTTGAATACACATATGAGAACCATAATCTATATCTAATACCCAATTTGTAGAAATAGATAAATATCACTTGATAACAAATGCACTTGAATCTTCCCCTTTATTCTTTTTCTGGGTGAAATTTTTCTTCCGATAGACCTTATTACCCCATGAAAAATAGATAACATCTTGTTCCCTTATTTTTACATTTATATTATTCTTCATGTAAGGGTGTGAAGAATATTTAGTCTTAAATCCTTTCCTTTTACCTTTCTATTTTTTCACCATAAGGATGGAAGGCTTTTCACGCTTCATGTCCTTATCTACTTGGTGAAGAAGAGTGAGAATATCTAGTAAATACTTCTCAATGTTTTTCATTTTAAAATTTATAATAAAGATATATAATCTCTAGGGGAGTGATTCTAGAATGAGATCGGTGCCCATTTATTCAGGGAGTTTAAACCCTATAACCTCTAGGCACTTAATTTAGTCAATTATGTTGACTACATGAGGCCCGGATGGGGAACCCTCTCCAAGATTACTCTAAAATAGTGCCTTTGAAATCTCAAAATGTTCCTATATAGCACT
This sequence comes from Viscum album, assembly GCA_963277665.1. NCBI lineage: Eukaryota > Viridiplantae > Streptophyta > Magnoliopsida > Santalales > Viscaceae > Viscum > Viscum album. The sequence goes on along the minus strand of OY728126.1, from coordinate 325,624,912 downwards.
TTCTTGGTAAGACCATGGTGTTGATCAATCAGTTTATACACATCCATGTTTTTTTGAAACTTCATGAGTTTACTAGACATAGATGAAATCATCAAACATTAAATGTTAACCACATTATTAAAATGTTTTTTCTAGACATGGAACTCTTAATCACTCACCTTCTTAGAAGTGAAATAAATAATTGAGTATTTTAGCATGTAATATTTATGTTCATGGTGTAGTACATTCTGAAGGCATCTAAACCACTACTAGAAGTTACTACCAGTTAGGAGGTTATCTTTCTCCAATATTGATTGTAGGGATAGTGTGGATGATGAAATTTCCATTTTATTATAAAATTAAAAGATCAGGTTATTAGTACTTTTCTTGATTAAAAATTGTGTGATAAATAATAAATTACTTTATTTTATTAAATATCCCACTATTTTATTAAGAATGAGCTAGTTGATATCATCCAGAACTATTTTTAGGGAGGGAGTTTACCTAGAGTGGTCTATACCACCACCATGATTCTCATACCAAATGTGAAGGATTTTTTCTATCTTAAATAGTTTAGTCTAATCATTATGTGAAACTTCCCTTATAAATTCCTTTCCTCATTCATCAAAAAAAGTCTCTCAGTGCACCTCCATAAATGGATCTTTGATTAAAAACAAGGTTTTATCTGGGGAAGGTGTACACAAAATAGCCATAGCCATGGAACATGAAATGATGGGTGATATTAATAAAAATTTCATGGGCTCTAACATTGTTTTCAAACTTGACATAGAAAAAGAATATGATAGAGTAGAGTAGAGCTTCATCATCAAGGTTATGAGTGATATGGGATTCTATGATTAGGTGTTTGGTATTTTCTTCAGATGAATTTCTTCTCCTTGGTTCTCAATCACTTACATGTGGAAAATTTATGGGTTATTCATGTTAATATAGGGGCGTAGACAAGGATAACCCCTTATCCCCTAGTGTCTTCATTATGGTCCAAGACTCCTTTGGGAGGTATTTAAATAAGAGCATCAGTGAGGGACTTGTTCATCATTTTTTATGCAGGAAAAACTTCAATGGGGGTCACTCATCTCTTCTTTTCAAATGATAAACTTATTTAACTCAATGGAAATAATATATTTATTCACGATCTTAACCAAACTATTGACACATATGGAAAATGGAGTGTCTAGATTATCAACTAAGACAAGATTAATATCTACATCTCAATATCATGTTCAGAGGGAAGGGGGAGGAAAATAGAAGATTTATTGTGCATCAATATAAGGTCATTCCCCATGGATTATTTATGGGGGCCGATATCTCCATGAATAATTTATAAAAATCATTTTCATGGCCTGGTGGAAATAATCTCTAAATGCATCCTCAATTGGAAAAACTGATTCCTCTCCTTCAGGGTGAGCATCACCCTAGTTAATTGTGTGATTACCTATATCCCCATGCATTTCTTGTCTAGAATCATTATTTCTTTGGTAGTGGTATTAAATATAGAGAAGCTTCTTACCACCTTCATTTGGGATTCACATACAGAGGGTAGAAACCATTGGGAATTGTGTCATAGTATGAAATGGGAAGCTATGTATGAAGGCATTAATCTGAAGAGTGTAATAGAAATTATGAGATACCTTCAAGATCAGATGGCCTAGTATTTCATGGTAGGAAAATAATTGTGGTAAATGTTCATTTCTAAGAATATAAGGAGAGTTTGTATGGATTGGGGGTAAGACACTCAAAGTTATTGGATTCGATATGTAACCACATATCGATTATTCAACAGCATGTGAGGTGGTTCATGGGTTGTGGATTTCTCAAATTCTGGAAGGATAATTTAGTGGGGAATGTTTTGGTTTTCCTAGGCTATCTGATGTAAAATATATCTTTCTTGAAAGCCAACATATTTTCTTCCTTCATCCATGCCATCCTTAACCCACAACAACAATAGGTGTATTGAATCATTTCGATCACTGATGATAATGACTAACTGTTTTTTACTAACTTTTCATATAGTCACTTATTGGAGAAGGTTTATTGTTGTGATCTACATGAAAATTTTGGACACAGTGCATGGGGAAGTAAAATATGGTGCAATGATATCCCTATTAAACTTAAGTTCTTGGTTTGGCACATTTGTAACTAGGACCTTCCTACTGATGAAAAGGTTAGAAGAAAAGGTGTCTCCATTGTTTATAAGTGAAGATGCTACCATCATCCCAAGGAGGAGTCTTCTTCTCACTTTTTTTAAGGTGAATGGAAATCCTAATTTTGGAGTGAATTAACTACTTTCAATGGCCGGGATGTGTAGGGGATTTTCAGTGATAATTTTCTCTTATCCTGGTTCCACGGCATGGAGGATAATAATCACAAGTAAAAGGTGAGGTCACTTATAATGGTGGTCAGTTACTAGAGTACTTGTAATGAAGGTAGAAAATTTAAACATAAGGAGGTTCCTAGCTCATGACTGGTGGTGATGGTCTAGGCTCAGTCCTTGGCAGTTGAGGTGGTTCTTCTCCTTAGATAGTGAGACCTCACTCTGTCTTTGCAGGTATTCATGGAAGGCATGGGTTTGTTTCCTATTTTTCAGGGGCCACCTTTTCAATGTAGATGGGTGTGTTTGATCCCTCCAATTATTGGTCTCAAGTTAAATGTTGATGGCTCATGCATTAATGGGTGGATGAGGGGAGGGGTGTTGTTCATAACCAGGATGGTTTTATTATATTTACTTTCAACATTTTCTTTGGACCAAGGTATTCCCTCATGGAAGAATCCATTACTATGTTCAAGGGGATCTAGTTGTCTCTCTCTCATGTCCTTTCACTTGATAGGTTTAAAACCGACTCCTCTATTTTTCCCAAGTATATCCGGGGGGACATCACAATACCTTAGACTATCATTTATGTAGGTTTTATGTGAAAAAATATCATTAATAGTGTAATTGATCCTACTCACACATGGGGATATGGAAATAAGGTAGTTGACTTCCTCACATCATGGTCCAATATAAGAAACCCATGTATCCTCTTAACTAGCACAAGTTTCTTTCCCCTAGATTGTATTAGTCTTATTTGGGTTGATGCCTTGGAAATCCATTGTTTCAAACCCACTTGAACTATTTTGGTTCATTTTACCCTCTTATCAATAATATTTTCTTGGTGTTTAATGGATGGATGGATAAAAAGGATCCATATTCCCCTTTGCACAACCCCTACAAGGTATGGTCAAGCTACTTGAAGGTATTTATGTAGGCATGTCTTTGCTAACTGCGGGATTGCAGCTCCTTGATCTGTTGAGTGGATTCTCTAATCCTGAAATGATAACTTGGATTTCCTAAACACTTGCCTCCAAATTACACCAATTATATAAATGGATACTCCTCTTGATGTACAATGGTTAAGTCTACCCAAAACCTTCATAATAACCCCCTTATAAAAGTAAGTGACCCAACAAGTATTGGTAAAACACTTAGTTCTATTGAGTTTCATTCCTAATCAAGAAATTTAATGTAAATTATGAATAAATATTTAATTGAGGATATTTAATTTATTATGTATAAATTTTATCCTATTTTATCCTTTACATGTATTTTTAATATTAAATGTATGTTACTTAATTAATTAACCACGTTGGATAAAACATTTATGCACTATACATTTATTTAATTTCTATCTTTTCATATTAATTCATTTATTTATGTGATCATGGTATTTCAACCATAAAATAAATAATTTCATAGAAATAAATAAATAAATGGTGCATTCATGAGATTTATCTAACTGCTTATTTAAGGAGCGAACATTAAATCAACCTTTGACCCAGGGGAAATAACTCTTGTTGTCAATCTTGGAATGAGTTACAACATTCCACCTATCCACCTGTGTGACTCCTATGTTGTCATCATTATGGTTCTGTCTTGAACTACCTCCACACTCCTTAAGAAACTCCATTAATTACAAATATTTATAACTCACACATAGTTTAATGGAACCAAAGGATTGGTTAAAGGGGGGTAGCATAAATATCCTTGGACACGTAGGTCCTACATAATAAGAGAGAGGGGGGTGACTTATAGGCCATTAAATTTAATTTAATAATAAATAATTGAAAAATCATGCAATAAATTAAATAAATTCCAACACATACACAGGTCTTGGTCTAGCTCATGAATGTTCATCCATGTAATGTACACAAAAAAGTAAATGGATAAAATTTATTTATTTATCTATTATTTATTATTAAGATAAACATTCTTTCATTAATTTAACTAATTATTTAATTAATTAATTCCCTTTGATCTTAATGACCATCTGAATCCTCTTAAATATAACCATCATAAAGGAATTAATGTAAAATAAATAGTAGAACCAATAGTTTCAAATTTATTAAAATAAATTAATTAAGCATTTAAAATTCTTTAAACCCATTATTAAATTATAAAACAAATAAAGTGTCTATAAAAACAATAAGGTTTTAATACTAAAATTTTCAATTTAATGTGATTTAATTATTTGATTAATTGAGACACTACACAACATGTAGTATCCATCTACACATAGTGTACCTATGTTGTTGTGTATCCAGGTCACATGTCTGGTGCTTTAGCATGTTGACTCGATTGGACTACATGACATGTATATACCAGCTACATGTCATGTATATTCTTTTTGTGTGCCTTAGATACTATCTGGGGTCTTTAATGTGTATCTTGGATGATTACATGGTGTGTATGGCTATATACATGTCGTGTGATCTAAATGTTGTGTGTTTGTGCAACCCACTGAATGACTCGGCATGTTATCAGTTGAGAGACTACACAATGTGTACACTCCAGCTACATTCCATGTATATCTAATTCCATTTTTCCATATAACTTGGCATGTATCTCAGATGCGGTAATTGATGAAATACACATCGTGTACACCATATACACATTGTGTATATCATAAATTCTCCAAGTTGTCAGTCTCACATGGTTTGACCGCATATAATGACCACACAAATTGCACGATTTATGCCACTAACCCGTTTAGACTACATGGAATGTATACCGATACACGTTGTGAAATCTTAAAACCATGTGCTAGGTTGTCTAGACAACATGCATCATACACCACATGTAATTACTACATGGTGCGTCATGTATAACTCATCACATCCATATGCAGTGAAAAAGGATACACTATCTGTACTTCTGAGTACACATTGTGTAACCTTGTCTTACAGACCAAACTTTAGTGGTTTCTGATGGTATATCTAATCATTCTTCATCTATTCTTAGACCTTTAATAAAATTAAACACTAAAAAACATAATTAATATGTCTATAACATGATAATTAAAATTTTATTAAATAATGAATAATAAAAATTGAAAATTGAACCATGATTGTGTATGGATCAACAATAAAATAAATAATTATAAATTTAAACGTGACCAATCTGATACCACTTGTTGGTTATGAGAATAGAGAAAGTGTGCAGTAGTGGGTGATATATTAAAATCTCTTTTAATATTTCTATACTCAAAATCACGAACGAGGATCTTGCGTGTCAAATTTATAATTAATTTACTTATATCAAAATAAAGAAACCTTTCTTCGATGTCAATGCCAATCGTATGAAAATACTCTTTTATATTTCCTTCATTGTGCTTATAAGGATCTAAGGATATAATCCCTCTAGTGTTAATTCATGCATTCTCCTTTGATCTATGAGTAATGCCAAATTATCTTTGGGTGCTATCATGGGGAATCAAATATCTTTCATTGTTCATTCTTTATCATTTATTCTTCAATCTTGAAGAAAAATCTCTAGTGTATATAATTATTTAGAGGGATAGAGATGGAGAAGTTGAAAGAGAATTCATTGTGTTTAATAATTTTTTACTTTTGGTTACCTACACAATATCCATAGCGGGATATTTATAAAGGTACTGTTTAGGTTAGAATATTTGTTTATTGAATGTTGACCCTTAAACAATATTAAAACCTTTAATAAATCCCATTCCACATAATAGTATTATTATTATTATTATTTTGTGGTGTGCTCAAACTTATCTGTTAACAAATATTATTTAACCATCTTGTTAATTAATATTTTTCATTGAACATGATCACGGTCTATTAAAACTCTTATAGCATTTATTGAACACCAGAATAAATATTTAATTTAAGTATTTCATTCATCGTTAAATATTTTAGATGAATAAAAAATGAATAAAATTATTCCTCAGTCTTGAGAATAATATTTATTTAATTAATTAAATTAAATTATAATTTAGTTAAGATCATTGGTAATACTTAATATGTGACCCTTTAAGATTTTTTCTTATTAGCTTTAGGTGGTCTTTCCTAAAGTCCAAGATTACTATTTAACAATAGGTCAAGGAACCCAAGATAAATAACTTAATATCGCAAAGATGAAAACCACATACTAGCATTCACTATATAATTTAATCTCTTTATCTTAATATATCATCAATCATGTTGAACATCCAAGTCACCAACCTATATGCTCGATACATATTTCATTAACTATGTGAAATAAACACCTAGTTACACCATGTCTATGTAATTTAGGGAGATGGTTATATTTTAATCAATGGGCCAAGATATCATCTTCCATAAAGATTGAAGGGACCAATCCTTCCACGAATTATCCATTAATGATATGTAAATCGTGATGCACCCAACATACCCTACTTCTCACCAATATATTGTATGAAAGTTTTGGTCAGAAAATATAAGTGTGTGATTCATGACATGAATCAATGATAATCCTAATGTATAAGGATCATTACACATAATCATGAATAGTAATATCTAATGACACCAAAACATACAAAATTCCTAATGGAGGGTATTTTCTCATAGTCTCTCATTTGTAGAAAAAAATGAGATATCATGCTTTATGAGATATCATGAGATAAAGAGATTATATTACACAGAACATGTTTTCAGGAGATAGTCATAGCTATAAAATTCCTAATCTTCTTATGGGCTATGATGGGTTTCTAGGAACTGCTCTTGGTCTGTGGGTTGGAGTCACTACTATTGATATGAGGACCTAGAGGTTCACACACTATGTGTATCCACAAGTTCCACCTATTCTAATGAATAGGAGTTTAAGGTGAAGTGGTCCCCATATGTGAGGGTTAATGAATGACCAATAATGATCAATCTCATGTAAAACTAATTCAAGTTTATAATAATGTGGATTGAATCTATTTCTCAAGGTATTCACAAGTTGTTTGATCATAAAATTGAACAAGAAAAAATATAATTTTTTTAACAAACATAGGATGTTCAAGGTTTGTTAAATTATTTGGAGATCTTATGAGCTGATTTATTGGTTCTTAATTTATCACGTAAAATTTTATAGTGTTAAAAATGAGGTATAAAATATTTTTTACATTTTTGACAATTTTATTATGTCATACGTTTTCACAAAGGTATAAAATGATGGTTATTACTTTCTAAGGACCAAAGTGAAATTTTAAAAAGTATAACCTAGGTATAGAATCTCATTTTAGCCTCTTGAATAGTGAGATCCACTATTTGGATATATTTATTGAGATAATATCTCTTCAATTTTCCTATCAAGTTCTTAGAGAGAGATTTTGAATAAAGAACAATATTGGATCAATCTTGTCTTCTCGATCAAGTATGAGTTATTCACACAATCGAAAAGATGTCATAACACTCTTTGATTTCCCTCACTAACACCTAGTAAACATAGATCCATGATCCATGAGCTATTTTTCACATGTGGATGATCTAAATTATGCCTAGACTAATACCTTTGGGCCATGAAATAGTGAAAGTGAGTGAATCAAAATGGTGACTTCAAACGAACAAGGTACCATTTACACTTTCATTTGATTTTATTTTTCAATATTAAATTGAATTAAACCTGGTCCTTTAATAAATCTAGGTAAGTTTTTTTATTCATTGTTTTTAACATGAATTCAAACCCAAAATTTTAAATTATGTGTCTTTCATCTTTCCACTACACCCAGGGTTCCTTCAATTAGTATCAAAGAGAACATGTAATTATTTAAGTCAAAAACTTTGAAATTTAAATTAAATTTATATTATTTGAAAAGAGGGTTTTGATGTGGTCCCAACACAACTAACGGTGCATCAAATATATGACAGATCAATTATTAGTGGGTTTTCTATAAAAATTGTAATAAAAATTCAATTATTCTTTGTTACTTCACTTTAATGGCTATCAGTGTGATGGAGTTTTGGATGAAGCACGATGTAATTATGTTGCGTGTTAGCTGGATATACTAGAAGCCAATTGGGGTAGTATATTAAAAATACTATCTTTCTATGGAATCTTGATTTAGTTGCAAAATTTTAAAAAAAATCTTACTTAAAACTTTCGTGGGAAGCTTACCCAAAGATTCCATGAGATACTTATAAAAAACAAAATAAAAAACATGTAATTTCTTTGAATTATATATATATTCCTTTAAAAGGATGCCTCATCTTGGGCCAAACCAATTCGGTCTAGGTCTGACTGGCCTGACCCATTTAACCCAACATAGTCCCTAAAATTAATTTCCATGGATCTAGTTTAGGTCCAAATAAACCCAAAAAAATTATGAAAAAAATATATAATTAAATTTTATTGTATTTTATTTAATAAAATTATTTCAGGTGTTTTGGAACATATCAATAATTAATTAAAATTATTTTAATGCAAGTTAATTCATTAAAAATACCCTCAAGTTGAATTTTAGAAAAATTAATTTTTTTGATGAAAGTTAATGCAAGTTTTTTCAAGTTAATTAATTTTTATTATGTACTATAATTTTATGTTGACTGATCATGAGATGAGACCATACCATGCATGTTTGGTTTATTATTTATTTAATTTAATTATTGAATTTAAGTTTTTTAAAATGTAATAATTATTTTATTTTGTAAATCTGCATATCATCCCTCTATATTTAATTTTTATAAGGGTTTTTGTGTCCACATTTAAGTGATAAAATGAAACTTCTCACCCTGGGTTCCCCTCACATATATTTGAGTATAAATTTTAAATATCGTAGGAGTTTTGGCAAAGAAGTTCGATTCGAGATTAGGTGCAGGCCAAATAAGTGAAGTTCATGGGAGTTATAGGCACTATAGTTCAAGTTTGGTATTGAATTAAGTTATTAATCTAGAGTATCAATCAATCATTTAATCACTCAATGGATTAACTAATATTTAATATCTCATGATCACATCATTATTTATTTATTTATATTATCATGTACACGGTTTATTATTTTTTGAATGTCTATATATTACGTGTGATCACATAGTATAATAATCAAAAAATCATTCAAAGATAATATGAACATTTGTGTTTAATGTTTTCTATTTAAAAGAATGGTTATTTTGGGAGTGTGATCACATAAAACAAGAATGGTAAATAGAAAATTATTTCATTCTCTGAGATTAAATTTAAAAATCCCTCAAAGAAAATATTAATTCATTAAATGCCTTCCATCATTTGAATTTGGACACAAAAAATTATTTAAGTTGTTCATCAGCCCTAGTTGAGGGTTCCTTTTACTTTTGGGGAGTTCTTATGATAGTGGTGGGTCTAATTAACTAAATTTGGTAGAAAAATAGTATCTATAGCTAGCCTGTTGCTACTTTAGAGGAAAAGTTTTTAGAAATTAAAAGTAATTATTTGTAGGAGAAAGGAATCCACTCAACAAATCAAGGATACATGAGTTAATGTGGTTTTTCAATCAAGATCCTATCATGAAACTCTCTGAATAGTGGCATATCCATAGATTTTATATTATTATGATAGGTTTCAAGGATCATTTTTACTAGAATACTCAAGTGATAGAGTATTTCGAATCTAGTAATTAAGGGCTAATGGGATTTGATAAAATAATGGGAGAAATTTAAAATTAATAATTTGAAAAATTATTCTGGTAATCGAGATAAAGTACTAATCTACTAATTTTATTTATTGTATATAAAAATGTAAACCACCACTAATTCAATTTCACTATGATCAATATTGGATAAAGAGAAAATCATGACCAACCATAACTTTCAAGAGTGGTATAGGTGCATGTGCATTGTAATGTTCCAAGAGAGGAAGATTTATGTGATATAATCCCCACTTCTTTTTGAGCCCCCTCAAGGAAAAATTAAGGTGAATAAAGATAAATACAAGAAGCATATGGATGATACACTATATGTTTAGTGTTTCATGTTATCATCTATGTCCAGTGAGATATAGAAAATGCATGAGAAAAAATATACTTTCCAAATACTATATTATCTCCAAGATTTATACTAGGAGGGATCTCAATAAGAAAGATATGAGATATCAAGTGCTCTATAAATATGTAGGCTAGAATAATGAAATCAAGAAGGAACACATGTACTCAAGATGATCAGGTATATTGAGATACTTGAGTCCCTTGGGTTCAAACTGAACCAAGATCTAGAAACTGATCTCATTATTTTCTATTTACCATATAGTTTCTTAACTTTTATTATTAATTATAATATGAATAACATGAATAATTCACTCCCAGATTTGTTGGATTTAGTTATCTAAGAAGATAAAGATATTAAGAATTCCAACTCTTCAGTCCTTATGGTAAAAAATAGGAGGAAAGGTAATGATAAATTGTTAATGGCTAAGTCTAATTCAAAGGCATTGATGCACCATCCTTTCAAAAAAAATCCAATGATACAGAGAGAGAGAGAGAGAGAAATGAATAGGAGAAAGTTTTCTTTGTATGTGTCAAGAAATGACACTAGAGGAATAATTTCAAGATGAAAGTAGATGGTTCTTCTTCTGGTATATTTTTTATTGAATGTGGTCTATTTATTTCTACAAGTTTGGTATTGGATATTGCATGTGGATCACACATTTTTATTCAAATATAAGAACCAAGTATATTCAAGACAATTTAAAAGGGTGAAGTAGATCTATGATCAAAAAATGGTGTGAGATTAGTATCATTAATAGTGGGAGATTATCATCTTATTTTTTCTAGTGGGATAGTTCTTGTACTAAATAATTTTTATTATGTACCATCTATTACTAGAAACATAATATCATTGTCAAGTTTAGACACTATGGGATTTTATTTCAAGTTTGGAAATAAATATTTTCTTATGTATAAGGATAACATATGTTATAGTATTGAACATCTTAAAAATGGGTTGTATAGACTTGAACTAGATAATCCAATATTGGAAATCAATGAAAAATATAGCAAGAATGACTCATATCCTACCCGCCTATGGCACTTCAGAAATGGTTATATAAATGGGAAGTGTTTATGAAAACTATATCAAACAAGGTATTTAGACTCCTTGGAGTTAAAACCCTTTATTGTATGCCACGCTTGTTTACAAGGTAAAAAAGACCAAATCACCATTTAGTTCGAAAGAATAAAGATCCAAATAACCATTGGAATTGGTTTATATTTATGTACATGGTCCATTTTGAGTAGAGGAAAGGGGTTTTTTTCTTACTTAATTACTTTTACCGATGACTATAATAGATATGGATATATCTACCTAATGAGGTATAAGTTAAATTCCTTTATAATGTGTAAGGACTATCATAATGAAGTATATAATCAAATTGTTAATAATATTAAGAAACTCCATTGATCATTTAAAGGAGTGTGGGATAATTTCTCAACTCACTCCTCCTTATTCACCTCAGTGGAATGGTGTTAGTGAATGGAGGAATTGGACCCTACTTGACATGGTTAGATCAATTATGAGTCATAAAACTCTATGAGTATCCTTTTGGGGATATGGACTATAGACTACGACATATTCACTAAACCAAGTACCAACTAAAGCAGCATATGGGATACCATATGAGTTGTGGTATATAAAGAAATCTAGTTTGCCTTGTATACATGTATGGGGATGCAAGGATTTTTTAAAGATTATACCTAGTGAAAAATTATCATATCAAAGCATGAAGTGAATATTTATAGGTTTTAATAATGATAATAAAGGATATTACATATATAACCCTTCATATATAAAATTGGTTGTAGAAATACATGCTATATTTCTATAAATGGAACACATTTTCAATGGAAATAGTGGGAGAAAGATTGAATTTGAAGAAGTTGATCCTCTCGATGCACAATATTTGGTATGGGAACAATATTCATAATATAAAGTGGGATAGAAAGATGTTTCTGAGACACAAGTATTGTGTAGGTCTACTATAGAGGTTAGATAACTAGAGATATATGATTTTCTTATCATCAAGTCAGGTGACACAGTACTCATAAACAATGATGAACCTATAACTTAAAAGGAATTAGTAGATGGAAATGATGATTCTAAATGGAAAGAATCAATGAATTATGAAATATATCCCATTTCCTTAATCAAGTTTAAATTTTGGTAGACCCACCAGCAGATGTAAATCCTATTGGTTTTAAATGGGTATTCAAGAAAAATCTAGACATAGATGGTTAAGTAAGAACCAATAAGGCATGGATAGTATTAAAGGATCTCAAGAAACATCAAGTAATGGACTATGATGAAACCGTATTTCCATTATATATGCTAAAATATATTATAATATTACTTATAATAGCATCTTTCCATGATTATGAAATTTAGAAAATGGATTTTAAAACTGCTTTTCTAAATGGGAAGTTATTTGAAGATTCCTATATGACACAACCTGAATGGTTTATTATGTCAAAGAGTTCCAATAAAGTGTAAAAGATATAGATATCCATTTATGGATTGAAATAGTCATCACAGTCATTTAATATTAGTTTTGATAATTTCATAAGAGAATTTGATTTTAGTAATAATGAAAGAAATCGATGTGTCTATAAGAAGGTTAGTGGAAGTCTCATTGTTTTCATAGTATTATATGTTGAAAAAATATTATTAATGGGAAACAAATTTCAAGTCTTATATTCAGTGAATAATTGGTTAAATGAATGCTTATCCATGAAAGAGTTAGGTGAAGCAACCTATATTCGGGGGACAAAGATCTATCGAGATGGATCTCAGAGGCTTCTTGGGATAAGTCAAAGTACATATATTGACAAGGTACTCAAAAGTCACAATATGGAATAATCCAAGAGATAATTTTTGTCAGTTTCATATGGAATTAATCTCTCTAAGAAGATGTGTCCATAAGAATAAGAAGAGATTAAAAGAATGACTAGAATCCCTTATGCTTCAACAGTGGGATATATCATTTATGTCATGCTATGTATTAGGTTTGGTGTTTTTGTTTCTTTAAGCATAGTGGTAAATATCAATAAAATCTTGGATAGTTGCATTGGGTAGCTATAAAAACTATCCTAAAGTACTTGAAACATAAAAAGGATATATTCCTGGTGTATATAGGATATGAGAAGCTATCCATGAGGAAAAACACTAATGCTAGCTTCTAAATAGATCGTGATGATATGAAATCATAGTCAGGCTATGTATTTTTCATGAAAGGTGGTACAATGAGCTAGTGGAGCTAAAAAAAGTATTTGGATGCCAATTCTATAGTAGAGTCAGAGTATATAGTGGATTTTGATGTAGTTAAGGAATTAGTTTGGATATGTAAATTTGTTTCCAAGATTAACGTTGTACCTAGAAGTAAATACCCTATTAAAGTATACTGTGATAATACTATGGTAGTGGTTCTTTCCAAGGAGCCTAGGTCGCACTAAAAGACAAAGAATATACTTTAGAAGTTTCATATATTAAGGTATTTTACTCAAAGAGGTGAAGTCGTGGTTAGAAGAGTATCTATAGAGGGTAACATGGAAGACCCCCTAACTAAATATATATCTTAGTAGAAGCATGACACTCATGTAAGAGCTAGTGTGTTGAAAATTGTTAGCAGTTAAATCTAGTGAAAGTGGGAGTGTTTTGAGTGGGTTCCTTAGACCCAACTCCTTTATGTACTTTGATTACCATTACATGTATATATTTTGATATATACATGAGTTTATTCTTACCATAATAGTGTTTATACTTCTACATCCACGATTTACATGGTAAATTCCTTAGATTATGTGTCGTATAAAAAGGTTATAATAGTTCCCCACCATAATGTGAACCTTGAGATACTATAACAGTAATCATAAACATATGTCTTATGGTCTAGATACATCATTCTAATGAGACACTGATTATGTCTGACTATAAGGTGTTGGGGGCTCATAACCATTGAGACTTTTTCTCATAAAGTTCACACTTGATGATCTCAAGTAGATGAGATCATGAGGATAGACCCACCAATAGGAACACCACATGTTTTTGGTGTCATTGGTTGTTCCTATAAAAGAACATGTGTATTGGTCTTTGGACTTGAGATTGTTATAAATGTGCACCATTTGATCATGTACTTTGATGAAAGTAAAAAACCATGACATTGAAGCCATGGAGAGGCAACATGTATTGGGTGAATCATTGGTGGTATGACATTGGTTGAATGATCAAGATAGAACTTTTCACTTTTTATGTGAGGAAGAGATATCTCATGGGCCTAGGTTAACCAGGATGGTAGTTCCTTCATTAAATCCATGGACATGGTACAAGAAGGTAAGTTTATCTAGTATGGTTAAAAAATATATAAATCAATAAAAGGATAATGACACAAGTGTGCATCCTTCTTTATGAGATATCATGAGACAAAGAGATTATATTACATAGAACTGTTCATAGGAGGTAGTCATAGCTATGGAATTATTTATCTTCTTAGGATACATGATGGGTTTCTAGACTCCACACTTGGTCTATGGGTTTGAATCACTACTATTGAGCTGAGGACCTAGAGGGTCACACACTAAGTGTATCCACAAGTTCTACCTATTATAATGAATAATAGTTTTGGATGAAGTGTGCCCCACATGTGAGGACTAGTGAATGTCCAATAATGATCGATCACAAGTAAAACTAATTCAATTATATTATTCAATTTTATAATAATGATGATTGAATTTATTTCTCAATGTAATCACAAGTTGTTTGATCATAAAAGTGAATAAAAAAATATATATTATTTGAAACAAACATAGGATGTTCAAGGTTCGTTAAATGATTTGGGGAGCATATATGCAGATTTAATGGTTCATATTTTATCACATAAAATTTTATAGTTTTAAAAGTTAGTGATAAAATATTTGTGACATTTATGACAAGTTTATTAATTCATATGTATTTGAAAAGGTCTAAAATGAAGGTTATTTCTTCCTAGGACCAAAGTGAAATTTTGGAAAGTATAACCAAGGTATAAAAGATAATTTTAGCTTCTGGAATATTTATATCCACCATTTGGAATAATTTAGTGATAGAATATCCCTTCTCTTATCCTATCAAGTTCTTAGAGAGAGATTCTAAAAAAAGAGCAAGATCGGATCGATCCTGTCTTCTCGATCAAGTATGTGTTCTTCACGTGATTAAAAGGACGTTGTAAAGCACTTCGATTTCTCATGCTAGAACCTAGGAAATGTAGATCAAGGATCTAGAAGATGTGGTGAACATGTATATGACTAGAGGATTCATATCTTGGCACCTTTGAGCCATGAAACGTCGATAGTGAGCGAATCAAAACTAGTAAATTTAAACTAACAAGGTATTATTTATGCTTTCATTAGATTTTATTTTTTATGCTTAAATTGATTTACATGTGATCCTTTGAGAAATAGGGGAGTGGGATTTTTGTGGATTCAGTGTTTTTAACATGAATCCATACCTAAAATTTTAAATTGTGCACTTTTCATTCTTCCTTTGTGCCCTAGGTTCCTTCACCTTGATGTATTGACCAAAATCGTGACACCATATGTTTGCAGAAAGTAGGGTATGTTGGGTGCACACTACTATAGATATTCCCTTTAATATCATGAAAAAAGGGTTTTAAAAGTGATAAAATTGCAGTTTTATCTTCAGAACCATTAAAGGGGGTCCCCTTTATCAATGATTTCATTAGTAATGATAAAGTCCCCCTTTATCATCTCTTTCATTACCACTGATAAAGGCCCAACATGCTACAGTGTGCTATTTGAATAACAGCACACTACAACATATACACATGTAACCTATATACAAATACATATGTATGAAAATATATAATTTAATTGAAATAAATTTTACATCATGAATAAAAAAACACTAATATATACATTTTAAACAATTTTCTATATAATTGTATTTACAATTACTATCTAGGGACATTTAAAAACATTAATGTTTCATAATCTTTGGCACTCACAATCCCCTATCAAAAAATCCCAACCATGGTAGTAGTTTCCAAAAAAATCAACCCAACCCATGAAAAATAATCCAACTATATAAGAAAACAAATTTTATGTTAGTAATGTTGTAAATAAATAAATTAAACATAAATATGAAGTAATTAATTAATAAAATCTCAATTTTAAATAAAGAGACACACTTGAAGTTATACCGGTCACACCATTCATCGTATTGAGGTGAGGTTGATTCCTAAACATCAAAAATGACTTGTGGATCAGTTTTCTAAAGTATCAAAACAATCTGAATGTGTTTTATTAGTTTTTAGTATGTCACTTGATCTTTTTACTAAAATTAATTTCAATTTTAAATAAAAAGACACACTTGGAGTTATACTGGTCACACCATGCATTAGATTAAGGTGTGGATTATTCATATGTGTCAAAAATTACTTATGGATTGTTTTATTAAAGTATCAAAACAATATGAATGTGTTTTCTTGGTTTTGAGTATGTCACTTGTGTTTTTTACTAAAATGTGATTTCAAACTGGAAAAACACACTTTGAGTCTTACCGGTCACATTGGGTTTTGTTTTAACATGAGACTACTTCATAAAAATCACAAATGAATTATTAATCATTTTCCTAAATTATCAAGACAATCAGAGGATGTTTTTTTGGTTTTTAGTGAGTGATACATTTTGAACTAAAATGTCAATTTTAAACTGATTATGGACACTTTGAGTCATACCGGTCACACCATGCATCAGATTGAGGTTTGGTTGATTCCTACATGTCACAAATGACTTATGGATAAATTTACTAAATAATAAAATTAATATAAATGTGTTTCCTTGGTTTTCAGTATGTAACTTGTTTTTCTACAAAAATTAATGTCAATTTTAAATCAAAAGACACATTTTGAGTCATATCAATCACATCGTACATCAGATTGAGGTGTATTTAATTAATAAACATCAAAAATGACTTATGGATTTTTTTCCCTAGTGTATACAAATAATATGAATGTTTTTTCTTAGTTTTTAGTATGTCACTTGTTCTTTTTGATAAAATTAATATCAATTTTAAAAAAAAATACACACTTGGAGTTATACCAATCACACCGTGCATCATATTTAGGTGAATTTTATTCCTACATGTCAAAAATTACTTATGGATAATTTTACTAAAGTATAAAAACAATATGAATGTGTTTTCTCAATTTTGAATATGTCATTTGTGTTTTGTACTAAAATGTAATTTCAAACTGGAAACATGCACTTTGAGTCATACCGATCACATCATGTGTCATTTTTATGTGAGACTACTTTCTATATGTCACAAATGAATTATGAATCATTTCCATAAATTATCAAGATAATCAGAGTGAATTTTATTGGTTTTCAGTGAGTGACATGTTTTGAACTAAAATGTCAATTTTAAACTGATAACGGACACTTTGAGTCATACCGGTTACACCATGTGTCATATTGAGGCTCGTTTGATTCCTTTATGTCAAAAATGTATTATGTATCATTTTATTAATGTATCAAAACAATCTGAATGTGTTTTCTTAGTTTTTCGTATGTCACTAGTTTTTTTACTAAAATTAATGTCAATTTTAAATAAAAATACACACTTTGAGTCATATTGGTCACACCGTGCATCAGATTAAGGTGAGGGTGATACCTATATGACACAAATGACTTATGAATAATTTTCCTAAAGTATGAAAATAATCCAAATGTGTTTTCTTAGTTTTCAATATTTCACTTGTTCTTTTTACTAAAATTAATGTCAATTTTAAATAAAAAAAACATGCTTGGAGTCATATTGGTCACATCATGTGTCGGATTAGGGTGAAATTGATTCTTACATCTCAAAATTGACATATGTATTATTTTACTAAATTATTAAATTAATATGAATACAATTTCTTAGTTTTCAGTATGTCACTTGTTCTTTTTTTTAAACTTAATGTCAATTTTAAATAAAAAGACACACTTGGAGTTATACTGGTCACACCTTGTGTCGTATTGTGATTTGGTTGATTACAACATGTCACAAATTACTTATTAATTGTTTTAATAAAGTATAAAAACAATGAAAATGTGTTTTCTTGATTTTGAGTATGTCACTTGTGTTTTTTTACCAAAATTTCATTTCAAACTAGAAACATGCACTTTGAGTCATACCAATCACATTGTGTGTCGGTTTGACATGATACTACTTCCTACACATAAAAATGACTTATGAATTATTTTATTAAATTATAAATTCTGTCATAGTTCATTTTCTAGGTTTTTGGAGAGTGATACTTTTTGAACTAAAATATCAATTTTAAACTGATAACAAACACTTTGAGACATACTGGTCACACCGTGCATCAGATTGAGGTGCGGTTGATTCCTAAAAATCATAAATGACTTATGGATAGTTTAAATAAAGTATAAAAAATAGAAATTATTTTTCTTGGATTTCAGTATGTCACTTATTTTGTTACTAAAATTAATGTCAAATTTAAATAAAAATACACACTTTGAGTCGTATCGGTCACACTGTGCATCGTATTTAGATGAGGTTGATTCCTACACATCAAAAATAACTTGTGGATATTTTTTCCTAAAGTATCAAAATAATATGAATGTGTTTTATCAGTTTTTAGTATGTCACTTGGTCTTTTTACTAAAATTAATGTCAATTATAAATAAAAAGACACACTTTGGGTAATATCGTTCACACTGTGTGTTGTATTGAGGTGTGGTTGATTCCTACACATTGAAAATGACTTGTGTATCATTTTCCTAAAGTATAAAAACAATAAAAATGTTTTTTCTTGGTTTTAAGTATTTCACTTGTTCTTTTTAATAAAATTAATGTCAATTTTAAATAAAAAGACACACTTGGAGTCATATTAGTCACATCATGCATCAGATTGAGGTGAGGTCGATTCCTACATGTCAAAAATGACTTGTGAATCATTTTACAAAAGTATCAAAACAATATGAATGTTTTTTCTCAGTTTTCAATATTTTACTTGTTATTTTTAATAAAATTAATGTAAATTTTAAATAAAAATACCCAGTTGGAGTTATACGAGTCACATTGTGCTTTGTATTGAGGTTTCATTGATTCCTACTCATCAAAAATGACTTATGGATCATTTTAATAAAGTATCAAAATAATTTGAATTCATTTTATTGGTTTTCAGTATGTCACTTTTCTTTTTACAAATATTAATGCTAATTTTAAATAAAAGGAAACACTTGGGGTTATACCAGTCACAACGTGCATTAGATTGAGGTGGTGATGATTCCTACACATCAAAAATGACTTATGGGTTGTTTTCCTAAAGTATCAAAACAATATAAAGGTGTTTGCTTAGTTTTTAGTATGTCACTTATTATTTTTATAGAAATTAATGTCAATTTTAAATTCAAAGATGCAATTGGAGTCATATTAGACACATTGTGAGTCAGATTGAGGTTCAGATGATTCATACACATCATAAATGACTTATGGATTTTTTTTTCTAAAGTATAAAAAACAATATTAATGTTTTTTATCAGTTTTAGTATGTAATGTGTGTTTTGAACTAAAATTTAAATTATAAACTAAAAACATACAATATGATCCATACTGAGAACAGTGTGGATAATTGAGTATGTGATATGTGTTTTTCTTTCAACTATCTAAAAAATCTAGAAAAGAGAGAATATGTTTCATTTTAATGGAAGAGGAACTACATGATACCTAAAAAAATTATGTTTCAGGCATCATGGAGTTTCCTCTTCCATCAAAAAGAAACATGTTCTATATTTTATGTATTGTTGAACATAGTTGAAATAAAAATATGACTTCTCAAAAGATATATAAAAAAATAAATAAGTATTAGATAAAAATTATAAGGAAATTAAATTATAAATATTATATAAAATAATGAAAAAATTAATTAAATTAGTAGTATGAATTCACTTTTACATGATGGTTGTATACATTATTGACTAATTTCCTTTTTTCGTTATCTTATTTTCAGCCTCGAAGCCCAATCTCACATGACCACAAGCACCTTCAAAAAAATCATCCCAACCTGAGGAAAATATTACACCAGTATAAGAAAATAATTATTATGTTATTAATATTATAAATAATTAAATTAAATATAAATATGAAATAATACATTAATAAAATTTTAATTTTAAACTGAAACCATATAATTTGATTCATTTCGAGTACATCGTGCATTAGATTGAGTGTGTGATCATAGTATAGGAGTGAATCATCCTTGTTGACGAATTCATTTCTTTATCATCTCTATGAAAATTAACAAGATAAGTATTAGATATAAATTCTAAAAAAATTAACTAAAAAAGTAGATAAAATTATGATAAAATCAAATAAATAAGAAATAGGAAGACACATATTCATGATAAATATATGCATTCTTCCATAAAGTATGTTCCCCATTATTTTCTAAACAAATATATTTTTTCTTGTGAATATAAGGATTTTTTAAATTCATAGTAATACTATAAAAATATAAATATAAAAATTATTAATAAATATTTTAAATGAAATAGTAATTATCTTAGAAAATATCTCTTTGGGGATGCTAGTTTATTGATGGTATATGATCTCTCTCATAAATTTACAAACATAATAACCACAATCTTTTCAATTTTTTTTTGTTTCGTACACTGCATAAACATTGAGAAAAATAATTAATTTGTTTTAATATGTATTTCGATAGTGAAATCTTATTATATATACCTTGATACTTGTCTACTTGTTAAAGTCAATAGGCTCCTTTTGCACATGGAATATCCTCATTCCATGATTTTCATGATATTTAAACACCTCTCTATTAGAAAATAATTCTCAATAAAACATAATATAAAATACATAACTTGAAGATTAGTTCTAAAATATTGGATGTAGTGTATTAAAAATCGAAAAACGTCACCACGTGTGGTCAGTTTATTGTGTATCCATACAGTGAATCCAAGAAATAAATCTTTGGAGTATCCAAATTGACCACAATGAGTACACAATATTTCCTAAAAACACAAAAAAGGGATAAGTAATGAAAAGAATGAAAATATATTTTATATTATTAAATTGTAGAGTTTTACCCCCTACATTTTTGGTATTAAGAAAATTCTATCATCTATAAGTTTTCTTTCAAACTATTTGTCTAGTTTTTTCACTATTTCATCCATTTTTTATTCAGTTTTTATTTGTTCTGTA
The DNA here is from genome assembly GCA_963277665.1 of Viscum album. Taxonomy (NCBI): domain Eukaryota; kingdom Viridiplantae; phylum Streptophyta; class Magnoliopsida; order Santalales; family Viscaceae; genus Viscum; species Viscum album. The sequence goes on along the minus strand of OY728126.1, from coordinate 325,603,444 downwards.
GAAGTGATGTGATGAAAAATGAGTCTATGTTTATGTTTATGGGGTCATTCCTTCAATTGGTATTCATATAAATGCATGAAAAAAATATGAAATGTATTTATTTATAATTAACATAGTATATCATCTATTGGAAAAACAAATCATAAAAACACACCTAATATATAAATTTACAACTAAGAATCCTAACCATTCATACTTGAGTATTTAACTTACATTCTCAAGAGAAATGTATTCTGTAATGGAGTCTCTATATATTTGTTCTTCAAAATCAACTATGTGAGTACTACCACTTTGTAACTTTGTATCCACATGAACCCTAAATGTTAGTAAATGTGGATATTTAATTGTTAGGGTAAAGGTGTTATCTGAATATCTTTTCATTTGTTTAGTTGATCCTTTATATGGTTTTGATTTGACCTTTTATTTCACCCATTCCCTTTTTTCATACGTAATAATATTCATTAGTTCATACCTTTTTTCATTAATTGTTAAAGGTTTATCATGAAAAATAAATTGAAAATGAGTACCTCCTTATCAACATGTTTTTTATAAGATCTGAAGTTTATGCTATAAATGTTTCAATAGCTTTATTGACCGTATAAATATCTACATCATCAAGTGGAACAGGTAGCTCAACACTTGGCTCATTAGTTGTAGTAATCCCAACTCTCAAATGACCTATTTTAAGTGGTCTATTGTGTAGACTGTCTTCTTGGATATTAAACATGGTATCTCTCACAATAAGGTGATGTGTCATGACCGGTCCCCTGGGGCTCGTGTCGTGACTACCCCAAGCCCGCCTTCCATAGGACAGGGGCTTGCGACTAGCACCGAAGGCGTATTCCCTAAAACTAGGAAGGCATTGCCTTTATAACCTATAACACACACAACCAAGCACACAGAAAGATACAAACTCAAGTAAAATGAATAGAATGAGTACATTAAGTAAAAGGGGCCAGAATACAAGCCCAACTGGAAAGTACAAGGAAAACTGGAAAGTACAAGACAGCTGATAGGTGAAAAGCATCTCCTGGATCATCCACCACGAATCCTACCTGAAGGGTAGGTACATCTCACGAATAGCCGTCTCTGCGGTTTGCCTTGTCTAACATCTACCTCTGAGCTACCTCCAGTCCTGGTACTCTCGTCCTTAGTCAGCAATGTCCATCGTCTGCACCAAACACAATAGGGTGCAGGAATAGCCCATGCAGGGGTGAGTATAACGACACTCAGTAGGGACACCGAGACCCCCAAGGTCTCACAAAATCCACCAAGGATAAACCACACAACATGGAATCAACTGACAACCCTACTTAGGTATATGCCAATATGTATACCTAAGTTTTCAAGTAAACCCATCTCAATCATGAGGAAAACACCGAGTCCAACTCAAAAGCCCAAAGATCAAATGTTCCAAAAATGAAGGATTACCACGAAGGTAAGTACCAGACAGGTATGCCACACATAAGAATATCACCAAGGTATTACCATGAAGGAAAGTACCACACAGGTTCAAACACTTCTCACACTAGGTATAACTTAGGTAAGGCAGTAAATATGATTAAATATAACTACTAAATCATCTTGCTCCGTTAAGTGGCAGACCCAGGAAGGATCCTATATCATCGTCAGACCCACACAGGATCTCTAGGTGTTGACCCACACAGGATCGCTCGGTGCTGACCCACACAAGATCACTCAGTGTTGACCCACACAGGATCTCTAGGTGCTAACCCACACAGGATTGCTCGGTGCTGACCCACAAAGGATCCCTATTCATTCTTCACGTCACAGCCAGCTATAGGGTTCCCGCACTAAGATCGCTTGTCTCCGGGAGGGTCCGCTCTACAATCCACTAGTCGATACTCCAACTACCACAAAGTCCCATAAATAAGTATCTCAAAGTACTTCCATGTCATAGGGGTCTCAACGCAACATACGGTGTGTCAATCGGACACCAGGTCTGTAAGTAATTAACCTTTTAGTCACGAGGGCCTGGTAGGATTTGTGCTCAATCCAACCCAAATGTACCCCAACTTTACCCAAAACATCAGTGGGGGTATACCAAAGGGACCGTCTTGCTCCAAGGTTTCCATCTCCACTGACGGTTCATAAAACGGACATCTGATTCCAAATTTATGGCCAAAGTTAGTATAAGGTCAAAACTGGTCCAGGTCCGGTCCGACCCGGTCGGACCGACCCTGCCCGACCCGACCTGGGTCCGGCCCGGCAGGACGCGAAGGCCGCGAGGGGACGCGGAGGGTCTCGGAGTCCATGGAGGGTCGCGGAGTCCATAGAGGGTCGTAGAGGATGCGAGGGGCCGCGAGGGGCCGCGAGGGGAAGCGAGGGGCCGCGGGCGGTGGAGCCGTGGGAAGTGAACGCCGCGGTCGGTGGAGCCGTGGGGGGGCGGAGGCCGCGAATGGCGGTGCCGCAGGGCATGGAGGTCACGGGCGGCGGTGGCCGTGGACGACGGTGTCTCGGGGCGCGGAGGCAGTGGATGGAGGTACCGTGGGGCGCGGAGGTCGCGGTCGGCGGAGCAGCAGGGTGGTGATGGCCACAGACAGTGATGTCGCAGGGTGCGGAGGCCGCGAGCAGCGGTGCTATGGGGCATGGAGGCCGCGGGCAGTGGGACCGCCGAGCGCGGCGACTACGGGCAGTAGAGCCGTGGGGTGGCGGTGGCCGCGGATGGCGGTGCCACGGGGCGCGGAGGCTGCGGACGGTGGTGCTGCGGGGCGCGAAGGCCGCGGGTGGCGGTGCCACGGGGCACGGAGGCCACAGACGGCGGTGTCGTGGGGCGCAGAGGCCGTGGGCAGCGGAGCCGCAGGGCATGGAGGATGTCGGTAGCGGAGCCGTGGGGCAGCGGTGGCTACGGGTGGCAGAGCGCCGTGGGGTGACGAGACGTCGTGCCTTCACCGGCGGCCATCTTGACCGGCCGCCCTTCATTCGTCGCCTTCATCGCGGCCAGCCGTGGTGGCAGCCACTATTCTCGAGTTCCACCAGTGCCAACCGCTAGAACCGGTCACCGTCACCATCGCGAAGAACCAAACTACCATTCATGAAGAACGACAGAGGGTTCGTACCATGTTTGTTTGGCCCGCACCCTCTGCGTTATATCGGTAGCAAGCAGCTCAACAAAAACATGAAAGAAGAACATCAAACCCTCCCGCAATGATTATTCCCAAACCCATAAAAGAAATCATTCACGGATCAACTAGTTAGAGAGTTGATCCATGTTCCTTGGTTTAGAAGGGATGAACATGGGAATATATGATCATACACAATTAAACCCCTACCTCAGAGATTTTTCGACAGAGGTCGCGAGGAAGGAGACGAGCCGTTGGGGATAGACGGACATCGGTGACGTCGGCGTTTCCTCGATCATCGGTTCATGAATTGTCCTATTGCTTGATTCCCAAGAACATTCTTCGATGACATTCTTCATTCGGAGAGGAATTTCTTCATTGGAGAAAGTAATCCTCCAAGAGCTCTCCCCTTTTCCAATCCTTTTCCCCAATCCACCAAAGTGAAAATAGCCCACTTGATAATTTAAGTTTGTCAAATTAAATTATGTGGGCACATTTCAAGTTGGCATAATTAAGGTATCACGTTAGCACAATTAATGTGGAGGAAGTTCAAGAGACTCCTCCACATTAAATAGAGAGTTTAAGAGTTTCTCCCATTATGAGGGTTCGAGTGGTCCCCACCTCTAGGAATTCAAAATGGGGGGTTTAGGCTCGAGTGGTCTCCACATTCATAACCTCTCATGTGAGGTTTAGTTCTGGTGGTCCCCACCTCTTAAACCATCCACATGGGAGGTTCCAACAAAAAGAAAATAAAATAAAAGTTTATTTTATTTTATTTATGTTTCCACAAAAAAACCCAAAATTCTATGTTTCACCCTCGAGATATTGTGGTTGAGGTGAAGGTCTCCTTAAGAGAATATTGGTACTATGAGTTCAACGGTGCCCTTGGATTTCAATTCCGAGCATAGGTTCAGAAGTTAGTAAAACCTGCTCGCACGTTTACTGAACTTACTCGAAAAAAAGTTCAGAAATTCATTTTGGGCACTCTCGGCCTCGGAATCACGCGTCATCAATTTTCGCAGACTCAAAAAATTCCCATATATTTAAAAAAAATTACATATAATTTTCGGGTCTTTACATTCTCCCCACCTCAGGTCTTTACATCCCTGTAAACCACAACTCAAAACTAGGAAAACAAGTGGGGGTACTGAGCACGAATCTGAGCCTCCCTCTCCCATGTGCTCTCCTGGAGGTTCCCGTGCTGCCAATGAATGCGCACCAGAGGTATCGATCACCCACGAAGGTCACGCTCCTTTAGATCCTCTATCTCAACTGGAACCTCCATAAAAGTCTCCCCATCATCGGCGTCCATCTCTCCGCGGTCGATGACATGGGAAGGGTCGTGCAAGTATCTCCTCAGCTGGGATATGTGGAAGACGTCATGCACCTGGTGCAACTGAGGTGGAAGAGCCAAGTGGTAATCCACCTCACCAACTCTACTGAGGACCTGGAAGGTTCCAATGAACCTCAGAGATAACTTGATGCCTCGGCCAAATCTCTGTAAATCTCGTCGAGGTGAGACCCATACAAAGATATGGTCGCCATCATCGAACTCCAAAGGTCTATGTCTCCTATCGTAATAAGACTTCTTCCTACTCTATGCAGTCTTCATCCACTCCTGGATGATTTGGACTTTCTTTATGGTAGCTCGTACCATCTCTGGTTCCATGAGTGCTGACTCATCAAGGTCAGTCCAGCACAAAGGTGATCTACAAGGTTGCCTGTACAACACCTCAAAAGGTGTCATCCCAATAGTGGAGTGATAGTTGTTATTTTTTGAAAACTCCACCAAAGTCAAGTGATCCTCCCAACTATGACCGAAGTAGAGGATGCATGCACATAGCATATCCTCAAGGTTCTGAATGGTCCGCTTAGTCTGGCCATCCGTCTGAGGATGGAAGGTGGTGCTCAAATGAAGAATCATCCCAAAAGCCTCCTGAAACCCCTTCCATGGCCGAGAAGTAAAATGTGCATCACGATCAGAGACAATCGTCAAGGGTACTCCATGTATCCACACAATATCCTAAACATAGAGGAATCCCAAGATCTCTACTAAACCCTGCTCTCTGATCGGTAGGAAGTGGGCCGACTTGGTGAATCGGTCAATGATCACCCAAATCGAGTCATGTCCCCTAGAATTATGTGGAAGTCCTGTCACGAAGTATATGGATATCCCATACCACTTCTACTCTGGGACCTCTAAAGGTTGAACCAAGCCTGCTTGTACCTGATACTCTACCTTCACTTGCTGACAAGTGAGGCATCGTGAGAAAAAATCTGCTACTAATTTCTTCATTCCCAGCCACCAGTGTTGTCGTCGGAGATCCTGGTACATCTTCACCACTCTTGGATGTACCACTAGAGGGTAAGTGTGTAACTCCCTCAATACTTCCTTCTAAAGTGACACTAGTACCATGGTACATCCTCTTAAGTGGATGACGTGCTCCCCACCTTCATAAAATTCATCAGGTGCCTGTCATGTGGATATATGAGCACGTCGAGTCTCGCAGTCAGCGTCCCCACGCTGCACCTCCCGGACTCACTGAAGAAGTGGGGGAGTGACTGTAAGAGGCTATATAAAATTTGTTCCATCTCGATCCACAAAGGATATCTGAAAAGCAGCCAGCTGCTCTGTCACCTCACCTAGTAGTTGTATACCAGATCTCCTGCTGAGTGCATCTACTACAACGTTCCCCTTTCCAAGAATATAGACTATCTCGAAGTCATAGTCCTGGAGGAACTCAATCCAATGTCGTTGTCTCATGTTTAGGTCCTTCTAAGATAAGATATACCTGAGACTCTTGTGATTAGAGTATACTATAAAATGATCACTCATCAAGTAATGTCGCCACATCTTCAAGGTGAAGACCACTGCTACTAACTCTAGGTCATGGGTAGCATAGTTATGCTCATGTTATCTTAGTTATTAAGAACCATATTCTATCATTTATCGCTCCTGCATCAAGACACATCTGAGCCTGGTCCCTGATGCGTCGTAGAAAACTATGTACCCAATGCCCTCCTCGGGAAGCCTCAAGATGGCGGCACTAGTCAGCCTCTGCCTCTGCTCCTGAAAACTCTACTGGAATCTCTCCTACCACACGAAGGATTGCCCCTTCTTCATCAACGCTGATAGTGGTTCTGCAACCCTGGAGAAATCTGGCACAAATTTCTAGTAGTATCTAGCCAAAACCAGAAAACTCCATACCTCTGTCACACTCCTGGGTGGATCCCAAGAAAGTATCACCTCAATATTCAGTGGATCCACTGTAACTCCAGCCACTGATATGACATGTCTCAGAAAGTGAACCTCTCGGATCCAGAACTGGCACTTCGAGAGCTTACCATAAAGATTGTGCTCTCAAAGTGTGTCTAGTACTACCCGGAAATGGTAGGAATGATCCTCCTCAGAAGTAGAGTAGATCAGAATGTCATCGATGAATACTACTAAAAAGTGATCAAGGTAGGGATGGAAGATCCTGTTCATGAGTCCCATGAACACTACCAGAGCGTTGGTCATGCCGAATGGCATAACCAATAACTCGTAATGGTCGTACCGACATCTAAAAGATGTCTTATGCACATCCTCGTCTTGCACTCTAAGATGGTGATAGCCTGATCTGAGGTCTATCTTCAAGAACCATCATGATACCTTCAGCTAATCAAAGAGGTCGTCAATCCTCAGGAGTGGGTGCTTGTTCTTCACGGTCACCTAGTTCAGGCGCCGATAGTCGACACAAAGTCTCAAGATCCCATCCACCTTCTTGGTGAATAAAATTAGGGCTACCTAAACAGAAACACTGGGCTAAATAAATCTATTTCCCTGTAAGTCCTCTAGTTGTACTCGCAGCTCACGAAGCTCTACAAGAGCCATCTGATATGCTGGTGTAGATATCAGTGTCGTCTCGGGGTACAAGTCAATGTAAAATTCCACCTCTCTACGAGGAGGTAGACTCGGAACATCATCTGGGAAGACATCTGTGTACTAGTCCACCACTATAGGATAACTTGAACACTCCACATCAACTACTCCAAGGGTAAGGATAGCCAACTAATGTGTAATCGGCTGTACCATCCTCCAAGTAAGTCCATCCTGCACTGCAAAGGCTCCCTTCTTGCCTGTGAAGGTAAACCTGGTCCCATCCGTGCGGACACACCGCACTTTGCACCTAATGCATTCAATCTAAGCATGGACTGTGAATAAATAGTCCATACCCAAGATGATGTTGTAAGGACTCAATGCTGCTACTAAGATATCCTTGCCGAATCTCTTGCCTCCTAAAGTAAGCTCGCACTGCTGGCACCAGTGTGTAATCATCGAAGCTGCTCCCGTAGGAGTCTCTAGCTGTAAGGATCGATCCAATGGCTCCATCGGAATCTCCGAGCTCTGAACGAGGGTAGTGGAAATAAAAGAATGACTGGAACCTGTGTCTATAAGTACTGAAGCTAAGGTGGAATAGACACAGATCATACCTCATATCATCTTCGGAGCGTTGTGATCGTAGGCCTCAACTACTTGGAGCTGAGCTCTCCCCTGTCCACCTGCTCCTTATGTTCAGGGTTGACCACCTGGTGGTGGTGGCAGTAACATATTGAATCATCTCCCACTGCCAACTACACGGACAACTCCTCTACCACATTCACATGCTCCCTACGGACCTCCTCGATCAAATCTCTGCCTCTACCTGGGTGGTCCTTCAACCATCTGCGGATCATCCATATGGCAGATTGGATAGTTATGAGCCATGTGACCCTACCGACCGCATGCGTAATACTGCCCGCTCCGGGAATGATTGGCTCTGCCTCGGGTGCCCCGTATAACCAACCCTGAATCCTGTGGTCGTCCACCTGTAGGTCTGATCCTCTTGGACCTCTATGACATCTGTCTGCTGTTAGCTGTAAAAGACTCCCCTATGTGGAGACTAGTGGTGGGTCTCGCTGCTACTGACTACTCAGCAAGGAAAATCTCCACTAAGAGGGATCTCTCTAATACCCCTGCCTGTGTCGGGATGCTGAGTGAGATCATCGAAGCCCTAATATCTCACATGAGTCCCTGATCGAAGGTATAGGCCCAGAAGAATAGGTCCTGCACCATATCAGTGGAGTAGCATGAGAGGTCAGTGAACCTCGCTGAGTACTGAGCCACAGTCATGCTACCCTGTTGTAGATGAAGAAGCTCCGGAATGCGTACTGCGTGAAGAGTCGCTGCGACAAACTCTGCCCGAAACAGGCTCTCGAATTCTACCCAAAGAAGCGTCACCTCATTGTGAATCTAGAGCATCATGCTCCACCATCTGCCTGTTGTTTACTGTAGAAGGCTGGCGGTAAGGATCACCATGAGATCAGGTGGTGTCCCTACCAGTCAGAAGACTCTCACTACAGCCTCCATCCAATCCTCAACCGTCTGTGAGTCCATATCTCCCATGAACTTGTGTGGACTCTAGCGTTGGAACTTGTGCAACATGTTCAAGCAGCGTGAAACCTCTTCTACTGGGGCTGGTGGCATCGGTGGCCCAACGAGTAATGGTACTGCTGGTGCCTCTATTGGAAGGGGACCCTGTACCGAGGCCTTGTCGCTCAGTGGGCTATCAATGTGTACAACTCTTGGAACCCTAGCTGGCTGTCTGTGTGGAGGCATCCTAAAAATAAACAGGTGTGCCATGGTCAATAAGTTATACCTGGTGATCTAACTCAAGAGATCACAAATAAAACTCTTGGAAACACATACGCAATCAGCGTTTTCGTGCACTGAGTAGAAAATCATAAGTCAGGGTCCTGGTGTATGGATACATCGGCCGCCACACCAACATTGGATTCCCTAAACTGAATAGTAATAGAGTAAGTACAGTAAGTAAAAGGGGATAGAATACAAGCCCAGCTGGAAAGTACAAGAAAAACTGGAAAGTACAAGACAGCTGATAGGTGAAAAGAAGCTCTTGGATCATCCCCCACGAATCCTGCCTGAAGGGTAAGTATAGCTCACGAACGGCCATCTCTGTGGTTTTCCTCGTCTAATGTCCACCTCTGAGCTACCTCCAGTCCTGATACTCTCATCTTCAATTATTGTTTTCCGTCGTCTGCACCAAACACAATAGGGTGTAGGCATAACCCGTGCAGGGGTGAGTATAACGATACTCAGCAGGGACCCCGAGACCCCCAAGGTCTCACAAAATCCACCAAGGATAAATCATATAGCATTTAATAAACTGAAAACCCTACTTAGATATATGCTCATACATATACCAAAGTTATCAATTAAACCCATCTCAATCATGAGGAAAACACAGAGTCCAACTCAAAATCCCAAAGTTCAACTGTTCCACAAAGTAAGGATTACCACGAAGGTAAGTACCACATAAGTACGCCACACAAAAGAATACCACCAAGGTATTACCACTAAGGAAAGTACCAAATAGGTACAAACTTAGATCACACCAGTTATAACTTAGGTATGACAGTAAATATGATTATATATAACTACTGAATCATCTTACTCTGTTAAGTGGAAGACCCACGAAGGATCCTATATCATCATCAGACCCACACAGGATCTCTAGGTGCTGACCCACACAGGATCGCTCGATGCTAACCCACATAGGTTCGCTCGGTGCTGACCCACACAGGATCGCTTGGTGCTGACCCACACAGGATCGCTAGGTGCTGACTCACACAGGATCGCTCAGTGCTAACCCACACAGGATCGTTATTTATTATTCACGTTACAGTCGGCTATAGGGTTCTCACAGTAAGCTCTCTTGTCTCTGAGAGGGTCCACTCCACAAGCCACTGGTCGATACTCCAACTGCCATGAAGTCCCGCGAATAAGTATCTCAAAGGACTGCCACATCAAAGGGGTCTCAATACAACAGATGGTGCGTCAATAGGGCGCTCGGTCTGTAAGTTATTATCCTTTTAGTCCCGAGGGCCCGGTTGGATTCGTGCTCAATCCAACCCAACTGTACCACAACTTTACCCAAAACTCTAGTGGGGGTATACCAAAGGGACTGTCTCGCTCCAAGGTTTCCAGTTCCACTAACGGTTCATCAAACGGATGTCCGGTGCCAAAGTTATAGACAAAGAGAGTACAGGGTCGAAACTGGTCTGGGTCCGATCCGACCCAGTCTTCCCGGCCCGCGCTGGGCAGCCTGACAGGCCGCGAAGGCCACGAGGGGCCGTAGAGGGCCACAGACGGTGGAGCCATAGGGCGTGGAGGCCGCGGGTGGCAGAGCCACGGGACACGGAGGATGCAGACGTCGGTGGCACGGAGCGCGGAGGCCGCGGGCAGTGGATCCACGGGGCGGCGGTTGCCACGGATGGCAGTGCCGCGGGGCGCGGAGGATGCAGACGGTGGTGCCACGGGGTGCGGAGGCCATGGGCGGTGGTGGTCGCGGATGTTGGTGCCATGGGGTGCGGAGGCCCTGGATGGCGGTGTCGCGGGGGGCGGAGGCCGCGGGTGGCGGAGGCGCGGGGTGGCAGTGGCCGCAGATGGCGGTGTCGCGGGGTGCGGAGGTCACGGACAACAGTGTCACAGGGCATGGAGGCTACGGGCAGCAGAGCCTTGTGGCGCCGAGGCTGCAGGTGGTGGAGGCGCAGGGTGCGGAGGCTATGGGCGACGGAGTCACGGGGCGCAGAGGTTGGGGGTGGGGGAGTCGCAGGGCGGCGGTGGCCGCGGGTGGCAGAGCGCCACGGGGCGGAGGGACGTTGTGCCTTCACCGACGGCTGGCTTGACCGACCGCCCTTCGTTCGTCGCGTTCGCCACGACCGACCATGGTGCCGGTTACAGTTCTTGAGTTCCACCCGTGCCAACCGCCGGCACCGGTCGCCATCACCATCGCGAAGAACACAACTACCATTCATGAATAACGGAGGAGGGTTCGGGCCATGTTTGTTTGTCCCACACCCTCCGCATTAGAATGGTAGCAAGAAGCTCAACAAAAACTTGAAAGAAGAATGTCAAACCCTCCCGCAATTATTATTCTCAAACCCACAAAAGAAATCATTCACGGATCAACTAGTTAGAGAGTTGATTTTCATTCCTTATTTTAGAAGGGCAGAACATGGGAATATATGATCATACACAATTAAATCCCTACCTCAGAGATTTGTCAACGGAGGTTGTGAGGAAAGAGACGAGTCCTTAGGGATAGAAAGACGTCGGTGATGTCGGCGTTTCCTCGATCGTCGGTTCATGCGTCGTTCTCTTGCTTTATTCTGAAGAACGTTCTTCAATGACACTCTTCATTCGGAGAGGAAGTTCTTCATTGGAGAAAGTAATCCTCCAAGAGATCTCCCCTTTTCCAATCCTTTTCCCCAATCCACCAAAATGAAAATAGACCACTTAATAATTTAAGTTTGTCAAATGAAATTATGTGGGCACATTTCAAGTTGGAATAATTAAGGTATCGCGTTGGCACAATTAATGTGGAGGAATTTCAAGATACTCCTCCACTTTAAAGAGGGAGTTTAAGAGTTTCTCCCCTTATGAGGGTTCGGGTGGTCCCCACCTCTAGGAATTCAAAATGGGGGGTTTAGACTCTGGTGGTCCCCACCTCCATAACCTCTCATGGGAGGTTTAGTTCTGGTGGTCCCCACCTCTTAAACCATCCACATGGGAGGTTCCAACAAAAAGAAAATAAAATAAAAGTTTATTTTATTTTATTTCTATTTCCGCAAAAAAAACCAAAATTTTATCTTTCACCCTCAACCTACTGTGGTCAAGGTGAAGGTCTCTTTAAGCGAATAACGGCTCTGTGAGTTCAACAGTGCCATCGGATTTCAATTCTGAGCATCTGTTCAAAATTTAGTAAAACCCGCTTGCACATTTACTGAACATGCCTGAAAAAAAGTTCATAAATTCATTTTGGGCACTCCGAATCTCAGAATCACGTGCCGTCAATTTTCACGGACTCATAAAATTCCCTTATATTTAAAAAAATTACATGGAATTTTCAGGTCTTTACATGATGGACGGGTGTTGATAGATATAAATCACTATAATTTTCACCCTATAGAATATTATTATAGGAAATGTATCCATGTCTGTCTGATTCACATTTAATATAAATAATTATTAGAATATTGATTACCTCATCTAAGATGGTTCTTTAAGGGGGATGGCTTGCCTCAAAGCTGGTGGGGATGGGTGGGATTTTCATGCAGTGGTTGTTCTTGAGTTGTTTCTTCTCTTTTCTTTCCCCCATAACATTTTATAGCAATTAAAACTACCAATGAATTCTTCAAGGATAGCTAATATTTCTTTCATCTCTTCCATTTCTTTATCTTTATCCCCTTATTCTTGTCTTTTCTAAAAAAAATCTTTAGGTGTCACAACAAAACCCACACCTCTGATGTACCCATACTGTTTTAGCCACTTCAAGGCCATTGATAGTAGGTGTTAATATGCTACAGATATTGATGATTCTTGTGTCTAATTTAGATATTAAATATAGGAAAATAATTAGTCATTTTTTTGTAATAGTGATTTAAATCAAAAAAAATATTATGTCAAACATACACATACTTCCCATGCTTTTGTGTGTTTACATATATTAGTATCTCATATTTATTTACATGTACCTCCTTCCATAACACATGATGTGGGATGAAAGTGGATTTGGGTTTGGATTCATCAATCTACATATAAACATAGGAATATAATTATGTTTTTGTTTCATGTCACATAAAAGTTTTACAGTATATTTAAAATATGTACCAATTTTTTCTCAAGTGAAGCATTCCCCATCCTTGCTTTACAGTAGGGGCACGTTGGTTTTTCTTCCCGTTCCTTATTTTCAATACTTAGTTGATGTTTCATAAATTATAAATTCTTAATCAAAGTAATCAATAAACATATTTTCAAACATTTTATTATCAAACACAATGTACCTAAAAAGATATCTCCCCAAGATGGTTAGTAAACCCATCTCATGCTTCTTGGATTATTAGGTGGGTATGCATATGCAGTGGGTGCGGGTTTATTTTCCCTCTGGCATCTTTTAGATGAAATTTCATTATAATTGTGAAAAATACTTTGTGGTTCATTCCAAAGATCATTAATATAAATTTCTTATATGTTTCATCTATTATAAATGCACTCTATAAGGGATAATGAAGAGTGATTCAATGTTTCATTATTTTATTTTTTAGTGAAATAAAGAAAGGATGTCATAATTTTACCCTAATTTATTTCTGAATTAGTGTTTTAAGTGTGGGAACAACATGGTTACACAAAGATACATCAATTGGTGTGTGCTATGGAGTGGTGATCCTAATGAAACTACTAAACATTTCCTTGTTGGGGTTAACAGGCTGGTGGTGAGCATTCCATCCGACATCAAATTTTATGCCTTTGAGTTTCACCTTAATAATTTTTTCTAGCACTTTCACTCTATGATGATCCTATTTTTTTAGTGATATATTTTCTTCTTCATCTACCATTTCCTTAGGTTCAACATCATCAATATATTGTTTCTTTGTATTGGTAGGATCGACATGTGTATAAGGTCATTGTTCCTATGTATTGGGAGAAGAAACAGGTTGATAAACATATTTTTCCTCATAATTGGGAGCATCATCATGTAAAAACTTCATCATCTATGGAAGTAGTTCAATATTTAATTTAGATTACGTAAATTCAATCTTGAACGGATAATAACATGAGGTAATTCAATGTATATTGCAAAAAAAATATAACATGATTATTGAACTCTATTTTTTTAATGTTTGAAGGGATTTGACCTCTTTATCGAGTATCCAAATCCCTGCATTGTGGTCTCTTCTGACATACAATATCCCATATAAATCGGGACCATTATGAAATGAGTGTGAAGTCCCAATGAAAGGGTTATCCTTGGTTGAACTTTTATCTGAACCTTCAGTAGTTCTCATCAATAACAAAACAATTGAATACTTTTAGTATGTGGGATTTGGAACATAAAATACTTGTATTGTTTATGATTCAATTATAAATAGTTTATATTTGTACCCTTCCTTACTAAAATCCACTTTCATGAATCTCAATTAATCTATTTTAACAGCACTCGTATTATCAACCCACTTGCATTAAAAAATCGTCACTTGGAATATTGTATAATTCAACTCCCATATTTGTTTGATGATGCCAAAGTATGACATATTCACATAAATTGGTTTTTCTCCATAGTACCAGATACATACATCGCTTCTACCACAAGTGTAACTCCATTATTTTGTATGGTACTATCTTCATCATGTTCATTTTTATAGAAATATAACTATTAATTACATCACCATTATAATATAATACATTCACACTTGGTCCTCTAGCTAGCCATCGAAGTTTTTCTGAAATTGAATCTGTATTTTCACCTGACTCCTTAAAAATATGGTCTCAAAAACATCATATAAATTGTTTATTATGTGTATTTGATATCTAGATTCTAGCCCTTTATGGATTCAAATGCATAATAATTTATTTGTGTGTTTCAACATATGGGGAAAACCTCTAAAATTTTATGAAAAATGTAAAGGTGGGCCTGCTTCCAATCTGTAATAGAGATTGTGACAACATCAATTCCAGAAATTCCTTCACCCAAAATCCATACATTATGATGAGATTTTGGTAGACTAATGTTTTCCAAACTGGATAGGTATTCAGTATATAATTCAATGATTTCCTCAATAATAGGTTACTCTATAATACAAATCTTTGTACGACTTCAATTTTTGACATTCCCATTAAAAATATTCAAGTATTGTTCAATGGGGTACATCCATATACAATGTATAGGACCACATAGTTGAATCTCTCTCACCAATTAAACCATCAAGTGAACATTCATATCAAATAATGTTAGTGGGAAGAACATTTTCAATTCACATAATATGATGGAAATTTCCTTTTCCTTAGTTATAAATTTCACTAGGTCTATAACTTTGCTACATATAGATTTGAAAAATAAATAAAGCTCAGTTAATGTTTGATGAACAATATTGGGAAAAGTGTATTATAAATCTATAAGAATTAGATCTTGTATCAAAGCATGGAATTCATGTGATTTAAAACCCTTTAACTTTAAATCAATATTTGACATGATATTCTTAATATTTGATGAATACCCCTATAGAACATTTACATCATTCAAGAAGTTGAAAAACTAATATCTCTCCTTCTTGGAAATATTGTAAGCAATTGGAGGAAGAAAATTACGTTTTTCACCCTTCACTAGTATTGACTCATCCCATATTCCCATGTCAATCATGTTTGACCTAGCCTTAATTTCATCCTTTATTTTTCTGAGTGCATCTAGTAATGTGCCAATGACACTATCACATACATTTTTTTTAAACATGAATAACATCAATAAAATTTCTGACATCCAAGCAATTCCATAATTATAATTCAAAAAAATATCTTTTTACAATTGGTTTTCGTAAGGTTTTTCGAAAATTTTTTACCAAAATCAATTTCCATATAATTTAGTTTCTCAAATAGTTGATCATCTGTTAGTGGAGATGGTGTTGTGAATTATTCTAAACTCCCATCGAATGATGTCATCCAAGATCAATACTTATGTCATCAGGGTATAAATATGTCATTTCCTAGAAACACAGTCTTTGATGAATGCTTCAACCAAATTGACTATGTACCTTGTTGAAAAATGGGACACCCTTGAGTTCCATTAATGCAATATCTTAAAAAAATTACATAAAAAAGGATGTAATTTATCATCCCATAAAATATGGATCTCAATGTGAAATATTCATTTCTATAAGAATAATACAACGTAAAACCAGAATCCCACAATAATTTCAAATATTCAATCAATGGATCCAAATAAACATCAATATCATTACCCAGTTGTTTTGGTCCTGATTTTAGAATAGATGACATAATGCATTTTTGTTTTATGCATAACCATGGTGGAAAGTTATAATTTAACAACATAACTAGCCATATACTATGATTGCTTCTTTTAAAACCAAAAGGATTCACTATAATTGTAGATAGCATAAGATGAAAGTTTCTCAGATCATTTCTAAATTCAGGATACCCGTGATCAATTCTCTTCCACTAAGAAGATACTTCCAGGTGATGAAGTTTCCCATATTTATTTCATGTATCTGCATTCCACATAAATTGACTTGTAGTCTCCTTACTTCCATATAGGTTCCTAAACCTCAAAATGATTGAAAAGTACCATACATATTTCGTAAGACCTAATTTATCTTTCTTGTATCGAGAATAACCACACTTTGGGAGTTATTTAAGTAATTTTTGGTTCTTAAGAAATAGTATAATGTCATTTGGACAAGCATTTATTCTTTTAGAGATCATTCCCATTGAAAATATCATTAATTTAGCATCATATGTTTGGCTAGGAAGATCATTATCTTCTGGGAGCATATCATTCAAAAGAGTAAGTAGTTCAGTAAAACTAGCATCACTCCATCCATTGCTAGATTTTAAATTATAAAGATTCAGTACAACTGATAATGTTGTATATTTAGTACAACCATCATATAATGGTGTCTTTTCACAATTATTTAACTTCTCAAACAACTTTGGATAATCACGAAGTTCATCTTAAACCATCATTGTTATTTCCTCAATATGATCTTCATCATCATTCACACCTGTAATCATGTCCTCTATACATTATTTATAACACCCCAAGATCTTATGGTATTTCCCTTTTAAAATTTATCATCCTTGATAGTTTATGGTTCATGCAACACCAAGTTTAAAACCATAGTATACTATTAAATATGACCATTTGAGTGTTAATATGACCATTAAGAATAGTAATATGACCAATAGAATAGTAAACTCACCCATTAAATTATGAACAAAATTAAGGTATCTTATAAATGAAAATATGATATATTTATATCTTGGAATAAGTAAAAAAATGTTTTAAAAATGATAAATT
This sequence comes from Viscum album, assembly GCA_963277665.1. Lineage (NCBI taxonomy): Eukaryota > Viridiplantae > Streptophyta > Magnoliopsida > Santalales > Viscaceae > Viscum > Viscum album. Next base: position 325,586,451 of record OY728126.1, on the reverse strand, counting down.
AAGTGTTTATATTTTTGTAAGTAAAAAATATTTAATTACAATTTTATAATTAATATAATGATTTAATAGAAAATATATTTTCATAAAATATACTCATAAATTAATATTTTTTTGTTTTATGATTATAAGATAATTTTATAAGACCTTAATTAATTCTTCAAAGTGTCATAAAAACAGTTATAATATTAAAATTGGTATTTTTCAAGTAAATGATGATTTTATTTAAAAATTAGATTTATTATATTTAGAAAATTATTTTCATAAAATGGGTTTAATTTTTTAATTCTACACATTAAAAAATGGTTAGTTTAATTTTCATGATTTTTCTAAAATACTTGAATTTTTGAAGAATGGTGAAATACGGTAATTTACCATATTTAATAAATACATGAATTATTGAGTCAAATATGATGTATGGATGATGTAAGACCATAATATAGAATTATCCTTCATTATTTTAATATATTTAGTGATAATTCTGAAACTATTCATAGTCTTGTGCCAAAATAATAAACAAATGAATAAAATATTCAAAAACACTCCTCTCCTCCCACTATAAATACAACCCCTCATCACATCTTCTCATCACACTTACAAATCCTTGAATCTTGCTTATATTCTGTCCATTTCCTCTCCCAAAACTCTCCACCACGTTATGGTCTTGATGGTATCACTAAAATACCATTTCAGAGTTCCTTAAGGAAGTTCACAAGGAGAATAATTCAAGAGGTAAATCCTTTTTCCTTCTCTTTAAATTTCTTTTAATTTATTTTTTTCTTATTCTATCCTTACCTATTTTGACCAAATAATAATTATAACTCTGATATATTATATATATTTCAGTTTTATTATGTTAATGTAATATCCATCATCAAACCCCTTCTCCTCCCCACTTTTATTCTAAAAATGAAAACATCCTCCATGATGTGCAGATTTACCACCAACGTGGATGATGCGACTTCATTTTCCATTACCACCTTAAAGGCTGGTCATAAAACCATAATTATGGTTAAACCATATTTTATTATACATATTATAAGTTGTTTATTATTTTTTAACCAGTATATATACATGATATTAATTAATAAGATATAGCTTGTTCTTGATGATCGAAAAACTGCCAAAACGATCTAAACGATGATCATTAAAGTTCTATCTAATGAATCATCCTCATATCTAGAAATATATTAATATATAAGACCATTAAATCCTATGGATTTTCATTAAAAACATATAATTTTAATTCTAGATAATTATTTCCATTTTACACGATCTTCCATATACGACTGAAAATTATCTTTTTATTTGATTTTAAAAAAGGTAGGATACAGCAGCAGTGAGACAAATTAAAAATACAAGAATCAAAAATCTAACAACACAAAATGAGTTCGAACACATCAGTATTCTCTCCATTTATCATCTTCACCGAACACATCGTCATCATTGCCGATTAATCACTATGTTGTCATCATCCTGATTAATCACCGCATCAGAATACCGGAGGAAACCAATCGTTGGAAAACATCATCACCGCCAAGAAAAACTATAACCAAACACCACATAAACAGTGAAAAAACACCAAATCCATAAAATATCTTCCTATAGAGACACCATGTTATGAATCAATCTTCTTTGAACCATCAGAAACTTCTCCAAAAATGTAGTCGAAGCCAAAATAGAATGCATCCAACATCGAAGGACTCACGACTGGAGCAATGACAACCTTTAATATATTAAAACAAACCAAAAATCCCAAAACCTTGTAGTAGCCATTGTGCTAGATCTGACTAGGAGAGGCGCATAGTAACTTCGGGTCAGAGCGGGTTGAGCGTCCAAGGAGTTCATTAGCACAACTGTCGTCGGGCCTAAGAAGCTCCATGAAAGAAGTCGGTGATGACACGAAAGGGAACCAGAGCACCATTACTAAGCATACGTGAGGACTAGGACCAAAAAGGAAGAAAACCAGAACCACCGTGGAAAAAAATAACACCACAGACACTAAAAACCTTGACCCAGAAACATTGAAGCCTCAAACCAATGCACCATTGACACCATCCCAAGCCATCATCAGAACCATCACACTGGACCAATATGGGGTCTAGCACGACAGGGAAGATGAAAAGATCAGCGGAGGAGGGAGATTGAATCTTCGGCCCTGGAACACCATGAAAGAAGATGCAATGAAACCAACCCTAAAATGAGAAAGGAAGAACAGAGAAAAGGGATAGAGGTAGGACTGGAAAATTCAGAGAACACCCCACACAGATGAGGAACCACTGCGGCCGCCGGAGGTTTCATGGGAAAACCCTAGTTGTCACCGAGATAATCAAGAGGTGCTCCCTAGAGAATGTGAAGCCATTAAACCACCATAAAGAAAATAACACTCTTGAACGATGAAATTGAATCTCATAAATCATCAAAAATGACATAAATTAACTTAATAAAACTATACTAAATCAAATACATATTGAATGGGTTATAAATTAATTTATTAATGAATCTAATTTCCTTATCCAGGATATTAAGTACAAGTGGAGAACACCTTTTCACATAAGGTAAGGGTTTCTTCCCAAACCTCTATTTTCATTCGGGTTATACTTTCTCCCTCTTTAGACCAATGTAATTATTAATTATTTTTATATAATTCTTCTGCATTCTATTTATATATTCTAGACTCATATATTCAAATCAATTCATTTTTCTTTTATAGGGAAATATATGTTTTATAGGATTCTCTTCTCAATTTTTCCTGATACGCAAGCCTAATTAAAGGGAACTTCTCGGTTTCTTACCCATTTTCAAGTAACATCCATAATCTATTTTAAGACACCATTATTTTTTTGAAATCACTAATTTTTTTAGGAAAAAATATAATTGTTCATTACAAAAAATTTTGAAAAAAACAAATTATTTTTCTAAAATAACTCTTCTTTACAAAGTAAAAAAGGGTATTTCTCTCAAGAATGCCTCAATGATTTTATTAGAGTATTTTAATCTATTTCAAAACCTTTGTTAAATATTATTCTTTTTTAGATTTACCTATTATGATTATCATCTACCATATTTTATTAAATAGTTTATGATCAGTTTTACTGTGAATGTGTTATCTTACCATTCACCATACTACTCATAATGGTTAGTGATTATGTTTACAAAATAGGGAATGGTATTTAAATTTAATATGTATATGTTGTTTATGTTTAACCCCATTAATATGAGGAATAAATTTTACTTAGTAAGTGATTTTTGGGGCCCATTATATCCCCTCGATACATCAGTAGGTCTTACGAGATAAAACATAAATGGATTTGGCTGATGCCTTAACCATTTATTTTCATATGTCTTGGATGAGGCCTAGAAAATATGTTTATGATGTATAAAATTATGCACTCCATCATTATGATATTATTAATTGATAATCCATGTGATTATTATACTAGTAGAAAATCTATTTTTAAGCTTCATTCTCATGTGATTATTTATATGGCATTATTTATTCAGCTTTTATTATTTCTGTATTATGATCAAGATTATGTTCTAATGGAATGTGTTTTTAGTCATTCACCATGAATTATTATTTATATTATCTTCCATTATATTACTTACCCTTACTAATCATCTAATCTCACCCCTTTATTATGTTTTAATTTTTTCCCATGATGCGAAGATGTATATTATGAATAACTTGTAGGGATAATTTATGAGTTATGGATATTTCTAATGGAGTTGATATGTTGTTTTTTCTTTTAGGTTTTAATGGAAAACTTATGTTTGGATCTGTTTTTCAAAAACTAATAAACTATTTGGTCCTTTAGGATTTGAATTCCTTATTGATTATACCAATGTAATAATGTAAGGCACTAGCTCTGAGAAACTGGGGTCAGGATCTTTATAGTTAGTATCAGAGGAAGTTTAGTAGAAACCTTGGAAACTAGATTTAGAAATAAAGAAATATTAGGGAACATAACCCTAAGATAGACTTTTGAGGATAATCATAGAAGAACATTATTTATAATTTTGGTAAGGTAGATATTATGTGGGTTTTCATATAAATTCATCCCTATCTGGATACTACAAGTGGACGTGATTCTAGCACAGATTCACCTAAGGGTAACAAATATAACAAGGTGTGTCGAGCCTGACTCAGTATATCTTGGAACACAATAATAGACCTTACTGTGCACCTAGTTTAACCCTCCTGGGGGATATTCTTTGGATGATTCGTATTTTCTTTACAAACCATTGTGAAGGATTTAAAAGTAAATATGTCCCCAAATAAACCATGTTTATGATTACGATATTATCTATGCATAAATTTCCATTTTATGGTAAGTGTTTTTTAGTTTAAAATTATGCATTATGGTTCATAACCTAATTTAGTATATTCCATTATTTATAAACGGTTCCTAGTATAAGAAATGAGAATCATATCAACACGTGTATCCCATGTAGGGATTTCCCTCCTATGCAAGATAATGATGTTGGTGCCGGAGCTATGACTGGTGTTGAGAAACTTATAACTATATTGAGACAACTAACTCAGGTTATGAAAAATAGCCTTACCTGTATAGAGTATCCTGATCTATAATGTGGATAAACAATGTTGGACTGCTTTATGTGACAACAACCTCCACCATTTAATGGGACTACAAATCCATTTTTAGCAGAGCAGTGGATAATTTCTTTAGATAAGATATTTCTTTCTTTGGGAAATAATGAAAGGAGGAAGGTTATTATAGAATTTTACCATCTCTGAGGAGATGATGATCAATAGTGGTTATTGATTCAAAAGACAAAAGAGGAGGAAAAAATGAAAATATGGAATGGAAAGATTTTAACGAAATTTTCCTAGAAAAATATTTCCCTCACAAACATAGAATGGATATAGAGAGTAAATTCTTTATTCTGAACCAAAAAGAAGATGAAAACATTACGAAGTATGAATCCAACTTTACAAGGTTATCAAGACATGTCATGGACTAAATAAGCAATCCAAGGAGCAAGATTGACTGATTATTTGATGGTTTAAAACCATTCCTATGAAGTGCATTGGTCTCTAAAAATTTATCATCATATGAATATATATTCTCATATGCTATCAATATAGAGAAATAATTCTATAAGTCTTATGAATTTAAGGGAAACAAGATAAGAATAGTGTGGCATAAGAAATAATGGATAAATGGGAGAATTAAAAAGGGAATTTTCCAATGTGTGATACTTTTGGAAGGAAACACCCCAGTTCCTGCTTAAAAGGAAAAGGAGTATGTTATAAGTGTGGAGAAAAAGGTCACCAAACCAGTGACTGCAAGGGAAAGAAAGAAGATACCAATGTTCAATGCTAAAATTATAGAAATATGGGACACTATGAAAATTATTTTCTTAAGTTTCAATGAAACTTTCCCCAGAAAAGGCCAAGGGAGAAAGGCCAAGCTTATGTGTTCACAACTGCAGTGGTTGAAGTTCTTAATGGTGTGGTGGCAGGTGTTTTGTTTCATCAAACTTAGCCAATGATTTATTTGATTCTAGATCATTTCATTCATTTATATCTTCCATTTTTTTCAATAAAAATATACATTTCCCTTTTTATCTAATAAAGGAGTTATCAGTCAAAACTCCTAAGGGATGTATCATTACAACAAAGATGTGTCGACCAATCATCTTTATGAAACATATATATACTTTAGTTGAAAACATTATCATCATACCTATGGTTAATTTTGATATAATATTTGGTATGGACTGGCTTTCAAAATATGATGCAAAAATATATTGCAAGAAGAATAAAGTTACAATTTTTGAGTAAGATGTAGAATCCCTTATCTTTATAGCATAAACTTCATCATCTGGTTCTTATCCAGGTCCACCTCCAATAGCTCTTCTAAATGAGATTCTTTGGGAAGAAGAGAAAATATCATCTATGAATTATGAAATAAATCTTCAAATTGAGGATGTACCTATTGTTCAAGAAAAAATTGATGTATTTATAGAGGATTTACCTAGACATCCTTCAGAATAGGAAGTTGAGTTCTCTATTGATTTAATTCCCCGTGAAAGACCTATTTCAAAGACTCCTTATATAATGGACACTATGGAATTAGTAGAGTTGAAGAAACAACTAGAGTAATTCAGTGATAAGGGATTTATTCACCCTAGTTTTTCTCTATAGGGATCCCCTATTCTCATTGTCAATAAGAAAGATGGATCCATGAGGTTGTGCATTGATTATAGAGAAATAAATTCTATTATAATAAAAAACAAGTATCCTCTACCTAAAATTGATGATTTATTTGATCAACTTCACAGAGCTCAATATTTTTCGAAGATTGAACTTCAATCTGGATATCATCAATTGTGTGTGAGGAAGGAATATATTCCAAATATAACATTTCAAACTAGGTATGGACATTACGAGTTTATAGTAATCCCATTTAAACTGACTAATGCACCCTCTATTTTTATGGATCTAATGAATAGAGTGTTTAAGTAATATCTTGATGATTTTTTTGTGGTATTAATTGATTATATCATGATATATACCAAAATATATGAGGAACATGAGAACCACTTGTGGGTTGTTCTAGAGACTCTTAGAAGAAAATGGTTATATGGGAAGTTTAGAAAGTGTAAATTATGGCTGAAAATAGTTTCTTTTCTTAGCCATATTGTCTATAAGGGTGGAATCTTAGTTGATCCCATGAACAAAAAGGTAGTCCAAGAATGGCCAACACCAATGAACATAACCAAGGTATGTATTTTCCTTGGTTTATCAGGTTACTATCAGTGTTTTGTTTGGAATTTTGTCTGATTAGCTAACCCATTAACCAAGATTACTCATAAAGGGATTAAGTTCATATGGAAAAATAATTTGAAGAATGTTTTAAATAATTTAAGAGGATATTAGTGAATGATATGATATTGACTCTACCATTGGGAAATAATGGGTTTGTAATTTTTAATGATGCATTGAAGAAAGGACTTGGTTGTGTCCTTATGCAAAATGACAGAGTTATTGAATATGCATTAAGGAAGTTAAAAACACATGAATAGAACTCTCCAAATTATGATCTTGAGTTGGTAGCTATAATATTTTCTTTGAAAATCTAGATACACTATCTCTATGGTGAAATATTTTAGATATATATAGATCACAAGAGTTTAAAATATATCATCTACTAGAAATAACTTAATAAGAGGCAAAGGTAATGTCTCTAGCTACTCAAGGATTATGATTTTTCAATACACTACCACCTAGGGAAGGTGAATAAGGTAGAAGATGCATTGAGTAGGAAGGATCATGGAGTTTTGAACATGATGAGGATTGACAAGGACCCTGTGTACATGGATATAGAAAATATGGATGTGGGAATTATCAAGGAAGGTGAAACATCATTAATTTTTCAATTGGTTCCCCCAACCATATTTATTGGAAAGTATTAAAAGTTCTCAGACTGATGATGAGAATTTTCAAAGGAAAATTAAATCTATGAATTATGGGAAGTTGATAGACTTCGTTTATGATGATGGAATTGTGAAATTTAGGAAGAGACTTTGTGTTCCCTCTATACCCGAGATAAAAAGGGAATTATTGGATGATGATCATGACTCAAATTTCTCTATAAACCATAATATCACTAAGATGTATAGATATTTTAAGGAAAATTTCTTATGGAATAATATTAAGTGGGAAATTATAGATTATGTATCAAGATGTTTAGTCTGTCAACTGATGAAGGCTAGAAGACAACATCCTAGAAGATCCATACAACCTCTTCCCATCCCTACATGGAAATGGGATGACATTACTATATATTTTGTCACTATATGATCCAAAACTCTAAGAAATAATGATGGAATATGGGTAATTGGGGATTGAATTACCAAATCTACACATTTTCTAGCTATAAGGGGGGATTTTTCACTGGAGTGCCTTATACGAATCAATATTAATGAAGTTTTAAGAATTTATAGAGAATATATTTCTATTGTGTTGGACTTTGACCCATAATTTATATCTAAATTATGGAAAATCCTTCAAAAATATTTGGATACTGAGCTTGATTTGAGTACTGTTTATCACCCTCAAACTGATAGGAAATCAAAAAGGATGATCCCAACTTTAGAAGACATGATGAGATCATGGTCACTTTACTTTCAAGTTATATGGGATCAGTATTTAACTTTGGTAGAGTTTTCCTACAATAATAGTTTCCATTAATGCATTAAAATGGCACCATATGAGTCATTGTATGTAAAGAGATGTTGTACACTAACTTGTTGGGATGAAGTTGGTGAAAGGAAACTCGTAGGCCCAGAACTTGTAGAGGAAATGATGGAAAAGTTAAAGACTATTCAAACCCATATCAAATAGGATAAAAGTAAAAAAATCCATGCTGATAACTGAAGAAAGGATTTGTATTTTCAAGTGGGAGATCATGTTTTTCTAAAATTATGTCTATGTAAGGGTGTTATAGGATTTGAAAAGAAATGGAAACTAATCCCCAAGTACATTATACCTTTTTAAATCATGGGTAGAATTAAAATATAAGAATTATCATTTTTAAATGTTACCTAGCCTTTCTAAAGTACACAATGTGTTCCATATCTCTTTGTTAAGTAATTACATGCCAGACCCAACACATGTCCTCACTTCTGAAGGAATAGAATTCAAACATGATTTATCTTACTATGAATAGATTATTTGGATTTTGGACTCTAAAGAGCAGGTGTTGAGGAATTAGAAAACTTGGTTGGTAAAGGTACTTTGTAAAAATCATAAAATTGAAGAGACGACATGGGAACTAGAAAAAATTATGATGAAGAACTACCCAAATCTTTTTATGATGTGACATTTTGGAAATTTTGAGGACAAAATTTGTGTAGGAGGGGAGAATGTAACACCCAAGATCTTATGGTATGTCCTTTTTAAAATTTATCATCCTTGATAGTTTATGATTTATGCAACACCGAGTTTAAAACCGTAATATACTATTAAATTTGACTATTGGAATAGTAATGTGACCATTAGGAATAGTAATATGACCAATAGAATAGTAAACTCACCCATTAAAGTATAAATAAAATTTAGGTATCCTATAAATGAAAATATGGTATAATTATATCATGGAATAAGTAAATAAATGTTTTAAAATTTATAAATTAAGTGTTTGTATTTTTTTAAGTCATAAATATTTAATTACAGTTTTATAATTAATATAATTATTTAATAAAAAATATATTTTCATAAAATATACTCATAAATTAAAAAAAAAATTATCTCATTATTATAAGATGATTTTATAAGACCTTAATTAATTTTTCAAAGTGTCATAAAAAGAGTTATAATATTAAAATCAATATTTTTTGAGTAAATGATGATTTTATTTAAAAATTAAATTTATCATATTTAGAAAATTATTTTCATAAAATGGAGTTCATTTTTGAATCCCACATGTTGAAAAAATGGTTAGGGTGAAGTTTTTGAATTTTACTAAAATACTTGAATTTTTTGGGAATAGTGAAATATGGTAATTTACCATATCTACTATATCTACTAATCCTGGATTTACTACCTACATGTGTCATCCTACGGTTCTTCCATGTCAAAAAACTCATACGTTCCGCTCAAAAAGAGCTCCACGCCTGCACTCCCCGCGTCGTCTCCCATTTAAGTCTCGTGCACACCATGGGAGTCAAAAAATCCCGACTGAAACCTCGCCCCTCTGGACCTATCGATCCCTCGAACACCCCCATATTTCACCACCAACCACAGATCTAGCAGCTATCCTCCGTCGACCACCATGACCTGATTTCTACTGCGTTCTCAGCGATTTAGTGTTCTCCCGGTTTGGGTCGGGGTAAATTTATTAATGACCTAGGGTTCCGGTTGTCTATGCACGCGACCGTTATCTACCTCCTGGATATCTTGAAGACCTCTGTTCTCACACATTGTCTTCCTCCTTACACCGGTTGCAGCATACACCTCCATATTTCTTGAAGGCACACTCGGATTTCCAACGTTCATGACTGACTCGTAGAACCCTTTGAATCAAACATCTCAACCTATAGGTAATCGTTCGAAAACCTACACTGCTTCGTTTAAGTTAGATTTAGTTCCATAATATATGATTATAACTTCTCCATTTACATACAGTCGACACCCCCTGCATATTGTAATCTCATTCTGGCATTCCAAAAATTGTTTGGAAGCTGATTTACCTTTTGTAAATTCTGCCAGATGCCTTAATAAGTCTACGTGTTGAGGAAAATCAGATGCCTATGCTGCCATGGTATGCTGCTAGCCATTAATGTTTCTTTTATGATGTTTATAGCCAAACTGAATCTTTTTTTTCCTCTTTTATTGAAGTAATTCCTCACCATTTCTTCCTGTTATATCTTTTCATGGTAAAGATGGTACGACAAATATATTTCTCAACATGGGGCTAGAAAGATGAACTAGTGGTGCCAAAGCAGTTGGAACTCCAACAGAAAATTTTAATTGGTCCACCCCAGGATTTGGATTTTTTCCCTGACTAATTTGTTGGTAAGAACTTTTTAAGGCATCTCATTGCTTGAAATAAAATTGAAAGTGAACAAGTTATAATTGTATCATATGAATGAAGAAGTCATTTCATGTCATATTGATTTTGGTATCAGGACACAATCACATTTCAAAAAAATCAAGGTTTAGAAAGATCATGAAAAGGATAACATCTATTCAGAATGATCCTTGAGGACTCATTCCTATGAGATATTAGGAAGGTACATAAATTCTTGCTTCAAGGAAGGTAAATATCAGCATAATATGTACCTTAAATACAACCTTCTCTTATGACTTTTGGTTGACTCCAATCATCAGGTTCCTAGAAGCTAATTTAATGCACAAGGATGCAACTGATGTGTTTTTTCAGCCTATGAAAGATGGTTTTTACCCAAGAATTAGGTCCTGTAAGTATTTATTGAAGAGTTTGGATACCAAAAATGAAATATAATTCACCAAATATGTTTTCATGGAATTATATATGTCTGAAACATACTGTAATGTTTACACCTATAGCAGTATGATGAAATTTTATTATAAGTGGCAATTAGGGCAGTGTGAAATTGATCATGCACTAGATTCTGTGATTTTAAAATAATTGGAATGAACTGTAATGAAACCTACTACAGTAACATAGGATTTATATATATTTATGGGATTTAAAATATTTCCAATTTACTGGACTTAGAAGTAACATTAACAGGCTGGATTTTTTCACTTATAACTAATTTATTCATACGTGGGGGATGATATAAGAAGAGATCCTTTCTTGGCATGACCCCTTTTCATCGCATCATTACATGTCTGCATGTATCCAGATATGATTTTTCCAAAACCTAATCTACTGTTTACTATTTATTTAATATGTTTCTGTTCAATGATGTCCACTGTGATGTAAATAGCAATTCACTTATGTGATTCGAAGGGTGTTGCAGTGCATGGCCTACTACTTTTTCAAATAGAAGGTGTCTTCCTGATGCAATGTTCTTCCACCAGAATGCTTGGGCTGCCCACGATATTGAACTGAAATGAATCTCCACCAGAACGCTTGAACTACCAATTATAAAGGTACCTACTATTTCTAGGTTCTTGAGTACCATGGAATATGCATTCATTTTGCAATTTCCAAATAACACTTTCAGGAATTGTGAATAGGAAGAATACTTCGCACCATGAATAATTCACTACACCATCATTCCTACAGCCTCCTAGATCAATCAAGGTATGTGATAAATTCATTTATACTATCTAATATGTTAATATCTCATCTTTTATTTCACTAACTGGTGACTCAAAACCACCATCAACTGATGCCGCAGATATTTGTATTCATATAAAGGAAAACTTAAAGATAAAAACAAACATACATGACTAAAGTTTTGTCTTTCATCACTCCGATTTGGTAACACACATTTTGCAATATTTTAGTTTAAAATGGCCTGTTACAGAAACATTCTCTAGTGTTAGCTCTACTTATAAAGTAGTTTGGTAATACACTGTAATGAAAGGATAACATCCTAAAAACATTAATCTGTATGGGAAAATTATATACATTAAGACATATAATCCAAGTTCTAATATGTATTGATAGTTTCCAGTAATAAAGTAGTCCCACATTATGAATTGTTATATTTGTCTCCAGTTGAATAGATTTACATTTAATGGAGTTGAAACTGTTTTTTTAGTGAAACATTATAATCTAAAACTGAATAGATTTACCAGTACTAGAATATTTTCTAGTACTGTAAATTCCTTTCAATTTACCATTACACATATTCAATGATGTTATGGTCAATTTTGTTTTCCAGTATAACAGAAGTAATAGTTTAGCAGTTTTAGCTTTACTATAGTCATTTTTGTTCCATTAACATAATCCTGGAAAGACTCTGACATTATGTGGTTACCCAAACATAGATGGGGATATCAATTTATGCGATCCTAGTTGAACAGATTTACATTTCATGGAATTGCCTCTATTTTTTATGTTTTGCTAGGAAACACATTTAACCACAACTTAACAGGTTAACCAGTACTGAAATTATTACCAGTATAGTAAAATATGATCACTTTATCAGTACTGGAATATTCACTTCGGTTAGGGTCATTTTTGTTTTCCATTATAACAAAATTACCAGTTTAATAGTTTTAGCTTTACGAAATCAATTTTTTTCCATTAACAAGATCCTAGAAATAGTCTGACATTATGTGGGTGACCCTAACATAGATTTAAATTACAGGTTATGGGATCTAAGTTCTATAGATTTAAATTTCATGGATTTGACACTATTTTTTAGGTTTTTTAGTGAAAGAAATTTATCTACAACTGAACAAGTTTACAAGTACTGGAATACTTCCAGTACAGTAATATATGTTCAATATACCAGTGCTAGAATATTTGATGGTATCAATTTCTATTATCATTGTTTATCCATTTTTCCTTTTTTTTAATCTCTCATTGGATATTGTTAATTTAAATTTCCTTTGGAAATAGTTTATTTGATTTCAGTTCTCGACTTGTTATCAAAAAATTAACTTGCGTATTTTGGGTGTTTGATTTCAGGTGATGATATTAGTATTCCTGTGAGTATGTTTTTATGTTTTTAATCATTTCCTTTTTTTATCATTCATATTATATATTGTTATATATTTTTTGATGAATTTATGTAATTATCTCTGCATTTTTTTCCATTATAGAAGTCTATTTATGTGATTGGGCTTTCTGTGCTGTAAATTATCCATTGTTCTATCTTTTTCATCAACATGTTTTGTTTCAATCTTGTGCTATTATAATGTTGACTTCTAGAAATCAAGGAATTATAACAGTTTATAAATCTCAATGAAATTCATATGTTATTTTATTATCCTTTTACAATCCATTCTGGTTAGAATCCATGCAAGATTATATCAAATCCATTCTGGTAAAATTATGGAACATGAAAAAACCTAAAATACATAAGAACATAGTGGTTCATGAATATCATGACTTTTATAGTTTTTGACTAATTATAACTTCAACTAGAACTGCATTTTATGTTACATTATACTTCCATTTATATAATCATGCATATTTTACTTTATATTAGTTCATGTTGCACTGAAATTGCAGTTTTGCTTCTTGTTTTTATAGCTCTTTCAATATAACTTCATGTTGCAGTTTTTGATTCTTGTATTTATGTCTACTTATACCATAGTTTACTATTACACTGCAATGAGATTATAAAATCATAAAATGAATTTCCTTGATTTAAAATTTATATACATTAAAACAGATAATCCATGTTCTGATATGTATTGATAGTTTCCAGCAATTTAGTGTTCTCGTAATATGATATCTCAATGTTTTCTCCACTTGAAGAGATTTAAAATTCTGGGATTTTTCACTGATTTTTTTTCAATAAAAGAAATTTCATTTTTTTTAGTTTTCAAGTTTTTTTCCATAAAATTTTTTTTGCATTATCTAAATTATGATGTATATTTCATGTATAACAAAATTCCAATATTCTAAATTATTATGTATGTTTCCAGTTAAACTAATTTTCCATATTGTTATTAAGCATTTTTTTACTAAAACAGATTTCACTATTTTTAATTATATATTTCTATTTCCTGTAACAAATTGTACCCAATTTATGTCTTCTTTTGTTTGTTTCCATTATTAGTGATTTACCATTTTGTTATTAGGCATTTTTTCCCTATCAATTTTTTTTGTATGCTGACTTGTAATGTATGATTATTATAAAAAAGAACACTGATTTGATGATGTCATGTATGTTTCCAGTACCAGATTAAAAAAATTCAGATTGGTCATGTTTCCCTCCAGTAAAACTGAAACCCCAGAAAATGAAATCTTATTATAGATTCAGGTTAAACAAGAAAACCATTTTCTCAATACTAATGTTTCTTTCCAGATTTAACATTTTATGAGTACACATGTTTCATTTTTGAAAAAATTATATCCTATGTTATGATATCTCAAGTTTATTTATTTCTAGAGAATGAATGAAACTATTGTTGGCTTGGCAATTAGATCTCATTATTCTGAATTTCCTCAATGTGCAGGTCTTGGAATTAAAGAATCGTTGGCAAGTGTTGGAATTTAATAAGTGTTGATGCATAAAGGAGATAATTTTTGTGATCATGCCCATCTTATATGTTACTCTAAAGAAGGTTAGTCTTTTTCTTCAGGGTTTCATTCAAATTCTGCCATATTTATTACAGGATTCTGGATACACATCACCTTATATTTCTGCAGATTCCCTCTCATTTCAAAATGTTGTGATTCTCTTTAACTCCACCAGGAGTGGATGTTATAATTATTGGTTTGTTTATAAATTTATATATGAAATGGTGTTGTTTTGTGATTAGTGATATATATGGTGATGTTTTTTCTAATATTATTTAGAAGGTACGGTGTTTGGATGCTTTGAATACGGATTTTGGTGACAAATTATGATATCCATAGGGTGGTTCCAAATGGTGTTTTCAAATGGTGGATCTAGATGGAGTTTTTCATATTGTATATTTCTGATGTTCATCAACTGGAGTGTTGTATTTTCCATTTCTACATTTTATCTTTTTGGTAGATATTTAAATGATATGCCTTTTCAATGTTTTCTGACTACGATTATCATCATTCCAATGTGGACATCATTATGATGTTTTTTCAACATTATTGTTTCTTCTGAAATTTTATAAATATTAATCTCTTATTAAAAGAACAACCCAGTAATTGAATGTTCCATGCAATAGCACGGGGGAGTACTAGTTTAATAAATACTTGAATTATTGAGTCATAGATGATTTATAGATGATGTAAGCCCATAATATCGAACTATACTTAATTATTTTAATATATTTAGTGATAATTCTCAAAATATTCATAGTCTTGATCCAAAATAATAAATAAATGAATAAAATATTCAAAAACACAACTCTCCTCCCAGTATAAATACCACCCCTCGCCACATCTTCTCCTCACACTTCCAAATCCTTGAATCATACTTATATTCTACCCATTTCCTCTCCAAAACCTCACCACCACTTTCCGGTATTGTTGGTATCACCAAAATACCATTTCAAAGTTTCATAATGAAGTTCTCAAGGAGAATAATTCAAGAGGTAAATCCTTTTTTGTTCGCTTTCAATTTCTTTTAATTTATTTTCTTCTTATTATATACTTACCTCTTTTTTACAAACATATATGATAACTCTAGTATATTGTATATACTAGAATTTTATTATGTTAATTTAATATTCATCATCAAACCCCTTCTCCTTCCCACTTTTATTCTAAAAATGAAAACATCATCTGTGATGTACCGATTTACCACCATCATGGATGATGAAACTTTATTTTCCATTATTGCCTTAAATTACAGTTATAAAACCATAATTATGATTAAAAAA
This sequence comes from Viscum album, assembly GCA_963277665.1. Lineage (NCBI taxonomy): Eukaryota > Viridiplantae > Streptophyta > Magnoliopsida > Santalales > Viscaceae > Viscum > Viscum album. Next base: position 325,570,505 of record OY728126.1, on the reverse strand, counting down.
TATTTTATTATAAATATTATAATTTATTTAGTATTCTGGAACCAGTATATATACATGATATTAATTAATAAGACAGAACTAGTTCGTGATGATCGAAAAACCACCAAAATGATCTAAATGATTGTTATTAAAGTTCTATCTAATGAATCATCGTCATATTTGGAAAAATATTAATATATAATACCATTAAATATTATGTATGTTCATTAATAACATATAATTTCAATTATTTAGAATTATTTCTATTTTACACGATCTTCCATATACATGTAAAAGTAAACCAATCATGAAAACCAAGGGAAAGAACACTCCCGAACGACAAAATTGAATCTCATAACTCATAAAAAATGTCATAAATGAACTTAATAAAATTATACTAAATCAATTATATGTTTAATAGGTGATAAATTAATTTATTAATGAATCTAATTTCATTATCCATGATATTAAGTACAAGTGCATAAAACTTTCAGACATAAGGTAAGGGTTTCTTCCCAAACCTCCATTTTCATTCGGGTTATACTTTCTCCTTATTTACACTAATGTAATTCATCATTATTTTTATATAATTATTCTAAATTCCATTTATATATTCCAAACTCATGTATACAAATCATTTCATCTTTATTTTATGGGAAAATACATGTTTTATAGGGTTCTCTTCTCAATTTTTCCCGACACGCAAGCCCGATTAAAGGGAACTTCTCGATTTCTTACCCATTTTCGAGTACCATCCATAATATGTTATAAAACACCATTATTTTTCTAAAATCACTAATTTTTTCATGAAAAACCTATATTTTTTCATTTAAAATAATTATGACAAATACAAATGATTTTTCCAACATAAATCTTTTTTGCAAAGTAAAAAAGGGTATTTCTCAAGAATGCCTCGATGATTTTATTAGAGTATTGTAATCTATTTCAACACCTCTGTTGAATATTATGATTTTGAGATTGACCTATTATGATTATCATCTACCATATTTTATTAAATGGTTTTTGATCAGTTTGATTACGGGTGTGTTATCTTACCATTCACCATACTACTTTGAATGGTTAGTGATTATGTTTACAGATTGAAGAATGTTATTTACATTTCATATGTATATATTGTTTATATTTAACCCCATTCATATGAGAAATGCATTGGACATAGTAAGTGATGGGTCGGGGCCACTATAGCCCCTCGATACATTGGTAGGTCTCATGAGACAAAACAGAAATGGATTTGGTCAAGGCCTTAACTATTTATTTTCAGATGTCTTGGTCGAGGCCTTGACAGTATGTTTATAATGTACAACATTATGCATTCCCTAATTATAATATTAGTAATTGATAATCCATATGATTATTTGACTAGTAGAATATTCATGTTTAAGATTCATTCTCATGTAATTATTTATATGTAATTATTTATTCATCTTTTATTCTTGTCATATTATGCCCAAGATTATGTTCTAATGGAATGTGTTTTTTTCATTAACCATGTCTTATTGTTTATATTATCTTCCACTGTATTAATTACCCTTACTGAGCATCTGAGATCACCCCTTTCTTATGTTTTATTTTCCCCCAAGATGTGAAAATGAATATTATGAATGACTTGTAGGAATAATCTAGTAGTTATGGATGTTTCCAATGGAATTGATATATTGTTTTTCCTTCTATATTGTAATGTAAAACTTATGTTTGTATCTGGTTTTCCAAAACTACTAAACTATTCAGTCCTTTAGGATTCGACTTCCTTGTTTATTATACCAATTTAATAAAGTAAGGCACCTGCTCTAGGAAATTGGGTTTGGGGTCTTTACAGTCTTCTTTATTTTCCACGCTTGTAATCATATAAGATGATCCATCAAATACACTAGTGTTATCCCGGTCACTAGTTACATTCAATTTTTCCCTGTGTTTAGTCCAACATTTATAACTTAAATCTATTTCCTAACATATAAAGTGGTCTTATAACTCCTCTGGACTAATAAGTCTTGAATAATAATATCATAAACATAGACAAAGGATTTGAAAAGGGTAATATGCATGATCTTGTGAAAATTTGATGAACTCTTTCACCCCATATTCATACTCTTTTTTCATGAGATTGGAATCCATCCATTTTCAATTCATATCCTTTCTATTTGATTTGGTAATATTAATATTTAACAGAATAAATAATTATAAAAAATGGTTCTTTCAAATAAGGGGAACCCAACATTTGAAAAGAAAAAGGAATTTGGTCTTAAGATTGAATTTCAGTGACTAAAGTGAAAATCTAATTCAAGTGGGTGATGCGGGAAATTTATTCAGCTTATGTCTTATCATAGGAATACAATTATGGAATAGGTATCTTGGTATATGGGTTCGTTATAAAAAAATGGTATTTGTTATTCCTAACAGTAGTGAAATTATCAATGTTGTATCTTTACCACTATAAATTTGTTTTTTTTGTAAAAAATGGTTATCACTTTCAATGATAAGTATTTTTCATTTATATATTATCCAATAATTAGAGTTAATTATATCAATGTTGTCTAACATTTCATAATTCAAATCAATAATATTTTTATTGAGTTCTACCCCATAAGGTTCATCAACGGCCTTTAAAAAATTATTTAGCAAAGAATAAATTTGTTTTTTTTAATAAAAAAATAATAATAAATTTCTAATAGGTTATAATTATTGTTAACTAATGTTATATTAATTAGTAATCAGTTTAATAAATAAGAAATTACTAATTAAGCCTAATTATTAATAATTACAATAGTTATAATAATTTTTAATTATCTTAATAATTATTATTAATTACTAGTTAATAATATTTTAAATAAAAAACTATTAATAAATAGTAATTATTTATATTTTAATAAATTATCTAATAATAAATATTGATTATTGTTAGTAAATAAGTAATAATTATTGTTAATTACAACTTATTATTCATGTTTATTTTTTTTAAAGGTTGGGGCCGAATATTCATGTTTATTAATTAAATATTAGTTAATTAATAAAGATTAAAACTAATTAGTAATAATTATAAAAAGTGATATTAAATATTAATTAATCCATAATAATTTTTAAATTACTAATTAATACTACTTATTAATTAAATATAAATTATTAATCACATTTGTTAATTATTTAGTAATTAACTAACAAGCATTAATAATAACTTGTAGTTATCAACTACTAACTAATATTTTTTTGAAAATGTAAGAGAAAATCCCCTTTATTAGAAAACAAGAAAATAAAAAATTCATAAGATAGGGTCAAACATGAAAGTACTGCCCTCATCAATGAATAGTCACAAACCCAATTTTCCTCTAATTTTGATATCTAACTTACGTTCTTTATCATGTATGGCATTCCAATCAACTCGTCTGCATTTATGCCCGTACTCATAGCTTTTGGGATATTGGCCTCTCCATGTTTTCACTTATTGCAAGAGGCTTTCTATGTCACTACTATCTATGTCATAACCAATATCAAATTGGGCTTTTATCTTCTCAGGTAGGGTGTCTTCAGTTTCACCCATTATGGGTGTCTTCACATCTCCTGTTTCTGGTGGTCAAAATTGAAAATGTTCTTTCTGATACTAACCTAAATCCTCATTGTGTGTTTCAAGAACTCCAAATAGGTTTGACATTTTAACCAACACGTCATTTTGGATAGCCCAATTATTGTCCAAAATCAGGACGTGTACCTGAATCATTTGTTCTTGTTGATTCATCTTGTAAAAGCTCACAGAGAGATCTAGCCTACTAACTAATATTAAATATTAATTAATCCATAATAATTATTAAATTACTAAGACTAATTATGAGTTTTGTTACAAATTATTGTCTGTATTTACTAATTAATTATAACTTAATTAATAAATATATTTATTATAATTTTATAATTATTTAAATATGTATTTAATTATTTATAATTATAATTATAAATATATTTATATAATTTTATATATACATATAATTTTATATATTTATTAATATATGAGTATATTTTATTATAAATATAATAAATATATTTATTATAATTTTATAATTATTTAAATATGTATTTATTTATTTATAATTTCAATTTTAAATAAATATATTTATAAATATTTGTATATAATTATAATTATGTTCATATAATTATATATATTTACATAATTATATATACTTATATACTTATATATATTTATTAACATATAAATAAATAAATATATAATTATAAATATAATAAATATATTTATTATAATTTTATTGTTAATTAAATATATATTTATTTATTTATAATTATATAAATACTTTTTTAAAAACATTATATATATATCTGAATTGTTGATATGTACAAAATTATCAAATTTCAGTTATCAAATTGCAATTACTATAGACAAAAAATCTCAAATTTCATGGACAAATCTCAAAATTCAATTGAAGGAAGCAAAGCAATGGTGAATCCGCAATTGAGATAATCTTTGATAATTAAAGAAAACAATTAATAAAAACAAAATAAATATTAAAAGATTAATTATCAAAAAAATGAACTCTAACTACAATTTGGGCGGTGGTCGACGGCAAAGGAGGGGAGGCGGGGGCGGACGACAGCAAGGAAGGACGACGAGCGGGGGACAACGGGAAGGGAGGGGTGGGCAGCAAGGTGGAGGGTCTCAGTAAGAGGGGAGGTAGGCTGAGAATGGTGGCAAGGCAAGGAGGGGGCGATGGGTGGTGGCAAGAGAGGAGGAAAATGGACGATGGACGTCGGCCGAGGCCGAAATGCCAGACGACGCACCGCCGAGGTCGAACCGTCGGATGTCACGCTTGCCGAAGTCGAACCACCAGATGCCATGTCATCATCAAACTACCAGAAAGGGTACAAATCAGATGAAGGAAAAAAATCATAGCAGTATTATAGATCCACTGAAACACAAAATAAATCGGAACATATTCTTTAGATTTGGAGACGATTTCTTCATCGAGAGCGGCAACGACGGCAAGATCCACCAATATTGGCAGTAGTGGTAGTAGGGTTCTATGAGAAGTTAGAGAGACACGAGACAAGAAGACTCGGTTAAGATTCTTTTATGGGAACCAGTATCACTTTTAAAAGCACTTCCAAAAAAGCACTAATAAAGTGTCGTTTTATTAGCACTAAAAAAGAAAGCGCTGATAAAACCACCCTTTATCAGCGCTAAAATTCTAGCGCACATAAAGATAATTTTTTTTAGTGTTGATAAAGATCTAATATAAATGTTATATTAATCTATTTAAATATATTTATAATAATTTTATAATTATATATTAGGTACTTGGTGGTACAATTACATTGAAACACACACACCACACACATACAGGCCGGAAAGGCAAGCCATAGCCCCCCTAGGGGATAACCTACTAATCAAGCTTTATTTATTTAGTACATGGCTCATAGGTGCAGTGAGCATGAAACCCATAAAATTATAAAAAACATATTTATTATTTAAATATATTTATTATAATTTTATAATTATTTAAATATGTATTTATTTATTTTTATTATAAAATTAAAATTATATATTTGAAAATATTTCTATAAAATTATAAATATATTTATATAATTATATATACTTATATAATTATACCTCATGATTCGCACCACTTTGATATATTAATATAATTATAAATATAATAACAATATCTATTATTTAAATATATTTATTATAATTTTATAATTATTTAAATATTTATTTATTTATTTATAGTTATAATTTTAAATAAATATATTTAAAAAGTATTTATATATAATTATAAATACATAATTATAAATATAATACATATATTTATTATAATTTTATAATTACATAAATATGTTTTTATTTATTTATAATTATAATTGTAAATATATATATTTATATATTTATATATATATACTAATATATAAATATATTTATTTATAAAATTATAATAAACATATTTATTATTTAAATATATATGTATTTTTTGTACTCAAGTGCAAAACAGATCTCCTTATTCTTCAATGGCACCCGACTTCAACTCTTTATAATAAGGGGTTTGGCCCTGAACTTTTTTGGTATATATATATATATATATATATATATTGTAATTATAATTATAAATAAATATATTTAAAATGTATTTATATATAATTATAAATGTATTTTTATATTTTTATATTTTTATATTTTTATATTTTTATATAATTATATATATATATATATTTATTAATATACAAATATATATATATATATTTATAAAATTATAATAAACATATTTATTATTTAAATATATTTATTATTTATATTTAATCATTGTAATTTTATAATTATTTAAATATATATGTATTTATATATAATTATAATTATAAATAAATATAGTTATAGATATTTTCATCTAATTATTTAAATATATTTATATAATTATATATATATATATATATTAATATATAAATATATATTTTTATTTATAAAATTGTAATAAGCATGTTTATTATTTAAATATATTTATTATAAATTTATAATTATTTAAATATATATTTATTTATTTCCATTATAATTATAAAAAAATATTTTTCAAAATATTTATATATAATTATATATATATTTATATAATTATATATATTTATATAATTATACCTCATGGTCTACATCGCTTTGTTATATTTATATAAGTATGTATATTTATATCAATATATAAAAATATATAATTATAAATATAATAACTATGTTTATTATTTAAATATATTTATTATAATTTTATAATTTTATAATTTATTTTATAATTATAATTATAAATATATATATATATATTTAAAAATTATTTATATATAATTATAAATATATAATCATAAAAATGATACATATATTTATTATTTAAATATATTTATTATAATTTTATAATTATTTAAATATGTATTTATTTATTATAATTATAATTATAAATAAAAAAATTAAAAAGTATTTATATGTAATTATAAATATATTTATATATTTATATTTATATAAATATAATAAATATATTTATTATTTAAATAAACTATTAAACATTTTGACTTATATAAATTTGATATTTTTTATATATAAAATTGTGAAAATAAGATTCATTTTTTATTATAAGTTATATAATTCATATTTATATATTACTTTATATACTTATTGTAATATAAATCTTATTTAAAAGTATATAAATATAAATATATTGAAGTTATCAGGATGATGCGGGTCTAGGAGCTTCTTCGAGAAGGCGATCTTGGCGCCTAGGTTAAGTCTTCGACCATGGGTCTTCCACACTTTCTCGGTTTATCTCTTCGTCAGGAGAATCCTTCCCATGATGCTTCCTCAGTCTCAAGGTCATATCTGAGGTCTTCAGTCATCTCCCCATTCCCATATGGAAGATCAGGTGTGGATGTAGATCTAAAATCAGATGTCATTAATAATTATTTGGTGTCTTATAAGAACTCTTTCATGGGAAGAATCCTAAGGAAGGGATCTTCAACGCATGTGATAGCGAATTCGGAGGCTTTTGCAGAAAGACTGGTCATGGGGAAAAATTCCCTAATTATACGGCTTGTCCTCCCTAAAGGAGAAAAACCATGAAATCTTGATGATCTGGTGTGTAGAGTTTCTTTTATATGGGGTTTCTCTGGTTGAAAGTGTGTTTCCTTCGGTCGTGGCTTCTTCTATTGCATCTTTGTTTTGGATGAATCCAAGTCTCAAACTTGGAGTTCTGGTTCTCTTTTCTTAGAGAGACACGAGACAAGAAGACTCGGTTAAGATTTTTTTATGGGAACCAGTATCACTTTTAAAAGCACTTCCAAAAAAGCACTAATAAAGCGTCGTTTTATTAGTGCTAAAAAAGAAAGCGCTGATAAAACCACCCTTTATCAGCGCTAAAATTCTAGCGCACATAAAGATAATTTTTTTAGTGTTGATAAAGATCTAATCTTAATGTTATATTAATCTATTTAAATATATTTATAATAATTTTATAATTATATATTAGGTACATGGTGGTACAATTACATTGAAACACACACACCACACACATACAGGCCAGAAAGGCAAGCCATAGCCCCCCTAGGGGATAACCTACTAATCAAAGAATTCATGGAATCCGCCAAGATTCATCACTCTCGTGGGCCTTCCAAAACTTGGAAAGATCTTGTAGAGGAGGTTGAGACTTTTGTAGAGCAGGAACGTACCAAAAACTTGGATCAATCTCAGTATTTTGAGTCTTGACCTGATGCAGATGTGAAGAAACATCATTCCTTTAAAGATGAACTCATTCATGGATTGGGGAAGGAAGAACAATCTATTGCAACCAGTAGTGGCTCTATGTTTGTGCTATCCAATTGTCAGGTTAAGGAAGCTTACAGTTCAGCCACACCCTCTAAGATGGGTGTTTCTGATGTGAATTTTGCTGGCAGTCCTACTGGTCATGATTTTCTTTCAAAGGCTTATTTGGTCACACAAGGTGGGGCAGTTGATGTTGGAGACTCACTCAGCAAGGATGAGGCCCTCGGTACAATTTTGGGAACCTCTATCTCTTTTGACATGTTAAAATTCATTCTGTTGCTCAACATGGTTGAGAATCAAATAACCCTGAGAATGACTTGTATTGAGAATTTAGAGGCTATGCTTCTTACTAGCACCTATGAAGAGACAGTTGGTCAAGAATATCTTAATAGAACTTTTAACAGTGGGGAATCAAACAATATCTATTTTAAAGGTCAGATTGTTGAGCATACAATAGATCAACATACTGGAAGTAATTCAGTCAACAGAGAAAATCCTCCCAAGGAAAAGTCCACAGTGCATGCTAATATAAAATCTGTCTAGAATCCTATTGATGTTGCTTCAGCGGAAGATTCTCTGGACCTCTCTGAGACTCCACTATAGGAATCCATGCAAGTTGTTGATGCCTTAGCTTGTGATCAAGTGGTGATGGTTAACCAAGCTGACCAGTTACCCAATTGTGTTAATTTAAGTAAAATATAGGTATTTACTTCTAATAATTTTAAATTACTAGACTCACCAAGGATTCTAGATGGACTTTATAGAAAGTAATCCTGGTCTAAAGATGCTCAGGTTCACATTGTGAAGGGTATAAGAAATGGTGAAGTGAAGCATGAAGAAAAATATGGAAGCGACTCAGATAACGAAGGCCTCAAGCATGCAGCGGAAGCCCCAAAAATGGGTTTTTAAAATTTTTCCACTAATGATCGACATGAACTCATCATCGTCGGTGAAATGTTTCCTGATTACCACCCGAGGATCTCGTGTGAGGAATTTTAAGCACAAAAATAAAAACCATAAATACCTGGTTAGATCTGAAGATGCATTCGATGTGTGCTCATAATTCACAATCACTGCTCAAAATATCCAAAGTATAATTCCTCTAGATCATCCACACGCACTTCATAAATTTTTGAGAGCGATGATCATTGAAATTTGGGTGATATCATAGAATTTTGACGACACCTTCGATGCCCTGATGATCACTACATTGCCTTGATTGTGATGCATGGGAGTGTGCTCAATCCGGAGACTTGGATCCATAGCCTCTCTCTCTAGGATACAGGAGAGAGGATAAGATAGAGAGAGAGTGGGAGTAAATAGTCATTATTGAACTCCACTCTTTTTCTATATATAGTGAAATAATAGATATTTGGAATAAACTCCTAATACCTGAATATTTATTTCTCACTAAATAAATAGTATATTATGACTACTATACTAATTCATAAAAACCATTTATATTATTATTAAATTCTTGTAATATAATAAATATATTATGTGATAATATCCAATTCATTAACTTGACTCTTTGTTCCCACAAATATTAAATGAACCTTGAATATTTTAAACTAATATTCATTCAAATAATATTTTTCATATATTTACTTAAAAACTTGTGAATAGATTTAATAAATAATTTCAATTCCAATTAATCTTAACTTAAATAATATTAATTTATTTATTTCTTTGGTGATCGTATATCCTTGGAAAAAACCTAAACCCCAGTAGAGGGTCCCACCATGTCTAATATACCTATTAAACTGAATAGGGCATATTCTTGAATATGCTATTGTGTGTGACCCTTTAGGCCCTTATCTCAATATCAATGAATACTATTCAAAGACCAATAACGGGATCTAGCAACCCATCATAGCCCATAAAGAGATAAAGATAGTTATAATAGTGATAACTAGCCTATGAACACACATTGTGTAATATAATCTCTTTCACTTTAAATATATAATAAAGCAGGATACATACCCATGACATCACCCTTTTCTTGATTTATTTTTTGTTGATTTAACTGGATGAATTTACCCTCGATTATCATTTTCATGGTCATATGAACGTACTACCATCCTAGTCAACATGGCCTGATATATTTTGTTTCCTTAACCTGGGATGACAAATCTTTTCTTGACCATTAAACCAATGTCATACCACTAATGATGCACCCAACACAAGATACCTTTCCATGATTTCATTATCATGGTTTTTTCCTTGCATCAAATTACATGATCAAATGGCACACATTGGTAGTGATCTCAAGTCAGGAGACCAATACATATGTTCATAGATAGGAACATCCAATGAAACCCAAAAAATGCGGTGTTCCTATTGGATGGTCTATCCTCATGATCTCACTACTAGAGATCACCAAGTGAAAACTTCATGAGAAAAATTATTAATAAATATGATCCCCTAACACCAGATAGTCAAACATCTACTGTGTCCAGTCAGTACGATATATCTAGACCATAGAACATATATTTTAGATTGATGTCATAGTATCTCAAGGTTCTCATTATATCCTGGGATCTACTATAACCTTTTTTATGACAATTAGTCTATAAAAATTACCATTAAATAGTTGATGAAAAAATGTCTACTATATAATGGTAAGTTTACATCATGTATATATAACTGTACACATGATATAATAATTAAAATTACTGTTTGAGTTAGGTCTAGGGAACCCACTATTACAACACTCCCACTTGCACTGGATATAACTTTATAACCAACCTTTTTATCTCTCACATTATCAAAATCATGTTTATACTGAGTCACGACTTTAGTTGTTGGGTCTTCCACATTTCCATCGCATGGCTATTCTGCTATATACGACCTCACCTCCTTGAGTAAAACTTATCAAGAGATGGTATTCCTGAGTATATCCCTTTTTTCTACTATCATAACTTTACATCTTGGCTATTAATAATATCATAATTTATATTATGATAATACTTTACTTACTAGGTGTCATTCCAAGAATTGGAATAAATCGTTGTGTTTAACTACTTCTTAGCTACCTTAGAATCTACAACATACTCAGTATTTGTAGGTATGGATACCACTAGCTTATATGATCTCTACTCACTCATCATCTTATCCTAGCTATGATACTAGATCACATTGATATAAGGAAGAATATTTTGTATCCCTAAAAAAATAGTATCATTTCTTCTCCACTTACCAGGTACATATCTTTTGTACTTTTTGAAGTACAATCAGATAGTTCTAACTACTTCACTTATAGTGATCCTAGATATAATCTATATCTTCCTACTATAAATTATATCATTGAAATATAAATTTTTGTACATATCATGAAATATGTGATTGATCCATCACTGAAGTGTATGGTACTCAACTCACCATGTTAATCTACTCACATGTACTAGACATGTCTACCTAGAGAGATATGTGTCATGTGACATCAGAAAAAATTATTCTCTTGAATTGTTCCAACTTTTATTTTTCAATACCATGTCGCTATATGTATGATTGACTAGTTCCAAGCAACCATTAGATCTAAATCTGTAGATTTTGTTCCCTATAACTTAGGTTGTTACTTTAAGTAAATCGCTGGAGAGTATATTCTTTCATTTTGTTCTTATCTAACTTGAAGACCTATATATATTTTCCATATGTTACCAAACATATTTTTAACTTGGAAGACAATGGATCTCCCACTAACCTCTGGTTGACACATGGAAAACATTCATTCTAAATGAATATTCTATGATCATGTTACTTACATCAATCCTAAACTAGATTTCAGTAACTTGAAACCTTTCTTAGCATTTTGTGACATGACTATCCCTTTCAAGTTGCATTGTATAGATGCCTTCCATGATTGGTGGTCATGACATCCAATGCTTAATAAAATGATCATAGAAATTATCTATGACAAGTAAAATTATAATGGATTTAGAAAGAACGACTTGGTATAACCAATCAAGCATTATTGGTATTGCACTTGTACCATCCATGTATCATCTCACTTGAATACCAGCCACAATATTCTGAATTATAAGCCTCTTTTCACTTTGATACATGGAATCCACTACTAAATTTTAATTGACCTTTTCAATCTTATCTGATTTCCATATACTTCCTACTTCTAGGAATTATTATTCACAATGAATAATGTATCACCACTTGCGGTGAATACATAACCATTACTATGGTTTTAACCTTCCTACATAGTATTTGTCTTTGGAACACTCCTATTCTACATGAAATTTTGGAACTAGTTCCTATGCTAACTACATGTTCATCTTTGGAATTGACTAAACCCAAGTCAATCTAGATCCCACTATCTCTAATAGAGATGTGCACCCTTATATAGAAATGTAGTCCATCACTTTACTACCACTTCTATATCTTGGTTATTTATGTAATATCTTAAGCAACCTTTGGGATAATTACTTTATATTCACTTTGTGTTTTACTTGATGCAATTTTATTTATATCCTTAAAAACTCTTTGCATCTAAGCACATGTTTTAGGATATAATGGATTTCCATCATAATAAAATTATTATGATATCCATTAGTCATTATAGTTTGCATATGGTTATGGGATATTTTCATTATTTTCAAATCAAATCATGAAATATAATGGAATTTTCTGTAAGATGCAACATTTATGTTACTTACATTATAACTATTATGTATAAAGTGTGCATTTAGGAATTAATTTTTGCTATATTTTGTTGATCTATGTTGACATGTAAGGCTTCTTCATTGATCCTCCTTATTAACATCAATGTCATGATGTAGATAAGGTAATGTGCATTTATGAATTTCTCCACGCTACATTATATTGATCGATGAATGCTTGGTCAAGATATTGATTGGAATGATGGCCCGAAGCAACTCATATCTTCTAACCATGCATATATCATACATCACTTTACCATTCCTTAATAACATAAAGGAATCTAAAGAAGTCTGTTTACCACTAGATTTCCCTTGGAAGATTTCATTCTCACTTGTTGAACTAATTCTAAAATCCTTATGGAACTATTCGCACTTATTGAACGAATTCTAAAATCCTTATGGATTACCTTTATTTCTGAAGGTTTATTTGTCCAAAACTAAGTATATTAATTTGATAATACCTAAGTTTTTTAGCTTATCTGAGTCTAATATCATACTAGGAATATCTTGGACATCTACTTTTAGCTTTTCTTAACAAAGATTTATCTTTCCACAACTAGTTATATGATTCTTACAATTTATATTCATCAAGTATTTTTCATGACTAAAGTATCACTGAACTATTAATTGAGTATTAAACACCACAAAAAATTAATTCCTAAACCTAGAATAATGTATCCTTATGTCTAAAGGACACGTGAGATTAATGTTTTGATTATACTCAAAAAAATCTACAAGAATCATGCACTTGGAAATATAGAATCCATGTACTTCTTTCCACTAACTTATAAATCACCCTTTCTCATCCACTTAGAGAATAAACTTGACTTCTTATAACGTTTTAATACTTACATGGTTACTATATTTAAAAACACATATGTGAAAGGCATACTATATTTAATACCCAAGAGGTAATATTGAAACATGACTATTATGTGATGAATATACTTAGAGGATAAGTGATAACTTTATTCTTTAATTCAGTTTATTATAATTAAAATTTCATAGTTTAATTTCATGATATACAAAGAAAATAACCTCCTGCTAATTTCCAACCTCATTGCATTGAAGGATGTTGTGAATTTTCTTTTGGAATTACTTTCCATTGGTGTAATGACCCGAATTCTTTCATATAATTTTTTTTTAATTATATGGGAATATTACGAGTCTGCAAAAATTGACGGTGCATGATTCTGAGGCCCGATGTGCCTGGAATAAATTTCTAAACTTTTTTTCGGGAACGTTCAGTAAACGTGCGAGTAGGTTTTTTTAACTTTTGAATCGGTGCTCAGAATTGAAATCTGAGGGCACCGCTGAACTTGCAGCGTCGATATTCGCTTTAAGGAGACCTTCACCTCGGCTGTAGTAGGTTGAGGGTGGAAATTATTTTTTGGACTTTTCATGGGAGAAAATAAAATAAACATGCTTATTTTATTTTTTTAAAAACTTAAACCTCCCATTTGAAACATGAAGTTGGGGACCACACGAGGGTGGTCAGGCATTTAATGTTGGGCATTAAATGCTTGGTTACACAAAATGGGTAACCACATTCCACCATAATTAATAGGATTTATTAATTTGAAATTAATGAATCAACTTTAAACTCTTGACTTTCTCCAAATTAAATGTGCCAAATTAATTTAATTAATGTACAAACTTTAATTAAATTATTGCTTAAACTTATTTATTTTGGAACCACACCTCTCACGGAAGAATCTTTGGCAAAAGAGGAGAGCTTTGGAGAGTTGGAAAGAACTTTATCCAACAAAGGAGACCCTCCAATGAAGAATGACCTCCGGAATCGAAGAACGAGGAATGACCTTAGAGCGTCTTGTGGGGGTGACAAACGCCGAAGTCAGTCTTCAATGACTTTGTCTTCTTCCTCATGCTAGCTCCATTGGAAAATTGAGGCAGGGGTTTTATTCTTATATGATTGAATTTATTTATCTATTCTTCATATTCTGGTTTCACAACGACAATGGCCAAACTAAAATGGCCATCATCTCGCACTTAAACCTTGCCCCTTTCTCCTTTTGTTCTTCGTGCATTCTTTGTGTGTTCATCAACGCAAAATATTTATTGATGCTGGAAACACCAAGATTTGCTGACCATGACTTATAGACATGGATACCTCGACTCAAGGATCGTGAATATGTGATCGTTTTATTTTTCGGGCTTGGAACGAAGCCGCAATGGCTCTTGGAAGAAGGTGACGGCCGACACCCGACCGACCGCAAGGAAGGAAGGGCAGCGTGTGTCCACGCTGCCGGTTAATGAGTAAGCCACGGCCCGTCGATCGTGGCAGGTAAGGGTGGCAACCAGCATCCGGCCGACCGCATGACGGAGTGGCGGCGCGCGTCCGTGCCACCGGAGGGGCAGGAGGCTGCGACTGCTTGGCCGCGGTGGACGCCGAAGAGTGTCTAGTTGTGTCAGCTGGGGAGGAGCAGTGGTGCGCGACTACACCGTTGGGAGAAGGACTGGCCAGAACACCGGTCAGCCGTTGCGGTTCGGCGAGACCCGCTCGGGTCCCACGGTGACTTGGCAGCGCCTAAAGGTGCTTCCCCTTTGCAGTTCCGAACGAAAGGGGTTCCAGTCCCCCTTCGGTGCTACCTCAGGTAGACCGTGCCATCGGGCCGCGCCATAGGGTTGCACCAGTGGGTCGTGCCCACCGGGCCCCGCCAACGGGCCGTGCCACCGGGTTGTACCATCGGGTTGCGCCCGCCAAGGCCCAGGCCATCCGGGCCAGACTCCTGTCGAGCCGGGTCGACCCAAACTGGGTCGGGTCAGCCCAAGCCAAGACGGGGCAGGTCATTCCGACCGGATCGGACCAAACCCGGGCCCATATGGACCCAATTATGCCTTTGTGGCCATAACTTGTGAATCGGGTGACCGTTTGACGAACCGTCTATGGAACTGGAATCATTAGATCGATATGGACCTTTTGGTATACTCCACTTGAGTTTTGTATAAGACTGGAGTATGGCCGGGTTGGTCGGACCCCGAATCTAATCGGGCCCTCAGAGCGAAAACACTAATAACTTACAGACCGAGCGTTTGATTGACGCATCGTCTGTTGTGTTGGGTCCCTTATGATGCGAAGAAACTTTGGGATACTTCTTCATGGGACTTTGGGGTGTTTGAGGTGTGACCAATGGCTTGGGGAGTGGTTCTTCCAAGCATGCTACGTACGGAACCTTGCGACTAGCTGAGACTTGACGACTACTGACCATTTCGACTCAGAGTGACTCGACAGGCCCAGTGGGGAGCACCTCTGTGTGACACATCAGACCCACAGTGTGGAGTGCCTCTGTGTGATGCGGCAGACCTATAATACTTGATAGGAGGAGTACCTCAGCAAACCACAAGGGGGTGCGCCTCTGTGTGACGCGGCAGACCCACGATGGGGAGCGCCTATGTGTGACACGACAGACCCACAGTACTCGACAAGAGGAGTACCTTAGCAGTCCAAGGTTAGTGGGAAGCACCTCTGTGTGACATGGTCGGCCCACTGTACTCCATAGAGAAGGATTTCTCCAGCATCCGAGGTGTTCTACGTTGTGACTAGGGATGTTACTTGTTATTATCCCTAGAGAATCATGAGGCTGGCTATCAGATTTCATAGCGATTCTATGTGGGTCAGTATCATAATCATGTTTCTCATAGTTGTATACCTGGTTTGAGCTAAGTCTTTATCTTCATGGTGATACTTATGTGGTATTCTTCCCTCCCGTGTGAGGTGGGTATATTCTGATAACTTAGTTATATGTATGGGCATATACCTGATTAGGGTTGACTCTTGTTTCTATGTTTTTTTGTTTATCCTTTGTGGATTTGAGAGACCTTCAGAGGTCTCAGGGTCCCTACTGAGTATTGTTATACTCACCCCTGCACGGGCTATGCCTACACCTTGTTGTGTCTGGTGTAAATGACAGACAACGCTGACTGAGGACGAGGGTACCTGGACTGAAGACTACTCAAAGGTGGACCTTTGACGAGGTGATCCACAGAGACGATTGTTCGAGAGATGTACCTACCCTTCAGGTAGGATCCTTGGTGGGTGTTTACAGGATTTGTACTCAGTTTTACTTGTACTTTCCAGTTTTTCTTGTACTTTCTAGTTGGGCTTGTATTCTGTCCCCTTTACTTTCTGTTCACACCTTTTTTACTATATAGTTTACTTTGTGCTTGTATCTGGCTATGTGCTTGGTTTGTGAGAGTTTACAGTTTATAAAGGAAACACCTTCTCGTTTTAGGGAATATTCCTTTCGGTGCTTGTCTCCATCCCCTAGCCCATGGAAGGTGGACTTAGGGTAGTCACGGCACGGGCCCCGGGGGACGAGTCATGAAAAATTTGTATCAGAGGAGTTCGATTCTACTGAAGAACTAGGACTCTGATCTTTTCTGTGTGGAGTAATAGTGTTAAGTGTTTTGAGTGTGTTTTTCAGTTTGGGGAGTCCAGTGTTGGTGAAACGGTTGATGTATCCATACACTAGGACCCTGACCTCTGATTTCTGACTCAGTGCATGAAAACACTGATTGCATATGTGTTTTTCAAAAGTTTTCTTTGTGATCTTTTTGAGTCAGCTCACCAGGTATAAACTTAATGACCATGGTGCACCTCTTTCTTTTCAGGATGTCTTCATGTAGACAATCGGTCAGGATTCAAGTTAGATTATGTGATGACATCCTACCGAGTGACAAGGCTTCGGTGCAGGGCTCCCTTACGATAGTTGTACCAGCGAGTGGTGTACCAGCACCACCACCACCCGTTGGGGAGTTGATGCCCCTAGCCCCCGCAGTAGAGGGTGCACGCCTCTTGAGCACGTTGCACGAGTTCCAATGCCAGAGGCCACTAAGGTTCTGGGGCCAGACAGATCCAAAGGCGGCTGAGGATTAACTGGAGGCTATGGTTAGAGTTTTTTAATGGTAATGGCACTAGCTGATCTCAAGGTGATCATTGTTGCCACTCTTCTTCAGGCAGTAGTAGGAAGATGGTGGATCTTGATGCTCCAGGTTCACAATGAGGTGACTCTCATCTGGGCGGACTTCGAGAGACTTTTCAGGGCAGAGTTCATCCCAACGACCCTACGCTCAGTGCGTATATAGGAGCTTCTCCACTTGCAGTAGGGTAGCATGACGATGGCTCAGTATTCAGTGAGGTTCACCAACCTCTCATGCTACTCCACTGACATGGTGCGGTACCCTTTATTTAGGGCCTAAACCTTTGATTAGGGGCTTAGACGAGAGATTAGAGCTCCGATGGTTTCTCTCAACATCCCAACACAGGCGGGGGTGTTAGAGCGAGCACTCTTAGTGGAGATCTTTCTTGCTGAACAGTCACCAGTAGTGAGACCCACCACCGGACGACACGTAGCAGAGTCAACGGTAGCTAGCAGTAGACAGATGACGCAGAGGTCCAAGAGGACCAGACCTACAGGTGGAGGACCGTAGGATACAAGATCGGTGGTGCGAGGCTCTCGAGTCAGAGAAAGAAAGGTGTGGATCATGCAGTGCTACTCGTACAGTGGGTAGGGTCACATGGCTCGTGACTGCCCAACTGGCCATACAAATGACCAGCAGACGGTCAAAGGACCACCTGGGTAGAGGCAAAGATTCGATTGAGGAGGTCCACAGACATGAGGTGGATGTGGCAGAGGAGAAGTTCGTGCAGTAGGCAGTGGGCGTCGATTTGAGGTTCTACCACCACCACCACCAGGAGTTCCACCCCGACCACAGGGAGCAGGAGGATAGGAACGAGCTCAACTCCAGGCAGCTGAGGCCTATGACTATGGCGCTCCGGAGATGATACGAGGTACGATCTGTGTCTACTCCACCCTAGTTGCAGTACTTATAGTCACAGGTTCCAATCACTTTTTTATTTCCACAACCCTTTTTTTGAGCTCAAAGATTCCAGTGGAGTCATTAGCTCGATTCTTACGGCTAGAGACTCCTATGGGAGAAGATTCGATGATTACGCACTAGTATTGGCAGTGTGAGATTACTCTAGGAGGTGAGATATTTTGTTGGGATATTCTAGTAGCGACGTCGAGGCCTTACGAAGTTATCTTGGGTATGGACTGGTTATCCACAGTCCATGCTCAGATTGAATGTATTAGGTGCAAAGTGTGGTGTGTCTGCACGGCTGGGACCATGTTTTCTTTCACCATCGAGAAGGGAACCATTGTAGTGCAGGATGGACTTACCGGAGGAAGGTGCAGCCAATCACACATCAGTTGGATAGCCTTACCCTCAGAGTGGTTGATGTTGAGAGTTTGATCTATCCTGTAGTGGTGGCCCAGTACACTGATGTTTTTCCTGATTATGTTCTAGGTCTACCTCCTCGCAGAGAGGTGGACTTTTACATCTACTTGTACCCCAGGACATCACCGATATATACTCCAGCATATTAGATGGATCCCACGGAGCTTCGAGAGTTGTGGGTACAGCTAGAGGACTTGCAGATAAAGGGGTTCATTCGGCCCAATGTTTCTCCTTGGGAAACCCCAAATTTGTTCACCAAGAAGGCAGATGGGAGTTTGAGACTATGTGTGCACTATCGACGCCTGAACCAAGTGACCATGAAGAACAAGTACCCACTACTGAGGATTGACGATCTCTTTGATCAGCTAAAGGGAGCATGATGGTTTTCAAAGATAGACCTCAGATCAGCCTATCACCAGATCAGGGTACGAGACAAGGATGTGTAGAAGACAACCTTCATATGTTGGTATGGCCACTATGAGTTCTTAGTTATGCCATTCGGCATGACCAACGCCCCAACAGTGTTCATGGGACTCATGAACAGGATCTTCCAACCATACCTCGATTGTTTTGTGGTAGTCTTCATTGACGACATCCTAATATACTTAGCAATGGAGGAGGAGCATGCCTATCATCTGTAGATAGTTTTGGACACACTCTGAGAGTACCAGCTTTATGGTAATCTCTCGAAGTGCCAGTTCTGGATACGATAAGTCCACTTTCTGGGACACGTTATCTCATACGCTGGAGTTGCGGTGGATCCAGTGAAGATTGAGGTTGTGTTTGATTGGGAGCCACCCAGGAGTGTGATGGAGGTGCAGAGTTTCCTGGGTTTGGCCAGTTACTACCAGAGGTTTGTGCCTGGCTTTTCTAGAGTTGTGGCACTATTATAAACGTTGACAAATAAGAGGCAACCCTTTGTGTGGTCGGAGAGATTCCATCGGAGTTTCTATGAGCTGAGGCAGAGACTGACAAGTGCCCCCATCTTGAGGCTATCGGAGGAGGGCGTTGGGTATGTCGTCTACTGCGACGCATCAGGGACCAGACTTGGATGTGTCTAGATGCAGGAGAGAGCAGTGATTGCATATGGTTCTCAACATTTGAGAAATCATGATCAGAACTACACTACCCATGACCTAGAGATAGCAGTAGTGGTCTTTGCCTTGAAAATGTGGTGACATTACTTAATGGGTGAACATTTTGCAGTCTACTCTAATCACAAGAGTCTCAGGTATATCTTCTCTTAGAAGGAACTGAACCTGAGACAGTAATTATGTCTTGAGTTCCTCCAGGACTATGACCTCAAGATAGTCTATACTTCTAGGAAGGGTGTTTCCGATGCTTTCGTCGGGGCGCGCGCAACCGTCTGTGGGGAGGACGCGCTGCTTGTTACCCCGCATTCCCGTTTTCCAAAGGCAGGCGGCATCCGTTCCTTGTTCAGGGACATCTGCTCCTTGATTGAAACCAGGATGATGGGATGTCAGTTCTTCCTTCCGTGGATTCCTCCTCGAAGCTCGTCACCTAGTCCGGGTCTCCCTCATAGATTTAAGATGGGTTCGTGAAGCTCATTCCCAGTGCCATATCTACATGGACGCCAGTTAATTACGCTGCTTCCGTCAAGACGCTCCAAGGGGTATTGTCAGGGCAGCAACCTTCAGTGAGGATAATGGTCACGTTGGGACGTCGTTGGCATGTTTGTCTTTGGTCCCTCATCATAGGGCTTCTCGAGGGCACGGAAGTCCGAGGCATCCCACATCGAACGTGGGGAATTTGTGCCATCTGAGGTTTTCCTCAGCTTCCTATGTTTAACACGGGGTATGTCGCGAGTTTAACGTCTTGTGGAGACGGATTGGGTTGAAGGACCCCTAGGGGGAACACCGATGTTGGGGCCATCACGTGGGCGGCTTCCCATATATCATGGAGTGGGATGGGGTGGCATGATCTCACCGGGATGTGGCGGCCCGGGTAAGGATTAGGATGGATGGTGGAGTGAGACATGGGGGTTACATTCTGAGACAGCCCAAGAGACGGGATACAGTTTAACGTCATGCGGGATGGGATACAGTTTAACTTCATGAGGGATGGGATACAGTTTAACGTCATGCGGGACGAGATACAGTTTAACGTCATGCGGGATGCGATACAGTTTAACGTCATGCAGGACGAGATACAGTTTAATATCATGCGGGATGCGATACAGTTTAACGTCATGCGGGATGAGGGGTTTGGGTCTTATGCTCTGAGGCAGCCCAAGGTGGTCAGGGAACCGACATGGAGAGGTCAGGACGACCGGGTGGTGGGATTGAAACTCATGGAGGCTTCCTACGTACCGTGCGTTAGCACGGATCAAAGTCCACGTAGTTTGATGGGATGGGGATTACGCTCTGGGGTGGCCCATAAGAGGATGTCATGGTTGATTCGCACTCTAAGCCCACGTGAGTCATGCTCGGTGTGGGAAACAAGAAGCAGTGGGGACCAAACGATCACGTCGCGAAGGGTGCGTCCGTGAGAAGCGGAATGGGGCTTACGCGTTGAGCGTCCCAAAGAGGAAACAGGGGCTTACGCGTGGTTAGCAGCCCTTGGTGTCAGGGCTTACTCCAGGGTGGAGGCCTGTGGTGTGACAAAGCGCAGTGGGAAAAGGACTCCACTGGCCTTGGCAGGGGGGGAGTACAGAGATGCATGGGTGCAGTCATCCGTAAGAAAGGCTAGGGGCTTACGCTCTGAGGCAGCCCTTCCCCCGCGGACAAACATCACTCCGACAAGGAGGATCTCATTCCATGTGAGGAAGAGTCAATTCCCGTGGAGACGAGTGGGCGTAAAAAATGTCCAAGATGGGGGGACCTTGCGTGCGAAGCACGGGGTCGGACCACAGTTTAACGTCTTGTGTTAAGAATGAGGTGCTTAGCAGTTTAACGTCTTACAGCTTGGACAAGGTGGGTTTTCTCCACACCCCTAGGGCTTACATGCCCAACGCCCTCTACCCCTCATGGGAGGGAAGGCATCGGCAAGACCATGGTGAAGGGGGGCCACAGGGCAAACCACCGGGGGTTCCACGTTAGCGTGGCTATGTGAAGAAGCAATATCCGTTAGCGTGCTTATGCGGAGAAGTATAAGGCAAAGCAACGCAATGGGAAACACGGCCCAAGGGACCTTGACGTTACTTCGCACGAGCCTGGAAGGCCGTACGGGAAAACAGCGCATGGCGCGCGCACCCGGCAGGGGAGACATCAGGTGTCGGTGTAGGTGGAAGCCAAGGGGCGTCAAGGTGAGGGGTCCTGGGCTTTGCACGCAAAAGGGAAGGTTTGCGTGCAAAACACCGGGACGACGCACAATTGGAGCAAGAGAATTGTGCGCGAAGAGGGAATTACGCACAGGGTTTTGCGCACACGGAAGGGTATTGAGTGCACGAGACATGGATTGCGCACAAGGCTGGAACCCTGGGGAGAGGGAAAATTCACTGAAGCCGGTGGAGTTGCATGCAAAGGCGAACTCCGGGGCAAGGTTGCGCTAAATGAGGGATTACCTGGAAGTCATCTTGCACGCGGGGGAGCCAAATTGCGCGCACGAGAGTCGCTTCGGATTCCTCAACCCCCAAACTGTTCGGGGTCTCCTTCTATTTATAGGCGACCTTCGGCTCAGAATCCGGGCGGCGCGCGAAATTCTTCACGCTGAGCGCAGCCGGCGCGGAAAAAATCACCGCGCAGAACTGGGGCGCGCAAAGATTGCGCACCTCATCGGCTCAATTTTGCAAAACCTGGTGATTCTACACGCGTAGAACAATTTTTCGCGCGGATCCTCCTTTATTTCACGCACCACATTCCAGGCCTCCAGATCGGGCCTCTGATTCCGAATATGACTTCGTTTCGTCATTTCGAAACTTCCTCCGGGAGTTACGGTCCTTTTTTTTCGGATTCAAAAAATGCCCCCCCTTGGAATTGGATCGGCGAGAGGTCACAACAATCAGATTCCAAGGGAAACGCCGAAACACCGAAATGCTAAGTCCCCTGATCAAGTTGCGTGCAAAATTCTGATGGGGTGCGCAAAACCTACGGACGCACGCGGAATCCTCTTTCCGCGTGGCGCGGAACCCTGGCCTCGCCTATAAAAAGGGGTGTTGGGTCCCAAATCCGTACTTCCGTATTTTCCGCATGATAAGCTCATCGCTCTTGTGCGCGAAATCGATTCTGCGGCTGCGTGTAATAATGCTCTGGCAGCGCGGAATTCCATCCGAAATTCGTCCGTGATCTCACGCTTGTTCGGGCTCTTCCACGCTTCGCATGCCGATTGCGCACTCATCCCCAAAATTTCATGCAACTCATTCAGATTTCGCGCAAAACTCTCCGATTCCGCGCACTGCATCCTGATTTTGCCCAACTCCCGAAAGATTCGAGATGGCTACAAACCGAGTTGATGAGGGGGAAGCCGCTGCCCGTATGACAGAAATGGCGGCGAACGAGGAGGTTTATGGCGCCAAGGTGATTGTCTCCAACAATATGACCTTGTTCAATCTGCTGACTCCGGCCCATAAGACATATCCCTTATCAGACAACCTCCCACTCTGGAATTTGGGCATCCTGGAGGAGGTTCCCCTGCCGGGCTTCGAAGTGGACACGCCGCGGTCTTGGCTGACTCGGGAAGACGAACTTCCTCGCTACAACATCACCAACAACGGCCATACTGCCAAGGAAACTAGACATATGGACATATATGTCCTGAACCCGAGGACTAGGACCATTACTAGGGACGAGCCTGTGGTAGAGTATTCTCTGGCCCTCTATGCGAGCACGTTCCGTCAGAGCGTCATGGATGACACGAAGGGCTGGCTGAAGGATTGGGACCTGCTGTCTGGGGGCAACTTCACTAGCGAATGGGCCTGGGCGTTCTGGATTCGCCACACCTGTGACCAGTTCGGGGACGAACTGCGGTATATCGGCCTGTTCGAGGTGGTATGGACATCACAGTTCCACTTCCACTGCCAGCCTGAACTTAGACCGGAGCTATTCACCCGGTGGTCTCCTGACACCAACACGTTCCACCTTCATCATGGGGAATTCAGCATCAGTCTCTGGGATGTTCACTGCATCGGAGGTATCCCACTGGAGGGTTACCAATACGACGAGTTCGTTCCTCCAAAGAACACCTGGGGAGACAGGTCGCGGATGCCTATGCTGATGTGGCACCTATTGGAGATGGCCAAAGAGAGGTTGGGGATTAAGGACCTCCTGAAGGACGTTACCTTCAAGGGCTGGTTCAGCCTATTCCTTGAGAAGGATCCGGCCGTTAAGATGTCGGGACGGGGAAAACGGTGCCCAATCACGACTCATAGGAGCAAGGACGGGTCATACTGGAGGAACCTGGAGGCGGGGAAATACCAAGCATGGGGCTACCGCGTCATTGAGGCTCGGGATCCGAACGTCTGGTATGCTGGGTTCCTTGCCACCTTCCTGAGTGGGTGGATCCTGCTGGTGCGGGACGCGAGGATGGGAGTCTTTCCAGCAACTTTGGTGATGGTGGGCTCCATGGCTGCCAACAAACAGTTCAACTTGGGCATCCCCGTACTGGCCAAGCTGTATACCATCCTGGGGCTCATCTCGTGAGGGGGGTTGCCTCAGAGAGTATGTGGTCCCTTCTAGATCTTCCATGGCTGGGTGACGGCTCATCTCGGCGGATATACTTTCCCAAACGTCGTCCATCCTCCGGGCAATGGCCTGCGACCGTCCTTGCTAAACATCGCAGGGGTAGTGTCGTTGACACTCAATGAGGAGGGCGTAAGGATCCGCATTGGCAACCATGCCAACTTCAACTTCATCCTATTCCCCACCCCAGTCGGCTAGCTGGTGGACAACGGGCGAGGCTCTCTGGAACAGCAGGAATACTTCCAGAGCATTTGGGGCGGCATGCTCGTGGCTCAGATCGACGGGAAGGTGATCTGCAAGCCTTATGTGCCATCCCGATTTGTCAGGCAGTTCGGGTGCCTCCAACGAATGCTGAAGAAGGTATTCACGGTTGTCTGTCAGGAGAAGAATCCCTATGTCCTGTGCCAGATGTGGTTGATGTTTACCACCTTCAGTTCTGGTGATGTTGTTACTCTTCCTCCCACCGGGGTCGATGCCGGCCTAGCAACCGAATACGCCGAACACTGGACCATTGCGTACCCTGAGGGTCTATTACGCAAGCGCGTCCGGAAACTCGAGGTTACTCGTGTGGAAACCGAGCGATGAGAAAGAAGGCAGGGTGCCGTCGGAAGGGGAGGACCAAGGGCGCGTCAGGCAGCGAGGCCTGCGCAGGCCGGGACTTCGGCAGTGGGAACATCACATGGTGCTGCCACGTCCTCGTTACCCGCAGGGGGGTCACATGAGGTGGCTAGGGAACTTCCCGGAAAGCAGATAAGATATCTGCTTGAACCTTCCCAAGACGTAATTCTCTCGGCGTTGTGGTCGGCCTGGATGACATTGCAGCAATAGCTGAGCGTCGAAGCCATCTGGCAGAAGATAATGCAAAACAGGATCCAACTGCCAGAGGTCGGGCTCGTTCGAATTACCGACCGAGTAAACTTCCATCGGCGACATGCTTATCTGATGGCCATGGATGCATATGCACGCCAACGGGGGCGGCGTGCGGAGCCAACTTTCCTAGTGAAAGTGATTCTCGGCCAAGAGCATGATCCGGAAGTGATGCTGCCAGGAGAAGGTGACAGTGACGAGGATCTGGAGGGGGAGGAGGAAACCGGAGAGGATGAAGGCGAGGGAGAAGATGAAGAAGAGGAGCCCGAAGGTGAGGGGTCTCAAGGGGAGACCTACCAAGGGAGTCTCCGAGAGAGTGTCGAGATTGCCGAATCTGATCTCGACATAACCGAGATTCTCGAGGTTTGTCTCTGTATTCATTCATTTCCCTCATTCATCCATTCTCCTTTCCAACTTCTAACTCACTTCCCCATCCTATTCAGGAGTAGTTGAGCATTGGACGGGCGTCCCCACCAGAGGAGGGAGGAGAGGAACCAGTGGGACATGATGGGGATCTGACACCCATCATTGAATTAACAAGCGCGGAGGGGTCTCCCCTTACGGCGACTCCTGTAGCGGCCAAAACACTGGGGACCGATGCTCTGGATTCCTGTAAGTCTCACGCTTCACTCCTAGTTCTTGGGGGAAAACGATCCCGTCTGACCAGCGTATGCCTTGCATAGTGATTTCAACACTGGAGGCACATCAGGCTACGGAGCCCAGGCCGTCCACGAGTGGACCAGCGGCGGACATACCACCTCATTCGGAACATGCTCCCTGCACTGAGTCGGCCCCGACAATTGATGAACAGGGGGCAGCGGACATCAGTGGCGTTGTTCCTAAGACGAGGTCGGAAGCTGGTGGAGGCATCATTGCTGCTGGGGCGAGAGAAGAAGGTCGCCCGGACGTCGAGGATTATGTTCCTCATGAAGGCATCCCTGTGGCGGATCCTGCTGCCGATCTGCTGGCGGCCTTCCCCATACACCGACCCACTGACCCTGAGGAGATTGATGACTCAGACTCGGAGGCAGCCGAGGAGAGCCAGATGACACGGCGCAAAGGGTGGAAGTGTATCCAGCGCTTCCTCAGGCAGCCCCAGTCAGATTGGCTAAGGCGGATTGGATCACTTCAGACCTGGATGCGCTTTCTGTGCGCCGGAGGGGCTGACGCTCAGCGTCTTCATCTGACGGTCCGTGATTACATGGCTGAGAAGATACGCGAGAGCAGCCGGCGCACCGACATTGCCCAGTCCCGGGGAGGATTGGCGAGCGCTGCTGAGGGTGGAGCAGGAAGTTCGGCACCTCAAAGGGCAGGCATCAGATAAGGAGGCCTTCATCGCAACATGCTTTGAGCTCATGGAGCAACTGACGGCCTAGCTGGCTGATGCGCAGGAACAACTGGTGGAGGAAAGTCACCAGATGACCATACTTCAAACCGAGTGGGTGCAGGCACAAGATAGGGCTGGCGAGCTATGCTCTATGGTGTCTGATGAGGAGAGATTCTTCAAAGAGCGAGAAGCGGTCCTGGAGGCTACCAGCCAGAGGGTAGCAGCGCTGGAAAGATTGCTTCAGCATGCTGATCTCTAAGGGCTTGTTTTGGCCATCTCATGAACTTTCTGCTTGTACTGCTCATCGTCTCAATCCAATATATGGCCAAATCCATTCATTTGTACCCTTGGTTTAATGCGCTCAACCGTAGTTTCGAAACTAATAACAACTCATCCATAGGCTCCCGTGGGTCATGCCCAACGCAAGAAGCAGAAGATGCTCGTACCATCATTTCATTCAACTGTGGGGAATTGACCAAGCTTCAGGCATCCAAAATTGGGCCTGGACTTCTGAGGAGACCCCGGGCCGATTGATGTGTCGACTCCTCAATGTGCCCTAACACACAAGCGGGGCGATTCCGGGGGCATTGAAATCCATCCGAACATAGGGGTATGGAGAGGAAGGGTGAATCACGCTGCCCAAATTCGGAACCCAATGGGGCGCAACCATGGAGGATAACTGTCAACCATGGTGGAAACACAGCACCCATATCATGTTGTCCTGGAATGGGGACAATAAATGAGGGCTGACCGCTGACCATGTTCGCAACAAGGGGCCTGACTCAAATATCGTCGGTCAGTTTTCTGGAACGTTGTCCCAGGATAATAGGCGGACCATAGGTCTGTCATCCATACTGTTAGGGGGTCCCGTCAAACATGACCAGTCCTCCGGAACGTTGGCCCAGGACAGTAGGCGGACCATAGGTCGAACATCCATACTGTTAGGGGTTCTCGTCAAACATGAAAGGAAATGAGGATCCAAATAAGGGGGGATGCAAAGCGTGGAAGGTGGAGTGGTGGTTTGTTTGAATAGAGTCCAACACTCCCGAAATTGCGCCACCATGGCGAAGGCACATTAGGCGGACATACCGACTTGATCACGGGTCGTCCCAATTTCCAGGCAGGACCTCTTTGGCGAGAGAACTTCCGCTTCCCATTATTATCATGGGGCATCCCGAACGTGCTCGGGGTAGATGTCCTGATTACACCACTCCCCATGAAGTCGGGCTGAGGGGCCGACAATAAGGAAGGACGGGGTTCAGTAATATCTGGGGCTGGACCCAAGATGAAATGTTCGGGCGGTCCTACATATCTCATTAGGATGAGAATCAAGCCACACGTAGTTCTTGAAATACAGTTTAACGTCATGTTGGACGGAATACAGTTTAACATCATGCGGGACGAAATATATTTTAACGTCATGTAGGATGGAATACAGTTTAACGTCATGTTGGACAAAATATAGATCTTAGTTTTAGGTCTTAGAGCTCGGACCGAGTGGATCTTAGTTTTAGGTATTAGAACTCAGACCAAGAGGATCTTAGTTTTAGTTCTTAGAACTCAGACCACGAGGATCTTAGTTTTAGGTCTTAGAGCTTGGACCATGAGGATCTTAGTTTTAGGTCTTAGAGCTCGGACCGTGAGGATCTTAGTTTTAGGTCTTAGAGCTCAGACCGTGAGGATCTTAGTTTTAGGTCTTCGAGCTCGAATAGTGAGGATCTTAGTTTTAGGTCTTAGAGCTCAGACCATGAGGATCTTAGTTTTAGGTCTTAGATCTTGGATCATGAGGATCTTAGTTTTAGGTCTTAGAGCTCGGACCGTGAGGATCTTAGTTTTAGGTATTAGAGCTCAGACCGTGAGGATCTTAGTTTTAGGTCTTAGATCTCGGACCGTGAGAATCTTAGTTTTAGATCTTAGAGCTCAGACTGTGAGGATCTTAGTTTTAGGTCTTAGATCTCAGACCGAGAGTGGGAAAGGGGAGAAACGGACACATGGCAAGGCGGTTACAAAACCCGACGTGAATGAGGACCTAAGCCCTACTTACCATGTGCTCTCCGGGGAAATGCTCGAGTCGAGGGACCGAACACGAAGGTAGGCTGGCTGGGCCCGCGGGGAAGTGCCCCAGGCACTCCTACGTATCTCATAAGGATGAGAATCAAGCCATACGTAGTTCTGGAAGGTGACATGGTAAGATACCAGTGCCAAGGGAAAAGGGGAATGCGGGCGTGGCCCTTGCACTAAAAGAAGCGGAATTTGATAAATCTTGTTTGTCCATTAAGGTGAGTGGTTTTTTTTTTGTGAAGTGACAGGCCTAGAGTAATTGGTCGTGGTGTCACCACAAGAATCAATCTGTGATAGGCGTTGACAAATGGCATGGCACAAGACCAATACCCAACATGATTTCCTCTACAACGAGGTTATCACAATGCAGTGCTGAAAGCGCGGCCGATTGTCGCCTATCGACCTTTCAAGGTTCCGGTGCTCTGCTAATGTGTATAGCAGCACTCGGGTCGAATCCTCGGTGATGATACTTTGTAGTTGTCGTTTGTTTTTAGTTGATTGTATTTTGATTAGGGGGGTTTGTTTGCAGAGCTTAATTGAAATGATTTATGGATGATGTTTTATTTACCAAATTGATAAAGATTGGGGTGAGTTCATCATTAGGTTAGTTAAGCTTGTGATATCCTCGAGCTTTGCTTTATATTGCATTTAAATTAACACCCATGTCACAAGATGATGTTGATTAGAATTCTTAAGTGTTAAGGCTTTAAACCAAGACTTAACTTAACTTAAGGTTATAATCTCAATCAGATCTTATTTATGGTTGTGTATTTATGGTTCCAATAATCCATGGAAACCACATGTTAAACAAAACAAGTCATTAATCCATGACATGTTAAGTCCAACATACACAATGTTAATTCAAAGAATATTCATCGAGCAGAAGCTCTCAATCACTTAACATACCTAAATTATAACTCACCCCAATGAGAGATTTGCTCAGCCATTTGGGTGATTAATAATCTGGTAATATATGTTTATGGTGATGAATTATAAAGAGAAGAAAAAGAAAGGGACAAGATAAGAGTAGTGTGCCGAACACACACACGAAATAATTTAAGAATCAAAAATGGAATTTCGATTGAATGAGGAAGCTTAAGAAGGGAAGGGGATTGAACTGAATTTAAACTATTTTAAGAACATTAATATTAAAATACAGAAGGTGGAAGAGAATAAGAGATATTGAAGAAGTAACTTGCATTAAAACAGAATTACAAAGAAAGAGAATTACAAGATTACAAAAATGAAGAACACAAAAGTAAGTGAAAAGAAAGAGAGGAGGAAAGGTCTCTCAAGTGAAAACTTGAGTATGGCAGGTCCTCCCAAGCCTTTGGAAAAGCTTTGGTCGTGCCAATGTGATCTCCTCTCTTCTGAAATGCCAACCCCTCTCAAGGAGAGAAGGGGAGAGTATTTATAGCCCAAGGAGTGGACTGTTTGCATTCCCAATCTGTCCCTCCACTTGCTTCGCCAATTGAGCTATACAGACAGCCGAATCTTCAAATAAATCCTTCTTCAAAGTTGTAGAAAATAATGTTGGCCGACTACTCTCAAAATTTGGAGGCATTTGGACAATTGGAGCCAAAGTTATGGCCGGTTGATTAAACAAAGGTAAACTGTCCATTCCTATCCATTCTTTTTCGATGGCCAAAATGTGAATGGATTTTTGAACAGGAAGATGCCTTCAAATTCGAATGACTTCTTCAACAAAGTCGGCCGCCTATATCTCCTCTTTCACACTGCAAAACCTCAGCTCGATTGGATGCTTACATCAGGAGATATGTCATGCATACTATACTGATTTTAATTCTCGGCCAAAATGGTGGGCTGGACTTCAAAGGTTTATTTGGGCCCCTTGTACTTGGATTTGGGCCATGAAATTTTTATCCAAGATGCAATGTAGTGTACCCCGAATTATGGTGGAGAGTTAAGGTTTTTGAACTTCTGGATGGAGCCCAGTAAATCAATCTTCATGAATAGTCCAGTTTCTTCACAGATTCTTTGGTCTTGTTTGTGAGGACCATATGACCCTTCAAATGGCAGAATTGGATCATGGTTCCTTCTAATGAAATGTTGTATATTGAAAGGAGAATCCTACAAAACAAGAACCACACAATTTGGATCAGTATAGGTATAGTTATAATTAAAACATTAAACTGACTCAATTTTACTACTTCTAAAAATGCTCAAATATTATACTTAATATTAAAACATTAATATTTCACACAAATTATGCACATTTCATATAAAATAAGTAAAGGGGGAATATAATAAGTCATGAAAATATTAATAACATCAACTCCCCCACACTTAGATTTGCGCGTGTCCTCATGTGCAACAAATAAAAAAAACATGACAAAATCATTTTCACTCACCAACAAATATTAAAATTTTGTTTTCTCCAATCAGGGAAGGTTTAGACTATTTTACTCATCCATAATGAATTCCATCACAAATTTGGTTCACAATAATGCATCATAAACAATTCATTTTTTCATGTTCAAGGTTTGAATTGGAAAATGTAGGCACTCAAAACTTACTCCTCTCAAGATGATAAAAATGTATTTTAGGAGGTTCACTCATTCACCAACAAAAAGTGAAAATCAAGAGTTTGTAAGAGCTCTCAGCTTCCATTCCCAAATCTAATGTGTACAAGAATCAAGAGGACTTTTAAGGGGTTTTTCAGTGGCTATGGGACGGTAGGTATATAATGTCCAAAGGAAAAGAGGGGTTAAAAACACCAACATGGAAAAATCAATGCACATTTTTTTGAAATTTGATTTGAAAGGAAATAGAAACACATATATTTACAAGGGCATGAATGTGTGATGAATGAAAAGTGAGGGAGATAGAAAATGGAATAGGGTGAGATGATGGAATATGTACAACATGGAAGACTTCCAATAATGACACAATACAAGATGATTCAAGTGTTCTTTTTCTCTTTTTTTTTCTCTTTTTTTTTCTTTCGAAAGTTGTGCTTGAAACAAGTCTCACAGTCATCTCCCAACCCATGCTTGATCTCCACATGGAAATAATTTATAACACGATCAAAGGTTGATGATGAATGATTTTTGACCCACCCAAGACACAACCCATTCCTTTTTTTTATTTTTTTTCATTTTTTTATAATTTTTTTCATTTTTTTTTTGAACACTTTTCAATGACTTTTGTACAAATGACAATTACAAATATACACCCCAAAGCTCACAGAATTACAACCTCTCCCCCACACTTGAATGGATGCTTGCCCTCAAGCAGATGATGACACATTGGAAATCAATGAAAGTACGCCCAAAAATGAAGTCCATTCCCCCCACACTTAAATTTCAATAAATTGTACAATGAAAATCCATGAAGATGTTGGGTGGGACAAGGTATTAGGCTTGTAATGTGGCTATCAAAAGAAAGGTTTTCATAGGCTCAAAGGGGCTTTCAAAAGTAGGATCAATGTAAGGGTAACGGGAGGCTATTCGGCTATTCTGATTCTCATGTGGCTTAGAAAATGCCTCTATCATATTAATGCACACAAAAGATGGAAATTCAGCTCGAAGGTCCACAAACTCAAGACTCACAATCAGTGGTGAAGACACACAATGAAAAAGATGGCCATAGATGACCTTGGCATGAAGGCTAATGTTATTCCTCACGGTAGGGGAAAATCATTTTCCACCAAAAATTGTTCATTCAAAATGTTTGTTATTGACACAAAATTGTTTACCCAAGTTTGAGATAAAAATTCAATATATTTGAGTTTAAAACAAGCCTTTTGACTCCCCAAAATGGTTGGACAAAATTTCAATATTGGATGATGAGTAAGCATGACTCTTTTTTTGTAATTTTTTTAAGTAATTGTGTTTTTTTGTTTTTTTTTAGTTTTTAAGGGTTTTTTTTTAAAATACACACCCACACAAGAAAGATAAAAAGAAAGGGTTTGATGAATAAAGTGGTAACAAAATGAAAGAGAGAGGAAGAAGAAGAAAGAGGTAGAGATAGGAAGAGATAGAGAGAGAGTTAAAGGGAAAGAGGTGCCCCCTGGTTTGGATTTGGTGGGTCGCCATTTCCATCTAGTGGTGGGTCAATGGAAGTCGATGTGGAACCTGAAGTGAATGGCCTCTCATGGTGATGCTTTAACCGGTGTCCATTTACCGTGAATGTTCTTTTTGAAGAAGGGTCTTCGACTTGCACTGCACCAAATGGGTAAACATTAGTAATAATAAAAGGTCCATCCCAACGAGAATTGAGCTTACCTGGGTGAAGTCGAAATCGAGAATTGAAGAGCATTACCTTTTCACCTTTATGAAATACCTTTCGAAGAATGTGCTTGTCATGGAGTGACTTTGCCTTTTCTTTGTAGAGAATGGAGTTCTCATACGAATCGAGTCGAAGCTCCTCCAATTCAGTCAACTGCAACAATCTTTCTTCACCAGATTTTTCACAATCAAAATTACATGTTTTGACAGCCCAAAATGACTTATGTTGGATTTCAACTGGTAAATGACAGGCTTTACCAAAGACTAGCCTAAATGGAGACATCCCAATGGGTGTCTTATAGGCTGTTCGATAGGCCCAAAGTGCTTCACCAAGTCTATCGGGCCAGTCTTTTCTTGTGGGCTTAACAATTCTTTCAAGCACTCTTTTCACTTCTCTGTTAGAAAGTTCAGCCATTCCATTTGTTTGAGGGTGATATGCAGTGGATGTTTTATGTACAACCCCATTCTTTTTCAAAAGTGACTCCATGGTTCTATTACAGAAATGAGTTCCTAAGTCACTTATCAAAGCACGTGGTGTTCCAAATCGATGGAAGATATGGGTTTTGAGGAACTCACTCACAGTTTGAGCATCATCTTTCCTAGTGGGTTTGGCCTCGACCCACCTAGAAACATAATCGACCGCAAGAAGAATGTATGAGAATCCATTGGAAGGGGGAAATGGTCCCATGAAATCGATGCCCCAAACATCGAAAAGCTCACAGAAGATTAATGGCTTTTGAGGCATTTCGTTTCTTTTGGAAATTGTGCCAAACTTTTGGCAAGTGGGACATGATTGACAGAACTCATGTGAGTCCTTGAAGAGTGAAGGCCAAAAGAATCCAGAATCTAGGACCTTTCGAGAAGTCCTTTGTGGTCCAAAGTGGCCACCTCCAGGCATTGAGTGGCAGAATTCCAAGATGGAGGATTGTTCAGTTTCATCAACACATCTCCTAATTACCATGTCAGCCCCGGTTTTCCAAAGTTTATTATCTTCCCAAAAATAATGCTTTGAATCACTTCTCATCTTTTCTTTTTGTTCTTTTGAAAAATATTCAGGGAAAACACCAGAAACCAAGTAATTGACAATTGGGGCATACCATGGTGACTTTGGAGTGAGAGATGAGAGGTGTTCAGTTGGAAATTCAGGATCAATTATTTCAGAATGAGAAGAATTAGAAATTCTACTCAGGTGGTCAGCCACAGGGTTTTCTTTTCCAGGTTTATCTTTTATCACAAGGTCAAACTCTTGGAGCATTAAAATCCATCTTATTAGCCTTGGTTTGGAATCACTTTTCTTAAGTAAGAACTTTAATGCTGAGTGGTCCGTGAAGATGATGATTTTGGCACCTAAGAGATAGGGCCGGAATTTATCCAAGGCAAAAACCACAGCTAAAAGTTCTTTTTCAGTCACAGTGTAGTGTGATTGAGTTTCATCTAATGTTTTTGAGGCATAAAAGATGACATGAGGAATGTTTTCTCTTCTTTGACCAAGAACAGCCCCAATGGCCCTATCAGAAGCATCACACATCAATTCAAATGGTAAGGACCAATCTGGGGGTTGGATTATTGGAGCAGATGTGAGAGCAGATTTGAGTTCAATGAAGGCTCTCTTGCAAGCCTCATCAAAATTGAATGTGACATCATTTTGAAGTAAACGAGTGAGTGGGAGGGAAATCTTGCTGAAGTTCTGAATGAATCGCCGATAGAAACCGGCATGACCAAGGAAGGACCGAATGTCTCGAACTGATTTGGGTTCAGGAAGTGATTGGATCACCTCAATTTTGGCTGGATCAACTTGGATACCCTCTTGAGAAATTATGTGCCCTAGAACAATCCCATTTGAAACCATGAAGTGACATTTTTCAAAATTCAACACAAGGTTGCACTTGACACACTTTTGAAGGACTAAAGAGAGTGAATGTAAGCAAGATTCAAATGACTCGCCATAAATGGTAAAGTCATC
Source organism: Viscum album (assembly GCA_963277665.1). Classification (NCBI taxonomy): domain Eukaryota; kingdom Viridiplantae; phylum Streptophyta; class Magnoliopsida; order Santalales; family Viscaceae; genus Viscum; species Viscum album. The sequence goes on along the minus strand of OY728126.1, from coordinate 325,535,195 downwards.
CATGAAGACCTCCATGCAATTCTCAATGAATTCAGAAAAGATACTCATCATACACCGCTGGAATGTTGCAGGAGCATTACAAAGGCCAAAAGGCATTCGCCTATAGGCATAGGTTCCAAAGGGGCAAGTGAATGTGGTCTTTTCTTGGTCTTGAGGTGTGATTGGAATTTGGAAGTAGCCGGTGTAACCATCAAGAAAGCAATAGTGTGACTTTCCGGCCAATCTCTCAAGCATTTGGTCAAGGAAAGGAAGTGGGTAGTGATCTTTTCGTGTTTCAGCATTCAATTTGCGATAATCGATGCACACACGCCATTTGTTTTTCACTCGAGTTGTGACCACTTCTCCATGTTCATTCGTGACAACTGTTATCCCGCCCTTCTTAGGAACGACTTGAATTGGACTAACCCATTCACTATCAGAAATTGGGTAGATAATACCAGCTTGAAGAAGCTTGGTAATCTCTTCCCTAACTACCTCAAGTATGAGTGGATTGAGTCTTCTTTGAGGTTGCCTAATTGGTTTGGATGATTCCTCTAGATGGATGTGATGCATGCAAAGGGCAGGGTTGATTCCTGGAATATCCTCTAGGGTCCAACCTAAGGCATTTTTGTTTTCCTCTAACACTTGAACAAGTTGGGACTCCTCAGTTTCAGAAAGTGAAGCAGAGATAATGACAGGGTAGGAGGGTTCATGGAAAAGGAATGCATACTTGAGGTGTGAAGGAAGTGGTTTTAGATCAGTTTCAGCCTTTATTGGAGAGCTAGACAAGTTAGGAGTAGGAGAAGGGATTCCAGATGGGTTTGGATCATTTTCCTCAACACTGTCCAAGGTGGAGCAGTAGAGATCAGAGTTGATGTGGGATTCAAGAGAGTTTTCAAGTTCCTCTAGATTGATGGAGTCTATGAATGAGAGGTCCACATCAACTTCACCATTTATGACTTTGTTAATCATGGTGCAGATTTCACAAGATCCTTTATCATTAGAACATGAAGAACATGGTGGATTGGGGTTCGATTGAATCTTAGAAGTGTCCTCAAAAGCATGGATTGAGAATGCAGAGTGATCCTCAGATGGATATCGCATGGCTTGGAAAATGTTGAACTTGACCAGTTGGTCACCGAATTCCATGGATAAGATGCCTGAGTGGACATCAATCTTGGTTCTCGCAGTCATGAGGAATGGTCTTCCTAGAATTAGGGGAGATCGAGAAGAGGTCGTCTCACCTTCCATGTCAAGGACATAGAAATCAGCTGGGAAGATAAGATCATTGACCCGAACAAGAACATCCTCAATTATCCCCTCAGGACTGGCAGTGCTTCGATTGGCTAATTGAATGACAATACCCGTTGGGTGCAAGGGACCTAGACCAAGGTTGGAGAAAATGGATTTGGGCATGACATTTATTGAGGCTCCAAGGTCTATGAGTGCATCATCAAAGTTGGAACTCCCTATTTGACATGGAACCGTGAAGGTCCCTGGATCTTTGCACTTTATGGGAATAGACTGCTGGGTGGAAACATTTTCAAAGGTCCTAAGTTGCCTCTTATGGGTGCACAATTCCTTAAGAAACTTGGCATACTTAGGGATTTGTTTGATGGCATCTAAGAGGGGGATGTTCACTTCAACACGTCTAAACATGTCAAGCATTTCAGGATCAGGTTCAAAGGACTTCTTAGGCTTGGAGATGGCTTGAGGAAAAGGAATTGGGTTCCTTAGAGGAATGGAAGGAGGTGAAGGAGTGGATTCAAGTTCCTTTTCCAGCTTTTTGTTCTTTTCATTTTCTAGATCAACATTGAAAGGGGAGGTAGAGGAATCAGCATGGGGCATAGCAATTTGCTTTCCCGATCTAAGTGCAATTGCACTTACATTACCCTTAGGGTTGGGTAATGGTTGAGCTGGGAGTTGGGATGAACTGGATGGTTGTTGCTGGCTAAGGTGGGATGCAAGTTGACCTATTTGGGTTTCAATGTTCTTGAGGCTAGAACGGGTGAAGGAAGCAAGATCCTCTACAGCACTTTCCCATGGTTGTTTAGAAGAAGAGGCTTGTCCCAAATTGGGTTGGCCTTGATTTTGGTTCTTGGGAAAGCGATTGTATTGGGTGGGGAATTGGGAAGGCTCGTTAGGATAGTGGAATCCAGGAGGAGGATTGTTCCTTTGGGGTTGAGGGACAAAAGGGTAAGGTTGTTGGAAGTTACCAACACCTTGACTGTATTGAAACTGGTTTGGGTTTTGAGGAGGGAACTGCGGAGGATGAGAAATGGGATTACCATACCTCAGAGGTGGGTTAAAGGTAGAAGAGAAGGGCTCAGAGTGGGGTTGGTTGAAGTTTCTAACAAACTGACCTGATTGTTGAGGGTTGAAGTTTCGCTGAGCATATGCCGCATTGAGCTCCATTGGACTAGATGAATCAGATGGATCATCTTGAAGTTGTGGACATGTGTCAGTCGGATGAGATGGAGAGTTGCAGATTCCACAATTCTTGATAGGTCCAAGGAATAGTGACTGTGGAGAAGATGAGGTTGGGGCTTTGGTAGCCACCGCTAGTTGACGCACAAGACCTGTAAGTTCACTCATCCACTCAGTCATCTTGTTGGGCTCTATGGATTGATTCTCTTGGGCTTGTTTCACTTGAGCATGTGCTCGAGTATGGAATTGCTGCGTGTTTGCAGCCATGTTACTTATGAGATCTCTTGCAGCTGCAGGAGTTTTGTCAACAAGAGCACCGCCACTTGCGGCATCAATGAGAGTTCGCTCCATAGCCAATAACCCCTCATAGAAGTATTGGATCAGGAGTTGGTCAGGGATTTGATGGTGTGGACAAGTTGCCACAAGCTTTTTGAACCTCTCCCAATACTCATGGAGTGATTCATTAGGGAATTGACGAATGCCGCTTATTTCCTTTCGGATAGAAGCTGTTCGGGAAGCGGGAAAGAACTTCTCAAGGAAAAGTCTCTTCATGTCAACCCATGAGTTTATGGAACCAGGTGGGAGGTAGTAGAGCCAAGACTTGGCAGAATCCGCTAGGGAAAAGGGGAAAGCTCTAAGCTTGATTTGTTCTTCAGAAACCCCTTGAGGCTTCATGGTAGAGCATACTACTTGGAACTCTTTAAGGTGAAGATGTGGATCCTCACCGGCTAGCCCGTGAAAATGAGGGAGAAGATGAATCAAACCCGATTTGAGTTCGAAGTCAGCTTCAATGTTTGGATATTGAATACCAAGAGGTTGGTAATTCATATCAGGGGCAGCAAGTTCTTTCAATGTTTGTTCCCTAGGATTGGCCATATCTAATTCAATTGGTAGGGCAATGATTGGTTCTTGAATTATTTGAGTATCTCTTATGTTCCTCCTAAGTTGGCGAAGTGTTCGCTCAATTTCAGGGTCAAACAAATCCGAGGGATTGTTTGGAAGGCTACGGGGCATTCAGAGAGATTTTGTAAGAAAGAGGAAGACAGGTTTTTCTTTGTATTTTTTTAGTTTATGATTTTTAAGAGGAAGACGGGTTTTTCTTTGTGTTTTTTTTTCAATTTTTTTTTAAACTTTTGTATTTTTTTGGGTTTTTTTTACAATAACCAGAAACTAATGACTAATTAAAGCACCATCCCCGGCAACGGCGCCATTTGAAAGCGCGGCCGATTGTCGCCTATCGACCGTTCAAGGTTCCGGTGCTCTGCTAATGTGTATAGCAGCACTCGGGTCGAATCCTCGGCGATGATACTTTGTAGTTGTCGTTTGTTTTTAGTTGATTGTATTTTGATTAGGGGGGTTTGTTTGCAGAGCTTAATTGAAATGATTTATGGATGATGTTTTATTTACCAAATTGATAAAGATTGGGGTGAGTTCATCATTAGGTTAGTTAAGCTTGTGATATCCTCGAGCTTTGCTTTATATTGCATTTAAATTAACACCCATGTCACAAGATGATGTTGATTAGAATTCTTAAGTGTTAAGGCTTTAAACCAAGACTTAACTTAACTTAAGGTTATAATCTCAATCAGATCTTATTTATGGTTGTGTATTTATGGTTCCAATAATCCATGGAAACCACATGTTAAACAAAACAAGTCATTAATCCATGACATGTTAAGTCCAACATACACAATGTTAATTCAAAGAATATTCATCGAGCAGAAGCTCTCAATCACTTAACATACCTAAATTATAACTCACCCCAATGAGAGATTTACTCAGCCATTTGGGTGATTAATAATCTGGTAATATATGTTTATGGTGATGAATTATAAAGAGAATAAAAAGAAAGGGACAAGATAAGAGTAGTGTGCCGAACACACACACGAAATAATTTAAGAATCAAAAATGGAATTTCGATTGAATGAGGAAGCTTAAGAAGGGAAGGGGATTGAACTGAATTTAAACTATTTTAAGAACATTAATATTAAAATACAGAAGGTGGAAGAGAATAAGAGATATTGAAGAAGTAACTTGCATTAAAACAGAATTACAAAGAAAGAGAATTACAAGATTACAAAAATGAAGAACACAAAAGTAAGTGAAAAGAAAGAGAGGAGGAAAGGTCTCTCAAGTGAAAACTTGAGTATGGCAGGTCCTCCCAAGCCTTTGGCAAAGCTTTGGTCGTGCCAATGTGATCTCCTCTCTTCTGAAATGCCAACCCCTCTCAAGGAGAGAAGGGGAGAGTATTTATAGCCCAAGGAGTGGACTGTTTGCATTCCCAATCTGTCCCTCCACTTGCTTCGCCAATTGAGCTATACAGACAGCCGAATCTTCAAATAAATCCTTCTTCAAAGTTGTAGAAAATAATGTTGGCCGACTACTCTCAAAATTTGGAGGCATTTGGACAATTGGAGCCAAAGTTATGGCCGGTTTATTAAACAAAGGTAAACTGTCCATTCCTATCCATTCTTTTTCGATGGCCAAAATGTGAATGGATTTTTGAACAGGAAGATGCCTTCAAATTCGAATGACTTCTTCAACAAAGTCGGCCGCCTATATCTCCTCTTTCACACTGCAAAACCTCAGCTCGATTGGATGCTTACATCAGGAGATATGTCATGCATACTATACTGATTTTAATTCTCGGCCAAAATGGTGGGCTGGACTTCAAAGGTTTATTTGGGCCCCTTGTACTTGGATTTGGGCCATGAAATTTTTATCCAAGATTCAATGTAGTGTACCCCGAATTATGGTGGAGAGTTAAGGTTTTTGAACTTCTGGATGGAGCCCAGTAAATCAATCTTCATGAATAGTCCAGTTTCTTCACAGATTCTTTGGTCTTGTTTGTGAGGACCATATGACCCTTCAAATGGCAGAATTGGATCATGGTTCCTTCTAATGAAATGTTGTATATTGAAAGGAGAATCCTACAAAACAAGAACCACACAATTTGGATCAGTATAGGTATAGTTATAATTAAAACATTAAACTGACTCAATTTTACTACTTCTAAAAATGCTCAAATATTATACTTAATATTAAAACATTAATATTTCACACAAATTATGCACATTTCATATAAAATAAGTAAAGGGGGAATATAATAAGTCATGAAAATATTAATAACATCAAGTGCCGTTTTCCATCTTGTGGCCAGGACGATAATGTCACAGTTTAGGGTCATGTGATAGGACCATCAACAAAGTTTAAGGTCATATGGTTTGGACCGGAACACAGTTTAAGGTCATATGGTTTGGACCGGCACGCAGTTTAAGGTCATATAATTTGGACCAGCACATAGTTTAAGGTCATATGGTTTGGACCAAAAACACAGTTTAAGTTCCTATGGTTTGGACCAACACATAGTTTAAGGTCATATGGTTTGGATCAGTGCACAATTTAAGGTCATATGGTTTGGACCAACAACACAGTTTAAGGTCGTATGGTTTGGACCGGCAACACAATTTAAGGTCGTATGGTTTGGACCGGCGCACAGTTTAAGGTCTTATGGTTTGGACCGCAAACAGAGTTTAAGGTCATATGGTTTGGACTGGCGCACAGTTTAAGGTCATATGGTTTGGACCAACAACACATTTTAAGGTCCTATGGTTTGGACCAACACACATTTTAAGGTCATATGGTTTGGACCGGTGCACGGTTTAAGGTCATATGGTTTGGACTGACAACACAGTTTAAGGTCGTATGGTTTAGACCAACAACACAGTTTAAGGTTGTATGGTTTGGACCAACAACACAGTTTAAGGTCCTATGGTTTGGACCGACAACACAGTTTAAGGTCGTATGGTTTGGACCAACAACATAGTTTAAGGTCCTATAGTTTGGACCAACAACACCGTTTAAGGTCGTATGGTTTGGACCGACAACACAGTTTAAGGTCATATGGTTTGGACCGGCGCACAATTTAAGGTCGTATGGTTTGGACCAACAACACAGTTTAAGGTCGTATGGTTTGGACCGAAAACACAATTTAAGGTCATATGGTTTGGACCGGCGCATGGTTTAAGGTCGTATGGTTTGGACAGGCGCACAGTTTAAGGTCATATGGTTTGGACCATCCGAGAGAGGAGCCTCGGGCCAAAGGGGCCTACAAGGGTTCAACAATCAGGGGGGAAGGAGATGCTAGCTCCCAGCTATTCTAGGCCCAAAACTCAATGTCTGGGCGACTCCTCGTTCCCCATGGGGATGATGGTCAAGCTACACGCAACCTGTAAAGAAGAGACCCAAGCACATACTCTAGCGCTCAGATCGCGGGAGCCCCGAGAGACACTGTTACGCAGCTCGGTCTATCTGATGTGCGGGGGTGTACTGAGGGTTAATACAAGGAGTGTCAAGATTCCACCTTGACACGATGGGGCGGAACATGACATGAACCATGCCACCAACATTCAGGGCCCGGGGAACCGGCGTGACGACTAAGGATTACTGATGACCATGTTCGCAACAAAGCATCCTGTCATGTCAGCCATGGGGACCGACAAATGAGCATCAACCACTGACCATGTTCGCAATTCGGGATTTTTATAAACAAATTTTCTGAAACCCTCGGGGGCGTTGGCCCGTGACGGTAGGAGATCCCTTGGGCATTGTATCCAGGTCGTTCTTGGGGGTCCCTCCGGGTGTGAAGGATGACGAGGGCCCGAATGAAGGGGTACACAAAGCTTGGCGAGTGGATGGAACTTGCCTAAGTTGAATCTGGCACTCCAAGTCCTAGACTAGAGTACCCTGAGCACATTAGCAGACCACTAAAAAGGGTCATAGGGCTCAGTCCGAGAGCGGCCAAAAGATGGAGGATCCCTGGGAAAAAAAGGGGGCATAATGCCAAACACCCTGGGAATCGGGAGATCGTGGGATCTCCTAAAAGATGGGGCTGGACCTGACATCTAGGTGTTCAGGCGGTCCTACGTATCCCATAATGATGGGAATCAAGCCATACATAGTTCTTGAAAGCATCTTCTAATTCCATTAAACATAGGAGGGATAAATCCTGAAGATAGGGTGTGCTTGGTGCAGCTATTGCAAACTAGACGTGAATGAGGAAATAATCTCACACCATGCCACACGATCCTGTGGTCAAGGCCCCAAAGGTGAAACAGATGCGATAGTGGACCTCAAGATGGACCCAAAGACTAAAGGTCTGGGCGTTCCTACGTATCCCATTAGGATGGGAATCAAGCTAGACGTAATTCTGGCAATACAGTTTAACGTCATGTTGAACGAAATATGGATCTTAGTTTTAGGTCTTAGAACTTGGAACAAGAGGATCTTAGTTTTAGGTCTTAGAGCTCGGACCGTGAGTATCTTAGTTTTAGGTCTTAGAACTCGGACCCTGAGGATCTTAGTTTTAGGTCTTAGAGCTCGAACCGAAGGAAAGGGCGGAGTTTGGTAACTCCTGGGGCTGGACCCAAGACGAAATGTTCGGGCGTTCCTACGTATCTCATTAGGATGAGAATCAAGCCATATGTAGTTCTTGAAATACAGTTTAATGTCATGTTGGATGAAATATGGATCTTAGTTTTAGGTATTAGAACTCGGACCATGAAATGGGCGGAACCAAAAGAGGATCTTAGTTTTAGGTCTTAGAGCTCGGACCATAGAACCCAGATGTAGGGCAGAGTGTAGTTTAAGGTCGTGTTGGACCATACAGTTTAAGGTCATGCAGGACCATACTGGTTAGGAAAAGTACTTCTTGAGGAACCTGGCATTGGTGGGAGGAGTGATACGCTCACCATCCATAGTCACCAGGGAATACGCGCCATTGGGATAGACCTTGTGGACAATAAAATGCCCCTCCCACTTGGGCTCCAACTTGGGTGGTTTCCTGTCAGGAATCATTGGTGCTCTGAGATCCAACACCAAGTCACCTTGCAGGAAGGAGCAGAGGCGAACCTTCTTATCGAAAGCTTGAGCCATCCTGCTCTGATGCATTTCCAAGTTATGTAAAGCGCGAAGCCTACTTCCATCCAGCGCTTCCAATTCGACTAGATGGATCTCGGCAACTCTATCCAGCGCTTGCTGGTCGTAGACCGCCATGCGCAATGAGGGCAGCTGAACCTCGATGGGAAGGATGGCCTCAGCTCCGTATACCAGGGAATACGGAGTCACCTAGGTGGAATTGCGAGTCGCCGTCCTATAAGCCCAGAGGGCATTGGGGAGCTTGTCTGGCCAACTTTTCTTGTTCTGACCAACCATTTTTTGCAGAATGTTAGAGAGGGTTTTGTTAAATGCCTCGATCTATCCATTCTCCTGCGTATGATAGCGGGAGGTGTGGTTAGAGCGAATGTTGTACTTGGCGTACAATCTTTTCAGCTCAGCCGCTCGGAAGTTGGTTCTGTTATCCGTGAGTATAGCGTGAGGTATTCCAAACTAGTGGATGATATTGGAGCTCATGAAGTCAGCGATAGAACCAGCCTTGACTTCCCTGAGCGGGGCTACCTCTGCCCACTTTGAGAAGAAATCCGTAGCGTTCAAGATGAACCGGAACCGGCGGGCCATCGCTGGCAGGTAAGGCCCTATGACATCCAACCCCCAGACTGCAAAGGGCCAAGAATACTTAGTAGTATGGAGAGGCTCCGGTGGCCGATGCATAAAGTTAGCATGAACTTGGCACGCATGACACCTCTTGGCGTACTCGATGCAGTTGTGGATCATGGAGGGAGAGAAGTATCCCAGCCTCCGAATCTGGTGAGACAACTTCGACCCAGCCTGGTGGGCACCACAGGAACCAGCGTGCACTTCCTGCATGACCTGTGGGATCTCAACTCCTTGAAGACAATGGAGGAGAACACCGTCAAACCCATGCCTATAAAGGAGCTGCTCACGGCTGGGACCGCTTTGAAGGGTGAACTGCGGCGCGCGGTGCCGAATTCATTCCCGCTCTGCTCGGTCCATCGGAAAATTGTCGTACCGGAGATATTCAACCAAGTGTGTCCTCCAGTCAGGAACTGTCTCGATCACCACGCCTGAAGCCCTGGGGGGTCCTGTCGTAGGGGCACCAGTGGTGAGATGGTTCACTCGCGGGCCACGATCGCCCCCTGGGATAACAGGATCAATGACTCTCCGGTGCGCCACGTGGATGATTAGGTCATCCTGTTCGGGCTTCGTGAGTGATGCAGTCAGGCTGGCCAAAGCATCTGCTCGACTGTTCTGCGATCGGGGAATGTGAACGACATCTGGTCGGGATGGGAACTTAGCCATTAGATGGAGGGTGCACTCCAGCAACGGCATGAGTTATGGATTCCTGACAGCATAGTCACCGTTAACCTGCTTGATGACTAGCTCAGAGTCCCCTTTTACATACAGGTTGGGTACGTTAACCTCTAGAGCCAACTTGAGGCTAGTGATGAGGGCATGATATTCTGCCTCATTGTTGGTGCAGCCTTCTGACAACAAGAAAGAATATGGCAGAACGGCTTGCTCTGGGGTGATGAAGACGATACCCAGGCCCACTCTGTTAAGCCTGGGATCGTTGAGCCTTCTACCGGTAGGGCTTCAGGAGGCACCGTCAAAGTGCATCTTCCAGCATGGGGTGGCGTGATCTACTGAGAGGATTGCCTCATCAGGAAAGCCCAAATCCAGTGGCTGGTCTGCAGAGGTTGGGTGGGAAGCTAAGAATTATGCCAACGCCTGCCCTTTGACGGCCTTCTGAGGTACGAACCTAATTTCGAACTATTGGAGGATCACCTCCCAGCGTGCCAATCAGTCAGTCAACATAGGCTGGCTCAGGATGTATTTCAACGGATCTACCCGAGACACCAGCTGTACCTCATGGTGCTGCAAGTAGTTCCTCAATTTCTGTACGGTGAATACGAGCACCATGAAGCTCTTCTCGATGGGAGAATATCTAATTTCCGCATCGAGGAGGATGCGGCTGAGGTAGTAGAGTCTATTCTCTATTCCCTTGTTGTTCTTCTGGGTGAGAAGGGTGCCGAGGGATCGATCCAGGGCTGTCACGTAAAGGACCAGTGGCTTTCTGGGAACGGGTGGCATCAGGACCAGAGGTTGAAGTAGATACTGCTTGATTTCCTCAAAAGCGGTCTGACACTCTTCGTCCCACCCATAGGCAGCGCCTTTCTTTATGAGTCGAGAAAAGGGCTTACACTTGCCATCCAGATTCACAATGAATCGGTGTATATAGGCTAACTGGCCTTGGAGGCCTCGAAGCTCCCGAATATTACTCGGGGGAGGTATCTGACTGATGGCCTTGATCTTCTCGGGGTCGATCTCAATACCTTGATACCTAACAATGAAGCCGAGAAACTTTCCGGAGGTGACCCCAAAGGCACACTTCAACGGGTTCATCTTCAAGTGGCGAGAACGGAGGAAACCAAACACTTTCTCAAGGTCTTTGAAATGGTCCCGACGCTGATGAGATTTAACCACCAGGTCATCTACGTAGCATTCCACCAGTGTCCCAAGGATCGGCTTGAATATGTGGTGCATAGCCCGTTGATAGGTGGCACCCGCATTCTTCAGGCCGAAGGGCATAACCCGGTAGCAGAAAGTGCCCTGGGGGGCCCTGAAGGCAGTGAACTCTTCATCCTCAGGGGCCATCCGGATCTGGTTGTACCCGGAGTACCCATCCATGAAGGAGAGGGCTTGGAACCCGGTCATTGCATCGATCAACAGCTCTGTCACGGGAAGGGGAAAGTCATCCTTCGGACAGTGGCGATTAAGATTGCGGAAGTCGATGCAGACCCTGATCTGCCCGTTCTTCTTCCTGACGGGCACAATGTTGGCTATCCACCTGGGTTACTGGACTTCCTTGACGAAGTTGGCCTTAATGAGATTATCAACTTCGGGCTCAACCATGGCACCATGAAAGGGGTTCATTTTCCTGGGAGGCTGCTTGAACCCATGATGGTTTGCTGGGAGGCCAAGGCGGTGGACGGCTACCTGGGGATCTAGTCCCAGCATCTCGTCATAACTCCAGGCAAACACATCACGGTGCTATCTGAGGAAGTCTATGTACTGTTGCCGTTCCTCGGGAGGTATAGTGGCACTGACCAATGTGGGTCTCGGGTCCGCCTCACTACTGAGGTTCACCTGTACTAGCTCGCCGACCGTGGTGGAGACACCCTCCTCAAAGGTAGGAGGAGAATCTTCCATGTCTTCTTCTCCTCTTGTGGAAGGATCGTCCACGGGGGGATCCGTTTTGGGGCTGCTCGACCCTGATGGGGAGCTGGCGCTGGCTTGGCCGGTAGAGGTCGTCACGATGGGAGACTCATGCACCATGGAGACCATGGTGACGAAGGCGGTTGATCCAATCCCATCCGGCCTTCGGCCCAAGGGGCCATGCTTTACAACATCAAAGTAGTGGTGACGCGTTGGCTTGAGCCAGTCGATTCCAAATTGGCGAAACAGGCATGTATGACGTACTGTCATTGCCATGAGCCCAATATCCTGATATCATATAGGGGTAGGAGGCTAAGGGATCACCTGAGCTTGGTTGGTGTAAGAGTACGAGGTGATTTCCTGCCGTCTCTTAGACCCGGAAATATGGCTTCCTCTAGTACCCGAGACAACAAAGCACTCTCCCATATCGGGAGTCGTGGCCTCCAACCGATGGATTGGGAAGACATATGCGTCATCCAAACCTGCCCAGGGATCACTCGCGACAACGGCGGGCTCAACCTCACCTACCAGGATTTGCTTGTCCTTTCTCTTGTAATAGTCAGCGTCCAGGTAACGAACTTCAAAAGAGGAAAACGGAGACGCATCTCCCTGGAGCACACCCACTCGACCCTTAAGGGAGTATTTGAGGCACTGATGGTATGATGAGGGAACCGTTGCGTGAAGATGGAGCCACGACCTTCCCATCAATTTGTTTTAGGCAGTGTCCTGAGAGACAACCATGAATTCAGTATTGTCAATTAAGCCGCCGAACTGGGTCTTCAGACGAATATTTCCGATTGGAGTTTGCTCGGTCCTGTCATACCCCTAGATTCTAAGGTCGGAGGGAGTTAAATCGTCCTCAGACAACCCCAGTTTTCGCAGTGTCCGAGTTGGGATCAAGTTAATCCCAGAACCTGTGTCGACAAGACAACGATGGACTTCCACGCCATTGAACTGGCCGGTGATGTACAGCGGGCGGATGTGCCCCTGTATGGGAGGGTCTTCATCTTCACCGAAAAACGAGATAACCGCCTAACATTCGTCGTCCTCAATCACCTCGATGTGAAAGGCTTCTGCAGCTGCTACCTCCATTTCAAACTAGAGGGGGATCCTTAGAGCCTCGGCGAGCACCTCATGCATTTTAGACGACAGACGAAGGGCCTCAAGGATGGAAAGCCTTGCCGGAATGCCGGCCAGATGCTTCAGGACATCATACTTTCATGCCAAATGCGAGCTTCTGCTTACAGGAGGTCGCTCTGCGATTGGGGGCATGACAGGCCCTGCTGGCGAGACCAGTGACTGACTGGTACTAGGCACGTCCCGTTGTTCACTAGCTGAATCCCGGGAGGTGGCTGTCGTGCTAGGACCGGAAGGCCACAGTCGGCCAGCGGCAGGGCTGGGCTAGTTGCGACGCGGGCAAGGCGGTTCCGCCCGATCCAGCAACACAAATGGTGGTGGAAGCGAACCTGTTGTCACCGGGTGAGGGAGTCGCGAGTGCTGCTCTCTGTACCGGGCCTGCTGCCTAGTCTCGGTGTCATGCACGGCCTGACTGGAGGTGACAACTGCCATGCCCCGGTGATTCACGTAGCCATGGCTCCATCGATGTCGGCGACGGCTGGGGATATTGGGGAGGTCCACCTGGCACTCCTCATCGTCGGGAGCCAAAAAGGGATTTACCAACTCTACGGTGTTAACCGAAGCGTACCCCGGGCTTCCGGGGAGGTCCACCTAGCACTCCTCGTGATCAGGAACCAAAAAGGGATTTACCAACTCTACAGTTTTAACCGAAGCGTACCCCGGGCTTCCGAGCAGGTCCACCTGGCGCTCCTCGTCGTCGGGAGCCAAAAAGGGATTTACCAACTCTACGGTATTAACTGAAGCGTACCCCGGGTTTCCGGGGAGGTCCACCTAGCGCTCCTCATCTTAGGGAGCCAAAAAGGGATTTACAAACTCTACGGTGTTAACCGAAGCATACCCCGGGCTTCCGGGGAGGTCCACCTGGTGCTCCTCATCGTCGGAAGCCAAAAAGGGATTTACCAACTCTACGGTGTTAACCGAAGCGTACCCCGGGCTTCCGGGGAGGTCCACCTGGTGCTCCTCATCGTCAGGAGCCAAAAAGGGATTTACCAACTCTATGGTGTTAACCAAAGCGTACCTCGGGCTTCTAGGAAGGTCCACCTGGCGCTCCTCATCATCGGGAGCCAAAAAGGGATTTACCAACTCTACGGTGTTAACCGAAGCGTACCCCGGGCTTCCAGGGAGGTCCACCTGGCGCTCCTCATCGTCGGGAGCCAAAAAGGGATTTACCAACTCTATGGTGTTAACCGAAGCGTACCCCAGGATTCCAGGGAGGTCCACCTGGCGCTCCTCATCGTCGGGAGCCAGAAAGGGATTTACCAACTCTACGGTGTTAACCGAAGTGTACCCCGGGATTTCACTCGAGGATTCATCCACTACCAGACGGGGTCTTGGAGGGATCCCCATTTTCGGGGGCATGAAATCGCCAAGCGTGCGAGAAGATGATGGCAACAACAGGGCACGTTCTTTATTCTTGCGCCGCCTCCTGCTCTTCTTGGAAGAAGTAGGCTGGGACGACGAAGCCAAAGTGGCGCTCGCAGACTCCGAGGGCTCTGGCTGATTCAGGCGGGCACGGATGATGCCATGGGCACGGGTGACCGTCCTTTGGTCCATCTAGTCATTATACTTCTGGGACCCATGGTCGGAAACCTGTTCCCACCCATCCCTGTTGTCACTACTGCCATCTGATCCCACGAAGACACATGCCACCTGTGTCGGGGCTGGGCCCAACCTGACTATGTTGTTGTCAATATGGTCTTGGAGCCAGTCCTTGAACACATAGCATTGCTGGATGGTGTGTCCCAAGATCTGGTGATAAGGTTAGTAGTTAGGGTGATCCATGAGACACGCCTCTTCTGGCTTCCGTCACTCAGGCAGTCGCACGATCCTCTACTCCAAGGCGCTACGGAAATAACCGGGGACCTGGGCCTCACCAAACGAGTAAGCCCGATTCCTTCTGTCTAGAAAGGGGAATCTTGGGGGCTGACCATGGCCAGGGGCTGGAGGAGCAGGCCGAGGAGGTGGAGCCGGATTACCTCACCTAGGTGGTGGCGGTGCGTTATGCGGAGGCGCCTGCTTATTTTGAGGAGGTCGTTGCTGGGCCGGAGGCTGTGCCCGTGGGGGTGGACCCCTACAAGCCTGCTGAGCTGGCCTCACTGGTATAAAATCTAGCTGTCTGGGGGCCTCTAACTGGGCCACAACAATGGGCTCGGCTCTGGCAGCTCTCCTTTCAGAGATTACAGGAGGCAGCGAGCGTGCCTGACCGGCCTGTTGCATGTCTTCTTCGAGGCACTGAGCCTTGTCCGAGAAGTCCCGGAACCCTCCAGGGTAATTCTACGTGATTAGAGAAGGAACCAACTCTACCTTGATGTTCCCTACACACATCGTCAGTAATTTCTCCTGAGTCAATGGCATTTCAAGGGAGTACGTGAGCCCCTTCCACCAGGCGACGAAGTCCGCGACTCGCTCGTCGGGCCTTTTCTTTCACCTGAAGAGGTCTGCAATGTTCGTCTTCCGGGTTGTGGAACTGAACTAGTAGAGGAATTTCCGGCGAAGGTCCTCCCAGCTAGTCACAGATCCAACAGGGAGCTGGATGTACCAGACGAATGTTGGTCCTTCCAATATCTGAACGAAGCACTGGAGCTTGGCAGCCTCCTACTGCGCGGGAGTCCCTAACATAGGCCCAAACCTTGAGTTGAAGTGGGCCAAGTGTTGTGGCGGGTCTTCGGTCCCGTTAAAGGTGGAAAAAGTGGGGTTCCCGAATCCCGGTGGGGCCGACATGTCATCCACCCATGCTGGGTATGGCTTGCCATCTGGTGGGATTTCCACCTGCCGAGTTTCCAGGGCCTCCAAGCGGGCGATGAGTACTTCCATAAGATCATCCGGATGCGGATTCATGTCCTGACGGGGATCTCTAACCACAAGCGCGTTGTCAGGCTCTTCGATACGGTAGTCACGCTCAGCGGCTCGCGGGGCAGCTGGCGGAGCGACTCTCGGAGCGGCGGGAGGAAACCGAGCAGGGTCCCCCAGGTTGTCTCGCCGCTCGAGAGGGTTCAGAAAAACATATCGCGCCCTCTTGACATGGGTTCCAGTGTCTCCCCTGTCGGCGAACACGAAATGGTCACGGTTTCCCGGAGGGATCTCAGCAAGGGGTAGATGCTCCTGCCCCTGCTGTCCTGGTCTAGGGTCGCCGTAGTCAGGCCGCTGCTCTGCAATGCATTTGGCCAGGAGCTCATCAACCAGCCTCTTTTGCTCGGCTAGTTGTTGGTGCAGCGTGGCCTTCTCAGGATCTTCCTCTACCTTCTGCACTGAGGCAGATGGGTCGGCGAGTTTGACAGACCCGACGGGCTCTTTACCCTTGCCGATGTTTCGGCCCAGCGCCAGTGCCTCCGTGGGTATAGGAAGACCTAGGAGGCTCCTCTGTTGGCAAGTAACCCTCCCAGATGGGTCCAGTAGCGGCCTGTCCTCAGGGGGTGAGTCCCCATCGAGGGGCTCCACAATGTTTCCCTCATCTGAAAGGTCAGCCATGTTGACCGCGACTGCCCTTGGTGATTTTCCCTCAGGGCCGCCCAGTGGATCGGGCTATCGGCGGATCGCACAGAAGAGGAGAGCATCGTACTGCCCCCATCCGCGGACATGCGTGTGGGGGTGGCTTCTTCAATAACTCTGCGGAGTACTTGATAACTATGGATGCATTGTTGCTGAAGGGCCTCGCGGTGGTCCAGCTACTCGGGGTGCCGGACCGCGGGGAGTGCTGCTAGGTCGACCCGGCGGCATTTCTCACCAATCTCCTCGAGATGCGCTTGGCTCCCGGGATAAGGCGCTAGCTGAAGGAAGAGGTGGGAGTGAGTCACCCGAAGAATCCGGCGGAAGCATTCAAACTCTCCCGGGGTGAGTGACTCTGGCACATAAAAATTCGATTTTGCGACCAGCCAAAACTTCTTAGGGAAGTGGCCCACTGCAAGAACGGTCCAGAAGCTCCACGGCTCCGGTTCGGGGTCCGGAACTTTCCGCCCCTGCTCATCCACCAAGGAAAGTCGGGGAATTGGCAATGGCGCCGAGGCAGGCCATCGGGGCGGTGGGTTGGCCGGCGGGGAATACGGCGAATAGGCCGATTGGCCGCCGATCCCTGGGTCATCCTCCAGGGGTTGCAGTGCCCTGGCTGCCACGTCGCGATAGGATGGGCCGGCGAATGGGCCTCCTGTCACAGCGTCGGTACTCGCCGAGGGTGTATCGCCTCGCGATTCTTCCTTCAGTCCCCAGAAAAGTCCCTCACCCTCTCTAATAGGGTCGGGAGGTGCTTCCGAGGAGGCCAGTGGCAACTGCGGGCTTGATCCCCGGCGGTACGCCAAGTCCTCATCCTCATGGATATACCTTCGAAGGCAGGAGGGAATCATACGGATCTCTCATTCGGGGAGTACGAGACTGACGCGCCGCGTCCCCATCCCTTCCCTCAACTCGAAGGGTTTGGGGGGAGGTTCCATCGTTGAGTCGTACTCTACCTCAGAATCTGAGAAACAGACTGGTCTAATTTCCGTCCGGACTCCCCTGACATTCCTCCTACGGCAACGACGCCTGGCCTTCCTGCCCCTAGGTAGCTCCTCAGGGTAAGAACGATGTCTATCATGGGGTCCCCCAGCCACAATAGAGCTGGGGCAGAGGGGACTGAAGGTCGGGGTGCGAGAAGCACCGGGACAGATATCGAAAGGGACATGGGGAGGACCTCCATGTGAGTGAGCGACTGGATACACAACGGCTCCATGCTCGCGGCCGGAAGTAGGGGGAGTGACCTCATACCCCATGCAGTGGGCGCTGGAAGGAGTCATACCCGGAGCATAACCGTCGCGAAGAAGCTTTCGGCTTCCCAGATCGGTGGCACGGAATGAGCCTTCATGGTGAGCAGCACTACGACGGATTGGTCCACGGTGGCCATTGCTAGTGTCCGCGACCGGGAGACTCGACCCAACTTGCCTGCAGGGCGGTCGGGGTTTCGATCCCATTCGGGCACGTGGCTGCCCCTACTCAACGTGTGTGAGGATCTGGTAACAGGAGTCAGTAGTGGCTTGGGCCATAGTGGGTGCTGATGTTGGTACCCCAAGACGGGCATTCTCTCGCGCTCGTGCCCGACACTAGCGTCGAGTCAGATGGGCCGGAACCGGTGGTGCTGGCATGAAGATTGCCTGCTCCTCGGCTCGGGGATTTGGGCGGCGGCATCGACGCAGCCTGGCGGAGGTTCTTGCTGTTAACCCCTAGGACGGATCGCCGATCGGGTGGACCCGGACATCCCCCACCTCATTGTCATAGGGGAGGGATGTGTCAAGGTGCTCCCAGGATAGGCTCCCGAAGCGGTTGAACGTCGGCGTGGGGAGCGGCGGCACCCTGCGCGGCCCTCGAGGGCGGCGACAGTGGTGAGGCGTAGCTGCCTCTAGATCCAAGCGGGCCATGCCCCTGGTGGGGATGACCCCTTCCTCGTCATACCTACGAACCAGGTCATTGATCACCCTCCGCTAGATTATTTCTGACGGGGAGAGGGGGCGCAAGCGCCCGTCTGCTACGGCGGTCGAAGTCAGAGCGACCGTGGAATAGGTGGGACCGCGCAGGGTAGCCGCGTCGGTACTGACCCTGCCCCTACGCCGGTGGGCAGGTGGCGATCGAGCTCCGAATGCAGTGATCTGGTTCCTGGAAGCAGGGAGATGAACCCATTAGTATCAACAGGAAAGGAGATCAAGAACCAAGGCCCAGTGTCATTCTTTCTTCCATGGTCGGTGAGAGGGATCCACGCTGACGACGTCGCAAAACGGAGTAGTCAACGTCCTGACGGCCTCGACCCCTGGCAGGTTCACGTCCCGGTGAGGGTTACCCGGACCTGGTGACATGCTAATCTTCCGATGCCCCGACGGCTACCATTCCCCGTATTGAGGAGAAGAGCTTCACATCGGGTTCACCATTTTTGTTTCCGATGATTTCGCTGGGGTGCGCACATCCGTCTGTGGGGAGGACGCGCTGCTTGTTACCCCTAATTCCCTCTTTCCCAAGGCGGGTGGCATCCATTCCTTGTTTAGGGACATCTGCTCCTTGATCGAAACTGAGATGATGGGATGTTGGTTCTTCCTTCCGTGGATTCCTCCTCGAAGCTCGTCACCTAGTCTGGGTCTCCCTCATAGATTTAAGACGGGTTCGTGAAGCTCATTCCTGGTGCCATATCTACATGGACGCCAGTTAATTACGCTTCTTCCGTCAAGATGCTCCAAGGGGTCTTGTCGGGGCAGCAACCTTCGGTGAGGAGAATGGTCACGTTGGGGCGTCGTTGGCATGTCTGTCTTTGGTCCCTCATCACAGGGCTTCTCGAGGGCGCGGAAGCCCGAGGAATCCCACATCGAATGCGGGGAATGTGTACCATCTGAGGTTTTCCTCATCTTCCCATGTTTAACACGGGGTATGTCGCGAGTTTAACGTCTTACGGAGACGGATCGGGTTGAAGGACCCCTAGGGGGGAACACCGATGTTGGGGCCAGCACGTGGGCAGCTTCCCATATATCATGGAGTGGGATGGGGTGGCATGATCTCACCAGGATGTGGCGGCCCGGGTAAGGATCAGGATGGATGGTGGAGTGAGACGTGGGGGTTACGTTCTGAGACGGCCCAAGAGACGGGATACAGTTTAACGTCATGCGGGACGGGATACAGTTTAACGTCATGCGGGACGGGATACAGTTTAACGTCATGCAGGACGCGATACAGTTTAACGTCATACGGGATGGGATACAGTTTAACGTCATGTGGGACGCGATACAGTTTAACGTCATTGGGGACGAGGGGTTTGGGGCTTACGCTCTGAGGTGGCCCAAGGTGGTCAGGGAACCGACATGGAGAGGTCGGGACGACCGGGTGGTGGGCTTGAACCTCGTGGAGGCTTCCTACGTACCGTGCGTTAGCACGGATCAAAGTCCACGTAGTTCGCTGGGATGGGGCTTACGCTCTGGGGCGGCCCATAAGAGGATGTCATGGTCGATGTGCACTCTAAGCCCACGTGAGTCATGCTCAGTGTGGGAAACAAGAAGCAGTAGGGACCAGACGATCACGTCGCGAAGGGTGCGTCCGTGAGAAGCGGAATGGGGCTTACGCATTGAGCAGCCCAAAGAGGAAACAGGGGCTTACGCATGGTTATCGGCCCTTGGTGCCGGGGCTTACTCCAGGGTGGAGGCCCGTGGTGTGACAAAGCACAGTGGTAAAAGGACTCCACTGGCCTTGGCAGGGGGGAAGTACAGAGATGCATGGGTGCAGTCATCTGTAAGAAAGGCTAGGGGCTTACGCTCTGAGGCAGACCTTCCCCCGCGGACAAACGCCGCTCCGAGAAGGAGGATCTCATTACATGTGAGGAAGAGTCCATTCCCGTGGAGACAAGTGGGCGTAAAAAATGTCCGAGTTGGGGGGACCCTGCGTGCGAAGAACGGGGTTGGACCACAGTTTAACATCTTGTGTTAAGGAAGGGGTGCTTAGCAGTTTAACGTCTTGTAGCTTGGACGAGGTGGGTTTGCTCCACACCCCTAGGGCTTACATACCCAACTCCCTCTACCCCTCGTGGGAGGGAAGGCATCGGCAAGGCCATGGTGAAGGGGGCCGCAGGGCAAACCACCAGGGGGTCCACGTTAGCGTGGCTATGCGAAGAAGCAACATCTGTTAGCGTGCCTATGCGGAGAAGCATAAGGAAAAGCAACACAATGGGAAACACGACCCAAGGGACCTTGAGGTTACTTCGCACGAGCCTGGAAGGCCGTACCGGAAAACAGCGCATGGCGCGCGCGCTCGGCAGGGGAGACATCAGGTGCCGGTGCAGGTGGCATCCAAGGGGCGTCAAGGTGAGGGGTCCTGGGCTTTGCACGCAAAAGGGAAGGTTTGCGCGCAAAACACTGGGACGGCACGTAATTGGAGCAAGATAATTGCGCGCAAAGAGGGAATTACGCGCAGGGTTTTGTGCGCACGGCAGGGTATTGCGCGCACGAGACACGAATTGCACACAAGGCTGGAACCCTGGGGAGGGGGAAAATTCACTGAAGCCGATGGAGTTGCGCGCAAAGGCGAACTCCAGGGAAAGGTTGTGCGAAATGAGGGATTACCTAGAAGTCATCTTGCGCGTGGGGGGAGCCGAATTGCGCGCACGAGAGTCGCTTCGGATTCCTCAACCCCCAAACCGTTCAGGGTCACCTTCTATTTATAAGCGACCTCTGGCGTGGAATCCGGGCGGCGCGCGAAATTCTTCGTATCGAGCACAGCCGGCATGCAAAAAATCACCGCGCAGAACCGGGGCGCGCAAAGATTGCATTCCTCATAGGATCAATTTCGCGAAACCTGGTGATTCTACACGCAGAGAACAATTTTTCGCGCGGATCCTCCTTTATTTCGTGCACCACATCCCGGGACTCCGGATTGGGCCTCTTATTCTGAATATGACTTCACTTCGTCATTTCGAAACTTCCTCCGGGAGTTACGGTCCTTTTTTTTCAGTGTCAACAAAGGGTAACGTAGTAGTAGATGCACTCAGCAGGAGATCTAGTATACAGTTGTTGAGTGAGGCGACAGAACAGTTATCCGATTTGAGGATATCCTACGTGGATCGAGATAGATCATCTTATCTTCAGTCTCTGACAGTTACTCCCCCACTCCTTCAGCGAGTTAGGGAGGCACAGCTTGGGGACGCTGACTGTGAGGCTCAACGAGCTCAGATATCCATAGGACAGGCACCTAATGGATTTTCGGAAGGTGGGGAGCACGTCATCCTCTTCAGAGGGCGTACTGTGGTACCGATGGCACTTAGGGAGGAATTGTTGAGGGAGTTCCATAAATCCCCTCTAGCAATACATCTAGGAGTGTCGAAGATGTACCAGGACCTTCGGCGTCAGCACTGGTGGCCGGGAATGAAGAAAGCAGTGACATATTTTGTCTCTTGGTGCCTCATTTGTCAGCAAGTGAAGGCAAAGCGTCAGGTTCCAATAGGCTTATTTTAGCCACTAGAGGTGCCAAAGTGGATGTGAGATGGAATTTCCATGGACTTCATGACAGGACTTCCACTCACATCCAGGAGTCATGATTCTATCTGGGTGATCATTGACCTACTCACCAAGTCGACCCACTTTCTGCCTATCAGAGAGCAGGGATCAGTATAGAGCTTGGGACTCCTCTACGTACAGGATATTGTACGGCTTCATAGAGTGTCATCTACGATTGTCTCTGATCATGATGCACGTTTTACTTCCCGGCTATAGAAGGGGTTGCAGGAGTCGTTCGGGACACAGCTTCAGTTGAGCACCGCCTTCCATCCTCAGACAGATGGTCAGACGGAGCAGACCATTCAAACCCTCGAGGACATGCTACGTGCTTGAGTCCTTGATTTTGGTCGCAGCTGGGAGGATTACTTGCCTTTGGTGGAGTTCGCATACAATAACATCTATCACTCCACTATCGGTATGGCACCATTGGAGGCGTTGTACGGGCGACCTTGCAGATCACCACTGTGCTGGACTAACCCAGGGAAGTCAGCACTCGTGGGACTAGAGAAGGTACGGGCTACCACGGAGAAAGTGCAGATCATCCAGGAGAGGATAAAGACTGCATAGAGTAGGCATAAGTCCTATGATGACAGGAGACAGATAACTCTTGAGTTTGAGGATGGTGACCATGTCTTTCTATGGGTCTCACCTCGACGAGGTTTGTGGAGGTTTGGTCATGGCGAAAAGTTATCTCCGAGGTTCATCGGACCCTTTCAGGTCCTCAGTAGAGTTGGTGTGGTGGCTTACCTCTTAACTCTTCCACCTCAATTTCACTGGGTGCACGACGTTTTCCATGTATCACAGCTGAGGAGATACATACATGATCCTTCACACATCATTGACTGGGGTGAGCTGGACATCAATGATGGGGTGATGTTTTCAGAGGTTCCAGTGGAGATTGAGGATCGACAAGAGCGGGTCCTCCATGGGTTGTCAATACCTCTATTGTATGTTCTTTGGCAGAACGAGAACCTCTAGGAGATCACATGAGAGTGGGAGGCTCATATTCGTGCTTAGCACCCCCACTTTTTCCCTATTTTGCGTTGTGGCTTTCGGGGACGCAAAGCCCTGAGGTGGGGAGAATGTAAAGACCCGGATTTTTCCATGTAATTTTTTTAATTATATAGGAATATTACGAGTCCACGAAAATTGATGGCGCGTGATTCTGAGGCGTGCCCGGAATAAATTTCTAAACTTTTTTTCGGGTACGTTCAGTAAATGTGCGATTGAGTTTTTGTAACTTTTGAACCGATGCTCAGAATTGAAATCTGAGGGCACCGCTAAACTCGTAGCACCAATATTCACTTAAGGAGACCTTCACCCCAGCTGTAGTAATTTGAGGGTGGAAATTAGTTTTCGAACTTTTTGTGGGAGAAAATAAAATAAACATGCTTATTTTATTTTATTTGAAA
This sequence comes from Viscum album, assembly GCA_963277665.1. Classification (NCBI taxonomy): domain Eukaryota; kingdom Viridiplantae; phylum Streptophyta; class Magnoliopsida; order Santalales; family Viscaceae; genus Viscum; species Viscum album. The sequence continues at coordinate 325,512,118 of OY728126.1, read as the reverse complement.
CTTAAACCTCCCATTTGAAACATTAAGGTGGGGACTAGACGAGGGTGGTTGGACATTTAATGTTGGGCATTAAATGCCCATTTACACAAAATGTGTAACCACATTCCACCTTAATTAATATGATTCATTAATTCGGAATTAATGAATTAACTTTAAACTCTTAGCTTTCTCCAAATTAAATGTACCAACTTAATTTAATCAATGTACAAACTTTAATTAAATTATTTCTTAAGGTTATTTATTTTGGCACCATACCTCTCGCAGGATAATCGTTGGCAAAATAGGAGCGCTTTGGAGAGTTGGAAAGAACTTTCTCTAACAAAGGAGACCCTCCAACGAAGAACAACTTCCAGGATCGAAGAACGAGGAACGGCCTTGGAGCGTCTTGCAGGGGTGACGAACGCTGAAGTCAATCTTCTACAACTTCGTCTTCTTCCTCACGCTACCTCCATCAGAAAATTGAGGTAGGGGTTTTATTCTTATATGATTGAATTTATTTATCGATTCTTCATATTTTGGTTTCACAATGACGATGGCCAAACTAACATGGCCATTTTCCCACACTTAAACCTTGCACCTTTCTCCTTTTGTTCTTCATGCATTCTTCGTGCGTTCATCGACGCCAAATATGTATTGACACTGGAAACACCAAGAATTGTTGAGAACGACATATGGACATGGATCCCTTGATCAAAGGATCGCGAATATGCGATTGTTTTATTTTTCGGTCTTGGAACGAAACTATAATGGCTCGCGGAAGAAGGTGGCGGCCGACACCCGGCCGACCGCGAGGATGGAAGGGCGGTGTGTGTTCGTGCCGCCGGTTGATGAGGAAGCCATGGCCCGTCAGCTGTAGAGGGGCAGAGTGGCGGCAGGCATCCGGCAGACCGCGTGACGGAGCGGCGGCGCGCGTCCGCGCCGCCAAAGGGGTAGGAGGCTGCGGCCGCTTGGCCACGGCGGAGGCCGAAGAGCGGTCGGTCGTGCCGGACGAGGAGGAGCAGAAGCACACGACCGCGCCGCAGGGAGAAGGACCGGCCGGAACACCGGCTGGTCATTGCGGTTCAGCAGGACCCGCTCGGATCCCTAGGTGACTTGGCAGCGCCTAAAGGCGCTGCCCCTTTGCAATTTCGAATGGAAGGGGGTCCACTCCCCCTTCGGTGCCAGTGGACCGTGCCACCGGGCCGCGCCGCCGAGCTGCTCCAGGTCGGGCTGAGCCAGACCACGTCTCAGCGGGCCGGACCCGCCAAGGCCCAGGCCATCCGGGTCAGACCCATGTCAGGCCTGGTCGACCCAAACTAGGTTGGGTCATCCCAAGCCTGGTCGGGCTGGGCCAGTCCGACCGGGTCAGACCAAACTCGGGCCCATCTGGACCCAGTTACGCCTTTGTGGCCATAACTTGTGAATCCGGCGACCGTTTGACGAACTGTCTACGACACTAGAATACTTGGATCCAGATGACCCTTTTGGTATGCTCCACTTGAGTTTTGGATAAGGTTGGATTACGACCGGGTTGGATCGGACGTCGAATCCAACCGGGCCCTCGGAGCGGAAACACTAATAACTTACAGACCGGGCGTACGATTGACGCGTCGTCTATTGCGTTGGGTCCCTTATGACATGAAGGACCTTTGGGATACTTATTTGTGGGACTTTGGGGTGGTTGAGGTATGAACAATGGATTAGGGAGCGGTTCTCCCAAGCGCGCTGCGTATGGAACCCTACGACTGGATGAGACTTGGCGACTGCCGACCATTTCGACTCGGAGTGACTCGATAGGCCTAGTGAGGAGCACCTCTGTGTGACGCGGCAGACACACGGTGGGGAGCGCCTCTATGTGACGCGGCAGACCCACGGTACTCGACAGGAGGAGTACCTCAGCAGGCCACAAGGGGGAGCGCATCTGTGTGACGCGGTGGACCCACGGCGGGAAGTGCCTCTGTGTGATGCGGGAGACCCACGATACTCAACAAGAGGAGTACCTCAGCAGGCCACAAGGGGGAGCACCTCTATGTGACGCGGTATACCCACGGTGGGGAGCGCCTCTGTGTAACACGGAAGACCCACGGTACTCGACAGGAGGAGTACCTTAGCAGTCTAAGGTTAGTGGGAAGCGTCTCTGTGTGACGCGGTGGGCCCACTGTACTCCATAGAGGAGGAGTTCTCCAGCAGCTGAGGTGTTCAACATTGTGACTTGGGATGTTACTTGTTATTATCCCTAGAGAATCATGTGGCTGGCTATCAGCTTTCATAGCGATCCTGTGTGGGTCAGTATCATAATCCTGTTTCTCAGAGTTTTATACTTGGTTTGAGCTGAGTCTTTTTCTTTGTGGTGATACCTGTGTGGTATTCTTCCCTCATGTGTGAGGCGGGTATATTCTGATAACTTAGGTATATGTATGGGAATATACCTAAGTAGGGTTTACTGTTGTTTCTATGTTTTTTTGGTTTATCCTTTATGGATTTGATAGACCTTCGGAGGTCTCAGGGTCCCTATTGAGTATTTTTATATTCACCTCTGCACAGGCTACGCCCGCACCTTGTTGTGTCTGGTGCAAATGACGGATAGTGCTGACTGAGGACGAGGGTACCTGGATTGGATACTGCTCAGAGGTGGACCTTTGATGAGGTGATCCGCAGAGATGATCATTTGAGAGTTATACCTACCTTTCAGGTAGGATCCTTGGCGGGTGTTCACAGGAGCTATACTCCGTTTTACTTGTACTTTCTAGTTTTTCTTGTACTTTCCTATTGGGATTGTATTCTGGCTTCTTTACATTATCTTTACACCCTGTTTACTATATAGTTTACTTTGTACTTGTATCTGGTTGTCTGCTTGTTTCGTGTGAGTTTACAGTTTATAAAGGCAATGTCTTCCCGTTTTAGGGAATACGTCTTTCAGTGCTTGTCACCAGCCCCTGACCTATGGAAGGCGGGCTCGGGGTAGTCATGGCACGGGCCCCAGGGGACGGTTCGTGACAATTGGCCTTCTTTCCCTAACTTTCAATTTGTTTTCCATAAGAATTAAAGATTAATATGTCTTTTATATTCTTATTTACTTTGAAAACCTTACATAAAAAGATAACGAAGAGTTTACTCAATACAGTCCATTTTGTAACCTAAAATGAGACTTGAGTAAATGGGTGAAAATGATATGAGAAATGAGTCTATTGAAAGATCATGATCCATCTTTCAATTTACACATGTCAATGTAATCATCACCTTATTCATATTTTGTTACACTTTCTCCTCGCAAACTTCTTAGAGATGAGACTTTATGTTATATCACCCATGTCCTGATGTAGTGACCACAACTAGCATCAGACATTGGTGATGGCATTATGACATAACCATCATATACTTAACGCATGAGTCTCATATAATCATAATTCTCACCCTCACTTATTGAGGTAGCTAAATGGGTATGAGGACACTAGCACCTTGAATTTCAAATATGGTAGTATTGTACGCAAATGCATGTACTATACTTGGAAACTCGTGCCGATGTGGACATTTACTTTTTCCATTATTTATTTTAGTATTTCTTGTGGTATAACTTTCCATTTTTATACAAAAATAAAATTCTAGCATATTAGTACTTTTTATCTTGATTATCGATTTATAAATTTTGATTAATTAAGCAAATCATTAAATGCATCCCACTATTTTATCAAATTCTAGGAACCCTCTGTACTAAAATTAGAATAATTTTTCGCTTGAGTATTCTAGTTGAAAGGATCCCTAAACCTCCACTCATAGTCTACAAGCTATGGCTACACCAATACTCGGAGGGTTCAAGGTAGACATTTGGCTAGCCAACTGCATTAACTCGCAGTTCCTTGATCTATTGAGTGAAGTATGAACTTCTAAAATCGTAACTTGATTTACTCAACACTTGCCTCTAAAATGATATCAAGTTATATATGCCTAATCCTTACTATCTCTTTAGTTAAGTCAACCCACCACTCTTATAAGAACTACCATGTAGTAATAGGCACCCTCAGCAATGGTTGATCGAGCACCTCGAACACCCAGTTTTGTCCAAATGCAAATGATGGAAGGCGGTTACGGCTTAATATTTCTTTGAGGGTTTTTATTATTTTTAAGTGATTAAAGAAATCATTTTTTATGTTCTAAGAACGTACTATGTGATCGCACTCACAACTGACCCTGCAAGAAATAGGAAAAAATCATCGTCGTACATGTTCATTTTATCTTTGCATGCTTTTTTATTATTCTATGTGTTTGCATGTAAACTACACATACATAAAATAATAAATCCTAAAAAAATAAAATGATTACCTAATCATGAGCCGATTATAATGGTTGATCCATTGAGTAAATAATGGATCAACCAAGACCCTAAGGGTAATACCTTAAGTTGTGTCACTTGCGACTCAAGTTGTGGCATCTGCCCATCTAATACATCAAACTCATGTTTGGTGCCTCGCCATAACACAACGGGAATTGCATCACTACTCATCTTCATCATCATACAACAATACTCACTTGTAGGCAAGGGGTTCTCAGGAGTATAAAATATAACTCAGAATTGGGTGCACAGACCCTTATATATATAATGACAATTAGACGATTAGTAGATCATCTTTTATTAAACTACTTGTTACAAATAACCATTGCAATAAATAAATAATTAAAACAGGAACCAGACATACATTGGTTGGTAAATGACTCATGATCAATCTAATACACTTTAAACTTGTGTATTAAAGTAAATGTAGAAATAAAATTAATCTTCCATTAAAATATTTTCTAAGGGAATTTTTATTGAATTAAAATTCACTCGTATTTTAATTCAATAATTTTCTCCGTTCGGTCCCATCAATTAATTTAATTTTAAAACCAAAAAGTAAATTAATTCATTCATTTAATTTAACTCCAAAATTAAATTAATTTATCTCTCATTACTAATTTCAAACCAAAAATTAATATTTCATTAATTTAATTTAAAACCAAAATTAAATTAAATACTTAAATTAATTTTTTATTATAAAAATTACTAGGGCCCTGAAAAGCCCGAGCAAACCCTGTGTGGGTCGGGCTGAACCCGCTCAGACTCATTCCAAGCGGAGCAGACCCTATGCATGGGTGTTATGTAGGAAATTCTGGTATGAAGAGGGGGTTTTTTTAGGAAAATGGGTTCCCCATTTTCTTTATTAAGAAAATGGGGCAGCCTAGCACCGCTTCAATTGGCGCTAATGGCAAAAAACACCAAAGCGCCACTTGAAGTGGCGCTTGGCGGAATTTCCCATTCTGTTCATCAACGCCACTTCAAGTGGCGTCAATCTCCATCTCCCACTATAAAACCCTGTCACCCCCTCACCCCTCCTCATTCATTCATCCGGCTCTCAACCTCCTCGCTTTCAAGTGGTGCCGATCTCTGACCGTTCTCCATCCCCAACCGTTCTGCAAATTTTAGGTAAGTTTTCATTTACATTTCTTTAATATTTTAAATTGTATATTTAATTGTTTAGTTAATGTAATTAGATTATAGAATTTGTTTATTAATTTAATTGTTTAGTTTATAGAATTAGTTTAAAAAATAATAAATTGTAAGTAGTCAAATAATTAATTTAATCTGGTTAATTTAGTAGTATGCATAATTAGGTACATAATTAATTATAATTAGTCAATTAGTTAATTGTAATTAGTCAACTAATTAATTATAATTATTCAATTAGTTAATTGTAATTAGTCAACTAATTAATTATAATTAGTCAATTAGTTAATTGTAATTAGTCAACTAATTAATTATAATTAGTCAATTAGTTAATTGTAATTAGTCAACTAATTAATTATAATTATTCAATTAGTTAATTGTAATTAGTCAACTAATTAATTATAATTAGTCAATTAGTTAATTGTAATTAGTCAACTAATTAATTAAAATTATCCAATTAGTTAATTGTAATTAGTCAACTAATTAATTACAATTAGTCAATTAGTTAATTGTAATTAGTCAATTAATTAATTATAATTAGTCAATTAGTTAAATATAATTAGTCAATTAATTAATTACAATTAGTCAATTAATTAATTAGTATTAGTCAATTAATTAATTACAATTAGTCAATTAATTAATTAAAATTAGTCAATTAATTAATTAGAATTAGTCTATTAATTAATTAGTATTAGTTAATTAATTAATTACAATTAGTCTATTAATTAATTAGTATTGGTCTATTAATTAATTAGTATTAGTATATTAATTAATTATAATTAGTCTATTAATTAATTAGAATTAGTCTATTAATTAATTATAATTAGTCTATTAATTAATTATAATTAGTCTATTAATTAATTATAATTATTCTATCAATTAATTAGAATTAGTCTATCAATTAATTAGAATTAGTCTATCAATTAATTAGAATTAGTCAATCAATTAATTACAATCAATTAATTACAATTAGTCAATCAATTAATTACAATTAGTCAATCAATTAATTACAATTAGTCAATTGTAATTAATCAACTAATTAATTGTAATTAGTCAATTAATTAATTACAATTAGTCAACTAATTAATTGTAATTAGTCAACTAATTATTTGTAATTAGTCAACTAATTAATTGTAATTAGTCAATTAATTAATTATAATTAGTTAACTAATTAATTGTAATTAGTTAACTAATTAATTGTAATTAGTCAATTAATTAATTACAATTAGTCAATTAATTAATTATAATTAGTCTATTAAATAATTAGAATTAGTCTATCAATTAATTACAATTAGTCAATTAATTAATTACAATTAGTCAACCAATTAATTGTAATTAGTCAACTAATTAATTGTAATTAGTCAATTAGTTAATTACAATTAGTCAACTAGTTAATTACAATTAGTCAACTAGTTAATTACAATTAGTCAACTAGTTAATTACAATTAGTCAACTAGTTAATTACAATTAGTGAACTAGTTAATTACAATTAGTCAACTAGTTAATTACAATTAGTCAACTAATTAATGTAATTAATGAATTACACTTAGGCAATTAATGAATTACAGTTAGGCAATTAATGAATTACTGTTAGGAAATTAATGAATTACTGTTAGGCAATTAATGAATTACAGTTGGGCAATTAATTAATTACAGTTAGCCAATTAATTAATTACAGTTAGCCAATTAATTAATTACAGTTAGCCAATTAATTAATTACAGTTAGCCAATTAATTAATTGTAGTTAGCCAATTAATTAATTATAGTTAGCCAATTAATTAAATCTAATTAGTCAATTAATTAGCGAAGTAGTTACAATAATTATCGAAGTAGTTACAATAATCAGTGAAGTAGTTACAATAATTAGCGAAGTAGTTATATTATGAATTGTTTATATAATTAGCTGGTTTTGAAAGCTTCTAAAATATTTTTCATTGATATTTTTCATTAAATTCATTTTGTTTTCAAATATTTATTATATGTTTAATCAATGATTAAAATTGAATTTATATCGGTGTTATACTTTATCTATTATAGTTTTTCAAAAACACGTATTTGAAACATTTTTAAGTTTCAAATAGGTGGTTTTAATTTCTTAAAAATTATTTTTCATCGACATTTTTTATGAAATTTCTTTTGTTTTCAACTCTTTGTTATATATTTAAAATATAATTATTACAAATTATTATAATTATAAATAGTTATATTTGTAAATTAATTATAATAGTAAATTAAATTATAATTTATTACAAATTAATATAATAATAAGTTATTATTATTGAAAATTAATTATAAATAATTAATTTTCATAAATTAAATTAAAAATTATTTTTTATTAATATATGATTATTAAAAATTATTATATCTTAATGTATACATTATATATTTATTATATTTATATTTATATAATTATAATAAATATATAACTATAATAAATATATAATTATAATTATAAATATAATAAATATCTAATTATAACTCTAAATATAATAAATATATAATTAAAATAAATGATTATTATTGTAACGCCCCGACCCCAGCTACCCAGAGTCGGTGCATTACTTCGTAACATTGGCATGATCACAAGAAAGATCAAATCTCGAAAGACCGATTGGTTTAGTAGCCTTGGAAACACTAGATATAATCATAAAGTTTTACATTACATTTCAAAGTGAAAAACTACTACAACAACAAAGTCTTCATATCCACACTATTAACCCCTCATAATATCCCTGCAAGTCATTCATAATTTACTTCTTCACTACCTGGGAAAAATAAAACATAGAAAAGGGGTGAGCTCAAATGCCCAGTAAGGATAACAATATAGCGGAAACATTCATAAATAAGAATAAACATTTAAGGCAATGCATTACTAAACAAAAGCCTTTTAAAATTGAACTTCAACATGGTATGGCAAAAGTAAAATGAAATAATGCCATTTACTTATTCACATGGATATTCTACTAATCGAATAATCACATTCAAAAATCAATAACCACTTTCATAATGTTGGAATGCATAATGCTAAACATTAATTTCATTGTCTAGGCCTCATCCCAAGACCTAGGGGTTACTTCTAACCGGAACCCAACCCGGAGTGCCTCTAATAACCGGACACCAACCCGGAGTGCCTCTAATAACCGGACACCAACCCGGAGTGCCTCTAATAACCGGACACCAACCCGGAGGGCATACTTTTACCAGTCCCTAACCTGGAGGGCTTACTTTAACCAGTCCCCAACCTGGAGGGCTTACTTTTACCAGTCCCCAACCTGGAGGGCTTACTTTTACCGGTCCCCAACCCGGAACATACTTGTTTAGCACATTCATCTGAAGAAAAGTTTGAAATATAACATAAACATTCGGATTAAAACTAGCATACGAAATGTCAATAGTTTCACCATAAACTATGAATGGTATAAAATAGCACATCCACAGTCAAACATATCACAAAACCTTCAATACAATATAGAAGTTTTGTATTATAATAAATCAACTTCAAATAAGCGTAAAATCCATTAAAGGATGTTGACATAGATGAAATCAAAACACTTTTTAAAGAAATATTTCCTTTTATTTTGAAATCATTTAAGATCCATATAAAATAAAACATTTTCTTGAAAATATTCTTGTAAGCTTGTAAGGAAAGCTTTGACGATTTTATAACGGCGGAAAATAACCGCACTCGCCGTATAAGTAAAAAAACATTCTTATCTTAATTCTGTCGAAAAGGTTAAAAAGGACCTTGTTTTGAAAACGACGGAAAGATTCCTTTATAAACCGTTTATAAAAAGTCAAAAAGGGTATAAATGACTTTAACCCATATTCTTGTATATTGTAAAAATGTTTTGAAATACATTTCGAAGAGACATGGATGTGGATGATAAAGAGATCCCAGTAGATTATTACGTATAATACAACCTCGGATAATGAAGAGATTGTGAAATAACCCTTACCTTGTACTTTTCCTTTGTTGGGGTAGGTTAACCTCCTGTATAATGGTGAAATAATTGTTATTAAATTATACAAGAATCATATACATTAATATGATATCATATATGATCTTTTAACATTGCTTTATTAATAATATCTTAGTATTATCGTCGTTTCGGGTGATAATCGATTCGTTCTTCTTAAATGTTTGGTTACGTAAGACATGTTTTTAATGGATAGATTATATCTTATTCATAATCAGAATGATATTAACATTATTTTTAACCCTAAAATGAGAATAATACTTGAATGGATATGATGGAGAATGAATCTTATCGCGTTCGTGGAGACGGTAGTCCGTACGTACGCACGAGCGACAATATCATTCTTTTGATATTAAAATAATATATAAATGGATGGTATATCATATATAAAGAATCATTAACATGTTATATTTATTATTTACATGAGTTACACATCATTATTATACCCATCCAAATAATATTATATTGAATAACAATTACACCACGACGTGGAGACGGTAAGCCGTACGTACGCACGTATGGTGACATGTTATTCAAAGGGTGGATAGAATACTGAATATGATTGTACCATATTTATAATAACATCACAGTATATGTGAGATACTGGAGTTATTATTTCAGAATGGTAAGAACAAAGGAAGAAGAAGTGGAAGAAGAAATGAACTTAGAAAAGGGTGGTGAAATCATTACCTCTTCTTCGGGTTCTTCCTTTTGATTTGATCAAAAGGGCTCCTTAGGTTGGCTTTCTGATCAAACTAAGGCCTCTAGGTTGTAGTGAGGGATGTTGGGAGAGTATTTGGGCAGAGTTTGGCCGAACCAAAAGGCTTTAGAGGAGTGAAGAAATGAGAAGGAAGAGTGCCCTTTTATAAGAGGGGTGAGGGGCACCTTTGGAAAAGCTAGAAATATTAATTTATAATAAATTCATATTCGGTTTCCAATGGCTCCAAAGTTGATTATTCAAAGGATAAGGTGGGGATAGGTCGAAAACAACTCATCCAATAGAATTTAGACAGGTTTGGGTACTTATATTAACCTTATCTTTAAGTATTAACTCTAAGTTAATTAGTTTCACTTTTACAATGTCTCTTTGTATTTTTATATATTATGGTTAATAAACTTACTATATACATCCAAGCGACCGCCAAGTGGTCCATTAATGATTAACCTATCATAATATAAGTCTCTTGGCCGAACCTTAGATTTTTAGGAATTTAATATCAATTAATAATATAATATTTGTTTTAAGAACTCTTTTATGTCAATTTTGACACTATTCAATAGTTGATTTTTGTGAAACTCATAACAGATTGATTACTTCGAAAAAAGTCCATTAAATCAATCCTAATATATCATATTAGCCTAGAAAATTAGTTTAATTCATTAAAAGTTTCATATTATATTTATTTGGGTATTTATAATATCAATTATTTTAATTTTTCACTATTATAGTAATTACTGCATCATCATTGTGTCATAAATAAAATAAATTATTTAATGTCTAAAAATTATAAATCAAATATCATTATGTAGGAAATATTTTTAGCTTTCTAATGAATATTTACAATCGAAAATCCAACATGTATAACCCTATGTAAAAATTGTTCTTCTAAAAGATATATGCTTGTGTCATTTTTGTATTCATTTTAACTTAATTAAAATAAAGTGTCATTATCACTTACAAGTGGATCCATGGGGTCCCAAAATTGACACAAAGATTCCCATGGTCGACCATGTATCAACCAATAGGGTTAAGACACGTTTTAGGGTAATTTTGTATTATTATAATATTATTTTTTTAACCCTTATTTACCGGATTTACCCTTTAACCATGGTAAATAAAATATTTACCGCAGTAATTATTCAAAATGTCTAAAAATAAAAGTTACCTATTTACACAATTTGAACATCCTGATTCCAAATATGGAATCCATTTTCCTAAATTCTAAACACAGAAGTGGCAGAAATTAATTTAAAATTAATTCCCGCTGTCAAAACAAAAAGCGTGTTTTTAAGAGATAATAACTATCAAAAGATTGACACTCGTTTATGTTCGGTTTAATTGTAAAATTATGTCCAATGACCAACATTATATTAAATGGTAAAAATATATTCTAAATACACTTTAAAACCACTCAAATTCATAATTTATCACTATTAATTATTTTTATTAAAAAAGTTGTTTTTAATTAAAATTTAGTAATTTTCACTATTCATCAAAATATGAAAGTTATCCGAAAAGTACCAAAATTTCACCTTAGGCTAAATTTGATATTCCGAATCCAAAAATGAAGTCCATTTTAAAATATAAAATATATATAACTTCAAAAAGTAGGTATTACTATTCATAACAACTAGTTTGATTGGTTACGGTGTGTTAGAACTCGAAGTTGCGTACAACACACGCTACTGTTTTATCCAAAGGAAAGCGTACCGTGGACGCTTGGGATGTCTCATTTTAAATTTTTTGATGTCTCCATTTAGTCAAAAAGTTTAAAATATTGTATTTAAAAAGGGTTCACTATTAAAAGTTGATAAAAGTGCAATACTGAAAATGAATTTGTTCTTGCATTATATCTAAGAAACTCATAATATGGATTCTAAAATTATAAGGATTATATAAAGTTTAAAATTTAGTTAACACTATTCATAACCTCTTTTGAACAGCTTGTTTGGTAAGTCATGGTGCGATTGAACTCGGTGTTGCGTGTAGTGCAAGTTATTGAATTATTTTGAATAAATAACACACTATGAAATCTTGGGGTGTTACATTCTCCCCTCCTTCAATAAATTGCGTCCTCGCAATTTGAAATTGTTCTTCGAAGATAAAAGGTTGAAAATAGATAATATATTTGTGGGAAAACCCACATCGAAAATTGGGTTACTAAAATTTAGTCTTAATATGAGGAAAAGAGAAATCAAAGGGTCACCACCAAATTATGATCTCGATTAGGAGAACATTGGTGGAAATTAGAGACATATAATCGGAGGAAAAACGTAAATATTTATAGGTAGTGATTGAGGTCATCAATCACAAACAAGTGTATAATTGAGGTCCTTAAACTCATCAATATATGATGATTTGAAATACCATCGGTTCAACAAAACATAGGGTATTAGGATAACACATTTTTGACGTTTCAAAATATCTTAGTTGAAATCCCACATCGAAAAATGAATTAACGAGGCCTCTATTTAAAATAAAGAGTGGAAAGTATGAAGATTACCGAAAATAACACATACTAGGGTTCCATGTAGGAAAATATGGATATGGAGGAGAAATCTAACCATCAATTATCTGATGGAGAGTGGTAGAGAACATGGCTATGAAAAGGCCAACAATCCCAAAGCCATAAATTGGTGATGATTTAAGGTACCATCTAGGACAACATTTTTGTTCTAAGTTCCTTTTCTTAATGTTGCAGAATTTATTTATGAGATTGGATAAGATCATAAGGAGATATACTTACATTATAATTAGAGTTTTATCCATTAATAAATTTCTACCACAAACACATCTTTCACTCTAAAAGATAATAGAACGTATAAAAAATTCTATTTACACTATTCGTATAGGATTCCAAAATAATCAAATTTATAATTCATCTACAAGATCTTTTAATAAAAACTACATTATTTAATCCAGGACATCTCATGGTCCAGTGGTAGGTGATACACCCTTGTCGCCCTTCGGTTGCGGGTTCAAGTCTCGCAGCCTTACCGGATGCGACGGGTTGCCGCCCGACCTCCGGGTTGTCCTTTTATGGCAATCCAAAATAATCCAAACTAGAACTATCCAAAATACTTCTGTCCAAACTCATAGTCCAACATTTATAAGGAAGGTAAGAATAATGTAGATCCTTTTTACCCCATAATAGCATATGAATACCTTCATCTTGTATTCTTTTAATACACTGAAACATCCTGAATTACCATATTCCTTATTGATTACATTCACGCTCCCCTATTCCATATAGAATGATGGATATACTTCATCAATCCAAAAATGTTTTAAACCCCAACAATAATGGAATATACAGATCATTAATCAGTTCCAAGGTAGTCAAGAATATCCAACATAATTTATCCAAATCAATCATGTATTATTCTAAAATCACTAACTCGGTATCAGAACCATATTATGGTTTATCTTTCTCTCAACCATATATTTTCCAAAAATTTATCCTGCTATTGAGTCACTTTTCTTTGTTCCACACAATCTCAAGTCCTTAATGAAATAGTACTACAGTACAATCCTTATATACTCCATAATCATTATAACAAGTACATTGTTGATACAACACTCAATTGACATAATTAACATAAGAATTCTAATCATTCCTCTTCATCTGTGGTAGTATCATAACTTGATTATTATCCAATAACATCATTTGCGGCATAGTCTGATGACTGGGACATAGGTTCGCATAGTGTCCAAACTCCTTGCAAATGAAGCATTGTACATTTGAAACCATTTTCTTACCCTTGCAGTCACGTACTTTGTGCCCTTTTCCTCTACACTTATAACAAACTCCCATTCCTTTCAGGCAAGTTCCAGGGTGTTTCTTTCCACAGTTACCACATATGGGAAAATTCTTCTTTTCCCTCTTCCCTTTATCCATCTTTCTCTCTTCCATCCTTTTCTTCACTTGATTCCCTTCAAAGCCATAGGACTCAGTAAACTCTTTACTTATCTTATCAACACATGATATTATTTCTTCATATGATGATAATACATGGGAGACTATTTCTCTTATCAATTCAATCTTAAGTCCATGAAAGATATGATCCTTCCTTCTCTTTAGATCATGTTCATTTCTGGAGTTCTCATTCCTTCTACTGGGCGCCATTTCTAAACAATGGAATACACTAGATCAGTTTATGAATCAAAATACATAATCCCATACTTATAAAACACTTAACATAAATTGAACTGTTTATGGATATAATCCATAATCATAAAAATGTTCTCTTTGAGGAAGTATATACTCATAAACCCTTCATAATGATTTGTAAAGAAAATGAGAGTTATCCTAAGCATATCCCCCGGGAGTGTCGTAACCAAGAGTGCAGCAAGGCCCGTTGTCGTGCACCAGTTCCCGTTCGAGTCTAGCTCAAAGCGGTGTTTTCGGGTTTTACCCCTAGGTACATATGTGCCAGAGCCGCCTCTACCTGCTCGTATCCAGACAGGGATGTATTGCTCGGAAAACTCACAAAATCTCTACAATACCAAAATTCTAGGAAGTTCTTCTATACTAATCCTCAAAGTTCATCTTAGGTCTACGTGCTCTAATCAGAGTTTATCTAAATCTAGCTTCCAAGGTTTGTACTAAACTTCCTCTGATACCAACTGTAACGCCCCGACCCCAGCTACCCAGAGTCGGTGCATTACTTCGTAACATTGGCATGATCACAAGAAAGATCAAATCTCGAAAGACCGATTGGTTTAGTAGCCTTGGAAACACTAGATATAATCATAAAGTTTTACATTACATTTCAAAGTGAAAAACTACTACAACAACAAAGTCTTCATATCCACACTATTAACCCCTCATAATATCCCTGCAAGTCATTCATAATTTACTTCTTCACTACCTGGGAAAAATAAAACATAGAAAAGGGGTGAGCTCAAATGCCCAGTAAGGATAACAATATAGCGGAAACATTCATAAATAAGAATAAACATTTAAGGAAATGCATTACTAAACAAAAGCCTTTTAAAATTGAACTTCAACATGGTATGGCAAAAGTAAAATGAAATAATGCCATTTACTTATTCACATGGATATTCTACTAATCGAATAATCACATTCAAAAATCAATAACCACTTTCATAATGTTGGAATGCATAATGCTAAACATTAATTTCATTGTCTAGGCCTCATCCCAAGACCTAGGGGTTACTTCTAACCGGAACCCAACCCGGAGTGCCTCTAATAACCGGACACCAACCCGGAGTGCCTCTAATAACCGGACACCAACCCGGAGTGCCTCTAATAACCGGACACCAACCCGGAGGGCATACTTTTACCAGTCCCTAACCTGGAGGGCTTACTTTAACCAGTCCCCAACCTGGAGGGCTTACTTTTACCAGTCCCCAACCTGGAGGGCTTACTTTTACCGGTCCCCAACCCGGAACATACTTGTTTAGCACATTCATCTGAAGAAAAGTTTGAAATATAACATAAACATTCGGATTAAAACTAGCATACGAAATGTCAATAGTTTCACCATAAACTATGAATGGTATAAAATATCACATCCACAGTCAAACATATCACAAAACCTTCAATACAATATAGAAGTTTTGTATTATAATAAATCAACTTCAAATAAGCGTAAAATCCATTAAAGGATGTTGACATAGATGAAATCAAAACACTTTTTAAAGAAATATTTCCTTTTATTTTGAAATCATTTAAGATCCATATAAAATAAAACATTTTCTTGAAAATATTCTTGTAAGCTTGTAAGGAAAGCTTTGACGATTTTATAACGGCGGAAAATAACCGCACTCGCCGTATAAGTAAAAAAACATTCTTATCTTAATTCTGTCGAAAAGGTTAAAAAGGACCTTGTTTTGAAAACGACGGAAAGATTCCTTTATAAACCGTTTATAAAAAGTCAAAAAGGGTATAAATGACTTTAACCCATATTCTTGTATATTGTAAAAATGTTTTGAAATACATTTCGAAGAGACATGGATGTGGATGATAAAGAGATCCCAGTAGATTATTACGTATAATACAACCTCGGATAATGAAGAGATTGTGAAATAACCCTTACCTTGTACTTTTCCTTTGTTGGGGTAGGTTAACCTCCTGTATAATGGTGAAATAATTGTTATTAAATTATACAAGAATCATATACATTAATATGATATCATATATGATCTTTTAACATTGCTTTATTAATAATATCTTAGTATTATCGTCGTTTCGGGTGATAATCGATTCGTTCTTCTTAAATGTTTGGTTACGTAAGACATGTTTTTAATGGATAGATTATATCTTATTCATAATCAGAATGATATTAACATTATTTTTAACCCTAAAATGAGAATAATACTTGAATGGATATGATGGAGAATGAATCTTATCGCGTTCGTGGAGACGGTAGTCCGTACGTACGCACGAGCGACAATATCATTCTTTTGATATTAAAATAATATATAAATGGATGGTATATCATATATAAAGAATCATTAACATGTTATATTTATTATTTACATGAGTTACACATCATTATTATACCCATCCAAATAATATTATATTGAATAACAATTACACCACGACGTGGAGACGGTAAGCCGTACGTACGCACGTATGGTGACATGTTATTCAAAGGGTGGATAGAATACTGAATATGATTGTACCATATTTATAATAACATCACAGTATATGTGAGATACTGGAGTTATTATTTCAGAATGGTAAGAACAAAGGAAGAAGAAGTGGAAGAAGAAATGAACTTAGAAAAGGGTGGTGAAATCATTACCTCTTCTTCGGGTTCTTCCTTTTGATTTGATCAAAAGGGCTCCTTAGGTTGGCTTTCTGATCAAACTAAGGCCTCTAGGTTGTAGTGAGGGATGTTGGGAGAGTATTTGGGCAGAGTTTGGCCGAACCAAAAGGCTTTAGAGGAGTGAAGAAATGAGAAGGAAGAGTGCCCTTTTATAAGAGGGGTGAGGGGCACCTTTGGAAAAGCTAGAAATATTAATTTATAATAAATTCATATTCGGTTTCCAATGGCTCCAAAGTTGATTATTCAAAGGATAAGGTGGGGATAGGTCGAAAACAACTCATCCAATAGAATTTAGACAGGTTTGGGTACTTATATTAACCTTATCTTTAAGTATTAACTCTAAGTTAATTAGTTTCACTTTTACAATGTCTCTTTGTATTTTTATATATTATGGTTAATAAACTTACTATATACATCCAAGCGACCGCCAAGTGGTCCATTAATGATTAACCTATCATAATATAAGTCTCTTGGCCGAACCTTAGATTTTTAGGAATTTAATATCAATTAATAATATAATATTTGTTTTAAGAACTCTTTTATGTCAATTTTGACACTATTCAATAGTTGATTTTTGTGAAACTCATAACAGATTGATTACTTCGAAAAAAGTCCATTAAATCAATCCTAATATATCATATTAGCCTAGAAAATTAGTTTAATTCATTAAAAGTTTCATATTATATTTATTTGGGTATTTATAATATCAATTATTTTAATTTTTCACTATTATAGTAATTACTGCATCATCATTGTGTCATAAATAAAATAAATTATTTAATGTCTAAAAATTATAAATCAAATATCATTATGTAGGAAATATTTTTAGCTTTCTAATGAATATTTACAATCGAAAATCCAACATGTATAACCCTATGTAAAAATTGTTCTTCTAAAAGATATATGCTTGTGTCATTTTTGTATTCATTTTAACTTAATTAAAATAAAGTGTCATTATCACTTACAAGTGGATCCATGGGGTCCCAAAATTGACACAAAGATTCCCATGGTCGACCATGTATCAACCAATAGGGTTAAGACACGTTTTAGGGTAATTTTGTATTATTATAATATTATTTTTTTAACCCTTATTTACCGGATTTACCCTTTAACCATGGTAAATAAAATATTTACCGCAGTAATTATTCAAAATGTCTAAAAATAAAAGTTACCTATTTACACAATTTGAACATCCTGATTCCAAATATGGAATCCATTTTCCTAAATTCTAAACACAGAAGTGGCAGAAATTAATTTAAAATTAATTCCCGCTGTCAAAACAAAAAGCGTGTTTTTAAGAGATAATAACTATCAAAAGATTGACACTCGTTTATGTTCGGTTTAATTGTAAAATTATGTCCAATGACCAACATTATATTAAATGGTAAAAATATATTCTAAATACACTTTAAAACCACTCAAATTCATAATTTATCACTATTAATTATTTTTATTAAAAAAGTTGTTTTTAATTAAAATTTAGTAATTTTCACTATTCATCAAAATATGAAAGTTATCCGAAAAGTACCAAAATTTCACCTTAGGCTAAATTTGATATTCCGAATCCAAAAATGAAGTCCATTTTAAAATATAAAATATATATAACTTCAAAAAGTAGGTATTACTATTCATAACAACTAGTTTGATTGGTTACGGTGTGTTAGAACTCGAAGTTGCGTACAACACACGCTACTGTTTTATCCAAAGGAAAGCGTACCGTGGACGCTTGGGATGTCTCATTTTAAATTTTTTGATGTCTCCATTTAGTCAAAAAGTTTAAAATATTGTATTTAAAAAGGGTTCACTATTAAAAGTTGATAAAAGTGCAATACTGAAAATGAATTTGTTCTTGCATTATATCTAAGAAACTCATAATATGGATTCTAAAATTATAAGGATTATATAAAGTTTAAAATTTAGTTAACACTATTCATAACCTCTTTTGAACAGCTTGTTTGGTAAGTCATGGTGCGATTGAACTCGGTGTTGCGTGTAGTGCAAGTTATTGAATTATTTTGAATAAATAACACACTATGAAATCTTGGGGTGTTACAATTATAGCCTTATATTTATTATAATTACATATTTATTATAATTACATATTTTTAATGTAAAAAAATATATAATGTATATATATAGAATTATATATTTTCATTATGTAATTATATATCTATATATACATTATATATAAATTATATATAAATAGAATTGCATATTTACAAAGCAAAAAAAATATTGTATACATAAATATATAATTACATTTACTACATTTATTATATTTATTACATTTATTATTTTTATTATAATTCTATTATTTTTTTATTTACTATATTTATAATTATATAATTATTATATTTTTGTTTTTACTATATTTATATATTTAATATTTTTATATATTTATCATAATTATTATATTTATAATTATAAATTTATTATAATTCTCTATTTATAATTATAATAATTCTAATATTATAATGAATATAGAATTATCGAAATATAATTATAAATATAATAATTATAATAATTATAATAAATATAAAAATTATCTAATTATATTAAATGTAAAATAATAAATTTAATAAATTTAAAAAAAACAATAGCGCCACTTAGAGTGGCACTATTCGAAGAATTATATAGCGCCACCTCAACTGGCGCTAAAGACACCCATATACCTAAATAATCTATACCTAAACCCATTAAAATAATTTTTTTTTACCTCCTCCCCTAAATTCGCCCTCGGGGGACCCTTCCCTTTGGATTTTTTTTTAAATTGTCTTTGACCTGCCATCCCCCTCCTCAAATGTTTTTTTTAATAAAAGTTTCCATGCCTTAAATTTTTCAAACTGACTATAATATATCCTTTGGGAAAATAAAAATAATATTATAATAATAATATATTATATCAACTAATTAGAAAATACTATTCCGGTGACAATTTTGGCCACGGTTTCTCCGACCAGAATGCAAAGGTTTACCAAAAATCGGTCTTGCAGATGGTTACCGATAAACTTACATATATTTGGAAAAATATTTAAAACCCATAAATTTTAATGATTCAATCCTCATTAAAACTTAAGATGGTCGTAACTTGGCCATATGATGTCAAATTTACTCACTATCTATGAAGTTGGAACCGGAACGACTCCTTTTATTAAATTTAATTCAAATTTAATTATTCTTTGCCTTAAAGTTCTTCAACCATTCTTTGATACCAATTGAGGGTCCTTGACATGCAGCGGAAGCCCTAAAATGGGTTTTTAAAATTTTTCCACTGACGATCGACATGAGCTCGTTGTCACTGGTGAAATGTTGCCCAATTACCACTTGAGGATCTCACGTGAAGAATTTTAAGTATAAAAATAAAAACCATAAATACCTGGTTAGATATGAAGCTGATCTTGAAGACTGCTCATCGTTGGCAATCACTAATTGAATAATCTGAAGTGAAGTTCCTCTAGATCATCCACACATACTTCAAAAATCTATGGGAGTGCTAATCATCGAAATATGGATGCTAGCATGGAGTTCCAATGACACCTTCAATGCTCCAATAATCATTGCATTGCCTTGCTTGCGATGCACAAGAGTGTGCTCGACCCGACGACTTGGATCGAGAGCCTCTCTCTCTAGGATGTGGGAGAGAGAAGAATAGAGTGGTAGTGAATAGTTAATGGCGAATGCCTCTTTTTTTTATATACAGTGAAACAATAAATATCTGAAATAAACTCTCGATAGCCAAATATTCATTTCTCATTAAATAAACAGTATATTATGACTATTGTACTGAGTCAAAAACAATTTATATTATTATCACATTCTTGTAATATAATAAATATATTATGTGATAATACCCAAGATATTAACTCTGCTCGTTGTTACCGAAAATATTAAATAAACCTTGAATATTTTAAAATAATATTCATTCAAATAATATTTCTCATGCATTTACTTAAAAACATGTAAATACATTTAATAAATAAATTCAATTACAATTATTATTAACTTGAATAATGTGAATTTATTTATTTATTTGGTGATCATATATCCTTGTACAAAACCCAAACCCTAGTGGTGGGGCCCACCATGTCCAATATACCTACTCAACTGGATATGACAGTTTCTTGAATACTCTATTATGTGTGACCCTCTAGGCCCTTGTCTTGATAGTAGTGAATTGTAACACCCCGAAATTTTATGAAAAATATTCTTTTTAATTTCATTAATGTCTTGTGTTGTACACTGCACCAAAAGAAGCTTTCACAACACGCATCCTCGACTTGCCTTCCATTACATGCAATCGCGACCTTCCTCGATAGCGTGTGTAGTACACAATAACGAGTTTCAGTAAACAACAATATGCTATTAAAATATTATTAAAACTAGCCGTTATGAATAGTAATAACCACTTTTTGAAATTTTGTATATTTTATTTTTCAAAATGGAATTCATTTTTGGATTCGTAATATCGAAATTAGCTTAGGGTGAAATTTTGGTACTTTTCGGATAACTTTCATTTTCTGATGAATAGTGAAAATTACTAAATTTTAATTAAAAACAACTTTTTTAATCGAAATAATTAATAGTGATAAATTATTAATTTGAGTGATTTTAAAGTATATCTAGAATATATTTTTACAATTCAATACAATTTTGGTCATTGGATGTAATTTCACATTTACACCAGACATAAACAAATGTTAATCTTTTGATAGTTATTATCTCTTAAAAACACGCTATTTGTTGTGACAGCGGAAATTAATTATAAAATTAATTAATGAAACTTATATGTTGGGAATTTTGTAAAATAGAAATCATTTTTGAACTTGGAATATCAATTATAGCTTAGGGTGAAATTTTGGCATTTTTCTGAAAAACTTCAATTTTTGATGAATAGTGAAACTACTAAGTGGTAGTTAAAAAAATTAATTTTTTCATAAATCTTAATTTTACCGCTTCTGTGAATGGAATTTCAAAAATCCGAGAGACACGGTTGATGTTAGTAAGTAAAATGTGGTTCAATGAGATGAAAATAATTTTTGGTGAATAGTAACTTTTTACTTTTATTTACCACGGTTAAAGGTAAATAGGGTAATTAAGGATAAAAATGATATTAATATTACCCTAACACATGTCCTAATCCTATTGGACAAGTGTATCTCGACCAAAAACAACCTTAAGTGTAAAATATTATCATTTAGGCCCACTTGGATTAGATTAGGACATTTGTTATTATTTAATTCAAAGAAGAGTTAAAAGAGTTAAAATCAAAGTTTATTTACTAAAACATTTTTAATATAGGGTTATACATAATATAATTTCGACTATAAATATTAATTAGAAATCTAAAAATATTTCCTACATAATGGTATTTTATTTGTAATTTTTATACTTTAAATAATTTAATTTATTTATGACACAACGATGATGCAGTAATTACCTTTTTAAGAAAATATTAACATAATTGATGTTATAAATGCCCAAATAAATGTAATTTGAGACTTTTTATGACTTACACTAATTTTATAGGTTAATATGACATGTTATTGTTGATTTAAGTAACTTGGTTCGAACTTATCATTCTGTTAGAAATTTCATAAAAATCATGTACCAAATAGTGTCAAAATTGATATAAATTAGTTTTTAAAACAAATATTATATTATTAATTGTTATTTAATTCCTAAAAATATAAGGTTCGGCCAAATGACTTAGATAAGGATATATATATTAATAATATACAACTTGGGATTCTTTTGGCTTGATATAGTAAGTTTATTAACCATATAGTGTAAGAAAACAAAAAGACACGGTAAAAGTTAATTATTTAACTTAGAGTTAAATCTAATTGATAAGGTTAAAATAATAACCTAAACTTGTCTAAATCCTATTGGATGAGAGTATTTCGACCCATCCCCACTTTATCTTCTAAATAAGACCATTTGGAACTATTATAAACCGAATTTGACCTTAATATAAAATAATATTTTGAGATTTTCCTAAGATGTCCCTCTCCTCCCTTATAAAAGGGCACCTCCTCCCTCTCCTCCTCACACCAATTTGAGCATTCAAGATCATCCAACCCCTGCCAAAATCTCTTCTCCACTTCCCTAGTATCATCCTAGAAGTCCTGGTCTTCTTCAAATACCATCCTTAGTTCTTTAAGTGGAGGATAAGTGAAGGCGCGTCAAAAAGAGGTAATATCCATTACCGATCTTTTTCAATTTCTTTCTTCTTCAAATTCTTCTTCTTTAGTTGTTTAATGATAAAGTAATAACATCAGTATTTATTATATACTTATATGTTATTATAAATATGAAACAACTCTAATTAACCTTCTATCCATCCTACGGAAAAAGGAAATCACCGCGCGTGCGTACGTACGGAATACCGTCTCCACGTCGTGGTGTAATCTATTTTCCGTCACCACTTTAATTGGATGGGTATAATGGTGTAATGAGTAACTATATATGATTATTATAAAGTGATATTGATACTGAAATAGTAGACATACACTTCAAAACAATTCCACGACCATGGGAACGATATCATCGCTCGTGCGTACGTACGGACTACCGTCTCCACGACATGATGAGATTCATTCTCAATGATTAACCATTCATGAATGATTATAAAGTATATATAATAAGTAATAATGAAATATATGACCTAATAATGATACTGTAATTATTTATATTTATATGTATGTCATCTACTTAATTCCATTCAATTCAATAAGGAAACGAAAACAGCGTTCATGCGTACGTACGGACTACCGTCTCCATGAACGGTGTATTTCTTTCCATTTACTGATTTATTATATATGTATATTCTGAATATATATATATATAAATCATGTTTTATATTCTGGAATTACGTAATCATGATCTAAGTAATCATATGAATAATTACAAGTTAAAAACACGAACGACAAATGAGACGATTTTACCCAAAACGCTACTTTAACATGAATTTACAAAAGAACGGGTAATATAAAGTCATAAGTGGACCATATATGATATAATAACAATTAATATGATTCTGTAATAAGTCAATAACATGATTTAAATCATTATACAGGAGGTTCGGACACTTACAAAGCAAGTCGGACCTAAGGTAAGGGAAATATCACAATCTCATTTTTATCCGAGATTGATTATACTTTGATAATTACTGGGGTGTATTTTATCATCCACATCCATGTTTCCTCAATATATAATGTTATTTACATCCATATAAATTTGTTTAAATCCAATTTTACCTTTCGGTGAGTTTTTAGTAAAAGATATGAAAGGAATCTTTTGTCGTTTTTCGTACGAGGTACTTTTTGACTTTTCTGACAAAAGTACGAAGAATGTTTTTTTTAACTTATATGGCATGAATGGATTTTTAAAACATTATTTCCAAGAAGCTTCCTTTACAAGTTTTCTAGTTTATTTTTAATCAACTTATTTTATTTTAAAGTCGTATGACCTGTTAAGAAAGGAAAAATGTTTTTGAAGAAGAAAGGATATTTTCCTCAAGAATGGAGATCAAGTGTTTTATCAAAATTATTTTCCATCAAAGATAATAAAGGGTTCTGTTTTTTTTATCCCTATTATTACATTAATTTGATTATGTTGTGATGGAATTATATTTATGAATTCCTTTATCTTATATGAATTGTTTTATGATGTCACGATGTTTAAGATTCCCATTTTTATTACATGGGTTATGCTATGATGTATGGTTTATGATTTTGTGGCACACATAAGAATGGTTTCATTATGAGATGGGTGGGACCTATATCTCACTCAAATTCATTGGGTAAAGATTTTATATCTCATGAGATAGACATGCTGGAATGGTAGGTTATACCGGTTCAGTGAAACAGGACTGAAACGAGGGTGACTCGGTTCAGAAAGGGACTTTGTCCACTAAGATAGTCTTGGCAATGAGTCATGACTAACAAGAAATGATGATTATGTGTGTATGACACAAAGTTTCATGTTTTAAGTTGTGATTCTTGGGATTAAATTTCACTTCTATGATTTATCCCATGTTATGATATTATGAGCTCTTTTGCAGGTTAAGATTTCCAAAAGCTATATTCTTATGTATATGATGTGATTGATATTTCTTTTTTTTACCCTTACTGAGCATTTGAGCTCACCTTTTTATGTTTTCTTTTCCCCAGGATATAATGAAAGGTTTTAGGGAAGAAAAAATAAGATCTTTATGGGAGATATTGAAGATCTTTCACCACGATTAGAAGATTTTATTCCGAGTTTCCAAAGACACTAAACTATTACGGTCCTTGTGTGTGTGTTTTGTTATGTACTAAGTATTCCGCAAAAGTAATGTAATGTTCATGTACGTTAAGCTTCGGGTCTCTACAGTTGGTATCAGAGGAAAGGTTTAGTCAACCTTTGGAAACTAGTATGCGAAAACGTTAGTGAGATCCCTAGAGATATTTCTAAGGTATGTCTAGGGATGTCCCTAAGGTTAAGTATACGTATAGTTTATAGTACTAGAACTACGCTAACGATCATAGAATTAAACCTAAGATGTTAGATATTGAAGTTACTCCCCCTTTATTATGTTGTTTTCCCTAGCATGATTTTTGCCTCTCACACTATTCTTTTTGGGTTTTAGATGATGGATGGAACCCGAAGGAACCGTGTTGATCAATGCAATGGACAATGCAATGATTGTCCTCCTGAACAAACAAATGTTATGGGAGATGGAGTGCAAAATCTTATTGCTATCCTTACACAAGCTATGAATCATTCTGGACTTCCAAATGAGCAGAGAAGGGAACAATATTCTATTGAGTCCTTCATGAGGCAACATCCACCTTCTTTCAGTGGGACTTCCGATCCACTTGTTGCTGAACAATGGATCAGTACCACTGAAAAGATATTTTTAGTTCTTCAATGTTCTGAACATGATAAAGTCATCTTAGCAGTATATCGTTTGGAAGGTGAAGCTGATCAATGGTGGAATCTTATCAAGAATACGAGGCCAAGAGATGAAATTGAGTCCATGGAATGGGACGAGTTCAAGAACTTGTTTTTCAGTAAGTACTTCCCTCGTATTCTTCAAACAAAGATGGAAAAGGAGTTTCTTGAGCTGAAGCAGAAGGATGATGAATATGTTGGTATATATGAAGAAAATTTTACAAGACTTGCAAGGTATGCATCTGGCATTATTATCCAACCTGAAAGTAAAGTTGATAGATTTTTCAGTGGCTTAAAACCAAGTCTTCTAAGGGCATTAGCTATAAGAGACTTCAGTAGCTATGAAGAAATTGTGCGTTGTGCTATCAAGGTAGAAATGGAAGTTGGTGTTACATATCCATCTCATGGTTTTGACAAGAAACGAAAGATGGAGTTCAAGGAGAAATCTCAGAATAATGGTGAAAAGAAGATGAATGTTTCCTTATGCACAAAGTGTGGAAAGAAGCATGGTGGAGATTGTCTTAAAGGGACTAGAAAATGTTTTAAGTGTGGAAAAGAAGGTCATCAAGCAGCTGAGTGTCGAAGTAATGGAAAAAGAGATTCTAATAATGTGAATAAAGCAAACACTGCAGAGAACGCACAACCAACACTTCAATGCTTCAAGTGCAAGGAAATGGGGCATTATGCTAATAAATGCCCTAATCCAAGGGTTAGTGATGATCGACATGAGCAACCGCTTAAGGAAAAGGACAAAGGGAAGTCACATGCGATCACTATTGGCAATGTTGAATATGACAATGATGTGGTGGAATGATTAAGTGTTTATGTAATGGGATTCCAAAATAATGTTGTATCATAGAGTATTGGAATATTTATGTATTGGTCTAATGTGGTATTCAAAGTGATTGAGATATTATGCGCATAATGAAGGGAAAATGAGAAAATGAAATGTTTAACAGTATTCATGTGCTCATGATTGATATAAGGACTAAGTGATATCATGGTTTGAGTATATAGAATTTTGAGGATTTTGATATGTGGAAAGTGTTAACTTTTAACTGTATTCATGTTTTCACTAAGTTTCAATGGGTATTCAAGAGAATACATGATTAAGGACTTTGAATGTTTGGAATGTGACCAACAAAACATATCTTATGTTATATGGGGATCAATGATGGTATTAAATCTCTGGTAATCATTTTCACTATGTTATGAGAGTGGACTGCAGTATTATGGATAAGCCTAAAGATTGGAATGGATTGTGTTGGACATAAGTTAGTATTGTTTAAGGATAGAAGTTTTTTTGATATTATTGATGGGATGTTATAGTAATATAGTTTTAGAAAAAGGACAACCTGCAGGACGGGCGACAGCTCATCGCGTCGGACAAGGCTGTGGGAATCGAACCCACAACCGAAGTGCGACTGGCCTTTATCACCTACCACTGGCCTACAGGAAGTCCCTGTTTAGTAGAAACTAGTTTTATTATATTAAGCAGTATGATATATGAAGTATAAGTCCATTTTAGGAACCCTATATGATTAATCTCACTATAGATCGACTTATGTATATAATTTTTTCTAACCTTTTGTTTGAGACAGATGGAATGACCTATCATTATATCACATGATCTGCTAACACTTCACGAATAACAAATTAAACTTCATTTATTTAAGAGATGAAGTGGAAATTGTTCAAGGCACAAACAACAGTGAGATTGTACCAAAATAAAGTAAGTATTTATTCTAATTCAAATTTTCAACTTTAGGGAAATGATCTTGAAAACCAAAAATGTTGTCCTAGTGCCCTTATATCCGATGAATCAGATGGTACCCTAGATCGCCACAAATTTATGGCTTTGTGATTGCTGGCTTTTCCATAGCCATGTTCTCTACCACTCTCCATCAGAACATGATGGTTAGATTTCTCTTCCATATCCATATTTTCACCTATGTGGAAACCCAGTGATTAGTTTATTTGGGTAACCATTACGTTTCATACTTTTGTTTTTAAAGATTGGTTTTGGTATTCCTTTTTACGATGTGGGTTTCTATTAAAGAAACTTTCGAATAGTAAACCATTTATAACCCTGATGAATTTCGAGGGCGAAATTCATTTTAAGGGGGGTAGAATGTAACACCCCGAAATTTTATGAAAAATATTCTTTTTAATTTCATTAATGTCTTGTGTTGTAAGCTACACCAAAAGAAGCTTTCACAACATGCATCCTTGACTTGCCTTCCATTACACGCAATCGCGACCTTCCTCGATAGCGTGTGTAGTACGCAATAACGAGTTTCACTAAACAACAATATGCTATTAAAATATTATTAAAACTAGCCGTTATGAATAGTAATAACCACTTTTTGAAATTTTGTATATTTTATTTTTCAAAATGGAATTCATTTTTGGATTCGTAATATCGAAATTAGCTTAGGGTGAAATTTTGGTACTTTTCGGATAACTTTCATTTTCTGATGAATAGTGAAAATTACTAAATTTTAATTAAAAACAACTTTTTTAATCGAAATAATTAATAGTGATAAATTATTAATTTGAGTGGTTTTAAAGTATATCTAGAATATATTTTTACAATTCAATACAATTTTGGTCATTGGATGTAATTTCACATTTACACCAGACATAAACAAATGTTAATCTTTTGATAGTTATTATCTCTTAAAAACACGCTATTTGTTGTGACAGCGGAAATTAATTATAAAATTAATTAATGCAACTTATATGTTGTGAATTTTGTAAAATAGAAATCATTTTTGAACTTGGAATATCAATTATAGCTTCGGGTGAAATTTTGGCATTTTTCTAAAAAACTTCAATTTTTGATGAATAGTGAAACTACTAAGTGGTAGTTAAAAAAATTAATTTTTTCATAAATCTTAATTTTACCTCTTCTGTGAATGGAATTTCAAAAATCCGAGAGACACGGTTGATTTCAGTAAGAAAAATGTGGTTCAATGAGATGAAAATAATTTTTGGTGAATAGTAACTTTTTACTTTTATTTACCACGGTTAAAGGTAAATAGGGTAATTAAGGGTAAAAATGATATTAATATTACCCTAACACATGTCCTAATCCTATTGGACAAGTGTATCTCGACCAAAAACAACCTTAAGTGTAAAATATTATCATTTAGGCCCACTTGGATTAGATTAGGACATTTATTATTATTTAATTCAAAGAAGAGTTAAAAGAGTTAAAATCAAAGTTTATTTACTAAAACATTTTTAATATAGGGTTATACATAATATAATTTCGACTATAAATATTAATTAGAAATCTAAAAAGATTTCCTACATAATGGTATTTTATTTGTAATTTTTATACTTTAAATAATTTAATTTATTTATGACACAACGATGATGCAGTAATTACCTTTCTAAGAAAATATTAACATAATTGATGTTATAAATGCCCAAATAAATGTAATTTGAGACTTTTTATGACTTACACTAATTTTATAGGTTAATATGACATGTTATTGTTGATTTAAGTAACTTGGTTCTAACTTATCATTCTGTTAGAAATTTCATAAAAATCATGTACCAAATAGTGTCAAAATTGACATAAATTAGTTTTTAAAACAAATATTATATTATTAATTGTTATTTAATTCCTAAAAATCTAAGGTTCGGCCAAATGAATTAGATAAGGATAGATATATTAATAATATACAACTTGGGATTCGTTTGTCTTGATATAGTAAGTTTATTAACTATATAGTGTAAGAAAACAAAAAGACACGGTAAAAGTTAATTATTTAACTTAGAGTTAAATCTAATTGATAAGGTTAAAATAATAACCTAAACTTGTCTAAATCCTATTGGGTGAGAGGATTTCGACCCATACCCACTTTATCTTCGAAATAAGACCATTTGGAACCATTATAAACCGAATTTAACCTTAATATAAAATAATATTTTGAGATTTTCCTAAGATTCCCCTCTCCTCCCTTATAAAAGGGCACCTCCTCCCTCTCCTCCTCACACCAATTTGAGCATTCAAGCTCAGCAAACCCCTGCCAAAATCTCTTCTCCACTTCCCTAGTATCATCCTAGAAGTCCTGGTCTTCTTCAAAGACCATCCTTAGTTCTTTAAGTGGAGGATAAGTGAAGGCGCGTCAAAAAGAGGTAATATCCATTACCGATCTTTTTCAATTTCTTTCTTTTTCAACTTCTTCTTCTTTAGTTGTTTCATGATAAAGTAATAACATCAGTATTTATTATATACTGATATGTTATTATAAATATGAAACAACTCTAATTAACCTTCTATCCATCCTACGGAAAAAGGAAATCACCGCGCGTGCGTACGTACGGAATACCGTCTCCACGCCGTGGTGTAATCTATTTTCCATCACCACCTTAATTGGATGGGTATAATGGTGTAATGAGTAACTATATATTATTATTATAAAGTGATATTGATACTTAAATAGTATACATACACTTCAAAACAATTCCACGACCATGGGAACGATATCATCGCTCGTGCGTACGTACGGACTACTGTCTCCACGACGCGATGAGATTCACTCTCAATGATTAACCATTCATGAATGATTATAAAGTATATATAATAAGTACTAATGAAATATATGACCTAATAATGATACTAGAATTATTTATATTTATATGTATATCATCTACTTAATTCCATTCAATTCAATAAGGAAACGAAAACAGCGTTCATGAGTACGTACGGACTACCGTCTCCATGAACGGTGTATTTCTTTCCATTTACTGATTTATTATATATGTATATTCTGAATATATATATATATAAATCATGCTTTATATTCTGGAATTAAGTAATCATGATCTAAGTAATCATATGAATAATTACAAGTTAAAAACACGAACGACAAATGAGACGATTTTACCCAAAACGCTACTTTAACATGAATTTACAAAATAACGGGTAATATAAAGTCATAAGTGGACCATATATGATATAATAACAATGAATATGATTCTGGAATAAGTCAATAACATGATTTAAATCATTATACAGGAGGTTCGGACACTTACAAAGCAAGTCGGACCTAAGGTAAGGGAAATATCACAATCTCATTTTTATCCGAGATTGATTATACTTTGATAATTACTGGGGTGTATTTTATCATCCACGTCCATGTTTCCTCAATATATAATGTTATTTCCATCCATCTAAAATTTATTTAAATCCAATTTTACCTTTCGGTGAGTTTTTAGTAAAAGATATGAAAGGAATCTTTTGTCGTTTTTCGTACGAGGTACTTTTTGACTTTTCTGACAAAAGTACGAAGAATGTTTTTTTAACTTATACGGCATGAATGGATTTTTAAAACATTATTTCCAAGAATCTTACTTTACAAGTTTTCAAGTTTATTTTTAATCAACTTCTTTTAGTTTAAAGTCATATGACCTGTTAAGAAAGGAAAAATGTTTTTGAAGAAGAAAGGATATTTTCCTCAAGAATGGAGTTCAAGTGTTTTATCAAAATTATTTTCCATATAAGATAATAAAGGGTTATGTTTTTTTATCCCTATTATTACATTGATTTGATTATGTTGTGATGGAATTATGTTTATGAATTCCTTTATCTTATATGAATTGTTTTATGATGTCACGATATTTAAGATTCCCATTTTTATTACATGGGTTATGCTATGATGTATGGTTTATGATTTTGTGGCACACATAAGAATGGTTTCATTATGAGATGGGTGGGACCTATATCTCCCTCCAATTCATTGGGTAAAGATTTTATATCTCATGAGATAGACATGGCTGGAATGGTAGGTTATACCGGTTCAGTGAAACAGGACTGAAACGAGGGTGACTCGGTTCAGAAAGGGACTTTGTCCACTAAGATAGTCTTGGAAATGAGTCATGACTAACAAGAAATGATGATTATGTGTGTATTCCACAAAGTTTCATGTTTTAAGTTGTGATTATTGGGATTATATTTCACTTCTATGATTTATCCCATGTTATGATATTATGAGCTCTTTTGCAGGTTAAGATTTCCAAAAGATATCTTCTTATGTATATGATGTGATTGATATTTCTTTTGTTTACCCTTACTAAGAATTTGAGCTCACCTTTTTATGTTTTCTTTTACCCAGGATATAATGAAAGGTTTTAGGAAAAAAAAAGATCTTTATGGGAGATATTGAAGATCTTTCGCCACTATTAGAAGATTTTATTCCGAGTTTCCAAAGACACTAAACTATTACGGTCCTTGTGTGTGTGTTTTGTTATGTACTAAGTATTCCTCAAAAGTAATGTAATGTTCATGTACGTTAAGCTTCGGGTCTCTACATGAATACTATTCAAAGACCAAGAGCAGGATCTAGAAACTCATCATGGCCCCTAAAGAGATAAGGATAGTCGTAGCAGTGACAACCAACCTACAAACATGCATTGTGTAACATAATCTATTTATCTGTAAATATCTCGTAAAGCTGGATGCACACCCATGTCATCACCCTTTTTTTTGTTTTATTGTTTGTTGATTTAACTGCTTGGAATTTCCCTTGACTGTTATGGTCATGGTCGTATGAAGGTACTACCATCCTAATCAACATGGCCCAAGATATATTACTTCCTTAACCTAGAACAAAAAATACTTTCTTGATTATTCAACCATTGTCATATCACCAATGACACTCCCAACACAAGCTACCTCACCACGATTTCATTATCATGGTTTTTACCTTGAATCAAAGTACACAATCAAATGGTACACATTGGTAATGATCTCAAGTCAGGAGACCAATACACATGTCAATAGATAGGAACATCTAATGACACCCAAAACATGTGGTGTTCCTATTGGAGGGTTTTTCCTTATGTTATCACTACTAGAGATCACCAAGTGTGAACTTCATGAGAATAAGTATCAATTATTATGAGCCCCCAGCACCTGATAGTCAAACATCTACTATGTTCAATTAGTAAAATGCATCTAGACCATAAGACATATGTTTTAGATTAATGTCATAGTATCTAGAGGTTCTCACTATGGCCTAGGATCTTCTATAACCTTTTGATACAATAATTAATCTATATAAATTACCATTAAATAGTGGACATAGAAATATCTACACTATAATGGTAAGTTTACATCATATATATCTAACTGTACACATGATATAGTAATCAAAATTATTGTTCAAGTTGGTTCTAGGGAACCCACTATTACAACAGATAATTCAAGCAACTTGGGGAGCAATGACATTGAATGCCTCTCGCAATAATTGAAAACATGGAGGAGAGACCGCCATCCCAGAGATTTAAGTTGTGAGCGAGGAAATTTCAATTGGAATATAAATCGTGATGAAAAACTCAAGCTTGGAGATGAGAGTAAGAAAAAATTAGGACTTGGCTAAGTTTGATAATGGTATTTATCCATATTTGACTCCATCCTCTTGTATGACTTGTTTTTCTTGTTTTTCAATAAAAGGGCTTTTCCCCTACCTTCCAGTAAAAATTTACAATTATAATTATAAATAAATATTTTTATAAATATTTTTATATAATTATGAATATATTTATATAATTATATATATTTATATAATTCCTTGGAAAATTGGTTGTGACCATGAATGTCATCATGAGGTATTGTGTTTAAGTATCTATATGAATGGAGTATAGTCCTCCTGTCATTGATAGGTGATTTCCTAGGGTTTACTGGATGTTACATCAGTGATCTATTGTATCAGTGGTTTGGGTTTTCATCCTTCAATGATTGATGTTGGGTAGTGATTCATTTGGATCATCGATCTACTAATGTTTACCTTTTTTACTCCTAGTTTATCTAGAATCAAAGATTCTGATGGATCAGTGGTGCTTCAGTCTTTTCATCAGTTTCATTTATATAGAGGCTATTTTTTTATCACCATTTTCAAATAGACAGTTCTTTACCAGCATGCTACGTTCATGGATTTTTATCGACTCTTTCTCTTCCTTTCTAGTTTCATTTCTTTCCCCTCTTTCGATATCGGTGAGATGGATGATGATCTTGTCAACCACTGGCGAAACATTTCCTTAGTAGAGAAAGAGAAAATGAATGTTCCTACCAAGAAGAATGAGGACTCATTCCTATTGCATCATATGTCCCTCCTTATGATTGGAAAACTCATCTCCGACCACCATTTCAATATTAGTACCCTAAAAAATACATTTCAAAATATATGGAGTTTCAAAGAAGGCATTGTAATTAGAGAATTTGGATAAAACCACCTAATATTTGAGTTCTTCAATTATAATGATAAAAAGAAGATTCTAAAAGATAGTTTGTGGCCTTTTGACAACCATCTTATTCTCATAGAATATCTTATTAGCGGGAATGATATCCAGAATGTCAACTTTTCTAATTCTTCTTTTTGGATACACCTAAAAGGAATCCCTTTTTATGGGAGAACTAAATGCATTATGTGGGATATTGGTGAAAAAAATGGTGAATTTATAGAATGGGATCAGTTGAACCCCATTCATTGGGGACCTATGGTTCATATCAGGGTTCTGGTTAACATTATACAGCCCCTCATGCACAGTATTTTCCTATCAATCCAATTTTTTATTTATTTTGTGGCTTCTTAGGGTATGGGGATAAATATTTCTCAAAAAATAACATTGATGAAGAGGGAATTTTTTTTTTGTATTATGGCTCGTAGATGCGAACCAAGAATTTTGGTGGTTTGTTGACTCCAGAAGCTGAAAAATAGAAGTATAGAGACAAAATTTTCAAAGATCTCATTGCTCAATCCTCTTTCGACAGAAAAAAAGTGATCATATTGGGGTTTCCTATTGTTTCCTCAGATAAAATGGACCACTATCGACCAGATCAAGGTGAAAATAAAGGCTCTGGGGTCACTTATGACAATATTGGAAATGTACAAATTCCTATTTCCTATCCATCTGGGATGAATCCAACACCTCTTATTCAAAAGGGATCTATACTGGTTGATAAGAATAAACTCCCCTCTAATCCAGAACCAATATGCTTAGATCCCCCACACATCCACCTACCCCTACTCCTTGGGGATACCTCTCCCCTCTTGGCTCTAAATGAGTATCCCATTTTCCCCACAGTGTCTGGATAGAAAAAAAATCAGATGTAGAAGAGGAAACCAGGAGGGGACTATAGAAGCGATTTAAACATGGTAGAAAATAGTGGGTCCAAAATACACATATAAGATTCCTTGGTTTGTGAGAAACTCCCCAAAAGATGGAGAGTAATAGAAGATGGATCCCTTCTTGAAACCTCATAGGTGGAGGCTGGATTGAACCATCCCCACCTATACCAATGATCATTTTATATTGGAACTATCATGGGATTGGTAACCCATGATCAATTCAGATGCCTTAGTTCCATTGTGCTAAAAGTTACCCTGATATGGTTTTTCTATCTGAAACCATATTGGAAAGCAAGGAAATGGATGGTATCACAAAAAAATTAGGTTTCCAAAGTTTCTTTTCGATCTCCCACCTTGGTCATTTGGTGGGTCATTTCCTTCTTTGGAAATAGGATTTGGATGTAATAATCTCCTATTTCTCCCCAAACCATGTGGTTGCCTCCATTCACTAGCCTAACACCCCAACTTGGAACTTTTTTGGTTTTTATGGTTAGCCATTTCAAAGGGAAAAATTGAAGTTTTAGAGGCTTTTCCAATCCTTTCAAGAGAATTATCATGACCCTTTCTCCTTGGAGGGGATTTTAATGAAATGATTTTCTAGAATGAGAAGAGAAGTGGGGTGCACAAATCTCTCTTCCAAATCCTCAACTTCCAGCAATAAACTCAGTAGGACAATCTTGTCGATCTAGGGTAGACTGGTACACTTTTTTCTAGTTTAGAGGAAATTAAAAAAACACTCATATTTCTAAAGGGTTAGATAGGTTTATGAGTACGGTCAAGCGTACCAACCCCTTAAGGTAATTCCATGTTTCTCACATGGCCCCTATTACTTTCAAACATTGTCCCATCCTATTAATACTTCGCATGGACAAAGGAAACATGCCCTCGAATGTGGCTTCAAATTTTAAACATTTATAGACCAAATAAAAAGAGAATGAGGATATTTTTCACTCATTCTAGAATGCAGGAAACTCTGACACTGAGAATAAGCTTCAGCAAGTGACAATTAATTTGAAGAAATTGATTTTTCATAATTATTTCCAACCATATTTGGTATGTGAAAACATCAAAAGTATCCTTAAAACACTTTACTCTTATCCCCCATATGATACCACTTTATCTAGAATCAGACATCTGGAAAAGGAGCTGGATAAGGTTCTTCACACTAAGGAAAGTTATTGAGCTATGTGGTTATGTGATAGTCATATCAAATAGTGAAACACCAACACTTCCTACTTCCACAAGAAGGCCTCAACAAGGCACCATAGGAACTCTATCACTGACCTTAACAACTCAGAAGTCCATCCTAATTTCAAATAGGAATAAATCCATGAAGTTATTATTATCTTCTTCTAGGAACTCTACAAGGTGGGTGAACCTTCTTCATCACCAATTATTTCCTCTTATATTAAACCTGTGATCACATATTCTATGAAAACCCCTCCAGGCAGCAGATTTCAGATCTATTGGTAGGGGTGTCTAGACCTGACCCAACCAACCTGACTGTTGTGAGTTGTCTCTTCAGACTCTGCCCTCTCCCTCCCACCTCTCGACCCAATTCTCTCACCCTCACCCACACCACTATCTTTCTCCTTACCTACACCGTCTATGGAGTCCAACCATCACCCACCATTACATGATGAATACTGGATTAATTGCGTAGATGATTGAATCTTCCATGACTTTTCTTAGACAAGCATAAAACAAATTCAAAAGAATCGACACATGTGAAATCAACCAAAAATGATGCCTGATCAAAAAAAACAACAACATCAAGATAAATGGATTTCATTTGATTATGCTATGGTAACTAAAGAACAAGAAAAAAACCAAAGGAATACGGGCTGATTTTATCGATTCGAAGATCCAATGGGGGTGATTGAATAAGAAAACGATCATTCCACATTTCCCTCACCCTTGCCAATCCACTATCTCCACTGCACCACACCAACATCTACCCCCTCTTCCTCTTCCACTACCTCCATCTCCACCGTGAATGTGTGCATATTTATATTTTTCAGCATTAGGAACTACCTCATACTCATCACCCTGCTGGCCTTTCCTTTAACCTCCTCAGACCTTGACAACTACCTGCAAAGGTGATCTAATCACATCACACCACCGAGTCACCAACTGACATTTTTTTAGGTCGATTTGTTGTAGGGTGGTGGTTGTGGGAATTCCCTAGAATGTTGAGGAAGATGAAGCATCAGAATACATAACCCTATCAACCCACGGGGTAGGATTCTAAAAATAATAATTGAACAATTTTCCTTTTATCGTAAACCAATCAACCCGCGAGGTGGGATCATAAAAAAGAACGGGACAATTTTTTTTCCGTAACCCAATCAACCCGACCTGAACCAACCCGATATGATATGGGTTGGGTCGGGTTGGGTCCAAATTGAAAAACATCTCCAACCCGACCCAACCTGACCCGACCTCTTGTGCTTGGGACAGGTCCAAAATATCCCTTAACCCGACCCAACCTGACCCATAGACACCCCTACCTATTGGCTTATGAAAAGTGGTTTTGTAAGATCTTTTCTAAGATTATTTTGAATTGGATGTGCTCCTAGATTCCCTCTTTCTCTCTGAAAATCAAAGAACCTTCATCCCTAAAAGACTTATTACTGATAACGTCATTGTTTATCATGATATCTTCTACTCCATGAATACTTAATTAGTTTTTAAGAGAGTTATTATGGCTTGAAAACTTGACATTTCCAAGGTGTATGATAGAGTTCAATGGAATTTTCTTTGATTCTTCATGGGAAAATGGGGTTTTTTCCAAAGTAGATTAATATCATTATGGAATGTGTCACTACAGTTTCTTATAGAATCAAGATTAATTGTGGCCTTTCCTAAAGTTTCCTCTCATCCATAGGCATGTGCTAAGGGGACCCTCTCTCCCCTTTTCTCTTTATTCTTATTGTTGATGTATTCGCTAACCTTATTTCAAATGTTATAAAGAACATAATTATCCATGGGGTGAAGGTATATAGACATATCCCTTATGTGTCTCATATTCTTTTAATTAATGATATTCTCCTACTTTCAAGAGCTATTTAGTAAGAGTGCACTTCAGTCTGTCACCTTATTCATCACTATGAGAAATCATCTGGGTAATATATTAATATAGAGAAGTTTTAAATTTCCTTTAGTGTCGGATTTATACCAGAGAGA
This sequence comes from Viscum album, assembly GCA_963277665.1. Taxonomy (NCBI): domain Eukaryota; kingdom Viridiplantae; phylum Streptophyta; class Magnoliopsida; order Santalales; family Viscaceae; genus Viscum; species Viscum album. Next base: position 325,473,902 of record OY728126.1, on the reverse strand, counting down.
AAATATTCCCACAACATTCTATCAAGAATCCAAGTGGTTGATAATCATAACAAATATCTCGAGCTCCCTATGATCATTGTTCATTCTAAAATAGATATGTTTTCAAATATTCTTGATAGGGTGTCTAAGAAGATCTAGGGTTGGAATCATAAGAATATTTCTAAATATATGAAAGATGTACTTATTAAATCTATTCTCCAATCAATCCCAGGCTATGTCATATCCCTTTTCAATCTTCTGGTCTCCATTACCAATCACATCCATGCACGCATTGACAAATTTTGGTGGGGTAGTAATAACGAGGAGAATAAATCTCATTGGATGGCTTGGAATAAGATCTGCATTCCAAAATCCTATGGGGGAATGGATTGCAGGGACCTTAGCCACTTCAACGACACCCTCTTTACTAAACAAGGTTGGCAGATTATCCTTCACCCAGATTATCTTTTGTACTCGGGTCCTCAAAGACAGGTACTTTTCCCACTTTTATTTCTATGGCTCATCTGCTAGTCCCCATACCATATTCCTTTGGAGATATATTGGGGGATCTTGCACTTTTATTTAATCTAGTTTATTTTTTATGATAGGGAACAGATCATCGATGAGAATCTCTAAAGATCCATGGATGCCTGATGATGATGATTTAATGGTGACTTCTCTAGAAATCCTTGGTTTCAAAGAGGCTATGTTCTACTCTCTCTTTAATGTTGCGAGGAATGGTTGGTGCTCAAATAAGATTGGAAAGTAGTTCAATAAAATAGATCATAATATTATTTTGTGCATCCATTTATTAAATGATATGGTATGAGATAACTTTTTTGGGTGCAAAGATAAGTTAAGCACTTTCTCTGTGAAATACGATTACGTCCTGACTCGCGGTATCCAAATATCAGGGGGTGAGAATCTTTGGAAAACTTTGTGTCATATTTTGATCCCTCCCAAAGTGCATTATTTTTTATGGCTAATCTGTAGTGGTATTCTCCCCTCCATGTTGTTCCTTTCACACCACCATGCGGTTTATGACTCCTCTTTCTCTCTTTGAATAGATGCTTTAGATTCCCCCTTTCATGAAATAATTTGCTACCCTGGTGCTAGGGTGGTTTGTAATTCTTGGTGCCCTAATGTTGATCGATATTTTTTCCTATCCCTAGATCTCCTTGTGCTTCTAACAACTTGGTCTTATTCCTTTATGATGATAAAACACTAGTGGAAAAAACGTTTAACACGTCGTCATTTTTCACGTCGGTTGTATATAACCGATGTGGAAAGGTTTAATGATCAAGATATCACATCGGTTATTTTATAACCAACGTGATATATCGACCAGGATCCATATTTTACATCGGTTATTTTATAACCAATGTAAAATATATAGAGATTAGATTTTTTACATTGGTTATTGTATAACCGACGTGAAAATAGAATTTGGCACGCTTTATCACGTCAGTTATAAAATAACTAATGTGATAAAGGAAAGCTCGGTGCTTTATCACGACAGTTATTTTATAACCAACGTGACAAATAGTTTTCTACGTCAGTTATTAAATAATCAACATTATAAACATTAAAAAAATAGTTTATCATGGTGGTTATTAAATAACCGATGTGATAAATCTTTTAAATGATTTATCACACCCCGTATTCAGTCATTCTATTTTCTTCGATCGGGCGACCTGCGACTCGTCTCTCTCACGTGGAAAACCTAGAATTGATTCGTCGAAGTCATTCCCTCTAGCCTCGTTTTTCCAATATCATTATTCATATTTATTATTATTAGATCTATCAGGTCGACTCAGAACACTCAAGTAAGCCTCACATGACTCCTTTTCAGTTTTTTTTTCACGACGCCCTAAACTAATTTGTTGAGATATTATTTATCTTTGGTATTTCTATCATGGTTAGTTTCATAGTGTTCATCTATACCATGCTAAATTCTTTTCTGGTAAAATAAACCTATGGAAGTGATATCATGCAATTTTACGATTTTTGTGTGTTCTATCATGTGTGTGTGCGCGTACAGGGGGTTTCTAGGGGGGTTGTGCAAGTGGGTGGGGGTGTCCATGGGGGTTGGGTGGGCTATCCAGTTGGATGGGGGTGTCCATGGGGTGTCAAAGGGGGTGGGTGTGGTTCCCAGGGGGTGCGGGGGCTATCCAAGGGGGTTGGGGGTGTCTAAGGGGGTGCAGGGGGTGTCTAGGGGTGTGGGGGCTATCCAAGGAGGGTGAGGGTTGTCCATAGGGTTTGGGGGTTTGGGGGGGCAGTCCAGGGGGGGGTTCCAGGGGGGTTGTCCAAGGGGGTGGGTGGGTGGGGGGATGTCCAAGGGGGTGGGGGTGTCCAAGGGGGTGGGGTCATGTCCAGAGGGTTTGGGGGTTTGTTTGTGGGGGCTGTTGTCCAGAGGGTTGGGGGTGTCCAGGGGGGTGTCCAAGGGGGTAGGGGTGGGGGTGGTGTCCAGGAGGGGTGGGGGTGTCCAAGGGGGTGGGGGGTTATCTAGAGGTGTGGGGGGCTATCCAGGGGGTGGGGGATATCCAGAGGGGTGGGGACTGTCCAAGGGGGTGGTGGTGCCCAGGGGGTGGGGGTGGTGTCCAGAGGGTTCAGAGGGATGTCCAGAGGGTTGGGGGTGTCTAGGGTGTCCATGTTGGTGGGGGGGGGGCAGTCTAGGGGTGTGTATGTGTTGGGGGGGTCCAAGGGGTGGGGGTGTCAAAGGGGGTGGAGGGGTTGTCCAAGGGGGTGGGTGGGTGGGGTGTCCAAGGGGGTGGGGGCCTATCCAGAGGGTTTGGGGGGGTTGTCCTGGGGGGTTTTCCAGAGGGTTGGGGGTGTCCAGGGGGTGTCCAAGGGGGTAGGAGGTGGGGGTGGTGTCCAGGAGGGGTGGGGGTGTCCAAGGGGGTGGGGGCTATCTAGAGGTGTGGGGGGCTGTCCAGGGGGTGGGGGATGTCCAGAGGGGTGGGGGTTGTCCAAGGGGGTGGTGGTGTCCAAGGGGTGTCCAAGGGGGTGGGGGTGGTGTCCAGGGGGGGCTTTCCATGGAGGTGGTGGTGTCCAGGGGGTGTCCAAGTGGGTGGGGGTGGTGTCCAAGGGGGTGGGGGATAAGTGTCAGTTGGGATTGACTATTGCATCGTGGTTTGTGAGATTATGAAATGATGATTGTATTGTTTCATGGATATTAGGCTATAATTTATTAGTGTTGTTTAAGGGGGTGGGGGTGGTGTCCAAGGTGGTGGGGGGTGGTGTCCAAGGGGGTTGGTGCAGTCTATGTTTGAGGTTTCCACTATGATTTTTAGGGATTCAAGCATTATGAAAAGATTAGGGGTGTTGCAATATGATTCTATTTGGTTATATATATTTTGACCAGTCATTGACTATGAGAAAATTATGGGTTATGGGGGAGACCATGTCGTGGTTTTCAAATATGTGCAGTTATCCTAACCCCATTGTGTCGTGATGATAGGCTTTACACTGTGATTTTCTCCATCCAAGTTTTTATTTTAAATTTGATTTGATACTCAGGTTTACTCCATTTTCTCCAATTTTCTATCAACCATTGGAGGCCCCATGTTTTTCTTAGATTCCATGGAATTTCCTTAAATAATATACTTATTCTATGTTCTTCTTCCTTTATTCTTTGTTTCTTTTTTTCTTATTCGTCCACTTCTTCTTCTCCTTCATTCCTTCTATTATTAGGGATGTTTGGTCATTTTTAAATTGACGGTTTAATATTAATCGATGTGTTCTAGGGTTATTAGGAGGGGTGGGGGTGTCCAAGGGGTTGGGGATCTGTCTAGAGGGGTGGGGGGCTGTCCAGGGGGTGGGAGTTGTCCAGAGGGGTGGGGGATGTCCAAGGGGGTGGTGGTGGTGTCCAGGGGGTGTCCAAGGGGGTGGGGGTGGTTTCCAAGGGGGTGGGGTGTCCAGGGGTTTGGGGGTATCCAGGGGGTGTCCAAGGGGGTAGGGGGTGGGGGTGGTGTCCAGGAGGGGTGGGGGTGATGTCCAGGGGATAGGGGTGGTGTCCAGGGGGTGGGGGTGTCCAGAGGGGTGGGGGCTGTCCAGAGGTTTCAAATCATTAGTATCTGTGTAATTTTCAGTAGTTAATGCATACATATTTTAATATTTATACTTCATATTTCTTTTTTACGGAAGAATGAATTTGGTATCCAGTTGCACCGGGATGTATTCTTTGTGAAACTTAAGAGGAAAGGATCCAATATGAATTTGAAACTACTATATCTAACTATATTTTCTTTTTAAAATCATATTCAAGCATATTTTTTTAAATACGCATAGATTTGTTTTATATTTCAAAATTGTTTTAAATTTAAATTATGATTTTTTTCATATAAACATATATTTGTCTTATCTTAAAAAGATGTATAATTTTGATATTTGTTATAGGTAATAATGAGTCGAAGTTGGATTACGACACATCGAATGAGAAATGAATATGAGGAAGGTGTTGATGCGTTTTTGGAATTTTCTAAACGAAATGTTCCAAGTAGTGACATTTTTTTCCATCCATGCCTGAAATGTTTGAATATGAAGAAGTTGAAAAGTAGAGAGATAAAAGATCATCTAATTTGTCATGGTTTTAATCCGAGTTACATCCCTTGGATTTGGCATGGTGAAACTGGATGGAATATTACTGATGATGATGATTCACAAGATGGTGACGCTGATGGAATTGAAGAAATGATTCGTGATATTGCAGCAGAACAAATTGAGATAGAAATGATAGTTGTGCATCTATATGGTGATTCTAAAAAACCATTATATCCTGGTTGTACAGATTTTACGGTTTTTTCAGAGTTTTTAAGATTGATTAACCTGAAGGCGAAACATGGATGGAGTGACAAAAGTTTTACAGAGCTGCTACAATTGATGAAAGACATTCTTCTAAAAGATAACGATCTTCCAGATTCACATTATAAGGCTAAGAAAATATTATGCCCGATGGGATTGAGATACAAGAAAATACATGCCTTTCCAAATGACCTTATGATATATAGGAAGGAAAATGAATTTCTGTCAGAGTGTCCTAAATGTGGGACATCACAGTATAAGGTGAATGAAAAATCATAGGCTAGTGTAGATATTACAAAGATCCCTTCAAAGGTATTTTGGTATTTTCCTATAAGTCATCATTTCAAACGTTTATTTGCTAATTCACATGATGCAAAAAGGTTAATATGGCAAGCTGATGAGTGGTTATATGATGTAAAAATATGTTATCCATCTGATTATCCACAGTGGAAGAAAATTGATGAGTAGTATCCTACATTTGGAAATGAAATTAGAAATCTCAGACTAGGGTTGTGCACAGATGGAATGAATCCATACCGAACCCTCAGTATCACACATAGTTCATGGCCTGTTTTGTTGGTAATTTACAACCTCTCTTGTAAAGTTTGTATGAATCAAAAATATTTCATGTTGAGTATAATGATCTCTGTTCTGAAGCAACCTGGCAATGATATTGATGTTTTCTTGTCACCATTGATTGATGATTTGAAACTTTTATGGTAGGATGGTATTAGGGTGTAAGATTCTTATAAAATGGAATATTTTCAACTACATACATTGCTTTTGTTCACTATAAATGACTTCCCAGCATATGGAAATTTTTCTGGATACAGTGTTAAAGGGCATAAAGCATATCCAATTTGTGAACAACAGACTTCATATTGTCAATTTCATCATGGGAGAAAAATAGTGTACATGGGGCATCAAAAGTTTTTGCCTATGGATCATTCTTATAGAAGACTAAAAAAGGCATTCAATGGCTCACAAGAATTTTATATTTCTCCAAAACCTTTATCCCATGATCTTTATTTTGATAGGGTGAAAAACCTTGATGTGACATTGGGAAAGAAATAAAAATATGGTAATGATAGACATATTTGGAAGAAAAGGTCAATATTTTTTGAGCTACCAAATTGGAGATATCATGAAGTTAAACATAATATTGATGTCATGCACGTGGATAAGAATATTTGTGATAGTTTGATTGGAACATTGTTAGATATTAAAGGAAAGACTAAAGATGGGTTGAATGCAAGATTAGACTTACTATTAATGGGAATACATTTGTAGTTAGCTCCCACTCCTAATGGAAGATGAACATTTCTTCCCCCGACTTGTCATACATTATCGAAGAGGGAGAAAATTATCTTTTTTTAGTGTCTTCATGATATCAAAGTGCCTCAAGGTTATTCTTCAAATGTAAAAACATTTGTCTCATTGAATGACTTAAAGTTGATAGGTATGAAATCTCATGATTGTCATGTCATGATGCAACAACTTCTACCAGTTGTATTGCATGGAATATTGCCCATCCGTGTTAGAAATACTATAATGAAGTTGTGTTATTTTTTCAATTCAATTTGTAATAAGGTGATTGATGTGAATGCTTTGAACATTTTGGAAAAGGATGCGATTTTTATACTTTTTCAATTGGAAATGTATTTTCCTCCAACTTTTTTTGATATAATGGTGCATTTAATGATTCATCTGGTTCAAGAAATAAAGCTTTTTGGACCTGTATATCTTCGTTGGATGTATCCTTTTAAAAGGTATATAAAAATATTGAAGGGGTATGTTAAGAATCCATATCAACCTGAAGCCTCTATTATTGAAAAGTATATTTTTAAGGAGGTTGCAGAGTTTTGTATGAGCTACTTGGTTGCGGTGCTACCCATAGGTTTTCCTCCATCTCGCCATGAACGAGTTAATAATGAGGGAAAGGGGATTTGTGGCTTGAAAGCCAAATAATTGTCAGCTGAACAGATAAAGAAGTTAGAATCATACATCTTGAATAATATAGCTGATGCTCAACCATATATCACATTGCATATTAATAAGTTGAAACAATGTCATCCAAAGAAGAAAGAAATGTGGATTTTGAATGAGCACAACAAAACATTTTTGTCATGGTTAAAAAAGACCTTGCTTGGTAGATCAGATGTATCAGAGACATTAAAATAGATAGTGGGTGGTCTATATTTAAATGTGATAACATGGTCCGGTTATGACATTAATGGTTATACATTTCATATGAAAGCTCAGGACAATAGAAGTGCAGTTCAGAATAGTGGTGTATTGGTGTTTGAAGAAGTAATGCATTTTTCGAGTACTAAGGACAAAAACCCAATTTATGTCTCAAGTGCATATTATAGAGTGATTGAAGACATATGGGAGGTTGATTACTTTAAAATTAAAGTTCCTATTTTTAACTGTAAATGGTTTATCAGTAACAACAGTGTCAGACACAATGAATTTGGAATGACAGTTGTTAATCTGAATAGATTAGAAGACACAACTGATTATTTTATAATGGAAACACATGAAAAACAAATTTTCTATGTAGTAGATCAATCAAATATGCAGTGGGATGTTGTTTTACAAGGGAAAAAACAATATGTTGGTGAGGATGAACTTGATGAAGATGCTGATTTATGTGAGATCCCTACTTCCATGGAAAGATTAACAGAACATAATGATGAGCATGTTGAAGACATGGTTTGTGCCATAAGGAACGATCACGATGAAGGAATTTGGGAAAACAATCTATTTGTAAATTCCTAAAATTATAGGTAACATTTTTTTATTTCTTGTTTAAATTTATTATTTTCATAAAATGTTAGATATTGTAAGTTTTTTCTTTATTAAAACATGTATTAAAACAAAATAAGTATAAGTTTTTGTTTGTTTTAATTTTGTTTAGTTTACTTTATCATGTTTACCATTACATAAATTATATATCTGTTATTTTTGTTTAGTGACAATGACTTTACCATGTTTACCATGTTTACCAGGTTTACCATGTTTACCATGTTTACCATCTTGACCATCATTACCATCTTTACCATTGTTTAACATGCTTACCATATTAACCATTTTTACTATTACATAACTTAGTACAATTTTCTATTTTCTGATTACATTAGTATTGTAATATTTGAATTTGTATATTTGTGAACTAATGTTTGTTTTTTTGATTTAAAGGATAATGACAGATCAATCAGTTGATCAACCACATGATTCTGGAGATGAGCATATTGGTCATACCTCTGGTGAGGAACATTCACATGCTCCTCTTGATGTTCCCCAATCTTCCTCATGTGCTCCCATTACGACAAAGAGTTCAAGAGTTGGTAAACATGGGTGCACACATTTACCAAAATTATAACTTTCCCATACGCAGGATCAGAGGATACTCATTAAGTTTGATGAGGATGATATTCCTAGAGGTCAAAATGCAAAAGATTTTAAGAGTTTTGTATCAACTCAGGGTAATAGAAAAGTAATCATTTTGTATGATGACTGGAGAAGTGTGGACAAAGCGATAATCTCTCAGTTGTGGGAGATGATTTTGGTAAGATATTTTTCTATTGTTTTCCTATTATTTAAATGTTTCTAGTATATATAATATGTTTAACCTCTTCTTTATCAGATGACATTTGATATTCCTGACACTGGAGGAGTCAGGAAGAAATTCTTATCGATGGATGCCAGGAGATGGAGGGATTTCAAATCAACCCTCACATCTGATTTCATTTTTGGTCATAGGAGTCATGACAATCCATGTCGTATATATCCTTTCATAGATGAATACACATGGAGACAGTTTGTTAAAAGTAGAAGAAAAGATTCATTTTTGGTAAGGGCAATGTAAACTTTTATAAGATTTCTTATATAAATGATCTTATTAATGTTTTGTTAATGATTTATTATTCTTAATTTATAGCAAACAAGGAAATCTCATCAGGAGATCCAATCTAAAAATGTATACCCTCGTAGTTTATCTTGGGGAGGGTATACATTATTGGAAGAACAAATGATGGAAGAAAAATTACAAAAACTAACAGCTAAGTCTTCAAGCTCTGGAGAGGTGGCCCCTCTATCCCCTCTATCTAGACATGAAAAATGGAAGAGAGCTCAGATGGGAAAAAAGGGAAATATCTTTCGGATGATTCGAGAATCGTAGCTGAGAGGATTGTAAGATATCTATTTTATTTATTTAAGTTAACTATTTTCTTCATATAATTTCAATCATTACAGAAATGTTCAATTAATTAATACATGATTCTCTTGAGGAGCGGAGCTCATAGAGGGTATTTACAGCTGTTAGGAGGCAAGATATTTTATCTACAACATTGGGAAATCCCAAACATCCTGGTCGTGTACGAGGATATCTGATAAGTGTATCAGTAAGAAAAGTGTTGCCACATTCTTCAACTTCTCACATTGAGGGTGTTTAAAAAAAATAGAATCCTTGGAGGCTGAAGGTCATAATATTAATGCAACGATGGAGGAAAAGATTAAAGTGCCAGTACAGTCTATGTTTGCAGACATGAAAAGACAATTTCAGACTGTAGCTCCCACTCCTCCACCTCCCCTTGCAGACCGCATTATTTATCCTCCACCTCCACCAGTAGCTCCCACTCCCCCACCTCAGCCTGCAGACCCCATTTTTTATCCTACTCCTCCACTGCAGCTTCCTAATTATTACGAGTTGTATGTTGATGATCCTCAACATCATATAGTTGCATATGGGTTGGTATATTGTATATGAGATACAGTTCATCATCAACAATTAGAGGTAGATAATCAGAGGGTCACTGTACATGATATTATAGATAGATCAGCTTGAGTACCATTACCTATAGATGAGGTGACTACAGTTGGACATAGTATTAGCCATTTTTTAATTTGTTCATCCAGACTTCTTTGACTCATTACCATAGAGGTATGTATGTTATATCTTCTATTTTATTTTTTTATTAAATTTGTTTTATCATTTGAAAACTAATATATTTTTCTATTTATTTTTACAGGAATAATTCAAAGGTAAAGAAATAATTTATAGACAACAACAAATAAAAATGGATATGACATCATATACAAATTCTAGTAGTCTTGAAAATTTGTCAAGATATTCAAATTTGTTAGCGGATCATTATGAGTTTCCAATGGAAGCTCATGTTTGTGGACATGCAATAACTGTGGGGATTTTGAAAACTGATATCATGTAACTTGTTACTATAGATAAGTTGTGCATCAATGTGGTGAATATTTCTTCCATGTAAGTCTTAACACCTTTTCCCTGCATTCTATTTATTAAAAATGTATACTTATGTCTGTTTTGTATTAGGTATCTTTATAACATTTGTGAGAATAATGAGTGTACAGATGTATATGGATTCATGGACCTGCATTTGATTTCCCCTAAAGCATGTGCATTGGATGAGGAACAAAGAATGATTTATATTACTAAAATACTTGAACAGAATATAGTTACACAATGTTGGATGATGCCTTTTTGTGAGAGGTATGAAACACATCTCTCTCAAAGAGTTCATTATCTTTTAACATAAAAAATCACTAACCTTAAATTTTCTTTTATCAGTGATCATTGGATGTTGGGGTTTTTTTACCTAAGGGAGAAAACACTTTATTAGATATGCTCTGTCCATGGTGATGTACAGAAAAGTTTTAAGAAAATGTTAGAAAAGTAAGTTTAAATTTCTCAATAGTTTTATATATTATAATGAATTTTAAATTTGTCCCATTCTTATTATTTTCTAATAGGGGATAGGTATACTTTCAAAAAAACACAAAGAAAAGGAGTGCGAAGATCAAATATGTAAATTTAAAGGTAAATATCTATTTATAATTTGTACTTTTTGATTTATTACATAAAAATAATATATTGAATTTACACTCATTAAAATATAATTTTCATGAACAACAAGGTGTCATCGAATGCAGATATTATATTTTAAGATTTATATATGAAATAATAACAACTGGGACAGTTGTGAACTTTGACCTAGTAAGATTTCCTTTTAAAATTTGTCATAATATTTCATTTGATTTATTCATTATACATGTTAACTACTATCCTTTTAATTTGTAGCTATTTGATGAACCTCAACCCTATAGTGCTCAAGACGCCAAACACTTACAAGTGGAATGGTCAAATTATTTTACAGGTTTGATTGAATTTTAGTTGTTTGTAGTGTAAAATGTAATTTTGAATATTGTCATTGTAATTGTGTATTTGGTAGTCGTTTAAGTTGGATTTAGTTTTTTTTAAGTTGACATTGTAAGTTTTGAATGTTATATATGTGAATGTTTAATTTTGATCTACTTCTTATTTTGTTCTACTTATGATGGTTTTCTGGTATGGATTATGGTATGGGGGGAAGGGTTCCAAGGGTGTGGGGGTGTTCAGTGGGGTGGGGGTATCCAGGGGTGTGGGAGGGCTGTCCGGTGGGGTGGGGGTATCCTGGGTGTCCATGAGAGTAGGGGGCAGTCTAGGGGGTGGGAGTGTTTCCAGGAGGGTGGAAGGGCTATCCAGGGGAGTGGGGGCTGTCCAGGGGTGTGGGGGTGTCCTGTGGGGCGAGGGGGGTTTCTAGGGGTGTGGGAGGGCTGTTTAGTGGGGGGTCCAGGGTGTCCATGGGGATGGGGGGGGGGCATTTCAGGGGGGTGGGATAGGAGGCTCCGCCATCCCTCGGGGGGATGAACACTGCTGGAAGGTACTCATCACTCTCACATTTGAATCTTGAGCTCTCAAAACGTTTCACCAATGCTTTCTTCCCCTATAAACATCATCCATTCTATCACTTTGATACTGGTATAACCAGAGTGGAAACGCCATCATGTGTGATAGTGTTTTCCCCCTGGTTATACTGGCATCAAAGTGATAGAATGGATGATGTTTACAGGGGAAGAAAGCATTGGTGAAACATTTTGAGAGCTCAAGCTTCTCATGTGGGAGTGATGAGTACCTTCCAGCGGCGTTCAACCCCCCGAGGGATGGCGGCGCCTCCTCTCCCAACACCAGTTGTCCAGGGGTTGTCCAAGGGGTGGGGGCAGTCCAGGGGTGTGGGTGTGTCTAGGGGTGTGGGGGCTGTCCAGGGGGTGGGGGAAGTCCAGGGGTGTGGGGGGTGTTCAGGGGGCTGTCTAGTAGGGGGGTTCTGGTCTGGTTTTGGTTGGGTTTTGGTCTATTTTTGGTCTGGGGGTGTCCAGTGAGGTGGGGGTGTCCAGGGTTGTGGTGGGGGTTATCCAGTGGGGTGGGAGGGTGTCCAGGAGGGTGGGAGGGATGTCTAGGTGAGTAGGGGGTGTCTGGGGGTGTCTAGGGGTATGGGGGGCTGTCTAGGGGGTGGGGGCAGTCCAGGGGTGTGGGGTGTCTAGGGGTGTGGTGGGGGCTGTCCAGTAGGGTGGGGGGGTTCTGGTCTGGTTTTGGTTGGGTTTTGGTCGGGTTTTTGTCTGTTTTTGGTCTGGGGGTGTCCAGTGTGGTGGGGGGTCCAAGGGTGTGGTGGGGCTGTCCAGTGGGGTGGGAGGGTGTCCAGGAGGGTGGTAGGGATGTCTAGGTGAGTGGGGGGATGTCCAGGGGGTGCCCAGGTGTGTGGGGGGATGTCCAGGGGGTGGGGGCAGTCCAGGGGTGTGGGGGTGTCCAGGGGTGTGGTGGGGGCTGTCCAGGGGGGGGGGGTTCTGGTCTGTTTTTTGGTAACTTTTTGGTCTGTTTCAGGGGTGTGGGAGGATGGTCCAGGGGTGTGGGAGTTCTGTCCAGGAGGTGGGGGTATACAGGAGGGTGGGGGTTGTCCAGGGGTGTGGGGGGGTTGTCCAGGGGGTGGGGGTTGTCCATGGGGGGGTGGCTGTCCAGGGGATGAGGGCAGTCTAGGGGTGTGGGGGTGTCCAGGAGGGTGGGGGTTGTACAAGGGTGTGGGGGCTATCCAGGGGGTGGGGGCATTCTAGGGGTGTGGGGGTGTCCAAGAGGGTGGTCGGTTGTCCAGGGGTATGGGGGCTGTCCAAGGGGTGGGGGGGAAGTCCAGGGGTGTGGGGGTGTCCAGGGGTGTGGTGGGGATTGTCCAGTGGGGTGGGGGTTCTGGTCTATTTTGGTAACTTTTTGGTCTGTTTCGGGGGTGTGGGAGGGCTATCCAAGGGTGTAGGAGTGTTGTCCAGGGGGTGGGGGTATACAGGAGGGTGGGGGTTGTCCAGGGGTGTGGGGGTTGTCTAGGAGGTGGTGGGGTTGTCCAGGGGGTGGGGGGCAGTCCAGGGTTGTGGGGGTGTCCAGGAGGGTGGGGGGTTTTCCAGGGGTGTGGGGGGCTATCCAGGGGGTGGGGGAAATCCAGGGGTGTGGGGGCAGTCCAGGGGTGTGGTGGGTGTCCAGGGATGTGGTGGGGGTTGTCCAGTGGGGGGGGGGGGTTCTGGTCTGTTTTTTGTAACTTTTTTGGTCTGTTTCAGGGGTGTTGGAGGGCTGTCCAGGGGTGTGGAAGTGCTTTCCAGGGGTGATGGGTATACAGGAGGGTGGGGATTTTCTAGGGGTGTGGGGGCTGTCTAGGGGGTGGTGGTGTTGTCCAAGGGTGTGAGGGGTAGTCCAGGGGGTGGGGGTAGTCCAGGGGTGTGGGGGTGTCCAGGGGTGTGGGGGGGTTGTCCAGTGGGGTGGGGGGGGGGTTTGGTCTGTTCTGGTCTAGTTTTGGTAACCTTTTGCTCTGTTTCAGGTCATTTGGCTAGGCATAGCAGTGGTTCAGTTTTATTTAAAAAAATTGTTTTTTACATCGGTTAACCGACGTAAAAAATTCATTGGTATTAGGTTTAACATTGGTTATTTGGAAACAGACATAATAACTTCATGGGAAATGTTTTTTATGTCGGTTATTTCATAACCGACGTAATAAATTGGAATGGATAGTTTTTTACATCGGTTATTTTATAACCGACGTTGGAAACCTCTTGGCAGACAGGTTTATCACGTCGGTTATAAAAATAACCGATGTGATAAACGCTTCGGAGGAGTGCTTTATGACATTGATTATATAATAACTGACGTGAAAGGGTATATACCTCATCGGTTATTAAATAACCGATGTAATAAACCATGACTCGGAAGTGTTTTCCACGTCGGGTTTTTATCAACCGATGTGAAAAATGCTTTGGATTTGTGTTTTTTACATCGGTTGTAAAATAACCGATGTAAAAAACTATGTTTATAACGTCTCTTGTAATAACGTCAGCCAAAATCCAACATTAAAAATAAAAAACAACCGCCGTAAAAAACATTTTCTACATTAGTGAAAGTGTATTATTTATGCACTTTGGTGTGGTTCATATGGGTATGATAAAACAATAATGTTTTCAACCAAATCTCCTGACCACATTTCATCAGGGTGGAATGGTCTAAGATGTGGACAAGGACAACTAGAAGACCATCCCTAGCCCCCATCATCTCATTCCCACATGGGAACCTCCACCACTTGATGTCCTTAAAATTAATGTTGATGCTTCCCTTCCTAGGAATGGCATTGCTGGCACCGAATTTATTGCATGTAATTCTTTTAGTCATGTCATTGTGGCTCACCACATCTCCCTCAATGCCATATGGGATCCCCCGTTAGCTAAATCCCATCCAATTTACACTAAAATGTCATTTTCTATCAATATAGGTCATAAGTCCATCATTGTTGAATCAGACTGTCTCATGGTTATCAATGTTATTCATGCCACAGACAGAAGCTTTCAATCATTTGGACCTTTGATTTTGAAGATTTGGTCTAGCTCCATCACTTTATGACTTGCTCCTTCTCCATTATTAAAAGAGGGGGGAACAAAGTTGCTCACCTTTTGGACACTAGGTTTATCACCTTTGGTTCTCTCACTTGGTTGTATGACTTTCATCCATGGTCGTTATCTCTTTCTATATTGGACCTTCGGTCCCCTTAATATATTTCCCTCCATTTTTTAAAAAAAAAAATTCTTTGAGAGGAATTATTCTATAAAGAAGACTTTGAGCCTCATCATGAGGATGATGACTCTTCGAGTATGGAAGATCATGATATCACTTGGCAAACTCCAAAACAGTGTAAAAGAGGCAGGAATCCAAGGGGTCGGGGCGGCTCTCGAGCAAGAAAAGGAGGTCATAAAAGAAAGTGATTAATGTTGCTCTTTTGTTGTTGATGGTGCTTTTGGTGCCATTTGTTTTCTTGACTCCCTCAACTGGATCTGCTTTGTACCTTCTTTTTAATAATAATTTTTGGGACCATGGATCTCATCCATGGTTCGTGCCGTTTTGAGTATATATATATATAATTATGTATATTTATTAATATATAAGTATCTATAATTATAAATATAATAAATATATATTATCTAAAAATATTTATTATAATTTTAAAATTATTTAAATAAATAAATATTTATTTATTTATCTATAATTCTAATTATAGATATATATATTTATAAATATTTGTATATAACTATAAATATATTTATATAATTATATAAATTTATATATTTATATATATTTATATAATTATATACATATTTATTAATATATATATATATATATATATATATATATTATAAAGATATTTTTTTATTGAAATATGTTTTTTACAATTTTCTAATTATATAAATATATATTTATTACAAACGGTCATCTGTTCAAGTGGAATTGATGTTGGTGGTTGCATCCTGATCGAGAATTCGATTCTCCATGACTAGCCTATTGAACAGGTATTATTGGCATTCTGCTATGGGGATGCTGGTGGTTGGCCACAAATGTGAAATGGGGCCTGCTAGAAAGTGGGACTATCGATAGGTTCAAGGCGGTGATGGGAGATGCAGTATGCTGATGACGGCGGGCTAAGATGGGGCGTTGCGATCTGCAGATGTTCGGTAGGACCTCTGGCGTCGAGCGGCGACAGGTGAAGCCAAGGCGATTCACTCTACGCAAGGATGAAGGCAAGGACCTCTGGTGGAAGTCCAATGCAGGGCAATGTTGGTCTGCACAGGGATGACTGCGGTGAGAGGATGTGCGGGTGAGATCTAAATGGGATTTCTTTGCGACGACAAGGCAACATGTTGGTGCAGAGACTAATTGCGACAAGCCCATTGATTGAATGAGATCAATGAACCCCCGCTCAATGGTGGGGGTGGGGGTCTGGTGGTCATCGGTGGCACCGCCATGACGTCTGGGGAGACGATGCGAGAAGGATTCCATTGTTTGGATTGATGGAGAGGCTCATTCAGTGATGACGGCAGTGCTACGGACTGATGAAGGTTGGTTGTAAGGCAACGTATCCTTGGGAGAGGCTCATTCAGCTGGTTTGTGATGATGGAAGTTAAGGCCGCAATGGGTGACAGTGATGATGAAGGGTTATGAGCCTTATGAGATGTAATTACGGGCCTTTTAGGGCATAATTTGTAAAGGTCTTCAAGTCGTTAATGGGTGGGTTATCCCATTGGGGGGGGGCTATGACCTGCCCATCAGGGTTGAGGTGTGTGTTTGTGTTTCGGTGTATTTGTACCCCTAAGTACCTAATATATAATATAAATATATTTATTTATTTATTTAAATATGTTTATTATAATTTTATAATTATTTAAAAATATAATTATTTATTTATAATTTTATAAATACTTTTTTTAAACATTATATATATATATGAATTATTAAAAAATATATATTAATATATCATATTTATATTAATTAAAAGCATGCATTTTTTAATTAATGTATATAAATAAATATTATTTTTTGAATATGAATATGATAATTTTTTGTATATTAATAATATTTTTTATTAAAAGTTTTTATCAGTGATGAGACACTACTGGAAAACTAACCTATACCAACGGTTTGGAGAACCGTTGTGAAGTAAGTCGTTGGGATAGGTCTATACCAACGGTTTTGGAAACCGTTGGTGTAAGTAATATGAAAATCTATACCAACGGTTATGGAACCATTGGTATATGTATTTCAAAAAAAACATTCACTGGGATTTGATCCCAAGACCCCTAGTTTATCATTGAACGACTTAACCACTAACCTAACATGACTTTTGTGAACATAATTACATAAATATATATATGTATTCTGATAATTATTTTAAATTTTGATTTATATAATGTTCTCGGTAAGAAGATCTGATAAAAAATCAAAGGGTCTATACCAACGTTT
This sequence comes from Viscum album, assembly GCA_963277665.1. Lineage (NCBI taxonomy): Eukaryota > Viridiplantae > Streptophyta > Magnoliopsida > Santalales > Viscaceae > Viscum > Viscum album. The sequence goes on along the minus strand of OY728126.1, from coordinate 325,456,957 downwards.
GTCAAAACCATTGGTATAGATCTATACCAACGGTTTTGACAACCGTTGGTATAGACCCTTGATTCTAGAGCAATTTTGGGTGGAAGGTTGATAGTTGGGGACCTTTCCCAACGGTTTGGCCAAACCGTTGGGATAGGTATACCCTTTCCGAATGGTTTCACCAAACCGTTGGGAAAAGTGGCCACAAAGTGGACTTTTCCCAACAGTTTGGCCAAACCGTTGGGAAAGGTGGCCTCAAAGTGGGCTTTCCCAACGGTTTGGCCAAACCGTTGGGAAAGGGGACCTATACCAACAGTTTTTACAAACCGTTGGTATAGAAGCGTTGGGAAAGGTCTGATTTCCAGTAGTGAGAATAGCATTGATAAAGGGTACACCTTTATCAGTGTTTTTATCTAGCACTGATAAAGGTAGCCCTTTTATCAGCACTTTCTATTTAGCGCTGATAAAAGGTGGCGCTGAATAAGTGTCAATCTGTGGTAGTGGCATAACAAATGTTATGCTATTAATGAATAAGTTGTTGAAAGATTTGTCTCATCTATTTTTATGGAAGATGATGTCTCGACCATTTGATTAAAATGGAACCACCACATTAAATTTCATGTCCATGGTGCTTTGATGTGTTCATTTTAGATAGTCAAAGAAAGAATTATCAAGCATATAGGTTAATGACACAAATGTGCAACCAACTTGATGAGATATTGTGATAAAGATATTATATTACACAATTAGAGTTCATATGTGGTTGTTGTCATTACACCATATCTTCTTACTTTGTGAGTGTCTTGACCCACTATTACACAGTAATCTTGAACTTTTGGCAGCCATTTTTAATGCTACTAAGAAGATGCTTAAAAGGTCACACACTAAGTGTTTTCATCAATCTTAGTTAAATGTTATTTATTTAAAAATTGAAATAAATATTATTCTCCAGACAAAAAAATAATATTTATTCAATATTTATTAATCGATCATAAAAAATAATGTAAGAACCTGATTCTTTTTTGAGGTATGGATCTTTCCTTTTTAGTTTATACTTAAGAAAATGGGGGGAAAGTGGTTAAGGGGCTCGCTGTAAGCTTGTTACATGAAGTGACTAGGAACTACACATTGTGTACTTATAGGTACATGCTGTGTGTGGAAGGCTACACACCATGTAATCCCGGTACACGACCATGTAATGGTCTGGCCAGAATTTGTACGGACACGATGTGTAGTCTCAAGTACACACCGTGCACATTTTTTTAATGATTAAATCGGACAGTAGCATCATTTTTCTAAAAATGTATAGAACTCACCCATTCGTTCAACAAACAGCGCGCCCAGGCGATCTAAAGATAGGGTGGCCTCCCATTTCGTCGTCTGATCTCTGATTCAAACACCATCAAATGCATTGGATTCCCCTCAGTGAGCTCTCGGTTCCTCTTAAGCCTTTCTTCCAAATTTCTTCTCTCAATCTGGTTATTTAAGTTTGAGTGTTTATAACCGTTTTGTAGATCTACTCCATTATAAGGTGAATTAGACCCCCGACACTGGATGAGGAGAGCCGTACGAGTACATGGTAGGTGGTCTTGTGCCTTTCGCTCAATTTGGAGTTGTTATATGTGTCGTAGTGTCGTTCGTCCATGCTTAGGGTGTAGCCTTGAATGGAAATTAACCCTTTTTGTTGCCTAATGATGAGTATGTCATTAATTAAATTAATTTAAGCATGTTATAGCTTGTTGCTTTGATTAAGGGCCACCCTGTGGGTGTGTTTTCCTCGAATGACCATTGTTTGGCCATTTGGCCTAGGATGTCTATGGTAATGCCTTTGTTCCCCTTTTTGGGTTTGTTTAAAATGAAATTGGTTAATTGAATGTTTCCCACATGATATGACAATTTCTTAAGCCTTGTGATAGTTTAATTCACATGTTTTCTTGTTATACATAAACTGCCTGCGTTAGTATAATTGTTTAAGCTTTGTGATAGTTTAATTCACTTGTTTCTTATTTTTTATAATGCCCACATAAGTTGTTATTATGTTAAACATGTAATACTGTAATATATATGTGTTGTATTTTATGCTTAAATTCTGATATACTAGGCTCGACCCTGTTGACTGTTATGCCTACAGGTGAGGATTTGTTATGCATGTGGGTGAGGATTTGTTTTGCCTACGGGCTAGGATTTGTTATGTCTGTGGATGAGGATTTGTTATGCCTATTGGTGAGTATTGTTTATGCCTATGGTTGGGGTTTTTCTATGCCTGCAGGAAAGATATTAAATTGAATTTTGAAATGGAATGACTTATGATGCATCTGCCAAGCCAAATCACAAGCTTAGATTCGGTCTTCACTTTATTTGTTTAGATAGCCTTATGAGGTATCTGTTAAGCATTCTTTATATGTGGGACTGAAATGCTTAGTCCAGATCTTGAGACTTATATAATTCAATGTAATTTAATGGTTAAACCAAACAAAATGAATGAAAATGGAAAACAAGGCTTGTAGGATTGTTTTCTTTTGGGTACTTCCTAGTTTACTATTTTTCCTTTTTGTACACTGCCTGCTGTATATACTCACTAAAAGATAGGCATAGATCTTGGGTGGTCACCTATTAGGATTTATTTCTCACACCCTATTTGGGTCATGCTTTTGGGCCCAAACAGATTATATGTTTGTAGGTGTCGATAAGAGCAAGCGCCCTTCTACAGGTACTTGAGATGCTATTTAGAAGCCATAGAGCATGGGACCGAGCCAAGGCTTTCTATGCTTATTAGTTTCCTTTGTTTATTTTTTGATTTTGGAACATATATTATAGATTCCTACAGTGTGTCTGTTTTGGATGTTTTCTTAGAACATAACATGCTGCATCATCTTTTGTATGGAATAATGCTTGGTTATTTATCTTATCAGTCTTCCGCTGTTTATTTCAGATGTATGTTATTTACTGCTTCTTCTATTGTATTATTATTTATTCCACTATTTTAAACTTTACCAATGAGGGCATAGTTCACCCACTATCACACCCTAGGCCCTCGCTGCTAGTTAGCAACCTCTATCGTTTGGGGAAATGCGCTTGAGGTCATGTGGCCAACCCGGTATGGGGCACCAGTTGAGTGGCATCCGGATCTAGGATGTTACAAAGTGGTATCATATGAGTTTTTATTTTCTAGTTTTCTTTATTATTTGGTGATAATGGATAGGGATGGAAATGTAAGGGATTTGGTATTAAGCTGTGTCCGGGAGTAGTTACCCCGCGTACATGGTAAAGCCAAATTATCTCAAATGAAATTGTAATTTTTGGATTTTGAGATATTACAGTTGATTTGATTTCATCACTGGGTGATGCACTTGTTTTGTGTTGTTATTATTGATATAATTGTGGTTCTATTTTGTTGCAACCTAATTAGATGAGGGTATGCCATATCATGCATCATATAGGCACTTATTAGAAATCACATGTCATGCATTCTTGCCATGCCATTTAGAAAGCATTACTAATTGCATCTTGTTGTGATAGATGTCATGCTAGATATGCATGTTGTTGTGATAGGTTTATTGGTACGTATTATGGTTGAGTTGGATGTACACTAAACTTTGGTCCCTAAGGAGTATGTTCTCTTGGATCGGAATTTGGTGGATCATGTTTTGGCCATGGGATATAAATTTTGTTGTAATGTGTTATATGTGGATGTCAAGCTTTGATTTGTGGGGAGTATGCCCCCCCATAGATCAGAATTTGGAATATCGTTGTTTTATTTTGAAAAAATAGGGGTTCCGAGGAAGTTTCTGAGGCTTACTGTCTAGAAACCCAGACAACACAGCGTGTGGTCCCATGAACACACATCATGTGTTCTTCTGTTCGGGAAAAAAATAACTTTTTCAAGTACATGTCGTGTACTCTGAGTACACATCGTGTGGTAGATGACCGTGTCACTGGACATGCAAGAGAAAACACAGGTTGTTGAGTTTTGATCAGAACACGTTGTGTACCTTATGTACACCCCATTTAGTTTTACATAGGCAGACACGTGTAGCTCTGGCCATGTAAAAGTACATGGCCAGGAGGGAAGACTTGTGTACACATCGTGTACCAGACTAACAGGTTGTGTACCTAAGGTGTTTATACACCCAATCCGGTGGGAGTACATGACCATGTAAGATCTTAAGTGTACACATCGTACAGTTCATACACGCCGTGTATCTGGGGTGTTTACATGCCCAGGTTGGCAGGAGTACACGACCATGTAAGGGATCAAGTGTACACGTTGTGTATGGTTCCTACACACTATGTACTCATCTTTTGTGAACTTTTGAGGCTTTTATTGTCTTATTATTTCTTACGCTCTTGAAATATGTACCTTGATGAATAAGATTATACTGAGGTGTATGTACTGTACTTTACAGAGCAATGCCACCATGATGACCTTCAGTTGTATGCCAGGAGAGTGGCAATGATCATATTCCTTGTGGTGGTAGGCCATGGGCTACCATAGGATCCTCCGGATGTGCTTGTTGTGGAACTAGCTGTTATACCAGACACAGGTGTAGATTCACGGCCCCGTGAAGGATTTATGAGGTTTATACAGACCTTTCAGGGAGTACCTCAGCCTGCCACATCTATGGAAAAACTGACATGAGTATTCTAGCAATATCATCCACCTATGTTTTCAGGGAATGATGGAACAAAGGCTATATATTCATAGATGGAGTCCATGCTTATAATCTTCAAGCATCTAGAGACGCCTCCTAAGAGGATGGTCAAGCTCGCGACTTATATGCTGTATGATTCGGCCAATAGGTGGTGGGATGTTATCACTCAGACAGAGCATCATCGGGACATGGCATAGGTATATTTTTAGACGATCTTCTATGAATACTATTTGCTCTATATGTTGAAGGCCGATAGAGCCCAAGAGTTTATGCATCTGGAGCAGGGGTGTTATGTTAGTGATGGACTACTCTGCCCATTTCACTAAGCTTCATAGATTCACACCTATTATAATGGGTGATGAGATATAAAGGGCTAGGAGATTTGGGGATGGTCTTAGGTACAACATCCAATCATAGGTGAACGTTTTCAGGTTGTCTTTTATATATGATATCATGAATTAGGCACTGATTACTGAGCATAATCTGTAGGAAGCTGGAGGTGCAAACCAAGGCGGTTCGGCACCGAGATCCGGTACTGTCTCAACTGGGAGAAAGAAGCATCGTATGGATATTTCTCACGATGATATGAGCAGTCAAGATGTTTATTCCGGTATCCAGGCAAGGTGCTACCAGTTTAGAAGAGCTTTCCATATGAGACCGTAGTGTCCAATGGACCCAATTGAGTGTCGAGCTTATGGAAGGATAGTCCATCTACAACGCTTCTGTAAGGTGTTTCTACCATCATCTAGTGAGATAGGTTTTGCACCGAATCCACGTTCAGGAGCAGGGTCACTAGCTTCTCACTAGTCAAGGAATTGGAATACGTCAGGTCATTCAGGCTGAGGTGGTGGGCGTGGGCGTGGTAGCCAGACCCCAGGATCTTAGCGACAGCAGGGCGGGTCAGCTCAAGGTAGCTAGGTAGTGTCTCAAGGTCGTGGTATAGGTTAGACTTATGCAGTGCAACAGGCCAGCAGGATCTCATACCTTTTAGTGTCATAAGTACTATTCTAGTCACATTCGTTTTATCTTCTTCACACTTTGATATAGGGTCTTCGCATAGTTTTGTATATGTGCCCGTTGTAGAGAGACTTGGGCTATATTTTTTCTCTTCTGATGATGTTATGATGCTAGACACTCCATTAGGGATAAGGACGTCAGGTGTGCGTCAGTGTAAGGATTTCCCCCTTGAGGTTGGTGGATGTCACTTTATTTGGGATCTCTATGTCTTAAAGATGATAAGCTTTGATGTCATACTTGGAATGGACTAGTTAGTATCCTTTCAAGCCTTTGTCGATTGCTATCACTATAGGGTGAGTTTTACATCACCAGAAGGTAGATCATTTATATATAAGGGAGAGTGGGATTTCCAGGAAAGTTGAGCTGGACCTGAGCAATGTGGGTTGAGTGGGATGACAGTATAGATTTTCAGTTTATATCTAGATAAACAGGGAAAACGTCAGATAGATTTACCTCCAGTGGTTGATCATTTCAAGGATTTTTCCCAAATGAATTTTTAGGGTTACCTCCGGTGAGAGAGGTGGAGTTCACGATCAAGCTAGTGTCAGGAGCTGCACCGATATTCATTCCTCCTTATAGGATAGCTATGATGGAGTTGTAGGATCTCAAGAGGCAGCTAGAGGATTTAGAGGAAAAAGGGTTTATCTGACCCAGTACTTCTCCCTGGAGTTCTCCATTCCTTTTATGAAAAAGGAAAATGGTACCCTTAGGCTATGCATGGACTATCAGAAACTGAACCAGATGATAGTTAAAAACCAATATCCCTTACCATAGATAGATGACCTGTTTGATCAGCTTATAGGAGTTTGGGTGTTCTTGAAAATCAACTTAATGTTAGGATATCACCAGGTATGTGTTCAACCTCAAGACATACCTCATACCACATTTCATAGTAGGTATGGTCTATATGAGTATTTGGTTATGTCGTTCGATCTCACGAACGTGCCGACAATTTTCATGGCATTGATGAACCGAGTGTTCAATACTTACTTGGATTATTTTGTGGTGGTTTTCGTGGATGATATTTTGGTGTATTCTCACAATCCACATGACCATGCCAACCATCTTGAGATCATTTTGAATACACTAAGAGATAATCAATTATATGATAAGATCACTAAGTTCCACTTCTGGATGGACCAGATTCACTTCCTGGGTCACGTCATCTCGAAGAAAAGAGTATCAATGGACCTAAAGAAAGTGAGAGCAGTAGTTACCTGGGAGCAGTATAAGAATTTCTTTGAGGTTCGTAGTTTTCTAGGGTTGTCTGATTGCTATAGGCATTTCATACAGGATTTATCATGCTTAGCAGCACTAATGACGGTCTTGACAAAGAAGGGTGTGAAGTACGTATGGTCATATTCTTTCGATATGGCCTTTCAGAAGATGAAAGAGAGATTAACATCATCACTGATACTTATTTTTTCAGAGCCAAGCAAGAGTTACACTGTGTATTGCGACGCATCAGGTATCGGGCTAGGAGCAGTGCTTATGCAGGGGGGTCGAGTTGTTTTGTACGATTCTCAGCAGTTGATGACACATGAGAGGAACTATTTGGCGCATGATCTCTAGTTATTCATGGTTGTTCATGACATACGTTGTTGAAGAAATTACTTATTGGGGGAGTGTTTTGTGGTGTACACGGACCACAAAAGCCTCAAGTACAACTTTACTCAGCGCGATCTAAATCTAAGGCAGTGAAGGTGGGTGGAGTATCTTCAGTTTTTCAACTTTGAGCTTGCCTACATGCCTGGAAAAGGCAATGGAGTGGTTGATGTACTGATCAGAAGGACTCAGATACAGGCAGTGCAGGAGGCCAGTAGCAAGTGGCAACTTATGACGTTGTTCTCTGAGATACACTTGGAGGTGCACAATAGTTAGGGATAGAATTTATTATTTAGCTGTGACTTCTACCCTCTTGGACAAAGTGAGGACAAGACATCTATCAGATTCTGAGGGCCTAGTCCTATGGGAGAGTGTAGCAGGTGAGGATCCACCTCCTAGTTGGATGGTAGGTGATGATGAGATCTTGTGGATCTATAGACATGTATGGGTTCTAGTGGATATACATGAAGAGTTGATGTGGGAGTTTCATGCTTCAGCTTGGGTAGTACATCCTAGAGTTACCAAGATGTACCGTGACTTGTGCTGTTAGTACTGGTGGTTGGGTATGAAGAGAGAGGTGGCTGGTTTTGTTACGAGGTGTTCCACTTGTCAGTTGGTAAAGGAGGAACATCAGCGGCTAGTCAGACTTTTACAACAGTTACCTATTCTGAAGTGGAAATGGTATGATGTCGTGATGGATTTCATGACTGGGTTACCAAGGTCACCCAGAGGTAACGATGTTGTGTGGGTGGTGGTTGATAGACTTACGAAGGTCGCTAATTTCTTGCTGATTAAGGAGACCTTTGGTGTTGATTAGCTTGGTAAGCTTTATATTCGTAAGGTGGTATGCCTTCATGGGTTCCGGCATTCTATTGTTTCATATAGGGAATCCCTATTTACATCTCATTTATGACAAATATTTCAGAGGGAACTGGGTACATAGGTGATTCTAATCACAACATACTACCCTCAGACTGATGACCAGTTAGAGTGTACGATACATGTGCTGGAGGACATGATGAGATCATGCACCCTTGACTTTGGGGGCTCTTGGGAGAAGCATATTCCTCCGGTTGAATTTCCCATTAATAACAGTTTCCAATAGACTATAGAGATGGAACCTTATGAGGATTTTTACGGTAGATCATGCCGATCACCCCAGTGTTGGATAGAGGCGGGTGAGACAGCCTTACTGGGACCATGTCTCGTGCAAGAGACTTCTGAGTAGGATCAGTTGATTCAAAAGCTGATGGCTACCGCAGTCTCATTAGAAATCGTAAGACGGTCACTGCAGATGACCTTTGGAGTTCGAGGTTTGGGATCAAGTTTTCCTATGTGTCTCACTAAGGTTGGGACACAATAGGATCAGGAGATAGGGTAAGCTTTCACCGAGATATGTTGGTCCGTTTGAGATTCTGGAGAGGATCAGGCTGGTTGCCTATTGATTGTAGTTATCTCAGAGGTACAAGGCTATGTACAATGTCTTCCACATTTCTTAGTTATAACGTTACTTTTCGGACCCATCTCACACTTTTCAGCCCGATGAAGTGGAGTTGTAGGAAGATGCATCCTTTGAGGAGCATATCATTCGTATTGTGGATTGTAGCATGAAGGTTTTACATGGATGATCTGTTCCTTTGGTACGAGTGCTATGAAAGTGTGGTCGATTGCAGGACGATACTTGGGAGAGGGAGGTCGACGTACAATCACAGTGGCCAAAGTTGTTCTCAGATTTTTCTTCATCACCCTTGGAAGGGCAATTTAGGGATGAATTTCTTTAAGGGGAAAAGTTTGTAAGAACTCAGTTCTTTATTTGAGGTATAGATCTTTCCTTTTCAGTTTATACTTAAGAAAATGGGGTGAAAGAGGTCAAGGGGATGGCTATAGGCCTGTTACATGACATGACTAGGAACTACACACTGTGTACTTATAGGTACACACTGTGTATAGAAGGCTACATGCCATGTAATCTCGGTACACGACCATGTAATGTTCTGGCCAAAATTTGTACGGACATAGTGTGTAGTCTCAAGTATATGCCATGTACTTTTTTTATTGATTAAATCGGGTAGTAACATCATTTTTGTAAAAACATACAAAACTCACCCCTTCGTTCGACGAACAGCACGCCCAAGTGATCCGAGGATAGGGTGGCCTCCCGTTTCATCATCTGATCTCCAATTCAAACATCGTCGGATGCGTTGGATTCCCCTCAGTGATCTATTGATTCCTCTAGAGACTTTATTCCTGATTTCTTCTCTCAATCTAGTTATTTAAGGTCGATAATTTATACCCGTTTTGTAGATCTACACCATTATAGGGTGAATTATAGCCCAATGCTGGGCGAGGAGAGCCGTACGAGTACAATGTAGGTGGTATTGTGCCTTTCACTCAATGTCGAGTTGTTTATATTTGTCGTAGTGCTATTCTTCCATGTTTAGGGTGTATCCTTGAATGGAAATTGACCCTTGTTGTTGCCTAATGATGAGTATGTCATGAATTAAAAAGCATCTTAGAGCTTGTTGGTTTGATTAAGGGCCACCTCATGGGTGCATTTCCCTCAAATGACCATTGTTTGGCCATTTAGCCTATGACGACTATGGGCATGCCTTTGTTTCCCTTTTTAGGGTTGTTTAAAATGAAATTGGTTAATTGAATGTTTCCCACATGAGATGACAATTTCTTAATCCTTGTGATGGTTTAATTCACATGTTTTCTTGTTATACATAAACTACCCATGTGAGTATAATTGTTTAAGCCTTGTGATAGTTTAATTCACTTGTTTCTAGTTTTGTATGATTCCCATGTGAGTTGTTATTATGTTTACCATGTAATAGTTTAATTTACATGTGTTGTTTTTTATGTTAAAATGATGATATACCAGGCTTGACCTTATTGATTGCTATGCCTGCGGGTGTGGATTTGTTATGCCTGCGGGCGAGGATTTGTTATGCCTACGGGCGAGGATTTGTTATGCCTACAGGTGAGGATTTGTTATTCCTACGGGCGAGGATTGGTTATGCCTGCAGGTGGGGTTTTACTATGCCTGCGAGCAAGATGTTGAATTGAATATTGAAATGAAATGACATATGATGTGTTTACCAAGCCAAAGCACAAGCTTGGATTCAGTATTAACTTTATTTGTTTAGATAGCCTTCTGAGGTATCTGTTGAGAATTCTTTATACGGGGGATTGGTGGACTTAGGTTGGATCTCAAGACTTATATAATTCTATGTAATTGAATGGTTGAACTGAACATAATGAATGAAAATGGAAAACAGGACTTGTAGGATTGTTTACTTTTGGGTACTTCCTAGTTTACTCCTTTTCCTTTTTGTACACTACCTGTTGCATATACTCACTGACAAATAGGCACAAATCTTGGGTGGTCACCTACTGGGATTTATTTCTCACACCCTGTTTGGGTCATGATATTGGGACCAAATAGATTATATTATTACAGGTTTCAATAAGGGCAAGTGCCCTTCTCCAAGTACTTGAGATGTTGTTTAGAAGTCAGAGAGCATGGGACTGAGCCGAGGCTTGTGATGCTTCTTAGTGTCATTTGTTTATTTTTTCTTTTGGAACATATATTGTGGATTCCTATAGTATATCTATTTTGGCTGTTTTCTTATAACATAACATACTACATCATCTTTTGTATGGAATAATGCTTGGTTATTTATCTTATCAGTCTTACATTGTTTATTTTAGATGTATGTTGTTTACTACTTCTGCTATTGTATTATTATTTATTCCACTATGTTACACTATGCCAATGAGGGCATAGTTTCCCCACTATCACACCCTAGGCCCTCGCTGCTAGTCGGCAGCCTCTGGTGTTTGGGGAAATGCGCTTGAGGTCATGTGTCCAACCATGTATGGGGCACCGGTTGAGTGGCATCCGAATCTGGGATGTTACAATTAAATAAATATTTATTCATAAGGTAGTTATTAATTATGAAAATATATAATATTTATTTATCTCTTATTATTCGCAAGGTAATAAATAAATATTTATTTATTAATAAATAATTTATTTAGGTACATGAGTATTAAAAAATATTTATTCATCGGGACATGAATATAGTATTTATTTATTTAATGAGTAATATTTATTTAAATATTTATTTGAAAATTCAATAAATGATGAGGAGAATGAATAGAACAAGTTTTGGGTCCGATGACAAATATCTTTTTACCAGATTGTAAAATAATATTTGTCACTACGTAAGTTTGCACACACCATAAGTAAAATAATAATATTATTATTATTTAAATGATATGAGGTTTATCGGGGATTAATTCATATTTAAGGGCATTTGGAAAATTAATTAGAAATAAACCCTGGCCCCATGTCTATTTATAGGTTTTTGTGTTAATTGGAGGAAGGTTAATCGTTGTGCACAATAATTTCTTGTCAAGATCTCCCTCCTCTTTCCTATCAAGACCGAGAATATCAAGAAAGATTCCTTCGAGCCTGAAGGAATGAGTAATGATCAAGACAAACAATGCAAGATGATCAATCGACCGCGCTAGCACCCGATGTTTCATCGGCGTTGTTCAGAGATCGAAGGAGCATGTGTGGATCAACACTAGTGGGGCTATGCTTTGAGTCCTCGCCGAGCAATGATGATACACTGATCGAGTTAGAATGATCAACATAATCAATAAAGAAATATCTCAAGATTGAAGTAATATTTATTATTGTGCTTTAAATTAATTATAAATTAAAATGAAATGATCTTCTCTCTTGGTTCCATAAAAAAATTGTGAACATTCTTCGGGGAAAAAATCTGTTGGTCATGACGTTCGCATCATGTACACCGTGAAAGATCCATCAAATCCGACAAAAAACTAGTTGTTTATAGTCCTAATATGTGATTTTCTGTGTTTAGAGTCGTCAACAATCACATTGGAGTTCATCCACAAAGTCAAAACTCTCTCTAATCTCATCTATTCATTTGCATTTTGTGAAGGAGGTGTTAGAACACCTTTGAAAAATAAGTGGTCTTACCGAAGTGTTCGGTGATTCTAGAGGCTGTTTAGTACCTTCAAAGGCAGGAATTTGTTGGTTGCTGCTAAATAAACTCGATTAATGTCACTATTAGAGATGATCAAAGCATGGACAGTGTGGTAGGTATATAACAACCATGTTCTTTATTACACATTAATTCATGATTTATTACATAAAAGTACACATAATACAACCCAAAAGATAGAGAAGTCTATTGTATTTGGGAATTAGGTACATATCATAACATATTGAACATGGGATATAACAACTTTGCTGAAAACTTCCTTAACATTTTTCTAAAATTCCATGGCTTTTAAAACTGTACAGGATAACCTGGGGACAAACATAAAAAATGGGTGAGTTATAAAGCTCAGTAAGGGAATAAACATGTCATAAGGTGATACATGTTAGACAATAGGCATATCAATGGGGCATAAAAAAGACAAGGGATCATAAACATGAACAATGAGCCATGATATAACATGATAATCATAACATGAGAAATTTGACAACAATTTAAAATACTGCATCATAAACATAGGTCAAGGATAAATGCCAAGACATCATGATGGACAAAGTCCCATAAAGGAATTAGGTTCACTCTTTGTCCCAACATGACGTCTCATGAGATTAAACATTACCCAATGCATTGGAGTTTTATATAATTTCGGACGCACCCGTCACTTTCATTTAATTCTCATGCTTAAGTGTGCCACATAGATCATAAAACATGGAATCATTTATCATCACATTTTATTCCACAAATATGAAGTGTAGAATAAATTCATGTAAGCCCCAAGTCAAAGAGGTATAAGTATATAAAGGTGAACACCCTTGATATGAGAATGAGTATGATATTCACTACATAATTTTTTTGATATGGAAAATCGTGGGGAAATTTCAGTAGCATAACGACGTTACATAAAAATTCATAAAATGGGTTGATGAGAGAGAAATGGGTCTCTCGTCATTTGAACATCAATTGGACAGTAAGGGAGATATGGAATAACATATCCCATCATAAGGAAATGAAATAAAAGACATAAGGTAAATAAGATATTTGAATAAAGAGGAGAAAGGAAAAGACCCCTTACTTGAGTGTGTGGCTCCAAATGCTTGAGAGGGGTTTCTTGAGAGCTTGAAGGCGCATTGAGAGGACTCTAGAGAGTAGAGGGAAGAGTATGAATGTACTCCAAGGAGTTTGAGTGAAGAGAAATGAGATCTTGGGTGATTTTATATAAGAAAAGAGAGGGATTTTTTTTATTATTTAGGTTCTGGACTCTACATAATAAAATAACAAAAACCACAAATCATCCCCTGGTGTTTACCCATGGTTTCTGAAAAATGGGAGTGATTTTCATTATTTTTTAAGGACAAGGGTCAAACTTAATAAAATAATATCATTACTTATGTGGAGGTGAGTCATACCCTTAAAGAAATGGTTTTAAAACCATAAAATATATTAATGGTTTTGGAGGATTCATAAGGGCTTTGTAAAATTAATCAAATAAACATAAAATCACATTATTTTAAAGGTAAAACATAGATTTGGTCGTGGATACCCTTTATAGTATTTATTACATCACTTTTGGGTCATTATGATGTCATAATACACAAAGTATATTTATACAGTATTTAATTTTTATCCGAAAATTCAACTTTCTCAGAAAATTATGAAAAGTTTACCGTCGGTTAATTTTGATGTTTCGATTTCAAAAATAATATTCATTTTATCTAAATAAGTTTCTAAATACGTGCATTTTCATTTTTAAAATAGCAATCGACATTTATTGAGAAATGCTGGGTTTTTTTACAATAACATTTTTTGAACCCTTGTAAAAATTACATTTGACTTCATAAAAATTATATGATCATTTATATTTAATAAACATTATTTAATAATAAATATTTATTAAAATATTATTTATTTCAAAAATCCATTAATTTATCAAAATAATTTTCTTAGTTGAATTTGAATATTACCCAAAAATACTATTTGTGTTTTATTATATCGAAATAAAAATCATTTATAAAACAACCATAATAAGATGAAAATATATTCATTATTCTATACAAAATAATGCACATACTCATAATGCTAGGGTCTTGATGCATATCCTTTTAATACACCAACAAACGTCCTAAGAGTAAGGTGTGCGGCGATGAGACTTTCATGAGGCGGTTTGACGTACATGGTTTGAGTTGTGATCTCGATGAACTTGAACTTCTCCCGTAAACGATTTCGTTCATACTTAAAGTTGTTGGATCTCAACTTAGGCTTGGTCAAGGGCAAAGCCCAGTGATACTATCTCCCTCAGAAGCTCTGATAAATGAGTTTCATTGGGTACAACCTACTGATTGAGACCATCACTTCCTTTGTCTATGTCAATTGGATTTGTTAAAATCCTATATTTATATTAATCATGTGATCATTGTTTAACGGCGATATTATCAATGGTAATGATACTTAACAGTCTTTTAAACCCAATCAGATATAATAAAACAAAAGAAGTGCATGTGTTTTTTACAATCATATTACATAATAAGACATTTAATTAAATCAAAAAGGAATTTTTATTTATAATTGTTTGGGTTGTTACAATGTCTGCTTTATAGTGTTTATTTCATCTTATCGTTTCCTATCCTGGTTGACTTTGTGCGTGAGTTGCTTTCTTTCAATGTATTTCGGCATTGAGATACATATCTCACAAAAACCCTTCAAATAAAAAATGAAAGATGAGTAAATGAATAATGATATCATATATCTTGCCATGGAACAAGAAAACCACCATATAACACAAAACCATGTGGTGGTTTTGATTTAGGAAACAACTATTTTAGTTGGAATTGTTACTATTTTTGTTTCAATTGATTTGTTTTTTACTTTATCATAATTATTTCATTCACATATATTAGTAATGCGAATTTTATATTATAATTTTTTTAATGTTATCATAAATAATGGTTGTGGAGGAATCTGATTCCCTGTCCCCCGGGGCGCGCCCCGAATCCCATTACCCGTCGTCTTCTTCTTCCCCGCGCCCTAGTTTCTGCTCAACCATGCCCTGGGCCCGGCGCCGCCACCCGTTTCCCTATTTATACCAGGCATAATCCGAGAGAACGATTGCGAGCGGGCGAGAGTGACCACAAAGATGCAGTCTCTGCAGCATAAGGCGTCCGAATTGAGCGGGGTTAGCCAGAAGGATGCCTTCGCCATCGACGAGACCAACCTATTCGAGAAGGTCGGTCTCCAGACCTTTGTAAACCTCTCCACCAATTTCTACAACAGGTACGCTGTCCCACGCGCAAAACTCTGATGCCTATTCCGGGAAAACGCATGTATGAAACCTGCGAGAGGGATTGCGTTTCTACTTATTTAATTTGTGGCCCTGGGCTTGCGTTGCTGTGATTAAAATTAGGGTTTTCGATGACGAGGAGGAGTGGTTTCGGTCAATCTTTGTGAATTCCAGCAAGGAGGATGCCATTCGGAATCAGTACGAGTTTTTTGTGCAGAGAATGGGAGGGCCCCCTCTGTATTCCCAGAGGAGAGGTAACAATTCGTCTTATTTTCTACATAAATGATTGAAATTGGCGTTGAACGCCATTGGTATGATCAGTCGAACAGAGATGGTGAACAGTGAAATGCGCCTGTTAAATTTGGAAGCTTGCTGGACTGAATTCCGGGATGAGCCGTGGCTGCAGTAGCCATCATGAACCGATTGTAATGCTAGAAAATGGTGAAGCTGGATTTGAAGTTCTTAGAATTTAAATTTTACATAGGTAATGGCTGCAAAAGCCATGATTTTTTTTTTTTTTTTTAAATTTAGCTTGCCACCTCGGTCACAACTCCAAATGCATAAGTTTTCTGTTTTCGTGTTTGAAGTCATAAATCAAACAAGCCCTTAATTTTCTGTTTTCCAAAACAAAAAGCTGTTTTGAGAACCAACTTTGGATCTGGCTAGCGGTCTTTCATCAATGCATTTTAGGCATTATGCATTTGTTGAGGGAAAAAAACTGGGTATAAAATGAATGATTGACATCAAAAACCAATCAGTAGGCTTCCAATGTTACATTAAATCGCCCATAGACTGCTGCGTTTAGTTATATCACTTGAACCTTGTTATGTTCACCTGACAAAATTCATGGACCCACATCTTGTAGTCGAATGGACCTTGAATAATCTCTTCTGTTAGACAGGCCACCCTGCCCTGATAATGCGCCATCGCCCATTTCCTGTCACGCGCTGGGCTGCGGAGAGGTGGCTTCACCATATGCAACTAGCACTTGATGATTTGGGGAACATTGATGCTGACTCAAAGGCCGTCATTATGAATTTTCTCAGGTGAGAGGCCTCGTTGCTTTGTTCATGGAGAGCCTTCATAATTTTTGCACTGCCCAAATCGTTTGGTGATGAAGCTTTGTTTCCCAGGCACACGGCATTCTTTCTGGTGGCTGGAGATGAGCTCAAGGATGGGAGGGGCGCGGAAGCCGCGGTGTGAGGGATCTTTGGGGACGCTGTCTTGGCTGTGCTGTTTCAAATTGTAAAGGGCTCACAGGAGGTAAAAATGAATCCTTTCTGCAGGTGGAGCATGATAATCTGAAAATTTTTCATCTTTGCGTGAGATAGGGCTATGCTAGGCCCCATATAGGTTGATATCACATTTTTAATAAAAAATTAATAAGGTATCAGCCTATGTAGTGCCTTCTATGAATGTCCTTCCAAAGAAGGTGTTGCTATGTCTAGCATCTTCTTTGAAATTACTTTCGAAGAAGACATTTGATCAAGTGGTGTCTTCTTCAGACATCATTTGTCAATAGAATTCTTTTACAAATGCAAGGCTCCCAACTTTGATTTATGCGCTCTCAAACAAATACAATAGTATGGGAGTATCAATGAAACTAGTTGATACCACAAAAAAAAAACAATATAATCTTAATTAAAAAAATAATGAATTTCATCAAGTTTGAAGAGAAATCTCTAAAATCAAATTTATTGTTGAACTTTGTTGTTTTTTTTTAAATTTTGAAATTATTTCTTTAAGATTTCCTTTTAATACTCTAATTCTATGTAATTTTCATAAGAGAAATTTCACATGATGGAAAAGAAACATGGTCATAAAACATAAAACAAATCCTCAACTTCCAATTTATGCACTTGATTGCATGTATATTCGTAGACCCAACCGTTTGTACTTTAGATTGCATGTATATTCATAGAGGTGAATATCAATAAAATATCACATTACATATTGTTTATTATTCTGTATAATTTTAATGTAATAATGTCTTAAAATATTTGTCACATATAAAAGCTAAAAATAATTTCTTGATATGTTGATAACTTTGAAATGCTATGATGATATTCTTAAATGATGTTCTACGATCAGATAACATTCTATAGTGGGGCACATGGTATGTTGATTGTCTGGTGCATGTTCTTATAAACGGATGAGACTTTATTTCATTAAGACCGCATTTGATAATCTTCATGATGGAAGATTATGAGAACAGACCCACCAGTAGGAATTTCACATGTTTGCGTGTCACTGATTTTTTCTGTTTGCGAGCGTGTGTGATGATCCTTAGACATTAATATTATTACAATAGGTCGGGGGATGAGTACAAAGAAACAAAGAAAGTACTGCGTCTACAAGTACTCGGGGAGACTCGGTTTGAGACCTCCCGTGAGACCCCTCAATTGCGTAACCACTAGGTTACACACCTTAGACTTTAATATTATTATTAATGCATGTCATGACTTGCTTACTTTGATGTATTAATCAAAACCTTGACGTTATATGTTCGTTGGAATAAGGTACATTGGGTGTATCACGAATGATATGTTATTAATGAATAAGTCGATCAAAGATTTATTTCTTCAATTTTTAAGATTTATTGTTAGTACTCTAATTCTATGTAATTTTCTTATGAGAAATTTCACATGATGGAAAATAAACATTTTCATAAAACTTGAAACAAAATACCTTTACAAAATCAAATCTTCGTCTTATGATTTATGCATCTGATCTTCAAATCAAAACATCTCACATTTTTTTCGTCTTAAGAGTTGTTTGAAGGATTCTCTTCTTTTGGAGTCTCACATGCTCACACACATAAATACCCCCCTAAAAAAAAATCC
Organism: Viscum album; assembly: GCA_963277665.1. Taxonomy (NCBI): domain Eukaryota; kingdom Viridiplantae; phylum Streptophyta; class Magnoliopsida; order Santalales; family Viscaceae; genus Viscum; species Viscum album. The sequence goes on along the minus strand of OY728126.1, from coordinate 325,438,548 downwards.
ATTACTCACATTAAAAAACGAGCAACTTCCATGTTTGAATTTGAAATCAAACTTATCTAACTAGCTTTACCTCAAGCTTCAATCTCAACCCTATGCATTGAAGATGATCTTTTATGTATCATCAATGAATGATATAAGCATTTGAAGTTGTATTAAAACAAAGTCAAAGTGTCATCATCAAATCCATGTATAATGTACTTCAAAATAAATCACATTTTCCGGTATTTTCTAATGTATCTTTTGGGAACTAGCCAAAACACCACTGAATACTTGGTGAGAGAAAAATGAATTTATTAGACTACTGTAACTATCATTGACTACTTGGTGAGGGCTTAATAAGAATCTTTTGGGACACTTAATGTAAGATACTGGGTTATCTGCTCGGTAGTTGATGGTCCTTTGTAGCAAGCCAATTTTTTTTTCTTATACTATTAAATAAAAGTTATGATTTACAACAAAATGATTTTTGTAGAGACAACACCATAACCCAAGTACATAAAAACACATGTTATTGCATAATAAGAACTGAAGTGCTCTTGGATTTGAAGGAGTTTGGATTGTATTTGTTGTCAATATAAAGAAGTCAATGTATGCATGAAGTTGGGTGATGTAATGTGTATCCACCCATTAAATGGAGCTTGAAAGCGCTGGTCATGCATTGTCGGCAAAAGAGAACTACTGTGTTGCTAGTGGAAATAAAGAGTGTCTCATATGGTAACAATGGAATAAGGATAGAATTATTATTGCTTAAAGATCTAGTTGGACAACTTTGAGTAGCAACATAATAAATCAGACGATTGTTGAGTTGATCTTTATGTTTTAGACAATTACTAGTGTTGTTGGGTGATATCTACAACAATTCAGGAAGTGGGGAAACACGAAGAGGAAGCTGGTCGGTGATTTGTTACGAGTAAACTTATCGAGCTGCAGTTCAAATGAAGAAAACAGATTCAAAGTTTGGAGAGAAAGCTAGCTTAATGGGAGATTAAAGTGCTAGAGGTGTGAGGATTCCATCACTGTGTACCTGTGCATGAAGGTTGCTACAAATTGTGATGAAATACACATGGATGGAGGATGAAATGAAGCCGAAGGCACGAGTGCAGTGTGTGACATTGAAGAACTCAAAGTAGAGAGTTTTCATTTGTTGCAAAATGTATGACAATCGTTCTGAAGTGTTTGAAAAAGTTTCACAAATTCTCCAAGGTGTTTTGAAGTGTTTATGATTGGTTGAGAATGACTGAAGACGGACCAGAGGAGTCTTGGTTCGAAATGAATAAAATTTGGAAAATCTGTCTAAGTCTAAGTTCTGTTGGATTGGTGCAGCTTGATCCGGTTTGGATAATGTTTGAGCCGAATGCTTGTGGCCTGTACCGCGCACCAGACTGCAACTTTCACGGGTCGAGCACTGCGGTGAACTCGTTGGGGGTTGCAGGGGTCAACGCGCCCCCACTTCGGGGGTTCGGGGGTCGAAAGTCCCCGACCCAAATTTTGGGGACTGTAGCAACTCTGACCATTGTAGCAGAGCTGACCGACCGACACTGACAGAGCGCTGTAGCAGGCTGGGCTTTAGAGTCAATAATACTGTAGCTTCTTGGACTTCCAGCCTCCAGCCACTGTAGCACTTCTGACTTGGGTGACCACCTTTCACTGCATCGATGTGGACTTCTTGCCGCCTTTCATTGTAGCACAACAAACTTTCTGATGATTGGTGGAATAGTGCTTCGTGCTCCTCATTAGCCCATTTCAGATTTGGGTTTTGAGTAGTGAGAACTTTGAGAAATTCTTTGTAATTGTGCTCCCGAATCATAGTGAAATTTTCTGCGTCTCCGTGGACATAGAGATCATTTCTCGAACCACATAAATCTTTGTGTCCCGTGTGTTTTTTCTTCTATCTTTTCTTCATCTGCAAACCATTTTTTCTGTCGTTGCGACTCTCGACGTTTCCGCTTCAGGTTCCACGTACGCAAACTTGAGCAAAATAGGAGAATCCATGTAGGTGAGGTCACCACGTATGCGAATCCACCTTGTAGACCACCTTTCACTGCATCGATGTGGACTTCCTGCCGCCTTTCATTGTAGCACAACAAACTTTCTGATGATTGGTGGAATAGTGCTTCGTGCTCCTCATTAGCCCATTTCAGATTTGGGTTTTGAGTAGTGAGAACTCTGAGAAACTCTTTGTAATTGTGCTCCCGAATCATAGTGAAATTTTCTGTGTCTCCGTGGACATAGAGATCATTTCTCGAACCACATAAATCTTTGTGTCCCGTGTGTTTTTTCTTCTATCTTTTCTTCATCTGCATTTTTTTTGTCATTGCGACTCCCGACGTTTCCGCTTCAGGTTCCACATATGCAAACTTGAGCAAAATAGGAGAATCCATGTAGGTGAGGTCACCACGTATGCGAATCCACCTTGTAATTGAATTCACATACATGAAGATTGACGCAAGGGAATTCAAACTATGTACATGATTTGGCGTAAAGGTTCTATGTCACATGCATGACTTATTTTAAAGGTATTTTTCATTTAATTTCAATTCTTTCTTTGTTTTGGGTGTTTCCCATGCATTTTGGTGGAAATGGTGGGTATTTAAAATTTGGGTCAAACCGTGAGCCCAATTTCAGATTTAAAAATAAATTTTGTTTCTTTTATAAATACTTCATTTTTCAACATTTTTCATCCATTTCAATTCTTACTTGACCTCCCCTGACCTATTAACATCACCATGTCAATTTGGAGCCTTTAGAAATTCATAATCATGGTGTATTTGAGTTTTTATTTAAGGAGTTGGGTCAGCCCGGAAGCTTATTTCCAGTTTTTTTTTAAAAATTGTTTATTTAATATCTTATTCAATTTTAATGATTTTTTGGTGATTCCACCTCTCACCTGAGCCCATTGAACCTAGGCGTGCCCCCATTCACTTCTCCCCCTCTTTGGAGCTCATTTGCCTCACGGTTTAGGTCGAAACATCTGAAGCATTCACATTTCGTCCAGATTTAAAAAGGTAATTTGATTCCTTCATAATCTTTCTTTTTTCACTCTTTTACGCCCATTCCAGTTCTCAATTAACCTTCTCTTCATTGTTCCAACCTCAATTGCATTTTTGTCTGTTTGCAAATTCAGCTACTGGTGTATTTGGGGTGATTTCTTCAAGATCCCTCAAGAAAGTGGGTCTCCTTCATTTTTCTTTAATTTTTCTTAAGGTTTCATTCAATGTGCTTAGGGTTTCTTCCCTTATTCTTGAAGTCCCAAATTTCCAGAGGGTAGGGTTTCGAACCTAGGGTTTAACCTTGAGTTTTCTTGGTTAAATGTTCTATTTTTAGGCTTGATCTACCCTCCTTGAGGTGCGGTGGTGGTGCGTTTGAGTTTTCGCACAAAAGATCCAAGGTTTTCATTGTTTTGGTAGGTGATTCCATGTTTATTAAATCTTTGTGTCTTAGCATGCTGTATTTATCATATTTTGCAGGTTTATCTCATTTTATTATTGCTGCAAAAATTCGTTTTAGTGGTGTTTGTATTGCAATTGAATTTTAAATGCCAATTTCATGTGAAATTGGGTGTTTTTCATGGAAATGTTTTATTGGTTTATTTGGGGCTGCTCTATAAATACTTAATTGATTTTATTGAACTGTAATAGGGCTGCTGATCATGTTTTGAATGTTTATCCCCTTTGGTTGTTGCTGCGAAAATGAGTTTTAATGGTGTTTGTGGAACATGTGAACTTAAAGTGCCATGTTTGTGTGAAAATGGAGGTTTTACAAAGTTATCATTTCTTGGTTCACAAGGGGCTACCCTAAAATTGATTTGTTGGATTTATTGAAATGTATTGGGCTGCATTTTCTGTTTTGGTAACTTTCAAGTGTGCATAGTGTACAAAGTGGGGTTTTTAAGGAGTTTTGGGTGCAAAACAATGCGGGATTTTGAGAAATTGTTTCATTAAAAATCAAAGTGTTCTGTTGTGTGTTTTAAGTGGTTTAAAATGTGTATAGCTACTGTAGTGATTGTATGTGACCAGTAGTGGTGTTTCATATGAAAAATGGATTTATGTATCATGCTGAAATTGTTTGAGCACAAAGGGGGAAGCCTGAGTACCTAGGTGAAGCAGATTTGTACTAGTACGGCTAGTGAACTGGATGAGTTCGTCCCTGTTTTACTTAGAATTTGGATAACAACAACTCTAACTAAACTATGTGGATGATGTTTGAGGACCACTAGGTTATGGGTATGTTCCCTACTAGTGGCTCGTGCACGCGAATGAATTTTGCTATGATTACTTTACACCGAGGTACGTGGTACATAGGACCCGAAACAATCTAGTGCCTAGGGGTGTTCTTGATTTTTTTGCTCATTGGATTTATGGTATTTACCCTTGTCTTAGGGTGTGTTTGGCAGTAAAATACAGTAGTTAACAAGTCTATTTAAATGTGTTATTATTCTGAAAGTTTTAGCTTAAAAATTGTTTTCAATTGGAAGTTGCATTTCTTGGAATTTAACACCGCTTTCCTTTGCATATTAAAACTGATTGCTTTTTCACCTTTTATTGCATGCACTTTGGAATCATAGGGTGGTATCCTATTGGGCTTAGACTCACACCCCACTTACACCCAAGGGGTGTAGGTAGACTTGGTTATGTTTGACTCAGGAAAAGGTAAAGCCTCAGGTGAAGGCGGTTCGGCCTGTTAGACCCCTCTTGTGGTGCAGTGTTGTGGAGATGGCTCAGGGGTGACCACCCCCTTGTCATGTGGAGTCCTTGTGGATGTCTTGTTGCTTTATTTGTATTTGGACCTCTTGTACTGTATTTAAAGTCATGTATTCAATTCTGGCTTTTGCTGAAGACTTTTGGCTGAAAATTTTAGATTTATATTATGGATTGTTTTTAAGGTTTTATGCTTTCATACTCGGGTAAATCGCTCCCAAACCTAATTGTTGATACTCGGGCACTTGTGCCAGCTCGTGGGGATAGAGAACACCCTTTGAGCTTTGTCACGAGCCGGGTTTGGTGTCGGTATTGGGGGGCGATCAGATTCGGTTCGTGACAAAATGATATCAAAAAGAGGTTAATGTTTTTGGGTAGTATTACTATTTTGGGATGAGTCGGGATAAACAAGAGCTAGGATTGTCGGGGCTCGGGGTTTTGGTCGTGAGTAGGGTGCCTGACCCGCACCTCTCGTGGCAGACCTTGAGTCACCAAGGGACGTTGGAATTGTCTGATTGACTTCACTTCCAGGTGAGACGTGTGGGTTGCAGACCACACATGGACATCGGGCGGGGGCGGAGTAGTTGTTTTTTTATTACTGTAATGTGTTTAGATTGTTTATATTTGATGTATTTGATTAAAATTTTCAGAATTGTGGCATTGACTGTTGTTTCTGTGACTGTTGCATTTTGTAGCAACATGCCTCCTTGGAAAGCTCCCGTGCGCCCACAAGAGGAAGTCAGAGAGAGTTCTTCCACACCAATTGACCAGAGGCTAGTCCAGGCCGTGGTCTGGGCTGTCCAGACTCTAGGACAGGGACCAACTCTTGTTGCAACTCCTGTTAGAGAGGATGAGACTGGTCCTAGGAAGGAAAAGGCGCAGGAGTTCCTGAAAAATAAGCCTCCCACCTTCCGAGGCAGCATAGAACCCCAGAAAGCAGAAGAATGACTCGAAAAGATCGAGCGTATGTTCGAGTTCCTGGATACACCCGAGGAGCTTAGGGTGAAGTGTGTCTCCTTTTTGTTGGAGGGTCTCAGCCGTAGGTGGTGAGAATCAGTTCTTCATACTGGGAAGAATGAACAAATGCGCTGGGGAGACTTCAAGGCTGTCTTTAATAAACAGTATTACCCTGAGGTGTTGGCTTATTCTAGGTCCAGAGAGTTCATGGACCTTGTTCAGGGAAATATATCTGTGATGGAGTACGCCAACCGTTTCGCTGAGTTGGTTCGCTATGCTCTAGAAATCGTCTCCAAAGAGTAGGCGAAGGCCCAGAGGTTTGAGAAAGCCTTGCGACCAGAGATATACTCCCATGTGTTATTGTTTAAGCTGAGAACCTATGCAGAGGTCGTTGATCGGGCGTGCATAGTGGAGATTGATATGAAAAGCATGGCTGATTTCTCTTATTCTGTATCAGTAGTGGTGGCAGCTCCTCATAGAAGAAAAGGAAGCGGGATGAACATGTGAAGAAAGGAGGTGGCAGTTCAGGCCACTCTTCCAGGCAGTTTTCTTCTGTGGCTTCTGATGTGAGATCAGTCGTGTGCCACCAATGTGGGAATTCGGGGCACATCCGACCAACTTGCCCACTTCCTCCGAAGCCTTGTTACCAGTGTGGAGGCATGAGGCATTTACAGCGCTTCTGCGGGGTGGCACGTCCACTTCCGAGTGGGGCAGGGTCAGTGGCATCAAGAGGAGTGCCAACACAGTCCGAGCCGTCGAGGACCAGGGGATCTCAATTTGGAGGCCGTTGTGGTAGGGCTGGGCCATCTTCTGGGCAGAGCCAGTTCAGGGAACAACCACAGACTAGCGGTCATCCTCAGGCAGAGATCAGACATCTCCATACGGTGGATTAGGCACCAGCAAGATCAGAGGCTGAACCGTCGACAGTTCGAGGTACCGTTTTGATCGCATCTTCTATAGTTTCTACCCTTTTTGATACTAGTGCCTCTGTTTCATTCATTTCTGCCCGTTGTGTGGACACGCTGAATTTACCAACCGAGTTGTCTTTTGCGATGGAGTTGGTGACGCCGTTGGGAAAGGAGCAGAGTCTCAGGTGCCCCTCATGTGCGCTTTCCGTGTTAGGGGTTGAGATGGAGTGGGACCTCCTGGTCCTAGATATGGAGCAATTTGACATAATACTTGGCATAGATTGGCTAGTACACTTCCAGGCACACATCGATTGCTACAGGCGGCGTGTGAGTTTCACGGCACCTGATGAGAGTCGTCTGATTTTCCGTGGAGAATGGGATCCCCTGTCGGGTCGCGCATGACCTCCACTCCTAGAGTTTGGAAGTCTTATCTTCCAGTTATCGTCCATCGCGCTAGAGGATAATGGTATTACACCTGAAGGTGGACTACCTCATTTAGTGAATGAGTTTCCGGAGGTATTCCCAGATGATTTTTCAGGTTTCCCCCCAGAGCGGGATGTGGAGTTCTCGATTGAACTGGTGTCGGGAACACAACTCATATCTCTTCCCTCATATCGCATGCCCCTACTGAGCTGAGGGAATTAAAGATACAGCTGGACGACTTATAATCCAAAGGATTCATTCGCCCGAGCGTCTCTCCTTGGGCCGCTCCTGTGTTGTTCGCGAAAAAGGATGACGGATCCCTTCGGTTGTGCATTGACTACCGGAAGCTGAATAAGGTAACAATTAAGAACAAATACCCTTTGCCCAGAATATATGATTTGTTCGATCAGTTGAAAGGGGAAAAGTGGTTTTCAAAAATAGACTTGCGTTCGGGATACCATCAACTTAGGGTGAGAGAGTCAGATATCCCAAAGATAACCTTCCAAAGCAGGTACGACCACTTTGAGTATTTGGTCATGCCCTTCAGATTGACCAGTGCTCCAATGGTCTTTATGACACTCATGAACAGAGTGTCCCATCAGTATCTCGATTCCTTCGTTGTGGTGTTCGTGGATGACATTCTAATATACTCCGGCTCTGAGGAGGAACACATACATCACTTGAGGATCGTCTTGGGCACTTTGCGGGATCACCGCCTCTATGCAAAGTTGTCAAAGTGCACTTTTTGGATAAAGGAGGTGAAGTTTTTGGGGCATGTGATCTCAGAGCAGAGGGTTTCAGTGGACCCCAAGAAGATCGGTGCAGTCATGTCATGAGAGCAGCTGAAGAATGTTTTTGAGATCAGGAGTTTCCTTGGCCTGGCTGGTTATTACAGGCGGTTCGTCTGGGATTTCTCTCGGCTTGCTTCACCGATGACTGCGCTCATCCGGAAAGGGGTGAAGTTTGTATGGGGCCCAGAATGTCAGACATCGTTTGAGGAGCTGAAGCGGCAGTTGACTACCGCTCTCGTGCTGATTTTGCCTGAGGCCGAGAAGGGGTATGTGGTCTATTGCGACACTTCAGGTATGGGTCTTGGGTGCGTGCTTATGCAGGATGATCACGTGGTGGCGTATGGCTCTCGCCAACTCAGACCACATGAAAAGAATTACCCAACCCACGACTTGGAGTTGGCAGCGGTGATGCATGCTTTGAAGACTTGGCGTCACTACCTCTTTGGGGAGAAGTTTGTGGTCTACTTTGATCACAAAAGCTTGACGTATATCTTCTCGCAGAAGGACCTCAACTTGAGGCAACGTCGCTGGATCGAGTACTTGCAGGGATTCGACTTGAACATTGTCTATACCCAAGGCAAGGGTAATGTGGTGACCGACACTTTGAGCAGAAGGGTTTCGGTGCAGGCTTTGAGGAAGTCCAGTGATGAGTGGACATTGATGAGGCTCTTTGCTCAGATGCATGTGGAGACCAGGGAGCACAGTGGAGGTGCGTTCTTGGCGAGCGTCCAGTTGACTCCTTCTCTGTTGGAGTTGATTCAGCGAGAACAACCTAGTGATGAACTTTTTCAGCGGTCAAGGTAGTTTTTTCATGGTGGAGAGATGTCCTCTGATTGGTCGTCGTCTCCAGAGGGCATCCTATGCTTCAAGGGCCGCTCAGTAGTGCCATCGTCTCTGCGGAAGGTGGTGATGCAGGATATCCACCAGTCTTAGTAGGCTATTCATCTGGGTGCCACCAATATGTATTATGATGTGCGACGACATTTCTGGTGGCCAGGTATGCGACGGGTCATAACAAACTTTGTGTCGAGATGCTACACATGCCAACAGGTGAAAGCAGAGCATCAGAGACCCTCCGATTTGCTCCAACCATTACCCATTTCTACTTGGAAGTGGGACGAGGTCGCCATGGACTTCATTGTTGGCTTACCTCGTACACATCGGGGTAAGAATGTCATTTGAGTGGTGATTGATCGTCTGACCAAATATACCCACTTCATTCTGATCAAAGATACAGCTAAAGTGAATGAGTTGGGCCGTCTGTATCTTAAGGAAGTGGTGAAACTCCATGGTGTGCCATCAGTAGTTGTCTCAGATAGAGACCCCCGTTTCACTTCTCTGTTTTGGGAAGGCCTTCAGAAGGCCTTGGGGTCTCATATTAAGATGAGCACGACATACCATCCCCATACAGATGGTCAGACAGAGCGGGCGAATCAGATTTTGGAGGATATGCTCCATGCATGTGTCCTGAACTTTGTAGGTTCCTGGAATAGCCATTTGGGATTGATTGAGTTTGCTTGTAATAACAATTACCAATCCTCAATTCGAATGACTCCTTTTGAGGCACTCTATGGTCGACCTTGTCAGTCCCCCCTATGTTGGGCTGAGGTAGGTGAGACCTCACTACTAGGGCCGAGTCTGGTGAAAAAGACGTCTGAGAAAGTCAAGTTGATCAGACAACGTTTATTGACAGCTCAGAGTCGCCATAAATCATATGCTGACCGGAGGCGTCGAGACTGAGTTTTATGTGGGTGAAAGGGTATTCTTGAAATTGGCCCCTCGTCTGGGCCATCGTCGATTGAGAAAGCAAGGGAAGCTGACGCCGCGATATGTCAGACCTTTTGAGATCACCGAGCGCATCGGAAAGGTGGCATACAGGTTGGATTTACTTTCTCAGTTGACATCCATCCATGATGTCTTCCATGTCTCCCAGTTGAAGAAATACAACCCGGATCCGTCCCATGTGCTGAGTTGGGAAGAACTGGAGATAGAGCCTGACTTTTCAGTCTTTGAGCGACCAGTGAAAATAGTGGAATTCCAAGAGAAGGTACTTCGAGGGAAGTCTATTCCGCTAGTCCGGGTTCGTTGGCAGCATGGAAGTGATACCCATGAGACCTGAGAGAGGAAATCATGGGTTAAGGATGAGTACCCATTCTTGTTTGCCGATCAAGCCTCTAGTTGACTTTCCAAGATGAAAAGTTTTTATGGTGGGGAGAATTGTCACATGCATGACTTATTTTAAAGGTATTTTTCATTTAATTTCAATTCATTCTTTCTTTCGGGTGTTTCCCATGCATTTTGGTGGAAATGGTGGGTTTTCAAAATTTGGGTCAAACTGTGAGTCCAATTCCAGATTTAAAAATATTTTTTCTCTTTTATAAATACTTCATTTTTCAACATTTTTCAACATTTTTCATCCATTTCAATTTCTACTTGGTCTCCCCTGACCTATTAACACCATCATGTCAATTTGGAGCCTTTAGAAATCCATAATCATGGTGTATTTGGGTTTTTATTTAAGGAGTTGGTCCATCCCGGAAGCCCATTTCCATTTTTTTTAAAAAATTATTTAATATCTTATTCAATTTTAATGATTTTTCGATGATTCTACCTCTCACCTGAGCCCATTGAACCTAGGCGCGCCCCCATTCACTTCTCCCCCTCTTTGGAGCTCATTTGCATCGTAGTTTAGGTTGAAACACTGAAGCATTCACATTTCATCCAGATTTAAAAAGGTAATTTGATTCCTTCATAACTCTTTCATTTTTCACTCTTTCCCCCCATTTCAGTTCTCAATTAACCTTATCTTCATTGTTCCAACCTCAATTGCTTTTTTGGTTGTTTGCAAATTCAGCTACTGGTGTATTTGGGGTGATTTCTTCAAGATCCCTCAAGTAAGTGGGTTTCCTTCATTCTTCTTTCATTTTTCTTAGGGTTTCATTCAATGTGCTTAGAGTTTCTTCCCTTATCCTTGAAGTCCCAAATTTACAGAGGATAGGGTTTCAAACCTAGGGTTTAACCTTGGGTTTTCTTGGTCCAATGTTCTATTTTTAGGCTTGATCCACCCTCCTTGAGGTGCGACGGTGGTGCGTTTGAGTTTTCACACAAAAGGATCCAATGTTTTCATTACTTTGGTAGGTGATTCCATGTTTATGCAATCTTTGTGTCTTAGCATGCTGTATTTATCATATTTTCAGGTTTATCTCATTTTATTATTGTTGCAAAAATTAGTTTTAGTGGTGTTTGTATTGCAAATGAATTTTAAATGCCAATTTCATGTGAAATTGAGGGTTGTTCAAATAGAAAATTATGGGTTTTTTAAATAGAAAATTATGTTTGATAGCATATACACAACACCGAACCCAAACAAATAATGTTTATTTCAACATGACCATTATAACCAAACTTTTAAATTTGTGAGTATGAATAGGATTAACTACTTTATGATATATATATATATATATATATATATGTTCTACCCAATATAAATATATTGATAAATTCTTAATAAATAATCACTCAATTTTTAGTGATGTCTTTTTGTTCTTTAAAATATGTTTTCTTCAAAAATGATTTTCATTTCTTTTTGTGAAAAAATATTTTAATTAATTTATAGAAAATTTAGAAAAGTATTTGATAAAATGAACTTCATTTTTGATATCAGCAAATCAAGATTAACCTATGGTGAAATTTTAAGTTTTTTCGGAAAATATTGATTTTTCAATGAATAGTGAAAAATACACATTTTTTGTAAAACCATAATTTCTTTTGATAAATTAAGTAATTTAAAAGTTCTATTATTCTTTCAGTTTGATTTCAAAGTAACATAAGTATTTGTGAGTTATATTTATAATCCAATTAATTGCATTTAAATAATCTTTATACCAGATTTTAGAATAAGTTTATTTTTAAGCTTAAAAACACATTTTTCTGAACAGTTTTGATAATTTTTATCTATTATAATTAATTAAAATAAACCATAATAATGAATGATTTAAATGAAAAAATTAGATTATATATCTATCTTTATGAATTGAAATTCATATAATGAAGATTACTAGTTACAAAGTTAATGTAAAATTATCATTTCTTTATAAAATATATTTTTCTGAAAGACTGACTTCCATCGTACTTGTGAGTTTTATTTTAAATTAAAATTTTCTACGTCTATGAATTGATTTTGATTAAATAGATCCCATATTTGGAATAATTTTAATTAATACCAGGTAATAAGTCCAACTTATTTTTTGGACAATATAAATAGTAACTGTAGTAAATATTTATTACTATGGTAAAAGAAAAATAGGTTAATTAAGGGTAAAAATAATTTAACAAAGACTAGAAATAAAGTAACCAAAATAGTATGAATATTTATATTTTCATTTCAATATAATAATGATTATATTTTTCTTGATGCTTTATAAATAATTAAGATATGATTTTGATAAAAATTAGATTTTTATACGATAAAACACAAATTATATTTTTGCAATAAGAAATTTCAATTAAGACAATCCTTTTTGATGAATTCATGAATTTTTTTAAAAAAATTTATTTTTTAATAAAATAATACTATTAAATGTTTTTTATTAAATATAAATGATAATATACTTTTTTATGAAGTCAAATGTAATTTTTATAAGGGTTCGAAACCTGTTATTGCTAAAAAAACCCAACATTTCTTAATAAATATTGACTCTGTTTTAGAAATGAAAATTCACATATTTAGAATATTATTTTGATAAAATAAATATTATTTTTGGAATCAGCACGTCAAAATTATCCAAAGATTAATTTTTTATAATTTTTCGAGATAATTGATTTTTTTGGTAAAAATTAAATACCGTATAAAAATATGGCGTGTATTATGACATCATAATGACCGAAAAGTGATTTACTAAATTCTATAAAGGGTATCCACTACCAAATCTATGTCCCCTTTTAAAATAATGTGTTTTTAGATTATTTGTTTAATTTTATAAATCTTTTATGAATCTTGCAAAACCTATTTTATATTTTAAGGTTTTAAAATCATTTCTTTATGAACATGACTCACTTCTACATCATCAATGGTAATATTTTAATGATTTTGTCCTTTTCCCTTATAAAATAATGGAAACCACTCCTTTTTGGTAGAAATTATGGAAAGTTTGTGGTTTTTATTACTTTATTATAGAGTCAAAAACCTAAGTTTGTGAAATAATAAAGAACTCATATCTCTTTTCCTATATAAACCCACCCAAGCTTCCCTTCCTCTTTACTCAAAAACCTTAGAGCATGTTCTTACTCTGTGTTCCCCTCTCTAGAGTCCTCCCAAGGCACCTCTAAACTCTCAAGAATTTCATCCCAAGCTTTTGGAATCACCCTCTCATGGTGAGGGACCTCTCTCTCTTCTTTTCAATTCAAGCGCACTTTTTGTATTTATCCTTTTAAATCTCATTTGGTTATATTTTCATGACCTTATAAAGTCCCCTTTACTTTCCAATTGATATCCTAATAATGAGATATCATGTATCCCCTTTCATTATAACATTTACCTAATCTGTTACTATGCCAAAATTTAGTAAGAGATCCCCTCCTTCCATTTATTCAAGCATCTTCTTAATTTTATGTCCTTTTATTTTCAATTCCTAATTTCGGGATATGTTTTTCCATATCCCTCTTATTGACCATTTGATTTCCAAATGATGAGAGACCTATTTCGCTCTCATTAAACCATTTTATAAACCTTTATGTACTGTCGTAATTCTGTCAAAATTTCACTACAATTTTTCCATGCCAAACCTTTTTGTTGTGAATACCATCGCTATTTCCATTCAAGGGTATTCTCCTAGACATACCTATACTTATTTTATTGAGGACTTCCATGTATTTATTCCACACTCCTTGATCATGGAATTAAATGTGATAAAATATGTTCTTATGTTATATGATCTATGTGGCACACTTATGCATGTACATGATATGATTATGATGGGTGCATCCAGATAGTGCTCCAATGCATTGAGTAATGTTTTAGTCTTATGAGATGCCATGTATGGTGAGCGAGAGGTTTTCTTAAGCACATTATGTTATGAAGTCTTGTTGGTTAACCTTGACTTATGTTTATGATGTCATGTTTAAAGATGTTGCCACATTGCCATGTTGCCTTTATGTTGTCAAGCTATATCATGACTCATTGTTCATGTTTATGATTCTCAACCCTTTTATGTCTCATTGATATGCCTATTATCTACCATGTAATACCTTATTCATGTTATGATTTACTTATTACCTTATTAGGCTTTATAGTTCACCCCTTTCTTATGTATGTCCCCAGGTCATCCCATGCAGTTTTAAGAATGATGGAAAATTATGAGCATGTTAAGGAAATTTTCAATAATGTCGATGTACCACTTATTTTAAGTTTGTATGTAATGTACCTAATTAACCAAAGACACTAGACTTCTTGATATTCTGGATTTTATTAAGTGTATTCTTATGTAATAAATCACCAATTAATGTGTAATAAAGACAAAGGTTGTCATAAAGGTGCTACTCATGCATCGTGGGTAAAAGAGAACTACCATGCCACTAGTGGAAATAAAAAGGGGGCTCATATCCTGGAATTGGAACAAGGGGAGAATTACTACAGCTTAAAGATCTGGTTAGACAACTTTGAGTAAAAGTCTAATAAATCTGATGATTGTTGAGCCGATCTTCATGTTTTAGACAAGTACTATAGTGGTTGAGTGCTATATACAATAATTTAGGAAGTGGAGAAACAAGAAGAGGAAGTTGGTTGTTGATCTGTTATGGGTAAACAACCAATTGAGCTACAATTCAAATAAATAAAACATTTTCACAGTTTAGAGAGAAAGATAGCTTAATGGGAGATTAAAGTGCTAGAGCTATAGAGACTCCATCCCCGTGTACTTATGCATGAAATCTTCTACAAACCGTGATGAAATACACATGGATGAAGGCTAAACTGAAGTTGAAGGCATGAGTGCAATGTGCGATATTTAATGACTCAAAGAGGAGAGTTTTCATTTGATACAAAGTTCTTGGGAATTGTTTTGATGTGTTTGAGAAAGTTTCATAAATTCACAAAGGTGTTTTGAAGTGTTTATGAGTGGTTGAGAATGGATGGAGATGGACTGGAGGACCTCTAGTACGAAATGATAGAAACCTACTTAGATCTAGGTTCATGTACGCGAACTCCAATAACATAGGAGAACCCATGTAGCCAAGGTCACCATGTATGCGAATCCACACCGTAATCAAATTTACATACATGAAAATCGACGTAAAGGAATTCATGCCACGTAAAAGATTTTACATGATGGTTCTAACTGACATATGAGAATCCATGTAGCTAAAATATTCTACGTATCTGAATTCAGATCCACGTACCCAAATGAGGGCCACATTAGTGAATTGGAACAGGAGCACGAGGTATCCAAATTCTAATATGTGAAGCACATACTGGTATTGGGGTGTGCAATAGAAGCCGATGAGCTGGAGATTTAAATTTTTTCATCACTAGGTGATGAAACTTCATTGCCTCTGGTGATCTGAGCCCTAATAGAGGTCTGAGGATCTCACATGAATATTTCAAAGCACAAAAATTAAACAAATGAGTACCTTATTTGATTCTTTTATGTGTTCAACTGCATCTCGTCTCTAATGATCATTTCTCAAAGGATCCAAGGTCAAACCCCTCTAGATCATCCAAACACGCTTTCAAGATTCTGTAGGAACACCATTCATTAGAAACTGGGTGCTAGCAAAGAAGTTTGACGACACCTTCGACATCCCGATGATCACCACAACCCCTTCCCTTTGATCTGTGAAGGAGATCATAGATCGAGAGATTAGACGAGAGATTTCTCTATCTTGGATGTAGGAAGAGAGAGAATCTCTCAATTCTAAATGAATGAATAGTCATTGGAAAAGAGATTCTCCTTTGCTTATATAATGAGAGTTAATAATACCCAGAATGGGTTCCTTGACCCCTGAAAATAAAACGCCCACTAAATTAGCATTAAATGGCACATTATGACGAACTAACCACACCATAATGTCATTTATATTTTTATCACATGCTTACAATATATAATAAATATATTACATGATATACCTGAGTCATTAACTCAATTCTTAATTCATGCAATATTAAACGAACCTTGAATATTAAAATAATATACATTCGTATGATATTTTTCCATGTATCCACTTAATACTTTGTGAATACTTTTAATAAATAAATTCAACCCAATTATTCTATACTCGAATAATAATGAATTTATTTATTTATTGGTGGTCATTTATTCTCGAACAAAACTCAAACCCCATAACGAGGCCCACCATGTCCTATATTCCTATTCACTAGAAGAAGACATACTGTTGAATAAGCTATTGTGTGTGACCCTCTAAGACCTTATCTCGATAAAAATGAATACTATTCACAGACCAAGAGTGGAGCCTAGAAACCCACCAAGATCGCTCAAGAGATAAGGAATAGTCATAACAATGACAAACATCCTAAAAACACTCACCATGTAATACAATCTATTTATCCCACAATATCTCATAAAGAAGGATGCACACTTGTGTCATCATCCTTTTCATTTCTTTATTATTCATTGAACTTGATGGATGAACTTCTACTATGACTATTGATTTAGTGAAGGTACTACCATCATGATCAACTGGGCCTTAGATATCACTTCCTCAACTCGAAAGTGACAAATTCTATCTTGATCATTCAATGAATGCCATATCATTGATGATGCACCCAACACGAGCTACCTTTCCATGACTTTAATGTCGTAGTTTTTTCCTCGCATCAAAGTACACGATCAAATGACACACATTGATAATGATCTCAAGTCAGGAGACCAATACACATGTTCATAGGTGGAAACAACCAATGACACCCAAAACATGTGTTGTTCCTATTGGTGGGTTAGTCCTCATGATTTCATCTAATCGAGATCACCAAGTGAGAAATTCATGAGAAGAAGTCTCAATGCTTATGATCCCCTAACACCTGATAGTCAAACATCATCTATGTCCACTCAATATGATGTATCTAGACTATAGGACATATGTTTATGATTAATGTAATAGTATCTCAAGGTTCTCATTATAGTCTGAGAACTACTATAACCTTTTGACACGTCAAATAATCTATGGAAATTATCATTTAAATAGTGGATATAGAAATATCAAAACTATAATGGTAAGTGCACATCATGTATAACTCACTATATACATGATATGATAATTGAAAAGTACTAATAAAGTTGGGTCCAGGGAACCCACTTTTACAACACTTCCACTTGCACTAGATACAACTTGAAAACTAACCTTGTTAGATCTCACATGACAATATCGTGTTTCTATTGAGGTATGACTTTAATCACAGGCCTTCCACCTCTCCGTTGTATGACTATTCTTCCATCTGCGACCTCACCTCATTGAGTGAGACTCCTCAAGAGATGTAAACCTTGAGTATATATCCTTTTGTCCACTGTAAAAATTGACATCTTGTCTAGTAGTGGATTTATCTTAATGATAAAAATTTACTTACTCGGTGTGATTCCAAGAACTGGATAAAAAACATTGTGTATTTTATAATGCTTCTTTAGCTGCATCAGAAGTGGCAACACACTCGGTATTTTTATATTTGGCTACCGTTGGCTTAAATGAGCTACTCTTTCTCATTACCTTATCCTGAATGCGATATTAGACCATATTGATTCGAAGGAAAACTAGTTTGTTCCCCTAAACTAGCGTCCCTTCCTCTCCATGAACCAGATAAATATCCCTTATACTTCTTCAAGTACAAATGGATAGTTCTAACTGCTTCCCATGCAGTTTTCTTGGATATAACTAATATTTTCCTACCATCAAGAATATGTTGGAAATATCATATATAGTACATTACATGGCATATGTTATAGATCCATTGATGGAACTTATGGAATTATACTCGCCTCTTTAATCTCTTATGTCCCATGCATGTCTTCTTGGATAGATATTTGCCATGTGACATTGGTAAAAATTTTCTCTCGAATTGTTCCAAATTGTATTTTTCAATACCTCTGTCAGTATATGTACTATTGACTTGGTATAAGAAACCATTATATCTACCTCAACAGATCATGCCTTTTAAAATGTAGGTTTCTACTTTAAGTCAATCTTTGGAGAGTTACTTCAATTCTGGTCTTCATTAATTGTAAGACCGATAGATGTATTATATATGTTAGCAAACATAGTTTACTTGGAAAACAAACCCCATGGTGTAGTTCAAGTGGTTCACTGGTTGGGCCATTTCGTTGTCTGGGGGAACTGGCTTAGGCTCGAGCCTCGCCAGACTCAGACATTGTGCATATTATGCATAGGGTGATTCAAATCCATTGCTTAGCTGGGGAACGTGCGGCACACGTTGTCTTGACGGAGCCCCCAATGGGCCCAGGCGTGTTACCCTTACACACATTTTTGGACACTGTGCATATTATGCACAGGGCGATTCAAAGTCATTGCTTAGCTGGGGAACGTGCGACGCACACTGGCTTGGCAGAGCCCCCAATGGGCCTAGGCGTGTTACCCTTACACACGTTTCCCCCCATGGTGTAGGTCGAGTGGTTCATCGGTTGGGCCATTTCACTGTCTGGGGGAACTGGCTTAGGCTCGAGTCCCGCCAGACTCAAACACTGTGCATATTATGCACATGGCGATTCAAATCCGTTACTTAGCTGGGGAATGTGTGGCGCACGTTGGCTTGGCAAAGCCCCCAATGGGACCAGGTGTGTTACCCTTACACACGTTTTGTAGTTGGGGTTTGTCTTAGTGGTAAAAAACCCTTAATCCTACATGAAAAATGAGGGTTTAAAACCCATTGGGCGTAGGTAGCGGCGGTGGGTACTGTACGGGCACTGTAGCAGTACTATTCACAGAATGGGACTAGGGCAAAAAATTTGGGCCTACGGTCCATGTAATGGGATACATGTCCACTGGGCCTTCGAGCAATGTAATGGGTCTCCCTATACCCGGTCAAAAGAGGTCTTTTATTTTCTTCAATAATAAAATGAGGCTTCATCCCCAACCTTTTAAAAAAATAGTTTACTTAGAAAAAAGTGATGCTCCCACTAACCTTTGGTAGACACATGGAAAAATTCATTCCAAATGAATATTCTATGATCTTGTTGGTTACTCCAATCCTAAATTTGATTTCAGTAACTTTCACCTCTTATTGGCATTATATGGTGTCACCAACCCTTTTTGGTTGCATCGTATAGACTCCTTCCAAGATTGGTGGTCTTGATATCTAATACCCAATATAATGATAATATATTTAGTTATGAAAAATAAAATTCTAATGGATTTTGAAATAATGACTTGGTATTAACAATCGAGCCTTATTGGTACCACGCTTGTACCACCCATGTATAATCTCACTTGAATATCCACCCTGGTATTCAAAATAATTAGTCCATTCCCTTTTATACATGAAATCCATTATTGAATTTTAATTGAACTTTTCAATTTTAGCTAATTTCCATATACTAATTACTTGTAGGATTCATTATTCTCAAAGAATAAAGTATCAATAGTCGTGGTGAATTTCAAACCATTACCATGGTTTTATTTTTTCCAATGTAGTATGTGTCTCTGGAACACCCCTCTTCCACAGGCTTTTGTGGAATTTGTTCCTATTCCAACTACTTGGGCATCTACAACATTGAATAAATCGAATTCAATCTTGCACCCACTATCTCAACTAGATATGTACACCCTTTTATAGAAATATAGTCTATCACTTGACTATAACTTTTCTACCATAGGGATTTATGTAACATCCTAAGAAAATTTTAGGACAACTACTTTAGATGCTCATTGTGTTTCTCTTTATGAAAGTTTTTTTTTATATCCATATCAAACTCTTTGCATTCAAACACATATTTTTATGACATAATGAATTTATATCATACTGTTACTCATATGATATCCATTTTTCATGATAGTTGGCATGTGGTTATGATATAACACCATTATTGGTGAAGCATGTCTTGAAATATAATAGAAGTTTCCGCAATGCATATAAGCCTCAACATTGATTCTCTTTACTTACATCATAACTATGATGTGAATAAGAAAATGCGCATTTAATAATTACTCCATGCTTCATTTTCTTAATTAATGTTTGCATGTCAGACTCATCATTGATTTTCCTTATTGACATCATAACTTTGATGTGGATAAGATAATGTGCATTTAAGAATTACTGACGATCGATGAATGCTTTCTCAAGATATTCTTTGGTAGACCAACCTGAAGCAACTCCTATATTTTGACCATGTATATACCATAATTCACTTTCAAATTTCATAAACAAACTTAAAGGAATCTTATGAAGTATAATTACTACTAGCTTAACCTTAGAATAGTTCACGCTCTCTAGTTGAACTAAATCCGAAATCTTTGTGACTTGCCTTTATTTATAAAGGTTTCTTTCTCCAAAACTAAGTAAATAATGTGTCGATAATACCTAAGGTCTTTAACTCTAAAGAGTCTAAAACAATACTGGGTATATCCTTGACAACCACTTAGTTTTTCTTGACCAAGTATTATCTTTCGATAACTGGGTATATAAGTCTTACATTTTTTATATTCATTTGTTATTCCCAATGATTCAAGTATTTCTAAACTATTCATTGAGTATTAAACACCACAAATAACATTCATTCCTAAACTGGAATAATGTATCCTTTTGTCCAAAGGATGTGTAAGATAAATGTTTTGGTAATACTTAACCAAAGCTCAACAAGAATTATTAAACTTGATAATTAGAAGTTATGTGTTCATCTCTGATGACTTTGGAATCACCCTTTCTCTACTTCTTAGAGAACTCAACTAACTTCTTATAATGTTTCTAAACTTACCTAGTTACTATATTTAAATACACATATGTAATAAACATATTGTATTCAACACCCAAGTGGTATAATAGAAACATTACATCCATTGATGATTATACTTGAAGAATAAGTGACTAATTACATATTTGATTTAGTTCATTTCATTTAAATTTCCATAGAATTATCTCGTGACATGCGAATCAAATAACCTCCTATATGACGATCAACCTTAGTTATTTGAAGGATGTTGCGAAGGTGCCTTTAATTTCATACTTTCCATTGGTATTTTCGTCTTGTCTTTTAACTTTTTCACCATAAGAACTAAAGATTAATCTTTCTTTATGTTTTTATCTACTTGGATAACCTTTAACTAAAAGGTAATGATGCATTTTCTGTGCTCATTTTGTAATCTTGAATGAAACTGGAGTAAATGGGTGATAAAAATATAAGAATGATGTGTATTTAAAGAACTTGATCCATATTCAAATCTATCTTCCCTTTACCCTCACATGTTTTTGGGAGATGAGACAACATATAAAACCATTCATGTCCCGATGTTGTATACACAAATCACATCAGACATTGATGGTAGAATTATTATGTAAACATTTAATGAGTTATACATGAGTCTCCTGTAAACATGTTTGTCACCCTTGCTTTCTGAGGTGGCTCAATAGGTATTGGGGACTCTAACACCTTGAATTTTCCTTTCCGTAGTACTTTGCGCAAGCGCCTGTACTACTCTTTGGAAACTCATGCCAGTTTGGACACATTCTTTGTCCAAAATTAATATTGCAGTGTGTGTGGTATTACATACCATTTCAAAAAAAAAACAAAATATAGCATATTAGTACTTTTATCTTGATTAATGATGATTTAAATCATTAAATGTCTCATACTATTTTATTGAACTCTAGTAATCATCACTACTAGACTCAGAATACTTTGTTGCTTTAGTATTCTAGTGTAAAAGATTCTTGAAACCTCTCCTCATTATCTATAAGCTATGGCTATGCCACTACTCATAGAGTTTCATGGTAGGCATTTTACTGACCAAATGTATTAACTTGAAACTCCTTGATATGTTGAGTGAAGTCCTAACTTCTAAAATCATAAACTTGATTTACTCAATGGTTTCCTCTAAAGATGAAAAAAGCTAGCTATGTCTACTTCTTTTCTACCATCTTTAGTTAAGACAACCCATTACTCTCATAAGAACGCCCCAGTAGTAGGAGGCACCCTCAACTGGGGCCAAAAAACACCACATACATCCTGTTTTGTTCAAATTCGAGCGACGAAAGGTGTTCACGACTTAATATTTCTTTGAGAGGTTATTAAATATTTTTGATGAATGTAATCATTTTTATATTAAATATGTTCATACTAGGTTGTTGTGCTCACAACTAAACATGCATTAATTGAATATATTCATCGCGACTTTATGCATTTTATGTTTAATATTTTATGTGTTTCCCAAAGACATGCAAATGCATAAAATAGTAAACAATGCATAAATGAAATAAATTACCCAACTGGTCTTGAGAATTTAATATTTGTTGATCCATTTAAACTTATTGGATCAACCATGCCCTAGGGGGATCATGCATGAGTCAGGTCTTGACTCATGATGAAACTTTCCCTCGATCCAATATTTTTTCACTTCTCGTCTAGTATACATCCTCATCTTGGTGTGGTTTATGTCTTACATCATCATTGTCAACAGTATAAACGTACTTGATTGCAGATGAGGGGGTCTTGGGAAGTGTAAAATACATACAATAATAGAAATGATGGATACAAAAGCCCTTATACATATTAAAACAAAAAGACGATGCACAAACTGTCGAAAAACTAAATTAAATATTATAAACATCGCATATAGTTGTAATAAATAATAAAATAAAATAAAACCAGATATGTACGGTCAGTCAATGCTCAAGACCAGTTTACGGGTAGTTAAAAGTGCAATAAAAATTAAAATGCAATAAATTTAAGTTTGAGAACAATTAATAAATTAAATTATTTATTTTAAATTCAAATAATTTAATTACATTTTATCCCTAATTTAAATTAATTTTTATTCCAAAAATTAAACCAATTAATCAATTTAATTTTAAACCAAAAATTAAATTATTATTTTTGGAATATTAAAATTATTATTATTTTAAACAAAAAATTAATAAATCATTTTTTGAATGTACTTTTTTTTTTTTCAGGTCTCAGAACCTTGCCCACACACATTTCAGGTCGGGCCGAACCCACGCAGGTTTGTTTTAGGCTAAGAAAAACCCGCCCAAGGATGATGCAAGTCGGGAAGACCCCATGCAGGGCAGTTTCAGGCCAGATAGACCCGCCATGACCTACTCCGGGGCAGACCCGATTCATATCGTGGGTCGATCGATTTTGGAAGAGGCTTCATCGATAGCTCGTGCGCACTGTCTGACTATGATGGCATGGGGTTTGGCCATGGTACATGTCTGCTGCGGTGGAGGCTAGGTTGGACATGAGAGAGGAGGTGGCTACAGTAGCTACAAGGGCAGTTTCCGGGAAGGGGTCCGCTGCAGGTGGCCGACAAGCTTCAGTTGGAAGATTTGAAAAGTAAAAGCCCCTTTATTTATTTATTTTTATTTCTTTCACGCTTGGTCCCTAACCTATATAAAATTTTCTTTCATTTTTTTTATTCTCACCCTGATCATGTCGCTTCCTTTCCATTTAACTAAAATTAACATTTGATTTTTTTTAGTTGAACCCGAGTCCAACAGCCCCATATTATAAAGTATAATCAATTTTTAAATAGGATTTGTTTTTTTTTTGGTTGATTCCAAAATGGATGTGGAAAAATATCCCTTGACCGATACTGTTCCAGTGACTGGAATCCGGTTGGAAGCTGGCCAGAAAATGGGAAATCATCAGAATCGCTATCAGAAACTAAAACAGATAAAAATTAATATATATTTAAAAATATTTTATTCAATTTTATTATCCATAAAAAACCACTTTCAATTTGAATTAAGTTTTTCAAATGACCATAACTTAGTCATCCGATATAGGATTGAAGTGTGGTCAGAACTGTTGAGACCGAAACAAAGAACTCTACTTAATTTAAACCATTTTTTTTCTTGTCTCAGACAATTCACGCGATCGTTATGATACCAAATGTTGGTACCAGGGCAAGAAGTGGAAGCCGGTGGGCTGAGGATTTAAAATTTTTCATTACCGAAGCGATGAAACTTCACCACCTCTGATGATATGAGCCCCAATAGAGGTATGCGGATCTCGTGTGAATATTTCCAAGTATAAAAATTAAATAAATGAGTACCTTGTTTGATTTAGCAGCGTGTTCAACTACAGGTCATCACTAAAAATTGTTTCTCAAAGGATCCAAGATCAAACCCCTCTAGATCATCCATACACGCTTCAAGATTCTACAGGAATACCAATTTTTGGAAATCGGGTGCTCGCGTGGAAGTCTGAAGACGCTTTCGACGTCCTGACAATCACCACGATCCCGTCCCTTCGATCCGTGAAGGAGATCGTAGATCGAGAGCTTGGACAAGATCTTTCTCTCTATTGCATGCAAGAAGAGACAGAAGCTCTCAATTCTGAATGAATGAATAACCAATTGAAAAGAGATTTTCCTTTGCTTTTATAGTGGGAGTTAATAATACCCAGAAAGGGTTCCCTAACCCCTAGAAATAAAACACCTACTAAATAAGCATTAAATGACACGTTATGATGAACTAACTATGTCATAATATCATTTATATTTTTATCATATACTTATAATATATAATAAATATATTACATGATAAAACTAAGTCATTTACTCAACTCATAATTCCTGTAATATTAAACAAACCTTGAATATTAAAATAATATTCGTTCATATAATATTTTTCAATGTATTCACTTTATACCTTGTGAATACTTTTAGTAAATAAACTCAACCCAATTTTTTTGCACTCGAATAATAATGAATTTATTTATTTATTGGTGATCATTTATTCTCGGACAAAACTCAGACCTCATGGTGGACCCCACCATGTCCTATATTCCTATTCACTAAAATAGGGAAGACTCTTGAATATTTTATTATGTGTGACCCTCTAGACCCTTATCCGTTAGTAGTGAATACTATTCACAAATCAGGAGTGGAGTCTAGAAAACCATCATGGCCCATAAATAGATAAAGAATAGCCAAAGAAATTCCATACCACCAATGATGCACCCAACACAAGATACCTCTCCACGTATTCAATGTTATGGTTTTTTCTTTGCATCAAAGTACACGATCAACTAGAACACATTGATAATGTTCTCAAATTTTTATACCAATACGCATGTTCGTAGATAGGAACAAATAATGACACCCGAAACATGTTGAGTTCCTATTGTCAGGTTAGTCCTCATGATCTCATATACTCGAGATCACCAAGTGAAAACTTCACTTAAAGAAGTTTCAATGATTATGAGTCCTCAACACCTGATAGTCAAACACCATCTATGTCCAGTCAGTATGTTGTATCTAGACTGTAGGAAATATGTTTAAGATTAATTTCATAGTATCTCAAGGTTTTCATTATAGTATGAGAACTTATATAACCTTTTGATATGAAAAATAATTTATGGACATTACCATTTAAATAGTGGACACAAAAACATAAACACTATAATGGTAAGTTTACATCTTGTATAACTCACCATATACATGGTTTGATAATTGAAAAGTATTGATAAATTTGGGTATAGGGCACCCAATTTTATAAGAGAACCACATACGAGAACCCATCATGTAGTTTATTCTAATTATGCGATGCTGAAGTCGATGTAACCGTATTTCCCTTATGTACTAGGTGTAAATTTGAGATTTCTAGATTTAGAGAATCCAAAAAATCAAATCAAATCTGATGATGCTTATGCTCTTAATTCAAGATCAAAATTTAATGAAACTTATTTAAACCATGATCTAAGCCCGTTTTGAGGAAGAATAAATGAGAAGATCCGTTGCTATATTCCTTAGTGAGGAAAATGAGTTTGAAATTTTTTCAAGAATAATATAGATGAAAATACATCAAATCCCATTTATTCATCGAAGCTTAAAATCATTTTTCTCTAATGTTGTTTGCGAAAGATGGAGAAGGTGATGGGATACTACTGCTATGTAAAGATATGATATTAAAGGTTTTACTTTTTTTATTGAAAATCTCACACAACAAAATGAGTTCCCCAATCCATAAGAAGTGATGCATATTTTATACAGTCATGAAAAATGAAAGTTGGGGATTTTTCTGGAAATATTTTGAGATGAAGAATGATCCGAGCCTTCTAGTGATATTATATTAATATATATTTGGCCAAGCCCATAAAAATGAGAAGAAGATAAATATGAGGGAAATACTCTCATTTATATGAGGACAATCATTGAATAAGGAAAAAGGAAATCATGAGAATTGATGGGTGTGACCTGTGTATGCATTTTTACTACTTGCATTTACTATAATATTTCAATTATTGGAAATATGAGGAGACCCACTGAAAGGTCACAACTACGTGGACTAAAATGAATATCATGGGATAATCCCAAGAAAAGGCTATTGAGATATTTGAAAATGCGAGCCACCAAATTTGAATGGATTTTTTATATTCTAATATTGAAAATAAATGTTTATGACCTATATATAAAAAGAAAAATATACTGTGAGGTGAAAAAAAATAAAGGATCTAAGATCTATTGTGATGGGTGTGTGAAATATCGAAGAGAACTCTTGAAGAAGAAGAAAAAAAGGATCAAATACTGTGCTGAGGAGTTAGATCACAAAGGTATCAAAGTTCAAGGAATAAGAACATGTTCCTATGACATTCATGGTTATAAAATTTTGAGAAGAAGAAAATAAATTATGAAACCAACCTACTATGCATGTTCTTAGATATTAGTGTTGAGATTTAATAAATATGAGGAGTTGATGGATACAAAAGATCATAGGAGCCTATAGATTGAGTGAGACATTTAGGTGAACAAATTCAATATAAGTTTTATAAAGTTGAGTAGTGAGCAGTGATCGAGTTGTAGAGTTTCCCTAAAGATTTTTTGGCATTCAAAGAAGTAGATTATGAGTTGAAAAAGACTAGTTTTATTGATGTAGAGACATCCTATATTGAACTGGTGATCTAATTCCAAATAGGAACCTTAAAGAAACACTTGCATGTCACGAACCAGCTTGGGTACCCTGGTAACCCGATAACTGAGCCAACACTGACATGGCCCAAAGGGCATTCCAGATCCCCACGGGTTGGTGACTGGTACCTAGCATCATACAAAATTAAAGTGGGAATGATTTTTCCACAAGAATTTTGGAAGTAAAGAAAAACAAATCAGTATGCATACAAGAGAAACTCCATAGGGAGAAGTGTACCAGAAGTCAAACAAGCATAACAACACAAAGTATAATAGAAAAGTACCAGAAAAACTAAAATAATGACCCAAGTCCTAAAGTATGCAACTCTCCAATTCCACATATCAATATCTAGCACCACCTCCAAGTGGTGTTTTACCTCCGCTCGAACATAGAAGGAGATAATCTACAAACACCCAAAGACATAGATAGGGAGTGAGATAAAATCCCAATAGGGTCGCACTAAGGATTCCATAAAAGATGCCAACTTTTAATTAACCAAATAAAGAGATTTCATTTTTAAATAAATAGGTTTGGAATTTCAAAAGCATATTTAAAAAAATAATTCTTTATATTTCAAATGATGGAAATACTTTTAAACAAATGTCTCACATTTCAATTGATGAAATATTTCTAAAACAATGGATTAAATAAATATCTTTATATAAAACATTTTATATAAATTCAAAAGGCATGTAAAATAGTTTACAAAAATTGATGTATATTTATATCTCAAATATAAATAGGCGATCAACATGGTCATCTGCCAAGAGGTATGATAGTTCCAGGTTATGAGATCCTCATACACTCATGTGATAATAACCATAATGTTTACACACATCCCTCGACACTAGTAAGAATGGACTCATCGACATCCCACTAGGGAATTCAATGTGATAAATAATGTTCATATTATAGTTCGAAAGTGTCAATATGGTAATAGCTCATTCCCATCCTAGCGTGTTTGTCCCAATAACTAACTAACTACTTAGGATTTCATGTGCTCTAGTAAACAACAATGTTGGGAAATTTATTTTAAAAATAGTTTAAAATACAATTCATCCCATTCTCCCATTTCAAAAATGTCAATTTTCCATTTAAAAACCAAAATGAGTTTTTAATAAAAACATAACTTTTTTCCAAGATAAAACCCAAAGGTTTCTATCAAAACCATTTTAATCCATTTTTCTCATACAAGAATTTGAAATCAATTCACACTTCAATTTCACAATTCACTTTCACAATTAAATTCAACAATTTAATTTCAAACAATTTTCATCAATTTCACAAAAAACCCCCAATTAAATAGAATTGTTTTTTTTTTCACAATTTTCCATCAAACCCATTTTCAAAATTTAAATTAAACAATTTAAATTTTAAAAAATTCCATAAACACCCCCCAATTCAATGGAATTGGGGTTTTCCCAATTTCATGCCAAAACCCCATTTTAAAATGCCAATCCAATGGAATTGAGTTTTTCCAACAAATCAATTGAAAGAAATCTAATTTAATTTAAGAAATTGAATTTAAACAAACAATTGAATTTAAATAAATAAATTTATGTTTAATAAAATTTTTGCATCATAACAGAACCACCTACCTCAGGATCAATAGATCTCGAAACTCTAAACCTTAATAGGGATTTGTCAACAGAGAATGATGACAACAAAAACTAGGAATCAAACCTAGGTTTAAGATCCCAAAACAGAGGGTATTAGATCCTCCAACCAACACATAGATCCACCAAACCCTAGTGAGTAAAGAGAAGATAATGGGATATAGATAACGAGAAGAGGAAACTAACTGGGAGAGGATCGACCATCATTCTTCAAGCTTCGATCCGCTTCCAAGAGGGTTTTGAGGGGCCAAAAATTTATCTTGTGTGCTCCCATGGAAAAAGAATTTATCAAGGGTTCGTAAAGGTCTATCGGGTGCCAAAAAGGTGGGTTTCATGTATTTTAAAATAAAATCCACATAAAAAAAACCCATACTCATGTTTTTCTGGGTAGGGCTGTATGGTTAGACCAAACCGTGCACCTTGGACATGCGCTTGTTTTATATGGCCTGCACGGTTTCTATTAAGAGGGCGTATGTTTTTTAAACCATGTGCTAACCGTGAAAAAAACCCACTGCTTAGGTTTGAATAGTTTTTATTGAGAGGGCACACAGTTTGGAAAAACCGTGCGCCAACCGTGCACTAGCCCAATTTTTTTCAAAAATTCTAAACTTTATCCTGAAACAAACCAAAACAAAGCACAATCAAAGTATAATAAGGGGGGGGGGGGGTTAGGAATACCTAAAAATAGTAAGAAGATGTTACAATCTCCCCACGATAGAATTTTTTTGTCCTAAGAAATCCTACTTAGAATCTACCATGCTAAAAAGATGAGGCTACTTATCTCTCATCAGTGACTCCCTCTCCCACATATCATGATTATTAGAACTGGGATGGCATAACACTTGAACCAAAGGTATCATCCTTCCACAAAGTACCTTGGTTTCATAATCAAATATCCTGACTGGACTTTCAGTCACAGATATATCAGACTGAACCTCAAGATCTCTCTAGATCAGGACATAATATGGATCAGATATATACTTTTAGAGTTGAGATACATTGAACACATTATGTATCGATGTAATCTTTGGTGGAATTGATAACCAATAATCCACTTTTACCACCTGTTCAACAACCCTAAAAGGTCCCAAAAAACAAGGAGAAAGTTTCCCTTACCTCCCAAGCCATCGATGACCCAACCAAGGTGAAACCTTCAAGAAAACCTATTCACCAACTGAGAATTACAAAGGTCTACGATGATGATTAACATAAGACTTATACCTGCTATGTGACATAAACATTATCTGACAAAAGTTAAATCTTTCATGTCATCTCTTGAAACAATCTTGGTCCAACCAAGGAACTTCCACTAATATCAAACCAATAGAAAAAAGATCTTTAAGGCCAACCATACAAGGACTTAAAAGGATCCATTCTGATCTCAGACTGGTAACTATTGTTATAAGAAAAATCAACCAGACCTAAGTGATCAGCCCAATCCTCACCAAAGTTGAGAACACAAGCGTGGATCATACCTCAAGAATATATATATCTCTTTCTGTCTGGACATCTGCCTATGGATGGTATGCCGTACTCAAACAGACCTGAGATCCCAGTGCTTCCTGAAGGACTACCAAAAAATGTGAAGTGAAATGA
This sequence comes from Viscum album, assembly GCA_963277665.1. Lineage (NCBI taxonomy): Eukaryota > Viridiplantae > Streptophyta > Magnoliopsida > Santalales > Viscaceae > Viscum > Viscum album. Next base: position 325,408,476 of record OY728126.1, on the reverse strand, counting down.
GGATCCCTATCACAGACTATAGAAGATGAAACTCCATAAAAAAAATCTCTTTCACGTAAAGATTCCCCAAATCCTCAACTTTGGTTGTATCGTGAAAGGGTATAAATTGATCCGATTTAGTCAGTCGATTGATCACAACCCATATCACATTCTTCTTTCTCTAGGTATGAGGAAACCCAACCAAAAAGTCTATAGAGATCTCATCGCACTTCCAAGTCAGGAACATAAGTGGCTAAATAAAACATGAAGGTTTATAGTGCTTGGCCTTAACTTGTTGGAAAGTGTCACGCCCCGTCCCCCGGGGCCCGTGCCGTGACTACCCCAAGCCCGTCTTCCATAGGCCAGGGGCTGGAGACTTGCACCGAAAGGCATATTCCCTAAAATGGGAAGGCATTGCTTTTAAACTTGTACAAACACACAGTCTGAGAACACAACAAGAAACAACTGTGAAGTAAACTGCAGTAGTAAAAGTGTACTAAAAGTAAAGGGGTCGAAATACAAGCCCAACTAGAAAAGTACAAGTACAAATGAAAAGAAAAAAATAGATGAAAGGTGAAAAGAATCTCCTGGATCATCCACCATGGATCCTACCTGAATGGTAGGTACAAATCGTCTCCAAAGTACTCTACGTCCACCTGTCTCCTCCGTGTCACATCACGCCGAATGGTCCACCTCTGAGCACCGTCCAGTCCTAGCTCCCTCATCCTCGATCAACGCTGTACGTCATCTGCACCAGACACAAAAAGGTGCGGGCGAAGCCCGTGTAGGGGTGAGTATAACAATACTCAGTAGGGACCTTGAAACCCCTCATAGGTCTCTTAGAGTTCCGCAGAGGAAAATACCATAAATAAAGACCCCAATATCAAAGCATGGAGCAATATACATTAACTCTAGTTAGGTATATGCCCATACGTATAACTAAGTTATCAAGACATACTCATCTCATACATGAGGGGAGAATACCACAAAGGTAACAACACAAAGGTAGAAGTCCCACATATGTAACACCACGAATACATCACCACGAAGGTAGAGGTACCATAGAGGTAATACCATGAAGATAGAAGTACCACACATGTAACACCATGAATATAGAAGTACCACACAAGGTAACACCACAAATATAGAAGTACCACACAGGTAACACCATGAAGATAGAAGTACCACACAGGTAACACCATAAAGATAGAAGTACCACATAGGTAACACCTCGAAGATAAAAGTACCACACATGTAACACTACGAAGATAGAAGTACCACACAGGTAACACCACAGAGATAGAAATACCACACAGCTAACACCACAAAGATAGAAGTACCACACAGGTAACACCACGAAGATAGAAGTACCACACAGGTAACACCACGAAGATAGAAGTACCACACATGTAACACCATGAGGATAGAAGAGACTAAACTCACAAGGTATAACTTGAGTACAAAAGTACATATGATTAGTCGTAAGGCTAGATCATCTTATTCTATTAAGTAGCACTGGTTCTGACCCACACAGGATTGATAGGTAACTAACCCCCGCTGACCCACACAGGATCTGACCCACACAAGATCAGTATGTGCTGACCCACACAGGATCGCTGAGCGCTGACCCACACAGGATCTGACCCACACAAGATCGGTATGCACTGACCCACACAGGATTGCTGTGTGCTGACCCACACAGGATCAATGTTCTTCCTTCACGTTACAGCCTACTACAGGATTCCTCGCATCCGGTGCGCTTGAGTTTCGTAGAATCTACCTCTCGAGATATCAGCCGTACCTCGACCGCCACTAAGCTCCACAAAGGAGTAACCCAAAGGACCACTATGTCGTAAGGGTTCCAACGCGACAGACAACGTGTCATTCGGACTCCCAGTCTGTGAGTTATAAGTGTTTTAGTTCCGAGGGCTCGGTTGGATTCAGGTTCGATCCAACTCGGCCATATTACAGCTATCTCCAATTCTCAATTAGAGTATACCAAAAGAACCATCTTGCTCCAAGGGTCCCAGCGCCACATATGGTTTGTCAAACAGACGTTCAGATATCAAGATATGACTCCTTTAGTGTTTCTGGGCCCGGTTAGGCCCTGGTCCGGTCCGACCTGGCCCGAACCGGGCTGGGCTGGGTTGAGGAGGACTCGGCCCGCTGGGCTGATGTCCGGTCTGGACCGCAAGAGGGGTGGCCCGACCGGTGTGTGTGTGTGTGTGGGGGGGGGGGGGGGGGGGTGGACCGCTAGGGCGGTGGCTCGGTCCGTGGGCGGCGACTCGGTCTGAGGGTGGTGTCCCAGTTAAGGGCAGTGGCCCGACAAAGGGTGGAGACCCGACTCTGAGGGCGGTGACCCGGCTCCAATCCGACGCGGGGGGGGGGGGGGGGGTGTAACCCACCAGTCTCCTGGATTTCCGAACAACCCATAGGCGGTTCGGTTGGTGAAGCGACAATGCCACTCGGTCGCCACAGAACCTGCCGGAGGCGGGTTTGGCCTCCGCCACGGCTTCAGCCATGGGTTTCGTTCGCCAGCGGCGTAACGGTCGCGCCACCTCCCTTCCCGCGGCCGGCCTCTGAGTCAGCCGCCTTCTCCGTTCTCCGTGACTGACAAGTCGCGACCCTCCCCTTATGGCATGCATCGACGTGCTCGCGGTCTTCCATGGAAGCACAAGGATAGCGGAGCATTCGTGCCGAGTTTGTTAGGACCACACCCTCTGCGTTAGATCATAACATAAGAGGGATTAAGAGTTTAATAATCAATTGAATTAACAACAAGATAAATCCCACATAATATACCCTGCAACAACCTCTCGTAAAGATGAATGAATCGCAGGTCAACCCGTTAGTCGGTTGACCTGCTTTCTTCGTATAATTTCCAAGAACGGGGAAGAGGGAATAAAAAATGTAAAAACAAAAATAACCCCCTACCTGGAAGAGATGTTCACTGAAGATAGTCAACAAAACCTCCTTCATCATTATCGTTGGTTCGTGACTCGGTGGTGCTCGTCACTGCATGCTGGAACCAGTCTCGTCCTCCAGGTGGTTGGTGTCACGGTACTTTGCCGGGGCTTCGTCGCTTGGTGAAGCCATGCCAACACCCCTCCCCGAGCTCTATATAAATAGGAGAGTAGAAGGAGTGTGAAATGCTCGGGGAATTAATGACGTTCATTTAATTGATGAACCAACAAAATTCCCAACGATGTGGTTACGTTAAAAGAAGAGTCAAGCCACTTATTGGCTTGACAAGTCGTCGGTACCACCAACTTCGTTCATCCGTTGGAGGAAAGAAAGAAAATAAAATAACAAAACACGTTATTTTATAAATCTTTAAAAAGTCCGCAAAAATAATTTTTTCACCTGACCTACTACGGTCAAAGTAAAGACTCCCTTAAGCGAATCCCAACACTGTGGATTCAATGGTGCCCTCAGATTTTTAATACGAGCCCCAGTTCAAAAGTTAGAAAACACCGCTCGTGCGTTTACTGAACATACCTAAAAAAAGTTTTGAAAATTATTAACAGTCACCCTCGACCGATGCCAGCCGAGGTTGGGCTCTACCTAAGTGAAAAACTCCCCAAAGAACCCAACGGTACTCTCAGATTTACAATCTGAGTTACCAGTTAGAAGTTATGGATTTTACAATAAAATAATTGTCACTTAATTATTTTATTTACGGCAAAAAACTAACTTTCACTGGTGGCCTGCACCAGCCAATGTTAGTACCTTCCTAAATAAAGAATACCCTCATGAGTTCAGCGGTGGTCTCAGATTTTTAATCCGAGTTACCATTCGTGAGTTATAAGAATTTAAAAAATAAAATAACTTTATTTAATTATTTTATTTACAGTTATTCCATTTTCGGGTTTTCTCACTGAAGGCCTGCACCGACTAAACTTAAGTCGCGCCTAGGGTAAACCCACCATCTTGAATGCAACAGTTCCCTCATATTTCTTATTCAGGAAACTGTTTAAGAGTTATTCCATTTTTTCAGTAAAACTGCTTACACGCACTAATTAAATCTTAACAAAACTTCGACGGATCATTCCAGGCACTCCAGGCCTCAGAATCACCCGCTGTTAGATTTTTTGGTCTCAAAATAATTCCATATAATTAAAAAAAAATTATACAGAAATTCCGAGACATTACATTCTCCCCACATTAGGGCTTTATATCCCTGAAAGCCAAAACAAAGGCAAATCAAACAAATGAGGGTACTGAGCACAAATTTGAGCCTGCCGCTCCCATGTGCTCTCCTGGAGGTTCCCATGCTGCCACCGAACTCACACAATAGGGATCAACCATCCATGAAGGACTTGCTCCTGTCGATCCTCTATCTCCACCAGGAACTCCGTAAAAGTCACCCCATCTTCAAATTCTAGCTCTCCATGGTCGATGATGCACGATGGATCATGCACGCATCTCCTCAGCTATGACACATGGAAAACATTATGCACCCGGTGCATCTGTGGGGAAAGAGATAGATGGTTCACCACCTCTCCCACTCTACTGAGAATATATAAAGGTCCGATGAACCTTGAAGATAACTTGTCGCCCCGACCAAATCTCCACAAAACTCATCGAGGTGAGACCTGTAGGAAGATATGTTCTCCCTCCTCTTGTCAGCATAATAATTCTGCCGGCTTTGAGCAGTTTTCACTTGCTAACAAGTGAGGCATCATGATACAAACTCTTCCACTGCTTCCTTCATCCATGGCCATCAGTACTGACGCCAGAGGTCCTGATACATCTTCACCACTCCAGGATGTACAGTTAAAGGGGATGCATGGATCTCCCTTAACACCTCCTCTCGAAGCGTCACTGGTACCATGATGCATCCTATGAAAAGGATGACATGATCCCCACCTTTTGAAAATTCCTTTAGGAGACCGACCTGAGGATATCTGAGCACGTCGTGCCTCGCAGTCAACGTCTCAAGATGTGCCTCCTGAATTCACAGAAGAATTGGGGGAGTGATAGTCATAGACTGGAGGTAAGCTACTCTATTTTTATCTATGATGGATATACACGGCGCGACTAGCTACTCTGACGCCTCACTCAGCAGCTGTAGAACAGACCTCCTACTGAGTGCGTCTACTACCACGTTCCCCTTCACAGGAGTATAGACTATCTCAAGGTCATAGTCCTGGAGGAACTCTATCCATCATCACTGTCTCAGCCTCTGAAAACTTTGCTGACACTTCTTCGTCCATCGTAAAGGCTCCCCCTTCTTCATCAAAGCTGACAAGGGTGTCACTACCCTGGAGAAGTCAGGTACAAATATTAGGTAGTACCCAACCAAAGTAGAAGTCCGTCTCCCTTCGGGGAGGTAATCTTGGAAACATACTTTGAAAAGTTGTCCCCACACTCTTCCACTCCCATTGGGAACTGAAAACTCAAAACTCATGTTGCCACGAGTGTAAGGATGGCTGACACAAGAGTGATCGGATACACCCTCCTTTGCATGAGTTTATCCTGTACTACCTGGGTTTCCTTTTTCGCCAACCAAGGAAAACCCCATTCCAATATTGTAGATAAACCAAAACCCTTTTTGCCTAATACAATCAATCTGAATATGAACTATGGATGTATAGTCCATACCCAAAATAACATCATAAGGCCTCGACTCTGCCACCAAGAGGTTCCAACTAAAACTCTCGCCTCAAGGGTCAGATCACACCATCAGTGTAAGTGTGATTATCGAGTCTCCTCCCAATGGTATCTCCAGATGTGAGGGTCAATTCAACATCTTAACCAGGAACTCTAGGTATTTAACAAGATTCATGGAAAGAAGGAGTGATTAGTACCTATGTCTATTAATACTACAACTAGTAGTAGACATAGACCATACCTTGAATCATTCCTGGAGCCCTTGAGTCACACTCCTTGACCACATACAGCTACTCCCTTTCCCTGTCCTCTAGATCCCTGAGCCTGGTGGGGACCACATTGGGGTGGTGGTTGTAACATATCAAAATGTGTACCACCTCTTGCTGCTCTCCTAGCTCCTCTTCCACGTCTGCTGCCTTGCATATTCATCTGTCCTTATTACTTCCTCTTCCTGAGACATTTTACACGCCCAAGTCTCTGAGACTAGTGTCAGTTTCCTGTTTCTCCACCATTAACATTCACTGGCCACATCCGCTCATCCAAATAACATTCAACCACAAAGGTTCTCTCTAGTAACCTAATATAAGTAGGAATGTATAGAGGAAAAGTGCTAGCTTGGATGTCCCTAAACACAACTCGCTCAGAGATCCGAGCCCTGAAGCACTGACTGTACTGTATTCATTGAGTACCTGGGATGGTCTGTACACCTCGATGAATACTCATATACCGACATGTTGTCCTTCCGAAGCTGTAGAAGCTCTAGAGAACTCTCATCCCTTAGCTCTTTATGGCAAGAGACCCCCATTATTTGAGGAAGGTTCTCAAGATTGTCCACAGAAAAGTCACCACTTTGCAACATCAGGGGTAATCCGAACCCTGCCATCATCCTGCTGAGCCATGTAGAAGGCTCTCTACCAGGACCACCATCTGATCGAATGGTTCCTTGGATAAATGGAAACTCGACCAACTCCTCAAGCCAGTCCTTAGATTCTTGTGAGTCAGGCTTGCCTCGGAACCTCAGGGGCATCTGATGCTGAAACACGTGTAAGGAACTAAGCTTACAAGTGTCCTCTATCGGTACTGCCGGTCGTAACTACTGACCGACGGGCAATGATATTGCTGACACACTACCCGAAGGTACCATCTTGGGCAACAGTCCACGTAACGAAGCCTAATCACTATGAGGACCATCCTCATGGAAACTCACTAGAAAATACTAATAGATAAGATCTCCATTTACTCTACTGGTGTCTCAACTAGGCGGAAAACTCTAGCCATAGCCTCCATCCAGTCCTCAGCTTCCTAGGAATCTATCACGCCTCAAAACCTCAGAGGCCTCTGCCACTGGAACTCATGCAACACACTCAGTCGGTGTGCACCATCCACTAGTGTAGCTGGTGGTAACCGTTGTCTAATAGGTGGTGGTGTTGTTGGTACACCACCTGAAGGAGCTAACACAGTAAGAGGGCCCTGCACCAGACCTCATTGCTTGGTGGGCCGTCATCGTGTACTCTCTCAGGAATCGTAGCTAGCTGTCTACGTGGTGGAATCCTGATAAGTAACAGGTGTACCACGATCCTTAAGCTATACTTGGTGAGATGAATCCAAAGAAATCAAAAGAAAAACTTTTTAAAAACACACACAATCAGTGTTTTCGTGCACTGAGTTGGAAATCATAATTTAGGGTCCTGGTGTATGGATACATCGGCCGTTGCACCAACACTGGATTCCCCAAACTTAAAACCACACTCATAACACTTAACACTATTTCCACACAAAAAAGATCATAGTCCAAGTTCTTCGGTAGAACTGAACTCCTTGATACCACTTTGTCGTGACCTGTCCCCCAGGGCCCGTGCCGTGACTACCCCAAGCCCGAATTCCATAGGGAAAGGGCTAGCGACTAGCACCGAAAGACATATTCCCTAAAACAGGAAGGTATTGCCTTTAAACATGTACAAACACATGGTCTGAGAACACAACAAAAAACAACTGTGAAGTAAACTATTGTAGTAAAAGTGTACTAAAAGTAAAGGGTCCAGAATACAAGATCAACTAGAAAAGTACAAGTACAACTAAAAAGTTAAAAACAACTGAAAGGTGAAAAGAAGCCCCTAGATCATCCACCGCAGATCCTACCTGAAGGGTAGGTACATATTGTCTCCAAAGTACCCCACGTCCTCCCGTATCCTCCGCGTCACGTCACGCCGAATGGTCCAACTCTAAGCACCATCCAGTCCTAGCTCCCTCAGACTCGATCAACATTTTACGTTGTCCGCACCAGACACAATAAGGTACGGGCGAAGCTCGTGCAGGGGTGAGTATAACAGTACTCAGTAGGGACCCCAAGACCCCCATGGGTCTCCTAGAGTTCTGTAGAGGAAAATACCACAAAGAAAAACCCCAATATCAAAGCACGAAGCAATAGACATTAACTCTACTTAGGTATATGCCCATACATATAAATAAGTTATCAAGACATACTCATCTCATACCTAATGGGAGAATACCACAAAGGTAACACCACAAAGGTAGAAGTAACACACAGGTAACACCACGAATACATCACCACGAAGGTAGAAGTACCACATAGGTAATACCATGAAGATAGAAGTACCACACAGGTAAGACCATGAAGATAGAAGTACCAAACAGGTAACACCACGAAGATAGAAGTACCACACAGGTAACACCATGAAGATAGAAGTACAACACAGGTAACACCACTAAGATAGAAGTACCACACAGGTAACACTACGAAGATATAAGTACCACACATGCAACACCACAAAGATATAATTACCACACAAGTAACACCACAGATATAGAAGTACCACACAGGTAACATCATGGAGATAGAAGTACCACACAGGTAACACCATAAAGATAGAAGTACCACACAGGTAATACCACAAAGATAGAATTACCACATAGGTAACACCACGAGGATAGAAGAGAATCAACTCACAATCAGCTGTAACTTGAGTACAGAAGTAAAAATGATTAGTCGTAAGGCTAGATCATCTTATTCTGTTAAGTAGCACTACTTCTGACCCACACAAGATTGATAGGTAACTAACCCCTACTGACCCACACAGGATCTGTATGTACTGACCCACATAGGATCACTGAGCACTGACCCACACAGAATCTGACCCACATAGGATCGGTATGTGCTGACCCCCACAGGATCGCTAAGCACTGACCCACACTGGATCGATGTTCTTCCTTCACGTTACAGCCTGCCACATGATTCCTCGCATATGGTGCACTCGAGTTTCGTAGAATCTGCCTCTTGAGATATCTTCCATACCTCAAACAGCACTAAGCTTCACAAAGGATTAACCCAAAGGACCTCCATGTCATAAGGGTTCCAACGTGACAGACGATGCATCATTCGGACGCTCGGTCTGTGAGTTATAAGCGTTTTAGTTCCGAGGCCCTGGTTGGATTCAGGTTTGATCCAACCCAACCATACTCTAGATATCTCCAATTCTCAAGTGGAGTATACCAAAAGAACCGTCTTTCTCCAAGGGTCCTAGCACCGTAGACGGTTCATCAAACGGATGTTCAGATTTCAAGATATGACTCCTTTAGTATTTCCGGGCCCGGTTAGGCCTTGGTCCGGTCCGACCCGATCAGACCGACCCATCCCGACCCGGTCTGGGCTGGACCGAGGTGGACTCAACCCGCTGGGCCGATGTCTGGTCTGGACCGTAAGAGGGGCAGTCTGCAAAGGGGCGGACCCGCTAGGGCGGCGGCACGGTGGGGCGACGTCCTGGTCCGAGGGTGGCGGCCCGGTCTGAGGGCGGCGGCCCGGTCGACAGCGGTGGCCTGGCTCCGAGGGCGGCGACCCGACTGAGGGCAGCGTCCCGGCTTTGAGGGCGGAAACCCAATCAAAGGGGGTGGCCCGGCTCTGATCCGGCGTGGGGGGGGGGGGTGTAACCCCCCGGTCTCCCAGATTTCCGAATGACCCAGAGGCCATTCGGTTGGCGAAGCGGCGGCACCACGTGGGTGCCACTCGGTTGCCGGAGAACTTGCCAGAGGCGGGTTCAACCTTCGCTAAGGCTTCCGTTCACCGGGGGCGCGACGGTCGCGCCGCCTCCCTTCTCGCGACTGGCCATCGAGTCAGCCACCTTCTCTGTTTTCTGTGGCTGATGAGCCACGACCCTCCCCTTGTGGAATGCATCGATGTGCTCACGGTCTTCCATGGATGCGCAAGGATAGCGGAGGGTTCGGGCCGGGTTTGTTAGGCCCTCACACTCTGCGTTAGCTCATAACATAAGGGGGATTAAGATTTTACTAATCAATTGAATTAACAACAAGATAAACCCCACATAATGTAGCCCATAATAACCTCCCGTAAAAGAGAATGAATCACATGTCAATGTATTAGTCGGTTGACCTGCGTTCTTCGTATAATTTTTAAGAATGGGGAAGAGGGAATAAAAAACGTACGAATGAAAATAACCCCATACCTGGAAGAGACATTCGCTGACGACGGTCGACGGAACCTCCTTCGCCGTTGTCATCGGTTCATGACTCGGTGGTGCTCGTCACTGCTTACTGGAACCAGTCTCATCCTCCAGGTGGTTGGCGTCACGGTACTTTGCCAGAGCTTTGTCGCTTGGTGAAGTCGTGCCAACACCCCTCTCCGAGCTCCATATAAATAGGAGAGGAGAAGGAGTGTGAAACGCTCAGGGAATTAATGAGGTTCATTTAATTGATGAACCTCCCAAATTCCCAATGGTGTGGTTACAGGAAAAGAAGAGTCAAGCCACTTATTGGCTTGACATGTCGTTGGTCCCGCCATCGTCGGTTGTCCATTGGAGGAAAGAAAGAAAATAAAATAACAAAACATGTTATTTTATTAATCTTTAAAAATTCCACAAAAATAACTTTTTCACCCGACCTACTATGGTCAAAGTAAAGACTCCCTTAAGTGAATCCCGACGCTACTGATTCAATGGTTCCCTCAGATTTTTAATCCAAGCACCAGTTCAAAACTTAGAAAACGCCGATCACGCGTTTACTGAACGTACCTGAAAAAAAGTTCAGAAATTTATTAACAGTAACCCTCCACCCGCGCCGATTGAGGTTAGGCTCTTCCTAAGTGAAACACGCCCAACAAACCCAATGGTACTCTCGGATTTCCAGTCCGAGTTACCATTTATAAGTTATGGATTTTACAATAAAATAATTGTCACTTAATTATTTTATTTACAGCCAAAAACTAACTTTCACTGGTGGCCCATGCCAGCCAATGTTAGTATCTTCCTAAAGAAAGAATACCCTCCCAAGTTTAGTGGTGGTCTATAATTTTTAATTTGCGATACCATTCGCGAGTTATAATCATTTGAAAAATAAAATAACTTTATTTAATTATTTTATTTACGGTTATTCCATTTTCGGGTTTTCTCACTGGAGGCCTGCACCGTCTAAACTTAATTCATGCCTAGGGTAAACCCGCCATACTGTACACAACGGTGCCCTTAGATTTCTGATATGGTCAACCGTTTAAGAGTTATTCCTCTTTTTTCAGGAAAACTGCTTACACGCACTAATTAAAGCTTAACAAAACTTCGACGGATCATTTTGGGAACTCTGGGCCTTGGAATCGCGTACTGTCAGATTTTGTGGTCTAAAAATAAGTCCATATAATTAAAAAAAATTATATAGAAATTTAGGGACATTACAAAAAGTTTAAAAATGAGAGAAAAATTCAGCAATGCCCTATCTTGTACCTGGCCACCAAACTGCCACCGCATGTCATAGAACATCTTCGTGGTTCCTGGGTGCACAACCCATTGGGAATTATGGAAATACCCCATTACATCTTTCCTCACCACTAATGGAACAACAAAGATATTTCAATAGAATATAATTACCACTTTAGATAATTACCAATCAACAATGGTCTCCCCACAATAAAGAGAGTCTCTAATACTATGGAACTCATCATCAAGATATTGATCCTGAAGAGTCATCTTGAGAAGAGTGGATGTCAACTGAACACTGGACAAGGAAACCTTAGCCCTATTGGAACCAAGGATGTTTTTTTTTCTGGAAATGGAATATGGTTTGTGTTTGTTGTCAATCCACATTTGGTTGATCAAGGAGTTTTCATGGAATGCGGTGTTATGATTGAGGCTGAAAGCAGTATTGAAGGTGGTGCAGTTTTCCAGTGTTTGCCAAATTTTTGGGCCTCAAAATTAGGAGTTTTTTTTGACAAAGGATTTCTGTATAGGAGTGAATGAGATACGAAATAGTGAAGGAAATCGGCAAAGGAAGGGAACCGTGAAGCACGTGACATGAACCAAAAACCATGTTCTGAGAATATTTCACGGATTAAGAAATTTGGTATACGGAATGATGAACCAAAAACTGTGAAGTGGGAACGATATGCAGACTGCATAGGAGGAACGGTTCGTAGAGTGAAGGAGGTTCGCAGGAAGGTCTATGATTTGTGGAAGGCAAACGGTTTGCAGGATGGTGTGTCATTCGCAAAATCGAGGCAGAGTTTTGAGAAGCTGTGAAGGGTATCATTTTCAAAATCAAGGAGGTGATTTGTATCGCTGCCTATGGAGAATGGCTATATGCAGACCATGTAAGGAAGTGGTTCATGAGAAATTCACAGTATGCATAAAAGGCGATGCTATATCGAAGATTTGGTAAATCTAGATTTAGAAGATTTTTCATATCTATTTGCCTATATAAGGAGCACTAATCTCTTCATTAAGTTGCACGACTGAGATTAATAAAATAAAGGAGGAATTCAGTGAATACTAGAATGGTTCACAGGAAAAAAAATCCCATAAGGGAGAAGAGGTTCACGAGGAGGATTCCATGAGAGGAGAAGTGGTCCACGGAGGAGAAATAGTTCATGGAAGAAAAATTCCACTAAAGGAGGTGTTACATAGAGAATAGTTTATATGCAAAGGAATAAATCAATCCGTGGTGCTCTTGTTGTACGTGAAGTAAGTAAGGCAGTACATGGAGCAAGGCAGTACACAAAGAAAGGTAGTATGTAAGAGTATAAGTGAAGGAATTTCAAAAACGTGGTTTGATAAGGTGGTGCACGGTCACATATTATAGAGGAATTATGTGGAGGTGGTACGCAAAGCACTCCAGTACGCAGAGGATGAAGGCCAGTTTGAGGAGGACAAGTTTGGGAATGAGCAGTACGTAGAAAAGTAGATTACATCTACAGGGGAAACCGGAACTTCAACAGAGCATCTATCTATAGTTGAGGATGCATGATTTAATTCCAACCCATTGAAGTGACCTTAAAGTCAATAAAATGTGTTCAAATTCTTCCCAACACAGTGAGCAAGGGGGATTCAACAGAAGTGATCTGAGGGACACAGTGTGCTATCCCTAAAACCTTATAAAGGTAGTGCACCTATCATAGAGTGACTGTGCTAAACTTGTACTCCACAACTAGTGAATATTAGTGGAATTTGGTATGATATAAAACCTATCGAAATATGCTCCTTGGATGTATCCCTTAGTGGTGAACCAAGTAAAATTTTCATCTCCTCACTTTTCATGTGATTGTTTATTTTCTACAATTTATCATCAGAAAGGTTTAACATGTTCTTACCAACATGGGAACAAGATCCATCGGTTTAAGAGAAAAAGTTTACACCCTGATTCACCCCTCCCCTATCTGGGTGTTCTAGGGTCCTTCAAGTGGTATCAGAACATAAATATTGCTAGTGTTAAATCTTCACTTCATTTCTATAATGGAGAATACAGTAAATGTCAGGGGAGTACCCCTCTTTGATAGAAGAAACTTTCAAATATGGATGAATATGATGAGATCTCATCTTATATTTCTTGGAATGGAATTCCCATTTTCTACTGCACAAGGAATACAGGTCCTTGATCCAACTGGGATTTCTATGACTGATACAGACAAGAAAATTATTGATGAAGATGCCAAAACAGAGAATGCCCTCACTGAAGCTCTTTCTGATCAGATATATCTAAAGGTGTTGAGCTGTACATTAGAAAAGTTTATATGGAAAAAATTAGAGAATATTTATAAAGGTGAAAAAAAGTGAAGGAGGCAAAAATAAAATTTTTTCACAATAGGTTTGATGATCTGAAGATGTATCATGAAGAAAATGCAGATACCTTTTTCAATCGAATTACTGGAGTTGTTAGAGAACTTGGTAGAAATCAAAGACATTGATATTGTAAAGAAAATATTGAGAATACTTCCACCACTTTATAATGCAAAGGTGTCATCCATTGAGAAATGGGATCTTTCCAAAATTTATATGGATGATATGCTGAGCAGTCTAGTGGCATATGAGATGAGAGTCAAACCAGAATATGCAATGACTCGAGTAAGAAAGGAAATGTCATTCAAATCCATGAAGAAACTTGAAATTTTAGGAGATAGTATTGGTGAAGATAATGAGGAAAAAGAAATTATTTCTCTCATTTCCAAGAAATTCAAGAAGGGAAAAGGGAAATTTGAATGCAAGTTACCTATGACTTGTTTTCATTGTGGCAGAGTTGGGCAAATTTCCTCTTGATGCACAAGAAATTTTGATGATGAATAAAGTGAAGTTGGATACATACAAAATCCTCAAAAAAGGTTTTTCAAAAAGGGATATTTCAAGTTTGGTAAGAAACCACAGAGAAATGTTTTTGTCTGCGAAGAAGAAAATGATGACAGTGAATTCTTTGAGGAAGAAGAACCAGAGCTTAAAATTTGAATCCATGCATCAATGATGGTCACCTTTGAAAAATCAAAACCATTGGGAGATGAAGCTAGAAATAATCTGTTGACCACTAATGTAGATCTCAAGTTTCAACTTAAGGATGATTCTGTTAATCTTGAGAATCAATGAAAGAGATGCAAAAATTTGAAAGCAATCGTGGAAGAGTCATCAAAATATGTTGATATTTTGGAAGCTAAAATTGACCGACTTGAGGAATTAGTAAAGGAACATTCAAAAAATTCTAAAAGCATAGAAGATATAGTGGAACTAAATCTTAGAATTGAAGAACAAGAGAATGTTATTAATGATCATACATCTAGACTAGAGGAAAAGTCCAAAACTGTTGAGGGACTTGAAGAAGAAGTTGTTACTCTTAGGAGTAAACTTGAAAGTGAATCAAGTCCAAAAGAAACAAAGAAGAAAATTAAGTTTGGAAAATTCTCAGATGCTGAGCTGCTAGAGAGAGTTAAGCGTGGTTTTGATGGAGTTGAAAAGGTTATGAATGATCAAATAACCTCATGAATGAGAAACATAGAAATTGGTTGTAATGCTGAAACATCTAATGCTAGAAGTAAAATGGTCCAAAATAAAGGAAAGCTGAAAGTTGTACATATCACAAAGACACCTGAAGTCCAAACAAAGAACGTCTCAAATCATACTGAAAAGAGGAATGTAAATTTTTCTCAAGTTTCCCAAGATGATATATAGTCAAACTATCATTCTAATAAAGTTTACATGAGGAGGAATAGAAGTGAAAATACATTTCCACTTATGAAATGTAAATTCTATGGCTATCTAGGCCATACAATTTCATACTGCGAAGAGGCAAGGAGTTATCTGAGAGGGGAAGAGATTGGAAGTCAAAAAATAATAACAAATTCATATCCTAATTCTTATAAAAGAAACAGTTTCTATGTATATTGTTTCATTGTTCTAACTTTGGCCATAAAGATGTTGATTACATGCATAAGAATGGCAGAAAAAATTCATACCAAAATCAGAGACAAGTAAATACTTTCCAACTAGATGGTATTGTTCTTAAAAACAAGTTCTCCCCTCTAGAAGAATATTTTGAGTATGATGAAACCATGCACATGGAAAAGTGATTTGAAAATCCATATTTATCATTCAATCAAACTAATATTTCATGGAAGGAAAAGAAAAAATTTGAAAAATTCAACCTTACAGAAGTAGCTCTCAAAGCTTCCAAGAAGAGTATCACTTGGATTCTTGATAGTGGATGCTCATCCCATATGATGGGAAATGCATACCTATTAACAAATATCAAGAAAAATGTCAATGGAATAGTGATATTCGGTAATGATAGTGATTTGAAGATCAATGATAGTGGAAGTACTGAACTGGCCAATATTGAGTTGAAGAAGGCCAAAGGTCTTTATGTGGACAGTTTATGTCACAATATCCTGAGTGCGAGTCAAATCTGTGACTCAGGAATTGTAGCAACATTAAATCAAAATGGGTTCACTATAAAAGGAAGAATAGGTGATTCTCTCATGAAAGGTTTCAGAATAGATAACAACCTATATCAAGTTGATAGCAGAGAGAAAATTTTATACATGACTGTTGAAGAAGAAAAAAACTTGTGGAACTAGAAGTTGGTTCACATCAATCAACAAGATATGGAAAACATATCTAGGATGAAGATAGTCATGTATATCCCCAATCTAAATTGTGAATGGTAAAATACTTGTGATGCTTGCATTCGAGGGAAGTTAGTCTGTAGTTCATATCACCTAAAGAAGAAAAGGGCATCAAATCTTCTTGATCTCATTTATACAAACATATGTGGTATGATAAATGTTTCTAGAACTCATGGAGAATGATAATTAATTATTTTATGATTATAGTAGAATTAATTCTATGATGGTTATATGCAGGAAACAACTAGTACTTGATTTCATGAAAACTTATCAATGAATAGCTGAGAATGATACTGAACAGACAATCAAAGTTCTGTAGCTGATAATGGTGGAGAATTTACATCCATTGAGTTTGAAAACTATATATAGAAACATGGGATACAACATGAGGTGGCTTCTGTGTGAACTCCATAGAAAAATGGAGATGTTGAGTGTCAGAATCGACAGGTGAATAGTATGACTAGAACTATGCCTGTTGAGAGCTGTATCTCTCACCATTACTGGAAAGAGGCTGTTCAAGATGTAGATTATATTCAAAATTGAATAGGGAATTATATGGGGGAAACCAAGACAACCTATGAGTTATGACATGCAAGGAAGCCCTCTTTGAACTATTTTCATGTTTTTGGAAGTAAATATTTAATCCGAAATAAAGAAGGAAATCAAGGAAAGTATGGTGATGCTACAGATGAAGGAATATTCCTTGGATATTAAATGAATAGAAAATCCTACAAATGTTTTAATAAATGTCTTGGAAAAATTGTGGAAAATAGTGACGTGAAGATCATTGAAGATAAAATCACAAATGGCTCAAGGAATTCATCTGATGATGTGATAGAAGATGAGGAAGAATGTGGACACAAAATAGATCCAAATACAGAAGTAGAAGAGGGCATGAAAAATTTCCATGAGTCACATCATGATGTTGACTCTGAATAAGAATCAGAAGAAAAAACCATGGCTTAAGAAAATTATTCTAAACCTTAGATGAGAAATTGAAGAGTATAAATTGATCGATCCAACATCATTAGGGATTGGAAAACTTCCACGTAGACAAGGAAAATGAGGAATAGTGCACAATCTAAATTCCTCTCAATTGTGGAACCATCCTTATTTGAAGAAGCTACGAAGGGTGTATTTGGGTTAAGGAAATGGATGGAGAATTGTATCAGATCGATAAGAACCAAACATGAGATCTAGTTAAGAGACTAAAAAACCACAATGTGATTGGTATGAAGTGGATTTTAAAAAATAAATTTGGTGATCATGGAAATGTGATCATAAATAAGGAACACCTAGTGTGTAAAGGATATTCATATATTAAAGGCATTGATGTTGAAGAAACATTTTCCCCAATGGCTAGACTGGAGTCAATCAGACTGTTTATTTACATGGAAATTCAAAGAGGATACAAAGTATATCAAAGGGTTGTCAAGATAGGTTTCTTAAATGGCGTTCTTGAAGAAGAAGTCTATATTGAAAAAATAGTGGGATTTATTATGGTAGTGATGAAATGAAGGTTTTCATATTAAAGAAGGCTCTATATGGTCTGAAATAGGCACCACAGGCATGGGGCTCTTGGCTGTATTCTTATGTGAAGAATATCAAATTTAAAAGAGGAGGAGTGGATCATAATCTTTATGTGAAGAATTATCAGAAAGATCATTTCATGGTTCTAGTGTACGCATATGATATTATATTTGGAGGAAGCATACAAGGATTAGTGGCTGAATTTTCCAATCACATGAGATCATAATTTGAAATGTCTATGATTGGTAAAATCACATACTTCTTGGGATTGTAGGTGATTCATAGGAAGGACTACACTTTCATTTTTCAAGAAAAGTATGCAATAGAGTTGCTGAAGAAATTCAATATGCATGAATCCAAACCCATGTAGACTCCGATTACAATCAGAACTAAACTTGAAAAGCATGAGGATGAGACTTTTCTAGATCCCACACTATATAGGAGAATCATTAGGATCTTATTGTATTTGACTGCGACATGGCTAGATATTGTATTTTCAATATGTTTAGTGGCCCACTTTCAAAGTAATACAAAATATGAACATATGGAAGTAGTGAACAAAATCATGAGGTATATTCAAGTAACTCACAATTATGGCTTATACTTTGATACAGGAAGAGATAACGAACTATCATCATTTTCTTATGCTGAATGGGCTTGAGATATTGTTGATAGAAAGTCCACAAGTGGTGAAGAATTCATTATTGGAAAAAAATGTGTGGGTTGGATGAGTAAGAAACAGGAAAGTACTTCTATTAGTACTACTAAAGCTGAGTATATCTCCGCTAAAAAGGCTTGCACTCAACTACTGTGGATGAAGCAATAACTCACTGATATTGGTGATGAGGTGAAACAACCAATGGAGATTCACTGTGATAACATGAGTGCAATTGATCTTATAAAGAATCCTATTCAGAATTATCCTACAAAAAACATTGAAATTAGATATCACTTCATCAAGGAAAAAGTTGAACAAGGCATGATTAAAATGGATCACGTTGGAACTAATGATCAAGTGGATGACATAATGACCAAGCCATTTTCAGAAAATGTGTTCGAGAAGAATCAGTTTAACCTCAGTGTTCAACCACCTCCCAGTGCATGAGGAGGTTATGAAGGTTCCCCTCTCCTAATTTTTTTAACTGTTTTAATCTGTTTTTGGAAGTGATGTAGGTTTATGGGGGAGATACGATCCATGGGGAGTATGTTCTTATGCTCTACAAGTTAAGATGTGATTCTTTGGGTTTGTTTTCAATGGGGGGAGAATGGATAAATTGAATATCTCAAAAGAGGATAATGAAATGATTATATGGTTATAAAAAATATGGAGAAAAGAGAATTTAAAAAAGGCTATAATGGGGGAGAAATGATAAATTCAATGAGTTACAAATGGGGAAATGTGAATAGAGAAAACAATTTGGTGTTATGAGGAAATAGTCATAGCTTTCATTCAAACACACGAGAACAAAATTTACGTTTCCCCCTTTTTTTCTACAATGACCATTGCTCATGTAGAATTTTTGGATGAGTTGTTTCTAGTGTACTAGGTTTTGATTATTTTAGGCACTTCATTGAATTTATCTGTGGATTACCAACAAACCCAAAGGGAGAGATTATTGGGATCAAGACTATTCTTTTATAGAAATGGAGTATGGTCTGTGTTTGTTGTCATTCCACATTGGGTTGATGAAGGAGTTTTCACAGAATGTGGTCTTAAAA
The DNA here is from genome assembly GCA_963277665.1 of Viscum album. Lineage (NCBI taxonomy): Eukaryota > Viridiplantae > Streptophyta > Magnoliopsida > Santalales > Viscaceae > Viscum > Viscum album. Next base: position 325,389,239 of record OY728126.1, on the reverse strand, counting down.
TTAAGAATGAAAGTAGTATTGAAGGTGGTACAGTTTCCCCGTGTTTTCCAAATTTTTAGGCCTCAAAATGAGATGATTGTTTTTGAAATTGTAAGGATTTCTACGTAGGAGTGAACAATATGGGGAGTGGTGAAGGAAATCGAAAAAGGAAGGGAACCACGTAGCATGTGACATGAACCAAAAACCATGTTCCATGAACAATTCATGGATCAAGAAATTTGGTATGCAGAATGATGAACTGTGAACCATGAAGTGGGAATGATATGCAGACATCATAGGAGGAATGGTTCGCAGAGCGAAGAAGGTTTGCGGGAAGTCCTGCAGTCCATGAAAGGAAAACAGTTCATAATATGGTGTGTCATTCATGAAATTGAGTTAGAGTTTTGAGAAGTCATGAAGGGCATTGTTTGCGAAAACATGGCAGTGATTTATGACACTGCGTAGGGAGAATGGCGATACACAGACCACATAGGGAAGTGGTTCGTGGGAGATGCACGGTATGTATAAAAGGCGGTGCTATATTGAAGATTTTTTAAATCTCAGTTTAGTAGAATTTTTAGATCTATTTTTTTTATATAAGGAGCACTAATCCCTTTATTAGGTTTCATGACTGAGATTAATAAAATTTGCGAGGAATTCGGTGAAGAATAGAACGGTTCGCGGGAAAATAATCCTGTAAGTGAGAAGAGTTTCATGAGGAGGATTCCATGAGAGGAGAAGGGGTATGTAGAGGAGAAATAGTTCAGGGAAGAAGAATTATGCTAAAGGAGATGGTATGTAGAGTAAAGTCTATATGCAGAGGAAGAACTCGGTCTGTGGTTCTCTTGCTATACGTGGAGAAAGTAAGGTGGTACGCAGAGCAAGGCAGTATGCAAAGGAAGGTGGAACGTGAGAGTAGAAGCGAAGGAAGTTCGTGAACATGGTTTTAGAATGTGGTACATGATCTTATATTATAGAGGCGGTACGTTGAGGTGGTATGTTGAAAACTTCAGTATGCAGAGGAAGAAGGCTAGTTAATGGAGGAAAAGTTCGGGAACGAGTAGTACGTGGAAAAGTAGATTACATTTATAGGGGAAAATGAGACTTCAATAGAGCATCTATCTACAATTGAGGATGAATAATTTAATACCAACCCCTTGAAGGGACCTTCTAGTTGATAAACTGGGTTCATATTCTTCCCAAAACAGTGAGCAAGGGGGAGTCAATAGAAGTGATTTGAGAGATACAGTGTGCTATCCCTGAAATCTTGTAAAGAAAGTGCACCTAGAATAGAGTATCTGTGCTAAAATTTTGTACTCTATAACTGGTGAATATTAGTGGACTTTGGTATGATAGAAAACCTGTCAGTGTAATCTCTTTGGATGCAGCCCTTAGTGGTGAACCAAGTAAAATTTCTGTCATCGCTTTTCATGTGATTGTTTTTTTGCAACTTTTCATCAGACATGTTTAATAGGTTCCTACCAATGTGGGAACAAGATCCATCAGTTCAAGATAAAAAGCTAACATCCTGATTCACCCCTCCCCTCTCAGGGTGTTCTGGGTTCCTTCAAGCCTTTGATTCCCGAAATCCAATATGAAACTATGAAAAGTGAGCCATCAAGTTTCACTCTTCTGAAGATTCTTTCATAGCCTGGGTTGGAAGTTTCATGCTCAAAGCATCTATGATGAAATTACCTTTCCCGAGGGTGTAGGTGATGTTAAAGTTAAAATACTATAGGTACTCCACCCAACACCTCTGGATGAGATTCAAATATTCTTTAGAGATGATAAAACTCAAGCTCTCGTGGTCTGAAAACATGATAAACCTTTCTTCATAAAGGTAATGCTACCAACTCTTAAGTGCGTGCATCACAACTGTGAGTTAAAGGTCATGGGTAAAATAATTCTTCTCGTGTGTCCTAATCTAATGAGATCCATAAGCAATGATATGCGCACCTTGCATAAGAATGCAACCCAAACCAGAACCTGATGCATTACAGAAGAGCACATATCCCTACTCGACCTCTAGGAGAGTTGTAACGTCCCGACCCGGAAGCCACTAAACCGGTGCTTCGAGCCGGTTCTCCACAAGGCCTCAAGCGCGCCTCCCCGTACACCAGAGGCTGCTGACTAGCAGCGAGGGCCTAGGGTGTGATAGTTGGGAGACTATGCCCTCATACCAAAGTAAGCAAATAGAGGAAATAACTAAGTATCATACACAATGAAAAGTAAACAGAGTGCAGAAGCAGTAAACAACTGAAATAGAACAAGATGAAATAGTAAAATGCTGTAAAAGCCTGAACAACTATGCAATACAATACAACACTAGTCACCCAATGGCCGACCATATAGATACAAGTACAAAAGAAATAGAAAGTAAAAGTATAGGGCTCTGCTACTAACTCTGAGCCAAACCACGTACCCGATCTCCTGACACTGTCGAACTGCTGCAGCCCAATCAGTAGAACCACTCGAGTAGCTCCGTTCGATCATGCAACACTAGGCCTTAGCCCTATCCACCATGCAACTCGTGCTCAACCTGAAAAGCAGACATAAGGTCTACACGTACACCAAGGTGCACGTGTAGGGGTGAGAAATAATCTCAGTAGGGCACCCCGGCAAGAAACCTACAACTGTGCTGCTAAAAGTGTATGCAACAACAATGTGCTCAGCCTAGCTGGAACACAACAAAGGAAGTAAACCAAACGTGCAACCACAGTTGATCTCAGGGTATATAATCCCTGTCAACTGGAAAAGTGCCACCATGGATGTCCATATCTATATACGTACACATGTATAGTCCCATACCTATACACATGCACATAAATATGAATATTCACGATTAAGTGATTCAAATAACAAGAAACCACATCAATAGTCGATCCTTGGGACCATAAGCCTAATCTACTGGACATCCTGTGCATGGGCATTGAGCTGGACATCGTGCCACTCAAGCCATGTATCATTAAGTCAATCTCTGGGTCTGTAATCCCATCGACATGTACCTGCTTCGGCCAACGCAGGAAAAATATCTCTGAACAAGTCAACCAGATCTAAACCCTCAGGCTAAACAGAACCTTTCCCTCAGGCTAAACAAAGCCATGCCCTCAGGCTAAACAAAACCATGCCCTCAGGCTAAACAGAACCTTGCTCTCAGGCCTTGCCCTCAGGCCTATAAGGTAATCACGCCCTCAGGCTATATAAGGTAATCACACCCTTAGGATATATAATATCCATGCCCTCAGGCTATAACATATCCATTCCCTCAGGCTATAAATCATCCACGCCCTCAGGCTATATAATATCTCGCCCTCAGGCCTCACCCTCAGGCTATATAATATCTCTCCCTCAGGCCTCTCCCTCAGGAATATAAAGTAACCACACCCTCAGTCATATAACCGGGTCAAGCCCAAAGCATAAGCATGCAATTATTTACAATTCCTATCAAGGAAAAAGTAATGCACAAAATAAACATGGAATACCCTCGGGTATCCTGGCCAAACAGCTAACAGAGGAACACACCCCCGGGGTGGTCCTGGATCCAAGCGGTGATCCCAAACAATATTTTACTATCATATTTAATTACCTATACCATTCTAGGTATTCACAACATCCACGACCTCAGCCACACGATACCCCAACATGGGTTCGTAGCACAAAGGTACACAAAAACGTACAACAATGGGATTTAAACACCAAGCTACCTAATACTCAGGTGCACAAGGCAAGGTGGGCATCCCAACAAACAAGAAAGACGCCTCGCGTCAGGCTCAACAGCCACCAACCAGGAAGAACCTCTGGTAACCACTACAACATCAGCAAACCAAGTCAGATATAAACAAACAAGTGCAGGTGGCCCGAATGCCCAACCCAACAATACATACAAAGCCCAAAGGAATCACCAGTTTGGAACAGGTTCTAGGTGACACCCGATAACCATCTCTACCGAAACCTGACGTAACAACTCAGGGTCATCCAAACAATGGGCACCCGCTGGGTCCCACAAGTCAAACACCAAGGAGTCATCCTACTCAGGATCCTCCAGATAACTAGAGACAAGGAATCCTACATGGGATCCTTAGAAAATAGGAATCTTACATAAGATCCTCGAATGAATAATAAAAGAGGCGACCCATAACAGGGGTCCTCTCAAAGAAAACAAGAGAGAGTTCCTACAAGGACTCCCTAGATTAGCACACAAGCAAGGCATCCCTCAGGGGACCCTTAGAAGCATCCGGTCTCACGGCCTCTTAGGCCATAAGGGCACGTATCACTAGGGAAATGTCCTCTAAATAAAAGATTACGGAAGATAGCTCACAACTCATCTTCTATTAAAGGTATCAACCATGTTGGTCCAAACACCCAACCTAACAACCTCGCCAAGTCTCACCCTCAGGTGACGACTGGGCTCGATAAAGGGAGGCAGAAACCCCCATCCATTTAGATAGAACCCAAAAAACCCCATTTAGATTACCTCTAAATTTAAAATGGAGTCCACCATTTCGATCTACGTGGAAAAACGCTCAGAATCGACTACTCACATGCCCAATTCTGACTTCCAGATCATAAGATATCTCAAAATTACTAAACTGGAGCAGTACATGGCCAGTGTACATGGCCAGAGCCCATTAGGCCTTCCTGTGTAATAGTACACGGCGTGTAATTTACTGTACATGGCATGTACTATTCAAAAAAAGTCACACTGTGTCCGTTTTCACCCGAACACATGCCCATGTACCACTACATGGCGTGTACTTTACTGTACACGGCGTGTACGTCAAAAAAACCACTAAAACCGTGTTCTATTCCACACGGCCAGCCACACGGCCACCACTACACGGCATATACTCAAAGTACACAGAGTGTACTTAAAAAAAACTCGTCTTCCCCTAATGGAAATAATACACGGTGTGTTCCCCTTGAACATATGCCGTGTATACTGGGTTTTCCGACGGGAAATCCCTAAAAACGCCCGATTCGCCCGTTTTCACCCCCGAAACAACAGATCGAGCCCCATGGGCATACAAGCAAGCAATATAAGGATTTAAAAACTTAAAAAAACTTTTTTAAAGGAGATATATGTCAAAAATGTAAACGTCCCTACCTTTGGGCGGAAACCGCCGAAGCTTCGGTTGATTTCACGACTCCCGGTTGCCCTGCGCGGAATCAGCGCGTCGAGGGCTTCGAATCGGTACCACTCTTGCCTTCCTTCTATCCCATTTTCTTGATCTCCCAATTCTCCCATGGGACATGGCCAAGGAGAAGCCACACATGGTGCATACGCAAGAAGTAGGAGGGAGTAAGAGAGAGAAAAGAAAAGAAAAGAAGAAAAGAAAAGGAAGAAAAAGGGGCCTGGGCCGGCCCCGATGCGCGACATGAGTTTATGCCTTCCCTGGGCTAAACTTCCCATTCCGGACTCAACGGCGTAGAAGAAATCTCAATCCGACACTCCGTTTAAAAGTTATCACTAAACGAACTCGCGTGAATAAATTAATATTTAATTTAATAATATTAAATATTAAATATTCCGCCAAAATTCGAACAGCTCAGAATTCCTCCAAACTCCTGTCCTAGGGTAAACACCCTATTCCGGGACCAAGGGAGTTGTCAGAAAAATTATCTGAGATCAGCTGGTAGGGTAAAATGACCATTTTACCCCTCATGAGCATCCAACAACAAAAATTCAAATTTCTGCTCAAAATGACTGTCCGAAAAAACACAGGTTTTTACAAACTCCCCACCATAAACCTTATTGTCCCTGAGAAGCCCAGTGAAAGAACCAACAACTATACTCATAACCCGAGCATCTTCACAAACAAGCTATCTAGACTGTTCAACGACCAACCTTATAGCATTAACCATCACTTTTACACAGAAGACATTCAACAACGACCGATCTGGTACTCCCCACCATATGAATACCCTTATCATCATCTTAAAAGAAAACCCTGAGCTCAAAAGCTCCTGGAAAACACTGAAGTTTAACCAGAACAAGGATAACCACCCTCAAAGGGCCAATGGTGCACTCCCCACCATATGGCTTTCCTTATACCGCTCCGAGAGCACAAACAAAACAGGTTCCATCCTCAACCGGGATGACCTTAGGAAAGAAAAAGGAGCTCGATGAAGGTCGAAGCTCTCTCAGCGTACCCAAGATGAATCAAGATAGTGAATGATCATCTCTAATAGGAGTACACTGAGATTTCACTAATGGTGTGTCCAGCTCCCTCCGAGCCACACTAGTATCTTGCCAAAACCTGACCAGGATTCAAGCACGGGTCAACCACCCTCAAACAGGTTTCCCCAGAACAAAATAGACATCTAACTACAAAGGTTCGAGTCAAAACCAAGGGTCCCTATATCTCCCACCTATCCCTACAGAAAAATCCTCACTACTGGGTCACAAGGTCTAACCACCTATCCCAAAAGATCCAAAACCTCTCAGAAGACGGTAAAGATCACAACGACCAAAAAGTCAAAACCAAAACACAACCTGCAAGGGCCCTGATCCTCTCCGAGCATCCTCAGAAGGAAGTACTCCCTGGAGTTCACAACCCAAGAAGAAGAGAAATTGAACTGACACTCATCGGGTATCCGTATACGGGAATACCCCCAAGGAGGTCCAGTTCACAAGAAAAGCCTTGGTATCTACCGACATCATTCTCAACGATCCGACTAGATAGCCACAGACCTAAGAAAAAACACCCAATAAGGGTTAAACAGAAAGGCATCATGTGCCACATAGACCAACGGGGTCACTGCACCACCTGTGCACGAGGACTGAGTCATCAGCCTTAACAAAAACACCTCAACATAGATCCACATAACCTGCCATTAGAGTAAAAAGTATGTGTAAACAGACCCAAAGGTCTCAGTAGTCAGTAAAAACACACACTTTCAGGCCTATATGCTGTGAATCCTACGTGCCTAGTATGATGCATGAGATGCCTCTTTCCTTTGCTGGCCAAGAGTCAAAATACATCCCTGACATCTTACCAATGACCAAGATCCAGAGATCCATAGTAAATAAAAACACCACACAACATGTGCGTCGCTCAAGGCGAAAATCATGTACAACTATAACATCACAAAATCTGAACAACAATCCCAAACCCTGGCAACCGGGACTTCTTACCGGAACAAGTATTCTCGACGCACCAGCCCGATATCCATCACAAGTTCCAACACATTCCTAATACTCCTGTCTACCATATCCCAAATAGTAAAGTCCAGGAAAGAAAACTCCTTTGATACCACTTTGTAACGTCCCGACCCGGAAGCCACCAAACCGGTGCTCTGAGCCGGTTCTCCACAAGGCCTCAAGCGCGCCTCCCCGTACGCCAGAGGCTGCTGACTAGCAGTGAGGGCCTAGGGTGTGATAGTGGGGAGACTATGACCTCATACCAAAGTAAGAAAATAGAGGAAATAAATAAGTATCATACACAGTGGAAAGTAAACAGAGTGCAGAAGCAGTAAACAACTGAAATAGAACAAGCTAAAATAGTAAAATGCTTTAAAATCCCGAACAACTATGCAATACAATACAACACTGGTCACCCACTGGCCTACCATACAGATACAAGTAAAAAAGAAATAGAAAGTAAAAGTATAGGGCTCTGCTACTAACTCTGAGCCAAACCACGTACCCGATCTCCTGACACTGTCGAACTGCTGCAGCCCGATCAGTAGAACCACTCGAGCAGCTCCGCTCGATCATGCAACACTGGGCCTTAGCCCTATCCACCATGCAACTCGTGATCAACCTAAAAAGCAGACATAAGGTCTACACATACACCAAGGTGCACGTGCAGGGGTGAGAAATAATCTTAGTAGGTCACCCCGACAAGCAACCTACAACTGTGCTGCTAAAAGTGTATGCAACAACAACGTGCTCAGCCTAGCTGGAACACAATAAAGGAAGTAAACCAAACGTGCAACCACATTTGATCTCAGGGTATATAATCCCTGTCAATTGGGAAAGTGCCACCATGGATGTCCATATCTATATACGTACACATATATAGTCCCATACCTATACACATGCACATAAATATGAATATTCATGATTAAGTGATTCAAATAACAAGAAACCACATCAACAGTCAATCCTTGGGACCATAAGCCCGATCTACTGGACATCCTGTGCATGGGCATTGAGCTGGATGTCGTGCCAATCAAGCTGTGTATCATTAAGTCGATCTCCAGGTCTGTAATCCAATCGATATGTACCTGCTTCGGCCAACGCCAGAAAAATATCTCTGAACAAGTCAACCAGATCTAAGCCCTCAGGCTAAACAGAACCTTGCCCTCAGGCTAAACAAAACCATGCCCTCAGGCTAAACAGAACCATGCCCTCAGGCTAAACAGAACCTTGCCCTCAGGCCTATAAGGTAATCACGCCCTCAGGCTATATAAGGTAATCACACCCTCAGGCTATATAATATCCACGCCCTCAGGCTATAACATATCCATGCCCTCAGGCTATAAATCATCCACGCCCTCAGGCTATATAATATCTCACCCTCAGGCCTCTCCCTTAGGCTATATAATATCTCTCCCTCAGGCATATAAAGTAACCACACCCTTATGCATATAACCGGGTCAAGCCCAAAGCATAAGCATGCAATTATTTACAATTCCTCTCAAGGAAAAAGTAATGCACAAAATAAACATGGCATACCCTCGGGTATCCTGGCCAAACGACTAACAGAGGAACGCACCCCCGGGATGGTCCTGGATCCAAGAGGAGATCCCAAACAGAAGTTTACTATCACATTTAATTACCTATACCATTCTAGGTATTCACAACATCCACGACCTCAGCCACACGATACCCCAACATGGGTTCGTAGAACAACGGTACACAAAAACGTACAACAGTTGGAATTTAAACACCAAGCCACCTACTACCCAGGAACATAAGGCAAGGTGGGCATCCCAACAAACAAGAAAGACTCCTCGCGTCAGGCTCAACAACCACCAACCAGGAAGCACCTCTGGTAACCACTACACCATCAGTAAACCAAGTCAGATATAAACAAACAAGTGCAGGTGCCCTGAATGCCCAACCCAACAATACATCCAAAGCCCAAAGGAATCACCAGTTTGGCATAGGTTCTAGGTGACACACGATAACCATCTCTACCGAAACTTGACGTAACAACTCAGGGTCATCCAAACAACGGGCACCCGCTGGGTCCCACAAGTCAAACACCAAGGAGTCATCCTACTCAGGATCCTCCAAATAACTAGAGAGAAGGAATCCTTCATGGGATCCTTAGTAAAGAGGAATCCTACATAAGATCCTAGAATGAATAAAAAAAGAGGCGACTCATAATAGGGGTCCTCTCAAAGAAAACAAGAGAGAGTTCCTACAAGGACTCCCTAGATTAGCACACAAGCAAGGCATCCCTCAGGGGACCCTTTGAAGCATCCGGTCTCACGGCCTCTTAGGCCATAAGGGAACGTCTCACTAGGGAAAAGTCCTCTAAAGAAAATATTACAGAAGATAGCTCACAAATCATCTTCTATTAAAGTTCTCAACCATGTTGGTCCAAACACCCAACCTAACAACCTTGCCAAGTCTCACCCTCAGGTGATGACTAGGCTCGATAAAGGGAGGCAGAAACCCCCATCCATTTAGATATAACCCAAAAAACCCCATTTAAATTACCTCTAAATGTCAAATTGAGTCCACCATTGCGATCTACGTGGAAAAATGCTCAGAATCGACTACTCACATGCCCAATTCTGACTTCCAGATCATAAGATATCTCAAAATTACTAAACTGGAGCAGTACATGGACAAAGTACATGGCCAGAGCCCATTGGGCCTACCTGTGTAATAGTACACGACATGTACTTTACTGTACATGGCGTGTACTATTCAAAAAAAGTCACACCGTGTCTTTTTTCACCCGAACACATGCCCATGTATCACTACACGACGTGTACTTTACTGTACACGGCGTGTACTTCAAAAAAACCACTAAAACCGTGTTCTATTCCACACGGCCAGCCACACGGCCACCACTACACGGCGTGTACTCAAAGTACATGGCGTGTACTTAAAAAAAACTCGTCTTACCCAAATGGAAATAACACATGGCGTGTTCCCCTGGAACACACGCCGTGTATACTGGGTTTTCTGACGGGAAATCCCTAAAAACACCCGATTCGCCCGTTTTCACCCCCGAAACAATAGATCGAGCCCCATGGGCATACAAGCAAGCAATATAAGGATTTAAAAACTTAAAAAAACTTTTTTAAAGGATATATATGGTGAAAATGTAAATAAACCTACCATTGGGAGGAAACCGCTAAAGCTTCGGTTGATTTCACGACTCCCGGTTGCCCTGCGCAGAATCAGCGCGTCGAGGGTTTCGAATCGGTACCACTCTTGCCTTTCTTCTATCCCATTTTCTTGATCTCCCAATTCTCACATGGGACACGGCCAAGGAGAATCCACACATGGTGCGTGTGCAAGAAGGAGTAGGGAGGAAGAGAGAGAAAATAAAAGAAAAGAAGAAAAGAAAAGGAAGAAAAAGGGGCCCGGGCCAGCCCCGGTGCCCGACATGAGTTTATGCCTTCCCTGGGCTAAACTTCCCATTCCAGACTCAAAAGCGCAAAAGAAATCTCAATACAATGCTCCATTTAAAAAATATCACTAAACTAACTCGCGTGAATAAATTAATATTTAATTTAATAATATTAAATATTAAATATTCCGCCAAAATTCAAACAGCTCAGAATTCCTCCAAACTCCTGTCCTAAGGTAAACACCCAATTCCGGGACCAAAGGAGTTGTCAGAAAAATTATCCGAGATCATCTGTTAGGGGAAAATGACCATTTTACCCCTCACGAGCATCCAACAACAAAAATTCAAATTTCTGCTCAAAACGACTGTCCGGAAAAACACAGGTTCTTATAAGAGTCAATACAGGTGTAGTAGTCTAAAGACATTCTATCTCAACAAAATAACCCTGACATTTCTGAGCCCAAGAAAACTTTACTCCCTTATGAGTTAGAGTAGTCATTGGAGAAGACAACTTTGAGAATTCCTTTACAAACCAGCGATAATAACCAGCTAAGCCTAGTAATCTATGAATCTCAAAGACATTTCATGGTTTCTACCATGTCATAACAACCTTGAACTTCGTAGGATCAATTGATATACCCTGTTCAGACACCACGTGTCCCAAGAACTTCACTTCTAGGATCCATAAATCAAATTTCAAAAGCTTGGTATAAATTCGGTGATTTCTCAACAATTCCAGAACTAATCTCAGATGATGCACATGATCCTCCTTAGACTTAGAGTAAACGAGGATGTCATCCATAAAGACTACTATAAATGTATCAAGATACTCATGGAAAATCCCATTCATTAAATCCATGAAAACTACAAGATCATTGGTTAGACCAAAGGGCATGAAAAGGTACTCATAATGGTCATACCTGCTCTGAAAGGTGATTTTATGAACGTAAAATTATTTTATCCTCAACTAATGGTAACTAGACTAAAGATTAATCTTTGAGAAGAACTTTTCCCCTTTCAACTAAACAAATAGATCATCAATATGTGTCAAAAAATATTTTTTCTTTACCATAACTCTATTGAGTTTTTGATAATCAACACAAAGGCACAATGAACCATCAACCTTCCTAGCAAAGAGAATAGGACCCCCCCAAGGTGACACACTCAGGAATATAAATACTTTCTCTAAAATATCATCCAACTAAGTCTTCAAATTCTTCATTTCAACTAGTGTCATGTGGTAAGAGGGAATAAACACTGGTTGAGTACCAAACACTAAGTCAATAGAAAACCATACCTCTATTACCGGAGGTAAACCAAATAAGTTAGAAGGGAACATGTTTCTAAACTCGATGATAACTGGAGGGAGATAACCACTCAAACATTCTTGCTCCATATCAAAGGCGAACATATATATCACTTTCCCCAAATCTAGATAATAAGGTTATGCTCTACTCGAACTGAGGTCCCATTCTCCTTGAAATATTTGGCAAACCCCATTGGGTGCAGTAAAGGAGACCCATTGAAGATAAAAATAAATCCTGGATTTATAGGCAATGGGCCAATCCATCCCAAATATGACATAAATCGGTTTCATGTCGAGAACCAAAAAACTCCAAGCAAGCTCAACATTTGATAGAGAGAAAACATAAGCAGGACTACGAAGACCATGTTCTCTCTTCATACCAAGGTGTGTAGTGATATCCATTACATAAGATAAAAACTCCATATGAAGATTAACCAGGTTAAAAATACATGTTGAAATCAATGAGTGATATGCACCAGTATTAAATAAAATAGTCACTAATGATGAAGTTATATTGATTTTACGTCACACAATCACTAGACCTATATCCGCTTCTTCTGGAGACTCTTCCACTGCATGAATAAGCTTCATTACATATGCTTTTTTCTGGAACCCTTTTTTCCTTGAAGCATCTGGTTTCCTCACAGTTTTGGAATGAGCTGATGATCCCATGCCACTGTGAGGAGTGGAATAGATATGGCACAATTTCTGTAGGTGACCCGAGCATCTGCAGGAGCCACATATCTTGGGTTCCTCAGTGAAAACCCTATTTGAATGCCCAATATTTCAACATTGGTAGTAAATAAATGGTCCTATTCCAGGAACAACAGGAGGTCTATAATAACCATGCTGTCGAGATCCACCATGAGAATCATCACACTTCCTCTTTCTTTTAAAAGAACTCATGCTACCATTGGGAGAGAAAGAAACTCTCGATAACCCTAACTTGCTATCTAGGGACATTTTGACCATCAAGAAGACATAAGACTAACACTCAAATAGAGAAATGTGGGAAATCAATCCCAACATATTGACAAAAAAGACTTGGATTTCAATATATCCAAATCAAAAGTATGCAAAAGACTAGAACTAATCGATAAGATGTCTTTCCCAAACCACACCTGGTGACATAAGGTTCATTATGGTAAGAGATATCCTGATAGTCAATCAAAAATACCTTCCAAGTCCCAAAAAAATTACACAAATCATACTGACTTCAAGAAAAAAGCTCAAGTTGGAGCTTTTATACCACTTTGTCACAAACCAGCTTGGGTACCCTGGTAACCCGATAACCAAGATGACACTAACATGGTCCAAAGGGCATTCCTGATCCCCATAGGTTGGATACTTGCACCTAGAATCATAAAAAATGAAATTGGGAATGATTTTTACACAATAATTATGGAAGTAAAGATAAACAAGTCAGTATGAATACAAGAGAAACTCCACAGGGAGAAGTGTACCAGATTTCAAACAGACATAACAACCCAAAGTACTACAAAAAAGTACCATAAAAACTAAAAGAACAGCCTAATTCCCAAAGGACACAACTCTCTAAGTCCATGGATCAACAACTAGTATGACCTACAAGTGGTTCTTTACCCCTTCTCGAACCTGAAAGGAGATGATCTACAAACACCTGAAGGCACAGGTTGGGTGTGAGCTAAAATCCCAGTAGGGTCTCACCAAGGATTCCATAAAATATACTAACATTTAATTAACCAAATAAAGAGATTTAAATTTTAAATAATTAGGTTTTTCATTTCAAAATCATATTTAAACAAATCATGCTTTACATTTCAAATGATGGAAATAATTTTAAAAAAATGCTTCAAATTTCAATTGATGGAATATTTCTAAAACAATAGATTAAATAAAAATCATTATATAAAATAGTTTATATAAATTTAGAAGGCATTTAAAACAGTTTACAAACATTAATATACATTTATATCTCAAATATAAATAAGCTAGCAATATGGAATCTTCCAAGAGGTACGATAGTTCTAGATTATGGATCCTCACACAATCATGTGATAATAACCAAAAAGTGTAAACACATCCTTCAGCACTGGAAATAGAGGACTCATAGACATCCCACTAGGGAATTCGATGATCTAAATAATGTTCATGTTAAAGTCTTAAAGCCTCAATCTAATTCTAGGGCATTCGCATCCTAGCATGTTTGTAAAAATAACTTACTAACTACCTAGGCTTGTATGTACTCTTGTAAAAAAAATGATGGACAATTTATTTTAAAAAAAGTTTAAAATAAAATTCATTCTATTCTCCCTTTAAAAAATACTAATTTTCCATTTAAAAACAAAAATTGGTTTTTTATCAAAATATTCCTTTTTCCAAGATAAAACTCAAAGGTTTCTATCAAAACCATTGTAATCCATTTTTCTCATAAAACAATTTGAAATCAATTCACAATTCAATTTCACAATTCACTTTCACAATTAAATTCAATAATTTAGTTTCAAACAATTTCCATCAATTTCACAACAAACCCCCAATTCAATGGAATTGGTTTTTTTTTACAATTTTCTATCAAACCCTTTCCCAAAATTGAAATTAAACAATTTAAATTTCAATAATTTCCATAAACACACCCCAATTCAATGTAAATGGGGGTTTTCCTAATTTCATGCCAAAATCCCAATCCAATGGAATTGGGGTGTTCCAACAATGCAATTGAAATCAATCTAATTGAAATTAAGAATTTTCATTTAAATCAACAATTGAATTTAAATAAATCAATTTAGGGTTAATAAAATTTGGGCATCGTAATGGAACCACCTACCTTGAGATCAAAGCATCTAAAAACTCTAAACCCAAATCAGGATTTGTCGACAGAGAATGATGAAAATGGAAATCAATAATTAAACCTAGGTTTAAGATCCCAAAATAAAGGATATTAAATACTCCAAATAACACAGATATCCCCTAAAACCTAGGGAGGAAATATAAGAGTGAAGGAGATAGAGAACCAGAAGAGGAAACTGATCAGGAGAGGATCGACTTTCATTATTCAAGCTTCGATTCAATTCTAGGAGGGTTCTTAGGGGCCAAAAATTGATCTTAGGAGCTCCCCTAGAATAATAATTATTCAAGGGTTCATAGTTTGTAAACCATGCACCAACCATAAAAAACCCCACTTCTTGGGTTTGTATAGTTTTCATTGAGAGGGCACACGATTTAGGCAATCCATGCGCCAACTGTGCACTAGCCCAAAATTTTCAAAAATTTTATACTTTTTCCTAAAACAACCCCAAAAAAAGCCCAACCAAAGAATAGTAAAAATAAGGGGTTTAAGAATACCTGAAAATTGTAATAGGATGTTATATTTCATATATATGGTTTGAATCCATAGAATCTGTATGAATCAGGGTGTATTGGGAGATCATCATAAAACTTCGTGTTTGGTGGGACCCTGGACAAGAGAATATCAATGATAATCTTATATATTATTGGTGTGTAAAGAACCTTACATTTTTAATTAAATGATATTGATTATAATGGAGAATCTGTGATTGGATAGAATAACCAATCAGGATAAGGAGTATGTCTTAGTACCAAACCTTATAAAAATACTTGTGTTCTTTTGCCTTTATTTATTGCATTATCTGAGTAAGGTTGTCTAACAAAATATAGAGTGGATTTGGACTAAATAAATCTAGGAGGATGAATTGAAAAGAAAATAATTCATAAAAGTTTTAAGCGATGATTGATCCACCTCTCCCCTCTTAGTGGTCCATTGGTCCCCTGGGCATTTCAAGAACACTACTGTGACACCCACTGAGTCAATTGTATGATTTATTTATTTGTTTATCTATTCTTGGAATTCTCAAGAGTTTTAGTCTGAAAAGCTTTGATTTTTTGGAAATAGGCCCTGGTACATGGGCAATGCAAGATTAGTAATAACTGTGTGGATAACTGTGTGAGAGAGGATTTTTGGGGACAATGGGGCTTTTCATGGCTTGAGCATGGGTTTTGTAACTATACAGGTGTTTATATAAATTGTGAAGCTTGTTTTTTGGAATACAATGGCTCCCACACATGTAAAAATTGGGCCTTGCTGATTGCACATACACCCCGCCTTTACATGGCTATTGGGTCTTGGCCAGCCAATACCACCAGTTGCTCCGCAGACACATGGTCTCCTACATGGGCCTCATCCACAATTCCAAATAGGTCATCTGACTAATGAATGTCTCCAAAGTCCAACACATGTTCTTTCCAGTGTGCTTTGTCCTCACTCATACACACCCTGAGAAACTTCCCAAAAGGCCACCCATTATGACCACTACTTC
This sequence comes from Viscum album, assembly GCA_963277665.1. Taxonomy (NCBI): domain Eukaryota; kingdom Viridiplantae; phylum Streptophyta; class Magnoliopsida; order Santalales; family Viscaceae; genus Viscum; species Viscum album. The sequence continues at coordinate 325,373,100 of OY728126.1, read as the reverse complement.
AGGACAAACATGCTTAACCGTGGAGTTCTAATAAGATAGGCTCCTAAAAAGAAAGGTGCATCTTATTGACATGAGTCATATCATTTTTTCATTTAACCCTCTATCATTTTGGGGTGTTATATTCAACCCAATTTAGAGAACAACATCCTCGTTGTGGACCCTAAATCTTAACCCAGGTAGTGCCACCACACTTAAGGTTGGGTTCCTCCTCTGACACCAATGTAACAACTGGGCCCCACTAATAGTATAGAAACCCACCTTAACATGGCCACCAGGTCTTGGCCATCTAGGTATCTCTAGTTTCCTCGTAGACACATGGTCCCCTCCTTGGGGCCCACCCACATTCCTGAATGGTTTATTCGACTAATGATTGTCCCCACAGGACAACACATGTTATTTTGAGTTTTCCTTGTACTCACTCACACACACCCTAAGAAAATTCCCCAGGTGGTCACCCATCATGATCACTACTCCAGGAAAAAAATGTTTAACAGTGTAGTTCTAATTAGGTAGGCTCTCGAAAAGAAATATGCACCTTGTAGACATCATGTAGTAATTTAACCATTTATCATTATAGGGTGTTACAACACGGTTGGTTCATGGTTTGCCTAAATGTGTAACCAAGCCATGCAGTTTTTTAGGACATTCAATTTTTGGATTCATACTAAAATATCCTAAGGGGATTTTCCTAAAATCACTCCCCTGCTCCCCTTTTTATTTTGGTGGATTCTTTGCTTCCTTTGGTGATTTCATTCAATGTATACTTGGTTTATTCTTGATTTATTCATTCTTCCCCATTGTTCTTCCTAGTTTTCCATTTTCATGGAGTATGAAAATTCTAGCTTGTGATTTGGCCAAACCTAGGGTTTTTGATGTGTGTTTTGTGTTGTCCCATTGTGGTTTAGGTGTGTGATGACCTCTCCTACCCGAATCTTGTATTTTTCATCAAAGGTAATGAGTTTTAGTTTGATTATGAGGTATGTGTCTCTATTTAAGGTAACTTTTCCATGGATAACCTTTTATTATTGATTCCATTTGGTTTTTATTGATCGGATTGCTTTTAATTTGTTTTAATAATGATGTCTTATCCATGTTAGATGTGAATCATGGTGCGTGTTGGAAATTTGGTGTTTTAAAGTGTCTTTTAATAAAGGAAGTGATTTAAATGCACAAGATGTGTTTAATAAAATATCTCAAAGAGGATTTATGATTTTAAAAGGATTTCTAAAGGGGTTTTGAAATAGATTAACCATGGGGATAGTGTTTTATTATTATGGGCATGTTTGGTTTATAAAATTAGAACTTGTTATATGTTTATGTGATTGTAAATGTGTGGAACATGGGAGACCTTGGGTGTGTGTGAGATACTTAGACACTTGAAACCTTAGTCTATGTCATGGAATACCTCATGTGTGTTATCCAAAGGACTGAGCAATCATTTGGGATGAATACTGAAGGAGATTCCATAATGTGTCCATGTGGAATGAGAGTTCCCATGGATGTATTATTAGGCCTTAGGAAGATTGAGAAATATTCAAAACTTTTTATACTTAGATAGCTAAAAAAATGTATCTTAGAGTTAGTCACACTAGGTCCTAATGGTCAGATCCCATGATGCATTTTTATTTTCCCTATTTGGCTTATATTAATTTATGCTTGTGTTTATGCCCATGTTTACCCTTTATGGTTATATGATGTTTTTATGCATATGTTTACAATTTTACTTATGTTTATGCCATGTTTTGGGTGAGTTAAGCATGTTATTACTAGATGAATTCATTTTTACTTGAGCCTCGTTTATTCATATTTTTGAAATATGGAATATTTTTGTGAAAAACCAAAGGGATTTCTAAAGTGATTTTTCAAGTGATATTTTTTAAAAAGTGAACTTGGTTTTGAAAATGAGTTTCTAAATAGACTTACTAATTTACATGGATAAATTACTTACATAGATTCATGGTAGTATCCTACCAGGCTTTGTGCCTCACACCCTAGAAATGCCTTTGAGTGTATACAAATTTTGTTTTGCAGGACACATGTAAGGGTAAGAGCACCATATAGTCTGAAGAACCTTCTTGATTACCAATGTTTGTGGTTTTTGGGATGGTGGAGATGATGGTCTCATGGAGTTATCTCATGAGGAGCAGTTTTGATATTTTGTTTTGTTTGGATGTTATGTATTGGCCTTTGGTTCTTATTCCCTATTTCATATTTTGACTATGGATATCATATATATATGTCTTGTTTATACATTATGACATGATGATGTTTATGATATCTATTTATAGTCATTACCACATATAATCTATTGTATGTTTATTATTTTTTTATGTTTTCTTAATTGGTTAGTGTGTCCATACAATTCATAAATAATTCATATCAAATTTTCAAGGGTGAAACCATTACCAAATAGTTATCTGTGATGCCTTGGTTCTTGTTTCTAGCCCATAGTGATCGAGAACATGCTTCAGTCCTTGTAATGGGCCATTTTTGGAGACAATTTGAGTTGACCAGGGCTAATTCGCTACTAAATGTTATCATATGCCTCTTATTATTTGGGGGTCAGTGGTAGATAAGAGATAAGATCTTCAAAACTCAAGAGGTTGATATAGAGGGGGTACCTGACTAGATCTCTGTCATACCAAAACTTGATATTCCTTGGGTGTTCTAGAGTTATGTTTTAAATTTGGACATGGTTTTGGGTTTTTTTTGATGATATTTATTGTTTTCGATCATCAATTTTGGGATTCAGGAAGAAACCATGAATTTTTTTTGAGAAATTTTGAGTTTTTGGGTGAAATAGGCATGGAAATTAGGGGCGCACAATTAGTGGTTACCATGAAGAGCCTATGTGGCATTTTTTACAATTCAACCAGTGCTGTTTTGCAAGGTTGACACATGGTTTGTTAAACTATTTATCTAAACCATGCATAGTGAAAAAATGTTTGTAATTTTGATATTTTCACCCCTTATTTTTTTTAATGTGTTTCTTATGTTGATGCTATTTTTTGAGACCTATTATAAGGGTCTATTTTGGTTTAATTATGTTGATTGAGATTTTATTATGTATTGATTGAGTTTTTATCTTGTGTTTTTATAGACAATACCTCCCAGAAGGTCCTATTCTAGACAAAGGGAGGGAGATATGGAGCATGTACTGATGGGGAACCCTTGATTTGATCCTTGTTTGTTGGAATCAGTGATCCGAATGATTTGGTCCTTAGGCCAGGAGGGAAAAAGAGGTTAGTCATGAGTATTGGACTATACTGAGGAGTTTACTAAGATGAATCCATTAGTTTTACATTATGAAAAGGAATCCATGAGATCGAGGAATGAATTGAGAGTATTAATCATATATTTATTATTATAAATACCACCAAGACCTTGAATTTAGGATTTACCACTTATATGTTGGAAGGAATAGGTAAAATGAAGTGAGAATCCACAATGTATGTGAAGAGGCATCGAGATCTCAACTATATTACTTTAAAAAAGAATTTTATCCAGTAGTTTTATCCCAAGACACTGAGGGTGGAGAAGGGTTGTGAGTTCATGATTATGGGGAAAGGAGACCATTTAGTGATGGAGTATGTTACTCAATTTTTCAAGTTAGTTCGTTTTTCTCTTGAGCACCTTGAGAATGAATATATCAAGGTGAGATGTTTTAAAATGGTCTTGAAAGTTGAGATTAGATCAACGCATATTCTACTTTTCCTTTCAAATTATACTGAGGTGGTGGATAAAGCAGTTATGGCTGACACATACTTAGTTTGAAAGACAAGGATTGATAAGGTTTCTTCAATAGTGGGAAAAAGCCTAAAATATTCCTCTATCGAGAAGAGAAAGTGGGATGAACCTTGTTAGAGTAGTGAAAAGGGTGATAAAAAATCACCAAGTTCATTACTAATAGTTTCTTTTGGGTTTAACCTAGTGACTTGTTATTATTGTGGGAAGCTTGACCATACTAGACCTAATTTCCCATAGGCTCTGAGGACGTTCCACCAATGTGGGTGTTTGGGTCATCTTCAACACTTCTATAAGGTTCCCCTCCAAGGGAGTGGAGTTAGTTATTCTTTATATAAGGATTTATTGGTGCAATTTGATGCTTATAATGGTTTATGATATCACCCTTAGTCTAGAGGGGATTATTAACTAGCTAATAAGGCATAGGGTGAGCATGTGTCATGACATATTTATGCAGCAAGTATGACACCTGAGTACTCTGAATTTGGGTTGACCACCATGAGAGGTATGGTATTTATTGATTCTTATATGTATTTAGTGTTGTTTAATATGGGAGATTCTCATTAATTTATATCATTAAAGATTCTTGATTATTTGGGTGTGCAAGTAGAGATGATTCCATTTGTGATAAATCTACTTACCTCATTGAGAAGAAATGATAAAGGTTTTAAGTGCCCGAAGTGATGTGTTTTAATCACTGAAGTGGAAGACATATACAACTTCCTCAAATTTGGCTCAGAATTTTTTATCACATCATTAATATGAATTAGATGATTATTCTCAAATCTCATATTGATTGTTATCACTGCATGGTCTAGTTTTTATCTCTTGATGGGAGCACTCACGTCTTCCAGGGTGAGTGGGATCTATGGTCCAAGAGGGAAGGACTTGTTTCCTCAGATATGGGGTCAATTTATTATTAGTTATCCTGGATGTTCTTTGATACAGTGGATCAGGGTTCAAATGGTTTTCTTCTAGCGGTTGTGGACCTGTATCCTCAGGTGTTTATAGATGATTTTTCTGGTTTTCCACCCCAGTGAGTGGTTGAGTTCACTATCAATCTGCTCCTCAGGATGAGACCCATCTACTTACCATCATACCAGATGGATTCAACTGAGTTGAAGGAGTTAATGTTTCATTTGGAGGACCATAAAAATAAGAGGTTTATTTATCCTAGAAAGTCGTTATGAGTGTCGCTAGTTCTTTTTTCAAAGAAGGAAATAAGTAGTCTCTGAATTTGCATAAACTATCATAAACTAAATTGGGTAACTATTAATAATGAATACCCATGTCCTCATATCAATTATTTTCTTGATAAACTCATGGGTTCCCTGTGGTTTTTGAAAATTTACCTAAGGTCGGGATACTATCAGTTGATATTTTGGGAAGAGGATGTTCCTAAGACCACTTTCACGAGCTGACATAGACACTTTTGAATATCTGGTTATGCTGTTTGTCCTTATCAATTATCCTATATTATTAATGAAATTTATGATGAAAATATTTAATTTCTTTTTTTCTCCTTCATAGTCATGTTTTTTGATGACATATTACTATATTCTATGACAGAGGAGGGCCATGAAGACCATATGGGTATTGTTTTTAGAACCTTGAAGGATCATTGGACATATGCTAAGATTTCTAAGTTACAGTTCTAGATCAAAGAGGTAAATTTTATGGGTCATGTGATTTCTGAGAGATGGATTTCAATGGACCTTGAGAATATCCAAGTGGTCATGTCTTGAGAGCATCCCAAAAATGTGTTTGAGATTAGGAAATTTTTGGGTTTGGCTAGGTACTACTAGAATTTTGTTTGGGACTTCTTCAGGATAGCTTCTCCCTTGTCTTATTGACTTGAAAAGGGTGAATTTTGAGTGGATTGAGAAGTTCCATCATTATTTTGAGGAGTTATAGGTTTGGTTAAAATCATCTCCAATATTTATTCTTCCCGATCTTGGGAAAAGATATTCAGTGTATTTTGTTACCTCAGGTGTGGGGTTAGGGTGTGTGTTGACACAGAATGATCATATGGTGGTCCATATCCCTTGTCATCTACAATCACAAGATATGACTTACCCCAACCATGACCTAGAGTTGGTAGTTTTGATGCATGTGTTGAAGACTTGGTGCTATTACCTCTTTGGGGAGCAATTTACAGTTTATTTAGATCACAAGAGTCTAAAGTACATCTTCACCTAGAGGTACTTGAACCTCAAATAGAGATGTCAAGTATAGTATGTTTAGAATTTTGATTTTGATATCACCTATACCCCTAGAAAAAGGAATTCTTTCATCTATGACTTAAGTATAAATTTACCGATACATGCAATTAAAGAATCAATGGATGAGTGAAGTCTGATGGGTTTATTTGCTGATCTGAGTCTAGAGGTAAAATAGGTTGAATAACATGTGTTCTTGACTAGTGTTTAGGTAAAACCCTCTATTTTTGAATGATTTTGGTGGGAGAAATAATACAACCCTTAATTTTACTATATTACTAGAGTTTTAAATTATGGGGGAAACCTCAAGTGATTGGTCTCGTTCATTCGATGGTTCCCTCTTCTTTAGGAAGCGGCTGGTGGTTCCTTTGAACTTGAGGAAGGTGGTGATGAATGAGGGGAATTATTCTAGTTGGTATATTCACCCAGGGCTACCAAGATGTTTTATACTCTAATTAGTTGGTATTGGTGGCCCATAAGAGAAGTTTGATTGTGGATGTTATATCTCAATGTCTTACCTTCTGAAGGATCAAAGAAGAGCATAAAATGCTATTCAGGTTACTTCAACCTCTTCCCTTCTCAATATGTAAGTGGAATGAGATATTCATGGACTTTATGATCGATATAAAGCATAATATTAGTGGTAGAGATTCTATTTGGGTGATTAGAGATCAGTTGACTAAATCATCCCATTTTCTTCCATTTAGAGATTCGATAAAGGTAGTGGATTTCGATCACCTGTATGTTTGAGAGATCTTTAGGCTTAATTGGAAGCTTTAAATGATAGTTTTTGATTGGGATAAATATATTAATTCCTAGTTTTGGAAGAGTGTATAGAAATTCATGGGAACCTAATTGAAGTTAAGAACAACTTATCACCCACAGACGAATGATCAGACTAAGAAGACCATCTAGATTCTTGAGGATATGCTTCATGCATGTGTTATTGACTTCCGGGTTTGTGGGAAAGGTATAAGTTTAAATCAGTCAATATGAACCCTATTGAGGTATTGTATGGGTGGTTGTATCAGTCTCCATTGTGATGGGATGATTTGGGTGAGAATTTCTTATTTGGACCACATCTCATTTAGGTGACGATATAGAAAGTTCTGTTGATTTGAAAAAGGATAGAAACATCATAGAGTCATTAGGAATCATATTATGATCATTATAATTTCCTATTATATTTTGAGGTCGGTGATCAGGTGTTCATTTAGGTATCAATTTTACTAGTACATCATTACTTTAAAAAGCAGGTAAAATTAATGTCGTGTTATGTTAGGTCGTTTTAGGTTGCGGAGAATCTTATATCATGGATGACCTCGATTCATGAAATATTTCGCACATCCCAGTTGAAGAAGTAACCTCTAGACCCATTTCATGTGATAGTGTGAGAATATTTTGATATTGAAAATGAAATCACCATTGTGTATCAGCCTATTCATATATTGGATTATCAGAACAAGGTGCTCTGTGGTAATTTAACCTCATGGACCAGTGTTCTTTATAAAAATGGTGGTAATAACCAAAATAATTGGGAGTAATAAATTTCAATGAGGGAATATCAGCCTTAGGTATTTTATTATAAAGAGACCTGAGGAATTTCTGGGGGAATAATTTCATGGTGGGGAGAGTTGTGACACCCGGTAATTCACTAATATGATTTTTTTTTTATTTTTTTATAGTTATTGAGAGTTGGAAGTTTAAATTATTTTATTTTTGGGAAAAAATCCTTGGAATATGAGTAGCACATGGTTAGTAGTAACCGTGAATCTAACCATGCGAGAGAAGATTTTGGGGGACAATGGGGGTTTTCATGGATTGAGAACAATTTGTCTAACCATGTGGGAATTTCTAGAAACTGTGTGTCTTGTTTTTGGGGAGACAGTGGCTCCCATATGTTTGGAACATGATTTTATTAACCATGAAACTGAATCATGTGGATTGTCCATGCCATTAAATTTTTGGTTTTTTACCAAAATACCCATATGGGATTTGACTAAAATCACTCCCCTTCCTCCCCCATACATGAAGGACCCTATCCTTAGGCCTTATAGATTCTCCCCTTTGGATTTTGGGGGATTCCTTACTTTGGTGATTTCCTTTATGGTATGATTGATTTATTCCTAATTTATTCATTCTTCACCTTTATTCTTCCTTGTTTTCCCATTTTTATGGAGTATGGAACCCTAACTTGCAATTTTTCTGAACCAAGGGTTGTTTATATGGATTTTGTGTTGTTTCTACATGGTTTAGGTGTGTAAGGATCTCTCTTACTAAACAATCTTGTGGTTTACATTGAAGGTAATGAGTTTTAGTTTCATTCCAAGGTAGGTGTCTTAACTTAAGGAATATTTTCCATGGATAACCTTTAATTCTTGATTTCCTTTGGTCATTGTTGATCAAATCAACTTTAATTTTTGTTAATGGTTTTAAATTATCCATGTTTGCTGTGTGTTGGAAATTTGGATTTTTAAAGTGGATTTTAACAAAGGAAGTGATTTAAATGCACATGTTGTGTTTGATAAAATTACTTAAGGAGGATTTGTGGTTTTAGAAGTATTTCTAAATGGGTTTTGAAAATATTTTACCATGAGAATGATGTTTGATCATTATGGTCATGTTTGGTTTATAAAATTGGAACTTATGATTTGTTTATGTGATTGTTAATGTGTTGAACATGGGAGAAATTTGATGTGAATTAGATACTCAAACACTTGAAACATTAGCCTATGTCATGGACCTAGCTAGGGTGTGTTATCCAAGGGACTGAGAGAGCCTTTGGGAGAAAGATTGAGGGATCTTCTATAATATGTCCATGTGAACTGAGAGTTCCCATGGAAGTATTATTGGGATCAGGTAATATCTAGAGAGATTCTAATCTTGTTGTACATGTTTAACTAGCTAGAAAACCATGTCTTATACTAAGTCACGCTACCCTAATGGTTAGATACCATGATGAATATTTCTTGTTCCCAGTTTGTCTTATATTCCTTTATGCTTGTGTTTGTGACCATGTTTCCCCTATTGGTTATATGGTGTTTTTATGAATATGTTTATCTTTTTACTAAGGATTATTACATTTTTGGACAACTTGGGTCAGTTTTCTACAATTAAAAATCAAATGTATATATTTATCCAAACTAAAATAAATAACAATGAAAATATATACAAATAAATATCTTGAATATAATGTATAAATTTAGTGGATCTATGTCACCCATAAAAATCATACCTTGGATAATCATTGTGAAAAGAAAGAAAAAATGTTTAGAATATAATATACATAATATAGACGAACTATATTACTTTTTGGGAAAAAATAGTAAACAAGCTATGTTATTTTGGGAGAATTTTTTGTGGATATGTATAGATTATGTAAGAGGTGATGAAACCATTGAATTATTATTGTAAATGGGTAAGGTATTTGTTGGTGTAAGGTAGCCCTAGAGTTAAAAGTAATTATTATGGGTAAATAATAAAGTAGTCATATTTGTAAATTCATCACATGGATATTATTGAAAACACCTATTATGAAAATATAATAAATAAATATTAAAATTGATGAATATAAATATTTAATCCAAGTAACTTGGAGAAATTATAGTGGTATAATTTTTATTATAATGTGTTTTACCTTTATACATGAGGATCTAGTTTTTTTATTATCAATTTAAATGTTTATTTTACTTTTTTAAATAATATTTTTTGAAAATGGTTTGTATTTTTGAAATTAGAACATCGAAATTTCTTAGGGGGTGATGTATAACATTTTTAATGAATAATAAAATATTATACCAAATAGTGTGATACCATATAAATATAGTATTATGTAATAGTAATGGATGAATTATTTTTTGGGGATTCTAAAATTAAATGAATATTAAAATACCACATTTTCCATTTAATCACAATCCAATTATTATTGATTCAAAAACTTAATAACTATAAATAATCTATAGGCAAAAATATTTTTTATTCAAAAACACCCTCCTCTTTTACCTATAAATATTATCTTTTATAACTCATTATCACTCACCTATAAAATTCATTAATTTTCCTAAAACATACCAAATTATTTTACCCCAATGATCTTATTCAGGTCAGGGAGGTTTTTTCCTCACAAAAACTCAAGCATCCACAACATTAGTCACCAACCAAATGGGACATTGCAACGCAGATGCAATATTTCCTTATTTGAAATCTTCAATTTTCCTTTATTTGATTACCCATTTTAATTTAATTAATAATTATAAAACAAAAAATAAATGCTATAATATTAGTTTTATAAGAATATAAACTCCATATATGTCATATCCCCCACGGATTCCCCTCTTGGGATGATAATGAAGATAGATATGACCCCCCCGAAGCCAACCTGTAATAGGCCACAGATTGGAAACTAGCATTGAGGGTATATAATTCATAAAAATGGGAGGAATTTACCTTAATATAATATCTAGGAAAAGAGATAATATCCACCAATAAAATCTATAGAATAAATATTAGATAAACCATCCCAATGCATGAATGTAATTTCGTATAAGTGGAAATAATTGAAAATACCAAGAACAAGGCTTAGGCATCAACCAAAAACTCAAGTAGCTCTTAAATAACTACTCTGAGCTAGTAATGCCCAACTCAATCACTGAATAGCTCCTGCATCCCTGAATATATATATATATATATTTATATATAAGGTGAGCATACATGTATACTCAGTAGGATCCTCCCTAAAACCTCTCGTGAAAATTTGAAAGAAGCATACTAAAACCCAGTGAATAAATAGAGGAAACAAACTAATTGCTTAAGATTATAAAACCACATCCTATAATCACAAAGTCTCTCTCATTAATTAATGAATAGAAGCAAGAGATTCTATATCAAAATAATATACATAAGAAAGGTACCACACATCCACTTCCCCACTGGTTTATTGCTGTTATTCCCCAATGCCAAATAACTTGTGTGCCAATCCCTTCTATAAGTCATATTTCCCTCCTAGGAAACCACATTACTATAATATAATCATCTCATCTTTCACCCCATGCACACATATCTTATCTATATCTCATCACATCGATAACCAAATAACAAGTCTAAAAGCCACAACAACCTATGTATCATCCACTATACTTCAATCCATCATAGCCAATGTAAGTACACATGTGGTAGCCATAATCACTCTAGACATAATGCATGTATATTCTATAACCTTAAGCCTCTATACCCCACACATACATGTATGGTAAAATTTATATCCATCACAACCTGTTTGAGCATATATACTACACCATAATCTACCACAACCAAGATTTTCCTACACATCATGTTGTTTCTGAAGGGAGAGCGGGAAAAAATAAGTAGTATTCCATCCTTTACCTCACTAAGTTGTATATTTGGGAAAACATGCAGAACCAAAAACTAGGTATTGTATGCCTTCCTAACTTGGGTTTTCATGAATCAACCCACCGAGTCCCCACTTGAGCCGACATTAATCCAATAGTGACACCCCAAGCCCACCTCTAATTGGCTAGGGGTTGGAGATAAGCGATGAGTAGGAAAAACAATAAAATGGGAGGGTTTAGCCAAATATACCTATACTCACATACACACACAACTCTATATAATAGTGCATAGGTATAAAGGATCTGAAACATCTAGATACTAATTAATTCATGCAAAAACCTCTTAGAAATACATCAAAATGTAATAATTTAATACAAAAGATATAAAGGAAAAAATATATTCCCAATGAGAAAAGAGGTCCCAACAATACAACAGTTTTAAAACACAAAAACTAAAGAGATCCTAACTCACAATCTCCGAGACTGATCACTAAACATGGTTAGTGCATCCAAGTATCGCTATGCTCCACCAATACTAGGTCCACCAAGGTTACCACCAATCTACCCATCATTTTTATAAGACACAACATGTGCATGAAACAGTGAGTATAAACATATTTAGTAGGATTCCTCAAAAAATAAAAGGGAAGTAATAGAATAAACCAGTCATCTGAACCCATAAAGAAATAGGTTAGAGAAACCTAACACCAGATATGCTAAAAAATAAACCCAAGCAAAGTAAGAAAGGGGGTATACATATTCAAATCTAGATAAGAATGAAAAATATGCTTGAAACTCCCAAATGTACCATTATAGATGAAAAAAACCACACAAAACCTCATAAGAATTAGAGTAGAGGGACTGCACCTTTCCATTGTGCTCCATAGTCGAGGGTGCACTAACTATAGTGGAGGACCCACTCCTCACTGAAGCTCGATGATGTGGGAGAACCACTTCATAGATAGAGGATCCGATCCCTCTATAGTGTGGGGGAGTACCAAATCTACCTGTATAAAGAGTATGGGGGACCCATGCCCTGACGAGACTATATAGTACTAACCTTGACATCTCTCTGATGATTAAACCCGATCTATTTCATATTTCAAGAATAATTGGAATAAGTGAATCTCTTATAAAACCTCAAATTTTATCTATAATTCAAAAACTAAGGCCACTATTGTGTCATATGTGGTAAAATTCTCAGGATAGGCTACTCGCATACCCAAATTTGAGTCTCAAAAGAGGAAATACACATGGTAGAGGTTCCTAGGAAAGGTTCACAGTGTGTACATAGGGCCACACGACATGTGACATCAACTGTAGTCACATGAGTGTCCTTCCATGGACATAGATAGGGTAACCATGACTCTCAACATGGTGTATTCCTATTGGAACATGGTGTGTAAGTTCACCCGGGGTCCTGCATGTGTTCCCTAAACACATGGTTCGACCAACCAAGTAGTTCCACACAACCTATCCTAATGGGGACATAGTAGTTTAATTCACTTGAGGTATTGGGCGTGTGACTTTAGCACATGGTTCGACTACTCTGTTAGTGTCACATGATGTGTGGTTCTGGACAAAGGGAGTGTGATACTAAACTTGGACGAAGTCCCTAGATTCTGTAAGAACCTAAGATATACGGTGTGTGTTTCTAAAGGATACATGATGTGTAGTCATGTTTTTCACATACAGTGAAGCATGGTATTTACATGATTTATAGATACACCATTCCTGCTACCTCTATCACCATTTAACTCACCTAAAATATCCAAATTCATAGTGGAAAGCCTCTGATTATTGATTCCCAACCTCCTATGGATGGAAATCAGAACTTCGATCCCCCCTAGCGGTAGCCAACGTGCCTCTCATCACTATTTGGGGTATTGATCCATGAATCCATCACCCAAATCCTATAAATACATATCAATCAATCCACAAATTTCCAATCCCTATGTTGTACATGCATCCGTTTTGAATTTGGGGGTTTGATCATGATCGATTCCAAATCATGATCCCATTTTCCAACAATGAAGAATGAGAATAATGGTGGTGGAAAAAGGAAAAAGAATGAGGTAAAATCATCATTGGAAGATGTGATCCAAGCTGGTGATCATAAATCATAGAAACCAAGGGTGTTAAATATATTCACAAAAAATATAAATAAATAAGTTCAAGAACACTAATAAAAACCTTAACTAATGCTAAGAAGGAAAATCACAGAAATAAATCAAACATGAAATCCATGATGGAAAATTAAATCAAAGGGTGGAAATCCACAAAATAACAAGACCTATCTCATGAACAGATTGATTTTTAGTGAATAACATATCTTCTATCAATGATGATGAAGATCCCACTACATTCTCCATTACTCTCATGAACCCCCCAATTATTCTTTTTTGATCTATTTTCCCGAGTTTCCAATGCCAATGGATCTATCAATTTATCCTCTCTAATCTCCCAGGGTTTTGCAGCTAACCCTAATGTTTCTTCATAATGACATATATATAGAGATTACTTTAGGTTTCTATCCATTAAGTAAAATAAATAAATAAATTATTTAATTCACTCAATGCACCCACCAATGTCTACCTTCCATGGAACATCAGATGCCGAACCACCTTATATCGCACCTAGGGTAAACACCACATCCCATAAACAACTACGGTCTCAGATTTTACATATGAGGTCCCAATCATTGGGAAAAACATATATTTTGAAAATATTTATGCACATTATTTAATATATATTAATATTTTTAATATAGTAATTCTATGGTCCTACGACACCCAAAACATAATGCCAAATATGAAGAAAAATCCAGTGATATATATAGAAATATTCAAAGGATCAATCTTTGGAAATAAGAGTTATTGTTTTATCCCATCCTTCAAGGATTTTAACCCCAAAAAATACAATCTACACAAAAAGGTTGGGAAATAATCCCACATCTAACTCTCACACACCCAAGATCTCTCCTGCACTCTCCCATGATTCTGAAGCACTCAAACAAGAGGAATGGTTCATCTGCACAGGATATTCTCATGTTGATCCTTGATCGCTTATAGGTACTTTGAGAAGGTGATTCCATCTGTTAATTCTATCTTTCTCTAGTCAATGGAATGCGATGGGTTGTACACGTATCTCCTTATCCATGTCCCATGGAAGTTTTCATGCACTCGGTCTAACTATGGGGTAAGGCCAAGTGGTAAACAACCTTAAAAACCCTTCTTAGGATCTAGAACAACCCAATGAACCCCAAGGATATATTTCTTCCCTATCCAAATATCCAAAATCCTCATCATGAGGATACTCTTAGGAAAAAATGGTCTCCCTAATTGAACTAAAAAGGCCTACGATGTCTTTCCATATAATAATTTTGTCAAATATGAGCTATCCTCAAGTGTTTGCAGATTACATGATCATTCTAAGCCATTGCCTCTACCAGTTCTGGCCCAATAAGAGATGTCTCACCAATATCAGCCCAGCACAAGGGTGTCCTGTAGGGTCTCCTATATAGTTTCTTGAAAGGTAACATACCAATAATGATGTGATAAATTTTACTATAGAAAAAATACACTAATTGTAAGTGATCCTCCATATCACGACCCACACCAATGGGGCCCATGAAACGACTCCCCAAGACCACCTCTAATAGGGTAGGGGATGGTGACTAGAGTGGAGTTGATGATCACTAACATGAGAGTCCTTAGCCTAAGTACCTGTACACACACACACACATACAAGCCTAAACAATGGTGAAATGTAAAATAAATGAAATAAACCATGCATGCATACATCTAATCCCACAACTAGAGTACAATAGGATGTAAAGGAAAGTAAATAGGTCCAAATATATGCCCACCACAGAGAGTCTAAAAACAAGTCCAACAAGAAAGCAAGATGGGAACTTCTGTCAAGATAGCACAAAAACACACCTCGGTATGTCCAGTCTCACTAAGCACCACCAGAACCTGGTCCCTCTAGACCTCTATCAAAGGGTAGATCATCTAAAAAAGACAGGACACATGTGGGAAAATCCCGTGCATGGATGAGTATAAAAATACCCAATAGGACACCCCCAAACCACAAAACATATAAAAAAAAGAATACATTTAGCTGTAAATAGGTATATATATACATCATATATAACAAGAGTATCCAGATATACTCAACAAAGACATCTTCCGACCCCCTTAAGGGACCTTGGTGCTACTATTGTGTGCTATTGGCCACATACATACTTTAATTTTAATAAAAAATAATGATTCAGTCTACTCAACGAAGACACACAGTCTAAAGGTAAATTCGTAACCATAATACCAGCCTAGGATTATAGCTCAGAGGTTCCACATAAAACTCATCCAATAGAACACACTCCATGAGTTTGATAGAAATGATGATTTTCATCTGAGAGGTACTTCTCATTAGGTATTTCCATATGAAGTGCACTCTAAAAGATCGAAGAGATACAATACATATATGAGGATCACACCCAATGTAACACCCCTAAAATTCTAAAGTATAAACCTTTTATTCAATAGAATGTATGAAACACAACACAAAAAAATGTAAGGGAATATAATATCCAGATAATTTATAATATATTTACTATTTTAAACAAATTAAATAAATTTTATAGCTTGAAATTCAAGTGATACCGAGTTAGCGTGCGACATACACAACAACGAGTTTTATAGAAAAATAATATATTATTCAAATATTATTATTTAATATAATAAGATATAAAATGGCCATTATGAATATTATTAACTAAATTATGAAAATATATGGTTTACACAACTAACTAATTGGTTACAGATTAATTAAAAATGAATATAAGATAATATAAAAAGAATATTTTTATAGAAAACTATTTTTATGCTCACAAAATTGTTTTACCCTAATAAATTAAATTAATTACAATTATTAAGTAATATTAATGTAATATATATATATATTATATTAAATATAATATTTTTTATATTCATACAATTTATTTGATAAGAATAATATAAGAACAAACCCAATTTTATAGATAAAAACCTATATTTTTATTAAGGCATTTTTACCACATTTTAATGGAAAACCTATTTTAAATAATATTTTTGAAACTTTTATAGATTATATATGTAAAAATAAAATTATTATTTGAGAGTGAAACATAAAAATTAGGTTAGGGTGAATTTTTGGTATTTTTATATGAAGCTTCATTTTTTAATGAATAGTGAAAATACTAAATTTTAGTTCAAAAACTATTTTTTTCATCTGATTTATTTATAAGGATAAATCATATTTTAAATTGGTTTTAAAGTTTAATTAGATAATTTTTTTATCAATTAATCAAATTTAGGTCATTGGAATCAATTTCACTTTAAAATTGACTATAAGAACATAACAATCTTTCATATGTTTTTACTTTAAAAACCCATTTTGTCATCCCATCTACGGGATTAAATTTAAATTAATTTATGCCAATTATTTGATTTGAATTTGAAAAAATAGATTCCATATTTGGAATAAGAATAATTTATAATTTCTAATAAGGTCAAATTAGTTTTTGACCATAAATAATAGTGAATGTAATTAAAATTAATTGCAACGATTAAGGTAAAATTAAGCTTATTGAAGGACTATACCTTAATATTAAGTGCCCAAATGACCAAGAAACTTAACCAAGATCCATTATAAGGACATATTTATACCCTATAATACCTTTTATTTAATTGGTTCCATTATTGGAGCCACTTTCAATATAAACAACGTGTATTGTATTATATTGTCAAAATATTACAGGAGTGCCACTCCTCCTCCACTATAAAAAGGTCTCCTCTCCTATAAATTACTCACACCTCTCAATAAAATTTTTATCAACCAAGATATAACAAAATAGGTTCTCAAAACACCTACCATAATCCTAGAATCCTCCCTTGGGAAAAAACAATTCAAGTATTCCTTTGGTTCAAACCAGACAGAGTTACCTGATTAAGAGGTAACATATTTCCTTAAATTTTTTAGTTTTATTTATATTATACACTCCTTAAACTATCATTATTCCATTATTATATAAAAAAATAATATAAAAAATATACTATGATATTTTTATTCTAAGTCTTATACCTACACTTACACACATATCCATCTAATGAGTAATGAACACACTGTTTATGTGAATAATGAACTACCGCCTCACGAAACAATGATTATTTGTTCTTCCTTTACAACATATCATGGTGGTAATTATGATGTAAAATATGTTTATATATGCTATATATGATATTTATTATTTCTTTATTCTTGTGTAATTATTTTATAACACATACCCTTAGACTTTCCATCTTGTGTAAATACGATAACATCATTTGTGAAAGTGCGGACTACCGCCCCTCAAAGTGATGTGATTCATTCGTACTATACATGGAATAAATAAAGGATAGTTTGAATTAAAAATACGTGAAATAAAAAACCTATATATGATATTAATTAAATAATTACATTTATGTAAATATAATATATATCATTTTCTTTATTACCCTTTCACACACTTAAAAACTAATAACGTCATTCATGGACATGTGAACTACCTCCTCCTTAACATGATTTGATTCCTTTTTTCATCATAATAATTCTATATATAAGTATATATGATTAAATAATATGGTATTTATTATATAATTATCATTATGGAAAGATATAATGCTACTTACTTCTTTCTATAACAATCATTGAAAAAGGAGAATGTTACTCATGCGTACGTACAACCTACTATATCCATGATAATAATATTGATCATAACATATATATGGAAATATAATATATTTTAATCACAAAAAATTCAAGTGGAAACTAAGTCCATCACACGAAGGAAAACTAATTAATAAAGAAAATCTCATCTTATAACAACCCCAAACACTTTAATTTAAGAAATCAAAATTACCCAATACCCTATTGGATTAACTGATTAATTATGAGAAAATTTCATAAATAATAAACCTAATAAAAAAAATATTACCATTTCTATTGAATCATCCATATACATTCTCCACGTATCACTTTCATGTTCAACAATCTTCAAGGAAGAATGATAATTAAATTCACAATTACCAGTATTTATTCATTTCATCTTACTGACATTAAATTATTTAACCAATTTTAGCATGTAAAATATGTTAAAAAAACAATCACATATATTCTTAATCATACTATCTATAAAATATCAAGAGGCATCCACCAAACATAACATAATCCACACATGATCACTGCACCCCTTTCACATTTCATACTTTCTTAATTTTTAGATTATTATCTTCATTAATCCGATTAAATTGAGTAATTAAAGAATTTAATCCAAGTTAATCCCACAATTTCAAAAAATAAAATCAAGATCATGAATACCCTAACTTGATACGAATCTTTCAACATTCTTTGAACAAGAATATTAGGATAGATATAGATCTCTAATCACCTCTCCCGTAAGGAACCCATGATTTTGAGGGATATCATTCCACCAAGAATATTCTATTAATTATTAATAAAAAACCATGAAAGCCAAAATAAATTAGGTTTTCATAGAATCTCATGAATGAACAGGATGAAACAGGAACCAACAAGGAATAAGGAAACTCACCTCAAATCACCCACAAATCGATCTCTATAGGTTGGGGGATAAATCCAAGAAAAGGGTCTCAAGAGTCTCTGAAATAAATCCTTTGGTCACCTATGGTTAAAAGGAAGAGAGAAGAGATAATAAAATTTTGAGATGAATTATGAATTTTTACAATAAAATAAAAACGAAAGACCAAAATGCATCAGGGGTGGCCACACCGTAATGATTGATATTTAAAAAAAACCCTATCGCAACATGGTCGGTCATGTCACAATGGGTTTGAGTCAAACCACCATTTGAAAATTACAATGAAAATCCCCTAATGTATCCCATTATTTAATTAGGTTAAACCTCCTCCTACGATATACATGAGGAGATGCCATGGTTTAGCTAAGACACCATACTATAGCGGTCCCTAAAATGACATAACCAAGGCTCCCAACCTCTAAGACTTCATGACACAACCCATTCACCACAACTTAAGGAACCTTAAAAAGGTAGAGAAAAGGAGACTATCCACTTTAGATCCATAGTGTAGAGCAAGAACCATGATTCAAGGATCTCTAAAATGGTAGAACCAACCAACTAGCCACCCAAGGCTCTATAGTGTTGAGTATATGGCTATGATGCAAATGGTTATTCTCAAAAAGTAAACAAACTCCCCAAAAACTACACCACGCCATAACCCAAACAACCATGTCACAACACCATCCTTCTAGATAAAATTTAAACTCTATCTATAATTCTAATCCTCTATCCTTTCCCCAATACCTCCAATCACCAAAAAACACAAAGGGATTGGGAATAACTAGACCCTGACATCAGACACCTATCAAATGATTCTCATACTTGAGAATAAAAAAAACTTGGGAAGGAAAGAAAGGGAAGGGACAAGGAAAACAAACCCTAAAGACGCCTCTCAAGGATCTCACTATAACAAGAACATATACAACACATCAAAGGAACAAGGCAAATAAACATACAAAATAAAAAATTATATCATAAATCAACAAATGAGTCATATATATCATCTCAAAAAAAATAGAACATTGAATAAATCAATATATTGAGTGTACATATATTAATCACATTCCCAAGTACATTCCAAGATATTATGCTACCATAGGACATGAACCAAAGGAAGAAACCACTCTTGAAACACCTTCTCTTGACAGTCTTGAATCTCACTAGGTTATTCATTAAAAATTGCATCATATTTAACGTGTAATTCACCCTATTCAATGATGTGTGAATAATTATAAAGATACCATTGAATTTGTGATACATGAAATACATCATGAATCCAAATCATATATGGTGTAAGTTTTAACAGATAAGAAATAACTCCAACAAACACCAACACCTCAAAAGGCCCAACAAATCGAGGAGAAAGCTTAATCTCATGATTGAACATCCACTATCATTGATAAGGAGATACCTTCAAGAGAACATGATCTCAAACATAAAACAATAGAGCTATCCTTATATAATCATTATAGGACTTCTCATGATCTTGATATGCCTTCATCAACTTGAGAATCACCTACACATTTTATGTCACACTTTGTACCAAATATGGTATGAGAATAACTGACTCTCCAACCTCAGCCCAATATAATAGGGATCAACATGGTCACTCATAAAAATATTTAAATAGGGCCATACCAATGGTTGAGTGGTAACTATTATTATAATAGAAATCCACCAAGGGTAATTACCTCACCCATGAACCTCCAAAATTCAAATTTCATACACAAAATATGTATTCTAATCTCTGGATAGTCAACTATATCTGAAAATCCTTCTATGGATGAAAATATATACTAAGAAATTATTGATATCCAAAAGAATATTATAGACCTCTCTAGAACCCATAGGTGAAAAGGGGATCATGATCAGAGATGATCATCTTTAGAACCCCTATGACGCCTCACCACCTCCTCTAGATATTGTCTAAAAAAACATCCATTGCACATGTATCATTAATTTCTAAGAAGTGATATGATTTTTTTCAAGAGGTCCTCAATCAACCATATGAAATATAATACTCCCTAAGAATGAGGTAAACCGATGATGAAATCTATCAATATTTCCTCCCACTTCCATTGGGGAAAATCAAGTGGCTGAAGCAAACCACCAAGAATGTGATGTCCATCCTTCACCCTATGGTAAGACAAACACTGATATAAACTCCAAAAAGGATCACTTTCTCATAGACCATAAAAATTGAACTCACAAGGTTCATTATGTCTGAGCCACCCTAATATTTACTTCTAATAAAAAATCGTGGAACTCATAGAGAACCACATTATGCATATTTGAAGGAATTAAGAGCCTCCCCTATAATGACACCTGATGCCAATCATCCTCTGACCATCGCTTAGGGGAATCACCATAAACAACTTGATATTTCAAAAACTCTACCTTATAATTCCCTAGATGGGATTCTTACCCTTTCCATACTAAATAATACTGCACCACCATGTTATAAAGACATCCCCTTTCATAAATATCAACCATATCAAGGTGTATCATTGAAATTTCCTCCATAACTATCCAAGAATCCTTATAATCATGCAAAAAATCACCACATAACTCCTTTCTCAAAGAATCATCCATAACATTCCCTTTATCTAATGTATATAAAATATTAAATTCAAAATCATGAAATATTTTTTTTCCACTATTGCTGTTGTATGTTAAATCATGTTGGGAGAAGATATACCTCAAGATGTTATGATCTATGAATTCTATAAGGAGTTCTCCAATGAGGTACTAAAACTTAAGAGTAAACACTATGATGTAAAGATGAAGATCATGGGTAGTGTAGTTATGTTCATAAATTCATAACTACTAAGACCCATATGATATAACCACTCTCTACTGTATCAAAATAAAACCCAAACCAAGGAACAAAGCATTGTAATAAACCTAAAAAACAATTCCCTCCTCTAGAAAATGAAGAACCAAAGCACTAATATAATTCTACTTCAAATAATGAAAAGTATTATATCACTTTTTAGTCCAAACAAAGGCATGATCTTTCATAGTTAAGGCTATCATAGGTGTCACAATTCTAGAGAAGTTGGTTATGAACCTCATGTGATAGCTTGAATGACTAGGGAAAATCTAAACCTATGCAACAATGTTAGGGGATACTTATGAAGAAAATGCCTAAATACTCAAAGGATCCATGGATAATTCCTATTGATACATGAAATTTCCCAAGAAATCAACATTGAAGTCCTAAAACTTACACATTTACAACTTCCTAAGTAACTGATGACACCGAAGAACTCTCAAAATAGCTCGTAGATTCTTTAAATGCATCTACTCTGATCCAAAATACACAAGGGTGTCATAGATAAACACCACCATGAACCAGTCTAAAAATTCATAGAACATGGAATTCATCAGTCTCATAAACATGATGGGGGTGTTTATGACATTGAACAACATTACAATTAACTAATAATTCCCATAATGACATCTGAAGGCATCCTTTAGAATATAATCATCCTTCACCCACATCCAATGATATCATGAATAGAAATAGATTTCTAGAACCATCTAGCTCAATTAAACTAATTAAATAAATGATCAATTCACAAAAGAGGATAACAATTATTCATTGTCACCTGGTTTAAGAGATGATTATCGATACAAAGTTGAATACCTACATTCAACTTATTTGTAAAAAATATCAGATCCCCCTAAAGAGACACACTAGGATAAACAAATTCTTTCCATATAAGATCATCAATATTAGTCCATATTTCCCACAACTCATAAGGGACCATTATATGTGGGGTTATCGATATTAGATCGAAACCTGACTACAAATCTACACCAAACTTGATCTCACATCGAGGGGGTAACATCAAAAACTTTTCCAAAAATACATTAGAGTACTCTTATACAACCTTGAGAAACACCACCATTTAATCCTCCACTGAACTAAACATTAGATCAACTATCACGACTGATAAGGACTCAACATGCCTTCGACCCTTCCAAGGGTGATTCTCACCAACAAACGTGAAATTCTATTTTTCAGTATCATATAATATAACATGACTCATAAAGTAATCAACAATATCTTGAACCAAATACAACTATTCTATTCTAAGAATGATTTCATATAGTTGTATTTGAAAACATAGAAAATATCCTCAAGAGTAATGATACCCTAACATCATCATCACAATCTCTAAATAAATCATGGAAGATATCTTGACTGGAAATTGGTATAGCCAATGCTAATGTAACTGGAAGACTCCCCCCTTAAGTCTCATATGTTGGACTGTGGTGGGTGAAATGAAGGAGTGTGTAGCTCCTGAATCAAATAAGGTATACACCCAAGTAGAATATAAATTGATAATACCTTTCATGAAATTTGACTCACCTAACACTGGAAACTCTAAGGCATGCATCTGACCATGTCCAAATTTATGATCTCTATAACCTAAGGGAGACCACATATAGATACAATCTTCTTTATATCCTTGAGAAAGAGGGGAATCATATTATTTTCCTCTGCCTTCCTGGTCCCCTCTCTACTACCGAAATCAGAAGCACTTTATTGCTACTGCTAATGACTTGGAGGATACTAATATAATGGATGACCCTGAAGAGGGTCATTAGCTCTATGATAATTAAAAAAGGAAGTACAGGTACTCAAGCTTCCAATTTCAATGAACTTCACTTGAAAAAAAAAACCATTTTCAATCCAAGAACAGTGGTATGAGGACAACAAACTATAGTGAAACGGGATGAAGACTGAATATCTTCTAATTGAGGCTTTATTTCACTAAGAAGATAAGAATTTTTGGCCATATATATTCTCTATGGAGAGTCCTAATTACTCCCCTCCTGTGAAGATCTAGTCCTTTCTATAATTATCTCAATAAATTCTACCTTCACCAGCACCTCAATGTGAACTAGGTAACCTGACACTAGATCTATGGATGAAAAGCCTTCTCAAAATGACTTTCCCTAGAATCATCATTTGTAAGAAGGTATAAATCATAATGTAAGAGGTTCTTATACCAAATATGAAACTCTTGCATGCCCAAAATCCCATGGTCAAGAGTATGAATCTCCAACCGAAAAAGCCACCTTCACGATTGATTAGAGAAGATCAGCCCAATACTGATCAAAAAAATTATCCCATGAAATAAACAACTCCTTATGATCCTCAATGAATAAAATCCACCATTGTCAAGAATCTCCACGTAAAATGCTTACAACCAACAGAATCCAATGCTCCCTCTAAGCATGAATTAATCTAAAGGAAATATCTAACTCCTCTAAACAATATTTATTCTCCCGATCCGATATGAATCCCCTACACTTCTAAAAAATAAATTCTAAAACTCTCAAATAATATTTCTCTAAGAGTCATTATTATCATCAATATCAACATTGTGATGATTTTCTAGTGAATCTTATTGGAAATCACTAACATGAACCTGATAGTGACATAAACCTAGAGCCATACTAGAAAAGACTCAACCTGTTAGAGTCTCCCTAAACCCAAAATATGGAACAATTAAGATTAATAAATTTTGATTCGACCTAATTCCCATTTTCTATGAAATTTAAACACAGGTGTAGACAATCATGTTGCATGATCCTTACCATGGTTTCTACACTTCAAGCAACATCACTTACTTACTATGTTCAATAAACTTATGGTCCTCATGTCAGATCACAAGGGCCCCTAAAATTTCATATCCTAGTAAGTATCCCTTGATTACATCATCTTCTAAGACCATATGTTACCATTTCCCTACCATATCATACAATTCTCACAAGTGTCTATCCACAAGACCTATCCTATCTATTAACCATAATCTTAGATTACACTCTATCATGAACCACCCTATATTTTTCTAGTAATTAAGATGAGGATGAATCCTAAAGCATTCCTCTAGTAGGACATGAGTTGGAAAAAAGAACCGAGGTTATAGAATGCATACAAATGGGTGAAATTACCCGCAATATATAATATAGAAAAATAAATAAGATCCAAAAATACAATATATAACATAAATAATATATAAAACATCCAAATATATGAATGTGATTTCATAGAAGAAAAAATAATAGAAAATATAAAGAAAAAATCCTAGGTAGTGACCACGAACTTCAGCAGCTCCTAAATAACCACTCTACATTAATAACACCCATCTCGATCACTGAATAACTCTTACAGCCCTGAAAAATAGTTTATATATATATAAGGTGAGCATATAGGTATACACAGTAGGATACTACCTGAAACCTCTCATATAAATTTGAAAAAAGAATACTAAATTCTAGTGAATAAATAGAGGAAACAAACTCATTACCTAAGCTGGTAAAACCATATCTCATCCTCACTAAGGCTCGATAACCAAGTAATACATAGGAGTAAGTGATTTTATATCAAAATCATATATATAATAAAGGGAACCCACATCCACTTCCCCTCTGTTTTGTCACTCTCATGAACCAACACTAAACATTATGTTCTTTAGTTCCTTTTATAAGACATCCTTACCATTAAAGAAAACACATAACAACCATATCACAATCTCATCCTACATCCCATGCACATATATCCCTGTCACATCTCATCACATCCATAACTAAGTAACAATACTAAAATCTATCACATCCCATGTATCATACACTATACCTCAAGTCATCATAACCCATGTAAGTACACCTAGGGTCACTATAGCATCCCACCTTTTTATAACATAAACTTTCATTTCATTACACAAAACTGAGGATCTTTAAGGTTTAGTGTCTTGGAAACCAGGAACACAAAACATGAAAACATAAAACATTCTTGTTAAACACTTGAAAGGATTATCCTCATTTTCATCCTAGTTTCATTACTACATCTCAAACCTGGGGACATACATCAAAAGAAAGGGTGAGCAGAAGGCCCAGTAAGGGAAACAAGAGAAACATTTTACATGTGAACTTGAGATACTTCAATAAGGACATGAAAAGAACTTTAAGGCATAAGAAAGAAATCACGAGATACATCATAATAAAAATAACATTTTTCATAACTTGAAGATGTGGCTACATCATTTAATATTGACAATTGTTTCGTTTCACCAAGGTCCATCCCCAAGGAGTCGTTAAAAATTACCAAGGTTATTCACCAAGGTGTCGTTAAAAATGGTCATCTCTAGAGATTAAGTCTTTACCCAATGCATTGGAGCGCTATCTGGGTGCACCCTTGACATGTCTTTATTATAATGTGAGCCACATATATCATCATCAATCATTTCATAAACAACCCATATAGCATAAAAGAAATGGGTTTCATTTCGTAATCATAACGTTTTAAAAAACTGCTTTAAAGACATGATCTTTATGTCACTTTAAACCCACGGAAAAGGGAAAGCGGGTTTCATGTATGTAAATCCCAGAATTTAAAATATAACATTTTGATATATATGTGAATACCCCTATATAAATAAGAGCTTTGAGTATTCAATTAATAACATAAAATAATTTTGAGATAAAGAGGGAGGCATTTTGAGACGAAAACTATGCAGCATAACGTCTACGATACATGGTTTTAGAAAACATTGAAAAGAGAGGGGACATGGGTCACCCACTCAAAAATGATACATAAAATAGTAGGGGAACAAAATATATAGTATTTAAGAACATGGTAATGAAATTGGAATGATATACCATATGAAAAGAAGAACTTGAAAGGAAGACAAAAAAAAATATTTCTCTTATGAGAATTCGGCAGCCTAACGACGTCACTTAAAACGTCCCAAAAATGGATTGAAGAGATCAAATAGGGTCTCTCATCATATGAACATAAATGATCAGTATGATAGATATAGATATCATACCCCAATATAATAAAAAGGAACTTGAAAGACTTGACATGAAAATACATCTTGAAACGAGAAGGGTGAAAGAATCCCTTAAAAATTCGGCAGCCTAACGGCGCCACTTAAAACTTCAAAATACTAAATTGAAGAGATCAAATAGGGTCTCTCATCATATGATCATAAAAGATCAGTATGATAGATTTATAGATCATACCCTAACATAATAAAAAAGAACTTGCAAGACTTGACATGGAATTAGAACTTTGAAAAAGGAGAAAGGTGAAAGAACCACTTAAAAATTCGGCAGCCTAACGGCGCCACTTAAAACTTTAAAATACTGAATTGAAGAGATCAAATGGGGTCTCTAATAATATGATCATAAAAGATCAGTATGATAAATTTAGATATCATACCCTAAAATAATAAAAAGGAACTTGAAATACTTTACATGAAAAATAGATCTTGAAAAATGAGAAGGGAGAAAGAATCCGTTACAAAAATTTCGACAGCCTAACGGCGCCACTTAAAACTTCATAAAACGAAATAATGAGAGTAAGAGGGGATCTCCCATTATATGAACATGAAAAGGGAAGTAAGAGGAGTATAAAAGAACATCCTTTAACATAAGAACATGGAGCATAAAAGAAATTACATAAAAGAGATTTCTTGAAAAGAAAGAGAGAGGCCGGATCCCTTACCTTAAAACGTAACTCTTAAAACTCAAAGGTTTGGACCTTGAGGGATTGGGGGCACCTTGGGAGGACTCCTTGGGAGGTAAGGAGACCAGAACTTCGTTGGGGGAGAGTTGGGAGTGAAAACTAAAGGAGGAAAGAGTGGGTATTTATAGGGAAAGTGAGGGGACAAGGCATTAATGGCCAAAGAACACCTCACAAGTGCTTTTCTGAAAACCATGTGCTCTCCCTTGGAATTTACCGTGGAGTTAAGCCACATGGGGCCCCCAAAAAAATAATTCATCACCCTTGGCCGGAAAACCCTTAAAATATCTCATGACATCATCATGACACAGTTATGATGTCATTAAACATACCGAAACCCTAAAACTGTATTTTTATTATTCACTGAAAATTCAACTTTCTCAGAAAGATCCCAAAATTTCACCTTAACCAAATATCAATGCTCTGATTTCAAAAATTAACTCCATTTTATAAAAATAATTTTCTAATTATTTTTAATTTAATTTTTAAATAAATACACTATTCACCGAAAATTCATTCTTTTCAGAAAAATCCCCAAAAATTACCATAGCATAATATCGACGCTCTGAGTTCAAAAATAAAATCCATTCTATAAAAATAATTTTCTAAATATTTTTAATTAAATTTTTAATTAAAAAACACTATTCACCTAAAAAAACTAATACTTGAATAATAATTTATGAAACTGTTATTTACCCATTTTATTGAATCTCATTACTTAATCTAGGTGTCTAAATTATATTAAAACTTTCTTTGAGTGAAATTACTAATCCATTTGGTCACATTACTAATCCTAAGCGTAAAATCACTATTCATAATTTACTATTCATCAAAAATAAAGTTGGTCTTATTAGACTCTAAATTTCGTACTGAACATAATTGTAGAAGACCATTTTTGAAAATCATTACACATTTTTATTTATTTAAGGTTTACATAAACATTTTTAAAATATCCTATTTCTAAAATTCATCAAAAATATGCATACTATATTTATCTGAACATTTGAAAATTCATAAACTTCATCATAAGAAGAAATCCCAATTTTTATTTAAAACAAAGGATTACACAAGGCAGTTACGGTCTCCTTACATAGCCCCTTATCACACCAGCATAGGACCTAAGTGTAAGGTGTGCTAAGGTGAGAGAATCCGAGGGATGCTCGACCAACATCGCACGAGTAGTAATTTCTATTAGTTTGAACTTCTCACAAAGGCGATTCCGTTCTAGCTTCACATGATGAAGTTCGGCTTGGGTTTGGTCCAGAGCAAAGCTCAGTGGTGCTACCTCCTTCCCAAGTTCTGTTAGATGGGCTTCGATCGGTCCATGACTACTGGGTGAGGCCATCGAATCTTCTTTCTATATTAATTAACCAAGATTGGTTGTATTTAGAGACAATAGTCAAAACGTTTAGTTTCCAGCGGTCATATTGACCAATGGTCAAATAACAGTCAAAACCCAACACTCTCATTTTAATTATACACATGTTATCAAATGAAACATTTTTGTTGAGTATAAAAATAAAATAACACATAAAATTAGGAAACAAGATTTATTCAAAATTTCGGGTCGTTACAATCTTCCCCCCTTAAGAAATTGCATCCTCGCAATTTTTAAAATTGGGTTTTGAAATTTCATTGAAAGTACCACATCGGAAAAGGAGTCAGTAAAATTATTACTTTAAAAGAAAGAAAGGGAAGTAAAAAGGTCACCCGAGTTAACCCATACTAGGATCCCATGTAAGAAAACATGGACATGGAAGAAAAAAACAAAGGGTCAAGTTCTGGGGGAGAGTGATAGAAAGCATGATTAGGAGAAAGTTAACCATAAGAAAATCCCAAACTTATAATGTGTGTAAACGGTCTTTGATTACCTAGTAGGAAACGTAAACCAACAATGTTTTTGTTTTACTTTCCATTTCATAATTTTGAGGAATTAATTTACTACATAGAACAGAAACATAAGAAAATAAACCTACCTTCATGTAGAGTTTCATCCTTTAATAAGTTTCTACCCAAAAATAATCTTTTCTCCAAACGATGAGCATTCAAAACACTTGGTCTCATCAAAAAACAAGAATCATCTTCTAGAGAATCACATAATCCACAAAAGATTAACCATCTATTTCATCTATCTTTAAAAATTATCCCAAAAACAGAAAGGGTAAGGTAAAACAACTCTTCAGAAAGAAATAATCCTATAGGAATGGAAACTACTTTTAAATCTTCAAAGTTCCATGGTACTACCCAGAGTAGGCCATTCCGTAAATAACTTTCCTTAAAAATCCTCAAAATAAACCAAACTAAGATTGAAACCCAAATACAAGAAGGATTTGATAACATATTCTTCCAAGGTAAACTTTATCATTAATCTCCAAACAACATCAACCACTCCTAACTTCTTATAACAAAAGTAACTAACCTAACATATTTACCCCAAGATAGGTTAATCATTTCCATAAGTAACCTAAATTACAATAAGTCCGCCTTAAATTCATCGATTCTTCAAAATATAAGTCAACCTTAATCCTCAATGAAAATACCGTAGTAATATATTTACCTTGATCATATAGGGTTCCCAAAATAGTGAACATCTTCTAAAATAATAATCAGCTTTTAATCCCCTAATCATCTCTATCATATTAATATGGAAATTGTCACATTTTCTATCACATTGGTTGTTGGGACATGTTATTCCATTTCCCACCATTAACAAAGAAGAGAAAGTATAACTAGGGGCTTAAATACTTAATCAGTAATCATGAAAAGGAACTTAAAGCATATTAGGATAACTTGTAGAAGAAAATTATACCCTAACTTTTGATCCCCTAGGTTTCAAACTAGGTTATCCATGATCATATATTCTTATGCGAATCTTTATTTTATTTTATCTTTGTTCCTTTAATAATGGTTTATACTAAGATTATGAATTTACCAAAGCATATCCCCTGGGAGTGTCGTAACCAAGAGTGCAGTAAGGCCCGTTGTCATGTACCAGTTCCCGTTCGAGTCTAGCTCAAAGCGGTGTTTTCGGGTTTTACCCCTATGTACATCTGTGCCAGAGCCACCTCTACCTGCTCGTATCCAGATAGGGATGTATTTGTTTGGAAACCCCTTACTCAATACTCACCAAAATATCTGGAAGCTTTCCTATATTTAAACTTTTCTATAGGGTTCTTCCTAAAGTTTTCATATCCTAATTTCCACAAATAACTAAACCATCCTTTGATACCAACTATAGCATCCCGCCTTTTTATAACATAAACTTTCATTTCATTACACAAAACTGAGGATCTTTAAGGTTTAGTGTCTTGGAAACCAAGAACACAAAACATGAAAACATAAAACATTCTTGTTAAACACTTGAAAGGCTTCTCTTCATGTTCATCCTAGTTTCATTACTACATCTCAAATCTGGGGACATACA
Organism: Viscum album; assembly: GCA_963277665.1. Classification (NCBI taxonomy): domain Eukaryota; kingdom Viridiplantae; phylum Streptophyta; class Magnoliopsida; order Santalales; family Viscaceae; genus Viscum; species Viscum album. The sequence continues at coordinate 325,342,184 of OY728126.1, read as the reverse complement.
TCAAAAGAAAGGGTGAGCAGAAGGCCCAGTAAGGGAAACAAGAGAAACATTTTTCATGTGAACTTGAGATACTTCAATAAGGACATGAAAAGAATTTTAAGGCATGAGAAAGAAATCATGAGATACATCATAATAAAAATAAACTTTTTCATAACTTGAAGATGTGGCTACAACATTTAATATTGACAATCATTTTGTTTCACCAAGGTCCATCCCCAAGGTGTCGTTAAAAATTACCAAGGTTATTCACCAAGGCGTCATTAAAAATGGTCATCTCTAGAGATTAAGTCTTTACCCAATGCATTGGAGCGCTATCTGGGCGCACCCTTGACATGTATTTATTATCATGTGAGCCACACATATCATCATCAATCATTTCATAAACAACCCATATAGCATAAAATAAATGGGTTTCATTTCGTAATCATAACGTTTTAAAAAACTGCTTTAAAGACATGATCTTTATGTCACTTTAAACCCACGAAAAAGGGAAATCGGTTTTCATGTATGTAAATCCCAGAATTTAAAATAGAAAATTTTGATATATATGTGAATACCCCTGTATAAATAAGAGCTTTGAGTATTCACTTAATAACATAAAATAATTTTTAGATAAAGAGGGAGGCATTTTGAGACGAAAACTATACAGCATAACGTCTACGATACATGGTTTCAAAAAACATTGAAAAGAGAGGGGACATGGGTAACCCACTCAAAAATGATACATAAAATAGCAAGGGAACAGAATATATAGTATTTAAGAACATGGTAATTAAATTTTAATGATATACCATATGAAATGAAGAACTTGAAAGGAAGACAAAAAAATATTTCTCTTATGAGAATTCGGCAGCCTAACGACGTCACTTAAAACGTCCCAAAAATGGATTGATGAGATCAAATAGGGTCTCTCATCATATGAACATAAATGATCAGTATGATAGATATAGATATCATACCCCAATATAATAAAAAGGAACTTGAAAGACTTGACATGAAAATAGATCTTGAAACGAGAAGGGTGAAAGAATCCCTTAAAAATTCGGCAGCCTAACGACGCCACTTAAAACTTCAAAATACTGAATTGAAGAGATAAAATAGGGTATCTCATCATATGATCATAAAAGATCAGTATGATAGATTTATAGATCATACCCCAACATAATAAAAAGGAACTTGCAAGACTTGACATGGAATTAGAACTTTGAAAAAGGAGAAAGGTGAAAGAACCACTTAAAAATTAGGCAGCCTAACGGCGCCACTTAAAACTTCAAAATATTGAATTAAAGAGATCAAATGGGGTGTCTCATCATATGATCATAAAAGATCAGTATGATAAATTTAGAGATCATACCCCAACATAATAAAAAGTAACTTGAAATTCTTTACATGAAAAATAGATCTTGAAAAATGAGAAGGGAGAAAGAATCTGTTACAAAAATTTCGGCAGCCTAACGACGCCACTTAAAACTTCATAAAACGAAATAATGAGAGTAAGAGGAGATCTCTCATTATATGAACATGAAAAGGGAAGTAAGAGGAGTATAAAAGAACATCCTTTAACATAAGAACATGTAGCATAAAAGAAATTATATAAAAGAGATTTCTTGAAAAGAAAGAGAGAGGTCAGATCCCTTACCTTAAAACGTAACTCTTAAAACTCAAAGGTTTGGACCTTGAGGGCTTGGGGGCACCTTGGGAGGACTCCTTGGGTGGTAAGGAGACCATAAATTCGTTGGGGGAGAGTTGGGAGTGAAAAATAAAGGAGGAAAGGGTGGGTATTTATAGGGAAAGTGAGGGGACAAGGCATTAATGGCCAAAGGACACCTCACAAGTGCTTTTTTCAAAACCATGTGCTCTCCCTTGGCATTTACCATGGAGTTAAGCCACATGGGGTCCCCAAAACAATAATTCATCACCCTTGTCCAGACAACCCTTAAAATATCTCATGACATCATCATGACAAAGTTATGATGTCATTAAACATACCGAAACCCTAAAACTGTATTTTTATTATTCACTGAAAATTCAACTTTCTCAGAAAGATCCCAAAATTTCACCTTAACCAAATATCAATGCTCTGATTTCAAAAATGAACACAATTTTATAAAAATAATTTTCTAATTATTTTAAATTTAATTTTTAAATAAATACACTATTCACCGAAAATTCATTTTTTTTTCTGAAAAATCCCCAAAAATTACCATAACATAATATCGACGCTCTGAGTTCAAAAATGAAATCCATTTTATAAAAATACTTTTCTAAATATTTTTAATTAAATTTTTAATTAAAAAACACTATTCACCCGAAAAAACTAATACTTGAATAATAATTTATGAAACTGTTATTTACCCATTTTATTGAATCTCATTACTTAATCTAGGTGTCTAAATTATATTAAAACTTTCTTTGAGTGAAATTACTAATCCATTTGGTCACATTACTAATCCTAAGCGTAAAATCACTATTCATAATTTACTATTCATCAAAAATAAAGTTGGTCTTATTAGACTCTAAATTTCGCACTGAACATAATTGTAGAAGACCATTTTTCGAAAATCATTACACATTTTTATTTATTTAAGGTTTACATAAACATTTTTAAAATATCCTTTTTCTAAAATTCATCAAAAATATGCATACTATATTTATCCAGACATTTGAAAATTCATAAACTTCATCATAAGAAGAAATCCCAATTTTTATTTAAAACAAAGGATTACACAAGGCAGTTATGGTCTCCTTACATAGCCCCTTATCACACCAGCATAGGACCTAAGTGTAAGGTGTGCTAAGGTGAGAGAATCCAAGGGAGGCTCGGCCAACATCGCACGAGTTGTAATTTCTATTAGTTTGAACTTCTCGCAAAGGCGATTCCGTTCTAGCTTCACACGATGAATTTCGGCTTGGGTTTGGTCCAGAGCAAAGCCCAGTGGTGCTACCTCCTTCCCAAGTTCTGTTAGATGGGCTTCGATCAGTCCAAGACTACTGGGTGAGGCCATCAAATCTTCTTTCTATATTAATTAACCAAGATTGCTTGTATTTAGAGACAATAGTCAAAATGTTTAGTTTCCAGTGGTCATATTGACCAATGGTCAAATAACAGTCAAAACCCAACAGTCTCATTTTAATTATACACATGTTATCAAATGAAACATTTTTGTTGAGTATAAAAATAAAATAACTTATAAAATTAAGAAACAAGATTTATTCAAAATTTCGGGTCGTTACAGTCACCATAGCCTGTACAGCTAGAATACATGTATATGCTATAACCTCAAGATTTTAAAGCCTGCATATACATGTATGGTAAAACATAGTACCATCAAATCTTATGTGATTATATACCCAAAACATTAAGTCATCATAGCACAAATATGCCTAAACATCATGCTACATCTTAAGGGAGAATGATGAATAGGGATTATTCATCCATCTATTCCCTCACTAACCTGGATGTTGAGGTAAACACCCATAAATAATTTTTTTGGGCATCAACTACTTGTTTGAATTGGGCGATGGAGTATATAAAATCATAAAACATAATGAATAGTATATCACACAACCAAAATAAGGGTAACTACCTAGCCTTTGAATCAAAATACATTTATCATCTCACATGACACCTGAATTCCACTAATAATTTATAGAAATCTAGATTTTCTATAAGAATACAAGCATCATGGTCGAGAATGAATGAATTCATTTAGTAATTTATAAAATTACTAATAATTTATTTAACCCATATTTAATTTTGATTTAATGATTTTATATCATCAAAATCTAAAGTTATTTTGGGATCAACATTATAATTTTTATATTTCTATTCCATGGTCTTTGAGAATTTATCTCAACATAATCAAGGGATTCATTTTATTTAATCATTACCAATTTCAATACCTAATCCCATAAATTCACTTATAAATTCATTTATCATTTCATATTATTGGATATGTTAAGATGAAATAAAACCCATGTCATGGAGATATAATATTTGAAGGAATAAACCAACTGCACCAAGAAGAACCATAATATAATATCCATCAAGCAATAAACAGAAGGAAACTCATGAAATACCAACTCTTAACCCATACCAAATTTTTTTCCAATACCACTGATATAATAATATAGGAAGTAGGAAATCCCATCTCTCAACCTATTTCATCCCTTCCAACCCTATGCACATTGAAACATTTCCAAAACCAAGGAATACTAGACCAACCATCACCTAAAATACCAATGATAACATGTTTCACAAAAAATCATTGCAATGGCACTAACATCCAAAGGCATATACAAAGAAACATACCATAGTTTTAGCACAATAAATTTGGGTGAAGATAAGGCCATCACATTAAGGAAAATAGACTAAGCAAGCAAAGTTATACTCATAAAATCCCCAAACACTTTAATTTTAACAATCACTATTACCCATTAATGAGTTTTTTTTTCAAAAAGAAACATAATTAACAACAACTAATAGTTTCTATAGAATATTCCATAGACATGATCTAAGAATCACTTTCTAGTTCAACAGGTTTAATGGAATAATGGAAATTAAATTCACAAGCATCATTAATTATTCAATTCATCTTACCAGCTTTACATTTTTAACCAATTTTAGTGTTTCAAATATGCTAGAAAAAAACAAAAATTATAGATACTCTAAAAAACAATATCTAGAAAATATTAAGATGTATCCACTAAATATAACATAGTCTGTATACGATCACTAAAACCTTTTAATATTTCATAATTTATTAATTTATTGATTATTACCTTCATTAGGATGATTCCACTATTTAATAAAAGAAGTTAATGCATGTTAATCTCACACTTTCACAAAACAAAATAAAGGTTGGAAATCCCCAAACTTTATATGAAGCTTTCATAATTTCCTGAACTAGAATGGAAGGATAAATGAAAATATCTAATCACTACTCCTATGAGGAATCCAAACTTCCTAAGGACATAATTAAATCAATAATTTTCCATAAATCACTAATAAAAACAAAAAATACCAAAAGAAACTAGGCTGTTATAGCATGGAATGAAGAAACGAGAGGGAATGATATCTGATAGTGAAGATGTAAACTCACATAGGATCACCCATAGATTAATCTATAGATTTAGGGAATAAATACAAGTAAATGGGATAAAGAGACTATAAAAAATCTATTTTTGGTTACCTAGGGTTTGAAGGAAGAGGGAGGAACTAAGAATATTTATAGTGAAATTTTAATTTATACATTATAGAAAAACATAGTATCATGATGAAATAGGGGTGGCCACACCACAATGGTTTATATTATCATAAAATCCATTGTGTAAAATGGTTAGTCACACTGAAATGGGTCCAAGTCAAACTGACCTATATAAATCCCTGTACAAATCCCCCCATATCTCCCCTCTTTCAATTCAGTTACACCCCTCCCCCTATATACCACATGAGAAACCAAGACCTAGCTGAGACACCATGCCACAACAGTCCCTAAAATGAAATAATCAAGGGTCCTAACCTCTAGTATTCCATGACGTAACCCATTCACCATGCCTTAGGAACACTTAAGAAGGCAAGTAAAAAGAGACCAATCCCTTGAGCTTCACAATGAAACCCATGAAACATGACACAAGGGTCTCTAAAATAAAATAACCATCTAACTAGTAATCCAAGGATCCAAAGTGTAGATGCCACGACCATATAACAAAGGGCCATTCTTAGAAATTAAAAAAAACTTAGCAAAAAATAAACCATGTCGTAACCCAAACACTCATGCCACTACACCCCTCCTCTAGTTGAAATTCCATCTCCAGATGCACATTAACACCTCCATCCTTTCCCAGATACAACCAGTCACCCAAAAACACAAAATAAGGACTTAGGAATAACTCATCCCTTATGATAAACCAATTCCTTATTATTTTACATTTCTTTTGAAATAATCTATTCCATGATCAATTTAACCACTTACATTGAAAATAACGTTCCTCATCATCACCATATTTATGTCTGGTTATAATTATATTAATTATCAATAAATATAATATTAATGAATAATTTATATCATGATTATGATTCTATAATGGTATAAATAAATTTTAAATAACTATTATAAATTGATTCTCTAATGACTGTAAACCCCCCTAAAATGGTCATATTGTGCAACACCTCCTTTGTAGACTAAAATTATTCGAATGAAAAAACATCTATTTATTTTTAATACATAATAAATATTATGATCCTATAAACTTATTAATTATTTAATTGATTAATTCTTGGACAATGAAAAAATATTGAGACTGCCATGTGATATAACTTTAGAACCATTAAAAAGAACATCATCCAAGTACTCCTATGGAAATAAATAGCTAAAAATAAGTATTAAATGAATAATAATAATATGTAAATAAAACATGAATAATGTTATTAAATAATTACTTAGTAAATTAAGTTGAATATACATTAAGTTAGATTTACAACCAATGTGAATCAGGACATGAAGTAAGGTGAATCATTCTCATACTCTCTTTTATTAAAATAATCCCTATTTGTATACATTCTTTTATGATTTATGTATATCATTATTTTAAAATATACTATACCATTTACCCTTTTTGTATGAATATTTACATGTTTTTTTCATCTTCCCAATTATTTATATTTAATTTATACATTATAATGTTTGGAAGAGATTAATTATGAATTTCTTCTTGTTTTTTTACTTACTCTATTTATTACTTTTGGATATCTATTTCCCTATTATAGGCATTATGTATTTGATTAATTGAATTTATCTTGTATTTTATCATGTTTTATCTTTTAAAAAATAAATTCTTATTCCTTGTCCTATTCTTCAATTATGCTAAATGATATTGTTATGTAACCCATTTTTTTACATGGATTATCATGTTATAACTCTAGGTTAAAGTATGATCACTTTACTTTCCATCATTTCTATTAGGAAAAAATTTTCATAGATATATTATTATGTAATGGGTGGGTCCAAAATTATACACCCCAAATGCATTAGGTAATGCATATATTTAATAAGATGATATGTATAATGCATAAATAGTGAGACCAAGACACCATGTTATGATATATTGATAAAGACCTGTAACTTATTCTTATGAATAATTTTTTATGATTTTTCAAAATTAATATGTAATTTTCTTATGATATTATTAATTTTTATCCCGTGTTCACGTTCTTATGATGTATCTCATAATCTCACTATATATCATGATGATTCTTGACTATATTTTCTTTTATGATTACCCCTTACTGGTATATTAACATACTATTCATTTTTTATGTATCTCATAAGTGGATTGTATATAGTGTGATAGGTATGGAAAATTTTAAAGGAAAACTATTATGGGTACTTAAAATAAATTTCTATGATAAAATGTTGAAAATGAAGTATATGTATCTAATATCCAAAGACACTATACCATTGAGTTTGAGGTGTTAGTTGGTGTATATTTATCATGGTTTTTATAATAAAATGAAATAAAGTTATGTTTATGAGTTATGAGTCATTATAGTTGATATAATAGTAAATTTTAATTATTTTTTTGAGAATATATTAGGATGTTTAACAATAAATACATTAAAATAAGTTATGTTTAATCAAGAGTGTCATAATATTAGATATATTAGTGTTTTAATATTATGTGTTTTGAGTTCATATATTTCCTTGTACATTCTTATTGAATTAGTTTATTTATACTATTTTTCAAACTAACCATTCTTGTTTTAGTAAATAGATGGAAACTTGAGGAACTGATCTAATAATAAACATGATGAGCAATGAAATGATTATCCCAATGATATTCCTAACAAGATGGTATATGGAGTCAAGAAACTTATACCAATGTTAAATCAATTGACTAAAGTTATGAAAAATAACTTGAATCATGTGGAGTGACCAAATTTTATAAATAAGGAAAAACTTATAGTTGAGTCCTTCATATGGAAATGACCACCATCCATTAGCAGATCCTCTTATACATTAACTAAAAAGTAATGAATCACATATATTTAAAAGATATTTTCTATGATTTAAATTTTTGAGTAAGAGAAGGTTTTATTGAATATCTATTTCTTATAAGGAGAAGTGGATCCATATTGAAAAATGATATAAACCTAAAAACCTTGAAGTCAAGTTATTGGTGAAAACATACAATAGTATAATTACTACATATTAACTATATAACTCTATCTAATTAACATTAGTGGGAATAATCATCCATAAAATATAATCATTCTTCTTTTAGTGGAATTAAATATCATATTTTTAACATCCTGACCTAAATCAGTAGGTCTAAGATGAAGTTCCACATAACCTCATTAATGCCTCCCCATACGTAAGAGGTTGGCGACTAGAATAGAGGGTTTTAAGTGATGTGAGGAGACTATAGCTCAGTAATAATATCCATCACTAAAAAAATAGAAAAATAAACAAAATATAACTAAAAAATAGCAGTATAAAATAAACTAATGATGCTATAATAGATTTCATGTCAGGTCATACAAGTAGAATCAAACAGACCCCCCAATATGGCAGGTCAATAGGAATAAGCAATATAACTAGAAAAGATAATTAATAAAAGTTTTGTGCAAAGTATCCAGATTCTATCTTGGTACCAAGTCCATATCCCATATCCAAGCTCCTCAAAAACCTACCACAGAGCCCTTTCACTTCTCTAGAGTCCCGACCATGAAGTATCCACATGCACCAATATGTTAGTGAAGGGTGTGTGTATAAACCCAGTAGGAAAACACCAATGAATCCTTTATATAAGTGAATGGAAAGGTAAATGTGCACACAATAATACGACCAATCATATACCAAGTGATCATGTGCTAACCAAGTTTCTATGAACCATGGCTATACCTGCTTCGATGCCATGCCAAAAGAATATGATATGTAGTCAATCACATGAATTAGATCATTCTGTGTAACTCTATATGCCATTAATAATAATGAAAACCCCTAAATTATGTTTTCCTGCTCTCCTATGATGGTATGCACACTTGGAGTGCCTAAACCAATGGACTCTCTATCAAACACAATGATGTTCTCCATTAGTTTATCATACGAGTTTATATGGAATATATTCCAATGGTGTATGGTGTTACCTATGGTCAAAGAACGTGCCAAGATCATGTGATAACCATATTATGTAGATATATCACTAATGGGTCATGTTATCCATTCTCTCCCTCTAAGGGGTCTACAAAGTCTGTTAGGGCCACCTGTCAACCTGAACACTAAAATAGAGATTCCACCAGCTACATACAAATCCACATATAAGGAATAAACTAGCAAGGAACAATATATCACAATAAGTATTCCACATGATATGAAATAGTACACATGTAATAAATGACATATAAGGGAATAAAATGTCATATCAAGCATTCCACTAGATATGAATTAACCATACACATAAGGTACAATATAGCAAGGAATACACAATCCATAACCATGAAAAAGTATCACAAGACACCCTATGTACATAAAACACACCTATCATGAAAGGGTCACTAAAATAAGAATATATACACAAACCAAACATTCAAAACAATTCAATACAAAGGTCCAAGATGGTATAGACTTCCTACCTTTATCATGTTGGTTCCAATTCTCAATATCTTCCAAGGAAAGACACATGAATCACGTTTAACACCAACGTTCACTAGAACAAGACCAAACCCATCACCATAGATTCTATATCATTATAATTTTAGGAATTGTTTATGACAAGAAATGAAATTCACATCAATATACTAAAAGGTATTTTCCATCAATGGTATATCTAGGATCAATCAAATAGAGTCCACCAAATATCATGACCCAACATTGATATATCAATCAAACATGAATTTTACATTAGATTTAGGTGGATATATGTAGATCTATCTAACATGGATTAGATACATGATAAATTATAGATAAATAAGGTGAATTAGGCTTAAAATATATAGATATTGCCTTAATTAATTACCTAGATTGATATATACTTCAAGAACCCAAGAGGAGAGGAAGAGGACACCCAGAGGACCAAGGGAGATCTCTCTAAGAGGTTCTGGTCACAAATGGTTTAGATTTGGGAGAGGGTTATCCTAATAATCATATTATAGGAAAAATTACAAAAAACACTTAATGATGCCCAATTCTTATCAGCACCATAAGGCCAGTGTGATTTTAAAAAATGTAGGTTCCACTGCCAGCACCAGCAGCCGACCGATAAACCCCACCATTTAGCTAATGGCCATGTTTCTGCCACCACACAACCCACTAAGCCTCAAACATCTAAAACTCTAACTCCAAGACAAATTTTCAATAAAAAACACCTATAGGGGAGGAAATAAGGCACGATACATCACAATTTAAAATAAAATGTACCTTTAAACTCAATGAAGTTATAGTCCCCCTAACAACTTCTCATGATCAAGAAGTATCTAAAGTGGTCTTGATCAAATAACATGGGCCACTACACTTTAATGTTAGACCCACACTCCCAAGTCTCCTCTGGAATCCTTCCATGATACCAAATAAATTTGAAAACTAGAACCATCTACCCTCATAGCACTTTCTTTCTCCAGTATACAATCTACACTAGGTGCTCCAAAAAAGATATGTTAGGTTCTATCTCAACATCCTCACTGTCAATCACATGTGAAAGATCATCCATGTACCTCCAAATTTCAGAGACATGAAACACATCATGTATACCTTGGTACCATGGAGGAAGATCAAAATTATAGGCCACTGTCTCAACATGCTCGGTAATATAAAATGATCTAAAACAATCTTATCACTATCTTCCCTTTCTTCCACAACCATCGATGCCCTAATTGAGGAGTCACCCATAAGAAAATTTGACCACCCAAAAAAAAAACTCCAAGGGAAATATATTATTGTCAGTATATGATCAATGTCTAATTTGAGTGGTGAATAACCACTTTCAAATCAACTAAAATCTCTCAATGTTATCATGTACCATACTTATCCCCACTATATTTACCACACCGGCCTCATGCCAACATAGCGATGAGCGATAAGGCCAACCACAAAAAGTCTCAAAAGGTTCCATCTAAATTGAATCATGGAAGTTGTTGTTATATAAAAATTAAACCCATGATTTTTTATCATCCCAATATCCATTGAAAAAAATAATATATTCCCATAGAATAACCTCTAAAATCCAGATCATCCTTTCTAACTGTCCATCAGTTTGTGGATGATATAATGCACCCGGTTTCAGCTGGGTACCCAAAGCCTTTTGTAATCCCTATCAAATCTATGAAATGAAGTGTGTATATCTATCTAATATGATTCTAAAAGTATATATGAAATACCATGATATTTTAGGAAATATATATTTTTTAAATAAATTTAATTTCTTTGATAGATTTTGTTACACGCAATACTAAGTTCCAACGAACCGTAATATAATATACTGTTATAAATTAACCATTAAATTGGTGGTTATGAATAGGAATAAAAAAAATTATGAAAATTATATGTTTTATACTTGTATAAAATAAATTCATTGTCTATCAAATTATTATAAATGAAAATTAAAATCATTTGAAAGTAAAAGAATTTTTTTTGAAAAATTGTTTTAATTATTACAATGTGTTTTTTATCTTAAAAAATTAAATTAAACACTATTGGTGAATGATTTTAATTGAATTTATATATTATTTATTAAATAAAATTTTTATAATTCATATACTCTTTTTATAGGCATGAGATAAGAATAATCCAGTTTTATGCTTAAAAAATGGGTTTTTTCTTCTAAAAAACGGTTTTGTCGAATTTTGCACACTTATTTAAAAATTAAAAATTTATAATTTTATAAAATATACTTTATAAAACGAAATTCATTTTTTAAATCAACATCTAAAAATTATCTTAGAGTGAATTTTTTAGAATTTATTAAAAATATTTATTTTTTGATGAATAGTGAAAAAATCTGATTTTTATTAAAAATTATTTTTTCATTTAAAGCATTTAAAAAGACCCATTTCACTTTAAAATGGTTTTAAAAGTAAAATTAGTAAAATTATATTATTATTATTCTGATTTAGTCTATTTAAATAAATTTTATATTCAATTTTTATATAAAAACTTTTATTACTTATGAAAATGTTTTCTTTGGATAACCACTTCTTTGTTGTGTTTGTGGGTTTAATTTCAAATTAAATTATTATAGTTATATGAATTTAATTTTTAAAATGTATTAAATGTTTTTAACCATCATAATTAATATTATATAATAATATTAACTTAATTTTTGGTCATAATGAATAGTAAAAACTGTAAAAATCTGTTACCATAGTTAAGGTTAAAATTAGTTTAATGGGGTTTAAACTAAAAATATAAGGGTTAAAATGAAATAATAGATTTTAAGATTTTTATTTTATAAAAATATTTTTACCTTATATCATATAATTCTCCGGAAAGGTCCATTTTAGATCTATTTTTCATGTTAAATATGTGGGTATATTTTATTCTTTTCAAAAATTCCAAATGTGTCCTCTCCCACACTTATAAAAGGACACCCATTATCCTATTTTGTCAACAATTTAAGTGCATTTTTTGAACAATAAATACAAAAAAAATTCCTTAATTCCATTAACACATCCTAAAGGAATTATTTTTATTAGAAAACTCTACTAATAAGGATTGGTGCAAACCTAAATAGGTTGTCTGAAGATGATGTATCATTCTTAACTAAGAATTTCAGTGTTATGTATTCTTACACCTCATTAAAATATTCTTAAAATATGATAAAATAATAAAAAAATTATCTTCCATATAGTTATATGTTTTTATTTTAATTTAATAACTTATATCCATCAACTCTTCTATCTAATTGGAAATGAAACTGTCGACCACATGTACGGTAAACTACCACCTCGCGAACCGATGTAAATCGTTTTCCATCACCACTTATCACGGAAGGATATAATTATGGATTTAAAGTATATATATATGATATTTATGAAATAATTATACTTTGGAATTATAATATCACATCTACCTTCTTACTTTCCAATTCATTGGAAAATGATAACGTTGCTTGTGCGTACGTGTGGACCACCATCTCCACAAAGCAATGTGATACGTTTTTCTTTGTTTTTTGAAATGGATAGTAATAAGGAAATATTTAATGAATATTTATTATATATATTATATAAAAAATATTATATAAAGGTGAATTAATATTTACCTTTATTTTTTTCATTCGTTGGGAAAATGGAAGCAACACTCATGCACACATACAACCTACCATCTCTATGAATGGTGTAATTAATTTTTCAATCTATAAATTTTATGGATAACTATAAATTTATATGATGAATATATATTGTATTTATATAATTATTAACATTATATATATTAATTAACCATAATAAAAGCACAAGGAACAAATCTACTAAACCAAAACATACATGAAAAACGAAGCAGTTATCACCCAAAACAGTGATTTTGACAAAGAATTATTAATAAACGGATGGTAAAAGGTTATAAGTAAATAATATATGGTATTATATATATGAGTATGTTTATTTAATTTTTTATAATAAACCAATATTTATTATATAAGAGGTTTGAATGTATATGAAGGAGGATAGGATTTGAGGTAAGATATTTTCATCTCACTTTTATTTATGTGAGACACGTGCCATATTCACCTCTTTTTTCTTTAATGTGGTGTATATAATGCCCATGAATTTATTTTATTATTATTATTATGAAAATTATTAGGATTTATATATCAATATAAGGTTATTTATTTCATGGGGATTATTATTCAAAAGTTACCAAAGTGGTAAAGGTTTTATGTTACAATCTCGTTGTTTACAATTAAGTTTTCGATGATGAAATATTAAGATCTATTTATCAAGAAACTCATGAATTTATTATAATGTGTTTATTTATTTAGAATAAATGTTTATATTTCATTTTACTCCCTTTAATTACTCAATATACCTAAATAATCTTTTTAATAAAAATCGACTTTATTTCCCTCTTTGGTCGAAAATCCATTTTCTTCTTTCATGTCCATATTTTCTAAAAATGTTTTAAAGAAAGTTTTTAATATTCTATAATGATTATTTAATGAAAAATTTCCCATGTTTTAATTTAAAAAAAATGGTTTAAATGGAATCTTCTTTTCATTTTCTGAATAAGGTACTTTTTGAACTTTTTTACAAAATAGTGAAAGGAATGTTTTTTAACTTATATTGCATGTAAAAAATTTCCCATCATTATAAACACTAAATTATTTAAATATTCCTTTAAAAGTTTCCAAATTTATTTTAAATTAAAATTTTTTCTCTAATATTTGGTAAATTTTTAGATTTTATAGAAGTGATTTTAAAATAAAAAGGATATTTTCCTCAAGAATGTTTTAAAGATGTTTTTATGGTATTTCTATTCATTAAAGACAAAAACATTAAATGTTGCTTATGATTTAATGGGTTTATGATCTAGTTATACCTCCCTTATAATTTATATAAATGGTTTATTATTATGATGAAAAATGTTTATGAAACACGTTTTTTCCCATGAGTTATGGTATGATGAAATTTTAGGAAACCCATTTCCTTTTTACTAGTTATGATATGATGAATGATTTTGTAGAACACATATGTATGGTTTTCATTATATGATTGGTGGTATTGGAATTATATATCCCTCAAATTCATTGGGTAAAGTTTTAAATATAATTATATAATTATGGAAAACAAGCCAATGTGCTTGATTCGCTATGAGAAACAAGTCGAAGAGCTTGACCCATTATGAAAAAAAAGTATATGTGATTGATCCAATATAGTAAACATGTGTTGATTCTTAATCCAATATGATTTTATGGTCAAGTTAGTTAACCTTTACATATGAAATTATTTCAATACCTATGACGGTGTGACACTTATATGACATGAACTTGCAGTTCATGATTGATTTATGATGATTTATCACTCTTATGACTCATGTATTTTGAAATAATAATTTTTTATTCCATGAATCATTTTTACAATCTATGATATATTGGTTATGAACATTTTAAGTCATATTCGTGGTCTCATAACATTATTCTCATCTCATTCTTTTATATGATCAATGATTGATATCTCCCATGTTTAACCTTACTGATCATCTAATATCACCCTCTCCTATGTTTCCTTTCACTAGGATATGAAGAAAGGTTTTAAGTAGGGTATGTCTATGAAGAGTACTAAATGGGAAGATATCTATGGATTATGTTGAAGATCTTTCATGAAATAAGAATATTGTTTATCTAGTATCTAAAGACACTAAAACTTAATAGTCCTTGGGTGAGTATCTATGAAATGTATTGAATATTCATATAAAAAGATATAATGTTTATATATGAAAATATCAGGCCACTATAGTCAGTATCAGAACAAGGTTTAGTTAACCTTTGGAAACTATGATGAGAAATATTTAGTGATAAAACTAGGGATAAGTCAAAGTATATAAAAATGTCATGGAATTTTGGTGAAGGATAAAGTGAGTGGTTTCCAAGAAATCACATCCCTATATGGATACTAAAAGTGGATGTAGATCTAGAATAATTATACCTAGGGTTAATAACTCCTAAAAGGGTGCATTGATTTTTGACTCAGTCATCACCTATGTAACAACCCGATATTTTAAAACAGTAACATCTTGTTTGATAACATGTATGACATGAAACAACAATCTTAGAAGAGAATATAACACCTTGAGACTTTAAAATATATTTATTTTTTTTAAAATTAAATCTATTTGATAGATTGTGACACATGAAACAAATTTTTTAAAAGAAACACTATACTCTATTAAAATATTATTTAAACATGACCATTATAACCTTATCATTAAATTGAAGGATATTAATAAGAATAACTAAATTATGAAAAATATATGGTTTATACATGTTCATTGGTTATCTATTGATTAGAAATAAAAATGGCCTAACATGTCTAAAAAAAATTGGATGTATATATTTATACCTTATCACCTATAAGTTTCAAGAATTACCCATTTTGGAGGCTTTTTCCATGAGAAAAATGTGGGTATCACATTTTCTTTTCAAAAATTACAAGGGCGTCCTTTCCCTTACTTATAAAAGGTCTCCCTCTTTCCTCTCCTATTAAAAATTTGAAAAACCTATGTTTTAAAAAATCAAGGAATAAATAAATACCTTAATCCTCTTTTAAAATCCAAGATAAATTATTTTTATCATAAATCCAATCTATATGGTCTTTATGTATAAACCTAAAGTGGATCTCCAAAGAAGAGGTAAAATCCTTAACGCGTGTATTTGTTTTATTTCTTCCTCCAAATAATTATAATGTTATTAATAAATGATAATATAATAACACCACTATCTAATATATACTAAGGATTCATTTTTCTAAGGTCATGACCTATGTCCATATCCTATTCCATCAAATGTGAAATGAAACTGTCGATCGTGTGTACGGTGGACTACCGCCTTGCGAAATGATGTAATTTTTTTTCCATCACCACCTTTAAAGGATAGATAAAATTATGAATTTAACACACACACACACACATTTTTTTTAAATTATTATACTTATGGAATTATCATATCACATATATCTTCTTACTTTTCATTCCCTAGGGGACATGACAACATCACTCCTGTGACAGAGGACTAAAACCTCATAAAGCGATGTAATCATTTTGTGCTTAAGATTTATATGGGAGGTATTGAGGATAAAGTTAATAAATATATGTTATATTTATGTTATAAACATAATTCTATAAATATAATATCATGTATAACTTCTTACCTTCCAATCCATTGGAAAACAATAATATCGCTCGTGCGTATGTGTGGACTTCCGCCTTCACATAACGATGTGAAATGTTTTTCATTTTATTTTTACATGTATGGGAATAAGGATGAATTTTAATAATATAAATGAGATATGTAACATAATAATAATTATTCAAATATTAATTAATATTTATTTTCCTTTCTTTCCATCTGTCGAGAAAACTAGAAATAATGTTCAAGCGTACGTACGACCTATCCTCTCCATGAACGGTGTAATCCGTTTTCTATCTCTAACTTTTATTGATTACCCTAAAAACATATAAAATGAATATGTATGATATTTATATCATGTTTAAAATTAGTTATATTATTTAACCATGATAAAATTAAAATAACCAAAATTACCAAACTAAAACATACTTGAAAAACAAAGTAATTATCACCTGAAATAGTGATTTAAAAAAAATTGTTAATAAATGAGTGATAAAAGAATATAATTAAATTATATATGGTATTATATATATTATTATGGATATATAATAGATTTATAAAAAAATTATATTTATTATATAGGAGGTTCAGACATATACAAAGGAAGATGAACCTGAGATAAGGGTTTGTCGTCTCACTTTTACTTCCATGAGATATACACCATATTCACCATTTATTCCTTTGTGTGGTGTATAGAGTAAACATTTTTATATAATATTTAATTAATATATTTATCTTAATGGTATTATAATTTTAATTTTATGTTATTTATTTCATGGGGCTTATGATTTAAAAGTTACTATACTGGTATGAGTTTATTTCACAATCTCAAAATTATTCAGGATTATTTTTGTTTAACTCTACCTAGGGAGAATTATTTTTTATTTATGTCATAAAACCAATATATTTTCTTATAATATGGTTATTCATGAACTTTTCAAATAATAGTACCATTTTACACTCTTTGGTACTTAAAATGACTGAGAAAATGATTTAAAAAAAATATAACTTGATTTCTCTCTTCAGTCAAATATCCTTTTTCATCAAAATCCATGTTTTTTAGAAATGTTTTCAATTTTTTTTAAAAATTTTAAAAATTATTTATTAAATAATTTTTTACCCATTTTTTACTTTTTACAAAATATTTCGAATTTTTTTTTAAAATAAGTCCCATTTGGCTTTTACCAAAAATTTGAAAAGAATATTTGTTTCAATATGTATGTCATGAATGAAATTTACTACAATCATGAACACTAAACTTTATAAAAATTAATTTATAAGTTTAAAAGGTTATTTTCAAACAAAATTATTTCCAATTTTTTTTTAATTTTAGTTCAAAAAAATATTTTCAAAGTGAAAAGTTTATTTTCCTAAAGAATGTTTTTCCTAAAATTCTTATATTAATTATATTAATAAAAGTGATAAACTCTTTATTATACATATGATCCATAGGGGATATGGTTTATTGATATAATCCTAATTCTTTATTTGGATGAATAATGATCAGTTTGACTGAGGATGTACAGTTTTATTACTATTTACTATATTACTCCAGATGGTTTATGATTATGTTTATTTGATTAGAGTAAGTATTAAAATTTTGTAAATTATTTTTTTAATATGAATGTTTATGTGGATTATGTTTCACCTCTTTAATATGAGGAACTCATTGGACTTATCAGGAGATGGGAGGGGATCGGTTATAGATATCCCCTCGATGCATTGATAGGTCTCATGAGACAAATCATTTGGACAAAATAGATAGGATTATACCTGTAGATTTAAAATATATTATTAAACCTATTGACAATAAGTTTCACATGCTTGAAATTATGCATTCCATAATTATTAGATTAGTTATTGATGTCCATGTGATTATTCAATTAGTTAGAATATCCATGGAAAAGTTTCATGCTTATGTTATTATTTATATGTATTTATTTTATCATTATTTATTATTTAAATATTAGGATCAAGTTATTATTTAAATGAAATGTTATTCAGTTATTTACCTTTCAATATTTATTATTCTTATTTATTCGTGATAGATTCCACTGTATGGTTACCATTACTGAGCATCTGATCTCCCAATTTTTTTATATTTTATTTTCCCTAGGATATCAAGAAGTGTTTTGTGACTGATATATAGGGATATGATAAGGGTAAATATGGTGTTATCAAAGAAAAAACTTTGTGTATTTTATGTTTTCAATTATAATGTGAATTTAAAGTTTGAATCTAGTTTAACAAGGATTCTAAACTATTAAGTCCTTTAGAATGCAATTACTTTTATATTATCCCAATGTAATAAAGTACCAATAACTATGGGCTCCTAGGGTCAAGGTCCTTACAACCTGGTACATGACAATGAGCCTTGCTGCACACCTGTTTTGACACTCATGGGGATATGTTTTTGAAATTAACAAAATTTTTACAAACCATCAAAAAGTATTTGAATAGATGATGACCGCGAATGACCTAGGTTAAACCAAATGTGTCATATATTGAAAAGAAGGTGTCATGATTTATACATCCTATAAATGACTTTTCAAGACTGTGTGTTTTCAAATTATGATTATTATTTCTCAAATTTTATTTTTTGGTTTTAGTTGATGGATGGAACCTGATGGAATCGTGTTAATGATGAACGTGAAAAAAATTATTGTCATCATAAGAAACCAAATGTTATGAGAGATAGAATGTAAAATATCATTGATATGTTCACAAAAATTTCTCAAACTAGGAATCATGGTAAACTTACAAACAAGAAAAGTATGGAACAAAATTTTGTTGAGTCCTTTATAGGGAAAATTCCACCTTATTTTATTGGTTTCACTAATCTACGAGTTGGTGAGTAATGGATCTGTACCATTGAAAATTTATGTTCCATCCTCCAGTGTTTGATGTATGAAAAATTCATTTTGGTTGTCTATCATTTGGAAGGTGAAATAGATCAATGATTGAATCTTATAATAATATTATGAAAAAGGAAGAAATTCACTCTATAGAGTGGGATGATTTTAAGATATTATTTTTTAATAAGAACTTTCCTCATATTCTTTTTATGAAAATTGATAAGGAATTCCTTGAGCTAAAGTATAAGGATAATGAATGTTTTGGTACCTATGAGGAAAATTTTATGAGTCTTTCATGGTATGATTTGGTATTATCATCCAACCTAAGAGTATGGTTGATTGATTCTTCAGTGGCCTAAAACAAAGTATCTTAAGGGAGTTAACCATAATAGACTTCAGTAGCTATGAATAAATCATTTGAAGTTCTATATAGAAGGAAATATATATTGTATTTACCCACCATTCCAACCATTTTGATATGATAAGCAATATTGAGTCTCATGAAAACTCGAATAAATAACATGGTGGAAAGAAATTACATCCATATACATGCCATAAATATGGGAAGAAACATCAAGGTAACTTCTCGAATTGAATTGGGAGTTTCTTTAAATATGGAAGGGTGGGTCATAAATCCTGTGAATTTAAAAATTCAATGAATGGGCCAGTTAACACAATTGAAGAGAATAAGATACCCACTAATGCACCACCCATGCTCCAATTCTTCAAATGAAAGGATTATGAGTATTATGTTAACCAGTGCTCAAATCCAAATTTAATGACAATAATCAACAGTATAAACCTCTTAATTTGAGAGGAAAAGGTAAATATAATGTGATCACTATTTCTAATGAGGCATATGATAATGAAATGGTGAAAGGTACACTTACCATCCACTCTATAACTATTAATGTCTTAATTGAATATGAATATATCTATTGTTTTGTATCTGAATAATTTTCTAATGTTATCAAAATTCCAACCCAATGATTAGATGTTTAATTAGTAGTGAAAACCCCTAATGGAATGATGACCAAATCTCAAGTACATTATTCTTATATAGTTGATGTTTGTGGGAATATACTTCCTGAAAATCTTGTTATTCTCCCCTTGGTTGAATTTGATGTTATCTTAGGCATGGATTGGATTTTTTTATATAAAATGCACATCAATTGTCAAGGAAGGGAAGTCACATTTAATATTCCAAACTAACCTATGACCATCTATTAGTGCGATGATAATATGTACTACTTATGGAAATAACATCCATTGTATGAGTCTTGATTCCTATTCAAAAGGTGTGTTTATCTCATATGGTTGGGGAGAAAGTCAACATCGATTATATTCCTATTGTATGAGAGTTTTTTAATTTCTTTATTGAAAAGTTTCCTAGTATTCCACTGAATCTTGAAGTTTATTTCTCAATATAACTCATAACTAATGCCAAACCTATTTCAAAGATTCCCAATAAAATGAACCTAATTAAGTTGAAGGAATTGAATAAGAAACTCTTGGAGAATCTTGATAAGGGATTTCTTCTGACAAGTGTGCCACCATTGTAAAGACTCGACCCCAGTTTCCCTGAGATGGTTCCTTATTTTGTTACATTGATAGGTAAAAAAGGAATATACATTCCAAAGGACCAAGTAATTTAGTAGATTTTGGAAACAATATACATAAAAAAGTTCAACATTACAACTTGAATTTAAATACAACATATAATTTTTATTGGGAACATCCCCAACTATAAGTTTACCTATACAGGTCATTCATAATGAACTTCTTCCTGTCCTGAGAAAATTAGACATAAGAAAGGGGTGATATCAAACATTAAGTAAGAGTATTCAATACAATGGAACATAACCTAAACATTATACATGGTGAATAATTAAAAAAACATGTCTTTAAAATTAAACACGAACATAAAATGGTAGGAATATAAGCTGAGTAAATATTGCCATAATAGAACACGATCATGGGTATTCTACTAGTCGAATAACCATATGAACTATCAATTTCTAGCTTCATAATTAAGGAAGTTCATAGGCTAGAAATAATGAAACATATTTTCAAGGCCTCGGCTAAGACGCCTAGAAATGATTAAGGCCTCATCCAAAATCATACCTCAAAATGGGCAAGGCCTCGACCAAATCCACATCTATTTGTCTCATAAGACCAAATGATGTATCGAGGGGATATAGGGGGCCCCAACCATCACATAATAAGTATAATTAATTCCTCATATGATTAGGTATGAACATAAACAACATATACATTCATATTGAAACTAACATATGAAATGTAAATAACTTTCCCCGGACATTAAGCTTAAACACTAACCATTCAGAGTAAATTGGTGAATGGTTTTAGGATAGAAAATTCATAATAAAACTAGTAAAAAACCATCTAATTAAATATGTTATATGATATCATAAAATATTAATACCAATAATACATAATAATCAACAAGAGTGTTGAAACAGACAAAAATACTCTTATAACATCATCGAGTAAATCTTGAGATAAATACTCTTTTATTTTGAAAAAAGTGCTATTTTGGAAAAGTCTTTGTATAAAACTAGAAATTAAGTAAGATAGTATTTTAATAATAAAATTATTAATTTTAGAAATATAATAGTTTCTAAAAATAGATTATATAGTTCCCTTGAACATAGGTAAGAATTTGAGAAATTCCCTTGAATTGGACTTGTATTTTGGAAATAATTTTAAAAGTTCCTTTTAAAATGTGTAAATACCCATAAAATAAGGAATAATTATGGTTGGGACACATATATAGAAAATTTTAATATAAATTATGAGGAGTATATATGAATTAATAATAATTTAATTTAGGTAAGTAGATAATAAAAATAAACTGAATAAAAATGGAGGTTTGGGTAGAAAACCCTTACCTTAAGTCTGAATGTTCCGATCTTGAACTTATGGTCCTGGAATATGAAATTAGAATAATTAATAACTTAATTAAGAACCTATTACACATTTTTTTTATCATAATTTTTTTATTTCATTTATTTCCTTATTGATAAGTTATAATATTGTATTCCGTCATTCCGGAGTGTCCGTTTTCTTGATTTTCATAGTCGGTTAACTTGTTTTTATGTAATGGAGTTCATGTGGAATGGATGTAAATATAAAAAATTTAATTTAAATATTATTTATTAACATAATTTTGTCATTTAAATCTTTTGGTTACATGTCATGAGGATGAATCATTAGATTAAATATTAATGACAACCACTTAGATTATTTTAGCAGTATTTTAATTATTAGGAACTAGTTTGGTCATATGATTTAATATTATGTACATATAATGGTTACTGAATATTAAATAGGTTATAATACATATATTATAGTCTGTTTCAACCATAAAAATGGTTTCATGTCCAGTAATAAATGAGAAATTTAAGAACAAAACTTCGTCATCCACGAAGGTTATAAATTGGCACCTCATGTACGATGATTTCATTTATCAAATAAAAGAAAGAGAGTAAAGATATTGGTGATGGTTCTTCCATTCACATGATATAATTCAATTATATATATTATACTGGAGTTATAATGGTCATTTAGACAGAGTAGTTGAGGAGAGGATAAAAATAGAAAGGAACTTGAAATGAAAAAGAAAGAAATAAAATTTGAATTTATCTCTTGAATCCACCTCCTTGAGAATCTCTTTAAGGGAAGGGGTTTTGATATTTTGGAAATAATAAGAGATATTTTACATGGGGAGTGACTAGGGAAGGTTATTTTGGAATAAATTTTATAATATTCAAGTCTTATATGAGTGAAGAGAAGAGAGAGTGAGTGGGGGGAGGGGGGGGGGGGGGTTACTGTGGAGGAAAAGAGTGAATTTTGAATATTTTTTTCATTATTTTATTAATTTTACAAAGACAATAAATAGTATTGATTATTGTGACCCAGAATATTAATATGGGCATGTGAGTTAATAAAAAGTTTGATTAAATCACTCATGATTTCATAAATAGTGTATTTAAGTGATAATTTGTATATACGGTATTTTACCGTATTTCACTATTCACCAAAAATATAAGAATTGCAGAAAAAGCCCAAAAATTCACCCTAATTTTTTTAAACATGTAGAATTAAATCATTAACTCCATTTTTTGAAAATAATTTTCTAAATATGATTAATTTATTTTTTAAATAAAATCACACTTTATTCAAAAATTAACAATTTTAAAACTATAACTCATTTTATATCACCTTGAAAAATTAATCAAGATGTCATTATATTATAGCCTTAAGAAAATAAAATAATAATATGATTTACTATTTATAAGGTTCATATTACTATTCATAAGGGTATGTTACTATTCACCAAAAAATCAAGTTGGTTCTATCTGACTCTAAATGACTTACTGATCGCAACTCTAGATGACCATTTTTTCAAAATTCAAAACATAGAAGTGGGAAATTTATGTTTAACGGATAGATTATAAAATGTGTTGTTTTTCAGAGACTTATTGTTTCATGCATTCAATATTTATTTTCAAAACCTTTGGGCGTTACATTCTCCCCTCACAAAAATTTCATCCTCAAAATTCATAGAATGTTACCTCACAAAAAGATTTGGGTAGGTCTTCATCATAAGGTACTTAGGATCCCATGTTTCCTCTATGATTTTATGATTTCTCCAAAGTATCGTTACTAGATGAGTCATCTGATTCCTCAACACTTGTTCTTTAGTGTCCAAAATCCATATAGGCTCTTCATAGTAAGATAGGTTAGGTTACAACTCTATACCTTCAGAAGTGAGGACATTCATTGGGTCTGGCATGTACATTCTTAGTAATGAGACATAAAACACGTTATGTACCTTATATAGGCTAGGTGGCATAGTCGAATGATATGAAATATATCCAATTCCCTCTATAATTTCAAAAGGGCCTATGTACCTAGGGCTCAGTTTCCATTTCTTCCCAAATCTTATAACTCACTTCCATTGAGATACTTTTAAGAAAACAAGATCTCCTACCTAAAAATCCAAATCATTCCTTTGATTATTGGAATAAATCTTTTGTCTGATTTGAGATACTTTGATATGGCCTTGAATAGTATTTACCTTCGTTGTTGTTTCATCCACAAGCTCTGGGCCCACTAGCTTCCTTTCTCCAACTTCATCCCAACAAGTTGGAGTATGACATATATTTCCGTACAACGCTTTATATGATGCCATTTGAATACTTGAATGGAAACTATTATTGTAGGAAAACTCTACTAAAGGTAAATATTTATCCCACATACCCTGGAATTCAAGTGAACATGAACTCAAAATTTCCTCTAAGGTTTAGATCGTCCTCTCTGATTGCCCATCAGTTTGAGGGTGATAAGAAGTACTCAAATGAAGCTCAGTATCCAAATCTTCTTGAAGGATTTTCCATAATTTTGATGTAAATCATGGATCATGATTAGAAACAATTGATATAGGTGCTCCATGAAGTCTCAAAACTTCATTGATTTAGAGTCTTTCTAGGTGCTCCAGTGGAAAATCCCCCCTTATATCAAGGAAATGTGAAGATTTCGTAAGTTGATCCATAATTACCCTTTTTGCATCATTGTTTCTTGGAGATTTGGGTAATCGAGTGACAAAATAAATGGTGATGTCATCCCATTTCCATGTAGGAATAGGTAGAGGTTGCATGACCCCTTTTCGATGTTGTCATTTGACCTTCACTTGTTGACAGACTAAACATCTTGATATATAATTCACAATTTCCCTCTTCATGTTATCCCACCAAAAATGTTCCTTAAAATATCTATATATCTTAGTGATACCAGGATTTATAAAGAAATTCAAACTATGGGAATCATCCAATAACTCCCTTTTTAGCTCAGGTATAGCTGGAACACAAATCCTTTTCCCAAACTTCATAACAACATCTTCACATAAAAAATCAACCATCTTCCCATCTCTCAGAGAATTAATTTTCTTTTGAAGGTTCTCGTCATCTAGCCGATAACTTTTAATCCTTTCCAATAAAGATAGTTGGAAACCAAATGAAGTAGTGATGTTTCACCTTCTTTTATAATTACCATATCTATCCTCACTAGATCCATGTACAAAGGATCTTTGTCAATCAACATTTTTTGAGAACTCTATGTTCCTTCCTTATAAAAGCATCAACTACCTTATTTTCCTTTCCTGGGTGGAAGTGTATGGTACAATCATAATCATTGAGTAGTTTGATCCATTGGCTTTGCCTCATGTTGATTTCTTTCTGTGAGAAGATATATTTTAGACTCTTGTGATCCATATATATCTCACATATTTCACTATAGAGATAGTGTCTATATATTTTTAGTTAAAATATCACAGTATCTAACTTAAGATCATGAGTGGGATAGTTTTATTCATGAATTTTTAACTTACTTGATATATAGGCAACAAATCTATCATTCTACATAAGGACACAACCATGTACTTTCTTTGATGCATCACTATAGATCACAAACCCATCATTCCCAGATGGTAGGGTTAGGATCAGAGCATTCACTAATCTCTTATTCAATTCTTACAAACAGTCCTCACATTCTTATGTCCACACAAAATTAACACCTTTATGTGTAATATTGGTAATTAGGTTGGCTAAACGGGTGAAGTTCTGAATGAAATTCTGATAATAACCTGCTAAAATAATAAAACTATGTACCTCAGTTATGTTCGTTGGAGTTGTAAATTATTGCATAGCCTTTGTCTTTGTAGGATCAATAGATATTCCATCCTTAGAGACAATGTGTCCAAGAAAGGAAACTTATTAAAGACAAAATTCACACTTTCTAAACTTCCCATATAACTCAATTATTCTAAGAGTCTTCAGGATAGTGTGCATGTGATTTTCATGATCTTCATAGCTTTTGAAGTATACCAAGATATCATCAATAAATTCCACCAAAAATTCATCAAGATATTCCTTGAAAACTCTATTCATTAGATCCATGAAAATAGAGGGTGCATTAGTCAGTCCAAAAGGCATTACTGTAAACTCATAATGCCCATTCTTAGTTCGAAATGATGTTTTTAGAATGTCTTCCTTCTTCACAAGAAACTGATGATATCCAGATCGAAGGTAAATCTTTGAAAAATATCAATCTCCATGAATTTGATAAAATAAATCATCAATGCGAGGTAAGGGATACATTTTCTTTATTTTTATAGCATTGATCTCTCAATTGTCAATGCACAACGTCATAGATTCATCTTTCTTAATGAAAAGAACAAGGGCTCCCCATAGAAAAAAATTAGTGTGAATAAATACTTTATCACTCAATACATATAGTTCTTTATTTAGTTCCACTAATTCCATAGTGTCCATTCTATAAGGGGTCTTTGATATGGGCCTTGAACTAAGAATTAAGTCAATGGAAAACTCAATTTTCTGCTCTGGAGGATATCTAGGTAAATCCTCTGGAAAGATGTCAAAATATTCTTGCACAATAGGTACATCCTCTATCTGAAAATTATTTCCTTCAACCATATTTATTGCATTCCCTTCCTCCCCAATAATTGAATTCATTAGAGATATTGAGAGTGGATCTAGATTAGAATCAGATGGTGATGTTTCAGCCCTAAAGATAAGGGATTCCACATCATCCTCAAAAATTGTAACCTCATTATTCTTAAATTAAAATTTCACATCATGGTTTGTAATCCAATCCATACCAAGGATTATATAAAAGAAAATCATGGGTATGAAAATAAAATAAGAAGATAAAGCATGTTTATATTCCATAACGGGGAATGCCTAACACAACTTTGTTGCAATGATACTTCCCTTAGGAGTTTTGACTGCATACTCCCTTATTAAATCAAATTGAAAATATCTAATTTTCTTGGAAAAATAGGAAGATATTAAAGAATGTGATGATCTAGAATCAAATAAATCATTAACTAAGTTTGAAGAAATGATTAAATTACAAGCCACCACATCACTAGGAACTTCAATATCAGCAGTTGTGATTGTATAAGCTTGTCCTTTCTCCCTTGTCCTTTTCTATGGAATGTTTCCTTGATGCTTTGGAAAATCATTGTGATAGTGTCCCATATCCCTATAATTATAGAATTGGACATTAATAGCTTCTTTATTCCCCTTTCAATCACCCAAAAAATGGCCTTCCTATCCACATTTGTAACATACTCTTTTTACTTTTTAGTAGGTACCAGGGTGTTTCCTTCCACAATTATCACAGGGTGGAAATTAGAATCTTCCCTGCTTCCCTATTTCATTATTTTCCTTTCCAGAGTTTTCAAAAACCCTCTTCTTATATTTCTTTTCTTTAAAATCATACAACTTAGAGAACTCCTTTACCATCTTGATAGCACATGAGACTATATCTTCGTATGATGAGAAACTTTGGGAGACTAGAAACCTTCAGAGGAATGGATTTAGTCCACAAAATAATCGATCAATTTTTCTCCTTGGATTTAATATGTAGTCCACAACATTCCTTGATAACTTTTTGAAGTTATATTCATACTTTGCAACATTCTCTTCTTTCTTTTTCCTCAAATTCAGAAACTGTATTTCCATATCTGCTCTCTATTCACAAGGAAAGAATTTCTCTAGGAATATTTCCTTAAAGTCCCTCCATTCCATCTTTTCTATCTCTACATCATTCTTTGTGTTTTGTATTAACAACCACCACTGATCTATATCTCCCAATATATGATTAACTCTCATGAAGTCCTTCTCTATTTTGTTACATCCCAAAGCGATAAATATCTTCTCTAGGGAACTTATCCACTACTTAGCTACAAATGGGTTTGTGGTCCCATTGAATGATGAAGGTTGTTATCGCATAAAGAGATATAACATAGCTTCTCCATGTGGTGGATATGAATGCCCAATATGGGTAAGGTTATTGTTCATAACCTGAGTAAGTTGTCCTAGTATAGTTATAAGTTTCTCCGCACCAGTTGCAGCTCCAGAGCCAACATCATTATCTTGCATCGGAGGGAAATCCCTACATGGAATACGCGTGTTCATGCGGTTTCCATTTCTTTAACTAGGTTCCATTTCTAGAAAATGGCATACACTAGATTAGGTTATGAACCATACTGTATAATATTAACTTAGAAAAATACTTAGCAAAAATTTAAATCCTATGCATGGCTAATCCCATAATAAAAAACATAGTTTCTTTGAGGAAAAATATACATTTAAATCCTTTATAATGTCTTGTAAAGAAAATATGAATTATCCTAAGAATATTACATAGGATTGTCAAAATAGGTGCGCAGTAAGGCCCGTTGTCATATACCAGGATATCTTGGGTCAAGCCCGATACTCCTTTTCAGAGTTTACACTCCTAGGTACATCTGTACCAGAACCACGTCCACTTGTAGTATCTAGATATGGATTTATTTTCTAGAAATATCAATATGATCTATTCCTTACCAAAATACCAGGATGTTATTGCATGTTTTTCCCAAAAGACTATCTTAGGGGTTTGTTCTCTAATCTAAGTTTTCTAAATCTAGTTTCCATGTTTTCAACTAAACTTCCTTTGATACCAACAGTAAAGACCCAACCCTAGTTTCCCATAAGTGGTGCCTTATTTTATTACATTGGAATATAGATAAGGAATATACATACCAAAGTACCAAGTAGATTAGTAGCTTTTAGAAATAAGATACATACACAAGTTCAACATTAGAACTTGAATTGAAATACAACATATAAGTTTTATTGGGAACATCCACAACTATAAGTTTATCTCTATAGGTCATTCATAATAAACTTCTTCATGTCCTGAGAAAATGAAACATAAGAAAGGGGTGAGCTCAAATTCTCAGTAAGAGTAAGAAATACAATGGAAGATAACATAAACATTATACATGGTGAATAATTGATAAAACATGTCTTTAAAATTAAACTTTAACATAAAATTGAAAGAATATAAGATGAGTAAATATTTCCATAATAGAAAACAATCATGGGTATTATACTAGTTGAATTATCGCAAAAACTATAAATTTATAGCTTAATGATTAGGGAAGTTCATATTCCAGACATTATGAAACATATTGTTAAGGCCTTGACCAAGACTTCTAAAAATGATTAAGGCCTCGACTAAAACCATATCTCAAAATGGGCAAGGCCTCGACTAAGTCCATGTCTATTTGGATCATGAGACCTACCCATGCATATAGGGGATAGAGAGGACCCCACCCATCACATAATAAGTCCAACACATTTCTCATATGAGTAGAGATAAACATAAACAACATATACATTCGTATTGAAACTAACATATGAAATGTAAATAACTTTCCCTGAACATTAAGCTTAAACACTAACCATTCAAAGTAAATTAGTGAATGGTTTTAGGATAGAACATCCAAAATTAAACTAGTCATAAAACTTCCAATTAAAAATGGTCAATGATATCATAAAATATTAAACCCAATAATACATAAGAATCAATAATAGTGTTGAAACAGACAAAAATACTCTTATAAAATCATCGAGTAAATCTTGAGATAAATACTCTTTTATTTTGAAAAGAAGTGTTCTTTAGTAAAAGTATTTATATAAAACCAGAAATGAAGTAATATATTATTTTACTAATAAAATGAGTGATTTTATAAAGATAATGGTTGCTAAAAATAGATTATAGAGTTCCCTTGAAAATAGGTAAGAATTTGAGAAATTCCCTTGAATCGAGCTTGTATTTCGGAAATAATTTTGAAAGTTCCTTTTAAAACATGTAAATCCCCATAAAATAAGGATTAAGGTTAAGAAAAATATATAAAACATTTACAAAAAAATTATGAGGATTACATATGAATGAATAATAATTTAAATGGGGAAATTAGATAATAAAAATAACCCAAATGAAATTGGAGGTTCGGGTAGAAAACCCTTACCTAAAGTCCGAATGTTCCGATCTTAACCTTATGGTCCTAGAATATTAAATTAAACTCATTAATAACTTAATTAATAACCTATTATACATTTATTTAGTTTATCATAATTTTTTAGTTCATTTATGTCCTTATTTGTAAGTTATAATATTGAATTTCGTCGTTGCAGAGTGTTCATTTTCTTGATTTTCATAGTCGGTTGACTTGTTTTTATGTAACCGAGTTCATGTGGAATGGATGTAAATCTAAAGAATTGAATTTAAATATTATTTATGAACAAAAATATTTAATTTAAATCATTTTATTACATGTAATGAGGATTAATCATTAGATGAAATATTAATGACAATCACTTAGATTATTTTAGCGGTATTTTGATTATTTGGAACTAGTTTGATCATAAGATTTAATATTATGTACATATACTAGTTACTAAATATTAAATAGGTTATAATACATATATTATAGTCTGTTTCAACCATAAAAATGGTTTCATGGCCATTAATTTAAGATAAATTGAATAAAGAAACTTCATCATCCACGAAGGTTGTAAATTGGCACCTTATAGATGATGATTTCATTTATAAAATAAAAGAGATAAAGTATGAATATTGGTGGTGGTTATTCCATTTACATGATATAATTCCAGTATATATATGATACTGGAGTTATCATGGTCATTTTTACAGAGGAGTTGATGAGAGGATAACAATAGAAAGGAACTTGAAATGAAAAAGAAAGAAATAAAATGTGAATTTACCTCTTGAATCCACCTCCTTGAGAATCTCTTTTATAGGAAAGGTTTTTGCTATTTTATAAATAAAAAGATCTCTTGGACATGGGGATTGACTAGTTAAGGGTATTTGGTCAGAAAATTTAGGATCTCAAAGGCTTATATGAGTTAATTGAAGAGGGAGTGAGGGGGGGGGGGGGGGTTATAGTGGAGGAGAGGAGTGAATTTTGAATACTTTAATCATTATTTTATTAATTTTCCAAAGGCAATCAATAGTATTTATTATTTATGTTATTAATATTTAAATAACGTTTTATATACCCCCTTTAATTATTTTATATAAAATGTGCATAATTTGTGTGGAATATTAATGTTTAAATATTAAATATAATTTTAGAGCACTATTTGAAGTCATCCAGATTCAAGTCTATTTAATGTTTTAATAATAAATCTCACCCTATTTATTAAAATTTAATGAATATTTTTTTATGGTTAATAAATAAAATTACAAAATTTCATTAGAAGTAATCAGTGGACGATTCTTCCATTTGAAGGGTCATATGGTCTACACAAGAATACCCAAAGAATCTGTGAAGAAACTGGACCAACCATGATGATTGAGTTACTGGTCTAAATCCCCAATCCCAAAATTTATTAAACTCCATCATATGTTTGTGATTATTCAAAAAAATCATGGGTAAAAATTTTAGGTCCCAAATACAAAAAACAAGGGGCCCAAATGAAGCTTTTAAGTCCAGCCCACCATTTGTTTTGGAAAATGAAATTAGCAAACCAAAAATAATTTTTTTCATGATCTACTAATAAAATCAAGCTGATATTTTTTAGTGTGAAAGATTAGATATATCAGGTCTAATTTTTTTAATAAATAATTCATATTTTAAGGAATATTCATATTAAAAAATCCATTCACATTTCAGCCATCGAAAAAGTATGGATTGAAATGGACAGATTAATATTGTTTAATAAAATGACCATAACTTTGGCTACATAAGTCCAAATTCATCCAAATTTTTAGAGTAGTCATAAAAAATTATTATCTATAACTTTTAAGAATGAGATATCTCGATATTCAGATTTCTGAATGTCCAAATAGTTGAGCCATGTGGAGGGGTAGTTTTGGAATGAAAACAGTCCACCACCTTGGGCTATAAATATATCCCCTCCTCTCCTTTCAAAAGAGTTGGAATTTCAGAAGAGAGAAGCACATATTGGCACGACCAAAGATTTTACAAAGGATTGAGAGGACCTAACATACTAAAGTTTTTTCTTGAGATACCTTTCCTCTTCTCTTTGTTTTAATTTACTTTTGTGTTGTTCTTCATTTGTAATCGTGTAAGTGTTTGTTTTTTTAATTCTATTTTAATGAAAGTTCCATTTTCTTTATCTATTATTATAATCCAAATTCTGTTAAATAAAATTAATGATCTTAAAATAGTTTAAATACAGTTGAATCCCCTTACCTTATTATTCTTTCTCATTCAATCTAAAGTTAGTATTTAATTCCCTTCATTGTTTGTGTGTGTGTGTTCAATGCAAAACTCTTTTCTTATCCATTTATTTTTCTTCACTTATTAGTTCATCAACATAAAAATATATTACCAGATTAATAACCATCTTAATGGATGAGTAAATATACCATTGGGGTGAGTAATTATTTATATATGTTAAGTGATTGGGAGCTTTTATTTGATTAGTATTCTTTAATTTAACATTGTGTATGTTGGACGTAACATGTCATGGATTAATGGATTGTTTTGTTTAACTTGTGGTTTCAATGGATTATTGGAACCATAAATACACTACCAAAATAAAGTAATGATTGATATTAGAATCCTAGTTAATTTACAGCTTGTATTAAAGGCTTAACACTTAGGAATTCCAATCAACGTCAACTTGTGACATGGGTGTTAATTTAATGCAATATAAAGAAAATCTCAAGGATATCACAAGCTTAACTACCTAATGATAAACTCAACCCAATATTTATTAAATTGTTAAATCAATATTAATCAATCAATTATTTCAATTAATATCTTCAAACAAACCCCAAAATCAAAATACAATCAACTAAAAACATTCGACTATTAAAAAGTATCATCATTGAGGATTCGACCTGAGTGCTTCTATACAAATTAGCAGAGAATCAGAACCTTGAATGGTAAATAGGTAACAATCTAACATGCTTTCAAATGAAACCATTTATGGGGATGGTGCAATTAAGTAGTCATTAGTTTCTAGTTATTGTAAAAAAAATACAAAAAAAGTACAAAATTAATTTTTTTTGAAAAAAACACAAAGAAAACCTTCATTCTCATAAAAAATCATAAACTAAAAAAAACCACAAAGAAAAACCCATCTTACTCTTTCTTCCAAAATCTCTCTGAATCCCTGGTAGAATCCCAAACAATCCCTCAGATTTGTTTGACCCTAAAATTGAGTGAAAACTTCGCCAACTTAGGAGGGACATTAGAGACAATAAACTCATTCAAGAACCTGTCCTTATCCAAA
The DNA here is from genome assembly GCA_963277665.1 of Viscum album. NCBI lineage: Eukaryota > Viridiplantae > Streptophyta > Magnoliopsida > Santalales > Viscaceae > Viscum > Viscum album. Next base: position 325,308,328 of record OY728126.1, on the reverse strand, counting down.
CAATTGAATTATATATATCCAATCCTAGGGAACAAACACTTAAATAACTTTCTTCCCCTGATATTAATTACTAACCTATTAGTATTAAATATCCAAACATAGAGGCTGACTTCAAACTCAAATTGGGTTTGATTCATCTTCTTTTTCATTTCAATGGGCTAGCTATTGAGGATCCAGTATCCACCTTAAAGAGTTCTAAGTGGTGTTCTCTAACATAAATCCTCAAGGGGTTTCCGAGGAACAAATCAAACTCCAAGAATTCCCTTTTTTTTCTTAGATGACTCTGCAAACTCATGGATCTACTACCTCCTTCCTGGTTCCATATAATCCTGGATTGACATGAAGTGACTCTTATTAGAGAAATTATTTCCTTCTTCTTGTACTACTTCTATCCGAAAGGAAATAAGTAGTATTAATCAATTCCCAAATGAATCACTCCATGAGTACTGGGAGAGGTTCAAAAATCTTGTTGTAACTTGCACACACCACCAAATCCCTGACCAACTCTTGATCCAATACTTCTATGAGGTGTTATTAACTGAAAACACAAAATAATTCCATACTCGATCACATGATCAAGTCAAACAAGATCAATATAATCAATCTATAGAGCCAAAAAAGATGACATAGTGGACGAGTGAACTTACAGGTCTAGTGCTACAACTAGCTATGGCGTCCAAATCCCAAACCTCATCTTCTCCACAATCTTTGTTCCCTAGACCTATCAAGAACTATGGATTCTGTAAATCCCCATATCATCCAATTGAAAAATGTCTTCAAATTCAATAGGATCCATCTAATTCATCTATACCAATGGATCTCAATGCAGCATATGCTCACAGGAACACCAACCCTCAATAATCAGGTCAGTTCATTAGAAACTTCAACCAACCCCACTCCGAGACCTTCTCTTCTACCTTCAACCCAGGATTAATGTATGTGAATCCCATTTATCATCCCCTCAATTACCTCCTCAAAACCCAAACCAATTTCAATATGGTCAAGGTGTTGGTAACTTCCAACAACCTTACCCATTTGTTCCTCAACCTCAAAAAATCAATCCTCCTCTTCCTCCTCCTGGATTCCACTATCCTAGTGAGCCTTCCCAATTACCAAACCAATACAATCAATTTAACAAGAACCAAAATCAAGGTAATCCCAATCCGGGATAAGCCTCTTCTTCCAAGTAAGAGGTTGTACTTCAGTGGGGTTTTGGAATGTATATATGTTTATCTTGTACAAATGATATTGAAAAGTGTTAAAAAAAACATAAAAAAAATCAAAAAAAAAAAATTGAAAATAAGAATGTTTTGTGTCTTGGGTGGGTCAAAAATCACTCTTCCTAAACCTTTGATCTTGTTATAACTATTACAATTAGTGTCGTGAGGAGATCAATCATGTATTGGGAGATGAGTGTGAGATCTATTTCAAGTTCAACTTTCAAAAAATGAAAAAAAAGAACACTTATGTCATTGGGAGATGTTTTGTGTTTTTTAAATATTTTATCTTCTCATACCCTTCAATTTTTCTTCCCCTCTTGTGTATTTCTTCACATAATAATTCCCTTGTAAATATGTTTTTTCATTTCCTTCCATGTTTCATTTCAAAAAAAAATATGCATTATTTTACCTATGTTGGTGTTTTATCCATCTTATTCTCTCTCTTGGACATTAAATTCCTACCATACCATATACACATAAAAAAACTTTAAAAATACCTCTTGATTCTTGTTCACTTTAGGATAGGGAGTGGAAGTTGAGAGATTTTACAAACTCTAAGATTTTCACTTTTGGTAGGTGAATGAGTGAAGTGCCATAAATTAATTTTATCATCTTGAGAGGAGTAAGTTTTTTGTGCCACCATTTTCCATTTCAAAATTTGAGAATGAAAATTGAATTGTTTTTGGAACATTGTTTCTATAAAAATTTTTGGTGAAATTCAATATGGATGAGTTAAATTTTCTAAACCTCCCCTGATTGGGAAAAACAAAATTTTAATATTTTTTGGTGAGTAAAAATTATTTTGTTATGTTTTTATATTTATTGAACATGAGCACATTCACAATACTAAGTGTGGGGGAGTTTATGTTATTAATATTTTTATAGCTTTTTATATACCCCCTTTACTGATTTTATATGAAATGTGCATAATTTGTGTGAAATATTAATGTTTAAATATTAAATATAATTTTAGAGCACTATTTGAAGTCATCCAGATTCAAGTCTATTTTATGTTTCAACAATAAATCCCATAATAATTATTAAAATTGAATGATTCTTGTTTTTTAGGGTTCCTTACTCAAATTAAAACATTTCATTAGAATGAATCAGTGTCCAATTATTCCATTTGAATGGTCATATGGTCTACACAAAAAGGCCCAAAGAATCTATGAAGAAACTGAACTAGCCATGATGATTGAGTTACTGGTCTAAATCCAAAAGCCCAAATTTTATGAAAATCCACCATATTTTATTTATTATCCAAAAGAATCATGAATAAAAATTTCAGGTCCCAAATCCAAAAAGGGGCCCAAATGAAGCTTTGAAGTCCAGACCACCATTCTTTCTGGGAAATGAAATCAGCACACCAAAATTGACTTTTCTCATGATCTAAACATCAAATCAATCTGAGATTTTGCAATGGGAAAGATGAGATATAGTCAGAATACTTTTTAGAATAAAGAATTCGTATTTTAAGGCATATTCCTATTAAAAAATCCATTCACATTTTGGCCGTCAAAAAAGTATGTATTGAAATGGACAAATTAATATTGTTTAATCAAACGACCAAATCTTTGGCTCCATAAGTCCAAATGCCTCCAAAGTTTTAGAGTAGTAGGAACAAATTATTATATACAACTTTGAAGAAGTATATATCTTGAGATTCATCTTTATGGATCTCCAAATCATTGAGCCAAGTGGAGGGATCATTTTCGAATGCAAACAGTCCACCACCTTGGGCTATAAATACATCCCCTCCTCTCCGTTATAAAGAGTTGGCATTTCAAAAGATAGGAGCACATATTGGCACAACAAAATCATTTCAAAAGTCTTGGTAGGACCTTCCATACTCAAGTTTTTACTTGAGAGACCTTTCCTTCTCTCTTTGTTTTCATTTACTTTTGTGTTGTTCTTCGTTTGTAATCGTGTAAGTGTTTGTTTTTGTAATTCTATTTTAATGAAAGCTCATTATTATTCATCTATTATTATAATACACATTATGTTAAATAAAATTAATGGTCTTAAAATAATTTAAATAATGTTTAATACCTTTACCTTATTGTGATTTCTCATTCAATCTAAAGATAGTATTTAATTCCCTTCATTGTTATGGTCTTAAAATAATTTAAATATTGTTTAATACGTCTACCTTATTGTGATTTCTAATTCAATCTAAAGTTAGTATTTAATTCCCTTCATTATTTATGTGTGTGTGTTCGACGCAATACTCTTTTCTTATCTCTTTCTTTTTCTTCACTTATTAGTTCATCACCAGAAACAAATATTATAAGATTAATAACCATATTAATGGATGAGTCAATATTCCATTGGGGTGAGTCATTATTTAGATATGTTAAGTGATGGAGAGCTTTTTCTCGATGAGTATTCTTTAATTTAACATTGTGTATGTTGGAATTCATGTCATGGATTAATGACATATTTTGTTAAACGTTTGGATTCCATGGATTATTGGAACCATAAATAAACTACCACAATCAAGTAATTATTGTGATTAGAATCCTAGTAAAGTTAAGTATTGTATTAAATCCTTAACACTTAGGAATTCCAATCAACGTTAACTTGTGACATGGGTGTTAATTTAATGCAATATAAAGCAAAGCTCAAGGATATCACAAGCTTAACTACCTAATGATGAACTCAATCCAATATTTATCAAATTTTTAAATAAATCTTAATTAATAAATCATTTCAATTAATCTCTGAAAACAAACCCCCCAATCAAAATAGAATCAACTAAAAACATTCGACTATTAAAAAGTGTCATCACCAAGGATTCGACCCGAGTGCTGCTATACACATTAGTAGAGCATCAGAACCTTGAATGGTCGATAGATGGAAATCGACCATGCTTTCAATTATTGTGACTAAGAATAGTAATATGTGCATGTGAGTTTTAACCAAGTGTTCTTATATCACTCATGATGTCACAAATATTGTATTTAACTGATAATTTGTATATACAATATTTTACTGTATTTCACTATTCATAAAAAATCCAAGAATTTCAAAAAAATCCCAAAAATTCATCCTAACCACTTTTCGACATGTAGAATTCAAAAATGAACTCCATTTTTTGAAAATAATTTTCTAATTATTATTAATTTAATTTTTAAAATAAAATCATACTTTATTCAAAAATTAAAACTTTTAAAACTATAACTCATTTTATATCACCTTGAAAAATCAATCAATATGTCATTATATTATAGCCTTAAGAAAATAAAATAATAAAATTATTTACTATTCATAAGGTTCATATTACTGTTCATAAGGGTATTTTACTATTCACCAAAAAATAAAGTTGGTTCTATCAGACTCAAAATGACTTACTGATCGCAACTCTAGATGACTATTTTTTGAAATTCAAAACATAGAAGAGGAAAATTTATGTTTAGCGGATAGATTATAAAATGTTTTATTTTTTAGGGACTTAGTGCTTCATGCAATCAATATTTATTTTCAAAACCTTGGGGTGTTACGACCATGGGGTGAACTAGTTTTTTTTGTTAAGATGAAAGATGTATTGATGAAAATTTTCATTGATTATTAAGAAGTGAACAAGATCAAAATCAATAATAAGTATCCTATACCCTGTATCAATGACTTGTTTGATCAACTTTATGGAGCTGAATAATTTTCCAAGATTGACCTTCAATTTGGATATCATCAATTAAGGGTCAATAAGGAGGATATACCCAAGAAAACATTCTGTACAAGGTATGGAAACTATGAATATATAGTTATGCCATTTAGTTTTACCAATTCCACAATTATATTCGTGGATTTAATGAATAAAGCATTTAAATATTACTTGGATCATTTTATGGTAGTCTTTGTAGAGGATATTATTATATATTCAATGATAATGGAAGATCATGAATATCACTTGAGAATTGTGGAAACGACCCCGAGGAAGGATAAGATGTATGGAAAATTTAAAAATTGTGCCTTTTAATTTTATGAAATTTAATTCATTTCTAATATCCAATATTAAAAATTAGATTAAGTATATTTTTTTTTGATTTTTCAGAAATAGTTTATGTTTAGGTAAATAGTGAAAAATATTATATTCTCAAATACCACAAATTTTTCTTTTTTTAAGTATTCACAAGGTAAATTTAAATTTTGAATTGGATTTAATTTAACATAAATATCCTTTTTTAGTCATAAAAAAAATACATTTCTTGGGGATAAATTCTATAGTTTATTTTTATGTAAAATCATTTTTATTATTAAAAGGTTTTTTCTATAAAAAGTATTTTTTTTTGTGTTTTTCATACTTATCTTAAAAGTAACTTTTACCACATATATAAATTAACTATCATAAAATGGATTACATTTTTGGAATCACAATATTTAAATTATTTAATAATTTATATTTTATTTTTAGTAAAAAAATTTAGTTACTAAAATAAAAGTTAGTAACCGCAATAAAGGTTAAAAGAGTTAAATATGGGAGAATAAAATAAGATATATAGTTACAAATATATCTAAAACTAATTTAAATTTGATTGGATTAGTTTTTTTGACCATAAATTATCATACCTTCTAAAATTTTTCTCTTTATTCCACTTTCCCTTGATAATGACATTTATAATTCTTTTTAGTTAAGAGTATTTACAAAAGTGCCACGACTATCAATTATAAATAAAAGGACCTCTCCAATCCCACATTATAAAAACACATTGAGCACTTTAAATAAAAAAATATTTGATAAAATATCTTAATAATATCCTTATACACATCCTAGAGTCTCTGTTATTCCCAAAAGACCAATCCAACAATCCTTGAGTTATTTTTCAAAGGATATTGTCAAAGGAATAGGTATAGGTTCTAACCAAGATCTTTCAAATTTATTTATTCTTAAAAATCTTAAAAATGTTTTCTAACCATCCTAATATAATAACATTAGTAACATTAATATTCTTAAATTTTATTATGATGATATAATAATTATTTTATACCATCTTTCCATCCATTGAAAAATAAAAACATCACTTGTGTGTATATGCAGACTACCACCTCTAGGAAGTAACATATCTATTTTATCATTACCAACTCACATAGATGGTTATAATTATGGATTAAATAATTAATAATTATATTTATAAAATAATTTTAATTATATAAATATAAACTATTATCTTAATTCTTTCTCCATCATCTGTTGGAAAATGGAAACGTCATTCATGTGTACATGTAGACTACTGCCTCTATGAATGACGTGTTTCATTTTTCATAACTTCCTTACACATATGTTTATAAAAATATATTTACTAAATAAATATGTTTTTTACAAAATTATTAACATTTTAGAAATATTTTGGAACCATTTTATGACCTCCTTTTACCCCGAACAATACACGGTAGCTGTTTTAGATAGAACGATCCCAAAACGTCTGGCGAGAACTTAATCGATATATTAACTAAATAGAACATGATAATAAATTAAATAAAGGTAATAATGATAATGGAATGTAAAATTTAAATGGTTATTTATCATGTAAATAATTAATATTAGTTAATTATTATATAAAAAATATGTATGTGGAAAATCGAGACTCGAGGTAAATGATTTTTCATTAAAACCTTGCTTTAAATTGTTTAAAATATTTATCTTCCTTGTTCACATTCATTTAAATGTTTCTATAATAATATTATTATTTTTTACTTAAAATATTGTTAAATATCATTTTAAAATATTTTTTAATTTCTTTACAATGGTTTAAAAAGGAATCTATTTAACATTTTATGTACGAGTCATCTTTGAATTTCTTTATAAAAGTGGGAAAATAATATCTTTTTTACATCAACCACTTAATAATTTTTTCCTAAAACTATGAGTGATGTTCATTATTAAAATTACTATGTAAGTATCTATGGGTTTTCAAGTAATATTATAGTCTCATTATTCTGATTTTCTTGTTTTTTTAAAGTTATAAAAAGAAAAGGAAATTTATTCTCATTTCTATAAGATAACTTAAATTGATTTTAATTATAGGATAAAATTCTATTTTTTTGAGTTTTTTGATTTAAATGTAATATTTTACATGTTTTATTCATGTTATAGTTGTTTTAAATTGTATATGATTATAAGTGGTTTAGATATATCCCTCAAACGCATTGGGTAATGATATGTTCTCTATAGGAGACACATTGTAATTAACCTGGTAGGTTATTTCTATGGTAAGGGTTCTTATAAGGGATATTATAAGGATAATATCCAAATATTACTACATTTTTTTCTATTATTTCTATGTGTTTTAATGTAATTTTTTTGATTTTATGTGGTAATAAAATAATTTTATGTATAAGTTAAAGGTTATGAACTTTTAAAGGTGAGATAATTTTTCATGGAAAATTTTTCATGAGTTCTTATTCTTTATTAAGAAGCTATCATGGTTATGATTTTACCTTTATGATTGATACAAAACTTTTTATGAAAATAATTGGGTAAAAAGGTTGATTTCATGAGTAACTGATTATTTGAGTGTAAATTTTATTTTGTAAAAAGTAAAAGTTTCTTATGTATCTTTATGTTTTTCAAGGGGACTAATTATTTTACCATCTTTTTATATCCCTTTCCAAGATTTTTTTCTCATCCCAAATTTTCAAATACTTTTCATAAGGCCTAAATATTTATAGTGACCATAACAAGGTCAATGGTGATACTTCTTGAATGAATAAAATGTTTCATTAATAAAATGGGAATGTAAACACATTATCTTGTTTTTATGTAAAGTTTATACTAAGTGTAAGTGTACACTTTATTATGTAATGGTTTTCCCAATTATCTAAAACAATAAATCTAAAATCTTATTGGAATGTAAGAAATCAAAAACCTTATTATTAAATTCATAATTATGGGTTATTTATGTTATGAATTATTGTATGTTACATTAGTGGTTATTCAAAATGGTGAGGTTGTAGTTCTATTATAGCTTGTCCAACCACTAGTATGTCTTCCGCTTTAAATTATTCTAAAGAAAATTTAACTAAATTTTCAAAGTACTCTTCATATAGATCTTTTTATTCATACTAGGTGGCATTTTTTTTTAAATTTTAGCTTCAGTTTCACTTCAATGGTGGTCGCCTTAGGATGTTGATCACTATTTAGGGATAAATTATACTTGGGCAGACCTAGAATTTCAAGATATAGGGAGTTAAATTTTAGTTGATGTATTGAATAATAAAATGAATGTGAGTCTATAGAAAGGTCTAATACCTTTGATGGATCAACCATGAGGTCTTTATTTTGATGGTATACCTCCACACTATTTCTTTAGAAGAGAGAAGCTTTTTCATAAATTCTTCTTCAAATCCCACCATATCCAATTTTTCTTCACCTTACAAGGCATACTCATGCAATGTTGAGTATCTATTTTCAAAGAAAATGGGGACAGTTTACAATTTTTTTAGAAAATGTAAAAATAATAGAGTTTAAGGTTTAGTCATCCCCTGAAGTGGTTTAGCCGGATGTATTTTTTATTCCATAATTGAATCAGGTAAAATCCTATAAATACGAGGGAGATAGGGTTCTGCAAGTTTTCTTCCACCCATTGGATATTTTTATTGATCAAAGGACATCTTCCCTTCTTCTTCTTCTTCTTGGTATTTATTTCTTTATTTTGTTATTGCATATATGGTGGTTTCCATAATGGCCATAATTTTCTTTAACACTCTAAAAATTGGATTTCATAGGAATTCAATGGCCAGACCATATGAATTTGGACAATGATTATATGAATTTATTATATGACTCCATCATAAGACTTTATTCATATAGATCATAATACTTTAGTGAGTGCGATACTTTAAGGAATCATATAAATTAAAAGTAATATGATATGAATTTAGTCTCCATTAGGAACATTTTTCTTTGAGACTTTTTCAAATTTCTGTCCATGGGGATCAAATCAAGAATACCAAAAATAGAAAAGAAAAATCAATAACACCATTTCCATTATTCAAAAAAAATCAAGGAGTACTCTAAAAAAATGATCCATATGATAATCAACAGATGAAGAAGAATATATAAATCATTCTAGGAATTTGGTGTAGTTGGAAGATTCAAGATAACCAATTGAATCCATTGTGAATCTCAAGCAATGCTATTGGTAGTAGATCAGAGGCTTATAGATGTTTACTACTCGACACTAAATTTCAATAGGGTGATTAAGGTTCTTTGATTTCTATAAATATTTTATATCTCTCTCATTTTATATGACACAATACCTTAGCCTTCGTCCACAACTTGATTCAGCTAGGATTTTGTATTTCCATTAACATTTTTAGTGTTAATTCATTTTATGTTCATATATATGATGTTTTTTGTATTCATCCTAAATTATTCATGTTTATACCATTATAAAGTCATGTTAATTATTAATCTATCATATATCATGATAGGCTAACCCAATGATCACCCATTAGAAGAAACCAGTGAACCAGATTTTATAAACCCGGCTTTGAATTGTTTATTTTATTTAGAAAATTTGGGTGTTTTTATGGTTTATGTGATGATTGTACCTCATGATTATTATTCTACCATTTTATTTTACACTAGTAATATAATTTCTGATACCATTTTTAAAATCATTGATTTATGATTAAGATTAGTTGCTCAAGTAATTGATGGATTAATGATTATGGTCTAATTTAGAGAGTGGTGTGATGATCACATAGAGAATTTCCTAAGTGTGTTTATCATTCACAACATTGATGCAATAAGGTTTTACATAGATGTTTAGAACATACAAAGAAGGAATTAAGTGATTAAAGATATTACAAAATGAAGGATCACTAATGTTAAATATGGGGGTGTCTCCTTTTTTTCATTCATTTTGTTCTGCATTTTTATTTTATTTATTAATGTATACTTCAAACCCCCCATATTTATTTCTATATTAATAGTTGAAAAATAAATAAATAAAATTTAATTTCAATGATAGTGAGTCATCTAGGACCATCACCTTGAGAGATGACCCTGTTCAGCCTTCTACTATATTCTAGGTTTTTAAATTCAATTTGATTGTAAGGATCATGATAGATTTCTCATCAACTAGAATCATTTTAGGGTATAAAAGATATTTTCATACTCATGGATAGGGCTATAGAACCAAACCTATAATTTTTTTAATATTAATCATCTCATAAACTTGTGTTTTTATAAGGGAGGTAAGCTAGAGTTTCTATTAATTTGTTATTTTGTTTCATTTGAAATAATTTTTATACCTGACCAGATCTAGTTCAGATCATCTCATTGGTTTTGATCTAGGGGATGAGAATATTGTACCGAAAGGACTCAAGACTCTAAGGATCACTGAATAGGAGGAAATATATTTTTTCACAATCCCATTGAAAAATTATCCATCTTCATCATCTTCTTCTACTAGAGTTACTATAGGTAGTGAACATATAGAAGATAATTTGGTTTAGTAGAATATAACTTTAAGAGAACTATATTATCAGAGATTTAACAATAATAATCATCTCCAATAAATAAATAATCAATTTTATTTTGAATTAAAACCTAGAATGATCTAATTTTTACCTAAGTTTCATGGATTGATAAGATAGGATCCTAACCAACACTTGATAGATTTTGGTAATGTTTTCAATAATTTCAAACCCATATGAGTCACAAAAGATTATTATAGCAAGAATTTTTTCCATTTTCCCTTGAAGGATTGACCAAAGAATGGCTATATAGTCTTCATTATGGTAATTCACCACATTGAATAGAATTTAAAGTTCATTTCTCTAGAATTTTTTCTCTTCCTCAAGGAGTACCTAGCTAATAAAGAAGATCTATGAAATAAAAAAAGAAATCATAAAAAACTCTCATTGAGTTTTGGGAGAGATTCAAGTGGTTGATATTAGCTTTCCCACATCATCATTTTAAATACCATAATTTTTTGGTATTATTTTACGAATTGTTGATAGAAAATTATTAAAACAAACTAGATTATTTCATTGGAGGAATGATGATAAAAAACCATCAGATGAAGTCTGAGAGTTTATAGAGGGGATTTTCCAAAATTATCAACAATTCAACACAAGATATAAAACTAGAGGAGTTCATGAGGTAAAAAGTTCTAAATCCCCTTTAATTGAAACCAAAATTTAATAATTAACCAGTATTGGGAGATAATTATCATTTAATAAAGTCTTGAAATTATCATCTACCACACCCTCAAGAGTGTTATAGATTTTACACACCATGGAGCATTGTATAAATGGTTGTACTCAAGTTCAAGGAACTAAAAATTTTAGATCTATCTACCAAATATAGTACCATAGACAACCAATTAACAACCAAGTATTTAAAAATTATTCAAACATCTATATAGAGTTGGAAACCAACAACCTCAAATGATACTTTTCTAGTAGGCCTTTCAAAAACCCTTCCACCTCCCACTATTTAAAATGAATAAATCTCAAAAATATATACGATATCAATAATGAAATAATAAAGAACCCTAAATGATGGATCTTTTAAAATATCTTTTATTGTGAAAAACCAACTAAAAATCCAATCTCATAAATCATGAATCAGTATTAAAGGAGATGAAAGTATTGTTTGGAAAAATCATTTATACCCTCCAAAACATGGTAAACCAAGGCTCAAAGTAAACTCCATTAATAATCAATTCCTAACCCTAAGGGAAATTTTAGTTTCTAGGAGGTAAAGAGTAGTGAACATCCCCCCATGGAAGATGAAATTGGAAGTGGAATGCCTAAGGAACATGAATAATCTATCCCGAAAAATAAAATTGAATAGGAGATCACTTTAGAGACACAACCAGTGAATAAGTATAAAGGAAACACAATGATGGATGACCAAAATCAACCCCAACCTCATTTCCCTTCAAGTATAAAACTAACCATGTAAACCAACAATGAATACTTAAAACATGATGTTTTGAAAATATTCAAGAGAGTTGAGATAAACATCCCTTTTCTAAAGGCCACCCAAAAAAATCCCTAGGTATGTAATGTTTCTCGAAGTGATGTAAAATAAGAATAGGAAACTTCAAGGAAATGAGATGGTAAGTTTAGTTATAAATTAGTTTTCTACAGTAACCACATAATTACTTAGTAAATTTCAAGACCCAGGTACTTTCACTATCCCTTAAACCATAGGATAAATCACATTTACTAATGTGTTATGTGATTTTAGAGAATCATTTAATGTCATGAATTACTCAATTTGTTCTTACTTATAGATAATAGAACTCAATACAACTAGGGTGGTTATAAATCCATCCAACTGAAACCACTACCTACCCAGTTGGAGTTTTAGTGGATGTTTTATTAATAATGAAATGATTAATTTTCTATACGAGTTTTATATTCTGAACATGGAAGAATAAAGAGGTAATTCTCATTCCTCTATAATTTTAGGTTGGACCTTTATTAAGACTACTAAAACCACTATAAATTATAATGAAGGAACACTATCAATGTATTTTTTTGAATTAATAATGAACTTTAGTATTCTATATTCAATGAAATATCCTCAAGATGAGAAATCTATTTTTAAACTAAACCATTATGAAATTATTTATTGTTATAATTAAGATATTGTAATGTTTGATGAAATAATTCAACAAGGATAATCCCTGAAATCAATTTAATTTTTTGATGGTTTTTTGAAAATGAGTTAAGCTTAAAAATAATTTTTTGTGCCGAAGAATGAAAGGAACTCAAAATAAATATTTAAGAAGGGAAACTTATCACTCAAGAGAGTGATTTCTAATCGATTGACTGAGTAAGAGTTTCTTATTTTATTTTATTTTATTTCAATTTCTATAATATCTCCAATTATGGCACACTACTCTATTAGTGATTGAGATGAGAAGATTACCTTCACCTATATTAATGTATTCAAATTCAAATTTATTATTCTATTCTATTTTTCTCTCTGTATTTTTGTGATTATTTTATAAAATAATATATTTTCATTTTTATTTTCATTCAATTTATTTTTCTCACACTCAGTTTTTCATTTGTAAAAAACCTGTTAAATTTTCACTACCTGTTATGGTTAGAAGTGGGATAATCTAGGAATAATATGAGACATAAAATTACTTAGATAGGTAAGAGTAATGAATGTAGTGATCATTTCATTTCATTTTTTAAGATGAAATTATTTGGTAAGGATGATAAATGAGGTGTTATCTGTTTAGAGAAAGAGAAATATAGTAAAATTGAATAATGATTCAATAGGTAAGTGTGGAGATAATTTAAGGCTAGGCCACTACAATTAAAAATTTATTTCTAATTAATTTTTGGTTTTATATAATCACACAAAACAATTACATTATTCACATAAGTTAAACCCATTTAAAAAATAGAAAAAACACCTAAAACTCTCTCCTCTATAGAGACAACATGATTACCATTAAGTATTATAATTAATATAGATTTAAACAAATTGTTTGTGGAGAGCCTCGAAATAGGCTGCTCATCAACCTGCCGATTATAGTGTAGGAACTTCTATTGCTTTATATATTTTTAATCTTAATTCAATTATATTCTATTAATTGTGTTGTGTTGTGTTCTACTTTATTTACCTATTTATTTTTGTTTCTTCAATATTTGTGATGTAACCAATGATCTCATACTCCTTGGTTATAGAGCACTAAACCATTATGGGTGGCCATAGGTGAATCACATAGGTATTCTTGAATTTATGTTTTTTATTTCTCAACTTATTTATATAGTTTTGTGTGGTAGTGATTTTGAGGAGTGATGGGTATGATTTTAATTCCATTATCCATCATTACTATTTAATCTGTCCACTTTTGAGCTTTTGTTAATGAGTTAATGATCTTCTTGAAGATATTTTGAAGATATTGTTATTAGCATGCATTAGAAAAAAGTGTAGGATTTGTAGATACGTGGTATTGGATCTTATTATTAAACTATATGGCTTATAAAAAAGGTAAATTATGATGGAACCCACTTAAATTTAACCCCATTACATCTATAGTTTTTATAATTTTTTTGAGTTATTCTTCTTCCGTTTTTTCCAAAAACCAAAATCCAATTATATTTCAATTTATGGATTTCTTTAAAACATTGAAAAAAGTAAAAAAATAATTGGTTGAGAATAGTGTAGAACTAACCCACACACTCCCTAAGAAATGAAATTGTCCATCTATATAATGAATTATTTACAATAAAATTAAAACTATATAAGAATTAGAGTAATGAAATTTCTATCTAAATATCATAGTAGGGACTCCATCATAATATTTCATCATACAAATCCATTGTAAGGCTTCAGTTGGATAGATCATAAGACTTAAAAAATTATGAGACTTTGAGGATTTGTATGAATTAAATGTCATATTATATGAATTTAGTGCACATTAGGAACACATGACTTTGAGAATTTTTCAAAAAAAATTCTATTGGAATCAAAACTAAAAATTTCTAAAATGGAAAAGGCTGACCTAAAATCAATTTCCAATTCCCATATTAGAACAAATTGAGAATTATATCACTCTAACATACAAGTTTTACTCATCCAACCAAATAAAATGATAGTGATCATGGTAAAGAACTATGAAGATAAAAGAATTGAGTAAATGCTAAATTAAAGAATCTAGATCCTTGAGCCACGAGATGTGGGAATGATCCAGTGAAATTAAGAACATGAGATCATAGTTATGAAACATATATAGGATAATGGAGAAGAGAATTACTATTATAAATATTTCCCACTCTCCCATTTTAGAGGATTTGGGACCTTTTACTTAGGCCTCTACTTGATTAGGCTCATATTTTATATTTCTATCCACATTTTCAATGTTAATTAATTTTTTTCATATTTTTTATTTTCATTATATTATTAATCAATTTTTCAGGTTTTAAAAACATTAAATTCATGGTAATTATCAATATTTAATATTTGATAAGAGGATAACCTAAGGATCACCCACTGGAATAAACTAATGACATGAAGTCTATTCACATGGATTTTTATTTTCAATTTTATTCTGAGAATTTCATCTTCAGTGGTGGAACAATAGTGAAGAAGAGGAGCATAACCATGCTGTTATTTGGTATGTGTAGGGTTTTATTCATGGGATCCTTTTCTTGGGATAATGTCTCCCTCCCCCAGGATCCACTCATCTTTTCTGGTAACTTGTTTCCGGACTAGGTGGAAAAAATAAGGCACAACCCACCAGCGCTGACAAATTTCTGTGTTAAACCATCACTAAATTATTTTTCACCCTTCAGGACACTCTTCCATCATGTATATAAATGGATCCTTCCTATCTAGGGCTCTCTTTAGAGTGACCCCTTTATGGGGAGGGGGGTTAACTTATGTGGAGGGTTCTAAAATACCACACTTGGGGATTACCTTTATTTAAATAGAATTTTATTATGAGAATTTGGGTGTTTGAGGGGTTGATGTTTGGTTTTTTCATCATTATTATCCTTCCATAATTTTCTTTCACACTGCTAAAATCATTTCCTCTCTTATTTTTATGATCATTGATGCACAATTGGGATCATTGGTTTTAGAAGTGTATGGATTCATGAATATGATCCAATTGAGAGAGTGGTGAGATGATCAATTGGGGAATTCTATGAGTGTGATGTTCATTCACACCATTTATGTAGTGAGGTTGTGTTTAGTTGGTTGGAAAAAAAGAGAGTGAATTAAAAGATCAAAGCTATGAGACAATGAAAGATCACTAAGGTTGAATCATGGGGCGTCTATTTTTATGACTTCATTTTGTTCTCCATTTTGATTTACTTTAGTTTTTTATGCATCAAAGCCCCATATTTATTTATTCTATCAAAATTGTAAAATAAATAAAAATAATCATAAGTTTGAGGATATTGAGTCCTCTAGGATCATATATTTGAGAGAAAACATTGGTTATTCTTGTGTATCATTCCATTTTTTTAATGTCTCATGAAAACCTGCTCATTAGCTTGAATTTTTTATGGCCTTATAATTTGTATTTGACTTTATAAATATACCTTATAACTAGATAGGTGAGGATAAATCTAATCAAAACTGAATCATAAAATGATATAATTTCATTTTTCAAGGTTTTTATACAATATACCTCTCCCTCCACATCCCATTTATTTTTTCATATTCATTTTATTACTCTTTTTTTTTGTATTTACTTAATTTTTTAGTGAAGCTATTTGATATATGGATTCCCATCTTTCAAAAAATAATTTTTCTAAATATTGATATATAAATTCCAATTGACTTCATAACCTAAAACCCCTTATGTTTCTCAAACCATTCCTCTCATGAAAATTTATGATCAAGCTGATGAATAATACTTTCAAAACTATAAAACATCATTCAAATTTTAAGGAAGGAAATACAATTTATAGTAGTATCATCTAGATATATTTTTTGACTGATCCTACCCTCTTTATGTTATTATCAATTATTGAGTTTTAATGAATGGTCCTATTTTTTTGAAGGTAAAATTACTATATCCCATTTATAATATTTTTCTTTAATGTAAGATAGAAGTAAAATAGAGAAAATTACTTTTCATAGGCCTATACATTTTTATCTAGGTTCAGGAATCCAATGTGTGCTTCATACAAGAATACCTATGCTATATTTTTCAAAATGTGAGACATGTTCAAGGAATCAGTATATATCTTCTTTTCAAATTGTATTAGATATTTTGGATAATAATTTTTCTCTCTATATGTTTTCAGATGACATATAAACTAAATGGACTTTTGTATGAGATTATCAGTATATTCACTGGAGGAAAAATTAAACCTTCTTATGTTGAAGATGATGAGTCTTTTCTTCACAATTTAAAATGGACATTTAGTCTTGAATTTATAATATTAAATAGGGAGACTATATTGGAACATGAATAATCCACATACTTTTTTATTTCTAATATATTACCACTAAAATTAAAAATTATTTTAGTATGATAATCATATCATTATATAGATTCTTCTATGTGCTTTTCAAGATGATTTTTTGGTCAATATCTCTATAATATGAATGCTGGTGACACTATAGATTATTGTAAAGATCGGGTCTACTTTTTTATTTACCATTTTCTAGATCATTAAATAAGTGTTTTACCGATTTTATTGGATTTTTATTTTTTCAAACATAAATATAATTTTCTTTATTGAAACAATATTATATTTTATGGTTCTTAAACTATATGAATGTAATTTCCAAGTTTTAAAAAATAATTCCCATTTAAATATTATTTCTCATTACTCTATTTTATAATAAACTATTATTTGGTTATATATATTTCATAGTTTTAAAAATAGAATTTGGAAAATATTTTTCTAATAAATGGGCATTTTCTCTATAATTATTTTGTTTTTTATCTCACATTATCATTTTTTTCAAACTGAATTATGTTTTCCCTTAATCCCTTCTCAAATTATGGGATTTCATGTTTGATAATGAAAATTAATTTTGATTACTTTTTATATACAAATAACATATCTTTTGATTGGATAGTTGCATTATGGTATAACTGAAAGGTAACAGTTTGGATGAATTTATCCTATAAGTAGATTACCTAGACTATGATCTCAAGAAACTTATAGTAAAATACCAATTCATTCAATGATTTTTATTATTTTTATTTAATGTGTTTTGTATTAGATGACCATAGTGATCTTTCATCAGTTAACAAGGACATTCCAATTACAACACACACCCTTGAATCAAACTATAAATATTCACTAGATACTTCCATAATAGAAAATATGATATGAAAAATCATATAAAGGGTAAGTAATTCAATTTTATCTGAAACTATAACACATTGGAATGTGTTGGTATTGAATTTTTAGGCTTAAGACACTCTTTTCTATATGTTAGTATTAATATCAAAATAAGTTGTGTTATTTTCTTTTCCTAAAGAGTGTTAGAATTATGTTTGTGTTGTATTATGTCTGGATGAGTATCAAAGTATTTATATAAAAATTTTGCAATATATATATATATATATATATTAATTTATATATATAAATTCTATAATTCTATAATTATAATTATATTATAATATATAAAATTATATTATGTAATTATATATTTATTTATGATATATTTTGTAATTTTATATATACATATGCACACATATGTATACATGAACACACACTTATATTTCTATGATACATTTACATTCTAGAGTTTATATGTACATTATATCATATTTATTTTTATACTATATATATTTAGGTTGCAAGTACATATACCTACACATATATACATGTATATAGACTCACACACACATATACATATAAATTTTTCAGTTTTTATGTACATTACAAAATATATATATTTCTTATATATATATATGTGTGTGTGTATTATACAGTTATATATATAATTATATATATATATATTGTAACTCCCCGACCCCAGTTACCTAGAGCCGGTGAATTATTACATAACATTGGCATGATCACAGGAAATCATGTCCCAAAATACCGATCAGTTTATTAGCCTTGGAAATAATAGATACATTAATAAGTTTTATATTTACATCATGAAATAAAAACAACAACAACATCTTGTCCCCTTTTAACACACTTACCCCTTATCCTATCCCTGCAGGTCAACCATAAAATAGTTTTTTCACATCCTTGGAAAAATAAAACATAGAAAGGGGTGAAATCAGATGCTCAGTAAGGATAACAATATACTGGAAACTTTCATAAATAAGCATAAAATTTTTAGGCAATGTATAAGACTAAAACATAATCCTTTTAAACATAATGTTCAGCATAATATGGCAATGATAGATCAAATAATTCTATTTTATTAATCACATGGATATTTTACTAGTCGAATAATCACATGCAAAATCAATAGCCAATTTTATAATGATGGAATGCATAATTCCAGACTTCATAACCACATAGTCAAGGCCTTGTGCCAAGAATACAAATAATATTTTGTTAAGTACTTGTTCCAAGACACTATTTTGTCTCACAAGACCTACCAATGCATTGAGGAGCTATAGCAGGCTCCACCCATCACTTACAAAGTCCAATACATTCCTCATATGAAAAGGTTTAAACATTACATAAACATTCGTATTAAAACTAGCATAAAAAATTTCAATAATTTATCCATAAAACATGAATGTTATGAAATAACACATCCATATTCAATCATATCACAAAACCTTCAATACAATATAAAAGATTTGTATCATAATAAATCAACTTCAAACAAGTTTAAAATCCATCAAAGGATGTTGACATAGATGAAATGAAAACTATTTGAAAGAAATACCTCTTTCTATTTTGAAAACATTTTAAAGAAAAAATTTATCATAGAAATATTATTATAATCTTATAAGTTAATATTTTATGATGTTATAATAGTGGAAAATAGCCGCACTCGCAGTATAAGTTAAAAAAGATATTCTTACCTTAATTTTGTCAAAATGGTCATAAAGTACCTTGTTTGGAAAATGATGGAAAGATTCATTTCAAAAAATACAAGTTCAAGTAATGGTATAAATGAATTTAACCCATTGTCTAGTAAATAGTAAAAATGTTTTGAAATACATTTTTAAGAAACCCGGATGTGGATGATAAAGAGGTCCCAGTAGATACTTATGTAAAAACAACCTAGGATAATAAAGAGATTGTGAATTTAACCCTTACCATGTAATTTTGCTTGGTCTAGGGTACTTTAACCTTATTTATAATAGTTAAATCATTGTTATTAAATTATACAATAACAATATACATAATTATGATATCATATATGATCTTCTAATATTTCTTTGTTAATAACATTTTAGTATTATAGTCGTTTGAGGTGTTAACTGATTCGTTTTGCTTTATATATTTTGTTATGTAAGTCATGTTTTTTATGGATAGGATGTATTTTATTCATATCTATAATGATATTAAGTTCTTTAAACATTATTTTTAATCATCAATTGAAAATTATTCTTGAATGGTTACGATGGGGAAATGAATCTCATCGCATTCGTGGAGACCGTAATCCGTACGTACGCACGAGCAACAATATCACTGTTTTGATATTAAAATTGTATTTAAATAGATGTTATATCATATATAAAGAATAATTAAAATGTTATAATTATTATTTACATCAATTATACATCATTATTATAACCATCCAAAAAATAATGTATTGAATAACAACTACACCACGACAAGGAGACGATAAGTCGTACGTACGCATGTACGATGACTTTGTCATTAATATGATGGATATAATAATAAATATGGTTATAAAATTTTTATAATAACATAACATTATATTGAATATACTGTGTTTATTATTTGAGAGTGGAAAAAACAAGGAAAGAGGAAGTGGAAGAAGAAAAGAACTTGAAAGAGGTGATGAAATATTTACCTCTTCTTCAGGTTCTTCCTTTTGATTTGATCAAAAGAGCTCCTTAGGTTGGATTTATGACCAAAGGAAGGACTATAGGATAAAGGGAGGATATTTGGGAGGATATTTGGGTAGGTTTTGGCTGAGCCAAATGGATTTGGAGGTGTTATTTTGAGAGAAGTGGGAGTGCCCTTTTATAAGAGGGGTGATGGGCACCTTAGGAAAAGATTAAAATATTAATTTATAATAAATTTATATTCAGTTTATAATGTCTCCAAAATAATTTATTTCAAGTATAAGGTGGTTATGGGTCTAAATAATCTCAACCAATAGGTTTTAGATAGGTTTATGTCACCATATTTACCTTATCATTTAGATTTAACTCTTAGTTAAATAGTTTGACATTTATCATGTCTCTTTGTATTTTTATATTATATGGTTAATAAACTTACTATAAACTACCAAGAGAACCCCAAGTGGTTTATTATTGATATATATAACCATATCTAAGTCCTTTTTCCGAACCTTATATTTTTATGAATATTATATCAATTAATAATATAATATTTCTTTTAAAAACTCTTTTATGTCAATTCTGACACTATTTGGTAATTGATTTTTGTTAAAGTCATAAAAACTTTATTACTTCAAAATAAATTCATTTAATCAACCCTAACATGTGATAATAACTTATAAAATTCTTGTAATTCATAAAAAGTATCAATTTACATTTATTTTGGTATTTATAATATCAATTATTTTAATATTTAATTAATAAGGTAATTACTGCATCATCATTGTGTCATAAATAAATTAAATTATTTAATGTCTAAAAATTATAAATAAAATACCATTATGTAGGAAATATTTTTATCTTTCTAATGAATATTTATAGTCGAATTTATCTTCTATATAACCCTATATTAAAAATGTTTTAGTTATTAAACATTGAATTTAACACTTTTAACTCTTCTTTAAATTAAATAATAATAAATGTCCTAATATAATCCAAGTGGACATAAATGATCATATTTTATTACTAAGGTTGTTTTTGGTATAAATAAAATTATCAAATAGAATTAGGACAAGTTATAGGGTAATAATAATATCATTTTTACCTTTAATTACCCTATTTACTTTTAACTGTGGTAAATAAAAGTCAAAAGTTACTATTCACCAAAAATTATTTTCATATTATTGAACCACATTTTACTTAATAATATCATCTATGTCTCTCAGATTTTTGAAATTCAATTCACAGAATTGGTAAAATTATGTTTTATGCAAATTTGCAAATGCCCCTAGGAGGTAGGTAAAAGACAATAAAAAGTTTAATAAAATTTTATATATCTAAACTTATTATAAAATGACTCCAATGAATTAATTGAATTTATATAGGTATTATGTATTTATTTTTACATAATATAATTTTAAATAAAATAACTAATTATTTAAATAAAAAGTCGATTTTATCCAATAATGTAGTGTTTTTTACTATTCATCAAAAATGGAAAGTTTTTAGAAAACTACCAAAAATTCACCCTAAGCTAATTTTGATATTAAAAATCCAAATATGAAGTCAATTTTGAAAGATAAAATTTATAAAATTTCAAAAAGTGTGTATTACTATTCATAACGACTAGTTTGATTGGTCGTGGTGTGTTAAAACTCCAAGTTGCGTACAACACAAACTATTGCATTATTCAAAGGGAAACGTACCGTGGAATCTTGAAGTGTTACATATATATTGATATATATATATATGATAAATATATAATTATATAATTTACATATAAAATATGGAATATTTTTTTCTAAAACACAATTATATTATATATATATATATATATTAATTTTAGATTTATATATTTTTAATCCCCATTCTCTATGATGTACATGGTTTATTTAACATTAATCATTTGAAAAAAATTTCATTTTAATGTGCATCACTAAAGATCTGATTGACAACACTAACTAAAAACTGATCATATAACCAATCATTTGAATTCATAGAACTTATCATAAACCCAATGGTTCTCTATGATTACAAATGTTTATTTAATTTTTTTTGAAAAACATACATGTCTAGGTGAAAATATTATTAATTCATTAAATAATTAAGTTGATTTGGAGTTAGTAAAGATGGATCATATGAGCACATGAGACAATTTAGTTTTTTTACTTATTCTTCACATGTTTACATGTGTTGTTTAATATTTCCATCCTAATATGAATATTTCCATATGTACACATGAACCTCATGGCATGTAAATCATACCTTTAGATGTGACATTCAGGGATAATTCTCTCAAGTATGATGTGGAAAAAGAAGGATTCATTTTCCCTGATATTGGGGTTTACTACAAGGTTCGTAATAAAACATTTTGATGGTTCCACAACTCAAACACATTTTAGAATCTTATAAGTGAGATTTAAATTGTTTCTTCCCTATAAAAAACTATTTTTTAGTTTTTCAGTCTTGAATGAAATGCTGATCCATAGTAATTATATTTAAACCTTATATAGATTGAGTTATTACATTTTTATTTCAGTCATTAATTCTTTTAGACCTACTATAGACTGTGTTGGTATATTTTCATTTCACTACTTTATTCTTTTGATCAAATCAGAGGGAAAAGAAAGTGAGTAAATTCTTGAAAAAAATAATCTAGTAATTTAATTATTGACATGTATTCACCATCTAACTGGTTTTATTGATTATATAGAAAATTTCTATGGCCTCAATACAATTATTGTTTCATTCAAGATTCCACTCTTATTTTATTAAATTTTTAGTTAGTACATAATCAAATTTTACATTATTCTCTATATTTTTAATAATTTTTATTATTTTTAAAAATTTAGAGATTGTAAATTCACTTGAAAAAATATCTTCTTAATGATAATTTTAATGGTTCCATATACTATTTCATTTTATCTTACATTTAATTCTAGAATATTATTCATCCATTAAACTTCAAGTGCTCTCTATACTATCATGATATTTGTGAAATTATTCAATACAAATCATAAATAAATGTGATGTTTCTTGACCTATTGATACATTCATACCACTAATCAAAAAAATCTAAAACTTTTTATTCTTATTAAATTGTAAATTTTCATTTTTTAGTCATAGTTATTATCTCAAGAGGGGGTGAATTGAGTACCCAATATTTTTTTATAAACATATTCAAATAAAATCCACTAATTAATTTAAATACTATGCATTTAACCAAAATAATAGATCGATATAAATCATGAAATTTTAAAATAATTCGCAGAGAATGATTAGGTCTCGATTAAAATAATATATAATATTACTTTAGCCTTTGAAATCAATTTACTTGATCAAAATGTTATATAAAAACTAATTATGGTTAACTATAAAAGTAATGGTTTTTGTTTTCAATTTAAAACAAATTTGATTTTAAATATTAGAAATAAAATTAACAAATCACACAGTGTAAAAATGAATACAAGAGGTTTGGTTCCAAGATAAGAGTTAGTCCTCCCCACTTGTAAATCACCTATTGCCAATTAGTTTATATAAAATTAAACTTTTATCCAAAACCTAGATTGGGTATACAACAATTTGACTATAGTCCAAGTCACACATGGACTTATTCCAAAATTATCATGAGAGTACAAAATATAAAAGGACAAACATGAACCTATTTCATAATAATCCTGAGAAAAAAGAGGAAAAATAGTGTTTGAGAAGATATCAAGTATATTCCAATTTAATGAAGGAGACAATGTGCATGAATAAAAATAGTATGTACACACATTGATCATAATGTTAAAATAAATTAACAAACAGAGCAAGTAAAGTGGTAGAAATAATAGTATTACTCCATCTAATAATCTTTGTAGCTTGTGACTCTTAGAATGTAGCTTGAGTGGTATCTCAAGACAATTTTTTGAGATTTGCAGTAGAACAGTGTGTCATAAACTCCTTCTAGTGAGTCTTTAGAAAGTTTTCTAGATTATTAATGTGATTCACTTCATCGATAAGTGATAACTGTAATATATTCTTTGTGTAAGACACTGTTCAAAGCAACACATATATATTCACGTGTATGTGTATTTTGTGTGTGTTTAGAGATGTTCCCCGTCATTTGCATGAGGGATTCTACTTCCAATTTTATCAGCAGTAGCAGCAAATAGAATTGAACAGATCTTTTGTTCCTTTTACTTCACATTATGACACAAAATTTAATGTATCTATATCAAGAAATTAATGAATAATCACTAAAATAAGTTCGATAATTAAATTAGATACACTAGTCATTAGAAATATTTAATTCAAAATAAACTGAAATATTGGTGGTGAGTCTTTAGAATGGATACACTTTCTGGATATCTCTTGTTTTGGCAGTGAATGAGTCTAGCAGTGAGTCTTTTGAATGGTGAGAAGTTTTGGTGGTTATTCATGATCTGGTGGTGACTCAAAACTTTACCAAATTTTCATTCTAGTGGAAGGTCACCTCAAAGGTGACTCAGGTCTAATGGTAGGTCATCTTGACACTGAGCCAATTTTTTCATTCCGGTGGTGAATCATCCTTGACGGTAGATAATCTCCATACTTTCCCAAAAAACCCATCTTAGCTGTGACTCATTTCTGATGATGAGGCATTCTAAAACATTGCGAAAATATCATCCTGGAAGTGCAAATTCCTTGGCGGTGAGACATTATTGGTAGTGACTCATCCTTAACGGTGAGTCTTCTTGGTGGCGAGACTTTCTAGCAATGACTCATCTCTAATGATGAGTCTTTCCCAAACATAAAAATATTTTTCAATATATTTTATATTTTAAAATGATATAATAGAACATAAAACTCATTAGTATCATAATAAACATGATTTTTAATCATTAAAACAAGAGGCCAACAATCTCCCCATTTTTGATGATCCCAAATCATGTAATTTTATATACATTATATCAAAGATATATCATTGTATTTTATAAAACATGGAATAAAAATTAAAACAGATACATAGGGTATCGAACATATTAACTATATGAAATCAAATATAAATAAATGACACATGGTATTAAAGGAAATGAAATAGAATAATATCAAAGGAAAATTAGACATGTACTGTATCAAAGTAATATCATCAATGGAATATCAAAAATTCATCAAAGGAATATAAATCCATTCCATATTATATTTATCCCCTTTTGGTAATATCAAAAATCATATAATCAAATAGTAAATGCATATAAAATCAAAATTTGAATAGGATAATGTTCATTAGAAACCAACTGACGCGTAGCCACAAAAAGTTACGACAAAGAGTTTTATAAAAACATTAAAAACATCCCATAAAATAGAATAAGTCTATGATCAATGATTATTCATAGGTTGGGTAGAAGTAATCAAATGGGATTTCCCTTGTCTTTGTATGAGGCAGAGTATATAGAAACGAAGGATGGGGTTTTAGTAGGAATAACTACCGGAACATCTGTTATAGAATGAGGTTCTCTGATGAGGATTGGTCTAAGGTGGTACACAACTTCTTTGGGAGAAAGATAAA
This sequence comes from Viscum album, assembly GCA_963277665.1. NCBI lineage: Eukaryota > Viridiplantae > Streptophyta > Magnoliopsida > Santalales > Viscaceae > Viscum > Viscum album. The sequence goes on along the minus strand of OY728126.1, from coordinate 325,282,172 downwards.
AAGACTTGAATCTAACTGGAAAATGTGCATGAGGATTTCTGGTTACACTTGGTTAGAAGTACATTGGATCTATAGTAGGATGTGTCAAATGGGAGTAACAGGTTTGGTCTCATGAGCTATGACTATAGTTACATGCACATGAAAAATGGTTTCATTAGGTTTATAAAATCCATTATTATGTTTAAACCTATCTACATGAAATTGAAGTAGTCTTTCTTCTCTTCTATAGATCTCTGAAGAGCTAGAGTCATGACCTTTAACTAGTTCACTTTCTCTTTAAAGGCCTGGGAAATTTGAGTTATCCTTAGAGTTTCTACCAAGAAATTAAAATGATCATTCATCTCATGATTAGTGAAAATTTTAGATATATAGAACTTTATTTTTTTTTATAGTCTCTCTATTAGCCTTCATTCCCTCTGTAAACTCTTTAACTAACACGAGTACAAGATCACTATTAAATATGTTTTTTAATAAAGTCTCTTGAGGCTAATTTGGTACACTACCCGAAGCAGTAGTAGCATGAATCTCTTCATTGATAACATATTTTATCATCTCAACAACAATAAGAGGTGCACTTGAAGAAGAATCCATTGAGGTAAGATTCTTTACTTTCTCAAGTAAGGCATCCATAGAAGTAGTAAAGGTTGACTAAATCTTTTCAAGCACCAACTTCATAGACTCCAACTCACTGGAGATTATTGTATTCTAAATCTCCACTTCTTGAATATGGTGCATCATTTTTTGTTGGATATGTTGAATCAATATTCAAAAAAATATCGAGCATCATGTTCACTTACCTTAGTAACCAATTAAGGTTCATTACTCAATTTTTCATCAAAATCAGAAAGACCTTTTTCCCTAAAAGAATCCAAATCACCCTTAGTGAACGCATCCACTGGAACAGGTGGGACAGTAGGAGCAGCTACTCTCTTAGAATAAAATCTTTCTAAAAAAGTATAAAAATCAATCTGATTAACCATAGTTCCCTCAGGATCCCTTGCATCTCGAAGATCAGGTCCACCATTCTTTGGTGGACACCCATGAATCTTCTCCCATTCTTCAAACATTGGTTTTTTACATCCTTTAGAAGCCTTAATAAGAATCTCCACAACTAGAGAAACAACAAATATAGATACCACCATAGAAGGTACAATAATAGGAGTCTCAACGGTTCTTTTTTACTTCACTTGGTAACTTAATAGCAGCAGGGTTAGCTCCAATATGCTTAGTAACTAATTTCTCAACACCAGAAGCAACCTTCACTTACCTAACCACAGACAATTCAACAACATTATACTCATCAACCGTCTGAACATCATCTGTTGGCCTAGAAATATCACTAAAAATAGACTCAACAGAATTAATCTCCAGACATGGGGATTTCTCCACTAAAATTTTTTACCTATAGCAATAGAAAATTACCGACATGCAATATATTTGTAGGTAAAAATGAAAAATTCCAACAGATATTAAGTTTTATTGGTATATAATTTGAGTACAGAAATTTATTTATACCAATAGATTTATCTATTGTTATTAATTGTTTAATACCAAAATATATTTCACCAAAAATTAAATTTGCTGCTTCATCATATTAATACCAATAGTTTTTTATCAAATAATGAATATATTATTATTAATTATTATTACCAACTATTTTTTTAAACATATATAAATGTTTCTAGCATTTATTAGTCACAAAAAAATCATCTAAAAATAATTTTTTATTACCACTATTTATTAGCTTACATAAAAAACTATGTTGTAATTAAAAAAAATATATTGATAAATATTTGAAATATATTCAAAAAAATTCAATATATTTTTTATTTGTAATAAAATTAAAATTTCATTTTAAATATATCTTATTTGAGATGAAATATTATATGAGTGAGATTTCAAAAATAATTCATATAAAATTTAAAACACGGAAAATAAATTTCTTCAATTAGATTTGATAATCCATTAAAAAAATAATAAATAAACAGAAGACATCCCCACTTTCTCCCTGTAGATATCCTCTCCCCTAATCACCTTCCATTATTTGTTTCTCACCTCCCACACAGTGGCGATCATTACCCATGTAACACTCTCGGTTCATCACCATCGAGAGCATCCACATTCGTACCCACACCCACACCCTCGATTATTTAGCATTGGTCATTCCCCTACCGATGTTTGATTTCTTTTTCCCCTTTCATCTATAATGATATAGAGTAGGAAGGGGATTGGACACAACCCCATTTCCCATTCAATTGATCAATTATTGGTCCTCTTATATGGCATTAAAGTATTCTCTTTATGTTTTAAGCACCTAAAATCCTAGTTATCTAGTGTTTTAATTGAATTTCAGTTCGGGTTTTAGTGAAATTTTGGATGAAACAACCTTTATTATTGTTGTTTATATTTTGTTTGGGTGATTTTAGGATGATAATTAAATACTTCTCAGGATCCACTCAAGGTGAAATTATATTTCTTAATTTCTCACATCCCACAGAAAATCATTTGATCCTAACATTGAATCATGTTCTTGTGGAGAAGATTATTCCAACTTCCATGACCCCTGCTGGAATTACACTTCCTTAGAAAACTCCTAAGTTGAATATTATCCTCTGGGGTTCAATTTTATATTATCTAATAAGTATATTATAAAAAATTTCTCTTATAATTATTTATTATTCTTTCTAATGATATAGCATACTAATTGTGAAAAAAATTCCCAATATTCATTTTTCAACTCTTTGATTCCATTGTTTCTTTAGCTGTCATTCAATATAGTTTAAAAAATTCTCTAAATATTAATTTTATTTTAGTTTCAAAAAATTTTATATTAATTTATGAGATAATATGTAATTTTAATAATTTTATATGTATCTAATTTTTTATCCACAACACTCATTATTTTTATCTTATTTGAAATCAACTTTCTATTGGTTTACAAGAAAATTTTCCTATGAAAAACTCCTCTGATATAGAAATAAAATGAAAAAAATTAATCTATTATTAAAATATCACTTAAGACAAGGAATCATAATCAATTTATATATCTCAATGGATTCAATGTGTTATGTGAGAAACAAGTGAAAAATTACATTTGAACTAGTCAAGTTTTTCTTACAACGTTTTGATGATGAATTCAAAATTTATGATCCGATATAGTTTTTCATGTTCTTCCCAGACCATGGTATCTTTCCAATTATAATTTCTTTTAAATATTCCTAGATAAACTTCTAAATGTTTCTTTTCATTCCCTTTTACAAACTCCATGGATTTTATCTCCACATAACCTATACATAGTTTTAATTACTTTTTAAATATATTATAACATATATAGGGAGAGGGTTACCTTTCAAACATCCTCAAGTTGTGGAGTGTGGATAGAATTTATGATCCATACCTTTTCATCAATTTATAACCTCTTATTTTAAAACCCTTTTTAGTGTTACTTCATTGAAGTATACCTCTAGTGAATTTTTTTTCATGTTTTGAATGTTTCCACCACACATCTCCATTTTCTTATGATTTAAATTAAATGTTTAATTGATCCCATTTATACAATTCTAAATTTTCTTATTGATTATGAAACTAAAACCTATAATACACATATCCATATTTATAATCATATTTATTTTTCTCCATCAATCCATCAAATGTGATTATTTTTATTTCTTTCTTGTTGACTTTTTTACAGCCTCCTCCTCTTTAATATTATATTTTTTTCATTATCCATGATGTTTAATCTAAATAATAATCCATTGGGGTTTTTTACATGCCTTTATTTATTTTAGAATCAAATTCCTCCAATTCCATGAGTTGTATTTTTCAACGTAACATATTTCCTTTTCATGAAAATACAATTCCTTGTTTATAAAGGAACCATTGTTTCATTCTAATCTCATTTACTACCACTGTAATATATTTCATTATAAAAAAAGTTACTGTAAATAGATTATATCTAAAATAATTCACAACTCTTGTATTATCAATGACATGTCATAATTTTTATTATACTCTACACTAAAATCAATAGTCTATGTATATTTAATACAAGTATTTATCTATAAAATATTTTTGTAATCTATGTAAAAAACCATTTGTAAAATCTTTATGAAAAATATTTGTATCTAATAAGTGTTTATAAAATCAGTGTGTAATCTGTGTCTATAATACCTGTGTGTAATTTTTTTCTATAAACACTATGTGTAAGTTCAGTGAGTAATCTTAGTGTGTAATCTATGTGTGCAATCCATGTCTATGTGTGCAATGTGTGTGTAAAATTCAGTGTAAACTTAGTGTGTATGTTTAGTGTCTAATATCATTGTTCAATTTTTTTGTTCAATCAATATCTATGTATGTAATTGATTTTTAAAATTAGTGTGTAATCTCAGTGTGTAATCTGTGTGTGAAGTCTAGGTCACTGTGTGCAATATATGTTTAATATTTGTGTACGATCTATGTCTATAAAATCGGTGTGTAATCTGTGTTTGTAAATTTAGTGTGTGATTGGTGTCTGTAAATTCTATAGGTAAACTCAGTGTGTAATATGTGTGTGAAATTTGTCTATCTATATGACAATTGTGTGTAGGAAACCTAATTCTTATAGCCTAAACACTATCCACTCTAAATTAATGTTGTTTCATCTATTTACTGAAATCATTATCATTTACAACCAATATGTCATCATTCTCTTTTCCTCACTTTTTGTTATCTTTTTAGGAGCTCTTTTCATCATATAATTTTGGTTAACTATTTATGTAGGAAACATGAGTCTCACAATGTGTTTTCAATGAACCCTTGCAAGCATGTTGGAACTATACTATTTAACCGAAACAAGAGTTGTTGTTTGTTACAACAATTTGTTTTCTCCTGGATGGTTCATAGTTCATTTTTGTTGATCTTTCTATATTGGGATTATAATCATGCACTTTTATTTGTCCAATACAAATCAGGGTCCTACTAAAATGATAGAGCAGCTTCGGTTCCCATCATCAATTAAAGCCTATGTTGAGTTACTAGTTCCCAAGGACAAATGTTTAGATCTAGAAGCCAATTATAGGTTTGTTGGGTGTGAAAACAAATATAATTCTAACATTAGAATAAATTGAGGTCTAGTGTCAGTGGGCATGCTGCTGGTCATCTCTTAGGTTCAAGATGACTTGAAGATGGGTTGGGTTGTGTAGCTTTAATCCAAATACCTATGCATGGTGTAATTCTATTTTTTATTAACAGGATTACTAGTTCTGGTCATCTAGGCCACATGATGAAGGGGTTTTCATGGAAAAAGGATAGGTTATCATCCTATCACATGTTTGATGAAATAATTAATGGGGTTCACTTTTTTATGTCACACTGACTGGAGACTGCAGGGTTTTTCAATGAAAATATCTGAAACTCTTAGTTCTATGACAATACTATTAATTTCTAGATCATGGGATTGAGACAGAACTAGCTATAGTTTGTGGATGATTTGTGATAAAGCATAATTGGATTATTATTTTCTTTCTCACTAGAGTAATTACTAGTAGATGAAGTCCATGATAGGTGGTTCGAGAAGGATAAAAGATGAAATATTCTTATTTCAACAAAATTAGTTAAAGGGTAATCAAACCAGATAGGTGGTGAGATGAACTAAAGAGAGGGAATGAATTTATTATGATCCAACTAAAGCTACCACATGATGCTACTATATGAAACATTAAAACTTAAATGAAAGGTAAACTCTATATTGTGTTTTTATTTTCTGTTTATATAATCTTATTGTTAAGATAATATTCTTATGAAGATAATATTCTTGTTAATTTTTATCATGTTTGGTTATTTTATATTATGTGGTCATTGATTGTTTTTTGTTGTTTTGGTCACTAGTTATCTTCTTATTAAGGTCACTAGTTATTTTCAGGTTGTAATCATTGGTTATTTTTATATCATGCATTATAGAAATTGTTTTGGTCACTGTAAATGGTTATATAATCTTGTTGTGGTCACTAGTTTTATTATCTTCTAGTTATTGGTATTATGAATTATTATTTATATATCATGTGTTTAAATGAAAACTATTTAAAGATAATGTTTGGGTTCTCAACATGCTGATTTTGATGGTGTCTGTCTAAAGTGGAGGGAGCTCATGTTAGGTGTTGCTTAAAACATACAAGGGTGCTCCACTATGAATGGGTGGTAATGTTGTGAATGTTAAGATCCACTACAACATATTATATCTTATGTAAAGTGTTGGGGATTCCAAGTCTAGTTTCTTTTGTGGCTGGTTCATATCACATGGAGAACAAATATCTAAGTCAGGTCCGCTACAGGGTTCTTAATTACTGCTACTGCTCAGTGATATTTTCGGTATTTTTTTTGGAAGATTTGTGTTAACATTAGAGGTTAGTATGGTAAATTTTGTATAATATCACTGGTTTGTGTCAAATTGATGGCTCATGTCATGAAACCTTCTTATGTTTACTACTTTTTGATTTCTGGGAACATGTTTACCCTATTAGGGTAGGGGTTCATGCTTCTATTGTTCACTCCTTAAATATCTAGTTTTTGATTAGATCTTGTATTGTTACAATATTTTTAAGATTCTGATGATTCATAACTAACCCTGTAGTAATTTTATGGAATATATTTGAAATTTCTATATTAATATCGAACATGACTATTTGATGTTTTATATGAATCTTCTTTTTGTTTTCAGTGTGATATAGAGGATGAATTGCTTCCATCGACTGGTGTATGAATGGAGACTTTCTTACATGAGTAGTAAACCACGAAAATAAGAAACCTACTTCTATCCACAAGTACATGTGAAAGAAAGGAGACCTACATTTTTTTGAAGGAGGCATGTAACATTAATGACAAAGATCACTCGAAGTACAAATGCTAAGCCATGAAGGGAAATTGTCCAACCAGAGCTGGTTAGAGTCGAAAGGGCCTGAGGTCGCAAGCTGATGGGCCACATTGTTTCCTTCCCTTTTAGTGAAGGAGAAGGTACAACATGAGAAGAATTGGCGAAGTGAGAGAATTCTACGAATGATGAAGCCAAAAGACCAGAGGCCATCGTCGTTGTGATTAATAGCTTCGATCACGGTGAGGCAGTCAGACTCAATGATGATATCACCCCACCCGCATTCCAGGGCGAGCATCAAACCAGGAAGGATGGCCGTGGCCTTATCAACTGCCGATTCCTAGTATTCCTGATGAGGTACATATTTAGCAGCAAGAATCTGCCCCATATGATTTCGGGCCAGGAGACCGAGGGCAACAAGCCCATCTTACGGAAGAGACGCATCCACATTAATCTTAAGGATCCCTTCCAATGGGGGATTCTAGTGAGAGGGGTGGGAGTGTGGGACACCCGGAAAAGAAAAACCATTGTGGCCTTTCCATCCCTCAATCCAAGAGGTGTCCCGGTCAATCCAGAAATTGGTTGGTCGGTGAGATTGATTAAAAATAGCATCGTTACACCGGACCCATGACAATGAAATCCATCTCACAAACATCAACTACCACCCACAATTAAAAGTGAAAGAAAAGAAACTTATAATAAAGGGTACGTGCTTACATGTGTGGATCTCATCACCATTATGAACCAGGATAGTGACACATAATGTATGAGAGAAATTGATTGCAAATGAACATGTTTTTAAATCATGTTTGAATATATATTTTTAAAATAAATCTCATGTTTGTTAGAGTTTCATATAATATAATTTTATAAATATTATATAATAAATATAATAAATATAATATAAATTTTTAGCAACAAATTTTTTAATACTCACACATAATATTTATTTCCCTTAGAATGTGTGTTCTGGTTAAGAATAACTATTTCCAAATGGTTTCCAACAGTTTTGTTTATAGAACCGGAAACACCCAATGGTTCTCTGTCCAAAGGGACCTAATTTCTAAAGGCATGTTTTCATTAGGTATTGTGACCTATGAATCTTAAGAACTTTCATTGGTCAAGAGGATGGGAGGTTGGGATCATCACACCATTTTGGGGGGAATTATTGCCTACTCTGGGACTCTCTTATAGATTTAAGATATGTTCATGAATCCTTCATTAATTTCCAAGTTTTACATGAGTCATCCCAAGATTAGAAATCAATTTTTATCATGTATAGAATTCAGAATAATTTATATTTATATGAGTTTATTAATCAATGGAGACATATGTGTGTATCCAAGTTTCTCCATCAATGGTATCCTCTCATATAGTACTTATATATTATTTGATCGTTATTACACTGATGTTGGTTTTAAAGTCACTAAATGGGGAACTCTGGAATTTATGGTCATCCAGGTTGACAAAAGTCACTCTGGAATTTATCTTCATTATAGAGACATAATTTTACTCTGGAATTTATTATCATCTCAGTAGAAAAAGGTTACTCTAGAATTTATCATCTTCCATGGAGAAGGAAGATGTTTTGATGTTGGGATCAAACCCATAGATGAGATACCTACGTATACTTGTGAAAGGAATCATAACCCACATAGTTTGATGCCACTTGATGGGACACATCATACCTTTTAAGGTGATGTGATGAGACCCTAACCGTACAGTTTAAATTCATGTGGCAGGGAAATATAGGTGGAAGGTGCCTAGTAAAATCTTGGTATGAGAGTTATGCTGAAACAACCCAATGAAATTGGAAAGGATATGGGTATCCCAGTTGAATTAGACACTACTAGAGTATAGTCTAGAGATAACATGGTTGATTTATGGTGCTGTTTTTGAACCTCATAAAGGCTTCCTACATATCCCGTTTAGATGGGAATCTAATCCCACATAGTTCGAAAAGTTTCAAAGAGGATTATTAACTTTGAGAGGATTAAGTTGGGGATCACTATTGAAGAGGATGTCCTAATAAAAGGGACCATGAGTGGTGTATAAAATCATGATAGTTTAGGGGTTTAACTCGGGGATTACTCCTAAGGAGGATTCCCTTATTAAAGGAATTATGATTGGGGCTTAATCTTGAGGAGGATGTTCCGTGAACTTGGGCATTGAGAAGGATTGAAACATATCCTTGTTATGATGGGAATCAAAGTTCTCATAGTTCATTGTAGTTTGGGAATTACACTTAGGATGATGAACATTTGTGGGAGGAATTATTTCTCATTTCATGGATGAGATGATATGGAGTTCGGTCCTTGAATAGGATTCCTATATATCCTAATTATAGTGGGAATCAGAGTTCTCATAGTTCATTATTTCAATTGGAATGAATGGTGATTATGATCATAAAAAACCTCTAATCCCATGCGAGTCATGAATTGTGTGAGAAACTAGTGGATGTGAAAGATTAAAAAAACTATACACTTTACTTCCTCTGCTAGTGGAAGAGTCTAGGGATACAGTAGAAGAGATCATGGCTATGATGAAAGAGGTCATGGATAAGAAACTTATCTATCTTAAGTTAACATTGGACATGGGTATAATGTAAGGAAGGAATAGAGGTAAAGTATGTAGAGATGATAAATACTGTAAACTCTTATGTGAAAGGCTAGGGGATTACACTAGGATGGTTTCCCTAAAATTGGGCACTTAGCAAGGGAGGGTCTAATCCGATTTGGAAGGGAAAAGAAAACATGATCCTTATCCTTCCTTATAGGAACTCAAGGATCCGAATCTCAGAGATGAGAAGGGGTGGAAAGAGTCCTATCCCTAGTATATGAGATTGAGAACTCCTCAAAACTTCCCCTAGGTTAAGGGTCCATGTGACTGTAGATATATAAATATATAGATGCCTCGAAGATCCTGACCCTCTGATAGGACAAGTGTGGGAAACCTATGACTGTAGAAATATAAATCCAAATGGGAGACACACTAATATGAATTTACCCAAGGTTTTTTAGATTATGAGGTCTTGGTAGAGGTTTCAAAATGATCTATTTCAGGAAAGAGAACCAATAAATGAGAATCTCTACCATAAATGGCTTTGAGGGAGGCTTCATGAAAGGATCATGTAGGCTGAAATATGAAGTGAACCAAGGAGGACCACGAATGGTATGCACCATGCATAGGGTCTCTGTATAAGTAGGATTGGGAAATTTGGTTTCACATTGGGAGAAGAACAACCTAGATGATTACACATGGGTGATACTTGGATCAATCCTTCAAGGATATTCATAGGTATTCCCAGAAGTGAGTAGTGAAAGTTCCTGTTTGAGGAAGGGTGGTCGCACTAGTCTTCTTATTTATGAGGGGTTAGGAAAACTGGTCATGAAAGTGTTGTTTATTTATAACACTGAATGGACTTAAGTCTCACTATCCCCCTTTAATTCAATCTCTTTAGGTGTTATGAAACTACCTTGGAGGTTTCAGAGGGCTTGAGCGAAGCACAAGGGAGATTAGAGAAGATATCGTCCTTCAAGGAAATTAATCCATCTAAATGAATACGCCAAGGGTATATTTATAGAAAAATATGAGACCTCGAGCAAAGGTGAATGATCACACCAGAAGGGTGGTTCACAAGTACTTTCATGCTGATAGTGATCGAGACTACCTTTGGAGAACCACTTTATGAGCCTTTGAAAATATTTACATTCTTCATCTATTTTCTCTCCTTTTCTAAGTTATTTACCTTTGTCACTTTTTCATCCATGTGATGAAAAAAAGTTTCAAAAAAATCCTCCTTATAAATTTATTCAATAAGAACGAAAAGAATATGATTCTAAGGTAAAATTAGGGAAATTTGGCGCATTCCAAAATCATTTAGAGGATTTGGAGCTACGTCAAGTTTAGAAGGATGATCTAATTTTTTCCTAAACCATGAGGCCTAGAGAGTATGTAGTTCAACTGAATGAGATTAAATAAGTAGATGATGGGTCTTATAAGGTTATTTTATAGATTTAAATTTATATCGAAGGCCTCTTGTAATTTTTGATAGAGAGACTCTATTTTGTGGATGTTCCTTTGGGTTTTTTCCTCATAAATGAGGAGAATTTTGTTTCTGATCATCAATGTATTTATCCATGCCTTTATATTATACTCATAATGCCTAATATACTTTTCATAACATCATATCTTCATACCATCTAATCATAATTATAATGATAAGTATGGGGGGTGCTCTAAGTTTTAGACAATGGGCCTAGTGAGTATAGTTTGACTGTTTCTAGGGTCTTATGGACAACCTTAAAAACATTTTGTCTTTTGTGTTATCACCCTAATTTTTGACTAAGAACAATATGGGGGGGGGGGACTTAGCATGTGAGATTTGGTTTTTTCAAGGATTACCCTTTTGGGTTTTTAGTAGAACAATTTTTTCCTTTTAACTTTTTATCGCTCAATATTGCCTAAATCGTACATAGGGTATGTCCAGCGAGCTGAGACTCGACTTTTGTCCAGATTTCCCTTTATGGGTTTTTAGATTAGTGAGTACTATGTCTCTTTTTGTGGGTAGTTTAAAGTCATGTATGTTGGACCAATAATTCTAGTCATTTAGGTCCAATAGCTTTGACCATGGATTTTGAAATTAGAACCCAAACAAGGCTTGATGGCTAGGAAGCACTACCACAAAACTGGGTTTCCGCAGCACCACCCTTTATCAGTGCTAAAAAAAAGCTCTAATAAAGGGGGTTCCTTTTACCAGTGCTAAAAAAATTCACTGATAAAGGGGGTGCCATTATCATCACTAAAAAAGCATTGATATAGGGTAATTTAATAGCGCTAAAAAAGCGCTATTTAAAGTGACCCTTTATCAGGACTTTTTTTAGTAGCACTAATAAATGGGGGGCTTTATCATCACTTTTTCCTAGCGCTGATAAAATTTTTATTTCAAAAAATGTAATTTTTCATAAAAAATTATATATTAATATATAAGTATATTTATATTGATATAGATATAACACATATTTTTTAAATATGTTTTAGATAAGTATAAATAGACTATTACATTTAATATATAATAAATTTAGTGAAAATGGATTTAAAATATTTTTAAAAATATTATTAATTAATAAATTTCTAAATATCATTGACTAATAATCATTCAATAACAATTTGATGACAGAAAAAATAAAAAAATAAAAATAAAATATCTAAAATAAGTTGAAAAAGTAACTCAAACTTCAAACAGCCATAACTTTTGATCCAGATGTCCGTTTGAGCTCTACAACATATCAAATTAAATCATGTGATGAGATCTACATGCTATGATCCAAGGGAACCTTCTGACACATTTTTCAAGGCCAAAAAAGGCCTCCAAAATTGAGTTTTTAGTATAGATACCCAGATTTTTTAACATTCGATGGAATTTCAGCCTCATTTCAGGGGGTCTTTTTGACCTTTTTCACTAGGGAATGAATTTATTCCAAGGTGTTACATTTATATTAATATTATGGTTTTGAAATTTTATCATTTTTCATAATGTAATGTTACTTATAATCAATTATATAACAATATATACATATTTTATATATATTCACCTATAAAAATTTAAATTTATAAATAAATAATTATTCATATTTACATATAAAGTATATTTCTTAATATATAAGGCTTATCTAAATAAAAAACTAATATCCATTCTATTTAAAATAAAAATATATTAATATTTATATACTTATATGATGTGTTTGTGTGTGTGGGTATATATATTTGTGTGCGTCTGTATTGAACAACTGATATATATTATCTATATATTATAAACATTTGTATATATATATATATTAATATATAATATTTGTAAATATATATAAATATGTATAATTATACTTAAAAATATACATTTGATGTGTGCGTGTGTTGTATATATGTATTTATTTATTTATAAACACACACAAAAAATCATATTTTATAAGTGTATTTAAAACTGATCTTATAAATATATATTAATATAAAAACAAATTTATTAATATATAAATATAACTATATATATATATATATATTATTATACAGATATATATATTAATATAACTAAATATATATATTAATATAAACATATATATGTTAATATATATATATATATATTAATATACGAATAAATATAACTATATATATAAATAAATAGATATATTAATAAATGAAGAGAAAAGAAATATGGTGGAGTGGTAAAGGTTTAGGCGCGCAGACAAAAGGTCCCGAGTTCGAATCCTTGGGGAGGCAGGTCGCACGTGGGGGGGGGGATAATTCCTAGCACTGTTAAAGGGGGGTGGGGGAACTATTAAAGGGCTGGGGGGCTGGATTAGGTATGCAAGCTCAGATGGGGGGTGGGGTGCTGTTTAGGGGGGCCTCAAGCACTATTGAAGCCCCTTCATGAATTATAGAAATATTTATTTATTTTTTAATTTTTTTAACTTTTATCAGCGCTAAAAAAAACTGATAAAAGGGACCCCCTTTATCTTTGCCTCGATTAACAATGCTTTTATAGTGATGTTAATACCCTTTTCTAGCATTGATAAAGGCCATATTTTCAATAGTGAAGGTCCTGATATTTTTCTGATACTTCATGGGGAATATTGTGTCATGATTTTTATGGTCACAAAATCTAAAACTTGAAGTATAATAATAGTGTATCTATATTCCAAGAATGAAGTTACCTCTATTTGAAAAACCCATTATGGGGGCTGTATTTTATAGGGCCAACTAGGGCATGTACTATATAGCCAAACGGTGGCATCCTTAGGCTGATGGGCCCGTTATGTGGGTGACTTATGTAAGGATAACTAAGGCATGAACTACATAGTCAGTTAAAGGAGTTCATAGTAATTTCGACATTATATTACTGATAGAGAAAGGGGTTTAAGATTTGGATGTCTCAAGACCACAGTGGATGGCTTTGCAAGGCCATGAAGAAGAATCCACTTCTACATGAATTTGGAGTGTGAAATAGGGGACATTTTTTCAGAAATGGGATTTCTAATATTAGGATGTGCAGTTTAATGTCATGCAGTAAGGACATTATGTTGTGCAATTTAAATTCATGCAGTAAGGAAATTTAGGGGTTGTGCATTTTAAATTCATGCAGCAAGAACATTATGATGTGCAGTTTCAAGTCATGCAGTAAGGACATTAGGAGCTTTGATTTTAGGTCTTTATCTTTAACTGAAGGTTTGATGATTCTACAATTCTCAGTAATCTATCTGGAAATATGCCACTATATTTAGGTATGAAAGGATAAATTTATAATCTATGATTTGGGGATTTATGAATCTGAAGAGTGGTATAGGAAAAGGGATAAATTTCATTAGAGGATTTATCTTACAAGAATAAACTTACCACTATTTGACAAACCTGTTATGGGGTATGTATTATGCAGGGTCAGCTAGGTCATATGCTGCATAACCAAAAAATTTCATCCTTTGGATGACATGCCCGTTATGTAGGCGACATTATTTAAGGCTAACTGGGGGCACATACTACATAGTCAGATAAAGGATCTCTCAATAATTATGACATTCTATTGCTAAAAGATAATGAAAGTTTATGGAGATTCATATATTCCCAAGAATAGAGTTTGGTTTATGGAGAAAATTTCCTAAATAAAGAAGAGTTATTTCAAGTCATAATTTACAAAGAATTGTGGGAATAGTCTTTCTATGAAGGTTTGACCCAATTTCCGAAAGTATGGTGGCTATAGTTTTAGGACATATAACTGGGACCAAAATATTGGAAAAAAAGGATTGATATGTGGTCAAATGACCCATGGTTATTCCAATCTGCTTTGAATAAATATGAGGGGAAAAGTTTAAACCAAATTCTTGGATAATTTCTGGTTGGGATAAAGGATATGGGATAAATATGAAATATATGACCACTTTAAACTATGGGTTCCTACATACATCATCAAATCTTAGAGGGATAGAAGAGGCTTATCCCAAGAAAGAAGTTACCACTATTTGAAAAACCCGTTATGGGGGCTGTATTATACAGTGCTAGCTAGGGAATATACTAAATAACCAAACAGTGGTATCCTTTGGTTGACATGCCCATTATATGAGAAACTAGTGCAAGGATAACTAGGGGCATGTACTGTATAGTCTGGAAAAAGATCCCTTAGGTATCCGACATTATGCCACCAGAAACTGAAGAAATATTATGAAGATCTGAAAGTATTCAAGATTTGGAGTATGAAATGAGAAAGGGGTAATGTCCAATGCACAAGGGAAGTATTTGGACCGATATTGGCCATGATTTTGGAGTATCTTATATAGATCTGAATCATATGTATAATGGGGACATTTCTTGTTTCCTTGGTGGGATCTCTAAGGAAAGAGCCCAAAATAAAAGCTTCTACATAGAAATTTTATATTCGTATGTGGGAAATTGGAGTATTTTTTATGTTGTGATATGATTGGGCCCAGGGTTGAAGATCTAGATGTCACTATGTATCTCATAGGTGTGAGAATAAATCCATATGCAGTTCTTAAATAACGATTCCACACCTTGATTGAATTCATAAGTGGAGGATAATGGGGGTTTCTTTGAATTTGGGTTCATACATAATATGAGAACTCATATTAAATCTCCTCATGTATATCTGACTCATACATGGGAGGAAATATGTAATATTTACATCGTGTTGTGACTGGGCCTAAAATTGAAGGTATGGATGTCACTACGTATCTCATATGAGTGATAATCAAGACACACATAGTTCTAGAAGTGGGTCTCCCTATATAAGCTTGGTCTATACCTATGGAGTGGGTTTTTTTGAATGGTGACTAGACAAGGATGTAGGATCTGGGCGTCATTACATATCTTGCAAGAGGAGGAATCAAACCACATGTAGTTCTTGAATAAATCTCTCTATGAAAGTCTGATCCGTATATAGGTAGTGTGGGATTTTAAATTGTGGATATACCCAATATAGGATATCTAGGTGTCACTATGAATCTCAATAAAATGAGAACCATTCTATACGTAGTTCTTGAAATTCCATGCAGTTTAACATCATGTGGTAAGGACATAGGTGAAATGATGTGAAGTAATGAAAACATTTTGGTATAATCCAAGAGTAAAGTCTAGGTGTCATGATTTATTTTATGAAAATGAGAATCAAACCACATGTAGTTATTGAGAAGATCATGTAGTTTTTTATCATGTGATGAAGAGATCTATTGTGCCTTTTGTGAGCTTAGAGCCTAGACAATTGAGAACCCTAATGGGTATTGAGACACCTTGTTTATTAATAAAATTACTTTAAAAAATTCTTAATCCCACATGAGCTATGCGCGGTGTGATAAACAAGGAGTGGTAAAATATTCTTCTACAATACAAAGGCAACACAAATGAATTATAGGGGAATGATGATTATATGGTGGCTGAACCAGGGTGCAGGACCTAGGTTTCACTACGTATCTTAATGGAGCAATAATCAAGAAACACATATTTATGGATAAATATACCCCACACCAATTGGGTTGACGTGAGGAAAATGGAGTTTGATAATTTCTATATTGATGGTTGGACCAAATTTATGAAGTTTAGGCATCCTTGTGTCTCTAATTGTAATGAGAATTAGGCCATAAGTCTGGAAAAGTTCTCCTATGTAGATCTGATTCATGCACAAGGTAAAGGAAGGGTTTTTATTATGTATGGAATTGAGATAAGAGATTCAGTTGTCACTATGTATCTCATAGGAACAAGAATCAAGCCACATGTAGTTCTTGGATGTTCTATGAAATTTAACATCATGCAGTATGGATGAAGATGAATCAATGTGAAAAAAAGAAATATTATAGCTGAACCAGGGGATTGGACCCCAGTGTCACTACATATCTTTTTGGGAAAAGAATCATGATAACATAGTTTTTAAAGATGGTTCCCCACACCAATTGAATGTTGATGTGAAAACAGGGTCTTTAATACTTTCCAGAATAATGGCCGGACCCAAGATACAAGATGGTATGAGAATCGATCCATATTTTCTAAGAGGGTTCCTAGTATAGAATTGGATCATATAAAAGGAATGGAGAAATTGTTTCTTTTATGGTTGCGGTTGGGCCCGAGATAGGAGATATGGGCATCACTTTGTATCACATTGGAATGAGAATCAATCAACACATAGTTCTTAAAGAACCGTGTAGTTTAACATCATGTGGTATGGATGAAGGTGACCTGATATGAAGGAAACATTACATATGGGCTAGGGGATATGATCTAGGTGTCACTACATATCCTATAGAATCAAGAATCAAGCCACACGTAGTTCTTGAAGGAAATATTCCCTGTGTAGATTTGACTTATACACACAGGGAATGGAGGAGCCATTTTTTATCACTAGACCCAAGATTGGAGATCTGGGAATCACTACATATCTCATTGGAATGATAATCAATCCATATATAGTTTTAAAATATGGTTCCCCATGTGGGATTGATCCAATAATAAAAAATGAAATGGGAATCAAGTGCCACTATGGAGTGGAAAAGATGTGAGTAAAAAATTATGCATGGAAACTGCTCATCAATTAAGGGACCACATGGAATTTCAACTCATGGTATCTTTAGAGATTTCTTAGCATCAAATTAGGGATACGTCAAATGTAAAAATAGTGTTTTTTAGTTTTAGGTCATGCGACAAGGACCTCATGTCATGCATTTTATTGTCATGCAACAAGGATGAAGATTCTATATAGTTTAATGTCATGCAACAAGGATGAAGATTCTATATAGTTTAATGTCATGCAACAAGGATATATATGGTGTTATGCAGTTTAAACTCCAACATCTAAGACAATGGTTACAACACATTTTATCATCATACAACTTGGATGAACTTTGTGTGATTACACAAAGTACTTCTTTAGGAACCTTGCATTGGTTGGAGTTGTAATGAGTTCTCCATCTATTGAGATTAATGAATAATCTCCATTAGAGTGGACCTTATGTATGGAATAAGGTCCTTCCCACTTTGGATCAAGATTTGGAGGCTTCTTTCCTGGTATCATTGAATTCCTAAGGACCAAAACCAACTCTCCCTAAATGAATTAAGGTGGGCCTTCTTGTTAAAGGTCTGTGCTATTTGGTTCTAATAGACTTCCAAGTAATTCAAGGTATTCAACCTCTTTTCGTCCAGTAACTCCAACTAATACATCCATTTTTTGGATTTCTCATCAGTGGATAACTGATCACATATGGAAACTATGAGTGATAGAAACTAAATTTCAATAGGTAGAACTGCTTCTGTCCTTTATACCAATGAGTATGGGGTTGACTGTGTGGAAGTGTGGATAGTTGTCCAGTAAGACCATAAGGAATGCAAGATTTTATCAAGACAAGATTTCTTATCCTTATCCACCATCTTTTAGCATATGTTTGATAGAATCTTGTTGAAATAATATATCTATCTATTGGATGCTACATGATAGTAGGATGAATGGTTGGATTTGATATTGTATTCCTGATATAACTTCTCTACCTCAGCATAACATAAATTGGTGCCATTTTCTGTTAATATGGTTTGAGTGACCCCAAATTTGGTTATGATATTAGCTTTGAAAAAGATAAAAATTATTTTGGCCCTAACTTATTTAAGAGGTATTGCCTCCGCCCATTTAGAGAAGAAATCAATAGTAGTAAGGATATACTTAAACTGCGTAGCCGTAGCTAGAGGATAAGCCCCCACTACATCCATTCCCCATGTATCAAATGGATAGGAGTATTTGGATGTATGTAGAAACTCTGGGGGTTGATGGATAATGTTGGCATGCACCTGGAAGGTATGACACTTCTTAGTGAAATCTGTGTAATCCCATGTCATCGAAGGCCAAAAGTATCCAAGCCTTTGTATTTGATCAGAAAGATTATACCTAGAATGGTGGGAACCAAAGGCTCCTACATGTACTTATTTAATGACAACTGTATTTTCCTCCCTATCAATGCATATGAGGAGAATTCCATCAAATCCTCATCTATAGAGAATCTTTTGGTGATTTGGTACATCATAAAGAGTGAAATTAACTACTTTTCTCTAAATTTTCTCTCTTCTAACTATATTTTGTGGAAGTACTCCATCTTGGAGATATTCCATGATGGGTGAGATCCATCCCTTGGTAGGACCAAATGGTTTAGGAATGGGATTGATTTCATTGATTTCCTATGTTTTGATTTGAACAAAAGGTGAAACCACATGACAATGAGCAATGTTGATGATTGTTTCATCCTGTTTTGGATTTTCTAAGGCTATGGATATATTTTCCAATGTATCTACTTGAGCATTTTGTGAACATGGTATGTAAGATAATGTTGGTTCTGAGGGAAATTATGCCATTACCCCATGTATATAATCACACAGGGGAATTAGCTCTTATTTTTTGATGTTTTAATACCCATTAATATATTTTATTACCAACTCTGAGTCACCCTTCACTTCCTTGTAGTTCACTAGTACTTGGAGTTCCAATTCTAAACCTACAATGAGAGCCTGATATTCTACCTCATTATTGGTACCACCTTCTGATAACAGGAAAGAGTATAGAAATAATGCCTTTTCATGGGAGATAAGCACAATTACTAACCCAACATTATTGAGCTTAGGGTATTCCATTATCTTCCCCACTGGACTTTTGGAAGCACTATCAAAATAAATCTCCCATTTTTGGGGATTGTATTTAATAAAGAATATTTCTTGATCAAGAATTTCAATATTCAATGAATTTTTTTTCTGCAGATGGGTGTTCAACAAGGAAGTCTACAAAATCTTGGCCTTTTACTACTTTCTAAGGCATGAAATATATATCAAACTGCTATAGAATAACTACCCACCATGCTAGACATCCTATCAACATAAGAATACTAAAGATAAATTTGAGTGGGTTATTACGAGATACCAGGTGAACGTCATGATACTTTTGGTAGTTCCTTAAATTTTGAACTACAAATATTAATGCTAGGCAACTTTTTTCAATATCTGAATATCAATTCTCTATGTAGACCATGGTTTAATTAAGATAATATAGGCTATTTTCATTCCCAACATCATTATTTTTCACAATTAAGGAACCTAGTGATCACTCCAAGGCTATCACATAAATAAAAATTGGTTTTCCTTCAATAGGTGTCATTAATGACGATGGGATCAAGAGGTATTTCTTGAGGGTATCAAATGCCTCTTGTCAGTCATTGGTCTATTGATATGTGACCCCCTTATTCATCAATTTGGTGAAGGGAAAACACTTTCCTGCTAGATTTCCTATGAAGAACCAGATATAGGCCAAATTTCCTTGAAGTCTTCTCAACTCTTTCAAGTTTTGAGGATGTGACATGCTAAGGATAGATTTAGTCTTCTCTAGATCAGCTTTGATGTTGTTATGGCGTACAAAAAAGACCAAGAAATTTCCCGAGGTTACACCGAAAGAACATTTCAAGGGGTTCAACTTCATATTATGCTATCAAAGCCTGTTTAATATGGTCTCTAAGTTAGTCAGGTGATCAGAACATTGTCTAGATTTGACCACTAGATCATCAACATAGCATTTAATCAATTTCCCCAAAAGGATTTGAAGATGTGATGCATTGCGCATTGGTATGTTGCACCATCATTCTTAAAGACAAATGGCATTACCTGATAGAAAAATTTTCCCTGATGGGATCTGAAGGCTATAGATTCCTTGTCTTCTGGGGCCATCTAGATTTGGTTATACCCAGAGTCTCCATCCATGAAGGAAAGATCTTCTTAGCCAGCTGTTGCATCAATCAATAGTTCTATGATTGGATCTATGAAGTATTCTTTGGGACAATACCAATTGAGATATTTGAAATCAATGAAAACTCTGATTTTCCTAGTCTACTTTTTCCCCAAGACAATATTAGATAACCAATTTGGATATTACAACTCTCATATGAAGTCAACTTTTATAAGGTTTCCGACTTCAGCCTTAATTTTGAGGTGTGAGTCAGGTGCGTTCTTCTTGATACATGCTTATATCCCCAATGATCTTATGGAAAACCCAAATTATGGGTAGCCACTTCAGGGTCAAGGCCTGTAATTTCTATATAATTCCATAAAAACACATCTTGGTGTTGCTTTAGAAAGTAAGTATACACCTCTTGATCTTTAGAAGTCATGGATAAACTAATTAGAGTGGGGCGTGGATCTTCCTCTGTACTCATATTTATTTCTTTGAGTTAATCCATAGTGGTAGAGATGCCTTCCTCAAATGTTGGAGGGGAGTCCCTAAGGTATTCCTCTGCTTCCTCTTCCTCTTGTGTTACTTCATCTTACTCTTCTTAGAGGGTAGGTGATGAAGCAAGAATTTCAGAGCTAGGGGAGGAGTTGGTATTTGGAAACCCCAAAGAGGAGGTAACCATCTACAACCCAACTGATGATGAAGGGTCTTTTTGAAGCTCTAAAGGGAAGATGATGGATTGAGAATCAACATCCCTATCTTTTCCCATAATTGTGGAAACTTATTCCAGCCTAATTGATGAAGTAAATAATTTCTGAAGCTTGATGAATGAAATGAATACATATCCATTTATTCCTTTATCATTTCTTAGAAAGTCACTAGCTTCTCCTATGATATCAGGTTCAGATGTCATGATTAATATTACGGAAGCCACTGAATGAGTTCTTGGATCCAAAACCACCCTTTTAAATTTATTAATGGGAAGCATGTGAGGGATTCAAGAACTCTAGAACTGAGTGCGTCCAAATCACAAATTGGATATTTATTTTCCAACTTTGTTTGATAATACTTATTTTGGATTCCTTCTTACAAGATTTTGGAGCCAATTTTTGGGAAAAGTGGTTATCATGGGCAAGTTTATGTTTTTACCTTGGAGTGGCCATCAGAATAGGCTAATTATCTCCAATTGGAATGGGTTTATGTTCCCGATCTTATTGTCCGTATTATATGGAGAGTATGTCCCATGACCCTCTTGGATAGGAATAGAGTCATGTATATTCTCTGGGGTGAAATGTTGATGGGACACCCTTCTTGTAGGGACATAGTTATGATTCTGTACCTCAGGTACCACTATTGTGACCATGATGATATCTTGGCAAGTATCTAGGATACAAGAAGGGATTTTCATCTTCACTTCCACCATTTAAAATATGTTCTTGGTGACTTCATCAGTTGGAACGAGAATATACATCCATTTCATATCTAGAGTAGGTGTACGTACCTGCTCCTTTCCTCCCTTTCCAGCCAGTGGATACTGGTAGTACTCATGTATTGAGGAAGAGAGTTGAGTCTTCCTTTTTATTATCATTGGGAATTTCTGAATATCTTATCTAGGTGTTTCCAAACGTGTATGTTGAAAAAATTGATGGGTGTAGGAAGGTGCATGTTCCTACTTGTGAGTTTCTGCTGTATTTGGTTGGTAGGATTCTTTGAATGCCTCCAGACAAGTATGCTAGCTGGTTAGGTGGGTGTAGGTAAGTGTATGTTCCTACTTATGGTACTATACTGTATTTAAATAGTGGGATTTAATGGATTCCACCAGATGAGTTTTTTGGTTGGATAATTGAAAGTGAATGGGTGTATATGCATGGTCACTATTTTCCACCAAACTGGTTGGTGGGCTTCTCTGAAGGGGGTAAAGATAGGACCCTACTCCCTTTTAGCCGGTTTTTTCATTGGAAGTCCATCTTGAGTGAACGAGTCTGAGGGACCTAGAATGGATAATCGAAGTTAACACCCTCATCATGTTGAGGGTTTACTACCATATGGTGTTAGCTGTAGTGATTATTGGTAGTATCCCTCAGGAAGGACCCCTATGTCTTTGATATGAGGCTGTAGGTGGAATCTTGATCAATATAACTAGAATATGAAAATTATTGGTGGTTTCATTCTAGGGATAATCTCCCAAAATGGTTCAAGACAATGATCAGCACCATTTTCTTTTGGACCACCAGTCTTCGCTGACTGGACGATCGAGGGTGATTCTTAATCTGGAGGGCTTGTTAGGGAGCCTCTAAGGTTGGAATGGTACCGTGTTTATGATAATCTTTAACTTGTGCATTAGAGAACCAACATTGAATATGATGATTCAGTGATGGAATCCTTCATGTGGACGAGGATCTAACTTAAGAAGTAGTTGGGGTGTTCACATGTGTAATCTTTAAGGAAGCCATTTTGGATTATCGGGAGTTCTTGGAAAAGAGTGCTCGTATATATGTAAAACACAAAAAATGAACTCTAGAATCTCATTGAAGTGAAAAAATGCCTAATTGATTGCCTTATTTAGCCCTCTTTTATCAATCGAAAGGGGCCTGACATATGGGTAACATTATCAACTTAATTAAGGATTCACCTTGGGTTCACCATTTCTTGTTTCCCTCAGAACATGTGTTATGGTTAAAAATCACTATTTATGAATGGTTTCCAATAGGTTTATCTATGGAACTGGAAATACACACCAGTTCTCTATCCTAAGGGACCTGATTTCCAAAAGGCACACATTCATTAGGTATTTTGACATATTAATATTAAGAACTCACATTCATTGAGAGGATGGGTGGTCGGGCTCATCAAACCCTTTTGGTGGGAATTTTTGCCTACTCTAGGAGTCTCTTATAGATTTAAGATATATTCATGAATAATTTATTAATTCCCAAGAATGATATGAGTCATCCCAAGATTAGGAATAAATTTTTAGCATGCATGGAATCCAAAATCATCTATATGTATCTGAGGTTCTTCATCAATGGAGACATGAATATGAATATGCAGTTATCTATCAATGGTATCCTCTCATATACTACTTAGATATTCTTTGATCTTTATTATGATTATGGTGTTTTTTATCCACTTATTGGGGAACTATGGAATTTATGGTCATCTATATAGATGAAAGTGACCCTGGAATTTATCATTATCCTAGGAGATAAAACTTTACTCTATAATTTATTGTCATCCAAGTTAAAAAATGTTACTCTAGAATTTATCATCATCCAAGGAGAAATAATTTGTTTTGATGTTGGGATCAAAACCATAGATGAGATACCTACTTATCCTTATGAAAGGAATCAAAACCCACATAGTTTGGTGCTTCTTAATGGGACACATCATACCTTTTAAGGTCATGTGATGAGGACCTAACTGTATAGCTTAACATTATGTGACAAGGATATCTAGGCGGAAGGTGCATAGTCAAATCTTGGTATGGGACTTATGATGAAATGACTCAAGGATCTTGGAAAGGATGTGAGTATCCAAGTTGAATTTGACCCTATTGAAGTATGGTCTAGAGAGAAAAGGGTTTATTTGGGTTGTTCGGTTTGAACCTCAGGGAGGCTTCCTACGTATCCCATTTAGATGGGAATCAAATCCCACATAGTTTGAAAAGTCATATAGGGGATTATGTCCCTTTGAGAGGAATAAGTTGGGGCTCACTCCTGAAGAGGATGCCCTAATAAATGGGGCCATGAGTGGTGTATCAAATAATGATAGCTTAGGGGTTTAACTAGGGGATTAATCCTAAGAAGGATGACCTAATTAAGGGAATTATGAGTGGGGATTAATTTTGAGGGGGATATCCATTGAGATCAAGCCTTGAGAAGGATTCATACATATCCAAGTTATGGTGGGAATCAGAGTTCTAGTAGTTCATTCTAGTTTGGGCCTTACACCTAAGAGGAGGCCCATTTGAGAAAGGCATGATTTCTCATTTCATGGATGAGATGATATATAGCTTAAGACTTGAATAGGCTTCCTATGTATCCCAGTTATGGTGGGAATTAGAGTTCTCATAGTTCAATATTTTAGGTGGATTATATGGGTGTTGTGATCATCACAAACCTCTAAGCCCACGCGAGTCATGCTCAGTGTGAGAAACAAGAGGATTTTAAAGATTAAAAAAACCACACACTTTTCTTCCTCCGTTCGTGGAAGAGGCCGGAGATATAGTGGAAGAGGCCATGACTATAGTGGAAGAGGTCATGTTTATGACACCTCCCTCTCCTAGTTATCATTGGACATGGGTCCAACGTGAGGAAGGAATGGAGGAAAAGGACATAGAGAGGAAAAAGACTTCAACCTTTTATATGAATTTATAGGGGATTACACCAGGATGGTTTGCATAAAATTGGGTTCTTAGCAGGGGAGGATCTAATCCCATGTTGAAGGGAAAGGAAAGTGTGATCCTTATCCTACCTGGCAGGAACCCAAGGCTTCGGATCTCAGAGATGAGATGGGGTGGATAGAGTCCTATCCTTGGGATATGAGATTAGGAACTCCTCAACACTTTCCCTAGGGTAAGGGAATATGTGACTATAGATATATAAATCTATAGATTCCCTGAAGATGATGACCCTATGATAGGACAAGTGTGGGAAACCTCTGACCGTAGAAATATAAATCTAGATGGGAGACATGATTTTGTGACTTTCCCCAAGGTTTTATAGAATATGAGGTCTTGGTGGAGGTTTCAAAATGACCCCTTTCAGGAAAGGGTTCCAATGAATGAGAATCTATTCCATAAATGGCTTTAAGGGAGGATTCATTAAAGGCTCACATAGGCTAAAAGGTGAAGTGAACTAAGGAGGACCGCGTAAGGTATGCACCGCAAAAGATGTCTCCGTGAAAGTAAGATTGGGTGAATAGGTTAAACCTTAGAAAAACAACAACCTGGATGATTAAACTTGGGAGATACTTGGCTCAAACCTTCAAGGATATTCATAGGTATTCCTAGAAGTGGGTAGTGCAAGTTCCTTTTTGAGGAAATATGGTCGCACTAGTCTTGTTATTTCAGGGGATTTGGGCTAACTAGTCACACAAGTGTTGTTTATCTTTAACACCGAATGAACTTAAGTCTCACTATCCCCATTTAATTCCCTATCTTTAGGTGTTATAAAACTAACTTGTAGGTTTAAGAGGACTTGATAGAAGCACTAAGGTGATCAAAGAAGCAATCAACCCTTAGGAAAATTTATATGTCTAAATGAAGACCCCATGTGCCTATTTATAGAAAAATATGATACCTCAGAAAAAGGTGAATGGTTTCCCAAGTAGGGTGGTGTAGAAGAACTTGCACACCGATGGTGATTGGGGATACCTAGGGAGAACCACTTTATGAGCCTTTGAAAATCTTGACATTCTTTATCTATTTTCTCCTCCTTTTTTCTAAGTAAATTCCCTTTGTCACTTTTTCATCCATGTGATGAAACAAAGTGTCAAAAATATTTTATTTTAAAAATAGTTTATAAATAAATACCAATTATTGGTATATTTTATAATATTTTTAATAATATTACCAATAGAAAGATAAATGTTTTTAATAGTATTATTAACAGATAAATCTATCATACGAATATGTTGCTAAACATTTTAACCAACATGTACATTATTTTTTGGTATTATTACAATTAAAACATAACTATTTTATTTATCACAATAACATTTAGTAACATAGTTTTTACCAAAAATGTAGTGATAAAATATTTTTTTTTGGTAAAATGTGTTACCAACAGAAAATAAACTTTTACAAACAGATAACCCCCTGTTGAAAAAACATAATTATTTTGTAGTTCTCTCCCTCAATTGATGTATCTATCTATTCTCTTTCACCTAGATCCACTTCACCAACTAAGATAATAATATATTTTGATATAGAAACATAACCTCCAGTATAAGGAACAAGTCCCTAAGTTATTTTCACATCCTTTGCTCTAATTTTTGCACTTGGACCATCAAGGCCAGATCCTCCATCATCATCATCTCCATCTTCATCTCCATTTCCATCATCTTCATCATCTCAACCTTATTTTCCCTCTTCATCTTCTTCATCAACATCATCATTATTACTATCACCAAATTTTTAACTACTCTTGAACTGTTGTTCTATAGACACATCTGTTTCATCTTCTTCACTTCCTTCCTTTAATAGTTTCTCTCTTTTAGGGAGAGTCCTTAGTGTACTAGGTGCTTCATAGGTAATGGAAGGAGGACTTTTGATCAGGTCCGGACCACTTCCTTCATCCACATAAAATTCCTCCTCTTAATTTCTACCAACAATAACATCTTCATCCTCATCAGAATACTCAACAACTTATTTTGGTCCCAAACCAGGGCCAACAAGTTCTTTAAGTCTTGAAGGATGACCAATAACATTGAAATAAGCATATAATTTTTCATCATCAACCACCTATTTATTTTTTTACATGTATTCCAACTTAACTTCATCCATCTTCATATTATTCTAGTGATGCAGAAACCACCAGAGTACACTATAGATTTGTCATATTTACCAACCAAACAAGTGGCTTTTAGATTTACAGAAATAAACTTAGGATAGATCAGAGAATTTGATCTAGAGGTAGGATAACTCATCTCCACCATATGAATCATAAAATATATTCAGAAATTGATCTTCACTATTATTTTCATAAGGTACAAGAGATAAAAATCATAGTATCTTAAAGTAGAAAAGTCTCCTTTTCTTAGAGACAACATATGTTTTATAAACATAAAAGGAATCCTAATATCACCATCAAGATCTGATGTAATAGGTATTCAAACTATTCCATCTTCGTTCAACTCAGTAAGGGAACCTTTATAACTGAAATCATCACTGTCATATGGAATCATTCCTTGGTAGTCATTTGGAAATCCTTCATCTAAAACTCCAAGACATTAAACCCACTATCTCGGAGAAAAGAAAACCTTATGACCATCTATTTTGGTTCCCACTCAGTCTTCATTATCTTTCAAGATATACTAAACGTACTGGTAAAACTCATATAACAAACTAGGATAGAAATGTCTCTGGTTCTAAGAGAACCAATCCAACCATACTTAGTTATATATAACTTGAAGCACTAAAGACTTCTTAAAAATTAGACACTCTTCTTGAACTTCTTTCTTGGGTACTACAATCCTCTTCAAAATCCCAAGATTTACTAGCTCAACTAAAGAGGGACCACTCAACTCTATTTTTTTCTTCTTTTTAGGATGTGAATTTTCCAAAGAAAATGTAGATTCTAATTTCATTCTGGCCATGGATAACAACTTGATCGTCTTGGGCTAAGGATAATGAAGGAAAAAGGTTGGGATTAGAAGGGTTGTAACAGGGTTCAAGAGAAAGGTGTGGGAGAGGTGAACATTGAAATTATACAAATATTCTAATTTATATAATTTTTGATTTATGGGTTTGATAAATCAATATCAAAATAATATTTTAAAATTAAAACATGGAATAAAATATGATTGAATTAAAATTTAAATAAACTATAATGAAAAAAAAACAGGCGGTTTAAAAACTAATAGCATGAAATTTGACAAAGGCATGAGAGAATTTCTAATGGTGAGAAGTTTTCAATGGTGAGAAGTCACTATGGTGAGAAGTCAAAAATGTGAGAAATACACAATAGTGATAAGTCTATAGTGGTGTGAAGTCACAACGGTGACAAATTCACAACAGCAAGAAATCTAAAACGGAAAGATATTCACAATGGTGAGTCCCAAAAAAATTAAACTTAACCCAAATTAATCATACCTAACTCATGTTTAATTTAATTAATTCTCTTATAATTTAGTGGTTTTGTAAATATATCATCAATATGATGTTCTTTACCAATGTATTCTAGAGTTATATCACCCTTTTGAAAATAATATCTCAAAAAGTGATGTCTTACATCAGTATGTTTTGTTCTAGAATGTGATACAGGATTATTATAAATATTTATAGTACTTGTGTTATCATGATTTATTGGGAAATTTCAGAATTGATATCTATATTCTAGTAATGTGTGTTTCATCCATAAAATTTGAGCACAACAACTACCTGCAGATATGTATTTAGTTTCAGCAGTAGATAGTGAAACAAATTTTTTCTTCTTACTACACCAATATACTAGTGACTTTCCTAAAAGGTGACATGTTTCATAGGTTATTTTTCTATCTAACTTACATCCAATAAAATCAGAATCATAATAACTAATTAAGTCAAATTCTTGTCCTCTTTGATAGAAAATTCCTAAATAGGTAGTATACTTAAGGTATTTGAATTTTTCTTACAGCAAAGAAGTGTGACTCTTTTAGATTTTATTAAAATCAAGAACACATACACATGATAAAAATAATATCCAGTCGACTAGTAGTCAATTAGATAAGACTTCCAATCATGCATCTGTAAATAGTTTGATCCACTAGTTTTTCAGCTTTATCAAGATCCAACATACAGGTGGTACTCATAGGAGTATCACTACTCTTAGTGTTATCCAAGTTAAAATATTTTAAAATATCCTTAGTATATTTACTTTTATTCAAAATAATTCCTTCTTTATTTTGAAAAACCTGAAAACCTATAATGAATATTAGTTCACCCATTAAACTTATTTGAAATTAATTTTTCATCATCCATTAAAAATTAGTACATATAGAATATTTTAAGAACAAAAAATAATATTATCTACATAAATTTCTACAACTAAAGAAACATATGAAATTAATTTTTTGAAATGGGTAGGATTATCTATACCTTTTGAAAAACCATTTGAAATATAAAAAGTTCTAAGTCTGTCATACCAAGCTCTAAGGGATTTTTTTAAACCATATAAAGCTTTTGTTAATTTAAAAACATGATTTGGAAAATGGGGATTTCAAAAACAAGAGGGTTGTTCAAAAAAAAAACATCCTCAACTATATAACCATTTAAGAATGCACTTTTTTCATCCATTTAACAATATTTGAAATCTAGATGATCTGCATAGGCAATCAGTATTCTAATGGATTCAATCCTAGATATTTTTGAAAAGGTCTCTTTATAGTCAATTCCTTCTTCTTGACTATATTATTATGAAACAAGGTGATCATTATTCCTTACTACCATTCTTGATTCAGCAACCTTATTTCTAAAAACCAATTTAGTGACTATAGTTAAGGTTTCCTTGGGTTTATCTATAAGTCCACATACTTTATTTCTTTCAAATTGATTGAGTTATTCTTGAATATCAATTACCCTGAATTTATCATTAATTGCATCATTGATGTTATTTGGTTCTAGTTATATTAATAATTCTTGATGTTCAACCTTATTTCTTAGAGAATATATTCTCTATGTAATAATATCTAGGTATAAAAATACAACATCTAAAGGATGGTAATTAAGGGTCCTTACATTTCTAGAAAAAGACGGGCTGGTCACCTCTTGATTCTATATAGGTTCGAGTTAAAGTTATAGAAGTTCATCAGAACTGGATGATATTTATTATTGCTTCACAACATAATCTGAATGCTCGTAATTTCAGTTCAAAGAGGATAAATCTTCCTCAAGTTTCTCTAAAGAGGACTTAGGATCATGTGGATCTGTCTCATCATACATGATATGAGTAGATTCTTCCATAGTTTAAGTCATTTTGTTGAAAACTCTATAACATGTACTAGAATTTGAATAAACCAAGAAAATTCCCTCACCACTTTTGGTGGAAAATTTTTCAATATTATACATAGTGTTAAGAATAATGACTTTCCAACCAAAAAAACTAAAGTAATTAATCATAGGATTTCAACTATTCCAAATCTCATAAGAAGTCTTCTTCAGGATAGGTCTAATTAAAACTCTATTTATAATATAATAGTAAATGTTCACAACCTATACCCAACTATAGAAAGGTAAGTAATATTAATTTATCATAATATGAGATATCTCTTGAAGTATTCTATTTCTTCTTTCTATAACTCCATTCTGCAGAGGGGTCCTTGGAGCAGAGAAATTATGACTAGACATTTTTTTTAGAAAAAGGACTCAAATTATTGATTTTATAACTCATTAACATGGTCACTTCTTAGGGTTTTAATTCTAAGTCCACTTAATTTTTATACATATCTATCATACTTAGTAAAATAAGAACAAGCTATACTTTTTTAAGATAAAAAAATACCTAAGTATACCTAGAAAAGTCATATACTAGTACATAAACATAGTTATTCCCATTTAGAATAAAATATCTTGATGGTAAAAATAAATCCATATGAACCAACTCAAGAGGTTGAGAATTTGAAACTTCTTTATTTGAATTAAATGAAATCTTGTACTGTTTCCCTTTTGGAAAGGGTTACAAAATTTTTCATTTGGGAACTCTAGTTTTGGTAGATCCCTCACTAAACATTTCCTAGTAAGATTACTAAGTGAGTGAATATTATAGTGTCCTAGTATCCTATATTAAATCCAAGATTATTTATAAAATGCCCTCATGTAGGAATTTTTTTTAGAAATTAAATAAATAAGTTCAAAAACATAAACATTTTCATTCCATAAAGCAGTAAAAACTAAAACATATTTGAAAAAAAATTACATGCATTATTTTAAAATTTTACATGAAAACCATCATCACATTATTGTAATATTATAAGTAAATTATACTTCAAAAAATAAATTAACAGTACCTTGTAAGTTAAAATAGAATTAGTGTTACCAGTTTGTCCAATGCCGATGATTTTCCCTTTAGAATTATCACCAAAGGTGACATAACCACCATCAAAATTTATTAGAATCTTGAAACTTTAGTAGTATCCTATCATATGCCTTGAAAAACCACTGTCCAAGTACATATTCTTTTATAGGAGCTCTTTAAGTAGGTTTCCTATAAAAAAAATTTATACAGGGAAGGATTTTGGTACACAAATTTTCTTGGGTCCAGATGTGTCAGTAATCAGGGCTTTAGGAACCCACATTTTTTAATTTCTATTTTATAAACAGAATTTAATATTATTGTAATAAAAACATTTTTTTTAATTTTTAAAAATTACTGGTAGTTGAACTTTTAGATTTATATTTATGTACAAATGTGCTCTTAACTATTATTATTTGTCCATGTTGGTTTCCTAGACCTATAACATACTTTGGAGAAACATTTTTACCTATAATATATGTAATTTTTTCTTTTACATTGGTAAAAATATCTAAATATTTATTTAGTTATTCATTTGAAAATTTAAGTGTGGTATTTTCCTTTAAAAAGTGATCATTTTTCTATTTCTCTATAGTAGGGTCAGATTTAGTATTATCAGATAAAGAATGCTATTTTTTGAGGAATTTATAATTATATTTAAGTTAATTAAAAGTGTCTTCTGTCATTTTAAATTATTTAAACATTTCTTATAGAAACATATTATCTTCATTTTGTTTACTTTTAAAGTTATCATAATTAAGAACATATAAAGAAGTATATACAGTTGGTACCTCAGAGACATGAGTCCTGAATCACATGTTGGATCAGTGATACTTCTCTTTAAGAGTATATTCTGGGTCACTGGATATTCCCCCAGAGGCAATCTAAGTTTCTTTAAAGTATTTCCTGAATTTTCTATCATTTTACTCATATTTATTTTTTTATTTTAATTTTGGATAGTCTTCTTTTACATGTCCATTATATTTTCATTCATAGTTGGTTATCTCATTTGAATTATCATCTATTTTACAATATTTTTTATAGTTTCCTTTACTATCATACTATTCTTTATAATTAGGCTTTCAAAAAAAATTCATATTCCTATAGAACCTTTTGAATCTTATGGATAGATGGACCATTTTCTCATCACTATATAGTGGTAACTCATTGTCATTGGAACTTTCATCTTATATCTTTTACTTTTCTTTTTTGTTTGGATGAATTAGACTTGAAAGCTATTAATTTACTTTTGGGATCATCATTCTCTTATATTGTTACTTTCAATTATTCTTCATATATCATGAACTTACCAATTAATTCTGTAACTGGTAGTTTTCTAATATCACATGACTCTCTAATTGACACAGAAGTCCCTCTCCATCTTTCAGTAAGGTATCCGAGTACTCTCATAATATGATCCTTATTAGACATTGGATTTCCCATGGAAATCATGGTGTTCACAATCACATTGAACCAGAGATACATATGAAAAACTAATTCATCATGATTCATATTAAATGTATCATACTTAATAGTATATGTATTCAATATCATTTCATTAATAATGGTCCTTCCCCCATGAGAAACAACTAATTTGTTGCAAATTTTAAATATTGTTTTATTATAAGAAATTCTATTAAATTTCCCATCTCCTTATACATAATACAGGGCATTCATAGATTTGAAATTATTATTATAGGATAGTTTTGTAGAATCATCCCATGTACTCTTAGTAGTCTTAGGTAACTCATACTTATCCTTAATATTAGACCAAAACTCAAAACCCATACTTTTAATATGAATTTTCATTTTTATCTTCCACTGAGCATAATTATTTCCATTGAAAAAGGGAGGTATGTTGGTAACAGAATATTATTGTCTATTGTCCATTTAAAGAATTAAATTTATAACTAACAAAAATTTAATATCTATATGGAATAACTAAAATCATAGTTGAGAAGGTTTTGAAAAACTTTGATACCAAGGATTGAACCTATGAAACCAAATGTTAGCTAGAGTGAGTATCTCAAGAGGGGGGTTAATTGAGTACCCAATAAAAATTTCTATTTACAAATAAATTTAAATAAAATCCACCAATAAATTTAAATAAAACCCAATTAACCAAAAAAAATATCGATATAAATCATAACCTTTTAAAAGAATTCTAAAAAATTGATTTGGTCTCAGTTTAAAAAAAATTATATTGCTTTAACCTTTGAAATAAATTTACTTAATGACAGTATTATATAAAAACTAATTAAGTTTAACTATCAAACTAATGGTTTTTTTCTATAGTTAATTTTTTTTGGTTTTAATGCTTAGAAAAAAACACACACAACAAAAAAATTAATACAATAGGCTTTGTATCAAGACAATACTTAGTCCTATCCACTTGGAAATCACGTTCTACTAAGAAATTTATATAAAAATAAAATTTATCCACAACCTGGATTGGGTATACAATAGTATTACAACTGTCCATACTATACATGGACTTCTTCCACAGTAATCTGGGGAGTACAGAATATAACAGTCCACACATGGACCTCTTCCATAGTAATCATAGTAAATATTATTAAAAAGAGTGTTTGAGAAAAAATAAAGTATATTCCAGTTTAAAGTAGGAGACAATTCATGTGAAAAAATAGAATGTACACACACTACTTGTAATGTAAAATTAAATTAACAAACTGAGTAAGTAAAAGTGTAGAAATAATAGTGTTTCTCTATCTGATGAGCTCTACAACTTGTGACTCTTTGAATGTAGCTTGATTGGTAGCTCAAATAAAGTTTCTAAGATTTACAGTACTATAGAGTGTTGTAAACTCCTCATGAGTTTGTATTAAGTCGTATGGATGTTCAATGTTCCTGACTTATTCAATAGGTGATCACTGATATAGGTTCGTCATGTAATGCGCACTTCAAAGCAACACAACTCTCTTCTCATGTACATGTATTCTTTTTCTGTTTAGATATTTTCCCTGTTATTTTCATGAGGGAGTATACTTCCTCTTTTATCATTATCAACAATAAAGATAATTCACCGGATATTATTCTCCTTGTACTTCACCTTCTAATATGAACTTTAATGTATCTATTTCAAGAAATTAAGGAATAATCAATAAAATAAGTACGAGGATTAAATATGATAGACTAGTCAATAAAAATATTTAATTTAAAATAAACTGAAATAATGGCGATGAGTCTTTAGAATAGTGACACTTTCTGGTGGTGTGTATGTCTTGTGGTGAGACACACTCTAACGATGTATTGTTCTAGCGGTGATTGAGTTTAGAGGTGAGTCTTTTGAATGATGATAACTTTTAGCGGGGATTTAGGATTTTCCAATGAATCAAGACTTTACCAAATTTTTATTCAATTTAAAGGTAACCTCAATAGTGAATTAGGTCTGATGGTATGTCACCTTGAAAGTTAGCTGATTTTTTCCTGATAGTGACTCATCCTTGATGGTAGATAATTTCCATACTTTTCCAAAAAAATCCATCTTAGTGGTGACTCATTGCTGACGGTGAGACTTTTTGACACTTTGTGAAAATATCATCATAGCTGTGAGAATTCCTTGGAAATAATAAGTTCTTGGTGGTGATTTATCCTTAATAGTGAGTCTTCTTGGCAATGAGACTTGTATGAAGTGACTCATCCCTAATGGGTAGTCTTTCCCAAAATTAACCATATTTTTTCCAATCTGTCTTATATTTTAAAATGCTATCATAATACATAAAACCCATTATTATCATAATAAACATGATTTTTTTATCATTAAAATAAGGAGGACAACATCATTTAGTTGGTATTATAAAAATTAATGGAATTATTTAAATTATCTTACTTAAGAACTCCCTTGTTTGGGAGGTATTGTACTAATGCTGATGATGTTGAAATTTCTTCAAGATATCCATATTTTTTATTTCTTGATCTTAGTGACTATGTTTAGGTGATCAAAATAACTAATTAATATGATAGGATTCCCCCATTTTGTCATAAAATTTTAAAGATAAGATACATTGTTAGTACTTTTAGAAGGAATAATATCAATAAGATAATCAGTGATAAATGTATGCTAAACTCTATTCCTAGTTCATTTTTAATTAAATAAAATTAAAATTATATTAATTTATCTAAATTTAGAAGGTATAAATATTAAAACTTTTTTTCCACTATTAAAATTTACATGAAATGATACTTTTTATTTTTTTATATTTTTTCCGAACAATGCAAGACCTTACTTGAAACACTAATTCAAAATCTAATGGGTATTGGGTAACCTATCTACACCATTAGTGATTCTTACTTTATTAATGTTTCTTTTATGTTTATGGTGTGATTATTATCATAGATAAATTTTTTAAAATATTAAATAACAATTATCTATGTTATTTTCTTAGGGGTTTGATGTGTTGATTCTCTTCAATATGTTGCTCCATATTTGGTTAGTTTTCTATTGTTGAAATGGTGACAATGTTGAGGTCATTATTTATTATTATTTTTTGAAAAATTCATATGTTTTTATATTAACATTGTTTTTTCATTTTTTTGATATTTTAATAATTTTATTATTTATAAAATTATACAACATTAAACTATAATTCTTCAATTTACTATATTATACTTATATACTTTTAATTTGTAAAAAATTCTACAAATAAAAAACTTTGTAGTATATTAATGTATATAAATGTATGTTATGTATATATATTTATACAATTTTTTTACCTATACCATGTATTCAATCCTTGTTATTTATATATTTCATTTTTTTAATTAAAAATTATATCATATATTTAATCCATATTTTCCAAAAATACATATACAATATTTTTTATATTTTAATAATTTTGAATAATTATATACCAAATCCTATATCAAATTAAAACACACACACACACATGTGTGTGTGTGCATGCATACACTTATAACTAATAAATTTCATGTTGGGTGAAATATTATCTTTTAAATAAAAACCTACTTCATATATTTATCCACCATCAAACACACTTATTAACATTCCACATTCATTTCTATTTAATCAATTTTCTTTCACCCTCACCAAATGAAATATCAGATCTGCAGGAGTGGGAGACATTTTCAAGGATCTAGTAGGAAAATAAATTCTTTAATACTATTTTAACATTGGTCCCTATAATTATTCCTTGTTCAAGTGGTTGTCCCTGAATGTGGACCTTAACTTGGCTTGTAAACTATTGGGTGGGGGAATTTTGTGAAACAAAAACCAACACCTTAACAGTGGTGTAAAAGAGAGTGAGTTTATGATGGACCTTCAAAATGGAAAATCCAAAGTACAAAAATCAGAATAAAGAGATAAACATAACTACAAACAAAGAATACACAAACCAAAAAGAATATTATGGAATGAAATAACACTTGAAATTAATATGATTCAAGGCACATTGGTCATATGTAATGACCATGACCCCAGTAACCTAGAGCTGGTGGTTAATTTGTTATATTGGTACTAGATACACGATATCGCATCCTAAATGATCAAATAGTTTTGTAGTCTTGGTAAACTTGATACATATTTTAATCTCACATTACACTTGAAAACATAAAATAAAAAACATAGTGAAAGTAAATATTTTTCATCCTTAAACACATTCAAATATTCATTGTTCATATCCCAGGGGAAGAAAATAATAAGGGTAAGCTCATATGGGTAGTATGGTTTATGCATAGTGGAAGCTATAATGGGTAAATGAGGCATAATAAATATAAAAGGGTAAATAACTGAAATACATACCATTTAATAAATAACATGTTCATGAAGAATAATATGATAGGAGTAAATAAGGATCAAATGATACCATATAAATAATCACATGAGTTTGAAACTTATCCATGGATATAATAACTAATCAAATAATCAGACGGACATCAATAAGTGATTTCATAATGATTGAATGCATAATTTTGGACATCATAAACATACTGCCAATGCCTTATACCAATACATATTGCATAAATGGATAAGGCCTCAGCAAAATACCCAAAATAGTTTGTCTCATGAGATCTACTAATGAATTTAGGGGATATACCAGGCCCCTCCCATCACTTAATAAGAACAATGCATTCATAATTTGAATAAATAGTAGATATTAATCAACATGCCTTACCAATCAAAAATTTTCCATATTAGAATAACTTTCATATGGAATTTAAATACCTTCCATTGTCACACCTGCCTTTTTAAACTAATTTTCATTTTATTATTTCTTGGCTCCAGGTCCCCACGCCAATGTCTGGGCTATGTCCTGGTTTAATTTTTTTCAAAATATAAGAAGTTTAGTTGGTTTCGGACCCATGCGCGGTCACCTTAAAGTGGGCGGTAGCCACATCGTTAGCTCGAGTGCTGTGTAAATATTTAACGATTAAATTAAATAATGTTTTATATAAATAAGGCGGGTTGAATGTTTTAATTGTAATAAGAATAATTTTATTATTTAATTAATAATATTATTATTACTAGGGTGTTATTATTATTATTATTATTTCATTATTTTCTATGTTATTTATATTATTATTGTTATAATTATT
The DNA here is from genome assembly GCA_963277665.1 of Viscum album. Taxonomy (NCBI): domain Eukaryota; kingdom Viridiplantae; phylum Streptophyta; class Magnoliopsida; order Santalales; family Viscaceae; genus Viscum; species Viscum album. The sequence continues at coordinate 325,244,308 of OY728126.1, read as the reverse complement.
GTTATTATTATTATTTTTGGTTATTATTATTATTATTATTATCAATATTTTTATTATTTTTAATTCTGGTTTTGTTATTATTATTATTGTTATTATTATTATCAGTATTATTATTATTTTAATTATCATCATCATTATTATTATAAAAAAACATAATATTCCCATTCTATGTGCTGTGAGTATACCAGTCCCACCTTTTCATCCTCTTATTCAAAAATATACTAGGCCCCCTTCGACCCTAGCACCATGCTCCAGCCCCGCCTTCGTCCCTCGCGCCTCCAACTTTCCAGCCAAGCATCGCTGCCTCCTGCCTCCCGTGCTACGACCCTTGCCTAGTGCCCTCGTCCTATGACTCTATCCTGAGACCAGCTCCAGGATCCCTTTGCCTCTCCCTCTCCCCCTACAAGTCCTAGTCACCACCCTGATTTACCCCCACCGAACTCCCTCACTAGTCCCCTCCGCACTCGCCCCTCTACCCAGGCCTTCCTCTGGCCTCCCGCTGGCACTGCCGACCCACTCGCCCCTGCTCAACGCGCCTCTGGCCAGCCGCCTCACCCCACCATGATCTCACCTCCCGACACTGGTATCGAACCCTTCCATGCTCACCCTTGCCAGGCCTACCCTCACCCTTCCGTATCTTCAGCCACCTGACCCTTTTGCGTGATGAACCCCACCCCCGCTCGAGTATATTTCTTTTCATCTTGTGGTGTTTTTATTTATGTTGGAACCTCTTTGACACCCTTGTTGATATTATTATAGTCTTTTGAAGTTATTTTGTCTTTCAAAAACTTGATTTTTAAGGTTAATTATGTGAAATTATTGTATTCTTAGAACTTAGGGTGTTTATTTTAAATGCTATTATTTTACTAAATGGAATTAGGGGTTTTCATGAAATGTTTAGCCTTAATTATGGTGTGATGGAGTTGTCTATTTTTTAACATGTTTTGGTTTGTTAGGTTTAGTAAAGTTAGGACTTTTTTAATGTGTAAAATGATTTGTAAAGGGGTTATATAGTTTCAAGGGGCTTGTATTATGTTCTTTAATTTATGTGAGTAGTTGGTTGTGGTTTTAAAGAAAGTGGTAGTTTTGTGAATATAGTTTTGTGTGTCCTTCTGGTGGTTTGGTGTTTTTAATTTATACCTTTTGGTGTTTTTTATTTATTTTGGCCAAGTCCCAACACCACAGGTGTTAATTCACATGTTTTCCTTATTGTTTTAGGTGTGCGATTGGTGCACGGGAGGTTGTCCTTCCTTCTACTGAAGCGTTGTTGCATCCGCGCTTGGTTTGAGGTAGGAGAATCCAACTTTTCCCTTCCAGATTAATTTTGTGGCACTTGCATGTTTTCAATTTCTCTTCAACTATTATTCACACCTCTATGTAATCCTTGGTTATCTCATTAAAATTTGTTGGAGTTGTTTATTTTTCTAAAAAAACGAGTTTTTATGGATATGGGTGCGAAATGCCTTGTTTTATTACACTTCAAGGGTTTGATTTAACTTTGATAGTTATACTAAGGTGATAATTTGGGGTTTATGAAAATTATAGCTTTAGAAATATTGTGATGAAAAAATGGTTGGTTTGTGAACCTCTTATGACATGTTCAACTGAGTCCTCTTATGGCCTTGTGTTTATATGAATTTTTTTAAAAGGAGTTTTTTGGTGGTGCTTGGGTTGTTTTATGTTTTCTAAATGAGGTGGGTGGTGAAGCATGGTTTTATGATAATTTATGGGTTTTGTGGAAGCATTTTGGAAAACATGGTTTATAATGGGTCCTTTAATGTTTGGTCATTTGGTTTGAAACATGTTTTGGTGTGGTTTGGAAAATGATGTTATACATGAACCTAGATTTCGCAAATGTTTTCTCTTCTCTCTCCCTTTATCTTCCATCTAGAATGGATCTTTAATGTCTAAATAGTACATTGGTATTAAATGTTTATTTTAAATGATTTTTGAATGTGTTCTATAAAATTTAAACCATGGGGCATTTTGGGACACAGTTGGTTTCAAAAGTTTTAAAGGCCCATTTGACATGGTATACTTGGAAATGGTTTTAGAAATGACTTGGAACAGTTTTGGGAAATGTGTTTGGGTGTGGTAACTTTAAAGACCATGTGGCCTTGTACTTCTAAAGGGTGATGTTTGGTGGTGATTTTTGAAAAGAATGTGATTCAGAAAATGTGAATGCCCGGTCAGAAACTTAAGGTGTTTTAAAATATGGTTTGAATGCTTATGTGGTGTGACGGCCTGGTCGGCACTTTGTTAATGTGAAATGATTTATTGTGTATTTGGGGGAACTCCTGTCTAGGGTGACCCTTTATGGGTGAACACACAAGAAGTGTCCGTGTTTGGGGAAGGCAAGTGCGGTGAGATGAGTCATGCGTGTGAGGGCCTTCCTACTTACACGATATTATTGTAACCACTACGGGTTCCTAGGAATCTCATAGATGATCGATTGAATATTGTTGATCAACCCCAATTAGACGGGTTGGTACCCTCTAGATTGGTTGTTAGTCCATGCGGGCTTTGCCACTAGAATGGTTAGTTATAGGGTGGCTAGTTGGTAATAGAGTTAGGAGCTCACCATACGCCGACAGGTGGTTTTGAAACCGAATACATCCAGGGGTCTTCTAGCGATGTTTAGGATCACCCATGGTTACTCGATTATTTACATTGATTATTTACTTTCCATTTCACTAGTTTATTTCTAGTTTTCGCTTTTTTACTTGTTTTACTCTGTCCCAGCTTTGGTACAATCTATTTTGGTTTCTATTTATAAAATGACAAATGATTTTGAAATGGTATATATCGTGTGTTGGGTTTTGAAATGGGAAAACATGTTTCTTATTTTAAAATGTGAAAACCCTACTTTTATAATTATATTTAAAACTTGTGTTAATGGATTGTTTAGGGAAAGGAGACATTGGATTCTGTGGTTTATTTTGGAATCCCTATTGAGAATCTTTATGATCACATCTATTCTATCTTTTCAGTTGCAGGTTCCCTTTGCTCAGGTTCTCTTGGATGGATTTCTCATTATTAGATCAAGATCAGCCTTTGGTTGGGTGGTGACCTGGAAGGTCACAAGAAGGTATGTTCGGTTTTATTTTCTTTCCTCTACTAGTTTTCATTTTTATCATCAACTTTTTTTATCTATTTATCTTTTATTCACAGTCCAAATTTTTCCCAACAGTTAATGTTGATGCTCGACACTGGTTTCCAGCCCGTGGGGATCAGGAACACCCTTTGGGCCATGTCACGGATCTGTTCAGGTGACCAGTTCAAGGTCAACCCGGGTTGGTTCAGGAAAAATGCTATCAGAGGAGGCCCTTGTTATTTGGGGTGTCCAGTAGATGGAGATTAGGATTATCGGGACTCAGGAGGTAGGTATAGAAAGGACATCATGAACCCTTGCTCATTCCAAACCTTGAGTCACCAGGGGTAGTCTAAGTTTTGAGTCTTCTACTTTTGTTTTTGGATTGCTGAATGACAATGGAGGCGGAACAGTGTCATGTTGTGACCTCACATGGAGTAGTGAACCATGTGGATTCCGATTGCACAGTTGAGCTTCTCCTAGTCATTTACACTGGCTTGGGGCGTGGCTCACTACCATGTCTCCAAGTTAATCATAACTGATAGTTCCTCATCCCGATGGGTTGTTGTAAGTTAGGTTTTGTTTTGGTTTTGTTTGATATAAGAATGTTTTGAAAATGAAAAGGTGGAAAAGATTTTTGGAAAATTGAATTTGGTTTGAAAAGTGGGTTTGGAATTTGGAAAGTGGCCTTGAAAGAAGGAGATTTTGAAATTTAAAATGGAAATGGGGTTTTGAAAGAGGAATTTTCGAGTTGTGTTTGCATTTTCTTGTTTCTTTTGAGCTGGTTGCTTTGGATGAGTGCACTTTCTTTGATGTTGCTTCGACTTGATATCAGTTTTGGATCTATGTTTTATATGTTTTTCAGAAAATGCTGCCCAAAAAGGTCACCATGGTTTCTGATAAGTCATGCCCACATTTTGGTCCTTCTTAGACATTGCATGTCCTTCATGGTGATCGAGGTATGTTAGAAGTAGCAGAGTGGCTTGAAGAGGTCGAACACATCTTCAGGGTATTGGGAACTCCCGAAGCTGTTAGAGTGCTTTCCGTTTTGGGGTTGTTTGAAGGACCAGCTCTGGAAAAATGGGAGTTGATCACCCTACCATCACTGCAAGTTGAGATGATGTGGGATGTCTTTAAATCCGTCTTCATATGATGGTTTATACCTGAAGAGGTGAAAATAGAGAAAATAGAAGAGCTCATGTGTATTAAACAAGGCCAACAGACGGTGAAGGCATATGTTGACCATTTCAAGGAGTTGGTGTCCTTTTTTATAGAGGTAACATCATAGGATTTTATGAAGACTTATATCTTCATCGAGGGTCTTCATCCAGAGATCAAGGAGAAAGTCCTCCCTTCTAGGGACCATCATTTTTAGAAGTTGGTGGATGAGGTGTTTTTAGCTGAGTTGGTCTTTGGAGCAGAGATGGTTGTAAATCCAGCATATCCAGTTGCTCGTTATGGTTCCCCATCTGGCGAGTAGGGTGTGCTAGAGGGACCTGTTCCTAGAGATTCCTCTATAATGGTTATGGCTTCCAGTTCGTCAGACCGTTCAGTGGTGGGCCACCAGTGTGGCTGGTTCGGACACGTGAAGCAGTCATGTCGCATCCCTATAAAGAGGTGTCATCATTGAGGCTGTCTGGGTCACTTGGAGAAGTTTTGCAGGAAATTTTTCCTGAAGAAGACGATGTGACCATAGGAATTCTAGTGCCTGACTGTGAGGCAGGAGATGCTTTAGCCATCAGAACCCCAGCCACAGGTCTTGGGGTGAAGCTCGCATGTAGTCAGGAGTAACCAGGGGCGTGAAGCCTTGGTCCGAGTTTTGTGTTCCGTTTTTGCAGTGGAACATTTAAATTCTTTTCATCCTTTAATTTTATAATATTAAAGTTTTGACGTCACTGTAAGTTCATTGATTTGTCATGGAGTTATAATAGACATGTTCTGTTGTAATCCAATGGTTTTGTTTGTTAGATTATGGTTTTCTGAATCATGTGTATTTATTAAAAGTGTGTTTGACCCTTGTATGTGTTGATCTCAGTTTATCTATGTTTGTTTGGAGAGGTAAGTGCTTGTGGAAGAATTGATACTTGCGGTTATACTCAGTTTTACCATCTGAGTTAAGTTATTCTTAGGGGTTTTTTCTCTAGTATTCAGAGTTTTGGTCTAGGTTGAGTGTTTCAAGGTTTAGTTGGGGTGTTCTCTCATGCTATAGAAGATAGTTTGGATTGGTTGGGAGTTCCCGTGTCGCCCCCCACTATCCGGGGTGGTGTGTTTGGGTGTTAATTCCGGTGCTAGTTGAATTCTTATGGTGGGGAGAACCCTTCCGCATTCTCCCATTCTCTTGTATTGTGGTTTATTTCAGTTTCAACAAGGCATGGTCTCTTGTTTTGTCTATTGTTCAGCTGGGTGATTTTCTGGGGGAAGAAACTATGTATGGTGGGGAGAATTGTCACACCTGCCTTTTTAAACTAATTTTCATTTTATTATTTCTTGGCTCCGAGTCCTCGCACCAATGTCCGGGCTGGGTACTGGTTTAATATTTTTTTGAAATTTCATAAGTTTAGTGGGTTTCAAACCCATGCGCGGTCACTGAACAGTGGGCGGTATCCGCGTCGTTAGCTCGGGTGCCGTACAAATGTTTTACAATTAAAATAAATAATGTTTTATATAAATAAGGCGGGTCGAATGTTTAAATTGTAATAAGAATAATGTTATTATTTAATTATTAATATTATTATTACTATGCTGTTATTATTATTATTATTACTATTTAATTATTGTCTATGTTATTTATATTATTATTATTATAATTATGTTTTTTATTATTATTGTTATTGGTTATTATTATTATTATTATTATTATGGCTATTTTTATTATTTTTCTTTATGGTTTTATTATAAATATTATTATTATTATCATCATAATTATTATTATTTTAATTATTATTATTATAAAAAAACTAATCTTACCATTCTATGCGCTGAGCGAAAACCATTCCCCCTTTTTATCCTCTTGTTCGACGCATACCAGGCCCCCTTCGTCCCTAGTACCATGCTCCAGCCTCGCCTTTGTCCCTCGCGCCTCCGACCTACCAGCCAAGCATCGCCGCCTCCTGCCTCCCACGCTATGCCCCTTGCCCAACGCCCTCGTCCCATGACTCCAACCTGCGACCAGCTCCAGGATGCTTCCACCTCACCCTCGCCCCCTGCAAGTCCTAGTCGCCACACTACTTCACCCCCACCAGCCTCCCTCTTCGGTCCTTGCCATGGTCACCCCTCCGCCCAGGCCTTCCTCCGGCCTTTCGCTGGCACTGCCGACCTGCTTGCCCCTGCTTAATGCACCTCCATCCAGCCACCTCACCCCGCCATGATCTGGCCTCCCGACATTGACATCACCCCCTTCTGCGCTTTCCCTTACCTGGCCTTCCCTCACCCTTCCGCATCTTCAGCCACCTGACCCTTGTGTGTGTCGAACCCCTCCCCCACTTAGGTATATTTATTTTCATCGTGTGGTGTTTTTATTTATGTTAGAACCTCTTTGACACCCTTGTTGATCATATTATAGCCTTTTGAAGTTATTTTAGCTTATGAAAACTAGATTTTTAAGGTTAATTATATTCAATGATTAGAGTCTTAGAACTTAGGGTGTTTATTTTAAATGCTATTATTTCACTAAATGGAATTGTGGGTTTCATGAAATGTTTAGCATTAATTATGGCGTGATGGCAGTTGTCTATTTGTGAAATTGGTTTGGTATGTTTGGTTTAGTAATGCTTGGACTTGTTTAATGTGTAAAATGATTTGGAAAGGGGTTATATGGTTTCAAGGGGCTTGTCTTATGTTCTTTAAATTATATGAGTAGTTGGTTGGGGTTTTAAGGAAAGTGATAGTTTTTTTAAAATAGTTTTGGGTGTCCTTATGGTGGTTTGGTATTTTTATTTTCTATCTTTTGGTGTTTTTATTTATTTTTACCAAGTCCCAACACCACGGGTGTTGATTTGGACATTTTCCTCATTGTTTTAGGTGTGCGATTGGTGCACGGGAGGTTGTCCTTCCTTCCACTAAAGCGTTGTTGCGTCCACACTTGGTTTGAGGTAGGCAAATCCAACTTTTCCCTTCCAGATTAATTCTGTGGAACTTTCATGTTTTCAATTTCTCTTCAACTATTATTCTCTCACCTCTATGGAATCCTTGGTTATCTCATTACACTATGTTGGAGTTTTTTATTTTGCTAAAAAAATGAGTTTTTATGGATATGGGTGGGAAATGCCTCATTTTATTACACTTTGGGGGTTTGATTTAACTTTGATAGTTATACTATGGTGAGAATTGGGTGTTTATTAAAAGTATTTCTGTAGTAATTTTGTGATGATAAATATTTGGTTTGTGAACTTCTTATGGAATGTTCGACTGAGTCCTCTTATGGCCTTGTGTTTATATGAAAATGTTTTAAAAATATTTTTATGGTGGTGCTCAGGTTGTTTTATGTTTTCTAAATAATGTGGGTGGTGGAGAATGGTTTTATGATAATTAGTGGGTTTTGTGGAAGAGTTTTGGAAAAAATTGTTTATAATCGGTCCTTTAATGTTTGGTCATTTGTTTTGAAACAAGTTTTGGTGTGGGTTTGAAAAGGATGTTATACATGAACCTAGATTTCTCAAATATTTTCTCTTCTCTATACCTTTATATTCCATCTATAATGGATCTTTAATTTCTAAATAGCGTGTTGGTATTAAATGTTTATTTAAAATGATTTTTGAATGTGTTCTCTAAAATCCAAAACATGGGATATTTTGGGACACAGTTGATTTTAAATGTTTTAAAGGCCCATTTGACATGGTATACATGGAAATGGTTTTAGAAATGACTTGGGACTGTTTTGGAAAATGTGTTTGGGTGTGTAAACTTTAAAGCCCATGTGGTGTTGTACTTCTAAAGGGTAATTTTTTGTGGTGATTTTTTAAAAGAATGTTATTCGGAAAATGTGAATCCCTGGTTGGAAACATTAGTTGTTTTAAAAGATGGTTTGATTTCTTATGTGGTGTGACGACCCGGTCTCCACTTTGTTAATGTGAAATGATTGAATGAGTATTTGGGGGAGCTCCTATCTAGGGTAACCCTTTATGGGTGAACACACATGAAGCATACATGTTTGGGGAAGGAAAGTTCGGTGAGATGACTCACGCGTGCGAGGGACTTCCTACTTACATGGTATTATTGTAACCACCATTGGTTCCTAGGCATCTTTTAGATGATTGAGTGACGATTGCTGATCAAACTTGATTAGACGGGTTGGTACCCCCTGGATTGGTTGTTAGGCCAGGCGGGCTTTGCCACTGGATTGGTCAGTTATAGGGAAACCAGTTGGTTATAAACTTAAGAGCTTCACCATATGCCGACTGGTGGTTCCGAAACCAAGTATCCACATGGGTCTTCTAGTGATGTTTAGGAAAACCCATGGTTGCAGGATTATTTACATTTCTTGTTTACTTTCTGTTGCACTAGTTTATTTCTAGTTTCTAATTTTAACTTGTTTTACTCTGGCCCAGCTTTGGTACATTTTGTTTTGATTTCCATTTATAAAATAAAAAAAGATTTTGGAAATGGCATGTAGCGTGTGTTGAGTTTTGAAATGGAAAAAACATGTTTCTTATTTTAAAACGTGAAAACCCTAATTTTATAATTGTATTTCAAACATGTGTTAATGGATTGTTTCGGGAAAGGAGACGTTAGATTCTGTTGTTTATTTTGGAATCCCTACTGAGCATCTGTATGTCCACTCCTATTATATCTTTTCAATTGCAGATTCCCTTTTCTCAGGTTATCTTTCCTGGATTGCTCATTATTAGAGAAAGATCTGCCTTTGGTTGGGTGGTGACCTGGAAGGTCACAAGGAGGTGTGTTCTGTTTTATTTTCTTTCCGCTGCTAGTTTTCATTTTTATTGTCAGCATTGTTTATCTATTTATCTTTTATTAATGGAAAAAATCATTTCCAATAGTTAAAATTTGATGCCCGACACTGGTTTCCAGCCCGTGGGGACCGGGAACGCCCTTTAGGCCATGTCGCAGATCGACTCGGGTGACCAGTTTAGGGTCGACCCGAGTTGGTTCGTGACATCCATAGTTAATCTGATCATAAAACATTTAGATAAAGAATTAGGATGGTATCATTAAAATTATTCCTAGAGGATCATAAATAAAATAAAGGGTTTTTGTCATTGATGAATATAAATATCATAAAAATTTTATTAAAAAAAATACTTTAGGAAAATAAACTTTTCATTTTGAAATTGAATTTTAAAAACTAAAAATTTCTAGAATATTTGGAAAAAAAATTCATTGAAAATAATTATGAACAATTGTAAAGTAATCATAAAAAAATTGGGTGGTTACAATAGTGGGAAATTTTTTTCATGCTGAGTATATAAAAACAAATATTCCTTTCATTTTTTGGGTAAAAAGTCAAAATGTACCTCATTCAGAGAAAGATAATAAGATTAATTTAAACCATTTTTTTAAAATATAAATCATGGTTAAAAATATCTTTAATAAATCATTGGTTAATATTAAAATAATTATTTAAAATAATTTTAGGGAAATATAAACATGGAAGAAAAGGATTCCCGACATAGTAGAAAAACAAAGTCAGCATTCCTTAATAAAATATTTTGTTATCTTGAGCATTTAAAATTGGAAAATGAAAGGAAAATTTTAATTTTTAGAAATAACTAGAGGATAAGAAAATATATTGGTGTTAAGATGAAAATATCAAATAATACACCTAGTATATCTTTAAACATAAACAATCCCAAATAATGATGATATTCTGAAATAAACCCTTACAACTTTTGTAGCTTTTGAATCATAACTCCCATGAAATAAATAGCTTCAAATGAAACATTAAATACCTTGAATATAAATATATTCATGATATAAAATATCAAATGGGAAGTAGATACACCTTATAAAAATAAATAGGTGCATAATACCTTATTTGTTTCAATATAGTGGAAATTGAGATGAAATCTCTTATAAAGATCACACTATTTTTTAATAGGTGTGCGAAAGAACCTTCTTTATTTATTATAAAGGAGACTTAATAAATGAATTTATTATGTGTATAAAATGTAAATCCACATTAAACAAGTGTAAATATAACATAAAATAATAAAAAATCATTACACACATAATCTAAGAATATAAAAAATGATAATGAAATAATATAACCTAATGAAAAGAAAATGAGTTATAAAAACCCTTAAATCAGGTCCAAATCATCATTTATTTTGTTTATCTTCATGAATAATAAACTCATATTAATTATTTACTTCCCTAATATCCTTTTTCATGTTTATTATTCCTATTATTTTATTTAATATTATGTTATATTTAATTACTTAATCAATTAACTTCATGTCGTATGTTTTGATGATATTCAGTTCATATGTCCAAATTGACTTTTTTAGTTTGACCATGAGAAAAGAGATCATTATTATATAATCACTAGAATAATAATCATGAAATAATAATCATATTTATACATCAATTTTTTTAAACTAACCATGTATTATGGTTATGAAAAATGAACTAGGTTACAATCATGGAGATGTAAGACATATGTACTCATATATAAAATTTCATTTTTCAATGATCATGATAGAACGAACATAAGTATTATTTTTTCATGTACCAAAAAAAACTCACTCTAATAATAGTATTTGAACCAATTGGATATAGGGACACAAGTGTTCCTTCCCATACACTAGAAGCTTTCGACTTGCAGCAATGACATATGGTGTGTGAGTGGGGAGACTATGCCCTTATATTAGAGTAAGAAACTAATGGAAATAACCATAAAAAATACATAGTAGTAAATAATAAGTTTAATAAGTAAATAAATAGAATCAACACTGTAATAATGATTAAAGTGAAGTAAAAGATCAAATGACTATCTCATACATACAACACTAATTTCTTATAGGGCTGACCATATATATAATAGTAAATAAAATAAACAGAGATAAATTTACATGGATCTACTACCCATATCAAGTTGTATCACTTAACTGGAACCTCATATGTATCCAAGCTATCCCTCTAGATTAGTACTAGGTATCAAACCAACCTGTTCCTGAAACCAAGTGAACATATTCTTGGGTAGACTAATACAATGGCGGCCTGAGCAGGATGTGAGTAAAAAACTCATTAGGGTACCACCAATGTGGTCCCATATAGAGAAACTAAATGTAGTTTTATATATGTGAGTTACTTATCAGGATAACAATAGTAATTTCAATTGTTGAAATTAATCTAAATGGAAAGGTTCGTCCAAGTCTTGGTTTCATAAGTGGATACTCATGCACTATGACCATCCAAGACAAGTCTCATCTAGAAAAGAAAAGAATAAAATTAAATCCACACTCATTACTTGGGTCCATGAACCTACACTACACCAAAATCAATGTTTAGCGGTGGTTTTTTTCGGTGTTTTAATAAACTGCCACTATTTTTTTAAAATAATTTAGTGTCAGTTTATTAAAAACTACCACTAAAACTTTTATTTTTTTTTTCAAAAAACTAACACTTCTCCCCCGACCCCCCACACCCCCAACCCCCACGACCCCCAAAGCCTTACCCTCTCCGCACCTCACTGTTGGTCCCGAGCCTCGATGTTGTTCCCGAGCCTCTCCAACCCTCGATCCCTTTGATCATATCTATTGTGGCTTCTAACCTCTTGGATCATCAAAAAACATGTACCCATTAATCAAGGTACCTTCTTCTACCTATTTTCTCTATCATTTTCTATTTTTTTTATATGTTTATTCATGTAAAACCCTCTATTTTTTTATATGTTCATTAATTTGAACCCCTCTATTTGTTTCAATGTAATTCTAGAATAACATCAAAATAAAAACCTTAATAATTATGAAATGTAATGAATTAAATTTTTTTCAATTTGAAAAGTGGTATTCTGTATGCTGAAATATCATTTATATGTTTATGTGATTGATGATTTTTTTGTGCTTCATGTGGTCCTTGTAGGGATTTTACCAATAGTGATGGTAATTGGGTTTTAGATATGGTGTGTTGTTTAGTGAAACAATGGTTGGTTGGAATGAGATGTGACATTGGATGATGTGTGATATAGTTGTGTAATGATCATGGTTGTGGTGATGATGTGTGATGCAGAAGCATGGAGTTGGTATGTAAATTATGTATGGGTTCTTTTATTGGATTGGTTGTTTCCTAGTAGTTATAGATTGATTGAAAAGTCTCATTATCAAATTAAATAAACTTCATATGTATTAAGTTTATTAGGGATGGAAATAAATTGATGATAGAATAAATTATATTGTGCATGCTGAAGGTGCATTTTGTTTTCTTCTGAATCATGTTTATTTATTTTTTGATATGAATAAATTATAATAATATATTATTTTGATATTAAGAATGTAAAATAATTTAATATAGGACATGTTTATTGTTTTTATATGAATTATGTCTTTGGTTATGATGTAGAGAATGTTTAGTGTGTAAATATGAAAAACTTTATGTTTCTCTATCATTATTTTATTTCATTGTGATTATCTTAGTTTTCCTTATTTTAAATTTCAGATGTATAACCTTGATTTTGTTATGAATATTATATGAATATTTTTTGAATTATCTTATAGTTTTGATCTTGAAAATTGTCTACTAGAATCCATATTGGGTCATCATGTGCTAACCAGGTTACCCCAACACTTAACCTCACCTATTTCAATCAATTCCAATGATACAACTATTGTAGCCATAAGTCATTAGAGTTCCATCAAATAATGGAATTCTAATATCTTTTACCAACCATAATAAAAATCATAATGGAAGGTCATTAAAATAGCCAGTGCTAATCTTATAGAAAATCTATCACATACAACATGATATTTAAGGATAGAATCTCAATATACAAACTCTCTCACAAGTTGAATCATTCTCTCTGGGTAGGGTCCCATGGACACATCTCGTATCCACCAGTCAACATTATAAGTAGTCTGATAATGGTATCTCAATTTCCAACCTCCCACAGAAGCCAAACCATATCATTATAAGGTAATTACCATGGCTAGTTACATACAGATCGAGCATTATTATTAGTGGTGTGAGGATAGAATCTTAATATTTGACCTACTGTATGATCTAAACCACACTAACATGAGGTATATACCAAAGATAAAGACACACACACACACACACATATATATATATAACTCAAGAAAATATGAGAACCTAGGAGATGTAACTCTACACTCTGATCCTTATGTCTCTAGTCCTCATCCACTTCTCAAACATAAACATCTACTACATAGAATCCATAATGATCTCATGCCCTTATGCCACACTTACATCAAAACTTGATCCTATGATCATACCACTCATTAATACCCTCACGGGGTTTTCAATATCCTGATATCACTGGATTCTTGTTCCCCTTCCCATCACTTCCCAAGAACCAAGTCCATATATGAACTAACCAAAATCCACTCAGTTCCTCCAAGGCGTACCCCTTTCAACACTATCTAAGTCTTACACTACCTTTAACTAGGAATCATTATTTATATAATGATTTCTCCTCACTCCCTCAGGATCCCCAAACTCAAGATAGACTATTACCCCAATTATAATCACCTAGTTACACTAAAAACACCCAAGTAGAGTGACTATTCACTTCTATGATCCACAAATATGGATACCCCAAGAACAATGACTTATCATGGTCCATTCGACCCATTCCCACATCCCAATATTCTCACTCAAGGAGTTTCAAGATTCTAAGTCTATTTCCATATCTTATCCTATATAATTTCTATGTCCCTACACTAATTAGTATATTTCTCAAGGATAACCCCTTAGAAGCCCTCATGTAACATATTATAGTTCATACCATTTCCAAAACAACTCATTCCACAATCCAAGATAACTTCGGTGTCCTTTAAAAAATTATAGATATCACTTACCTTATGGTATAACCACTAATAAACTCTCAAATCCCCCACCCAAGCATGGAACACTCACACCACTACATATACACTATATTTCCCAACTGGCTATTAGGCCTTCAAAGTTCCTCACACCATGAGAATAGTCCTTTTGGATTTGGCCATTTTTATATGATACTCCACCTATCAACCATTTTATCATTTACCATGGGTGTCATGTCTTTTTTCCTTCTTCAACTGTATATCATCATGTTGCACACAACCTTCTTTGACGATTCATTTTATACATAGAAGACAATTTATATCATTTCTGGATATTTTATAAATACAATAAATATTTGGATAGAATCCTGAAGAGAAGTCTATAAAACTAGTTGTAGTAAGAAGGCAATAGAAAACTTATTTAAAATGATTCATTAATTAACATTATTATGTATATTTTGTTTGTTATTATTGTTCATATGTTATCAATTCCCTTTTTTTCTACGTAATTTTTTTGAATTATATGTTCTAAATTTAATTTATTTGACTAAATGATAGGAATGCCTAGGACGAAGCATTGTACTATTCCATCGACCACACCAACAGATGATGATCCATCTGTATCCCTCCCTAAAACATTTGAGACACCATCTATTTTCCCCAAAACCATCTCTCACACCCTCTGTGAGCGTCCCATCAGTATCTCAGTTGATTCCTTCCCATTCAGCAGCCTCATCAATGAGGGAGCATGGAGACACTCCTAGTTCTTCATGGGCATAATGGAGGGTTGCTGTTATAGGTACAAATTTTATTATGTGTTAGGTCTACAAGGTCAAATACCCTGGGAGGGGGGGGGGTGAATTAGGGTATGGCAGATTGAAACCTCTTCCCCTTAAGATCTTGTTTCATTGATAATAAAACTCAATTATATTTTCCCCCATAGTAATATATTAATAGATATGAATTCATGCACACGACACAATTATTTTTACTTGGTTCACCCTCATCGGGTTACATCCAAGGAGCATACAACAACAATGTGTCGATGTACCGAATTCACTAAGGATCACTTCTAATAATGAGTACAATGTTCAGGCTAGATATTATATGCCCAGGATCACTACCTTTACAATATTTAGGGTCTAGTCAATGTATTCCCAAGGGTCACTCCCTATGCCTCTTTCTCTGGCTCACTACTGGTTGAAAGGGCCACCATCCTTCTCTTCCTTCGCTCACTACTCTTGGAAAGGAATCCGATCATAGTTTATAAAATTGTAAGTTGAACACAATTTATGGATATGTAGGTACCTTCATTTTCATGAATTCCTAAATCCTCAACTATAGGTAGACGCTTCGTTGAAGTCCCTTTTTTCCCTATAGATGAAATCCACCTTCCTAGGAACTATTAGGTACTGGAAAACACTTTCACAAACTGATTTAAATCTTTTGAAAGCTTCCTTGTACAAATCACTAACACCCTTGTTCCTCCATGTACTATGTACCAGGTATGGTATGCGGATCACCTCCTCTATGTACTACTGCCACTTCTGCAAACCGCCCTTCATCCATGGACTACCTCTGCCTTCCCTATCACGTATAGTCTTTACATAAGGACTCCGTGAACCTCCTATACAAAACAGTCTCTATCCATAAACTATTCTCTATTCTTAGAATTCCTTTTCAAACCACATGCATACTGCACCTTCCTCCTCCACGTACATCATCCTTTGCAGGATACAATTTCCTGTAAAAACCTTCAGCGGAATTTTTTCCATGAAAACCACTTCAGCCATGGTGGAATTATCCCTCAAAAACTTCCTTCATTATTTTCCTAATTCCCAGAGAAAAGAGTTATTCTTTAATGATATTTTATCCCCCTTAATCGATGGGATTATCTCTCCTTATATAGGAAAAAATATCCAAAAATCTACTAATCTAAGATTTACCAAATCTTCGATTCAGTATAGCCTCCACAAAGGATAAACCCCATAGCATGAAAACAATTGACAACCCTACTTAGGTATATGCCCATAAATATACCTAACTTTTTGAGTATACCCATCACATTCTTGAGAAAACACAAGGCCCAACTCATTAGCGCATAGCTCAAATGTTCCACAAAGGAAGGAATAACACAAAGGTAACACCACAAAGGTAACTACCGCAAAGGTAATTCCACACAGAAGAATACCACAAAGGTGTCACCATGAAGGTAAGAACCACAAAGGTACACCACATAGATGATTACCTAAAAGTTAAAGACTTATCTCACAATAGGTATAACTTAGGTACGATAGTAAAGATGATTAGAGATAACTACTGAATCATCTTACTCTGTTGAGAGACAAACCCACCTAGGATCCTAAATCATCAGACCCATGTAGGATCCTAATTCATCAGAACCACATAGGATCCTAGAACAAAAGACCCACGTAGGATCCTAGAGTAGTCCCACGGGGATTCCTTTAGTGGATCCAAGTGGAACTCTCGAACACAGACCCACATAGGATCCCAAAGCACAGATCCACATAGGATCCGAAAGCACAGACCCACATAGGATCCTTTTCTCATGTTACAGTCAGCTACACGGTTCTCGCACTAAGTTTTCTTGATTCTCGGAGGGTCTTATCTTCAAGCCATAGGTTGATACTCCAACTACTATGAAGTCCCACTAAGAAGCATCCCAAAGGACCTCCATGTAAAAGGGTTCTCAATGCAATAGATGGTGCATCAATCGAACGCCTGATTTGTAAGTTATAGGCCTTTTAGTCCCGAGGGCTTGATTAGATTCATGCTCAATCCAACCTGATTGTACCCCAAATTTATCCAAAAATCTAGTGGGGTATACCAAAAGGACTGTCTCAATCCAAGGTTTCTAGTGCTATAGACGGTACGTCAAACGGATGCCCGTATCTCAAGATATGGCTAAAAGAACAAAAGGGGTCGAAGTTGGTCCAGGTCCAGTCTGACCCAGTCAGCCTGACCCGGCCAGGGCCGATCCGACTCGAGTCTGGCCCTGGGTCTGACTTGGCCCGCTGGGTCTGGCCCGGCCCTCCGGCCTAGCTCAGCTCACGGAGCAGCCCGTGCTGGGAGGCAACCCACGGTGTGGCGGCCCGCGGTGCGGTGAACCACGGTTGGCCAGAAGACCAACCTCCTCCCCACGGTGTGGTCATGCGCCGCACCTTCACCGGTGGCCGGCAGCGACCTGAACAACCTCCCCTCACCACCGTGCCACAAGGTCATGGCTCCTGTACGTCGGGCAGCGTGGACGCGCGCTGCTATCCCCTTCGTGCGGCTAGCCGGAGTGTCGGCCGCCTCCCTTGCTCCACCTCAGCTGACGGGCTGTGACCCTTCTCCAGTGGCGTTGTTTTGTCACCACCATCTCCACGTCTGACCAGTGTGCCGGCCACTGCACCCGAGCCCTACCGGTGCCTGTTTCCAGCACCGGTCGCCATCCTCCTCCATCGCGAAGAATGCATGAAAACCACAATGGTTGCCGAGTGGTTAGGACATGTTTTTTTGGCCCACACCCTCCGCATTAGAGTGGTAACAAGTAGAATATACGTTCTTAATTCAAGAAAGATGACAAGAATGGGGTATGGGTGTTCAAAACAACATTCCATACCTTGAGGGTTCCGTTAGAGATCACCCTCGGTTGAAGACAATTTGGCGTTTGTTGATCTCAAAGCAAGACTCCACCAATGATTCCACTTGTTTGACAATCCTCTATTCTTCAGTTCCTCCTTGGTGAGAACTGATCTTGCTCAAGAGGATCCTCCAAGAACACCCTTTTCCAAAGATTCCATAGAAACTAAGAGTTTAACTCTTCTTCATTTAATTATAGAGGTTCATTAAATTGTTGAATTAATGAGCCTCATTAATCCTATGAAGGGGGTTACACATTTTGTGTAACCTGAAATTTAATTTCCATAATTAAATTCCTAACCTCCCGCCACCAGAATTCAAAATGGGGGTTTTCTATCCTGGGTGGTCCCCACCTCCATAACTCTAAAGGAGAGGTTTCAAAAATAAAATAAAAATTTGATATTTATTTTATTTTTATTTACACGAAAAACACAAAAACTAACTTTCACCCTCATCTTACTACGGTCAAGGTGAAAGTCTCCTTAAGCATAAATCAGTGCTGCAAGTTCAAAGGTGCCCTCGAATTTCAATTTCGAGCACCGGTTCAAAAGTTATAAAAACCCGCTTGCATGTTTACTGAACGTACTTAAAAAAAAGTTCAGAAATTCATTCTGGGCACATCGGGCCTCAGAATCACATGCCATCAATTTTTGAGAACTCATTATATTCCCATATAATTAAAAAAAGTTACATGAAAAATATAGGTGTTTACATTATCCCCACCTCAGGGCTTTGTGTCCCCATAAGCCACAACTCAAAATATGGAAACAAGTGGGGGTACTGAGCATGTATCTGAGCCTTGTTCTCTCCTGGAGGTTCTCGTGCTACCAGCGAATGCACACCATAGGTATCAATCACCCATGAAGGAATCTCTCCTGTCGATCCTCAATCTCCACTGGAACCACCATAAACGTCTCCCCATTATCAATGTCCAGCTTTCCGTGGTCGATGACGTGAGATGAGTCGTGAACGTATATCCTCAGCTGGGTTATGTGGAAGACGTCATGCACCCGGTACAACTGAGGTGGAAGAGCTAAGCGGTATGCCACCTCACCAACTTTGCTAAGGAACTGAAAGGGTCTGTTGAAACTTGAATATAATTTATGGCCCCTGCCAAATCTCTAAAAACCTCATCGGGGTGATACCCGTAGAAAGACATGATCACCATCATCGAACTCTAGAGGTCTCTGTCTCCTATCGGCATAAGACTTATGCCTACTCTGTGCAGTCTTTATCCACTCCTGGATGATCCACACCTTCTCTATGGTAGCCCATACCATCTCTGGTCTCATGAGTGTTGACACCCCTGGGTCAGTCCAGCACAAAGGCAATCCGCAAGGTCGGCCGTACAGAGCCTCGAATGGTGTCATCCCAATGGGGGAGTGATATCTGTTATTGTATGAAAACTCCACCAAGGGAAACTGATCCTCCTAGATAAGTCTGAAGTCGAGGATGCAAGAACGCAACATGTCCTCGAGGGTCTGAATGGTCTGCTTAGTCTGGCCATCCGTTTGAGGATGGAAGGTGGTGCTCAAATGAAGCTACATCCTGAAAGCCTCCTGCAACCCCTTCTATAGACGAGAAGTGGAACATACATCATGATCAGAGACAATGGTCAAGGGTACTCAATGTAGCCACACAATCTTCTACACATAGAGGCATCCCGAGCTCTCTACTGAACCCTGCTCTCTGATCGGTAGGAAGTGGGATGACTTGGTGATTCGGTCGATGATCACCCAAATAGAATCATGAACCCTGGATGTACGTGGAAGTCCTATCAAGAAGTCCATGGATATCTCATCCCACTTCCACTTTGGGACCTCTAATGGCTGAACTAAGCCTACTGGTACCTGATGCTCCTCCTTCACTTGCAGACAAGTGAGGCACCGAGAGGCAAACAATTCTACTTTTTTCTTCATTCCCAACCACCAATGCTGTCGTTGGAGGTCCTGGTACATCTTCACCACTCCCGGATGTACCGCTAGAGGGTACATATGGACCTCCCTCAAAACTTCCTCCTGAACCGACACTGGTACCATGGTACTTCCTCTAAAAATGATGACATGCTCCCCACCTTCAGAAAATCCATCAGGTGCCTGTCCTATGGATATCTGAGAACATAAAGCCTCGCAGTCAGTGTCCCCATGCTATGCATCCCTGACTCACTGAATAAGTGGGGGAGTGACTGTAAGAGATTGAAGAAAAACTGCTCCATCTTGATCCAAAAATGATATCCGCAAAGCGGCTAGCTGCTCTGTCACCTCAACTAGAAGCTGTATACCAGATCTCCTGTTGAGTTCATTTTCTACCACATTCCACTTCCTAGGAGTATAGACTATCTCGAAGTCATAGTCCTGGAGGAACTCAAGCCAATTTCACTATCTCAGGTTCATGTACTTCTAAGAGAATATATACCGGAGACTCTTGTGATCAGAGTAGACTGTAAAATGTTCACCCATCACGTAATGTTACCAAATATTCAAGGGGAAGACCACTACTGCTAACTCCAGGTCATGGGTAGAGTAGTTCTTCTCATGCTGTCTCAGCTGTTGAGAACCATATGCGATCACTGCTCACTCCTGTATCAGGACACATCCGAGCTCGGTCCCTGATGCATCGCAGTAGACTACATACCCAATGCCCTCCTCTATAAGCCTCAAGATGGGGGCACTATTCATCCTCTACCTCAGCTCATGAAAACTCCGCTGGAATCTCTCTGACCACAAAAAGGGTTTCCCCTTCTTTGTCAATGCTGATAAAGGTGCTGCAACTCAAGAGAAATCTGGCACAAACCTTCAATAGTATCCATCCAAACCCAAGAAACTCCATACCTTCATCACACTTCAGGGTGACTACCTAGAAAGTACCAACTCAATCTTCACTGGATCCACTACAACTCCAGCCTCTGAGATGAAATTTCCCAAAAAGTGAACCTCTCGGATCCAGAACTGGCACTTCGAGAGCTTACCATAAAGTTGGTGCTCTCCGAGTGTGTCTAGAACTATCTTCCAATGATAGGAATGCTCCTCCTCAGTAGCCGAGTAGATCATAATGTCATAGATAAAGACAACCACAATGTGATCAAGATATGGCTGAAATATCCTATTCAAGAGTCCCATGAACACTTCTGGAGCATTGTTCATGCCGAATGACATGACAAAAAACTCATAATGGCCATACTGAAATCTGAAATCCATCTTCTGTACATCCTCATCTCGTACTCTGAGCTGGTGATATCCTGACCAGAGGTCTATCTTTTAGAACCACTATGCTCCCTTTAGCTGATCAAAGAGGTTGTCAATCCTTGTGAGTGGGTACTTCTTCTTCACGGTCACCTGGTTCAGGCATCGATAGTCAACACAAAGTCTCAAGCTCCCATCTGCCTTCTTGGAGAATAAAATCGGGACTGCCCAAAGAGAAACACTGGACCTGAAGAACCACTTCTACTGTAAGCCCTCCAGCTGTACTCATAGCTCACGAAGCTCTACGGGAGCCATCCGATACACTGGTGTAGATATCAGTGTCGTCTCAGGTTACAAATCAATGTAAAAGTCTACCTCTCTATGAGAAGGTTGACCCAGAACATCATTAGGAAAAACATCAGCGTACTGGCCCACCACTATAGGATAGATCAGACTCTCTATATCAACCACCCTGAGGGTAAGGCTAGCCATTGAATGAGTGATCGACTGCACTCACTTCCAGGTAAGTCCATCCTATGCTGCAAAGGCTCCCTTATCATCAGTGAAGGTAAACATAGTCCCATCAATAGTATAAACCACACTTTGTTCCTAATACAATCAATCTAAGCATGGTCTATAGATAACCATTCCATACCCAAGATGATGTCCTAAGGCCTCGACGCTGCTACTAGGAGATCGTAGCCGAAGATCTCACCTCCTATAGTAAGTTCAAACTACTGGAAACAAGGTGTAATCATTGAATCCTCTCCCGTAGGAGTCTCTAGCTGTAAGTATCGATCCAAAGGCTCCATAGGAATATTCGAGATCCAAACAAGGGCAGTGGAAATAAAATAATGACTGGAACCTGTGTCTATAAGTACTGAAGCTAAGGTGGAGTAGACAAATATCGTACCTCAGATCATCTCTGAAGTGCCATGGTCATAGGCCTCAGTTTCCTGGGGCTGAGCTCTCCCCTGTCCATCTACTCTCTATGGTTGGGGTGAACCACTTGGTGGTGGTGGCAGCAACACCTAGAATTGTCACCCACTGCCAGCTGCACGACCAGCTTCTCTGCCACGTCCGCCTGCTCCCTGCAGACCTCCTTGTCAAACCATTCTCTGCCTGGGCGGTCCTTCGACCGTCTGCTAATCATCCATATGACGGGTCGGACAATCACATGAAATTTGACCCTGCCCGCCGCATTTGTAACACTACCTGCTGCTCGCATGACTGCCTCTGTCTCCAGTGCCCCGCACAACCGACCTTGAATCATGCGGTCATACACCTATAGGTCTGGTCCTCTTGGACCTATGCGACATTTGTCTGCTTCAAACTATAGAAGACTCCTCTACGTGACGCCTGGTGGTGGGTCTCACTACTGAAGACTACTCAACAAGAAAACTCTCCACTAAGAGGGCTCGCTCTAACACCCCTGCCTGCATTGGGATGCTAAGAGAAATAATCGAAGCCCTGATCTCCTGCCTGAGTCTCTGCTCAAAGGTCCGGGCCCTGATGAATGGGTCCCGAACCATATCAGTGGAGTAGTGTGAGAGGTCAGTGAACCTCACTGAGTACTAATCCACAGTCATGCAGCCCTGACACAGATTAAGAAGCTCCTATATGCGCACTGTGCGAAGGGTCGCTGGAACAAACTTTTCCCGAAATAGGATATCAAAGTCTGCCCAGAGAAGTGTCACCTCATCATGAACCTGGGGCATCAAGCTCCACCATCTTCTTGCTGTTGCCTGTAGAAGACTGGTGACATGGATCACCGTGAGATTAGCTGGTGTCCCTACCAGTTGGAAGACTCTCACCATGGCCTCCAGCCAATCCTCAGTTTCCTGTGGGTCCATCTCTCCCCTGAACCTAGCTGGCCTCTGGCGCTGGAACCCGTGCAACGTGCTCAAGCAATGTGCACCCTCTTCTTCTGGGGCTGGTGGAATCGGTGGCCCAATGGGTAATGGTACCATTGGTGCCTCCACTAGTGCCTCTACTGAAAGGGGTCCCTACACCGAGGCCATGTCACTCAGTGGCCTATAATCATGTACTATACCCGAAACCCTAGTTGGCTATCTATGTGGAGGCACCCTGAAAAGAAACAGGTGAGCCATGGTCAATAAGTTATACTTGGTGAGATGACTCAAAGATATCACAAAGAAAAACTTTTAAAAACACACACACAATCTGTATTTTCATGCACTGAGTCAGAAATCAGAATTCAGGGTCCTGGTGTATGGATACGTTGGCCTCCACACCAACACTAGACTCCCTAAAATGAATACCACAATCATAACACTTAACACTATTTCCATTTAAAAGAGTAGAGTCCAATGTTATACGGTATAACTGATTACTCTAACACTAATTTTTCACGAACCATCCCCCAGGGCCCGTGCCATGACTACCCCAAGCATCCCTTCCATAGGCTAGGGGATGGATACTAGCAATGAAAGGCGTATTCTCGAAAATGGGAAGGAATTTTCTTTTATAACCTATAAACTCACAAAAACCAATAAAACAACAATATATGAACACAAGTAAACTATATAGTAAAAAGAGTGTGTACAATAAGAAAAAGGAGCTAGAATACAAGCCCAACTGGAAAGTACAAGGAAAACTGGGAAGTACAAGAATAAATTAAAACAACTCCTGGAAACACCCACTAAGGATCATACCTGAAGGGTAGGTATAGCTCTCAAATAGTCATCTCTGCGGTATGCCTCTTCTAATGTCCACCTCGAGCTACCTCCAGTCCTGGTACTCTCGTCCTCAGTCAGTACTATCCGTTGTCTGCACCAAACAGAACAAGGTGTGGGCATAGCCCGTGCAGGGGTGAGTGTAACGATACTCAGTAGGGACCCCAAGATCCTCAAAGGTCTCACTAAATCCACAAAGGATAAACCACAGGGAATGAAAACAAATGAAAACCCTACTTAGGTATACACCCATACATATACCTAAGTTGTCGAGTATACCCATCACATTCATGAGAAAACAGAAGGCCCAACTCATTAGCCCATAGCTCAACTGTTCCACAAAGGAAGGAATACAAGGAAGGTAACACCAAAAAGGTAAGTACCATAAAGGTAATTCCACATGGAAGAATATCACAATAGTATCACTACGAAGGTAAGTACCACAAAGGTACGCCACACATATGATTACCACAAAGGTAAAGACTCATCTCACACCAGGTATAACTTAGGTACGGTAGTAAAGATGATTATATGTAACTACTGAATCATCTTACTCTGTTGAGAGGCAGACCCACATAGGATCCTAAATCATCAGACCCACGTAGGATCCTAATTCATCAGACCCACGTAGAATCCTAGTACAACAGACCCACGTAGGATCTTAGAGTAGTCCCACAAGGATTCTTAGAGTGGATCCAAGTGGAACTCTCGAACACAGACCAACGTAGGATCCCAAAGTATAGATCCACATAGGATCCCAAGTCACATACCCACATAGGATCCTTTTCTCATGTTACAACAAGCTAGAGGGTTCCCGCACTAAGCTTGCTTGATTCCAGAAGGGTCCGCTTTTCAAGACATAGGCCGATACTACAACTTTAAAAAAGTCCCATGAAGATGTATCCCAAAGGACCACCGTGTAAAATGGGTCTCAACACAATAGAAAGTTCATCAATCGGACGCCCGGTCTGTAAGTTATTAGTCTTTTAGTCCTGAGGGCTCAGTTGGATTCGTGCTCGATCCAACTAGTCCATACCCCAAATTTATCCAAAACTCAAGTGGGGTATACCAAAAGGACCGTCTTGATCCAAGGTTTCCAGTGATGCAGACAGTTCATCAAACGGATGCCTGTTTCTCAAGATATGGACAAAATAATGAAAAGGGTTCGAAGTGGGTCCAGGTCCAGTCTAGCCCTGGGTCTAACCCGGCCCGCCGACACGGCCCAACCCACAGAGCAGCCTGATGGGTGACCTGCACTGGACAGATAACTAGGAGGCCCCCGGTGATGTGGCCCATAAAGCGGTAGCCTGCGGTGCGGCGGCCTGCGTCTCATGGTTGGCCGGACTACTAGCCCCCTCTACATGGTGGGGTCGCGTGTGGCACCTTCACCAATGGCCGATGGCAAGACGTCCACCCTCCCATCCCCACCGTGGCACAAGGTCGCGACTCCTATACACCGGGCGGTGCAGACACTTGCCACTATCCCCTTTGTGAGACCGGCTGGAGTGTCGGCCGCCGCCCTTGCTCCACCACGACTGATGGGCCACTACCCTTCTCTGGAAGTGCAGTTGTGCCACCACCGTCTCTATGGCCGACTGGTGTTCCGACAGCTGCACCTGAGTCCTATCAGCACCTGTCACTGACACCGGTTTCTGTCCTCCTCCATCACGAAGAACGCATCAAAACCACAAAGGTTGCAGAGTGGTTGGGTCATGTTTGTTTGGCCCGCACCCTCCGCGTTAGAGCGATAACAAGTGTCATAGACGTTCTTAATTTGGGAAAGATGACAAGAACATGGTATGGGTGTTGAAAACAACATTCCCTACCTCGAAGGTTCCATTGGAAATCATCCACAGTTGAAGATAAATTGGCATTTGTCGATCCCAAAGCAAGCCTCCTCCAACCACGCCACTTGTTTGACGATCCTACATTCTTTGGTTCTTCCTTAGTGAGAACTAATCTTCCTCAAGAGGCTCCTCCAAGAACACCCTTTTCCAATGATTCCCCAAAACTGAACAGTTTAACTATTCTTCATTTAATTAAAGAGGTTTATTAATTTGTGGAATTAATGAGCCTCATTAATCCTACGAAGGGTGGTTACACATTTTGTGTAACTTGACATTTAATGTCCATTATTAAATTCCTGACCTCCCTCAGGTGGTCCCTGCCACCAGAATTCAAAATAGGGGTTTTCTAGCCCGGGTGGTCCCCACCTTCATAACTCTAAAGGAGAGGTTTCAAAAATAAAATTAAAAGTTGATCTTAATTTTATTTTTATTTACAAGAAAAACACAAAAACTATATTTCACCCTCATCCTACCGCGGTTGAGGTGTAATTATCCTTAAGTGTAAATCGGTGTTGTGAGTTCAACAGTTCCCTTAGATTTCGATTCCGATCACCGGTTCAAAAGTTACAAAAACCCGCTCGCACGTTTACTGAACGCACTTAAAAAAAGTCCAGAAATTCATTTCAGGCACACCGGGCCTCAGAATCACATGCCTTCAATTTTTTCAGACTCGTAATATTCCCATATAATTAAAAACATTACATGGAAAATTTGGATCTTTAAAAATATGTACAATAAACCGAACTTTAATAACAAATCATGAAAGAGAAAATAAGGAAATTATCACCCAAAAGAATAAAAATAATTCAATATTATTAAATAACGGGTGATAAGATGTTATAAAACAAATTATATATGATATTATAAATATTAATATTTTTATTTAATAATTTAATAACTAGTTTAAAACCACTATACATGAGGTTAAATATTGATCAACCAAAAGGAATTGGGAGGTAAGGGTTTTCTCAACTCACTTTAATTTCTGTGAGATATATGCTATATTCACCACTTATTTTTACTGTGTGGTGTATATAATTCAAATGAATGTATTTTATTATTATTATAATTAAATTTATAGTGATTTATATATCTATTTTAGGATCTATATTTCACAGGGCTTATAGTTTCAAAGTTACCAAATCGGCAAGAGATTTTTGTCTCAATTTTCCTTCTTTGAGATGTATATTTTGTTATAAACCTATCTTATTTTATGAGGTGTATATACCGAGCCTTTGACATGTTATATAATGAATATAATTATTTTCATGACATTATTAGTTTCATTAAATTTTATTCTTTCATAAGGATTACGATTCAAAGTTACCAAAGTGGTAAGAGTCTTATGTTACAATATCATCGTTTATAGGGATTATTTATAATTATGCTTCCAATGATGAGATATTATTATCCATATCTCAAGAAACTCATTTATTTTCTTATACTCTTATAATTAATGATATTTAAAAGTAATATAACAATTTTTACACTCTTTGGTACTTAATATAATTGAGGAAATGTTTTTAAGAAAATCTGACTTTATATCTCTCTTTGATCAGAAATTTGTTTTATTAGAAAACATTATTTTCTAAAAATGTTTTAAAAATGGTTTATAATATCATATGATTTCAAATAAATAATTTTTAAACAATGTTTTTCTTTTTTACAAATTTTTTAAAAAGGAATCTTCATGTCGTTTTCAAAACAATTTCTGTTTGGCTTTTACCGAAAATATGAAAGGGATCTTCTTATCATTTTTAAACAAGGCACCTTTATAACCTTTTTATAGTAGAAAATGAATATTATTTTAAATTGTAAAAAATGTACATAATTACCCCCTTCATGAAAAAAAATTTCTTTTAATCTTCCATTTCATGTTTACAAGGATATTTTTGAAGAAAATGTTTTTCATAATATTCTGGAAATTCTTAGTTTTTAAAAGTTATTTTCAAAGAAAAGTTTTTTTTTAAAATGTTTTATGTTTTAAAAATTGTTTTTCAAAATTTAAGGGACCTAAATAAATGATTTAAATAATTTTTTAAAGTATTCCTTAATATGTTTCCAGTGTTGTTTTCAAAAAAAAATATTTTCATAATATTTTGTGAGGTTTTAGTTAAAAAAGTGATTTTCAAAATGAAAATGTTATTTTCCCAAAAATGTATTTAATGATATTTTAATGGTATTTCCATTCATCAATTTAAAACAATTTTTTTTTAATTATGCTCAAATGAAGATATTTTGTAATGATACCATCCTCATTATTTCTCTAGATGGATTAAGATTGTTTCAAAGTGATTGTCATGGAACCTGTTTTTTTTTCATGAGTTAATCAGGTTTCAAAGAGTTTGTTATAGAACCCATTTATTTTCCATGGTTTAATCAAGTTTTTAAGATATTAACATGAAACCAATTTCTTTTCCATGGATTAATACAGTTATTAAATAATAAAAATTGTTTATATAAGTTTTATGATGAAATGAAAGCTCTATGTACTTTATTCACATTGTGGTTATTGGAAATTATATATGATGGATGAACCCAAATAGTTCTCAATTTCATTGGGTAATGATTATGCTATCCATAAAATTATATTAGAGGTCATCTATATGGTTATTCCAATTATAATGGTTATGTATGGGTTTTGTAAGTGTTCTTTGACGATGATGTTCCAAGATACCAACACATTTTATCTATGATTTCTTTGAGTTTATAATGTTTCCTTTGATCAAGATTGAAATCACACGGATCATGATATTTTATTTTTATTACTCTTTACTTTTTTAAATCCTTATTCCTTGTTCCATGATTGATAATTTAGGTCTTGAGGGGAATTAGTTCTTTTATGATTTTCTCATGCACTCGGATTATGTCGTCAAACCCTTATTCACTTCTTATGCTCATTTATTACATTCAATTGTTAATTCTTATGTTTAAACTTATAGAGAATTTGATCCCACCCTTATTATGTTTAACTGTAACTAAGTTATAAAGAATGAGGTTGAGTGAATTATTTCTAAAAGGTATTTTCTATGGATGATGATGATGACTCAATGTGAAATTTAAAAATCTAGGTTAAGTGGGAGAAATTCTCATTTAACAACATGGGTATTATTTATGTAAGAGTTTTTTTGTAATTATATAAAAATATAAACCTAAAAGTTCTTTGATAATGTAAGTGATCTAGTTTTTCCTTTAGTGTTTTATGGTTTGGATGGAAAAAAGTAGGCTCACAATTATCATTATCAAATCCATATGTTTAAATTTTATAATTTTAGGCTAATCAATGTCGAATTAATATAAAGAATCCCTCTAATGAAATAGAGGAAAATAAGGTTCATATAAACACTTAGCTAATGGTATAGTGTTTCAACTATAAGGATCATGAGTATTTTTAAATTCAATTCCCTAAACCAAGAGTTTTCAAAGACAATCAATAAAGATAACCTCCAAGGATTAGAGAGTAAGGAATGGAATATTTTATCACTACTACTAAGGTGGATCCCGATAATGATGTGATGATAGGTACACTATGTATTTATTATAAATATAAAACTTATTATTTTATTCTTTTTCTATGAATTATTTCATATCTAGTAAATTTAGTAGAACTATTCAAACACCACCTCAAAACATGGGGGTTGAGATACTTGTAAAAAAAATAGATAAATTGTTATATCACAAGTATATAACTCTACACTAGTCAATGTTTGTGGATAGAATCTTTCAGTAAATCTATTATTACATCCATTAGTGGAGTTAGATTCTATATTTTCCATGTATTTTTTGTACTTATATAAATCCAATATTAACTTTCAGGATAGAGAGATCACTCTTCGCATCTCATGTCACCCTTTGATTCTTTATAAGTGTAAGGAGGAGAATGAATCTCCTTTGAAAATTTTATCTCACACTTATAGAAAAATGTCTTTTATCGACCACCAAAATCCACCTCTAAAGGCCTATAGTGACCGATTTTCATTAGAAAAATAGTAGACTATTTAGGCATATTGATGTTCCCTATAGCGACCTCCATTTGGAAGACACTATAGATAATATTGAGATTACCCATAACGACTACCAAATGGAAGTCACTATAGACTATACTAAGTTTGGCTATAGAGAATTCCATATGGTGATTTCTATAACCGACTTCAGGATCTTCTATAGGGACCACCATATGGTGGTCTCTATAGATCATCTAGGAGAGGCCTATAGTGGCATCCATATGGCAACCAGTATAGGTTTTTTAAAAAAAAATCACAACAACATTAAGAAAACCACTATATTTCAACGATACAAAAAATATTTCCAAAATACCTAAAACCACATGCACATAAATCTCTTTGAATCATCATCTTACAATATCCACACACATCGTTGAATAAAACTGCATGAAAAAATTTAATAAAATAATTATTATAGGAAAAAAATATCTCAGCTAATAATTGAAATGAAATAAAATATTTCATTTAAAACAAAAAATATCTCTGATTAATTTTATTTCTGCTCGACTATTTCAAAATTTACTCTATGGTTGTTGTAGTTTCATTTAACCAAATTTAGAGGTCGCTTGGTTGGTTTTGACCCCCCATACACACCGTTTTAAAAGGCATCAAACCATTAAAACCCACATATTTAATATTTCTAGGCAAACCGCACATCTGATTGATGTCTCATCTACTCATACACATAAAGAATAAGAATAAGATGGGTTTCTTGTGATTTCAAGTCATTCTGAGGTTTTTTTTCTATATATCCGATTGTTAAACACATGTTTTGGTGTTTTACAACACTAAAAGTGCATTTTCCATCATCCTGAAAAAATAACAACTCTGATTGATATATCATCTGCTCAACCATTTCAAAATTCACTCTATGGTTTTTATCATCTAATTTCACCACATTTTGTGGTCATTCAGTTGGTTTTGACTCCCCACATGCTTTTAAAGGCCATCCAACCTTTAAAAACCACATATTCAGTCATTCTGGGCAGACCGCATGTTCGATTGACGTTCCATCCACTCGTACACAACATAAATAATAATAAGAAAATATACTTATTTTTGAAGTCATTATGAGGTCATTTGATATTGAATTGACTGTTAAACACACGTTTTAATGTTCTATGACACTAAAAGTGCATTTTTGGTCATCTCGGGCAAAAGACATCTCCGATTGACATTCTGTATACTCAACCATTTCAAAATTAACTCTAGGGTTGTTATAGTCTCATTTCGCCACATTCAGAGGTCATTTGGTTAGTTTTGACTCCTCAGACACACATTTTTAAAGGGCGTCAAAACTTTAAGAACTGCATATTCGGTAGTTCTAGGTAGAATGAATGTCTAATTAACGTCTCGTCTACTCGTACACAACAAAAAAAACAATAAGATAATTTTCATGTGATTTTAAGCCATTATGTGTTCGTTTGTTATATATCTAACCATTAAACACATGTTTTGGTGTTTTATGTCACTAAAAGTACATTTTCGGTCATCTCGAGAAAATCAAATCTATGATTGACATTCCTTCTACTTTCCCATTTCAAAATTCACCCTATAGTTTCTTTTCCATCTGATTTCACTACAATTGGAGGTAATTTGTTTGGTTTTGACCCTTGTATACACATTTTTTAAGGGCTCTAAACCTTTAAAAACCGCACATCTTGTAGTTCCAGGTAGAACACACGTCTGATTAATGTCTTGTCTACTCATACACATCAAGAATAAAAATAATATGGTTGAACTATGATTTCAAGTCATTATGAGGTCGTTTGATATTGAATTGACCATTAAACATGTGTTTTTGTGTTTTATGAAACTAAAAGTGTGTTTTCCATATTCCCAGACAAATGATAGCTCTGATTGACATATTTTCTGCTTAAACATTTCACAATTCACTCTATAGTTATTGTTATCTTATTTCACCATATTTGGTTGTCATTTGGATGGTTTTGACCCCCGCATGCTTTTAAAGGTCATTCAATCATTAAAAACCACATATTCAGTCATTCCGATCAGACCACATGTCCGATTGATGTTTCGTATGGTTTTACACAAGAATAATAATAATAATACAATATTCCTATGATTTTAGGTCATTATGAGGTTGTTTAATATTCAATTTACCATTAAATGAATGTTTTGTTGTTTTAGGATACTAAAAGTGTGTTTTCAGTCATCTTGGGAAAACAACATCTCGTATTGACATTCCGTCTACTGAAACATTTTTAAATTCACTATATAATTGTTTTCATCTGATTTCACTACATTCAGATGAATTTTGTTTGGTTTTGACCCCCCCAGACACACCTTTTTTAAGGGCATCAAACCTTTAAAAACCAAAAATTCAGTAATTCCGGGAAGACTACATGTCCGATTGAAATCTAGTATGATCGTACACATCAAGAATAGTAATAAGATGATTTTACTAGGATTTAATGTCATTATGACGTCATTTGATATTGAATTTACCATTAAATGCATGTCTTGGTGTTTTATGACACTAAAAGTGCGTTTTTGGTCATCTTGGGAAAACAACATCTTCTATTGACATTCTGTCTATTCAAACATTTCAAAATTCACACTATGGTCATTTGTATTTGATTTGACTAAATTTTTAAGTTGTTTGTTTGGTTTTTACCCATATACACACCTTTTTTAAGGGTGTCAAACCATTAAAAACCACACATTTGGTAGTTCTAAGAAGACTGCATGTTCGATTGATGTCTTGTCTACTCGTACATATCAAGAATAATAATAAGATGGTTTTACTATGATTTAAAGTAATTATGAGGTTATTTGGTATTGAATTTACCATTAAACGCATGTTTTGGTGTTTTACGACACTAAAAGTGCGTTTTCCATCATCCTAGTAAAATGAAAACTCTGATTGATGTACCATCTAATCGACTATTTCACAATTAAATCAATGATTTTTTCATCTTATCTAACCGCATTTGTTGGTCATTTGGCGGGTTTTGACCCACCTCGTACTTTTAAAGGGCTTTTAACCTTCAGAAACCGCATATTCAGTCATTTTGAGAAGACCCCATGTCCGATTGACATTCCATCTACTCATACAAAGCATGAATAATTATAAGACAGTCTTCCTATGATTTCAGGTCATTCCAAGGTCATTTGATATTGAATTTATTGTTAAACTCACATTTTGGTGTTTTAAGATAGTAAAAGTGTGTTTTTATTCATCCTAGGTAAATGAAATCTCTGATTGAATTTCTGTCTGCTCAAACATTTCAAAATTCTCTGTACAGTTTTTTACCTAATTTCACCACATTTAGAGGTCTTTTGTTTGGTTTTGACCCCCCCCCTGAACACACCTTTTTTAAGTACGTCAAACCTATAAAAACCACACATTCAGTAGTTTCAGGAAGACCGCACATTGACATATCGTCTAATCATACACATCAAGAATAATAATAAGACGGTTTTACTATGATTTCATGTCATTCTGAGGTCGTTTGATATTGAATTGATCATTAAACACATGTTTTGGTGTTTTATGACACTAAAATTTCATTTTCAATCATCCTAGGAAAAAAATATCTCTGATTTAAATTTCTTCTACTGAACCATTTCACAATTCACTCTACAATTGTTTTTGTCTTATTTCACCATATTTGGATGTCATTTGTTTGGTTTTTACCCCCAGAAACACTTTTATTAAAGGCATCAAACCTTTAAAAACTGCACATTTGGTATCAGGAAGACCACATATACGATTGATGTCTCATCTACTCATAACCATCAATAATAATAATATGGGTTTCTTGATATTTTAAGTCATTCTGAGGTTGTTTGATATTGAATTGATCGTCAAATGCATGTTTTAGTGTTTTATGACACTAAAAGTGTGTTTTCTATCATCCCAGACAAACATAAACTTCAATTGATGTACCTTTAGCTCGAAAATTTCAAAATTCACTCTACAATTTTAGTTGAATAATTCCACCGCATTCGGTGGTCATTCAGATGGTTTTGACCCCTCGTGAACTTTTAAAGGGTGTTCAACCTTTAAAAACCACATATACGGTCATTCTGGGCAGACCACACATCTGATTGACGTTCCATCTACTCGTACACAACATGAATAATAATAAGATGGTATTCCTATGATTTTAGGTCATTTTCATATCATTTGATATTGAATTTACCGTTAAACACATGTTTTGGTGTTTTATGACACTAAAAGTGCTTTTTCGGTCATCCCGAGAAAACGACATCTCCAATTGACATTCTATCTACTCGACTATTTCAAAATTAACTCTATGGTTATTTTAGTCTCATTTCACCACATTTAGAGATTGTTTGGTTGGTTTTGACCCTCAAGCGCACCTTTTTTAAGGGATTCAAACCTTTAAATGATTCATATTCGATAGTTTTAGACAGAACGCACGTTTGATTGATGTATCATATACTCATACACATAAATAATATTAATAAGATGGTTGTCCTATGATTTCAATTCGTTCTGAGGTTATTTTCTATATGTCTGACTTTTAATCACATGATTTTGTGTTTTATGACACTAAAACTATGTTATTGGTCATCCTGAGAAAATGACATCTCCAATTGGTATTCCGTCTACTAGAATATTTCAAAATTCACTCTACAGTTTTTGTACTCTTATTTCCCTGCATTTATAGGTTGTTTGTTTGGTATTAACCCCCTCGGCACACCTTTTTTAAGGGCGTCAAACCTTTAAAAACCACACATTCGGTAGTTCCATGCAGAACACATGTACAATTGATATCTATTTTTCTTTTACACATCAATAATAATAATAAGATGGTTGTACAATTATTTCAAGTCATTCTGAGGTCTTTTGATATTTAATTGACAGTTAAACGCATGTTTTGGTGTTTTACGGCACTAAAAGTGCGTTTTCCATCATCCGAGACAAACGTAAAATCTACTTTACATAACTCCTACTCAACCATTTCAAAATTCACTCTATGGTTTTTCTAGTATTATTTTACCGCATTCAGTGGTTATTCAGCTGGTTTTGACCAGTATGATTTTAAAGGGCATTAAACCATTAAAAACCGCATATTCGGTCATTCTGGACAGACCGAATGTCCAATTGACATTTCATCAACTCATATAGAATATGAATAATAATAATATGGTCTTCCTATGATTTTATGTCATTTAGAGGTAATTTTATATTTAATTGACCATTAAACGCACATTTTGGTGTTTTATGAAACTAAAAGTGTGTTTTCGGTCATCTCGGGAAAACGACATCTTTGATAGACATTTCGTCTACTCGAACATTTCAAAATTCACTCTATGGTTTTTGTTGTTGTCTGATTTCACCTCATTTGGAAGTCATTTGGTTGGTTTTGACCCCTGTACATACCTTTTTAAAAGGCGCCAAACCATTAAAAACCACACATTCAGTAGTTCCAAGAAGACCACATGTACGATTAATTTCTCTTCTTCTCGTACACATCAAGAATAATAATAAGTTGGTTTTACAATGATTTCAAGTCATTCTTAGGTCTTTTGATATTTAATTGATAGTTGAACGCATGTTTTGGTGTTTTACGACACTAAATGTGTGTTTTCAGTTATCCTAGAAAAATGGAAGATCCGATTGATGTATAATCTACTTAACCTTTTTAAATTTACTCTACGATTTTTTTGTCTTATTTCATCACATTCAGAGGTCTTTTGGTTGGTTTTGACCCCCTAGACACACATTTTGTAAGGACGTCAAACCTTTAAAAACCGCATGTTCGGTAGTTCTGTGTAGAACACATGTTTGGTTGATGTATCATCTACTCGTACACATCAATAATAATAATATTATGGTTTTACTGTGATTTTAATCCATTTTTAGCATGTTTGATATTGAATTGACTATTAAACACATGTTTTGGTGTTTTGTGACACTAAAAGTGTGTTTTTGGTCATCTTGAGAAAATGGAATCTCTGATTGACATTCCTTCTGCTTAAACATTCCAAAATTCACTCTATGGTTATTTTTGTCTGATTTAACCACATCCAGAGGACTTTTGGTTGGTTTTGACCACCCAGACACACCTTTTTTAAGGGCATCAAACCTTTAAAAACCACACATTTATTAGTTACTGGAAGACCACATGTCTGATTGATGTCACATATACTATTACACATAAATAATAATAATAAGATGCTTGTATTGTGACTTCAAGTCATTATGAGGTTATTTGATATTTAATTGATCGTTAAATGCATGTTTTGGTGTTTTACGACACTAAAAGTGCATTTTACATCATCAAAGACAAATAGAAACTACGATTGATGTACCATCTACTTGACCATTTTACAATTCAATCTATGGTCTTGTTTCTGATTTCACCATAGTCGATGGTTGTTCAGCTGGTTTTGACCCCCCGCATGCTTTTAATGGGTGTTTAACCTTTAAAAACCACATATTCAGTCAATCTGGAAATACCACTTGTACAATTGATGTTTTTTCTACTCGTAAACACCATAAATAATAATAAGATAGTCTTAATATTTTTTTCGGGTCATTCTGAGGTCGTTTGATATTTAATTGATAGTTAAATGCATGTTTTGGTGTTTCATGACACTAAAGTGCATTTTTGATCATCTTGGGCTAATAGAATCTCCGATTGATGTTCCATCTACACTACCATTTCATAATTCACTCTATGTTTTTTTAGTCTCATTTCACCTCATTAGGATGCATTTTGGTTTGTTTTGACACTCGTACACACCTATTTAAACAGCGTCAAACCTTTAAAAACCGTACATCTAGTAGTTCCAGGCAGAACAAACATCTGATTGACATCTTGTCTATTCGTACACAAACATGAATAATAATAAGATGTTTTTTCTATGATTTCAAGTCATTATGAGGTTGTTTGATACATATCTGACCGTTAAATGCATGTTTTGGTGTTTTATGACACTAAAAGTGAGTTTTTCATCATCCCGAACAAACAAAATCTTTGATTGGTGTACCGTCTACTCAATACTTTGAAAATTAATTCTAAAGTTTTTTTCTTCTGATTTCACAGCATTCGGTGGTTGTTCAGTTGGTTTTGACCCCCCACATTATTTTAAAGGACATCCAACCTTTAAAAACTGCATATTCAATCATTTTGAATAGACCACATGTATGATTGACATTTCATCTACTTTTACACAACATGAATAATAATAAGATGGTATTCCTATGATTTCATGTCATTCCGAGGTCATTTGAAATTTAATTTATTGTTAAATGCATGTTTTAGTGTTTTATAACACTAAAAGTGCATTTTTAGTCATCCCAAGAAAATGACATATCCGATCGAAGTTCCGTCTATTCAATCATTTCAAAACCCACTCTACGGTTGTTTTAATCTTATTTAACCACATTCAGAGATATTTTGGTTAGTTTTGACCCCTCAAACACACCTTTTTAAAGGGCATAAAACCTTTTAAAACCTCACATTCGATAGTTCCGGGCAGACTATATGTTTGATTGAAGTCTCGTATACATATACACATCAAGAATAATAATAGGTTGGTTTTACTATTATATCAAGTCATTCAAAGATCATTTTCTATATAGCTGGATGTTAAATGCATGGTTTGGTGTTTTACGACACTAAAAGTGTGTTTTCTGTCATCATAAGGCAGCTTTTCATGTTTTCAGATGAAAGTGTACTAATGGTTATGCTTAATACAATAATTTTCATCAAATGTAGAGATGAAAATTTTTAACCCTGTAGAACACAACACGAGTTAAACAGGCTTGGGTCAATCATAAATGGATTTAGATTGTAATCGGGTTGCGTAATTTAGCATATAAATAATATTTAGATCGGATTCAGGTTGACCATTATTTACCAATCTAATCTTTTTACATGATAAAATAAGTTATATATTTTAAGTTAAATGTGTTAGAGAGTCGATTTATAATTGACCCCTTCATAAATATATTGGATCAGATCAACCCATTTAATTAAATGGATAGAAAAAGGATTGAGTTTAAATGGGTTTACAAGACAGTCAACCTAATCCATAAACCTAAATTATTGCCTTTAATCAAACACAATCACCCAAATCCAATATTAGGCATTAAAACCATTTATCTAATCAAGAAACAATGAATGAATAATAGGGTTGAGTTAGGGTTGAGCTTAAATGGGTTCATAGAAAGGTCAACCCGCCACGAACTAAGCCCGTGAACCTGAATTGTCACATATAACATACAGATTAATATACAATGACATGTTATTGATTGATTTTCTTTCAATGTTAAATATCATGTTCATGGACATGATATTGAATAAATTTAGACTACCAGTTGTAAAAAAACATCCCATGAATATATAGTCAAGCCAAAATCTTCAACCATGTCCCTTTCCTATTGCATAACCCTTCCAAAGCTGACAATTGCTGCACAAAGAGAAGATTACAATCTACCAACAACATCTTATATTTTCATCAAAACTTAAAATTGACTGGAAATTACTTCACAATTTTGTTTACCTTAGATAATGTCTTCAAAATCTAAAAAGGAAGGGAATGTGATGAAAAATAACTACACAATATTAAAAAAATATTTATAAAGAGTAAAGTAAACACATCACTTGCTACTCATTAATGTACCTTGATAATATTTTTCTCCTATAAAAATGAAATAGAGACCTCCGCATGGAATATGATGAATTCTACAGCATTAGTTCCTATAATAAAATAGTAAATCAACCAAATGAATTCAACTTTTTTTTCATATAATTCTTGAGAATGGGATGAAATGAAATGGAGTGGAATGAAATGAAGTAAAGTCAGAATGGGTGGAATTGAATAGAATGGAATTGACTGGAATTAATAAATAATAACATTAAATTTGGTTACTTTCCAAATGGTATTGTTTAATGAAAAATATATCCTTGGGATAAAATAAAAAAGTGAGGGGCATATTTATCTTTTTATTTCCATTCATATACCTAGGAAACAAAACTAACACCGCTTGAGGTGTCATTAAATATCACACTATTTTTTTAACCATATCTCCACCAAATTTCATATTCATCCAACTAAGTGGTGGAATGATGTATCATTTCCACTTTTAGCCTAACCAAACGTAGTACCATTTCCCATGAACAGTTTGGTTTGGAATACAACTAGATGATCTGTTAGTAAATTATGAAAAGTTATATTGTGAAGGACATAAGTTGAAATAAT
This sequence comes from Viscum album, assembly GCA_963277665.1. Lineage (NCBI taxonomy): Eukaryota > Viridiplantae > Streptophyta > Magnoliopsida > Santalales > Viscaceae > Viscum > Viscum album. The sequence continues at coordinate 325,205,681 of OY728126.1, read as the reverse complement.
AATAATAATAATAATAATAATAATAATAATAATAATAATAATTCATACCTAATGAGTCATATATAGGAATACAATATAGTCCATGAGCATTGCATGCCTGCAAAACACAACAAAATATTTCATGCTATGGAACACAGTATGGTCTATGAGCTTAACATTGAAGCATACCTCCATTCTCATAACCCACTCTAGGAAGTTGACACCATAAATTCCACAATGTCCTCCCTAAAAATCACAAAACAACAACAAAAAAGTAAAATTGCATCATTACCAAAATCCAGGTACTGATGAGAGCATTTTAGTTTTTGACATACTTTCTTGAGCCCACATCTTTTTGATGGATTTTAGAAATTTCATTACTAAATCGTAAACCTCTTTTAAAGTTATTCATACATATTTATCAGGATTAAAAACAATCAAAATCATTAGTTTAAGGTCAAAAAAGTTGAAATATGGCATCAGGACACATACACAAACTTAAAAAATGTGATTATACCTTACTATGTACAATGCAACATTGGCAAAGCATTGGATTTTGTGGTTATTTATTTGCAGCCAAGTTATAGGAAGCAATGAAAAATGTTATCAAGATTTATATACACAAAGAAACAAAATTATACATCTTTATGAATCATAGAATGAATTAGGAGGTGGAAGTGGGTATCATGATGGATCCAACTACTTACAATTCTCAGAAATAGGGTTTCTTAGAAAGTTGTTTAGATTCCATATATAGATGGATTTCATCCCCCAAATTTTCGAATATTAACTGTTTATTGTATTTTTTCTATATTTAGATGCTGCATCCCACACAACCATTCAAATTTTTCTAATGTAACCATTTTAACTCTATGTGATAAAGTAGCATTTTTTTGTTCCAGGTGGCAACATTTATGCGCTTATTGCCATCATGTAGCAACAAGTCCACCTCCTACTTCAACAAAAGAACAAAGGATTTATTTAAAATTTAAATAACCAAAAGGTTACCATTGAGATACTAATAGATTATAATTTTCAACTGTTAAACAAATCATATTAGTAACAATTAAATAAAATTGACATGAAAAAACTACACCCAGTTATATATATTTTCAAGTCTCTTCCTACTCTTAAAAACCCTCAAAACATAGAGGGTTGTGGTGCAAGTAATATTTGAAGAGGTCCACATTTTTCTCCATAAATTCTTCACCTTGGTAAGAAAAATTTCCAAATCCAAGATATTTATAAAGATCACTAATTTCCTATAAGATAGTAAAAATTAAAATAAACCACAAAATAAGGTTTTGAGATGAGATAAAATAAAGATAGAAGCAAGTATCCATTAGAATTTATATAAAAACAATTCCCATATGAATGCACAAAATGAAAATAAATATATCTGTGTTATACCTTCCAATTGATAATGTGCAACATTTCTTGAGGTTTTCCAGCATCAGGAAGAACGACAGAGGTGAGGGAGCATGACAGCGGTGGGGCAGCTCAACTGAGGTGGGGGAGCACAACAGAGGTGGGGGAGCACAACAGAGGTGGGAGAGCATGATGGAGGTTGGGCAGCTCGACGAAGGTGGGGTAGCTGGATAGAAGAGTGGTAGATCTATATAGGGAGGGAAACTTGATGAAGGAGGGAGAGAATGGGAGCAGGGTCGGGGGAGGATGGGGCTGGAGCAGTTTGATGATGGTGGGACAGAGGATGGGGCGGTGCAGAGGTGGTGTAGAGTTGGGTGTGGGGGGAGTAGTGTTAGGGGTGGATAGGTTTTGCAGGGGAGGATGGGTCCAGAAAGGTTTAACTAAGGGGGATGGAGGATGGAGCGATGCAAGGTGGGGGGGGGGGGGGAGTAGTAGGGTCGGGGTCACAAGGTCACTGGAGGGTGAAAGGGATGGAATGGGATGGATTTTGGGTTGAGGGGTGAAAAATTACAGTGGCCATCTAATGGCGATCGATAATGATTCCAATAGTGACTGCCAAATGGTGGTCGCTTGAGAGATTGAGTTTTTAATAAAACTTATAATTGGATCTCTTTCCTTATCCAAGACTCCATAAAGAATGGCCAATATTGAGTTATAATAAATAAAAAGTTAGTGAAAAGAGAATAAAAAAAGGGTTGTTATGCTAGAGTGCTTCACTGTGGGGTGTGTTGGACATCTACGTAAAAAATAAGGATGGGTTATTATGCCTCGGTATTGATTATCATGAACACACAAAAATCAAAATAAATAACAAGTATCTACTTACCTGGATATATTAATTATTTGATCAACTACTTCAGGCTTAGTATTTCTATAAGGTGGACCTTTGGTTGGGATATCTCTAATTAAAGGTAATGAAGGAATATATTTTCAAAACTAAATTTTGAACAAGTTATAGACACTATGAGTTCATAGTAATTCCCTTAGAACTCACTAATGCTCTAGAAATATTTATATACTTAATGAAAAGTGTCTTTATATATTAACTTGAGATTTTTTTGGTTGTATTTATAGATGATATTCTGATATACTCCAAAAGTAAGATGGATCCTGATAATCATTTGAATACCATGCTAAAGACTTTGTGCAAGGAGAAGATATTTGAAAAATACAGTAAATGTGATTTATGGATGAAGGAAATTTAATTCTTGGGGAATATTATAACCATAAAAGGGATATCTATGTACCCTTATAAAATAAAGGAAATTGTGGAGTTTCCTAGACTAGTATCTATAATAGATATCCAATTTACTTGGACTAGATGGGTATTATCGATGATTTGTGAGAAACATACCATGATTGTAAAACTAATTAACCTAGATAACTTATAAGGGAGTAAATTTTTTTTATGACCAGTGAATGCAAAGAGATCTTTATGGAATTGAAAAAGAGGCTTATCATGACACTTGTCCTCATAATTCCCTTAAGCGGGGAAATTTTTGTGGTATATAGGGATTCTTTAAATATATATTTTGGATATATATTAATGTAAAATGAAAATTTCATATCTTAAATCTCAAGTAAGTTGAAATTTCATGAGTATAACTACCCAACATATGATTTAGAGTTGGCTACAGTGATCTTTGCATTGATTTTTTTGCAGAATTTTCTCTATTTATAGAGGTGTGAAATATATATATATAATAATATTATAATATAAATATTCATATAGAAGGATCTTAATATGAACTAGAGAGGATGGTTAGATATGATAAATGGATATGTCTTCTCAATACATTACCATCCTAGGAAAGAAAACAAAGGGGTAGATACATTAGGTAGAAAGGATCCAATAACACTATCACTGATGAGAATTGAAAAGTATCCAATATTATTATACTTACAAAGGACGGAAATGGGAGTCATAATAGTAGGAACATCACCATTACTTTCTCAAATTATTTCTCAACCATACCTTATGGAAAATTTAAAGGATTCTTAGAGAAATGATGTATAAATTCTGAAGAATGTTGAGGCTATAATAAAAGGGAAATCCTGGATGTTCTAAATTGATGAAGGAGTTGTTAGATTTGGGTCAGAGCTATGTGTACCATCAAATCTTTAGATAAAGAAGGATTTTTTTAATGATATACATATCTCAACCTTCTACATTCACCCAAGGAGCATGGAGATGTATTGAGATCTTTGAGAGAACTATTTGAGTGATAATATGAATAAGGGGATCACATAATATACATCAAGGTGTCTAGTATGTCAATAAGTGAAGGCTTAAAGGAAAAATTCTAAGGGTATTATGAAACTAGTACCCATACCTATATGGAAATGGGAAAACATAACCATAGACTTTTCCACCAGTCTTCTAGAGTCATATAGAGGAAATAATGATATATGGACTATGGTGGATCACATTATGATGAATTTCCACCAAATTTCAATTCAATAGAACTTCTCAATTGATCATGTTTCTAGTTTATACATTAGAGAAGTTTTGAATCTTCATGTAAACAAACTATCGATTATATTTGAACTGGGTATGATATTTACATTCATGTTCTGGAAGAGTCTCCAATATTCTATAAATACTGATTTTAACTCTATTATATATTACCATGCACAAAATAATAACCAATTATAAAGAACTATCTATACACTGGAAGACATGTTGAGATAATCCTCGATGGACTTCAAAAGAGGATGGGATAAATATCTTCATTTTGTTAAATTGTTATAAATAACTGATTTCACTGAAGCATCCAAATATACCCTTATAAATCCATTCATGGGAAGAGATGTAGAACACATTCATGTTGGGATGAAGTTGGTGAATGTATTTTTTTGGGACCTAAAATGGTTGAGAAAAAAGGTAAAAAAGGTCAAGACAATTCAACATCACATCAGGGATTATCAAAGATAGCAAAAGAGTTCTACTGGAAATCATCTATGAGACCTGGAGTTTGAGTTTTGAGATGCACTATCATGGGACCTCTCAAATGATATTTAGTTTGGGGTTATTTAGGTGCACCAGGGTTGTTGACCAAGCTCATCTCTCAATAGGTAGTAATTAAAACTACTTAATAAAGTCACATTGAAAATAAAATAAAATAATAAAAACACACCACTTAAAAAAGGACGGGGGGGGGGGGGGGTTGTTTGATATTTATAAAATAAGAAGAATAATTATTCTAGAAGAAAATTGCATATTTTTTTAGTTTTTGTTTTTGAAATGAAATTTGATTAACAAAGAATAATGAGAAGATGTTTTCATGTAGAATAATATATTTTTAAAGTGTAATCTATCTAAATCTACCACTTCACTCAATTATTTATCATTATAATTTAAATTAAAATTAAATTAATAATAATCCCCTAATTTTTTAACCCTCTAACCCTATGAGAGTTAACTTAAACACAAATATGAAATTATTTAAACCCTAGGCTAGCTTCGGAAAATGCAATCGTATCACCCAAATTTTATTGAAGTTCTTAGGTTAGATTATGGTCAGTGGTTAATTAGAGCACATATTCACTCTATAAATTAATATTAATTGAGTTTAGGGATTATATTTGAACTCTAAAAATTTATCCCGTGTGGTATTGTTTAACCAATTAAGTTTGCACTCTCACAATTTACACAAATCTAGATCTCACATGTTTTGGTGTTAATTGTTAAATTTATTGATTAGTTTCATCTAAATTGAAAAATCAATTAATAGATCACATTAAGTTAATTACAGTATCTCATTGATTCTAAATAAATGAATGAAGAATTTAAGAAGTAGATCTATTACTAATAAATCTACTCTTCAATGGACGACGTAGTTCTTGTAGAAACAGATTGCATTTGCAAAGATTATAATGGGAAAAACCCAATATCGTTTCTACTCTTTGATTTCCAGACCAAAGAGGAATATTAATAGAAGAATAAATTTGAACAAAACAGAAAAAAGAGAATAAATAAAATAAGAACAAATCATTTTATTACACAAATGAAAACATTACAACATGATCAAGAGAAGAAGGCTTTAATGAGGGGATCCTTGATTTAAGAGATACCCCTCTTACAATGGTTGGAGAATTTGGGTGAAACCAATTATCCTCTTCCTTAAATCTCATAATTCACGTACCAACATCTAAAAATGATAAAAACACCAATTTATAGAGTGGTGGGGAGGCTAGGTTTAATGTGGTTTCAAGTGTGAATGGGGAATCTCAGACAAATATCTTAAGCCAAAATTTACCACCCATTTGATAACCAAAACACGTGAATCAACTATCCTTACAACAGTATTATGTGTGAAAAAATGCATTCTCGAGCTCCGCTCAAAATTTGGGCCTAATCTAAGTATGTATGAAGAAGTTATGGCCCAAATACAGAACCCATGTCCAATCTGGTGAGTCCAGCCCAACTTTAACTTCATGGCCCATTTTCACCAACAAAATGCATGATTTAGCTCCAATGTCCTAAATTAAAGTTTTATCCCATTAAGTCATGAAAATATTTACGAAAGTTTAAGTTCAAATAATACATATACAAATATTCATGTCTAAAATTCTACAGTGAATTTTAATGGGTAAAACTGGAATTTTCATCAAATTTTCAAATGAATGATCTAATCCCAAATATTTCATAGATGAACACATTTACCACAATGTGAGGAAATTATATCATATATTATCAATAAAATATTCGATGAAAATTCGTTTTATCAACTCCCCCACACTTACCCTTTTGCGCTCCTAGGAAAAACCTCATATCATGTATTCCAAAAAATTGTGACAAGTAAACATCAATATCAAATCAAAACAAAATTTAACACACATACCCTTCAGATCCAGAAATTCCACATCAAGAAAAAAAAGATATCATTCCTCATAAAAATAATTATTTCAATTTCTCTATTTATATTATTCAATATATTTCCACTTCATTTATCCTCCCATGCACAAAACAATTAACTCAATTGAATTTTCTCTTATCATACAAATGTCAATTTTTCAGTAATGTCTTTCTCATCCAAACTCATACAAGGGTCACCATAGGCTTGATAAATTCCTACATCTCTACCCTATGTGAGTCAAGGATATATGTTTACCATTAAGACTTTTTAGGGTTGTTCTGTGGCTTTTAGTTGGTAGGATTTAGATGTGAAAAATTCTAAGGTTGAAGGAGGGGGGCTTGACTCTTTTTGAAGAAAAATTGCATTATTCTAATTTTCATTCAAGTATAGTATCCTCCTCACTCCCGTTAGTATAAATTCAACTCCATCATCATGAAAAATCATGGAAAGTTTACACCATTCATAATTTCAACAAAAAAATTTCAATGTTCTCAAACTTAGTTTTTTAATGAAAGCTCCAGATAGACACAACTTTCATTCTTTAGTGGAAGCTCCTGAAAGGCACAATTTATTTCATCATGAAATCTCCAAAAAGGCACAAATTTCAGAAGAATTATTTTTTTCAGTAGTAAAAACATCTCTTCATAATTTAATTTTCCACCTAAAGTATCAGAAAATGTGGTAGCACAACACAAGATAGCTCCACCCACACTTATGTTCTACTAGATTATGCAATTTCACTTCAAGAGTTGGTTGGATAGGGAAAATTGGCTTGTAATGTGGCTATCCTAAAAGGTTGTTCATGGATTATAAGGGCTACAAGGATTAAATTTTTAAGGTAGAACATTATAAAAACGATTCTTATGAATTAGGGGATTTAATACTAACGAAATGCCTCAATCATTTAAAACACAAGTACCTGAAACCCTCAAGTTTTGATAGGAATAAATCAAATTCTGGTTAAATCAAGCATGGTTTAGTTCTCTCAAGAAGTGAGGTGAATGTAAATAATATGAAAATAATGTTTTATAAGTCTCATAAGAAATTAATTTCAAATATAAAGATAGTGAGATGTGGCTTGGTATTCAAAAGTTAGAGTACTTTTCATGAAATTACTAAAGATTTAAACTTGAAAGAAAGTCATTTTCAACATTCATTTAAGCTCAGTTTCATGGGATAAATTGTTTCACTTATTGAAATGGATTTTAAAATTATAATAAGAATCATTTTAGCTCAAAAGATTTAAAAAACATGATAGAAATTGAAAAATAAACACACAAAATTTTATAAACACACAATTTTGTTTTTTTGCTTAAAAAACATTGAAAAACAAGAAAAAAATTTAAATTACTAAACTAAATAGTTACCTCCCCCACACCAAAAATATTTCATTGTACTAAATGTGAACCCATGAGATGATATGTGCATATGAAATTCATAATTTTAAATAGGACAAATAATATAAAAGTGAAAGGGTTAGGAACAACCTGATATGCTCAAGTGATGATGGGGTCCTGCAGTGTGATGAAATCCACTGCATCAGCAGGAAGTCCCTCAATGTATTTCTTCAAATGTTGGAAATTGACTATAAAGATCCTTACTGTATCCTCTTTTTTAATCTCCAGTACACCATAAGGAAAAATGTTATTCACAACATAAGGACCTAACCACTTAGAATACAACTTACAAGGCATCAGCTTCAGTCATGAAGTATAGAGAAAGAATTTCTCTCCAACTTGAAATTCATTATTATGGATCATTTTTTCATGAGATTCTTTTTATCTTTCCTTGTAGAGACTTGATTTCTCAAATGAAGAAAATCAAATATCTTCAAGCTCTTGAATTTTTAGCTTCCTTTGGATTCCATCTTGATCCAAATCCATGTTGCATTTCTTTATAGACCAATAAGACAGATGCTCAACTTCCACGGGGAGATGACACATTTTCTCAAAAATAATCCAAAATGGGGATATACTGATGGGGGTATTGTATGATATCCTATACGCCCTTATCACACCATCCATGCGCTTTCTCCAATCCTTCCTATTTAGCAACATGATTTTCTCCAAAAAAAATTTCAACTCACAATTTGAAACCTCATCCTGGCCGTTTGTTTTGGGGTGGTATGGTGTTGAAGTTTTGTGTGTCACCCCATAATTCTGAAGGAGGGAAGACAAATTAAAATTGTAGAAGTTTGTCCCTTGGTCACTAATGATGGCCTTTGGTACTCCAAAACTACAAAAAATATGGGTCTTGACAAAGTCCACTACAACATGAGAATCATCAGTCCTGGTGGCCTTAGCCTCCACCCATTTACTCACATAATCAACAAAAACCAAAATATATAGGAAACCAAATGAACTAGGAAATGGACCCATAAAATCAATTACCCCCATACATAAAAAATCTCACAAAATAGTATGGATTGTTGGGGTATCTCATGTCTCCTAGAAATGTTCCCAGTGTGTTGGAAACATGAGCACGACTTAAAAAAATACATGAGAATCATGGAATAAACTATGAAAATATAATATAGATTCTAAGACTTCCCTAGTTTTTCATTGGGGTCCAAAGTGTCCTCCACATGAGAGTGTATGGAAAAAATTTAGAACGGAATGAAACTCATGAACATGAACACACCTCTTAATAACTTGATCACTACACATGCACCAAAGCTATGGATTATCCCAAACATAAAATCTTGACTCACTCTTTAACTTTTATACTTGATGTTTTTTTAAATTTATAGGAATTTTATAGGAAACAAGGTAGTTAACTAAATCCGCATACGAATGATGTGTACTTGAGATGGAATAAATATGCTAATCGGGGAAAGTATCCTGAAGTGGTACCCTGTCCATGGTTTCATCCTCTAGTACGTGAGTAATCCTAATCATGGGGTCCGCCACCAAGTTTTCTGACCCCTTATTTTCCTTTATCTCAATATAAAATTCTTGAAGAAGGATCATTCATTGGATTATCCTAGGCTTTGCATCTAGCTTCTTCAAGAGGTACCTCAGAGCTTCATGGTTAGAAAAAACAACTACTTTAGATCCCAACAAATATGAATGAAATTTATCTAAAGAAAATATTATGGAAAGAATCTCCTTTTCTGTGGTTGTTTAGTTTTATTGGGCTGAATTTAGTGTCCTCGATGCATAGTAAATCACATGTGAATATCCCTCCACCCTTTGAGATAAGACAACCCCAACTGTGAAGTTGGAGGCGTCACACATAAGCTCAAAATGAATCTCCCACCGTGGAGGCTGTATGATAGGTGGAGTGGTAAGATGATGTTTTAGCTCATCAAAGGAATTCCTGCAAGAATTATCAAACAAAAAATCAGAATCCTTTTGAAGTAATCTTGACATAGGAAGATAAATCTTACTAAAATATTTGATGAAGTGTCGATAAAAACCTACATGACCTAGGAAATATCTAACATCATGCAAACATGAAGGATAGGGTAGGGATGGAATAATATCTACCTTAGATCTATCAACCTATATCCTATATTTTGACACTACATGCCATAATACAATGCCATTATCTACCATCAAATGACACTTTTCAAAGTTCAAGACCAGATTCTTCTCAATACAACCATTCAAAACCTTTCCCAAACTACAGATACAATCATCAAATCAAGACCCATACACTGTAAAATCATTCATAAATACCTCTATGATGGTCTCAAGAAAATCAGAAAAACAATCACCATGCATCTCTGGAAGGAACCTGGGGCATTGAAAAGTCTGAATGGAATCCTTAGGTAATAAAATGTACCGAATGGACAAGTGAATGTTGTCTTCTCCTGATCCTCTAGAGAAATTGGAACATGAAAATATCCAGAAAATCCATCCAAGAAACAATAGTGTGTTTTCCCAACTAGTCTCTCAAGCATCTGATCAATAAATAAGAGGGGGAAATGGTCCTTTAAAGTGGGCTGATTTAGTTTCCCATAATCACTACACACACAAAAACTATTTTTCACCCTCATTGGAAATAATTACTCTTTATAATTTTTAACAATAGTAACACTACTTTTCTTAGGTACAACCTGAATAGGACCCTCCCACTGGGAATCTGAAATGGGATAAATTATACATGCTTCAAGAATTTTTTCAACCTCTTTTTTCAACAACTTCTAGAAGGATTGGATTGAGTCTCCTTTGTGGATGCCTCACCAGTTTATCCCCATACTCCAAAAGAATACTATTCAAGAAAACGAAGGGGCTAATACCTGATATGTCAACCAAGGTCCACCCGATTACCTTAATGTTATCTCTCAAAAGATTCAAAAGTTTTTCTTCATGTTCAAAAGGGAGATTGTTAGAAATGATAACTAGTAATTTATCCCCAATTAATAAGTATGAATATTTTAGATTTGGTGGTAATGGCTTGAGTTCCAATGTAGGGGGTGATAAATGGATGGAGAAATTGAAGGAACTGAAATATGTTCACAATGAACATTAGTATTAGAATATACATCATCAAAACCAGATAATAAAGCATCAAACCTATCAACATACTCAATAGACATGTCATAATCAGAGTTAACATGATCAAAATCAGAATATGAATCCACTCAAAAATAAAATCTAAGAGAGTCTTGTGCATTTAAAATATGTGTGTAATTAATCTTAGACGTCAAACTAGAACCAATACTCATAATATACCTAAGCATAGTACAATAAAATTCCATGGGTTTTTTTTATTTTTTGGTTCAAAATGGGAGATAAAAAATGCAGAATGGTCCTCTAAGGAGTACTTCATGGAGTCCATAACATTAAATATCACAACTTCATCTCCAAATTCCATGGAAAGTGTACCCCCATTATTATTTATGATAATTTTTTGTAGTTTTGAGGAAGGTTCTACCAAAGATAATGGGAGAACATAAACTTATCTGATCGTACTCCATTTCAAGTACACAAAAATCTACTGGAAAGATCATGTATCTTACTCGGACAAGTACATCATCAAGGACTCCCACTGGATATTCTGTATCTATATTCTCCAACTACACCACTACTCTTGTGGGATTCAACAGACCAACCTATAAAGAAGAGAATATAGAGTGAGGCATCACATTTATATAAGCTCCTAAATCAGAAAGAGCATAAAAAAAGTGCAACTCCCATATGGTACATGGGATGGTGAATATCCCTAGATCCTTGCACATTATTGGAATTGATTGTGTTTGTGTAATGAGTGTGGAAACATTCCTTCCATGATTTATCCTCTTATTTCCCTTGAGCCCTCTTCGATTGGTATAATGTTCTTTTATAAATTTGGCATACCTTGTGATTTTCTTGATGGATTCAAGTAGAGGGATATTGATCTCCACACACTTGAATGTGTCCAAAACTTCTTTTTTGCATCACCACTTCAGCCATATTCTTTATTTTTACAACTTTGTTTGGAAATGGAAGGGGTTTATGAGGAACATCATCAATATTTATATTACCTTTATCTTTCTCCTTAGATTTCTCATCATTTGGTATGGAATGTGGCTTCTTCAAATTTGAGGTGAATCCTGATGGAATGATAGGTTCAGATGTATTGGTTGTTTTATTCCCACTTCTCAATGTGATGGAACTAAAATTCCCCTTGGGATTTGTAATAGGTTGGGAAGGAAGATTTTTGGAGTTCTTACTTACCGGTTCATGGAGGGAGGTGGGAATCTGGCTCATCTATGTCTTTAACTCCCTAAACTTTGAACCTTGGATCTTTAGATCATTTTGTTGATTAAGAATAATTTGTTTTAAAAGGTCATCAATGTTATAATCTACCTAAGTTTGGGTATTCCCTTGTTGTTGATTTGTTGATGCATGAGATTCAAATCTCCTCTAAGGTTTTTGGAAAACCTGTTGGTAAGGTGGAGGCTACTAGAAGTTTTGTTGAAAGGGGGCCTTTGTTGTTGTCTAGAGGCATACCTCATGTCTGATTGATTATTTCACCCTTGGTTTTATGATGGTGAAAAGGAATAAAACTTCTTTTGGGGATGTGGAAGATGTTTTTTCTAATATGGTCTCCTAGGTAATACCATTACACAATCCTCTGACACTTGTAACTAGAGGAAACAGTCAGTTGGATGGTATGTTTCAGTGGAAATTCCACAAGGCCTTGAAAGAGTGGATTGGGATGTATTTTGATCCAAAGAAATCTATCTCACCATATTTGTCAATTATTCCAACTTGGTATCAATCAAATGACTTTCAAGAGAAGAAGGACTTACCTAATGTACTCCCCTAACAAGTGTTGTACCTCAATCACCAAATTTTTTGGAGTTTTGGGCCATTTTGTCGATCAAAGCACGTGCAACTACTGGTGTCTTCTCCACCAATGCTCCTCTATCTATTTAATCTACTATGATCTTCTTCATAGGTGTGAGTCCTTTATATAATTATTGGATGAGGAGTTTCTCACTGATTTGGTGATGTGGGTAGCATGCACACAACTTCTTGAATCACTCCTAGTACTCATAAATTGACTTCACTTGGGATTACTTGATCTCATAGATCTCCTTATGAATAGAAGTGGTCCTTGATTCTAGAAAAAATATTTTCAAGAAAAGTTGTTTCAAATTGTTCCAACAAGTTACATATTCAGGTTGTAAATAATACATCCAGTCTTTTACAGCTCTATCAAGTGAAAATGGGAATTCTCTTTGTTTGATTTGATCTTCAGATACATTTCTTGGATTCAGAGTTGAGAAAACCACATTAAATTATTTAATCTGTTTATTAGGATCCTCACAATAGAGGCCATGAAATTTTGGAAGCAGGAGAATTAACCCAGATTTCAGTTCAAATTATGATTCAAGATTTGGGTATGCAATGCAATTTGGTTGATAATTAATATCAGGTGAAACCAATTCTTGAATGGTTCTATAATGTTCATTTCAATTATTTTCAGTAATTGGTTCTTTTTTTATGTTTGAATTTTAATATCTTCCAATTTTAATGTTCCAAGAGTGGAGTAATTCTCAAACTGGTTGAATGCTTAAACTTCCAGTAGTATGAGAATGTCTGATTCGATCCCGAAGGCTACGTTCAATCTCAGGGTCAAGATCTAAAAGATCATCAGGATGAGTTCGTGTCATAAATAAAATAAAAATTAAAAGAATTAAAGTGGACCATAGTAAAATAAAAATGAGAAGTTTGAGTTTATGGTCTAAAAATAAGAATAAGAAAATATAATAAGAAGAAAAAATTTAGATTGGGTAAAGGAGGAAAGAAGAGAAGAAGAGAATACAATGTAAAATAAAATAAATACCTCTAATTGGTTGAAATTATTACTTGACTCCCTGGAAATGGTGTCAATTTTAAAGGCATTGTCGTGAGCACTCTCAAATGATATTTAGTTTGGGGTTATTTAAGTGCAGCCGGGTGGCTGACCTAGGTCATCTCTCAAGAGGTAGTAATTAAAAAAACTTAATAAAGGTACTTTGAAAATAAAATAAAATAATAAAAATACACCACATAAAAAGGATGGGGGAGAGAGGTTGTTTTATATTTATAAAAGAATAAGAATAAGTATGCTGGAAGAAAATTTCATATTTTTTTAGTTTTTGTTTTTGAAATGAAAATTGATTAACAAAGCACAACGAGAAGATGTTTTTTTGTAGAAAACTATTTTTAGAAAGTGTAATTGATATGACTCTACCTATTCAATCAATTATTTATCATCATCATTTAAATTTACATTCACTTAATTATAATCCCCTAATTTTTTAACCCTTGAACCCTATGCGAGTTAACTTAACCACAAAGATGAAATTATTTAAACCCTAGGCTAGCTTCAGAACATGCAATCATAGCACCCTACTTTGATTGATGTTCTTATATTAGCTTGTGGTCAGTGGTAAATTAGAGAACATATTCACTATATAAATGTGTATTAATTTAGTTTATGGTTTATATTTTAACTCTACAAATTTATCCCATGTGTTCTTATTTAACTGATTAAGTTTTCACTCTCACAATTTACACAAATCTCAACCTCGCGTGTTTTTGTGTTAATTGTTCAATTTCATGCTTAATTTAGTATAAATTGAAAACTCAATTAATATATCATATTAATTTAATTAAAGTAGATCCTTGATTCAAAATAAATGAATGAAGAATGTAAGAGGTATATCAATTACTATGAAAACCACTCTTCCATGGGCGGCGTAGTCGTCGTAGAAACAGATTGCATTTACAAAAATTAGAAAGGGTATAAAATAATCTAGTTTCTACTCTTTGATTTCTATACCAAAGATGAAGATTAATAGAATAATAAATTTTAACAAAACATAAGAAAGGATAATAAATAAAATAATAACAATGTAGTTTATTACACAAATGAAAACATTAAAACATGAAGAAGAGAAGAAGGCTTTGATGAGGGGATCCTTACTTCAAGAGCTACCCCTATTACAATGGTTGGATAATTTGATTGAAACCAATTCTTATATACCTTAAATATCCTAATTCACGTCCCAACCTATCCAATTTATAAAAACACTAATTTATAGAGTGATGGGGGGGGGGGGAGGGGGGGGGGGGCTAGGTTTAATGTGGTTTCAAGTGTGAATGGGGAATCTCATCCAAATATTTTAATACAAATTTCACCACCCATTTGACCACACAAAAAAGTGAATCATCTATTCTTCCAGAAGGATGATTTGTGATAAAATGATTCGTTGAGATTCTCTCCAAATTTTGGACCTAATAAAAGCATGTATGATGAATTTATGGACCAACTACAGTACCCATGTCCAATGTGGCAAGTCCAGACCAACTTTGACTTCATGGCCCATTTTCACCAACCAAATGCATGATTTACCTCCAATGTCCAAAATGAAAGTTTTATCCCATTAAGTCAGGAACGTATTTACTAATTTAAAGTTCAAATAACACATATCAAAATATTTATGTCTAAAATGCTACAGTGAATTTTAAAGGGTAAAACTGCAATTTTTATCAAATTTTCAAATGAATGATCTAATCCCAAATAATTCATAAATGAACATATTTACCACAATGTGAGGAAATTATATCATCTATTATCAATAAAATATTCAATAAAAATATGTTTTATAAAGGATGAAGATAAAGTGTTTCTCCACATATCTCTATGAAAGAGAGTCCTGAGATTTGGGAAAAAGGGTAAGAAAAATCCTAGGTAGATCAGTCCCTTTGAGACTCCAAATCACATCAGAGTTGTGGCTTATCAGCTAGAACTTACACCACCCCCTCTCATGTACGTGATGTATTTCATGTATCCCTCTTAAGGATATACATAATAGATCCCTCATATGTACTGAAGTTGGAGGTGGTATATTTGGAACATGATCTATCACATGAGTAGAATCCAGTGAAGATATTCGACTATAGAGATAAAGTTCTATTAATATAGACCACTCACCCAGTCAAATTACTATGGTAGGAACATAAATATGAAGAGGCAACATGGGATCCAGAATAATCCATGATGCAAAATTACCTTCACCTGTTTTTACCATAGTATGTAATTCATTTTTATGAGGAAACATTTTATTAAAGGTGGGGGGATGTAACATATTAGGATTTAAAAAAAGAACTATGTTTGATAGTGTATACGACACACAACACTGAGCCTAAATGGACCATAAAATATTATTATTTAACTATGACCCTTATAACCAAGCTGTTAAATTAGATGGAATGAATATGATTAACTAATTTATGAAATATATATTAATTTACTAGTAAATATAAATTTATTGATAAATAATAAGTAAATAATCAATAAATTTTATATAAATTAATTTTATTCTTCAAAAATATGTTTTGTTCAATTTTTTTTATTACTCTTCATGAGAAAATATTATAATAAATTTCTGAAACTTTTAAAAATTTTATTTTATAGAAAGGGTATCATTTTTTGAATAAACATGTCAAAATTATCTTGGAGTATTTTTTGGGATGTTTTTTTTGAAAATATTGATTTTTCAGTAAATAGTGGAAAATATTGATATTTATTGAAAACTGTATTTTTGATTCAAGAATTTACAAAGATTCATATTGTAAATAAATTATTTCAAAGTAAAATTATATATATATTATTATTAATAATCCAGTTAATTTAACTGGAATCAATTTTAGGATTGAATTTTATATAACACAATTATACTAAAAAATGCATTTTTATGAAAAACTATTTTTCATTGAGTTTTTTCATTGTAATATTAAATTAATTCATACCAATTATATAAATTGAATTATAAAAAATTGGTTAAATATTATCAATCATGAGTTCTAATTTTTCTGGATAGTTCCCATTTATTTTTTTAATATTAATAGTAATTTTAATAAATAATTATCACCATGTTAGGGGTAAATCATGTAATTATTGTAAAAATTATATGATAAGGACTATAAAATTCCCCTAACTCTTTACTTTATCTTATTGGATTATTTTTGTTTATTAATCTCCATATAATATTTTAAAATATTCATTTTGATTCCATTTAACTTTTATTTTTATCTTAATAATATTTAAGTGAAAGATAAAGTCAAGAATTTGTATTTTTACTTTTAATTTCCATAATAGTTTTTGATAGTGATAATGAAAACTTATGTTTGATTTTAAATAATTATTTTAAATATAAATTATTTTTTTATCATATGAATCTAATATAAAATTTTTATTGGTGAAATAATTACCTTAAATGCTTATGCAACACTGGCATAATATTTATTCAATAAATTGATAAATAAAATAAATTATTTTTTTAAATGTTAAAACTTATACAATTTAAATTAATTATTATGTCCCATAAATTTTGTAGGTGAAAATAACATATGTTAGAGGTTATATTGGATTATATTCTAATTTAATTATTTTCTTAGTTTTTTCAAATTCAAATTAATTTAATAGTTCAAAAAATTATATTAATGTAATTTTATAATAAATAATATTTTATTAAAATATTTAAAATTTATAAAAAAAAATATTCAACCAATTTAATTTAATATTTTTAAAAATATAATATATGGTCCATTTATGGTCCAATTTTCCTTTTATAGTAACTATATTGACCCCTCTATAGTAAAAACTTTGTTATCACTATAATTGCCAAAAAAGGTTAACTTGGGTTAAAATAAAACGATAAGGGAACAACATCATATAAGGTTGTCAAAAAAAAATTATATGATATTATTTAGACACATAATCATCTTATATTTGAATTATATTATTTTGGATACTTTTTTACATGAAAATTAAATGATATTAATTTAATATTTTATGTAATTCCAATAGTGCCTTGCCCCTCACTTATAAAGGGGCGCCTCCTCTCCTATTTTATTAACACTTCAAGAAAACATTTTTTTTGTGAATCCAAATCATAAACCCTTCCATTCGTACCTAATCACATCTTAGATTAATTTTTTATTAGAAAACCAACCTCAAAAAGTTTTTGGTGCTAATCTTAAGAGGTTTTCTTAAGAAGAGTTATAGTTGTTAACTGTGATTTTTTCATTTATTTTCTAATATAACTCAATGAAATGTTATTTAACCATTTGGAAATGATAAAAATAGTATATTCAATTTAATTATATTTAATCATAATAGTGGAATAACCTACATCAATCACCAACCTTCATCAAATGGAAACTGAATCCATTGTTCATGTGTACGGAAAACTATCCCCTCATAGATGGATGTAATTAGTTTTCCAACATAAAATATCACATATGGTTATAATGATGGATTTAATGTATATATATGATATTTCGTTACATATTTATTATTTCTTTAAAGATATTATGTTACCTTTATTCTTATCTTTCCATTCACTAAAAAGTGATAATGTTGTTCGTGCATACGTGAGGACTATCACCACTATGAAAATATATGATTCATTTTCCATCAGTATGAAAATATATGATTGTAACATAGTTCATTTTTCATAACAATATTTAAAGGTTGGTTTTAAATGTATAATTTATGTATAAAAATTAAAATTGTCTCGTCATTATTATTCTAGAGATTATGTGGGAATATCATCTTTGTTCGTTGTCAACCTTACCAAAGTCAATTTAGACTTATGAGATAAATATCATCAAAAGTACAACATGAACAAAATAGATTAAGTAATTTTATAAAACAAGGTATTAAATAAAATAAAATAAATAGTTAACTTGAAAAAAGTTTTATAATAAATTATATAACTAACATAAGTTTATTATTTCTGATTTAAAGAATGTACGCGATGAGTTGGACTCGAGGTAAGGGATTTCATCACAATTTCCTTTCATTGAGTCATATTTCAATATTTCACACCTAATTTCTTTTATATAGTCTATATAATACACCTTTTTATATTATATCTTTAATACACCATAATTCTGGGTATTTTGAGTTTTAATTCATTTTAAATTGTACAAGGGGATTTTATTTGAATGTGACCAAGCGGTAAGGTGTTTCTTTACTCAATTTCCATTTATTGGGTTTTACTTGTACTTTATTGTCTTTTTTATGCCATGATTATGTGTTAATTGATTTATAATTTTTTTTATTATATATTTACAATTTTTTTATTTAAATATGTTTTCATAATCACTTCAAGCATTAATTATTAATTCAAATTTATGATCTTTGCATATGTTATCTTTGACCTAGCCTCTTTCTCTTACGACGTATTTCATGTCACACACCATGAATTCCTGGTATGATATACTTACTTCATAATTAATGAATTTTGAAATATTTATTTATTTAATTCATGGTATGTATATATCCATATCATAATCTTTCTTCTAATTACATTTTATTTGAAAGTTACCTTAGAGGTAAATACATTCTGTTACAATCTTCTTTCTTTTCGAAATTGTTTACGTTCAAGGTTACTTTGGGGAAAATCAAAAAAAATTATTTTCTTGAAAAAAATTCCATTTATTATCCTATGTTAATGAGTGTGTTTTATTTTTTTGGATTATATTTACTACCATATTTAATAAATAAACATCAATAAAGTTGTTTGTAAGTAATACTGGTCTTGTATATTCTTTCAGAGATGAAATCTTTTTCTTCCATGTCTATATTTTCCTTAAAAAATTTTAAAGAATGTTTTTACTATTATAAAATTACTTATTAAAGGGATTTTTACACATATTTTACTTTTTTTAAATTAATCATTCTATTATTTTCTGAATGTGTTACTTTTTGACATTTCATTATAAAAGTGTCAAATGAATGCTTTCTTTTAACTTATATAACAATAATAGAATTTACCACCATCATGAACACACAATGATTTGAAGAATAATTTATAATTTTCCATGGTTATTTTCAAATAAATATTTTTCTATAAATTTTTTTGGAAATTTTTATATTTTAAATAAGTGATTTCAAAGTGAAAAGGGTATTTTCCTCAAGAAATATTCCATGCGATCTTTTTAAGAAATTTTCATCAATGATGACAACCTTTGTTGTTATGTATTTCTTCAAAATTCTAACATATTTCTTTTACATATATACCTAGATAATTATCCCTTCCCTTGATGGGGTAATACATGCCTTATGTTCATTTATCAAATTTATTCTTTGAGAAATATATTTTGATTATAATAAGAGGCAATATTATGAAACTCATTTCATTCCATGGGAAATTATTATGTTTATGACTTGTGATTGATTTATTTATTGTGGAACACATAAGCATGTACATATTATGATGGGTGAGACAATATATCACTCTAATTAATTCTATAATTTTTTTGTCTCATGATACATTTTTTATGGGATTAGGGAGGAAACCTAATTCATTATGGGAATCTTCCCACCATGTGACATTGTATTGGCTATTAGTCTTGACTTATGATTATGTAATTTTATATAATACTACAACTTTACAATGTTTACATGATATTATGACACCATATTGTATATGATATTCTCCCATTCATTATTCATCAACCTTATCTTTTATGATATTATGTTATAACTCAATATCATGTTTACTCCCTTACTGGTCTTTATCGCTCACATATTTGTTTTATATTCCACAGGTTATCCTATTCTGTTTTAAGAGATCCAAAGGATTTATGAGATCACTAAAGAGAATAAAAGTAAATATGTTATGTTTTAGTTTCTTTTTTTTTTATGTTTTCTGTACTCAGTATTCCAAAGACACTAGGCCTCACGATCGTTGGGTTGTAATTATTGGATGTTTATATTAAAAATCATATAATAATATGTGTAAAAGGATTGGGTCTCTATAATAGTGTTGGAATGAAATGAATCAAAAAATATTACCAAGGATGAAGCCAAATACAAGGTATAACTTGATGAGGAGTCTCATTAGGATGCTGAGATTGAGGATGAATCTGGCGAAACTTCTGACGATGAAGTAAAATTTGAGGTAAAAAATGGGAAAGACACCCTCATTTTTTTGATCCTTAGGAAAGAATCATTAATATTGGAAGAAAAATATAAGAGAGAAGAGAATGTGATGAATTTTATAAACATTAGAGATTTTAAAGTAGAAAAAAGAAGTTAGGAAATATTGGTTTTATAGGGTTTGGATCGCATATGAGTAATTTTCAGAATATTTAGAGATATTAAATACCTGATGCTCGTCTAAACAAGATGACAAAATTATTTTATTAAAGATGAGAACAAATGTCACCCCATGTGAGAATAAGATTCTATACATGGATAAATCTTAATATATAAACTACTTGACACACTTATATTACGTGATACATGAGGTAATTTATTTCTTAAATAAATTAAACAAATCACATTACGGGAGGAAAATTATGTTTTTTATTTATTTCATTATAAGTAATTTTTAAAACATTATTTAATGAATTTTATTTAGGATTTATATTTGATCCCCCTTATCTTTTTTATCTTTAAATCGAATAGAAAATGTACTTTGACTTGTTTATTTTGATTTTATAGGTCGGCGATGATAAAGGAATAAGAGACGGTGAGAAAGAGAAGGGGAAAATATTTATTGGATAGAGTGGTATTTATTTTATTTAGATATATACATTATTTTACCTATTTTTGTATTCATTTATTCTTAGGTTTTTGGTAATTTCATTCCATGATTAAATTTTTTTCTATACATTTTATCTTTGATAAATTATTTTCTTAGGGTTACCATTATTCCATGTTTTAGATATCATTTTTAATAATAATAAATATTAGAAATGTGGGAGTGAATAAGAAAAATAAGAATGAAAACATTACTTTTATGAATCATAATTTTGGGGGAATGATTAGTTTATATAAATTAAAACCCTTTAATATTTTTCAGGCTTTTATTTTCTAATGTTTATGTTGATTGATTTGTTGTTATAATTCATGTGATGAGTGATTTTTCAGAATTTTATATTTTCTATTCCAAATTTTGCTACAACCCATTTTGTTAATTTTTTTATTATACCCTATTTATTCATAGATACTTGGTACATGTTAACAACTAGAAATTTAATTGATATCATGTCATAAAGATGAAATAACAAAGTATCATTAGGATGTTTGAGTCATTTTTTCTTTGATCCCTTTATTCCTTTGAGGCATAATTTTACATTTAATCATCCATTTAAGCCTAGAGAATCTATGAATAAAATTGATAAGGAAGTGACATTACTTGTCTATTTTATCCTTACTACCTAATTTTTTGTATTTTTTCACGATATACTATTTAATACATGTGGGGGAAGTGGTTGTTTCATGGTGTAAAGGGGATGTGTTGTATTGAAAAAATTATGATACGGGGTATTATCATTAAGTCTGGGGGTATGTTTTATATACTTCTATTCGATGCGATTCATTATATACCCTCTAAAAAGAAAAACATAAATATTTAAAAAAATCAATTATAAAAATGATCATAAAAGAAAAATGATGAAAATTTTTTAGAATAGAATTATTATTATTAAAAAGATGTTGTATTTTATTTCATTAATTATCATGATCTGTGAGCCTATGATATGAGGAAGAGGAGTGATGAGTGATTTCATTTTTAGATGAGTTTTTTTTGTGATATATATTTTTTATCATGCATTATATAATTTGTATCCTTATTTTTGAGCCTCATTTAATTTTTTATATCAATTACATACCAACCCTAATCCTTACAGATATTTAATCCTTTCATGGTAGTCCTCATGATTAATAATTTTGTTTTTATTTATGGGGTGTATATTTTAGATTCTTTTCAATACCATGTTTAGGATACTTGTACTAATTATTTGATCATAACTCTAGTCAAAATGTACTTTGAGTGATGGTAGATTATTTTACTAAGGTAAATTAAAATTAAAATTCATAATAATAATGCATTTAAAGATGTGAATTGAAGTTAAGAGAAGTATCTCCATTTGAAGAGGAAAAATAAAACACATGGTTAATTGGTTTTTTTAAAAATTTAGGAATTGGGAAGTTTTTTTTGTGATTTATGAAATTTTATTCCATTAATGATAATTATTTTATTTTGTTGATAATTATATTTAGACCTGAGCAGAATGAGCTTTATTTGTAATGATATGAATATTTTAGGCATGAGGACAAGAAGGAGTTCATGTTGGGGGATTTGATAACTATAATTATAACTTATTTTTTATTTTTAAGTTAATTGAATTTTATAAATTATATAATTTTTTTTTATTTTTTATATTGTTTTATATTTTATAAGAAAAAATGATTTACATTAAAATTTTAGAAAAAATAAACACGTATAAGGATGAAAAATATAATTTTTTTAGAGGATAAGAAATTATCCATAAATGGTTAACTAAATAGAAGGAAACAAGCGCAAATAGGGAGGCATAGAGAGGAAACTAGCAGGGTTCAACACTAGGAAGAGGATCGAGAGCAAGGGTCTTGAAACAGGGTAGCACCGGGAAAGAACCATGACAACAATATTTCATGCTCTATATTTCCAAGTAGCCACTAGTACTCTGAGAACTCTGATGTGGGATTTGAGAATAACGACCATGTTAAGAAATGAAGCACGCATGGTGGGGGAGTGTTTATGTGTTTTTTGAAAATAAAAATTTAAAAAATGACTAGGTTTTAAAATTTTATTTTCTGCGTCACAAAGGAGGCAGGGTGTCTGCCACCTCTTGGTTATGGTGAAAGTCAGTAGGCCCGCTTCTACCTTTCAACAATTTTTTTACTATTTTAAATATATATTTTTTGTATATTTAAAATTATTATTATTATTTTTATTTGGTTTTGTTATATATATATATATAACAAAAAAATTTAGCTGAATTTTTCTGCTATTTAATATCCATCATTACTACCATTAAAATAATTTAGAATTTAGACTGAAACCCTCAACTAGGGATCCCTTTTATAAGAGGGTTTTCCCTAAAAATCATTCTGGATTTTCGATGTGGGATTTAGGTTCACCTTTTCTGGTACAGAATAAATAATGTATTATTATCAATCATTTCCAATCAATTAAATAATACAATTAATTAGTATTTAATAATATTATTAAACCTATTAATTATAAATGGTTAATAATAAATAATAGGTTTTAATTAGTTTGAAGTTCAATAATATATAATTAGTAAAAAATAATCCTTATAAAAACTAAATATTAAATAGTAAATATAAAATGTATATTAATAATAATAAATAACTAGTAACTAAAGAATAATTTTAAATATTTATTAGTAATTAATGTTTATTATAAATTAATATTTTTAAATAGTAAATAATATTATTTAGTAATTAATATTAATTATAATAATTATTTAATTAAATAATTATGATTTGATAATTAATTAGTTGATAATAATAACTAATTAACAATTAGTAACTAATTAATTAAAAAATATGATTTAAAATTTAATAATATTTATTTCTAATAAATATTAATAACTAGTTGAT
The DNA here is from genome assembly GCA_963277665.1 of Viscum album. NCBI lineage: Eukaryota > Viridiplantae > Streptophyta > Magnoliopsida > Santalales > Viscaceae > Viscum > Viscum album. Next base: position 325,181,520 of record OY728126.1, on the reverse strand, counting down.
AATAGTTACTAATTAATATTAAAAATTATTATTCTAATTATAAAAATAAAAATATAATTATTAATTATTAATTAATTTGAAATTAAGAAATATTTAATTACTTATTAAAAACAGTACTTACTAATTAATTAATTAATAAGTAATTATTAATTAATTAATAAATATTAATAAATATTACTATCCAATTACTTAAAAATAATTAAAATTTTCATTTTGTTACTAAATATTAATAATAATAATTAAATTTTTAAATTTTTAATTTTTAATTAATAATTATTGTATTAGTATTAATTAATTAACTAATTGTTGCTAATAAATAAAAATCAATAATAAATATTAATTAAATAATATGATTTAATATTTAATAATATTAAGTTCTCATAAATATTAATTACTAACTAATATTAATTGCTAAAAAATATTTATAATTACTATTTATTAAATAATTAATAAAAATAGTAATATAATTATAAGTTATTAATTAATTAATAATTATACAACATGTAATTACTTAATAATAATATTAAGTAAAAAAATAATTAACTAATTATAAATTAATAATTTTTAATAATTATTATTATACAATTACTAATAAATATTTAAAATATTATTTAGTTACTAAATATTATAAATAATTATTAATTTATTAAAATTGTAATGATTAATTAATTAATATTAAATTATTATTATTTAATTAAATAATTGTTGGTAATTAATACCAATTACCAAATAATATTAATTAAATAATATTAATTAATTTTTAAAAATATTAATTTCTAATAAACATTAATTACTAATAAATATTTAAAATTATTCTTTAGCTTGTAATTAATTATAATTATTATTATACATTATATATTATATATTTATTATTAAACTTATTTATTATTAATTATATTATTTAATTTATTATTAATTAAAACCTATAATTTTTATTAACTATTTAGAAATTAATTTGTTGCTTAAAAATATTATTAAATACAAATTAATAGTATTAATTAATTCATTAAAAATGATTAATAATAATACATTATTAATTCTGTGCAAAAAAAGGAGAACCTGAATCCCACATCAGAAATGCAGAATGATATTCAAGGAAAACCCTCTTATAAAAGAGAGATCTAGGTGAGAGTTTATATGAGAATCCAGAACTACTTTAATGGAAGTAACGATAGATATTAAATAGAAGATAGATTCTACTGAATGTTTTTATTATATATATATATATAAACAAAAAAAATTAAATATATAAAAAAGAATATTTAAAATAATAATTTTTTTGGATGAAAGGATGTAGGGGGATTATCACCTTTGTACTTAACCGAAAGGCGGTTGGAACCCTATCGCCTTTGTGACAGAGAAAAAAATATTTTAAACCTAGACATCAAAAAAACAAAAAACACATAAAAAACTCCATGGTGGAGTCATATGATTTAATCTCAGGTATCTTCTTCCTTATCCAAGCTAGGTCTTGAATTATACATGGTTCTTCTATATAGCTATTCCTATATATGTAAATGAGGGTCATTTGTAGCATGGGTGATTCCAAACTATACGATAATGACCGTGCAACAGGTTAATGATACAAATAATGGGTAATATCCTATTGTGCCATATCTTACCGGACACACTGTGAAGTCTTGGGGATACCTAACATGGATTATAGTTATGCGATGCATCTTAATGTGTCACACCACAATTGATATATGAGTAAATTTATCTGAGTAATGGAAGGGATATTGCTTGGATTTGGTGCACCGTGATGGAGAGTGTTGGGCGGTTATCATGAAGATGAATTCAATAGAGTGCAAAGATTATGATTTATGGGATGGACTCTTATCGTGATGAATATAATGGGAGTAATTTTGTTCTGAATGAAATTTTCTTCATTCTATAAAGAGAAAATGTGTGTCATGGAATTTAAAATTTAGAATTTTTGAAGATAATGAAAAGATGATGCATAGCGGTATGCACTATCATTCCATATTTTTATATAAAAATGAAATTATTTTAGATGAAAATGATTTGGACATTTCAGGGTTCATTCGTTCACACTGTGATGTTTATGTTTGAAGTAAGGTGGTTTGGGATGAAGTGTTAGTTCACACTAGGAGTTACATATCTATAAGATGATAAATATTTGAGTATCTCTCTCGCTGTATGTTTTTAGTCTATTTTTATAGTGACACATGGGGTTTTATATGAATTTTTCTGACTATATATAAATAATTAGATGGAGATATTTATAATAAAGATATAGAAGATATGAAGGTGGATGTTTTCTATAAATAAAGTTGTTCTCTATAAGGGATCCAACTTTTAATAGAGGATCAAGTCCTCGAGTATTTATCTTATACCATAATTTATACTTATAGTGTTTGGTTTTCTTTTTTCTTTTATTTTTAATGTCTTATAGATATAATGAGAGGGTATTATTAGTTTTGTGATTTATAATGAAATGGGATTTAATATTATGAAGTAGTTTTAATTTTAATGATAATTCATGTCATTTTTTATATTTATTCTATTTTTCCAAACTTATCCTTCATTTCATTAAGCATTATCACTGTCTTTTAACTGAAGAAATGTTTTTAATGATTTAATTAGTGTGTAATACTCTCTATTTCCAATGGGTGAGTTTTATACTATATTTAAATATTATTTCTAGTTACCCAAATTCTATGTAAATTGAAGTACTTATCCATGAGAAAAAGGGGAATTTGTGATTTGAGAGTGATTACCCAGGATAGCTATGTTAATTAAACCTAATTCCGATGCCTTCATGTGTAATTATTACTTATTTTTTATGATTTATTACTTCATGAACCTAGATTTACAATTACCTAGTCCCATAATCATTATTTATAGTTTTACTCAATATAAATGTATTTTTATTTTATATTAGTTAATTTGTTTTTTCATTTAAATTAGAGTTTCCATTATTAAGTTTATTTTTCTATGTGGGTTTTGCCTTGATAATCACATATAATATACTACACCATAGTAATTATTGTGATTTTTCATTCCATGTTTGAAAATTTATAAACTTGATAACCCATAGGGAGTAATGAAACATTTTGAGACATCAGTGTTTTCTAAATTAACTTTGTGTTTTCAAATAAATATTTAATTTATCTAGGTATCTATTAAAAAATGGATTTAAATTCACATGAAAAATGTTTTAATTATTACTAATTATATAACATAAAGTCTAAGAAAATAAAAAAATAACTCCCTATAGAATAAATTCATCTATAATGTAGCAATCTTACAACTCTAGTTTCCTCCACCATTTGGAAAATTAAATGAGTCATCACAGCAAAAAATGATTAGAAAAATATCACATTTCAATGAAAAGTAATTATTATAATCCTTTATTGATGTTTTTAAAGATTAATGATGTTTAAAATTTTCTCACAAATTTATCTGATGAATGTAAAAATTTCAATTAGATCTTCAGTTATCTTGTTAGATGGTATATTATTTATTTCCAAAGGTATCAAATTGTCCATATATATATATATATGTGTGTGTCATTCATGAGTTCTCTATACATGTAAATTATGATGTTTTAATTCAATACATGTGGAGATTTTACTTTAATATCCCTCAAGTATTTTATCATTCTTTATTCTCTAAAGAAAAATATTTTTCCTTAGTTTTTAATGAAAAAATTATCATATAATACTTCCCATTATTATTTTCCAATAGATATAACCTAATAATCATTAATTATAAGTGATTATAATAATTTAAATGATATTTTTAATTTTTCATTTTCATTAATAAATGTAAGAAATATTTTTTCACACATATTTTTCTCAAAGTGTATGACATTAATATTATTACATAATAAATGAAATTACTAATATGAACGTTTAAAAAACATTCTATTTTTGTTCCATTGTGTTGTTCAAATCACATTTGATGGGGTACAAAATCTTTTTCTACTAATTTTTATATAATTTTTTTTCTTAACTCTATATAAACATATGATAATTACGTTAATATATCTAATATAGATAATAATTTTAGGGGATGAGACAAATCTATTTTCCATTGAATTATACCCTATTAATTAAAAATCTATGAGATGTATTGGGAAATTTACAATGACATATAAAACTGTATTTTTTATTATATATTAGTTAATGAGACAGAAAATCAAAATTAAAAACTAGAGAAAAAGACTATTATTGGGGTTCCAACCAGAAGGATTTCATAATCTAGGAAAGTCACTAATCATCCAAATTAGGGAAACACACATTCATAAAAGTGATCATAAGGTTATGTATGAACACTAAGATGAGGGATATGTAAATCATCTTTATTTTTTATGTTTTTTCATCTTAAAAAAACCCTTCACCTCTGGTTTGAGAGAATTGACTCCATTGAAAAACCACACACAAGAATAACCATAAGAATACCAAAATTTATATGGTTTACTACTCAATAAGAGTATCAATTCCTTGGAATGATCTGGAAAAAATATGTGACAAAAAATCCACAAGAAAACAATCATTGTTGGTTTACAATAAGTAAGTTATATTCATTACCTACATATAACTATATTTCTCGGATAGTGCATATACTTCTTACAAAAATAATATAATAAAACATTTTTTACAATAATTAAGATAACTTTCACCAATATTATTTAACACACCATCATAATGCTACTTGAACACTTCACAATTGCCTTTCTGTAAATAAGACCTTCTTCCTATTCAATTTCATTCATAATAGAGGGAAATAACCTCCATCGGGAACTTATTTATATGAATTTATTTATCTGAAACTTCTTCATCTGATAGTTATCCACCTAATATTTCTTTATATGGAACTTCACTTCTTCATTTGGTACTTTTTCATTTGACACTTCCTTTGTTCGGTACCACACTTATTTGTCATATACTTGTGTTTGGTACTTCTCGGTCCGGTACCCATTCAAATGGGACTTTAACAAAAGGATATTTTAAGATATCTTGGTCATCCACTCACTTATTAAACAAAAACTTCATAATTACCAAGGTCCCATTTATATACCCACAATTCTATGAAAATTAATGGAAGAGTGTAAACTTAAAATTTTAATTTCCCACTCCAAATTTGATTTTCTTGCATGTGTATTTATTCATTTGACCACATTCAAATCCTTTAAATAAATTATAATAAAAAAACACCATAAAAACATTCCTTGAATCTTAGTATCAATCATTCGTCAATTTTTCCCAAAATGTATACTAGAATTTGGATATATCATTCATGATTATTGAAGTGCTTAAATTCCATATCAGTATCTTTATAATGTATAAATTTAGAAAAACAATTTAAAGATCCTCAAACCTCTGTTTGGTTCCTCTTTTAATGAACTACTCTGCTTATTTTCTCTTCGAAAGATCTTATCCACCTGGTAATTCTCCATTGGGTATTCCATTGTAAGGATCTAGTTTTTTCAATACTCTTTGCCTAGATCCCTTCCATCTAGAAATCTTCCTTTTTTCCATCTAGTAGTATTTACAAATTTCCTATTTCCAGATATTTTTTTAGTTACCTTATCTAATAATCTCGTAGAGAATATTCTAAATAATATATGTCATGACCCGTCCCCCAGGGCCTGTTCCGTGACTACCCCAAGCCTGCCTTCCATAGGCCAGAGGTTGGCGACTAGCACCAGAAATGAGTATCCCTAGAATGGGAAGGAACTTCCTTTAAACCGATACAAACACACAATCCAATAACACAAAAAGATGAAACCATGAAGTAAAACTGCAGCAGTAATGGTGTCTACTAAAAGTAAAAGGGTCCAGAATAAAATCCCAACTGAAGGTAAAACCACAAATGAAAAAAAACTCCTAGAATCATACAATGAGGATCCTACCTGAAAGGTAGGTACAAATCATCTCCATTCCTATCTATATCAACCAATATCTTTTGTTTACCACCTGGTCCTGGCCCCCTTAAGTCTCAACCAAGCAGATCATCGTCTGCACAAGACACAACAAGGTGCGGGCGAAGCCCATGCAGGTGTGAGTATAACAATACCCAGTAGGGACCTCAAGACCCTAGAAGGTCCTTCAGAATTCCAAAAAGGAGAACCACAATGCATGATATCAATAACAAAATACAATGAAATTGAAACAAATTAAAAAAGGTACAAGTGAAGTATAGAAGTAAATTTTATTAGTCACGAAGCTAGATCATATTGTTCTGTCAAGAGGAATTTCTGCTGACAATACGAAGTCTAATCCACATAGGATTGATAGGTACTAACCCCCGCAAGACCCACACAGGATCTAACCCACCCAGAATTGATAGGTACTAACCCCCGAAAGACCCACACATGATCTGAACCACACATGATTGGTATGTGCTGACCCACAAAGGATCGCTAAGCACTGACCCACTCATGATATGACCAACACAAGATCGATATTTCGCTGATCCCTGAAAGACCTCTCTAAGGCTGGTCCTCTTCTGGCTGCGTACTACTAATCCACATAGGATCGCTCGGTGCAGATTCAAAGAGGACTGATAGGTGCTGACCCACACAGGATCACTCGGTACTAACTTCCGTATGATCTCTCTCCAACCTCCACCTCACTACCATATACTGGATTCCCGCTTATAGTATGATTGATTCTGGGAGAACTGCTCCTCAAGCCATCATTCGTATTTTAATTGGAACGAAGTACCACAAAGAAGTAACCTGATGATCTTTCATGTCATAAGGGTCCCAATGTAACAGACAGTGTGTCAACCGGACGCCCTATCTATTAGTTATAAGCATTTTAGTGCTGAGGGCCCGGCTGGATTCGAGTACGATCCAACTTAGCCATACTCTAAATTTTTTCCAAAACTCTCATGGAGTATCTAAAAAGGACCGTCTCGCTCCAAGGATCCCATCTCCGTAGATGGTTCGTCAAACAGATGTCTGATTCACAAGAAATGGCCCTTTTAGCGTTTTTGGGCCCGAGAGGGGGTCTTGGTCTGGTCCAACCGGTCCCAACCCAGTTCGCGTCGACCCGACCCAGTTTGGGTTCAGCCTGGCCAGCTGGGCTACAGATCGGCTCAGCCCAACCCATCGGCTGGGCACGACTCGCTGGGCGATGCAGCTCAGTTCGATGGTGTGGTTCGCCAGCGAGGTGACCACACGAGGGTCTCCTGAATGGAAAATCCGTTCAGGTGGTGTTGATTGGCGGTGCCACCCTCCCTGTCAGCGGGACCCATGAGGAGCGGGTCCACTTTTCCTCCACACCAGTTTAAAATTCGTGGCCTTCTTCAATGCGGCGCGCGACAACACACCACTTCCAATCTCCCCGGCCAGCCCTTGTCGGATGATTGTCTGCCCGCCGCAGCGCCGACCAGCACCACCATCCTCTGCGTCTGGCATGCATCGACATCCACCTTCCCTGCTGGCGCCAGTCACTGGTGCCACACTAGAGGAGTTTCCACGGGCCACCGTGTGATCTCCAGTGGTCCGTTCTTCTTTCTTGATGCGTCTATGAGCCTCCCAAAATGCTGCTGTCATTGCGTGCCCCTCAGTTTCCACTTTCTGTCATGTTGGAATTCATCCCACGAAGGAGGCAATAAGAAATGAAGCAGTGAAGGGTCCGAGACTTGTTCATTTATCCCCCTCCCTCCATTTTATCATGATAGCAAGAAAAAACATTTAAAATCAACAATAATAAGCTTTATTATTTAAAACCCCTACCTCAAGATCTATTGGAGGTGTCACGACTGGGGCAGGAGGATCATCCATGTTGGATGGAGTCGTCGGCGTTTGTCTATCCCGGATCCTTGCCACATGAGCTTCCATCTTATAATGGGGGACGTTACTGCAGAACTTCACCAGAGTTTCCTCACTTGAAGAAGCCATTCCAAAACCCCACCCTAAGGCTCCATTAAAATAGGAGGGGGAAAGGTGATTAGCGCATTAAGGAATTAATATGGTTCATTAAATGAAATAATGAACCTCTTTTAATTCACAATGGTGGAGTTACAAAGTTTATGAGTCAAGCCACTAAATGGATTAACAAGTCATTGGTCCCTCCACTACCGGTCATCTGTTGGAGAAAAAGAAAATAAAATAACTATTACATGTTATTTTACTTTTCTTTAAAAATTCCAAAAACTAACATTTTCTCTCGACCTACTGCATTGAATGTGAAGCCTTCCTTAAGAGAATACCGGCACTACAGATTCAATGATTCTCGTGGATTTTTTATCTGAGCACCAATTCAAAAGATAGAAAATTTTTCTCGCATGTATACTGAATGTATGTTAAAAAAAGTTCAAAAGTCCATTATGGGTACACCGAGCATCAGAATCATGCACCGTCATTTTTTGCAGACTCGTAATAATCCCAAATAAATAAATAAAAATTTACATGGAATTTTTGAGTCTTTAAATTCTACCCACCTTAGGGATTTTCTTCCTTGAAAGCTACAACAAAATTAGGGAAAAAATGGGGGTATTGAGGATGCATCTAAGCCTCCCACTCCCATGTGCTCTCCTGGAGGTTACCATGATACCAACGAACTCGAACCAGAGGAATCGACCACCCATGAAGAACCTACTCCCGTCGATACCCTAACTCCACTAGAAAATATACAAACATCTCCCCATCTTTGATGTCCAGCTTTCCCCAATCGATAATATGCAATAGATCATGCATATATATCCTTAGCTGTGACACATGAAAAACATTATGCACCCGGTGCATCTGTGGGGGAAGATCTAGATTGTATAACACCTCGACTACTCTACTGAGGATCTGAAAAGGTCTGATGAACCTCAGATATAGCTTTCCGCCCTGGCCAAACCTCTGTAATCCTGATCAGGGTGAGACCCATAGGAAGACATGGTCTCCCTCCTCAAACTCCATGGGTCTCAGTCTTCTGTTGGTATAAGACTTCTACTAGCTCTGTGAAGTCTTTATCTACTCGTGTATGAACTGAACCTTCTCTATGGTATCCTGTACCAACTTTAGACCCATAAGTGCTGACTCCCCTAGGCCTGTCTAGCAAAGAGGTGATCAACATGGTCACCCGTACAATACCTCAAATGGTGCCATGCCGATGGTAGAGTGAAAACTGTTTTTTTTTGAAAACTACAACAGGGGAAGGTTGTCCTCCCAACTGCATCCAAAATCGAGGAAACAAGCACGAATCATGTACTCAAGTGTCTATATGGTTTGATCTATCCGACCATCTGTCTAAGGGTGAAAGGCAGTGCTCAAGCGTAACTGAGTTCCGAAGGCCTCCTGCAATACCTTCCACAAGAAGGATGTAAAACATGCGTCACGATCTAAGAAGATCGATGATGGAACCCCGTGAACCACACAATATCCTTCACATAGAGGCGTCCCAATCCCTATAATGATCCCTACTCTTAGATTGGTAGGAATTCGGTTGACTTGGTTAGTCAGTCAACAATCACCCAGATGGAATCGTGGCCCCTGGATGTACGTGGTAACCCTTTCATGAAGTCCATGGAGATAATATCCCACTTACACTTTAATACCTCAAGTGGATGAGCTAAGCCTGTGGGTACATGATGATAGACCTTCACTTGATTACAAGTGAGGTATCGTGATACAAACTCTGCCACTGCTTTCTTCATCCATGGCCACTAGTACTCACTCCGAAGGTCCTGGTACATCTTCAACAATCCAGGATGTACTGATAAAGGGGATGTATGGTACTTCCTCAACACATCCTCTCATAGAGTCATTGGTACCATAGTGAATCCTTTGAATAGAACGATGTGGTCCCTACCTTCATAAAATCCTTTAGGATCCTTTCCTGCGGATATCTGAGCATGTCGGGCCTCGCAGTCCAAATCCCCATGTTGTGCCTCCCTGACTCGCTGCAGAAGTGGGGGAGTGACAGTCATAGACTAGAGGAAAGATGATCCATCTCAATCTATGAAGGATATCAACAATGCGGCTAGCTTATCTATCACCTCACTCAGCAACTATAGAACAGACCTCTTACTGAGTGCATCTGCTACTATGTTCCACTTCCTAGCAGTATAGACCATCTCAAAGTCATTTTCTTAGAGGAAATCATTCCATTGCTGCTATCTCAGGTTCAAGTTCTTCTTTGAGAAGATATACTTGAGACTCTTGTGATCAGAGTATAATGTAAAACGTTCACCCATCAAGTAGTTCCACCACATATTCAACATAGAGTCCACTAATGCTAACTTCAGGTCATGGGTAGCATAGGTCTGCTCATGCTGTCTCAAATTCAATGATCTATAGGAGACCAATACTTGCTCCTGCATCAGGGCACAACCTAGTCCGACCCCTGATGAATCATAGTAGACTACATACCCAACACCCTTTTCTGGTAGCCTCAATATTGGGGCACTCGTTAGTCTCTACCTCTGCTCTTGGAAACTCTGCTGGAACTTCTCAATCTACATGAATGTCTGCCCCTTCTTCATCAAGGTTGACAAGGGTACCACTACCCTGGAGAAGTCAGGTACAAATCTATGGCAGTGACCAGCCAATCCCAAGAAACTCCATACCTCGGTCACACTCTTAGGTGGCTCCCAAGCAAGTACTACCTCTATCTTTGTCGGATCCACTGTGACTCCATCCTCTGAGCTAATGTGCCCCAAGAAGTGGACTTCTGTATCCAGAACTAGAACATCAAGATCTTTCCATAAAGATGGTTCTCTCGAAGTGTATCCAAAACTATCTTTAGGTGCATGGTGTGCTTCTCCTATGACGCCGAGTGTATCAATATATATTCAATGAAGACCACCACGAAGTGATCGATGTATGGCTAGAATATTCTATTCATGAGTCTCATGAACACTACTGGAGCATTGGTCACACCGAAAGGAATTACCAAGAACTCATAATGTCCATATTGACATCTGAAGGATGTCTTCAGTACGTCCTCGTCTAGTACCCTGAGCCGATGATAGCATGATATGAGGTCTATCTTTGAAAACCAACGATCTACTTTCAGCTGGTCGAAGAGATCATCGATCCTCAGGAGTGAATACTTGTTCTTCATAGTCACTTGGTTCAGGCACCGATAGTACACACAAAGACTTAAGCTCCCATCCACCTTCTTGGTGAATATGATTAGGGATTCCCACGGAGAAACACTAGGTCTTACAAACCATTTTACCAGCAAGTCCTCCAGATGTACCCACAACTCCCAAAGCTCCATGAGAGCCATCTGATATGATGGTGTAGATATCAGTGTCGTCCTGGAGTACATGTCGTTGTAAAAGTATGCCTCTCAACGTGGAGGTAGTCCCAGAACATCATTAGGGAATACATTAACACACTGGTCCATCGCTACAGGATAACCTAGACTCCTCACATCAACTGCTCCGAGGATGAGGCTAGCCAACTGATGAGTAATCAGCTACACCCTCCTCTGAGATAGTCCATCCAGTGCTGAAAATATTTCCTTCTCATCGGTGAAGGTAAACCTGATCCCATCCTCATGGACACACCACACTTTGCACCTAAAATAGTAGATTTGAGCATGGACTATGGATAGCCCATCCATACCCAAGATGACGTTATAAGGCCTCGACGTTGCTACTATGAGATTCCAGCCAAAGCTCCCTCCTCCTAGAGTGAGATCATACTACCTGCACCAGTGTTTAATCATCAAATATTCTCCCATACGAGTCTCTAATCACAAATATCAAGCCAAAATCTGCATCACAATCTCTGAACTTCGAACGAGTGTCATAGAAATGAAAGAGTGACTGACACCTGTGTCTATAAGTACTGCAGCTAGGGTGAAATAGACATATATCATACCTCTAATAATCTCTGGAGTGCCTTGGTCATAGGCCTCAGCTTCCTGAAGATGTGGTTTCCCCTGTCCACCTTCTCCCTGTGGTCAGGGTGGACCACCTAGTAGTGGTGGTGGTAGAACCTCAAATCGCCGCCCACCGCCTGCTACACGACCTGCTCGTCTGCCTCGTCCACCACCCTGTGAACCTCCTCGCTCGAATCTCTACCTCTGCCTTGGAAGTCCCTCGACCATATGATGATCATCGGTATGGTGGGTCGGGCAGTCGCGAGCCATGTGGCCCTGCCCACTGCATGTGAAGCAAAGTCTACCTCCCAGCTGGCCTTCTCTGCCTCACGAGCTCCAAACCTAGGACCTTGCATCTCGGGGTTGTCCACCAGTGGGTCTGGCCCTATTGGACCTCTACGTCATCTTTTTGATACCTCTTATATATGACTTGGCTACCTGTCATTTGGTGGGTGCTCTCACTATCGGTGCCTACTCATCTATGAAGATCTCCACCAACAATGCTCGCTTGAGCACTCTAGACTATGTCAGGATATTGAGAAATATAATCGATGCTATGATATCTTGTTGGAGACCCTAATCAAAGGTCTGGGCCCTGAAGAATGGGTCCCATACCATGTCAGTTGATTAGCATGAGAGATCAGTGAATCTCACCGAGTACTGGGCTACTGTCAGGCTACCCTGCTATAAGTGCATGAGCTCTTGAATACGTACAGAGTGTAGTGTCGCTGGAATGAACTCCACCATGAAGAGGCTCTCAGAGTCCATATAGGTGAGGGTCAACTTGTTATTTGTCTAGAGCATTAGGATCCACCATCTCCCTGATGTTCCCTATAAAAGGCTAGAATCTAGGATAAAAATCTTCTCTGATGGTGTCTCAACCAAGCAAAAAACTCTAGCCAAAGCCTCCAGCCAGTCCTCAGCTGCCTAAGGATCTATCTCGCCTCGAAACCTAAAAAGCCTCTATCTCTGGAACTCATGAAACCCACTCAGTAGGCATGCACAGTCTGCTAGTGGGGCTGGTGACATCTGCTTCCCAATGTGTGGTGGTGTTGTTGGTGCACCACCTGAAGGTTCTACAATAGTAAAAGGGCCCTACATTGAAGCCTTGTCGCTCGGTGGGACGTCATCGTGTACTCTCTCAGGAATCTTGGTTTGCTTTCTATGCGCTGACCTAAGAAAAAAAATAGGTGCGCCATGGTCAATAATTTATACCTGGTGAGATGACTCAAAAGAGATCAAAGTAAAAACATTTCCAAAACACACGCAATCAGTGTTTTCATGCACCGAGTCAGAAATCAGAATTCAAGGTCCTGGTGTAAGGATACGTCGGCCGTCGCACCAACAATGGACTCCCCAAACTGAAAACCATACTTAAAAAAATAACACTATTGATCCATTAAAAACATCATATTCCTAGTAATTCGGTATAACTGAATCCTCTGATAACTCTTTATAAAAACCAGTACCCTGGGGACCATGTCGTGACTACCCCAAGCTCGCCTTCCATAGGCCTGGGGTTAGCGACTAGTACCAGAAAGGTGTATCCCTAAAACGGGAAGGTATTGCCTTTAAACCAGTACAAACACACAATCCAAGAACACAATAAGATGAAACCACGAAGTAAAGCTATAGTAGTAATGGTTTGTACTGAAAGTAAAAATAGCCGGAATACAAGCCCAACTGAAGGTACAACTACAAATGAAAAATTGAAAACAACTCATAAAATCGTCCATCGAGAATCCTACCTGAAGGGGAGGTACAGGTCGTCTCCACTACTTTCTATGTCATTCAATATTCTTCATGTACTGCCTGGTGATGGCTCCCTCAAGTCTCAACCAAACAACTCATCGTCCGCACAGGACACAACAAGGTGTAGGTGAATCCTGTTCATGGGTGAGTATAGCAATACCTAGTAGGGACCTCGAGACACCTGAAGGTCTCTCAGAATTCAAAAAAGGAGAACCAAAACACATGTTCTGAATCACAAAACACAATGTAATTGGAAAATATCAAACTATGTATAAGTGAAGTATAGAATTATAAATGATTATTCATAAAGCAAGATCATCTTATTCTGTTAAGAGGCACTGCTACTGACCATACAGAGTATGAACCACACAGGACAGATAGGTACTAACCCCCGCAAGACCCACATAGGATCCGACCCTCCTGGAGTTGATAGGTATTAACTCCTACAAGACCCACACATGATATGACCCACACAGGATCGGTATGTGCTTCCCCACACAGGTTCACTGAGCGCTGACCCACATAGGATCTGACCCACACAGGATCAGTATGTCGTAGATCCACGATGGGCCATTCTAAGGCTGGTCCTCATCAGGTCGTGTACAACTGATCCACACAGGATTTCTCGGTGTTGATCCAGACAGGATCACTAGGTACTATCACACACAGTATCACTAGGTACTATCACACACAGGATCGATTGTTTCTAATCTCTGTATGATCTATCTCCATCCTCCACCTCACTACCATCCAATGAATTCCCGCTCATAGTACACTTGATTCTAGAAGAACCGCTCCTCAAGCCATCGATCATATTTCAACCATCACAAATTCCCATGAAGAAGTAACTTTATTATCCATCACATCATAAGGGTACCAACGCAATAGACGATGCGTCAATCGGACACCCGGTCTATTAGTTATAGGCATTTTAGTGCCTAGGGCCCAGTTGGATTCGGATATGATCCAAACCATATGTACTCCAACTTTATCCAAAACTCTCATGGAGTATCTTAAAAGGAACATCTCGCTCCAAGGATCCTAGTGCAGTAGACGGTTTTCCAAACAGACGTCCGGTTCACAAGATATGACCCTTTTAGTGTTTTTGAGCCCGAGAGGGGGTTCAGGTCTGGTCCGACCAGGTCCGACCCAGTTCGGGTCGACCCGACCCAGTCCAGGTCTTTCTTAGTCTGAGTGTGGCCCAGCCTAGGTGGGGCTGGGCCACGGAGGTCCTGGTCCGCTGGGCCACGGACCGTCCTGGCCTGCTGGGCGATGCAACCTAGTTCGATGGCGCGACTGCCAGTCAGGCGACTGTGCGAGGGTCACTCCCCCTTCCTGAATGACAAATCTGTTCAGGTGGTGTTGATTGGAGGTTCCAGGTGGAGTCTCCCTCTCATTCAATGGGACTCGTGGGGCATTGTTCCCCTTTGACTCCACCACGTGCCTCTACAACACGACGCGTTATGGAACGCCACCTCCCATCTCCGCGGCCGACCGATGGTTCGACCGCCGCGGCGTCACCCTCCTCTCTGGAAGGTGTGTTCCAGTCGCCACCTTTGTCGTTGGCACTAGTCTTTGGTTCTCTCATTCCAGTGCCGCGTCGGTGGAGTTTCTGCAGGCCACCGGGTAGATCTGGTGATCCGTTCTTTCCAGACATGCCTACGGGCCTCCCAAAATGCCATCGTCATTGCATGCCTCTCTGTTTCTGTTTTCCATCAAGTTGGAATTTATCCCATGAAGGACACAACAGGAAATAAAGCGATGGAGGTTCTAGGCCTTGTTTGTTTGTCTCATGCCCTCCGAGTTATCATGAAAAGAATATGCAATGTTTAAAATCAACAATACTAAACTTTATTATTTAAACCCACTACCTCGAGATCCGTTGGAGGTGTCGCGGTGGTGGCAGGAGGAGAGTGCATGTTGGATGCAGTCATCGGTGTTCGTCGATCTTGGATCATTGCCATCTGAGCTCCCTTCCACTGTCGGTGGATGTTGCCGTAGAACTTTGCTAGAGTTTCCTCTTTTGGTGAAGCCATGCCAAAACCCCACCCCGATCTCCATTTAAATAGGAGGGGGAAAGGTGAATAGTGCATTGAGGAATTAATGAGGTTCATTAAATGAATTATTGAACCTATTTTAATTCACAATGGTGGAGTTACGTATTTGATGAGTCAAGTCATTAAATGGATTGACAAGTCACCAGTCCTTCCACCGCCGCTCATTCATTGGAGGAAAATAAAATAAAATAACTATTACATGTTATTTGACATTTCTTTAAAAATTCCAAAAATAACTTTTTCTCCCGATCTACTGTGGTCGAAGTGAAGCCTCCCTTAAGTGAATCTAGGTGCTATAGATTCAACGGTTCCCTCATATTTTTTATCTGAGCACTGGTTCAAAATATAAAAAATGCCACCCGTGCATTTACTGAACATACCTTAAAAAAAGTTCAAAAATCCATTCCGAGCACACCGAGGGTCAGAATCATGTGCAGCTAATTTTCATAGACTCGTAATAATCCCAAATAATTAAAAAAAATTACATAGAATTTTTATTTCTTTACCTTTATATTTATATATATATACATCACATATTTTCTCCATTGATTAAATCAAATTTTAATACCTTTTTATAAATATCCATTTCCAAATGCTACTCAAATATCTTCATTTGGAAGATTTATAGTATTTAATCTAGTAAACTTGGTCTAAAAACCACTTTTTGGTGAGATTTAATAAAAAAACGTTATTTAGATATCTTTATTTGGAAAGCCTCATGTTCTTTCACTTCATTCCATTGAATAAATTCAGCTAGATTCTTGATTTCCTTAGAATATTCATGGTCTTCAGTTCTTTGAAGAATATTAAAGTACCGTCTGATTTACATTGTCTTTAAAACTCAGGTTGATGTATCCATGAACAATTTCAAAAAGATAATTTGTCCTATATTCCATTTGATCTTCTCCATCTAATAGAAATAACTTTCAATTTATAGAAACTTTTTCCAAAAACCTCATAAGGAAGGCCAATAATTTTCAAGTGATTAATATAATGATAAAAAAATTCAACATCATAAGAATTTTTTTTGTAAACTAGATTCATTCAACAACTAAAAAAATATTTGGTATCAAAAATTGAAAACATTTTCAATATAAAAGCATCATACATTTCTTCACCACCATTCTATAACTCTTGTGACTCTAGATTAAGGGGATAAAGGTAGACATAAATATCCTTTCTAGGCATCTTTTTTCTAGAAATAATCATCCATGTGATGAATAAGTTCTATTTCATACATTCATAAAAAACTATTTTATTGAATATTTTATTGATAATAAATGATATAATTTCCTCACATTGTGTTAAGTATGTTTATTTATAAAATATTTGGGATTTGATCATTCATTTGAAAATTTGGTGAAAATTCCAGTTTTACCCTTAATAGTGCACTGTAGTATTTCGAATATAAATATTTTTATATTTATTATTTTAATTTGAAATTTTGTAACAGTGTTCATAACTTAATTATATACAACTTTTATTCAGGACACTATATCAAAAGAATGAATTTTAATGGAGTAATTGGGACATAAAGGCAAAGCTGGGCTAGACTCGCCAGAATGGATAAGCTTCTGTATTTCGGCTATAACTCCTACATATGGGATTGTATTCAGCCCAAATTTGGAGAGGAGATAGAGGCCCATATCCGCACATTTTATCCTTCTGGAAGTCCAGCCAATGCACGCGTTTTGGTGGTCAAATGGGCGGTGAAATTTTCATTAAAATATTTGGCCGAATTTCCACATTCACACTTGAAACCACTTGTAACCTCTCCTCCCCTCCCCTCTATAAATTGGAGTTTTTCTCATTTGGATGGGTTGGGAAGTGCATTGGGGGATTGGAGGTAGAGGAGAATTTGTTTTACCCAAACTCTCCAACCATTGTAAGAGGGGTAGCTCTTGAAGCAAGGATCCCCTCATCGAAGCCTCCTTCTCTTCTTCATTTTGTAATGTTTTCATTTGTGTAATAAACTTCTTTGTTCTTCTTTTACTTCTTCTCTTTTCTTCTGCTTTGTTTAAATTTATTCTTCTCTTAATCTTCCTCTTTGGGCTGGAATTCTTGAGTAGAAGCGTTATTGGGTTATACCCATTATAAACCTTTGCACATGCAAAACGCTTCTACGATGATTACGCCACCCATGGAAGAGTAGTCTTTTAGTAATCGATCTATCTTATACCCTATTCATTTAATTATTCTGAATCATTGAGATACTGTAATTCACTTAATATCATCCATGAATTGTGTTTTTAAATTGTAAGAAACTAATCAAGCAATTAAACAATTAACACAAAAACACGCGAGGTCGGGATTTTGTGTAAATTGTGAGAGCGTGATCTTAATCGGTAATACAAGACCACACGGGATAAATTTGTAGAGTTCAAATATAATCCCTAAAAAAAATTCATCCTCATTTCCAGAATGGATATGTGCCTTAATTTACCACTGACCATAAGCTAATCTTAGAACATCAATCAAAGCAGAGTGCTGCGATTGCATGTTCCGACGTTAGCCTAGGGTTAAATTCACATCATCTTCATGGTAAAGTTAATTCTCTTAGGGTTCGGGATTTAACAAATTAAGGGATCATAATTAAGTGAATGTTAATTTAGATGATAATGATTAATAATAAAGTGAAGAGGTAGAGTTAGATCGATTACGCCTTTTAAATAGATTTCTAAAAAAACATCTTCTTGTTGTGTCATTTTAATCGAAATTCATTTCAAAACTAAAAACAAAAAAAAATTATACAATCTTCTTCCAGCAAACTTCTTCTAGATTCATAAACTAAAACAAACCCCAATCCTTTAAAGTAGTGTTTTTATTCTATTCTATTTTATTTTATTTTTTTTAGAATACCTCTAATAAGTTGTTAAATTCACTTCCTCCGTTGAGAGACTACCTTGGTCAGCCACTCTGCTGCACCCAAGTACCCCAAATCACACTAATCATTTGAGGGAGTCCACGACAGTGCTCTTTCAAATTGGCACCGTTTCCGGGGAGGCAAGTAATTATTTCAACCAATTAGAGGTATTTATTTTATTTTACATTTTATTCTCTTCCTCTCTTCTTTCTTCCTTCTTTACCCAATCTGATTTTTCTTCTTCTTCTTTTATTTTCTTCTACTTCTTTTTGGACCATCAACTCAAACTTATCATTTTTATTTTACTATGGTCCACTTTCTTTCTTTTCATTTTTATTTGATATATGACACGAAATAATACTGAAGATCTCTTAGATCTTGACCCTGAGATTGAATGTAGCCTTAGGGCTCGAATCAGAAATTCTCAGTCTACGGGAAGTTTCAATATTCAACCAGTTAGTGAATTCCTCTCTTATGGAAACATTGAAATTGGAAGATATTAAAATTCAAACATAAAAGAGGAACCAATGGATGAAAACAATGGAAATGAACTTAATAGAACCATTCGAGAATTGGCTGCACCTGATATTAACTATCAACCAAATTGTATTGCATACCCAAATCTCGAATTGGACTTTGAACTAAAATCTGGGTTAATTCACTTACTTCCAAAGTTTCATGGCCTCTATGGTGAGGATCCTAATAAAAATTTGAAAGAATTTAATGTGGTTTGCTCAACCCTTAAACCAAGAAATGTTTCTGAAGATCAAATCAAATTAAGAGCATTCCCATTCTCACTTGATGGAGCTGCAAAAGACTAGATGTATTATTTACAACCTAAAGATGTAACTTATTGGAATGATTTGAAACATCTTTTCTTGCAGAGATTTTTTCCAGCATCAAGGACCACATCCATTCGAAAGGAGATATCAGGGATCAAGCAAGCACAAGGGGAGTCAATGTATGAGTATTGGGAGAGATTCAAGAAGTTGTGCGCAAGCTATCCGTATCACCAAATTAGTGAGCAAATACTCATCCAATACTTCTATGAAGGACTCGCACCCATGGAGAGGAGCATGGTGGATGCTGCAGTTTGAGGAGCATTGGTGGAAAAGACACCAGAAGCCGCACGTTCATTGATCGACAAGATGGCCCAAAATTCCCAACAATTTGGTGATCGAGGTACACCACATATCAGGGGAGTACATCAGGTAAGTCCTTCTTCTCTTGAGAGTCATTTGATTGATACCAAGTTAGAAGAATTGACAACTATGGTGAGGCAAATTGCTCTGGCACAAAAGACATCTCTACCCCCTCCTTCAAGGCCTTGTGGCATTTGCACTGAGACAAACCACCCAACTGACTGTTGCCCACAACTACAAGAGACAGAGGATTGCACAACAGTATTCCCAGGGAGACCATTTCAGCAGCAACAAAAACCATATACCCAAAAGAAGTTTGATTCATTTGCTCCAACATACAACCAAGGGTGGAAAGATCAACCAGACATGAGGTATGGCTCTGGACAACAACAAAGGCCCCATTTTCAACCAAACTTCCAGCAGCCTCCGCCTTACCAGCAGGGTTTCCAACAACCCCAAAGGAGATTTGAAGCCCAAGCATCAGCAAGTCAGCAACAAGAGAATCCTCCACCAAAGGTAGATTCTAATACTGATGATCTTTTGAATCAAATTTTTCTTAATAAACAGAATGAGCTAAAGAGTCAAAGTTCGGAGCTGAGGGAGTTGAAGACTCAAATGAGCCAGATTGCCACCGCCCTCTATGAACTTGTAAGTAAGAATTCTGGAAATATACCTTCCCAACCCACTCCAAATCCAAAGAGGAATGTTAGTTCCATCACATTGAGAAGAGGGAAGCAAATGAATGATACATCTGTACCTACCATTCCACTGGGATTCACCTCAACTCCAAAGAAGCCGCATTCCAAACCAACTGATGAGAAATCCAAGGAGAAAGATAAAGGTAAGAAAAATATTGATGGTGTTCCTCCTAATCCCCTTCCTTTTCCAAACAGGGTTGTTCAAACCAAGAAGATGGCTGAAGAAGCAATGCAAAAAGGGGTTTTGGACACATTCAAGCGTGTGGAGATCAACATTCCTCTACTTGAAGCAATTAAGCAAATCCCAAGGTATGACAAATTCTTAAAAGAACTCTTCACCAATTGAAGAGGGATCAAGGGGAATGAGAGGATCAACCTTGGAAGGAATGTATCGGCACTCATTACACCAACTCTAGTAATGCCAACAAAGTGCAAGGATCCCGGGACATTCACCATCCCATGTACCATAGGGGAGTTGCACTTCTCTGATGCTCTTTGTGATTTGGGAGCTTCCATAAATGTGATGCCTCACTCTGTATTCTCTTCCTTGCAGGTTGGTGAGTTGAAGCCGACAAGAGTAGTGGTGCAGTTGGCGAATAGAGCTACGACATATCCAACAAGAGTTCTTGAGGATGTACTTGTTCGGGTAAGAGACATGATCTTTCCAGCAGACTTCTACGTTCTTAACATGGAGGATGATCAGGTAAGTTCTAATGCCCCCATTATCTTAGGTAGGCCCTTCCTCAAGACTGCAAAAACTATCATAAATGTCAATGAGGGTACACTTTCCATGGAGTTTGGAGATGAAGTTGTGATATTTAATGTTATGGATTCCATGAAGTACCCCTCTGAGGACCATTTTGCTTTTGTTATCTCCCATTTGGAACCACCAAATAAAAACTCCATAGAATTTGATTGTCCTATGCTTAAGGAGATTATGAGTATTGGTTCGAGTTTGATGTCTAAGAGCACTTCCGCACATGTTGCTGATACACAATCCTATCTTGGATTTGATTTTGATATGGATTCATATTCTGATTTTGATCATGTTCACTCTGATTATGAAATGGATGTTGAGTATGCTAATGGATTTGATTCTTTATTCTATGATTTTGATGATTTCTATTCTGATACTGATGCTCTTTGTGCACATATTTTAGTTCCTTCAATGTCTCCATCCATACTACACCCTCCTTCATTAGAACTCAAGCCATTGCCACCAAATCTGAAATACTCATACTTGTTGAATGGATAGAGATTACCTGTTATCATTGCTAATAATCTCCCTTTTGAATATGAAGAAAAGCTTTTGAATATTTTGATGGAGAACATCAAGGCGATTGGGTGGACCTTGGCTGACATATCAGGTATTAGCCCCTCCATTTGCATGCATAGGATTCTCTTGGAGGATGGGGCTAAACTGGTGAGACAACCACAAAGGAGACTCAATCCCACCCTCCTAGATTTTGTTAAAAAGGAAGTTGAGAAATTGCTCAAGGCAGGTATAATATTTCCCATTTCATATTCTCAGTGGGTAAGTCCTATTCAGGTTGTGCCTAAGAAAAGTGGTGGAACTGTTGTTAAAAATGAGAAAGATGAGTTAGTTCCAATGAGGGTGCAAAATAGTTGGCGTGTGTGTATTTATTATAGGAAACTAAATCAATACACTCACAAGGACCATTTCCCCCTCCCATTTATTGATCAGATGCTTGAGAGACTAGCTGGGAAGACACACTATTGTTTCTTGGATGGATTTTCTGGATATTTTCAGGTTTCTATAGCTCCGGAAGACCAGGAGAAGATGAAATTCACCTACCCATTCGGTACCTTTGCCTACCGAAGGATGCCATTTGGACTTTGCAACGCCCCAGGTACCTTCCAGAGATGCATGGTGAGTATTTTTTCTGATTTTATTGAGACCTGCATGGAGGTATTTATGTATGATTTTACAGTGTATGGATCCTCATTTGATGAATGTCTAAAGAGTTTGGGAAAGGTGTTGAATCGTTGTATTGAGAAGAATCTGGTCCTGAACTTTGAAAAGTGTCATTTCATGGTAGAGCATGGCATTGTCTTACGGCATGTAGTGTCCAAACATGGGATAGAGGTTGATAGATCTAAGATAGACATTATTTCATCCTTACCATATCCTTCATGTGTGCGTGATGTTAGATCTTTCCTAGGGCATGCATGATTTTATCGGCGCTTCATCAAAGATTTTAGTAAGATTGCTCTTCCTATGTCAAGATTACTTCAAAAGGATTCTGATTTTGTGTTTGATGTTTCTTACAGGAATTCATTTGATGAGCTAAAACAACATCTGACCACTCCAACTATCATACAGCCCCCACGGTGGGAGATTCCTTTTGAGCTTATGTGTGACGCCTCCAACTTCGCGGTTGGAGCTGTCTTATCTCAGAGGGTGGAAGGACGTTCACATGTGATCGCCTATGCATCGAGGAAACTGGATTCAGCCCAATCAAACTACACTACCATAGAAAAGGAGTTTCTTGCTATCATATTTGCTTTAGATAAATTCCGTTCATATTTATTGGGCTCTAAAGTAGTTGTTTTTTCTGACCATGCAGCTTTGAGGTACCTCCTAAAGAAGCCAGATGCAAAGCCACGACTTATCCGTTGGATGCTCCTTCATCAAGAGTTTGACCTTGAGATAAAGGACAAGAAGGGGTCAGAGAATTTGGTGGCAGACCACATGAGTAGGCTTACTCACACCCTAGAGGGTGACACCTTGGACCAGGTACCACTTCGGGACACTTTCCTTGATGAGCATATCTATACCATCTCAGGTAAGCATCCTTGGTATGATGATTTAGTTAATTACATTGTTTCCTCTGAAATCCCAATAAATTTGAAGAAGCATCAAGTCCCAAAATTAAAAAGTGAGTCTAGGTATTATGTGTGGGATGATCCTTACCTCTGGCGCATGTGTAGTGACCAAGTCATTAGGAGGTGTGTTCCTGATCATGAGTTTGAGTCTGTTTTGCATTTCTGTCATACAATTTCTTGTGGTGGACACTTTCGACCCCAACGGATAGATAGGAAGGTTTTAGACTCTGGATTATATTGGCCTAGCATGTTCCATGATGCCCATTTGTTTTGTAAGTCATGCTCTCATTGCCAACACACTGGGAACATTTCTAGGAGACATGAGATGCCCCAACAACCCATACTATTTTGTGATATTTTTGATGTATGGGGCATCGACTTTATGGGTACTTTTCCTAGTTCATTTGGATTTTTGTATATTTTGGTTGCTGTTGATTATGTGAGTAAATGGGCGGAGGCCAAGGCCACCAGGACTGATGATTCTCATGTTGTTGTGGACTTTGTCAAAGCATATATTTTTTGCAGGTTTGGAGTACTAAAGGCCATCATCAGTGACCAAGGGACACACTTTTGCAATAGGAATTTTGCTTCCCTCCTTCAAAAGTATGGGGTGACACACAAAACATCAACACTATACCACCCCCAAACAAATGGCCAGGCTGGGGTTTCAAATTGTGAGTTGAAACAAATCTTGGAGAAAACCGTGCAGCCAAATAGGAAGGATTGGAGCAAGCGCTTGGATGATGCATTGTGGGATTATAGGACAGTATACAAGACCCCCATTGGTATGTCCCCATTTCGGATTGTTTTTGGGAAAGCGTGTCATCTCCCCGTGGAAGTCGAGCATCGGGCATATTGGGCTATAAAGAAATGCAACATGGATTTGGCCCAAACTGGAATTCAAAGGAAGTTGCAAATTCAAGAGTTTGAGGAGATTCGACCGTCATCATATGAGAACTCAAGGCTCTACAAGGAAAGATCAAAAGCATCTCATGACAAAATGATCCAACAAATGGAGTTTCATGTTGGAGATAAAGTCCTTCTCTATAGTTCACGACTGAAGTTGATGCCTATTAAGTTGCGTTCCAGATGGTTAGGTCCTTATACTGTGTCTAATATTTTTCCTTATGGTGTAGTGGAGATCACACAAGAGGACACTAGAAGGAGATTTACTGTCAATGGGCAACATTTGAAGAGATACATTGAGGGACATCCTACTGATGCAGTGGATTTTATCACACTGCATGACCCCATCATCACTTGATCACATCAGGCTGTTCCTAACCCTTTCACTTTTATATTATTTGTCCTATTTAAAAATTCTGCATTTCATGTGCATATACCATCTCACAGGTTCACATTGAGGACAATGCAATATTTTAAGTGTGGGGGAGGGAACCTTTTAGTTTAGTAATTTCAATTGTTTTCCTGTTAAAAAAAACCCAAAATTTTTTTTGCGTGTTTTTGAAAAAAAAAATTGTGTGTTTTTCAAATTTTGTGTGTTTATTTTACAATTTTCTGTGTTTTTTTTGAAACATTTTGAGCTAAAATGATTCTCATCACCATTTTTAAATCCATATAAATAAGTGAAACAATTTACCCCTTGAAGCTAAGCTTAAATGAATGCTGAAATGAATTTGTTTCATGTTCAAATATTTAGTAATTTCATGAAAAGTACGCTGAAATTTGAATCCCATGCCAATATCACTATCTTTATATTTGAAATCACTTTCCTATGAGGCTTCTAAACCATTATTTTCATATTCTTTACATTCACCTCACTTCTTGAGAGAACCAAACCATACTTGATTTAACCAGAATTTGATCTATTCCTGTCAAAACTTGAGGGTTTGAGGTACTTATGTTTAAATGATTGAGCCATTTGTTTGGTATTAAAGCCCCTATTTCAAAGAATCCTTTTTTATAATGGCCTACCTTGAATATTTAATCCTTTTAGCCCTTAGAATCCATGAAAATCCTGTTAGGTTAGCCACATTACAAGCCAATTTTCCCTATCCAACCAACTCTTGAAGTGAAATTTGCATAATCTAGTTGAGCTTAAGTGTGGGGGAAGTTGTCTTGGGTTTTTCCACCACATTCTGTGATACTTTGGGTGGAAAATTAAATTATGAAGAGATGTGTTTGCTGCTAAAGAAAGTCATATATTGAAATTTGTGCCTTTTCTAGAGCTTTCATGACAAGTGAAGCTGTGCCTTTTCTAGAGCTTCTAATTGATGTGGAAAGCTGTGCCCATTTGGAGCTTTCAAGAAAATCATGTTTGATAAGATTGACATTTTTTATGCTGAAATAATGAATGGTGTAAACCTTTCATGACATTTCATGATGATGGAGCTGAATTG
The DNA here is from genome assembly GCA_963277665.1 of Viscum album. Lineage (NCBI taxonomy): Eukaryota > Viridiplantae > Streptophyta > Magnoliopsida > Santalales > Viscaceae > Viscum > Viscum album. The sequence goes on along the minus strand of OY728126.1, from coordinate 325,156,000 downwards.
ATACTATGGGGATTGAAGAGAAGACCATATTTAAGTGAAAATTAGATTAATGCAATTTTGCTTCAAAAGAGTCAAGGCCTCCTCATTCAGCCTCAGAGTTTTTCACATCTTAATCCTACCAACCGAAAGCCACAGAACAACCCTGAAAAGTCCTCATGATAAACATATGTCCTTGAATCACATCGGGTAGAGATGTAGGAATATATCAAGCCTATGGTGACCCTTGTATGAGTTTGGATGAGAAAGACATTGAAAAAAAATTGATATTTGAGTGATGAGAGAAAATTCAAGCGAGGTAAGTGTTTTGTGCATGGGCGGATAAATGAAGTGGAAATATATTGAATGATATAAATGGAGAACTTGAAATAAGTTTTTTATGAGGCATGATATCTTTTTATTCTTGGTGTGAAATTGATTGATCTTAAGGATATGTGTTTTAAAATTGGTTTTGATTTGATATTGATGTTTACTTGATATGAGGTTTTGCCCAGGTGTGCAAAAGGGTAAGTGTGGGGCAGTTGATAAAACACTATTTTATTGAATATTTTATTGATAATAAATGATATAATTTTCTCACATTGTTTTTAATATGTTTATTTATAAAATATTTGGGATTTGATCATTGATTTGAAAATTTGGTGAAAATTCCAGTTTTACCCTTAATAGTGCACTGTAGTATTTCGAATATAAATATTTTTATATTTATTATTTGAATTTGAAAGTTTGTAACCGTGTTCCTAGCTTAATTATCTACAAATTCTATTCAGGACACTAGATCAAAAGAATGCAGTTTAATGGAGTAATTGGGCCATAAAATCAAAGATGGGCTGGACTCACCAGAATGGATAAGCATCTGTATTTCGGCCATAACTCCTACATATGGGTTTTTATTGATCCCCAATTTGGAGAGTAGATAGAGGACCCATATCCGCACATTTTATCCTTCTGGAAGGCCGGCCAATTCACGCGTTTTGGTGGTCAAATTGGAGGTGAAATTTGCATTAAAATATTTGGCCGAATTTCCACATTCACACTTGAAACCACTTGTAACCTCTCCTCCCCTCCCCTCTATAAATTGGAGTTTTTCTCATTTTGAGGGGTTGGGACATTAATTGGGAGATTTTAGGCAGAGGAGAATTTGTTTCACCCAAATTCTCTAACCATTGTAAGAGGGGTAGCTCTTGAAGCAAGGATCCCCTCATCGAAGCCTCCTTCTCTTCTTCATTTTGTAATGTTTTCATTTGTGTAATAAACTTCTTTGTTCTTATTTTACTTATTCTCTTTTCTTTTGTTTTGTTTAAATTTATTCTTCTCTTAATCTCCCTATTTGGTCTGGAATTCTTGAGTATAAGCGTTATTGGGTTATACCCATTATAAACCTTTGCACATGCAAAACGCTTCTACGATGATTACGCCACCCCTAGAAGAGTAGTCTTTTAGTAATCGATCTATCTTCTACCCTATTCATTTAATTATTTTGAATCATTGAGATAATTTAATTAACTTAATATTATACATGAATTGTGTTTTTATATTGTAATAAACTAAGCAAGCAATTGAACAATTAACACAAAAACACACGAGGTCGGGATTTTGTGTAAATTGTGAGAGCGCGATCTTAATCGGTAATACAAGACCACACGGGATAAATTTGTAGAGTTCAAATATAATCCCTAAACACAATTCATCCTCATTTCTAGAATGGATATGTGACTTAATTTACCACTGACTATAAGCTAATCTTAGAACATCAATCAAAGTAGAGTGCTGTGATTGCATGTTCCGACGTTAGCCTAGGGTTAAATTCACATCATCTTCGTGGTAAAGTTAATTCTCGTAGGGTTCGGGATTTAACAAATTAAGGGATCATAATTAAGTTAATGTTAATTTAAATGATAATTATTAATAATAAAGTGAATAGGTAGAGTTATATCGATTACGCCTTTTAAATAGATTTCTAAAAAAACATCTTCTTGTTGTGTCATTTTAATCTAAATTCATTTCAAAACTAAAAACAAAAAAAAATTATACAATCTTCTTCCAGAAAACTTCTTCTAGATTCATAAACTACAACAAACCCCAATCCTTTAAATTAGTGTTTTTATTATATTCTATTTTTTTTTATTTTTTTTTATAATACCTCTAATAAGTTGTTAAATTCACTTCCTCCGTTGAGAGACGACCTTGGTCAGCCACTCTGCTGCACCCAAGTACCCCAAATCACACTAATCATTTGAGGGCGCGCACGACAGCGTTATTTCATACATATCCAAGGATAAATAGTATAAAAAATATATTTTAACCTTAGTTTTTTAGTTTTAATATCAATTTCATATTCGATGTAATTAGATATGACATTATAAGTATTTTTTTTTACATTGGTTATATAAAAAACTTCAAAATATTTATTCCCATAAAATGTTGAGTCTTTCAAGGTAGGTTATTTTGATAACCGATCTCATAAGTCACATATAATGGTAGTTGATTTTATAACTGGCATTTAAATTCTCAATAGTTAAGATTTGGGTGTCGTCTATTTTCACAACTGATGTCTTAAATCATATTTTTAGAGACTTTAACATTGATTATTTTGATAACTAGAATCAAAATTCACTTATAACATTAGTTACAAGATTAAATAATTTTATAAGTTATATTTTATATCAGTAATTTTGATAATTGAAATAAAATGTGTCAAGTGTTTTTTATATATTTCAATACACATACCTCTCTTTGAACAAAATATATGATATATGGACATGAAGACTATATAAACCAAATGAAAACATAAAAAAAATCCATAATGTTTTCCCTTTTTTCCTTACTTGTGGAATTGTACATCGAATCAAAATATTGTTTATAAATTTTAATTTTATTTAGAAGAAAGAAATGATGTATTATTTTAAACTCTCAATGGTATTTAATTTAAAACTTAATCTAATATATGTCATGTGGAAGGCTTATCTTTTCTACTTGATCATAAGAATTAATATTCATTATAAAAAAACAAATCAAAAAAAATATTTATAAGGGAAAAATCATTAAAAAACTAAATAATGATAGAATAATTATAAACACCTTGGAGGAATCATGGAATCGAGAAATAGTGGAATGATAAAGCTTTAGATCAAAGGAGGAGAATATCATAAATGTATAAAGAGGGGGAATGAAAAGTTACAAATTCTACTTTAAAAAGCATACCTACAATGTAATAAATTTTAATTGGTAAGTCAAAAATAAAAATAGTGCATTGTAAAAATATCAAAAAATCAATGGGACTTGATGTGAAATTAAAATTTTAACATTATTTTAGATATAACCATTATTAAAATCCACCATGGTGGGGTTTTTAATGCTCTTTATCCATATAAATGTTGTTAAAATCCCTATATTTTTATGTAAGTTATTCAAATTATCGATGTTATAGCTCCTATCATAGTGGGTTTAAACACTGGTTAATATGTTAATCGATGTTAAAACCCACCATGATATGGGTTTTAATATCGATCATATAAATAACCGATATTGTAACATTATTAAAATTAGTTATTATTAAACCAATGTTAAAACTCTAAATCGAACAATATTATATCTAGTAGTGGAGGAAGAATGTAAGGAATTAGAACAACCTGTCATATAATACAATTTATACAAAAATTCACAAAAGGATTAAGTCCATAAGTTTTCAATCCAGAGTGTATATATTTAGGATCAGAAGAGAAATTTTCATGTAATAAATTGAAGTACTTATTTTTGAATCTCTTGGATTTCATATTGACCCGTTATTGTTATTATACAAGGAATGTAACTTCATATACTCAGTGATTTTAAAGGACACGTATAATCTTTTAAAATGTATTTTTAATGATAATCAATTCCAAATCTTCATAGGGGATTTCATTTCCTAATTTTATGTTGTAGTATATTGATTCATCACTATATCAGTGTTTTTAGAATTCCATCTAAAAGATAATATACTTTTCAATATCATTAATTTTAATATTCGCTACAATATAGTATACAATCCTTAGGAAATGAATGTATTTTTATATAAATTATTACAATCTTGTTAGTAAGTTTCCTCTTCTCGTGAAATGATTCAGGGATCTTAGAATTAGAAAAATAATCATGAAAAAATTCTAATATAATCATAATTTCTTTATCATTAATTATACATAAGAAATTGATATAGTTTAACTTCAGCTGATAAGATAACTTTTTATACTTGGAACATCCATTATAAAATTCATAATTTCCATGTTTCACTAATTCAAAAAATGGATGTGTTTAATCAGAGATGTTTTCCATCATATTTGTCACCACTAAATCATCCACTAATGTGTTTCATTATTTATCATTTGACTTGTTGTGCTGAAAAAATCATTTACCATGTTAGTACCTATAACATAAATAGGTGGATCTACTTTTGTGTTTTAATGTTGATTATATATCCCTATAATACTAAAAGCATCATTTACTAAATTTCTTATACCTTGTTTTCTACCGAGAAGTGGGTTGTTTATTTTGTTAATGGACATAGCTACTCAAATTTATTATAATGTTTGGTTCCTTATATAAAATCCACCAAACATATTGAGCAAGAAACTACTTCGATATCAAGTGTTAAAATAATACATCTATATTTAACCATTTTTAAAAATGAAAAATTCAAATATGGAAATTTAATTCTTCCATCCCCAGATCAACTTGAAATTACAAAATCTAAGTACATTTAAAAATTCTTAACAAATAAAGTGTGTTATCTTGTAATGTAATCTATCGTTTATCCATATTTGATACAATTTCTAAACTTTTTGATTAAAAATTAAAGTTATATGTCAATATATAAGAATATACCTTTTATTTAAAAATTTAATACAAATATAATTTTATAATTACAAAAAAATATTCATTAATACATTTTAAGTAATAACTTTTTCTTATTAAAATGACATATAATTATTTATTATTTAACTATTTTACTAAATAATTTAAAACAATTTTATCATTCAAATTATTTTCATAAGAAGGGTATTATCATTAAAATGAAATAGGAGTTAAGGTTATATATAAATCATTAATTCTTATGAAGCATTATATTTTTTAGAGTGGATTATCTTGACATATTATATATTAAATTTTTGTTAAGAATAATCCAAAGGTAAAAATATAGAGAAATATCATTTTAAAATGATGACCCTTTTAACAACAAGGAATAATGATAAATAAAATTAGTGACATGAATTTTACATTAAAATATGGTATCTTTGTTGATATATTGAGATAGAATTCATTGAGTGTATCCTAATTTTTAAAATTGGGAATGAAGTGATATTTTAAATTTTTATTATTTATTATATGATTAAAAGATATAAATTATCATCATGAGATTTAAATAGAAAATTATAAATATATTTAATATAAATGATGAGAATAATTTATGTTGTTTGAGTATAAAAACTGAGATTTAATTTCAAAATTAATGACTTCAAAACATACTCCAAAAGGACATGAAAATATTCACCTATCACTTTCCAATGATAAATATACCAATTATCATCAAAGATATATTTAATACTTGTGATGTTGTTATTGTAGTAATATGGTAACCAAAAGTCATAATTTGTTAGTTATCAACACATGTAGTCAACATAAACTTATTCATGTTGATCCATGGGGGCCTATGAGTTTGAAATTTATCAATAAAGGTAAGTAGTTAAATTTTTTTTATTGATTACTATACGATTAAAATTTATATTTCAAATTTTTATGGTAAATCTAGAGATATACTAGCGAATGAAACAAATTAAAGATATTTTTAGAAGCAAATTATGTATGTTATCATCATGATTTAATAAAAAATGGATATGAAACACAAATAATGATTAAGAATCATATCATGAAAATAATTTTATGACTCATTAATATATCTCTCATTAAACATTGTATTAAAATATATTAGTAATGTATATTAATCGATGTTTGGTCAATATGGAAAGAATGATGTTATTAGAGCATGGAACATTAATATATTTTTCAAGTCAGGCCATAACAATGATGATCTACATTCAAAATGGATGCCTATTTTAGCCAAATTAAATTTTTATTTCCTTATAGATTATGTTTTTAAATAAATAAATAAATGATATTTATTGGTGTTTTTGGATGTTAATATTTAATAAAAACCAATAGATTTTTTTTTTGGAAAATACGGTGAAATAAAATATGATAATTTTTTTATTCTTATACATAAGGTTGAAGAAGTTATTATTATTATAAATATATTTCTAAAATTATATTTGACATGTTTAATTTTATTTTCAAGGAGGTTGAAGGTACTCAATGAATATGACTACAATTTTATGGTCATAATGAAGAACCTCATGGAGAAAACTCAAAAAATAATAATATATTTTAGAGTGTTCTAGTTCCACTGAATCAACAACAAGATGATTCTAAGATCTCAATTGATTAAAAAAGATGAATTCAAAATAAAATTAGATATTTAACTCATTGATTACATATTTAAATATAAGAATAATAGGAAGTGATAATTAATGAATACATATTGAGTAGAAATTAGGATAATCCAATTATGAAATGAAAATATATGGGGGTAGTGTAGAGAGTTGGGGATGGGGTACGCATGACATGGTCATAGAACACGAAAAATAATAATGGAAATAATTTAATGTTTAGTGGAGGTTTATAAAGATAGTGATGAGTTTTTTTAAATTATAGTGATGGTTTTTAAAAACAACCTCTAATAGAAATGGAAATAATTAAATGTTTAGTGGAGGTTTATAAAGAACCACTAATAAATAAACTCTAACAGTGTATATCATTATAGTGATTCCTAGAGGAAAGGGTTTTACAATTATAGAGGGTGTTATAGTTATATAATTTTTTGCAATGGTTTTAGTTGAATTCGTAGGGTTTGATGTCAATGCTTGGTGGGAGTTTGATTTGACCTTATTGGTTCAAGGTAATTTCCTTTTTTTGAATCTAGGGTTTTATATAAAAATAAACCATTGTAATGTTGTCCATTTGATCAACATGTTTTGCATGGGATGGTTTTTAACCACTCTTTATTACTATTTTTGAGGTCTTTATAAGTATTTTGGTGTTTGATTATCAAGAAAAATATTACATTATAATTATTATATATATAAACTTATTTAAAAAAATTACGAACCTTTTTAATGTATTTTTCTTAAATATGAAAGTTGATTTAGGTTTAAACTATTTTTGAAAATGGGTCCCCATATGTGTTGAAGTGGGAAAATATTTTTGGTCTTAGAAAAGTGTATTGCCACCCTTAATGTATTTTCCCATGATTAATGACATGGAAATTGCATTGAGGGTGGAAAAAACTTTCTTCAATTTTAATTTGAAAAGAAATAATTCCTAAAACACATTTCTCTTTATGAAACGTGAAATGTGTTTCAATAATTAACATCTTTTACCTCTACAACTTATAAAATTAGACCCACCCCACCAATCTTCCCTCATAATTTCGACCCTCCCTTCTTTTAATTTCCTCCCTCTCTTTCCAGATATGACTTATGATGGGTGATGGATTTTCAAAAAAAAATATGGTAGATGGTGACTTTATGTTGATTCCTTGAATCTTAAATAAGAGGTATTTATTTTATATATTTTTGAAAAGAATTTCATTATTTTTGATCATTTAAATTCTTAAGTAAGTAGATATAATAATTTTTTAGTTTAATTATTTATTAATTTATTATAATAATATATAATGAATGGTTTAAATATGATTAAGTAATTATAGTTAGATATAATTAATATTAATTGGTTATAAATTATTAATAATTATTATAAAATATTAATATTAATTAGAATAAACTATTAATATTAACTGATATTTACCATGTGAAATTTCGTATATGTAATTGTAATTACAAATAATTAAACATTATTAATTTTAATACGTAATATATGAATATTAAATAAATTGAAATATTTATATTAATTAATATTAATGATGTGTAATTAATAATAAGTAATCACCATTATAATAAATTAATCATAATGAATAATAAATAGTATCAAATAAAAAATAATTAACTAAAAATATCAATATTAATTAATCATAATGTTGTGTAGTTAGGAATAAGTAATCATGATTATAAATAATTAATCATAATTAGTAGCAATTTTTATTAAATATATACTGATAAATATAAAATTTTAATATTAATTGACATTAATGATGTGTAATTAGGATTAAAAAACCATAATTAGAATTAATTTTGTCACTCAATAATCATAATTAGCATAAGTTGGTATTATTTTAAAAGGATTAGATGAAATGAATAATTAATTAGTAAAAATTATCTCTAATTGGGATTCAGTAAATATAAATCCTAATAATCATTAATAATTAATAGATCCTATTAACTAATTTGACATCCTTAATGAAAACTAATATTAATTAAAAATAATGATAAGTAATTAACCTTTAATGAGTAATAATAAATTTTAGTTAGGATAAAGTTAAAATTAAATAACATTAACTAATAACTAAATAATAATAATAATAATAATAATAATAATAATAATAATAATAATGAAATGGAAATTCAATTATTTAGTAAATGTTATTTAATCCTTTAGTATCATGAATCATTTATCCATTTAAAGAAAATGTAAAACAATATTTAGGTCAAACAAAAGTCCATCTTTGTGAAATTTGCTTGAGAACAAGTAATAATTTCACATTGATAATAATTTATGTACACTTCTACTACTATATTGAGGTTATTCAAACTGATCAAGAATCTTCTTATAGTATAAAACCAACACAAGTGGTGAACATATGGGATTGTTTTACCCTGGTTGAAGTTCATGTAGGAATTCAAGGGTGATTAAACCTAACAACTGATCAAGTGATATAGTCTACAAGTTATTAACATCTATAATTCTTGGATAAGCTACTAAATAGAAGTTATCCAATACTTGATGATGAGGAATTATTTTAAGAAATACTACCATTGAAATAATTTTCTGATAAAGGTTTAATGGAATTATATGTGGAGATTCCTAGTGATCCCATATCATCCTACTATTTTACTACAGAATATTCATAAAATAGTGGTTAAAAAAGGTTCATCTAATGATTTTTATGTTCTTATATATTCTATGTAAGAATAAAACCCATTAGAGACTAAGGATATTATATATTAATAATTTTATAATGATGAAGTATTTAATGATGGAACATGAGGGGAATGAATTGGTGAGGAGGATGAAGATAAATAAAATGAAGAAGAATCTATTGTAAATCCAATGGTTATACACTATACATAATTAAATATAAACCATACACCCATTTTTCATCTGTTTAGAAGTTATGTCACATTTTCATAAATTTTATCTGAATATTATCACACCTATATGTGAATTTCTTATATTTTTAGGGGAAATATCTAGTTTGATGGAAAAAAATTTATATATCAGAACTACTCATATTGATATGTGAAATTGTTTAGTTGTGTCCATGGGGATGCTTAAAGTCTAGATGCATTTGGAATGTGACAGATTGACATCAAGAATATGGACAAAGGATAATATGTAACATATTTCAAGGAGAATATCACATAAAAAAGTAATATCCTAACATTATATATAAGGACTAGGGCTTAAACATTACATAATATTGAGTTTAAGTCAATAATTCATTCTGTTAAATTTTAGGATCCATTTAGGATTAGTGTTTTAGAGAATTATTACATAACTCATTTATAACAAAAAAAAAATATATAAAGTGGATACATTTGATTAGTATCCATTTTCCTATAATATAAAACTTTTAAAAATAAGGCATTATTTATTTTCATGGAAAATATCTACAAAATTCAACTTGAATTATTCCCTTCCCTTACCAATCCTTATAACCTGTGAAAAATATTTTAAAACATGGGATAACCACAAAAAATATCAGTAAGGTACATAAAAATAAAGAAAAAACAAAATCCAAATAATGTTTACCTTTACCTTCAAATTTATATTAGTCTAAGAAATAAAAAATTTAAACATGAAAAACACAAACACATTTTTCTCAAATAAATCCTTTAAAACTCGTAGTAAATAATTAAAAACCACTTTTTGATGGCTCAGATAATAATATTCATAAAATACTTTCAAAAAGATTTTAATTGGAATGAACATATAGCCTAATTATAATATAATAATTTCTCATTTAATTTTAGAGCTATAATGGGGCTCACAATTTTTATAAGCTATATCTGGATCACCCATTTTTCATGATCTATAGTGAGGCACAACCCTTTTTATAAGCTATATTGGGCTCACCCATGAGCTAAAATGGGGCTGAAACCTTCATATAAGCTACAACATGATCACCCATTTCATATAATTCTCATATACCATGTCATTAGTAAAACACTTTTACTATAAAAACCTCATAAAAAATCTTTTAATCTCATATTAAAACAATTTTAGATAAAAGGATTTTTTTAAAAACCAATTTTTAATACCAAAACAACCTTTTTTTGAGAACCCATTTTCAACACTAAAATACCCAAAAAATTTAAAGGGGTTTTCTTCTAATAAAACATGAAATATTTCAAAGGAATATAGGAATCAAATAATGGTCACGATGGAAGAAAATTTTTTGTCGCTGTGTACGTTAAGAATAAAACATTCCTTTTGTTGTTTGTCAAAAAGTTCCATATGAAAGACATAAAAATATTCCTTTTGAAAACCATTTAAATAGAGGTAAATAGAAATAAAATTTACTTTATAAATATTTTATGTCCATATCTAAACCATAATAAAATCATTTTAAAATAATGGACATGGAAAAGAAGGAGTTGGAAAGAAAACATTAAAAGATAATTTTCCTAAAGAAAATTCCCTTATCACTTTGGAAATATTTTAATCATAATCCCCATGAAATAATGAAATTAAATAAAACTATAATACCATTAAAATATATTAATTCATGATATTACAAGTAAAAATGGATGTATATAAATGTTATAAAATAATATAGGTGCATAATATCAAAATATGCCTCAATGAAAGGAAATTGAGACGAAGTCCCTTAACTTAAGTCTAACTTGTCATGTGTGCATTTATATTCCTAAATAATAAAAATATTTTTATTATTTAATTTATTTAGAACCATTTTTATTTTTATTATTAATTTTATTTCACTTATTACCATCACTACTAGAAAAGGGGGCATTGAAGCCCCCCAGAATCAGGCGACCGCCATTGGCGGTTGCTATAGATATCTAATAGCGACCGCCAATGGCGGTTGTTGGCCTTGATAAAAAAAACGAGCCTTTTTGCACCCCCCCGCGCCCCCATCTCGATCGAACCCTGCTCCCCCCTGTCGCCGCCCCCCCCGACACCGCCCTCCCCCCGCCTCCCGGCCTCCCCCGCCGCCCAGCCTCCCCCGCCGCCCGGCCGCCCCCGCCGCCCAGCCCCCCCCCCCCCCCCCCCCCCCCCGTCGCCGCCCCCCCGACGCCGCCCCCCTCCCCGCCTCCCGACCTCCCCCGCCGCCCGACCTCCCCCGCTCCCCCCCGTCGCCGTCCACCCCTCCCCCCCCGACGCCGCCCTCCCCCCCGCCTCCCGGCCTCCTCCCTCCCCCCCCCCCCCCCCCCCCCCCGTCGCCCCCCAACGCCGCCCTGCCTCCCGGCCTCCCCCACCGCACGCCCTCCGCCCTCCGCCCTCCGTCATCCGCCCTCCGCCCTCCGGCCTCCGCCCTCCGCCCTCCGCCCCCTCATCCCTCCCCCCCACCCCGGACGGCTCCGGCACCCCGGACAGCCCCCCCCCCTCGCTGCCTGTCCCTCATCCCCTCACCGCCTCCTCTCCTCCAGCTCCCCCCCACCACCGCCGCCCGTCCCCTCCCTTGCTGTACCGCCTTTGGCTCCGGCTCCCCTTCGCTGCCTCCTCTCTCTCGCTGCACCGTCTTCGGCTCCCCTCCCTTTCAGGTTTGTAGCTCAATCAGGTAACATGGGCTTTTAGTTACATTATTATTTTATCAATGGTTCATAAAAAATGATTAATATTTATTTTAAATATAGTTGATTTGAAAAATGTAAATGTAATAAGTATTGTGTAAATGTTTTTTATACAGATATAATTATGGATAAGAGTTGGATTGATCTTCCAAATTGAACGTCTAGAGAATATTTCAATGGCATTATGCAGTTTAAGGACTTCACGAGAGGATTTGAAAGTGACTATATTAGTTGTCCATGTAGAAAATGTGCTAACAGATATCAATTCACACGAGATACTGTGAGGGAGCACCTTTTCTTTAATGGATTTCTGAAAAATTATAAGAGTTGGACTCGTCATGGAGAAGAATATGTTCATTGTCAAAATATAGATGCAGCTCAGATGGATGTTGATGCAAGTATGACTGATCCAATGCATGAAATGCTTACAGAAATGGTACGTGGGTTTGATCCTGAAGGCATTAACATCCAGAATCTTGAGACCGGTGAGATAAATCTTCGCTCTGGTGCAGATCGTGATTCGAGGAGGTTTTATGAAGCACTTGATGATGCGAAAACAGAATTATATCCTGGATGTACTTCTTACAATAAACTATCGTTTATCGTGGAGTTGTTGCATTTTAAGACTTTGAATAATTGGTCAGACACATCATTCGACATGCTTTTGGTTTTATTGAAAAAAGTTCTTCCTGCCAACGCTAAGATTCCTGAGTCGTATTACTATGCTCATAAGTTGACAGAGAACTTAGGTTTTACATATGAGACCATAGATGCATGTGAAAACAACTGTATGTTGTTTAGAAAAGAAACTGCCCATTTGGATATTTGTACGGTTTGTGGTGCTTCCAGGTGGAAAGAGAACTGGGGAAATAATACTCATCAAAGTCAGATTGTGATACAGGGGAAACCAATTTCCGTAAAGCAAATGCGTTACTTTCCCCTTAAACTGAGGTTGAAAAGATTTTTTATGTCATCTAAAGTTTCTAATTTAATGAGATGGCATGCAGAAAGAGTTCATGAAAGTGATATGTTAACCCACCCGGCAGACTCTCATGCATGGAAGGATTTTGATAAGAGACATCCCGACTTTGCTAAAGATGTTCGTAATGTCCGATTGGGATTAGCAGCAGATGGTTTCAATCCATTCAAGTCTATCGTTGGTGCAACTCATAGCACATGGCTCGTGGTGTTGGTTCCATATAATCTTCCTCCGTGGCTTTGTATGAAGCAACAATTTATATTACTTTCCACTCTTATTGATGGACCTAAAAGTCCAGGGGATAAGATTAATGTTTACCTTTAGCCATTGATTGATGAGTTGAATGAATTTTGGGGCGATGGTGTGATGACTTATGACTGCGAAATGAATGAAATGTTCAAACTGGATGCTGCTTTATTGTGGAAAATCAATGACTTCCCAGCTTATGCAAATTTATCAGGCTGGAGTACGAAAGGGGAATTTTCTTGCCCTTGTTGCAATAAAAGTAAAAATTTGTATGGCTTAAAAATTCCAAAAAATGGGCATACATGGGTCACAGGAGTTTTCTCCCTCCTCAGCACAGATTCAGAAAGGACAGAGTGGAATTTGATGGTTCTAGAGAGTTCATCCCAGCACCAAAGATCATGGCAGGAGTCGAAATGTTATCGCAGATTGAGGAAGAAAACATCCGGCACGGTATATGAAATTCAGGATTTGGTGTCTCCTCCAGTACGTAATATTCGTGCTGTGGGTAGGCAGCGCAGTCACAATTGGAAAAAGAAAAGTATTTTTTATAGTCTTCCGTATTGGAAAACTAACATGTTGAGGCATAATTTGGATGTCATGCACATTGAAAAAAATGTTTGTGATAACATATTGTGGACCATTTTAGGTGTCAGTGGAAAATCAAAGGACCATGTTAATGCACGCCGTGATTTGGAAGAAATGGGTTTAAGGAAACAGTTGCATTTACAGTTAGCTGAGGGAAACAAGGCATATATGCCTGCTGCACAGTATACAATGACTATAGAGGAGAAAGAGACATTTCTTTCCATTTTGAATATGGTCAAGGTGCCTGATGGTTATTCTTCTTATATTTCGAAGTGTGTGAATCTGACGAGCAAGACATTGCAAGGGTTGAAAAGTCATGACAATCACATATTACTTCATCAGTTGATTCCAATCGCAATTTGTGATTGTTTATCCCCCAATGTTGTTCATCCCTTGATTGAGATGAGTAATTTTTTTAGACATCTTTGTTTAAGAAATCAATGAATGAGTGATTTAAAAAGTTTGCAGGACCGAATTGTACTTACGCTTTGTCACTTTGAGAAACTTCCCCCCCTCATTTTTCGATGTTATGGTCCACTTGACAGTGCACCTAACTGATGAAGTAATGGTTGTTGGTCCAGTTCAATTCAGGTGGATGTATCCTATTGAACGGTATTTGAGTACATTGAAAAGATTTGTACGCAGCAGAGCTCGTCCAGAGGCATCAATAGCCAATAGTTATTTGATGGATGAGTGTACTACCTTTTGTGCAGAATATCTTATGGATGTTGAAACAAAATTAGATAAGCCATCTCGGATTCATGATGGTCCAGTTGGAGAAGGAACCCCATTTGATATGGACAACATCGAGTGGATACAAGCACATCGATATATCTTGTTCAATACTTCATCAGTTGCACCATTAATGCAGTAAGTATCTTATCAATGTGCTTGTATAACTTTTACATGTTTTGTTTGCATAAGATGATCTTTTAAACATCGAGTTATCATTTGCAGGAAACACATTAATGAGATAAAAGAAGAGATGCATCGTGTGACTGAGTTGCAAATTCAACAATCTCATTATGCGTCATTTCATGATTGGTTCAAGGATTATGTATGTATAAATTGATTTTCATTATGAGTGAAGTATTATAATAATTGTTTCTGCATATATCAGTATTGATTTTTATAAATTATGTAGGTTCGTAAGCTGAGGGAGTTAGGGGACCCCACGCTACCTGAAGTATTTATCCAACTGGCTGAGGGTCCATCTATAACGGCTCGTCGTTATAAAGATATTGATGCTAATGGTTTTCGATTTCGCATTAAAGATGTTGACGACAAACGAGCAACACAAAACAGTGGCATCGGTTGTCCCTTTGTCGATTCTGGTTATTACTATGGTCAATTGATAGACATCATTGAAGTTGTATACACACACGGTTTGAAGTACATATTGTTAAAGTGTAATTGGGTTGATCCAGTGCGTGGATGTAAAGTCAATCAATATCAGTTTTCATTGGTGAGTTTTAACTATATGTTATACAGAAATAATGAATGAGTTTAGAATGAACCTTTCATTTTGACATTACAAGCGGAACAAGTATTCTTCGTTACTTTTCCTTCGGATCCAAGTTGGCAAGTTGTTGTCAAAATGTCTTGGTGAGGAGTGTTTTTATTTGAAGAAGATGAACCCAAGACTGTTCCGTTTGTTTACCAACAACTTGATCAACATACCGTAGTTCAACATGAAGAAGATATTTATTGGTTCAGAGTGGCTGTTGAAGGAGAAACGGTCGATTTGCATGCTTAATGAAAGGTATAATTGTTTTCCCACTATTCAGTAGAATGTCCTAGAATATCATAAATTATCTAATCATTTTATAAATCTTTATAAGTTTTGATCCTCACTTTTGTAAGTTAATTCAATCATAAATATTTAGGTTGTTTTTACTCTTGATTTATTGATGTTATGGTCGGTGTATCATCCCTTTGAGGTATTCTTCATCTGATTCATGTGCTGCTTGAATTTATATTAGTTCTATATGAAATTTGGCTATGCATTGACTGGTTTTGTACATAATTTGTATATCTATTTTGTTAAATTTCTGATTTTTAAAATTCATTCACAACTAATTATTCAATCCATTTTTTTTATTAACAGTTGTAAACAGTTGTACAAGTTTGATTTTTTAATAACAATCTAATTTATCTTTTAAACACTTTGGACTCATTACTGATGTTTTCTATGACTGCGGACATGTTAGGGGAAGAGGCAGAAGATCCACATCATCCATCTGAGGCATCTACGTCTCAGGGTTGAGGTATGTTTGAATGTCATTGTCTATATTTTTTATGTAATTGAAATACATACATACATATATATATATATATAACATTTTTCAATTTATATATAAAATTGTTTTCAACGGGATCAGACTCGGCTGCTTCTTCCTCTCGCAGGAGAGGCCCTGGTCGTGGCATATTATCATGGAATTCCGACACGACAATAGATGTTTCATTTGATGAGGTTTTTCATCCGGTGGGACCGAATGCCTCGACATTTATTCTTCAACTGGGTCATATCATATGTGACCCACATCGATTTCCATTGACCACGCGTGACTGGGCTTCTATCTCTCAGGACACATTAGATCATCTATGGAGGGAGGTTCAGGTAAGAAAATCATTTTACTTTATTTTCTATGTATAAAGAATACTAATATGTTTGATTATTTTCTTTATAGAAAAATTTGAAAGTATGCCCTGAAGAGTTTTGGCCCGTGTGTATGAGCAAATGCCGTAAGATGTGGAAATATTATAAAGGCAAAGTGAAGAGAGACCACTGGGTACCATATGTGGGTGCCCTAGACATTTTGGAAAAAGTCCCGAGAGGTGTCCTCCCGGCTCAGTGGCGTGACTTGGTTGTATATTGGTCTACTGAGGGTGTTGTGGTTTGTATATTAATTATTTTGGTGTATATATATTTTCAAGAATATGTGATTTGTTTGAAATTTGAATGAATTGAATGTAGGAGGTTTCAACACGCCATTCTGAGAATCGAGCGTTGCAGGGACCACCTCACAGGCTCGGGACTCGTCACGTGTCTCAGATCCGACATGAGGTATATATTATTCATTTTTTAATTTATTAATTAATATGGTTTTGTGTTTATATTCTTTTAATATATAGTTGTGAGAGCAAGGTGCAGCAACTGATAAAATGTCGGTGTGGATGAGGACTCGTGATCGCAATGATCCAGAGGTTGCAGCATTGATAGTAAGTGTCTGTACTTACCAATAATTTCATAAATCTATATATTAACATATATATATATTTATATATATTTAAAAATTTCACAGGCTCAATTTGAAGCTGAGTTAGAACATCTGCCAGAGGACCAGCGACAGCTTCCCATGCGACGGGATGAGATCTTTCATCGCATTATCGGTTGGGATGGGCATAGCTATAGTTTGACCTATGGAGCAGGGATTCCTCATTCTGTAGTGTCACGCGCTACAGTTGTCAATCCTACTGTTGCTCATATGACATTCCGAGAGGCAAATGCGCAATTGACAGCTGAGGTTAGAGCACTGCGGGAATATGTGCGTCGAGTTGATGGTGCAGGGGGATCATACGACGCATGTATATAACTGTATTTATTTATTTAATTTAAATTATTTTATTATTAAAAATATTTATAAATGTTTATTTGTTGTAGGACCCTGGCCACCAGAAGGAGGTAGCAGTGATGACAACGCGTGACGCATCATATATTCACGAGATATGTTTTTTGTTTTACTGGTGGGGTTGACATTGATGTACTGTATTTATTCATTTAATTTAAATTAGAAGGTTGTGTACTTATAATTTCTTTCATTTCTTGTTTATTATATGATAGCTAATATTATCTAAGGCGTGCATTTAAAAACTCTAAACCCCCCGCACCCCCACACAGCCCCCCCCCGCACCCCCGAACAACCCCCCGCAAAACCGTACAACCCCCCGCCCCCCCGTACAGCCCCCCCTGCACCCCCGTACAACCCCCCGCAACCCCCGTACAACCCCCCGCACCCCCGTACAACACCCCGCACCCCGTAACAGCCCCCCCCACACCCCCCGTACATGCCCCCCGCACGACCGTACAACCCCCCGCCCCCTGTACAGCCCCCCCCGTACAGCCCCCCACACCCCCGTACAGCACCCCCAACCCCGTACACCCCCCCCCGCACCCCCGTACAACCCCCCGCACCCCCCGTACAGCCCCACCCCCCCCCCCCCCCCCCCGCACCCCCGTACAGCCCCCCGGCACCCCCGTACAGCCCCCCCGCACCCCAGACTGCCCCCCCCCCCCCCCCCCCCCCCGCACCCCCGTACAGCCCCCCGCACAGCCCCCCCCCGCACCCCCGTACAGCCCCCCGCACCCCGTACAGCCCCCCCGCACCCCCGTACAGCCCCCCCCCCCCCCCCCGCACCCCCCGTACAGCCCCCCCCACCCCCGTACAGCACCCCGCACCCCCCGTACACCCCCCCGACACCCCTGTACAGCCCCCCGCACCCCCAGACAGCCCCCCCCGCACCCCGTACAGCCCCCCGCACCCCCGTATAGCCCCCCCCCGCACCCCCGTACAACCCCCACACCCCCGTACAGCCCCCCCGCACCCCCGTACAGCCCCCCCGACACCCCCGTAGAGCCCCCCGCACCCCCGGACAGCCCCCCTGCACCCCCGTACAGCCCCCCGCACCCCCGTACAGCCCCCCGCAACCCCCGTACAACCCCCCACACCCCCGTACAGCCCCCGACACCCCCCGTACAGCCCCCGGCACCCCCGGACAGCCCCCCCGCACCCCCGTACAGCCCCACCGCACCCCCGTACAGCCCCCCCGACACCCCCGTACAGCCCCCCGCACCCCCGTACAGCCCCCCGCACCCCCGTACAGCCCACCGCACCCCCGTACAGCCCCCCGCACCCCCGAACAGCCCCCCCCGCACCTCCGTACAGCCCCCCACACCTCCGTACAGCCCCCCCGCACTCCCGTACATCCCCCCGCACCCCCGTACACCACCTCGCCCCCCGTACAGCCCCCCCGCACCCCCCGAATAGCTCCCCGCACCCCCGCACCACCCGAACGACCTCCGAATGTCACGAAACCGCATGACAACATCCAAGTGCGTGAATTGTGAAATGGTCGGCCAGACGGCATGTCATTCAGAGGTGCCGTTTGACCGCGACGGCCGGGAAAAGCGTTTCCGGCGCCATAAAACACCCAAAACGGCGTGCGGCGGCCCAATTCTGAGAAAACGTGCTCCTAAACAACCTGAAACCGCACGAGAACGATAGAAATATTATTTCTGAGATGCAATAGGAGGCGACATGTCCATCGGACGTGCGGTGCGCGCGGCACGACCGAATGTGTCGTTTTTAGCAGCGCGGCGCGCGCTGAAATTGCGCGTCGGGGGGTCAAAACCACCTGAACGACCTCCGAATTCCACGAAACCGTACGACAACATCCTGTGCGTGAATTGTGAAATGGTCGACCAGACGGCACGTCATTCGGAGGTGCCGTTTGACCGCGGCCACCCGGAAATTGCGTTTCTGGCGCCCATAAAACACCAAAACGGCGTGCGACAGTCCAATTCTGAGCAAACATTCTCCAAACGGCCTGAAACCGCATGAGAACGATAGAAATATTATTTCTGAGATGCAGGAGGAGGTGGCACGTCCATCGGACGTGCGGTGCGCGCGGTATGGACCGAATGTGTCGTTTTCAGCAGCGCGGCCCGCGCTGAAATGCTGCGTCGGGGGGTCAAAACCACCCGAACGACCTCCGAATGCCACGAAACCATACTATAACAGCCGGTGCATGAATTCTGAAATGGTCGGGCCAGACGGAACGTCATTCGGAGGTGCCGTTTGACCACGGAGTCCGGATACGCGTTTCCGGCGCCATAAAACACCCAAAAAGGCGTGCGGCGGTCTAATTCAGATCAAACATGCTCCGAACGACCTGAAACCGCACGAGAATGATAGAAATATTATTCCTGAGATGCAGGAGGAGGCGGCACGTCCATCGGACGTGCAGTGCGTGCAACACGACCGAATGTGTCATTTTTAGCAGCGCGCGACGCGCGCTGAAATTGCGCATCGGGGGGTCAAAACCACCCGAACGACCTCAGAATGCCACAAAACCGTACGACAACAGTCGTTGCGTGAATTCTGAAATGGTCGGCCAGACGACATGTCATTCAGAGGTGCCGTTTGACCGCGGCGGCCGGATACGCGTTTCCGGTGCCATAAAACACCAAAACGGCGTGCAACGGTCCAATTCAGAGCAAACGTGCTCCAAACGACCTGAAACCGCACAAGAACGATAGAAATATTATTCCTGAGATGCAGGAGGAGGCGGAACGTCCATCGGATGTGCGGTGCACGCGGCACGACCGAATGTGTCGTTTTCAGCAGCGTGACACGCGCTGAAATGCCGCGTCGGGGGGGTCAAAACCACCCAAACGACCTCCGAATGCGACGAAACCATACGACAACAGCCGGTGCGTGAATTATGAAATGGTTGGCTAGACGGAACATCATTCGGAGGTGCCGTTTGACCGCGGTGGCCAGATACGTGTTTCCGGCGCCATAAAACACCAAAACGGCGTGCAGCGGTCCAATTCGGAGCAAACATGCTCCGAACGACCTGAAACCACACGAGAACGATAGAAATATTATTCCTAAGATTCAAGAGGAGGCGACACATCTATCGGACGTGTGGTGCGTGCGGAACGACCGAATGCGTCGTTTTCAGCAGCGCGGCGCGCGCTGAAATGCCGCGTTGGAGGGTCAAAACCACATGAATGACCTCCGAATTCCACGAAACCATACGACAATAGCCGGTGCGTGAATTCTAAAATGGTCGGCCAGACGGCACGTCATTCGGAGGTTCCGTTTGACCGCGGCGGCCGGATACGCGTTTCCGGCGCCATAAAACACCAAAACGGCGTGCGGCGGTCCAATTCAGAGAAAACGTGTTCCGAACGACCTAAAACCGCACGAGAAAGATAGAAATATTATTTCTGAGATGCAGGAGGAGGCGGCACTTCCATCGGACGTGCGGTGCGCGCGACACGACCGAATGTGTCATTTTCAGCAGCGCGGCGCGCGCTGAAATGCCGCGTTGGGCGGTCAAAACCAGCCGAACGACGTCCGAATACCACGAAACCGTACGACAATAGCCGGTGCATGAATTCTGAAATGGTCGCCCAGACGGCACGTCATTCAGAGGTGCCGTTTGACCGCGGCGGCAGAAAACGCGTTTCTGGCGCCACAAAACACCAAAACGGCGTGAGACAGTCCAATTCGGAGAAAACGTGCTCCGAACGACCTGAAACCGCACGAGAATGATAGAAATATTATTCCTGAGATGCAGGGGTAGGCGACACGTCTATCGGATGTGCGGTGCGCGCAGCACGTCCGAATGTGTCATTTTCAGCAGCTCGGCGCGCGCTGAAATGGCGCGTTGGAGGGTCAAAACCACCCGAACGACCTCCAAATGTCACGAAACCGCACGAAAACATCCGTTTCATGAATTGTGAAATGGTTGGGCAGACGAAACGTCAATCGGAGGTTCCATTTGACCGCGGCGGCCGGAAACGCGTTTCCGGAGTCATAAAACACCAAAACGGCGTGCGGCGAACGAATTCGGAGAAAACGTGCTCCGAATGACCTGAAACCACACGATAATGATTGGAATATTATTCCTGAGATACAAGAGGAGGTGTTATGTCCATCGGATGTGCGGTGCGCACGGCACGACCGAATGCGTCGTTTTCAGCAGCTCGACGCGCACTGAAATGGCGCGTTGGGGGGTCAAAACCACCCGAACGACCTCAAAATGCCATGAAAAACTGCACGACAACATCCGTTGCGTGAATTTTGAAATTGGCTGACAGACGACACATCAATCGGAGGTGCCTTTTGACCGCGGCGGCCGGAAATACGTTTCCGGAGTCATAAAACACCAAAACGGCGTGCGGTGGCCGAATTCGGAGCAAATGTTCTCCGAAAAACCTGAAACCGCACGAGAATGATAGGAATATTATTCCTGAGATGTAGGAGGAGGTGTCACATCCATCGGACATGCAGTGCGCGCGGGACGACCAAATGCGTCGTTTTCAGCAGCTCGGCGTGCGCTGAAATGGCGCGTTGGGGGGTCAAAACCACCCGAACGACCTCCGAATGTCACGAAACCGCACGACAACATCCGTTGCATGAATTGTCAAATGGTTGGAGAGACGATACGTCAATCGGGGGTTCCGTTTGACCGTGGCGGTCAGAAACGTGTTTCCAGAGTCATAAAACACCAAAACGGCGTGCGGCGGTCGAATTCGGAGCAAACGTGCTCCGAAAAACCTGAAATGATAGCATTTCTTAAATCGAGGGTTTTAAATTATTATAGCACAATGATTCGATATTATACATATATTTAATATTATATATATTAAAACATTTAAAATATTATATATATATATATATTTAAAATATTGTATTTAATAGTATATATGTAAATATTTTTTTAATATATATATATATATATATATATATATATATTTATTTCAGTGGGCATTTTTTTTTAAAAAAAATTTCACTATAGCAACCGCTTTTGGCAGTCGCTATAGGCCTCTAGCGACGAGGCTAAAGCGACCGCCAATGGCGGTCACTGGGCGGCCGCTAGAGCCCTATAGCGACCGCTTTTGGCGGTCGCTATAGGAGGTTTTTTTAGTAGTGCATGTTCTGTGAAAATACTTAATCAATTAGGTTTAAGCCGGATGTTTTGACCATATTCATCCTATTTGTCAAAAATGACATTGGTAGGTTGAATATGGTCAAATAGGTCATTATTTAAACATATAAATGATAATAATCACTAATTAATTATCATATTTATATATAAATTATACTTTTAAAACCCATCATAAAATATGGTTATGAAAAATGAGTACGTATGAGTAAAGTTTCCATTTTACAATGGTCATTATTGAAAAAAGTTAATATATAATATATTAATAATTATAATAATATCATATATATCATATTATATAATTATATATATCATATATGTGATGTGGTGATAAAAATATAGCCACGTCGCTTCGTGGAGGCGGTAGTCCACACATACACAAACGATGTTATGATTTTTAAGTGAGTGAAAAGGTAAGAATGAAAATGATAAATTTGTCTTTAATATCATAAAAATGTCATTTTTATAACATATAATCATTAACTTTATCCTTATCACTTCCATGTGAAGCATTAGTGAAATATGAATCACATCGCTTCTTAAGGCGGTAGTCCACCGTATACACGAGCGACATTATCGTATCATATAAATAATGGAAGGTAAAAACATATATATGATATATTGAATCCAGATGTAAAAATATATTATAAATATAATATATATATACTTTATATACATGATCATACACAACCTTGAAATGTGGTAATGGAAGAACAAATGACATCGGTTTGTGAGGTGACAGTCCACCGTACATAAGAAACGATAATTCCACAACCCATTTGATGGAACTGGAGATTCTTGTAGG
Organism: Viscum album; assembly: GCA_963277665.1. Lineage (NCBI taxonomy): Eukaryota > Viridiplantae > Streptophyta > Magnoliopsida > Santalales > Viscaceae > Viscum > Viscum album. The sequence goes on along the minus strand of OY728126.1, from coordinate 325,132,629 downwards.
TGATGAAATTATTATAAAAAAAATCTTAGAATATATAATATACTTAGGTTATTATATCTACATGGTTTAATAATAATTTAAGGAGGTGGAGAAAGAAATATAATAAACATGCTCATTGAAGAACATACCTCTTCTTCGGGTATCCTCCTTAGGTTTGAACTAAATCCTTTCTAGGTTAGATTTCTACCCAAACTAATGCTTATTAGATTAGATATAGAAATTTTGGAAGTGATTTAGGTATATCTGGTCCTAAAAAATTGGTTTAAGGTGTAAAGAATAGAGGATTTCAGGTGGCCTTTTATAAGTGAGGTGAGTGGAACCCATATAATGTTTTGAAAATATTCAATTTCACCCATGTTAATTTTCATGAAACAAGCTTAAAAATTTTCAATTATAGAACCTAGAAGATATAATGAGGAAAAATGGAAATACAATGGGTGTTTTAGAAGTTTTTTGGTCATTTTGACCCTTATCTTATTAGTTTAACCCATAGTAAATCCGTTTTTACCTTAACCACAACAATTAATTTTTACTGTTTTACTATTAATTTTGGTTAAAAATTAAGTTGAAATAATTATAAAATAAAAAATATTCTTATTAAAAACATGGAATCCATTTTTTAAATTTCAATTCATAGAAGTAGAAAAATTTAATTTATAATTAATCCCACAGATGCGACGAAAAAGTAGGTTTTTAAAGAGAAAATGTTCAAAAGTTTATAATATTTCTATATCCAAATTAAGTATGAAAAAGATTAAAATGAACTAAATTTAATTAATATATATATAATTGATCTAATTTTACTTCAAAATATTTAAAATATAATTTAAATTTATAAATAATTTAAACGAAATGGAAGTTTTCAATTAAAATTTAGTATATTTCATTAGTCATCAAAAAATGAAACTTTTTGGAAAAATAAAAAAATCACCCTAATATAATTTTGGTTTTAAAATTTAAAAAATTATGTTTATTTTGTCAAATAATTTTTATAATAGTGGTAAATATTAATTTAAAATAATGTTCGCAAAGCATGACTGAACTGTATTTTAGAAAAAATACTATTTTTTAGAAAACATTTATTTTTCATTCGAATGGTTCTAATTTTATATATATTCAATAGATATCCATTTTATATATGTGAAAACCATATAATGCTCATAATTTATTTAGTACTATTCATACTCTCCAGTTTAATGGTTATGCTATAATTATAATGTTTATATAATAATATTTCAATAGAGTATCATGTTTTGTTGAAACTCGAGGTTATGTACATTGCAAGATATCAGTGATAATAAATTTATTTATAAAGAAATATGTAGAAAATTATTGGTGTGTTATATTATCATCTATGACCAGTGTTTCATGTTTTTTACACCATCAACCAACATTTTCTTCTTTTAAAATCTCAAGGTGTTACATTATCCACCCCTTTAATAAATTGAATCATCACAATTTGAACTTTATCTCGATAATCATAGGATGGACATTTGAAAATATCTTTTTAGTAACCCACATCATATAAAGGGTTAATAAAAAATCATTCTAATAATATATAAAGGTATGTACAAGGGTCATATGGAATAAAAAATAACTAGGTTTCTAAGTAAAAGAACATTTGTGTAACATGAAGATATGGATATGGAAGAAAAGTGTAAATAATTATAGAGTGTGATTGAGGTCATTGATAAAAAAAGTGAATGATAAATGGAATTTAAGGACCTCAAAAACATAAATCAGTGATGGTGTGAAAGACCATTCAATTTATTGGATATGAATGTAATATGATACCATTCTTGTTTCAATATCCATTTCCTAAAGTTGATGAATTATTTTGATGTCTAAGAATATAAGGAAATATAATAACTTGATAGTTTTTTATTTCATAATAATAAATTCATCATTTGGTTGTGCTTTGATCAACATCCAATTCATCCCTTACTCCAGGAGATTAATATCAAAAAATTATTTTTTATACATGAAGCACTAAAATTAAATTTTAATTGATCATAATATCTATAAAAGAGTGACATGTCTTTCCATCTCTCTCTAATTGTTTTTCAAAACAAATATTGTTAGTAAAAGTTATCCAATATAATAAATCAATCTCTAAACCTCAAAATTAACACTACTAGTTCATCATTAATAGTTTTTTTCAAAAAATTTAACTACAAATAATGTCTTATTAACAAGGAAATCATGTTTTAAAGTAGTAGGAAGTAAACCCTTATCATAATTCATTCATGTGTTTAAGCCATGTGGACTTTCCATATATGACAGGTTGTCACCCAGCATGTGGGGTTTCCTTTTTATAAAACATGTTAATATAATTCCTATAACATTACAAAAAATGATGAACTTACTTGAATTAAAATTAATCATTTAATAACCTTTTTACTAAGGGTTTTCAATACAATTAGTTTTTTTAAAAATTCTAATAATATTAATTTATGATTATTAAATTTCATTAATGAACATATTTTCCCTAAAGTTAATCGGTAGTTTTAAACATATGTATATAATATATAAAGTCATTATTCTTAAAAAAAAATTTCCACTAAAACATATACATCATATTTCAATGAAGCTTAATAAATTTATCCCAATGTATTTTCATTACATAAAACATAAAAATTAAGGTGCCTAAGAGATTGATCTTATGATAAACCTTAAAAAAATTGAGCTCCCTGGATCCATCACCACTTCACCAAATGGTCGACAATCAATTGTGGAAGTAACAATTGATTTTTTCATCCCTTTCTTCATCTGATAATGATGATTTTCACCCTGAGTAAGTAACTTCAGACACATATTAGCATAATGTCCCAAATAAATATTGCTAAAACATATCACTATTGACTATCTATTTATTATCAAATTCTTGGATTATTTTGGACTCTTTTATTTATAATCACAAACCTTGTGGAAAAACTTATAACATTAGTAACACCTTCTAGATCCTGACATACATTCTGAAATTTTATTTTACCACACTTGGAACATGTTTGGGGATTTCCTCTAGAATTATTAGTTGGTTTCTTCTCCACTTTCATCCATATTAACTATTCCTTACTCTTTTCATTTTATGGAACATAAGTGTAGGAAAAATAAATATCAACTTTCTTAGTTCAAAGAAAAACATTCTCATAACTTTTAAATTATTATGCGGCCAAATCTCTTATCAATATTCATTTTAATCCGGAGTAAAATATTTTAATTTCAATATCAATATCCCGAAAAAACTTTGATACATAGGTATGAAGACTTATAATTTTTTTGATATACAGATACCTAATCTTCATTACTTTTCCTCAATTACTAAAAATTTTTTATGCATCATAAACTGAATAGACTTAGGAAAATATTTATCAAGGACAATATTCTTCAATGTGTCTTATTATGTAGCATCAAGATCATATTTATCCCTAGTATTCTTAACCAAATACCACCATTGATCAAATTTACCTTCAAAATAATAAATTTAAAGAGTTAATATTGGACTTCTTGAATATCCCATGACTTTAAATATCTTTTCTAAAGGATTAATCCATCCTTCATCTACAACAGGTTAGATGATCTACTGAATGATTGGGGATTTTTAACAGTGAAATAATCCACTATTAACATGTTCCTTCATGTTAGATCAGGTTTCTATCAAACATTGATACCACTTCCATTTATAGCTTGTTTCAATTGATCCATCACTACAATGAACTATTTTTTTCCAATTCCAACCATCTTAGGATGCTGATTTGGAAAGATATTTTCCTATCGATGCTTTCTTATTACATATTTACAGTTTCCTCTATGCAAAAAAATTCTAAATAGACATAGTTTAGATGATAAAACATGAAAATCTCAAAATTCCACATCATTTCAACTTAACCATAAAGTAAAATATTCTAAGGGAATACTATTAATACTATACGGACTTCTAAAATTTTCTAACCCATCCTTTGATACCAACTATATGGAATCAGCCTTAATCATTATATAATATTTACTTTTAAGTAAATAATTTATTATCTTACATTTGAGGATATTTTCAGGTTTAGAGTTTTATAGAATTATACAATAACACATACATTGAAAAACCATAAAATATAAATTAGACATATCCTATTTCTATCCATTTTTACCATAATATAAAACTTTCAAAAATAAGGAATGATTTCTTTTCATGGAAAATATCCATGACTTTAAAATTAAATTCTTAATTTCCCTTACTAATCATTAAACCATGTGAAAAACATTTTAAAATGTGGGATGAGAACAAAAATCTCAATAAGGGACTCAAAAAGAAAGAAAACCATTAGTCTAGTGAAAATAGAAAAACTCATATAACATTTACTTTTACCTTGAATGTTATTTTCATGTATTAAATAAAACATTTTCATATTAAAGACTCAAACATGTTTTTTCTCAAATAAATCCTTTAAAACCCATAGAAAAAAAAATTAAAAACCCCCTTTTTGTGACTTAGAGCATCGTATTCATAAAACAATTTCAAAACCATTTTTATCATAATAGTCATATGGATGAATTATAATTTCATAATTACATAATTATCGGGAGAGATATAATGGGGATCACCTTTTATATAATCTATATCAGGTTTACCTATTTTTCATTAGCTATAATGGGGATCAACCCTTCATATAAGCTATATCTAGCTCACCCTTGAGCTATAATGGTGAAAAACCCTTTATATAAATTGTATCAAGATCACATGTTTCATATAATTGACATATAAAATATCATGAGTAAAACACTTTCATCATAAAACCCTTTTAAAATATCTTTTAAACTCATATGAAAAACACTTTCGGATAAAAATACCCTTTTCTTTTAAAAACACATTTTAGTACCAAAATATCATTTTCTTTTGAAAAACCATTTTCAATTCCAAAATACAACCAAAAAAGGAAAAGGTTTTTTCTATTAAGAAAATGAGAAATATTTAAAAGTAATATATAAATAAAATAATGGTAATAGTGGTATAAAATTCATTATCATCATATATGTTATGAATATAACATTTCTTTTTTGTTTGTCAAAACACTATGTATAAAATACATAAAAAGGTTCCTTTTGAAAAACTTTGAAATAAACTAAAAGTGATATAAAATTTGGTTTATAAATATTTTATTTTCATATATAAACCTTTATAAAATAATTTTAAAAACATTGACATGGAAAATAAGTATTTGGAAGGAAAACATTAAAAGTAATTTTTTTAATGAAAAACCTTTGATCACTTTCGAAATATTTGAATCATAATACCCATGAAAGAATAACATTAAATAAAAATATTAATACCTTGATAATATATAAATTTATGATATTACATGTAAAAGGGTCAGTATATACACCTTATAAAATAATATATATTCATAACATCAAAATATGCCTCAATGAAAGGAAGTTGAGATAAAGTCCCTTACCTTGAGTCTGACTTCTAATGTGTGACTTTATATTATTGAATAATAAAACTATGTTAATTATTTACTTTATTGAGAATTTTTTTCATTTTTATTATTAATTTTATTTCACTTAATACCATGTTATATACAATTTCTTAATCAATTAAGTTTTTGTTTCATGTTTTGACCATATTCGACATATGTGTCAAAAATGACTTTGGTAGGTTGAATATGGTAAAATAGGTCATAATTTAGTAGTATCTAGAATAATAATCATGAAAAAATTATCATATTTATACATCAATTATAGTTTTAAAACCAATCATTAATTTCTGTTATGTAAAATGAAGTATGTCATGACATGGAGATAGTAGGTCGTACACATACATGAGTAATGTTTCCATTTTCCATTGATCGTTATGGAATGAAGGTAAGAAATTTATATAATTTTAATAATAAAAATAATGTCATATATACCATATTATATACTTATATATATCCTCCATGTGTTTCGATAATAAAAATAGAGTCACATCGCTTTGTGAAGGTGACAATGCACATGTATAAGAACAATGATATCATCTTTAAGTGAGTGAAAAGGTAAGAAATAAAATGATATATTAAATTTATAGAATTATAAATATGTCTTTAATATCATAATTATTTCATTTATATCACATATAATCATTTAATATATCCTTATCCCCTTCCATGTGAAGTATTAATGAAAGGCGATTCACATCACTTTGTGAGGCGGTAGTCCACCGTAGACACGATTGACACTATCATATATCCTTTGGAATGGAAGGTAAAAAGATATATATATATATATATATATGATATAATGAATAAAAAGTTAAAAATATGTTAAAAATATGATATATCTAATTTATATCTAGCATCATACCCAACTATGAAAGGTGGTAATGGATGAACAGATGACATCAGTTCACGAGACGGTAATCCTCCATACACATGAATGATGATTTCAAAACTCATTTGATGGATGTGGATATGGTTGTAGGTAATGATATTATTATAAAAAAAATAATATTATATATAAAATAATTAGTTTATTATATCATAATGGTTTAATAATAATTTAAGGAGTTAGATAAAGAAATAAAATAAAGACACTCACTGAAGAACATTACCTCTTCTTCGAGTATCCTCCATAGGTTTGAACTAAAGCCATACAAGGTTGGATTTATTAAAAAATAAGGATTATTGGTTGAGAGGATAAATTTTGGTAAGTGATTTGGTATTTTATTTTCTGAACCAGAGTGGTTTCAAGGTGTGAAGAAGAGAGTATAGAGGGTGGCCTTTTATAATTGAGATGAGTGGAACACCTGTAATTGTTTGAAAATATTCAATTACACCCATGTTTTTTTCATTCCATGAGCTTCTAAAACTGTAATTTGTAATAACTAGAAGATATAAGTTAGATATATTTCCATAAAGTGTTTTTTGGACAATCTATAAGTTCATTTATGAACTTTGTCTTCTTAGTTTAACTCAGTAAATCCATTTTTACCATAACTGTGGTAATTATTTTTTACTGTTTTTTCTTTTCATTTTGGTAAAAAATTAATGTGAGATTATTGTAAAATATATATTATTATTATTAAAAAAATTTGATCAATTTTACTAAATTAAATTAACATAATTGGAAAATTTTAATTTAGAAGTAGTCCTACAAACTCGACGAGAAAGTGGGGTTTCAAAGAGAGAATGATCAAAATTTTACAGTGTTTTTACATCAAAATTAAATATGAAAAATATTAAAATAAAAAAAATTGTATTAATAGATATATTATTGAGCTAATTTTATTTTAAAAAATATGAATATAATTAACCTTTATAAATAATTTAAAGAAAAATGTGGTTTTCAATTAAAATTTAGTGTTTTTCACTATTCATCAAAAATGAATATTTTTAGAAAAATAAAAAAAATTAACTATAAGATAATTTTGGTATTATTATTTAAAAATTAATTTTATTTTTTAAATTAATTTTTAGAAAAGTGGAAAAACTTAATTTTAAATTATGTGCACAAAGGGTGATTAATTTGTCTTTAAAAAAGTATAGTTTTTCAAAAAACATTTCCTTTTATTTCAAATCATTCTAATTTTATCTCTAATAAAAAGATATCCATTTTATTTTTGTTTCAACTATATGTATTTAATAATTTAGTTATTATTATTCATTAACTTCGTTTTAATAGCTTTATTATAATGGTAATGTTTAAATAATAATATTTTAATAGAGTATCATGTTTTATTCAAAATCGGTGTTTCCTACATTACAAGATATCAAAGAGACTAAATTTTTTTAAAAACAAATATATTGTATATATTGGGGTATTATATTCTCATCTAAGTTTATTTTTGTGTGTCATTTATTATATCGAACATAATTTTATTCTTTTAAAATCTTAGTGTGTTATATTCTCGGACCAAGTTCTAAATCTCATTAATAGTGGTGCATTGTTTTATGGTGACATTGATATATACATGAGTTTTAGATGAATTTTTTTATTAACCAATGACTTTCCATGAATGATATAATGCCAGTAATAAATTATTAAGTATCCCTAAAATCATATATCACAATACCCAAATAATAAACCCTTAATATATTAAATTTTAATGTTGTATTACCTAAATTCCAATATCCTACATTCTATTAAACATACCATGGTAACTATATTTTTAACTCAACTAAAAATGGTATCATCTTTATGAATCAAGATGGATGATGTTATAATACTCACTGAGAAATATATACACATTTCATGTGATGTGCTAAAGAGTATACAATTTGATAGATCAAGGAGCATAGTATGCACCATTATTACCATATTCTACCTCCCCTTTACATCATCCCATATCTACACTGAGTTAGTTTTTACTGGGTTTTTATTTTTGATTTAAAATTTATCAATCATCATATACTAGTTATCTTGGTAAATATATAGATACCATATAATAAAACATTTCACCATATTGAGGGGTATGTGGCTATCAATCAAAAGGATATGACACTTATTTTGGGTCTTCATATCTGTGGTGGTGCTGTTATAGGATCTACTGATAAATACTAGACTAAGATTGCATAATATACATTTTTAGTGTTTCTTACATAATTTTTGAGAATTTGTTTTATCATAGGGATACATTATATCATGTAATATATAATAGTGGAACTACATTATTATTTTTTGTTTTTTTTTGATAAAATATGGAAGATAATATGATAAAACCCTCATAAAATTTATACAATATAATGTTATCACAAATAAAACATCATCATATTGGGTTGTGACAATATTTTAAGATCATGATGTGTATTACCACTTTTATAAAGATACAATGGGTTAATCAAATGGTATAATTTGGTGAACTTGTATTAATATTGAACCACTTAAAGTAAACCACATGGATTTTTATATTTGTGTCATTAGTGTCACTTGAGTGAACGTTGGATATAGATCCTTAAACATGGGGTAGTTAAATAGGTTCCTTATTTTTTAGGTTTCATACTTTGATACATATCAATAATAATTTAAACATTTTCATTAATAGATATTAATTAGGTATGATAATAATCCAGTACATAGATTTTATTGACCTAGGTAGGATGTGGTTTCCCATATAATGGGTTATGACATCAAGGAACTCAATTTAGTTTTGAATATGTGAATGGACATGACAAGATAATTACATGTGATATAATTATATAAGATGTATTCAACTTTGGAATTGAATAAAATAGATTATCTATTTGTGATTGACATTATCCATGTCTTGTTCTAAATATCAATGTTAAGGGAAAATGAACATTTCTAATAGACATGTCATGAATTAGATCACACAAATACCATTTTTAATTTAGGTAGATATAATATATTGTTATATATTTATTTTAGTTTATGATTATGAATGAGATTCATATTTATCTTCAACTTTAAAATGGTTCCTTTTTTTCACACCTAAGATAATATTAATTTGGATTATTGGATGAATTTGATTAGTTCAAGTGTAAAAATGCTTATATTTATTGTAAACACATATATGGTTTGTGGTTTACAAAAATTAAATATTTAATTAAATAATAGTTCTTCAATTTATAAATTAATGTGGAATTATAATATAAATAATGGGTCATTAATATTAATAATACATAAACATGAGGAAATGGAAGATCTCAAATGGGATTTTTTCTGAGGATTAGGGAAAAGATATTTTAAGGCCCAATACATGGGGATATTCTGATTCCTATCTAAAGAGGTCATTTAAAAACATCATTTTTTTTAATTTTTACAAATTTAAAGGCTCTTTAATTCATCTCCAATGGAATTTTTTGACTTAATCAACTTTTATAGTTTATTTAACACACTAAATGTTTTTTAAAGGCTATTTATTATACCTACTTAGGGTTGATTTAAGATTAGTTTCCATGAAAGATATTGAACGATACAATTATTATAAATATCAAGGATTATGGGCTTATTATTCATAATTTTGAGAGAAATAAAAGGTGGTGATTAGTGTTCCCAAGTCACCCTCTATTGAAAGAGAGTCCTCTGGTTTTCGTTATCTGAGAGAGTTCTCTATTTTTCCACTTTAGAGATGTGTTATTGAGTCTTTATCATATGTTATTCAATCATTTTACTTTATGAAGTTACTATCATCAATTGTATAAGAAGATGACCCCACCAAATTATTAGTGACTAGTGTTATTGGTGGATTCCAAATGAGACTTGAATTCACCAATTCATGTTTGGTTTAAGCATTCCAAACCTTTAAAAAAAGTTATTTATACATTATTTATTTATTATTGTGTTTTTTGTTTAATTTTTATGTTCTTAGTTGGGATTTTATAATTTATTCCTCTATTTAGAAAGTATTGGTAGAATCATTAAAACCATATAGTGGTATCAGGTCCATACTTAGGTAATGAAAAATTCATAAGTAAAATGTTAGAATATTATATAGTTTGATAATATATTCACACTAAATAAATATTAATTTAAGAAGAAAATAATAAATTAATGGAATGTTTAATTATTTGATGTCACAAATGAGCTTAGGTACCATGGTAACCAGATAACTAATCCAGACCTGACATAGTCTGAAGTGCGTTCCCAATCCCCGTGGGTCGGTGACTAGAACTTGGAATCATACAAAATGCTAGTGGGAATAGATTTTCCACAATACATAGTGGAATAATGAGAAACCGGATAATATGCATAACAAATAAAATCTATTGGGTGTAATGTATCAGAAGAAAACAAGGCATAAAGATGCCCAAAGTTCTACAACCCAACTACCAAAATAAAAAAAAGCGTATGTATCTAAGGACACAACACACCACGACCAAGGTTTAGTAGTTGGATCCAACTCTAAGAGATCCTTTCCCATTTCTCGAACATGGAAGAAGATAATCAACAAACCCATAAAGTCATAAGTAGCATGTAAAATAAAAATCCTTGTAGGGTCTCACTAAGGATTACATAACTGATTATAATTAATAGATTAACCAAAGAATTTTTTTCAATTTTAAAATAAACAGGTTTGGAATTTTAAATCATATTTAAAAAAATCATGGTATACAGTTAAATGATGGAAAAAATACTTTAATAAAATTCTTTACATATGATGGAATATTTCTAAAATAATGGATTAAATAAAATAGTTACATAAAATAGTTATGTAAATTCAAAAGGTCTGTAAAGCGGTTCAATCAACATTAGAATACAATTATATCTCAAATATAAAACAAGAGAGCAGTATGGTCATTTTAAAAATAGGTATGTCTGTTATAAGCTATTGAACTCTAAAACATCTAAGTAATCTAAGAAATATGTGTATACACATGTCTGACCTGACACTGGGTAAAGGAAACTCATCACCATCCCATCTAGGATGTGACCCGTTTCATGTATCTTTTAGAATATTGTAATAGAATAAAGTGTGTCCAAATATCTTACAAACTACCTAATAATTTCATGTGCTCTTAAAAAATAAATGATGATCAATTTATTTTAAGACTATTTAAAATATAGTTAAATCCCATTCGCCCATTTCAATGCTAATTTTTTGATTTAAAACTAAAATGGGTTTTAGTAAAAAAACATGCCTCTTTCACAAGATAAAACCATTGGGTTTCTATGAAATATTTTTAATACATTTTTACAAGTTTGAAATCTATTCAAAACCAATTCCATCTATTCCACAATTCATTTCCATAGTTAAATTCAAAAATTTAATTAAAATCATTTTCATAAAATCCATATATTAAATTAAAAAATTTTAATTAACCAATTTCCATAAACACCCCCCAATTCAATGGAGTTGGGGGTTTTACAACTTCTCATTCCAAAAACATTTCAAATATCCCAATTGAAAAGAATTGGGTTTTATAAAATCAATTGAAAGAAAGTTTTTAAATTTAATTTAAATAAATGATTGAAATAAATCAGGAAAATCAAAGTTTATCAATTTGGAAAAAAAGGATGGAATCACCTACCTTTTCCACAAAACTCAACACTCGCAATGACACCCATTAATGAGAAAGAAATAGTATAAGACCTAGAAACACAAACTAGAAATAAGATTAGACAACACATAGAATATATCAATCAATTTCATGATGATCTATTTAAATCCCAAAAGAGAAGAATGTGATAAAGATGAAGAATGAAGAATAATGCTTACATATAAATCACATTTCAATAAAAACAATGATCGAATGCCAAACATGAGGATAAAGAAGGGTTGGAGAGATTTATGATTGCTAGGGGAAGGCCTTTGGTTGAGGGATATAAAACTAGAGTGGAGGAGAAAAGAGAAACTTAGCCACACTCTCTGTTTAAAAGCTGCATTTGGGGTATTACATGATGTTTAATACCCATTCACGTCATGTAATAGTTAGTTTTTGTAACCACAAAAAAAACATCACCTTGAATTAAAAAATGACACTCCAAGTTAAAAACTGATCTTTAATCCATTAAAGATATGTAAAGGTTCTTTACATCATGTACTCTTCACAACATTAATACTTTCACGACTTGCACGCATAACCCTTACATGATGTGTAACCTTGTTACATGATGTGTAACCATGTTACATGACATGTAACCCTCCCACATCCTACAAAAAAAGGCTAGTTAAAGATGAGAGTCCATCAAATCTATGACTTCACCTTTATTGGTATTCTCCCAATTCATTATCAACCCCTACAAGTCGATAAAAAGGAAAAATCATGAAAATTTTAAATACATACCTATTAGATAGGTAAGGGGATGTTACAATCTCACCACTATAAAATATTTCTATCCCTAAAAAGCCTATGAAAAATATTCCATGACAAAAATATGAGGCCACTGCTCTCTCATTAATTCATCATATTCCCATGCTTCATGATTATCAAAACTATGCTCCAATAACACATGAAAAAATGGTATCATCCTCCCATGAAGTACCTTAATCTAAGAATTAACTGTCATGACTTGCCACTCAGTTAAAGATAAATTAGGTTTAATCTTAAAATCACTCCATCTCAAAACATGAGATGGTTCAGAGAGATACTTTCTCAGTTGAGATACATGGAACATATTATGTATCTACATCTATTATAGTGGAAGTTATAAATGGTATACAAATTTCCCTTCCTATTCAACAACTTCAAAATGTCCCAAAAAATGAGGAGGAATCTTCCCCTATCTCCCAAGACATCAATGACCTATCCAGGGTGAAACTTTCAATAAAAACTGGTCACCAACTAAGACCTCCAATGGTCTACGATGATGATCAACATAAGACTTATATCGGATCTGTGCTATCAATATTCTCTGAAATATTATCTAAATCTTTACTATCATCTCTTACACCAAGCTTGGTCCAATGAAGGAACATTCACCAATTTATGACCAACACGACAGAGATTTAAAATGCCAACACCATAAAAATCTTCAAAAGGCGCCATTCTGATCATATAATGATAAATATTATTATATGAAAACTCAACCATCCCCTAGTGATCATCCCAAGACCCACAAAATTAGAGAACATAAGCACTAATAATATCCTTAAGAATCTATATAACTCTCTCTGTCTAGCCATATGACTTCGGATAGTAGGTCATGATCAAATGTACCTGATATCCTAGTGCCTCTAGAAGGCCTCTCCAAAAGCAAGAAGTGAACCAAGGTTCTCTATCAGAGAATATAGAAGATGGGACCTAGTGAAAATGTAGAATCAATTTCATGTATAGATTTCCCAAATCCTCAAATTTGGTTGTATCTAAAATGGGTATGAAGTGAGATAACTTGGTCAACCTGTCAATAAAAACCCATATCACATTCTTATTTATCTAGGTATGATGAAACCTAGCCACAAATTTCATATAAAATTTTCCCCACTTCCAAGTAGGGGCTGGAAGTGGCTGAAGTAAACCCAGAAGGTTTATGGTGCTCGAATTCCACCTGATATCATATATAACAACCAGAAATAGACTCAGTAATGCACCATCTCAGACAGAGCCACCATAACTTTCATCACATATCATAGAACATATTTTTGGTTCTTGGATGCACAACCCACTGGGAATTTTTAAAATCACCTATTACAGCCTTTCATGAAGCAAATTGAACAACTAAGTGATTCTGATATCATAGAACACCCTCTTTGGGGAACGACCACTGAGAAACTATCTTGGCACCATAAAGAGAGTCTCTAATTCTAGGGAATTCATCATCAATCCATTGATCATGAAGAATCAACTCGAGAAGATTGTATTTCAACTGAATGATTGATAAAGAAACTTCATCCCCATTCTCCTAAACACCTATATACAACTGTGCAAAGAGAGCCCTCAAATTTCACTCTTATAAATATTATTTCACTTCTTGGGTTGGAAGTTTCCTACTCAACAAATCTACTAAGAAATTACCTTTCCACTAAGTATAGGTGATGTAAAAGGAGAAAGATTTTAGATAATCCCCCAAACAACTTTGGGGAAGATTCAAATATTTTTTAGAGAATATATAACTCATGATTTTGTGGTATGAATGCACAATAAACCTTTATCTGAAGAGGTAATGTTGAAAAATATTAAGCACATGCATCACAACTACAAGTTCAAGGTCATGGGTTGGATAATTCTTCTCATGTGGCCTAAGTTGACAAGATCCATAAGAAACTATATGATTTCCCTACTTAAGAACGCTACCCAATCCTAGACATGATGCATCAAAAAAGACCAGGTAGCCCTTCCCGACCTATTTAAGTGTCAATACCAGTGTAGTAGTGAAAATATGTTTCATCACAAAAAATTAATTATGTCATTAATCATCCCAAGAACACTTAACCCCCTATTGATTTAGATAAATCATCAGAGAAGACAGATTCAAGAATTCCTTCATGAACAAGTGGTAATATTCATCTAAGCCCAAGAAACTCTAAATATCAAAGACATTAGATGGTTGATCCTAAGTCATAATGGCCTTTACCTAATTAGGATCAACTGACATTCATTTTTTTGACACTACGTGTCCCAAGAATTTCACTTTATAAATCCATAAATCACACTTTGAAATCTTGGATTAATGTCAGCGGTTTCTCTACAGACTGGGAACTATTCTCATATGATGTACCAACTCCTCCTTGGATTTAGAGTAAATGAGTATGTCATCCATAAATACTACCAGAAAGGTATCCGAATACTCATGGAAAATCCTATTCTTCAAAGTGATGAAAACTACAAGAGCATGTTTTCATACCAAACTGCATAATAAGGTACTCATAATGGTTGTACCTTCTCTAAAAGGTATTTTTTTGAATGTTAGGTTATTTTATCCTAAAATTATGGTAACCATATCGAATGTCAATCTTGAAAAACCACTTTGAACATTTCAACTGATCAAACAGATCATCAATCCTTGTCAATAAATATTTATTCTTTACCATAACTCAATTGAGATTTTGATAATAAACACATAATAGAAGAGAACCATCAACCTTCTCGGAAAAAATAACCAAAATCACCCAAGGTGACAAACTAAGGTGTATAAATCCTTTCTCAAGAAGATCATCTAACCGGGACTTCAGCTCTCTTAGTTTAGCTAGTGTAATTCAGTAAAAGGAATTGAAACTGGTTGAGTACCAAGCATTAAGTCAATAAAAAGATCAACCTCCCTTATCAGTCACAGACCAAAGAAATAAGAAGGAAACACATCGGGAAACTCAATGAAAAATGGAGGGATATCACCCCTCAAAGATTAGCACTCTATATCAAAAGTAAAAAATGATATTACTTTCCCCAACTCTAGATAAGAAGGTACTACTCTACTTGACCTTGGGTCCTAATATCCTTTAAAAACAAGAGACACACCACTGGGTGTAGTAGGGTAGACCCACCAAAGATAACAATAAATCTGGGCTTTATTAAAAATGATCCAATCCATCTTGAATATTTTGTCAAGATATTTCATGTTGAGGACTGGAAAACTCCAAGACAACTTTACATCTAATAGAGATAATACACAAGCAGGACTACTGAGATCCTTCTATCTCTTTATACTAAGGGGTGTAGTAATATCCATTGAAAAAGATAAAATCTCCATAGGAAGATTTAGAAGATTAAAAATATGAGTTGAACAAAATGATTGAGATGCACAAATATCAAATAGAGAAGTCACTAATGATGAATCTATAGTAATGGTACATCTCTTAGTTACTAGACCCATGTATGCTTCCTATGGATACTCTTTCACTACGTGGAGTAGCTTTGTTCTGGGTTCTTGTAGATGGAACCCTTTTATACATGAAGTATTGGATTTCCCCGTTGTTTTTGGAGGAGCCGATAATCCCATTCAAATATTTAGGGTAGAAAAGTTATAAAAGAATCTCTATACATGAGAATGTTCACAAGAGATACATTTCTTGGGTGCCTAAGTGAAAACCCTCTTAGAATGTACTGGCTTTCCACATTGGTAGAAAATCAAAGGAATTCCTCCTGGAGCTATAGGAAGTTTGGAATGTTTATCTCATTGGGAACTGTGCTGAGAATCATCACGCTTCCTTTTTCCCTTAAAGGTACTAATGATGAAATTGATAGAATAAGAAACTCCCATCAACCTTGACTTTATTTTCAGGTCTATCTCAACCATCATTATTCTATCCAACACATCCACATAAGTGGGAAGCTTCATCATGAAAACTTGAGAACACATATATGATTGAATTCCCAACTCAAATCGTCAAACATTTATCCTCTCATTAGATACAATATTAATTGAAAATTGTACCATCTTAGTAAAATTATTTGAATACTCAGCCACAGTTCTGTCGGAATGTTCAAAATTGAAAAACTCCATAGCCTTATCCAACACCATTGACTCTAGATAGAGCTAATCAGTGAAAATAACTCTGAAGTATGTACATGACAAGACTTCATGTTTCTTTGTCATCACAATCATATCTCACCATCTCCTACTCATTCCTTCTAGAAAGAAGGTGGAATAGTTCACCTTGATCATGTCTGGGGTATCCAAGAACTCAAACATACATTAAATATTTCCCAACCATTCTTCAACATGATGGGGGATAAGTAGACCCTTTGAAAACTGGTGGATTCTCGTGAAGGAACTCTTGAGAATGATTTCAAAGAACATATCCCAGACGATCCATATCTAGATCCTAAACAGGGGCTAGATGTGGTGTCTATCTTATAGTTTGGATAGTACGCACGATCACCTCTACGAGATTCTGATCTACAATAGGATTTTCTTGTTGATTTTCAAAAGAAAACTCTTCCTGTACTCGATTCACAAGTCTTCTGAGAGGCATAATGCTGCACAACTTCTGAAGACAACAAGGAAGACATTATATTAACATGTAAACATAGCCACAAGGGGAAAAAATATTCCCAATAGATGGAACAACCAGATTTGGATTCCACTCTATCCAAATCAAAATAGGAAAAATACTAGAACTAATTGACAAGGAATCTTTCCTTAAACACCCTTGGTGAATTATGGTTCATTGTGGTGAGATCTGAAAAAACACTCAATCACAACTATATTCTATGTCCTGACAAGATTTCACAAATGAATACTAACTTTATGACAAAATCTTAACAACAATCTACCTCTGATACCACTATGTCATAAACCATCTCAGGTACCCTTGTTACCTGATAACTGAGCTGGACTTAACATATCCCAAAGTGAATTCTTGATCCCCATGTCTCAGTGACTAGAACCTAGAATTATACAATATGCATGTGTGAATGGATTTTAAACTATAAATATTAGAAGAAAAAGAAACATACAATATTCATAACAAAGAAACTCCACTGGGAGAAATGTACCATAAGAAAACAAGTCATAAACAAGCACAAATTTCTATAAACCAAGTACCAAAATAGGAAAACAACCCATGTCCCTTAGGAATTAACTCACCATGACCAAGGTTCAGCATCTGGATCCACCTCCAAGAGATCCTTTCTCCTTACTCGAACCTAGAATATGATAATCTTCAAACACCTGAAGGCATAAGAAGGGTTTTAACTAAAAATCCCGGTAGGGTCTCACTAAGGATTACATAAGAGATTCCAATAATATATTAACCAATATAATGCTTTCAATTTTAAAATAAATTTGTTTTTTTAATTTTAAAACATATTTAAACAAATCATACTTTATAGTTCAAATGAATAAAAAATTATTTAAGAAAATACTTTACAATTGATAGAATATTTCTAAAACAATGGCTTAAATATAATATTTATGTTAATTCCAAAGGAATGTAAAATAGTTCAAGAAACATTAGCATACATTTATATCTCAAATATAAAATAAGCGAGAAATATGGTCATCTACCAAATAGGTATGTATATTCCAGACTATAAGAATATGAAATCTCTAAGTGATCTCATCAATATGCGAATAAACATGTCCTTCTAACACTAGCCAAAGGTCACTCATCACCATCCTATCAAGAATGTGACCCAATGCATGCATGTTTTAGAACATTGTAATAGTGTCTAGTTTATTCAAATAATTTACATGCTAAGTTAGGATTGCATGTGCTCTTACATAATCAATGATGGAAAATTTATTTTAAGACTGCTTAAAATAAAATTAAATCCCATTCACTCATTTTAATTCCCATTTTTTCATTTAAAACCAAAATGATTTTTAATAAAAAACATGCCTCTTTCACAAGATAAAACTACTAGGTTTCTATCAAATCTTTTTAATCCATTTGAAAAAAATTAAAATCCATTAAAAAAAATTCCATCCATTTAAAAAAACATTTCCAAAAGTAAATTAAATAATTTAATTTAAATAATTTCCTTCAAATCCATAATTTAAATTAAATAATTTAAATTAACCAATTTCCATAAACACACCCAAATTCAATGGAATTGGGGGTTTTCCAAATTCTCAGTTCCATAACATTTAAAATCTCCTGATTCAATGGAATTGGGTTTTATCAAATCAATTTGAAGAAAGTTTGAGCAATTAAATTTATATCAATTATTGTAAAAAATCAAGAAAATTAAATTTAACAAATTTTTCCAGAAAGGGCAGAATGACCTACCCTTTTCCCAAAACTCAACACTTTCAACGACACCCGTCAACAAGAATGAAAGAGTAGAAGACTAATAGAAGAAATATTTTAAATTATTTTATTCTAAATTTCAATATTTTTAACCCCACCAATTTTTTATTTAATGTTCAATTGTCATATTTTATGTTTTAGGAGTACTTTTGAGATTAATTGAAAAAATGGCTTATTTTGGATTTAAATTGTTTTAATTTATTTTAATTATTAGGACATACCATTTTCTT
The DNA here is from genome assembly GCA_963277665.1 of Viscum album. Taxonomy (NCBI): domain Eukaryota; kingdom Viridiplantae; phylum Streptophyta; class Magnoliopsida; order Santalales; family Viscaceae; genus Viscum; species Viscum album. Next base: position 325,113,342 of record OY728126.1, on the reverse strand, counting down.
CACTGATACAAATTGAAATATTCTTCTCTTATAGGTTCTTACGATCTATAGGATTCATTTTATCCTTCTAGACCCCGAGATCAATCCATCATTTGGCAGTTCCTATCCATCTCACAATCTTGGCCCCAAAAACCGTGCACAGATCTAGAGTGTTTTAAAGGGGAACTTTTATATAGAAGTGTATCAGCCCAATGGAGCTTAACATCAAAAGGTATCTGGAAAAGGAATTAATGAACATCTTTAATTAAGGAGGCCATGCCTGAATACCTTGTATTCAAGGTCTTAATGGCATGTGAAATTGGAGTTGTGGAATACGAAGAGTCACCATGACAAATTAAATGTTCCGCACTAAAAGAGTCATATCTCATTCATACTTTGAAAAATAAGGCTTACAGTTTGTGGAGGGACGAGGGAGAACTAATGTAACAACATTCAAGAAGGACCATTTCCAAAATTCTGTCATTAAGAAGGCCATCCACACACATACATTATGTGGACAGATTTTGGAGCCAAATATTTCACCCCCTTGCCTATAAAAATGTACTCCCTCTTCATTTCAAAGGGTTGAAAAGGTAGTTGTCATTTTGTGTAGTTTTATATTTTATTTGATTATGAAGTATATTTTTAATTTTTTAATTTATATTAGTCTTCTTCTTCATACCTCATTCTTCCATTTTTACTTTTATGTGTTTCTCCCACCGTATTTTCTTCTAACTCAATGAGAATGGGGAACTGACCTCGATGTTTGTTCAAGGGGGATAATGGTGTTTGATTGAGTTTAATTATGATTAAATTTAAATATATTTATTTAATTATGAGTATTTTGGTGGTCGCTAAATTTATTACGGTGTTCGATTTCCCCATTTTCTCCATCATCAAGTTCTTCTTCTCATTCAACATTTATCCTTCCCTTTACTATCTAAGTCAAGCATAAGATGGAGTATGGCTTGGGTAGTGATGATTGACAAAGAGATCTCCTAGATGAATTTAGGAAGAGAATTTCACCACATGTAGAGATCTCGGTGTTGGGGAAATAACATTTCGAATGAGAGGGTGTAGTGTGATAGATCTTGATCACTACATTGAATTGATATTGAGAATATTTTAATAAACAGTGATATCAACCATTATGATCCCCCAAGAACAAATGTATTCTTTATTTATTTTTAACATCATTTTGTTTGAATTATATATATATATATATATATATTCATATTTTATGCATCTTTCAAACTCATGATCATATTATATATTAGTTATAAAATATATAGTGACAATAGAATTTCAGTGTTGTGTAAGTTGCCACCTCGAGACCGAACCTGGGAGTGCACTATATTGCATGCTTAGGTAAATAATATTTTGATCGGGGATCTACAAAAAATTCCCACACATCAATTTAGCACCATTTCCGGGGAGGCTCAACACTTGCAGACACCATTTTTAATAAAAAAAAATCATAAATTTAAAAAACTAAAAAAATAATTCTTTGTTCATGATGTATTTCAATGGTGATTATTCTTCATGGACTAATAAATCTCATGTGACAAGAAGATGAAATTATAAAATCTCATATGCAAGAACTTCATGAATACATTCAAAAACTGAAGATAAATGCTAAATTTTTTTATGAATATTTTTTTTCACCACAGGAGAAACCAGAACCTAAACCCGAACCTGATCTTGATCCGGAACCTGAACCAAAAAGAGTGGTGGAAGAGATTTCACCAATCATTTTTTACATTTAACAACCTAAGGAGGGTGAAAATAATCTATTAAATGAGTTAATCATATCATCCCGTACTCAACCATTGCTTGAGGAGGTCCCTGAAGAACACATTCCAGCTGATGCACTTATGAGAGATCAACATTTTTTGAAAGAATATTGTAATAATTTTTTTGAAGATAACCTAAAACTTGATCTTCCCATGCTTGATATTGAACAATCAGTACCTTTTGACCTATCTATTGCTTTAGTAGATGAAGAAGAAGATGCACCTAATGAGATAGAGTTACCAATGTTCTTTCCTAAAGAAGTCAATTTCCAAGTTGACTTACTAGAAAGGGGTGATTTCTTTATTGATTAGTCATGTTTTAATCTTACTCATGCTGACTAGTTTTCTAACTTCCACTTTTCTGAAATTTCTGACACAAAAAAATGGAGAAGAACTTTTATGATATCAAATATACCACCCAAGTGGTGGTTATTGAAGAAGATGAACTAGAGAAGATGGTGGTGGTGAGATTTCCTCCTCCGCAACAACTTTCATACCATTTGGAGGATGACACCATGGAAGGTCATAGGGAGAACTGTTATTTTCTTTTCCCACCCACTCTAGATCTAAAATTTTATCTTTCTTCTTTCTTGGGGGTTGGGAACTTTTTTATCTTCTTTGGGGTTCTCCATTCTTTGTTTTTACTCATGGAAAATGGGAAAAGTCACATGTGGTGGTTTATCTCAAAGAAACCACATCCACCTTCTGATTGGGGATAATCTGCTACAACTGCCTGACTAAGGGTAGTAAAAACCTAGCACCCTCTTGGGGGGTCAAACCAAGCATTATCCCTTTTTATATTCACTTTATCTTTTTTTTTCTTATGTATCTTCATTATCTTCTTTTAGTTTTTAATGTGGTAGAAACTAGGAGCTTAACTCAAGGTTTCCACTGAAAAAAAAGCAGGTTGTGTCTTTCTTCTCATTATTTTGTTTGAAACCCAATTTAAATTCTTTGTGATAATCTTTCTTGATATGATTTGAGATAAAAGAGGGTATTAAATGGAATAAGTGTGTGTGTGTGGGGGGTGGGGGGTATTTCAACTTGTTTTTAGGAATTTTGTGTCTTTTTTCATTTTATTTTTCATGTTGTTTTTTGAAATTTTCTTGTTTTAATTTTTCATTTTTGGTGTGTTTTAGGATTCTTGAGCTGAATAAAATACTTTGGAAATTTCAAACCATATTGGTATTTTTGTCACATTTATTTATTTGAGTATTTTAGGATTTAAATGATTGTGGAATGGGTTCTATTTCTGATTTCTGATCTTTTCATTCGTTGACGTTTGATTGATTGTGAAACTCATGTCCACTAGTGCTGTCCAAATTGAAAATCTTTCCCAACCCAAGAGGTTTCTAAACTTGTTTGACATATACTTACATTTATATTTTTCTTTTTCATCTTTGTAAATTTTGTGGGATCCAGAACTTTCTTTTTTTCTCTTTTTCAAAGCTATTAGAGTTCATGGAATGTGTTAAGTATGATTGAGGCATCACATTGAAAGCCCCTTTTGCATTCAATTCTTATTTCAGACCACCTTTACATCTGACCTTCTTTAAGACCCCAGTAACCATGAAATAAATTATTAGGACACCAAATTAAAATAAATTTATCCCTTTCCAACCTTCTCTAGAATTTAAACACATGATTATTGTTGAACTTAAGTGTGGGGGCCGAAGAAGATGTGCTTTGTTTTGCTTTCCTGAAGAATCTGTTTGAGTTGAATTGACAGTGTTTCCATATTTATTACTTCATGGGTGGAAACAAATTTCATAATGGGAAGATGGATGGGTGGAACAAAATATCATTACAAATATGGGATTTGTGTTCAGTAATATTTTAAGATAAAAAGCTGCCTCTCTTTTCCTCCAAAACATGATTTTGAAGAGAAATCCAGATCTGAATTCAAGCTGAAACAATGCCACAATTAGAGAAAAGAGGGATGAGATTCATTGATGTTGAAATGAAAAGTGTGAAATTACAAAAATAATAGGTGTTTGGTGGTGATTCATTTATGATAATATTGATGAGAACACCATTCTTGAGAAAAACGGTTTTCATGCATTTACTTCACTTTAGAGATTAACCCTCCTCATTCTGCCTCAAATGTTTTTATATTTAAAACCCACCAACCCTCAACCTCAGAACAACCCATGAAAAAGTACTCATGATTGACACATTTTTGACTCTGGTAAGTGGAGATACTAGGAAGATAGCAAGCCTATGGAGATCAAACATGTCTTGGGAATGAGAAAAACTTCACATTGGAAATCCTTGAGTGAAGAGAGAAATATTTTTTTCGAGGAGGTAGGTACGACATGAATGTGAGGATTAACATGAAATTGAATGTATTCATATTATTTCTGAGGTGTTCTGAAATTTTTTTCCATGTAGGAGGCATGGAATTTTCTTTGATATGATAATTGAGTTGTTTTTTCATTTATGGTTTGAGAAGTTTATTTTGACCATGGTATAAGATGATTGCCCATGAGTGCAATGTTTAAGTGTGGGGGAATTGATAGAAAAAATATTTTCAATTATTTTATTATGAATTTCAATGTTTTTAACCCCATCAATATGTTATTTAAATGGAAATTGTATATTTAATGTTTTAGGAGTATTTTTGAGCTTAATTGAAAAAATGGCTAATTTCGGATTTAAATAGTTTTAATTTATTTTAATGTTTTGGCCATAACTTTTTCTTCACTGATAAAAATTGAAATATTAATCTTTTATAGGTTCCTATGTTCTATGTGATTCATTTTATCCTTCTGGACTCAAAGCTCAATCCATTATTTGGAAGATCAAATCCATCTCACAATCCAGGCCTTGAAAACTATGCACAAATCTGTAATGTTTTAAAGGGGAGATTTTATATAGAAGTGTATCAGTCAAATGGAGCATAAATTAAACAGGTATCTGGAAAAGGGATTAATGAAAATATTTAATTGAGGAGTTCACGTCTGAATAAGCTGTATTCATGGTCTTAATGGAATGGGAAGTTGGAGTTGTGGAATATGAAGAGTCACCATGACAGATTAAATACTCCACACTAAAAGATTCGTAACTCCTTCATACTCAGACCAATCAAGCTGAAAAGTTGTAGAGGGACGAGGGACTAGTAATGGAACAACTTTCAAGAAGTTCCATTTCCAAAATTTTATCATTAAGGTGGATATAAATTCACATACATTCGGTGGACAGATTTTGGAGCCACACATTTTACCCCCTTGCCTATAAAAATGTACTCCCTCTTCATTTCAAAGGGTTGGCAAAGTAGTTTATATTTTGTGTAGTTTTATATTTTATTTGATTATTTAGTATATTGTTAAAGTTTTAATTTATATTAGTCTTCTTCTTCAAACCTCATTCTTCTATGTTTACTTTTATGTGTTTCTCCCACCATATTCTCTTTTAACTCCATGAGAATGGGGAACTAACCTCGATGTTTGTTCGAGGGGGGAGAATAGTGGTTGATTGAGTTTAATTATTCTTAAATTTAAATATATTTATTTAATTATGATAATTTTGGTGGTGGTTAATTTGATTATGGTGTGAGATTGCCCCATTTTCTCTATCATCAAGTTCTTCTTTTCATTCAACATTTATCCTTCCCTTTACTATCTAAGTCATGCATATGATGGAGTATGGCTTGGGTAGTAATGGTTGGCAAAGAGATATCCTAGACAGATTTAGGAAGAGTATTTCCCCACACATATAGATCTCGTAGTTGGAGAAATAACATTCTGAATGGGAGGGTGTAGTGTGATAGATCGTGATCTCTACATTGAATTGATATTGAGAATATTTTAATAAACAATGATATCAACCATTACGATCCCCCAAGAAAAAATGTCTTCTTTCTTTCTTTTCTACATCATTTTGTTCGCATTTCATAAATATATATATTCATATTTTATGAATCTTTCAAAATCATATTTATATTATATATTAGTTATAAAATATATAGTGATAATATAATTTCGGTGTTGTGTAAGTTGCCTCCTCGATACCAACCCTAGGAGTGAACTATATCACATGCTTAGGTAAATAATCTTTTGATCAGGGATCTACGACAAATTACTATGCATAAAAGACCTTGAAACAGAACTTAGAAATGTGATCCAACATCACAGAGTATATATCCTTCAATTTTAGGATGATCTATTGAAATCCCCAAGGAAGAGAAGGCGATAAATAAAAATAATGAAGAAGAATTATTACCCTGAAATCCCAGAGCAAGTGGAACAACGATCGAATGCTAAATGAGAGGATCTAAAATGGTTGGATAGCTTCAAGATCTCCTAGGGAAGACCTTAGGTTGAGTGAGATGAAATTTTAGCACAGGATAAAAGAGAAACTCTATCGTACTGCCTATTTAAAAACTATATTCGGTGTATTAAATGATGTGTAACCTTTCACATTGTGAAATATTTACTTTCTATAACCGTCAAAAAGCACATTAACAAAAATTAAAAATCAATCCTCTTAATTAAAAACAAATATTTAATTCATTCATTATGTGTAAAGTCTCATCACATCATGTAATCTTCACAGCATGACACCTTTCATGACTTTTATATAGAAACCTTACTCGACATGTAACCATATTACATGACATGTAACCCTCTAATAGCCTATAGAAAAAGTTTGGTTAAATATGAGAGTCCAAAAAATCTCTGAATTCACTATTATAGGTATCCTACCAATTCATTCTCAACCTTACCCCATAAATGAAAAGGAAAAGCAATGAAAAGGATAAATACATAACTGTTAGATAGGTAAAGGGTATTACATTTGATCTGTCTTCTTATGGTTTATTTCAAGTAGTGGGTTTCTACCCTACCCATATGTGAAATATCATATTCCCTATTCTCTGGTCCATAGAATCCCTTAAGCATGTTAGACCTAACATTTTACTGAAATTGATATGGACACATAGATTTTTTTATGTAATGTGGTCAAAGTATTAACTATTTTATGCAATATAAAGGGAACCAAATTAAGTAATTAATATATATATATATATATATATAATGTATTGAGTATTTATAAGATACATAATAGTGAATTACTCTAAATATAGTCATATAAGGTATCTATAAGGTATATATAATGTTAATGGTTTGACTAAATATAAAATACTTAAAAAATATCAATGTTTTGGATGATTTCCAATTATAATAACATTCATCAAGACCTTTATTGATCAAATATAAGGTTCATTATTAGTCATGCACCAATAATCTATCAATTTTTGGGTGAAAAGGGTAATATTTATCCAAATATGAAAGTTATGAAATTTTTTACTAAGTAACTCAAGAAGATTGGAACCTAGAGGCATGGTGTTTAAAGAAACCCAAGATAAAAATAACATAAATAATAAATTAATTTAATGATTAAAATAATACATATCATTAATGGCTCCGCAACTCGACGACTGAAAGGTTTAGCGTCTTTGAGATAAGAAACATAAAAATAATATTTTAAAACACTTGTCAAAATTTATCCTTAATCACACTATTATAGAACCTTTTCTAGAAATATAATATAATATTATAATATTTCTAACTTGGGTAATGGAAACATAACAAATAGGTGATATTTTAAGCTCAGTAAGGGAAAAATGTTTCATTATGTATTAGATCATAAAAATGAAATGGAATATATAGATGGGATAATTATCATAAAAAAAGATCACAAGACCATATATGATAATAATAAAATATTATATTGAAACATAAGATCATAAAAATACCATTATGGAATAATAAATTCTATGACATGGATCAAAATACCACTTAATAATCATAAAACATACAAGTACAACATAAGGGAGGAAAACTTTAAAAATAAGGCATAACATGGAAACAAGACATATAATGAAAATTAAATGAATATTTAAATTTTTTCCTAACCTCATAAAAAAATTGTAAATGTGGAACAACCATAATCATAGGAAAACTATTGTGAGAAAACTCATTACGATCATGCTTATGGGAAGAAACTCATTATGTCCATGCCTAAAAATGTGAGCATACTCATTATGCCCATGCCAATGTGAAAAAACTCATTATTTCTATGTTCCACTATCTCATGATATATAAACATAAACCAATACATTTTAGAGTGGTATAGGGACTCACCCATCATCATCCATACATAAAAATTCCAGTTAAAATCATTAACCATCATATCATAAAGAACCCATGAAAAAATACCGTGTTTCTTATACTTTTAAAAAAATCACACAGAATAAACTAAAGAAATCATAGGATATAAAAAATATCATTTTTAAAATTTAATCACACCAAAATAAAATATTTAGGGTGATCAAAAAATCACTTTATGAGGGGTAAACCTTTGATAAAATTGAAGTGAAAATAAAAAAGTTTTCAAGAATCCGTTTATACATTATTTTAAAAGATAAATTTAAAATTATTTTCAAAAGAATTATTGAGAACGTAAAAGTATTAATTTTTAAGAACTTATTATTAATACTTACAAATAAATATATTTGAAGAAAAACAAAAATCATCCTAATAAACCAAAATTGTAAATAATGAAAGTAAATTTCTTTATTAAGCTTTTTAGGCCATTTTAAGAAAAAACCACATCCGAGAAACTTTGAAAGAATTTAATTTAATAATATATATAAATAAAAAGAAAAATAATAAAAAATATAAGATATTATTGGATTTTATTAAATAAAACACTTTTGATAGTAAAAACATGGAAACATAATAGATGATTCGTTAGAAAGAATGTGAGTTTTTCTTAACAATGATATTATTTAGTTTTGGAATATGTTTGATCAAATAAGTGGTTATTGATGATGAGAATTAATTTCCTTAGATAAAAATATGAAATATAATATAAAATATTTTAATGGTAGGATTCAATAAGTCTTGATAAATATTTTAAAGTCAAGAAGACTATGAACTAATGAATCAACAATTGAGTTAATAAAACCCTTATGGTTTTGGTAACATAATAATCAAAGGATCTAGAGAGGAAGATCATGAAATGGAAATTTAAAGATCATAAAATTGAATATTTTTCATATCTATAATAAATAGGTTAGTTAATAAATTGCTTAAAAGAAATTATGGTACACAATATCGAACATGTACAATGGAGTTGAAAATGAGACAAAGAAACCCTTATTGTGGTCCCGATTCATTATGTGCATGCTCCTAACTTCTAGAATAATAAAATTAATTTTGTTACAAAACTTCATATAAAAACTTTTAATCTATATATTTTTAATAATTAACCTTTATTGTTATATTATATTTATTGATTCTATAGTTTTTTTATATTTGTGTGAAAATGGAATCAGAGTTGTCTTATTTTGGTAAATTTTGCAATCGAATATGATATTTTAATACAATGTGATATACATAATACAACCTTTATAGAAGAATAAACTAGTAATTTTTGGATTCTAAAATTATAATTATTTTAGTATTTAGGTACCCATAGTCATCTGTGATAGAGTATTATAGCATGATTTAAGTAGGTGGTTAAGATGACCCATACAAGAACATACCTTAATTCGATGGGTAAGTATGGTTTAGAAATATTTTAATTTAAAATAACATCATTATAATAGAATAATAATTATAATAATTATATTTTTAATGGTTTTGAATTATATTTTATGTTTTCTATTTATATAATAAAAATACAGTTGAAAAATGAAAAATGTTACTTCATGGAGGTGGTAGTCTTCCAAACGCTTGATCGATGTTCTGTTGTTTTTATAAGCGGATGGGAAGGAATAGATAAAGTTTTTTTATTAATATAATAACAATTTAGCACAATAATTATACTATGGTAATTATATAACTATGTTTAGGACAGGTTTGGAAGGAAAAGAATAAGAATAAATAGATAAGGATTTAATAATACTCTCTTTAGGACCTTGAACTTTATCTTGAATGTATTCATAGAAATGAAGTGATTAGGATAAATTATGGAAATAAAAGGCTAATAAAATTGAGTGAAGTTTCTAGGAGGATACAAATTTCATAGTTTTGGGAATAAATTTTAAGGAATGGATGTGGTATGAATTGGTGGATGTGCCCCTTTTATAAGTGAAGAAAAGGGAACTTTAGGGAACACCCTTTATTTTTCAGGGATATAATTACAATATTCAAGGTTAAAAGACTCCAAAAGTTTGAGATAATAAATTTTGGGGGTGATAGTGGTTTGATAAATCCTCATCTATTCATTTCCACACACGTTTTAAACATATTGGAAGTTATTTACCCTAATATTGTTACTTGTATCTTATTTTTTGTTTTTACTAGGGTAACTAGTTTTTCCAAAGTAAAATATTTTATAGAAAAAATATAAAATATAAAATATTAATAAACTATGATTTATTGAAGTTAAATTTAATATTAATTTAATATAATTAATTTCCTAAAAAATATAGAATTATCTTTTAAATTAATCCATTTAATTTATAGAGAAACTATTTTGTAGAAAAATGCTATTTTCACCATTAAGTGTTCTTAATATTATTTCATATTGATTAAGAATTAAATATTTGTTAATAAAATTATATATTTGTATAAAAATAATATTATAATTATTTTTTAAAATATATTCAACTAATTGGTTAGATACATATTTCACAGTATTAATAAAAAATCATTGAAATTAACAGTTTCATCATTATCATAGTAATTAACATTAATCTTAATAATATTATTTTAATGAATAAAATAAAATGATTATTTTTTTATTATTTTTAACTAATGATTACATATATGTAATCCATTTTAACAAATAAAATTTCTTAAGGTGAGAAATATTTAATTTTTATATTAACACACTTAATGTGTAAAAATAATTTTTAGAAAATGTGTATCTTGAATCATAAAAATACATTTGTTTTACTATACATTTTTTATAGTTTTTATTAAGTGATTAATTCTATTCATACCTCCCAATTTAATGGTTATAAACTATTGGTAATATTTAATAATTTAATTAAGGTAACACAATTTTCATTTTAATTAAGTGTTGCATGCAAGAAAATATACCCACATTGTATTTAATGATGGAAAATTATTTACTAAAATCTTGTGTCATTACATTATAACCCCTTAAAAACAATTAATTCTTTAATGTTTTACTACACAAAGGAAAACAAGTGAGGGTGATTTTGTATCATCACATCCTCAGGTTCCCTTATAACCTCATAAAACTTATGATTCAATTACATAACTTTAACTAGATTAGTGGTGTTGTTTATCATAAACATTTATATTTGATCCAATATTTCAATAAGTTGTTCTTAATATGAATTTTTATGTTTAAATTTTAAAGATTCTGAGATTAGTATTTGTGATTGATCTGGTATATACTTCCTCAAAAGAAATATGGGGAGCATATCATGCGCTTGAGATAGTTTTAAAGATAAAGGTAAGTAATAAACTACAACCCAACATAACCAAGGATCTTGAAGGGACTAATGTGTATAGGTATCAACATCCATTTCATCCCATGTTTCATAACCCTCTTCCAAGGAGATATTCAAAGGAACACCTTTCCACTAACATCCATCTCTAGATATAATCGATGATTGTATGTATAACTATTTTAAAGACCTTGTAATTAATTAATTTGCCAATAAATGGTTTGAACCTTTTATGTTATTTATTTGGAAAGTTCAGGACCTATCAACTTAATATTTCTAAGTTCAACCCAACAAGTTCGAGTCTTACATCTCTTCCCATAAAGATCCTCATATGATGCCTTCTAAAGGCTAGAATAGAAACTATTATTATACAAGAACTCTACCAAGGGTAGGTGTTGATCTCAACATCCTTTGAAATCCATAAAATAAGATCTAATCACATCCTTTACTAGTTTAATCATTCTCTCTAACTAAATGTCAATCTAGGGATGATAATTAGTGCTAAAACTCAGCTCTGTATCTAATTATTTCTAATGAATTCTATAGAACCTTGAGTTAAACATTAGATCTTGATAATATATAATTGAGATTGTTAATACATGACTACTCAACACATCCACCATATATATATCTATATATATTAGGGAGAGTTTTTCAGAAGACAAATCTTCTTTGATGGTAATAAAATGAGCTGACTTTATAAGGAAATCAACTACGACCAAAATATCATTATGGATATTAGATATTTCTGGTTGTACTACAATAAAATCCATGGTTGTGATTTTTTATTTCAATAATAGTATGGGTATTAGTTGAAACATACGTTTAGAATTTTTTTCATTCGTCCTTAACTTTATAGCATACCAAACATTGAGATACATTTTCTGCAATTTCCCTCTTCATGTTATCCCAATATATGTTTTTTGAAATCATTATACTTTTATGTGATGGATATATAAATATATAAGGGTGATTTATGTGAAATAGAAAAAATTTCCTTCTTAAATTTATGTTTTTATGGGACACATATTAGGATTCTAAACCTTATAACTCTATATTTATCAATGTTTAACTTTTAAATATTTGTTACCATTTTTTGTATCTCTACACTATTTTTTGGTATTCTTTGATCTTTATTTAGATAGAAGGTTGAGTATCCATTCAAGAAAGATACGATTTATCTCTTTACATTATGAAATTAAGATTCATCCTCTAAAAATCCATGAGTATTGGGTCTTTTTCAACCCTTATCATGGATAGAGTAGTATGGCCTTTCCTACCCAGAGCATCAACCGCATTATATTCCTTCCATGGGTGGTAATGTTTTAAGAAGTAATATTATTTTATGAATTCCGACCATATAATTTAGTTAATTTTCAATTCATTCTCTATTAATATATATTTCAAGTTCTTTTTATCAGTATATATATATATATATCACACTTTTCCTCGTATAGATAATGTCACCAAATAATTAATACAAAGATCATTACTGTGAGCTCTAAATTATTCATAGCATAATGTTTCCCATGATACTAAAATAATTTCCCCATTGTAGGGTAATTTAACTACAACAGTGGTGATGAAAATCCTTTTTAGGTATTCGAAACCTCATTCACATTCCTCTATCCAATGTAACTTCACTTACTTCTATTTTAACTTGGATAATAGATTTTATAGTAATGAGAAATTTCTAATGAAGATACAATAATATCATAATAACCCCAAAAAAACTAAATAACTCACTTAAAGTAGTCAGTAAGTGTTATTTCTTGATAACTTTAATCATTTCTAGATCTTATGATATACCCTTAGTTGAAATTACATAACCCAGGAATAACACTTTCTACAACTAGAATTCACACTTCCTAAATTGTTCATATAAATGTTCCTTTCTCAAGGTCTTTAACACAATATTATAATCACATTCATGATATTACTTTATCTTTGAATATATAATACTATCTTATATAAAGGCATCAAAAAAATGATCAAGGTAGTCTCAAAAGACTTTATTCATTAGATCCCTGAAGATAACAGGATCATTCATAAGTCCAAATGGAATCACTATAAATTCATAGTGTCTATACATCATATGGAAGGTTCTATTGGGAATATCATATATTTTAACCATTAACTGATGACATCTATATTGAATGTAAATCTTTTATAATTATCAATATCCTCTGATTTGATCAAATATACCATTGATACAAGGAATAAAATATTTACTATTGATTTTGATTTTATTAATCTCATAATAATCAATGAAAAAGAACATTGATACATCCTTCTTTTTACTAAAATGATTTATTTACCCCATGGTGAAGCACATGGGCATATAAAATCCTTTTCTATATTCTTTTTCAATTTATTCTTTAATTCCACTAGTTAAATGGGAACAATCCTATATAGACACTTTGATATAGGAATGGAACTAGAAATGAGTTCGATTCAAAAATAAACCTCATAATATTTGGGTAAACCAATAATTTCATCCATAAAGTCATTATTATACTCCTATACAATAGGAATTTAATCAATGCTGGATTCCTCCCAAATCATTTGAGTTAATATTCACTTAGTTGTGGGTACCATATCCCATATTATATAATTTTATCCCACAAGGAGTTTGTAATCATCCATTAATTGACACTTAATAACAAGATAATATGGGATATGAAATCGTATTTCCTTATCCTGAATTTTGAATTTTTTTATTTATGAAAATCATATATATACATAATATTATGTCAAATTAAACCAATTGAGGAATAATTAGATATTTAGGAATTAACCTAAAAAATATCAACTATATCATATTTTTCTATTTTAGACATGATCATTATGTCACCAGGGTTTTTCATAGATATTTCAATATCCATTTCATTGGATGAGGATTCCAAATTATTAGAAAAAGTGTGTATATAAAATAATGTGAAAACCCATAATAAATTACGGTATCAATATATCTATAAAAGATATCAGGTGTACCTTGAATCACTTCATTTTCATGATCTACCTCAGAGATGGTGATCATGAATTACCTTCCATGGTCACTCAATTTGAGAAATTATTAAGGATTATTTAATTCATTGTTCCAAGTTTTCGGGTATTGATTTACATAATGTCCAAAATACTTTCACTTTAATAATTAAAATGTGGGTGGATTATTAGTTCAGACCTTCTTCTCTTTTTCTGCATTAATTTTCCTCTTATCCTTACTTAGAAAGTTGTGGGATGGGTATTCCACTTTACCTCACTTAAAATACTTACTTGATCCCCTAAGTCAACTACCATGGTTCTATCTCCCACATTTATTATAGGTCAGAAATTGGAGTTTCTTCCCACCATGTTCCTTATCATCATAGCATCCATGATACTCTACTTTTCTTTTTTATTTTCCTAAAAATAATGATAGTTTCTAGTTTCTATATCTAATTTAAGATAATATAATACATTTTATTGATAGATACAGAATTTTAATATATATAACACCCTTTTAGAATTATTATTTAAGCTATTAATTAAGATACCGGTTTTACATGTAGTATCTGAGATGAAAAAGAAGGCATACCTTGTGAGTCTTGTGAAAGTTTTTCTATAAGATCTAATAGATTCATCCTGTTTTTTTCAGGAATTCTAAAAATTATTCCTCAATTTTCATATTAATAATATACAGAATTTTATAAGTGAAAAATATATTATAGAAATCTTCACATTAAAAAAATTATACTTCAAACCTTTATATGGTTTAATTAATGGTATTATACCATTGGTTTCTAAAATATATATAGCTAAAATGAACTTCTCATGGTTGAATAATTGGAGAGAATAAAATATAATTTAAATAACGTTAACCCACTAATCAACAACCAGTAGATTAAAAGACCCACAAAAATTGTGTGGATGTTTCCTCATGAATGAATCGATAGCGAGTTTCTCCGAACATGGTATATTCAAAAGATCACCAATATTCTTATCATTTCCCATAGATTGAGATAATTGAGTGAGAATTTCCATGTGGTTTTGTTATTCATGACTTAATATCGTTAGGTTTTACATTTGGAAAATCTCCAAATTTTACATTACACAATTGTTATCTCATTTTTTTAGGTTCATTCCATTACCTTGACTAAAGGAAAATTTGGAATGAGTAGGATTAAATTAATCAATATACATATAAGGAAACTATAAATATTGAAGGAGTATTTCTTAAATGGTGAGTATACTCTAACATTTGAATCTCCACATTTCAATGTAGGTTATCCTTGCTTAGTTTTCTGACTAAACTAGTTATATATTCAAATCCTTCATAATGGTTCTTATAGAGAATGTGAACTAACAAAATAATATCTCACATGAGTTTCAAAATATGTGCGCAGTTAGGCCTGTTTTTCATGCACTAGGTGATGATTGAGTTAATATCTAATACACCTATCTTAGGGTTACTATCCCTAGTTACATTTATGCTAGATCCCATGTCAACATGTAGTATCCATATAGATATATATTTTCTAAAATAACCTCACAATCTCTAATTTTTGAAAATTCCATGTTGTGATCTTATACTTAGACTTATCCCTTAGACTTATCACCATGGTTTTATCTTAATTTATCTAGAAGAATCCAAAAAATAAATAAAATAATATCCAAAAATAATTATACTCTATTATAATACCAACTAAAGTAACCTAAGATAAACATAACATAAATAATATATTAATTTCATGATTTAAATAATACATCTCACAAATAGTCATAAAAACCGAGTACTAAAAGGTTTAATGTCTTAGAGATTAGATATATAAAAAAATTATTTTAATACACTTGTAAAAAATTATCCTCAATCGCACTCTTATAGAACCTTTTCTATAAATATAAAATGATATAATCATATTCCAAATCTTAGGTATAAAAGCATACGAAATGGGCGATCTTATATACTTAGTAAGGGAAAAATATATCATAATGTATCAGAACATAAACATGAAGGAGAACATAAGGAAGGGATAATATCTTAATAAAAAATCATGATACCATTGATGATAATAATAAAACATGATAGAGAAACTTAATATCATAAAAATTTCATTAAGGAAGCATTAAAGTCATGACATAGATAAAAATACGTCCCAATAATCATAAAACACGTGATCAAGACATAAGGGTAAAGAATAATTAAAAATAATGCATAACATGATAACATGACATATCATGAAAATGAAATGAATCTTTGAAATGTGGCATAACTTGATAATTCCCATGCCTATGTGAACAAACTCATTTTTTCTATGCCTAAAAATGCGAGAAATTTTTTTATCCGCATGACTATAGGAACAAACTCATTATATCCATGCCTGATTATATCAAGATGTATAAACTTAAAATAATTCATTAGAAAGTGACATAGGACCCAACCATCATTGTCCATACATATGTAGCATAAAATTTAGTAGGAACTGTAATGTCATGTAATTTCTGTAATTTTTTTTTCTAATTATATTAAATAATTTGGAGACCGCGAAATATGACGACACATGATTCTAAGGCCCGGAGTGCCCAAAATTATTCATAAAAGTTTTGTTAAGATTTAATTAGTGCGCTCAAGAAGTTTTCCTGAAAAAGTAAAAAAACTCTTAAACGGTTACTCAGATCATAAATTCGAGGGAACCATTGCGCTCAAGATGTCAGGTTTACCCTAGGAGCTACTTAAGTTTAGTCGGTGCGGGCCTCATGTGAGAAAACCCAAAAATGGCATAACCATAAATAAAATAATTAAATAAAGTTATTTTATTTCTCAAATTATTATAACTCACAAATGATAACTAGAATTTAAAAATCTGAGACCACCGCTTAACTCATCAGAGTATGCTTTCTATAGGAAAGTACTAACATTGGTCGGTGCGGGCCACTAGTGAAAGTTAGTTTTTGGTCATAAATAAAATAATTAAGTGAAAATTATTTTATTTCAAAATCTATAACTTTTAAACGTAACTCATATTGAAAATCTAAGAGTACCTTTGGGTTTGTTGGGGAGTTTTTCACTTAGGCAGAGCCTAACCTCGACCAGCGCGGGTCGAGGGTGACTTTTAGTAATTTTCCGAACTTTTTTTCGGGTACGTTCTGTAAACGCACGAGCGGCATTTTGTAACTTTTTTACTGGTTCTCGGAATTGAAATATGAGGACACTATTGAACTCACAATGCCGATATTCGCTTAAGGGGACTTTCACCTCGACTGTAGTTGGTCGATGGTGAAAGTTAGTCTTTTTTTTTCATGTAAATGAAAATAAATTAAAGAATAACTTTTTATTTTATTTTAACCTCCCAATTGAATGCTTAGAGGTGGGTACCGCCTGAGCTAGAAAAACCCCTTTTGTAAATTCATGGTGGTGGGGACCACCCTAACCCCTCTTTAATGTGGGGAAGTCCCTTGGAATCCTTCCATTTAATTGTGCCAACATAAATTAAATGGCTTGAAGCTTTCAAATACTAAGTAACAACATTGTTGGAATTTCGGATTGTTCCTACTAAATGAACCTTCCAAAATTCCACGATCGTTACTTACCCTCCCCCTCTTTTATTTATATGGAGTTTGGGGGGGGGGGGGAATTGGCATGACTTCACCAAGATACGAATCTCTGGTAAAGTGCCGCGATGCCCAACACTTGGAGGACGGAGCCGAATCCGGTGGGCAATGACAAGAGACACCCAACCACGAACCGAAGAACGACGATCAAGCGGCATCATTGGAGGTTTGTTGTGGGGACAAAAAACACTAACACTTCCTAAAATACAAAACCTCTCCAAAGAACTTGAGGTAGGGTTTATTGTTGTTTTGAATACCCCAAACCTGTCCTTGACATTATTCATGATTCATGAACAAATAAGTCAATCGCTATCATTCTAACATGGAGAGAGCATTCCAAATGAACATGGCCTGACCTCTCTACAATCTTTGTGAATTTTTATGGGATTAAAACGATGGTGACGTCTCGATTCAACTGTAGAAATCCGCAGAACAAAGAACGGGCCACCAGGGGACACTCGGTGACCTGAGGAACATCGCCGACAACACATGATGGCGACCTACATCGGAAAACCATGCCGGCGATCGACACCGGTGGGGCTCGAGAATGAAGACCGACACTCCGGACGGCCGCGATGAAGGTGGAGGTGTGACCGCACCACCGGAGAAGGGTCATGGCCCTTCGACCACGGTGCAGCAACGGTGGCGCCTGGTGGCGGTCGACTGCATGTTGGAGGCGGCGGCGCGCGTCCGCACCTCTGGGCGTGCGTCTACACTGCTGGGCGTGGAGAAGCCATGACACATGGCCACGACGATGAGGCATGGGAGACCGGATCACTGCCAGCCACCGGAGAAGGAGCAGCGTGCGACCGCGCCGCATGGAGGAGAGCGGCAGGCCGACCAGCCAGCCGCATGCCGAGCAGACCCGCGGGCCGGGCCGGACCTAGCGGGTCAGGTCGGTCTTACCGAGTCAGACCGAACCCGGACCAACTTCGACCCCTCTTTGCTCTTTCGAATATATCTTGAGCTATGAGAGTCCGTTTGATGAACCGTCTATGGAACCGAAAACCTTGGATCGAGGCGGTCCTTTTGGTATTCCCCATTTGAGATTTGAATAAAGTTTGGGTATGACTGGGTTTGATCGAGCATGAACCCAACCGGCCCCCGGGACTAAAAGGCCAATAATATACAAATTGGGCATCCGATTGATGCACCGTCTGTTGTATTGAGACCCCTTTTTTGTGGCGGTACTTTGGGATACTTCTTCATGGGACTTCGTGGAATTTGGAGTATCGACCAGTGGCTTGAGGAGAGGATCCTCTTGGAATCAAGTGAGATTAGTGCAGGAACCCTATAGCTGGCTGTAACATGAGAAAGGGATCCTATATGGGTTTGTGCTTTGGGATCCTTTGTGTGTCTATGATCAAGAGTATCACTTGGATATGCTCTAGGAATCCACGTGGGACTACTCTAGGATTTTACGTGGGTCTATTGTACTGGGATCCTATGTCGGTATGATGATGTACTAGGATCCTATGTGGGTTTGATGATTTAGGATCCTATGTGGGTATGATGATTTAGGATCCTATGTGGGTCTGCCTCTTAATATAGTAAGATGATTTAGTAGTTACATCTAATCATCTTTAATACCATACCTAAGTTATACCTGGTGTGAGCTAAGTCTTTACCTTCATGGTGATACCTTTGTGGTATTATTTTATGTGGCGTACCTGTGTGGTACTTTACTTTGTGGTGATACCTTGGTGGTATTCTTCTGTGTGGTGTACCTGTGTGGTACTTACCTTTGTGGTGATACCTTTGTGGAATTCTTCTATGTGGTGTACCTATGTGGTACTTTCCTTCATGGTGAAACCTTTATGGTATTCTTCTGTGTGGTGTACCTATGTTGTAATTACCTTCATGGTGATACCTTTGTGGTATTCTTCTATGTGTCATACCTGTGTGGTAATTTCCTTCATGGTGATACCTTGGTGGTATTATTCTGTGCGGCATACCTTTGTGGTACTTACCTTCGTGGTGATACCTTTGTGGTATGCTTATGTGTGATGTATCTTTGTGGTTCTTACCATCATGGTGATACCTTTTTGTCATTCTTCTGTGTGGATTTATCTTTGTGGTATTTAACTTTATGGTGTTACCTTCATGGTATTCCTTCCTTTGAGGAATAGTTGAGCTTTGGGATTTTGAGTTGGACCTTGTGTTTCCTCACGAATGAGATGGGTATACTTGATAACTTAGGTATATGTATGGGCATATACGTAAGTAGGGTTGTCAGTTGTTTTCATGATTTTTGGTTTATCCTTTGTGGATTTTGTGAGACCTATGAGGGTCTCGGGGTCCCTACTGAGTATCGTTATACTCACCGTTGCATGGGATACACTCGTACCATGTTGTGTTTGGTGCAGATGACGGACGACGCTGACTAAGGACGAGGGTACTGGGACTGGGGGCAGCTCGGGGGTGGCCCTTAGAAGAGGTGCACCACATAGAATACTGTTCGAGAGCTATACCTACCCTTCGTGTAAGATCCCTGGAGGGTGTTCATAGGAGCTATTCTAGTTTACTTGTACTTTTCAGTTTTCTTGTAATTTCCAGTTGGGCTTGTATTATGGCCTCTTTTTTCTTACTATACACACTCTTTTTACTATGTAGTTTACTTGTGTTCATATTTTTCTGTGTGCTTGGTTGAGTGTGTTTACAGGATATAAAGGCAATACCTTCCCGGTTTTAGGGAATACACCTTTTGGTGCTTGTCACTAGCCCCTGGCATATGGAAAGTGGGTTTAGGGTAGTCATGACATGGGCCTCGGGGGACGGGTCATGAGAAGTTGGTGTCAAAGGAGTCGGTTCTACCGTAGAACATTGGACTCTGATATTTTAACGATAATAGTGTTATGTGTAGTGTGTGTGGTTATTAGTTTAGGGAATCCAGCGTTGGTGCGGCGGCTGACGTATCTATACACCAAGACCCTGACTTCTAATTTCTTACTTAGTGAATGAAAACACTGATTGCGTGTGTGTTTCAAAGAGTTTTCTTGTGATCTCTTTGAGTTAGATTACCAGGTATAACTTATTAATCGTGGAACACCTGTTTCTTTTCAAGATTCCAATGCAGATAAACAGCTAGGGTTCCGGGTATAGTATGAGGGGATAGCCCACCGAGTGATGAGACTTCAGTGCAGGGCCCTCCTTCTATGTTGACACCTTCGGGTGGTGTACCATCAGCACCACCACCCATTGGGTAGCATTTACCACCAGCCGCACTGTCAGATGATGCATGCCGACTGAGTGCGTTGCATGAGTTCTAATGATAGAGGCCTCCAATCTTTTCAAGGTGAGACAAATTCCCAGGCAGCTAAGGACTGGCTGGAGGCTGTGGCTAGAGTTTTCCACATATTTGAGACACCAGTAGAGAAGATAATGATGAGGCTTCGACATGTAGACCATTTACTGAGTTGGTACCTTCAGGCAGTGTACTAGCTATATCACTGCTCGTTGGTCAGCAGTTATGACCGACAATACCGGTAGAATACACATGTTGGATTAGTGCCTTACATGTGTTGTGGAATCAGATACCCCTCAGGTTCTAAGGTGAGCCCCACTCACAAGCGGCCAAGGACTGGCTTGAGGAGGTGGCAGAGAGTTCTCTAGAGCTTCTACAGCTTCAGCAGGATGATATATTGGTAGTTGAGTATTCATTGAGGCATACTGACCATTCCTGATACTTGATGAATACTATATGATCAGTACTTTGGGGATCAGACTTTCGTGCATGGTGTGTTTAAGGACATCCGATCCATCACTATTCCTCTAAGCATTCCTACCTATGTTAGAGTGCTAGAGAAAACCTTTGTGGTTGAATGTTATTTGGATGAGAGGATACAACCAGTGAATGTTAGCAGTGGGAAAGCAAGAAATTGGCACCAGTCTCAGAGACTTGGGCATATAAAATGTTTTAGGTAGAGGATGTGATAGGGATAGATGAATCTGTAGGGCTACAGACGTGGAAGCAGAGCTAGGAGAGCAACATGAGGTGGTGTACATTTTGACATGTTATAACCACCCCCTATGTGGTCCCCACCAGGATTAGGGAGATAGAGGATAGGGTAAGGGAGTAGCTACATGCAGTCAAGAAGTGCGACCCAAGAGCTCTATGAATGATTTGAGGTACAATCTGTGTCTAATACTTGCTGCTGTATCAATAGACATAGGTACCAATCATTCCTTCCTTCCATGAATCTTTTCCAAGACCTAGAGTTTCCGGTTAAACCGTTGACTTAACCCTCACGTCTAGAGATACCTTTTGGAGGAAACTTGATAATAAAACTTATGCTGACAGTGTTATCTGACCCTTAAGGTAAGAGTTTTGATTGGAACCTCTTGGTGGTAGCGTTGAGTCCTTATGATGTTAGTTTGGGTATGGACTGGACATCCACAATTCATACATAGATTGAATGTATTTGGAAAAAAAGTTGTGGTTTCTCTACAACATTGGAATGGGGTTTTCCTTGGTCATAGAAAAGGAAACCTAGACAACACAGGATGAAATCATGCAAAAGAGGGTGTATCCGAACACTCATGAGTCGGCCAGACTTACCCTTGTAGCAGTAAAAGTTTTGAGTTTTGAGTTCCAAACAAGAGTCATAGAGAATGTGGATATCTTTTCAAAATATGTTTCTAGGATTACCTACCCGAAGGGAGAAGGACGTCTACTTTGGCAAGGTACTACCAGATATTTGTACCCAACTTCTCCAGGGTAGTGGCACCCTTTTCAGATTTGACAAAAAGGGGGAGCCTTTCCTGTGGATAGAGAAGTGTCAGTAGAGCTTTCAGGATCTGAGACAGAGACTGATAAGTAAAACTAAGCTACCCATGACCTAGAGTTAGCAGTAGTGGTCTTCACGCTGAAGGTGTGGTGGCACTACTTGATGGGTGAAGGTTTTACAATCTACTCTGATCACAAGAGTCTCAGGTATATCTTCTCTCAGAAGGACCTGAACCTGAGACATCAGTGATGGATAGAGTTCCTCCAGGACTATAACCTTGAGATAGTCTATACACCTAGGAATAGGCACGTGGTAGTAGACACACTCAGCAGGAAGTCTGGTCAGAAGTTGCTGAGTGAGGAAATAGAGCACCTAGCCACATTGTAGATATCATTCATGGATAAAGATAGAGCATATTACCTTCAGTCTATGACTTCCACTACCCCAATTCTTCAATGAATTCGGGAGGCACATCTTGAGACGTTGACTGTGAGGCCCAACGTGCTCAGATATCCTCAGGACAGTATCTGGAATGATTTTATGAGGTTGGGGATCACATCATTCTTTTCAGAGGATGCACCATGGTACCAGTGATGCTTTGAGAGGAGGTGTTGAGGGATATCCATACATCTCCTTAAGCGGTACATCCTGGTGTGGTGAAGATGTACTAGGACCCCCAACATCAGTACTATTGGCCAGGAATAAAGGAAGCAGTGGAAAAGTTAGTATCACTTGTTAGCAAGTGAAGACTGCACAGATCCTATAGAAGACATATACCAACAGGAGGAGGGAGACCATTTCTTTCTATGGGTCTCACCTCGACGAGGTTTGCCGAATTTTGGCCAAGGCGACATGTTATCTCCGAGGTTCATCAAACCTTTCTAGATTCTCAACACAGTGGGCGAGGTGGCATAGTGTCTATCTCTTTCCCCACATATGCGTGCATGATCCATCACATGTTATCGACCATGGTGAGATAGACTTAGACGATGGGGAGACATTGACAGAGGTTCCAGTTGAGATTGAGGATCGACATGAGTAGGTACTTTTGGGTGGTTGATAATTCTGGTGCACATTTGCTGGCATCACAGGAACCTACAGGAGAGCACATGGCAGTGAGAGGCTCAGTTTCCTGTTTAGTACCCCCATTTGTTTCCTTAGTCTATTTTGTGGATTTTGGCGACGTAAATCCATAAGGTGGGGAGAATGTAATGTCTAGAAATTTCTGTATAATTTTATTTCTAATTATATGGAATTATTTCGAGACCGTGAAATATGACGGCATGCGATTCTGAGGCCCGGAGTGCCCGGAATGATCTATCAAAGTTTTGTTAAGCTTTAATTAGCACGAGTAAGCAGTTTTCATAAAAAAGTGGAATAAACCTTAAATGGTTACTCAGATCATAAATCTGAGGGCCCCGTTGCTCTAAGGATGGTGGGCTTACCCTAGGCGTGACTTAAGTTTATTTGGCGCAGGCCTCCTGTGAGAAAACCTGAAATTGGAATAACCATAAATAAAATAATTAAATAAAGTTATTTTATTTCTCAAATGCTTATAACTCACAAACAGTAACTCAGATTAAAAATCCAAAACCATCGCTGAACTCGTGAGGGTATTCTTTCTTTAGAAAGGTACTAACATTGGTTGGTGCGGGCCACTAGTGAAAGTCATTTTTTGGCCGTAAATAAAATAACTAACTGAAATTTATTTTCTTGAAAAATACATAACTTTTAAATGGTAACTTGGATAGGAAATCCGAGAGTACTGTTGGGTTATTTGGGGCGATTTTCACTTAGGCAGAGCCTAAACTCGCCCGGCGCAGGTCAAGGGTGACTGTTAATAAATTTCCAAACATTTTTTCAGGTACGTTCAGTAAACGCGTGAGTAGTGTTTTGTAACTTTTTAACCGGTGGTCGGAATTGAAATATGAGGACACTGTTGAACTCACAGATCCGGTATTCTCTTAAGGAGACTATCACCTCAATCGCAGTTGGATGAGGGTGAAAATTAATTTTTGTGTTTTTCATGGAAATGAAAATAAAATAAAGAACAACATTTTATTTTATTTTAACTGCCCAATTGAATGCATAGATGTGGGGACCGCCCGAGATATAAAACCCCCTTTTATGAATTCATGGTGGTGGGGACCACCCGGACTCCTCTTTAATGTGGGGAATTTCCTTGGAGTACTCCCATTTAATTGCTCTAATGTAAATTAAATGGCTTGACCCTTTAAAATACTAAGTAACTACGTCATTGAAATTTAGGAAGGTTCTTACTAAATGAACCTTCATAAATTCCATGAGCATTACTTAACCCCCCCCTCTTATATTTATATGGATCCTGGGGTGGAGTAATTGGAACAACTTCACCAACTGATGAAGCTCTGGTAAAGTTTCGCGACGCCCAACACTTGGAGGATGGAGCCAGATCCGGCGGGCGGTGACGAGTGACCCCCAACTGTGAACCAAAGAATGATGATCGGGTGGTGTCATTAGAGGCTTGTTGCAGGGATGAAGAATGCTGAAACTTCCTCAAATGTGGACACTCTCTAACGAAATTGAGGTAGGGTTTATTGTTGTTTTGAATACCCCATACTCTTCCTTGATGTTCTTCATGACTCAAGAACAAATAAGCCTATTTCTATCGTTCTAATGTGGAGAGAGTGGTCCAAACAAACACGACCGGACCTCTCTTCAACCTTTTTAAATTTTTATGGGCTTAAAATGATGACAACATCCTGATTCAAGTGAAAAAATCCTCAGAATGAAGAATGGGCCACTGGGGCACGCCTGGTGACCCGAGGAACGTCGCCGGAAACCCGTGACGGTGACTGACAATGGTGGGGCTTGGGAATGACAGTCGACACTCTGGCCGACCTACTGCGTGATTGAGGAGATGATGTGCATCCGCCTTTCTGGGAATGTGGGAGCCACAACACAAGGCCGGGATGGTGAGGCGAGGGCAGCCGGCTCGCCACCGACCTCCAGAGATGGCGCGACGCACGACCGCACCGCGCGGATGAGGGCGGCTGGACGACCGGCGAGCCGCGTGCCGAGCAGACCCGCAGGCCGCCACCACTGGCTTTCCAGTAAACCGATCAGTGTGGGACCCAGTGGGCGAGGTCGGGCCGGGTCGGTCCAACCGGGTCGGACCGGACCATGACCAACATCGACCCCTCTTTTCTCTTTTGGCCATATCTTGAGCTATGAGTGTCCATTTGATGAACCGTCTGTGAAACAGGAAACCTTGGATTGAGATGGTCCTTTTGGTGTAACCCACTTGAGTTTTGGATAATGTTGTGGTACAGTTAGGATGGATCGGGCATGAACCCAACCGGGCCCTCAGGACTAAAAGGCCAATAACTTACAGACTGTGCGTCCGATTGATGCACCGTCTATTACATGGAGACCCTTTTATTGTTTCAGTACTTTGGGACACTTCTTTATGGGACTTCATGGAAGTTAGAGTATAGACCAGTGTCTTGAGGAGCAGATCCTCCTAGAATCAAGCGATCTTAGTGCGAGAACCCTGTAGCTGGCTATAACATGAGAATGGGATCCAATGCGGGTATGTGGTTTGCAATCTTTTGTGGGTCTGTGATCGAGAGTCTCACTTGGATCTGCTCTAGGAATCCACATGGGACTACTCTAGGATCCTACATGGGTCTACTGTGCTAGGATCAAATGAGGGTCTGATGATTTACTAGTATCCTTTGTGGGTTTTATGATTTAGGATCCTATGTGAGTCTGATGATTTAGGATCCTACGTGGGTCTGCCTCATAACAGAGTAAGATGATTCAGTAGTTACATATAATCATATTTACTACCATACCTAAGTTATAACTGGTGTGAGCTGAGTGCTTATCTTTGTGGTAATACCTTTTTGGTATTATTCTGTGTTGTGTACCTGTGTGGTAATTTCCTTCAGGGTGATACCTTGGTGATATTCTTCTGTGAGCCGTACCTGTGTGGTACTTACCTTCGTAGTGATACCTTTTTGGTATTCTTCTATGTGACATACCTATGTGGTACTTTCCTTCATGGTGGATCCTTTGTGGTATTCTTCTGTGTGGCATACCTATGTGGTACTTACCTTCGTGGTGATACCTTTGTGGCATTCTTCTTTGTGGCGTACCTGTGTGCTACTTTGCTTCATGGTGATACCTTGGTGGCATTCTTATGTGTTGTATACCTTCGTGGTACTTACCTTCATGGTGATACCTTTGTGGTATTCTTATGTATGATATATCTTTGTGGTACTTACCTTCGTGGTGATACCTTTTTTGTATTCTTTTGTGTGGCGTTACCTTTGTGGTACTTACTTTTGTTGTGTTACCTTTGTGGTATTACTTCCTTTGTGGAACAGTTGAGCTTTGGGATTTTGAGTTAGGCCTTGTGTTTCCTCATGAATGAGATGGGTATACTTGATAAATTAGGTATATGTAAGGGCATATATCTAATTAGGGTTGTAAATTGTTTTCATGCTTTGTGGTTTATCCTTTCTGGATTTTGTGAGACCTATGAGGGTCTCGAGGTCCCTAATGAGTATTGTTATACTCACCCCTGCACGGGCTATGCCCAAACCTTATTGTGTTTGGTCCAGACGACAAACAATGCTGACTGAGGATGTGGGTACCAGAACTGGAGGCAGCTCAGGGGTGGACCTTAGACGAGGCATATTGCAGAGACAATCATTCAAGAGATGTACCTAACCTTTAGGTAGGATCCTTGGCGAGTGTTCACAGGAGCTGTTCTAGTTTACTTGTACTTTTTAGTTTTCTTGTACATTCTTGTTGGGCTTGTATTCTGGCCCCTTTTTGCTTACTGTACACACTCTTTTTTACTATATAGTTTAATTTTGTTCGTATCTTTCTGCATGCTTGGTTGAGTGTGTTTACCAGATATAAATGAAATGGCTTCCCAGTTTTAGGGAATACACCTTTTGGTGCTAGTCGTTATCCCCGGGCTTATGGAAGGTGGGATTGGGGTAGTCACGGAACATGCCCTAGGGGACAGGTCATGGCAGGAACTATAAAAGATATTGCAGTAGGTACTTTTCAACAATATAGCAGCCAAGAATATTCAGCTGATTCGTCCTTCGGGCCACTGGTTAGGTCCTTTAGTCCTTCAAGTATTTGGGCCACCCAAGGCCATCAGTCCAGTAAGGAATTTTGGACACCTAAAGGCATTCAGGAAACCTTAAGGAATTCATGACACATAATGTATAGATGCAAATAGATATACTCTACAAGGAACATGCTCTAGATGAGGATTCAGAGTAGGCGCATTCACTAGAGCAGAGATAATCAGATTTGGAAGAATGAGAGGGTATACAAATTAACATCGGTAGAAGGACTATGTATTTTTTCATAGGATATTTAGATGAAAAACCATGTGAATGTGGGGAGAAGAAATCATGATATGAAAATTGGGGAGGGGAAGATTCCAAGTAGTCAGAGTCTGGGATGAATTCCACTATGACCTTTGGGTCAGGTAATGTGTCACTAAGCATACGTGCCTTATAAGGGCCCGCCTTAACCCTTAAAAGGGGTGATTATCAAAAAATGAATAAAAAATAAGGCCTTTGGGCCATTCAGAATTTTTTTAATAGGATAGTGAATATACAATAAATAATAAGTGATGGTGTACAATATCGAACATGTCCCATGGAGTTTAAAATTTTACAATGAAACCCTTATTATGGTTATGATTCAGTCTACACATGTGCCTAATATCCTAGATAATAAAATTTATTTTATTAGATAAATTCCTAGGATCCTTATTAATATATATTTCATTTAATAATGATCATTTATTATGATATTTTGTTTATTTATTTTATTTTTTTCTTATTTTTCCGTGAAAATGGAATCAGTTTCGTCTTATTTTTGTAATTTTAGAGATCGAAGATTATATTTTAATTCTAAGATAAATATTTAATATAAAATTTATCTAACCATAAAATAATCAAAATTTTCTTATTATAGTATTATCATGTTAGTATTTTAGTTCCTATAGTCATCTATGAAAGAGTTTTAAATCATTTTTTGAGTAGGTTGTTAAACCAGTACAAAAATAAACATACCATAATTTAATGGTGAATATGTTTTATAAATTATTAATTTTTATATAATATCACTATAGTAGTGTCATAATGAAATTATTTTTTTTTAATAATTTTAATCATATTTTAAGTTATTTTGATAAATAAATAAATTAAATATATAAATAAAAAAACAGTACTTCGTGGATGTAGTTGTCCAGATGACATTACTTTGTTTTTATAAGTGGAAAAAAGGAATAAATAATGGATGTTAAATTAATATAATAAAGATTTATTAAAATTATGATAATTTTTTCATTATATAAATATGGTTTGGATAAGTTTAGAAAATAAATAATAAGAATAAAAATATAAGGATTAAGTAATACTCACTTTGGGACCCTGAAATTTCTCTTGTAAGTATCCTTGTAAATGAATATATTGAGTTAACTTCTGGTAAGAAAAGCCTATTGAACATGGTATTATTTTTTAGGAGGAGAAAAATGAAATTTGTTTTCGGAAAAATTTTAATTAATGAGTGTGTAATAAAGGGCTGGATGTTTCCCCTTTTATAAGTGAAGAAAATGGCACTTTTTTGAATACCGTTTACGTTTCAATGATATCATTAAACTATTCATGGTTAAAATACTAAAAAAGTTCGAAATTTTAAATTTTGGGATGATATTGGGTATATAAATCCTTAACTAATTATTTCTATACATGTTTTAATCATTTTGGAATCCATTCAACCTTATACTATTATTTGAAACATTTTTTTGTTTTTACTGGGGAAACTAGTTTTTCCATTGTAACTTATTTTTTAATAAAAATATAAAATAATAATACTTTCCAAATTTTGGTGTGAATAATTTAAATTTATTTTCCATTTAATCTAATTCAATTTATAAATATTATAAAAATAACTTTTTAAATAAAATATTTTATAAATAGAGAAATAGTTTGTAGAAAAATATTATTTCCACTATTAAGTGTTCCTAATCATATTTAGTATTTATTACCAATTAAATGTATGTAAATATAATTATACATGTCTTTAAACATTATATTTGAGTAATAATTTAATTTAATTAATTCTATAATGATTAAAAAATATTAATAAAATATATCATTGAAAATAATATTTACACCATTATCACCATAATTAACTTTCATATTAGTAATCTTATTTTAATTCCTGAAAATAAAATGATTTTTATTATATAATTTGGATATAATTATTAAAAATCAGAAATCAATTTTACCAACTAAAATGTCTAAATTTGATAAACATTTAATTTTCATATGATCACACTTAATGTGTAAAAATCATTTTTAGAAAAAGTATATATCTAAGCATAAAATGACCATTTTTTTTCATTATAGTTTATATAGTTTTTATAAAGTAGTTAATTATATCGATTCCATCCAATTCAATAATTATAAAATAATGTTAATATTTATTAATTATATTAAGGTGACATGGTTTTCATTTTAGTTTAGTGTTATGTTAAAGACAATTTTATCACACAATATTTAATTATGGAAAAGTATTTACTAAAATGATGGGCCATTACATTCATATATCCATTAAAAATATTTTTTTCCTAAAAAATTTAATACATATGGGATAAAAAGCGAGGGTAATTTTTTCTCATTACATCTTTAGGTTCCAATGTAGCCTCAAAAAATTTATGATTACTTTATAAAACATTGTCTATATTGGTGGTGTAGTATCACAGAACCTTGTCTCTTTGATCCAAGATTTCCAAAATATGTTCATAATATGAAAGTTCTTGTTTATAGGGTATATATTGTGAGTTTTTTACATATGATATATCGGGTAAGTACTTCATAAAAAGTTAAAGGTGGTACACATCATGGACTTGATATATGTGTTGAGAGAGTTCATATTAATAGGCTATAACCCTAACTTGATCAAGGATTTCAAAGGGAATGATGTATCTTTGGATAAATTCTATTTCTTCCTAAATATCACAACATTTATCTAAGGAAATATTTGAAGTAACACCTCATCAACAACTTCAAACTCTTGATCTAATTGATAATTATAAATATAAAGTTTATTTTGAATTTTTGATGCTTTCATATGCCACAAAATAGATTTAAACTTCTCTATCATTTCTTATCCAAGTTTAGGACCTATAATATTCCAATATCCAACTTCATCCAAACATATTAGAGTCCTACATCTCTTCCCATAAAGAGCCTCATATTGTTCTATCTAAATGTTATAATGTAAGTAGTTGTTATATGATAACTCAACTAGAGGTAGGTGTTGATCCCCAAATCCATGAAAATGTATTGAATAAGATATTACAATATTCTCTAGAGTTTTAATAGTCCTCAATAACTTACCATATATCTAGGGATGATAAGTTATGTTGAAACCCAGATCTCTCTCTAACTATTTCTAAATACATCTACATAATATCAATATAAAACTTGGTTCCAATTGAATACAATTGTGAGTGTTACTACATGTTTCCTAATCACTTACCTTATATGTATTTTGGAAATTTTTTTAAGAGAGAAATTTTCTTGACAATAATAAAATGAACTAATTTTGTAAAGAAATTGACTACAACCAAAATAGAATTATCTACTTTAGATTTTTTTGGGAATCCTACGACAAAATACTTGGTGATTTTTTCTCATTTCCCTAATTTTATAGTTAATGGTTTCAAAATACCATTATAATTGTGCCATTCATCCTTAACTTACTGGAATACCAAGTATCAAGATATTTATTCTGCAATTTATCTCCTCATCTTATCCCACCAGAAGATTTTTTAGATCTTTATACATCTTCATGTTTCATGGATAAATATATAATTATGGACTATGTGAACCGTGCAAAAGTTATTTCTAAAATTTTATTTTTTATGGGACACATATCGGAGTTTCAAACATTATAAATATATCTTTATAAAATCCTAACTCCAAAATATTCACAACCTTTTTCTATAGCTCTACATTATCTTTCTGGGATTCTTTGATCTTCATATAGATGGAAGGTTGTGGAGTTAGTTGTGAAATATATGATCCCATAATGAATTAAAGATTCACTATATGAAAATATATGAGTATTGGGTCTTTTTCAACCCGCATTATGGAAGGAGCAGCGTGATCTTTTTTTCTTAGAGCATCAATGACCATATTTTCCTTCCCCATGTGGTAATGTATTGACCAGTGATAATTTTTTATCAATTCTAACCATATAATTTTTCATAAATCCAGTTCCTTATATTTGAATATATATTTCAAGATATTTTTATAAGTATATATATCACACTTTTCTCCATAGTGATAATATCTCCAAATATTTAATACAATGATCATTGTTGCAAGATTTAAATCATGTGTCAGGTAATTTTTCGGACGACTCTTTTGTTGGATGGGGGAATAAGAAATTACCTTATCATTTGGAATTAGGACACCACCAAAGATTTTTTTAAGAATAATGGTATATTACAATCAATCCCCCACTACAGGATAATGTAAGTATTGGAGTGTTGGATAACCACCTTTTTAATTTTTTGAAACATCATTCACATTCCTCCATACAATGTAACTTCACTGCATTTCATGTTAACATGGTTAGTTTATTTTATATACATTATAAATTTCTATAAAATCCTAGATAATATATTAAAGAACAAAGAAAAATAAATATATTAGTTATAGTGGTCAGACTAGTCCATTGCATGATAAATTCTCTTTTTATGGATCTACTAATATAACCTTACTTGTGATTAAATGACCTAAGAATGATACATTATATGGATAAAATTCACACTAGATAAATTGGGCATACAATTTCTCCTTTATCAAGGTCTTTAACACTCTCCAAAAATAATCTTTATTCTCTTCCTTACTCTTAAAATATATAAGAACATCTTCTATAAATACAACCATGTATTGATCAAGGTTGTCTCTAAATACTATATTCAGTAGATCCTTGAAGATAGTGGGATAATTCACAATTCCAAAGGGAAGAACTATAAATTAATAGTGTTCATGCCTCATATGAAAAGATGTTCTAGAAATATATTATATTTTAATTCTTAAATAATGATATCTATATTGAAGGTAAATATTTGAGAAGTATCAAATAAAATATTGATGTAGGGTTGGGGGTACATTTTATTGATCATGATATTATTAATATCATGATAAACAAAGAAAATATTCATTAATCTTTTATTTTTTTTGTAAAAGAGGACAAGTTCACCCTTGGTGAAGCCCTAAAAAATATAAAACCATTTTCTAGATTCTCTTTAAGGTTCTTCTTTAATTTCTCTAAATAAAATGGAAAATTTATATACAAAATCTTTGAGAAAGGAATATATCCAAATATGATTTCAATTGAAAACTCAACCACACACTCTAGGGGAAGACCATGAAGTTTATCTAGAAATACATTATTATAATCTCATACAATAGGAATGTAATCAATGTTGATTTCCACCGTGATCATTTGAGTCAAGAGTACCTTGGTGTTTGGTATCATAACCAAAAATATAGAATATTTTTCACATGGAGTTTATAATTGTCCTTAAAATGATTCTTGAAAATAGTATGATTTGGGATATGAAATGAGATTTTCTTATCTAGAAAAAATATATGTGATTTATATAGGTAAATCCAATATATACTCAATATTATGTCAAATTTAAGAAACAAAAGAAGAATTAGATCTGTAGAAACTATCCTCCCAAAAATATCAATTAGAGTATTTTTATATCTTAAACATGAGAATTGTTCCACTAGATATTATTATGGATATTTCAATATATATTTCATGATGAGGTGATTCCATATTATTAGAAAACATTTGTGATATAAAAAAATGTGATGAAATAAAACAAAATAAGGTATTAACAGATCAATAAAAGATATAAATTCTACATTGTATCACTTCATTATTATGATCTACCTCAATAGTGGGGATTATAAATGACCTTCATTATTCCCCCAAATTAGGAGGTTTTTGGGGATTATGTCATTCATTCTCCTAGGGGTTGGGGAATTGATTCTCATAATGTAGAAACCCTTTTCACTTGAAGCATTACAATATGGGTAGATCATTATTTGGGAACTTCTTTTATTCTATTACATTAATCTTCCTCTTAGCCTTACTTTAATATTTATGGAATTTCTATTATACTTTACAATACTTAAAAAATTTACCTTTTACCTTGAGAAATTAGTCAAGATATTTCTCCAAAAAAATAATATCTAGGAAATTGGGGTTTCTTCCTACCATGTGTCTTATTATCTAAGATTCCATGATAATCCACTTTCCCTTTCTTTTCTTAAAAATAATGAGAGGTTTTAGTTTCTATCTCAAATTTAAGAGAAAATTAAACAATCTATTCATAGATACTAAAGTATATTATGGATAATTCCCTTTAAATAATATTCTTTAAGGAATTAAAGAAGTGCACAATTTACTTTTAGTTTTAGAGATGAAATTGAAGGCATACATCATGATTCTTATGAAATTTTGTTCATAAGATCCAATATATTCTTCTTATTTTTTATTCAATTATAATAATTCCCACTCTAATTTGGTGTAAATATTTAAAGGAAAATACTTAATGAAAGATATATTCTTGAACTCTTCTCATTCCATAGAGTCCTCCTCCTCCATATCTATAATATTCATAATGATATTCTACCACTAGTCAACACCCCCTTCTAAATGATTGAAAACCAAAATTAAATTCTCATCGTTCAAGAACTGGAGAACATAAAATATCTTTTCTATGACATTGACTCATTTCTCAACAAAACAATGGAGTAAAATACTCACTAAAATATGCTTGATGTTTTCTCATGAATGACTCGATAGCGTGTGTCTCATTTATTATTGTGTTCAAGAGATCAACACAATTTTCATTGTTAGCCATAGCTTGAGACAATTGGGTGATAATTTAAAAAATTATTTTTATCTATCCCCAATAGCATTAGGTTTCTCATTTGGAAAATATCTACATTATCCATTAGCCACATTTTTAACTAGGTTATTTTAGGTTCTCACCCTTAACTTTACTAAAAGAAAATTTGAAATTACTATACTTAAATTAATCAATGTACATATATGGAAACTATAAAATTAAAAAGTTTATTTCAAAAATGATGTGTATAAACTAACCTATAAATATATAGGTTATCCATGGTTAATTTAGTAATTGAACTATTTATAAATTAAAATCCTTAATAATGGTTAATATAAATAATTCCAATTAATCAAATCATATCCCCAATAGTGTCAAACCTTGTTTGTATTTAGGTCTCATTCTCATGCACTGGGTGACAATTGAGTTAATACCCAATACACCTCTTTTAAGGTTACTACCCAATGAAATATATGTATTAGATTCTAAATCCACTTATGGTATCTAGATAGGTATTTAATTTCTAGGAGAGCCTCAGATTCTCTACTTTATTAGAATTTCTTGATGTTATCCTATACTTTTATCCCTAGGGCTGTTGCTAAATTTCTCAAAAACTAATCAACAAGAAAACTAAACTACTCTCCAAAAATAACTAAACTATTATTTGATACTAACTAAGGTGACCCAAGATTAATCTAAATTTAATAATATATTAATTTCAAGATTTAAATAATATATATCACCAACAGTAACATAACCCAATGACTTAAAGGTTTAGTGTCTTAGATATTAGGTATATAAACTTATTATTTTATATAACTTGTGAACATTTATCCTTAATCACAATCCTTCCAAACCTTTTCAAGACATATTAGATGTTATAATTATCTTCTAATCCTAGGTAATGTAAACATAAGAAAGGTGTAAGTTCTTACACTTAGAAAGGGAAAAAATTACCATAATATATTATATCATAAACATGCAGAAAACCATGAGGATTTGATAAATATATTGATAAAAGATCATGAAATTGTAGATGATAATCGTAAAACATGATGGGAAAACATAGATCATAAAAATGTCGTTAAAGAAGAGTAAAATTAATGAAATTAATCAAAATAAATTTCAATAATCATAAAATATATGAGTATAAAATAAGAGTGCAGAATAATTTTAAAATAAGATGTAACAAAAAAAATGTCATATCATGAAAATAAAATGAAAATTTAAAATTTCTAATAACTTTATAAACAACTTGGAAATGAGTTACAACCATAAGAATATGATTTCTTTTATAAAACTCATTATTCGCATGCCTATATAAACAAACTCATTTATATCCATTCTTGAAAATGTAAGAAAAATCATTATGCCCAAACCTATGTGAAAAAACTAATTATGTCCATGACTAATTATATCATGATATATAAACATAAACCAAAACATTAAAAGAAAATATATTACCCCACCTATCATTATCAATACATATGTATTCTAGTAAAAATCAAGCATGATCATATCTTAAAGAACCCATTGAAAAAAGAATGGGTTTTTTAAAATTTTCAAAAAACATCACATAACATAAACTTAAGAAATCACACGACATCAAAAATATAATTTTATAAAAGGAATAATATAATAATAAAATATATAAGTTGATCAAATATTCACTTCTTGAGAGGTAAACCTTGGATAAAAAATATAAGTTAAAACACAAAAGTTTTTATAAAAACTTTTAAAAATTGTTATAAAATATGAAGTGAAAATTATTTTCAAAATAATTTTTAAGAAGGGAAAGAGAATAATTTTAGAAAATTTATTATAATGTGTTAAAAATATTGATACTTTAAAATAAAAAATCTAATAAATATGGAGTGGTAAATAATGATAAGAAATGCCTTTATCAATCCTTAGTTCGTTTGAAGAAAAACACATTAGAGAAAAATTAAAAGAATTTAATTTCCTAAAAGATATAAAGGAAAATATAAAGAATATAGAAGATAAAACATAATTTTATATCATTAAATAAAACACTTTATATAGGAAAAACACATATATGGAAGAGAATATTCATTAGTAAGAATGACATATATTCTTACCAATGTTACACTTTTATTTTAGAAGACATTATGTAAAAGAAGTAAATATTGATGATGAGAAGTAATTTACTCATATAAATGTATCAAATTATATATATAATAGATTAATTATGGGATAAAATAAATATTTAATATTATATTCATGTAACAAATACTATGAGAAATAAATCAAAAATCAAGTTGATAAAACCCTTATGATATTGGTAATATAAGAATCAAAGTATATTTAGAGGAATATAAGGAAATGTACATTAAAATATCATGAAATGTATGATATTTTTATATTTTAATGTCATAGGTCATTGAATACAATATATAAATGAAATGGTGGTGCACAATATTCATCATGTCTCATGGAGTTGAAAATAAGACAAAGAAACACGTACCGTGGTTCTAATTCATTATATGCACACGCCTAACTTCCAAAATATTTAAATTATTTTTATTATTTAACTTCTTGAGAAAATTATTAAAATATATTTAATTTAATATGTACCATTTTTTATCATATTATATTATATTATTCTACATATGTTTCATATATTTCTTTGAAAATGGAATCAGTGTTAGCTTATTTTGGTATTTTTAGTGATCGAAGTTGTTATTTAAAAAATAAGTTAAATACATAATATAACATTTAAAAAACAATAAAAATAACAATTTTATTATTAAATTATAAAAATTTTATTATTTAATTCTCCATATTCATCCATGATATATCTTTATAGCATTTTTTAAGTTAGTGGTTAAACTGACCCAAAAAATCAATATGTCAAACTTTTATGTGTGGGTATGGTTATGAAATTGTTTATTTTTACAGAATATAATCATAATAGAAGTATAATTATATTATTCATATGTTTTTATGGTTTTTAATCAAATTTTAAGTGGTTTGGTTAAATAATTTAAATCAATCTGAAAATGAAAAACGTTACTTTGTGGTGGAGGTAGTTCGCACAACACACGATTTACATTCCTTTGTTTTTCTAAGTGGATGGGAAGGAATAAATAATATGTTCTATATTAATATATTTAAAATTAAGTATCCTAATGATAATTTTTAATTATATAACTATTTTTTTATAGTTTTGGAAGGGAAATAATAAGAAGAAAATGTTAAGGATTATGTAGTACTCACTTTGGGACCTTGAACATTATCTTGGAAGTATCTTTGGAAATGAAGGAATTATTATAACATATTATGAGCATATGATAATGAAATAAAGATATTTTTATAGGAGGATAAAAATTTTATAGTTTTGGGAATAAATTATAAATAATAAACGTGGGATGAATGGGTGTATGTGCCCCTTTTTATAAGTTAAGAAAAGGGAACTTTTGTTAATACCATTTACTTTTCAAAGATGTCATTACACTATTCAAGGGTGAAAGACATAATTTTTTTAATATAATCTAGTTTTTCTTGATATTAGGTTTATAGAATCTCATCCAAGTATTTATAAATGTTTTTGAAATATTCTTTAAGTCATATAACATTTTATTGTTACTTTTACCTTTTGTAAATTAGGGTAACTAGTTTGTACCATTGTAACATATTTTTTATTAAAAAGTTAAAATAAATCCCCTTACAAAATTTTTTCTCTGATGAAAGTAAATTTAGTCTAAATTTAATATAATTAAATTTATAAATAATATAAAATTATCTTTTAAATTAAAACATTTTATATATAGAGAAACTATTTTGTAGAAAAATGTTGTTTTCAACATTAAGTGATCTTAATAATATTTAGTATTGATTAAAAATTAAATTTATGTTAATATAATTATATATATGTTTAAAAATACTATTATATTCATAATTTAGAAAATATGAATTTAGTTGGTTATATAACAATTACACATCATTAATAATTTTTTTTGAAGATAACAGTTTGACTATTATCAATATAATTAACTTTAATCATAGTAATCTTATTTTTATTCCAAGAAAATTATTTGAATATTTTTATATAATTTTTACCTACTAATTCAAAATATAGAATCAATTCTACCA
This sequence comes from Viscum album, assembly GCA_963277665.1. NCBI lineage: Eukaryota > Viridiplantae > Streptophyta > Magnoliopsida > Santalales > Viscaceae > Viscum > Viscum album. Next base: position 325,074,741 of record OY728126.1, on the reverse strand, counting down.
TATAAAATTTCAAAAGGTGATAAAATTTTAATTTTCACATTGGTTCACTAAACGTGTAAAAAGCGTCATTAGATAAAGTGTATCTCCAAGAATAAAATGACCTTTTTTAATCTACCTTTTATATACTTTTTATAAATTTTTTAATTTATTAATACTATATAATTAAAGGTTCATAAAATAATAGTAATATTTAATACTTTTATTAAGTTAATTTTATTTCTAGATCAATGTTACGTGCATGAAAACTACTCACATGCTATTTAATTTAGTAAAGGTATTTACTAAAATCACGGGTCACTGTAGTGTTGATTATATCCATGAGATGAATTTGGAAATATTTTAGTCACTAAAAAATTCAATATTTTAATTTGATATAATTAATGATATTTTTTTACCTATATAAACATTCTTTAAGAGACTAGATTATCAAGGTTAAGACATATAGTGGGGTGGATCATGGCCTACTAAATTTATAATAGTGAAGGCTATTATTTTAGTAGGAGTATATTCAAAAAAATATCATATAGAAAATTGAAATATATAATACTCATAATGACATATATTTTTATATATATATCCATGGCATTAAACACAATCTTAAATTTATCAACATGATCTATCCTTGAGATTATAGAAATTCAAATGTAAAAATTTCATCAATTTTTATAATAATTTGAGAATTTTCCTTGAATAAGAGAATAAATTATAAATTCTAGATCAACCCACCCCATTTGAAATTTTTCCTACCTCATTAGAGGGAAAATATTCCTATAACTATTATTAGAACGATGTATATTATATATAATTCCTTATGTTATCTACCATCATTTCCAAGATCTAGAAGCTATATAAAGGCATAAAATCATTCATTGTGATTTAACGGATTAAGAATAAATAAAATAATCATAGGTTTGAATAATTTTAAATTATATAGGTAAATTTATCAAATTATGAATCATGGTTATTTGATATTGGATGTGATCACATATTTTTTATAATGTGAAGATTCTCAAATAATAAAGAAAATTGATTGAGTGAGAAATTAACCTATGATTTGGGAATTAAGAAAGATTTTTTGAACTATCTATGGGGAGAGTACATCTACCTCATTCTAGTGGATTTTAATTATTTCTAGAAATTTTTTATCATGTACCATTAATAAATAGAAATTTTATTTTTGTATCTTTAGTTGATAGGGAAATATTTTAATTTTTAATAAAGAACAACTGTTATTTTATTTACCTTAATGAAATTTCTTATGGTTATTCTAAAATTTTCAATGGCCTATATATATATTGGATCTTGATAATACTATTTATAATGTAAATGATTATACATTCAAAATTAATAATATAAATTCAACTTATCTCTAGCATTATCAGCTTGGTTATATAATTATGAAACACATCCAATGAATATATAATTATGGGTTATTAAATTCAAATGTTTATGAATCATTTGATATAGGTTAATCTTTTTTAATATATAAAATGACCAAATGTCCTTTTAAGGATAATGGGATTGAGTTGATGATTTATTATAACTCATACACAATAAAGTCTGTCATCCAATAAGTAATGCATATCATGGTGTATTTCAGTACTTCATTACCATTACTGATTACATTAGTAGTTATGTGAATTTGTATCTTATGAAATAATAGTATGGATTCTTTTAAAATTCTAAATTGGTCAAAAATTATGTGCAAAATGAACTAGGAAAAGGTATTAAAATATTTCAATCTATTTTTAGTGTAGAATATTTGAGTCAATAATTTCATAACTATTTGGGAGATTATTTTTTAGTATCTCAAATCACTCAACGTAGTACACTATGGTAAAATTGTGCATTTGAAAGGATAAATCAAACACTGTTGGAAACAGTTTCATCAATAATGAGTCATATAGACATTCCTATTTCCTTTTAGATTTATACTCTAGAAATTTTTTATTTACACTAAATCATGTTCCATCAAAGGTTTCTCAAAAGACACAATATGAAATATAGACTAAGAATATAGTGAAACATGCTTTTTATACATAAATATTATAGCTTTTTAGATGAATATTATTTACATTTCATAAATACTCACATGATGACCATAAAGTTTTATTGTCTTTGGAGACTATATACAAAATATTATTTTTTTTGAAAGATCTTCAACATATCCCACAAAGATATTTCCATTTTTGAATCCTTATAGACATACACTACTTAAAACCCTTCTTCATAACCTGGGGAAAGGAACCAGAAGAAAGGGTGATCTTTGATGCTCAATAAGGTTAAACATGAGAGTTATCAATTAATTGTCATATGAAATCCTAAGATAAGAATAACGGCATGAGATTGTGAATATAAAACACAAAGTTAATACCCAATCTGTAATGGACTATAAATATAAAACAATAACATTTAAAAATACATGAATCATAATAGTGATAAATCATCCTAAATCAATCATAAACCATATTTTCATGACATGTAATTATATCCACAACATAATTATAGAAACAATTTCATATTTCAAGGTTAACAACTGATACTATAAAATCATAATTGATCAGTTATCAACACCTATTTCTCATAATGTATCAAGCACATCAGCTTGTTTCCCATGATGAATCAAGAGCATCGAGTTGTTTCCCATAGAGGATCAATCACATCATCATGTTTTCCATAATTATCTAAAGAGATATAATAGTTTACCCAATGTATTATAGGTCTAAATAATTCATGTCCACTCATCAAATAATGAAAAATATACACATATGTTCTATAAAATCAATAAAAATTCATCAAATCATCATATCATAACCTGTGTAAATAGATTTGGTTTCCTAAATATTTCATCAATCCATTATATCATAACCCATGGAAGATAAATGGGTTTCATAAAAATATCTTCATAATAATCATAAGCCATCTATAGAAATAATAAGGATGGTACTGTTGGACCATATTCCTAGTAAAACAAAAGAAACACTAAAGTTTTTTGTTTTTTGTTGGTCATATTAAAACACTCAAGAGGGGGGGGGGGTTGTGTGAATTTAGTTACTATAAAAATTTATTTTAAAAAACTTAGTTAAAAATCCCCCACATTAAAATCAAAACATTCCAGTAAATCAAATTTGTAAATTTATAATAGTTTGATTGTTTAATTAATTTCGCAAAAGATTGATTAATTATCAGTTATAACAATTTGAATGATTGATATAACTTTTGAAACTAATTTACAAAACCAAAACTATTATAAATACTATCCAAGATCAATTATCAAAGTAAAATTTAGTTTTCTGAAATATGAGTGAAAATAATGTAAACTAAATTTGAAAAAACATAGTAGAATAAAACAAGAGGTTCAGTCTCAAGCTGATACCTAATACTCTCCACTTGGGGATCAAATTACACCATGTAGTTTAAATTAATAAACTTTGATCCACACCCTGGATATGGGTTTAGAATAGCATACAGTAATGTCCAGGTCAAGCTGGACTACTTCCAAAATTATTCATGAGCAACAGATTACAAACAGGTCACACAGAGACCTCTTCCACAGTTCTTTGTGGGAGAAATATAGTGTGAGGATATCTTCTATCCACTAGCTTGGTACAAGATAAAGGGTGTGTTTATACTATAGATACACACTATTATTGAAAAGTAATAAAATTGAACACAACAAAGTATAAATAATGAGAGAAGTTTTAGAATGATCTGCATGTTTTTCTTTAAGCTTTTGGACTTCTTGAATGTAGAAGAAGTGAAGCTCGAGTCCTCTTTTGAAACAGACACCAAAACAAAGTGTCATGGAAGTTCTATATTCTAGTTTCCAGGAAAATGATATATTATTAGATGGTTTTACTCTCTAGATTTTGTTTTCCATAAAGGTGATTGGAAATTTGATGCACAAAAAATTCTAATTTTTTTAGTTTTCTAAGATGTGCATTATTCTTTCTTTTCTTTGTGAGTTCTCTTAATATGGTTTCTCGTATGTGTGTTTAACTTTTTTCTTGAGTGATTCACTTTTTATATTCTACAGTTCTGACATTTGGCATGATTGGGACATGTGTTGTACCTCACACATCTGATATCCAAGTTAATTATGTCTACAAAAAGTAATACAAGTAAATTAATATCATTAAATAACCTAATATTACAATTGGATAAAAAGTTCAAATTTATAGAGTAATGAAATTTTGAACAGTCTGTTAGTGAGTGCTTTTATTAGTAGGTCACACAATCAGTGACTCCTTCTGTCAGTAGGTTAGTGCATCGATGAATCCTTCTATCAGTACGTTAGTGCATCAATGACTCCTTCTATCGGCGATTCATGATGTCATTAGGTCCATGCATTAGTAGGTGAGTTGGGCTATCTGTGAGTTAGTTGGTTTTTCGGTGACTCATTTGATCTGTTAGTTAGTCAACCTATCGGTGAGTTATTTGTTCTATCAGTGGATAATTTGTTTTATTGGTGAGTCTTATTTTATATTGGTGAGTCAGGCTATCAGTGTGTCAGGCTATCAACGACTCAATTGTTATGTCAATGACTCATTTGTTATATCAGTGACTCGTTTGTTCCATTGGCGAGTCATACTTATCCAATTTGTTTGTCTGTCAGTATTTTAATATAAACATGTACAAAATATGTTAAACTTATAATTGAACATAGATAATAATAATTAATTATTGTTAAACTTAACTAAACATGATCTTACATAAATGAACAATATTGAATTTTGTTGCACATGATTTGTGATTATTTAAACTAGAGAGGTCCAACAATCGCACCCTTTTTGATGATCACAAATCATGGAATTATAAAGTACAATCAGTTGATGATCAAATTAGTCATTCTTCTTTCTATCTCCATATTAATTATTTTCTTAAAATAAATTTTCCCTTTTTATAATTAGATAGAAATAAAGCCTTATATTTTCCCATAATTAATCAGATTTTATCATAGGAAAAATAAATAATGCCTTTTAGTTATCCCCTTTTGGTATTATAAAAAAGAATAAAGATATTAATAAATTAAGTATAATAGAAAGAGAGAAATGAAATAACACTGAATTCCATAATCAATGTAAGGTATATTTGATAAAAAAATTATATTTGAGTACAGAAAATTTACATCAAATTGGTCCTATCAAGGAGTGATCCACAGTAATTATTATTCTTCAATGAAGGATCCCTCACTTCCTTGCCTTTGGAAAAAGGATCAACGGTAGGGGCAGGGTAGGTAGTAGTAGTGGATGGTGATGGTTCAGAACGAATTTTGAGAGAGGGAAGAGGAATTCCAGTAAACACTGATGGTTTCAGGCTTAGATGAGTGGGGTAATAAGTGAAAAAGAAGATAGGTTGAACCTATGTGAGGTCTTGAGTAGGAGTCATTGTCAGAGAGGTAGAGTTAGTAGGTTCAAAATATGGTATAATAGGTGCATCCTGTGGTGTGAAAATTGTAGTACTTTGAACATGAAACTATGGCTTTATCAAATTGATGATATCCATAATTATCTCCCCACTATATTTCATATCCTCTTAGAAATATTACTTATTCCCAATAACCTTTTCAATTGTATATGTAAACTCTTTGATCTTATTTACTAGATCCCTGAAGGCTTGGGTCATAGGAGGGATTATGAGATTCTCAACCAAACACTTAAAATGATTATCCAACTCATGCTTAGCATAAACTATCTTGAAATAATAATATACCTTTTGAGTTAACTCCTCATAAGAAGCAATATACTTATCTGAAAAAATATAACTATATCCTAGATATGATCAATATTCTACCCGAGTTTTGAAAAATATCTTGGTATGTTCCACCCATCATAGTGCTCAGTTATTCTCTAATGATATTTCTGATAGCCTTAATTTCTAGTGAATGAGATACCAGAGTATCTGAGGTTAAAGAACCACGGAAAATGTCTCTAACATATTTTATCAACTAGGTAAAATCGAGAACTTAAAAGTGGGAAATAATATCCTCAATTACTTTCATAATTTTTTACATGAATGTCCTATACTCAGAGGTCAAACTGTTGACAGTGTAAACCAATCTAGTCAAATCATTTCTCAGCTTCTGATTATCTTTCTCAATAGCTTCATTGAGTTCAATCTGTCTAGGTTCTACTTGAGCAATAAAATTGACATAGATTATATTTTTATCACATTCACTCAATCTCAAAATGGTAATAGGAAAGTAAAAATTCCAAATGGTGGAGTAGATTTCTTCCTTGAAACTGTCAAAATCAGCTCTACTAACATAGTCACCTAGAATTTGAACTAGTGAAAGTGGATGAGAAGAAGAAGATGCACCTATAGGAAGTGTCTCAGAATATATAGGCTCCTCTACCACTAGTCTTTTTGGAACTACTCTATCAACATCAACATTAGAATTATAATATTCCCAGCTAAGGATAACATAGCCAGCATTCCTTCACGATTCAGAAAACACAGAGGCTTCCAATAGAGTGAGTGTATTAACTGTCAATCTTCCAGCTTGAGGATCCTTCCCCCCATGATCTCTTCTATCATGCTAATCTCACTCACCATGATATATTTTTCTAGAATAAACCAATTATGGTACAAGGACTATATGATCTCCCATTGTATCACCATCTTCAACTCTTTATTCTTATTCTCTAGTAGAATCTTCTACCTGATCAGGAGGTTCTACTTTTTTCTCTTCATATAAATTATCAGAAATCTCCATATTATCACCTTTATAATCACCAGGATTATCAGACACTATCACCTCCACTTCCTTCATTATTCTTATCATCTCCATCATTTCCATTCTCATCTTCTTCTCCTCATCCTCTTCTCCATTACCAGAGACACTTCTATTATCTTCTCCTTATATGTCTTCTTATTCTTCTCTAGTAGAACCCTCATCTAAACCATTTTATATTCTCACATACTCAACACTACCAGATTCTTCAATTTATTCATCATTACCTAAAATTAGTTATTTTGAAGGCATAACAAGAGGTAGAATGGGTGGTCCAAAGGTCCTTATCATTGGGTATTCAGCAATGTCTTGGTCACTCTTATCATCTATAGGAGATACTACCTCTCTAGAAGGTCAAAATTCCTCTTCTCTATCCTCATCATTAGAAAATTTATCCACTTTATCTAGTCCTATAATAGGATTAGCCACATCTCTGGGTGTAACATGATACTCAATTGGATTGAAATTCTCACATAACATCTCTTCATCTCCAACCACTCCCTCTTCTAGGGATTACAACTTGTCTTCATTATTTTTAAAATATCCTTATTTAATCATTAACCACTGCAGATAAAAACATTCTCATCACTATATCTTACACTTACCCTTCCTTCATCATAGTAGAAGTCATCCATGGATTGAACAAGGTATTAGTCTTATAGTATGGTTTAATCATTTCACTAATGTGAAATATTAAATACTTGACAAGCTTTACCTGGTGACCTTTCTTCAACAAAATATAACAAGTAAACATACTAGTTCTTCAAAGATAAAAAGTACCCTTTTATGGGACAAAGTTGATGTTGGATAAATTTAAATAGAATTCATATTTCCATATCCAACTCTCAGGATATAGGCCTTCTATTCTCCCTTTTTCTAGTTATCTCCTACAATGTTGCTTCATACAAAAAATATGTTAGTGGTCGGTATATTACATCCTTGGTAGTCATTAAATACTCCCCCATGTAGAAATTTCAAGCATTTTACCCAATGCATAAAAGAAAAAGAAATGATTTTTCTATTTAACATAGATTTCATCCAATACATCTTACTCCCATACAAAATTAAAATTGAATAAAGATAAAACTCATAAACATGTTTAGGGTAATACGACCATTCATTATCAGAAAAAAATATAACCAACCTTTCATTTACAATACTCTTAGCAGAGGAGACTTACTAGATAGTAACCACTCTGTGAATACCTCCTTCTTAGCAGTTACCAAACGATTCACAAGAGCTAGATTGGAAGGCTGAGATTTTCTTAACTCTCCTTTCTGCCTCTTAACTAGATGCAACTTTTCTTCAGATCATTCAAATATGCAATTTACTTTGACCATTTTGAAGGTTTGGTCGAAGGGTATGAAGGTGAAAGGTCTTAGGGTAAAAAGAGAAAAGGTAGTAGTGTAAGAGGGAAATTATGAGAGTAAAAAATAGAGTGGATCTACTTGATTTTATCACTAAAGGATTTAGAAATTGCAAATGGGCAAACCGAGTTTAATTAAAAATTGGAAAAGTAAAAATTTATTATTTTGGTAAAAAATATACAGAAAATCAAACTATATCGATAAGTCACCATCAGTGAGACATCATCGGTGTGACAAAGAAACTATCAGTGTTGGTCAGACATAGGTGTCAGTGAGACACCAGTGTGTGAGACACTATCAGTTTCAATGAGACATCACCAGTTTATCCTATCGGTGAGACAACCACAACTAGTTTAATAAAAATATCATTATAAGATTATAATAAATTAATCATTCCTAATTTAGGTATGATGTAATTCATTCTTTCAAAGTTTAGTGGCTTAGTGAATTTTTCACCAAACTAATGTTCAGCGCTAATGAACTCAATGGTTATATCAACTTTTTGATAACAATCTATCAAAAAGTGATTTCCTACATCAATATTATTTGTTCTAGAATGAGAAACAAGATTATTTGATATGTTAATAACACTTCTATTATCAAAATTTATAGGGACATGTCTAAATTAGTTTCAATAATCTAGAAAATTATGTTTCATCCATATAATCATAGCACAAAAACAACCAACAACTATGTATTCAGCCTCAATAGTAGATAATGCAATAGAATTTATCTTTTTACTACACCATGATACTAGTGACTTTCCCAAAAAGTGACTTGTTCTATAGGTTCTTTTTCTATCAAAATTACAACCACCAATAACAGCATTAGAATAACTAACTAAATCAAATTCTTGTTCTTTGGGATAGAATTATCCTAATTTGGTAGTATACTTGATATATTTGAAAATTATATTAACAATAGTCAAATGAGATTCTTTAGGTTTAGCTTCAAAACGAGCACACATACACACACTAAACATAATATCGTGGATGTTAGTAGTTAAGTAGATTAAACACCCAATTACTCCTCTATAAGTGGTTTGATCAATAGATTTACCATTTTCATCAATATCCAACTAATAGGTGACACTCATTAGAGTATCACTACTTTTTGAACCATCAATGCCAAATATTTTTAAAATATCTTTAGTATATTACTTTGAGTTAAAATAATACCTCCTTTATTTTGAAATTTTTTAAATCCAATAAAAATTAGAATTCCCCCATTAAACTCAATTCAAATTCACTTTGCATCATTTTTGAAAAAAAAATACATAGATAATTTCTTGAAGATCCAAAAATAATATCATCAACATATATTTGAACTACTAAAAAATCTTTTGAAATTATTTTTAAAAAAAGAGTAGGATCATTTATACCTTTTGTAAAACAATTTGAAAAAAGAAAAGTATTGAGCCTATCTTAACAAGCTCTTGGAGCTTGTTTAAAACCATATAAAGCCTTTGTTAATTTGAAAACATGATTTCAAAAATGAGGTTCTGTAAAACCAGGGGGTTGTTCAAAAAAACATCCTTAACTACATACCCATTTAATAAGACACTCTTAACATCAATTCAATATTGTTTGAATTTGAGATGAGATTCATATGTAATAATGATTATAATGGCCTCAAGTCTAGAAACTGGTGAAAAAGTTTCTTCCTAATAAATCCCTTCTTCTTGACTATAACCTTATGCAACTAATCTAGATTTATTTCTTACCATATTACCAGCTTCATCTACTTTGTTTCGAAACACCCATTTATTGACTATATTCATTACCCAAAATTCATAATTAATTGAATCATTGTTGTTTTAGGTTCATGCTATGATAAAAAATTGACGTGCAACCTGGTTTCTCATAGAAGCCCTACTATGTGTCCCTTTATCTAGGTGTCTAACTACATCATCTAAAGGATGGTTCTTAAGGATTATTTTAGGTATTGAAAAAGAAGGGATAGTAATTTCTAATTCTTGAATAGGTTTGGGTTAATCATCACTAGAGTCTGAATAATTTCCAGAACTTTATGATTTAACAGGTTGCTTAATAGTAGGTTCAGATGATTTTTCATTTATGTCCAGATTGGAAAGATCATCCTCAATATTTTCTAGAGAGGTCTTGGGTTCTTGTGGTTTTGTTTCATCAAATTTTACATTTACAGATTCTTCCACACACATAATTCTTTTATTAAATACTCTATAGGCTTCACTAGATATTTAATAACCTATAAATATTCTTTCATCACTTTTAGATGCAAATTTGTCAAGATTTTATTTTGTTTTAAGGATATAAACTTTGCAACTAAAAACTTTAAAGTAACTAACTTTGGGTTTCCTATTATTCTATATCTATTAGGGGGTTCTCTTAAAAACTGCTCTAATTAATATTATGTTAATTATATAACAAGTTTTATTGATAGCGTCTTCTCAAAAGTAGACAGGTAATTAATATTCATTAAGCATAGTCTGAGAAATCACTTTAAGGTTCTACTTATTCTTTCTACAACAACATTATGTTGGAGTGTCCTATGAGAAAATAAGTTGTTAATATAGCCAAAATGTGAGTTGAAATATTCAAAGTCTTGATTTTCACACTCACGGCCGTGGTCACTTCATAAGATTTTAATTCTAAGTCCACGTAGGATCTCTTGTTTCTTAACATACTTAATAAAGTTAGATCAAGAATCAATTTTTTAAGCAAGAAAGAAAGTCCAAGAGTATTTAAAAAATTCATCTACTAGAATGTAGACATAGTGCTTCCCATTAAGACCAGAAACCCTAGATAGTCTAAACAAATCAATGTGAACCAACTCAAGAGGTTGAGAAGTTGAAACTTATTTCTTTGATTTGAAAGAAATTTTACAATGTTTACACTTTTGACAAGGATTACAGACTTTATCATTTCAAAAATCATGTTTGGATAAATATTTAACTATTCATTTCCTAGTAAGCATTCTAAGTGAATGAATATTACAATGTTATAATCTCTTATTCTAGATCCAAGAAACTTTGTGAATGGAACTTAATACAGATTTTTTTGAGAATCTATGGAATCTAGGTTTACAACATACACATTTTCATTTCTGAAGGCAGTAAATACTAATTCATTTTTGGAATTAAATACATTGCATGAATCATTTTCAAATTTAAAGTTAAAACTATCATCACACAACTAAGATATACTAATAATATTCTACTTTAATCCATAAAAAATTACTTTGGAAATTAAAACTAAATTAGAGTTACTAATTTGGCCAAGGCTAATTTTTTGGACTTTACCATTGTCACCAAAAGTAACATGGCCACCAAAAATTTTAATTATATTATTAAATCATGAATAACCTCTTATCACGTGTCTTGAACATTCACTATCCAAGTACTATATACTTCTACTGGATCTCTTCAAACAACTTTCCTATAAAAAGATCAAAAAGGGAATATTTTGTTACCCAGATTTGTTTGGGTCTAATAATGTTTGTAATAAGTGCTTTGTGAACCTATACTTTCTTAATGGGTCTCCTATAAGCATTTTATAAAGTATTTGAAAAAAAAACTTTATTTGGTTCTGAAAAACTACAAGTTGTAGAAGGTTGTCTAGTTTTAGAACTACGAGAAAAATTATCAGTTTTAGACATAAAAAATGTTTTCCAGATTTGGTTACAAAATGTTTTTTATCTATGTTCCTCTGTCTAGGTTGGTATCCTATACCAGTAGAATAACTTAGAGCTACTTGTTTACCAATAATTTTTGTAAGGGTATTTTTCCATTAGTAAACATAACTAAGCCCTTTGTCAATTGTTCATTTGATAACATAAGCTCATTATTTTCTATTTGTAATTGAGTATTTTTTTCTTTCTCTATAGTAAGAAAAGATTTGATATTAGAGGTGAGAGAATGTTAATTCTTCAAAATTTTATATTTATCTTTTAATTCATTGCATGTATCTTTAAGAATTTGGCAGTATTCAATCATTTCTTCATTATTAATATTTTTTGAATTAGATTCATCTCTAGAATAATAAAAATTTTGTATAGGAGACTCAAGGGTTACATCATATGTGTATGTCATGAAACACATGTTTGCCTTTCCACCTTTCTCATCATGTGATGATTCTAACTCACTGGATATATCCTCGGAAGCACTCTAGGTGGCTTTCATTTCCTTATTGTATCTTTTATATTTGTCCTCATATTTATTCTTATATTTTAACTTCAAACAGTCATCCATTACATGTCCTCTTTTATTATATTCATAATAAACTATTTCATTTGAGTTATCACTCATTTTTCAGACCTTTTTCCAGTTTCCTTTATTATCATATTTACCTTAGTAGATTGGATTCCTGAAAAAATTCATATTTTTATAATTTTTTTGAACCTTTTAGATAATTTAGCCACTTCCCCATCACTATCTAATAGTGAATCTTCTTTACTTGTACTGTCATAATTAGTTTTCATCCATTAATTTTTATTATTTTTGGAAGTAGTGGTTTTGAAAGTCACTGACTTTCGCTTTGGTTCACCCTATTCTTATTTTTTGATCATTAATTATTCCTCATACATAATTAACTATCCTATTAGATCCTTAACTGTAATCTTATTAATATCACATGAATATGTAATTTATACTGAGGTTCCTCTCCATCTTTTGGGTAAACATCTGAGTAGATGCATGATTGGTTATTTAGAATTCATTGGATTTCAAAGAGTACTCATTGTATTGACTATCTCGTTGAACCTAAGATACATATTAGAAATGTGTGAATGATGATTCATCTTTAAATTATCATACTTAATAGTATATGTATTAAGTCTCATTTATGTAACATTAGTGGTACCTTAATGTGAAATAGCTAAGGTATCCCAAATTTCATAGGTAGATTTACAAGAAGATATTCTATTGAATTTTTCATCACCTAAATCAAAAAATAGTGAATTCATAGCGTTACAATTAATATTGTAATAAAATTTTGTAGCATCACTCAATGTATTTATTTCATTCTTTGGTATTTCATACTTATCTTCTATTACCGTACAGATATCAAACCTCATACTTTCTAAGTGCATTGTTATTTTAATATTCTATTTGGCATTATTTTACCATTAAATTATGGAGTTATTTTGGTAGAAAAACCTTCACATCTATTATCCAAATTGAAGAATAAATTATATATTTTTTAAAGAGATAAAAATTTAGAACTAACAAAAATTTAGATATCTTTAAAACACAACTAAAATAACAATTGAAAAGATTGAATAAGAACTTTGAAAAAAAAGGATTGAAAACAATCCTCTAATACCAAATGTTGGTTGGATTAGGACACTCAAGAGGGGGTGTGAATTGAGTTCCTATAAAAATTTAGGTTAAAAACCTTATTTAAAATCCCCAACTTTAAAATCAAAAATGCCACTTTATCAAAGTTGTAAACATATAATAGTTTGATTGTTCAATTAATTTCTCAAAAGATTGATTAATTATTTGTTATATAAATTTGAAATATTGATATAACTTTTGAAACTAATTTTATTAACCCAAGAAATTATAAATACTATCCAAGATAAATTATGAAAGCATAACTTAATTTTTTGAAATATGAGTGAAATTAGAGTAAATTAAATTTAAAATAACAAAACTGAATAAAACAAGAGGTTTAGTCTCAAGGAAAGACCTAATACTCTATACTTTTAGTGATCACCTGCCAAAAAGCAGTTTAAATTAATAAACTTTGATCCACACCTTGGATATAAAATTAAACTAGCATACAGTTCTTTCTTGGTCAAGATATACCTCTTCCATGATTATTTATGGGAAATATATTATAACCAGGTGATAGAAATACCTCTTCCATAGTTCTTCTTAGGTGAAATATAGTGTGAGGATATATTGTATCCTCTAGATTAGTATAGGGGATAAGGTGTGTTTATACTACAGATGCACACTCTAATTGAAAAGTAATAAAATTGGACACAACAGAGAAGAAATAATTAGAGAAGTCTTATAATTCTCTATGTGTTGTGATTGAAGCTTATAGACTTCTTGAATGTATTATAAGTGAATCTCGAGTCCTCTTTTGAAAAAAGACACCAAAACAGAGAGTCAAGGAATATCTATATTCTGGTTTCCATGAAAATGAGATATTCTTTGAAGGCTTTATTCTCTAGAGTTTGTTTGCTATAAGGTTGATTAGAACATTGAGGAACAATAATTTCTTCTTTGTTTTCAGTTAGCTAAGATGTTTTTTCTTCTTGATTTTCTTCATGGTTTCTCTGGATATAGTTGTTCGTATGTGTATTTTGATTTTTGTTCAAGTGATTCCCTTTTCATATTCTATAGGTCTGGAATTTGGCATGATTAGTACATGTGTTGTACCTTATACCTTTGACATCCAAGTTAATCATGTATGAAAGATGTTATAGAAGTAAATTAGTAGCATTAAATAACCCAATATAACTGCTGGATAAAAAGTTCGAATATATAGAGTAAAGAAATTTTTAACATTCTGTCGGTGAGTCCTTCTATCGGTAGGTCACACTTTTGGAAACTCCTTCTATTGTAGAGTCATGCTTTCAGTTGGTCCATGTGTCGGTAGTTGATATGGTCAGTTTATGAGTAATTTGGTCTATCGGTGATTCATTTGATTTTTTGGTAAGTGAGAATATTGATGATTCATTTGTTCTGTCATTGAGTCCTTTGTTCTCTTGGTGAGTCCGACTATCAGTGAGTCAGGATATTAATGATTCAATTGTTCTGTCAGTGACTCGTTTGTTTTCTCAATGACTCGTTTGTTTAGTTGGTAACTCATTTGTTCTTTAATTGAGTGATACTTATCCTATTTTTAAACCATTATGTCTTATAATATAAACATGTAAGAATATGTTAAACTTATAATTAAATATAGATAATCATAATTAATTATCTTTAAACTTAACTAAAAATGATCTAACATAAATGAACAAGATTGAATATGATTGAACATGATTTCGGATTATTAAATCCTGATAGGGCCAAATTTTTTTATGAATATAAATTCCATAAAAAGATCATTAAAACATTATTGAGTATAATATCCATTCACTTTTGAAAATAAACCTTTTAAAAATAAAAATTATAAAACACTATGGAAATATTTTTTATTTTAAAATTGCCAAGTAAAATTATAAATCGGTCTTTAAATAAATTATTATTCATGATGGAATGAAAATTTTTTCATGTCGTAAATGTTAAAAAAAATTCCATTCAAATTATTGCAAATAACTCAAAAAGTATCCCATTTGGAAAACAAAACAATGATTCATTTTAATTTTTTTTAAAAAAAAGAAGAGTAAAAATTTAGTCAATAAATCATTGATGAGTAATAAAAACATACTTGAAAACATTTTTATAAGTCATGGTCAAGGAAGAGAACAAATTTTCAATTGAAGAGAGAAATAAAGTTGATTTTCCTTAAAAACACACTTTTTGTATATTGAGTTATTAAAGAAATATAAATGGATTGAAATTAAATATTATATAGAAACAAATATAGGATAATAAAAATTATGAGATTTTAGAGAGGTAGATCAATGAATTTCTTCATTAGAATCAAAATAAAAAACAATCCTAATAAATAATGAGATTTTTTCATAAATCTATTTCCACTTTGGTAAATTTTGAATCATAATCCCCCTGAAATAAATGAACTTATATGGATATTTAAATCACTATAAGTTTATAAAAATAATCAGAATATAAATTCATGAGTAGTATATAGAACACATTAATGAAATAATTGGTGAATATGGCATGTGTCTCATAAAAATAAAAGTGAGGCAAAAACCTCTTACCATAATTCTTAACATTATTCATACATGTTAGAATATAATATATAATTAATAAATGTTTTTACACATATATTATAGAACCATAATCATATATATCATAAAATATATTTTTTAATTTAACATTTTAACACCCGTTTATTAAAAATTCTTTATTAAAATCACAGTTTTGAGTGATAATTGCTTGGTTTTTCATGTAGGTTTTGGTTTGGTGGTTTTGGTACTTGTACTTTGATTATAGTATAATCATAAAATTAAATTTAATAATTATATAAATATCATATAAATATATTATATACAAATTTGGAGTCATCCATAAAAGTATAGATATAAAAATAAATTATACCGTTCATAGAGATGGTAGGTCGTACATACGCATTAATGTTGTTTTAATTTTTTGAGGAATGCAATAAAAGAAAGATAAATACTAATTAACCTTTATAGAGTCATTTTTATACCATATATATCATATATATTCATTAAATAAATCCTTATTATGAAACATTTAAAAATAAAATAAAAAATGTATCACATCACTGCATGGAGGTAGTAATCCACACGTACACACGAGCGACATTATAATTTTTCAATAGATTGGAAGATAAGAAGGTAGATGTGATATTATAATTTCAGAAGTATAATTATGTGATAAATATAACATATATAATTTAATTCCATCATTATATTCATCTGTGAGTGTAACACCCAAAGATTTCATAGTACATTATCTCTTTAAAATAATTTAATAGCTTATATTGCACGGAATGCTGACTTGGCTTGCGTTATACAAAAGATTGAGTTTCTGTGAAACAACACATTAATATTATAATTATTTAAAAGAAATATTTATTTATCAATTAAATATTGAAATATGAATAGTAAAAAATAAATTTTAAATGTAATTTATAATTTTTTTACATAAATAAAACATATTTATAATGAAATGTATAAGTTTTGTTAAAATAGTTATATATTTAGAAAAACTATTTTCTTAAAAGAACTAATTTTTATGTCCTTTTTTAAAAAATAATAAAATTAATTTTAGACAATAATAAGAATTTAATTTGTTAAAATAGACTTCATTTTTGAATTCAGAATATTAAAATTAGGTTACGGTGATTTTTTGCTATTTTTCTAAAAACATTCAATTTTTGATGAATAGTGAAAAATACTGCATAGTACATAAATACTGAATTTTTCATTTAAATAATTATTTTTAATTAAAATTTATCTTAAAGTCAAAATAGAAAAAAAAATACATATATTAGACCAATTTAATTCATTTGAGTCATTTTATAATAAGATTAGATATATAATTTTTTCTGAAACTTTTTAACAGCTTTTACGCACCTTCTAGGCACATTTACAAATTGGTATAAAACCAAAATTCACCACTTTTGTGAATTGAATTTCAAAAGTACAACATAAAAGGTTTTCACTAGTATGTTAAATGTGGTTCAATAGGATGAAAATAATTTTTTGTGAATAGTAACTTTTGAATTTTATTTACCACGTTTAAAAGTAAATAGGGTAATTAAAGGAAAAAATAATATTATAATAATATAAAATTTCCCCAAAACAAGTTCTAATTATATTGTATAAGTGTCTTTCGACCAAAATCAACCTTATTAAAAAAATATGATCCTTTTTTATTCACTTGGGTTAGTTTTGGACATTTATTATATTTTATTTAAAGATGAGTTAAAAGTGTAAAATTAAAATTTTTATGATTAACCATTTTTAATATAGGGTTATATAAAAGATAAATTAGACTATAAATATTTATTATAAAGATAAAAATATTTCCTACATCATGGAATTTTATTTATATTTTTTAGACATTAAATAATTAAATTTATTTATGACACAATGATGATGAAGTAATTACCATATTAATGAATGATTAAAATAATTGATATTATAAATATTAAAATAAATGTAAATTGAAACTTTTGATATCATAAATGAATTTTATTGGTGAATATGACATGATAGGGTTGATTTAATGTATTGTTTTGGAAAGAATCTTGTTTTTATGACTTTCACAAAAACTAAATCCAAAATAGTGTCAAAATTGACATAAATGATTTTTAAAAAAAATATTATTCTATTAAATGATATAATAGTCCTAAAAATATAAGATTCTGACAAATTACTTATATAATATTAGATATGTCATTAATTAACCACTTTAGGTTTTCTTGTAATTTTATAGTAACTATATTAACCATGCAGTATAAAAATATAAGAAGACATGGTAAAAGTTAAACTATTTAACTAATGGTTAAATATAAAAGATACGATTAATATGGTGACATTAAAATGTATAAAACCTATTGGATAATAGTATTTATAACCATAACCACATTATACTAGAAATAAATATATTTTGATCCATTATAAATAGAAAATAATTTTATAAAAGATTAATATTTAAGGATTTTCCTAAAGTGCCCATCACCTCTCTTATAAAAGGGAAATTCCCATTCTCTTAACTTCACACCTCCAAATCCATTTAGCTCAGCCAAACCCTACCCAAATATACTACCAACTACCATAAATTCAATCTATAGGACTTAATATTATAATAATTCAAACCTAAGGATCCCTTTTGTTCAAATCAAATGGAAACACCCAAAGAAGAGGTAATTATTTTATCACCTCTTTCAAAGTTCTTCTCTTCTTATACTCCATATTTATTGGTTATTACCATAATAAAATAACAACTACATTACCTTATAAATTATTATTTGTTGATATAAATATGGAACAGTCATATTCATTATTCTATCCATCCTATGAATGACAAAGTCACCATACGTGTGTATGTACGACATACCGTCTCCATGTCGTGGTGTAGTTTGTTATTCAACACTTTATTATTTTGATGGGTATAATAGTGAGTATAATTAAAGTAAATAATGAATATAACATGGTAATTATTCTATAAATATTATAAACCATCAAATTCCATACCATTTTATCATTAAGGAAATTATATCCTCGCTCGTGCGTATGTACGACTTACCATCTCTACGACACGATGAGATTTATTTCCACCTTCACCATTCAACAATGATTATAAATATATATATTATTAATAAGTATGTAATATATAAAATAATAATGATACTTTAAATATATATATATATGTATTTACATATATCTCAATCACTTAATTCCATTCAAAATGATATGAAAACTAAAATAATGTTTATGCGCACGTATGGCCTACCGTCTCCATAAATGGTGTATTCAATTTCATATATCTATATGTTATATGTATTTATATTCTGAATATATTTGATATATAAATAATATTTTATATTATATAAGTAATTAAATCATGATATAAGAGATACGATTAATAATACCAACTTAAGACACGTATGATAAAGAAAGTGATTGTTACCCGAAATGTTACTTTAACATGAAAGTTATTATTAAATGGGTAGTATAAAGTCATAAATTAATCATGTATGATATCATAAATATGAATATGGTTCTGGTATAATTTAATAACATACTATGGTCGTTATATAATAGGTTAAACCTACCCTCGACCAAAGGAAAGTACAAGGTAAGGGTTAATTCCTCGATCTCATGATTATCCGAGATTGTTTGTGTGTAAGTATTTACGGGGATATATTTATCATCCATGTCCATGTTTCATAAAAATGTTTTCAAAGGGATTATTTTAAGGTTTTTAAGGGGTTATTTAGAAATATTATCATTTTAAATGTTTTAATGATTTATTTTTCTAAATGTTTTTAATTAATGTCCATGTTTTCAAAATGATTTTAAGGTTTTATTTATATGGACATGATTATTTTAAAATGTTAATTTCTTTCAAAAGTTATCAAGTGGTATGGGAAAATTTGATTAAAAATTATCTTTTTGATGAATTCCTTTATAAATTATGTGACCCTTAAATGATTTTACAAAAAATTGATATTTCTCTCAAAGAGTTTTACTGATCATTTTAAACTATGTCAACATCCTTTAATGGATATTATTATTGATTGAGGTTGATTTATTATACAATATTCCATATTATATTGAATGATTTATGATATGTTTTAATGTAGATGTTCTATTTTTATACCATTCATGGTTTATGGTTAAAGTATTAACATTTCTTAAGCTAATTTTAATACAAATGTTTATGTTATGTTTCACCTTTTTCATATGATGAATGAATTGGACTTAGTAAGTGACGGGCAGGGCCCTCTATAGCCCCTCGATGCATCGGTAGGTCTCATGAGGAAAACTAGTGTCTTGGAACAAGGCCTTTACGAAATATTTTTGAATTATCTTAGCATAATCCCTTGATGTCGTAGTGATTATTTCTGGCATTATGAATTCCCTCATTAAAAAATTAATTATTACATGTGATTATTGGACTAGTATAATATCCAAGTGCATGTTTTTACGGTAATGTTTGATTTATTTTTTCTAAATTATTTTCAAGTTTATTTTTAAAAGGATGATATTTTTATTATTATACATGTTTCCTTAAAATTTTATCGCTTCTGCTAAATTATTTACCCTTACTGAGCATCTGAGATCACCCATTTCTTATGTTTTATTTTCCCAAGATTCTGAGAGGTATATTATGATTGATATACAAGGTTAATATAGGGGAATAATGGATTTATCAAAGGATTATTTATACTATTTTTATGTTATAAATTGTAATGTAAAGTTCATGCATGTAATCTATTTTCCAATACTGCTAAACCGATCGGTCCTTCGGGACTTGATTCTTTGTAATCATGAAAATATAATAAAATAATGCACTGGATTTTGGATTTTGGGGTTGGGGTGTTATAGGTGGTATCATAGGAAGTTTAGAAAAAATTGTGGAAATAGATTTGAAAAAATAGATTTGGGATGATAACCCTGTGATTGACTTTGAGGATAAGTATAGAAGACCCCCTTAAAATTTTGGTAACGATCATGGATAATCTCGGATTAAACCTAAGATTTTATAGCTTAAATGATACTTCCCTTGATTATGTGGTTTTCATCAATGATATATGTTTCCCAACATATAATTTCTAGTCTTATTTAATGGATGAAACCAAAATTAATTGGATTGACATAGAGTTTGATGGAAAATCTTGTGATTTTGAGCAACAAAATCGAATAATGACTAGAGAGAAAGATTTTGTGATTATACCAAATCAGTTATCATGATATATGATTAAAAATGTGATCTTTGATGAAATTCCTAATGCATTGTGTAAGAGGAAGATGAATGTTTATAAATGTTCAAATTTTAAGAAGATTAGAGGAAATGAGATTCATTTTCCTACATATCAGTAGGAAGGGAAGAAGAACCTTGAATAATGCCTCAAATAAAGGTGAAGATGTTATATCTGTGAAAAAAAGAGTCATAGAGTGACAAATTGTTATGGATTTCAAGGTCTCATCTATGAAAATCACGGGAATTACCAAACTCAATGCCCAGACATAACAATATACCTCTAAACCAAAGAAGGACCTATTTTATGCTCACCATTAAATTGGAAGGATTTGAGTATTTATATATTTGGATCCAAGAATTATGAATAAGTGAATTATATAAGGAGTATTCAGTTTATGTTTTTCTCTATGGATTTCAACAATATGTTGAATAGTTATAATGGAAAAGAAAATTTATTTAAGGGTAGGATTATATATGGTGATAATATGATTAAGGTAACGATAACTCTTAATATGTTCCTTATGTTAAGATAATTATGTTTGGATAAAGATATGTTGAATTTGAATAACTTAATTGGATGATGCTAGTTTTTTGAGAACTAATTTTGGATTTTTTGACAAGAGGGTTGTGATATCATGGATGAAGTGTACAACTTTTTGGAACTGAAGGAATAATCCACTATGTTTTGAAATAAGGAAACATGCATGTTTTCAATATGGATATATTATAATTTAGGATGTTACCATGACTTAAGAGAATACATGATGAATGTATTCACATGTTATTATGTGGAAAATAGATAACTTAATTATATTTTTCTCCCATATAAATTTTTGGACTATGAGTTTGGACACAAGTATTTTGGATAAGTCTAAGGGTTGTGATGGAGTAATTTGAGCACTTTATATTTTGTTTGACGTTAAAGTATAATTTATTGGATACTTCAACCTAACCTTTTGGATTTTATTAAACATATATAGGATAAATGAAATACTTGTGGGACTTATGATTTATAAAATGTGCTTCAGGAATTCAAAAAAATTTATTTTGAACATTATTTTTCTAGTGTAAGGGATGAAGTGAAAATAGATAGAAGCACAACAAAATGATGAGAATATGATTATGATAGGTAATGAAATCAAGTATGTTTACTCGAGTTCTTATATTGATATTAAATTAATCCCTCCTCTTCAAAATAATAATAATAAAGTATCTAAAAAAATGTGTTATCCTAATACCTTATGTTTTTTTGACCTGATGATATTTTAAATCATCATAGATTTATGGCTTTGAGGCCCTCAATTTTCTATTAATTATTCACTTGTTTGTGATTGAGGACCACAATCACTCCCAATAAATATTTATGTTTTTCCTCTAATTGCATCTCTCTAATTTACAACAATGTTCTCCTATTCAAAATCCTAATTTGGTGGTGAATGTTTCATTTCTCTTTCCCTCTTATTATGGCTAAATTTTATTAACCGTATTTCTGATGTGGGTTTTCCACAAAGGTATTTTCTATTTTGAAACTTTTATTTTTGAATAATAAATTCAAATTGTGGGGAAAAATTGTATTAAAGGAGGGGAGAATGTAAAACCCATAGATTTAATAGTACATTATCTCTTTAAAATAATTTAATAGCTTATATTGCACGCAACACCGACTTGTCTTGCGTTATATGAAAGATTGAGTTTCTACGAAACAACACATTAATATTATAATTATTTAAACGAAATATTTATTTATCAATTAAATATTTAAACATGAATAGTAAAAAATAAATTTTAAATGTTATTTGTAATGTTTTAACATATATAAAACATATTTATAATGAAATGTATATATTTTGTTAAAAGAGTTATATATTTAGAAAAACTATTTTCTGAAAGGAACTACTTTTTATGTCCTTTTATGGAAAATAATAAAATTAATTCTATACACTAATATGAATTTAATTTGATAAAATAGGCTTAATTTTTGAATTAGGAATATCAAAATTAGGTTAGGGTAAATGTTTGGTATTTTTCTGAAAACACTCAATTTTTAATGAATAGTGAAAAATACTACATAGTACATAAAACTGAAATTTTCATTTAAATAATTATTTTCAATTAAAATTTATATTAAATTTAAAATAGATACATAATAAATATATTAGTATAATGAAATTCATTGGATTCATTTTATAATAAGATTAGATAAATAAAATTTTGTTGAACCTTTTAACATCTTACCCATCTTCTAGGAACATTTTCAAATTTGCATAAAACATAATTTTACTGCTCCTGTGAATTGAATTTCAAAAATTCAACAGACACGATTGTAATCATTATGTGAAATGTGGTTCAATAGGATGAAAATAATTTTTTTATGAATAGTACCTTTTGAATATTATTTACCACGTTTAAAATTAAATAGGGTAGTTAAAGGTAAAAAAAATATAATAATAATATAAAATTACCTCAACACACATACTAATTCTAGTGGATAAGTGTTTTTCTACCAAAATCAACCTTAGGAAGAAATATGATCCTTTTTTATTCACCTATGTTAGATTAGGACATTTATTATATTTTATTTATAGAAGAGTGAGATGTGTTAAATTCAACTTTTTATGAGTAACCATTTTTAATATTGGGTTATACATATGATAAATTGGAATATAAATATTAATTAGAAATATGAAAATATTTCCTAAATCATGATATTTTATTTATAAATTTTAGACATCAAATAATTAAATTTTTGTATGACACAATGATGATGTAGTAATTACCTTATTAACGAATGATTAAAATAATTTATATCAGAAATATTAAAATAAATGTAAACTGAAACTTTTGATGCCATCCACGAATTTTATAGGTTAATACGACATTTTAGTGTCAATTAAATGTATTTTTTTTCAAAGTAATCAAGTTGTTATGACTTTCAAAAAAACCAAATACTAAATAGTGTCAAAATTTACATAAATGAGTTTTTAAAACAAATACTATTCTATTAAATGATATAATATTGCTAAAAATATAATATTCAGCCAAATGGATTACATAATTTTTGATATGTCATTAATTAACCACATGAGGTTCCGTTGGCATTTTATAGTAACTATATTAACCATGTAGTATAAAAATACAAGAAGACATGGTAAAAGTTATACTATTTTAATAATGATTAAATCTAATAGATATGGTTAATATGGTGACCTAAGATTGTTTAAAACCTATAGGATGAGATTATTTAAACCCATACCCACTTTATCCTAGAATAAATCCATATGGATCTATTATAAACCAAAAATAATTTTATAATAAATTAATATTTCAATATTTTTCTAATGTGCCCCTCCCCTCTCTTATAAAAGGGTACATACTGTTCTCTTATATCCACACATACAAAGCCATTTGGCTCGGCCAAAACCTACCCAAATATCCTCCAAACTACCCTCAATTAATCTTAGATTCATTACTTTGATCAGAAATCAAACCTAATGATCCCTTTTGTTCAAATCAATATGAAACACCCGAGGAAGAGGTAATTTTTTTATCACCTCTTTCAAAGTTCTTTCCTTTATCTACATCCTATTTCGTTGTTGTTTCCATAATAAAATAAAAAATATAATAACTTCTACATGATGATATGTTATTATAAATATGGTACAATTATATTCATTATTCTATCCATCCTATGAATGAAAAAGTCACCATACGTGCATACGCATGGCTTATTGTCTCCACGTCATAGTGTAGTTTGTTATTCAACACTTCATTATTTTTATGGGTATAATAATGAGTATAATTAATATAAATAATGAATATAACATGTTAATTATTATTTAAATATAATATAACATCCAATTACATACCATTTTATCATTAAGTAAATAATATCATCACTCGTGTGTATGTACAACTTACCGTCTTCACGACACGATGAGCATCATTTCCATGTTCACCACTCAACAATGATTATAAAAATATATATTATTAATAAGTATGTAATATATTAAATAATAATGATACATAAATTATATATATATTTATATATATCTCATTCACTTACTTATAATCAATACGATGTGAAAACGGAAACAACATTTATGCGTACGTACGACCTACCGTCTCTATAAATGGTGTACTTAATTTAATATATCTATCTATTATACATATTTATATTCTGAATATATATGATATATAAATAATTTTTTATATTATTTAATTAATTAAATCATGATATAAGTGATGCAATTAAGAATAAAAAGTTAAAACACGTACGATAAAGAAAGCAATTATTATCCAAAATGTTACTTTAACATGGAAATTATTAATAAATGGGAAGTATAAAGTCATAAATGAATCATGTATGATATCATAAATATGAATATGGTTCTAGTATAATTTAATAACATACTATGGTCACTATAAAGGAGGTTAAACATACCCTCGACCAAAGGAAAGTACAAGGTAAGGGTTAATTTTTCAATCTCATTATTATCCGAGACTGTTTATGTGTAAGTATTTACTGGGACATATTTGTCATCCGTGTCTATGTTTCGTAAATTTTTTTCAAAAGAATTATTTTAAGGTTTTTTTTTAAGGGACTCTTTAGCAATATCATCATTTTAAATGTTTTAATGATTTATTTTTCTAAATCATTTTAATTAAAGTCCATGTTTTTAAAAATATTTTAATGTTTTATTTATATAGACATGATTGTTTTAAAATGTTACTTACTTTGAAAAGATTAAAGTGTTATGGGACACTTTTATTCAAACATCTATTTTAAATGACTTCCTTGATAAATTGTATGACTTTTAAATGATTTCATGAAAACAAGATATTTCTCTCCAAGATTTTTACAGATCGTTTTCAACTATGTAAACATCCTCTAATGGACATTATTATTGATTGTGGTTGATTTATTATACTATATTCAATATTGTATTTAATGATTTATGATATGTTTGACTGTGGATGTGCTATTTTTATACTATTCATCCTTTATGATTAAATATTAACATTCCGTACGCTAGTTTTATATGAATGTTTATGTTATGTTTCACCTTTTTATATTAGGAATACATTGAACATAGTAAGTGATGGGAGGGGATCGCTATATCCCCTTGATGTATCAGTAGGTCTCATGAGACAAACTAGTGTCTTGGCACAAGGCCTTGACAGAATATTTGTGAATTGTCTTCGCACAAGGCCTTGACATAGTAGTTATTATGTCCAACATTATACATTCCCTCATTATGAAATTAGTTATTACATGTGATTATTTTACTAGTATAATATCCATGTGAATGTTTATATGGTAATATTTAATTTATTTCTTCCATATTATGTTCAAGTTTATTTTTAAAAGGCTGATGTTTTTATTATACATTTTTCCTTAAAAAGATTGTAGCTTCTGCTAAATTATTTACCCTTACCAAGTATCTGAGATCACCCCTTTATTATGTTTTATTTTCCAATTATTCCAAGAAGTGTATTATGATTGATATGAAGGTTTAAGATAGGGGAATAATGGAATTTTCAAGGGATTATTTATGCTGTGTTTTATGTATGAAATTGTAATGTAAAGTTCATGTATGTAATCAATTTTCCAAGAGTGCTAAACTAATCAGTCCTTTGGGACTTGATTACTTGTAATCATGATAATTTATTAAAATAATGTACTAGCTCTGATATTATAGGGTTTGGTTATTATAGTGATATGTGGCAATGGAAAAAAATTTACACTCGTTCGTGAGGTGGTAGTATGTCATACACACGATCGATAGTTTTGTTTCCCATTTGATGGAAGAAGAGATGGATACTGATTATTACATTCACATAGTAAAAAATTAGTATATTTTAGATAATAAAGTTATTATATCATAATTTTTAATAGTATTTTAAGTATGTTATAAAATAAATAAAATAAAAATACTCCGTTAAGAATGATACAAATTCTTTGGACAACCTTTTTATGTCAGCACAAAAATCCTTCATAAGATGTTTTAATAATCAAAATAATTCATCTATGAAGTGATATGAGATGTAAAGAAGTGGGTTTTTAGGTATTGAATGAATAAAAAGTATATTTAAGTGTGTATGGGAGAGGATAGGAGATGTCCTTTAATAAGTGAGGGAGGGAACCCGCTTGAAAATTTCCTAAAAGAATACAAAATGATAAACTCATTCCCAAGAAAAATGCTTCCATATGTCTATATATTCTAATTTGGGATACAATAAGGTATAAATATGTCCATATAATATGATTTAAACAAGATTAATTTGAAAAAAATCTCTTATCATTTGGTTTAAGCTCCCAGTAAACATGTTTTAACCTTAACCATGGTAATTAATTCTTACTATTTTTACTTTTAATTATTACAAAAAATTAAGTTTAAATTATGTAATATTAATTATGATAATTCCAAATATGGAATAATTTTTTTTCTAATTAAATTAATATAAGTGGATTAATTTAATTTAAAATTGAACACATAGATGCGATGAAAAAACGGTTTTCCAAAGAAAAAATTTCCATAAGTATAAAAAGTTTTTATATCAAATTTAATCAATAAACTGATTCTAATGAAATACATTATTTTAATAATAATATAATTTGACTAACATTTCTTATTAAATATTTTAAAACAATTTTTAACTTTATAAATTCTTGAAACAAAAAGGCAACAATTAATAAAAAAACTTATTTTTCATTATTCATTAGAAAATAAATATTTTTTAGAAAATTATAAAAATTAAATCTAAGATAATTTATAATTTTTTATTCAATAAATTATGTTCATTTTTTTTAAATGTATAAAATTAAATTTTAAAATATGTGTGTAAAATTTGACAAAACCATTTTTTAGAAAAATGCATTTTTTTTGCATAAAACAAGATTTATTCTTATTCGATTCCTATAAAAAACATTATATTATTTATAAAAAATTATATTAAAAATATAATATTTCAATTTGATTAAAATTAATTAAAAAATGGATCAATTTAATTTTTTAATATAAAAATAATTTACACCTATTAAAATATTTTTTTATAAAAAAAATATTTTTCTTTCAAATGATTTTTATTTCTATTTCTAATGAAATAAAAACAAATGAATTTATTTTATACATGAATAAACTCTATAGTTTTAATAATTTAGTTAATAATATTCATATCTATCAATTTCATGGCTAGTTCATAACTTTTATATTAAAAAATCATATTTTAATAATCATATTTTAATAATATAACGTGGAACATTTAAACTTAGTGTTACTTGTAACACAAGCTATCAGAGAAATTAAAATTATTTGAGAATATATATATTTCATTGAATCTCTGGGTGTTACATTTTACCCACCCTTAAAATTAATTTCACCATCAAAATTTTGTTTCTCTGGTATAAATAACTAAGGATACTTCTGTCTCATTATATCCTTAGGTACCCATGTAGCTTCCAGAAATTGGTAGTTTCACAAAAAAATTTAACTATGTGAGTGGTATTGTTTCATAAAAATTTCCCTCTATGATCCAGAATCTCCCCAAGTTTTCATCAAAGTAAATATATTTCTATAGTGATATAATCTTTGAGTTTATCACATGTGAAGGATTAACAATATACTTCCACATGAGAAATACATGGAACTCATCATGAACTTTATATATATTTTGTGGGAGTGCTAAGTGATAAGCAATCGTCTCTACTCGATTAAGAATCTATAAATGACTAATATAACTATGTTTCAAATTTTCTTTATTTTTTAATCTCATAAAATAAATCCATAGAGAAATTCTTTTAAAAATCTTCTCACTATCTATAAATTTCAGATCATTATAATGATTCTAAACATAGATTTTCTATCGAATTTGAGCTGTCTTGATGTGATATTGAATGGATTTAACTTTCACTATTATTTCCTCAAACAACTCAGCTTGAAATAGTTTTATTTCTGTAACTTTATTCTAAGAAGTGGGAGCACTACACTTCTTTATATATAGGGATTCATAAGGATTCATCTGAATGTGTAAGTGAAAGCTATTATTGAAAGAAAAGTCAACTAGAGGAAGAAGTTGATATAAACCACATTTTAAATCTATAGAACAAGATATTATCATAACCTATAAGGTTTTAGTGGTCATTTTAGACTAACTATTTATCTAAGGATGATATTTCATTCTGAAACTGACCTTTTTTTCAAGAACCTGTTGAAAACATCACCAGAACATCAAGGTAAACCTCAAATCCTAATCAGATTTAATGGAATGAGGTACTCCATGAAACCGTTCCAATTACTTAATGTATATCTTATAAATATAATCTGTAGATAAATATTATCTAATGGAAATTAAATGTGCATAATTTTTTAAGTGATTGCCTATAACCCATATCTCATTATATCCTTTAGATGTTTTGGGAGGTCTGATGACAAAATCCATGGTTTTGTTTTGCCATTTCTACTCTGTTATAGGTAATTATTGTATCATACCCTTATAATTTGTCATCCTTAACATTATTATATTCTAATAATTGAGATACAAACTCTAAAATATCTCTCTTTACACCATCATAGCAGAAATACTCTTTCGAATCTCTATATGTCCTTATACTTCCATGTTGAAATGGGAATGATGAACTATGAGGTTACTCAAATATATCCTTCTTCAAATACAGTATGGATGGAACAAATACACAATTCATAAACCATTTCACTACATCAAAATCAAGGTAGAAATCAGGATCATTTCTCTCCCTATTCTATTGTTCTACATCTTCCTTTTGTGCCTCTTTAATCTTCACATAAATATATGGTTGAGAACTCATTTGAGAAAGATATAATTTCTCCCCCTATTTCAAAATTACCTTATCTATCCTTTAAAAATATATAAATATTAAATATTTTTTATCCATATCATAGATAAGGTATCACTATCCTTTTAACTCAAAGGATGAAAACCCTTGTTCACTTTCCCAGGGTGGTAATGTATTGTGCATCCATTATCTTGAAACGGTTCCAACCATATTCTATAACACATGTTCAACTCCATAATGTGAATATATAATTTAAAATTTTATGATCATTATATATATCAAACCTATCAATATAATGATATTTTCTCTATATATTTAATAAAAAAATTACAGCATTTGACTCCAAATTATGTGTTCAGTAACTTTTCTCATGAATCTTCAATTATCCTGAGGAATAAGCTATCACTATATCATTATTCATGAGAATTCATCCCAGTTACTTATTTAATGAATCAATATATATTACAAACCCATTTCTATTGTTGAGTAATGTAAGAATAGGTTTACTGATTGGCCTTATATTTAGTTCCTTGAATTGTTTTTCACATTCCTTTTTATAATGGAATTTTTCTCTCTTATTATTTTACTTGGTTAGTGGATTAGAAAGTCTTGATAAATTCTCTACAAACCATTGATAATATCCATCCAAAAAAAGAAAAATTTGGATCATAGTCACAGTGGTTTTTTTGGTCTAACATTCAATAACTATATACTTTTATGGATCCACAGATATAACCTCTCTTAAGATTATATGACCCAAAAATGAAACCTTTCATAGCCAAAAATCAAAATTAAAATTTTCATACAATTTCTCCTTCCTTACGGTATTCAGTACAATACTCAAGTAATATTCATTTTCTTCCATACATAATGAATATATAATAATATCATCAATAAATACTACCACAACCTGATCAAGGTAATATTTAAAGACTCTATTTGTTAAATCCATGAAGTTAGATGGAGAATTTATAAGACCAAATGGAATCACTACATATTAATTGTGTCTATACCTTGTGAAAAATGTTTTGTTGGGTATATCCTCCTTATTGACCCTTAATTGATGATATCCAGAATGAATCTCAATCTTGTAAAGGTGTTGAGTTTTATAAAGTTGATCAAATGAGTAATCAATATAGGGTAGATGATACTCTTTCTTGATTGTGATTTGGTTTGTTTCCCAATAATCAATGAAGAGTCGCATCAATCCATCTTTATTCTTAACAAAAAGAATAGTTTCTCCCCAAGGTGAGACATTGGATGAATAAATCCATTGTCAATATTCTCATGGATTTTCTTCATAAATTCTTGTAACACAATCTGGTCCATTCTATAGGGTGTCTTTGAAATGGTGTAACACTAGTTATGAGTTCTTCTGAGAACAGAACTTCATGATTTAGTTGATAAATAGGAAAATATTCTAGAAATACATCAAAAAACTCCTAAAAAATTGGTATATAATCTATGTTGAATATCTTCACAACCATCTAAGATAAAAAGACCTTTTGAATAGTAATAATGACCCATATAATGGATGCAATTTATATTGGAAGTTTGTATTCATCCTCTCACTGATAAATGAGTATGAATTCATTCAAAAAAATGTGACTTTCCTCCACCAGTAATTGATATGATATCCATATGAAGAAATAAAATACATGTCAAGAATCACTTCAAATTCAACTAAATGGAAAATCATAATATTTTTAAGAATCACTTTCCCAAAAACTTTAATTGGAGAGGAAATATGGACTTGAGATGTGATAAACATTTCATTATAAGTTTTCACCAATAAATTAATATCAAATCATTGAGCTAGTAATTAAATAAAAAATTTAAAGTCCATAGATATAAAAAAGTGGGTAGATCTAGAATCAAATAAGACAATAGACTCTCTTGAGTAGATAAAAAGTTTACCTTTCACCATGAAATTCATGTAACCCACTTTAGTAGTCATGATCACATGAGACTTTCCTTTATCTTTGATCTTAAGTGGTCGTTGATATTGTTAATCATCATAAACATTCATATTCATGCATTGGTTGTAATAACATTCATACTCTATACATTTACAGAATTGGATCATGTGTAGTGCATTAGTGCGAATCATCTTCTCTTTTACTGTGTTAATTTCGCAACAAAATTTGATTTATTCATGTTTTTATGGGGATTGATCTTCATTTTCGTAACAAAACTAGGGGAATTGAGGGACTCTTCAATTCCCGTTTTTACCTTGAGTTAACATCGAACAATTTCTTCATATCTAATAAGTCATCATAGTATTAACACCTTTTAGAGACATGTTTTTAGACAACCATAGAATTGATTAACCTTGCATTCAGTTTGTATGATAATGCCAAAAGTGTATCTCACAAGTCCTTTAAAATTTTACTCATAAGTACCAGTGTATTCATCATCCTTATAATTTAGATTAGGTAATTCCTTCTCTATTTTTATATGAATAATACAAAGAATTTATTTATTGAAAAACAAGATCTTAAACTTATCCCACACCATGGAGTGAATTTATTCTTATTGCCTCATATCCTTAATAAAATTACACCATTAATATGCATCACCTTCTAAATGATATATGGGAAAAAAAGGAATTTTTCATGCTCCAAACACCGGAGAATGAAAAATATATTTTCAATGGTATCGATCCATTTCTCAACAACTAATGGATCAGTCGACCCACTAAATGAAGGTGGACATTACCTTAAGAAGTACTCAATAGAATTTTGTTCTCTCCTTTACTCATTTAAAAGTTTAGCATGTTTCATAGGTTGAGATAGTTTTGTAATCATAGTAATAAGATTTTGTATTCTATATCATGTATATTTTTTTTGTTCTTATGGATAATCATTACATTATCTATCACACTATTTATTGTCCTGATGTCTTTAGGTTCCATCTATAGAATAAAAAAAAGAAAAGTGTGAGAAATAATAACCATAGTGGGAAACCACATAATCATGAAAGATTTATCGAAGGTATAATTCTTGATACCTTTTTATCCTATGATAGCTTAGGTTTAAAATAGATAATTAATGGTCATCATGTATTCAAATAATTCATGATAGTTTGTAAAGAGTTTCTGTATTTTAAAAATATATCCTCTAAGAGTGTCAAATCAGGTCTGTAGTAAGGCTCATTCACATGTACCAAGTGACGATCAAGTCAAATCCCAATGCACCATTTTTAGAGTTTTTACCCCTAGGTAAAACTGTTTCAGAGCCACATCCACTTGTAGTATCCAAAAATGTATTTTATTTAATGGAAAAATACTCACCCTATCATTCACCAAAATTACACTACATTTTCCTATACTTTGACTTATCCCTAGTGTGCTCGCTAATTGTTTATCATCCTAGTATCCAAAAATTCACTAAACCTTTCCCTGATAGAAACTATATATACCCAAGCTTTTTATTAATAAATATTACATCTTTTTAAATGAATATTAAATAAATTCCATGAATACTCACCCAAGGACCTTAAATGTTTACTGTCTTTAGAGACTAGATACATAATATACTTATTTCATGAAATATTTTCAACATCCCCCACAATGACCTTCCCTTTTAGTACACTTCATAGACCATACATATATAAAACCATTATTTATAACTTGGGAACAGAATCGTAAGAAAGGGTGAGATTATATCCTCAGTATGGGTAAACATGGGAGATATAAATCAATGATCATATGAAAGTAAAAGATAAGCATAAGGGTATGAGATCATAAATATAACTTACAAATTTTATACCAAATCTATTAATGATCGTAAATGTAAAACCTTATCATTTCAAAATAAATGAATCATAAGAGTGATAAATAATCATAAATCAATAATGAACCATAATTTAATTTCATATAAGTGTGGTACCATCATAATTATAGAAACCATTCGATATGTAAAGGTTAACTATTGAGACCATAAAATCATAATGGAATAGCCATTAATACCAGTCTCCCATTGTGGATCAATCACATTGACTTGTTTCCCATAGATAATCATTCAAAAAGACTTATTTCCCATAATTATTTCATGGGATATAATACATTAACCAATAAATTAGAGGGATATATAATTTTGTTCCCACCCATCAAATAATGAAAACCCTATATATGTGTTCCATAAAATCATTAAACATTTATCATATCATCATATCATAATCCATGTAAAAAAATATGGTTTCATAAACATTCCATAAATACATCATTGAATAACCCATGGAAAATAAATGTGTTTCATAAACATCTCATCATAATAATAATAAACCACATAGAAAATGAATAATGATGTTACCATTGGATGATATCCATATTAAAACATAATAAACACTAATTTTTTTTTCATTTATGAATAAATATTACATAAAAATATCATTAGAACATTATTGGGGAAAGTATCATTTACACTTTGAAATTAAAATTTTCAAAACTAAAAATTCACAAAATATTTTGAAATTACATTCTTTCTAAAATTAAAATTCTAAAATTATAGATTACGATATAAATAATTTAGTAGTCATGAAAATGGAAAATTCCTTTCATCTTGTTCAAGTTGAAGGAAAACATTCCTGTCATATTATTATAAAAAAGTATAAAAGTTCCCAATTTGGAAAATGAAAAGAAGATTTATTTTAAAAAATTTTTAAAAAATTAAAATAACGTTAAAAATGAATTTAATAAAACAATTAATTTTATTAGAAACATTCTTGAAAATATTTTTAGAAAACATGGGAATGGAAAAGAACTAATTTTCAGCCAAAGAGAGAAATAATGTTGATCTTACTTAAAAACATTATTTTGGATTATTTAGTTATTAAAGAGAGGAAAATGGAAGGAAAACAAGTATTATATAGAAATAACCATTGTGTAATAAAATTTATTATATTTTAGAGTGTTAGATCAATAAATTACATCATTGGAATCATAATAAAAAACAATCCTGATAACAATAAGATTGTAAGAGAAATCCCCCACCATTTTTGAAACTCTTAAATTATAAAACTCGTGAAAGAGAAAAACTTATATTGATGTGTAAAACCACATAAATATAATAAAAATAATGATAAAATAAAATCATGGGAATTATATACACTACATAAAATAAATAATGGGTGAATATGACATGTGTCTCATCAAAATAAAAGTGAGTCAAAAATACCTTACCTCAAGTCTTGAAATTATTCATACACATTAGAACCTCCTATATAATAAATATAGTTTTATTGTACAAATATTAAAGACAAATAATCATATATATCATATCATATATGATTTATTTTAACTAACCCCAATTTATGAAAAACCCTACATTAAAATCAATGTTCTAGGTGATAACTACTTCCTTTTTCATGTATTCTTTGGTTCGATAGTTTTAGTCCTTGTAATTTGATTATAACTCCATTATCACTAAAATATTAATAATTATGTAATTATATTATAATTATATTATATTCATATTTATATTATTCCATAAAGTTCATATAGAAAAATTAATTACACTCTTCATGGAGATGGAAGACTGTACGTACGCATAAACGTTGTTTTGATTTTTTGAAAGATGGAATAAAAGAAAAGTAAATATAAATTCAACTTCATATAATAATTTTGATATCACGTATAATATATATATATATATATTAAATATATCCTTTTTACCATCCATTTCAAAATAAAATGCAAAACACATCACATCTCTTTGTAAAGGCTGTAGTCCACACGTACGCACGAGAAACGTTATCATTTTTCAATAGATTGGATGGTAAGAAGGAATATGTGATATAATAATTCAATAAGATTAATAATTTTATAAATATCATATATAGACTTTAAATCATTCATTATATTCATCCATGAGGTGGAGTGATTGAAAACTAATTACGTTAGTTCGTTAGGTGATATTCCAGATTATCATTCGTAGAGGATATTTAATGTTCCATTTCCTATCAATAAAAATTATAATGGGTGTATCCTTTATCCTATTAAAATCAATCAACGTTATTTATTAGAGTTTCTAATTCTACCACTTCTAGGATAGAGTCCTCTTGTTTTCCCCATTCGATAGGGTAATTTATTTTTCCTTATTGATAGATACCAATGTAAACATTAATTTGTCAATTTTCATTTAATTTAAACATTTAAACCATCTTTTAAAACGTTTTTTTACTTTCTTATTATATTATTGTATTTTTCATTTAAATTTTATGTTCCTTTTTTGGGTTTTTATAATTATTTTCTTAGTGTACCTTGTTTCATTAACAACATTAAAACTATACACATTAGGCCGAAACATCGATAGAGATATGAAAACTTGTAACAACCTAAATATAGCGAATCCAGATTATATGATTTTCAATAAATATTACAATACTTAAATTCCAAATACCTTTAGGTTTAATGTTTTAGTATATTAGGAAAATCCATTACATAACAAAAACAACACATTTCACTAGAGTACATTTTTTTCCAAAAGAACAGGTTCTCTAAGTAATATATTTCCTTCTTTCTATAAAAATCACCATAACTATAATTTTGACTTCATTATGGTTCTTACTCACCCTCAAACCCTTAAATAGTCACTTGAAAATGTGGGATGATCATATAAAACATAGTAGTGGTTATAAAAAATAAATAATATCTATTTGGCCATTGAAATACAAGAAAACCCATGAAAATGTTTTTTTATTTTAAATAATAAACTTCAAACTCATATAAAATAATAATCCTCTATTTAATCATGATATTAAATTAATTACCCATATATAAGATATCCAAATATTTCTATAATACAAACTTATAAGAAATAAAAAAACAAAAAGAATAATCCTTAATGTTTCTTGGGATATTATATTCATATCACCTATAATTAACCATAATAACCCTTATAATCACCTTTTCTAAAATAACCTATCCATCTAACAAAAATATTTTTTTAGAATATATAATTACCCAATGCTTTGGGGTAATGTATAATCATGTGTATGTATGGGTGTTTGGTTTGGAGAAAATCTTGTGTTTTTCATTTTGTGGAGGGGTCGGTTTCGCTAGAGCATTTTGGGTTTGGATTTCAAGGGTTGGAATCCCTAAAATGATCCTTTTTATACTTTTTTTGAGTTAGAATAAGGGTTTTTGAGGTCTTATTTGAGTTTGGTAATCTTGGGATGTGGTTTTGCAATGCATCCAAAGGGATGTTGTGCCATCAGCTAGCAGGTTATCCACTAGCCATCTACTGTGTTCCTATGATGTTTTTTAATAAGGAAAAAAGGGTATTTTACCCCCACCTTTATTCATAACTCAAAAGTGCATAGGTTTGATTATATTTATTGTTGCATAAGAGGTATCCTCTCCTCTCCCTTAGACACGGTGGATCCCCTCTATTTCTTGGGAATTATTTCTTCTAATGAATGTGTTGGAAATCTTCTAGTAAGGATACTTTTCCTTTCCATTTTATTATTATTTTCTCTTACATACAAGTGGTGTCTTATTGTTTATTTGAGTTATGCCCTATTTTTATGGTGTTCATCCACTTATAATATTTATATCATTTTGGAATAAATTGATGGCATATATTAGATGAGTTTTATATCTAAGGTTGAGGTAGATGTTATAATTTATTTTCCATTAAATTCATGTCATATTGTTATGTTTTGGGTTGTGTTTTCATGTTATATGACTTG
Organism: Viscum album; assembly: GCA_963277665.1. Lineage (NCBI taxonomy): Eukaryota > Viridiplantae > Streptophyta > Magnoliopsida > Santalales > Viscaceae > Viscum > Viscum album. The sequence continues at coordinate 325,037,110 of OY728126.1, read as the reverse complement.
CCACATGACTAGATATTTTAATTTAGTTATTAGTGTTGGGAAAAAGTTTGATGGGAAAGGAAGTAAGAAGAGTTTCCTTTTGACGAGTGTTGTCTTTTGTTGTCAAAAGGACAAATCAATTCACTTTGTAAAAGACTTAGAAAATATGATGATACTTTCATAATTTTAATTTCAAAAATATAATAAGTTGTTTTAAGTACTTGTGATGCAATCCTTTTGAAGGAAATAAAGAGTTACAATAATTTCCTTGAAAAACCTGATGATGGTATAGGTGATATATCAATGACTATATATCATGATATATAATGTTCATGATTAATGAAGCTATCTAATGAATAAACTAGACGACATCGAAGTAGCATGGGTGTTCCTATCGAAGCATATATTTTAGGGGGTGCTATTTTCCAGTGTTTTCCAAATTTTTGGGCCTCAAAATTGGGAATTTATTTTATGGAAAAGGAAGGAGTTTTCACAAAGGAGTTCAGAAAAAATAGTTCAAAAACTGAGAAGGATAGTTCACAGATTGAAAAGGAGGTACACAGAGTGGTGAATGAAATTCAACACAGTAAGAATTCTATGAAGCACGGTACGCAGACCATGCAGGAGAAATAGTTTGTGGGTGGATCACGGTTCATGGAAGACTTGATGTTTGCAGGAGTTCAATAGTTTATGGAGAGGGTTGTCATTCACGACATATAGGTGGTTATTTTGGAAGCCATGAAGGATGAAATGAGGTATGAAGATCACAAAGGGAAAATAGTTCATGGAATGCACATGGTTCACAGTGATTATTGTACCACATTAAAAAATTGGGTAAATTATCTTAGTGGTATTTTTGGATCTATTTTCCTATATAAGAAATGGTAATACCATCATTAAGAGAGAGAGATAGATTTTCATAAGATCACATCTTTTCTCCGAGGAAGAACTTGGATAGGTTTGAAAGATTTTTTGAAGGATAATTCTGCAAAGGGAAGTAGTTATCATAGGAAAGATTTTTTGAAGTATGGAGTTGTCTACAGAATAAGAAACAGTTTTCATAATTGGAAGAAGTAGTATGCGGAAGAAGGAATTTTGTAGAAGAAGAGACAGTAAACAGAAGTGGTATGTGAAGACAATACATTAAATTTCTACATGGAAATAGTGCATAGAGGCAGCATGATGAGGTGGTACAAGGAGGCCATACCCAGATGTGGTATGTAGAGAAATGATAGTCCACGGATCAGAGCTAGTTTGTTGAAGAAGAGGTTGTCTGGGAAGCACTTTTGCAACATGGTTTAACTCAGTTTGAGGAGGATACAGGCAGTTTATGATAGAAGAAAAAAAATTCATGAAGGACTCAAGGAAGTTCTATCTAGAATTTAGGTAGGAAAGAGAATAATTGATTTTATGAGATCAAATTTGTGAAAGGTGATCAAGAAGCACCAAAATATTGATTTGCATAATTTTGTGCTAAAAGAAGCACACACACTATTGGATTGTTTTCAAAGTTCTACACAAGTGTAAGAGAAAATACTACTTATTGTAATACACATCAAAGGATTGTTTTTTAGTGGATTGTGTGGTTTTTTATTGTTTCCAAACCATACCAAGGACATCACTACTCTTGTTGAGTAGTGAAACTTGTAAATTCTTGCGTTCTTGTGGTTGTGTGGTTGAATTGTGTTCATCAGGGAAAGAAATATTTAATAGTAGGAAAAGGTTGTTAAATAATTAATGAAACATAAAAGAAAATGCTATCACTGATTCACCCCTCCCCCCCTCAGTGATACTTGGATCATGACTGGGAAACATCAATTAGATGCACTTTAATGCCTTGGGAACCCCCTTTAGACTTAGAAAAATATATTGGACTTGGGTAAAACTTTTTTGTAACTATTAAATTGATGGGTTAGGGAGGTTAATTGTTAATGTTTGAATTAGGTTGGTTATTTTTGGACTACCCTTTAAAATGAATGGTTTTAATTTGAATTTTGGGTTTACTATGTTGATCATTTGGAATGAGTGGTTTTCTTATTCATGATAGATTTAAATGGAATTGAGAATTGAATTAAATCATGATCTTGGCCCTTGAAATTATTAAATTCTGATATGATTTGAATAATTTAGAAATCCTGGATTAAGTGTTAATTTTTTTATATGGAAAATTTAATTACATAGTGAATCTTAGTTTAAAATATTAAATTATTTTATGTTAAATTGGAGGTAATGGATTGTCGGAATTGTTTGAATAGTTTATGAGAATGAAATGAATTGTGAATTCCCTTAGACTCTTATAAAATGGGTATAATTTCTTGAGTGGGTGTGGATTCTATTAGGGGACTCACTTGGATACCATTGGAGGATAGCTCATTGGATACAAGTACATCCAAAGCTAATAAATTCCATGAGGTAACTCGAATTCCTCACCGATTCATCATTATGAATTCCTTAGGTGGACCCCCTTGGATTAGGAAAATTTATAAGGTATTTAATTACATGGATTAATGTAATGGATAATCCCATGGTACCCTTTTGAATTATTTGGTACAATATCCACAGATTTAGCTCGATTATATGAGATAAAAAGGAATGGTTGAGGAGTTGGATTTTGGATGAGCATGACACTCTAAATGAATTCAAATGGTGGTCATTTGGATTTGGTATAGAGAATATTGTGATGGAATTTCTTAGATTTACTAAGATGTAAATTAGAATAATTACTTGGATGATTAATATGGATTATGGATGACTTTATTATATTAGACTATCCAATAGACACTTAATGGATTCTCATGTGATATAATGATTATGGTTGAATTAGTGATGCACAATGAAAAAGAGCGCATACATGATTTTTCCATTGATATCAAAGATACTGGGTATTGTTAAAGTATTTTGTGTTATCCTAGGGTTTCCTCTTGATACTTGATTCATGCCTTTATCATTGTTATTTCTACATTATATTACTATTTTTATTTTCTTTATTTTTTTCACACCTCTATGATTTATGTTCATAAAATGGATTTTCATTAGACACTATTGGTGGTGTCCTATTTCGTGCTACTCACACCCCTCTTGGTATTCAATGGTACTTGGGTACCTATGATGATGCTACGTGGCTATAGGATATTAGTTTATGTATTGGAAAAGCTTGATGGTTGATGATTGTGGGGCTGTGTTGGAGCTTGGGATCTATAATCTATGCAGGATCTCAAGACATTCAAGGGTTATGTTGTATTTTATTTTTATTCCTTTGGTTTAGTTTGAGTTAATTTTCTTTAATTTTTTCTTATTAATACTTTATTGTATCTATGGAACCTCATTATGAGATTCCATGGGCTGAGCTATGGCATTTATTACCCACACTTTATTTTTTATCCAAGACATGTTATCTATTTTATTTTACATCCACTATTATTACACTCTAATATGTGGGAATAGTCTCCCAATGCTATTTTCATAGGACCTCTCTACTAATCGGTCTCCTCTATCATTTAGGTAGGTGTCTTTGATTCCATGGGGTGCACCGGCCCAGAGCACCATTATAGTATATTCTAGGTTAGGGAATTACAAAATGGTATCACATCCATTCTTTTTTCTTACTATTTGGGAAATATAGATATGCGATTAGGATGTTGTCTAATCTTTGTAATACAATCATGCCTATGTTCCTTATCCCCATGTATAGGGGAAAAAAATCTTCCAAGGGTGATAACATTCATTATTGATTTTCACTTTTATAGATGAACTTGGGTGTGATGTTATTCATTTATGGGGTCTTTATATCTTGGATTGATATGGTAAGAGGAGGCGTGTGTGTTCAGCCATAATTCTATGTTAATAGGATTTATATGTAATCCATATGTTGTCTATGATTGATTGTTACCTAGTAGTTGCATGTGACATGTTTACTTACTATCTATGACTTATTAATTCTAGTGATTTATATTTCCTATATATTTAAAATTATTGATAGGGGTTGGTCATTTAAAGTTTCTAAATCCATCTATATGGTCTTTCTAACATATATATGTATGGAATAATTCTACTTTCCTAACTCCTAGAGTAACCCCATGTAAATGTTAGGCATATCTAAATGGATTCTTAAAGTGACTGATTTGGTTGAATAGAGTGCCATTAAAAAACTTATAAAAGTTTTCCTTTATAAAATTTTAATGGAATTATATATGACCAAAAATAGTAGGTGATATATAAAAAAATGATGAATAGTTAAATCATTGAATTTTGATGAAAAAAGGGGAGTTTTAAATGCATATCCTTGAGAATGATGGATTATGAATTCTTAGATTTCTGTTTATATAGTGTTAGTTAAACATGGTTTCAATGAAAACATAAAGGGTGTTTTTATCTATAACTTGTTATTAATCCTTTAAATAATTACACATAGGGGATGAATTTGAAAATTTAAAGTAATTGTAAAATGATAAAGAATATAAAATATATGATATGTGTTACATGAATGAAATTAAATGTTGTTTTGGGTTAAATAAAATGTTAGTTAGAAACCTATTAGGTGTTTTCCCTCCTAGGTTGTGAATGAAAAATTATTTAACCAAGTCAAGAAGATTAAAACTAATACCCTATAAAATGATGATATTCCTTATGTTATGAGGGAATATGAATCTTATTGATCAGTGGTTAATGGCCTTGAGTGTAATATTGAGCTCAAGGAGCACTCATGGCATAAAATTATTGGATAATTTTTAACCTTGGGAATGGGAAGGTTTTGATGGAGAGTGATCCTAGGTTGTGATGCCTTTATGGTGTGTGGGTTTATTTATGTTAGACACTTGGTGTATGGTGGATAGTTTTGGCATGTTAGTTATAGTGTGAAATTGATAAGTGTTTAGGGTTATTTCATAAGGGATTTGGATTTTTTTTTCCTGGTGTTTAGGCTAGGTGGAAGGAATCTATTACCCTTAGATGTGACCTTGGTTCCTAGTGACTTTACACCTAGTTATTTGTATGAGTTGACCATGAAGGGCATTAAACAATTCATGTAATTAGTCAGATATGTGAATCTTGGATAGAATATTTGGCCTATAGAATTGATAAACAAGAGGTTCTATCGATTGTTTGGTTTTGGTGATTTTTATTCCTTGGGTTTTTTGAGAAAAAAGAACTAGGGTTTTTAGGCCCTTTGGTTTTAAGACCATTTTTGGAAGGAAGGGTCATTCAGATTTCTAGCTAGTTATATTCTAGGGGATTTTTGATGGCATGCTCGGTGATGATTCTGGATGGGAGGGTCTAGGATTAGTGTAGTATGGTAAGAGAAATAGGTTGAAGCCAAGGTATGGTAAGTGCTTCAAGGATTTCTGTTTAGGTATGTAATTCCTTAGTAATTCCTTAATAAGGGTTTGATTAAGGAATGGGAGTTACCACATTTATTGTGGTTTATGAAACCTTGAATGATAGTTCTCATGGTTTCTAGGATATATTAAATAGAATAATTCATGTTATTATTATCCCTATGGATTTTTATGTGTTTTGGTACGTGGTTTGGGTAGTTGAAATCTCTGTACTAGTGTTATTCTCCGATGATGGGCGATCTTTAGGTGAGTTATGGATTGGTCAGGTTCTCGACCCAACTTGTGAGTGGGTCTCAACATTGTTCGACGCAAGGGTTATGAGTCATGTTTTGTAAGTGGTTACCAAAAGAACATGTGACCCTTGGGGTTACAATGAAGTTAATATGTCAAGAATTATTTTGAGGGGTGGGGTTCCATTATGTTTATGAGACTAGGTGTCTTGGGAGTGAGCATCTATTGTTTTTATTATGAACAAGGTGGTGAGTGTTATCTACACACGAGGTATGTTGGTTGTGTTTGGTAAAACAATTTGTGAAACTGTTAATGGTAAATAATTCAATTCTTGAAAAAGATCAAGTGATGTGATTATAGTAGTGTCATGTCTATCATGGGTTCATGACTTCTTGATGAAAATTTATGGAACTGTAAAGGTTTCGATAAGTAGGCTCCTCTCGAAGTGAGTTGGTTGAGGAATTACTGATGTTTTTGGGCATGGATGGTTGGGGATTTGATGTGGGTTATGATTTTTCTTTTTAAATGTTGGTGAATCTGTAAAGGACCGAGGTTCACTAACATCATTGATCAAAATTACTCATAATGGAGGTGTCTGAGATTATAGTTATGGGTGAACATGGATAAAGAACAAGCTTGTTTATGTTAATGACTAATGAGGTTGCTTCCATGGGTGGTTTAAAAAAATACTTGTGGTGGGGAGTTCATAATTAGCTATTTGGGGGTGTGACCCTCTTCTTGAATAAGGTTTCATTAGATGTCATGGATTGTATTCTTGAAATCCAGAGATGAGAAGTGGTAAATGTATTGTGTCTTATGCTTAGTTTTGAGTGATATGTACATGTTTGATAATTGTATTTAATTAGGAAAGGGAAATTTTCCATTTAGATCATTATTTTAGTTCCATGAGTGATTGAAATTTCACTCCTTAGTCAAAACCATTAGTCATGGAAAATATCAACCCTCACGTCCAAGTGTTGTTTGTGTGGTGAGACTAACCATTAGGTTGGTGAATCTGATTTTTTTGGAATTCCTTTTAGTATTACAAAAATATATTTTGACGTGATATTCGGTTTAATTTGAGTGTTTACATCATTTTCAGACATTTTAGAGGTGATCTGAGGGTAGACCAAATTTATGGGGTGTTAGTGCTCATAGTAGAGCACAATGATGAGTTTAGTTGTGGGTGGTTCAACTAGGGATTTTCACTAAAGATCTCATTGGACTAAGTAAGCCTGTTTTGGATAGTATTGGGATTTCATTGAATGTAAATGCATCATGATTTGGTGCTTGGGTGATGCATCCATAGGTATGGTCGATCATGAGGGTGGTCATCCAATTAATGTCTAAGTGTTTCTTCTACTTGTAAGTAGACACAATAGGTTTTGTATGATGGGGAGGTTGAGTATCGATCTAGATTCAAGAGGGGAAACAAATTTTTATGGAACCTTTAGTCAGGAAAATGTTGAAACTCATTTTTATGGTCAAAGATTTGGAAAAAGGAGTTATTCTAGATTTTGACCAGTTCCTAGACTAAGAGTTGGTTGTTTATTGTCCAGGGGTGATTCAGCTCAACATTGGAAGTGGTTATGTAGGAAAATTATGATTTAGTAAAATATAATGTAAGGATTTTGTTGGTATCTTGAATAAGAAACATGATCAAGGCTTTATCATACCGATGGTTTTTTGGTGGTTGTATTATTGATGTTTGTGTTCGTAGACCAAAAATAAAGATATACTATGGTGAATATCACACTATAGACTTGTTGAGCATGTGGTGCCTAGTTTAAGCAGTTTTTAGAGAATTTGGAGAATAAAGTGTTGATGAACCTAGTTGGTGAGGGTTTGATTTTTGGAGAACACCTAGGTGATAGTTATAGTTGTTCTTTTTTCAGTAGGAACTAGATGGTTCAAGGTTGCTGACCACTGGTCTGGGATGATGATCATGTGTTCATATTGATTATTTTTATCAGAAAGAAAGCTGGAAGGATACTAGTTCTATGAGACTCTAATGTTGTGGGGTGACCTACAAGAGATAATATCAAGGAAATGCATTTTGATTTAGATTGTATCAGAAGAGAGAATGTGTTTTGGGATGTATTTCAAGGTGGATATGGTATGGTGTTGACCGATTAAATCAATATGAGGGGTTTGATGTTGGTGAATGAAGAGTTCATTGATGTTATCACTAGTGGGGTTTCGTTTTTGATTTGATAGTTAGATTAGCATTGAGGATGACATGATGATGGGGTTTTAAGCGGTGGAGATTGTTGAAGAGGTTTTAGAATGACTATATTTGATGGAGTGGATGTGTTTTATTCATGGTTAGGGGCTTCATATTACTTGGGTGTATAGATCATGGACTATCATATAGTGTGGATGTTGTTAAACACTATGTATATAGGAGTGATTTATTAATAGAAAATTTTGAGTTTTCCATTTGGAAGAGGGGTCACTTTCTCTACCAGAATTTGGGTTTATATTTTTAGTGTCTTAACCTCTCAAATGAGAATTTTGGGACTCTTTAGAGTCTCTCCAAGGGTTTAAGAGGTCTCAAGGGAGTTAGGGAATTTTATAAGGTATCCATTCTATTAAGAAAAACGGATGTAGTTCAACCAGCTAACCAATGGACATCCAAGGAGTCGAAGGTTCTACCTGAGCTCATTGGCTAGCAGATGGGTTCCTAGGTTTTTTTAAGAGGGGAAGAAGGATCCTTTACCCCCCTCTCCATGATTTCTTAATAAACAAAAAATGGCCAGGTTTTAATCCATTTTTATGCATATAGGAGACATCTTTCCCTATCCCATGGCCATGGTGGATCTCCTTCATTTCATGGGAATTTTTAATTCCATCAGATGCATTAGAGAGATTCTTGTAATGATACTCATCCCCTCCCTTATATTCATCTTTTCACTTGCTTCCAAGTGGTGTCTCACTATATGAATGGGTTATTCCTAATTTTATGGTATTTTTATAATTATTTTATTCCTCTCATTTAGGCTAAAATCGAAGGATGATATCAAATTAGTGGGTCTCTTAGAGGTTTGGGAAGGCATTCTAATTTCTTTTCCCTTAAATTGATTTCATTGTATTATTTTTTCTGTTGTTTTGTCACATGGTATTATTGGATCGTTGACTAAATAATTTAATTTAGTTTTTATATTCCATTATATTCCTTATTAACCCCCTTTAAACAAAGTAAAATATGTTATAATTCGGTATAACATTGGTTAAACCATTAAAGTGATGGGTTAGGCTAGTTACATGAATTTGGTTGGGTGATTTAGGATTACCCTTGGTAATGAATGAGTTCAATTTTAATTATGGGTTTTTGAAGTTGATCATTAGGAACTATTATTTTTCTAGGACATGGAAATTTTAAAAATAATTTTTAATTGAAATAAATCATGTGTTTGGGCTTTGAAATTCTTCAATGGTGTAACAAATTGAATGGTGTGAAAATACTGGATTAATTGTCAAATTTTTTTATAAGAGGAATTAAATTACATGGTGAATATTGGTTTCAAATGTTATATTTTCTATTTTAAACTAGAGGTGTTGGATTTTTTAATTTTTGTGAGAATAAAATGCCTTATAAAGTACCATAGATTCTTAGGAAATGAGAGGAATGTCTTCAGTGAGCATGGTTTCATTATACAACACACTTGGATTCCCATGGAGGATGCCTCATGGGATCCAAGGATATCAAAATATAAGGAATGAAATGAGATACCTTGGAGTCATTGATAATTCATCACTTATAATTCCGTGAGGTGGCTCCCCCTTGGATTTGGCTGATGTCTCATGTATTAAATGCTATAGATTAATTTTGGGGATTCCCCTAGGGAACCCTTATGAATATCATGGGATGAGATCCCCAAATTCATCTTGATTATATGAGATTAAATTTAATAGGTGTGGAAGTAGATTCCAATCGAGGCTCATGTTCTGAATGCCTTATACTAGAGGTTCATTGGATTCATTTTGGAGAATATAGAGGTTATATTCCTTGGATTGTCCTAGATAGTAATGGGGAGACTTTCTTGGATGATTTCCATGGATTTTTATGACTTTATTAGATAGAAATTCTGGATGGATTCCCCATGGATTCCCTTGTGTTTTATTGATTATGGTTACCTTAATGATGTTCCATAGAACATGAGTTGAGAAATGATGTTTCAAAATAGTTTAGACATATTGGTGATGGAAAATGTACGTGGTTTCATCCCATGTTGTCCTTTTGAGACTCAAGGCACGAATTGTTATCATTTATTTCTTCCACTTATTAACATTACTATTATTTATTTATTTCACACATTTATGATTTATAGTCATAGACTAGATTTTAATTAAACATTGTTGGTGTTGTCATACTATTTTTTACTCTCACCTTGATGGGTCTCCATGGAACTTGGGCAGCCGATCAGATACTACTTGGCCGTAGGTTAAATTTTCAAGACTTGACCAAGGATGATGCTTTATAATTGTCTATCTAGGTTAATGATTGGGAGATGGGATTCATGATAGAGCTTGGGGATTCCAAATTTAGTGTTATATTTTAGTGTTATGAATTTTGTTTCTTTTGTTTTGTTTTTCTTGAGTTGTTTATTATGTGTGTCTACCTGTATATATGGATCATCATTTTAAAATTACATGGGTTAATATCAAGTATTTTTTACTTTAATTTTATTTGTTTATCTAATTTTTTTATCTATTTTATCATACTTATACTATTATTATATTTTGAAATGAGGTAATAGTTTCCCCATGATTAGTCTCTTCTAAATATCTTTAAATATTTCTTTTATTTAATCATTCCAGAAAAAAGTTACCCCCTTCTAAGTTATATTGGTTATTAGGATTAAAAATCATTATAATTTTATCAAAAATCCATGATATTACTTAAGTAATCCATTAAGTCTATGTATTTCTATCACAAAGTTTGGTTTGGGCCATCCTTCAATTACCTCTATTTTTAGGGATTCACAGATATCTCTTTGTTGGTGATAATATTCCCCAGGAAGGTTAAATTCTCTATCGAAAATTTACATTTACTATAATTTAAAAATAAATTCTTCTTCCACAAGGTCTTTAGTAAAAAAATCAAATGCTCTTCATGTTCCTCCTTGATTTTGGAGTAGATAATAATTTCATCTATAAACACTACCACAAATTTTTCATGGTAATACCTTGTTGGGCAAAAACCCCTCAAGGTAACATTGAAGTATTTTTGGGTTGATTGTGTTTGTTGAGAAAGTAGGTTTCCATGGAGAATTGTCAAGTTCCTGAGAAGTTGTTGACAATACATGTTGACAAAGAACGATGAAAAAGGAATGGATGATCTGGAGGTGGTACAAAAGAGAAGTACAAGGTGGCACCATTTCCCAGTGTTTGCCAAATTTTTGGGGTCCAAAATTTGGAGTTTGGTGAGCATCGCGAAAATAGGATTTCCATGAAGATAATAATTTAATATGGAAAAGGCATGAATTTCGCGAAGATAGGATGCATGGTTTGGAAATCGCGAAGACCAGAAGAATGGAGGCGGTGAGTCTTCGTGATTACGACAAGCTTCGCGAACGACAAAGGCTGAAGCCCATCGCGACAGTGAAGGGATTTGCAAGGGAGATTCACGGTAGTGAAGAGCACTGCGAGGAAGCTTCGCGGAAAAGGAGCGAAGGAATTGATGGAATGCTTCACGATTACGACGAGCTCTGCGATCGGAAAATTGCCGTGGTGCTTCGTGATTTGAACAGAATTCCAACAGAAACTTTGGAGCATCGTGATTTGAGATTATGTGGCATTGACTTCGCGCGGAATGTTCGAGGGTCGGTGGAATCGCCTATAAATAGAGGCCGACCCCCTCGAGAGAAGCATAGAGAATTTTCAGAGAAAATCCATAGCTCTCGGTTTACAGAGGTGGTTCGCAAAGGCAGTGTGCTTCGCGAAAGGGGATCTTCACGGTGGCTATTCTAGCTCTGAGAAAGGCGTGTGCCCCGCGTTGGCTCAGTGAGCTTCACGTAGAGGTAGGAGCTTCACGACGGCCTAAGCATTGCAAAGGTCTATGCATCGTGAGAGTGCTTCGTGAGAGAGCTTCGCGGAAAGGAAAGAGCTTCGCGAAGGCTTGTTTGAGCTTCACAAAATTGGGAGCCTCGCGAAGTAGGGTGCTTTGCGAAGGTGTTTCCAAAGTGAATTTCCCAGTGGTTCAGAGGAAAAGTGGTATTCATCAGTGGATGAAAGTTGGACTTCAACATAGCATCTATCAATAGTTGAAGATGCATTATTTCATGCAAATGAAGAGACCTACATGTCTATAAACTGTGAGTGGATCCCTTCCAAGTGTAGTGAGCATAGGAAGAGGAAAAAGGTGATCCTCTCCACCGGAAGTGAGCCAGAGAGAGAAAAATAGGGAGTGACCTTTGGGAAAGCAGTGAGCTGACCCTAAAACTTGCAAAGGCAGTGAGCCTGAGATAGAGTGACTGTACCTGAACATTGTAATCCACAGCTAGTGAAGTATAGTGGAATTTTGTACGACCGGAAACCTGTCGGCGTATGATCCTTGGATATAGCCCTTATCGGTGAACCAAGTGAAATTGATGTGTCCTGTGCTTGCTTTACATTCTGTTTATATTGTGCAATAGGAAAGAGAGAGAAGAGTGTTTTGCTTAACAGTGAAACAAGATCAGAACGGGCATTAATTTTAAATTAGTCATACCCTGATTCACCCCCCTCTCAGGGTATTCAGCCTTGTGGACCTAACATACCTAAATAATAAATTGATTAATTACATGAAGATCTGTAGAGATTTATTTAGTCAAAATTTATTTACTATGAACTTTTAATGCTTGTACCTTGTATGAAAATTAGTCTTAGGGATAACCTCTGTCTTTACCCTCACTTGATAATATACCGACTAAAGATCCACCTTAGAGAAGTACAGTGACAACATATTTGATCAAACAAGTCATCAATCTATGGAAAAGGATACTTATTCTTTATTATGATTTTTTGATCACTTGATAATAAATTAATTGGTGTATTTACCAATTCTTATTATTGATGAAGAGGACCATTGGACCCCAGGGTAATGCACATTGGTGTATAAACCCTTTATCCAAATTCTACTGTAATTTCATTTTAGGGTCCTCAAGTTCTATAATAGATAATATAAATAGTGTTTTTTATATTAGAAAATATGCAGGTTCTTTCTTGATTGAGAAATATATCTCCCAACTAAGAGGTAGCATAGTAAATTCTTTGGGAAACACAACCGTGAATTCCCTTATAATGGGAATTTCACCTGGGATGATCATTAATTTGGCCACAATAATTTGAGTTAGATATACTTTCTTTCGAGGAAATAATATCCATGCTTGAGATGATGATACCAAATAATATTCATTATCCACCTTCCACTTATATAGAATCAAAGGATGATTAAATATAAATAGGGTTATTTCCTTCTCTCAGCAATTTATATTGGATTTATATAAGGAATATCAATCCATACCTAGAATAGAATCAAATTCCACTAATGAGGGAATCATAAGCTTTTCTAGAAAATTCCACCAAAAAATTCTGATAGTGGAGGATTTATAAACTTGGGATAAAATAATTTCCCCATTCACCACTTTCACTGATAACATTACTTCCATGTTTTTTGGTGGGGTTTTAATAGTTTTGATAATTTTTTGTGATATGAAATAATTTTTAGAATCATGGATGATGAGTCTTCTTTTCACTATTTGATCCCAATTCTAATCATTTAATTCATCCAAAATATTCTTAAGGATGAGAAGTTTTGAACTATTGAACATATAAAATGGAAAGGGTGAATATTTAAGAGATAAATCATGAATGAAATATAATAATATCTGTATATCATGAATGTATTTTTTGGCATTTTAATAGATTTTTTTATTATTAAAATGATTATTCTTTCTAATTTATCAGTGGTTTAACTCATTTTTTGTTTTATGGAATGCTAAAATAGATAATTGAAAAAGGAGAAAAATTAAACCTTTCACTGTGAGTGAAGAAAAGTGGTACGACACTAGATTTTTAAGGATGATCATTGAGCACTTATAATGCATAGAATTGAAGAACCGAACAAATCAGGATTTTGGAGCATAAAAATGACAATAAACATTGTGTAATCATTAAATCTCATGAATCAGTTCTAGTTGTGAAAGGGGGATATGTTCTGAAGTGAATAAAATAAACATGAAAATTTACCTATTGTGTAATAATTTACAGATGGTGTAAATTATCGGGATGGGATTTAAGTTCCCGGATTTGAAATATCCTTATTTTTGACAAAATTTAAGATCTTGGACCCTCCATGGACCACATTTTAACCAATACTTAATGAACTTCATTAATATCAGAGCCCATCTAGAGCCTATAAATGGAGGGAAAGCCTGATATTTTCCATGATATCCCAAAAGACCAAAGTTTAATTGAGAAACTATGTTGTGCAAGGACCTCCCCGTGTTCATCTCCCATTTCATTATGAATTTATTTTATTTTCTCATTACATATTATCCTATCATCAATAATATTAGGGGTTAAACCTTCCTTGTGTTAGGTTTATGTAATATTAGTGGGAAGGTGTTACTGGATTTATTTAATTTAAGTTATTCATGTGTTTAGTTATCCCTAATTTAATCTTAAACTTCCAATTACATTATTCTACCATTATCATGACCATTGATAATTGAATAAAAAAGGAATTTTAAAAATGAAAAACTGGAAGGCCTAAAGGAGGAATAACCATTGTAAAATTATGGGTAAATCAGGTTTGAATATGTTATCGAAACAAACTTGATTTGGTGAAACCCAAAATTATTGGACTAAATGAAATATTGGATTTCTGCATTAAGGATGGGATACCATGATCATTGGATATTTCTTGTATTTACTATGAAACCAATCAAGAATTAATCAACATGTTTTAAAAATATAATTATATCTAAACCTTGAAATTAAAAAACCCAACAACACTTTTCAAATCTGAATCAAAAACAATAAATTTATTGTGCTTTGATTTCTTCTTTCATTTTCTAAAAACTATTTCCAAAATAGCCAACTTTTTTTGTTTCATTTTCTTAAAATCAATGATAAAAATATTTTGTCACATCATTATTCAATGTAATAAAGTTAAATCTTTTGAAATCCTAATCAAACTAATTTAACATCTATGTGGGTTCGACCTAGAACTTACCAGCACTACATTTTAATAAATTTAGTAGCATAGATTGAGTATTTATAAAATTTGTATTTTTATTAAACCTAATGGGAAATAAAAATTCCCTACAACAGTTTCACTTAACCTATGAATTTCTAGGTTTCAGTATAAGTTTTCCATGATATATTTCCTAATATAAAATCATATGTGAATTTTTATTCCCTTTATAATGGTTCATAAAGATCATGTGAATTTACCAAAGCATATCCACCGGGAGTGTCAAACTCCTTTTGAAGTAAATCCCATTGGAGTGCACTAGGTGATGATCATGTTTAGTTCAATATTCCATTTTAGGGATTACATCCCCTAGGAATAACTTTTCAAGATCCACACCCACTTGGAGTATCTAGATAGGGATTTACATATTTGGAAACTACTTACTCTATGCTATAAAAAAGTTAGGGATTTTTTACAATGTTAAGAATTATCCCTAAGGATTAAATTGAGTTATCTAATTCAAATCCCTAAAAATATATAGACATTCCTCCTATGCCAACTATTAAAAACCATATATTTCATTAACTTTGTTTCGTGATTTATTTCATAAAGATAGACTTAATAAAACCATAGAAGTTCATGAGTCATAATTACTTTTTTAATTAGGTACATAGTATAAAAACATGAAACATAAATAAATATTTATAAACTAAAACTCCATAAAATGTGTTTATATTCCATGGATCTCCAAAAATAGCACAGGATAACCTAGTTACGTACATAAGAAAGGGGTGAGATATAAATCCTAGTATGAGAATGATCAAAACATAACATGATTTATGTAATACATGAGAGTCAATAGGAATATCAAAGAGATATAAAATGGGTGAGATTAAAAATCATGAATAATGATTCATGATATAACATGATAACATCAAGGAAACATAAGAATGTAACAACAATATAAAATATGGCATAAGAATAAGTCAAGGAAAACTTCCAAGACAACATCAGATGGTGGAAAAAGTACCATAATGGATTTTTATCACTCCCAAATCCCATACATAATGGATCATGAGATAAAAATGTTACCCAATTCATTGGAGGGATATATAATTCCTAGACCACCCATCACATTCATATCATGTGAATGCATAAGTGATCTGTATAGATAATATAACATAATAATGAATTTCATTACTTGTAATCCCAATATTAAAGAGTGTGAGATACATAAAATAAATTACTCAATCAATGAATGATTTTTACAAATATTTGAATACCCTTGAGTTGAAATGGGGATGGGTATTCACTATACAAACATTTGGAATGAAAAATCAAAGGATAATTTCTACAGCATAATGGTAGAAAATAAAGATTCATAGAAGGTATTAATGAGATCCAATGGAGTATATAATCACTTTTACATCATAATGACATTATAAGTGATGTGTAAGAATATATCTCAACCTGAAAAACTGGTTATTAAAAGGCCTAATATGAACGTATTTCTTGAATAAGGAAGAGGATAGGATCCCTTACATTGAGAGGGTGCTTCTTAATTCTTTGGGTAACTTCTTAAGATATTGGGGAACCTTGGGAGGAATATAGAGAGGGAGTGAAAGATTAAATTAAGGTTCCAATATTTTTAAGTGAATATGAATGGGGGTTGTGTGGGTTTTCATAGAAAGTGAGAGTAGAAATCATTATTAATTTCAAACCGTAGGTTTTGGACTCCATATGATTGAGTAATAAAAACCACAAACCTTCTCTTGGATTTTGAATATGGTTTCAGACAAAGAGGAGTGTTTTTTTATTAGTTTATTATAATAAGAACAAAATTATTTAAAATAATACCATTGGTAATGTGGATGTGGGTTATGTTTATTAAGAATTGATTTTAAAACCTTAAAATATAATATAGGTTTTAGAGGATTCATTAAGGTTTTATAAAATTAATCAAATAACATAAAAAAAAACATTATTTTAAAGTGAAAATATAATTATGTTTTTGGATTATCTCTATAGTACTTATTACATCAATTTTTTTCTTTTATGATTTCATAATACATATCCTATAATTATACATTATTTAATTTATACCCAAAAATTTGAGAATCTACAACAAATTATGGAAAAATAACCATTTTATATTCTCAAAAATATTATTTCAAAATTCATATTTATTTTATAGAAATAATTATATAAATATGAGAAATTAAAATTCTAAATCAAAAATCAAAAATTATTTAATAATACTAGTTTTTTTTTATAAAAAACGTTTTCTGACCCTTATAAAAATTATATTGGAATTCATAAAATTATATTATTATTTATATTTAATAAATATTATTTAATATTAATATTTTATTAAAATATCATTTATTTCAAAATTTCTTGAATTGATCAAATAAAATTCTTATATAAAACTATATGTACCCCAAAAATTCAATTTGTGTTTCATCGTATCAATATATAATTTTTATAAAACTTATTATTTAGTCATTATAAACTAATAGTAAAAGATATGTATAATCACTACTTTATTAAAAATAAAAATATAAAAAATCATATTGTTGGGGTCTAAATACATAGCCCTTTATTACACCGGTGTATTCCTTAAGGGTAAGGTGTGCCATGGTGACACTTTATTGGGGTGGTTCCATGAACATGGTTTTGATCGTGATCTCAGTGAGCTTGAACTTCTCCAAAAAATTGTTTTTCTTATGCTTTAGTTGTTGAATTTCATATTTTGATTGGTTAATAGAAAAGACGAGTGATGTAATCTCCCTTGGATGCTCTGAGAAATGAGCTTCATAGGGTAAAATACAATAGGTCAATCCCATCGCCTCCTTTGTATATGTTAAATGGATTTATCATAACCCAATATATATCCTAATCATATTATCACTATATAATGGATATAATATCAATGTTTATTATAATTGATGGTCTTTTAGATCCGATAAGAAATAACTTATAACATTCCAAAATGACCAATGTTGGGTGTGTGTTTTATATAATTTCATTTTTCAAAAAGGAATTCACTCATATTAAAAAATAATTTCATTCATTAAACTTTAGGTCATTGAAAATAAAGTCCATCAACATCTTAAGTAGATATAAATTAAGGGGATGTTCTTATACCAAACATGGAATAAGATCTATAAGATGGGATTTATAAAATACCTTAAATAATTTGTGGTCTCTCTTTAATGCTAGGTATAACTAGGTCTACTGCATACACTCTACCAAAATAGACTCTATGAGACTACCCTTGTTTCTCATAACTCACACGGTTCAATAATGTATGTTTGGTCAGATTCTATTACTGATGACCCTGGATAGATCCCTCTGTCATAGTCTTTGTATGTCCTACACCCCTGTGAGAATTTAATTCACCTACTCTATAGATCAAACTCATGACCTCAAGAAAAACAACCAACTAGGAAGCACTATGAGTACCACTAGCACAAAACACTTAGAATAATCATGAAATCATAAAATCACAATTGTAATAGTAGTCCCATCATTGGTAACTCATAGGTCCATAACATAAGAGTTGTACAATAACTTACCTGACTACCCTACCCATGTTACACACAACATAAATCCTGTATACAATCATCTAAACATATTCATGAAAAAATAAAAGGAAACCCTCCTTTGTAACCTCTTTGTGACACCCCCAACCAAATCACCCATTTCGGGTTAAAGTGCCACATGACCTCATAAATGCCTCTAAATGAGTAAGTTATTCCCAACAAGAAATTAGGGTTTAAACATAGTCAATGGGGAGACTGTACCCTTAGAATAAAAAGTTATACATAATAAATATATGAACATAAAAACCATACCAAAAAAAGAACAATGGAAATGTATACTAAAAATTCTATAATAGATGTCATGATAGATATCTCAAGCCATTCAAGTAATAAATCAAGGAACCCTAAAGAGGTAGGTTATACTATAGTATAATAAGGAACATGAAAGTAGATAAATAATATTTTAAAACACTTCAGAATCCATCCCAATAGTACCACTAAACCCCATGCTTCATCTCCTCATATCCTTATCACTAGACTCTTTCTCTTTCCTAGATCCCAGATCATTAATTATGAACACACATTGAGATTCCCATGAAGAGTCTGACTATAAAATTAATAGGAACCCACCAATGTTCACTTAACACATGTTCAAATACATTAGAGTGTATGTCATAATAATAGAGAAATACACAAGAATGTAACAATCAATCACATGTCAAGCTATCATGTGCTAAATAATCCACCATAAAACTCAATCTTACCTGCTTCAGCTCCATGCAGGAAGAATGGTCATAACAGAAGTATTTATCATGGTTCACCCACTAGGAAACCTCATATATCTCTTAGAAGCCAAAAGGAAAATGAGTCTTATGTTGGGCTATAGGGTTATCAAGACCCATATCTATCATAGGCCGGTCCATAAGGACATCATACCTTATATCTACCTTGGTTTATGCCACATGATAGTTGTATCTTGGAACTATATTGAGTCATACATCAAGGTACTCTCAAACATACCCTATTTATTAGACCACAATCATCATAATTTCATGTCTCACATGCTTCCCCTCTAAGGGATAACCAAGCCATGATATTTGACTTATCATTTTCTACCAAAAACTAAACCTCCAAAGGAAATATATACACACAAAAATATCATAACACATTTAGTCAAAACATATAATTATAATCATGAGTATCAGTAGCCATAAAAATGAACACATGTGATCAAAATTAAGCATGGTTCTCAGGGGCTACACATGGACACACGTGTGACCAATGTAAAACATGGGTCACATGGACTACACACACAAACACATTTGATCAAACTCATTCATGTGTCTCAATGCACATAGTAACATACCATCATATCAAGACAACATCGATATAAAATAGACTGATATTATAAGGAGATTCCTAATTAAATCATGAATTTCAACGTCATGTTTCACCAAGAATTGATCCCCAAATCATTCCCACACACCAACTGGATTAAACTCATACGCCAAGGGTCCCCAGAATCAATTCCAATATGGCAGAACAACATCAACTTACACGAAAAACCACCTTCAAGGGTATATCTTGGTTTGTTCAAATAAATAAATATGATTTAACCTAGAAATGGTGACTATAGATGAATAGGTCGAGATCCCCATGGGTCTGGATCAATAATAACAAGCCTCCATCTCTCAAGTTATGACATTATAGAAGAAAAAACTAGGATATGGTTGAGAAGAATGTGGTCAACCAAGGAAGTAATAAGGTAAGGCTAGATATCACCCTAGGTTCATCCATATTGGATACATTAATAAGATGGTAAGGGAAACACAACTAATAGATGTAAAACTAAGTCAAAACATCCTTAAACATCATTTTATAAAGATATCACGTGATTCATATTTGAAATTATTGAAACCCACAAAGATCGGTAACCAATTCATCTTATTTTAATTCTAAAATATCCCTCACCATAGTGTGGTGACACCCACCATTGAAATAGTGGCCTCAAACATGCCCAAAATAGTAGAATTGACACAAATATCCCCTACGATGTGGTGTCAAAACCATGAGCATTTTAGAGTCATTGTTCCTTACACCACAACATGGTGAGACTACTCTGGTCATGGTCCATAGAGGAATCATAGTTCTTCACACCCTACCACAATAATTTCGATCACCCTGTTTTAAAAAATCATTATTTAGGAAAAAATGGGCTACACCATAGTGTTATCCTACCCAGGGTGTACCCTAAAATTCCCAAAACCATATTTAAGCCCCAAAATGACTTAAACATTATCATTGACCAAAGTTAAACCATCATAAGGATAAAGAACCATTTAATATATGGTGAAACTAAAATTAATATACCTTTTAAAAATGAGGGTATTACACAATAGTCCATGCTTTGGTACATGAGGAGGTCAATCTTCTTTTTACCTTGGCGTTGACTATTCTAGTTGGAGGTCAAGATATCTTGTATGGTGTGTGGAAATTTTGATTTTATTCTAGGGAAGCATAGATCCTTGGAATACTTCTTATGTCTATGGATATATCTTTAAGAAATCATCTTTGGAATATATTGGTTTTATTTAGTGTAGGATATTATGAATTTATATAGGAGGCATATTGTATTCTATGAAAATAATAGAGAGAAGGCTATATTTTTTTGGAAAGTGGGACCCTTGGATGGGTCGAAGGTGTGTTGATTCCCTTTCTTCCTTGATGGATGATATAATTTTGATTTTGGTAGAGGATTATCCTAAGGTGTTTCCCCAGGTTTTAGAAGAGTGAAAACATGTATTTCTAGAAGAGTTTGAGACCCCACCCCCTTGATGGGAGATCATGTTTGGGATAGAGTTATAATAGGGTGAAACTCTAATATGGATGTCCCTATATTGGATTGAGAATTATGATTTTTGATGATTTCATATTTATAATTATGATATCCTAGAGCGAGGTTTCATTCATTGTAGTGTGTCACCATGGGATACTCTAGATTTGTTTATGATGAAGGAATATGGTGGTCTACATTTTTGTATTTATTACCATCACTTGAACAATGTGATGTTGAAGAACCACTATCCCCTTCCATGGATTAATGATTTTCTTATCAACTAAAGGAATGTAGCTAGTTATTAATGATCAATTTACAGTCATGATATCATCATATGTGGGTGAATTATGAGGATATTCTAAATACTAGTTTAATATATCATTATGGGTATTATGAGTTCATTACAATGTTGTTCGTTGTTATAAAAACTACAACCATGTTCATAGTAAAAATTATTACAGTGTTCCATGAGTTTTTGGATCTATTCATGGTGGTGTTTATCAATCATGGAAATTCGTTTTCAGTACCATAAGAGGAGAATACAAATCATCTTTGATCCATTTTGGATGTTCTTTAGCATCAGTGGTAGTTTGGGAAGATATCAAAGTGAGATTTTTGGATTGTGAGGTAAGTTTATTAGTATATTTGTGTCACATTCTCAAATATTCATCGATCCTTAAAAGATAATTGTGATTTTTTCTTAGATATACCCCAATAATGTTACAAAGGTGTGATGTTTACATGTTCTTATGGTGTATTAAAGGAGATTTTTGTCGTACACCCCACTCTCTTAGGTGGTTTTCAATAATCAAAAATAAAAATTTTCGTTTTGAATAATTTATTTTTGATTTATTTACGTAATTATATTTTATACCTTTTTCATGGATACTTTATCATAATCAGAGGGATCAAGAGGAGAAATGATACATTTTTAGATCCTCACACTAGCAAGTTCCAACTACTACCTAGTGGGTACCACTGGATTGTTAGTAGAACCTAGATAGAACACCTTTTGTTTCCAAGTTCCACTATAAATATAGTAGAGCTAAAAAAGGAACAAAAATATATCCATTTGAGTGGACCCCACTTTCCATAATTCATCCTATAACTTCTCTCTATAACCCCTAACACCATTATAATGTTCCTAAATCCATGGGAAGAAATAAATACACCCACAAGGGTGCCTAGAAGATATTTATTACCGTGTAGGATCATTATAGATCCATTTTTTATCTCTTTTCTATTAATATTTTGTTCTCTAATATTTTTATTTCTGTCTCCCACTCATTTTTTGTTGTGGAATAGAGAGTGTTCTTCAAAAGTCTAATGGTAATAAAGCCTCTTCCTTTTCATTTTTAGGGTTCTCACTACTGTTGAGTGTGAGTGGGATAGGTAATCACACCCATTAAAGTGACTATATTTGATTTTCTATCCATAACCATTAAAAGTCTAGTCCTCATTTGGGTTTTCCTAGGAAAACCACTAAAAAAGCATCTTACTTCTTGTAAAATGATACCTTGCAAAATCCCCTAAAAATAAAGGGATTGGGTTTCTTTCTAAAACCCATTGAAAAGTAATGTTGAAATTAAAAACTCTTAAGGACACTTGAGGGGAGAATTAATAGGGATGCATTTTGTATTTTTGTCTAAATACTTTAACAATTGATTGTAATTTTTATTTAATAATTATTATTTTTCTATGCATAAGTCTTAATAGTTTTTTTAATTGATTAAATTATTTATTCCATCAAATTTAATTTTAAATCCTAATTTTCTTTAAAGATGATTCACCGTCTCTTTCAATATTTACTCAGACCAAAAATTAGTATCCAATTTTTCTCTAATTGTGAATCCTATTAAAAAAATTTACTGTGAATGGTTAGGAATTCTTTTGGACTAACCATTTCCAATATTATTTAGGTTGTTTGAAAAAGTAGCTGGCTAGTGATTTAGTTATTCATTTGTCAAAGGTGGTTAATATATTAGTGGTTACTATGATGCTTCATTTCTTGGATTGGGTTGTGATATAATGAAATATATAGTGTTTATATATTATGGGTCTTGGAATTTATGGCCTAATGAACTAAAATATTATTCTCATGACCTTGATCGTGCTGCGGTTGTGTTTAATATATATTTGGAATAGAATTTCCTAATTGGGGAATGATTTTTGGACATTATAGTTCACATTATCTTGAGGTATATATTTTCCTAGTATAATTTAATCCTATATTATTGGATGTGAATGGTTTTTTTTCAAAATTATGCCTTTGAGATATCCTATACAGAAGAAAAAAGGAATTTCTTGATTGATACCTTGAGTAAGAATTCATGCATTGATGTCATGTTATGTAGAGGATGATGGATTGGATTTTTGTAATACTCCTTGATATGAAATATATTGATGGTGGATGGTTTCTTTAATAAATAATGATATTTTAATCATTTTTTTAATGGGTTTAAGAGTCAGATCTAGGGGATTTTGAGGTGGATGTCTGGTGAGATCATGTTGTCTATGGGGAAACTCTTGAGGGATGGTCCATTCATGGTCAGCATCAGGTGTTATTTTAGTGTAGGATTTTAGTTCATTTAGTGATTCATGATGTGGTTCTATATGAGTTATATAAATATCCTTTTTGGTAAATCCTTGTATGACTAAAATGTATCTTTCCCTAAGATGTTATTTTTGGTGGTCTAGTATAAAAAGATCTATTATAAATTTTTTCTCTCAGTTTTTGGTTTTTCTGAGGGTGATGGTTGAGTACAATATTCATAATGGGTTACTTCATGAACTCAATATTCCACAATGGAAGTGGGATGAAATCTAAATTAACTTCATCATCTGTTTTTGTTGAGCTTGGGGATGTTATGATTTTATATGCATGATTATGGAATGTATGAAAAAGTCATCTCCCTTTTTATTGATTAAGGATTTGAGCTCATTGAGGATTATTTTGAGGAATTATATATAGTATTTGGTTAGTCTTAATGGGGGTTTGAAGATGACCATATCTAGTATTTATCCCTATTTCAACCTCATGTTTGATATATATCCAAAATGGATTTGAATCATTGTTATATCTTAAAATGAATTTTAATACAAATACAAATGATATGAAAACACAAACTTCCCTGACCATAAAGAATATTTTGTGCAAATGAATTCAAGATTTTAGAGGTTTTTGGGTGTTTACCCAACTACTTGAAGAGTTTTATTATAATAATAGATTTGTATCCACTATTGGTATGACTCTATTTGAAGCATTTTATGGATGACCTTACCAATCTCTATTGCATTGGACCAATGTTGGAGAGTCAGTTATGCTTGGACTAGAATTGTTGAAAAGAATAATAGAGAAGTATTAGGTTATCTTTGAGTGAATTAAGGTAGTCAAGGATCATAATAAGTTCTATGATAATCATATAATAAGGCCTCTTATGTTATAATTGGATATCATGTGTTTTTGATGTTTTCTTATAATCATGTCCAGTGATGGTTCATTCATGGGAGTATGTTATCCCCCTAATTTTTTGAAATTTTGAGGTATTATGTAATGTTGGAGATATTGTGTATTAGTTATAACTTCACCCTAAGGATAATATAAATTAATCATTTCTTTTATATATTACACCGTCACTATTACCTTTAAAGTGATTTTCATGTCATTAATTAAGGTGAGATGGATGTTGAAGATTATGTGACCTTTAAGGAATGACCTACTGAGATTAAAAACAATTTGTATAATGTGTTTTATAGTAATTTTATTCCCTTGGTTCATATCATATAGAAACATGGTGTCTTATAGAAGATCACTTAAGATTAAAAGTTACAGATACATGCTCAACATTCCGATTTTCTTGTTCTTTGATCTTTTTTGAGATAATATGTGTGGAATATGATTATTTTATGACATGATGGTGATGTTTAATGATTATGTGTTCTTTAAACATTATTTTTATATTCTTCTCTATTCTATAAATATCCTTTCAAGTTATATAACTAGGTGGTATTTTTTCCATTTTTTCCTATCCAAATTTTTGTTTAAATTCTTTATGAAGATAATTATTGCAGAGGTATATAAATTAAGGGACCATTATTTTAGCCTTTAATTTGTGTTTTTTAGTGGTCAATGGTGTCTACGATGTGATGGGTGCGCTGGAATATGAGATATGTTGAAATTTTTGTAGGAATATGAGGTTTTCGTGTGAGCTTATGGGCTATGTCATGGAGCGTTGGGGATCAGGTTTCCTTATCTATTCCATATGGGGGACTATTATTGTGTGGTTCATAGGTTACACCATATCCTTACCATTGGTTTTGAGTATTTTTGGGTGATATGTGAGGATTGAAGCATGGATTCTAGAGGTTTGAAATTTTATATCATATCCTCCCTTACCATATTGTAGTTTAGATTAAAACCCTATGGATTATGGTGTGTTCATGGGAGTTGTATTGTAGTCTATAAAAATTTCTTCTGGGATAAATTTTACATACCACTAGAATTCCTCATATTTGGACCAATATCCTCGAAAACCTAGGAGTCCCAAAGGCCTACATCAAAGACATTAAGCTCCATTTTCTATGATTTATCCCTAAGCTTCTAAAGATCATTACTTAGTGATACAAGGTGATTTTCTTCTTCTATTATTGGTTATAAACACTACTTTTTTCTCTTTTAATGCTATATTAGTTGGTTTTCTCCAGTTATGATGATGTTTTCTAAAAAACATTTATGGAGGATACATGGTATAATATTTATCAGGAACATGATTTCCTTATTGGAATGTGATTACAAATCAGTGTATGTTCTTTCATTCTTACTTAGAGAACATTGAAATTTCCATATTGAGGTTGAGGTTTAATAACAACTCATTTTATTTTTTGTCCTGATGTGAAAGTATCATTCATTAGTTTCTTTTGGTAATGGTGTAATTAACTTAATGATTATAATAATTGGTATAAAGAATAAATCAAAAGGTTGAGGTGATTTCATGTGTTGATTCTTTTTTAAGAATCTTCATAATTTATAGGTAGTGTTATATCTCTTTTTCGATGATTATTAATTAATGGTTAGAAATTTTTATGTGATTGAAATCGGATAAACAACTAAAATACAGTAAAGGTGATGTGAATAATGGAATATTCATGTAATTTTAATTACCATTCTTCCTTGAAGCCTATGGGAATGAAAGTAACATTTAAATAATTTTCATGGTTGATTCTTAGGTATTTTTAGATTCTAATGATAGGTTTACTATAGTTGAAACTTATTCATAATGAATTGAGGAATTTAAGATTTTAATGAAAAGGTTGTTTTATATGGATAATGGTTTGGGGATATCTGATCTCATCATTGTTTATTGGTCACCCATGATCAGTGTTATGGCCTTATTTTCCCCTTGAGTTTTCCGTGAGGAAAATATATTTTGTTATCATGTATATTTACTCTATAATGGTAGATCCATTCTATATTTTAATGTGTGGGTTTTGGTTTTGCATGTGATAAATGACACAACTTCATAGAGGCTTAATTTTAGTCTATAATTTAGATTAGATTGATGTTTATATAGATGGTGTAAGATTAGATATAGTATTTCCTATTTTTAATGTTGTTGTGGAAGGATAATTGATGGGTTTCATGGGAATGGATTGAGATTTTTGATTTCTCATCTTTCTTGATGGTTTATTTTTATGGATAGTTGTTGGATGGTTATTTTTTGTGGGTTCCAACAACCAGCTATAGTTTTTTTATGCACAGTGAGTGCATATTTTTTGTGGTGTTTTCTAGATGAGTACTTGAATACCTAGTTTATAGGATAATAAATAAATTGTAATTAACTCATGGGATGGGTGTTAATATCGATAATATTGAATAATGGAAACCAAGGGATGGTTTAAATGAATGATCCAAGGAGTATGGGATATAAATCTTAAAGCATGTATGGGAGTATAAACATGTTTTCTTCTAATAAAATGAATTGATTAGACCATTATTTTTAATGGTTTTAACAATTAATGAAATTTTGTTTCTAAATACTAGTGAAGATAATTAAATATGAATGTACCAGAAGAATGAATAGTTATACTAATAGGGGAGGGGTGAATTATTATAAATCACTTTTTATAATTTATTTATTTGAAATAAACCTCTTTGTCTGGTTAGTATATACCCCCCTTGAGTAGATAAGTATTATCTTTATTTAAATAATATTATAGTAGAAAATAGAAAGCCACACAACCATTTTTATAAGTTTTATCCAAAATTTATGAGCTTACTCATTACTATAATAGATCTTCATTATAGTCTACAATTTTTTCACTAATATATTGTATTCAATATAAGTGGTTGGATAGGTTATTATCTTAATACTATTCTTCCTATAACTTATACCACATTACGTATTTCTATTATCACATGATAGTTATAATAAAATTCATAACTACTAGACGAGAGAGGTATTATTTAGAAGGGAATGTTTATTCAACAACAGATGTGAGAATCTCTCATTATAACTAGTAAGATAATGTTTAGGAAACATTTCTCACCTTTATAAAAAATAGCCACATCAAAATATACCTAGTAAATAAAAGACAAATATCATGGCCTGCTCAACTCACTATATACAGAACCCTTTTTAGGACTGATTCTTATCCTCCTATCATACTCAATACTACAATATGTCGATAAATAAAACTATTAAATGATTGTTTCCTTAGATTGAAGATCTTATTTTTCATATTTCTTGCACTCTTCCTTACAAACACTTCTCACATAATGATATTTTATTTCATTAAGCTAAAATAATCAATGACCTAAATATTTCCAAGCATAAAAAAATTCTGTTTGATAACAAAATTATATTATATGATTGACTTAGTGATTTATTATACCTTTTTCATTTTCCTGAATTATTATATTAGAATATTATTTTTATCCTACTTCCAAAAATCACAATTATAAAATACCCATTTTTAGCACTCATCTCTTTTTATTCATAATTCGACAAGATCTTCATGGGGTTCAATATCCCATAATTAACTTTCAAAGATAATTTCTAGAAATTCCCACTTATTGTTCAATTTAACCAAACCTAAAATCACATCCCAAAATTGATGTTTAGTAAGAAGAACTCAATATGAACCATTTTTCATTTCCACATAGACAAAAATCAATTTTAAAATGACTATAAATTTCATATCTAACTCAACATGCATTATAGATTGATGATCATGTGTTTTAAGAACTACATAAAATCATATAATCATCCAATTAAAACATCTGCAGTATAATTAAAAATAGAATAAATGTATTTCAGTTCTTTTACGATCTCCCTCATTTGATCTTACAAGTTAAAAATTTTAATCTTAATGATGGGGGAATAAAATTTTATTCAATCTTCTTTAATCACATTTTAAATGTGATGTTTTTAATATTGATTAAGATATCTTGCACCACCTAGATTATATTATTCAAAATAATTCTATAACATATAATTTAAACCAATGGAAATGATGTTTATATAGATGGAATTGTGGTTACACAGGAAAAATGTTGGTTATGAAGATCTAATGATGATTATGAAGACGCACTATTGATATAATTATCATTCCTTCAGAGATAGATTCATGCATACACAACCTAAGATGATGTTTACATAGATACATTATAATAGTTATGTAGGGGAATATAATAGTTATTCAAGGAAAAATGATGGTTATACAGTGTAATTAATCCTAATTACATGGCTAGTGGAATGATTTTTACACCTAGGGGAATTTTACATTTTTTTCTTGAACTTAATATATCTAGACTTCATGAAATATGCACAATAACTTTATAAGTTAATCCCATCCCTTCTCAAACATTCAAAAATCACAACAAATAAATCCAAAAATGTCAATCTCAATGACATTATCTTCCATAAAATATTTTAAGATAGTTTGAAAAAAAATAAAAATAATAAAAAAATTATAAGGAGGAAATAAATATCCCCCTTTTATATTTGATGGAAACCCTTTATAAACTCTTTATCAACCTGATCAGGACCATCGATTATCTTAGAAAACTCACTCAATGGTCATTTAAATCATAACATATGTCAATAGTGATGGATCTTAATACCACACTAATGTGTAGTTTTTTAGATATTTCTATCCCTTAGTGATAATAAATTTTTATCAAACTGTTTGAAATGACTATCCCCTCCAGTGAATCTAAACACTCCACCTTTTTTCAATAACCATAGTAATGGATATCTATGAATTTCATGCTTTTAATTTATAATCTTCAACCCCTTTAAAATGAAACAATAAAATAATCGTGTTAATGTTATCACTCCCTTTTATAAAACAATCCTAATCCTTGTGAGGGGATTGAGGTTACATTATAAACATTTTTAAGTGATAAGGGAATGTTGGCATGGTGTTTAAACATTGACTTAGAGAACCTATCCTTTGGTAATGATTTGGTGAAAATATATGCATTTTTTGTTGGTGCTAATAAAATCAGGTTTCAAATCACCTTATCCCACCTTTAATTTTATGAAATGATATATAATATCAATGTACATTGATCTATAGTGTTTTTACAAGTTCTTAGATGGGTCTAAACAATTAAAGTATCATAGGAAAGACATAGTGGCTTTTCTGCCAAAACTCTCAAGTATTTTAATTAATATTCATCCATATAATTTGAGTAAAATAATATATGGTTTTTATGTACTAAAATTAATTTTTTTCTCAATTAAACTAATCCTTACTTATTATTATTCAATTCCATATAATTTTATCATAGAAATAAGGTTCAACCAGAAGTAGACCACAAATAAACACAATTTCCAACCCAATCATCATCTATGAAACTCTGTGTGGTTAAATATTAATATTATTTTTATAGAAATCCATAACTTATGGTAATAATGATATATCTAAGAAAACACTTATCTTTAAACATGTGGGACTCCATAGGACCATTTTGAAATTGAACACATAATATCATAGAAAAAAATGTTAGTTCTGGATTTTTTAGGTGGAGAAGAATGCCAATCAATTTTATATAATTATTTTTAGTTCACAATGGTTATAATCACATAATTGATCAACTTAATGGAAAAACTATATAATTACATATCCAATTGTATTCCTCCATGAAAAACCTCTTTAATAATTCTCAACATCATTTTTCCTAGGATAGAAAAATATGATCAACCCCTTGAATGATTTGAAATCCTAAAAAAATATGACATATCAACCAACATTGAAATATCAAAATTCATCTTTATTCATATAAAAAAACCTATATATATATTATATTTTCAACCGAAAAAATTATTTTATTCCAATATACTATTTCAATGAGAGTACCTATGGACAGATCTATCACATAGAAATTATTATCAAATTTTTCTTTTGAAAAATTCATGCTTCTCAAGAATTGATCATGATTGGTATAAAATTTTATTAGGACTATTTTAAGCCATATAGATCATTTTTAAGATGGGTTACTATATTCTCATATTTATCCAGAAGAAATCCCTCATGTTGTTCAATGGAAATCTATTCTTAAAGAGAACCATTTAGGGCAGCATATTTCACATTCATTAGATAAATATTATAATTTTTATGAGATGATACTTCCATGAACATCATAATGGTTTGATTTATTTTCTCTACTAAAAATTTCACTTTAAATTCAACCCATTTAATCTATCAATTCCCCTTTTAAAGCAATATTACTTTATTCCTTGTAATTTCACCTTTCTCTTTCAACTAATTTATGAAAACAAACTTAGTACCAATGATGTTTTTTATTAGGTCCTGATTTCATCTCCCATGTGGAGTTATTTTCTATTTGATTAAGTTCAACATTCATATAAAAAATCAATTCTTTATGCTCAATTACTTCATGAATAGTTTTATATTATACTTATGAAATAAGTGCAATTTGGTTTTCTATCCTCAATATTCTTATAGTTTTTATAGGTGAATTTCATTGGCCAATAATATTCTCAAAATAAATATTTCTCTTCAACAATTAATGATTTTACCTATGGTTTGCAACTAATTATTTATAAAAAATCCTAAATAAGTTAGTATCCACCACAAATTACTCATTTATAGCCTATTCCACAACTTATTTTCTAGAAATTTCTTGTTTATAGCTCCTATGGATTCAACTTCAGCCTCAGTGACCACATATATTTTTTGAAAATATTAAATAAATTTGATATATAAATGTTCAAATTGATTTTTTTACTATATTAATTTTTATACACCCATTGTAAAGATAGCATATAAAAGTATCTACTTCATTAGTTTTATCAAACATCCCCAAATTTTTATTATTTATCTTCTTGTAACAAGGGATTAAAAATGAATTTAAGTATTTGATAGTTGTATTGTTATTGTACTGCTTCTCATATGGAGCTTTTCCTATCATAGGTCTCACAAAAAAATTATTCTGAAAGCGAATCATAGTGCACATAGCCTCTCCCCAAAAAATAGGAAAACATGTTTTCAGCTGACAAAGTTTTTCTCTCAAAAATAAATATGAGTGTATGGTGTGATTTATTGATGATTTATTACATGAGTATCTATATAGATATATTATATATATATATAATCCTTTCCCCTGTTAGACCCCACCTTCGTGATATAGACACAATGTTCCTTCTTTGAATTATCATATGAAATGTTTTATCATTTGAAGAGCCACTAATTTTTTTTTTCAAAAAGATATCATTATTCATATAAGAATGTTAATTAATGAATACAATGAAATATAGATAACCCTTGGTTGATTTTTTCCTCATATGAGCATCCAAATCTAAATAGGAAAGCTTCAATGGTTTAATGTATTGAATGTACAATTTATTGTGTATCCCTTAAGCCATCTTCCCTTTTATGCAAGATATTAACATCATTATTCAACTTTGTATTTTTTTCAAGACATGAATATAATTCATATCTAAAAATATGATCTATGTATGTATCTTCACCACTATCCTAATCATTTTTTATTTAGGATTATTGGTCTTCCCCACCACACATGAATTTTTAAACAATTTTAGGTGATTCATCATTACGTTGAAGACTAGAGGAGGATTATTCATCTTTTCATTTACTCATCATGTTTCTTCTATTTCTTCTTGGATATTTTTTCTTGATTTCACATATAGTTCTTGGTGATTTAATTCCACTTTTCATTTATTCTTTTAAGTATATTTTTTATTCATTATCAATATAAAAATCATAGTTTTATTCTTTAGATATTTTACTTCAATGTGTCTGATCCCTCCATATTTGATGAATTTAAAGGGTATATTCCCCTTGTATTTACACTTTACTTTTTTTAAATTTATAGAGATATGACACATAATGTAGAGACCCGAAGCTTGATATACATGGACATTACATTACTTATTCGGAATACTTAGTACATAACAAAAACACACACACAAGGATTGTAATGGTTTAGTGTCTTTGGAAACTCTGAATATAATCTTCTAATCGTGGTTAAATATCTTCAACATCTCCCATAAAGATCTTCCTTTTTTTACCTAGAACCTTTCTTTATATCCTGGGGAAAAGAAAACATAAAAGGGTGAGCTCAAATTCTTAGTAAGGGTAAACAAAAGAAATATAAATCACATCATATTCATAAGAACATAACATTTTGGAAATCTTAACCTGCAAAAGAGAGCATAATTTCATAACATGGGATAAATCATAGTAGTGAAATGAAATCCCAATAATCATAACTTAAAACATGAAACTTTGTGTCATACACACATAATCATAGAGAATCATTTCTTGTTAGTCAAGACTCATTTCAAAGACTATCTTGGTGGACAAAGTGCCTTTCTGAACCGAGTTCATTCCTCGTTTCAGTCCTGTTTCACTGAAACGGTATAACCTACCATTCCAGCCATGTCTATCTCATGAGATATAAAATCTTTACCCAATGCATTGGAGGGAGATATAGGTCCCACCCATCTCATAATGATACCATTCTTATGTGTGCCACAAAATCATAAATCATACATCATTTCATAACCCATGTAATAAAAATGTGATTCTTAAACAACATGACATCATAAAACAATTCATATAAGATAAATGAATTCATAAAAATAATTCCATAACAACATAATCAAATAAATGTAATAATAGGGATAAAAACAGAACCCTTTATTATCTTAGATGGAAAATAATTTTGATAAAACACTTGAACTCCATTCTTGAGGAAAATATCCTTTCTACTTCAAAAACATTTTTAATTTCTTAACATGTCATACAATTTTAAACTAAAAGAAGTTGATTAAAAATAAACATTTAAACTTTTAATGGAATCTTCTTGGAAATAATGTTTTAAAAATCCATTCATGCCGTATAAGTTAAAAAAACATTCGTCGTACTTTTGACGGAAAAGTAAAAAAGTACCTCTTACGAAAAACGACAAAATATTCCTTTAATATATTTTACTAAAAACTCACCTATGGGTAAAATTGGATTTAAACAAATGTAGGTGGATGTAAATAATATTAAATATTGAGGAAACATGGATGTGTATGATAAAATACACCCCAGTAAATATCAAAGTATAAACAATCTCGGATAAAAATGAGATTGTGATATTTCCCTTACCTTAAGTCCGATTTGCTTCGTAAGTGTCTGAACCATCTGTATAATGATTTAAATAATGTCATTAACTTATTACAGAATCATATTCATTGTTATGATATCATATATAGTTCATTTATGACTTTATATTACCCGATCTTTTGTAAATTCCATGTTAAAGAAGCGTTTTGGGTAAAATCGTTTCATTTATCGTAGGTGTTTGGACTTGTTGTTCTTGACATTATTATTACTTATATCATGATTTAATTACTTCAATAATACAAAAAATGATTTATATATCATATATATTCAGTATATATATATATAATAGATAGATAAATGAAATGAAACACACCGTTCATGGAGACGGTAGTCCGTATGTACGCATGAACGCTGTTTTCCTTTCCTTATTGTCTTGAATGGAAGTAAGTAGATGACATACATATATACATAAATCCAGTAGCTTTATAATGTCATATATTTCATTATTATTTCTTATATATACTTTATAATCATTCTTAAATGGTTAACATGGAGAATGAATCTCATCACGTCGTGGAGACGGTAGTCCGTACGTACGCACGAGGGATGATATCGTTCTCATGATTGTGAACTTGTGTTGAAGTGTATGTATACTATTTCAGTACCAATATCACTTTATAATAATCACATATAGTTACTCATTACACCATTATACCCATCCAATTTAGGTGGTGGAGGAAAATAGATTACACCACGGCGTGGAGACGGTATTCCGTACGTACGCACGCGCGGTGATTTCCGTTTTCCGTAGGATGGATAGAAGGTTAATTAGAGTTGTTTCATATTTATAATAACATATCAGTATATAAGAAATACGTATGTTATTAATTTATCATGGAACAACTAAATAAGAATAAGTTGAATAAGAAATAAATTGAAAAAGATTGGTAATGGATATTACCTCTTTTGACGCGCCTTTTCTTAACCTCTACTTAAAGAACTAAGGATGGTCATTGAAGAAGACCAGGACCTCTAGGATGATACTAGGGAAGTGGAGAAGAGATTTTGGCAGGGGTAGGCCGAGCTTTAATGCTCAAATTGGTGTGAGGAGGGGAGGGAGGAGGTGCCCTTTTATAAGGGAGGAGAGGGGCACCTTTGGGAAAACTAAAAATATTATTTTATTATAAAGTCAAGTTCGGTTTTAAATAGCTCCAAATTGATATATTTCGAAGATAAGGTGGGGATGGGTCTAAATACTCTTATCAAATATAATTTATACAAGTTTAGGTATCAATTTTAACCTCATCATTTAGATTTAACTTTAAGTTAGATAATTTAACTTTTACCTTGTCTTCTTGTTTTCTTACACTATAGGGTTAATAAAATTACTATATCAAGAAAAACGAACCCCAAGTTGTTTATTATTAGTATATATATCCTTATATAATTAATTTGGATGAGCCTTAGTTTTTTAGGAATTAAATAACAATTAATAATATAATATTTGTTTTAAAAACTAATTTATGTCAACTTTGACACTATTTGGTACATGATTTTTATGAAATTCATAACAGAATGATAAGTTCGAACCAAGTTACATATATCAACAATAAAATGTCATATTAACCTAGAAAATTAATGTAAGTCATAAAAAGTCTCAAATTACATTTATTTGGGAATTTATAACATCAATTATGTCAATATTTCATTAATAAGACAATTACTACATCATCTTTGTGTCATAATAAATGATAATTATACCATGTTCTAGAAAATGTGTAAGATGAATAATAATGTTATAAAATTCAAAATTTAGTTAATACTATTCATAACGGCTAGTTCATGACAATATTATAATAATATATCGTTACTTATTAAAACCCGGTATTGCGTACAACACACGCTATCGAGGAAGGTCGTGATTGCGTGTAATGTAAGCCAAGTCAGGGTTGCGTATTGTGAAAGAATCCTTCGTTGTTTCGTATAACAGAATCCAACCATATTTCATTTATACATTGAATATATATATATATATATATATATATATATACTCAATGTTGCGTAGAATGACTATTATCAAAATTGTGTGTAACACGATCCAAGAATAGTGTTGCGTATACTGCAAGCTAATACGGTGTTGCGTATAGCGCAAGGTAATCTTGGTGTAGAATAAAACACAAGACATTAATGAAATTAAAAGAATATTTTTCATAAAATCTCGGGGTGTTACATTCTACCCCCCTTAAAATTAATTTCGCTCTCGAACTTTGTCGGGGTTATAAATGGTTTACTATTCGAAAGTTTCTTTAATAGAAACCCACATCATAAAAAGGAATACCAAAACCAATCTTTAAAAACAAAAGTATGAAACGTAATGGTTACCCAAATAAACTAATCACTGGGTTTCCACATAGGTGAAAATATGTATATGGAAGAGAAATCTAACCATCATGTTCTGATGGAGAGTGGTAGAGAACATGGCTATGGAAAAGCCAATAATCACAAAGCCATAAATTTGTGACGATCTAGGGTACCATCTGATTCATCAGATATAAGGGCACTAGGACAACATTTCTGGTTTTCAAGATCATTTCTCTAAAGTTTAATAATTTGAATTAGAATAAATACTTACTTTATTTTGGTACAATCTCACTATTGTTCGTTCCTTGAACAATTTCCACTTCATATCTTAAATAAATTAAGAAGAATTTGTTATTTGTGAAGTGTTAGTAGATCATGTGATAGAATGACAGGTCATTCTATCTATCTCAAACAAAAGGTTAGAAAAAGTTATATACATAAGTCGATCTATAGTGAGATTAATCATATATGGTTCCTAAAATGGACTTATACTTCATATATCATACTGCTTAATATAATAAAACTAGTTTCTACTAAACAGGGACTTCCTATAGGCCAGTGGTAGGCGATAAAGGCCAGTCACACTTCGGTTGTGGGTTCGATTCCCACAGCCTTGTCCGACACGATGGGTTGTCGCCCGTCCTGCATTTTGTCCTTTTTCTAAAACTACATTACTATAAAATCCCATCAGAAATATCGAAAAAAGTTCTATCCTTAAACAATACTTAGCATATGTACAACATAATCCATTCCAATATTTAGGCTTATCTAAATACTTCGGTCCAAGATCATTGTATAAAGAAAATGATTACTTGAAATTTCATCAACCAAGCATGTGAATACCATCATTTATCCCCCATATATATATATTGTTGGTCACATTCCAATCATGTGAATACCTTAATCATATATTCTCTTGAAAAAAAGAATACCCATTGAACCATAGTGAAAACATGAAAGCAGTTAAAAGTTAACACTTTCCACATACCAAAATCCTCAAAATTCTATATACTCAAACCATGATATCACTTAGTCCTTATATCAATCATGAGCTCATGAATACTGTTAAACATTTCATTTTCTCGTTTTCCCTTCATTATGCACATATCATCTTATTTCCAAAAATATCTCAATCACTTTGAATACAACATTAGACCAATACATAAATATTCCAATACTCCATGATACAACATTATTTTGGAATCCCATTACATAAACACTTAATCATTCCACCACATCGTTGTCATATTCAACATCGCCAATAGTGATCGCATGTGACTTCCCTTTGTCCTTTGCCTTAAGCGGTTGCTCATGTCGATCATCACTAACCCTTGGATTAGGGAATTTATTAGCATAATGCACCATTTCCTTGCACTTGAAGCATTGAAGTGTAGTAGGTTCATTCTAGGTATCCCTTCCTTTGCTTGTATCATTAGACATCTTCTTCCCATCATTGCGGCATTCAAATGCCCGATGACCTTCCTTTCCACATTTGAAACATTTACTTGTCCCTTTAAGACAATCTCCACTATGCTTCTTTCCACACTTTGAGCATAAGGAAACATTCATCTTCTTTTCACCATTATTCTGAGATTTCTCCTCGAACTCCATCTTTCATTTCTTGTCAAAACTATGAGATGGATAAGTAACAACAACTTCCATTTCTACCTTGATAGCACAACGAACAATTTCTTCATAGCTACTGAAGTCTCTTATAGCTAATGCCCTTCGAAGACTTGGTTTTAAGACACTTAAAAATCGATCAACTTTACTTTCAGGTTGGATGATAATGCCAGATGCATACCTTGCAAGTCTTGTAAAATTCGCTTCATATATACCAACAGATTCATCATCCTTCTGATTTAGCTCAAGAAATTCCTTTTCCATCTTTGTTCGAAGAATATGAGGGAATTACTTACTGAAAAACAAGTTCTTGAACTCGTCCCATTACATGGACTCAATTTTATCTCTTGGCCTCATATTCTTGATAAGATTCCACCATTGATCAGCTTCACCTTCCAAACGATATACTGCTAAGATGACTTTATCATGTTCAGAACATTGAAGAACTGAAAATATCTTTTCAGTGGTACTGATCCATTGTTCAGCAACAAGTAGATCGGAAGACCCACTAAAAGAAGGTGGACATTGCCTCATGAAGGACTCAATAGAATATTTTTCCCTTCTCTGCTCATTTGGAAGTCCAAAATGATTCATAGCTTGTGTAAGTATAGCAATAAGATTTTTCACTCCATCTCCCATAACACTTGTTTGTTCAGGAGGACAATCATTGCATTGTCCATTACAGTGATCAACACGGTTCCTTTGGGTTCCAGCCATCGTCTAAAACCCAAAAAGAACAGTGTGAGAGGAAAAAATAATGCTAGGGAAAACAACATAGTAAAGGGGGAGTACCCTTAATATCTAACATCTTAGGTTAAATTGTAAGATCGTTACCATAGTTCTAGGACCATATCCTATACGTATACTTATCCTTAGGGACATCCCTAGACATACCTTAGAAATATCTCTAGGGATCTCACTTACGTTCTCACATCCTAGTTTCCAAAGTTTGACTAAAACTTTCCTCTGATACCAACCTTAGAGACCCGAAGATTGACGTACATGGACATTACATTACTTTTGTGGAATAATTAGTACATAACAAAAACACACACACAAGGATCGTAATGGTTTAGTGTCTTTGGAAACTCGGAATATAATCTTCTAATCGTGGTGAAAGATCTTCAACATATCCAATAAAGATCTTCCTTTTTTTATACATAAAACCTTTCTTTATATCCTGGGGAAAAGAAAACATAAAAGGGTGAGCTCAAATTCTCATTAAGGGTAAACAAAAGAAATATCAGCCACATCATATTCATAAGAACATAACATTTTTGAAATCTTAACCTGCAAAAGAGAGCATAATTTCATAACATGGGATAAATCATAGTAGTGAAATGAAATCCCAATAATCATAACTTAAAACATGAAACTTTGTGGCATACACACATAATCATAGAGAATCATTTATTGTTAGTCAAGACTCATTGCCAAGACTATCTTAGTGGACAAAGTCCCTTTCTGAACTGAGTTCATTCCTCATTTCAGTCCTGTTTCACTGAACCAGTATAACCTACCGTTCCAGCCATGTCTATCTCATGAGATATGAAATCATTACCCAATGCATTGGAGGGAGATATAGGTCCCACCCATCTCATAATGATACCATTCTTATGTGTTCCACAAAATCATAAATCATACATCATTGCATAACCCATGTAATAAAAATGGGATTCTTAAACAACATGACATCATAAAACAATTCATATAAGATAAAGGAATTCATAAAAATAATTCCATAACAACATAATCAAATCAATGTAATAATAGGGATAAAAATATAACCCTTTATTATCTTAGATGGAAAATAATTTTGATAAAACACTTGAACTCCATTCTTGAGGAAAATATCCTTTCTACTTCAAAAACATTTTTCCTTTCTTAACATGTCATACAATTTTAAACTAAAAGAAGTTGATTAAAAATAAACATGAAAACTTTTAAAGGAAGCTTCTTGGAAATAATGTTTTAAAAATCCATTCATGCCGTATAAGTTAAAAAAACATTCTTCGTACTTTTGTCGGAAAAGTCAAAAAGTACCTCGTATGAAAAACGACAAAATATTCCTTTCATATATTTTACTAAAAACTCACCGAAGGGTAAAATTGGATTTAAACAATTGTAGGTGGATGGAAATAATATTAAATATTG
The DNA here is from genome assembly GCA_963277665.1 of Viscum album. Classification (NCBI taxonomy): domain Eukaryota; kingdom Viridiplantae; phylum Streptophyta; class Magnoliopsida; order Santalales; family Viscaceae; genus Viscum; species Viscum album. The sequence goes on along the minus strand of OY728126.1, from coordinate 324,997,264 downwards.
AGGAAACATGGATGTGGATGATAAAATACACCCCAGTAAATATCAAAGCATAAACAATCTCTGATAAAAATGAGATTATGATATTTCCCTTACCTTAAGTCCGATTTGCTTCGTAAGTGTCCGAACCTCATGTATAATAATTTAAATAATGTCATTAACTTATTACAGAATCATATTCATTGTTATGATATCATATATGGTTCACTTATGACTTTATATTACCCTTTATTTTGTAAATTCCATGGTAAAGAAGCGTTTTGGGTAAAATTGTTTCATTTATCGTAGGTGTTTGGACTTGTCGTTCTTGACATTATTATTAATTATATCATGATTTAATTACTTCAAGAATATAAAAAATGATTTATATATCATATATATTCAGTATATATATATATATAATAGATAGATAAATGAAATGAAACACACCGTTCATGGAGACGGTAGTCCGTACGTACGCATGAACGCTATTTTCCTTTCCTTATTGTCTTGAATGGAAGTAAGTAGATTAAATACATATATAAATAAATCCAGTAGCTTTATAAAGTCATATATTTCATTATTATTGATTATATATACTTTATAATCATTCTTAAATGGTTAACATGGAGAATGAATCTCATCGCGTCGTGGAGACGGTAGTCCGTACGTACGCATGAGCGATGATATCGTTCTAATGATCGTGAACTTGTGTTGATGTGTATGTATAATATTTCAGTATAAATATAAATTTATAATAATTACATATAGTTACTCATTACACTATTATACCCATCCAATTTAGGTGGTGGCGGAAAATAGATTACACCACGGCGTGGAGACGGTATTCCGTACGTACGCACGCGCGGTGATTTCCGTTTTCCGTAGCATGGATAGAAGGTTAATTAGAGTTGTTTCATATTTATAATAATATATCAGTATATAATAAATACTGATGTTATTAATTTATCATGAAACAACTAAATAAGAAGAAGTTGAAGATGAAAGAAATTGAAAAAGATTGGTAATGGATATTACCTCTTTTTGACGCGCCTTTTCTTAACCTCTACTTAAAGAACTAAGGATGGTCATTGAAGAAGACCAGGACCTCTAGGATGATACTAGGGAAGTGGAGAAGAGATCTTGGTAGGGGTTGGCCGAGCTTTAATGCTCAAATTGGTGTGAGGAGGAGAGGGAGGAGGTGCCCTTTTATAAGGGAGGAGAGGGGCACCTTTGGGAAAACTAAAAATATTATTTTATTATAAAGTCAAGTTAGGTTATAAATAGCTCCAAATTGATATATTTCGAAGATAAGGTTGGGATGGGTCGAAATCCTCTCATACAATAGAATTTATACAAGTTTAGGGATCAATTTTAACCTTATAATTTATATTTAACTTTAAGTTAGATAATTTAACTTTTACCTTGTCTTCTTGTTTTCTTACACTATAGGGTTAATAAACTACTTATATCAAGACAAACGAACCCCAAGTTGTTTATTATTAATATATATATCCTTATATAAGTCATTTGGCCGAACCTTAGATTTTTAGGAATTAAATAACAATTAATAATATAATATTTGTTTTAAAAACTAATTTATGTCAATTTTGACACTATTTGGTACATGATTTTTATGAAATTCATAACAGAATGATAAGTTCGAAACAAGTTACTTATATCAACAATATCATGTCATATTAACCTATAAAATTAATTTAAGGCATAAAAAGTCTCAAATTACATTTATTTGGGCATTTATAACATCAATTATGTCAATATTTCATTAATAAGACAATTACTACATCATCTTTGTGTCATAATAAATGATAATTATTTAATCCATAAAAATTATAAATAAATTTATATGATGTATATAATTGTATTAGATTTCTGGAGACTATTCATGTTCGAAGTTTCATGAATTTTATCACTAAATTAAAATTATTATACTTATAAGATTTAAGAAAGTGACATGTTGTCACATTCTTTGGTTTTAATAAAAATTAAATTATTTTCATTGACAAAAGTCCATAAAATGAATCTAATCCGACCATCAGGTTATATGGGTTTACTTTTAGCCATCCAATATGATTTCTACAAGTTTTAGGGTAATTTTATAATCTTATATTTACCCTTAATTACCCGATTTACCTTTAACTATAGTAAATAAAATTTACCGTAGTTACTATTCACAATGCCCAAAAATAAAAAGTAGCTTATTAACATAATTTGGACCCACTGATTCCAAATATGGAATCAATTTTTCCAAATTCAATACACAAAAGATGCATAAATTAAATTAAAATTAATCCCATTGTTCGAAAGAAAACGGGTTTTTCTTTAAAACATTGCAAAAGATTGAAGTGATTTAACCTACGAATTCATGGTAAAATCAATCCTAATGACATAAATTATATTAAATGGTAAAAATATATTCTATTTATACTTTAAAACCATTAAATATTATAATTTAACCACATAAGATATTACGATGAAAAAAGTTGTTTTTAATTAAAATATAGCGTGTTTTTACTATTCATTAAAATATGAAAGTTATCGGAAAAATATCAAAATTTTATCTAATGTAAATTTTTATATCCTGATTCCAAAAAAGAATTTTATTTTGTCAAATTGAACATATAAACATGTCAAAAAATAGATTTTTAGTGGCTGCGCCATCAAAAGGCGGCAAAACTGCATTTTTTGAAAAATAATTACTTTACCCGAAAAATTTATTTTGTTCTTATAACATGTTTTAGAAAATGTGTAAGATGAATAATAATGTTATAAAATTAAAAATTTAGTTAATACTATTCATAACGTCTAGTTCATGACAATATTATAATAATATATCGTTGTTTATAAAAACCTGGTATTGCCTACAACACACGCTATCGAGGAAGGTCGTGATTGCGTGTAATGCAAGACAAGTAAGGGTTGCGTGTTGTGAAAGAATCCTTTGTTGTTTCATATAACAAAATCCAACCATATTTCATTTATACATTGAATATATATATATACTCAATGTTGCGTAGAATAACTATTATCAAAATTGTGTGTAACACGATCCAAGAATAGTGTTGCGTATACTGCAAGCTAATACGGTGTTGTGTATAGCGCAAGATAATCTTGGTGTAGAATAGAACACAAGACATTAATGAAATTAAAAGAATATTTTTCATAAAATCTCAGGGTTTTACACATAATTCTATTATTCTCATTATTCTTATAATAATCATCATTATATTTGGAATAATGTTCAAGTTCATATTCTTTTAGCTTTGTCTTTCTCATGGATTCAAAAGCCATATAATCTTTCACTTTATTCATCGTGGTAGGTTTCTTTATCATTTTATAGGTAATGAACATATTGTGCAACTCATCCAATGATATATCTTTCCTATATTAAAGATTAAAATTATTTGGATCAATTATGTCAAGAAAATTTATCATGATATTCTTTACAATAATGGATTCATCTATCCTTTCACTAAAACTTCTAATGTTTCTCGAAATCTCATTCACTCTAGTGAATTATTCATCAATGGATTCATCATCATCCATATTTATATATTCAAACTTACTTCTCCTAATTTTTTATTTGGATTATTTCACATTAAAATTTTCTTCATAACTTGTGTTAATTTTATCCCAAATTAATTTAGCAGTTTGTAATATCATCACTTTGATAAATTCCTCATCAAAGAGTGACATCAAAATAGAACTCATAGATTTTCCAACAACCTCAAGGTTCCTTTTATCATGAAATTTAAGTTTCACACCTCTTATAGTGGGTGTAAATCCCACTATGGTTTCATTAGGAAACTGAATAACCCAAGACAACCAAAACCGCACCATTTAAGTTTTCCACACATGGAAATTATTTCCATAAAATGTAAGAACACCTATAATATTCATATATTTTATGTTTTCTATGTTTCTCAAAGAGATTTTGATATAGGTAACCTTCTAATCTAACACTACTTTATATTCCTAGTCAACCAAATAACTGTATTGAGAGTTGATGGGTGAATGATTTCTTCTATCTTTTTATAATTTCTTTTTCAAAATAAACCTCTATGATCAATTAGTACATGACCATACTAAGTAGATAAAACTAATCCATACCCAAATGATATTATAGTAAATAAGGGTAAGGCATACAATAGTTTTTATGGGGTTCAACCATATTTTTTGATCTTACCATATTTGATATCTAGTTTTCATCTTGGGATTCAAATGTTTCCCTAAATTATTTTTACCAATAATGGTGGTTAATTCAGTTATTATCGTAAGACCATGATTCCCAAAACATAAAATACCTCCCATAGGTCCACTATCTCCCAATAATTATAATGAAATACAATTATAACAGATGAGACAATTCTTATTTAATGTTTAGGCTGCCTGAAAAATAATTGTGATATCTTATCCTAGGATCTAGAAAGATAATATTTTGGAAACACTACTCACCTTATTCATGATTTTTTTTTCAGAATATATATAGTAAATCAACACAAAAGATATTCAACTACTCAACTCACTGAATGTTGATCCCTTTATGTAACTTCCTATTCTCCTTATCTCAAAATAAGGGATTTAAGGTTGGGAAAAAACATATTTTTATATGAATGATACGTCCGATTCAATAACTTATTCTTTATTCTTACACTCAGTATCACACACACTTCTCATTATTTAACTACATAAATATATTCTATTTCGTCAAACTCAAATACTCAATAATCTTAATATTTTTGAGTAGAAAAATATATTTCTTTGAATAATTAACTATCATGTATATCCTTCTCATTAATTTCTCATGTTTTTCATAAACATGAATTGGTGTAAAATAATATGTCTCGATCCTACTTCTATTACTCACAATGATAAAATATCTATTTTTATAATTCACAAATTTTTATGAAATATTCATAAAGATATTTACATATTTTAATCTCACATAATTTAATTTCAAAGATAATTTTTAAAATTAGGCTATTCTTCTTTAATTAATAACTAAACCAATCAGAACATCCCATATTTAATTTACAATAAGAAAAACTCAATAGGAATCATATTTAATTTGTAAATGTATAAAAATAATACTAACCACAACTAGTGAAATAGTGAATATCACAGGATTCTATAGTTCATTCAAACTAAGCATCAAAATAACATACACATCTAGATCAAACTCATCATGCATCACATATGACCTAAAATGTGATTTAAGAATTAATAATATCATAGAATTGTCCCATTAAAAAACTATAAAATCATGGAGACCAAAATAAATTCATTTCATTTTCATTGATATATCCCTCATTTGATTATACTTGTTCATAGTTTGGATCATAACGATGAGTGGATCATATATGTTTTTCGTTTCATGAATAAAAGATTTTATGTGAAGTTTTTATCATTGAATAATAGCTCTTGCATCACATCGTTTGGATTATACATCAAAATAATTATGGAACATAACATTTCATCCAGTTGAAATGATTGTTATATATCTATAATGATGGTCACATTGTACGAATGATGATTATGTATATCCAATTATTATTACTTATACTTACATATGATGCTTATGATGTTTATTCCTATACAAATAGATTAAATCCTACACATCCAAGGAAGATGTTTCCACAAATGCAACATGATGGTCAAGTTAGGGAAGATGAAGGTTACATAAGGAAGAATGAAGGTAATATAGTCCAAGGGATAATGCTTACAAATATACTAGAATCACGATTATGCATCCACTGCAATCATGTTTATGCCTATAGTAATTTTCCATTTTTCTTCATGAACTCATGAAATCCATATATTATTAAATAACAATAGAACCTTTACAAATTAATATCATCCAAACTCAAACCTTCTCAAAAAAACTGTATAAAATATCAAGATTTAAAGTAAATAATCAACATATTCCAATGATTCTTTCAATATAGGTTGAAAAAAATAAAACTTTCAATAATTCCAAAGGAAAATTCAAAATATGTTGAATCTTTATGCTTGTGTAAAAGTATGATATCTTGTTTTCTAGGTCTTAGTGGTAGTAGGGAAGTTTCATATGGGATAATAGATGAAATTCATCCTAGGAAAGGTAGATACCCTTATGTGGTTGTGCATGATATTTATTTTTAGTTTTTCTGATTTCATATGCTTTACCACCTAATTTGGTTAATCATCTAATACCTAAATATTTTAGGCATGAGTTTTTTCTATAGAATCATGGTTAGTGAGGAATATATTGTTTACTTCTCTTACATCCCAATTATCCCTTCAATGTAGAATGATGTGTCGATATATATAATTTGTTATGAATTAAGGTATATTAGATGTGATCTATATATATTTTGAAAACTCCTTTTCTTTCTATACATGTATTTCCAGGTTGTAATTGCTTAAGGTTTTTCATATACTTGTATATGGTTGTGGTGACAATTGTTTATCCATAGTTTATAAGTATGTGCTATAGGTTCTTGAGGTAGAATGAATGAAACATCGGTTTTAATAGATACCATTCTTATATTAGTTTTATATGTGATGTGATTTGGTGAATTATTTATGCATGGGGTGTAGGATGAATAATGGAAGGGATGTTAACATATGATATTTTTTATTAGTGTATGAGAGTGGCGAAAAATCGGGGAAGTGGATATGGGTCAGATTTATTAAATATATACTTTTATATGGAAATGTTTACTTTTATGTATTACATATCAAGTGAGCCTTGGTGAGGATTAGATATATATTTACCTATTTTGGTAACATATTGGTTTCATATGTTTATTAAATGGGATTTAGTATTCTAATTTCACATTTATAAGAGTGGTTTTAGATAGAATTATATTGAATATAACTATATTCTCACCATATATATATATATATATATATATATATATAAACTTCCTTTAAGGTTTGTAAGATCTGGTTGGTGCTCAAGTAAGGTGTTACTTTCCTAGAGTAGTTGTTCTGGATTTTTTAGGGTTTTAAGATCACTATATAGGCTTGTTTTAGTATTTTTAGTTATTTTCTTCAATATATAATTACATTCATTTATTGGGATTGATTTTTTAAATTCATTATGTTGATGAGTGGATCTCATCTTATCTTTTCATCTTAAATTTATATAAAGTGGGTAACACCTCCCATTTTATAGATTTTATACCTTTGTAACTAGTCGCCAACCCATGGCATACTTATGGTGGGACTCATGGGGTCATCCTTATCTTCATTGTGAGCCCATGATAGGTACCAATGAATGAGGGTTATGAAAAAGTGGTATCTGAGATGATGATTAAGAGATAGGATATAGTTTAGAGATCAGAAATGGCCAGGATTTCATGGTTTGGTAGGTAAATTGTATCATATTATTTTAACATGTGATGTAAAAAAGGTTGAATTTCATAGACATGGTAATTTAAGGCCCATGTGATTTGTTGTAATGGCCATAAATATTAATGAACATTCTAAGAGAAGTTATGCTTCTTATAAGGTAGAGTCATAGTTAAGGTTTATGCATCATGATTTCCTATGCAAGTGTTTGAATTGGGTTAATAATGGGAACTAGGTTTGAATTGAAGGAATTAACTTACCTAAATTATTCTATATTCAAGGGTTAGGAGACCGTAAAGTTTTTTGTTTTTAAGGAATGGATAAAGTTCAACACCCTCCTTAGGTTCATATTGATGATTTTTAGAATAATGTTTCATCATATTGGAAAATAGTTGAAGTCAATGATGATGATTCTTGGATGAGTACTCTCCATGAGTTGTAGTGTTAGGTTCTGTAGAAGTATGAGGGAGTCATTTTAGACGAATAGAATAAGGAATGCCTAGAGAAGGTGTTGATTACCTTCAGTTTGATATATTCCCATAAGGAGTACTTGGTTTCATTGAATGTCGTGGTGTCTCATGGGGAATCTCGGTAGTGGTTGTATTTAATTCTTCATATATTGTGAGGAGTTGGATATTATATGAGAGAAGTTCTGTGATAAGTTTTAGGCGTAGTTTATTTCTTCGAGAATGAATACAACTTGTCGGTGGGAGATTTAACTCTCCACCAGGGGAATTCCAGTGTGTGGATATTCAATATTTGGTATAAGAAATTATTTCAATGTTCTTTAGACCTTCATAGAAACGAGGATGCCAGGGTGAGGTATTTGGAAGAATATTTTCAACCAAATATCCAACACCAAGTCACTTAATTAATGTTCCTAACATATCTCAAGGTATTGAAAAGGTTAATGTTTGTTGAGAGGGTATGAGATAAGACTGAATTGTCACAACATGGGAGTCACCAAGACTCTATAAAAAGATGATATATGGAGAGATGTCCTCAATTTCCCAGTCATTAGAAGATTCAAATAATAGAGATTTATTTCCAGCCTTATTCATAAAATTTCACAAGGGATGGTAGTTTTTATAACCCTATAAGTAAATCGGGTGTGGTTTACTATGCAGGAAGAGTTAATGGTCACTAGAGGATGGAGCACCCAACCTTCCTTGGCAGTTAGTGTGGAGATTAAAGCCAACATAAGGTTTAGTATTTATAGTATTATTATACAAGGGAGTTTCATTATTAGGGAGATCAAGTATATAATTTATATATAAGGAATGATGAGGGTAGATGACTTAAACATGATGCCCCTCATCCTCAAAGAAAGTGAGTGGATCACAACCTTGGAGGTGGTCTTCATTAGGGTTAGTGAGGTCATAAAGAAATACATGGTTAGATGGGTACCTTATAGTTGTCATCAGCGAGAGATCTATATATCATAAAAATTATTATCCAATTATTATCTACTTGGGATTTTTAATTGTTTGATTTCGAGTTTATGTAATTATTTTCTCCCAAGACCATGATTTGGGAATCAAAGTGGAGAGGCTTCCACTACACTTAGAATTAACTATATTAGTTGGGTGTCTATTTATCATGTGTGATGTGTGTAGAGATTGTGATTTGATGATAGGGAAACATATATCTTAGGTATAATTCCTAAAATCATGGATACATATATATGTCATGAACCTTATTTTGTTAGCTTTCATCACACACAACAACAACTTTCTTCGATGACTTACATTATACACAAGACTGAGTTTTTCCGAACAACAATATATTATTAAAACATTATAATTTAACAAAATATAGCATTTATATTAAATTATAGGCTATTAATAGTATTAAAAAACTTATAAAAATATATGGTCTATCAAAATATAAGATAAATTTATTGGTTTCCAATTAATTAGAAACAAAAATATAAACCAATTAAATATAAAGATACATTTTTATTTTTATGCTACTAAAGGAATTTTGTCTTAATAAACTAAATTAATTACAATTATTGAATGATATTAATGAAATATATAAGTTATATATTCAATAAAATATTTTTTATATACTTACAGTTGAATATATTGGCATAATATGGGAACAAAATCAATTTCAAGTATAAAAACCTTTATTTTTATAAAGACATGTTTACTACCTTTCAATGGTGAACCTATTTTAAATTAAAATTTTGTAACTTTTATAAATTTTATATTTAAAAATAAACTTCAAATTTTAAAGGGTAACATCAAAATTATATAAGGGTGAATTTTTGGTATTTTTCTCTAAAGTTTCATTTTTAATGAATAGTGAAAATACTGAATTTTAATCCGAACTGTTTTTTCATCTAATTTTTTTATGAGGATAAATTATATTTTTATTTATTTTTAAAGATTAATTAGATAAATTTTATACAAATTAATAAAATTTAGTTCATTTTAATCAATTTTAATTTGAAATTGTATATAAATACATATCAATATTTTGAACATTTTTTCTTTAAAAACATGCTTCGACGTCTCATCTGTAGGATTAAATTTAAATTAATTTATACCACTTATGTGGTAGGAATTTTAAAAATGGGTTCCATATTTGTATTAAGAAAATTTTATAATTTATAATATGTTCGATCTAGTATTTTACAAAAAAAATTGGGAATGGGATTAAAATTAATTATAGAAATCAAGAGAAACTATTAGATCAACAAGGGACTAAACCTTAATCTTAAAGGCCAAAATTACCTAGAAACTTTTACAAAGTAAATTTTATATTCATATTTAGACTGTATCCTCCATTTTATTTAGTTTTTTTATTATTGGATATATTTTACGTGGAGAAAACATGGGTGAAATTCTCTTTTAAAAAATTTACAAGAATGTCTATCCTTCTCCACTATAAAAAGGTACTCACCCCTTCAACTTATTACCACCCATAATGACCTTTTTAACATAAAATATCTTCTCAAATAATCTCCCAAAATCCCTCCCCTATTCATAGAATCCTAAAATTTGGAATAAATCCAACTAAGTAAGTCTTTTTCTATAAACCAAAAAGAGTTACCTGAAAATGAGGTTACATTCTTCAATGATCACATTCATTCTATTTCCATATCCACCCTCTAAAATATATTCTTATTAAATGATTATATATTAACATCAGTGTGATAAATATACTTATATTTTTTATTCTAAGTGTTATACCTACACTTACACACACTTCCATATAATGGGTAACGAACGTACCGTTTGTGTGTACGTTGGACTACCACCTCACAAAGCAACGATTGTTTGTTTTTACTTTACCACATATCATGGGTGGAAATTATGATGAAAATAAAATTTATATATGATATAAATTAAATTTATAATTTCTTTATGATTTTTTTAATTTTTATGTGACACATACATTTATTCTTTCAATTTTGTGGGAATAAGATAACATTGTTTGTGGAAGTGTGGACAACCACCTCCTCAATGCGATGTGATTCGTTCTTGATATAAATGGAATATATAAAGGATGGTTTTAATAAAATCATGTCAAATATATGATATAAATATGATACTGGAATTATAATATAAATATATATATCACTTAATTTTTAAATATGATAATGAAATGAAAGTAGTGTTTATGTTTATGTACGGTATACCATCTCCATGAATGATATATTTCATTTCCTATCTAAAGATACTTTGGATTATTGTAAATACATATATAATTAATATATATGATAATAAAATAATGTTTTACATTCTATAGATTATGAAATCATGATCTATGTAATATTAACAATAAGTAACAAGTCAAAGCATACTCGAAAAACATGGAATTTTACACACGAAATTCCACAAATAATGAACGATTGTCATCTGAAGAGTAATAATATATTATAAGAAGTTAATATATGATAATATATATATATAATTATGGTTATTTTAGAAGTTAATAACTTGATTAAATAAATTATACATGATATTAAATGATGTTCACCCAAAAAGGGAACGCAAGGGAAGGGATTTTCATCTCATTTTTTACACATGTGTGAAAAATGTCATATTTTCAACTTATTTATTTTGTGTGGTATATATACTATCCATTTTGATATATTATATCATTAATTATTTTATCTTAATGTATTTTTGAGTTTCAATTCGAATTACTTCTTCTAATTATATTTGAATTACAAGTTACCATGTGGTAGAGAATTTCATAACCAGATTCTATTTCATTGGATTATATTTCCTTTTCATTATTATTAATATTATAATATTATGTGTTTAATAAATATTATATATATAATTTAGTATTTAAAATTTTATATATGGATTTACATCTGACACTCATAATCTATTCATTGATTGATTCTCACATCAATGTTATGGCCTTTTCAATGGTTCACTTCATAATCTCATTTTGTTCAGGATTGTTTACACATGAATTTACATTATAGAAAATTATTAGTTCTTTGATTAATAATTCATTTAATTTTCATCTCCTAGAGTTATTCATTACCATTTATAAGTAATAGTATCATTTTCCCACTCTTTGGTAATCAAAATGTTTTATAAAATGATTTTAAGAAAACCCGACTTCATTTCTCTCTTTATTTAGAGAACCTGTTTTATTTTAGAAAAACTGTAATTTATATAAAGGTTTTCAAGAAATTTCTTAAACATTAAAAAAATATTTGTTAACGTAATTTTTCCAATCTATTCCTTTCATTTTTTTCAAAGGAATATTCTTATCACTTTCTGAAGAAGTAACTTTTTAACGTTTTACCATACAAATAGAATGTTCTTTTTATCATGTATGACATGTTTGGAATTAGCCTCCATAATTTCATTGAATATTCTTTTTAAATTTTAAAGGATCATTTTGAAATAAAATAAATTTTATGTTAGTTTCAAATAAAATTATTTTCAAAAAAAAATCGAAATGAAAATGATATTTTCTTCAAGAATGTTTTCAAAAGATATTTTTATAGTATTTACATTAATAAATAGAATAATTCCTTTATTTTATTCAAAATGGGATATTTTTTATTGATACTATACTTATTCTTCCTAAACATGGGGTTTTATTTATTTTTCTAATGATAGTATTTAAATTCACTTCATTGATTTATTTTTGTAGTCCCCTTGAAATATTAAATTTCCTTTGATCATTAAACATTGAATTTCTATTATTTATCCATACCATTTATCATGGATATTTTTATTTCCTAGAACATATATCATTTTTACATATGGTATTTACAATCAATGTTATTTGATTTACTAGTGAAATATTGATAAATTAGTATCTTTTATATGATTTGAATATTTGATAAGGAACATTTTTTATGAATTTAAATTGATTATTTGATATATGAGGAATGATTTAGAAAGTAAATACATCTGTTAAATACTATTCAATGTAATCAATATTGGTTTGGGACTTGTCAATGTAAGACCCATGATATATCGGTAGTCTTGTGAGACGAAATCAGTTAGTGATAAACCCTTCGATTTTATTTCCAAGAATAATAGACAGGTTTCTACACCCATATATAATCTTTCATAAGGATATATCTTGATGGTATAGTGGTTCATGTTCCAGATAAATAAGGTTAAATAAATAATGATTTCCTTTATTTATAATTTAGTTATTAATATTATCTCCAAAAATTTCACATGAGAAAATCTATGTATGAATTTCATTCTCATTTTATTTTTTAAATTGCATGTGTTTTCAATTTATTACCTCTCTATATTGATTATTCCTTATCCAATTATTTAAAATGGATAAGTTTTTATTTATTTAACCTTTCATATTTTTATTTACTACCTTCATAGTTTATTAATTTCCTATAATTTTTGTTCTATTATTTAGTTTTCCATAATGATTATTCTTATTGATTCATTATTTATTCCATTTTACTTTACCCATTCTGAGAATTTGAAATTACCATTATTTTATTTCCATTCAGTAAAATTCCCAAATGTATAATCGAAAATATATGTAGGGATACACTAGATGGATTAAAGTTATTATACTCAAAATAAAAAAAATTATTTTGTAATTTGGCAATTAATTTGTAATACAATACTCATGTATGTATCATGTTTAACAAGAATAATAATATATTCAGTCATTCGGGTCACAATTTACTTGTATCTTATTCCAATGTAATTGTAGTAGGCACCATATCTAGGATCTTTTGTTTCAGGTTGCTATAATTTGTGTAAGAACAGGTTTATTAAAAACCTTGGTAACTATAATTAGGGAAAAAATGATTAGATAATGTAACACTAATGCATAATTTGAGGATAATTATTGAATAGAAACTAAGAGTTTTGGTTAGATATAGATCATGTGGTTTACCTAATAATACATACCTATATAGATACTACAAGTGGATGTGGTTCTGGTATAAATTTACCTAGGGGTAATAACTTCGAAAACGTGCATTGAGCTTTACTCAAGCATTACCTGATACATGATAATGGGCCATATTTTTCACATGTTTTGACACTCTCGGGTGATATGCTTAGGATAATTCATATTTTATATACAAACCATTATAAGGGATTTGAATAGATAATGATAATTAATTACCTATGATAAACTTGAGTTTTCTTAGATAAAAAAATATGTCCAGATTTATACAACCTAAAAATGATTATATTGTTTTCCCATAATGATAATTGTTTCTCTCACCATGCTTTCTAGTTTTAGTCCATGTCTAGAACCCGATGGATTTTTGTTAACATTGAACATGAAGAATAAGGTGGCGAAAATGAGAAAAAATGGGATTTTCATAGGAGTGAAAGATATCATGTTCATAACTAATCAATTTTATAGAAATATGATTAACCCCATATACCTTAAACAACTCCCAGAGTAAACAAAGAAGAGAATAATGGAGTTTTCTAAGAGCTAGATTAGTCGAGACTGTGGAGAAAAATGGCTCGATTTTCATCATGCATGAAATGCGGATAGATACACCTAGAAAAACGTCTCAAAAGATCTGGGAATTTCTTTATGTGTGGGTAAGAATTACATAAAGAAAATAATTTCTAAGAAAGAATGAAGAGTATGATGGATGGAAATAAAACTGATCTTAAAGATCCAATTATAGTTTCTTTCTTTAAATGTGGGGAACCTGGACATTACTCAAGTAAATTAACTATTCTAAAAGAAAAAATTCTAGACCATGGAAGGATATATATAGAAATAAATAGATGTAGTATTTATGTACTGAGGTTGTATTGAAAACCATAGTTAAAAGTATATTTAGTGATCAACTTTATTTTAAGGATATCCATCACATTTATTTCAGAAATCATACTAATATAGTTTTTAAAAATTAAAACATGTATTTCGGGTGAAAACCCATCAAATTTGGTAATTATGTGGGACATGAACCCATGTTAAAATGATGATAACGGTTCCACGCCTAGCACTTGCCTATACGATGTCCTCGTTAATGCCTTGTTGCTTTCAGATAAACAATTTGATGAATAAATGTTAACTATGAAGCAATGGTATCTTTTTTTGATGTTTATAGATTATTTCATTAAACATATTATCTTTGGAGAATATTTAGAGACAAATAGTTATACTTTTCACACTTTTATAAGCCTCAAGATCCGTGAAAAGTGTATTTTATTGCTTCAAGAATCAAAGTTTATTTTTCAATATCCATTTCTTGAAGTAATAAATGAATTGGAAATTGATAGAAGCATAACCAAAATATGAAATTATGTTTAAATAAATCTATCAATAATATTTCCTTATATTATTTTTCAATAAAATATTTCCTCAACAATAGGCAAAGGATCTTAAGAAAACTATTGTCATAATACGTTAATTTTTGTTGAACAAATGGTCTTTTAAATCATCAGAGGTTTATGGCCTTGAGGCCATCATATTTCCATATATAATTCACTTTTTTTGACTAATGACCTCAATCAGCCCTCTAAATATTTATGCTTTTATGATAATTCCATTTTTTCACATTCCATTAATGCTATCCTATGTATAAACATAGTTATATGTTATTCCACATGAACTTTGAACTTCCCATTATCTCTTTTCTAGAAGATTTTTTATTAAACTTTATCATGATGTGGGATTTAAACAAATTAAATATCAAACAATATATTACCAAGGTCAAGTTTCAATTGTGAGGACACAAATTAATTAACAAGGGGATAAGGTGACACCCTAAAATTTCTAAAAGAGTAACTTTTAATCAATAGAATGTATGACATGCAACACCAAGAATGTAAGGGAGTTTAATATCTAAAGACTTTATAATATATTTACTATTTTAAATAAATTAATTATATGATATAGTTTTTAATGCACATAATGCTGAGTTACATAGTGTCACACGCAACAATGACTTTGTTTAATGACTTGTGTTACACACAATACTGAGTTTTACCGAACTACAATATATTATTAAAACAATGTTATTTAATAAAATATAACATATAAATTAAATTAATGGTTATAAATAGTATTAAAAAACTTATGATAATATATGGTTTATGAAAATATAAGATAACTTCATTGGTTACCAATTAATTAGAAACAAAAATATAAATCAATTGAAAATAAATGATATATTTTTATTTTTATTCTCCAAAAGGGGTTTTGTATTAATAAATTAAATTAATTAAAATTAGTGAATGAAATTAATTAAATATATATGTCATATATTCAATAAAATATTTTTTATATTCATCCAATTTATTTTTGAAGCATAATATGAGATCAAACCCAATTTCACCCATAAAAACCAATATTTTTATAAAGACACTTTTATAACCTTTTAATGTGGAACCTATTTTAAATCCAATTATTGGAAATTTTGGAAATTTTATATTTAATAATAAAATTATTTTTGAAATCACATCATAAAAATTATCTTAGGGTGAATTTTTGGTATTTTTCTATGAAGTATTGTTTTTGATGAATAGTTGATAATATTGAATTTTATTTCAAAACTTTTTTTTTAAATTTATTTTTAAGGATAAAGTATATTTTTATTGGTTTTAAAGTTTAATTAGATAAATTTTATATAAATTAATACAATTTAAATAATTTGAATTAATTTCATTTTCAAATTGGATATAAAAACACATAAAACTTTTGAAAATTGTTTACATTAAAAACCCACTGTGTCGTCCCGTCCTTGACATTAAATTTAAATAATTTTCTGCCACATATGTGGTTTTAATTTTGAAAAATTTATTCCATATTTGGAATTGAAATAATTTATAATTTATAATTTTTTAAAAATATCATTTTATGTAAATGATTAGTGAATGTGATTAAAATTAATTACAGTGATTAGGAGCAAAATTAGCTTCACAATGGACTAAACCTCAATCTGAAGGGGAAAATGACATAGGAACTTGTAAAAAACCATCGTATGTTAATATTTCCACCCTATAATCCATTTTATATAATTTGGATAATTATTGGAGAGACATAACATTAGAAAACATGGGTGGAATTCTCTTTTAAAAAATTTACAAGAAATGACACTCCTCCACTATAAAAGGGCACTCACCCATACTACTTATTCACACCTCTCAAGATATTGTTATCATGAAAAATAGAATAAAATAATCAACCCAAATCAATCCCCTTTATACAAATTATCTTATTGGTAATAAATCCAACAAAGTAAGTCTTTTCATATAAAACAAAAGAAGTTTCCTAAAAAAGAGGTAACATTCATCAATGACCACTTTCATTTTATTTCCATATACACCCCTCAAATATTCTTATTCAATGATTATATAATTGAATCAGTATCATAAATAAACATATATGTTTTTATAATAAGGTTTCTACACACAATTAAACACACATACATTTAATGGGTAACAAACATACCATTCGCATGTACGGCAGAGTGCCGCTTAACGAAACAATGATTGGCCATTTATCCTTTTCCCCCCTATCGTGGGTGGTAATTATGATCAAAATGATTTTTATATATTATATATTATATATATGATATATATAATGTATTTATGATTCTGGAAGTTTTATATAACACATTCCTTTATTCTTTCCATTCTGTGGGAATATGATAACATCGTTTATGGAAATAGGGACCACTGCCTCTTCAGAGCGATGTTATTCATTCACACTATACATGGAATGTATAGATGATGGTTTTAATAAATGCATGTGAATTATATGATATAAATTTTATAATTTAATGATAATATAAAAATATATATATATCTTAATTTTTAAATATGGCAAATAATTGGAAGTAAGGTTCATGTGTACGTACGACCTACCCAATCAATGACCAATGCATTTCATTTCCTATATAAAAATATTTTGGATTATCATAAATACATATATACTAAATATATATGATAATTACATAATTTTTTACATTTTTTAGATGATTTAATCATTATCTATGTAATATAAATAACAAGTAACAAGTGAAAACATACTTGAAAAACTCGACAATTAAAACCCAAAATAGAAAAAATAATGAAGGATTATTAAAAAATGAGTAATAAGATATTATAAGAAGCTAATATATGATATTATAAATAAAATAATGTATCCTTTATAAATTAATATCATGATTAAAACCTTTATATATTAATTTAAAGGATGTTCACCCCAAAAGGAAACACAAGGTAAGATATTTTCATCTCACTTTTTACATCTGTGAGATAAATGTCATATTACCCACTTATATCATTTGTGTGGTGTATCTAATGCACATTTTTATATATTATATCATGAATTATTTCAAATTCATGATATTTTAAGTTTAAATTTGAATTATTTCTTCAAATATGATTTTAATCAAAAGTTACCAAGTGGTAGAGAATTTCATAACACGATTTCTTTTCATTGGGTAATATTACATCCTCATAATTGTTAATATTATAAGATTATGCATGTAATAAATCTTTTCTATCTATTTTTTTTTTAAATTTTTTTTGTGTATTTACATTTGTCACACATAATATATTACTTATTTATTCACATATCAATGTTATGGTATTTTCAGGGACTTTCTTCACAATCTCATTTTTTTGGGGATTGTTTACACAATAATTTCCATTAGAAGAAATTATAGGACAATTTTTTGATAAATCCTTTAATTTTATTATCTTATGTTTATTAATAAAAATTTTCTAGTAGTGGTAAAATTTTCCTACTCTTTTTTACTCAATTATTTTTTGATTTTTTTATGAAAACACGACTTCATTTCACTCTTTATTCGGAAAAACTAATCTATTTTTAAAAAATATATTTCCTAAAAATGATTTAAATTTTTTTAACCATTACAAAATTATTTACTAATGAAATTTTTACCTTTTTGTCTTTTAAAAATATTTTTAAAGGAATCTTTTTGTCTCTTTCCAAACAATTCACTTTTTGACCTTTTACTTTATAAAAGGAATGTTTATTTTTCTTTGTACAACATGTAAAAAATTACCCACCATTATTTCACTGAAGCTTCCTTTACATGTTTAAATTGATAAATTTTAAATAAAATGTTTTTTAAAGTTATTTTCAAAGAATATTATTTTCATAATGTTTTTCAAAATGAAAAGTGTATTTTCTTCAAGAATGTTTTTAAAGAATATTTCTATAGTATTTACATTCATAAATGACATAAACCATTTATTTTACTCTACTTGGAATATGTTTTATTGAGACCATACTTATTCCTCCTTTGGACTATTTTTTGATTGATTTATCCAAGGATAGTATTGATAGTCAATTCCTTGATTCATTTTTGTAGTCCCATAGAAATATTCAATTTCTTATGACCATTGAACATTGAATTTACTCTAATTATCCATAGCATTTGTCATAGATATGTTCATTAAGTAAACTATATACAAATTTTACAAACGGTGTTTACTATGAAAGTTATTTTATTTACTGGGGAAATATTGGTAAATCTATGTCTTTTATTCAATACAGATATTTGATAAGGTAGTTTTTTATTAATTTAAATCAATGGCCACTTAGGATCACCCCCCCCCCCCGAGTTTGTTTCTAAGAAGAATATATGGATTTCTACTCATTGATTTATTCTGTCTTGAGGATATATCTTGATGGTATACTAGTTCCTATTCCAGATACATGACGTCTAATAATTAACGATTTCCTTTATTGATAATTTAGTTATTATTATTATCCCCAAAAATTTCACATGATAAAATATATAGATCCATTTCATTCATAGTTTATTGATTAAATGGAATTTGTTTTCACTTTAATACCTTTCCTTATTGATTATACCTTATCCAATTATTTAAATAGTGGGTATTTTTAGTTATTTACCTTACGATATAGTTTATTCACTTACATTGATGTTTATTTATTACATGGAATGTGTGTTCAATTATTTACTTTTCCACAATTATTATTCTCATTGATTCAATATTGATTCTTCCATAATTTAACCTTACTCAATATTTGATATCACCCTTATTTTGTTTCATTTTCCTAGGATTTCCTAAATTTTAATAAGAATTATATGAAAGGATAGGCTAGATGGAATAAAGTTATTTTCCTTCAAATAAAAAAATATTATGTTGTAATATATGTATTCATTTATAAAATAACAATTGTGTATGAATCTAGTTTACCAAAACTACTAAACTATTCAGTCCTTTGGGATAATATTTACTTGTATATTATGCCAATGTAATGCTACTAGGAACCGGCTCTAGGATCTCTCAGGTTAGGTTTCCACATAGAGTATTCATGGATCATTGGAATCTTGAAACAGTTGCTTCTTAGGTATCCCCAAAGAATACAATAGAGGTGCAATGATCCCTTAGTCTTGTTAGTTATTATTTAAGGTTTGTACCTAAATTGTCTTAAATTTTTAATTCTATGTAATCACTAACTAGGAAGGACCAGGTTCTTGTATGTACTATCCAGTGCCACACTACTTTCAAGTGTTTTAAGGTGAAGTTTTTCAGTGCTCTGGTTCTTAATTTTTTAGGAGAGTGAATTGTGTTCGAGGTTTATTATGATTATTTTTGTCTTGTATTGGGTGATATTTTTATACATCGAAGATAGTTTTTCTCTTATGGGTCTATGAGGTTATGGCCTCATAAATGTAACTATGTTTCCCATGATCTTAATCATGCAAAAAAAGTTTTCTCTGGAATTGTGGCCGCATTACTTCATTTTTGAATGATTTATGGTTTTCATAGACCACAATTGCATGAGGTATATATTCTCCATGTGCAATAAAAACCTACATCGGTGGAGGTAGATGGAATTATTATAAGATTATGACATTGATAATTATTATACACTATAAAAATGGATTTCTATGGATGATTCCTTGAGAAGGAATTTAAATAGTGATGTCATGTGTGTGCATGGTGATGTTAAGAGGTTAATTGAGTATATTTCCAAGATGCAACTTAATATGGGAAATATTGATAGTAGAGGGTTTATTTACCATATTTAGGTCCATTAATTTTTTGTGTAGTAGGTTGAGAAGTCCCAACTGGGTGATTTTTAGGTGGATTACCAGTGAGATCAAGTTGTATGTGGGGATTCCCTTTAAGGGTGGTATAAGTATAGTTAGTATTAGGTGTTATTTTAACTACCGATATATGTTTCATTGGTTATGTAAAATGTAGTTCTTCATGAGTTACAAAGTTCAACATTGGTAGTACATTCTATTATGTCTATGATGTATCATTCCTTTTGAATTCAGGTTTGGTGTTCTCGAATAATAATATCTATTACTGAGTTTATCCTTTGATGTCTAGTTTTTCGGAGGATGAAGTTTGATCACCCTGTTCTTGGAGGGTTACTTCATCCCCTAGATGATCCCCAATAGAAGTAAGAGAAAATCTTGATAGACTTCATCACCATTTTACCTTGAGCTTAGGGAGTTTTTGATGTTATATGGGTGATAAAGGATTGTTTGATGAATTCATATCACTACTTAGTGATTTAGGAGTTGATTTTAATAGTGATTTTTTAAAGAAAATATTTATAGGATTTATGGGGTTCTAAAGATCATCATATTTTATCATGATCCCTTACTCACCTCCATGGTTTGGATACATCTCCATCATGCATATGGATATCAACCATTCCATAAAATTACTTTTCATCTTCAGAAGGATGCTTATATAGATCGGTATATTAAAACCATAGAGGACATGTTGTGTGCATTAATTTTAGATTTTTGAGGTTTTTGGGTGATGCATTTTCTATTGGTATAGTTTTCTTATAATAATAGTTATATCTCTTCTATTGGTATGGATCTATTCGAATCACTATATAGAAAACATTTTTTTATCTTTTTTGTAATGGACTGGGGTTACAAAATCATCTGTTCATGGACTATAATTGGTGTAGATAATGATAGATAAGTTTCAAGTGATATTTAAGTCAATAAAGGAAGACTAGGACCATCATAAGTCCTATATTGATCATAGTATGATGCATTTTGTAGTTTGGTGTTGAAGATTACATGTTCAAGTAAGTATCTATTCACTATTGGCATTGAAAGTTTGGTCATGGGAGTAATATATTTTCACTATTTGGTAGAATTTTTGAGGTGTAGGAATGTGTTGGAGTTATTATGTAGTAGTTAGCAATTACATCATTAATTAATAGTATTCGTGATGTATTTCATGCATCGCAACATAATCAATACCTTCATGATGATTCACATGTCAAAAATTTGGGTGATCTAGGTATTAAAGATGATGTGACCTTTGATGAATGGTATGTTGAGATTCAGGAACATCTGAAGATGGTGTTTCATAGGCATGGTATTCACTTAGTTTGTGTCATATGGAAACACAATGTCCTAGAGGAGAGAACTTGGGAATGAGAGTGATATATGAATACTCAATATCCCAAGTTTTTTTTATGTTTTATTTGTATTGAGATTTTACATATGACCTATACATGGTTCTTGATATGATAGGTGATGTTACAAGTTTAATTGTGTTTTCATTATGGTGTGTTTATGGTGTTCTATCTTAAAGAGATCCTTGAGAGATATATCTTACGGTAGTTGTTGTATTCTTGTTTCATTCCTTATCATGTTTTGGATTATATTCATGCAGATGAGAATTTTTTGAGAGGTATTCAATACAAGGGATAAGTTTTTCCCGATCCCTTCCTTGGTATTTTTTGGTTCTCAGAGGTGTTTTAGGAAGCATGGTCGAGTTGGAGTGTAATATAATATTAGATTTCAATTGAAATAATAGATTTTGATGTATGATTATAGGTTGTGTTATGGATCCCTAGGGATTGGGTTTCCTTATCTTTTCTATATAGAGGAATATTTTAGCATGATTCATAAGTTACTCCAAAACATTACCCATGGTTTTTAGGATTTGGAAGAGATATTTGGGAATTTATGCATGGATTTGATAGGTTTTAACTTCTATGGTGTTTCCACCCTTGTTGTATTATAGTTTTAATGAAAACCATGTGGTTTATTCCATGGTCAAGTGGGTTTCACCATAGTCTATTAAAATTTCATCATGTATAAATTCAGGATCCCACTTGAATTCCTCTTATTTATAACATTTTATTTTGAACCACATGTGATGTGATGACCTGTTTTGGAGTCTTTAACCCCCCCTTTGATAGGATTTAGCACCTAACTTCTAGAGATCAACTATTAGTGATCAGAGGTGAGTTTCTTCATATCTGAGTGGTTCTTCTCTCTCTATTTCTCTCTTTAAAATATATTTAATTACATTTTATTAATTAATCATGGGTTTTCTGATGGGTTTTAATGGTGGATTCATGGTTGAATGTCTATAGGTATCATGAGTTTAATATCAGAAAGGTGATTGGAGGTTAGTGGTTGTTCTTCCATACTTTTTCATAACACGTTTAAAGTTACATATTAGGGTAGGTAAATCATTACTAATATTTTTATTTTATGCATCGATAATAAATTATCATGATTTAGTTTCTTTGGTTATTGGTGGAATTAAATTATGAATTATAATAACTGTTACTGAGAATTAATTGGAAAACTTTTGTGATGTCATGTATTGATGTTATCTTGTTCATGCCTATTGATATTTGTTAGATCGTGTGATATATATTTTATTATAGAAATTGAATATTTTTTATCATATATTTTATGATTGATATTAGATAAATAGAATAAATCTAGTAAACATGATGTGAATAATGAAATCGAAATATGAATTCAATTAAAATTCTTCTTTCAAACCTATTGAAAAGAAAATAATTCTTGAAGAATGTTCATGGTTTATTGTTATCTTTTTTAGATTATTATTATATGTTTATTGTAGGTAGAGGATTTCTATAATGAATAAATTAATTCAAGAAAAAAAATGAAAAGTTTGTTTTCTAAAGATAAATGTTTAGGGTTGTGCAATATCATTCTTGTCTGCTAGGGTTGTGTGCCTGCTATTATGACCATGGTTTCACCTTGAGATTATCATGCTAAAAATATGTTTTTTTGTTATATATGTGTTCTCTATGATATTATATCCTTTTTATGTTTTGATTTATGGGGTTTGGTTGTGTGAGGGCTAGACACATAATTTTATAGGAAGGCTTGTTTATTGCCTATTTTTGAGATGAACATGATGTCTGGATTGATGATGTCAGTTAGTATTTTGGATTACTTATTTTTGAGGTTGTTGTGTGAGGATTGTTTATTTTTTATTTGGTATAGGTTTATATATAATATTTTTCATATTTCATGATATTTTATTCTGATGGATACCTATTGGATAGTTATTTTTTGTGGGTTCAAACTTCCTATTATGGTTAGACGATGCATGGTGAGTTCATATTACTTGTGGTGTTTTCTAGTAAATTTTGTGAAAACCCAATTTATGCAATCGAAAATGAATAAATAATTAAATAATTTTATCGGTGTCAATGTTGGTAAAATTTAATAAAAACCCATGGGATGGTTGAAGAGAATTATCCATGGAGCATAGAATGAAAATATGGAAGTTTTTATGGGAATATAAAGAAAGTTTAATTTAATAACATTAATTGATTAAACAAAAATATGGAATGGGACTTACAATCAATAGAGTGCAGTTTATAATTAATAGTGTATATGGTTAAAGATTTATAATCCTGATGCTTATGTGCATGTATGAGATCTTGTTTCATAGGCCTTATAGGTGGCAGTTGGGTCTCATGTGGGACAAAAAATACATTTTATTAATAGGATAAGTAGTTTACCTTATTGTGTTTTCAAGATATTAATTATTATATTTTATGATTTCATATGCTCTACCACCTAAGTTGGGAAGGTAGACGATGCCCAAATGTTTTGGGTATGATTTTTTTCCCTAACATTTAGGTTAATAAGGAACAGATGGCTGACTTATCAAACTTCCTTTCTCTACCTTTGGTATATCATGATGTGTAGGAATATTTGAGATATAATGGATTATGGTATTGGGTATGTGTAGAAATGGGTTGTGAAAAATCATGGACCTACAATACATGTATGTGCAACATATATGGGGTTAAGGATATAACACATACTTTAATCTGGTTGTAGTGACTATAGTTTCCCATGGTTGTACATGCATAGGCGATAGTATATTGAGGTATAATGGACAATACACATGGTTTAATGTATTTTTGGATTACTATTGGTTCTGGATATGATTTAATTATGTGTTTTATGTATTCATGGGGTGCATAATAAGCTAGATTCATTTTTTTATTCAATGGGATTTAGTATTCTTCTTTCACATTTTTAGTAGTGGTTTCGGGGAGGATCATAATAAGTATAAATGTATTCCCAAAACACACACAGACACACACACACACACACACACTCATATAATACTTATTAGGTCTACTGGAGTTAGTTGGGGATTGAGTTGGTCGTTATTATCATAGAGCGGTTGTTTAGAAGTTATCAAATTCTATGGTCATTTCCTAGACATGTTTTGGAATTTTTATTTTCTTTTATCTATAAGATATTAAATTCATGTATTAATATTTCTTATTTTCTATGAGATGGTGTTCATTGGTGAATATCATCTTATTTCTTAACCTTAAATATATATAAAAAGTGTAATTAATCCTATTGTATGCATTTTATACCACCAATTATAGTCATAAACCCATTCCCTATTAGAGACAAGATTTGTGGGTCACCCTCATCTTCACCACTTGCCTAGAAATTATACTAGTGGATTGGGGGTCATGAGAAAAAAAACGAGTCAAAAAACATCAATTAAACATTCTCAGCACATCAAAAAATTTCCTTTTAACTCACAAATTTAAGAGTTACCAAATACCTTTATAAACCTAGTTTCAAACTTTTTTTAAAATAATCAATTTTATTTTCATGATATGGAATAAAATTTGGTGAATACCTTTCTAATATGATAAAATTTTCTTCATATAAAACAATTGAATCCTTTTCCTTTTGATTCAGATCAAAAAAATTCCTTTATATTCCAAGTCTAATAATATTAGGAAAATAATTTTCTATAAAAATATATTTAAATAAATTACATTTCATGATATTAATCACATTTCTATCCTTGAAATTTTAATTAGATACCACCACTGATCGAATTATCCCTCATCATGATAAATTTAAAGTGTTACCTTTTATATTCTAAATAGCCTAAAACATCAAATGGATTCTTCAAACTATTCATCCATCCTTTAGTTATCACCTTTTTTGAGGTTACATAAAATTTTGAAGTATATTGTCACATTAAATACTCCATTATTGTTATAGTATTTAATAGATAACTTGTTCACTCAATTGTATTTCGGGTTGCGGGTTTAGAAGGGTATTATCCTTTTGTTTCCTTCCTGCTTCATTCAGCATGTTACCTCTGTGGAAAACCATTCAAAAGGAGACATAGATTTGATTAAACAATTTGGATAACCTTATAATTACCATGATCTATATCATGTCAATATGACCATAAATAGTTTTTTATACATCTATTCAAATGTCTTCAACATCCATAAATTGTCTCTACATTGATTCCTTGTCAACATCATAACCCCTAAATTTATATATACCTTTATCTAATACTAACTATAATAACATAAACATAAACAACACATAATCGCATGTTTAAAAATATATTAAAACAATTACATTCCCAGTACCTTTATCATTATTTTTTATAGGATTAGGAAAAAATATTACATAACAAAGCTCACACTTTCCACTCACAGTGATTTTTTTCCTGTAAGAACAGGTTATCTTACAGATATGCTTTCTCCAAGGAGAAAAAATTTCCATAACTACCTCATTGAATTTTTTACTATTCCTACTAATACTTAGACCCTATAAAAATCATTTGAAAATATTTTGTGATCATATAAAGTTCGGTAAGGGTTAATAAAGGAAGAAAATATTAGTAGGTTTTTTAAATATTTGAAAATCGATGATTTTTTTTTATTTTAAATAATAAATTCTGAACTCGTATAAAATTATAAAATTATATTCAACCATGAAATAATATTTATTTATTATATGAATGAAATAAAAATATTT
Organism: Viscum album; assembly: GCA_963277665.1. Lineage (NCBI taxonomy): Eukaryota > Viridiplantae > Streptophyta > Magnoliopsida > Santalales > Viscaceae > Viscum > Viscum album. The sequence goes on along the minus strand of OY728126.1, from coordinate 324,970,398 downwards.
ATTGTGAATGAATAAAGAAAATATAGTAATCATGAATGATTCTTGCGGAATTATATTCATATAATTATAATCACCCATAATAACCATTAAAATCACTAGTAATGGAATAACATAACTGAGGAATTACAATATAACTTCTCCTAGAAATAAATTACAACCCAATGAATTTGGAGGATATAACTTAGGACCACCTATCATTATCTGTAATTTCCATGTACAAAGTCCTCAATAAAACAAAAATGTTTTTTTATTTCTACATATAAGAATAAGTATTAAAGTAAACTCAAGAGAAGAAAATGATTATAAAAAATCATTTAAATTATTCATTATTGAGAGAAACATGAAATAGAAAAATATAATATTTATAATGATTAATACAAATGTATGAAATAAAATTCTTAGAAATATTAGAGAGATACTTGAGAGAAATATTTCAAAAAATTTAATGTAACCCTTACTTTCTTCCAATACTCTTCTAGGTCTCCTTTCAAAAATAACAATAATTTGAAATGTGTTATTCTTTATTATAAATTTAAAATAACTTTATTATATAGTTATAAATGGATATTTAAATTTATTTAATATTATATTTGAATTATATATTATGTTCCATGTCCACGATATTTGATTGTTGATGTTCGATAGTCCCGGTAGTTTAGAATATCACTCTTATGAAATTAGGAATTATCACCACATAAGAGTTTAAAAATACACATTAAATGTTTATTATAAAGTTATAATATTCATATATATATATATATATATATTATATTTTACATATTATTTAAATTCTATTTCCCATATATGGTTTACTAATAAGTTAAAAGTTTTGGAAATTTTACATTTATAATGTTAAACATGTTTTTAAGTATATGTCTCATTTATATAAATTATTGGAAGGTGAAATTATCATATAAATATATAAATGAAATAATATACTATAGTGACTAATTTTATACCCATTAGAATTGATTTTATAAAAATGAAAATATATAGAAATTAAATAAATTATTAAAATTATAAAGTTGAAAATTAATCAACCCACTATTATATATACTCATATAAGTATATATATGTAGTGATGAATAATTCTAATACAACATAGAATAAATATAAAGGCAAAATGAATGTTAATACCTCATCTATGAGTGGTGTTGTATTCTTATAACTGTATTTAAATGAAATGAAATAAAAGTGAATGAAAGGAAAGGAAAACAAAATATAAAATGGAATTAAATTAAATGTTTTGTATAATAGAGTTAATATTTGAATGATTTATCTTTTAAGAATAAAATAATAAGGATTAAAACATATTTTTGGACACAATATACATTCCATTGATATTATATCATTTTAAAATATAATAATAGAATGAATTATATAATGGAAAATGTTGATAAATAATACCTTTATAAATACTTAAAACAACAAATTTGATCATGTTTTTCAGATGAAAAATAAATTTGGAAGAGTGTAGGAAATGAAAAGTGGGAAATTTTAGTTTTTTATAGAGATACTAAAAAATATAATTTTTTTTATCAAATGAATCTCTTTTGAGGATAGAGTAAAACCCCTATTTAGAAACATGTTTCGGTCGTGTTTTTGAAAATATTCATTTATTAGTGGCTAAAAATATAAGTTTCCTGTTTCATATAGATTATAAATAGAAAATATTTAATTTATTTTTTAATTAATAATCTAAATGAGTGTCTAAATATTTTTTTGTTATTTTCATATAAATTTATAAACATTTTTTATCAAAAAAATCCAATTTATATAGATTTTCAAGGTTATTATTGTTACATGAGTTAAAAAATATCTAGATAATTATGGAACTAAAATTTTAATATTATTATAAACTAATTTTCATCATATTTATCCCTTAAATTCCTGGAAATACTTATACTTTCTGAATTTTATCACTATGTAGCCATTTTTTTACTTTTTAAATGATGCATAAGTTGTTCATCAATATCGATAAGTATTTTCATATTAATCGTAAAATAAAAGTTAATTTATATTTATCAAATAATTTTTTATATGATATTTTTGAGAATATTATCATGTAATAAAATTTACTTGGTAATCTAAAATATTCCATATCATTCTTGATAAAAATATAATAATATGAAATATAATTCCACATAAACAAAAATTATTATATTAAAAGAAGTTTAAGTGAATTACTCAACCTATAACTAATTTTAATTCTTATATTGACCTTTTAAATCTATATTTTATGGACCTGAATATTTTTTATATGTTCCATACCTTTATTAGTAGTTTCATAAAATTCTAGACACATATTTAATATTTAAATGTAGAGTTTGATTCAAACTTGATAACTTATTTTATAAAAAGGAATCCAAATTTATTTCTCAATATCTAATAAAATGGACGTTTAAGATTAAAATATTAAATAATAAACTTTTTTATCAATTCCAAAATTTCCCAAATATTATAATACATTATAGATATTTATAAATAAATAATTTCTACAATTTAATTTTATTTCGAACTCTTATTTTTTAAAAGGAATTAAAATTTAAATATACCACTTAAATTATACCCAAATTTAATTAGAATATTGAATATAAAAATAAATACTTTGAAACTTTAATAAAATGTAAATTGTGCTAAAAATACCATTTAAAATCTTTTACCAATTTTTTTTGTCGAAAAAATGACCATATATTGCATTTATTACTTTATATTTGATCATATTCATATAAATTTTTAATAAAATACCTTTAATCTATTTATTACCTAATGTTTCAAAACATATAATTCATTTTATTACCCTCCAATGGCCCGAAGCCCTTCATTTTTTATTGATTTTTTATAATCCACCTTTGAAGGGGTGAGGTGGAACCTTTACAAGGCCCGTAGGCGTAATTTTATATTCATAATTATAAAATAAGTCACTATATATAATATATCTTATTATAAATAGATAAAATATAAAATATTATCTAAAAATTGATTAAATAATATTTTCTATTAGGAAATAACTATTTTTTATGAATAATTACAAAAAATATAAGTCCACCATATATATTATAAAACCCTTGACTAATATTATTCAGAAAACTCTAGATATTGTACAACTACAAATGGAAGTAGGGTATGTATGGGATGGATTTACAAGCACTTATCATATCCCATAACAATGTTGATGAGTAGTCTATCTTTCATTATGCGCATGGATAAATATTATGACTCATTGGAGAGACTCTGTGTTATGAAAACTTGAGAATATGTGTTCAAATTATGTATCTAGGGATATTTTAGGGTTTATATCAGGTTTGGAGATACAAATGATCCTATACATGCTTAGAAAACACATATAGATTTCCATGAATGACATACTTATTAGATAACAATGATCTTAGGTAATAATTCATCCTAATTTAGATGTGAGGATTGTAGTGAATTCATAGCCTAAACCCTATTTTTGTGTGTGTAGATATTTAACTTTTATGATATAGAAAAATATGCATGAAATTTTGTACTATCATACATCATTAATGTTTTTTATCTCACTATGATTAATATTACAGGAATTGTTTATCATTTATCTTTTTCATATCATAAATTACAAATGGAATCAATTCAACAATTATATCATGAAATTGTGACATAATTTTTCAGTATAACATATATTGTTATATGTTTTATAAAGAAACCTGAGTTTTATACTCATTTTATTATATTATATTTATTATAAAAATACATAAAACACAAAATTGGAATCTTGAGGTCTAGTGTCTTTTGGAGATTATATACATAATAAATAAAAAAAACTATATATTCATTGATTTTATCTCCATAATAGATCTTAAATACATTTGAACTTATATTACTACATAAGATTCTGTGGGGAAGAACATAGCGGAAAAGGTTGAGTTATAAACCGGGTAAGGGAGTAAATATGATAATAAAGTATAACATATGAGACAAAATAAAATAACATGGTATAATAAAAGAATAAGATCATATATAATCATATTTAAGCGTGGAATAATGAAAATTATTCCATGGGAATGGCCCGATAAAAATATCACAACAACATAAAACATTACATCATAAGAACAAGTCAAGATCTCTGCAAAGAAAGAAATACATAATGTTCTAGGCTAACTGACTATACTTCAATCCTAGCATCTCAAGATAAAAAACATTACCCAATTCATTAGAGAACTATATCATTATGGTCTCATCCATAACATTATAACATGTAAAATCATATACTCACAACATAAATAAGTCATATATAAGGCATAATTATATGAAATTCCCATGAGAATTAAATATGCTACATGATCTTCTCTCAAAACATAATCATTGGATATTTGTTAATGATTCCAAAGATAATAAGTAATTAAATATTTTGGAATTTCATATTTTAAAAAATAAACATTGGTATTAAATATATATCCAATGTCAATAATATTTCATAAGAATGTTTGGATAGGTTGATATAGAAATAAACCTCTTAAATGATGTTTTAAGAAATCTGTAAAGAATCTTTGAATAAGGTAATAAAATTTATCATTACATTAATATATAATTAAACTAAAATATTTTCCCATAGTATATTTATCATTTTATGAAATCATATAAGAAAAAACATTAAAATATAGGCACAAGAAAAAAATTATTATAAGGAAAGTCCCCTTTAAATAGGCTCGTTTTAACAAAACATTGAGAAGGGAAAATAAGAAACATTTATAAACCTAAAAAATAAAGAGTAAATAAAAAAGGAATATATTTTAGATAAATATATAAATAATATAAAATATACACATGTGGAAAATAAAGAGAGAAAATGATTCTTGGAGAGATAAATCATAACCTAAAAAATGTGAGTGGTGTATAGGATCCCTTACTATGGATACTGACTCACTTGTTTCACATTGATAACCTTTTAAATAATAAAAATATGTTTATTTAATAATTTACATGAAACAATTTTAATCAATTTCTTATACATATCTATTATTTTATGTTTATTTATAATCATTTTATTAAGACACCATGTTTATTCTCATGATCAAAAGGGTGTCTATTTCACAGTTCCACGGCCACTTCAATTTTTGATGATTATAGAAGTTAATGAAAAAAATATAACATAGATCAAAAAGTGAAATGAAATTATTTTCATGTCATTCCAAATATTTAAATGGTCCAATCATTAGTTTTCTCTGAGTGTAAATGTTATTGTTGAATGGGATGTTAATCTAGTTGGTTTTACTAACCCTTATGAAATAGATTTGTTTTATTAAGTTTAAAGAAAATTAATCCATTATATAAATAATAAGTTATAATATGATTATTACAATCATATTTAACAAAAAAATTATTTCTATAACCATCTATGAAGGTTATCATGAAAAAAAAGACATCATCCATGGAGGTGATAGTCTGCACATAACACTGGAGGATTTTTCAATTTTCTAATCAATGAGAGGAAGGTAGATAGTTGATATCACATTAACATAATAAAAGTTATATATATTAATGATATTATTGTGAATATTTCATATTTTATGGGATACATCTGGGGGATGTAGGAAAATAAAACAATAAAAGAGTTAGGTTAATAATATTACATCTTCATTTATATATCCTCTATTAGACAACGCCTTAAGGAAACATGGATTTATCTTTTTGTGAAAAATCACCTATACGAAATTTTAAAACGTATTTGGGATGGATTCTATTAGTTATTGGTCAAGATGATATACTTAAGGTGTGTGTAGAGGAATGATGGGGACATGATCATTTTACAGGTGAGAGGGGTAGCACTTTTTTAAATATAATGTCTTAATATAAAAATGGATGTAGTTATTAGGGAAAGTGAAACATAAATTGATAATTTATGAGGAAAATATTATTTAATGAATTAAAATATCTTATACACCAATTTAAATATGAGGTTTTTATATTTAGTACATGATTTAACATTTTTACTTTAATATAATCTTTATCATGGTGACTAATTTTTACCTTACTATCCAATTTATATTCCCTAAAATTAAATCGATATTATTACCAAACTTTTACCATTAAAATTTTAAATATGAAATCAATTTAATTAAATTAAAATTTCAATGGTGATAAAAATTAATTTCAATATAAGTTATAATTTTTTTTATTTACCACTAAAAATCATTTATTTTTCAAGAAATACTAATAATTCACCATAGTATAATTTTTATATGATGATATAAAAAATAAAAGTAATTTTTCAAAATAATTTCTCAAAATATGTGAAATTTAATTTTTTACTAAGGACTTTTTTTATTGAAAATGATTACTTTTATAGCACGATCGAATATCTGAACCCATAAAAATTACATAATATTTCATAAAATTATATGATAAAATAACTATTGTTCAATGAAACCATTTTTTTAAAATAAACATTATTTAAAAACTATAAAATTATATTTTAATAAAAATAAAGCATATACATTTTACCAAAAATACAATTATTATTTCTTTGTGGAAAACATTTGTTTCATCATATTTAACACTTTTATTTAATTATGTTTTGGTATCAATTTATTATATGTTACATTATAAGTTAGTATAATGAAGTTTCCATGTTTAATAATTTATTCTGAAATATGATTAATGTGTTTTTTTAGAAGGAAAATTCGATTATTATATCTCTTCGTCATTAACAGATTCCCTCGTTAATAAAATTTTCCTCAAAATATCATTTCATACTCTAACGTGAAGAAAATGAGGGTATTTTTACTTCCTTTCTACTAAGGTTCCCATATGACACATTCAAACTTATGATTCCTCCCAAATACTTTAATAAGGTAGTTTTACTTCTATGTAGAAATTTGTCTCTGAGGTCTAATATCTTTACAAGATTCTCTTTATAAAAAAGATCATGAATAAACTAAACCACCTATAAATTCATTACATTTATAGTATATGTAATATAATTTATCAAGAGGGATATGTGGAACATATATTATACTCAAGATAGGTCAGGAGGGAGTTCTATTTGACAATCTATAGCTCCAATGTGATCAATAATCTCAAAGGGAGCAATGCTTCTATGACTTAACTTTTCCTTATTCCAAAACCTCATGAATATACTTCATGGTGATATATGAAATAACACATTATCTCAAACCTAGAAATATATATAAAGTCTATGATTATCAACATAGATATTCTATCAACTATGTGATTCTATAATGTATTATACAATTACATTGACCTTGTCCTCCATTTATTTAACCATTTAAGGTCCCAGTAGCTTACTTTCACCAACATCATCCCAGAACATGGGTGGTCTATATCACTTCCCATCGAGAGATTTATAAGTATTCATATGTATTATAGAGAAAAATATTTTTATTATATGATAAAACAACTAGAGAAATATGTTGGTCCAAGAATTATTTGAACTCCATAGATAAAACTATCATTATATCCTTAAGTGTTTGGATAGTTCATTAAAATTGGCCATCAATTAGGGGTGATAGAATGTAAAAAGATTAAATCCATTTTTTAACTCATGATGAATACTTTTCTAGAAATTTGATGTGAACCTTAGATCCCTATCAGATATAATCAATAATGGTGTTCCATGCTACCACACCACTTCTCCGATGTATATATTTTTGATTAAATTAAGAAGTCATATACAATGGAGATGAAGTGAGAAATATTTTTTATATGGTCCACTAAAACCCATATATTAATATATCATTGATATATCTTCATAAGACCCATGGAAAAGTCCATGATTATGTTATCCCATTTCCATATAGGTATGGATATGGTTTTCAACATCCCCATGGGATTTTTTCTTTCTTCCTTCATTAATTAAAATACAAAACACTTTGACATATATTTAGAAATGTGCTTCTTTGTATTGTCCCAGAAATAGTGATCTTAGAGATCTCTATAAATATTTATGATCCCTGGGTGGATAGAGAATGTTGAGCTATGAACATCAGTCAATAAATCATTCTTTACCCCTTGATATGATAGTACACACAGTCATGTCCCAAACCTCACAAATTATTTTTCATTATTGTTGAACAACAAGGATTCCCATTTACTATAACATACAAATTATTTTATACCTCAACATAATCCTTTTCATTATTATTTATCTTCTATAGAATGGATGGTTTAGAAATAATTTCAGCAAAGAAGGATGTTATTCCCTTCTTTAAGATTCCCATGGCCATCCATTGTATGTCTATGAATATTGTATCCCTATCAATACTCATCGTGGATAAGTTGCAGGATCTTTATGACTTAGAGAATCTGCCACTTTATTTTCCTTCACATTATGAAAATGTATTTATTGGTCAGAATACTTGATCATCTATAACCACATTTTTATTCCAACTTGATATCCTTATATGTTAATATATACCTAAGGCTCTTATGATTTATATATATTTCAAACTTATCTCTATAAAAATATAATGCTGCAATATTTTTAATGAAAATATTACTACATTAAAATATAGATCATTCTTTTGATAGATATGCTCATGGATATTCAATTATTGAAAGGATTAGGCCATCAATTTTTCATTTTTAATGAGGAAATAGACTAATACCTTATTTGAATCATCACTATAGATCACAAATACTTCCCCACAAGTAGGCAATGTGAGTATAGGTGTCGTGATTATCCTCTTATTCAATTCCCTGATGCTCTCTTCACATTCATTATTCTAGAATAAATCTACACCCATCCATGTAGGATTGGTAAGTGGGTTTGAAAATCATAATTGGTTTTTCATGAATCACCAATAGTGCCCAGCTAATTTGAGACAACTACAGATCTATGTAACTAATTTCGGCCTGGGCCGTTCCTTAACCACCATTTTCATTAAAGGATTTATAGATATCCAATTTCTTGTGATGAAATTCCCCAATAATGGGAGTTTATCAATACAAAACTCACATTTTATATAAATTTCATATAAATTTCATATAAATTATCCTTTCTTAAAGACTTTGTGACAATACTCAAATACTCTTCTTGTTTTTCATTGGTTTTTGGAGTATATAAGAATATCATCTATAAAAATTACACAAAAAATTGAAGTAATATCAAAATTATATTTTCACCAAGTCCATGTGTTTTTAGAAGAATTAGTGTGTTTGAATGGTATTATTATGAACTCATAGTGTTTATACCATGTTTGAAATGTAGTCTTGGAATATCCACATCACTCTCCTTTAATTGATGATATCCCAACTGAATGTCCACTTAGAGATGTACTAATCCCCATATAGCTAGTCCAAAAAGTCATCATTCCATGGAAGAGGATTCTTGTTATTTATCATGATTTTTTTTGATTTCTTAATAATCAATGAATAGGTACAATGACCTATCCTTATTTTTGACAAAGGGACTGACACACCCCATTATGAACCACTAGGTCATATGAAAACCTTGTCTATATTATCTTATAGTTTCTTATTTTGTTTTCCAATTTGATAGTGTTTATTCTATAGGAATTCTTGGTTATGGTAATATATCTAGTTATATGATTAAATGAGAATATAACCTATTTGTTTGGATGAAGATTGGGAAACTCTTTGAGGAATGCATCGGTATACTCCCTCACAATAGAAATGTATTTAATGGTGATCCTTTCATTATCTCAATCATTTGAGCTAGATATGCTTATTCATAGGGAAATAATGTTCATTATGGATAATAATCTTCCAATGTAGATTCATCATCCTCCCAACACATTTATAGAAACAAAGGTTGGTTTAGGAGAAGGAATGTGATTTTCTTCTCCCGAAAGATGATGTGGGATCTATATAAGGACAACTTATCCATGCCCAATATAGCATCAAATTCATATAAAGGAAGTATGATATTCCTTTTTGGGAGATTCACCCCACAAAATTGACTAGGGAGGAGTTATATTCTTGAGATATGATAATTTACTTGTTTGTTATTTTGACTGATATTTCAACCTCTATGCTTTGAGGTTGTGTTTACATTTGTTTATGTTTTTATGATATAAGGAGATGCAAAAAATTAGGATCTATTCTTGAATTAATAACTAGTGTATTTGTTGCCACATAATTTTCTTAGATCCACCCCAATAGTAGTTATAACATAATCCCATTATTTCTATCTTAGCCCTGGAGGTTGTTGTCACATTTATCCTCGACAACCATTGGATTACTACACTAATTTTAATAGCTTTTTTACTCCTTTTAATTGAAACATTGGACCATAAGTTAAAAATTAATTGGATTATTACTTTCCTAAATCACATTGGTATGAATATTTATATCTTTTTGATATTAATTATCTTGATTACAATCATTTTTAAACTTATAACATATCCATTATCTACTTTAGAAGTTACCAAGATTATTTTTCCTCACACTTAGAACAAATGGGTAGCTTGATTTTATTCCCTCCATAATATTTTTCCATTTTTCATCTAGAATTATAATTTATTCTCCCTTTTTATCACTATCCCCATGATAATATTGATAATAACCAATATTTATCTCAACATTGATGGCATGTCAATTAATTTATTCATATCTATCAAATTCATAAACTTAAAAAGAATACAAAAGACTCAGATATAGACTACTAAATAAGAAGAAAACCTTTCATTACAGGTTAATGAAAAATCCAGAGGCATACCTTGAAAACCTTGCGATGTTTTTCTCATAATTCCCAGTTGCTTCATCATCCCTTTAACTAATTCTAAGAAACAACCTCTTCATTTTAAAAAAGAGGGTTTGGGGAAAATATTTATTAAAAAATATTTTCTTGAATCATTCCCACTCCATTGATTCAATTTATTCCTTGGGTTTCATGTTCTTGATCTATTCACACCAATTATTGGATTCTCCCTCTAAATGATAAATGGTCAAAATAAATTTCTCTTACTAAGAGAACTTGAGGATATATTACATCTTCTCAATAGACATAACCTATTTCAACACAACAATAGGATCATAAGGTCCACTAAATGTGGTAGGCATTTGACGAAAAAATGAATTTAATATGTCTTGTTATTTATTAGGAGAAAAAGTATGTTCTATATTATTTATGTTATTATTCATAGCTTTAGTTATGAGAGTACCACCATGATGTTGTCTACTCCTACACCCATAATATTAGGAATTTTATTTGTAAAATCATTATATTGACCATAATAGTTATTTATGGAATGATTCATTCTATTTTCATCCATTTACAAAAATAGAATAATGTTATCAATGGTAATACTAATGTTAGTAAATATATAAAATAAAAACTATGAATTTATAACTAAAAAATCATAAATGACATGTAGAATATAACTTATGAATTTCAAGGTTTCAATTTAGGTTATCTATGGTAATTTTACTAATTGGTTCTCCAACCTAAGTAGTTATATATTACACCATCAAATTATATAACATTATATTCCATTCTTTATAATGGTTTGTAAATAGTATATTAATTAACCCAAGAATATTGATGGGCCCCATTTTTTATATGTATTCATACATTTTATTGCATATAAGAACATGTTTTCATTAGATACACATTATTTTATAGAAAAATGATTTAGTATGGTGTTTTTTGTTATTTAAGGTTTTTCCAATGAAAGTCAAAAATTGGGAGTAATAAAAAATAAAATGAAAATATATATGGTTTGTACTTTATAATACAAAATGTGTAATATTTCCCTAACATGGTTTGACCAGACCAAATATATGACCATGTTGATATCCAGATATTACACACCATGTTAAACATTATAACATGTTGTGTAGTCCCCTCTAGTAGCGTTTGGTGGATGAAACAAACTGTATACACCATGTGTGGTGTGCAACACACTTTGTACCCCACCGACCAACTAGATACACATTGATAATTGTAGGGGTGTCACGGTAGGCCACCCATAAGTGTAGAAACTGAAGAAAAGGTAGTTGACCCTTGTATACTACATGTAATTTTGGGTACGTTCTATTTAGTCTAAATCAATATAAAAATATGGGAAGTCCTCTGAGTTCTATGTGGGTAATTCCAGGTGGAGGGGTTTTCATTTTGTCTTTTGAAGTCCATTGAATCCAAAATTTCTGCTTTAGATCTATTTTTTAATATGTTTTGGTGTAACTATTCTTCTCAGCTTTTTCCATCTCATATCCATTGTATAGATTGAGGTACTTCTTAACCCGCAAATCGTGACCATGGTCATAGGAGGCTAGTTCCCTCATGTTGGAGTTTTAATAAGATTATGGGTTTGATGTAATACTAATTCTAGTGTGTTGATTTTAGTATGATCTTTGTTTTACAATTATTTTAATGAATTAAATTCCAAAATCACATTTGGTGTCATATGAGACCATGAATTGCACAAATGGAGAAAAATAAAGGACTTGAAATAGGTAACCCTTGGCCATTGGTTGAGCTTTTTTCCACCATTTTTGGAATATAGAATTTAAATGTGTTTTAAGTGACTAATCCCCAGACCAAGGGATTATCTATTAAATTAGGTGTTTTATTTGTTATTGAACTAAGAAGAAGCGGTTCAATTGTATCCCCATGGTAAATAAGTTCATTTATAATTTTAATAGTATGGAATGACCATTGAATTAAACATTAATTAAATTAAAACCCCCAAAAAAAATTCCTTCTGATGGTTCTATCATTTCTTCACCACACGCCATGTACATCTCCATCCACCATCCCATATCGGATCGCGACTTAGACTCCTTGAACCAACATCGAGATATCACGAAGAACTATCAGGATACCATGGCTCAGAAACCAGATAACAAGGAGGGTATTTTGGGCCTTATTCTCTAGCAATTGGTTCTTCCACCACCCACTGAAACTTCTTCTCCTCCATCTTCATAGCCTTCAGCAGTATCGACCACATTTCTAGCACTATCGAACGATTCAGTGATCATATCTCCTTCTGGAATAGAAAATACTTTTTACTAATCCCATCTAGTATTTCCCCCTAATCCCACGTCACTGATCACATAACCAGTGCCTCCAACTTCCACTTCCACTACTCCTTTGTTAGATCCCTCTATATCGGATAATGCTACTTTTGAGGCAACACAGTGATTTTTTCTGCACATTTATTTATTTTTCTAGATTTCCCTTCTGTGATAAGCTTGTGATGTGATGGTTTTTATGCATATAGAATTATTTTACCCTTTCATCAACAATCATAGGTACTCTAGAGTGACATGGGAAACACATTTTCTCCTTCTTTCCACATTTTCTATCTCTCAATTAGGGGAGTACTATTTTTGTTTTTATTTATGTTTTATTTAAGTTTCATTGGAATTACTTCTTTCATGTCATCCTCTCATCCTAGCCATGTTGTTTCATTCTACATCGTCTTCTCTTTCATGGTACTACACATGGAGGACCATGTGTCATATTAAGTGTGGGGGAGAGTCTTTGAATACACAAATATTTTACATTAAACTAATCTAGGATACATAATTTAGAGATGAAATATTTTAAAAGGTAGATTTTTTTGATTAATTATAATTATAAATAATAACGACATAAATTTTAACATTTAAAAGTTACAAGATTATTTTTATTTTAAAGTATTTATAAATGATTGCTGATATAGTATAATTTTTGACGTAAAATTAATTTCCTTTTTTATTAATTAGACTCTTCATTTTTTTAATGTCATGACCTAATTGAACAATTATTTTCCTTATTCTATAGAGGTATTATAATCCAATTTTCATATTATTTCTTATACCCACTTTTTGAGATATTCTTGGGATATGCATGACTACTATAACTTGCTAGTTGTTCTCTTCAAAACATGAAGATTTTGAATCCCATTAATATTAATGGGGAATTTTATTAACATTTTCAGTGCATTTGACCTTGTGACCTACCCTACATATGAAATCTATCAAATCCTTAAAAACCATGAAGTTCGTTTATAGGAATAACTATTACAAGAATATATATCAAATATACCCTAATTATTTGATAGTATTTCACGATTATTCATTTGAGATTTACGGAGGGAGTTTTGATATTCATGGTATATTTTAGTGAGGAATTGTGAAATTAAGGGTGTGGGTGAGGGCATTCTTTTTATTATTTGTGATGAAGGGTTCTAAAAAAACTTTTCATTATTTTACAAAGTGTCCCATCCTTATTAACAAATGATGAAAATTTCAAAAGAGGGATAAAATTCATTCATAACATTTATTGATGGTTTGTGAACCGCTATTGGCAAGGTAATATCAAGGCGATGGTGAAATTTGAGTGGTCTTATTGTGGATAAATTTTCATTAAGATTTTTATTAAATATGATGCTTTATTATTTAATAATTCAACCTCGTTTTCCAATTTTCTAAAATTATTTTTCACATCATTACCTACCTAACCATTGACTCAGGATCATTTGAACCCTATTGAAAGACCTCTGAATTTTTGTGAATTAATTTCCAAGTAGAGGATGAGAATAATTGTAATCCTATGAATAGTGTTCATATTAATGAGATTGAGTATAAATATTATTAAATGATATTGAGTGATGATTGAGTTATTTTCTGGTGAGGTAAATCATCAAGTGGAATGTGTATTTATGAAAAGTGGAATAATGAGATTAAAAGTGGACCAAAATATTTAGTTGAATTATAATTATGGAATGAATAGAAAATCTTTTAATTTTAAATATGTTTTATGACTTTTTAAAATCATCTGATGTATTTTTAATATTTGTAAGTATAATTAGTTGAATTCTTACATTTTTAGTGTTTGGATTCTATTAATTAGATGTTGAGATATTTATTGATGGAATGAAAATGACTATGTGTGGGGGAGTTTTATGTTCCTGATTTGTGTATATCTATTTATACATTTTATTGAGTATAAAAACACATTTTCATTGTATAAAAATTATTTTATGGAGAAAATTCATCATTTTAGTGTTCATGGTGATTTTTTGGTGTTTTCCAGTCAAAGTCACTAATTCGGAGTGATCATAATAAAAATGGTAATATATACGGTGTGTAATTTATAAACACATGTCATGTAACATTTCCCTAACACGGTTCGGCTATACCAAGTACATGCGCTTGTAGCCAGCCGAATCTTACATGTCATGTAATGCCTTATAACACACCATGTATTACCTTATAGAAGAGTTTCATGGTGGAAACATACCACACACACTATGTGTGGTGAAAAAACGCACCATGTACCCCACCAACAGACTGATGACTTGTTAATAATGAAAGGGACAACATGAAAGGACACCTATTAATGGAAAAACTAAAGAAAATTTAGTTAAACCTAGTACATGGTGTATAGTTTTGGGTAAACACCATGTAGTATATATTTATATAAATATAATGGAATCCCTCCTAGTTCTAGGATTGACATTCCAGGGGAGGTTTTTTCTCTCTATCATTCAACCTCCCCCAAATCCATAATTTGATCTTTGTATCTATTTTTGATTCTATTGTAGTGCAATTATTCTTCTCCCCTTAGACCCTATCATATCCATGGTAGGGGTTGAGTTTATTCTCAACCTACACATCATGACCATGTTCATAAGAGGCTAGTTAACTCATGTTGGGAGGTAATAAGATTACGAGTTTGAAGTAATTCAAATTCCTTTGTGTTGATTTTATTATGATATCTATTTTATAATACCATCAATCAATTAAATTCCACAATAATTTTTTTTTGTGGCATCAGACCACGAATTACACCAATGGTGAAATATAAACGAATTTCAAATGGAGATCTGCGGCCTTTGGGTGAGACCAATGATACTATTTTAGGGGTTATGAATTTAAACGTGTTTTAAGTGAATAATCACCAAACCAAGGGATTATCCTTTTAATTGAGTAATTGATTGTTATTAGATCAAGAAACAATAGTTTAGTATAATCCCCATGGTAAATAAGTTCATTTATAATATTAATATTAATTAATAAACATTGAATTAATCCTTATTTAAATTGGAACCCTGACACATTTTCGTACTAATTATTTTGTCATTTCTTCTATTTTAATTTCATTTTTTCAAATAGTTTCACTCTTTTATTTCATTCATTTCCTTTAATTTATATTGATAATAAACTGAGACTCATAATATTCATGTTAGATATTTATTCTCCATTTTACCCATCATATCAACCCAAAATTCCACTAACTACCTAGTAAGATAGATCAGATGACCACCAAAAAATCATTCAATTTTCTACACCACACAACGAGAGTGGTTAATTTTTTCTGTTGTTTTCAGGGAGCGATGAAAATAAATAGTGTGAGTTTGAGTTAAGGTTTGTTTACCTAGACTTTTCATTTTCCTTTTTCTTGTTTCATTTCCTTAGGAACCTCGACCCCAGTTCCTTATGGGTTTTATCCAACTGGAAATGGGTACAATCCACCCAAGGGGGATGTTTATCCGAATGATCCATTAATGTTGTACTATTAATTAGAATATTATTATCCATACATGGATGATGGGTTTTAATACAAGGAATACCCAAGTACATTCATCTCCTAACCCATTTCTCCTTTTCCAGAAACATATTTGGGTAATAATGAATGAATAATATTGACAATGGAAGACTTTAACACAGCCAAGTTAGACAAAATTGAATGGTTGGGACAACTTGGTACTTAGGTTGAGAAAATTCTGAAGATAATAACTCATATGGATACTCTAGTTTAGTTTGAGACTGGATGATCTCACCCTAGTTCAATTGAGGAAGCCTATTATGATGTGGACCCCATATGTTATATACTTGATTTTCTGAAAAAATCATACTTTGAATATAGTACCACATCATATCAAGTTAATAATTAATTTGATCACACATTTATTTTAGAAACCTCAGTTGATCATTTATCTATTTCGGAGGATGCATGAAGTTATTTTTAGGTTTTTAGCATATCAAAGGAGGAACCTCAGGAGGTGAAAGATGTATGAGATCAGAACAAGGAACACGATAACCTTCATCATTTACTAGACACAAAGCTGGGATACTACAAAGCCACCACCCAAACCACCAAAAGGACATGAAAATTGGATACAAGATGAAGCGGTCAGACATATGTGGTGGTTTGTGTAGTGAAAACCATACCCATATTCATATTATGGGTAAGTACCCTAACTCAATTCGAGCCAAAGACTAAAAATAAAGGCGGTTGATGGGTGGAAACCCATCCACCATTCTCTCTCATGTTTTCTCATTTTAATAAAAACGGAGTATGTACTTCTTCTCCACATGTCGGTACATCTCCCTCTGCCTGAACATCATGGATCACTATCGCGACTCCTTGAACCATTGTCTGGATATCACATAGTGTCATCTGGATTCCATGGCTCAGACACTATACTGGATGTTGGTGATGTTTGGCCTCATTTCAATCCGTCCAATTCCCCTAGCACCTACTCATCCACCGGATCTCCAACCTTCAGTAGCAACGAACACATTTCTAGATCTTGCCAACTATTCCATACTCATCTCTTCTATTAGACTGAACATTCCTTCTACTACTATAATCTTCATTTTTTCCATTATCCCACCACATAGAGCATAGACCCAATGCCTCCATCTTCTACCATCATTGATCCTCCTCTACCAGATCCCCTATATCATAAAGTGCCTTTTTTGAGGCAAAAATTGACTATTTCATCAAATTTATTTCATTTTATATATATCTATTTTGTGTTATTATTATAATGTGATGGTTTTTATTCATGTATAATTATTTTTTTCATTTCACCAATAGGCCCTGGTACTCTAGAGTGAGACGATCATATCATTTTCTCCTTATTTCCACATTTTTATGCTCGTAATGAGGGGAATATTATTGAGGTTTTTATTTTTTTATTTATTTAATTTTCATTAGTATCACTCCCATCATTTATTTCCCTATTCACGTACTTTTTTTTTCATTCCACATACTCTTATCTTCATTGGTACTACAATTATAGGACAATGTATTGTATTAATTGTTGGTGGGAGGGTCTCTAACTGCACTAATCATTAACCTTAAACTAATCTTGGATACGTCATTAATATATGAAATATTTTTAAAGGTGGATTTTTTTGATTAATTTTAATTAAAAATTATATATACATAGATGTTAATTTTAAAAATTTACAAGAATATTTTAATTTTAAATTATTTTTAAATTATTTCTGATATAATTTAATTTTCTGACTTAAAATTCATTTCCATTTTTATTTATTAGACTGGTCATTTTTATCCTTATCAAGACTTGATTGACTCATTATTTTCCTAATTCTTGAGAGGTATTCTAATCTATTTGGAAATTTTTTTATTATACCCTCTTTCTTGAAAGATTCTTGGGATATTCATTATTATTATAACTTTCTATTTTTTCTCTTAAAAACATGAATATTTTGAATCAAATTAAACAAACTGAGGCATTTGATTGATATTTTCGTCCCATTTGACCTTAACACCTACCCTACATCTGACCACCTAGAAATCCTTAAAAACCATGAAATACCTTTATAGTAAGCCACATGATTATCATATTTCTCTTTCCTACCATAATTTTTTGATATTTTTTCATGATTGTTCATTTTATCTTTAAATAGGGAGATTGTATATTCATAGTATTTTTTCGTGAGAAACCGTGAAATTAAGTGTTGGGGTGAATGCCTTATTTTTTATTTGTGAAAAAGGGTATTGGAACCACATTTCATTTTATTCTTAAGTGGAACCTCCTTATTTTAAAAAATGAAAAAAAATCCAAAGCTGTCCAATATTCAATCATTACACTTAATGAAGGCTTACAAACCCATCTTGGAAAGGAAATATCAAGGTAATAGTGAAATTTGAGAGATACTGTTGGAGATACATTTTTATTAAGATTTTTTATTAAATATCATGCTTTATTATTTATGAATTCATCCTCCTTTTTCAATACTTTGAGATTATGTTCCATATAATTACCTACCTACCATTTTCCATAGAATCATTTGGACATTATTTAAATACCTCATGATTTTTGTGATTTAATTTCTATGTGGATAATGGTAATACTTGAAAGCATGTGGATACATATCATATACATTAGATTGAGTATGACCCTAATTAAATTATCATGTGTGGTGATTTCAAGTGAGGGAAATCATTAACTAGCATGTTTTTTATGAAAAAATGAACAATGTTAATAATAGAGGACTAAAATATTTAATTGAAATATAAATGAGGAATGATTAGAATATATTTGAATTAAAAATATGTTATATTCCTTTTTAAATTACTATATTATAGATTTAATATTTATATGTATAATTATTTTAATCCTTCCCTTTTAGAGTTTGGATTCTAATAATTAGATGTTTGGTTTTTTATTAAGGGAAAGAAAAAGACTTTTTGTGGTTGAGTTTGATGTTCCAAATTTCTGTATATATCTTCATACATTTTATTGGGTATAAAAACATATTTTCACCAAATACATTCTTTTATGGAACAAATGATTTATTTCGATGTTTTTGGTGATTTTTATGTGTTTTCTTGTCAAAAGTCACAATTTTGGAGTAATAAGAATAAAAATTAAAATATACATAGGTGTAATTTATAAACACACGTCTTGTAGCATTTCCCTGACACAGTTCAGTCAGACTGAGTACATGGCCATTTTGCCAGCCAAATCTTACATGTCATGTACTATATTATAACACACCATGTTGTCACTTCTAGAAGTGGTTGGTGAATGAAACAAACTGTAGAAGCCTTAGATGGGGATTAAACACGCCATGTACCCCACCGACCAACCAAAGACGTGTGAAAAATCAAAGGGGCATAACGATAGGCCACCTAATGATGGGGAAACCAAATAAAATCTAGTTGACCCTACCACTAGGTGTGTACTTTTGGGTACACACCATGTAGTCTAGATTTATATAAATAGAAGGTTATCCCTCATAGTTTGAGGTGTTACATTTTAGCGGGAGTTGTTTCCGCTCTGTCACTCGACCTCCCCTATATAAAAAGTTTGAGATTTATTTCTATTTTAGAATATATTGTAGTGAAATTCCTATTCTCCCCATTATCCCAGTAATATCCATGGTAGGGGATGAGGTTCTTATCATCCAGAAAATCATGACCATGGTCATAAGAGGATAATTCTCTCAAGTTGGGGTGGTAATAAGATTTTGGTTTTCATGTAATTATAATTTCGGTGTGTAGATTTTATTATGATATTAGTTTTATAATTCCATTAAGGAATTCAATTCCATGGTAACCATTGGTGAAAAATCATAAAAAAGAATGACACTAATGACAAAAATTAAAGGAGTTTCAAAAGGTGATCCTATTCCCATTAGGTTTTTCCATTGCCATTATTTCAAGGGTTAATAATTTAAACATGTTTTATGTGAATAATCACCAAATCAAGGGATTATCCTTTTAATTATGTAATTTTATGTTGTTATACCAAGAAAAAATAGTTCAATTGAATCCCCATGGTAAATAAATTCATTTATAATTTTAATATTATGGAATGACCATTACATTAAACCCTAATTAAATTATAACCCCAACAAATTTTTCTTCTGATCAATCTGTCATTTATTTGGTTTTAATTTAATTTTTTCAATTAGTTTCACTCTTTAATATCATTACCTATATTTAGTTTGGATAGATAATAGACTAAGACTCATCTAATTCATACTAGATATTGCATCTTTGTTTTTCACATTACATCAAACATGGTTGACACTAACTACCTAGTTAGTTTGATCAGAAGGGAAATAAAAAATTATTTCAATTTTTTCTACCTCGTGATGGGAGATATCAAATTTTAACTCCATTTTCAGGGACCAATGGAAATAAACAATGTAATTTTGAGTTGATATTTTTTTACATAGAGTTTTCATTTTGTTTTTTTTCTTTTCCTTGGGACCAACAAACTCACTTCCTTATGGATTTGTTTTCAACTGGAGACTAGTAAAGTCCACTAGGGGAATTTTTTATCTAAATGATCTAGAGATCTTGTACTATTACCTACAATATTATTATCCATACATAGATGATAGGTTTCATTACTAGGAATACCCATGTATATTCTTCATCACATCCATTCGTCCTTCTATTTCAGAACCTTCTTTTGGAAATACTGAATGATTAATATCTATTATTGAAGACTAAACCACACATCAGTTGGACTAAACAAAAAGGTTTGGATGAACTGATACTCTGGTTGAGAAAGAATCATAGATAATACCTCAAATGAATACTCCAGTTGAGTTTGAGACTAGGTGTTCTAACCCTTTTTCAACTGAGGATGCTTTTTATGATTTCAGCCCTACTAGTTATACACTAGAAATTTCAAAACATAATTTTCTAAATTCAAACATTGAATATAGGACCATGTCATATCATGTTAATATTGAATTTTATAGCACATTTATTTCAAAATTTTCATTTGATCATTTAACTTCATCTAAAGATGCTTGAAATTATTTTTATCTTTTTATCGTATTAAATAAAGAACCTATAGAGTTGGAGGATGTGAAATATTAGAATAATTCACATGTTCACCTTCAGCATTACTGTCCATGGATTAAGGATACTACAAGCTGCCACTTCGACAACTTTAGGTTAATAAAATTGGATACAAGATGAAGGTATCATACATATGTGGTGGTTCACCCAATGAAAACAACATCCACCTTCGAATTATGGGTCAGAAACTTAACTCAAGTTGATCTAAATCCTGAAAACAAAGTCACTTTCTAAGACAAAACCCATCCACCCTTCGATCTCCACTTTTCTATTCTTTTAAAAAAGACACATTCTGTATATATTCACCACTCACCATGTACATCTCCCTCTACTTGGACATCTTGGATCACTGCCTGAACTCCTTGGAGTATCTTCAGGATATCACGTAGCACCATCAAGATGCCATGGCTCAGAAACTGGACCAGATAGAGGTGATTCTGAACTATATTATCCCCCACTGGGGCCTTCCAAATTCCCTAGAACTATCTCCTCCTATGGATCCTCAACCTACAGTGGTGAAAACATGATTTCTATCTCTTTCCACTGATTTGGTGCTCATCTATCCTACTAGACCAGACACTCCTTATATTATTTTCGGACATGATATTACTGTTGATCCCACCACACTGAATATAGAACCAGTTCCTCCATCTTCCACTTCCACTTCTCCTCCTCTATCTGATTCCCCTATATTGGATAGTGCCTCTTCTGAGGTGGCACTATTAATATTTTTTAGAGATATTACATTTTCATTATATATGTTTTCTAATATTCTTGGGATGAGATGGTTCTCATGCATGCATAATTATTTTACCATTTCATCGATAGTCACATGTACTCTAGAGTAACATGGGAATATCATTTATTCCTTCTTTCCACATTTTTGAGCTCGTATCAATGGAAGTATTAATTTGGTGTTTATTTTTGTTTTCTTTAATTTTCATTGGCATTAATTATTTCACCAGTTCCCCTCATCCAATCCAAATTGTGTCCTTCCACATCATTTTATCTTCCTTGGTACTGTATTGGAGGACCATGTGATGTATTAAATGTTGGGGACAGTGTGAACTATGATAATATTTTCACTTAAACTAACCTAGGAGATATAATTAATAGGTGAAATATTTCAGAAGTTTTAAAATCTTTGTATCACCCCAAGCTTCTATGGTACACTTCTCTTTGAATAATACAGTAGCGTGTGTTGTATGAAACTTCGAGTTCTAACACACATCACAACCAATCAAACTTTCCGTTATGAATAGTAATACCCATATTTTGAAATTTTATAAATTTTATCTTTAAAAATGGACTTATGTTTTGTATTCGTAATATTGAAATTTTCCTAGGATAAAATTTTGGTACTTTTCGGATAACTTTTATATGTTGACGAATAGTGAACATTACTAA
Source organism: Viscum album (assembly GCA_963277665.1). Classification (NCBI taxonomy): domain Eukaryota; kingdom Viridiplantae; phylum Streptophyta; class Magnoliopsida; order Santalales; family Viscaceae; genus Viscum; species Viscum album. The sequence continues at coordinate 324,947,459 of OY728126.1, read as the reverse complement.
ATTTTAATTAAAAATAACATTTTTAATCGAAATAATTAATAGTGATAAATTATGAATTTTAGTGGTTTTAAAGTATATTAAGATTATATTTTTACCATTTAAAACAATTTTGATCATTGAACATAATTTCATAATTAAACCGGACATAAACAAGTGTCAATATTTTGATAGTTATTATCTGTTAAAACACGCTTTTTGTTTTAACAATGGGAATTAAATTTAAATTAATTTCTTCCACTTCTTTGTTTTGAATATGGGAAAATGGATTCCTTATTTGGAATCAGGATGTCCAAATTCTGTAAATAGGTAAATTGTATTTTTAGACATTTTGAATAATTATTTCGATAAATATTTTATTTACCATGGTTAAAGGTTAAATCAAGTAAATAAGGGTAAAAAAATAATATAATAATAATAATAATAAATTACCCTAAAACGTGTCCAAACCTTATCTTTTGATACATATACGACCATGGGCATATTTGGGTCAATTTGGGGACCCCATGGAGCCACTTGTAGGTGATAAGGACACTTTATATTAATTAAGTTAAAATAAATACAAAAATGACAGAAGTATATATCTTTTATAAAAACATTTTTTATATAGGGTAATATATGTTATATTTTAGAAAATAGGTATTAAATATAAAGATAAAAATATTTCCTACATAATGGTGTTTTATTTATAATTTTTGGACATTTAATAATTAATATTATTTATGACACAATAATGATGCAGAATTTTCCTTATTAATGAAAGAATCAAATAATTGGTATAATAAATGTTAAAATAAATATAATTTGAAAGTTTTTATGACATACATGAATTTTATTGGTTAATATGACATTATAGTATTTATTAAATTATTTTTTTTCGAATTAACAAAGTTGTTAAGACTTTAACAAAAATCAATTATTGAATAGTGTCAAAATTGACATAAATGCGTTTTGAAAACAAATATTATATTATTAATTGATATTCTATTCCTAAAAATCTAATGTTATTCTAAAGGACTTATATCATGATAGTGGTATCATTAATGGACCACTTGAGGGTCTCTTGGATGTATATAGTATGTTTATTAACTATATAATATTAAAATACAATGTGACATGGTAAATGTCTAACTAATTAACTAAGAGTTAAAACTAAACGATATGGTTAATATAATGACCCAAACCTATCTAAAATCTATTGGTTGAAAGTATTTAGACCCATAATCACCTTATACTTTTAATAATACAATTTTGATCAATTATAAACAGAATATGAATTTATTATAAAATAATATTTCTAGCTTTTCCAAAGGTTCCCCTCACCCCTCTTATAAAAGGGCACTACCCCTTCTCACTAATTAACACATTCAAAGCCTTTTGGCTCGGCCAAAACCTTCCCAAATACTCTATCAACTTCACTCACTTCAACCTAGAGGCCTTAGTGTGATCAGAAATCTAGCCTAAGGAGCCCTTTTGATCAAATCAAAATGAAGAACCCAAAGAAGAGGTAATGTTTTCACCACACTCTTTCAAGTTCCTTTATTCTTCAACTTCTTATTTCTTTGTTATTCCTATTCTAAAATAATAACTCCAGTATCTTATATATACCATGATGTTATTATAAACATGCTACAACCATATTCAGTATTCTATCCATCCTTTGAATGACATGTCACCATACGTGCGTACGTACGGCTTACCGTCTCCACGTCATGGTGTAATTGTTATTCAAAACATTATTATTTGGATGAGTATAATAATGATGTTTAATTCATGTAAATTATAAATATAACATGATAATAATTCTGTATATATGATATACTATCCAATTATATATTATTTTAATATCAAAAGAATGATATTGTCGCTCGTGCGTACGTACGGACTACCGTCTCCACGAATGCGATGAGATTCATTCCCATCGTATCCATTCAAGTATAATTCTCATTTGATGATTAAAAATAATGTTTAAGGACTTTATATAATTATGTATATGAATAATATACAACCTATCCATAAAAAAACATGGCTTATGTAACAAAACATATAAAAGAAAATGAGTAAGTTAACACCTGAAACGACAATAATACTAAGATATTATTAACAATGAAAAGATAAAAGATCATATATGATATAATATTAATGTATATTATTATTTTATAATTGAATAAAAATTATTTCACCATTATACATGAGGTTATCCTACCCCCAACCAAGGAAAATTACAAGGTAAGGGGTTTTCATCTCACTCCTTATTCCTGTGAGATTCATGCCATATTGCCACTATTACATTTTGTGTGGTGTATGTATGGCCCATAATTGTATTATTTATGTAATACAATTTAATTTATGGGTATTTACATATTCATTGTATGATACCTCTTTAATGCGGTGTATGTTTCGTAAGTTACCAAATTTTTAAGGGTTTATTTCACAATCTCTTCATTATCCGAGGTTGTTTATACGTAATTATCTAATGGGACCTCTTTATCATCCACATCCATGTTTCTCAAAAATGTATTTCAAAAGATTCTTAATATTTAACAGAATATGGGTTAAAGTCATTTATACCTTTTTTTTGACTTTTTATAAGATGTTTATAATGGAATCTTTCCGTCATTTTCCAAACAAGGTCGTTTTTAACCTTTTCGACAGAATTATGGTAAGAATATCATTTTTTTAACTTATACGAACGGTTAAACTATTTTCCACCATTATTAAATCTTTAAAGGTTCCCTTAAAATATCATAATAATATTTTCAAAGTAAATTTTTTTTATAATTATGTGACTTTTAAATGATTTAAAAAAAGAGATATTTCTCTCAAATAGTTTTAATTTCATCTATGTCAACATCCTTTGATAAATTTTACACTTTTTTGAAGTTGATTTATTATGATAAAATCATCCATATTGTATTTAAGGTTTTGTGATATGTTTGACTATGGATGAGTAATTTTTATGCCATTAATGGTTTATGATTAATGTTTTGGCTTGCTAGTTTTAATACGAATGTTTATGTTATATTTCATCCTCTTCATAAGATGAATATGTTGAACTAGTAAGTTCCGGGTTGGGGACTGGTAAATGTAAGCCCTCCGGGTTGGGTTCCGGTTACAGAAGACCCTCCATGTTGGTGTCCAGTTATTAGAGGCACTTCGGGTTGGTTTCCGGTTATTAGAGGCACTTCAAGATGGTGTCCAGTTATTAGAGGCACTCCAGGTTGGTGTCCGGTTATTGGAGGCACTCTGGGTTGGAGTCTGATTACAGAGGCTCTCCGGGATGGAGTCCAGTTACAAAGGCTCTCTGGGTTGGGTTCCGGTTACAGTTATCCCTTAGGTATTGGCATGAGGCCTCAGCATAGAAATAAACATTCGGCATTATGCATTTCCATCATTTTGAAAGTGGTCAGTGATATTGCATGCGATTATTCGACTAGTAGAATATCCATGTGAATAAGTAAATCCAATTTTTCCATTTTATCTTTTCCATATTATTATAAAGTATAAGTTTTAAAGGTTTTTGTTTTAGTTATACATTTCCTCCAATTTTTATGCTTATTTATGAAAGATTCCTCTATATTTTTATCCTTACTGAGCATTTGAGATCACCCCCTTCTAGGTTTTTTTTCCTAGGATGTGAAGAAATATTTTATGACTGCCTGTAGGGATAGACTGATTGGGATATGAGTGTGGACTATGGAGACTGTATTATTTTAATTTTTCACTTTATGATGTAATGTAAACCTTATGAATGTATCTAGTGATTCCAAGGATACTAAACTAATCGGTCTTTCGAGACTTGATCATTTGTGAGAATTCCAATGTTATGTAATAATGCACCGAATCTGGGTAACTGGGGTCGGGGTGTTATAGTTGGTATCAGAGGAAGTTTAGTACAATCCTTGGAAGCTAGATTTAGACAAACTCTGATTAGATCACATTGACCTAAGATGTACTTTCATGATTAGTTTAGAAGAACTTACTATAATTTTGGTATTGTAGAGATTTTGTGAGTTTTCCTAGAAATACATCCCTGTCTGGATACGAGCAGGTAGAGGCGGCTCTGGAACATATGTACCTAGGGGTAAAACCTGAAAACACCGCTTTGAGCTAGACTCGAACAAGAACTCGTGCACGACAACGGTCCTTGCTACACTCTTGGTTATGAAACTCCTGGGGGATATGCTTAGGATAATTCTCATTTTATTTACAAAGCATTATGAAGGGTTTATGAGTTTATACTTCTTCAAAGAAAACATTTTTTTTATTATTATGGATTATATCCATAAATAGTTCAATTTACGTAAAGTGTTTTACAAGTATGAAATTATGTATTTTGAATCATAAATTGATCTAGTTTATGCCATTGTTTAGAAATGGCACCTAGTGGAAGGAATGGAAGCCGTATCAATGCACACACTCAATGTAGGGATTTCCCTCCTTCTCAAGATAATTATAGTGGAGCTGGTGATGCAACTAGTGATGATCAACTAATCACCATAATGGGACAACTCACTCAGGTTATGAATAATAACATTACCCATATGGAGCACCCAGATCCACAGTGTGGAGGATCAATGTTAGATTATTTCATGAGGCAACAACTACCAACGTTCAATGGTTGTAAAAATCCATTGGTAGCTGAGCAATGGATAAGTTCCCTATAAAAAATATTTCAGGCTTTGGGGAGTAGTGATAGGGAGAAAGTTATCATGGCAGTTTATCGCCTCACTGGATATACTGATCAATGGTGGTCATTGATACAAAACACAAAGGAATATGATGAAGTATAAAATATGGAATGGAGAGAGTTCAAAGAGATTTTCTTAGGAAACTTCTTTCCTTGTGACCATCGAGCAGATATGGAAAGGAAATTTCTGAGTCTGAGGCAAAAGGAGGATGAGAATGTTTCAAAGTATGAGTCTAACTTTAAAAAGTTAGTGATACATTCTACAGATTATGTACGTAACCCAAGAAGTAAGATTGATCGTTTCTTTAATGGGTCAAAAACATTTCTCCATCGAGCTTTAGTATCACAATCCTTCTCATCGTATGAAGATATTGTCTCATATGCTATCAAGACAAAAAAGTAATTCTCTAAGTCTTATGACAATAAAGTAAAGCAAGAGAAGAAGATAACGGTGGACCAAGAGACAGATAAAGGGAAAAAGGGAAAGAAGGATTTTACATTATGTGAAATTGTGGTAAGAAACACCTCGGTACTTGCTTAAAAAGAATGGGAGTTTGTTACAAATGTGGAGAAAAAGTCACCAGACTCGTGATTGTAAGGAAAGAAAAAGGCTGTCAATGTTGAATGCTACAATTGTTGTGAAATGGGGCATTATGAAAATGAATGCCCTAAACGTCAAGGAAACTTACCTCAGAAAAGGCCAAGGGGGAAAGGCCAAGCTTATGTTGTTACTACAGATGAAGTTGAATAATTAATGTATTTGTGTATTTGGACTCAAGGATTATATTCTGGTTATAAGAATAATGTGATATATATAGGGATTATACTGTAGTACATGTTGTTTTCATTATGGTTTTAATATGATTAAGGTTTTAGTATGTGACAATAAGAATCATTACTTTGTTTGGGGAATCTAATGTTACAACTTATTTTGGAATTTAGAAACCTTTAAGAGAGAGAGTTTGGATAGAAGTAATTTGGATAACTATAAAGGTTGGAATGGATTATATTTAACTTTGGATAGTATTGATTAATGTTAAATCATTTCTTAAGATTATTTTTGGGATATTATAATACGATAGTTTTTGGAAAAGGACAACCTGCAAGTCGGGGATAACCCGTCACGTCGGAGAAAGCTGTAGGAATCGAACCCACAACCATAGTGCGACAGAACATTATTACCTACCACTAGCCTATAAGAAGTCCCTGGTTATTAAAAAATAGTTTTCCTAATATAAAGGGTTTGTGTAAATATTTGGAACCTTGTACGATTAGGATAAATATAATATTTTTGAGTTCTATTATCTTTTTGAGTGAAATATGAGTTTGTGGGAGAAATTAGTTGAAGGTTGAAACTCTACTTGTCACGTATATATATATATATATATATACCTCTCTCTTATAAATTAATTCATAAACTTTAGGAAAGTTATAAAAAAAATTTGTTATCCTAATAACTTATGTTTTGTTGAACTGATGATATTTTAAATCACTATATATTGAAGGCTTTGAGGCCCTCAATTTTACACTTGTTTGTGATTGATGACCTCAATCACTCCCTACAAATATTTATGTTTTTTACTCCAATTAAGTGTCTCTAATGGCCACCAATGTTCTCATAATCGAGATCATAATTTGGTGGTGACTTTTTGATTTCCCTTTCCCTCTTATTAAGGCTAAATTTTATGAACCTTATTTCCGACGTGGGTTTTCCACAAATGTATTTTCTACATTCAAACTTTTATTTTAGAAGAATGATTTCAAATTGTGAGGATGCAATTTATTGAAGGAGGGGAAAATTTAACACCCCAAGCTTCCATGATATGCTTCTCTTTGAATAATATAGTAGCGTGTGTTGTACGCAACTTCGAGTTCTAACACACTCCACAACCAATCAAAGTAGCCGTTATGAATAGTAATACCCACATTTTGAAATTTTATAATTTTTTTTTCAAAATGGACTTCATTTTTTTATTCGGAATATCTCAATTATCCTAGGGTGAAATTTTGGTACTTTTCGGATAACTTTTATATTCTGATGAATAATGAAAATTACTAAATTTTAATTTAAAACAACTTTTTTTAATTGAAATAATTAACAATGATAAATTATGAATTTGAGTTGTTTTAAAGTATATTTAGAATATATTTTTTCCATTTAATACAATTTTGGTCATTGGACATAATTTCATAATTAAACCGGGCATAAACAAGTGTCAATCTTTTGATAGTTATTATCTTTTAAAAACACACTTTTTTGTTTTAACAACGGGAATTAATTTTAAATTAATTTCTGCCACTTCTGTGTTTTGAATTTGAAAAATGGACTCCATATTTGGAATCAGGATTTCCAAATTGTGTAAATAGGTTACTGGTATTTTTAGAAATTTTGAATAATTACTTCGGTAAATATTTTATTTACCATGGTTAAAGGTTAAATCTGGTAAATAAGGGTAAAAAAATAATATTATAATAATAATAAATTACCCTAAAATGTATGATAACCTTATTGGTTGATACATGCCCAACCATGGGCATCATTTGGTCTATTTAGGGACCCCATGGATCCACTTGTAGGTGATAAGGACACTTTATATTAATTAAGTTAAAATAAATAAAAAATGACATAAGCATATATCTTTTAGAAAAACAATTTTTACATAGGGTTATATATGTTGGATTTTTGACTATAAATATTAATTATAAATCTAAAATGATTTACTATATAAATATATTTTATTTTTAATTTTTAGACATTTAATAATTAATATTATTTATGACACAATAATGATGCAGTATTTTCTTTATTAATGAAAGAATCAAATAATTGGTATTATAAATATTAAAATAAATATAATTTGAATGTTTTGATGATATACATGAATTTTATTGGTTAATATTACATTATAGGATTTCTTAAATGAATTTTCTTTCGAATAATAAAGTTTTTAGGGCTTTAACAAAAATCAATTATTGAATAGTGTCAAAATTGACATAAATGAGTTTTTAAAACAAATATTATATTATTAATTGATATTATATTCTTAAAAATCTAAGGTTCAGCCAAAGGACTTATATAATAAGAGGTTTATTATTAATGGACCACTTGGGGGTCTCTTGGATGTATATATTATGTTTATTAACTATATAATATAAAAAGACAAAGTGACATGATAAATGTCAAACTAATTAACTAAGAGTTAAAACTAAATGATATGGTTAATATAATGACCCAAACCTGTCTAAAATCTATTGGTTGAAAGTATTTCGACCCATAATCACATTATAATTTTAATAATCCACTTTGGAGCCATTATAAACTGAATATGAATTTATTATAAAATAATATTTCTAGCTTTTCCAAAGGTTCCCCTCACCCCTCTTATAAAAGGGCACCCACCCTTCACACTAATTCACACATTCAAAGCCTTCTGGCTCGGCCAACCCCTTCCCTAATACTCTATTAAAATCCCTAAATTCAACCTAGAGGCCTTTGTTTCATGAGAAATCCATCCTAAGGAGACCTTTTGATCAAATCAATAGGAAGAACCCGAAGAAGATGTAATGTTTTCACAACCCTTTTTCAAGTTCCTTTCTTATTCAACTTCTTCTTTCTTTGTTATTATTATTCTAAAATAATAACTGCAATATCTTATATATACTGTGATGTTATTATACACATGGTACAACCATATTCAGTATTCTATCAATCCTTTGAATGACAAGTCACCATACCTACGTACGTACGACTTACCGTCTCCACGTCGTGGTGTAATTGTTATTCAAAACATTATTATTTGGATGAGTATAATAATGATGTGTAATTCATGTAAATAATAAATATAACATTATAATTATTCTTTATATATGATATACCATCCAATTATGTAACACCCCAGGATTTCATAGTGTGTTATTTCTTAAAAATAATTCAATAACTTGCACTACACGCAACACTGAGTTCAATCACACCATGACGTACAAAAAAAAGGCCACTAAAAGAGGTCATGAATAGTATTAACTACATTTTGAACTTTATATAATCGTTATAATTTTAGAATCCCTATTATGAGTTTCTTAGTCATAATGCAAGAACAGATTCATTTCCAGTATTGCACTTTTATGACCTTTTAATAGTGAAACCTTTTTAAATAAAATATTTTAAACTATCTGAATAAATTGGGACATCACAAAATTTAAATGAAACATCCCAAGCTTCCACGGTACGCTTTCCTTTGAATAAAATAGTAGGGTGTGTTGTACGCAACCTTGAGTTTTAACACACGCCACAACCAATCAAACTAGCCGTTATGAATAGTAATACCTAAATTTTGAAATCATATATATTTTATATTTCAAAATGGACTTTATTTTTGGATTTGGAATATCGAAATTAGCCTAGGGTGAAATTTTGGTACTTTTCGGATAACTTTCATATTTTGATGAATAGTGAAAATTACTAAATTTTAATTAAAAACAACTTTTTTAATCAAAACAATTGATAGTGATAAATTATGAATTTGAGTGGTTTTAAAGTATATTTAGTATATATTTATACCATTTAATATAATGTTGGTCATTGGACATAATTTTGCAATTAAACCAAACATAAACAAGTGTCAATCTTTTGATAGTTATTATCTCTTAAAAACACGCTTTTTGTTTTGACAGCGGGAATTAATTTTTAATTAATTTCTGCCACTTATGTGTTTTGAATTTAGGAAAATGGATTCCATATTTGGAATCAGGATGTTCAAATTGTGTAAATAGGTAACTTTTATTTTTAGACATTTTGAATAATTACTACGGTAAATATTTTATTTACCATGGTTAAGGGTAAATCCGGTAAATAAGTGTTAAAACATAATATTATAATAATAATAATTACCCTAAAACGTTTCTTAACCCTATTGGATGATACATGGTCGACCATGGGCATCTTTGGGTCGATTTCGGGACCCCATGGATCCACTTGTAAGTGATAATGACACTTTATTTTAATTAAGTTAAAATTAATACAAAAATGACACAAGCATATATCTTTTAGAAAAACAATTGTTACATAGGGTTATATATGTTTGATATTAGATTATAAATATTCATTAGAAAGATAAAAATCTTTCCTAAATAATTATATTTTATTTATAATTTTTAGACATTAAATAAGTTATTTTATTTATGACACAATGATGATGCAGTAATTACTATAATAGTGAAAAATTAAAATAATTGATATTATAAATACCCAAATAAATATAATATGAAACTTTTAATGAATTAATATAATTTTATAGGATAATATTATATATTAGGATTGATTTAATTGACTTTGTTTGAAGTAATCAATCTGTTATGAGTTTCACAAAAATCAACTATTGAATAGTGTCAAAATTGACATAAAAGAGTTCTTAAAACAAATATTATATTATTAATTGATATTAAATTACTAAAAATCTATGGTTAGTCCAAGAGACTTATATAATGATAGGTTCATCATTAATGGACCACTTGGGGGTCTCTTGTATGTATATGGTAAGTTTATTAACCATATATTATAAAAATACAAAGAGACATTGTAAAAGTGAAACTAATTAACTTAGAGTTAATACTTAAAGATAAGGTTAATATAAGTACCCAAACCTGTCTAAATTCTATTGGTTGAGTTGTTTTCGACCTATACCCACCTTAACCTTTTAATAGTAAACTTTGGAGCCATTAGAAACCGAATATGAATTTATTATAAATTAATATTTCTAGCTTTTCCAAAGGTGCCCCTCACTCCTCTTATAAAAAGGCACTCCTCCTTCTCATTTCTTCACACCTTTAAAGCCTTTTGGTTCGGCCAAACTCTGACCAAATACTCTCCCAACTTCCCTCACTACAACCTAGGGGCCTTAGTTTGACTAGAAATCCAACCTATGGAGCCCTTTTGATCAAATAAAAAGGAAGAACCCGAAGAAGAGGTAATGATTTCACCACCCTTTTCAAAGTTCATTTCTTCTTCCACTTCTTCTTCCTTTGTTGTTACCATTCTAAAATAATAACTTCAGTATCATATATATTCTGTGATGTTATTATAAATATGGTACAACCATATTCAGTATTCTATCCACCCTTTGAATAACATGTCACCATACGTGCGTACGTACGACTTACCGTCTCCACGTCGTGGTGTAATTGTTATTCAATATATTATTATTTGGATGGGTATAATAATGATATGTAACTCATGTAAATAATAAATATAACATGTTAATGATTCTGTATATATTATATAACAAACATTTATATATTATTTTAATAACAAAAGAATGATATTGTCGCTCGTGCGTACGTACGGACTACCGTCTCCACGAACGCGATAAGATTCATCTCCATCATATCCATTCAAGTATAATTATCATTTGATGATTTAAAAATGATGTTTAAGGACTTGATATCATTCTGGATATGTATAATATACAACCAATCCATTACAAACATGTCTTACGTAACAAAACATATAAAAGAAAACGAGTAAGTTAACACCTGAAACGACGATAATTCTAAGATATTATTAACAAAGCAATTTTAGAAGATCATATATGATATCATATTAATGTATATGATTATTGAATAATTTAATAACAATTATTTCACCATTATATAGGCGGTTAACCTACCCCATCCAAGTAAAAGTGCAAGGTAAGGGTTTATTTCGCAATCTCTTCATTATTCGAGGTTGTTTATACGTAATAATCTACTAGGATTTATTTATCATCCACATCCATGTTACTTCGAAATGTATTTCAAAACATTTTTACTATTTACAAAGAATATGGGTTAAATTCATTTATACCCTTATGTGTTTTTAAAGGAATATTTCCATCATTTTCCAAACAAGGCACTTTTTACCTTTCGACAAATTTAAGGTAAAAATCTTTTTTTAAAACTTATACGGCAGGTGCAGCTATTTACCGCCGTTATAAAATCGTCAAAGCTTCCCTTACAAGCTTACAAGGATATTTTCAAAGTAAATGTTTTATTTTATAATTATGTGACTTTTAAATGATTTCAAAATGAATAATTTAAGAATTTCATAAAGGTACTCTTTATCAAAATCAGAATTTTAAATGTTTTAAAGATTTATCTTTATAAATCTTTTTAATTAATGTCTTCAAAATGGTTTTTAAGGATTTATTTATATGGACATGAATGTTTTTAAAAATTTTAATTCATTTCAAAAGTTTCAAAGTGGTATGGGACACTTTGATTCAAAAATCTCTTTTTAATTACTTCCTTTATAAATGTGTGACTTTTAAATGATTTCAAAAAAAGAGATATTTCACTCAAATAGTTTTGATTTCATCTATGTCAATATCCTTTGGTGGATTTTAAGCTTATTTTAAGTTGATTTATTATGATACAAAACTTCTATATTGTATTGAAGGTTTTGTGATATGTTTGACTATGGATGTGCTATTTTTTATACCATTCATAGTTTATGGTGAAAGTATTGACATTTCGTATGATAGTTTGAATAAGAATGTTTATGTTATGTTTAAACCTTTTCATATGGGAATGCATTGGACTTAATATGTGACGGGTGGAGCCCGCTATAGCTCCTCGATGCATCGGTAGGTCTCATGGGACAAACTAGTGTCTTGGCACAAGGTCTTGACAAAATCTTATTTGTAGTCTTGGCACGAGGCCTTGGCTATGTGGTTATGATAGTCTGGCATTATGCATTACATCATTATGAAAGTGGTTATTGATTTTGCATGTGATTATCCGATTAGTAGAATATCCATGTGAATAAGTAAATGGCGTTATTTCATTTTATTTATGCCATACCATGTTGAAAGTTCAAGTTTGAAAGGCTTTTGTTTTAGTTATACATTGCCTTAAATGTTTATTCTTATTTATGAGAGTTTCCGCTATATTGTTATCCTTACTGGGTATTTGAGCTCACCCCTTTTCTATGTTTTATTTTTCCCAGGTAGTGAAGAAGTAAATTATGAATGAACTACATGGATATTATGTGGGGATATGAGTGTGGATTATGGAGACAATATGTTATTGTAGTATTTTTTTATTTTACGATGTAATGTAAGACTTATGAAGATATCTAGTGTTTTCCAAGGCTACTAAACCAATTGGTCTTTCGAGATTTGATCTTTCTTGTGATCATGCCAATGTTACGAAGTAATGCACCGACTCCGGGTAGCTGGGGTCGGGGCGTTACAGTTGGTATCAGAGGAAGTTTAGTACAAACCTTGGAAGCTAGATTTAGATAAACTCTGATTAGAGCACGTAGACCTAAGATGAACTTTGAGGATTAGTATAGAAGAACTTCCTAGAATTTTGGTATTGTAGAGATTTTGTGAGTTTTCCGAGAAATACATCCCTGTCTGGATACGAGCAGGTAGAGGCGGCTCTGGAACCGATGTTCCTAGGGGTAAAACCCGAAAACACCGCTTTGAGCTAGACTCGAATGGGAACTGGTGCACGACAACGGGCCTTGCTGCACTCTTGGTTACGACACTCTCGGGGGATATGCTTAGGATAATTCTCATTTTCTTTACAAACCATTATGAAGGGTTTATGAGTATATACATCCTCAAATGAAACATTTTTATGATTATGGATTATATCCATAAACTATTTAATTTATGTTATGTGTTTTACAAGTTTGGGATTAGGTATTATTATTCATAAACTAATCTAGTGTATGCCATTGTTTCGAAATGGCGCCCAGTAGAAGGAATGAGAACTCCATCAATGCACATGATGCAAAGAGAATGAAGGATCATATCTTTCATGGACTTAAGCCAGAATTTATAAGAGAAATAGTCTCCCATTTATTATCATCATACGAAGAAATAATATCATGTGTTGATAAGAAAAGTAAAGAGTTTACTGAGTCCTATGGCTTTGAAGGGAAGCAAGTGAAGAAAATGATGGAAGAGAGAAAGATGGGTAAAGGGAAGAGGGAAAAGAAGAATTTTCCCATATGTGATAACTGTGGGAAGAAACACCCTGGAACTTGTCTGAAAGGAATGGGAGTTTGTTATAAGTGTGGTGGAAAAGGGCACAAAGTACATGACTGCAAGGGTAAGAAAATGGTTTCAAATGTACAATTCTTCATTTTCAAGGAGTTTGGACACTATGCGAACCTATGTCCCAGTCATCAGAATATGCCGCAAATGATGTTATTGGATAATAATCAAGTTATGATACTACCACAGATGAAGAGGAATGATTAGAGTTCTTATGTTGATTATGTCAATTGAGTGTTGTATCAACAGTGTACTTGTTATAATAATTATGGAGTATATAAGGATTGTACTGCAGTACTATTTCATTAAGGACTTGAGATTGTGTGGAACAAAGAAAAGTGACTCAATAGCAGGATAAATTTTTGGAAAATATATGGTTGAGAGAAAGATAAATCATAATATGGTTATGATACCGAGTTAGTGATTTTAGAATAATACATGATTGATTTGGATAAATTATATTGGATATTATTGACTACCTTGAAACTGATTAATGATTTGTATATTCCATCAATTTTTTGGGGTTTAAAACATTTTTGGATTGATGAAGTATATCAAGCATTCTATATGGAATAAGGGAGCATGAATGTAATCAATAAGGAATATTTTAATTCAAGATGTTTCAGTGTATTAAAAGAATACAAGATGAAGGTATTCATATGCTATTACGGGGTAAAAGGGATCTATATTATGTTTACCTTCCTTATAAATGTTGGACTGTGAGTTTGGACAGAAGTATTTTGGATAGTTCTAGTTTGGATTATTTTGGATTACCATAAAAGGACAACCCGAAGGTCGGGCGATAGCCCGTCGCGTCCGGCAAGGCTGCGAGACTTGAACCCGCAACCGAAGGGCGACAAGGGTGTATCACCTACCACTGGCCCATGAGATGTCCTGGATTAAATAATGTAGTTTTTTTAAAAAGATTTGGTAGATGAATTATAAATTCATTTATTTTGGAACCCTGTACGAATAGTATAAATAGAATTTTTTTTCTATTATCTTTTAGAGTGAAAGATGAGTTTGTGGTAGAAATTTATTAATGGATAAAACTCTAATTATAATGTAAGTATATCTCCTTATGATCTTAGCCAATCTCATAAATAAATTCCTCAACATTAATAAAAGGAACTTAGAACAAAAATGTTATCCTAGATGGTACCTTAAATCATCACTAATTTATGGCTTTGGGATTGTTGACCTTTTCATATCCATGTTCTCTACCACTCTCCATCAGATAATTGATGGTTAGATTTCTCCTCCATATCCATATTTTCCTACATGGAACCCTAGTATGTGTTATTTTCGGTAATCTTCATACATTCCACTCTTTATTTTAAATAGAGGCCTCATTAATTCATTTTTCGATGTGGGATTTCAACTAAGATATTTTGAAACGTCAAAAATGTGTTATCCCAATACCCTATGTTTTTTTGAACCGATGGTATTTCAAATCATCATAGATTGATGAGTTTAAGGACCTCAATTTTATACTTGTTTGTGATTGATGACCTCAATCACTACCTATAAATATTTACGTTTTTCCTCCAATCATATGTCTCTAATTGCCACCAATGTTCTCCTAATCGAGATCATAATTTGGTGGTGACCCTTTCATTTCTCTTTCCCTTATATTAAGACTAAATTTTAGTAACCCAATTTTATATGTGGGTTTTCCCACAAATATATTTTCTACTTTCAACCTTTTATTTTCGAAGAACAATTTCAAATTGCGAGGACGCAATTTATTGAAGGAGGGGATAATGTAACACCCCAGGATTTCATAGTGTGTTATTTCTTAAAAATAAATCAATAACTTACACTACACGCAACACCGAGTTCAATCACACCATGACGTACAAAAAAAAGACCATTAAAAGAAGTCATGAATAGTATTAACTACATTTTTAACTTTATATAATCCTTATAATTTTAGAATCCCTATTATGAGTTTCTTAGTCATAATGCAAGAACAGATTCATTTCCAGTATTGCACTTTTATGACCTTTTAATAGTGAAACCTTTTTAAATAAAATATTTTAAACTATCTGAATAAATTGGGACATCACAAAATTTAAATGAAACATCCCAAGCTTCCACGGTACGCTTTCCTTTGAATAAAATAGTAGCGTGTGTTGTACGCAACCTTGAGTTTTAACACACGCCACAACCAATCAAACTAGCCGTTATGAATAGTAATACCTAAATTTTGAAATCATATATATTTTATATTTCAAAATGGACTTTATTTTTGGATTTGGAATATCGAAATTAGCCTAGGGTGAAATTTTGGTACTTTTCGGATAACTTTCATATTTTGATGAATAGTGAAAATTACTAAATTTTAATTAAAAACAACTTTTTTAATCAAAATAATTAATAGTGATAAATTATGAATTTGAGTGGTTTTAAAGTATATTTAGAATATATTTTTACCATTTAATATAATGTTGGTCATTGGACATAATTTTACAATTAAACCGAACATAAACAAGTGTCAATCTTTTGATAGTTATTATCTCTTAAAAACACGCTTTTTGTTTTGACAGCGAGAATTAATTTTAAATTAATTTCTGACACTTCTGTGTTTTGAATTTAGGAAAATGGATTCGATATTTGGAATCAGGATGTTCAAATTGTGTAAATAGGTAACTTTTATTTTTAGACATTTTGAATAATTACTGCGGTAAATATTTTATTTACCATGGTTAAGGGTAAATCCGGTAAATAAGGGTTAAAAAATAATATTATAATAATACGAAATTACCCTAAAACGTGTCTTAACCCTATTGGATGATACATGGTCGACCATGGGCATCTTTGGGTCGATTTTGGGACCCCATGGATCCACTTGTAAGTGATAATGACACTTTATTTTAATTAAGTTAAAATGAATACAAAAATGACACAAGCATATATCTTTTAGAAAAACAATTGTTACATAGGGTTATATATGTTGGATTTTAGATTATAAATATTCATTAGAAATATAAAAATATTTCCTACATAATTATATTTTATTTATAATTTTTAGACATTAAATAATTTATTTTATTTATGACACAATGATGATGCAATAATTACTATAATAGTGAAAAATTAAAATAATTGATATTATAAATACCCAAATAAATATAATATGAAACTTTTAATGAATTAAACTAATTTTATAGGATAATATGATATATTAGGATTGATTTAATTTACTTTTTTTGAAGTAATAAATCTGTTATGAGTTTCACAAAAATCAACTATTGAATAGTGTCAAAATTGACATAAAAGAGTTCTTAAAACAAATATTATATTATTAATTGATATTAAATTCCTAAAAATTTAATGTTCGGCCAAGAGACTTATATCATGATAGGTTCTTCATTAATGGACCACTTGGGGGTCGCTTGTATGTATATGGTAAGTTTATTAACCATATATTATAAAAATACAAAGAGACGTTGTAAAAGTGAAACTAATTAACTTAGAGTTAATACTTAAAGATAAGGTTAATATAAGTACCCAAACCTGTATAAATTCTATTGGTTGAGTTGTTTTCGACCTATCCCCACCTTAACCTTTGAATAGTCAACTTTGGATCCATTAGAAACCGAATATTAATTTATTATAAATTAATATTTCTAGCTTTTCCAAAGGTGCCCCTCACTCCTCTTATAAAAAGGCACTCCTCCTTCTCATTTCGTCACACCATTAAAGCCTTTTGGTCCGGCCAAACTCTGCCCAATTACTCTCCCAACTTCCCTAACTACAACCTAGGGGCCTTAGTTTGATTATAAAGCCAACCTAAGGAGCCCTTTTGATCAAATCAAAAGGAAGAACCCGAAGAAGAGGTAATGATTTCACCACCCTTTTCCAAGTTCATTTCTTCTTCCACTTCTTCTTCCTTTGTTGTTACCATTATAAAATAATAACTCCAGTATAATATATATTCTATGATGTTATTATAAATATGGTACAACCATATTCATTATTCTATCCACCCTTTGAATAACATGTCACCATACGTGCGTACGTACGGCTTACCGTCTCCACGTCGTGGTGTAATTGTTATTCAATATATTATTATTTAGATGGGTATAATAATGATATGTAACTCATGTAAATAATAAATATAACATGTTAATGATTCTTTATATATGATATAACAACCATTTATATATTATTTTAATAACAAAAGAATGATATTGTCGCTCGTGCGTACGTACGGACTATCGTCTCCACGAACGCGATAAGATTCATCTCCATCGTATCCATTCAAGTATAATTATCATTTGATGATTTAAAAATGATGTTTAAGGACTTGATATCATTCTGGATATGTAAAATATACAACCTATCCATTACAAACATGTCTTACGTAACAAAACATATAAAAGAAAATGAGTAAGTTAACACCTGAAACGACGATAATTCTAAGATATTATTAACAAAGCAATTTTAAAAGATCATATATGATATCATATTAATGTATATGATTATTGAATAATTTAATAACAATTATTTCACCATTATACAGGCGGTTAACCTACCCCATCCAAGTAAAAGTGCAAGGTAAGGGTTTATTTCGCAATCTCTTCATTATTCGAGGTTGTTTATACGTAATAATCTTCTAGGATTTCTTTATCATCCACATCCATGTTACTTCGAAATGTATTTCAAAACATTTTTACTATTTAAAAATAATATGGGTTAAATTCATTTATACCCTTATGTGTTTTTAAAGGAATATTTCCATCATTTTCCAAACAAGACACTTTTTACCTTTCGACAAATTTAAGGTAAAAATCTTTTTTTTAAACTTATACGGCAGGTGAAGCTATTTACCGCCGTTATAAAATCGTCAAAGCTTCCCTTACAAGCTTACAAAGATATTTTCAAAGTAAATGTTTTATTTTATAATTATGTGACTTTTAAATGAGTTCAAAATGAATAATTTAAGAATTTCATAAAGGTACTCTTTATCAAAATCAGAATTTTAAATGTTTTAAAGATTTATCCTTATAAATCTTTTTAATTAATGTCTTCAAAATGGGTTTTAAGGATTTATTTATATGTACATGAATGTTTTTAAAAATTTTAATTCCTTTCAAAAGTTTCAAAGTGGTATGGGACACTTTGATTCAAAAATCTCTTTTTAATTACTTCCTTTATAAATGTGTGACTTTTAAATGATTTCAAAAAAAGAGATATTTCTCTCAAATAGTTTTGATTTCATCTATGTCAACATCCTTTGATGGATTTTAAGCTTATTTGAAGTTGATTTATTATGATACAAAACTTCTATATTGTATTGAAGGTTTTGTGATATGTTTGACTATGGATGTGCTATTTTTAATACCATTCATAGTTTATGGTGAAAGTATTGACATTTCGTATGCTAGTTTTAATACGAATGTTTATGTTATGTTTAAAACTTTTCATATGGGAATTCATTGTACTTAATATGTGACGGGTGGAGCCCGCTATAGCTCCTCGATGCATCGGTAGGTCTCATGGGACAAACTAGTGTCTTGGCACAAGGCCTTGACAAAATCTTATTTGTAGTCTTGGCACGAGGCCTTGGCTATGTGGTTATGATAGTCTGGCATTATGCATTCCATCATTATGAAAGTGGTTATTGATTTTGCATGTGATTATTCGATTAGTAGAATATCCATGTGAATAAGTAAATGACATTATTTCATTTTATTTATGCCATACCATGTTGAAAGTTCAAGTTTGAAAGGCTTTTGTTTTAGTTATACATTGCCTTAAATGTTTATTCTTATTTATGAGAGTTTCCGCTATATTGTTATCCTTACTGGGTATTTGAGCTCACCCCTTTTCTATGTTTTATTTTTCCCAGGAAGTGAAGAAGTAAATTATGAATGAACTGCAGGGATATTATGTGGGGATATGAGTGTGGATTATGGAGACAATATGTTATTGTAGTAGTTTTTCATTTTACGATGTAATGTAAGACTTATGAATATATCTAGTGTTTTCCAAGGCTACTAAACCAATCAGTCTTTCGAGATTTGATCTTTCTTGTGATCATGCCAATGTTACGAAGTAATGCGCCGACTCCGGGTAGCTGGGGTCGGGGCGTTACAAATTATATATTATTTTAATATCAATAGAATGATATTGTCGCTCGTGCGTACGTACGGACTGCTGTCTCCACGAACGCGATGAGATTCATTCCCCATCGTATCCATTCAAGTATAATTCTCATTTGATGATTAAAAATAATGTTTAAGGACTTGATATCATTCTAGATATGAATAAGATACAACCTATCCATAACAAACATGGATTATATAACAAAACATATAAAAGAAAACGAGTAAGTTAACACCCAAAACGACAATAATACTAAGATATTATTAATAAAACAATGTTAAAAGATCATATATGATATCATATTAATGTATATGAATCTTGTATAATTTAATAACAATTATTTCACCATTATACAAGAGGTTAGACTACCCTCAACCAAGGAAAATTACAAGGTAAGGGGTTTTCATCTCACTCATTATTCTCGTGAGATTTATGCCATATTGCCACTATTACCTTTTGTGTGGGGTATGTACTGCCCATAATTGTATTCTTTATGTAATAAACTTTAATATATGTGTATTTATGTATTCATTGTATGATACCTCTTTAATTGGGTGTATGTTTTGTATGTTACCAAACTGGTAAGGGTTTATTTCACAATCTCTTCATTATCCGAGGTTGTTTATAGGTAATTATCTACTGGGACCTCTTTATAATCCACATCCATGTTTCTTAAAAATGTATTTAAAAACATTCTTACTATTTTACAGAATATGTGTTTAAGTCATTTATTCCCTTTTATGACTTTTTATAAGAAGTTTATAATGGAATATTTCTGTCGTTTTCCCAACAAGGCCCTTTTTAACCTTTTCAACAGAAATAAGGTAAGAATGTATTTTGTTAACTTATACGGTGGGTGCGGGTATTTTCTGCCATTATAAAATATTTGAAGCATACCTTACAAGCTAATAAGAATAATTTCAAAGTAAGTGTTTTTTTATAATTATGTGACTTTTAAATGATTTAAAAAATAGAGATATTTCTCTCAAATAGTTTTGATTTCATCTATGTCAACATCCTTTGATAAATTTTACACTTGTTTGATGTTGATTTATTATGATACAAATCATCCATATTGTATTTAAGGTTTTGTGATATGTTTGAATATGGATGAGTTATTTTTATGCCATTAATGGTTTATGATTAATGTCTTGGCATGCTAGTTTTAATATGAATGTTTATGTTATATTTTATCCTATTCTTAAGATGAATGTGTTTGACTAGTAAGTTCCAGGTTGGGGACCGGTAAAAGTAAGCCCTCCTGGTTGGGGTCCGGTTACAACAAGCCCTCCAGGTTGGAATCCGGTTATTAGAGGAACTCCGGGTTGGTGTCCAGTTATTAGACGCACTCCGGGTTGGTGTCTGGTTATTAGAGGAACTCCGGGTTGGTGTTCTGTTATTAGAGGCACTCTGGGTTGGAGTCCAGTTACAGAGGCTCTCCGAGATGGAGTCCGGTTACAGAGGCTCTCCGGGTTGGGTTCTGGTTACAGTTATCCCTTAGGTCTTGGTATGAGGCCTTGAAACAGAAATTAATGTTCATCAGTATTCATTTCCATCAATATGAAAGTGGTTAGTGATATTGCATGCGATTATTCGACTAGTATAATATCCATGTGAATAAGTAAATGGCATTATTTCATTTTATCTTTTCACTATTATTCTAAAGTTCATGTTTTAATGGATTTTTTTTAGTTATACATTTCCTCAAATGTTTATGCTTATTTATGAAAGCTTCCGCTATATTTTTATCCTTACTGATAATCTGAGCTCACCCCTTTCTATGTTTTATTTTTCCCAGGATGTGAAGAAATATTTTATGACTAACCTACAGGGATAGACTGAAGGGGATATGAGTGTGGACTATGGAGACTATATTATTGTACTTTTCACATTATGATGTAATGTAAACCTTATGAATGTATCTAGTGATTCCAAGGCTACTAAACTAATCATTCTTTAGAGACTTGATCTTTTGTGATCATGCCAATGTTACGTAATAATGCACCGACTTTGGGTAACTGGGGTCGGGGCATTACAATCTTTGATTAATTTTAATTATTAATAATAAATAAAAAGATGTGACTTTTAAAAATTTACAAGCTTATTTTAGTTTTAAATTATTTTGAAATTATTTTTGATAATGCTTAATTTTTGACTTAAAACTCATGGCCATTTTTATTTATTAGACTGATGATTTTTATTCATGTCATGACCAAACTGACCCATTATTTTCCTCATTCCCAAGAGATATTTTAAGCTATTTTTCATATTATTTCTTATTCCCTATTTATTTAGAAATTATAGAGATATGAATGACTACTATAACTTGGGAGTTTTTATCTTCAAGGCCAAAAGATTTTGAACCACATTAAAATAAATGAGGCATTTGATTGACATTTTCATCTCATTTGACCTGGAGACCTACCCTACATCAGACCTCTATGAAATCCTTGGAAAGTATGAACTACCTTGATAAGAATATACATTAAAAGTCTTTTTATCCTTACTACCCTAATTAATTTATAGTATTATAATATTATTCAATTGATAGTTAAATATGGTGTTTGGGTATTCATGGAATATTTTTGAGAGCAAACATGAAATTATATGTGAGGGTGAGTTCCTTATTTTTCATTTGGGAAAAAGGGTTCTAGAAAAACTTTTCATTGTATTCCTAAGTTGTCCCTCTTTATTAAAAAATGATTAAAAATTAAAAATATGGCCAAAATTCATTCATTGCACTTATTGATGGTTTTCGAACCCATGCTGTCAAAGCAATATCAAGGTGATGGTGACCTTTGAGAGATATTATTGTGGTATATTTTCATTAAGATTATTTATTGAATATCATGATTTATTATTTAATAATTCAACCTCATTTTTCAAGCCTCTAAGATTACTTTTCACATCATTAAGTACCTACCCTTTTCTTTAGAATCATTTGAACCTTATTGAAAGATCTCCAGATTTTTATAATATAATTTATGTGTGTAGAATGAGAATACTTGTAATCCTATAGATAGTGTGCATATTATTGAGATTGAGTGTAACATTGATTAAATGATATTGAGTAATGTTTGTGTTATTTTATAGTGAGGTAAATCATTAAGTGGCATGTGTATTTATGAAAAGTTGAATAATGTGAATAAAAGAGGACCAAAATCTTTAATTGTATTATAAAATAGGCATTATTAAAATATCTTTGAATTTGAAATATATTTTATAATTATTTAAAATATTATTTTATAGATTTAATATTTATAAGTTTAACTAGTTGAATGCTTCCATTTTTGCGGTTTGTATTCTATTAATTAGATGTTAATATTTTTCTTTAGGGCAAGAAAATGACTATGTGTGGGGGAGTTTGATATGCCCAATTTTTGTATATTTCATCAAATATTTTATTGAGTATAAAAACATATTTTCACTGTATACAAATTCTCTAATGGAAAATATTCTTTATTTTTGTATACATAGTGATTTTTAGGTGTTTTCTAGTCAATGACACAAACTGGGAGTAATCAGAATAACAATATTAATATATATGATGTGTACTTTATAAACACACATCGTGTATCCTTTCCCCAACATGGTTCAGCCATAATAAGTATATCTCCATGTATCTAGAAAGATCTTACATATTGTGTACTATATTATAACACATAATGTAGTCCCTTATAGAAGAGGTTAGTGAATGAAACAGACTATAAACACCATGTGTGGTAGCGCAACATGCCATGTACCCCACTGATCAGTTTAATATTTGTTTAAAATTAATGGGGATGCATGGTAGGCCACCTACCAGTGGAAAGAAGGAAGAAAATTTGGTTTACCTGAGTACATGATGTGAACTTTTGGGTACACACCCTATAGTATAAATTTCTATAAATATATGGGTATCCCTCCTAGTTTGAGTTCATTCATTCTAGGGGGACATGTTACATCTTTATCATTCTACCTTCCTCAAATCCAAAATTTGAGCTTTATTTCTATTTCCATTTCTCTTTTAGTGTAATTCTTCCTCTCCCCTTCATCCATCTCATATCCATGATAGGAGTTGAGGTTATTTTCAACCCATATAGTGTGACCAAGATCTTAAGAGGCTATTTTCCTTATGTTGGAGTGGTAATAAGATTATGGGTTTGATGTGTTTGTAATTATAGTATGTTGATTTTATTATGATTTTTGTTGTACAATTACATTAATTAATTCAATTCCACAATCACCATTATTGTCGTATCTAACCAAGAATAACAGCAATGGTGAAAACTAAAGGAGTTGCAACTTGTGATCCTATGTCCATTGGGTGATCCTGTTGCCACTTTTTAAGGGGTTAAGAATTTAAATGTTTTTTAAGTGAATAATCACTAGACCAAGTGATTATCATTTTAATTACATAATTCCTTGTTATCAGACAAAGAAATAGTTGTTCAATTAAATCCCCATGGTAAATAAGTTTTTTTTATTTTAATATTAAGTAATGACCATTGCATTAAATCTAAAAATTGATTCACTCATTCTTCACATTCCCTATGTTAAATTTTTTTGGTTAATAAACTAATATTCTTATAATTTTTTCTCGATATTACTTGTTTGTTATCCCCATGGGATTGAGCCGAACTTCTGTTAATTAATTATTTTTTCTGATCATAATAGAACAAATAAATTATTTCTATTTTCTGCATCTCAAAACAGAAGTGGTCACATATCACTTGAATGTGTCAAACCAGCTGTATAGTTAGATCCACTAGTTTTGAATCGAGTGAATATCATGTTAATACACAAAAAAATTTCTATAGTAGTTATCCCTATATGAATCTGCATCATATCTTGTATCCAAAAGAGTATATACAAATTGGGATATCATTTTTAGGAAAACTGATGTTCTATAAGTTACTAAAAATTGAGGATGTTTTCCTATTCTTGTACTTATCCATTGTATTTTCATTGAATTTTTTATCCCTAATCCAAAAAAAACTAGACATATATTTGATACCAACTATAGTAACCTAAGTTCCATAATTATTTTATTACATTATTTTTAGTATAAAAATCTATAAAAAAATACAATTATTTATAGGTCTAGTGTCTTTTGGATATTGGACACATAATACATTAAATTAAACAAAAACTACATATTCATTATTTTTATCTCCATGATTTGATTTTTAAATCTCTTTGAACACCTATTACTACATAGGATACCATTGAGGAGAACATAAAGGAATTGGGTGAGCTATAAAGCACAAAAGGTAGTAAACATGATATAAATTATTATATCTAAGATAAAAGGTATTAAATTGTATCATAAAAGAGTAATATCTTATATACTAATTAAGAATCATGGATTTAAGAAAATTATATCATGGGATATTTAATCATAACAATGTGAAAACAACATAAACCATCACTTAAAAAGCATAAGTTATGTATATATTCCATGAAAACATAACATAATGTGCTTGGATAACTATCAATGCATTATACAAGTTATATCATGAGTTTAAAATATTACATAATTCACTTTAGAGATATGTAATTATATACCCACCCATCATTTCATAACATGTTCATTCATATGTGTGACACATAAGGAAGTCATACATAAGGTGTAATCATACAAAATACTCATGAGAATGGAATGGGTTACATGGTCATGTATAAAAAAATAATCATTTGATATTTTAGAAAGATTCCAAAGATAATACAGAAATAAATATTTTCTACTTTAATATCTAAAATAGGAAAAATTGGTCTTAAATATAGGTTCCATGCTAATAATATTTTATAATAAAGGGTGGAATGGTTCATATCGAAATGAAACACATAAATAATGTTTTATGAAATGGGCAAAGAACCTTTAAAGAAGGTGAACTCATAACATTTTTATCAAAAACACAAGTAATCCAAAATAGTTTCCCCATAAAATAAAAATGATATTATGAATTCATGTAAGGAAGAAAATTTAAAATATTGGAACATGAAAAGAAATAATTATTAGAATGGTTCTCTTTAAACTACCTCATTTAAACAAAATAGTCAAAATTGAACTTGAAAACCATGTATAATCGGATTAAATAAAGGGAAAATAAAGTAGTTATATTTGTAAAAAGATTATATAGAATATATAAGTAATTTTTGTTAATAATAGAAAAATAAAAATAAGTATTTGGAGAAAAAAAACTATAATAAAAGAGGGTTGTTCAAAGGATCTCTTACCTCAGGTTCGGACTCGCTTGGTCTATGTTTCTTACCTCTTGAATAAAAATAATAATTTTTATTAAATACTTTATTTCAAACCATTTAAATATTTTTTTTTAATTTTTTTAATTTTTTTAATTTTTTTATTATTATTTAATTAATATATAAGTTTTATTCTAATTATCCCAATGGTGTTCGTTTCATGGTTCCAAGGATACATCAATTTGTTGATGATTATAGAAGTTCTTTTCAAATGAGGAGAAAACTCCCGAAGTGAAATGAAATGATTTTCATGTCATTACATAGTTTAGATGGTCCCATAATATTGTTTAAGTATGAATAAAAGTAATTTTTTAATGGTGTGTTGGTCTAGATAATTTTACCGATAATTAGAAACTAAATTTTATTTATTTAGTTAAATGATTATTCATTAAAATCGAAACATGAAATAAGATATAATTTTATTATAATCCTCATACATAATCGTGAAATTAATTTTATAACCATCCATGAATTTACTATTTAAAAATGAAGCATGAAATTCATTTAGGTGGTAGTATGCACATAACTTTGGCAATGTTTTCATTTTATAATGAATGGGAGGAAGGTGATAGTGGATATTCCATTAAAGAAATGAAATTTCATTATAATTATAATATTGATGTCACAATGTCGTGTTTTATGGAATGCACTTGTAGGAGGTAGAAGAATAAAATATTAAAAGATATTGGTTAAGAATATTTACTATTCCTTCATATGTACACACTTAGACTATACATTAAGTGTCACGAACTACTCCCATTAGTACTCCTTCTGGGTGCACAGGGAAGGATTTACATGATCTCTTGAAGACTTCCTATAATAGACCATGTATATAAAACTATCACTATGGTTATCATACATAATAGTGGGAGGAATTACATTCTATAATCCTAGGAATAAAAATTAACATTCAAAAAGAAAATTCATCATACAAATAAAGAGTACATACACATATTATTGATACATTTTATGTCATAAAATGAGGAAGAAAAACTAAAAATATAACAATAAAACACTCTTACTTCAAAGAACTAAAACTACAATATATTATGAACAACATCATGAGCTTGTAATGTTATCTTGATCACCTACTCTCACCTGTTAACCTGGATAAAACATGTGTATAAAAATATAGGTTTGCGAATAGAAGTATACTTAGTAGGATCCTCCTTAAGACCTCTCATTCCAATTTTGAAGAAGCATACTAAATATATAATGAATAAACATAAAAACCAACTTATCAAATAATCAGGTATACTATGTTTCCATATCCCATTATGTGGTCCTTTAATGTGGGTTTTGCCTCAATTCTACCTACCCTGGTCTCACATAAATCCCAGTATCTCATGTTGGCATAAAACTATATATTTATTCCATTGTCACATCCTACACCACATATATTTCATCTCATCCACATCATCATCACCTCTCTTCACCCCATGAATTCTGTCATCACTTATTATAGTAATGTGGTATGTTCAGAAACCACCATAGCATGTGCATGAGTATACCTATAATAAAAAAATATATTACAACTAAAATGAAACTATATTCTATAACATAAAGCCACCAAAGCCAACATATAAAAGTTAAATGTAATTGAGATCCATAAAAAACATTATGAGCACATACCCTATAATAATAATCCAACATTTTTCAGATATGTCTATATATATAGTCTTCATAGAGGTGAGAGTGGAGTAGGGAGGGTATTTAGCCATTTGATCCCCCGACAACCTAGATGTTGGGAAACACCCGGTACCCAAGGCCATAATGGGAATCAGACTCTCCAACTAAAAAGGGAGGTGAAGAATAATACATAAAATACAATTTTGATATAATATCTCACATCCACACTAGGGTAAATTACCTACCATAGAATCAAGTTATAGCTATCAAAACTCACAAAATCTCAGTTTTCATCTCCAGGATTAAACTGATAAATTTATAAGAAAAAAAACATCAAAGGTACCTCATATTCTAAATTAATTTAACAGTTAACATTTTTTTGGCACCTCAATATGTTAGTAAATATTTCTCTATAAATAAATTTTACTTCTTTGATAGATTTTGTTACACACAACAGTAATATTAAATGAATAGTGATATACTATTAAAATATAATTATGTAATGAAAAAGTTATCTAATAGCCATTGGATTGGGGGTATGAATATAAATAACTAAATTATTAAAATAAATTGTTTTACATATGAATAAAATTAATATATTGGTTATTAATTAATTATAAATGAAAATAAAAAAATATTTCAAATAATAGTGTGGTTTTTTCGAAATATTGTATTTATGTGCACAATATATTTTTATCTTAATAAATTAAATTAGTCACTATTGTTAAATTGTTATAATAAAATTTATATATTATAAATTCAATGATTTTTTTTATCATTTATATATATTTTTTAGACATGGGATACGAATAAATCTAGTTTAATGTGGAATAATGTATTTGTTTTTAAAGTAGTTTTCATCATGACTTAGACGGTTATTTTAAAATGAATTTCTATAACTTATAAAAATTTAATTTAGTAAAATTGATTCCACATTTGGAATCATTATATTAAAATTTGGTAGATATGTCCCTTTAATTTTTAGAAATTATGAATAGTAACCATGGTAAAATTTATCATCTCAGTAAAGGGTAAATTAGGTTAATCTAGGTTAAAAATAGATGACAAGGCCATAAATTTTATAATAATTATTATATTATGAATTTAATAAAAAAATTATCACTTTAGTGTAAAAATATAATTGTTTAAGGAGAAAATTTTCATGAAATGACCTATATATTATTTAAATTAAACAAACATACAAAATGTCACCCTCTTAGTTTTAAATAACTTTTATGTGTCCATAGATAAAAATTAAGTTACGAATGAATATAAATCTCCATTTTGAGATTAATGAAACTTTTTGGTTATTTTAATTTATTTATAATATTTATTTATTATATAATAACATTAAATTCTTATGGAACACTGACACAATAATTCTTTGTTTAATATAAAATTAAAATAAATGATATAAAAAATATTAAAAGTAACATAATATGAATTTTGTATGGTGTTATAAGAATTTTATAGATTAATTTTATATATTAGTGGTTTATAAAATGATTATATTATAATTCCAACTTTATATTGTTTTATTTTAAGTAAAATTAATCGAGGAGGACAAAATTGACATTAATGATATGTTATCAGAATAAAATTTGATTAAATTATTTAAAAATCAGAAAAAAAATTAAATAGAATAATGAGGATAATATATTGTTGATAATTTTACCCCTTATCTATTTATGATTAATTTTTTATAAGTAAAATTATAACCCTTTAAGAGTGAAAAATATATTACCAAAGTTTTGATTAAAATAGGTTAACTAAAGGGTTAAACCAAATGATAAGGTTTGAAAAACCATATAAACCTATCCAAATTTTATTATTTTATGGTATTTAAACTATAAATTATATTAACTTTTAATACATATTATTTTTTAGTAATTTTGGATAGATAACAACTTTATTATATTTTAATCTTTTATGAAATTCCAACAGTGACCCTCCCCTCACTTGTGAAAGGGTGACTCTCCTTTCTCTTATTCACGTCACTTTGAGCCTTATAGATCAAACAAAAACTAAATAAATATATTATAGAATATCTTATTCAATTTATATAGTTTTTTGTATTCTAAAAAGACCAACCTTAGGGTCATTAAGAGGATACATAAAATAGTTTTTTCAATAAATAGGTAATCACCTTAACCTAGCACTTTCTTTTTAATTCTTCTTTTATCTCCTATAAATATATTATATTATTCATTAAATAAAAACTTAAATATAATAAATATATATAAAATTTTAATTCAATTATGAAACAATATTTATTCACCCTCTTTTCCATCAAATGAGGAGTGAATGTATCACTCATGCATACATACAACTTATCATCTCCACATAACAACACAATTCATTTTCCATCACAATATTTTGTGAATGACTATTAAGATCGGTTTAATTTTTATATATGATATGAATTAATTAAAAATTAATTTTTAATTATACTATCACATCAACCTTCTTACATTCCCAACTATTGGAAAATGATAACATTGCTCATGCTTATGTGTGGACTACCACCTCCACAAAGTGATGTTATTCATTTTTCATCTTTGTTTTACATGTATGGTAATAAATTTGTAATAAAATAATATTTATGAATTATTTTATATAATAATTATTCAATATTTAGGATTTTTTTTAACTTTCTTTTTTTTCCATCCATCAAAAAGTGAAAATAGTGTTCATGCGTATGTATGACCTACCATCTCCATGTACAGTGTAATTCATTTTTCTTTCTATAAATATTGTGTATAAATCTAAATATGTAAATAATGAACATATATATTATTTATATCATGTTTAAATTTTGATAAATCATATAACCATAAAACATTACAAGGACCGGGATATCCAAACTGAAACATGCTTGAAAAACGAAGTAGATATCACATAGAACAGTGGTTTTGAAAAAATTTATTAATAAATAGGTGATAATATATCATAAATAGATAATAAATTTTATTATAGATATTAATAAGTTAATATAATATATTTATAATAAATATATATTTATTATATAGTAGGTTGGAAGATGTATTATGAAAAGAGAGACTTGAGGTAAGGGATGTATATTTCAATCTTCTTTTAATTAGGATTGTTTATGATTGAACTTACACTAAGAGAATTATAAGTTCCTTATCTAATTAATCCATTTTATTATATTATATTATGGTTATTTATTTATAATATATTTTTTTCAATTAATTTTCCAAACTTTAAGTGTTTAAGATATCAAAATAGTATTTTTATGGAAAATAATATTCAGTTCGTTGTTCGGGATAAAATCCTTTATATTAAAAATACATAGTTTCTAAAAATCCTTTCAAGATTTATTTTTTTAAGATTATACTATGAAATTTTAATTTCATTTTTCCCATGATTCAATTTTTAGAAAATGTTTTAAAAGTAATATTCATTTCATTTCCCAAATGAGGTACTTTTTGACGTTTTCTACAAAACTATGAAAGGAATATTTTTTAATGTATATGAGACAAAAATAATTCCCCATCACCATGAATACTCATTAATTGGAATATTAATTAACATTTATCCATATTTATTTTAAACGAAAATATTTTCCATGATATTTTGGAAATTTTTCTATTTTAAATAATGGATTTCAAATCTGAATGGATATTTTCCTCAAAAATGTTTTTAATGGTATTTCTATTTACCAATGATAAAAATATTCGATGTTTCTTTTGTTTTAATTTGTATATCATCTAATGTTACTATAATTATTATTTTTTATGGGTGGATTAAGATTACCACTATGATATTTTTTTGAAACCCGTTTTTTTTCATGTGTTATGTTATGATGTGATTATGATAAGTTTATAATACCCATTTTCGCTACATGGGTTATGGTATGATTATATGATGAATGTTTTATGATATTGTGTCACACATATTTATGGTTTTTATTATGTTATGGGTGGAACCTGAATTATATCACCCTCTAATTTATTAGTTGATGTATTATATCTCTTGAGATAATTGAGGGAAATAAGTTTATGTTCTTGATCCATTATGAGAAATAAGTTGATGTGCTTGATACATTATAGGAAAAAAGTGTATGTGGTTGATCCATTAAAGTGATCAAGTCAATTTTCTTGATCCTCTACGGGATACAAGTTTTACGGCATGATCTATTATGATTTTATGGTCATGATAGTTAACCTTGATATATGAAATGGGTTTTGTACTTATGATGGTACAAAAAATTTATGACATGAACTTGTGGTTCATAATTAATTTATGAAGACTTATAACTATTATTAATCAATTATTTTGAAATTTAAATGATTTATTCTAGGATCCTTGTTTATGATCTTTGATGGATTTGGTATGAAAGTTTTATGTTATGGTTATGATATTATACCCATATACGTATCTTGTAATTTCTTATGATCATGGATTTATAAGACCCATGATTACCCTTACTAAGAATATGATCTTATCCTTTCTTACGTTTCTTTTACTAAGGTTATAAATAAAGTATTGACTAGGGTATGTATATAAAGAGTACTAAATGGAAATATATTTATCAGATATATTGAAGATCTTTCATGAAATAATAATATTGTGTATCTAGTATCTAAAAATAACAAACCTTTATGGTACATAGGTATGTATTTGTGGAATTTATTGAATATTTATCCAAAAATATGTAATTTTTATATTCGAAAATCCTAAAACTTTTATTTTGCATCAGTTCAAGGATTAGGTAACCTTTGGAGACTAGGATGAGAAAACTATAGTGAGAACCTTGGGGATAATTCTATGTATATTATAACATTATAAAATTTTGTTAATGTGATTTAATGACCTTGGATAAACCCAAGGTTTCATATATTGAGAATAAGGTTTCATGATTTGGACATCCAATAAACGATACTTCATGATTGTATTGTTTCCCACTATGATTATTATTTCTCACACTTTTACTTTTTGGTTTCAGTCAATGTATGGAACCTGAAGACTTCATAATAATAATGAATGTGATGGAAAATTCAATGATTGTCCACATGTGAATCCAAATACTATGGGAGATTGAAATAAAAATCTTGTCGTTATGCTCACACAACTTTCTCAACACATGAATCATGCTGATCATTCAAATGTTTTAAGTAAGGAACAACATACTGTTTAATATTATTTGAGACAACATCCACATTCTTTTAGTGATTAATCTGATCCACTAGTAGCTCAGTAATGGATCATTACCATTAAGAATATATCTTATGTTATATAGTGCTCTAAACATTAAAGGGTTATCCTAACCATTTATTATTTGAATATTGAAGAAAATTAGTGGTGGAATATTATTACAAACCCATGTCTAGAGGAATAAATTGACTCTATGGAATATGATGTGTTTATTAAGATATTTTTCATCAATTATATCCCACATATTCAACATACTAAGATAAAGAATTAATCTTTATGTTAAATCAAAATTATGATTAATCCATTAGTACTTTTGAGACAAATTCTAAAATACTTTCAAGTTATGCCTCTAGTTTAATCATTTTCCTTGAAATAAAAATTGTTCGATTATTTGGTGTATAAAAAGCCTCTAAAATGATTTATCACTAAGATAAATTAATATAAATGAAGAAATTTATCATTTTTCACTTAATGTGGAAATGAAAATCAGATATTCCCACCATATTAACATGATTTAGATAAGAAAATGATGATTGGGTCTCAATAAAACTCAAATAGATCACAAGGTGATTAGAAATTCCATCCATTTACATGCCATATAATTGGGATGAAACTCCAATATAATTTCTTGAATTTAATTAAGAGGATATTTAAATATAGAAATGTGGGTCATAAATCCAACTAATATTGAAAGGGGATAAATAGTCTGGTTAATGCAATGGAGGAGGAGAAGGTGCAAACTAATTCCCCACCTATGGTCTAATGCTTCAGATGAAAATATTATGGGAATTATAACAACTAGTGACCAAATATAAAGGTTTATTATGATGATAAGAATAAAACCCCTCTTAGTACCAAATGAAAAGATAAATCTCTTATTATCATGACATTCAAAGTTGGTTATGATAATGACATAACAAAATGTACACTTACCATCCAATCTAGAATTGGTAATGCCTTAATTGAATTTTGTTTTTCCCGCTATATTATATCTAAATAATTTTCTAAGGTTATTGAAATTCCACCAAAACACTTATATATTGAATAATAAATTAAAATTCATAATGGTAAGATGATAGAATCTCAAGTTTATGATTCTTCTACAGTTGATTTTTTAGGGAATGTGCTTCTTTAAAATCTTATTATTCTCTCTCTATTGAATTTGATATTATTTTGTGCATGTATTGGAATTATTTAGATAAATACCATATTAATTGTTAAGTAAGGGAAGTTGCATTTTATATTATGAATAAACCTATGATCATCTATCAATGTGATGATAAATATGAGCTTCTAAAGGAAATCACATTCATTATATGGGTCTTGATTCCTATTCAAAAGGGATGTTTATCTCAAATGATTAGAGAGAAAATAAAAATAAATTATATGATTATTGTATGAGGATTTTTGGATTTATTTCTATAATAATTTCTATATCTTCCCTTGAATCATGAATTTGAGTTCTATATATAACTCATACCTTTTTATACACCTATTTAAAAGACTCAATAAACAATGGCAGTGATTGATTTATAGGAATTAAAAAAGTTACTCCATGAGAATCTCGACATGAGATTAATTTATCCAAGTATTTCAGCTTTGGGTGTACCTATTCTTTTTGTTAATAATAATGATAGATCAATGAGATTATGTGTTGATTATCAAGAACTTAACAAGATCAGTATCAAGAATATATATCCTTCACCCTGTATTAATGACTTGTTTTATCAACTACATGGATCTCAATACATTCCTAACACTGGACTTTATTATGGATATTAACAATTGAGGTTCAAAAAATATTATATAGAAAATAATAAATTTTTTACAGGGTATAAACACTACGAATTTATAGTGATGTAATTTGGTCTTACAAATTCTCCCCATCATCTTCATGGATTTAATTAATAGAGTCTTTATAGATAACCTTGATCAGTTTGTGGTAGTCTTTATAGATGATATTCTTATATATTCAAAGTGGTAGTAAGAGCACTAAGATCACTTGATAATTTTACTGAAGACATTTAGTAAGGATAATATATATTAAAAATTTACCAAGTGTAAATTTGGTCTTCAAAATGTTTCATTCTTAGGTCATATAATATCATGTGAGGGTATTTTGGATGATTCTTCAATGATAGATATTATTGAGAAATTGATCATACCAACCATGGTTAATAAGATACATAGTTTCCTTGGTTTGGATGGATATTATCAATGATTTGTGGATAATTTCTCATGGATTTCGAATCAACTCACCAATTTAACTTAAAAGGGATCTAAGTTCTTTTGGAAAAATGAAAGGAACTGAAGAGAAGGCTCGTCAGCATGCATGTGCATACACTGAACTATAATGGGGAAGGTTTGGTAATTTATAGTAATGTACCAAATAAAGGATTGGGATTTGTTCTCGTACATAAATATATGTTTATTTCTTTTTCCTCGGGCTAATTGATGGTCCATGAGAAAAATTACCCAACTCACATTTTGGAGTTAGTGTTAGTAATATTTACATTAAATATGTGGATGCATTACCTTTATGGAGAAAGGTTTGCTATAAATACTGATCAAAAAATTTTAAAGTATATTTTCACATAAAAGAGTTTAATATAAACTCTAAAATATGGTTGGAGCTTATTAAATATCATGACTTCTCAATGTATTACCACCCTAGGAAATCAAGAAAGGTGCTGGCTGCTTTGAGTCAAAAGAATCGTGAAAGCTTATGTAATGACCCAATGTTTTAAATGGAAAATTTCTTCTTTTAATTATGTCATATAATCACATAAAATCAAAACATAATTAAATACTATATACTATGTGACCTTTAGTCATAATTTTGACACTTCTGTGTTTGTAATTTAAAAAATCTGGCTATCACGGTTGTGACCAGTAATATTTTTGGAGTCCGAAAGACAAACTCAATTTTTGGTGAATAGTAACATAAACTTATGAATAGTAATTTTACCCTTATTAGTAGTTATATACCCTAATTATTAGTAACCTTACCTATTATAGTATATAAATAAGATTCAAGTGAAATTATGGTGTACCTATATTTTGGAATAAGTAAATAAATGTTTTCAAACTATTTTTTAGAATAAATTATGATTTTAATTAAATATGAAATTAATCATATTTAAAAAATTATTTCTGAAAAATGGATTTCATTTTTGGATTCTACACATCAAAAAATGGTTTGGGTGAATTTTTGGGATTTTTCTGAAATACATGAATTTTTGATGAATAGTAAAATTCCTTAATTTACCATATGAATACATTATAATTCAAATCCACTATTCCTGACATAATAACTGATGTAAGAACCCAAATCTCAATCTCACATTCACTTAGTACTATTCATGGTATTGTAATCATCACTATTTCATTTCTTATGGTAAAATAATTAACTAATGATCATAATATTATGAAGACCCTCCTCTCCTCCACTATAAATACCACCGCTCCCTACCTCTTCCCTTAACTCCTCTCAAGAATTGTGTGTTTCTTAAATTCCACCTAAATAACTTCTCAAGAACCCCCCCACTTATGAAATCCCTTAGACTCTTCAAAACAACAATTCCTCTCCCATTAAGAGGCTCTCAAGGAAGGTTGATTCAAGAGGTAAAATTCCACTTTTCCGTTTTTTTATTTTTAAGTTCCTTTGTTATCTTATCTTTATTAATATTTACTCATCCAAATGTAATGAAAACTCTAGTAATATAAATTTACTGGAATTTTGTTATTATAATGGGATAAATTATTATCATATCTCCTTTCCCCACCTTTTATTTGAAAGAAATGAAAACACCGTTTAAGATGTGTTAATTTAGCAAATTCACAGACGATGGGTTATTAATTTATATTACTATCTTCAATTATTGTCATGAAACCATTCTTATAGTTGAAAAAGACTGTTAAATATTTATTTTATTGTATTTGTTGTTCTGGAATAATCTTTCACACTTGATGTAAAAAAATAATGCAAAACAAGTTAATTATGAGGAAAATCAGCAAATTAATTCAAGCATTTATCATTAATGTTTTATATAATGATTCAAATTCACTACAAGTAACCAAATTAAAATTTCAACCATGTAAACTTATGGATGTTGAATAATAAAATATTACTTCAATTCTGGACAACCACCTTCATCAAAAATGTTAATCCGAATATGAATATAAGCGAACCATTCATTAAAACCATGTAAGAAAACAGACCCGAACAATGAAATATAACCTCCTAACCAATAATAATTGTTATAAATGAAATTAAAAATATTATAATAAATATTATACATATATAATAGTTTCTGGAGTTATTAATTAATAAACTAGTTATTTATATTCTGGTCATTAATAACAATTTGGTAACACCAACGAACTTAATGTAAGGGATTTTCTCCATTTCACTTTTATTCAAAAATGATCAATTTGTTATTCTATTTTATACATAATCCCTAATGATGGGGTATAATTTCACACATCCCCCAAAATTACCTCATTATTTATAAGTGATGATGAATCCATTTCTCTCTCATGAATCCCTCTTAAGTACACCTGATACCATGTTGATAATCTGTAAGGAATTCTACCCGAATCTCTTTTATTCCTTCGTGTTTCTATATATTTCTTTTACCCAAATAAAGTTGTATTTTATTTTTATGTAAAAATTATAAATTCTAATTATATGCTCAAAACTCATGTTTCAATGTCCTTCTCTCATTATCTTTTGGTTATATACATGCTTTTATGTGATTCCCTCCTCGATACTTCCCAATAAGCAAACTTGTTTTAAGGGAACTTCCCAAATTTTACCCCAAATTAAAGAGCACTATATACTCTATTTTAATCCACTATTGTATCAATGAAATAAGTCTTTTACTTATGAAAACATTTATTGTTATCTTCTAGTTTTATATAAAATATTTTTCCCTTCTCTATTTTGAAAGTTCTATAGTATTTTCCTTAAAACCGTACAAAACAATTTTAATGATAAATTTTTTCAAATAAATTTCTTACATGTTTTCAATTCTATTTGACATCACTTTCCAGAATATATGTCTATTTTACCTTATGAACATCTAGGTTTGTTTAAATTCCTTTCTCTCATGGAAACTTTCATAATACGCCCATTGGTTATGCTTTATGTCATGATTGTGGTAACCAATTCTTTCCATAGGTAACCCTTATGTTTATGTAAGATTTATTATGTATGAATATTTATGTATAAAACATATTCATTAAATGTAAAATGGGTGCACCCAGATAGTACTCTAATTAATTCGGTAAAGTTGAGCCTCATGAGACCTTATGTAATACTGTCTTGATGGTTAGTCTTGGCTTGTGCTACTGTGTGTGATGGTCTTGGCATTTAGCCTTTTCTTGTTCTACTATGGGAAACAGTCTTAGAGGTTATCCTTGAATCAAACTAAATTCAAGTTTTATGTTTCTGAAACATTTCTGTGATTCCATGTTTAAATGATCCAATTTTTATATGTTATGATTCCATAAGTTATATTCCTTTTTATATTATCATGTCATACCTTCTATCCCATATGCAAATGCTTTTTTCTTATGGTTATTCCCTTATTAGGATTATAGCTCATCCCTTTTCTCATGTTATCTTCAGGTTAACCTATGTAGATGTATGAGAAAAATGGAATATAGGAGCTCATTATGGAGTTTAAATAAATTTTTTTATACTGTTTGATTATGTACCTAGTCTTCGAAGACACTGGACATTACAATAATTTTCTTGTACTGTGATGTATAATTATGATTAAAATCATTTAATGTAATATATAAATGGATAGGGTTTCTATAGTTGGTATTGGAGTATGGTATAGTT
Organism: Viscum album; assembly: GCA_963277665.1. NCBI lineage: Eukaryota > Viridiplantae > Streptophyta > Magnoliopsida > Santalales > Viscaceae > Viscum > Viscum album. Next base: position 324,908,719 of record OY728126.1, on the reverse strand, counting down.
GTTTTTCGAGATTAGAAATAGAGAACTTTAGTAAAAACCTTAAGGATGATATGAAGTATAAGAAAACATCCCAAAATTTTGGTATGTATAGTGTAAGTGGTTTATCAAGAAAATACATCCCTATCTAGATACAAATAGGTAGAGGCAGTTGTAACACAGATGTACCTAGGAGTGAAAACTCTGATAATGAGTGTCTGGTTTGACCTCGGGTATCCTGGTACATGACAATAGGTCTCACTGCACTCTTGGATTGACACTCCTGGGGGATATGCTTTGGTAAATTAATAAGTTTTTTACAAACCATTATTAATGTAATTAAAAAAACCCATAATAATATAAGATAATAAATAGATTTATTATATCCTAGATTTAAACCTAAGGAATCACAAGTTAGGATATACTCCTACTTTACAATTTTATCATATTATGTTCAAAACAATTTTCTCAATAGCTAAGTATTCATGCCCTCTAATTGTATGTAATTTTTCTTAGTTAATGGTGGGAAATAGAAAAACATGTTCCGACAATAAATGTTATTGAAAATGTGAAGATTTCCCTCATGATATGCCTGATATGATAGGAATGGGTGCTCAAAACTTCATGATAGTACTTTTTTAGCGGGATCAAGATATGAATAATAACTTGAATCATGGGTAACACCCTCCTCCTCCAAGAAAAGATCATGTCACCATAGAATCCTTCATACGGCAGAGGCCTCCCATGTTTATCGGATCTTCTAATCCCCTTCTATAAGAACAGTGGATTAAATCAATTGAAAATATATTCTCCATCCTCCAATGCTCGGAAGAAGATAAAGTTGTACTGGAAGACTATCATTTTGATGGGGAAGTTGATCAGTGGTGGACACAGTTCATGAATACAAATTCTCAAGAGGAAATTGATTCCATGGGTTAGGAGGAATTTACGAGGATGTTTTTTCAATAAATATTTTCCTCGAACCCTCTGTCTCATGATTTAAAAAGAGTTCCTCAGACTCAAGAACAAAAAATATGGTTCCATTGGGGAATATGAAGAAAAAAATACAAGGCATTCAAGGTATGGCTCTGGCATTATAATGAACACCGAAAACAAGGTAGTTCACTTCTTTAGCGGGCTAAACATATGTCTACGAAAGGTGTTGGCGATCCAAGACTTTGACAGTTAAGAGTAAAATATGAATATTGTGTTAAAAACATTTAGAAGGGATTAGTTGTAGGAAAATTATAATAAATGTTAGTTCTGGGTGGAGGAAATATCATTCTTAGGGCATGTTATCACCATCAAAGGGATATACAGGGATCCTTATAAGATAAATCTAATTGGAGAGTGGCCCATGCCAACATTTGTAACAGAGATCCGCAGATTTCATGGTCAAGTTGGGTTTTATTGAAGATTTGTGAAGAACTTTTCATTATTGTAAAACCTAATGACCAAGCAAACATGGAAGGGAGTAAAGTTTGACTGGACTCAAGAATGTGAATACTAGTTCTAGGAGATGAAAAAGAGGCTTATCATTGTGCCAGTACTCACACTACGAACAAGTGGAGAACTCTTTTTGGTATAAAATGATGCTTTAAAGAAGGTATTAGGCTGTGTGCTGATTAAAAATGATAACTTTATAACCTACACCTCAAGTAAGTTTAAAATCCATGAGCAAAATTATCCCATGCATGAACTCGAGTTAGCGGTTGTAATCTTTGAGTTGAAAATCTTGTTGAATTATCTCTATGGGGAGAAGTGTGAGATATATACTAAACATAAGAGTCTCAAATACATATTCACACAAAAGGAGTTTAATATGAACCAACAAAAATGGATAGAGCTCATCATGTATTATGACTTCTCAGTCCACTTCCATCTCAGTAAGTCAAAAAAGGTGGTAAATGCTCTAAGTAGAAAGGATCCAAAATCTTTATCAATGATGATAATTGAAAAGGATCCAGTCTTATTAGATTTTAAGAGGATGGACATGGTAATCATTAAGGGATAAACATCATCAATCCTTTCTGAAAGGATTTCTCAACTATTATTCATGGATAAAATAAAGGATTCTCAAAGAAAATATGTGGAAATTATTAAAAAGGTGGAAGTTATCAGAAATGGGAAATCCTCAGAGTTAAAGATTGATGATGAAGGATTTGTAAGGATTGGGTCATGATTATGTATACCATCTGATCTAGATATAAAGAATGTGTTTTTGAAATATGGACATAGCTCAAATTTCTCTATCCACTTAAGGAACACAAAGATGTATCCAGATCTCTGAGAAAACTTTTGGTGGGACAATATGAAAAGGGATATTTCTAAATATACATCAATGTGCATGATATTTCAACAAGTGAAGGCTGAGAGGAAAAATTCTAAGGGTATGATGCAACCAATACCCATACCAACATGGAAGTGGGAGAACATCACCATGGACATTATCACTAGACTTCCAAGGACATCTAGAGGAAACTATTCTATATGGGTCATTGTGGATAGTCATACAAAGATATCTCCCTTTATCAAAATTCGAGAGGAATTCCCGTTGGATCAGCTTTCATAGATATATATCAATGAAGTAGTCAGGCTTCATGGAGTACCACTATCTATAGTATCTGATTGAGTTCTGAGATTCACCTTGATGTTTTAGAAAATTCTCCAACATGATCTAAGAACTGAATTGAACATTAGTACGGCCTATCATCCTCAAATTGATGTAAAATCTGAGTGAACTATTTAGATACTGGAACATATGTTGAGATAATGTTCTATGGACCTCAAAGGAGGATGTGAATAATATCATAGACTTGATGAATTCTCCTATAACAACAGTTTCCACTTGAGCATCTGAATGGCACCATATGAATCCCTATATAAGAAAATGTTAAGAACAACGACATGCTGGGATGATGCTAGTGAGTGTAATCTTCTAGGACCTAAAATTGTTGAAGAAATAGTGGAGAAAGTGAAAACCATTTAGCAGCAAATCAGGGCATCCCAAAGTTGACAGAAGAGTTATGAAGTCAATTGTTGATGAGGCATTGAGTTCAAAGTTGGAGACATGGTATTTAACTGTGTATCTCTGTAAAAGAAGGTTATATGGTTTGGGAAGAAATGGATGCTAATTCCTAGGTACATAGGCCACTTTCAGATTCTTGATCATATCGAGGATAGCACTTCCACCTACCATGTCCAAAGTAAATGATGTATTTCATGTATCCCTCTTAAAGAAGAACATACCAAATCATTCACAGGTACTCTCTTCAGAGGTAGTACATTTGGAGGATGATCTTTCTTATAGGGATAAGCCAATAAAGATCAAGGATCATAGAGTTAAAGTTCTACGTAACAAGACTACTCACCTGGTCATGTTACAATGGTGGAATTGTAAGTATGAATAGGCAACATGGGAACTAGAGGAGTCAATGAAAGAAAATTACCCCACCAGTTTATGTCTTAGAATGTAAAACGAAATTTTGAGGGAGAAATTTCTTAAGGGGGTAAGAATATAATGACCCAAAGTTTTCAATTGAAATTTAATTCTTCTAATTATTTCATATAATCACATGAAATTAAAACATAATGAACTACTAAGTACTATGTGACCTTTAATCATAATATTTACACTTCTGTGTTTGGAATTTCAAAAATATAACTTTCACGACTACGATCAGTAAGATGTTAGGAGTCTGATAAGACAAAAATATTTTTTGGTGAATAGGAATACACCATTATGAATAGTAATGTTACCATTATGACTAGTTACATACACTAATGAATAGTAGCCTTACATATTCTAGTATTTAAATAAGATTCAAGTGAAAGTATGATGTACCTAAATTTTGGAATAAGTAAATAAATGTTTAAAAACCATTTTTAGAAAAAAAAATATTATTTTAATTAAATATTAAATTAATAATCTTTAGAAAATTAGTTTGGAAAAATGGAATTCATTTTTTGATTCTAAACATCAAAAAATGGTTAGGGTGAATTTTTGGTATTTTTCTAAAACACATTAATTTTTGGTGAATAGTAAAATACATTAATTTACCGTATAATTACATTACAATTTAAATCCACTATTCCTAAAATAATAAGTGATGAAAGAACCCAAATATCTAACTCAAAATCACTTATTAATAATATTTGTCTTGTAATCATCGTTATATCTTGTCTTATGGGAAAATAATAAACTAAGTATTATAATATTATGAAAACCCTCCTCTCTTCCACTTTAAATACCTACCCTCCTTACCTCTTCTCTTCACTCCTAAATCCTTGTGAATTTCCTATATTATGCCCAAATCTCTCCTAAATCTTCTCACCCACGTCCAAAATCTCTTATCCTCTTCAAATTACCAAATCCTCTACCCTTAAGAGGCTCTTAAGGATGGTTGATTCAAGATGTAAACATCATCTTTTCTTTTCATTCATTTTATGTTCATTTGTTCTCTTTTCATTCCTAATATCTACTCATCCAAATTGTATGAAAAATCCATTAAAATATATTTACCATAATTTTGTTATTATTATGGGATAAATCATTATCATATCCCCTATCCCCACATATTATTTGAAAGAAATGAAAACACCATTTGAGATGTGTTATTTAGATCATTCAAGGAATACAGGTTACCAATTTCTATTAGTATCTTCAATTCTTGTCACAAAACCATTTTTATAGTTGAACAAGACTATTAAATATTTATTTTATCTTATGTGTTTTTCTAGAATCCTATTTCACACTTGATGTAAAAAATTAATGCAAAACAATTTAATTATGAGCAAGATCGGAAAATTAATTCAAGCGTTTATCATTAATGTTTTATATAATGATTCGACATCACTATAAGTAGAAAAATTAATTTTTCGACCATGTGAAACTATGTATATTAAATAATAGCATATATCTTAAATTTTGGAAAACCACCTTCATCATATATGTTTATCTGAACATGAATATAAGGGAACCAACCATTAAAACCAAGTAAGTAAATGAACTCGAACAATGAAATTGAACTTCATAACCAATAAAAATGGTTATAAATGAACAAATAAATATTATAAAAAATATTCTAAATATATAAGAGGTTGTGTAACTATTAATTAATAAACCCAATTCTCTTATTCAGATCATTAGTAACAAGTGGAGAACACTAACAAACTTAAGGTAAGGGATCCTCTCCATTTCACTTTTATTCAAGAATGTCCTCTATGCTGTGAAATTTTATGTGTAATACCTAATTATGGGGTATGCTTTCACACTTCCACCATACATCCATCATGATGTATAAGTGAAGATAAATACCTTTCTGTATTATGACTCCCTCTTAAGTACACCCGATACAATGTCGATAATCTGTAAGGAATTCTACCAAAATATCTTTTATTCCTTTGGGTTTCTCTATCGTTATTTCTACTCAAATGTAGTTTTCTTTTATTTTTATGTAAAACATCTAAATTCTGTTTTTGTGCTCCAAACTCATGTTTCATGATCAATCCCTCATTCTCCATCGGGGATATACATGTTTTTATGTGATTCCCTCCTCCATATTTCCCAATAAGCAAACTCATTTTATGGGAAGTTCCAAAAAGTTTACCCAAATTCAAGTGAAATATATCCTATATTTTAAGCCACCATTGTCTTTATGAAATCATTATTTTTATTATGAGTGTTTTCTGGGTTCACATCTGGTTTTATATAAAATATTGTTCCATTTTATATTTTAAAAGCTCTATAGTATTTTCCTTAAAACCGTACAAAAAATGTTTTAATGCTAATTTTTTTCAAATTCATTTCTTATGTGTTGTCACTTATGTCTGAAATCATTTACAATGATATATGCCTATTTTACCTTATGAAAGTCCATGTATGTTCTAATTCATTTATCTCATTGACACTTTCATGATACACCCATTGGTTATGCTTTATGTCATGATTGTGGTACCCAATTCTTTCCATGGGTAACCCTTATGTTTATGTAAGATTGAATATGTATGATTATTTATGTGGAAAACATATTCATGAAATATAATATGGATGTTCCCAGATAGTGCTTCAATTCATTGGAAAAAGTTGAGTCTTATGAGATGTTACATGCGACGGTCTTGGCGGTTAGCCTTGTCTTATGCTATTATGTGTGACAGTTTTGGATATTAGCCTTGGATTGTTCTAATATGGGAAATGGTCTTGGTGGTTAGACTTGAATTGTACTAAAATCATGTTTTATATTTCTTCAACATTTCTATGATTCCATGTTCAAATGATCCCATGTTTATATGTTATGATTTCATATGTTACATACCTTTTTATATCATCATGTCGTGCCTTCTATCCCATGTGCTAGTGATTTGTTATTATGGTTATTCCCTTATTGGGATTTTAGATCATCACTTTGTTCATGTTATCCCCAGGTTATCCTATGATGATGTATGAAAATAATGGAAGATTGGAGGTCATTATAAAGTTTAAATAAAAATTTGTTTTCTATAATGTTTGATTATGTACCCAGTCATCAGAGACACTAGACATTATGATCCTTGTCTTGTACTTTAATGTATAATTTTGATTAAAATCATGTAATGTTATATGTAGAAGTGTAGGATCTCTATAGATTATATATTATTAGGATAAAAAAGAACCATTATTTCTGGAATTATGAAGGATAGGTATGAAAATCATGAAGGAAGGGAATAAATATTATCTTTCTCAAATAAGTGTTCAACCATATATCAATGTGATGATTAAAGAAGTGTAAATTAAATATGTGGAGTTGTAAAAGAACATGAGAAATTTTCATCAGTTCAACATTGATTGTGATGGAATGATAAGGTTCAAGGGTCGTATATGTGTTTTATCCATGATAAATTGGAAGAAGAAGGTATTGTATAAGGCATATAGTTCATCATTCTCAATTCACCCTAGAATTATGAAGACATATAGTGGTATGAAATAGTATTTTTAATGGAAAGACATGAAGATAGATATTTTTGAGTATGTATCTCGATACTTGATATGTTAACATGTTAAGTCTAAGAGATAGAATTACAAGGGGACTTTACAACTATTACCTATACTAGAGTGTAAATGGGAAAACATTACCATGGATTTTATTATCATACTTCCCAAAATATCTAAATGAAGAAAAAAAATATTTGGGTTATAGTCGATCATATTTCAAATTCAGAACACTTCATTTGTAGTAGAGAATATTTCACCAAGGATAATATATTCAAGATATACATTAATCAAGTAGTAAGGTTTAATGGAGTGCCACATTCTATTGTATCAGATCAAGATATGAGGTTTACCTTAAAATTTTGGCAAAGTATTCAGAAGGATCTAGACAAAGAGATGAGATTATATATGGTGTATCATAATCATACATATGGTCTGTCTGAGATAACCCTTCAAACCCTAGAAGGATATGTTGAGATCACATTCTATAGATTTTAAAGGTGGTTGGGATCAATATATTCTTACAATCGAGCTTTCTTACAATGAAATCTTTCAATTAATCATTCATATGGATCCTTATGAATCCCTCTATGGAAATAAATGTAGAATTATAATGTGTTGGAATGAATTTGGAGGAATAAATATATTTGTAGCTTAGAAAGCTAATTAAATGGTCGATAAAGTCAAATCCAATCAATATCACACCAAGGAAATTTAAAGTCGATAGAAAAGTTTTGTTGGAAATCAGCAGTGTGATCTGAAATTTATTGTTAGTGAAAAGGTTTTTTGTTAATTTCTCCAGGAAAAGAAGGTGATGTTAATACCTATTTATATTACCCATTTCAAAATTCTATATTGAGTATGGATGGTTTGATACCTCTTGCTGCTTCCACTAAACCTCTCTAAAATTCATGACATGTTCTATGTATCTCTTCTGAGGAAGTAAATACATGACCCATTACATGTACTAAAATTATAGTTCACACCAATAAAGAATAATATTTCTAATAAATAAAAACCAATAAAATTCTTGGATCATAGAGATAAAGTATAATCGAACAATAATACTCACATGGCGAATGTTTTTACGAGAAATTATAAATTTGAAGAAGATGCATGGGAAATTGAGGATGTAATCAAACAGACATACACTCCTTTTTTGAATTAAAGTGATAAATTTTAGGGATAAATTCATTTATAATAGGGATATAATGTAGCACCCTAATATTTTATTAAATATTTAACTGTTAATAAATTATTATTTTTTGATATATTGTGTTACACACAACATCTAGTTTAAACAATACATGCTATACAATTAAAAATTTAATATTTAATGTGATAGTTTTTTTCATTTTTATTGGATTGGTGGGTGTGAAAAGGAATAACTGAATTATGAAAAACTTTTTGATTACATTTGGAAAAAATGAATTAATTGGTTATCAATTGATTAGGAATGAAAATAAAATATCATTTCAAAATAAAAGATTTTTTTTCTAAAAAACTATTTTTATGCTTGTAATGTATTTTTATCTAAATAAATTAAATTAATAATTATTAGTGAATTATTTTAAATAAGTTTACATATTAAATTTTCCTTAAATTTTTCTTATCATTTATCTATGACTTTTTTAGACATGTGATAAGAATAAAACCATTCTAATTCTTAAAATTTTATTTCTTGAAAAAGTGTGTGTCATCATGTTTTTCAGGATTATATTAAAATTAATTTATGAATATTATATAAATTTAATTTTATAAATTTGATTACATATTTGGAAATAGTGGGTTAAAAGTTAGTAAATATGTCCCTCTTATTTTTAGGCATTATGAATAGTAACCATGGTAAAAATTATCACCTCAGTAAATGGTTAATTTTGTTAATCTATGATAAAACTAAGTGATGATGCCATAATTTTCCATAATAATTATTATTAGATAAATGAAATTTTACTCTAATCACATTAGAAATTAAATATAATTTTTTGAGGGGCACGTGTCCATGAAAATGACTCATATAATATTAAAATCAAACAATGTCACAAAATGTCACACTCTTAGTTTTAAATATCTATTACGTGACCAAATAGGTACAAAAGAAAGTTATGAATGAATATAAATATCTAATTTTATCATAATGAAATTATTTTTCTGATTTAAGTTTATTTATATTTTTCAGTAATTATATTGTTAACATAAATATTTATACAACACTAACATAGTAATTCTTCAATTAATAGAAAAATAAAACAAAATATATTAAAATTTTAAAAAGTAATATAATTTGAATGATTTATAGTGATACGAGAATTCTATATGTGAATATAGAAAACTATTATCCTGTAAAATGATTTAATTCTAATTAAAACCTTTTCTTTATGTATTTTAAATAAAATTAAATTATTAGTGTCAAAATTGACATTAATGATATTTTATCAAAATAAGATTTATTAAATTAGTTAAAATTCATAAAACATTGAAAGTAGAAAATGTGGATACTATATGGTATAAATATTAGAACTTGTCTATTTATGATCTAATTTTAACTTTATAAGTAAGATTATAACACTTTAAGAGTGATAAATGTGTTACCAAAATTAACATTAAAACCAGTTAACTAATGGATTAAACCAAAGGATAAGGTTTAAAACAATACATAACCCTATATAAATTTTATTGGTTTACATGAATTAAACACTATTTTATCTTAAATTTTAATATCAATAATTTTGAGTAATTTGGTCAAGATAATGAGTTTATTATATTTTAATCCTTTATAAAATTCGAAGAGTTTCCCTCCCCTCACTTATAAAAGGGAGCCTCTTATTTCTCTTATTCACATCACATTGATCCTTTTATCTCAACCATTCACTACCAAATTATCTTATAAAATAAATTAAACACATTATTGGTGCAATGTTTATCTTAAAATACGAACCTTAGGGTGCTTAAGAGGGCATCTAAAGGAATTGTTTCAAAGAAGAGGTAATCACCTTAAACGATCAGTTTATTTTTAATTATACTTTTACCTCCAATAAATATAGAATATTATTCATTAATAATAACTTTAATATCTTAAATATAGTTAAATGTTATTATTATTAATAAACCACCTTTATTCACCCTCTTTTACATCAATTGTGAAGTAAAAGTATCACTTGTGCGTACATATTTCCTACCCTCTCCGTGTAGAGACACAATTCATTTTCTGTCACCATATTTTATGGATGAGTGTTAAGATGGGTTTAATATTAATATATGATATTAATTACTCAATTATACTTCTATATTGATAATATAATATATAAATTCCAAACTTCCAACCCATTAGAAAATTATAATTCCACTCATGTGTGCATGTGGATTACCACCTCGATGAAGGGATTATATTTTTTTTCAACTCTGTTTTACATGGATGGTGATGTGAGATGAAAGTTTTAACATTTATTTTCTATTATTCATTTAAAATACCACAATTATAATTTTATTCATGAGTAAATAGTGATTTTCATTTTCTATCTAAAATTGGAACTCAATTAGAAGTTGTCTTTAAATATGATGTTTATTGATATATTCATCTTTTGATATAAATTTTGAAGTCAAACATTGGAAGGGAATTGAATCCTATTGTAAGAGTGAATTTTAATTGTAGAAAAATACTAACTAAAAAATGTGAATATTTTTGCTATACAGGTTGAAAATTTACAATGTCTAGTAGTGATAGTGAAATCCACACCCACTACACTGACCATTCATTGTACAAAATATTGAGAACCTACTGTGATAGAGAAGGTATGACTACCATCCACAAGCACTTATACTACCTACCATGAAGAAGAAAAACCATGACTTCAACTAATTACGAGAACTACGTAGGGTCATTTTACCACGTAATCATGACAGAACTCTCCCAATATCCATAGAGACTATAATCCTATCCCTTTTCAACCAATCTGATGGTTAGAAAAATGATCACGTCCTTAATGATATGAATTATTACTGTAATGTTTTCCCACCAATTCTTATCATGCCTCCACCTCTAAAGCTTCTATGTGACCTCAAACTAATTTTAAACATTTTCTTCCCCTATAGAACCTAATCCCAATTGAAAGAATATTATAGAGAACTAGAGGATATAAATCACTCCAAATGATTCCAACCCATTTATTTTCAACCACCATGTGAAAAAGTAGGATGCTTCCTACTTGATTCGTTCCACCTTCTGGTGGAACCCATGAATCCGGGTTGATGATGGAGGGGATCCACCATGCTAGGGGAGTCACAATTGTACACTGATCCAATTCATGTTCCATATTTATTGATGATAAGATCTATCCTAATTCACCACTCGTGAATCCTCCCTTCATGCGCCGCCTCTAAGGAAGTTTTTTACATTCTTTAAATTTCAAAGGAGATCACTACCTACAAACACCGGAGTCGCACAACAAAGGACCAAGATACCATGAGAAGTTGAAGAAAACATGGGAGTGGAATAAAAATGATGCAACCAATATATAAAGATTTTCATAATCACCATAAACCATTACATAGAACCACCCATGGGTGAAATATTTGAGCCTGAGGTTAGAAGGAGACAGTAGAAGCCATACGGGTAAGAAAATACAACACCACTAACAATAGATGGTTGGAATTCACTGTCCAATGACGGGACATATGTGTCATAGAAACTAATAGAGTATTATTCTTTATGGTTAAAAATGATAATTTCTAGGTGTAATTAAATAATTATTCCTATAAACTAAAACTCAATCCCACTTTTCCCATCGAAGGAAAACAAAGATATCTATTTTCTATGAATCACTGTAACAATCCACCACAAAAAAGGGGACTGAACGTGATCATGGGAAGAGCACTAATGTCATTCAAACCCTTGATCTTGGACACATACTGATCATCGAGTATAAATTATACCTACTCCATGTTTAATATATAGGACATTTCTAAATTTCATGAAGATGTTTATATTACTCGCATAGAGGGAAGCATACTCAAATTTCAAAGCATTATTATATAAGAGGATGAGAACTCGCTAACTGCAGGGGTGGAATGCTCATGCACTAATGGACATTGAATTATTTTTATTTTCATTCTCCATTGTTAAAAAACAAATTATATCACACTTGGAAATTGTTGGTTTCACTAAAGAGAACCCTCTCATTCCTCCCTATTGATGAATTCTGATCATTCAATGTTATTACAAACTCATTTATGGATCTTAATGATTTTAATTAGTATAGGTTTCTTATAGTTTCATATTTTAATTTATTCAACTTATTATCATCACTTCACACATAATCCACTTGGAATTAATTCTCTACTTGTGATAGAAAGTAGGTGGAATTAATGGTTTAATGATGGTATCTAATCACCAGGCTTGGTAATGGTAGGGACTATAGTGATAATTTTATTTAACTATCTGAACTGAAATTGATTGATAAAAGTAATCAATGAGATTCAATTTATAAGAGAAATAATGGATTCTAATTGAATAATGATTCAAAATAAAAAAAAGGGAACGACCCAAGATGATACCCATTCTTGTAAAATTGAAATTTAAACCATTATTTCATACTATTCATAGCAAATTGAATCCAAAAAATAATATTTCAATGCACCCACGATAGTTTATTCTCCAATGAAAACTATATTCCTACTGTAATTCATTTTTCTTAGGTTCAAAAATCTATTTTATGATCACCTAGTGAAAAGTGTACATTGAACTTGAACCATTTCCAGGGATTAAAATGTTTCTTATTTTGTTTTTTTTAAATTAATAGGTCCAATTCTTGCAACCTCACTAGTTTTGATCAGTAATTTGAGAGAACTGTTTTGGAAACACTCAGAACTCTAAAAAATATAGTAAAAGAGGAAAAATATTTTTTTACCATTCCATTGTCTGAATCTACCTCCTCATTCTATTTTTCCACAAAAGTTACAATATGAAGTAAATAATGGAATAAAATCTTGCTCAATTTAATAGGAAATTGAGAGAAATGTATGCTTCTTATTTCATTATTAATAACATACAATTATAATTAAATGATCAACAAGAATGTGAACTCAAAACTGGAATGATTGGGATATAGCCTAATTTTCATGGGTTATCTAGTGAAGAACCTAATAGAAACTTGATATAATTCAATGAAGTTTGTAATGGATTTATAACTTGAGGGTTCATTGAGTCTCAAATCATCTGGAAGGATTTCCCTTTCTCACTTGAAGGGGCATCCAAAGAGTGGATCTAAAATAAGACTAGAGATGTTACCTCATGCGATGAGCTAAATAAGTTCTTCCTCTAAAAATTATTCCCTATTTCATGGAGTACTCAACTTTCATACGAAATATATGGAATCAAAAAGGAAACTAGAGAAACTCTTTACAAGTTCTAGGATAGATTAACGAAACTAACCACATCATTCCCACACCAACCGTATCAATAACATCACTTATGGTATTCTTATATCAAGGATTGGTGGAAAATGAATATAAACTACTTGATGCTACTTTAGGAGGATATCTGACTAATAAGTCACCAATTCAAATAACAGAAGTGATTGAGAGGATCTCAAAAAATACCAACAATTTGGTATGGGAACTGTATCCAAAAGATAACATGAGAAAAAAGTTACAAATCACCTTTAATAAATTATTTTGAGGAAATAACTTATATTGTGAGACAACTATCTATGAAAAATGCGCAGGAATCATCACCAACCACACCCCAAGGGTCTACCAACAATTTTATTCCTAGGAGAAACTAACTGATGGATTACCTCAAGATTATGGGATTCAAAGTTATGATAAAAAGTGCCAAATTCAATTACAAAACCAACCAAGTGGAAACCGAGGATTTTAATATTTTTTCCACTAACTAAAGTGGAGCTATGATCAAACATCAAAAAATTCCACTAATATATAAAGCATTCAAAAAAGGATTCACAACAGCTTTTCCAACCCCCTATATTTTAGAGATAGAATTTTACAATCCTATTAGGTTTACCAGTAAAGAAAAATAGAAAAACTTTTATTAAGTACATGATAATATAAGAAATAGAATCTCAAAATATTCAATAGACCTATCTCACAACTCATGGATGAAAATTGACAGAATTGAAAGGACAGTTTGACCAGCTCATGAACACCCTCAATAATATTGTAAATTAAGGCTTAGTTATGCTTATTGCTCAACCAATTCCTAAACCTAAATGGAATGTTAGTGATATTTCATTAATGAGTGTTATGTATCACGAAATAAATTAAGGAACACCGATAAATATCAAAGATGGAATAGAACATCGACATGAATCTGAGAAATCAGACTAAGGACAGGAACCTAAGAAGGATGTAGTAAAGGTTCCAAAAAATAAATAGAAAGGGGAATACAAAATATAAGACCCAAAAAAACCCCAACCACCCTTCTCTTTTGGTGTTCAAGAACCCATGAAAACCATTGAGGAGTCACTATAATAGGAGATACTGGAAGTCTTCAAGAAATTGGAGATCAATATCCCCTACTAGAATCCAATATACAAATTACAATGTATCAAAAATTCATTAAATACTTGTGCACTATTAGAAAGATATTATGAGTTAATGAATATGTAAGGTTAGGTAAGAATGTTTCTTCCATTTTTACCCCTTAAATCAATAAAAAATGACAAGATCCTGGTACTTTTATTATTCTGTGCACAATTAGTGAGATGATATTTGCAATGCACAATGTGATTTAGGATCTTAAATCAATGTGATTCCTTATTATATTTATTCTACTCTATATATGGGATAACTAAGATCCACCTTTTTGTTGTAAAAAAATTCCAATTGCACCATTGCCTACCTGGTAGTTGTGTTTGATGATAACGTGGTAAGTGTATAAGGTTACCCATTCCCAGTTGACTACTATATTATCAATATGTAAGAAGGAAAATGTAAATATCAATATCTAATTATTTTTTGGAATACCATTCCTGAAGACTACTAAAAACATCATAAATTACATAAAATCCACCCTTTGATTACTTTGTTGAGGAAATAATAGATTTAAACATCCTTGATTCAATGAAACACCCAAATGAAGAGAATTCTATTTTTACATTAAATAACATTGAACTAACTTGTTATTATAAGGTGGAAATGGAAATGTTATATGATATAACTGGATTATAGGTAGATTTTGATACACCCAAACTAAATAATTAATATATTTTGAAAATTAAATTTAATCTTAAAATATTCTAAAGTGTTGATCAATTTGAAGAAATTGATGAAAATTATTTTTAAGAGTTGATAAATTATGATACTAATAATTCTTCCTTGCATGTACTGGTTACACCCATAAAGAAAAATGAGCTGCAATCATCTTTAGAAACCTATATGAATTATAATTAAACTTTACTCCATAAAAATAATGTATACCATTTAAAAATAAAATGAGAAACTGAAAATCATAAGATCAAATGATTTAGCACCTAGCCAAGAGCACAAACTTTTGAAAATGATAAAGAATAATTCTAGGGAATTAGGTTGGGCATTAGGGTACATAATAAAAATTAGCCTAAACACCTACATACATAGTATTTTTGTCATGATGAATCTAAACTAATGACATGGCCCCAAAGGAGGCTTAAACTAACCCTTCTAGAAGTAGTGGAAAAAGAGGTAATTTTTTTAAGAGCTGGAATAATATATCCCATATCTGACTCCCAATGGGTAAGTCTTATCCACATTGTCACAAAGAGAACTTGTTACACTATAGTTGAAAATTAGAATAATGAGTTAATGACCACAAGAATTCAGAATAGCTGGAGTCTTCCCATACATTATAGGAGATTAAACCATGTGACTCGAAAAGACCAATTCCCCTTACCATTTCTGGACCAATTGTTAGATTGAATCATTGTAAAGGGTCATTATTGTTTCATTGGTGTATGTTATAGGTATTTCCAAGTTCCAATAGCTCCTTGTGACCAACATAAGAACACCTTAACATGTGACTTTGGTAAGTTTTCTTACGTAAGGATGCCTTTCAGTTTTTGAAATCCCTTAGGTACCTTTCAGCAATGTATGGTAAGTATTTTCTTAGAACTTATTGAAAACGTCTTGGAGGTATTCCTTGATAACTTTACTCTGTATGTGACTTGTTTTCTAATCTTCTTAGAGAGTATATAAAAAAAATTTAAAATATGTTTTGAGAAAAACTTGGTTTTAAATTTTTAAAAGTGTCATTTTATGATTATAAAAGGGAACATTTTGGGCCATTTAATTTCTAAATCTGGGATTGAAGTTGAAAAATCCAAAGTTGATGTTATTTTAATTCTATTTAAACCCACCACTATGAGACATGTCAAATCATTTCTAGGACATTTTAGATTCAATATAAGCTGTTTTAGGTACCTTAGAATAGTTTATTTTCCTCTAACTAACTTACTCAAGAAGGAAACTTATTTTTTTATGAATCATGTCGGTCGTATTTGGAAAAATTTAAAGAGTGATTTACCACATCCCCCATAACATTCCCAATATAATAGATTCATCCCATTGAGATTATATATGATGCTACCTAAAGAATTTTAGGTAATTTACATTCATAAATATTGAAGAAATTTCACAAGTGATATCATACACTTCACTAATCCTAGATATTGACTAGAAAAAATACACAATAACAGAGAATGAGTTTTTTTATATTTTTGTTTCTTTAGAGAGATTCTATTCTTATGTTTTAGGAAGTAAAGTAACTATTTTCTTTCATCATGCAACAATGAGATATTTGACCAATAATGATGATTCAAAGCCCATAGTAGTGAGACATATGTTGCTAATGTAGGAGTTTGACCTATATATTAAGGATAATAATGGGTATGAAAATAATTTGGATGACCATATGAGAAAGTTGCATCATAATTATTAGGTATAACCAATCCCCAAGACTAAACTGGATGATTCATTACTTGGTGGGAAATTGTAAAACCTCTCCTAAATGCCCTGGTGAGCCGACATAGTGAAATTTCTGGTCATAGAAATGGTTCCACTCTTCTTCTTTTTTTAAAAATCAAACTTCTAAATAGAAATCTGAATAAAAATATTATGTTTGGGAGAATCCTTATTTATAAAGAAAAATTATTTTCCATGTCATTAGAAGGTGCATCCCTAAAGAGAAAATGAAGTATGTAATTTCTTTTTTCCATACAATTATATGTAGAGGAAAATCTGGACCTCAAAGAACCACTATAAAATTTTTGGAAGATAGATTATTTTATCCTTAAATATTTCAAAACTTATATGATTTTTGTAAAAAATGCCTGAAATTCCAGTTTACTAGAAGATTTTCTAAAATTCATGACATAAAATAAAAACCGTTGATTTTATATGAGATATTAAATGTCTAGGGAATTGAATTTATGAGCCCATTCCCTATTTCATTTGTATTTTCTTATGTTCTTTTGGTTTTAGATTATATTTCTAAGAAAATTGAAGAAAAATACCCTCAAAATGATAATTAAAAGACAGTGATTGATTTTTTAAAATCAAACATTTTTTTATGTTTGGAATACCTCAAGGTATAATCATTGACCAAGGAAGCCAATTTTTCAAAAGAACATGGAGGCCCTCATAGGAAATATGGTTTGAACCATAAAAATATCACTACCTTCCACCCATAGACAAATAGACTAGCTAAGTTGTCTAAAAGAGAAGTCAAAAAGAATTTAGGGGAAGGAAGTGCATCCCAACCATAAGGACTAAAGTAAGAAATTAGAAGATTCACTATGGGCATATAGTACTACATAAAACCTCCATTAGGTATGTGAAAATATATGATTTTATATGGTAAAAACTGCCAATTTCCTATTGAGCTACAACACAAATTCTTTTGGGTTTCAAAAGAGTGGAGATGGAGTTTGGCATGGTTGGAAAATAGTGGAAGCTGTAAATAATGGAGCTTAAGGTGTAGAGAAGGGAAGCATATGAGAACTAAATACTGTACAAGGAGAAAAATAAATATTTTAATAAAAAATTATCTAGAAAAGATAATTCCAAGTTTGATGCTAGCTACTGTTGTTGTCCTCAAGGATGAAAATCTCCCCTAGTAATCTTTATTCCAAATAAACTGAACCATACATAATAACTAATACCATTCATTTTGATGTAGTTGAAATAGATGGTGATGGTTAAAAATATCCATTTAAGATGAACATACAATAATTGTATTAGTAACATAAATATATTTGGAAGGAACCTATAGAGGATTCCTGACTCTTCTATGCTGCTAATAAATAAAGCACTACCAAGTCTTTTCTTTCCCTCATATTGGTCTAGCTGTATAATTTTTTTGAACTATTTTTCTTGAACAAATTCTTACAATAATTTTACTATAATAGTGTTTGAAACTAGTTTGAGGGGTATATATGTCTGTTAAAGTAGTTTTTAATTTCTTATTAGCAATTTTATATCATCTATAAATAAATGAAAACATTTTTTTTGTAAATACAGTTCTATACATTTTCCCTGTTGTATATTTTTTTATATATTATTTTAGAAAATTTACCAAGATTAATTGATATCTAACCTATTTTTAGAATACCAATGCTATATTTGATTAATTCATTATATCTGAAGCTATAATACTTTAAGTGATTTCTGATTTAGTTAGTCACTATATTCATGGAAGTTTAGTCTTTGAACATGGAATGTGAGTGTGAGTGAAATGATTTTTGTGTAATTAATTTTATAACATAAGGTCACTTGGAATTTAGAACTCGATCTGAGGTAACTTTAAATCTATATAAAAAACACCATATGGATCCAACTCCATTTATAATGATATAATTAATTTGAACCCAGAATAAAATGGGCAATTGGGATCCCACAGTAAGTCTCTGAGACAAGGGAACTAAGTTCATTTTTTTTATTAAATAAATATATTTTTTTCAATCTCAATAAGTTATATGCATAGTTATTTTCACAAAATAATGGATGAAGAAAATTAAAATAATGTTCCTTATAAAAAATGAGTTCACTTATGTGAGGGGAATATTGAACCCAAGCAGGAAGAAATTGACTTATAACACATTCATTTGAGTTATATCAATAAAATGGAAAATAAAACATTGGTCTAATGACACTTATTAAAAGAATAAAAAATGGAAGTTCTTTTGATTAAAATTTTGATTCCATTTAAATCTCATTCAATCCACTTCTGTACATGGAATTTTGAATAAATTGAAATTAGGAAGTGTTTTGATTCACATATGAGGCTTGATAACTTTTAAGGTGGATAAGTTATTATTTATTACTTTTTTGGAAAATAAATTTAGATATATATGGGAAGAATTTTTTTTTGAATAAGTTAAAATTCAATGATAATATTTCTATAGAGTGTAATATTTTATGTTTGGGGGAGTTATGTGAGTATAATTTTCAACATTTATTGTCATTTATTCATTGAAAATACCCCCATTTTAACTTGATTCGTGTGTAAATGGTGTTTTTTACTATCTAGAATTGGAAATTAGTCAAAAGTTGGCTTTAAATATGGTTTTTATTATTGTATTCATATTCTGATATAAATTATGAAGCCATTTTTTAGAATGGAATTGAATCTTATTATTAGATTGAGTTTTATTTATAGAAAAATATTACACTAAGTAAAAATGATAATCTTTTTATTCTGTAGGTTGAAAAATTAAAAAGGTTATAAGTGACCGTGCCATCTACGTTCACTACACGAACTTTGGTTACTCGCCGTTTGATATCCCCAATATTGAGAACCAACCATTATAGGTAGGTATTACTACTATCCACATGTACTTCCCCTACCTTCTATGAAGAAGAACCGATTGTGCCTTTAACTGACAATGAGCACTTCTCACGGTCACTTCATCACCTTACCATGACCCCACTCTCATGGTATGCATACCCATCATGAGATTTTATCCTTTCAACTAATATCATTATTGGAAAACTGACCATGTTATTCACAGTATGCATGATTACTATACGCTTTACCCACCTTTATCTACCATTCCTCCACCTCTCAAGCTGCCATGTGCCCACCAACTGATTCTAAGCCTCTACATCCTCTAAAGAACCCAATCCATGTCAATTGAATCTTGAAAACTATACAAAGACTAAGAATCAACCTAAATTGCTCCACCACCAGTTATTTTCCAACACCAAGATAAGAATAAAGGTGTCTCCTACTCAGGTTGCGCCACTATCTAGTTCCACCAACAAATTTGGGAAGATGATGGAGTGGATCCCCCATGTCAAGAGATTCATGGTCATACAATGTTCTAATTCGAGATTCAAATTTATTGTGGGTAAGATCCATCTTAATGCACCATGAGTTAGCCTCCCTACATATTCCACCTCTGAAGAAGTTATGAAATTCCACATATTTCTTAAGTAGATCACTTCCTTCCTTTCAACTAACTCATGAAATAAAGGTCAAACCTACTATAATAATTTTATGAAAATAGGGTAGAAGTGTCGAACTAAAATCCTCACTATCCAATTATTTTAAGAATCTCCTTGCACCACTAAATATAACTAATTTTTAGTGAATGATTCGAGCCTAAGGTAAGCACGATACATGAGAAGCCATCCTGTTATGAAAATTTCGTGCCACTGACAAGATATTGTTGGCATTATTTGAATGATTATGGACTATTTGGGTTGTATACATTGATAGAGTATGATTTTTCATTAATAAAAATGATTTTTTTCTAGGATAAAGTAAATAATGAGGACCATAAACTAAATCCCATGACCAATTTTTACATCAAACAAAGAAATATAGTATTTTGAGATGCACAAAGACACTACACCACAAAAAGGACAGTAAACATGATCATGGTAGAAACAATAAAGTCATCCAGACCCTTGATTGTAGAAAGGGGATGATTATCCAACATAAAGTAAACCTACTCCATGTTGAATATGGAGGACATTCCTGAATTTCATGAAGAAGTTTCTTCCACTCACTTGGAGAGAATCATGCTCATATAGACAAGAATTATTATATAAGATAGGAAGGAATGGATCACTCAAGGGGTGGAAAAATCACACATTACATTCCATAACTCTCATGTTATTTTTATTCTATATTGTTAAAAATCTAATGATGGACCACTGGGCCATTTTTGGTTTCTCAATGGAGAATCCCATCATCCCCCGCCCACTTTTACTGAATTCTGATCACTCAATGTTATTAATAAATTAGATATGGATATTTATAGTTTGAATCTATAGAGGTTACATCTGGTTTTAGATTTTAGTTTCTCTTGATTATTATCTCCATTACACACACAAGCCACATGGATTTCATTCACTGCATGAGATAGCAAGGAGTTGGGGAATTCAAAAGGGAACAGAGGTGTTAAATCATTAGGATAGTCAAGGTTTAGGACTATAGTGTCAATTTTACAACCCTATATAAACCTAAATATCATGATACAAATGAATAATTGAGATTCAATTAATAAGAAGAAAAATAGAGACCAATTGAATAATGATTTAGTATAGGAACAATGGAATGATCTAATGTGAGAAAATTGCTTGTTAAATAAAATTTTAAATGAATATTTCATACTTTTTGAAGAAAAATTAAACCAAAAAACAAGATTTAAATTCACCCATAACACTATATTCTATAAATACAACTTGAGACCCACTTTACTTCATTTATCTAAAGTTCAAAAATAATTTTGTTAAGAGACCCATGACATTCACACATCGAATGGTAATAAATATTGATTTGATAAATATATATGATATATTAATTATTCTAAAATTAATAATTATTATTTAGCTTTCTTTCATTTCATCCATCAAAAAGTGAAAACAACATTCATGCATACGTACGACCTACCATTTCCATGAAGAGTGTAATTCATTATATATATATATATATAATTTAGGGAAGACTATAAATATTTATATTGTGAACATATATGATATTTATATCATGATTAAAAATCTCTAATTGATATAAACATAGTCAAAGTACAAGGATCGGGACTGCTGAACCGAAACATGCTTGAAAATTGAAGCATACATCACCGAAAATAGTGATTTTAATGAAAATTTGTTAATAAATAGGTGATAAGATGTCATAAATAAATCATATATGGTATGATATATATGAATTTTTTTTATAGAATATATTTATAATAAATCAATATTTATTATAAAATATTTTTTAATTAATATGAAGAAAAAAGAGACTCGAGGTAATGGATTTATGTTTCAATTCTATTTTAATCGGGATTGATTATGATTGAATTTAGATTGAGGAAATTATATGATCCTTATGTGATTAATCTATTTAATTTTATTATACTTTGTTTATTTATTGATAATATATGTTTTCCTTTATTTTTACCCACTTTATGTATTTAATATATCAAAATACTATTTTAAAGGAAATTTGACTTTATTTCACTCTTTAGTCTAATAAACTTTTTCTTCCAAATCCATATTTTCTGAAAATAATATAAATGATTATTTTATTATTATTATTCTATGATTTGTTAAATTTGTTTTCACCCATGATTTAATTTTGACAAAAAAAATATTTAAAGGAATCTTCTGGTCATTTTCTGAATGAGGTACTTTTTGACATGTTCTACAAATGTGTGAAATAAATGTTTTTTTAACTTATATGGTGTGGATATAATTTAAAAATATCATGAATACTAAATGATTTGAATAATAATTTACAAGTTTTCATATTTATTTTCAATGAAATTTTTTTAATAATATTTTGAATTTTTTTATATTTTAAAGATTGGATTTCAAAATGGAATGACTATATTCCTCAAAAATGTTTTTATGGAATTTTTATTCATCAATGGAAATAACCATTGGTGTTTCTTATATTTTACCAGGGATATGATCCAATGGTATCATCCATATTATTTCTATATACTTTTTATGATTATTATGATACAATGTTTAATAAACCCATTTATTTTTCATGGGTTATGCAATGATAACATTATGAAATGTTTACAAACCCCAGGTTACGAAGAGAGGATTAAGTAGGGTATGTCAATGGAAATTACTAAGATTAATTATCTTATGGTAGATGGTAAATATATTTGAGGAAATAAGAATATTGAATATATTGTCTCTAAATATAATAAACCTGTATAGTTATTGGGTGTTTATTTGTTGAATATATGAATATTCATCTAAAATGATATAAGATTTATGTATGAAAATCATATTCCTTTATTATTTCACTTATAAAACCATTATAAAATTTAAGATATATTATTTTATAAACATCCAGAGTCTAAGGGATTTACATTCATTATCATTTCAATTCCATAATTCATTAATATGATCTTAAACATTTCCAAACAATCTCATGCTTTATATTTAATTATAATTTCATCATGAACTCCCCTTACCCTTGGTTCAACCATTTTTTAGTTACCATTAAATATACTTTGAATTATAAGACTCAACCCAAATATACAATCCTAGCATCAATATCATCACATCAAAGGAAGTAATAAAGCCCCACTCTCAACTTATGCTAGAATTCCCAGTGTCATCCTCAATACCCTAATCAAAGCCACAACTCAGGTAATACAACCCCTCCACTGGGTAAATCAACTATACCAAGTTCCACATAAAATTTTAGGAAGTGATATATCTTATAAATATATGACATCAAGAATAATTTCAACATAATATTTTCAAGGGAAAACTATGGCCTTTTTAACATGCACACAAGCAGGAAACAAACTAGGCTAGGCTTCAATCAACCATAAATAATCAATTTTAGTAGAAATAATTATTTTTCATTTACCATACTTATTGACTAATTTATTATATATGGGTTCAAAAAACATGAAACTAAATTTTATAGTGTCTTATAGAAACTAGTAAATGCAATTAACATTCTCAATCAAGACATCATATTTATTAACAATTAAAAGGAATATATATATATAAGATATATCTATTATTTAATTTTTTGTATTACTTAATTTAAAAATTAGATTATATCATTCCATTGTAAATATATTCCATAAATTTAAATTATCATTAAACATCCAATATAAAAGGCAATAGTAACTTTTATAAAAAAAATAGTTGCATTGATAAATTAAAGAGTCCATTGAATTTTACCTTTCATTGTATTCCATTTTATTTCCATATTTATATTACTTATCAATTTAATCATGCCAAAATATAAAGGGTTGAATAAATAAATAAAAAATATTGGGTATACACTACCTAGTAAAACACATGGAACACCGATTATGTAATAAGTCCAAAAAACATGATATCACATCATCACCTTCTCATTCCTTCAATTTCCCTATTTTTAAATATTATTATTATATAATACTATATCATCCATTTACCCATAAATATAATGCTTGATCCCCATAAAAATTAACAAAAAATGATAATTCATGGATTATATACATAAAAGTAAGCTTTAACAATACTTATCATAAGATAAAAAGAGATAAAGGGAAGATGCACAACCTAAAACGTTTAAGGGAATCCAACCTAAATCATAGTTGAAACCTCTCAATGTAAAGGGAAGAAACTCTACTAAAATATATCTATCAAACTCAACGGAAAAATTTGTTCATATCTGGTCAAGAAAGGTTCAGAGAGAAGGGAGGGAGAAATTTTGAGTAAGTATCTCAAAGAAGGAAATTCTTACATAAAGTCTCAAAACTACCCCTTTAAGTTTTGAAATATATGATTGACATAAAATGGGGAGGATTGTATTTTATGATCTCCATGATTCTCCCCATCCTTGGTATGTGAGAAACCAAACATGAAGTCCTGGAGATAACAAACTGATTATAAAAAAATTTCTTACAGATGAAGGCCCTCACCACCATGGTATACAAAAACCACTATGTCATGGTACCTTTTAAACCTATAAAAAATTGGTATCCTCAATAGTGTGATTGAACCTACCTCACTATTTTGAAGCACACCATGGGAGGCCAATGATATTGAGGTCATGCACTTACCGTTTCTGACCAAAACTTCTCTGCATGAGTGTTCCTTAACCAGAACTATCCCTCTCACTAAAACAGCTGTGGTGGACTCCATGTTTCCCATAAAGAGACTCATCAAGAAATAATATCAGGACTTAAGTGTTTCACCCTGGATGTTTCCACTAGATGAACTTATTTGAGTGTTACAGAGGAACCACACCTAGAAAAATGGGGAAGACCACTATCATTTGGGCCTTGGGATTTACCAAGTACCAAAATGGACAACTACATGCCTAGAGTTTTAAAAAACCTATCCAAAATGATTAACACATACATCTAAGAACAAAAATAGAAACCACCATGGGTGTTTTTGAACCCATGGAGTTCCCATGAACCAAAATTTCCTACCTCAAAAATTATCATGCCCAAAACTCCTCACACACCTGTAGAATGCTTCTAAGCTTGCCTTTGACACCACCAAATCCTAGGAATTCACAAAGGAATGTTTTTGTGGGAATGCACGCTAACATAAGATTCTTAAAAAATTATTCTAATTCCAAATAATAAAAACAAAAGTTGGGATGGAAAAAATTTGTATAACAAAATAAATCATATTGCGAGATACCTCTGAAATAGGGATCTCACTATATTAAATGTAAAACCATCCATCATGAAAGAAGCAATACATCTAAGTCAAATCATATATTGAAAAGGATTATGAATATCATCACAACATGAATCCACAAAAAACTCAGGATAATGATCACACATTTTTAACTCTCATTCCTAAGTAAATTATTCCCAACCACCATGTCTCCAAATAATATGAACTTAAGGGATAACATGTATGTGTAACACCATCCCCTTAAAGTCTCAAATCTAAAATTTTCATTCCTTAATGTTTGAATAATTTTTAATATCCAATAAATGGCATGGGAATCATCTTAGAGATATCAAGAAAGTTGTGATAGAAGTAAAACATCATGAACTTGATTATTTGTGGGATAATTCCTAATTGATAAACAATAACACTAACCCAATCCAAAATCTCAAAAGTCCTAAAAATAAAAGAAAATAGTACTCCTGTGACCAAACCATCACTTCCCATGATAAGGGGATACCGTTAATAATAAAATAACCCCAAAAAAATCTCCAGATTCATCCTCCTATTGTTTTCATAGTACTTCTAATGATCCTAAACTACCTTCATTCTCCCTATAATTACCTTGGATTTCTCAATAATATTCCAAACCAATTCTAGTTTGAGATTAACTGACTCTTCATCTTCAATCCAATATAATTTATATGTGAAAGGTTTCCCATATAATGCTTCAAATGAGGCTATAACAATGGTGTATGGATAACTGTTATTTTAATAAAACTCAATAAATGGTAGATGTTGTACCCCAAAGCCTCTAAAATTCATAATTCATGAACACATCAGGTATTATAATGTTTGAATAGTCCACTCAATTTTCCATCCATTTGTGGATACAAATTAATACTAAAACAAAATTGGGATTCAAAATAACATTACAATCCACACTACAACTATGAACTAAAATCAGGATTATGATCAAATATAATCAACTTCGAAACACCATAAATCTACCCCACCTTCTCCAAATACCACCACCATAAAATAGTCGTCGAGTTCAATTCCTTGATCAGTAAGAAATGTGTTGCCTTCATCGAGGTGTCCAAAACCACACAAATAGAATCATATCCACCTGATTCGTAACATAAATAGGTGATGATGTCCACTAATATATCCTTCAACTTCTACTAGATAAAATTATTTGGATAAAAAACCCATAGAGAACATGATGCCTAAATATTACCTTTAATAAGACCAAACACTGATATATGAATGTTTCAACCCACCTCTTCATCCTAGGATACCTAGCTCCTTGAGGCATGATAAATCTGTACCACACCAGGATATACAACAAAAGGGGAATGGTAACTCTCAAAGAACCATCCCATGAATCACCTAAGGAATGAAGATCCTACCCTAATAGAATACCAAATATTGATTGTCCTCATACTATCCCTCAATGGAATCAGTAATAATAACTCAATCTCACCAAACCTCTACCTTGGAATCTGAAAATTTGGCATCATCCACATATTTCACCAAAGATTATTGTGTGATAATATAGAAGAAACATCATATACCATAAAATTATCCCATATTTTGGTCTATCATTGATAAATCCTACGTCACCCTCATGGAATCACCAGCCTCATGAACAACATCACCTCAAAACTTCATACCCAGCACATTATACACAATATTTCCTTTCCATGGTGTATATAAATTATCAAAGCCATAGTCTTGTAAGAATTCCATCCACTATCACTATCACAAGTTAAAGTCACACTTGTACATGATATAAATAGAGATCTCATGATCTTTTAAGACCATAAAGAAATCACCAATGAGGTAATATTTAAAAAACATTAAAGAAAAAAATCATTTCACTAAACTAAATACCATGGGTATAATAGTAACCCTCATTATGCCACTCCCCAACCATAGATTTTCTTTCATTTTATTCTGTTCTTGATGATATATATTTTGGTTTGGGTTTGGGTCATGTTCCTGGTGAGTGTTTTTGAGTTTTGGAGGTTTGGGGTGAGTTTTGGCCCTATTCATGGTTAGAGTGCAGGTTTGGGGAGAAACCATGAATCTGGTTAAGGAAAAGGGGTGTTATTAGTTTAATTTATTCTTGCATATTTTTACATGAACTATGTGATCATTGTATGATTCAAACTGTGAGAGTCAAAGGTGAAACTATGCATATTTTAGGTATTTCCGTGGAAAGGTGCACAATTTTCATAGATTTAAGAGAAATCATATAGCAAGTATGTAGGGTGGATCTATCAAAATGAATGAGCTGATTTGTGCGGTTGGCGTACAGTTTCCCAAACAATGTAGCTAGCCCGTGAGGGTTTCCTCCTTCCCTGGTTGGGTACAGACGGTTGGAACAATGTTTGGAAAACCATGTGGCTTACCCATGTTATTAAAAAATTTAAATTCCATCATTTCCCATCTCCCCTTTTTACCCTAATTAGACCCCTCTCCCCCCATTTGACCTAGGCATAGTAGGAGGATCCTAAAATCCCCTCACTTTAGATCTCCTCCCTCCACAATTTCCTCTCCAAGATCCTAAGGTGAGTTTCAGTTGTATTTTTGGAAAATTATCTACTCTTCTTCCCTTGCTATCTTGGAATCTTATTCTCTATTGTTTTGGTTCTCTCTATGAAAAAAGTAGAGTAGATGTTTGATGTTTTTCCAGTGGTATTTTGATGTCAAGGTGTGTGTCTCATCTCTTGGTCTTATTTATTCATTCTTCTAAGTCTTCATTTAATTCACACGTCATTTTGGTAGTTTTTTCCATCCATTTCCATTAAAAAACATTCCTATAGGTTATTGATCCTTTCTAAAAGAATTTTTAATATTCTATTCAGGTTTTTGATGTGTTAGTTTGTATTATTATTTATTTTGTATGTTATCAATTTGATGTAAATGGGTTTTCAAGTAATTACTATGATTATGTTTATACTTTTATATATACAATTTTTTTAATGAATTTATAATTAATATTATATAATGAAATTGAGATATTTGGGTTGTGTTTATACTTTCTTATGTTTTGGTAAATTGGTTTGTTTGGGAATTGAGAATTTTGTGTGTGGTTTTGGTGACTTTTATAGTATAGTGCTTCTGTGTGGACCCTTGTAATTAGTTTTAATTCAATCTGTGGTTTAGAAGTTGAAATATTTTGTTTTCCTATGGTTTTCAACAAGTGTTCCATTGGATGTGGGTATATCCATATGTGAAATGGGTTCACATATGGATCAGAACAAAAATGATAATTGATTTATATATAGATGTCTACCTTGACACCTCAATTTTAAATCCCTTTTTAATTCTTTCCTATCCTCCATCCCATATTCTAATGTTTCTTCTATGACCTATGTCTTATAGATGGTTACTTAATTTCAAATGACTCAAATGTATTTTCTAATGATTTTTTTTAAATCTTTACATGTTTGAAACCTTGATGTATAATTTGATACCTGAATGAATCAAAAGACTCATTTGGAATGTTCTAAGTGGAAGTAGTGTTTTCGCCTTGGTTTTTCAATTAGTTTTGTAAAGTAAGTTAGATTTGAAGATGTTAAATCCAAGTTGGTATCTCGTGATGTTTTGGAATTTTTTTGAAACACATGTGTTATTTCGGATTGGTTGGAATTTTTAGAGGTTTCATGTCTGATTGGAGCCCCTATGTTCGTCCCTCCAATGAGAGGACCTTTTCATAGTCAGTTTAAGAGTTTGGGTGAGGCATGCACAGTGGAATTTATGTGGTTAATTATAATAATGTTATAACCTCATCATTCTCCTTTATACAGTTCTTGTGGGATTCTTGGGCATCAACTAGAGATTCAATTGATGGTTACTTACTAATCTTAATTAGATTGATTGGTACCCCATGGATAGAGGATTTCCCAGGTGGGCTTTGACACTAGTGAATATAGTGTAGACAAACCTTGTTGGTTATTGACTGTGGATCTTCACTATGCATTGGAAAGTTATTATGAACTATGTATATCTAGTGATTTATTCGTGAGATGTTTAGGAAACACCCATTATTTTCTATTTGTATGTTTCTATTTTACGTTATAGCACTTAGTTACCTATTTTTTCAAGATTTTGTTACCTGAAACTATAATATTTATTTAGTTCCATATATTTCCCTTTGATCAAATTATATGGATTCTTATTTGGATTCTTTTTAAATTGGGATTTTTAAATGTAAACCTATTTTGGAAAGAATGATTACTTTTAGTGTTTGGTTATTTAAATGTTTTAAAACAATGTTTTCTTAAATGTATTTCAAACTAGATATACAGACTATTTTAGGAAAATACCTGTAAGGATTATATGGTGCTCACCTACTATGATTTTTATGCACATGACCTTCCTATTTCACTCCACCTCGATTGACCTGAGTTTTTTTGAATGTTCAGATTCTATTCAGGTTTTCATGTAATTTGTGTTTTTCTTATGGATGGTGGTGACGAGGATGTCACATGAATATCTAGTTGGGTTCAGGTTTGGTTCCATTTTAGTACAATAGTTTCAATTTGTTCATTTTTCTTTATATATGTATTTTATTATGTATATATTAGGTCTTATAGTTTATAGGTTCTTGCTGAATGATCTTTTTTGGTTATTTATCTTTGATTTTTATTGAGCTAAATCATTCCCACATGGATTATCTTTGATGATTGACACTATTGTCCAGCCTGGTAGGATTAGAAACACCACTTGAGCCTTTTCATAGACCGGGTTGGGTGTCCGGTTGGATAACAACCAGTCCTGGAACATGACACATGAGGTTATAAATATGGATACCCATAATAGATAACAACTCTCTTCTATATATGTTTCCAACCCAAGAAAATTTGAAAATTACCATAGTAAACCTCAAACTCAACTCCGTCATTTTTTACAACACAAAACATGATCTCTGGCCATCTCCTCGTTCAAATAATCAATAGAATCCTAACACCGGTTAGTCAGTACAAATTCATGATCCTTTTTGGTAAAAGTTTTTATAGGAGTCATAATACAATAAAATTTGGGCATGAATCTAATATAATATCAAAAAATACCATGGAAACAGTACACCTTAATAATATTTTTGGGTGATACCCAAGAAACAATTGCCTTAATCCTAAATGGATCCAATGATACTCCCCATTGTGACATGACATGCCCTAGGAAATGGACGTTCTGGTACGGGAATATACACCTTGATAGCTTCCAAAATAGATTTTCACTCTGAAGAATATCTATCAAATCCTATAGGTTCTCTACATAAAACTCCTCAAAAGTAGGATACACTAAAAGGTTGTTTATGAATGCTACCAAAAACTAGTCTAAGAACCAATAAAATATATATTTCTTGAGTCCCAGGAACATATCTAGTGTATAAATTACACCAAAAATAATTACAATGAACTCATAGTTTCCATACCAATATTTGAATATACTATTTGAAATATCTTCATCATTTACTCACATCTGATGATATCCTGACCAAAAATGATCTTAGAGTAGCAGTAAGCTCCCTTTAGATAATAAAAAATGATCAATATATGGAAGGGGATAATGGTTTTTCTTGTAACCTGATTTAAGTGACAATAATCATTGAAAAAAAATGCTTACTTCAATATACCTTCTTTGAAAACAAGACTTGATCACCCCAAGGTGATACACTGGGCCAAATAAAACCTCCATATAAGAGATCATAAATCTAAAATCTATAGCTCCTATAACTCATAATAATTAGTTCTATAAAATGAAATCATGATATGAGAGACACTCAGTTATATATCTATCCTAAACATGATCTCTAATTGAGGGGTGGTGTCACATCCTATTTTTGGAATAAATCATTATACTCTTCCACTACCCTAGGAAACACCACTTGTTGAACCTCTATTGAACTCAACAACATCTCCATCATTAAGGATGATAAGGACTCAACATACCTTTCTCCTATCTGATATTCTTATTCACTAAATAACATGGAAGACTCACTATAAACATCATAAAATACATATCACCACCTAAATAAATCCATGCTATCTTTCTTCGAATACAACTAGTCAATGTTGAGGATTATGGAATACAACTATATCTGAAAACATAAGAAAACTCTTGAAGAGAGATACAACCCTAGTGTCATATCCAAATCTCTACATATATCTAATAGGCTAACTCAACCTTCAATAGGAATATTCAATGCCAAGTTAATTGGAAGCCTCTCCACCTTATGTCCCAAAGCATGGATAGGGTGGGTGAAATAAATGAATGTATTGATCCTAAATCATATAAGATATTTACCTATATATAATATAAACATATAATACCTCACATTATGTTTGTATCACTATATCTTGGAAACTCTTTGCCTAAAATCTGACCATTCCTTGATTCACTATAAAACCCCATGTTAATGTTTATTTATTTACTATAATTTTTATTTATTTGAAATTTTCTAATTTTGGGTGTGAATTTTGAAATTTTATTGAAATTTTTTTATGTGTATGATTTTTTCAAGGTAACTGCATGGTTTTTCCAACCTTATAGATTACCTTTACATAGGTATTCATTTTTTAATAGGTTAGTGTGCAAGGTTTTTTCTAAACCATGTTATTACCCTTACATAAAAGGTTACTTATTTCATTTATGAATGTTCAAGGTTAATGTTCATAGGTAATGAATGGTTTGAGGTTAGGCATATCAGATCCCATGTGAAATATCATTCCATGTGAGTGTGTTTATGTGTGGTGGCTTGTTTTTTTTAATGGTCATTAGAAACTATTTGATTCAACCATATATCATGTTATAGCTTGGATAGTGTCATATACAAGGTTGGTGTAGGGTTTTTAAAACCATGTAGTCATCCCATATTCACTCCAAAAGTAAAAATAACCATCCCCCCCTTTAAATTTTAACTCCCTCTCCTCTCCCATGCATGAGGCTGATCCTAGGTAGTTCAAAGGTGTTCTCCAAACTCTTATTCCTTCAATTATGGACCATTTTTCTCTATATTTCATATAAAATTCACAGTAATTTATCATAACTGTTCCCTTTTTATTCCTTCTAATTATTTAATTGCATTTATTCTAGGTCTATCCATCCATTATGAACCCTAATTCATGTTAAAGTGAGAATTATGGTTTGACTTAGTTATAACCCATGGTTTAAATCGTTTAGGAATTGAGAAGGGTGATTTACTTCTTGTTTGAGTGTTCTCCATGGAAGAAGACATGTTACATCTTGATTTTCTTCTGGTTGAGATATGTTTTTCTATGTAATTTATTTATATTGAAATTCACGGTAATATTGAGTTTTAAATACCTATTTTGATTAATGTATGTAGGTATATGAAATTTATTATGAATTATAACATGTTTTCCATGGGTTTTAAGCTTGGTATAAAGGGACTTCCTTATAAAATTCAAGGGTAGCTTTGAATTTCAAATAGTTAAGTAGGTAAAGTCCCTTGAAATTTCCTATGAGACCTTCATTAAAAGTTTTAGATGTAAAATGAGTGGTATCAACCGTTTTTATTTTTAAAGGAATAGAAACTTATCTTAAAGGATGATTTTAAAGACCGTTTTTTTCATATTTTTTCTAAAGGATATTTGAAAATGGAATTTTTGCCAAGTGGAAATGAATCAAAATTATAAGTCTATTTTTAAGTAATGTTATATTAAGTATTTTATGATATAAATGTATTATTTCTCATGAGATCCTCATTGCTTTCCTCATTGTCTATTTCACTTGTTATGCGTTATTTATTATTGTATAAAGATTAGATGATGTAAAAATGGGTTTGTTTTGTGAAAGGGAATTGGAAGTGAGGTGTGAGATTTTTTTTATTTTCTTTTAATGGGATTGTATGGATTACTTACACACATCCTTTTTTTATTGGTCATGGAGATCCTAGGATACTATGTATGGGATTTGGATATATGTGACCCCTAGGGTAGATTGTGCTCTTGCTAGGGGTATATACCAATGGAAGTTGAGTGCTACCAGTATGTATTATGTTCCCAGATTTTCTTCATGATCGTGGGATGAATATAAGTCCCAACTAATTCAATAAGTCTATTGGGCAGACATGTTCTTTAGTGTCGGACTAAGGCTCATATCTCTAGTCCATGATATTGTTACTTCATTTTTAATAGATAGTTCATGACACTTATCCATTGATTAGTAATGAATGTTGGGGATTTTATAGAACTACCTATAATCCCTTATGTTCATCTTTTTGTGGAACTATTTACCTTACCTTGTACCCTTTTTTCATAATCCCTTGATATAATGGTACATTCTTTTGTTGTTTTTTCATTCCTTATGGTGGGGTTGGTTTATAAAATTGATTAAAAGATTATTTGGGGGTGTTTTTTTAATGTAAATCCAAATGGTTGGGTTTTCTTGGGTTTTTATGAAATATTAGAAATGTGGGTAATTGGGTTTTTCTTTTTCCATTTAATATCAAAGTCACACATTTCTGGTTTTCAATGTTTTTTAATAATAAGTAAATATTTCATTTTATTTAAATTTAAAATAGGAAAGCTTCATTATTTAAAGGTGAATGTGTATGATTTGTTTACATTATTTACTTATTAATAATGAAACCCTATTTTCTATATTATTAGAAACAAGAATTTATGAAATATGTATCTAAAGGAATTACAGGGAATCATTGTTGAGATCCTACAAGGCCTGTTATCTCACACCCTGTATACACACTTGTTTTTATGCATGTATCCATTGTATTTTATATATGTTTTAGGTTAATTTTGGATTTTATATGAATTTATGGGGTTTTACATGGGTGATTTTGGATTTGGTGAGAAGACTTGGGTTTTAGGGAGGTTATTTGGTAGCTTTGGTTTTTATTTTGGGATATTATGTTGTTTCATACAAGATAAACTCCACTTATTTTATTTAGTTTATTGAATTATACTAATTGTGTATTATTTCAGAAGATTATGTATAAATAATTATACCAATTAGTTAAACCATAATTTTGTTTTATGAATCATTTGTTTGAGTTACCTATTTTCTTTTTTTAATTATATTTTTTTGGATATCTAATATATGAATGCCCAATTTTGAATATTTGGTAAGTAATATATTATCGTTTACGATGATTTTAGGATAATTTCTTTCGAAATTTAAATTCTTTTGATGCTCAATAACTAGTTTCCAAGCGATGGGGATAAAAAACACTCTTCCTGCTATGTGGTGGGATATATAGGGTGGTGTATCAGGATAGATCATTATGGATCATTACGAAATATTATCAGAACCTAGGTTATTTAAGAACATAAGTTATTAATAATTCTCCCTTGTTTATTTGGGGAGTGTTTTATAGTTTTTAGGTGGGAATTTTATGAATTAGTTAGAGTTTATGAGGAAAGTGTTTGGCTAGGTGTTCCTCATAATAAACCTCAAGTTACCAAGGGAAGTAGTGACTTACGTCTTGTATCTTAATTAAGATATTTAATGTTGATGTATTTTAATATGGAATGATGGTATTACGATCTATGAATTTGGAAGGTGGTTTTTGGGTTCCATTAAAATTTGGGGTGAAAGTGGATGAAGAACTAAAAACACACAGTTAGCTCACATGGATTGGTAAACTGTATAGAGCCCATCCAAAATGGTTTTAGGGTCTTCATAGAGTTTTATGCATAGTTAGAGCATGGCCTATTAAATAGCATGGACAATCCATGCACATATCTATATCCCTCTAATTTTTTTATTTTGACTTCATTTAGTTTCATTTTTGTCCTCATGTGGATCTCATTCCTAGGAGATGAGTCAAATAATTTTAAATAGTGATTTAATGAGTTTGAGGTAGATTTTGTTGGGTGTGTGGTATCATGATTTACTTATGATCATTGTTTAAAGTCATATTTTGGTTTAAAAATAAAATTTAAAAGAATGTTTCATTAAATTTTTTTGAATTTATGGGTGATATGGAAAATAAATTCTTGTTCTTTATAAAACATTTTATGTAGTGTTTGATTTCATATTTTTATTTAGAAAAAAATTTAAAAACTGATGTCCCTAATGGTGTAAAATCCCAAAATTTTCTATAGATGAATAAATATCAATTTAAATTTTTTTTATTTATTTGATCATAATTTGGTTGGGTTTTACCTTAGGGTAGAAATTTAGAAATAAGATGGAAGAAAGAGGATAGTGCTCTGTTGGCGCACGGTTAGGGAAAACCGTCCACCCCAACCCAGCAAAACATGAAACCCTAGACAATGGGGATTTTCATGATTGGAACATGATTTGTAAAAATATATTGCCTTTCTGGAGTAACCATTAACCCCTATAGAATCCTCTCACAGTTTAGGTACACAGTTTGGGAAAACTGTGCGCCCTTTCCCAGCAAACCATGCGTAAAAATTTAATTCACCGAAAAATTATATTTTTAATAACCTAAACCCCTGAAACTCATACTATTTGACACAAACTATGACCAAATAATCTCCTAATGATTTTATAGCGTCATTGATGGATTCCAAGCCTTCTCAACTTCCATTCTTCATGATTTGAAGCCCAGATCAATGATCTACACCCCTCCCAGTAAGAGAATCCTATCCTGATTGGTTTCTCAATCCTCTTCCTTTATTATCCCATACTATAAAGGGTTGTTCTTGCTATCTTGATTAGATCAAGATCTAGTATTTTATATCAAGATATAAAATTGAAGGATAATGATTTTTCAATCCTGATTTAATGTTTTAGATTCATATCTCATT
This sequence comes from Viscum album, assembly GCA_963277665.1. Classification (NCBI taxonomy): domain Eukaryota; kingdom Viridiplantae; phylum Streptophyta; class Magnoliopsida; order Santalales; family Viscaceae; genus Viscum; species Viscum album. Next base: position 324,872,404 of record OY728126.1, on the reverse strand, counting down.
CTATTTCATTGTGTTTTACAAATTTCGGGGGTCTTCCATTGGGTGACCATTCATCAACGAATTGAGATTTGTGGTATATGATTAAATTCCCAATGTCTTGATTTAAATTAAATTTTTTTAACTGTATAATTACTATTATATGGTTAGAAATTAAGTTCTTGGTGAAATTGATTAATTTAGGAATTAAATTAATTGGGGAAAATCATAGAACTTGGGATATTGGAATTATTGATCTTGAGTAATTAACTGTGGAATTAATTAGGGTATTCTGAGATTATTGAATTGAGTAATTAATTATTGAATTAATTAGGGGATGTTTAGATTGTTGAAATGGGTAATAAATTTTGGAAATAATTGCTGGATAATGGGATTGTGAGATGATTAATTAATTGTTGATTTAATTAAGAATATTAAGATGGGTAATTAATTATTGAGTAAATTGATAAGATTATTGAGTTAATTACTAACATTGAGGTGATTAAATAATTATTAATTTAATTAATTTGATTAATATTATTAATTAAATTTTGGGTTAATTAATAAGTTTGAGGTGATTAATAAATTTTTTAGGTAATTAATGAAATTTTAAAAGATTAATTAATTGTAGAGTTAATTAATAAGATTGATATGGTTAATTAATTATTGAGTTAATTAATGATATTAAGAAGATTAATTAATTATTGAGTAAATTAAATTTTTTGAAAATATTAAATAATTATTGAGTTAATTAATGAGATTTAGAATATTAATTAATTTTTGATTTAATTAACGATTAAGAGAAGAATAATTAATTGTTGAGTAAATTAATGAGATTGAGATGATTAATTAATTTTTTAAATAAATAATGAAATGATGAATGGTAATAATGGAATTCATATTAGAATTGATATCTAAAATGGAAAAAGGGAATTCTAGGATATGAGATGAGATATAGAATGGTAATAATTTCATTCTACAACATGACATACCTTGGAGATGGTGAAAACTTTGGCATGGGTTGGAGTATCTATTGAGGTTTGGATGCCCTTGAAATATAGGGAATTTATGTGGTTAAATAAAGAATAATTTGATAATGTCATAATTTTTTATTTGTGTTTTGTGATTATTTATTTATACAACTACATACACTATTATATGACTCGATATTATTTTATACACCATTAGGGGTGGCCAAATAAATTTTACTCACAACCTACTCGATCTACCTAATTGGTACCCGAATATATTTCATGTATGTAGGATAAGATAAGAGAAAGGGCTCTCTGTAAGGTGGTTGAGTCGGGATGGAGCATGGATGAGGGAACCATATTTGGTTCGGGACCCACTTGGGTGTCATTAGTGTCTTTATTTGGAGTTTTAATTTCGATACTAGAATTTTTTTTTCATGGCATCTAACCTGTTCAGTTTTGAAATTCTATTTCCATTTTTCGTTATCTTCTTATACTAGTATTGTTCTATTTATCATATCAATGGTTATTATATTTTTATTGTTTATTTATTTCTACTGGTGTAATACTCTGATAAAAGAGGGTATAGTCTACCCATTATCAATATTAGACACTCCCTACTATTCAATATCCTCTGGAATATGAGGATACATGATTGAGATCATGCGACTAAACGACTCTGGGCACTAATGTTTTGCACCTGAGTTGGGATTTTATGAAGTGGTGTTATAGCCTAATTTTATTTTATTTTTTGTTTATCTCACTATTTGGAAAAGTTAAATAGGATAATATGAAGATTCAAGCCTTGGTTATGAGATCATTAATGAGAGTATCTAACCCATGTATGGGGGAGAACCTAGGTTCCTAGGGTGGAATTTTTTTATTGTTTTTTGTAGTTATAGTTGAATATTATTTCACCATGGGTGATACACTTGTGGTGTGATGTGATAGTTTTTTATAATATTTTATGAGAATTTACTCCAGGCCTATTATGGCTCCAGATTTGAGTTTTCTAGAATCCTACTAGGCACTCAGAACTATTTTGTGACATGCATCATTTTAGGAATGCACAGAAAATGGGTTTTGGGTAAGTTGTTAAACATCAATTGTTTTTCTTTATTGAGAAATTAATTTGAAAATGGTTCCTAATATGAAATTGAATTTTTTAAAATAATGCAAGATGAGAATAATTTGGTGTCTAAATGAGAAAGTATAATAATGAAAACAAATTTTCCTTTGTTAAAGTTTTCCAATATATAGGATGGTTAAGGGTAGTGTTAGCACCTCGATTTTGACCGTGTGGTGGGGTTCTGGGAAAAATACTTTTTTCCCTTCTTGTGTTTCCTAAAATTTTTTAATGTTGAGAAAATTATCCTAAGGTATGTATTTCGTTTATAAATTTATGCCCCCATGTTGATTCTAATTAAGAGGATGATAAGAGAACAGAGATATCGATGATCCTACAGTTGTGGAACCCGAGGTACTGATAGTTATTGGTAAAGAATCTGGAGAGAAGTTCTAGTATAATTTTTCTCAGTTCATGTAATTCATGGAAAGATACCTAGTTTCGATCAAGAAGAGAATGAATGGCTTGATGAGGGTGTTTCAGTTGCAGTACCCTAGTAATTTTGTTGGAGAGGATGGAACAGAGGGAGATGAGTTCTTGATTGAGTCTATCTTAAATATAATTGACCACTTGGAGACTCATATTGAGAAGAGTTTCAAGTTGGATGCATATATGGTATGAGGATTAGTGAAACGCTTGTGGGAAGTTAAGGCTCTAACTAGACAGGATGATGGTATGTTATGGAAGGACCTCTTGGAGCGGTTCTTGAAGAACTTCTATCCAGAGACATTGAGGCATGAGAGTGTAACTGTGTTCATGAGATTAACTCAAGGGAGTAAGTCTGTGATAGAGAACACATGATTCTTTATATATTGTTAGTGATTTTATTTAACATTGGAAACACAGGAGGCTAATTACTCAAAATGATTTCAAGAAGGAATTTATTTTGGAATTAACTCCCAATGGCATATCTTTATATTGAATAATTTTTAAGAAGTGTTGAACCATGCTCTTATAACTAAGGGGAATCTAAATTAGGCTTCCAGTTCTGGACAAATGGTTGTTTCTAGATGATCAGGAGGTACGTATTCTGAGAGAAGGAAGTGCCGTTATGAGAACTTTATCCAGCACAGTAGAAAATATAGTGCCCATAGGGAAATATCAGTTATATATGACCTTTCTCTAGTAATTTTCTACCAGTGCTGTAGGAGGGGATACCATCATAGTCATTGTCCGCGACCACCAGTGGAGTTTTATTCTTGTGGAAAGATGGGAAATATTCATAAGTTCTTTAGAAACCCAAAACAGATGGGTAATTAAGGGGAATATAGACAGAATCAAACAGTATGAAGGTGATATTATACACTTTATTAGGATGGTAGTTGGCTTTCTACAGGTCGTGGTGGTAGAGGTAGTGTACAAATTAGTTCTAGGAAAGAGCACTCATATCAGTAGAGTGGTGAAACTTAGTAGAGTAAGACTGCATCACCGGGAAGAGGTGTAGGAAAGTTTCATGTAGTGAAACCTACACTTCCGGATAGCGAGTTTGGACCACTAATTGTGAGAGGTAATATTATTATACCTTCTATATTAGATAGTACCTTATTTGATAATGGTGCCTCCCATTTATTTATTTTTGTGAAACATGATACGGTTTTATTATGGAGGTGGAGTTCATAAGTGGGGTGTTGATGATAGGTACACCATTGGGAGTAAAATCCTGGGACTTCTTTATGTATAATGTATGTTCTCTCGAAGTTGTAGAGTATCATTTTCTATGAGATATCTATATCATTAACATGTCAGGCTTCATCCTCATTTTGGTTATGAACTAGTTAGTAGACTACCGAGTCCATATTGATTATTTTGAGGGGAGAGTGACTTTTATCTCTCATAAGGGTGACCTCTATACTCAATGTAGAGAGTGGTATTTCTAGCCAGGTCGGTCAAGGTCAATTAAATAACAACTTGGAGAGCTCATAGCCCAAGTTTTTAGTTTATTGATAGATGATGTAGGTGTATTGCATGATGTATTTCAACCTATAGTGGACCAGCTTCAGAATGTTTTTCCGCTAAAATTCTTTGGAATGACACATGAGTGAGATGTGGAATTTAATATTGAGCTCAAGCTAGGAATTGAACTAGTTTCTATTCCACTATATAGAATGGTGTCGACAAAGCTCCAAGAGCTCAAGACTTAGTTAGAAGATTTTAAAGATAAGCGGTTTATCCATTCGAGTATGTCACCTTGGAGATCCTTAGTGTTGTTTGCAAAGAAGGTTGATAAGAGATTTTTCTTATGATTTGATTACTTGAATTTGAATCTAATGATTGTGAAGAACTGGTATAGTCTTCTGTGAATCAATGGAACTTTTGAGCAGTTGAGAGGAGGTTGTGTATTTTTCAAGATTTACCTGAGATTGGGGTATCATAAACTGAGAGTTTAGACATATGGTATACCAAGGACTACCTTCAAAATATGGTATGAACTATATTAGTTTTTTTAATTCTATTTGGGTTTACAAATGCACCAGCTGTGTTTATGGTCTTGATGAATGAGATTTTTATTTTGTACCAAGATTAGTTTATTGTAGTGTTTGTGGATGACATATCGGTATATTACAAGACTCATGATGATCATAACCAACATCATGAAATCATCCTGAGTACAATGAGAGAGAATTGAATATACACCAAGATATCTAAGTTTCAGTTTTTTATTGATCATGTACACTTATTGGGACACATCATCTCGAAGCAAGGTGTGTCATTGGACCTAGAGAAGTTTCATGAAATTGTTTTTTGGGAGCGGCCTAAGAATTTTTTCAATATCTTTTTCCTTTTGGTATTAGCTGGATATTACCATAGGTTTATCCAATACTTTTTCAGATTGGAAGTACCTATTTAGTTCTTGAATAAGAAGGGTATACTGTTTGTCTAGTATGGATCATGCAAGAATGATTTCTCGGAGTTGATGAAGCGCATGTCATCTGCGTCATTCTTGATCCTACATGAGCCATGGGAGGAGTATGTAGTGTATTGTAATGATTATCAGATAAGGCTTGGAGTATTTTTCATGTAGAGAGATTGAGTTGTGGTCTATGGGTCTCGATAGTTGAGGCCACATGAATGAAATTACCCTACGCATGACCTTGAGTAGGCAGTGGTGGTTTATGATTTAAAGTGTTAGTGATATTATCTGTTGGGTGATAAGTTCAAAGTGTTTACCTATCACAACAGATTAATGTATATATTCTCACAATGATATTTCAATCTTCACTAGTGGATGTGAGTTAAATATATGTAGTCATTTGATTTTAAACTTTCAAATATTTTTGGGAAAGGAACGAGTGTTACTGAATATTTAAGTAGAAAAACATAGAATCAAGTTATTCAAGAGTCTAGTGATGAGTGGATGATGTTGACTCTACTAGCTGAGAAGCATGTGGTGGTTTAGGATAACCATGATTAGATGAATCTGGTATCAGTTTCAATGGATTCTAGACTTTTGAAATGGATTAGTTATAGGTAGAATGAGGATCTAGAATGTTGAATTTGAGGTAAAAACTTGATGTTGGGGAGACACCTTCAGGATGGTTGACAAATGAGGATGAGATCATCTATGTCAAGAATCATTTTTCTATGCCTAAAAGCATGAAGGATAAGTTGATATAGGAATTTCATGCCTCATAGTGGGCAGTACTTCCAAGTGTGATGATAATTTTCCATGACATATGATGATAGTTTCAGTGTCCAAGCATGAAAAATGAGCTAACAAGGTTCATGAAATGACACTACACCTATTAGTAGGTGAAGTTGGATCTTTAAAAACCTAGAGGGTTGCTATAGTTGTTTCCCTTTCTAGAGAGAAAGTGGGATGATGTTACCATGGACTTTATGGTGGGCCTCCTAAGGACACCTTGGAAGACTGACACTATTTGGGTGATTGTAGACTGTTTGATGAAGGTAGCACATTTCTTGTCTATATGGGATACATTCTCATTTGAGAAACTAGCATATGTGAATGTTCAAGAGATATATTGTCTTCATGAGGTTCCACATACTATAGTTTCAAAACATGATTTTTTATTTACTTTGTGCTTCTAGAAGGGATTACAAAAGTTTCTTGGTATGCAGGTTTTGTTGAGTACAGTATTAAACCCATAAGAAGATGGGTAGTTGGAGCATAATATACAGGTGCTGGAGGATATCTTCAATAACATGTCCTATAATTCATATGGTCTTGGGAAAATAACATATCATTGGTTGAGTTTTCTTATAAATGTTTTTAAGGAAGATATAAATATTACTCCATATAAGGATCTTGATAGTAGGCCTTGCAGATCACCTGTAATGTTCCGGTTCCAGAAGCCACCCAGAGGTGCCTCATACCCGGTTGGTCACATGGCATCAAGCACATTTCCCCGAACGCCAGAGGCTTCTAACTAGTAGAGATGGACTTGGGTGTGATAGTGGGAAAACGATGCCCTCATTGGAGGAGTACACAGTTGGAGTAAAAAAAATACAATAGCGGAAGCAGTAATAATCCATACAGAAGTAAACAACAGGAGACTAAAGTAATAAGCAACTGGAGCACATATATATAAAAATGATGCATGATATATATGTCTAGGAAAATATCAAAACAAGTCAAAATGATGAATACAAATAGTACTAAAACAAACTACAAAAGGAACAAATAAACAGCTCCTCAACATTGCAAGCCTAAGCTTGGTCCCATGCTCCCCAGCTCCACATCACATCAAGTACCTGAAGTAGAAGGGCGCTTTTCCTTATCTATACCTACATCTATATAATCTGTTTGGGCCCAAAAGCATGACCCAAACAAGGTGTGAAACTAAATCCCAGTAGGAAACCACCCAAAGATCTGTGCCTAAGAGTCAATGGATATATGGCTGGTAAAAGTACATATTGCAGTAAACAAGAAATTAATCAACAGTAAATAATCCAAAGTACAATATCCGCAACAGCTAAACACAATAAGTAACCCTCTGGGATGTACTCACACCAATCCCCTCTGGTCCTACCTATCAAGTACAATAAACCCTCTAGGCAGTACACTCAGCCTCGCCCCTCTGGTTTAGTCCTAAGAAATTCATAAACACTCTCTGAGAAAGCACTCCCAGTCAATTCCCCTTATAGTCTAATGTAGTTAGGGACTCTATGAGGAAACTCACACAGTCAATTCCCCTTATATTCCCAAGGCCAAGGACTCTCTGAGGAAGCTCACTCGGTCAATTCCTCTTATAGTCTAGTTACTCAAGATAATTCAAAGTGAAACAAAGTATCTCTGAGGAAGCGCACATGGTCTATCCCCTTATAGTCTAAAGTAAACAAATACACTTTGAGGAAGCTCACTCATTCTATCCTTATATAGTCTAATGTAGTCCTAGGATCTCTGAGGAAACTCACTCAGTCTATCCCATTATAGACTAAAGTGCTCAAAGACTATCTGAGGAATCTTACATAGTCAATTCCTCTCATAGTCTACTACACCAGGTTCTCACGGACCCGTGCAGGTCAACGAGCATAGAAATACATTATAGACAAAGTAAACCAATAGAATTACTTGGATAATAGTTTACACCATAAAAGACATGTCATATATCAAACACACCATCCTACAACTAGGAGTGGGAAAACAGGCAAGGCGGCTACAAAGTCTAAGTAAGACCAAACGGTTGTAAACATAATAATGCATCGGAAAAACATCCAAAGCAGAGAAAAACAAACCTATTCATATCCAATTAACCTCTACCCAAGTATACAATCTGGGAATACAAAAAATAGGGCTAAAATGGTAAACGTTCAATACCCCTTTCATGGGTATTGGGAGATTTTGCACATAATATTAAAAGACTTCCTATGGAAAGGCACAAACCACCTACCTTGGCATTAGGAGATTAATATATGTGAACATCGAGGCTTGAATCGCCTTAGAACTCCCAAGATATACAAAAAAAAGTCTAAATCTTTCAACTTGTGATATCACACAAGTGAGAGGAAATCATAAGATGGTGCTCTAGGAGAAGAGAGAACTCACTGATGTGATTCCAACGCAACTGATGGTGTTCGATTCTGAGGACGGACACACGCTTGGGGGTTCGTCAAATATCAGTGGCCGTACAGAGCTCTCGGTCAAACCAGACCTAAAAGAAGAGAGTTCTGTCGATTAGACATGACACCGGTGTGTTTAATGAAAAAAAGACAATAAACGGTGTGTACTTTTGAAGTACACGGAATGTAATCACCTTTTCTGTACTCCACTTTAGGTGGCCTCCATGTCACCTCCACACAGCCATGTGTGTGGCCGTTACACGTCCAGCACATGGCCTCCTGTGGCAACGCAGTACATGGCGAGTACTCATAAAGTACACGGTGTGTACTTCGAAAGTTTCAAAAGTTTCCTCTTTTTCTCAAAAAAAGTTCCAGAAAAGAAAAAACATACTTGAAAGAAGATCCGGGTTCTTACAAACTTCCCCCCTTAACGAAATTCTTTCCTAAATTTCCCTAGCAAGCTGTAGACGAAGAAACCTCAAACAGCTCCAGCCACTATGATCGTACATTTAACACCCCAAGATTACATAGTACGTTATTTCTTCAAAATAATTCAATAATATGCACAACACACAACACCATGTTCAAGCACACCACGATTTACCAAACTAGCCATTCAAAAGAGGTTATGAATAATATTAACTAAATTTTGAACTTTATATAATCCTTATAATTTTATAATCCATATTATGAGTTTCTTAGACATTATTTAAGAATAAATTCATTTTTTCAGATAAAAGAAGTATTTTTCAAAAAATGAAATTTTATCGCCTTTTAATGGTTAACCCTTTATAAATCCAATATTTAAAACTTCTATATATTTAATTTGTCAAAATAAACTTCTTCTTTAGACTAAGGACATAAGAATTTAGTTTCAAAATTTTTTTGGTGTTTTTCTAAAAACTTTCATATTTGGGTGAATAGTGAAAAATAATATATTTTAATTGAAAACAAATTTTTTAATCAAAAAAATTTATAGTGTTTAATTGTACATTTTAATGTTTTGGAAGTATAAATAGATTATAATTTTACCACTTAATTAAATTTTATTCATTGGAAATAGTTTACTTTGAAATTGAACATAAATAAGTATCAATCTTTTGATAGTTATTATTTCTTAAAAATATGCCTTTTGTTTTGATAACGAGAATTAATTTTAAATTAATAAATGAAAATTAAATGTTTTGAAATTGGTAAAATATACTTAATTTTTTAATTGAGAATATCAAAATTAGATTAGGGTGAAATTTTGGTATTTTTCTGAAAACATTCAATATGTGATGAATACTGAAAAACACTAAGTTATTGGTTAAAAAATTTTTTAATTTAAATAATTATTTATTTAATTTAAATTTATTTTAGGTCAAAATAGATATATAATAAATATATAATTTCAACAGAATTCATTGGAGTAATTTTATAATAATTTTAGATATATAAAAATTTTATTGAACTTTTTTACCGTCTTTTACCCAACTTCTAGGAGAATGTACAAATTCACATAAAACTTAATTTTACCACTTTTGTGAGTCGAATTTCAAAAATAATAGAGAAAAAGTTGATATCAGTAAGTAAAATGTGGTTCAAAAAGATGAAAATAATTTTTGGTGAATAGTAAATTTTTACTTTTATTTACCACTGTCAAAAGTAAATAGGGTAATTAACGGTAAAAATGATATTATTATTACCCTAAAACATGTTCTAATTCTATTGGATAAGTGTAATTCAACAAAAAACAATCATAGAAATAAAATATAATCCTTTAGGTCCACTTGGATTAGATTAGGACACTTATTATTATTTTATTTAAAGAAGACTTAAAAGAGTTAAAATCAAAGTTTAATAACTAAAAAAATTTTAATATAGGGTTAAAAATAAGATAAATTCGACTATAAATATTACATAGAAATATAAAATTATTTCCTACATAATGGTATTTTATTTATATTTTTTATACATTATATTATTTAATTTATTTATGACACAATGATGATGTAGTAATTATCTAATTAAGGAAATATTAAAATAATTGATATTATAAATATCCAAATAAATGTAATTTGAGAATTTTTAGGAATTAAACTAATTTTATAGGTTAATATAACATATTAGGGTTGGTTAGTTGAATTTTTTTGAAGTAATAATGTATTTATGAATTTATAAAAAACAAAATACCAAATGGTGTCCAAATTGACATAAAATAGTTTTTAAAACAAATATTATATTATTAATTGATATTCTATCCCTGAAAATATACATTTTTGCCAAAATACTTATATAATGATAGTTTTATAATTAATGAACCACTTTTGGTTCTATTAAAGGTATATAGTATGTTTATTAACCATATAATATAAAAATATAAAGAGACATGGTAAATGTGAAACTATTTAACTAAGAGTTAAATCTAAAAGAAAAATTTAATATAGTGACCCAAACCTATATAAAACGTATTGTCTGAGTGGTTTTTGATCCATACCCACCTGAGACTTTAATTAATTCATTTTTGATCCATTATAAATTGAAAATTATTTTATTATAAAATAATATTTCTAGATTTTCCTAAGGTGCCCCTCACTCCTCTTATAAAAGGGCACTCACCCTTCTCTCCAATTGATACCTCCAAAGCCATTTGGATCGGCAAAACCCTACCAAAATACCCTCTCATATATCCTACCTTCATCCTAGAGGCCATACTTTAGTCATAAATCCATTCTATGGATCCATTTTGATCAAATCAAAATTAAGAACCCGAAGAAGAGGTATATATTTCATCACCCCTTTCAAGTTCCTTTCTTATTCCACTTCCTTTTTTTTGTTTTTTCCATTATAATAAAATAAATACAGTATATTCTATATATTGTGATGTTATTATAAATATGGTACAACCATATTCATTATTCTAGCCATCCTTTGAATGAAATGTCACTATACATGCGTACATGCGGCTTACCGTCACCACGTTGTGGTGTAATTGTTATTCAATACATTATTATTTGTATGGGTATAATAATTATGTGTAGTTGATGTAAATAATATATATAAAATGATAAGTATTATGTATATATGATATACCATCCAATTATATATTATTTTAATATCAAAACAATGATATTGTCAATCATGCGTACGTACGGATTACCGTCTCCACGAACATGATGAGATTAATTCCCCATCGTATCCATTCATGACTAATTTTAATTTGATGATTAAAAATAATGTTTAAAGACATGATATAATTCTGGATATGAATAAGATACATCCCATCCATAACAAATATGACTCACATAACAAAGAATATAAAGGAAAACGAATCTGTCAACATCTTAAGTGACGATAATACTAAGATATTATTATCAAGGAAATGTTAAAAGATCATATATGATATCATATTAATGAATATGATTCTTGTATAATTTAATAACAATTATTTCACCATTATATAGGAGTTTAACTTACCCTCGACTAAAGTAAAGTCCATGGTAAGGGTTAATTCCTCAATCTCATTATTAATTGAGACTGTTTATGTGTAAGTATTTACTAGGACATTTTTAACATCCATGTAAATTTTTCACAAAAATGTTTTTAAAATGAATATTTTAAGGATTTTCAAAAGGTACTCTTTATCAGGATGAGAATTTTAAATGTTTTAATTATTTATCTTTCTGAATCATTTTAATTAATGTCTATGTTTTCAAAATGGTTTTAAGTATTTATTTATATGGACATGAATGTTTTAAAATAATAATTATTTTTAAAAGTTTCAAAGTAGTCTATGAAACATTTATTCAAAAATATATTCCAAATGATATCCATTATAAATGCGTTATATTTAAATTATTTCACAAAAAAGGGTATTTTTCTCAAATGTTTTTAATGATTATTTTCAACTATGTCGACATCCTTTTTAGATATTATTATTGATTAAGGTTGAATTTTTATAAAAAAATATTAAATATTGTATTGAATGAGCTATGATATGTTTGACTGTGAATGTGCTATTTTTATACCATTCATGGTTTATGGTTAATGTATTGACATTTCATAAACTAGTTTTAATACAAATGTTTATGTTTTGTTTCAACATTTTCATATGAGGAATGTAGTGGACTTAGCATGTGACGTGTGGAGCCGACTATAGCTCCTTGATGCATCGATAGGTCTCATGAAACAAACTAGTGTCTTAGAAAAAGGCCTTGAAAAATAAATTATTTATATTCTTGGAACAAGGCCTTGACAATGTGTTAATGATGTCCGGTGTTATGCATTCCCTCATTATGAAAATAGTTATTACATGTGATTATTAGACTGGTAGAATATCAATGTTCTTGTTTATATGGTAATCTTTGATTTATTTTTTCCATATTTTGTTCAAGTTTATGTTTAAAATGATATTTTTTATTACACATATTTCCTTAATAGTTTATATATTATGCTAAATTATTTACCCTTACTTAGTATTTGAGCTCACCCCTTTCTTATGTTTTATTTCCCCATGATCCCAAGAAGTGTTTTATGTTTGAGATGCAGGGTTATGCTAAGGGAACAATGGAATTATCAAAGGATTTTTTGTGTGTTGTATGTTAGAAAGTGTAATTTAATGTTCATGTATGCAATCTATTTTCCAAGACTGCTAAACTGATCAGTCATTCGGGACATGATTCCTTGTAATCATGCCAATGTATTAAAATAATGCACCAACTCTGGGAATCTAGGGTCAGGGAATCACAGTACATCATTCTCCCTCTCCCAAGTCTCATCCTGTACTCTCTCATGCTACTATAGCACTCGTACCAGATGAACCGACCGGCCATGTAGAACCTCTGTAATGTGATCAATAATCCGGATAGGATTCTCCTCGAATGAGGCATCCGCTTCGAGCTCAACCTCTTCAAGTTAAAAAACATGATATGGGTCTAAAAATTAACGTCGAATCTGTGAAATGTGGAAGACATCGTGCATAGCCTGGTACCTCTAAGGTAACTTCATCCGATAGGCAACCGGCCTAACTCTCTCCAACAACTCAAATGGACCGACGTACCTCAATGAAATCTTACCATGTCTCCTTATTCTACTGTGACCCAACCTAGCTACGAAACGCAGGAAAACCTGATCCCCGACCTCGAAATCTAGAGGTCGTCTCCGCTGATCAGCATAAGACTCCTGTCTAGACTGTGTAGTAGTCATCCTCTTCAAAATCAACTCTATCTGCTCTGTGGTCTCTTGAACACGACGAGGTCCCAACAAAGCTTTCTCTTCTACCTCCAGCCAACATAAGGGTGATCAACATGGCCTACTATACAAATCCTTATAAGGTTCCATCTGAATAGTTTCTTTAACACTATTGTTTTAGGAAAAATCTACTAGGGGTATATGCTTCTCCCAAGAACCTCCAAAATCCAAAATGCATGCTCGGAGCATATCCTCAATCACCTGAATCATACGCTCGATACTGGACATTTGTCTGGGGATGGTATGTTGTACTCAAAAGTACTTGTGTACCCAAATCCTCCTAAAGCCCTTTCTAGACTTGAGAAGTAAAACGTTCATCCCTATTTGAAACAATGGAGTGTGGAAATCCATATAGACGTACAATATCTTTGATGTAAAACCATCCCATATCATCAACACTGAAGGTCTCCTTGATCAGTAAGAAGTGAGAAACCTTCGTAAGTCTGTCAATGACAACCCGAACTACATCGTTCCCTAGAGGTGACCTCAGAAAACTGGTCATGAAATCCATCGTGACATCATTCCACATCCACTCGGGGATGGTTAACTGTTGTAGAAGCCCTGCTGGTCACTGATTCTCCACCTACACCTGCTGATAGGTGGAACATTTCATGACAAAACCAGCAACATATTTCTTCATACCTGGCCACCAATACTGGCAGTGTAGATCATGATACATCTTGGTGACACCAGGAAGAACTGGCCAAACTAAAGAATGAAAATCCCACTTCAGCCCCTCAAGTATGTATGCTGGAACCCATACGCACCCCTGGAAATGCAAGATCTCATCCTCATATATGGTCCAACCAGGAATAGGGTCCTCTCCTGACATGCTCTCCCATAGGACTAGGTCTTTAGAATCTGATAGATGCCTCATTCGAAATCGATCAAGAAGAAGTGAGGTAACAGCTACAGAATAATGAAACGTCTTCCCCTATCTGTCGCCCACCTCCAAATGCATATTAGAGAACGGAGCTATAAGCTTCCACTCACTACTGGCCTCCTGAACTTCCTATATCTGAGCCCTCCTGCTCAATGCATCAGCCACAACATTGCCTTTCCCATGCATATATGCAAGATCGAAATCAAAGGACTGTAGGTACTCAACCCACCCCTGCTATCTCATATTCAAATAACACTGAGTGAAGATGTACATGAGACTTTTGTGGTCTGTGAAAACCACAAAATGCTCTCCCAGAAGATAATGTGTCCAACAGTGTAAGGCATGAACAATGACTGCCAACTCCAGATTGTGCATCATGTAATTACTCTCATGTTGCCTTAACTGCCGAGACCCGTATGCAATGAATCCTTCTCCCTGCATCAGCACAGCTCATAGCCCGATACCTGATGCATCACATTAAATAGTGTATCTCTTTTCTGGCTCTAGAAAGACTAGTATTGGTGCTGAAGTAGACCTCCCTTTCAACTACTAAAAGGATGACTCACATGAATCTGACCACAAGAACGTTGAACCCTTCTTGGTCAGGCCCATCAGTGATTCTTCTAAGTGTGAAAAGTCCTGAAGGAAGCATCTTTAGTATCCAGCTAGCCCTAGAAAACTCCGCACCTCAAAGGAATTATTTGGATGCTCCCAGGAAACTATTTCCCTCACTTTCTATGGGTCCACTAACACTCCTGTCTTTGAGATAACGTGACCCATGATGTGAATATGATCCATACAGAAGTGGAATTTTGAGATCTTAGCATATAACTGATGCTCTCTTAGTGTACTCAGAATGATCTCAAGATGTGTGGCATGTTCATGTCGAGTGTGAGAGTAAACTAAGATATCATCCACAAAAACTACCATGATGGAATCCAATAATGGATGGAACACTCAGTTCATCAGTTCCATGAAAACTGTAGGTGCGTTCGTGACACCGAACGACATAACCAAATACTCCTATATACCGTACCTACTCCAAAAGGTTGTAAGAGGTATATATGATGGTATAATGCACAACTGATGGTAACTAGACCTCAATTCAATCTTCAATAACACATGGGGTCCTCATAGATGATCAAATATATAATCAATCCTTGACAAAGGATATCGGTTCTTGACCGTCAATAGGTTTAACATCTGATAATCCATGCAAAACCTGAGAGTACCGTTTACCGTCCTAGTAAAAAGGACATGCGGACCCCAAGGAGAAGTACTGGGTCAGATGAATCCTGTTTCCCACACCTCCTCCAACTGCTTCTTGAGCTCCTGAAACATAGGTGTAGCCATACAATAAGGAGGAATGGACACCAGTGATACTCCTCGCACAAGATCAATAGATAATTCTACCTCATGCTCTGGAAGAAAACCTTGAATGTCCTCTAGAAAGACATCCCTGAAATGATCCACCCCTGTAGGAAAGTATAACTGTGAATTCCCCTTGTAATCCAGATATAAACTAAAAATCTATGCTGTTACACATCCAAACTCATGATGCTCTGGTCCCGCTCTGCTAGCCTGGACATCCCACTCATACTTGTGAAGAAAAGATTCACCCTCTAGTGATATAAAACACACCCTGTGGTGATAACAGTCGATAACTTCCTCGAAGGAAACTAACCAGTCCATCCTAAGATTGACATCATAGCGTGTCATCTCTAGGGCATAGAGGTCCCTTAAAAAGTGAAACCCACCAACCTCTAGAGGGAAATCCTTGCACTAACATACACTAGCCATCCTAGTACCCAAAGACGAGTCTAGTGTCAAGATATCAGAAGTGGAAAAGATGTAGAGACCAAGACTCTCCACAACAGCAACATATACAAAAGATAGGGGTAGCCCCTGTATCGAAATGAGTTGAAGATAAAACTGAAGCAATTAGGAACGTACCTTGAACTGTAGAGGGTCCGAGATCCTACTCCTGCTGGGTCTACTCCACTACAAAAGTCTGGCCTGCTCTATGGCCCTGTGACCCTACCTGACAACTTTGAGTTGATCCACCCAGCTGTCACTAATAACCTGGCGACTGACCACCATAGCCGCTACCTCCACCTTGCCCTGAATGGATGAAAGAACTCCGGTTCCCAGATTTAGAAGAAATTGGTGGTGCTGCTCCTGAACGCGGAGTCATAGAAGAACCCCTGTCACCAGCTACTGGTGAGAAGACCAGATAGAAACGTTGTAGATGGCCCATCTTACCGTAAGATCGGTACTCCCCTAGGTCTCTCGGGAAACATGGCCTCATATGCCCGCTCGGTCCACTCTGGTAGCACACCACCTGGCTACCAGAAGATGCATCCCGTCTACTCTGATCGCCTCGTGCAGTCTCTCTACGACGCTTCCTGCTATATAAAGGATGAATACTAACTCCGGATGTCGAACCACCCTAGTTCACTTCTCCAGAATCACTCAGATTGTGCTCTGTGATCAGCGCCTAGTTAACGATAGAGGATATCGAAGTCAACCTGAAGATGTTCACCTACGATCAGATGTTGTGCCTCAGACCATCCTCAAACTTCCATGCAAGGAACAACTCATCCCCTCCTGGAATAGGCATGAAACACTTCTGTTCTATGAAACGAAAGAATACTCCATAACAGAAAGAATACCCTGCTCTAAACTCATAAACTCTCAGGCTCGATTGGCCCTCAAGGTCTTTGGGTAGAAGTAATCGTAAAAGATGTGCTAAAACTCATCCCAAAACATACTCTACTAGCATCCTTCCTGTGAGATCACCTCCCACCACCTCTTTCCATAGTCTCAGAGCATATAGGTAGCGAGCTTCACCCTTTTCTCTAGAGTTTTCTCCAGATGCTATAAAATCGTCAGTGTGTCTTCTAGCCATGACTTTGTAGCTTGGGGTCCTCCATCCCCTGATAAAGTAGGAGGATGCTGGTGCTGAAAGACCCATGCCAATTCTTCCATCGATAGGGCAGGAGGCGAACCTCCCTGAAAAGTCTGCATCATCCTCATGAAACCTTCTCTAAACCGTGCATCAGTACCTATGTCAGGTATAATGGCTGGTTTCAATACTGGAAAAACTGAAGGATCTGCAGGTAGACCCTGATCATCCATATCTGGTGTCTGAACACTGACTGGCAACTAACTACAATTGGAGGATGTCTCAGTGGCATGACTCTTCAAGGTCAAGCGCACACCTTAGATCAAGATTATCAAGGAATGAAAACTAGAATCACAAGAAGGAAATAGGATGAAGAAATCATTTATGTTATGCAAAACATGACTACATGGCGTGTTCCCTTAATCCATTCACATGGGTGTGTACTCCTTCCACAACTGGTCGTGTAACACCCCAACCACAAGGTGTGTTGTCCTAACACACAGTGTGTACTTGAATACCTTTACCCTACCCGAGCCCCCTAACATGGATAAGCCACACGGATATCCTAAGATAAGACTACATGTCATGCTCAAAATAGACACGGTGTGTAATATACAAGCTTTACCTGGCCCATGTTGTTAGTGACACGGCCGGGTACCTAGGTCAGACTACACGGCGTGCTAAAACTGATACATGACGTGTTTCCGTATGGAACTTCCTATATTGTGTCTCTTCCCACATGGCCTATGACATGGTTAAGGACTACACAGTGTGTACATAAGGTACATGACATGTAATTAAGAAAAACTATTTCTTCCCAAACAGAAGAACACATGGCGTGTATTCAAAACTACAGAACATGTATTCTTGGTTTTTCTGGATAGTAAGCCTCAGAAACTACTCCGTAATCCCGAAGAACATTGAAACAGACACCGGATGTTCCAAATTCCGATTCTTGAGGACCCATACTCCCCAAAAATAAAAGCTTTACATCTTATACATGTTATAATAGGGTAAATAAGTCAATGATCCACCAAATTCCTGTCCATGAGGGCACATAACTCCTCAATAAATTTTGTTTGGAATTCATTCAAACAAAACCTTACAAAAACGATACCTTATCAAACAATAGGTATTATATCAAGGAAATTATCACAAAAACTTGAAAATTATACACAACATCCATCACAACAACATGCAACTGATAATACACCCTAAATGGCATGGCAAAAATGCATGACATGTGATTTCTAGGAAGTGCCTATATGATGCATGAGATGGAATACCCTCATATCATCAGTTTGCGACAAAAAAAGAATCTCAATAACATCAATATTAATTGCACAAATATTGTGAGTCACCCAATGGTGAAAATCAAATCAACTGTAAAATTGAAAAATCAAAAAACTGCAATAACAAGGTAGATTGGATTTTCCCTGTACACAGGTTAGCTAATCCCAGGAATAGCTCATTACCAAGTAACTATTCTATAATATACCTGAATATAGGCTCTAAATAGTAAGTCAATAGAAAATAATTCCTCTGATACCACTTTATAATGTTTCGGATCTAGAAGCAACCGAGAGGCGCCCCATACCCAGTTGGTCACATGGCCTCAAGCGCATTTCCCCGAATGCCAAAGGCTGCCAACTAGCAGTGAGGGCATTGGTTGTGATAGTGGGGAAACTATTCCCTCATTGTCAGGGTACATAGAAGATGTAAAAAAACATACAATAGCAGAATCAGTAATAATCCATATAGAAGTAAACATCGGATGACTGAAGTAATAAAAAACTGGAGCACATATATATAAAAATTATGCATGATATATATTTCTAGGAAAATAGTCGAGGAAGTCACAATTATTAATACAAATAGTACTAAAAAAATTACAAAAGGAACATATAAACAACTCCTCGGCATCTCAAGCCTAAGCTTGGTCCATGATCCCCATCTCCATAGGACGTCATGTACTTGAAGTAGAAGGGTTATTTCCCTTATCTATACCTGCAGTAATATAATCTATTTGGTCCCAAAAGCATGACCCAAACAAGGTGTGAGACTAAATCCCAGTAGGCAACCACCCAAATATATGTGCCTAATAGTCAGTGAATATATGGCAGGTAAAAGTACAGAAATCAGTAAACAAGAAAGTAGTCATCAATAAATGATCCACAATCCAATATCATCAATAGCTAAAAAAATAGGTAACCCTCTAGGAAGCACTCACATCCACCCCCTCAGGTTCTACCTAATAAGTACAAGAAACCCTCTAGGTAGTACACTTAGCCTAGCCCCTCTGGTTCAGTCATAAGAAATTCTTAAATACTCTCTGAGGAAGCACTCGTAGTCAATTCCCCTTATAGTCTAAGGTAGTCACGGACTCTTTGAGGAATATCACATAGCCAATTCCCCTTATAGCCCCAAGGTCAAGGGATCTCTGAGGAAGCTCACTCAGTCAATTCCTCTTATAGTCTAGTAACTCAAATTAATTCAAAGTGAAACAAAAAGTCTCTAAGGAAGCTCACACGGTCTATCCCCTTATAGTCTAAAGTAAGCAAAGACTCTATAAGAAAGCTGACTCGGTCTATCCCCATATAGTCTAAAGTATTCTTAGTCTCTTTGAGGAATCTCACTCAATCTATCTACTTATATCATAAAGTGCTCAAAGTTTCTCTGAGGAAGCTCACTCGGTCAATTCCCCTCATAGTCTATTACACTAGGTTGTCACAGCCCTGTGCCGGTCAACGAGCATAGCAATAAAATATATCCAAAGTAAACCTACATAATTACTTGGCTAACAGTTTACAATATAACAAACATGTCAGATATCAAACACACCATCCCACAACTAGGCATGGTAAAATAGGCAAGGCAGCTACAAAGGCTAAGAAAGACCTGATGGTTTTAAATAGGACAATGCATGGAGAAAACATCCAAAGAATAGAAAAACCACCCTATTCATATCAAATTATCCTCTATACAAGCATACAAGTAGGGAAGACAAACAATAGGGCTAAAACGGTAAACGCGCAATACCCCGTTCAAGGGTATTGGTCGATTTTGCACATAATATTAATAGAATTCCTATGGAAAGGAACAAACTACCTACCTTGGAGTTTAAAGATCAATATATGTGAACATCGAGGCTTGAATTTCTTTACAACTCCCAAGATATATAAAAATGTCTGAAACATTCAACCCACAATATCACATGACAGAAAGGAAATATGAGATGGTGCTCTAGGAGAAGAGAGAACTCACTGATGCAATTCCAATGCAACCAATGATGTTCGATTCAGAGGACGGATGCACGCTCAGGGGTTCATCGGAGATCTGTGGTCGTACGGAGGTCTCGGTAAAATAGGACCTAAAAGAAGAGAGTTCTATCGATTAGACGTGACCCAAGTGTGTATAATGAAAAAATGAAAATATACAGCGTGTACTGTTGAAGTACACAGTGTGTACTCACCTTTTCCATACTCCGCTTTAGGCGGCCTCCATGTCACCTCCACACGACCGTGTGTGTGGCCGTTGCAGTTCCAACACATGGCCTCCTGTGGCAATGCAGTACACGACGTGTACTCATAATGTACACGACATGTACTTCGAAAATTTCCAGAATTTCTTCTTTTTCTAAAAAATGACCAGAAAATGAAAAAATATACCTAAAAGAAAATATAGGTTCTTACATCACCTCTATACTAGATAGAGGAAGATTATTCAGAGCTATTTGGACCAAGTGTCATGTTGGAGATATCATAGAAGGTTCAATCAATTCAGAAACATATGGTTATGACTAAAAGTTGGTAGAAGTTATATGATTATGGACATAGACGACCCCTAAAGATTATAGAGGATGGTAATTTATTACTTCAGGTATATCAAAGGTTGGGTCACTACCCGATATAGAGGTACGGTAAGCTTGTGCCCATGTTCGTGGGACTATTTTAGGTTATGGAAAGAATTAGGTCAGTAGTGTACTGATTGGATCTTATATAGAAATATAATGTAATGCATGCAATTTTTTATGTATATCAACCTTAGTAGTATCTCCCCGACCCTTCTCATGTGTTCAATTTGGATAATGATGAGCTTGATATAGATGCATCCTTTGTGGAGCATCTGATACATGTGTTAGATTGCAGTAAGAAGGTGTTTCGAGGGAAGATCGTGATGAGAGTTCATGTATTGTGGAAACATGGTCATCTTCAAGAGGAAAATTGGGATAAAGAATTAGATATGACGGCTCATTGGACTAGTCTTTTTGACTCAGAATCTTATAGATTCTTGGGAGTATATCTTGAGGATGAGCTTTTATATAGTGGGGAGATTATAAGATCCCAACCTTTAATGGAGGTGACTCGGGCTTTATTTGAGGTATTAATTTTCTTTGATTGAGCATACATTGGTTGGGTTTTATCTAGGTGTGTGTTTGGGTGAAAATTGATAAAAAAAGAAAGATATAGGGCAGTGCACAATTGACACATAGTTATGGAAAACGAAGTTCCCCATCCGAGAAAACCGTGAAACCCTAGAAAATGGGGATTTTCATAGTTGGCTCTTAGTTTTTTAAATTACACACCCTTTTAGGAATATAGATGCATACCTATATAATATTAAAACTATTCAAGAACAAGGTTAGGAAAAACTATATGCCCCTGGTGAGAAAATTGTGGGTGATAATTTAATTCACCAAAAAATTAGATTTTAAATCACCCAAACCCCTGAAAATCACCATATTCAACCAAAACTTGGACCAACCCATATTCACACAATTTAAAAGTCTACCTAACCGATTCTAAGCCTTCATGAGCTCCATTTATGGCAATTAAAATCCTGGATCGAATATCTACACCCCTCCCATTATAAGAATCATATCCTACTTATATTACCTTCCCGCTTCCTTTCACCTACCAAACTAGAAATGGTTGTTCTTCTTATATTTATTAGATATATATCTAGGATTTTATATCTTGATATATAATTAAAGGATATTATTTTCAACAATGATTTTTGGTTATAGATTTTAATCCCGTTATATGTCGTTATGTTGCTCAAAATTTGTGGATTTTCCTTTGAGAAATTGTTCATCAACGAATTGAGGTAGGTGTTAAATGATTCAAATCCCAAAGTCCTAGTTTAAATTATATTTATGTAATTGTAGAATTTACATTAGATGTCTATCAATTGAGTTTTAGATATAATTGATTAATTAAGTGATTTTATTAAATGGGAAAAATCGTGGAATTGGGGATATTTGAATTATAGATGTTGAGTAATTCATTGTGGAATTAATCCGGGGATATTGAGATAGTTGAATTGAGGAACTGGTTTTGGAATTAATTAAGGGATTTTGAGATTTTTGAATTGGGTAATTAATTATGGAATTGATTAAAGGATAATAGGATTGTGAGATGATTTGTTAATTATTTAGTTAATTAAGAAGATTGATATGATTAATTAATTATTGAGTAAATTAATAATACTGGGATGATTAATTAATCATTGAGTTAATTACTGAGATTTAGGTGATTAATTATTTTTGAGTTAATTAATAAGACTGAGATGGTTCATTAATTGTTGAGTTAATTAATATGATTGAGGTGATTAATTAATTTTTGACTTAATTAATGATATTGAGAATTTTAATTAATTTCTTGGTTAATTAATAAAATTGGGAATATTAATTAATTATTGATTTAGTTAATGATATTTATAAAATTAATTTATTATTGAGTTAATTAATGATATTGAGTTGATTGATTAATTGATGAGTTAACTAATGAGATTGAGAAGATTAATTTATTTTTGAGTTAATTAATGATATTAAAAATACTAATTAATTGATAAGATAATTACTGAGATTCAAAATATTAATTAATTGGTGAGTTAATTAATGATATTGAGATGATTAATTAATTGATGAATTAGTTATTGAACTGATGAATGGTAACAATGAAATTCTTGTGAGGATTGAGATCTAGAATTGTAAAAATGGAATTTTGAGATATGATTTGAGATATAGAATGATAATAGTGGAATTATAAGATAGTAAATCCCTTAGGGGTGGTGTAGACTCCTCTGTTTGATGAAATAGGTATTGAGGTTCTCGTGTCTTCCAAACTTGAGGAATTTATGTGGTTAAATAAAAAATAATTTAATAATATGATAACTATTTATTTATTAAATGTGATTATTTATTTATAAAACTACATATAATATTATTTGACTGGATATTATTTTAAACACTGTTGGTGGTGGCCTACTGAGTTTTACTCACACCATACTCATGCTTCCTGATCGGTACCCAAATAGATTTCATGGTTGCAGGATAGGATAAGGGAAAGAAGCATGTGTTAGGGGGCTGAGTTTGGATAGTGCATGGATTAGGGAATTGAATTTGGTTTGGGACCCTCTTGGTTATTGTTAGTGTCTTTATTTTGAGTTTTCAAATTGACATTGGACATGTATTTTGTCATGGAATATATACTGTTTAGTTTCAATATTGTATTTCTAGTTTTGGTTATCTTGTTATACTAGTACTATTTTGGTTTTGATATCTTTTGGTTATTAATTTTTTATTCTTTATTTATTTCATTTGGTGTATTAATCTAATAAAAGAGCATATAGTCTCCACATGATCGATATTAGACCCTCGCTACTTGTCAACAGCCTCTAGCATATCAGGATGTGTGCATGGGGTCATGTGACCAACCAACTTAGGGCTCCGACATATAGAATCTGGGTCAAGATGTTACATATGGAATGGTGCAGACCCATGATAGGGGTGAATTAGGAATTTCCTATTTTTTACAAATTATAATCTATCCAGAAACACCTTTTGAATGTAACCCTTTATTCTAGTTGGTTTATATTAGATATATTAATGTTTTACCTAATAACAATCATTTTTATACATGAATGTAATGTAATAAAGAGGCACATGATATTTTTATATTGTATGGTGCAAAGACTCACTCATTACCATGATTGGTTGTTCACCAAAATCAAGGATTTTTCACTGTAATCTGATGTTGATTACAATGGGTGGTGTTTCTCGTGACTTTATTTACATAGTCTCATTGGACATACAAATACTTGTTTCACATGGGAATTACTTCTACATCTTCACACTATATTCATGTGGTCACACAATGATTTACCTATATTCATTGATTCACATAGATTTAATGGATTTCCGCCATATATATTCATGTGTTCATTTGGATTTATTTTAGGAGTTAGATCAATAGCAATACATAGGATTATTTTTCATTTATATGATAAATCTCCTTCAAGTTGTAATAAATTCTTAGAATGTAAAATGATCTTCAAGAAACCTATGTAACTCAGTCACTGGTTGAATCTCAACATCACTAGATTCCTCACTCATAGAGCTACATAGATCCTAAAACCCATCATATTTTTATTTATTGAAATCACAACATAAATAAATGAGATCATGCACTACAGATTGACCTTTATCTATTTTTTCTTCACAATATTATACAATAATGGTTGTCGTAGTAATATCTTCTACTTCATTTAGCTTTAATACCCAGATGATCTATCTTCTTAACATAGGCCCAAATCCTTCTTCTTCTTCGTTCATGAGGTTGTTCTTAAAAATACCTCATAGCACCACAACTCTAGTTTTATTTATTTGTTCTAACTCATTAACTCACTCATATTTTTATATATAGGTCACACAAAAAATAATATCCAATATTTTTAAATAAATAATATCTTAAAAAAAAATTGGTAGACCATTGTTTCCTCAACTAAATAATACTACATGATCTCCTTTATTTACTCATTTATTTAGGATCATAACCAAGAATTATGATAATAATTTATTTCTCAACTTTTTCATATGTGAGATAGTCACGATCCAAATATTAATTTCATATATCAATCAATGTATCCTATATAATGATAGAATTTCACTCACTTTTATTTTCTCAGTTCATTCCCATATTTCTATTTGTTAAAAGAATTTTTTTGGAGTCTTTCATATTCTTATAGTTTTCCAAGTGACTTCCTCATATTCTTCTTAAATACTCATTGAAATTCATAGATTCAATAATTTATAATTTCTATAGATAAATGTTGTAGTAAATATAAATGTCAAATTTCATAATATTTAGTTCTTGTAATATACCTAATTACTTCATTGAAACTCAATACTTTCATTATTACTAAAATCATATCAAGCTCTTATTGAACCTATAGAGTCAAACAATATTCAACAAATCTACTAATATTTTAGATTATTTTAAATAAGTCTCATATTAATCATCTTCTTCGATAATATGTCCACAATAACTGAAATTTAATCACCTCATTCATATAATGATTTTACAACATTACATGTGTAGCATGATTCATCTTCATATAACATGAAAGCATCTTTGAATACCATTACATGTATTAAAATGATCTGCACATTCAAATTGTAGTTCATCTTGACTTCACATTCCATCTCAAGCTTAAATAATTTATATTAATAGCTTCATGATATTATGAACATGAAGGATCTGTATCAGTGTAAACATATTGGATTTTATCAAAATTTGAATAATTCTAGAAATGCCATATTTTCATTCAACCTTGATCTTCCCACTGATTTCATGAAGATAAACTTCATACACCATTTGTGAATGAATAAAAAACCCTTTTATGTGTTTATGATGTTTAAATTCATGAGGAATAGTTATAGAATAATCCCCAATTAATTAAAATTTATTAGATTCAAAATATGGAATATTGATTTTTCATCTAGTGGAACTTCAAATTTTTCCAAAGTGTTGAATCCTTACATTGGGGACTTCATAGTGTTAGGCTCATGGATTTACCAATTTTATGACTGAAAGAAGTCATATGATCATAAAGTATTATGGTCATGATGACTTTTTCTCACCATCAGTGTTATAAAATTAGAGTCTTACACTCAGAGCCTTAAAATCAGAGTCTTATTCCCATAGTCTTGTGCTCAAAGTCTTATGCTTAGAGTCTGCCACTTTTTAGTTCTAATTTATTCAATTGACTGCATGAACAACTCAATTTACCACATCTAGAATCCAACCAACTGCATGAACATCTAAACTGACTGAATTACCAACTCAACTAACCATACAAGTCCAAAATTAACCAAATTATACACATTCTCATTTAAGACTATGACATCTTCCATTAATCCCAGGTCTTCTTAAAAAACTCATGTATTAAAAAATCCTTCACCCAAGTGTTATAAAAACTATTTTCATCAGTCATTTATAGTAGCATAACGAGTTTTCCTTTTTCCATCTCCTGGATCTTCATACTCACTAGTGACCTAGCCTTCTAAATATGTTTAAAATAACATATTGAAACTGTTAACTATAGCCAGCATTTCCACTATTCCAAATTACTATAGATAGTTCTAGAACTATTTCTTCACCACATTCCATATTCACTCATAAAGATAAGGTCATTAATTTTAATGATATATTAGACTGATAATCTAAGATTTCTAGATGTATCTTTAATCATTATTAGTTATTTCCTTATTTCTTTGCTAACATATGAGACTCACTTTGTATTTCCACTAAAAGTGCCTTAAATCTACTTTTCCAATAGTTCATGAGAAAACTATTTTTCTTGGACTGGTTGGATTATAAAATCCACCACTTAGGTTATCAATACATTTATTGACATGAAAATTGACAAAAACACCATCATTAATTAAAATAAAACCTTAATTGTAAGAACCTAGGTTTTTTCGGACTGGAAATTTGGGCCGAAATTTGAATTTTTTTCTTCAGTTGCTTGAAAGGGTTAAAATTATCATTTTACCCTATCAAATTATCTGAGAAAATTTTTATGTCCACTAAATTGGTCATGAAATAGGGTTTTTACCCTAGGAAAGTATTTTGGTGGAATTATGAACCATTCATTTTTTGGAATAATTAATAATTAATATGTATTTATTTAAATATTAATTTATTCACAAAAGTTCATTGAGAGATATAACTTGAATTGAGCATTGGACCGAGATTCTATCTTTTTCATTGAGTATATAATGTGTGGTTTTCTTAGATGAGTCATGAACATTGGTTGGGAATTGGCATCGGGCCTCGACCCTTTTTTCTTTTTCTTTTCTTTTCTTCATTTTCATTTTCTCTTTTCTTTTATTCTCCACCCAATTGGATTATCACATAGACCCAACCATATCAGATTCCTTATAACACCCTAAGTTTTTATGAATTATATTTTTTAAAATTAAATTAAATTTATTTAACAGCTTGTGTTACACACAACACCATGTTATGATTGTGCTACACACAATACTAGGTTAGCTTATGTTACACATGATACTGAGTTTTAAAAAAACCATGATATATTATACTTATTTAATCATGACCATTATAAAATTGCTATTAAAAATTGTTATATGAATATTTAAAAATATTTTTAAAGTATTATGTATAATTGTTTTTTATAAATAAAACATATTGATAAAAATAACTCATGTTTTGGTGAAGTCATTATATGTCTCAAAAACTGGTTTTATTTCTTTTTGTGAACATTAATAAAATTAATTTTTCATAATTTTATAAAACTAATTTAACAAAATAAATTTAATTTTTTATATCATCTTGTAAAAATTATCTTATGGTGAATTATTGGGATTTTTATGAAATGTTTCATATTTGATGAATAGTGAAAAATACTGACATTTAATTGAAAACATTCTTTTAGTTTAAATTATTAATAAAGATACACTATGTTTTAAATTATTTTTGAATTAAATTTATTTCAATTATATATTTTTTAATCTGATTTATGTATTTTTAATTAATTTCATATAGAAATTGGATATAAAAATATTGTAATCTTTGGAACACTTTCACTTTGAAATCCATCTTTCTCATTTCTTCTACAAGATTAATTTTAAATTAAAATTTCCCACTTCAATGAATTTAATTGGAAAAAATGGATTCAGTGTTTTTTTAATAAAATTTTTTATCATCTAATATTTTCAAATTAATTTTTAAACAAAATTAATAGTGAAGAAAGAAAAAATTAATTATTGAGGTTAAGTTAAAAATGGGTTTATCAGAGGATTGAATCAAAAGGATAAGGGTTAAAAATTACCCAAAACATGTTTAAATAATATTTCTTGACCATATTCCATATTATAATTAATTTTTTAGAGTATAGTGTAATTTTTATTCTTTTTTATTGGGAATAAATTTTTTATTTTGGAGTATTGGGAAATTTCCAAGTAGTTTCCAAGTGAGTTCCTTTCCCCGACTTACAAAAGGTGACCACCATCATTCACTTATTCACACCTATCAATCAATTTTTATAAAACAAAACCCTTCCCAACTCACTTCTAAACATCCATAATCTCATCCTATAAGCCTAATTATTGACATAAATCTAACATAGGGAGGATTTTGGTGCAATCCTAAGGAGGTTACTCAAAGAAGAGGCAACATTCATCAATATGAATTTCTGTTTTTTTTCTTCCTCAACCTAATTAAACTATTATTAAACATTTATTATATTATAAACATAATATGTTACATATAATAATATTTTATTAGGTTAATTTCATGACCTAAAACCGCCCCCACTCCCATCAAATGGGTTACAAAATCATCATTCATGTGTATAGGAGACTACCACCTCGCGAACCAATTTCAGTAATTTTTTCATTAAAAACTCTCAAGTATAATAAAATGATGGATTTTTTATTTATATATGATATTTAAGATATTATTTAACATATATAATTATTATATAACACATACCATCATACTCTCGATTTATTGGGAACATGATAACGTCACTCGTTTGTACGAAGGACTACCACCTCGTGACGTGATGTGATTCATTAACACATTTCATGGAAGGTAATAAGGAGGGATTTAATAAAAATATGTGATATATATTACAAAACAATTATTATAAATGATAATATATAATTTACCATTATTTTATTCAATCTGATAAGAAAATGGAACCAACCTTCATGTGTATGTACGACCTACAATCTCCATGAATGATGTATTTCATTTTATATCACTAAATTTTTTGGATTAATATAAATAAATATATAATGAAAATATATAATATTTATAACATTTTAAAATTATGTATATGATGAAACCATGATCATATTAATAGGAACAAAAACAAAAAGTCAAAACAGACACGAAAAACAATGTAGTTATTGATCGAAACGTGACATTAACATGAAATTATTAACAAATGGGTATGAAAATTTTATAATAAAACCATATTTAGTAAGATAAATATATATATATGGTTATTTAATAGATATATAGTATAATTTTATTTATTATATAGGAGTTTTTAAATTGTACTATGGAAGTGAATAGTTATGGTAAGGGATTTATAGTGTCTATTTTATTTATGGGAATCATATAAAAATGCAAAAAACATTTGTTTTCAGTGGAGTATAAAATGTTTGATCTTCTATACCAAGATGAAACTTATAAGTACTCTGATCCTGATTCGATATAAGGTCTCAAGAGTATCTCTAACAAACCTGATCTTTCTATTACACACTTAATCATAACTTATTACATAAACATCACTTGATACAACATAGAATATAGAGAGGTCTAGTGTCTTTGGGGATTGGGATCATTACATAACAACTTAAACCATAAAATGCAACATCTTTATTGAAAACATCCTTTACATGACCACTACATTACATCATACATAGTATTGAATGGGATAACCTGAGGACATGCATAAGAAAAGGGTGAGCTATAAAGCCCGGTAAGGGAATAAACATGGAATAACATGAGGATTAAAATAAATGTTAGAAAATAGGGATATAAATAGATAATAATATAAGTATAAAAATAAAGGCATGATAAATCATGATAATCATAACATGGAAATGTGGCAATAACACTAAACATGGAATTAGCATGAGCCAAGGCTCATTGCACATGGAGCATGAGTAAACCCTCATTGCACATGAAGCATGAGTAAACCCTAGTTTTAATTGAATTATCATGATTCAACACCAATTTCACATGACATATCATAATACTATACTTTACCTATTTCATTGGAGCGCTATCAGGGACCACCCTTCTTAAACATTGCATTTCATGCATAAGTGTGCCACACTGATCATAAAACATTGAATCATTCAACATAATCATTTATTCCAAGATAAGCGAATGTGGAATACATAATTGAAACTATTTAAACAATAAGTAAATGTTTATAAATGTGAATTCTATTGACTGATAAATGGTTATGGTATTCACTACACAATGAATTTGGATTGGAAAAACATGATGCAATTTCAATAGCATAACGACGTGACATAAGAACTCATAAAAATGGTTGATGAGATAAAAGGGGTGTCTCATCATATTTACAAGACATAGACAATAAGGGGTCATTTAGATAGATGTCCGAACAAATTTAATGGAATTTTCATTCATGATAAAAAATAATTGCTTGAATGTAAATGAAGATAGAGAAATTCCTTTCGGAATTTTGGCATAGTAACGGGTGTACATTAGAGGCATTTAATGAGAGAGAAAGGGGTATCCCATCATTAAAACATAAATAAAGAATTATGGGGGAGGTTTGAAACCATACCCCAACATTTATAATTGAAATTAAAAGGGAAAAACAACTTAAAGAAAATTGGACAAAAATGAGAAAGGAATAAAAAACCTTACTTGGAAATGTGATTCTAAAGGCTTGAGAGAGGCTTGAGAGAGGCTTATTGGGACCTTGTATTTCCTTTGGAAGATTATAGATAGGCGAGGGAAGAGGTTGGACGAAATCCAAAGGCTTTGAGTGAGGAGTTAGTGGGAGATTGGGTGGGTTTATATAGGAAATGAGAGGGAATTGTTTATTATTTATGTTTGGGACACATCACATTAAACAAAACTAAACCACAATCCAGCCCATGGTTTCTTCCAAAGGGGAGTGGAAAATAATAGTTTATAAATCCAAAGTCTTAACTTCTTAAAATAAGAGGGTTTCTTATGTGGAGATGAGTCACACACTCAAAGAAAACAATTTAAAAAGAAAAGATGTTTTATAAGTCATGGAGGGTCCACTAAGGCATTATAAAATTAATAAAAAAAAATATAAAATCAAATCATTTTAAGGATAAAACATATATTGGCCTAAGATATCATTTATATTATTTTATTACATAACTATTGGGTCTTTATGATGTCATAAAATACATTATATATTTAAAAGGTATTTAAATTTTACCCAAAAAATTGACTGTCTTAGAAAATTATGAAAATTTCTCCGTTGAATAATTTCGACGTCCTGATTCCAAAAATAATATTCATTTTATATGAATAATTTTATAAATATTTGAATTTTCACTTTTTGAATAAAAACCAACATTTATCGAAAATTCATCGGTTTTAACAAAAATGGATTTCAAAACATAATAAAATTTACAATTGAATTTATAAAATTATATGATCATTTATATTTAATAAAAATTAATTTAAAAATAATAATAATATTTTATTAAAATATTATTTAATTCAAAAATTCCATTAATTTTAAAAAATGGATTTCTTAGTTGAATATTAACTAAATATACTATATGTGCTTTTAAAAACAATATACAAGGTAACAGTAATAAAATGAAATAAAATTATTTATTATATAAAAAAATATTGTACATAATAATAGTTCTAGGAATTTGTTACATAACGCCTTAAAACAACCACATAAGATCAAAGGGTAAGGTATATGATGGTGACAAACTCTTGGGGTGGCTCGGATAACATTGCTCGCGTGGTGATGTCTATCAACTTCCACTTCTCCCATAGACGGTTATGTTCAAGCTTAACCCATTGAAGCTCAACATGGGATTTTTTAAGATTGAAGCCTAATGATGGAACCTATTTTCTGAGCTCTGAAAAATGGGTTTTTTATTGAGCAATTCTACTTGATGAGGCCATCACCTCCTTTTTCTAAGTAAATTGGATTGTTAAAGACCTATATTTATACTAATCATGTGATCACCATTCAACGGCTATATTAGAAATGGGAACAATTAAAAAGGGTAAAACCAAGGAAGTTCATATGTTTTACATGACCATTTTACATAATAATACATTAAAAAACCCAAGAGAAATTTCCATTAATGAATGTTTGGGTCATTACAATCTTCCCCCCTTAAGAAATTTATCCCTCTAAATTTTTTTCCCATACTAAAAACATGAGGGTAACTCTACTTCATCCCTTCCTCTGATTCCCACGTTACTTCTTCAAACATGTGGTTTCGTCACAACACCTTGATGAGGGGCATTGTCTTATTTCATAGTACTTTTTCCCTCTGATTTAAGACCTTCACCGGTTTCTCCTCATAAGAAAGATCATCCTCTAGCAGTATCACCTCTGAAGAGAGTACATGTTAACGGTCGGGTATGTACTTACTTAAGAGGGATTCATGAAAGACATCATGTACATTGTCCATAGTAGGTGGAAGTGCTAGTCTATTGGCCACAACCCCGACACGATCAAGAATCTCGAAGGGGCCGATGTACCTAGGACTTAACTTCCCATTATTTATAAACCTCATGACCTTATTCCATGGAGACATGCGTTGAAATACAATGTCTCCATCATTAAACTCAAGGTCTCGTCGATGGTTATCTGGATAAATCTTCTATCGACTCTGGGTACCTTGATATTCTGCTGAATGGTTTTCACCTTTTCCACTATTTCATCTACCATTTCTGTTCCTAGCAGCTTACTCTCACTAACTTCATTCCAACATGCTAGTGCCCTTCACCTCTTCCCATACATGTCTTCATAAGGTGCCATTTGGATGCTCGAGTGTAAACTGTTGTTGTACGAGAATTAATCCAGTGGAAGATGTTGGTCCCATCCTCTTTTGAATTCCATAGAACATGCTCTCAACATTTCTTCTAGTGTCTAAATAGTTTGCTTAGATTGGAAATCAGTTTGAGGATGATAGGTTTTACTGAAGTTCAGTTCAGTGCTCAGAGCATGCTAGAGACTTTCCTAGAACTTTGAGGTAAATATAAGATCACGGTCAAATAGAATAGATAGTGGTACTCCATGCAACATTACCACTTCCATGATATATACTCGTGCTATTTGATCCATTGATAAGTCCTCTCGAACCGCGATAAATTGAGTTGTCTTTGTAAGATGATCCACAATGACCGATATGGAATTATTTCCTCTACATGTCCTTGGAAGTCCAGTGATGAAGTCCATGGTAATGTTCTCCGACTTCTTTGCTAGTATGGGTAGTGGTAGTATCATCCACTTAGACTTTTTTCTCTCAGCCTTCACTTTCTAACATACCAGACACTTCGATGTATATTCAACAACATACCTTTTCATATTGTCCCACAAAAAGTTTTTTCGGAGATATTGATACATCTTTGTGCTCCATGGGTGGATGGAGAAGGTCGAGCTATGTGCATCCTTCAATCCCTCCTTTATCTCTGGATCGGATGGTACACATAATCACATACCAAATCTTAAAACTCATTCCTCATCAAATTTGAAATCGAGGGATTTCCCATTTCTAACAGCTTCCACCATTTTCTGAATTTACAGATCTTTTCTTTGAGCATCCTTTATTCTATTCAAGAGGGATGGTTGAGCAATAATTTGAGAAAGTATTTATAATTTTCCTCCCTTATTATTCCCATGTCCATCCTTTTCAAATCTAAGAAGATCAGATACTTTTCAATTCACATCATTGATAAAGATGCAGGATCCTTTCTACATAGAGCATCTTCCACCTTGTCTGCCTTAACCAGATGGTACTGGATTGAGTAGTCATAATCCTTGATGAGATCTATCCATATTCGCTGGCAAATTTTATGCTCTTTCTGTGTGAATATATATTTGAGACTCTTGTGGTTAGTTTATATTTCACATTTCTCCCCATAGAGATAATGCTGCCAGATTTTCAAGGCAATGATCACAGCCGCCAACTCCAGATCATGATTTGGATAGTTTCTCTAATGTATTTTCAATTTCCTTGAGACTTAGGCTATCACTTTATCATTTTTCATCATCACACAACCTAATCCCTTCTTATAAGCATCACTATACACCACAAGGATTTCTCCACTTGTGGGTAGTGTGAGAAAAGGTTCAGTGATAAGCCTCCTTTTCAACTCCTTGAAGATTTCTTCATATTCATCACTCTATGAAAACATTACTCCCTTATGAATCAACTTGGTAAGAGGGTTGGACAATCGAGAAAAAATTCTCATGAATCATCGATAATATCTAGCTAACCCCTAGAATCTACGGATATCTGTTACCGATGTTGGATTTGGCCATCCCTCTATTGCATTTGTCTTGGAGGGATCCATAGACATCCCATTACTTGTGATGATATGATCCATGAATGAGACCTCCTTTAAACAGAAATCACACTTACTATACTTCGCATAGAGGATCTCCTTTCGCAAGGTCTCTAGTACAGTGCTTAGAAACTCTTCTTGCTCCTCCATGGTTTTGGAGTATATTAGAATATCATCTATAAAGACTACTAAATATTTTTTGAGGTAATCTCTAAAGAATCTATTAATCAAGTTCATAAATTTATTGAAGAATTAGTGATTCCAAAAGGTAATTCTATGAATTCATAGTGCCCGTACCTCGTACGAAAAGCAGTCTTGCGGATATCTTCCTTCCTCACCCTTACTTGATAATATCCTAGAAGAAAATATACCTTGGTGAAATATTGTGCTCCAAACTGCTAATCAAACAAGTAATAAATCTATCACATAGGATACATGTTCTTTATCATGATTTTGTTAAGCTCATGATAATCGATGAAAAGGCACATTGACCCATCCTTCTTCTTGATGAAGAGGACCAGTGCACCCCATGGTGAAGCACTTGGGTGTATAAATCCTTTATCCAGATTCACTTGTAGTTGTTTCTTAAGCTCTTCAAGCTCCACAACAACCATTCTATATGAAGTCTTGGATATTTTTAATTCCATAGGTATAAGTTGAATTTATAATTCAACATATCTTCTGGGAGGAAGACCAGGAAATTTCTCAGGAAACACTTCAGTGAATTCCCTAACAATAAGCATGTCTTCAAGGATGGTTGCTTCCTTGGACTCAATCATCTGAGCCAGATATGTGTGCTCATAGGGTAGTAATATCCACGCTTGAGATGATGGAGCTAAATAAGATTCATCCTCCTCCTTTCACTTGTAAAAAATTTGGGGTCGATTCTCAACATGGAGAGTGATTTCCCTCTCACGACAATTTATGTTGGGTCTATATAAGGAAAACCAATCCATGCCGAGAATTGCATAAAATTCCACTAGAGGGAGTATGATGAGGTTTTCCAGGAAGTTAAATCCATAGATTATGATAGGGGAGGAGTTATATTTAGGGGATTAAATGATTTTCCCATTTTCCATACTCACCGACATCTTTACTTCCATTATTTGTGGTGGTGTTGGGATTGTTCTACGAAACTTTCGGGATATAAAAGAATGCATATAACGTGAACCCAAAAGTATGTTCGCTACTCTTGAATGAATAACTAGCGTACCTATCACCACTTTGTTTTCGGGGTTCACTTCGGAGGTAGTGATGGAAAAATCCCTCTCTTGCTACCTTGGAGGTTGTTGGTTGCCTCCGAAAACCCTTAGCATCGGGAACTGATTTTCAAGGTGCCCTGGTTTATTGTAGTTGTAGTAATAAACAACGCGTTGAGAGTCGAACAAATCATTCCTCTCCTCTGTCATAACTTCGGGTTTTCCTTGCTGACAATTAATGACTAGGTTCCCTTATCTTCCACACTTAAAGAATTTCTTCATCCCCTTTAGGAAATTTATGTGGTGCTTCTTTCCGCACCTTTGGCTGGTGGGGTGATGGATCTTCTTAGCACCGTTGGACTTATCCATCGGTCCACCAGCATTGATGTCCACATTATGCTTCTTATCCCCATGATACCCCTAATATTCTCCAATCTCCATTTCAACCTTGAGGGCACATCAGACAATTTCCTCATAGCTCTCTAAGTTATGGATCACTGGTGGTTTCTGCAGGATAGGCTTCAGCCCACCAAAGAAGCAGTCAACCTTGCATTCGGGGGTAACGACAAAGCCGGAGGCATATTGTGCAGGCCTTATGAAGTTTTACTCTTATGCTCTGATGGATTTTTCATCTTTTTTCTTGAGGGAATGGAATTCCTTTTCCATATTAAGCCAGAGGGTGCATATAGAATATTTATTGAAAAACATCTTCTGGAAAACCTTCCATTCCAATGCTTTAATCTCCTCTTAAGGCTTCGTATTTTTGATCAATTTCCACCATTGATCGGTATCACCATCCATATGATAAGAAGCCAGAAGAACCTTCTCTTGTTAATAACATTGAAGTATGAAGAAGATCATTTCAATGGAGTTGATCCATTGTTTTGAAATTGAGGGATCAGAAGATCCATTTAAAGTAGGAGGCCTTTGTCTCATGAAGCTCTCGATAGTGACTTGTTCTTTCATAGGGTGGTGGGGGTTGAACATTCCTCTTGAACAATTCTTCTTTTCAAATCTTGAGTTAACTGGGAGATAAGTGTGACAATGTTTTCGATTCCCACTCCCATTGGATTGGGCATCTCATTAGTACAGTCATAACATTTATCTTCACATCAGTTGTTATCCTAAGTCCTCCTTATTACCAGCCATTTGCTGGAATAAAAGGAATGTTAGGGGTAACACATAAAGGTTAATCCAAAGATGAAAACTGATGACTTATAAATAACTTTTGTTTCCTTAACTTATGAATCTATTGGATTCAATATATGTTATCCATGATCTACTTTCTAACATATAGTCCTTGGGATTTTTTTTAATTCCCTTAATAATGGTTCAAACTAAGTATGTGAATTTAACGAACCATATCCCCCGGGTGTGTTGTAACCAAGAGTGCAGCAAGGCCTGTTTTCGTGCACCAGTTCCCATTTGAGTCTAGCTCAATGCGGTGTTTTCGGGTTTTACCACTTGGATATATCTGTGCCCGAGCTGCCTCTACCTACTCATATCCAGACATGGATGTATTTTCTTGATAAAACACTTACTCAAAACTCACCAAAAAATAGGGATGATTTTATTATAGTTAGTCTTGTATCTTAGGATTCACTAGGGTTTTCTAATCATAATCCTAAAAATAAATAAACCTATCCTCTGATATCAACTATAACAACCCTGGTCTTTTTATTACACACTTAAACATAATTTATTAAATAAAATTCACTTGATACAACATAGAAGATAAAGAGATATAGTGTCTTTGGGGCCTATGATCATTATATAAAAACATAAAACATGAAATAAAACATCTTTATTGAAAACTTCCTTTACATGACCACTACGTTCCATCGTACATAGTATTGTAATGGATAACTTGAGGACATGCATATGAAAAGGGTGAGCTATAAATCCCAGTAAGGGAATAAATATGGAATAAAATGAGGATTAAAATACATGTTAGACAATAGGCATATCAATAGAGCACAAGATATGTATAAACATAAAGTCATGATAACACATGATAATCATATCATGGAAATGTGGCAACCACACTTAACATGGAATTAGAATGAGCCAAGGCTCATTGCACATAGAGCATGAGTAAGACCTCATTGCACATAAAGAAAAATTAAAGCCACTTTGATCTTGAATTATCATGAGTCAACACCCATTGAACATGACGTATCAAAATACTATACTTTGCCCAATGCATTGGAGTGCTATCAGGGCATACCCTTCTTAAACATTCCATTTCATGCATAAGTGTGCCACACAGATCAAAAAAAATTGAATCATTCAACATAATAATTTATTCCATGATAAATGAATGTGGATTACATACATGAAACTCTTTAAACAATAATTAAATGTTCATAAATGTTAATACCCTTGATAGATAAATGGTCATGGTATTTACTACACAATGACTTCATCTTGGAAAAACACGGTGCAATTTCGGCAGCATAACGATGTTACATAAGAACTAATAAAAATGATTCATGAGAGAGAAAGGGGTGTATCATAATATTTACATGACATTGAAATTAAGGGGTCATTTAGATACATGTCCCAAAAAATTTAATGGAATTTAGACTCATGATAAAAAATAATTTCTTTAATGTAAATGAGGAGATAGAAATTCTTTTTGGAATTTCAGCATAGTAACGGGTGTACATGGGAGGCATTTAATAAAAGAGAAAGGGGTCTCAAATCATTAAAAAATAAAGAGGGATGTATGCGGGAGGTTTGAAACCATACCCCAACATTTATAATTGAAATTAAAATGAAATATCAACTTAAAGAAAATTAGACAAAAATGAGAAACGAAGAAAAACCCTTACTTGGAAGTGTGATTCCAAAGGCTTGAGAGAGGCTTGAGAGAGGATTCTTGGCAGCATGGGGCCCCTTGGGAGGATTCTAGAGACAGGAGGATAGAGTTAGGATGGACTACAAGGCTTTGAGTGAGGAGGAAGTGGGTGCTTGGGTAGGTTTATATAGGAAAGGAGAGGGAATTGTTTATAATTTAGGTTTGGGACAGCTCACATTAAACTAAACAAAACCACAAACCATACCATGGTTTTTGACCAAGGTTTTTTCCAAAGGGGATTTTAAAACAATATTTTATAAGGAGAAAGTCCTATCTTCATAAAATAATAGGGTTGCTTATGTGGAGGTGAGTCACACACTCATGGAAAACAATTTAAAAAGGCAAGATGTTTTATAAGTCATGGAGGGTCCACTAAGGCACTATAAATTTAATCAAAAAAAAAATCTAAAATCACATTATTTTATGGATAAAACATATAGTTTTCGAAAATGTCTTTTATAGTATTTTATTACATCACTATTGGGTCATTATGATGTCATAAAATACATTATATATTTAAACGGTATTTAATTTTTACCCAAAAATTGGACTATCTCAGAAAATTGTGAAAATCTCACCATTAGATTATTTAGATTTACTGATTCCAAAAATAATATTCATTTTATAAAGATAATTTTATAAATATTTTAATTTTCACTTTTAAAATAAAAACCGACATTTATCGAAAATTCATGGGTTTTGACAAAAATTACTTTCAAACCTTAATAAAACTTACAATTGCATTCATAAAATTATACGATCATTTATATTTAATAAAAAGTAATTTAATAATAATAATAAAATTTTATTAAAATATTATTTAATTCGAAAATTCCATTAATTCATAAAAATGGATTTCTTATTTGAATATTAACTAAATATACTATCTACACTTTTAAAAACAATTTACAAGGTAATAATAATAAAATGAAAGTACATTCTTTTTTATATAAAAAAATAATGTACATAATAATAGTGCTAGAGATTTTTTACATAACCCCTTAAAACATCCGCATAAGACCTAAGGGTAAGGTGTCCGATGGTGACAGACTCTTGGGGTGGCTCGGATAACATTGCTCATGTAGTGATCTCTATCATATTCCACATATCCTATAGACAGTTCCATTCGAGCTTAACCTGTTGAAGATTAGCTTGGGCTTGGTCAAGAGCGAAGCCTAATGACGCCACCTATTTTCCGATCTCTGACAAACAGGAGTCGTATGGAGCAATTCTAATGGATGAGGCCATCACTTCATTTTTCTGAGTAAATTGGATTGTTAAAGACCTATATTTATACTAATCATGTGATCACTGTTCAACGACTATATTTGAAATGGTCACAATTCAAAAACGTAAAATTGAGGAAGTGCATATGTTTTAAAGAACCATTTTACATAATAAGACATTTAAAAAAATCAAGAGGAATTTCCATTAATGAATGTTTGGGTTGTCACAGTATCTACCCAAATTACAGAGGCTTTTGACTGGTGGTGAGGGTCTAGGGTGGGTATGTGGAGAGACGATGCCATCATTACTAGAGTGTGTCACAACATTTTACATATAGAAATGGATATCTAACATAATAAATATACAAAAATACATATGTAATAAATAACTAAACAACTAATCAAAATATAAAACAACTGATGATGGTATATGTCATAGAAATTAGGAAAACATGGATACAAGAAGAAAACAAGAATGGTATACAAAATTAGAAAAAAGAATCCAAAAACTATCCCCAGCATCTGGAGCTCCATCTTTGTCATATGCTACTAGCTCCATTTTAAGAAATAAGAAATCAAGTGATTGATGTAGTACACTTCCTTTGTCAACACCTATATAGAGGCAGTCTTCCCATGTGCCAATGGTTACCCGAATAGGGTGTGAGATAAATATTAGTAGGACACCACCAATGACATATTTAAAATCCTTTCTGTGTAATATAAACCGAAATAGTGTGTAATCATGAATATATAAAAGTAAATCAGTGAAGTAACGTAAATACCAAGTACCTGCTTCAGCCCTCATCCAGTTTCTAAACATTAAACAAGCTCATTTTATAATTAAGTTCTAGTTTATATATATATTTTAATCAAGTGTAGAATATCCAGTACTAACATTGCCTCGTGATAGTAAATGTAAATATTCTAAGATGTAACAAGGAAACCAATATTGAAATTTATAATGAAAACGATCCAAGGTAATAACCAAGTCATACAATACCTTAAGGGTCTCCAAATCAGTAGTAATTATAGTCTAGATATGGGGGTATGAGTATCATCCATGGAATTCCAAAATAGTGTGATCTAACTGATTCCAAGGAATACATCCAAGGTAAAATGGGATATGTTGTTTCAAGGACCAAGGATACTATTAACGAACCTTATGTTCATATAATCCATGTTTGATCGAAGGAGTGTATCCACGGTATCCTGTAACATTAAAGTAGTTATCCTATGATGTCATACCAAGTATCCGATAATAGACGAGGATCGGGTTCCAAGGTGGGTAACAACCACGGAAAATTTCATCCTTGAATTGGAATGGTTTCCATGAGTTATGTTGGCTCTAAAATGTGAGGAGAAGAAAAAATAAATGGAAATCCTAAAAAAGGATACCTCACAAAAGCTGTTCATAGAGCCCTAGTACCCTCATGCCCACCGCGAAGCATGGAGGAGAGAGGTTCCACGAACACATTTGATGTTTGTGATCCCACCGCGAAGTATGGAGGTGAGAGGCTTCGTGAATGCATTTGAAATTCGCGAGACTGGCACGAAGCATGGAGGTGGGATCCTATATGAATAGGTTTGACGTTTATAGGAGCACCGCGTGAGAACGTCTTTGTGGTGCCTCTTGCATATAAATACCGATCTCCCCCTGATCCCAGACGACAAGCAATCCGAACTTTCAACTTTTGATCTCCCGAATCCAAAATCACCCTTCGATCTATGAACCATGAGCTACATGAGGTACTTTTTCTTTATGAAGTGCCTCCCCTTTTCCATGTTTTAACCCTCTCTTTTGAGAGGGATGCCTTTCTTGAAGACCATGGGCCTTCCTGAATGAAGGGGATCCCAAAGGGGACCCAGGTCATCATATAGTGATTATGATTAAAAAAACCCTTCACGTACATGTGATCCACATGCTAAGGTAGGGTCTCTATAATTCGCGAAACACATTGCTTCACAGCACCTCGCTTCATGGGGAACCATTGCTTCGCGGGGCAGTGCTTTGAGAGTCCCTTTCCGCTTCACGAAGCACCCCCTATATGCATCTATGCCATATTCTTAGGATGGGACACTCCACTTCACGAAGAACACCCCATCACAAGAACCCTCTACTAAAGGGAGCACTAGAGCTTCACATGGCCCTTGCCTATGGACCCCTATTCTTTGCAATTCCTTTTCCAGTGCGACCCTCCAGGTTTTCATGGAGTGATTTCAAATTCCCTTGGACAACACCTCCTATTTCGTTGCTTCGCCTTATGATTCTTCAAATATGCATGATAATGGTTATTTCTTCTTCTCATAGCTATGCTAATGTGGACCCTCAATATGATCACCTCCTGACACCCGCAACCATGACATTGTCGGTGCTTTCCCTTCACCAAGGTGTAGAGGGTACCAGTTATGTAAGTCCTAGGGGTGCGAAGTAAACCCACCTCGTTCGAGATGCATGACGTTAAACTACCAAGCACCACTATCCTCAGCACATGACGTTAAATTGTGACCTTCCCCCTAGGTATCCTACGTGGGGTCCCCCAGATCGGACAGTTTCTATGCACACTGGTCTCCATGAGAGTGAGATCATTCCTCACAGGGGATGATATCCTCCTTATCGAAGCGGCATTTGTCCTTGGGGAAAGGGAAACCATCTTGGTGAAATCCCCTATAATTTCTTATAGGGGGTATCATTCCTGCTCCTCCTCGATTCTTCGATGCCAATGACCAAGAGGAGAGAGGGGAATAGGGGATTTTTCACCCATTCCCTCTCCCGTTGGGATTTTTCACTGTTCTAGGCCTCCCCTCTAGAGTATGTCCTAGTCTCTACCTCCCTGGGACTCCATCCTGGAGTGGTTCCCAAATCTTCCACTCCTTGGGCTACCTAAATCCTAAGCCCCATTTCACTTCCCAAGGACGTACCTTTCACGAAGTGATCGTCAGGTCTTTGCTGCCTCTTTTTTCTCACACCGAGCATGACTCACATGGTCTTAGAGTAAGCATCGGCCATGACACACCCTAGGAATCCTAGATTGTAAGCCCCAAACACTAACCTGAACTACAAGGACTTTGATCCTTTCCATGGCAAGGTATATGGGGCACCTCCGTGAGGTTCAAGCCCAACAACCAGTAGACCCCAGGTTCTCCCTCATGTCGGTTCATTGACCCCCATAACCTGAAATACGAGGTATTTGATCCTTGCTAAGGTAAGGTACGTTGGAAGCCTCCATGTGGTTGAAGCGCACCACCCATTGGTTCGGACCCCGTTTGCATCGGTTCACCAACATCATGGGTAGCCTAGATTGTAAGCCCCAACCACCATCCTGAACTATATGGACTTTGATCCATGCCAAGGCATGGTATGTAGGAAGCCTTTATGAGGTTCAAGACCAACAACCGTTGGTTATAACCCCCTTTGTGTCACTTCACCAACATCTTGGGTAGTCTAGAGTGTAATACCCAAACACTAACCTGAACTACGAGGACATTGATCCTTGCCAAGGCAAGGTACCTAGGACACCTACCTAAGGTTCAAGACCAACAGAAATTGGATACTAGGTGCTCCCTCACGTTGGTTCACCGACCCCCATAACCTGAACTTTGTGAACTTTGATCCTTTCTAAAGCAAGGTACGTATGCAACCTCCATGAGGTTCAATCCCACCACCCATTGGTTATTCCAACCATATTCATGTTTGTTCGCCAACATATTGGGAAGCCTAGAGTGTAATACCCACACCCATTCCAAACTATGCAGACTTTGATCAATGTCAAGGCATGGTACGTAGGAAGCCTCCATGAGGTTCAAGCCCAAGAACCATTGGTTCTGACCCCCTTCGCGTCGGTTCACCAATGCCCCATCTTGAACTATGAGGAATTTGATCCATGCCAAGGCATAGTACATTGGAAGCCTCCCTGAGGTTCTATCCCAACGACCATCAGTTCTGATCCCCTATCGCGTCAG
This sequence comes from Viscum album, assembly GCA_963277665.1. Taxonomy (NCBI): domain Eukaryota; kingdom Viridiplantae; phylum Streptophyta; class Magnoliopsida; order Santalales; family Viscaceae; genus Viscum; species Viscum album. Next base: position 324,828,664 of record OY728126.1, on the reverse strand, counting down.
TCCACCCCTATCCCGCAGGATGTTAAACTGTATGACACTATTCATGCCCCACCCAGCAGTAAGCCGTTGTGATTCCAACTCACCGGTAATCCATTGTCATCCCCTCTATGGGGTCCCACATCTCTGGTTTATCCCAGTGGCATCAGATCAACCTCGGGCTGCTAACCATACAGAAGCCTGATTATATCATCAGGTCACCGCCCTCTGAAGACACCCTGATCCTATACACCATTCTGGAACTAAGCGGAATTTGATTCCCTGCCATGGGGATACATAGGAAGTATCTTAGAGGCTCAAGCCCAACATCATAGTCTCCCTCGCATTGGATCCATTTCATCCCCCCACCACTTCATTCAACACTCCATCATCCACCCTGATTTTTACCCGGGCCGCCACATCCAGGTGAGGTCATGTCAACCCACCTCAGTGTATCTTATAGGGGTTACACTAAGCTAATCCACTCCAGTAAGTGTTCTTATCTGTCTGATCTATCTTTTTTGGATATTAAACTTGCGGCATACCCTATGTTAAACATGGGAAGTTGAGGAAAAGCTCAGATACATGCCCATGGCATAAAATTCCCCACTTTCGATGTGGGATTTCTCGGGCTTCTATTCCCTTGAGAAGCCAGATAATAATGGGAAGAAAACCAAATGTACTAGAATTCCAACATCCAGACTGGATAGTGATATCTCAACATGACTAATCCCCTGACCGATGGTTGCTTCCCTAGCTGGACCCTTTGGAATATCCCAACAGAAGCAGTGTAATTAACTGGCATCCATGAAGATATGGAATTGGGAAGATTTTCACTAACAAACGTATTAAATCTAAAAGGGAGACTCAGAATAGGTGATGGATTTCAAGGAGGAATCCACGGAAGGAAGAAACAACATCCCATCATCCTGTTTCTATCAAATATCAAACATCCCTAAATATGCATCAAATGCTGCCTGACATCGGAAAGTAAGAATTCGGGGCAACACACAAGAAACCGCTCCTCTTCACCCTTAAACAGAAAGACAAGCATGTCCGGCCCAACGAAAGTGTTAGAAACAGAAATGGTGAACCCGGTGTGATTATATTCTCCTCAATATGGAGACTAGTAGCGTTCGAAGAATCGATGGAATAGCATGCCACCAGATCTAGTTATTTGGCACCAGGTCCCACCAAGAAAATAGCAGGCCTGGCGTGAAACTCACCAGAAGTTGGGACAGTCAGAATTTTTAGTATCTCGATTAGCAACGTAGTCAGCATGGATCCCTCTTACCAATCATGGAAGACAGAATGGCACTGGGGAACTGGTCGTCGATTATTTTCCTATAAATACAAATGAGATAATCTTCCTACTTTTAGGAACTAAGTTGCTACATTCGGAACTCGATCACTACCTGCCCACTGATGCAGGGGCATGGGAAATATCAATGCAGCCATCCCATGCAGTTCTGCCTCTTCCATGATGGTTTCTATGGTCATGACTGCTAGGCGCACATTCCCCCTCTCCCCATCATAAATTATCCAACGAAGGGTAATTAATGACCTTGTATGCCGGTACGACGAAGAGGGGATCATCCCTACGAGGTACATGGCCCTCCTCGATTTAGAGGTGTCTACACCTCGCCATCATCAACACCCCCGAGGGCCGCACAGGGAGCCACTGCTCCCCACCCCAACATTCAATCATTTCAGGAGCTTGACCCAGGAACACCTCAAAAACCCCCTTCCCTACATCGACGAGGCAGGAGAAGTGCGGGCCGGCCCGACTAGAGTTCCACTCCAGAGACTCCCCACGAGGGCTCCCACAAGGCCGCGTTAGTGCCGTTGCCCAGTCTCATGGGCCAAGGAGTAGGTAATCCACATGCCTGCACCACAAACTTTGGTCCATCTAACCCGACGCCAGCGTCGTGTGCCAATTTAATAGGACACCCACCGAGCGACGTCGATGCCAGTGAATACTATGGCCCGAGCCACCGCTGACTCATATCACCAACTCCCTATTTATGATGAGAAGGTGTAGTTATACACCGAACCTGGATCGAGGCCCCAACCACCCCATGGGAAGGCTGGGTCGACTCTCTCGGTCGCCATCAGAGGCGATGGCCACCACAGACTAACCCTCAATGATGGAATCCAGTACGGAGGCCCTCCTCGTAGCACCGCTTCATTGGAGGACCTGGGTCCTCTCTGATTCAATCCTCAGCTTGGAGTCCCTTCCTATGCCACTTTCATCCCAAGTCAGGGTCTTCCCCATGACAACAACACTCTGTACATGAGTCTCTCCCGCACTCATTACACTGGGTACGAGGTCACTCCTCCTTCCATGGATTGCAGGTATGGAGACGTTGCACGCCTGTTCACTCACCAACATGGAATTCATCCCCATGTCCTCATACCAGTTGGTGAAGGTCCTCATCACCCCAGCAATCAGTGGAGTGGAGGCCAACTTCACTTCACCAGCGCCCAACACGGAGGTCCAACCCGCGTTTGTCTTTACCAGTATGAGGATATTCCTCGCACTGATGTATCTTGGGGAAGTAGGCATGGATGTCCTATGAATTCTCCTACTTCTCCCATCCATGCCTCTATCAGCCCCAGCAGAGGTCCTACCCACTTCAGCACTACCCACAAAAGTCCTCCCCTTGTCCCCTTTGACATCTATACTGGTGCTCGATGCACCTCTACCGATTCTTGTGGAATATCTCTCCACCCCAACACTAGTACGACCGAAGCACCTCATCATGTAGGAATTAGGACATTCCTTGAAGATCCACCTAGGGGTGGGAGAGCGGGTGGACACTACCACAAGAGGAATTATGGGAAGGGCCGAATAGAAATCAAACCAGTCTGCTTCTCAGACTCTGAGGTGGAGTATGACTCTGTGTTGGAGCCCTCCCCTCATTCCTCTATGTCAAAGGATGGGGTACGAACAAGGGGAATCAGCCTCATACTCCTAGAATTCAAGGTCCATAGGATACCTGTCTCCTTCCAAAGGTAGATCCTAGAGGACAAGAACCTGGCATGTCCCCAGGGAACTACCACGAAGTCGCCACCATCATCACCAGAAGCGTCCTCTAACTCGACTAGTGATCATGGAGATCTATTTTGGGGATCAATGGAGGAAGATCCACAATATAGACCACCCTCGGTGGATGCTGATGCTATTTCAGAAGACCTGGTCTCCATTCCATCATATTGAAATGTAGAGGACAGGTCTCGACACTCCCCAGAGGACAACCCGAGATTCGGTGCCCAGTCAGCCCGCTCGCCGTATTCTTTGTCGGCCAGCCTGCCATCCCAGCTGTCTGCTTCAGTACTCCTGCAAGTTCCTCAAACACCCCCGGTCGATGAGTGGGGTAATGATGGGCCAAAACCTGAAACTGAGTCGAGGATCTTATGGGAAATCCTTGCCGCATAACACTTCCTTGAGAAGTTCTGGCCGGTCGCAGGACCAAATTTTTGTGCACCAGAATCTCTCACCCCAGAGGAAGTTGAGTGTCTCCGTGGAAATCTTTGGGAAATGCACTTCCACCTTCATCACCAGTGAGTGAATTATCCAAAGATCCAAGTGCACTTTGAAGACATCGGTGAACAATGTCGTCTGGTTGACTTGGCCGCACTCCCCATGGCCTAGCACCCTGAGTCACCAGGTCACCACAGGTCCCTCCAACAACAATGCATTAAGAGTTTCCAAGTACTCCTCAATATTATTAAGGAGGATACCCCCATGTGCAAGTCTATCGATGGGGTCTGTACACTTCCCCCCTCTTCAGTTCTATTCATCAGCATATCAACGTTCTAGGTGACATTGATTAAATTCCCCCACGAGGAGTTACGGTCAACAAGACCGATCTATCAGAAGGAGGGAATGAACTAAAGATTCTTGATGGGGACTCCCCCCTGAGGGCGTGCCACCACTATTGGACCTATCAAGAAGAGTTAATCACCAATAGATAATACTTATGGGTCTCCCTCTGCCCACCGAATTCTAGTTCTAAGTCGAAATCTCGGTAAGGGTAAAGCGAAGATCGGGGCCACCAAACACTCCGACCAGTCCGCCTTAGTACAAAAGACAGAGGAAGATCCCGAGAAGGATGTGTTGTGACATCAACTTTCTGAACAGAAGAAATAGGTTGATGACCTCCTAGCTGAACACATTGTAGAACAATGTTCAGATTATGGTGACCATCGGCCAGTACAATAGGGACAAACACAACTCCCCCCGAAGAATTGCCTCTAGGTAACCCTGAACTTATTATCCATGCAGAGAGGGTAGAGTTCGGTGCTTACGGAAAGAGGGCGTGATATTCATCACAAAATCCACCTAGAAAACATGTTAATTATCGGGATACAGTCCAGATCCCCCTAGTTCCTCCACTAGCCTCTCCACGAGCTGCAAGGCCTGATTATCGCGTTGAAGAGCCTGCCAATGTGCTGGTTGTTAGGGACCCTCATTTAGAAAAGGACCCCATCCAGATGATCCAATGGAAGTTCTCATCGCCCACCTCAAGGAATTGGAAATGTGATAGGTGGAACTTCCACCTGACGGTAAGCCATATCCGGCATGGGTAGATGACATGCCAGCACAATCGGGATTCAAAAACCCCACCTTATCCCCCTTTAATGGGACAGGTGAGCCTCCATAATATCTGGCCCACTCTTCTTCACGGTGTGGACCCATGTTGGGAACTTTGGCGCAACAAAAGCCACCATGCTCGGATGTTTTGTGTAGACGTTGAAAGGGCCTGCATTCGTCTGGTATAACCAGCTCCCTACTGGGTCAATAGCGGGATGGGAGGATCTTCGCAGAGATTTTTTGTTTCAGTTCAGTTCCACCACGTGAAAGACAAGAATCGTAGACCTATTCAAGTGGAAACAGAGGCCTAATGAGCGTGTCATGGAATTTATCGCCTAATGGAAAGGGCTCACCTACTCCATTGACATGAAACTGTTTCCGGAGAAATTACTGATGATGTATGTGGGAAATGTTATGATGGAACTGGTTCCCTCCCTGATCACCCAGAACTACCCCGTGGGGTTGCAAGACTTCTCAGATAAGGCCCAACGCCTCAAGGAATCCTTGAAACAAGCCATTCAGGCACGCTCGTTGCCTCCTATAATTCCCATGAGGAGGGCCACCAGAGCCGAGCCCGCCATAGTGGCCCAGGTAGAGGCCCACAGGAAACTAGAATTACTACCAGTGGAGCCAGCTCCATGGCCCTTTAGAGGCCCGCCACCAAAGTCACACCCTCTAGCCGAGCAGTGACCACCTAAAAATCAACATTTACCTCTGCGTAATGCGCTGCCACCACCTAGGTGATATAATCAGGCTCCGCCTCCTCGGAAGGCTCCTCCGACCCCTCATCATGGCCAGGCTCCTAGATCAATCTTTCTGGATAGAAGGAATATGATCCAATTATTCAACAAGGCACATCTCCCTAGATACTTATGTAGGGCCTTGGAGTAGGGGATTGTACGACTTCCTAAGTGCATAAGGCCAGAAAAGGCGTACCTCACTGACCTCCCCAACTACTGCCCTTATAACTGAATCCTAGGGAACACCCTCAAGAAATACTATGAGTTCAAGGACTGGATACAAGACCATGTTAACAGCAACATAGTCAGGTTGGGTCCAGCCCCGACTCAAGTGGTGTGTGTCTTCGTGAGGCCAGATAGCGGTAGTGACAGTGATGGTGAATGGCAGCAACTTTCTAACCAAGGGTCTCATTAGTATAATGATTGGATGGATTAAAAATGGTCATTTGTGACCATGGAATTATCCGTGCAAGCCTGAATCATCCAGAGCCTTCATAAAGCGACGCTACTACTTCTGTAGTGACATCATATCCATCCTCTTTATAGAAGAGCAAGCATCAACGAAGAAAGGGAAAGAAACGCGCCCCCCAATGCCCTCATCTTCCCGTACTCATGGCGACTTCATGCCTCTAGAGATGGAGATTCCTCCCAGGATCCTCCCAGTAATTTATGAATCATCAAGTGAATGTCAAGGCTACGCCTCAGTTAAAACCGTAGATATGGTAAACCACTATATGACTCCCAATGATGAGGATCGCCAGGCGGGTCTTCCCAGCGTTCCTGGTCACCGCCAACGTCATCGAGGATGTGGTTACATGGTTCATCAAACTACTTCAGCTAATGCAAATGACCAGGTCATGCATTCTACAGAGACCAGACAACATGCCCAATGCAGAGACCCGCATGCGTAGCCTCTTCATCTGGTGTCCTCAGATCTACCTCCACCACCATTTATGCTGCTTGATTGGGCAGAGTCAACCCTACCTCCCCGCGACCAGATCCGACCTTCAATAGACCAGTCTTGGCCCTCTGCCTCCCTCCGATAGTTACCCCAAGGGCTTCTACGAGTGGGAAGTAGGATACTCCTACCACCAGTCACCCGCCAGTCCATCCAATAGGACCCACCATACCTCCTGTTATAGAGCGACCTCCTGTAAGTAGAAGTTCATCCGTGGAATGGAAGTATCATGTAATCAAACACCTTTCCAGCATTCTAGCAAGACTCTCCATCTTGGAAGCCTTTCGCCTATCTTCAGATATGCATGAGGCCCTTGCTAATGATTTAAGAATCCCCCTCCAGTTTGAGACGAAGGTTGCAGCTGTAGAGGCCTTTCATGAAGAGGATCTCGAGAATGCTAAATGCCAGGCCATCATCTCGTTCTCTAGAGAAGATGAAGGTTACCCCATATAGGTGCACATTCTCCCATTGTACATCATCAACCAATTCATTGACATGGATGTTTGCCGCTGCCTTGTCGACACAGGCTCTAGAATCCATCTTATCCCGATGCGAGTACTCTGTATGATGGGATTATTCGAGGGTGATCTTACTCTTTATGACCTGAAAATCCAAGGATATGACAGGATGGAACTGACCCTGGTCAGCAAGATCTATTTGAAGACCCAGTTCGGTGTCCTAGTTGCCAGTACCGAATTTATGGTTGTCTCCCAGGACACCATGTACAATGCACTGATCTGAAGTCCATGGCTCCACCTGCACACGACAGCCCCTTCATTATACCACCAATTCCTCATGTACTCCCTTAATGATCGAGTGGGCGTACTTCAGGGTGATGCATCTCCTTTCTCCTCTTGCAAGGGCCGCTATCTAGATGCTGACTATTACTTAAGCAAGGGTAAACAAATCCTGGAATGTGAAGTTGAACATGTCTCTACTATGACCGACCCCTGGGTAGGCCTAAATGACGCCTACGTACTCCCAAAACATCAGTTGGAGGCCACAACCCTTGATATGGGGAAATTTTTTGTCATGTCTGGGGAAAGGGGGAAACATACTCCCAAATCCAGGTGGTTTCAGAGGATCACTTCATATTCTTATATGAATTAGGTCTCAGTGATCCCCGAGCCTCCCACTCCCATAAGGTACCGGGACGACTGCCCCATGGAAACATTAGTACGTCATACTTTCTTGTCTCGCCGAACATGGATAAACCGGCTCCAGCCAATGCGCCACTACTGCTTTTATATTATCAAGTGCGGCCCATTGGGTCAAATACCATAAGTGATCTGGTCGACAGCCTTTGTTGCTATGGTTTCGGTAGTACCGGAATATCCCGATGTAATAACAACTGCTGCTCAAGCTGGTGCCAGCCCCCCATCGGGGTCTACCAACTCAGAAGCAACTCCCTCGTGGAATATTACTCCTCTATAAGTGGAGAATAGGATATATAGGATGCCCCTTACTTTGAAGAGGGCGTCTCCTCTACGGTCGACGAGTTGGTACAGGTAAACCTTAGTAGCGAGACAGATCTGAGACCCACACTAATCAGCACCGCCATGCCCCCCCCCCCCCCCGAGGAGCTGCAACAATATGTAGACCTCTTAAAGCAACACCGTGACATGTTCTCCTGGAGTTATGATGAGATTCTTGGACTAGATCCTCAGGTATCTGTCCACTGCCTCGGTCTTCTGGAAAATCATCGCGGGTTCAAGGAACCTCCCAGAAAGATGCACCCTTATCACGGTGCCATGTTTGAACCCGAAGTTGACAATCTCATCAGGGCCAACATTGTTAAGGAGGTCCAGTACCCCAAATGGATGTCCAAAATTATACCATTCAGGAAGAAAAATAGATAGATCAGAGTCTGCATCGACTTCCGCGATCTCAACCGTCATTGTCTGAATGATGATTTTCCCCTTCCATTGATAGAACTCTTGATTCACGCCACGGCTGAGTTTCAAGCCCTTTCCATCATGGTCGGGTACTCTAGATATAACCAGATCCAGATGGACCCTAAGGACGAGGAGTCTACAACCTTCAAGGTGCCACAAGATACTTTATGTTACCAGGTTATGCCCTTCAGCCTGTAAAATGCAGGTGCCACCTATCAGTAGGCCCTGCATCGCATATTCAAGACAATCCTCGTGAAATTGGTAGAATGATATGTTGGTCAAATCGCACCAGCACCAGGACCATCTCAAGAACCTTGAGAAAGTGTTTGGCTTCCTCCGCTCCCGCAACCTGAAGATGAACCCATTGAAGTGTGCTTTCTGGGTCACCTCTGGAAAGTTTCTCGGATTCTTCATCAGATAATGTGCATCAAGGTTGACCCAGAGAAGATAAAGGCCATCATCCAGATGTCTCCCCTGAGAAATATTTGGGAGCTTTGAGGTTTCCAAGACCACTTGGCCTACATACTCCGATTCATTGTGAATTTAGCTGGAAAGTGTAAGTCCTTTTCTCGGCACATGAAGAAGGGCACTGCTTATGAGTGGGATGAATAGTGCCAGACTACATTCGAAGAAATCAAGTAGTATCTACTTCATCCTCTGGTCTTAATGCCACCCATATCTGGGAAGCCATTGGTCCTTTATGTTAGTGCCCTGGAATGCTCCCTTGACGCCCTTCTCACCCAAAAGAACAATGAGGGGACAGAGAACAACCTCTACTACCTCAGCCGCATGCTCCTCGATACGGAGAAAAGATACCCCCCCATCGATAAGCGATGCCTTGTGCTCGTATTTGCCATAAAGAAATTTTGACATTACCTACAACACCACAAGATACAACTGGGTTCCCGAGTAGACACACTAAAGTATATCTTGAGCTGTCCCATATTGACGGGTCGACTAGCGCGGTGGGCGGTAATCCTAAAAAAGTTTGACATTAGGTTTGTGCCTCAAAAGGCTATCAAGGGACAAGAATTGGCATATTTTTGTGCTTCCCATCCAACCCCCGCTAACTAGTCTTTGGAGATGGATTTTCCCGATCAGGAAATCCTCTCAGTAGATTAGGTCATCCTGTGTTGGGAAATGAACTTTGATGGTGCCTCCCAGAGCCCCACCAGCATGAGGTTCAATGATCCTAGACTCAATAGAGTAGGAATGGGTATCATCTTTATTACCCTAGTGCAAGCCATTCTTCCATACTCATTCCTACTGTCGGAAGGCTGCACCAAAAATGAGGTGGAGTATCTGTCCCTCATTACTGGCCTCGAGCTGGCCCTCAAGATCGACGTGCCCCATTTGTATTTCAAAGGGGACTCTGATCTAGTCATTAAGTAGATCAATGGTGGATATGTTGTCAGGATGCTAGAGCTCGTACCATTGTTGGAGCTCACTTTCTAGATAATATCCCAGTTCCCTTCTCGGCCCAAGGTTACCCATGTCACATGGTCACAGAATGGTAGAGCATATGCTTTTCCCAGTTTAGCTGCATCACTTGCAGATCCTAAACAGGATGCTCTGATTATCCATGTGACACACCGGAGATTCATAGATCCTGTTACTCCAGATGATGATGACGGCCCATAGGTAATCCACCATACTGCCGGCGCCCCCATGTCGGGACCCCCAGGTCCACCAGATGCAGTGATTGAAATGACTCCCAATTAGAGGATAGCCTTGGTTGAATACCTATAACACGGTAATCTACCAATAAATCAGCTGAGTGCGAGGGAATCCGACACTGCTCGCTATATTTTACCCTATAGAGTGGTCCCATCCTTGAGCAGACCCTCTATTATCTTAGGTTTGATGTTATTCTCCTCCGTTTCATTCAGGGAGTTAAGATTCCACATTTCATGCAAGTGGTTCCTGCCAGTTCCTACAACGCTCATCAAAATGGGCTGAAACTGTCTCACCAGATTCAGAGGTTAGGAGATTTTTGGCTTTCCATGTTCTATAACTGCATCGAGTTTTCAAAGAGGTTCTATGTGTGCCAAGTTCATTCTATCTTTGTGAATCAGCCACCGGAGCCTCTCCACACTACCAAGTACTCTTGGCCCTTCTTAGTTTGGGGATTGGATGTCATAGGGCCATATCCACCTGTGATAGCTCACCAATAAATGTTCATCCAGACCACTACGGATTTATTTTTCAAATGGGTGGAGGCATTCCTGCTCAAGGAGGTGAAGGCCCATTCTATCATTGATTTCATGAGCTCCAATATCATCTACCAGTTTGGATTTCCTCATGCCGTCCTCACCGATAACAGTACCAACATCCGAGAATCCAAGTTGAAAAGGTTGTACACCAAGTACAACATTCTCTCTAACCATACATCCCGCTATCACATGCAAGCAAATGGGAAGATTGAGGCATTCAACAAAACCCTCTGTAACATTTTGTAGAAAATGGTTTGTTCGAACAAGAAGATTTGGCCGAAAAAACTCCCCAACACCCTCTGGTCCTATCGGATGACGACTCGTAATTCCACCCAAGTGACCCCATATTCTCTGGTGTACGGAAATGAGGTCGTCCTTCCCATCAAGATTTAGTTTCCTTCATTGCGCACAGCAGTCTATGAACAAAAAACACTAGATAGAGTAGCTGAAATCCGTCTGGCTGAATTAGAAGCACTAGACGATAATAGGCTTCATTCCCTACACAATCTAGAAAGGAAACAAAACAAGATAGCTCGATACTTCAATAAGAATGTTTGCCACCTCTCCTTTCTACATGGCAACTTGGTGCTGGCTCTGAGAACACCAATGATAGCTGGTAGGAAACCACCCAAGTTAGAGCCCAAATGGAAAGGAACTTTCATTTTTCACGAGGTTTACCCCAGCAGTGCGTACTCAATGGTAACCATGGATGGTGAGCGTATAACTCCTCCCACAAAATCCAAATTCCTCAAGTGATACTTCGCCTGAGTACATGGTCTGGCATGACCTTAAAAGATCTGGTCTGACATAACCCTAAACTATCTAGTCCAGCATGACCCTAAACTATTTCATCCCGCACGACATTAAACTGTATATCATCCCACATGATGTTAAACTGTATATCATCCTATAATACATTAAACCAAACCTTTACAGAACTATGTGTGGCTTGATTCACATCCTCATGGGATATGTAGAACCGCTCGAACATCTAGACTTCGGGTCCAGCCCCATCTCTTAGATATTTCCCTTTTACCTAGGCCCCTTGGCTTGCTCTACCCCATGAGAGGTATATGCGATGTGGTATGGGATTATTTCCTCATTCACGTCAAGTTTGTGAAGACTGCACCATGTACATTTTCCTCCTGAGAGTTCTTCATCTCTTTGTTCTATACTCATCCGTGGAAATGGGCTGCTCTCAAGTTAATCCCCTCGACCCTCTACGGTGGTTTGCTAATATTCCCAAGAGTACTCTAGTCTTGGACCTGGAGTGTCAGATTCAACCAGGACAAGTTCTCATTCACTTTTCAGGCTTCGTGTTCCCCTTCATTTGGAATTCCCTTATATTTCAAACTCGAAAGGACCCCCAAATGACATGGATTCTTAGCCTAAGGGATCTTCAACCATTATAAGACAACATCCCCTAGGGTTTCAGAAAAACATTCGATACAAGTCCCACGTTGAAAATATGGTCAGAGGTCGACACTCATTTGTTTGTCCCCATTTCAGGCTAACGCGATATGGATACAGTGTTTCAAAAATGGTCATAAGTAATCCTCTATCGCCATGGAAGCCCCTTTAGGCTTTGAATTTTGGTTGCATGATTCACAATATGTTCCACTCCATCATGTCTAGATGAAATTTCAACCCTCCTGGCACTATCCCTCAGTGCACATGCGCACATTAGGTGGGAAAAGCTGTAACACGACATTCTTAGGGGCTCCATACCAACTTCCCCCTTTTAGTGTCTCCTATATGCTTCAGAGACTTCTTTCATCCTTGTTTCCCACTTAGAGTTTGACTCACACGGGCTTAGGAACCAAATTGAGGTCTGCGCCTACTTGGGGAAAGCCCGTTTGTCCACAGTCCAAGCTATAAGACCTTAAACTAAGACCCTTTCTAGAACTACGTAAGGATTGATTCCCATCCTTATTGGATACTTAGGACCACCCATACATCTCATATGTGGGCCAAGTTTAGTTGAGAGGTAGCGTCTTCTATTCTCTAATCTTTGTTGGCCCCTTGCCCCGAGGCTCCTTTTCTGGAGTTGCGCATGGTGTGATGCGGATCATGTCCTCATTCACGTTGGTTATTATTTGTCACATCATGTGAATTCCTTCATGTCCAAGCCATATAAAGTTAAACTATTATGCCTGGTCCCACATAACTTTAAACTATTGTGTCATTATCGCACAATGTTAAAATTCATGACAGGTTCTAGAACACAACCTTAAACTATGACACTAACATCCTGGATGCATGATGAAAAATGACACTGAATTTTGATGACCTCACCATGGGGGGAATCACGTTGGGTATTGGTCATCCACTGTACCATTTTTCAATGCCAGCATCTGGCTTGATTCTTATGGTGATGCCAGGATATCCAGGTCCTCGGTTTGTTGATTCAAAAATACACATCTACCCTAAAGGACAAACAAGAACTATCAAAGGCCGCTTCTTTTGGTGTGAGGGCCAGACCCCCATGCCCCTTTCATCCCTGGAATTGGTACCTCACCATTCCAAAACTAAGTATGGCTTGATTCCCATCTCCACAGGGTACGTAGGAATGCTCGTGCACCTTTTATCGGGCCCAACCTAACTTTTTTTTCGGTCCCTCAACCTAAAACCACCACAGGGAACATGTGATGATGTGGAGCTCATCCTCACTCACATCGGGTTGTACAAATTACATCACCATGTGTCTCCTGTGTCGCCTACTGTCCATGGTTCGAGCTCTAAGACCTTAAACTAAGAACCTTTCCAGAACTAAGTATGTCTTGATTCTTATTCTCAAGGGATACGTAGGGATGCCCAGGCATTTCATCTTGGGTCCAACCCTAGAAATCACAAATCCCATCCTTTCTAATTTTCGGCCCCATGGCCTGACCCCTTGTGGGAAATTATGTAGCTGATGCTTTTCCCTGAACAAGTTGAAGATTCCCCAGAGTGACATTTGGAAGCAACAAATTCCTCGCCAAGAGGTCCTGTCTAGAGGTAAGAATGATCCATGATCAAACTGATACACCCATCTAATGTGTTTCCACTATGGTGGCGTAATTTTAAGAGTGTTGGATTCTATTAGAACAAACCACCACTCCACCTACCATGATTTGAGTTCCCTTTATTCAGACCCTCATCCTCTTTCACATCTAAAGGGACCCCTAACAGTATGGATGCTCAGCCTGTGGTCCGCCTACTATCATGGGCCAAAATTTTGGAAGACTGATTGATGATATTTTGATTTAGGCCCTGTGTTTCAAACATGTTCAGTGGTCGGACCTCATTTGTTATCTCCATATCAAGCTAACAAAATAGGGATACTATGTTTCAAACACACTCAATAGTTATCCATCATTGTCATGCCGCCCCCACAATGATCCCAATCTTAGGTATCATGATTCAAATTTTCCCATCCCCCTATGTTCAGTCTCATTCTAATGTCTTTGTAATTACCCCACTCGTGCGCTAGAGCACATTGGAAGAGTAGCACGTCTATTGTATTGAGATCCTAATTCTCCAATCAGACCTCTCCCATTTCATTTCAAAAATCTAAATTGATTGTTCATGCCTCGGATGCCTGAATCTTTGTTTTCACTTCCACATTTGAATGAAGTAATAAGGTGGTCACACCTTGTTTCTCACATCGTGCCCGACCCCGTGATCTTAGGGAATGATCGATGGACACTTTATGAATGTCATAGAAATGCAATAAACCCACACACATAACAAAGATCATGAAAAATGTTGGTATGAAATAATTAATGCATGATGATCCATTCAAAAGTCACATGCATTATAGAACCCGAGGGTTTACCCCTCCCATGGATGGGTTAACCCCTTCGAATGAAAGCTGCAATTCCGCCACCCTCTAGCTTGCGGCATCTGGAAGTTGGTGTCGCCTGCTCAGCTCTCGCTCTTCCTAAGAATTGATAGGGCGCAGCTCATCAGCCGTGACCTGGGCCCACTCTACATCAGCCTGAATTATGGTTATTTCTTGGGAAGCTTGCCTAATGAGCTCTTTTCCCACTACTAGCTAGGACTTCAGTCGCGATATGAGCTCTGATTGCGCATAGACAAAAGTAGAATGTTCATCTGCCCGAGCCAGCAACCATTCAACCTTGTTCTCGGTCTCCTGGAGCCTCTTTATGTTTACCGCCTTCCTCCAATGCTAGCCTACACTGAGGCCACGGTCATACTCTCTTTTCCACCCCAAGATCTCAGATGAGCATGTGAGGGCTCTAGGCATCCACTCCCCCGGCACACAGTTCGCGTAATTGAATGCGGATTATGTCCATCTCATCCAGCCATAACGCTTGGGGGGTGTCATTGATGAAGCACGTGACCAACTTCCTTGATCGGTGATGAACTACTTTGTTTTCTTCTTCATCAGAGGGTGTTTTGGCCCAGTCATCATGGTTGGCCAGATTATATGCCAGAAATTCCCTCAGGAATTCGTCAGCAGGGTCTGCCTCTAGCGTTTGATCAGGCATGGCGGGGCTTGGGCTGTCTGGTCGATCCTCATCATTGTATCCCACCTCAATAACCTCAAGCATTACCTCACCGATGTTCCTTCTAGTGATTGGGAGTGCTACAGTTCAGTCATCTTGGATATCCACCTCCATGATCATTGGCATGCCTCTAGGAAGGGCGCCGCCAGAAGTCCCAATCGACCTTGTTGCAGCGGCCCAGGCCAATTGAAGAGCTGTGCACACCAAAAAAGGTATGTGAATGTTAGTTAACATGGTCAGGGGATGGAGGTCATAAATTAGTTAGTGGACACTTAAAGAGATCAAATTCCGAGTTTTTTTTCCAGAGTTGACATCGTTGGGACCCCAAGACGTGGTCGCCCATATTTGGTCAGAAGGTCTGGAGATTCCGGAGAAGCTGCCTCAGGTGTCCTATCCCCACCACACACGGAAGTTGATGAAGCCATGGGTGTGGATCCCAAGGGTCCCACATTGGCACCCACTGAGGGATGAGAACAAGGTCTATTTAACAGGTCCTCTTTCAGAGTGGAGATATTAATAAGGAGTCTAGAATGATCTAATAGCAGACCTTGAAGAAGGAGTTTAGAGTTTTACCTTGAGGGACTCTGCGAAATATTCAAGATCAGAGGTCTGATCGCCAACCTCACCCTCCTCCAGTAGACTCCCTCTACTGGCCTCATCCCCATAAGAGGGCTCGTCTGATTCCTCTGCCAGAGGGAAGGACTCTCTTAGTTCGGCGGCCGACAACTGTGGAGGGACAATTCGATCCAGACTTACCCTCACCCGGTCTGTCATTGGATGTGGGGCACCCCGGGAGTGGATAAAGCCTTCCATCTTGGCCAGGTATTTCTCTTCCTCTTCTTGGGGTACTATAAAGCCAGCCCGGGTAGGGCCTATCTTGGGAGAGTCCATCCCAAGGCGGTTTAGGTGATGCCATAACTCAGACGGTCTGAGGAATTTCCAGTTGACTTCCCAAATGTCCTTGGCCTCTAGGAAGGCAGTGTTCTCTGGCATATCAATATGGCGCAACTGTTTCCCCAGGTCCAGAGTAGATATCCGGCAGAATCCCCTCAGTGGCCACCCCTTCGGATGACTGTTTTCTCCTGAGACCACTAGATCTGTTACTGCTATTGGGTCTTCCCCTGTTGCCTCACCCTCAACTGGTGCATATATTACCGCCACGACAGCCCCGCCTCCGCGAGATGCCCTTGCCGCCTTCTAGCCTCGACCTCGGGATGAGGAAGTCTCACAGCCACCAACCAAAATTGTTGACTATTGAATCATCTCCCCCAGATGATCCACCTCCCAACTTATGGAATACTCATTCACCAGCCCAAAGACGGCTGTAGGTGGAGGCAGTTTGTTCCTCATATTCTTGTCTTCTTGTGTAAACATGAGCTACATCTGCCTCATAACACATGGGTGTTCTTTATGAAACACCCCCATGTATACCTTTGGGGTCAATCACTACAAGCACCAGAATTTTCTTGCAAACCGGTGTGGTGTGTATGGATCACACAGAGGCTCGCGGCACACCCTCTCCACCAAAAATCTGCCTCAAAAGGCCATGAGTTAGGCCAGGTGCTCTTCCGTTCCCCGACCATCATCATTGAATACCCCCGTTGGCAGCGATAATGGTTGAAAATTTAAATCTTCCACCTTCCACACTCGGTTATGTATAAACGGTGTGGTCAGACTTGTTTGGGAAGATCTGCACGACATTTAGAATTGATGGGTGGAAGTTCTATCCCAGAGGCGAGATGGGGTTTGGGTACTCATAAACCCCTATGATGTGCACCATTTTCCACCCATACAGAAGGTGAAACGGTCCACATATCCTCTGTGGCCTCTTCCCCTCACTGATATTCCACAACATCTTATACAATTTGGCAAGAATCAGGATCCATAAGTTGACCTGCCCTCCTATCACCAATGTGGACTCCATGAAAAATATGCTCGGTCACACTCCCATGTTGGTATCCCTCACTGGTAGGATCCAACCACATATAAGAGCTGTGATGAATGCTGTCAGCCTAACTATTGGCTCTTGTTTAGTGTTAACACTGAACCCCCAGGTTTTCCATGGGCTGTCCTCCAAGAGCCTCTAGTATGAGTTCTCCTTGCCCCATTGATCCCCCTCCGGGATTGATTAAGGCCTCGCTGGGAAATGTTAGTCTACCGAGAAGTTTAGCAATTTGTTTAACCACCATAGGAAGTGGACATCTCTTACTTCTTCATTATCCTCTCCAGGTAACAGCTGCATCAATGTCATTGCCAGTAGTGGCATCTACTTCGGATCCTCCTACACACTCATGACAGGGTGGAATTCATCATACATAGCCCCCAATATCGGTACCCTCAAAATCTGGTGTACATCCCACATGCTAATTCCATCCTCTCCATGGTGTAAATGGAATGTATTGGTCCTCGACAACCATCTTCTCAACAGCTCCAGTATTAGCTGTTTCTATTGGTAGATATGAAATTGGGAGGCCCATACTGCCTCGTACAGACCCACTCTCCTCAGCTCTGCCCCAAACTCCTCACACGAGGCACCTACCCAGTAGGCCCAGGCCTTGTCGATTGTAATGATGCCGCCCCAGCACAGGTCCCACTTCTCAGACCACCCCTTCCCAAGGTTCCTCAACGAATCCTTCAATATGGTGTGGTGTAGAGGAGGAGATGTATCTGGCTATAATGTCTTCCCTTCGACGTTATTCAGGTGGTTTTATTGGAATTCAGGGATGACAGGTGTGAATTCTTCTTGGGAATGGCCATCAGCCTCCTTGAACCATTGGCCCTAACACGGTGTGCTCCTAAACCAGTAAGTTGGTTCGTCCCTACTTTCTTCAGGGATGAAGACGCCATCCCTCAGCCCGAAGCCATACAAGGGAAACCTCTTACAAATCAAGTAGTTCTTATGGATCTCTGATAGCAGCTCCACCAATGAATCATGGTCAGAGTGGCTACATAATAACTCTCCTTAGTCCCAGACTATTCTCCATCTCATCCCTCTGGGAAGCATCCACAAGGATCCCCTAAGTAGCTTCTTGGTGAGTCATTCAATTCTGGAACACGAACAATTTTTGGGTTGTCTCACAAAGCTCGTTCATAGAGCGTGTTCACGAAGACTGTTCATAGAGCCCTGCCTAGGACTTCAATCACACGATCACGAAGTGCAAATGCGGAGTCGAGGACTCGCTATGCGCCACGAAGACCCAATTCTCAGAGAACACTCATGGAGTACGCAGATCTTCACGAATCGAGAGCACAATAGGAAAAAATTGAAAAAAAGGGAAAGGAAAAAAGAGAGGTCATCTCCCCTACTTATAGGGGACAACCTTCAGAGCTTCGTGACAAATCTAGTTTGCACCGAGCATCATGGCGCACTCAGCCTGCGCGTTCCCTCTCCGCCTCGTGAGCCCTCTACACTATACTACTTTACGACTGACCAAAGATTTTGGAAATTGACCCTCACACATCGACCCTTCATCTCTCTGCGACTCCTAATCTCAGAGGAAGAATTTGTTGGCACCAAAATGTGGGATGAATAAAAAAGAAATGGAAAGTCTCCAAAAGGCTGCATCGCGAAAGCCGTTTTTAGAGCCCCAGTTGCCCCGTGCCTGCCGCGATGAAAGGAAGCGAGAGGCTCTGCGAACGTATTTTACGTTTGTGAGCCCCATGAAAACCACAGAGGTGAGATACCCTGTGAACATTTATGACATTTGCGGGCACTCCGCAGAGCAACCAATTCCCTCTTTGCGCCGTGTGATCTCTGATTCGTGGTGCCTCTTGCCTATAAATACCGAGATCCCCTTGAGCCAAGACGATGGAAAATCTGACCTTTTAAATTTTGTGCTCCCGAATCATGAAGAACCATTCGCTCTGCAAACCATGAGCTACGAGAGGTACTTTTCTTTGTGAATTGCCTCCCCTTTTCCATGTTTTAACCCCCTCATCTGAGAGTATGCCTTTCGCGAGGCCCACATGTCATCGTGAAGGAAGGTGATACCCATGGGGTACCGAGTCATCAGAGAGCATTTATGCTTCGTGAAACACCCTTCACGTACACGAGATCCACATACTAAGGTAGGTCCACTATAATTTGCGAAGCACATTGCTTCACAACACCTCTCTTCGTGGGGCACCTTTGCTTCACGGGGCATTACTCCGTGAGTCCCTTTCCACTTCACGAAGCACCCCCTATATGTATTTATGCCCTATGCTTAGGATGGGACACTCCACTTCGCGAAGCACACCCCCTCTCAAGCACCCTCCACTACATGGAGCGCTAGAGCTTCATAAGGCCCTTGCCTATGGACCTCTCTGCTTTGCAATTTCTTTTTCCCGTGGGACCCTCCAGATTTGCACGGAGTGATTTCAAATTCCCCTGGACATCACCTCCCGTTGCATTGCTTTACCTTATGCTTCATTGCATAGGCACGCTAACATCTATTGCTTCTTCGCATAGCCACACTAATATGGACCCCAATAGGACCACCTTATGACACCCCCCATCCACGGCATTGCCGGTGGCTTCCATTCCCCAAGGTGCAGAGGGTACCGGTTATGTAAGTCCTAGGGGTGCAGAATAAACCCACCTCGTCTGAGATGCATGACGTTAAATATCCAAGAGCCACTATCCTCATCACATGACGTTAAACTGTGACATTCCCCACAAGTATCCTACATGGGGTTCCCCATCTCAGACATTTTCTACACCCACTAGTCTCCACGGGGGTGAGATCATTCCTCACAGGGGAAGATATCCTCCTTATCGGAGTGGAATTTTTCTGCGGGGAAAGGGAAACCATATTGGTGTAATCCCCGAACCTTTATTACAGGAGGTATCATCTCTGCTCCTACTCGATTCTTCGGCGCCAAGGACCAAGAGGAGAGAGAGGCACAGGGGATTTGTCACCCTTTCCCTCTCCCGTTGGGCTTTTTCGCCATTCTGGGCCTCCCCCTGGAGTAATCCCCTATCTCTATCTCCCTCGGCCTCTATCCTAGAGTGGTTCCCAAATATTCCTCTCCCAGGGCCACCTAAATCCTAAGGCCCATTTCACTTCTCACAGATGCACCTTTCACGACGTGATTGTCAGGTCTTTGCTGCCTCTTGTTTCTCGCACTAAGAATGACTCATGTGGGCTTAGAGTAAGAATCAACCATGACACACCCTGGGAAGCCTAGAGTGTAAGACCCATACACCAACCCAAACTATGAGGACTTTTATCTTTGCCAAGGCAAGGTATGTAGGACACCACCTCAAGGTTCAAGCCCAACAACCATTGGACCCCAGGTCCACCCTCACTTTGGTTCACCAACACCCATTACCTGAACTACGAGGTCTTTGATTCTTTTTAAGGAAAGGTATGTAGGAATCCTCTATGAGGTTAAAGCCCACCACCCATTGGTTCTGACCCCCAATCCATTGGTTCACCAACATCTTGGGCAGCCTAGAGTGTAATCCCAAAACACTATC
Source organism: Viscum album (assembly GCA_963277665.1). Classification (NCBI taxonomy): domain Eukaryota; kingdom Viridiplantae; phylum Streptophyta; class Magnoliopsida; order Santalales; family Viscaceae; genus Viscum; species Viscum album. Next base: position 324,808,313 of record OY728126.1, on the reverse strand, counting down.
CTGAACAACATGGACTTTGATCCATGCCAAGGCATGGTACATCAGAAGTCCTCCTAAGGTTCAAGCCCAACAACAATTGGTTTTGACCCACTTCGCATTGGTTCACCAACATCTTGGGCATCCTAGAGTGTAATCCCCAAACACTAACCAGAACTATGAGGACTTTGATCCTTTCCATTTAAAGGCACGAAGGACACTTCCCTGAGGTTCAATCCCAACAACCATTGGACCCAAGGTCCTCCCTCACATCAGTTCACTGACCCCCCATAACCTGAACTACGTGTACTTTGATCCTTGCCAAGGAAAGGTACATAGGAAGCCTCCATGAGGTTCAACCCAACCACCCATTGGTCACTCCGACAAACTTCACGTCGGTTCTCCAACATCTTGGAAAGCCTAGAGTGTAAGCCCCACACCCATCCCGAACTACATGGACTTTGATCTATGTATTGGCATGGTATGTAGGAATCCTCCCTAAGGTTTAAGCCCAACAACCATTAGTTCCAACCCCCTTCGCTTCGGTTTACCAATGCCCCATCCTAAAATACGTGGACTTTGATCCATGCCAAGGCATGGTAAGTATGAAGCCTCCATGAGGTTCAAGCCCAACAAACATCGGTTCTGATCCCGTTTCACATTGGTCAACCCCTATCCCATAGGATGTTAAACTATATGAACCTTTTCATTCCCCACCTAGTGGTCAGACATTACGATTCCAACTCAGCGGTAAGCCATTTTGCTCCCCTCTACGGGGTCCCACATCTCTGGTCTGTCCCAGCGTCATCAGATCAACCTCAGGATGCTAACCATGCGTAAGCCCTATTATATAATCAGGTCTCCACCCTCTGCACAATCCCTGATCCTATACACCATTTTGGAACTATGTGGACTTTGATTCCCTACCACGGGGATACGTAGGAAGTATCTTCGAGGCTCAAGCCCAACTTTGTTGTCTCCCTCACATCAGCTCCATTTCATCCCCTCACCAATTCATTCAATGCTCCATTGTCCACCCTGATTTTTACCCAGACCACCACATCTCGGTGAGGTCATTTCAACCCACCTACATGTATCCTCTAGGGGTTACGCTCAGTAGATCCACTCTAGTCAGTGTTCTGATCAGTCTGATTTGTCTCCATTGAATGTTAAACTTTCGGCATACCCTGTGTTAGACATGGAAGTTGAGGAAAACCTTGGATACATTCCCATGGAATATATTTTCTCGTATTCAGTGTGGGATTCCTCGGGCTTCCACACCCTCGAGAATCCCTATAATAAGGGGAAGAAACCCAAGCGTTCCAGAATCCTAGCATCCAGACACACCAGGTATGTTTCAACGTGACTACTCCCCTGACTGAAGGTTGCTACCCTGGATAGAACCATTGGAATGTCCTGATGGAAGTAGTGTAATTAACCAGTGTCCATGAAGGTATGGTATTGGGAAGAGTTTCATGGACAAACATATTAAATCTATAAGGGAGACCCGGACTAGGTGAGGAATTTCGAGGAGGAATCCACGAAAGGAAGAACTGACAGCCCATCATCCCGTTTCAATCAAGGAGAAAATGTCCCTAAACAATTAATGGATTCCTCTCACCTTTGGGAAGTGGGAATGTGGGGAAACACACAAAAAACCGCGCCTCTTCTCCCTTAAGCAGACGGACGAGCACGGGCGCCCCAGTGGAAGCGTTAGAAACAAGTTCTCAAGTCATTCCCTCTAGATTCCAAGGCGATCTTGAGTCAAACCACTTCCTATAATGATTTCAATGTCCATATATATAATTATTCACCTTAAATTATACTCATTTAATTAATTAAACCAAGATATAGTCATATCATTTAATACGATGAAGGTTCAAGACATTCCATTCATTAGTGTGACAAGGCCAAGGTCCATTCAACCATTTAATTCATTCAATATTAAATTACTTCTCTCTCTTTTTTTTCCATCCATAACATGACAAGGTTGTGCTAAGGATGAGTAACCACATGCATTTAATTTAATATAAACTATTCCAAGTCATATAAATTCGATATACTTGTCATTTCATTTAACATTCATAAATCAAATTCAAGAAATTACATTAGGTGGGTCAAGTGTAACTTACATAACCAATTAAATAGTCATTTAATATGTAAAGGTTTAACATTATAATGTTAAAAAACAATCACACTCTTACACTGGCATATACAAGTCATGACAAACCATTTAGGCGTTAAAGGTCACTATATGCATAAATATTGAAATCATCCTACTAGGGGTGGTTGACATTGTGAATGTAACCACAAACATTTAAAATCATATATAGAATGGTTATTAGGACATATTTATGATGAATATAATAATTAAGCATTAATTTGATAGATGTATCTCGATGAAGTTGACATTCCCACATGATAATTTATAAAACGATTAATCTTGAGAAGTGATTTATATACCACCATCCTCATACTCATAGAAATATCTTCATCCATTATCAACCTTTGGTTTCACCTATATTGGATGAGATTAGAAGAATGGATCAACACCCTAAAAAAGGGCATATGAGCCTACATCTAAAAATGATTCATTTTAGGAAGAAGAATGATGAAAAAATAAAAAGGAATCAAGATCTTACCAATACGCATTCAATGTAGAGACCAGAAGCCTGACGTACATGGACATTACATTACTTTTGCGGAATACTTATTACATAACAAAAACACACACACAAGGACCGTAATAGTTTAGTGTCTTTGGAAACTCAGAATATAATCTTCTAATCGTGGTGTAAGATCTTCAACATCTCCCATAAAGATCTTCCTTTTTTTACCTAAAACCTTTCTTTATATCCTGGGGAAAAGAAGACATAAAAGGGTGAGCTCAAATTCTCAGTAAGGGTAAACAAAAGAAATATCAATCACATCATATTCATAAGAACATAACATTTTGGAAATCTTAACCTGCAAAAGAGAGCATAATTTCATAACATGGGATAAATCATAGTAGTGAAATGAAATAACAATAATCATAACTTAAAACATGAAACTTTGTGGCATACACACATAATCATAGAGAATCATTTCTTATTAGTCAAGACTCATTTCCAAGACTATCTTAGTGGACAAAGTCCCTTTCTGAACCGATTTCACTCCTCGTTTCAGTCCTGTTTCACTGAACCGGTATAACCTACCGTTCCAGCCATGTCTATCTCATGAGATATAAAATCTTTACCCAATTCATTGGAAGGAGATATAGGTCCCATCCATATCATAATGATACCATTCTTATGTGTGCCACAAAATCATAAACCATACATCACAGCATAACCCAAGTAATATGAATGGGAATCTTAAACATCGTGACATCATAAAACAATACATATAATATAAAGGAATTCATAAAAATAATTCCATCACAACATAATCAAATCAATGTAATAATAGGGATAAAAACAGAACCCTTTATTATCTTAGATGGAAAATAATTTTGATAAAACACTTGAACTCCATTCTTGAGGAAAATATCCTTTCTACATCCAAAACATTTTTCCTTCCTTAACATGTCATACAATTTAAACTAAAAGAAGTTGATTAAAAATAAAGTTGAAAACTTGTAAAGGAAGCTTATTGAAAATAATGTTTTAAAAATAAATTCATGCCGTATAAGTTAAAAAAACATTCTTCTCGTACTTTTGTTAGAAAAGTCAAAAAGTACCTCGTACGAAAAACAACAAAAGATTCATTTCATATCTTATACTAAAAACTCACCAAAGGGTAAAATAGGTTTTAAACAATTGTAGGTGGATGGAAATAATATTACTTATTGAGGAAACATGTATGTGGTTGATAAAATACACCCTAGTAAATACCAAAGTATAAACAATCTCGGATAAAAATGAGATTGTGATATTTCCCTTACCTTAGGTCTGATTTTCCTCGTAAGTGTCTGAACCTCCTCTTCTTTGAAGCGCCTCTTTGAGATCTCCTTTTAGGGAACTAAAATTGGTCTTTGAGGAAGACCAGAACCTCTAGGATGTTTCTAGGGAAGTGGAGAATGGAATTTGGCAGGGGTTGGCCGAGCTTGAAGGCTCAAAGTGGTGTGAGGAAGAGAGGGAGGAGGTGCCCTTTTATAAGGGAGGAGAGGGGCTCCTTTGAAAAAACTAAAAATATTATTTTATTATAAATCCAAATTCGGTATTAAATAACTCCAAAATGATTTATTTCAAAGCTAAGGTGGGGATGAGTCGTAATTATCTCTTCCAATAGAATTTAGACAATTTTAGGTTCCTATTTTAACATTATAATTTAGATTTAACATTAAGTAAAATAATTATACTTTTACCGTGTCTTCTTGTGTTCTTATACTATAAGGTTAATAAACTTACTATAAGCAGCCAAAAGAACCCCAAGTTGTTTATTATTAATATATATAACATTATCTAAGTCATTTGGCCGAACCTTAGATTTTTAGGAATAAAATAACAATTACTAATATAATATTTTTTTTAAAACTATTTTATGTCAATTTTGGCACTATTTAGTAATTGATTTTTGTGAAACTCATAACAGAATTATTAGTTCTCAAAAAGTTCATTAAATCAATAATAACATATAATATTAACCTAGAAAATTAGTTTAATTAATAAAAAGTCTCAAATTATATTTATTTGGGTATTTATAATATCAATTATTCTAATTTTTCACTATTATGGTAATTACTGCATCATCATTGTGTCATAAATAAATTAATTTATTTAATGTCTAAAATTATAAATAAAATATAATTATTTTTTAAATCTTATTATCTTTCTAATGAATATTTAAAATCAAATTTATCTTATGTATAACCCTATATTAAAAATGTTGTAGTAAATAAACTTTGATTTTATCTCTTTTAACTCTTCTTTGAATTAAATAATAATAAATGTCCTAATCTAATCCAAGTGGTCCTAAATGGTCATATTTTATTACTAATATTGTTTTTGGTCGAAGTACACTTATCCAATAGAAATAGGACATGTGTTAGGGTAATAATAATAACATTTGTACCCTTAATTACCCTATTTACTTTTAACCGTGGTAAAAAAAAGTAAAAAGTTACTATTCACCAAAAATTATTTTCATCTCATTGAACCACATTTTACTTAATGAAATCAACCGTGTCTCTTGGATTTTTGAAATTCCATTCACAGAAATGGTAAAATGAAGTTTTATGAAAAATTCAATTTTTTTTAACTACCACTTAGTGGTTTCACTATTCATCAAAAAATGAAAGTTTCCAAAAAAATACCAAAATTTAGGCCTAAGATATATTTGATATTATGAACTCAAAAATGATGTCTATTTTACCAAATTCAAAACATATCAGTTGTATTAATTAATTTAAAAATTAATTCCCGTCGTCAAAACAAATAGCGTGTTCTTAAGAGATAATAACTATCAAAAGATTGACACTTGTTTATGTCTGGTTTAAATGTGAAATTACATCCAATAACCAAAATTGTATTAAATTGTAAAAATATATTATAAATATACTTTAAAATCTCACAAATTAATAATTTATCACTATTAATTATTTCTATTAAAAAATTTGGTTTTAATTAAAATTTAGTAATTTTCACTATTTATCAGAATATGAAAGTTATCCGAAAAGTACCAAAATTTCACCTTAGGCTAAATTAGATACTCCAAATCCAAAAATGAAGTCCATTTTGAGAGATAAAATTTCTAAAATTTTAAAAGGTGGTTATTACGATTCATAACGGCTAGTTTTAATAATATTTTAATAGCATATCATTGTTTAGTGAAACTCGGTATTGCATACTACACACGCTATCGAGGAAGGTCGCGATTGCGTGTAATGTATGGCAAGTCAAGGATGTGTGTTGTGCAAGCTCTTTTTTGTGTAGTGTAAAACACAAGACATTAATGAAATTAAAAAGAATATTTTTCATAAAATCTCGGGGTGTTACATTCTACCCCCCTTAAAATGAATTTCGCCCTCGAAATTCATCGGGGTTATAAATGGTTTACTATTAGAAAGTTTCTTTAATAGAAACCCACATCGTAAAAATGAATACCAAAACCAATATTTAAAAACAAAAGTATGAAATGTAATGGTTACCCGAATATAATAATCACTGGGTTTCCACATAGGTGAAAATATGGATATGGAAGAGAAATCTAACCATCATGTTCTGATGGAGAGTGGTAGAGAACATGGCTATAGAAAAGACAGCAATCACAAAGCCACAAATTTGTGATGATCTAAGGTACCATCTGATTCATCAGATATAAGACCACTAGGACAACATTTTTGGTTTTCAAGATCATTTCCCTAATGTTGAAAATTTTTAATTAGATGAAATACTTGCTTGATTTTGGTACAATATCATTGTCGTTTGGGCTTTGACAATTTCCACTTCATCTCTTAATGAAATGAAGTTTAATTTGTTATTCATGAAGTGTTAACAGATCATGTGATAGAATTATGGGTCGTTCTATCTCTTTCAAACAAAAGGTTAGCAAAAGTTATAAGTCCATCTTATGGTTAGATTAATCATATATGGTTCAAAAAATGAACTTATACTACATATATCATACCAATTAATAAAATAAAACTAGTTTATACTAACCAGGGACTTCCTGTAGGGCAGTGGTAGGCGATAAAGGCCAGTCGCACTTTGGATGGGGGTTCGATTCCCACAGCCTTGTCCGACGCGATGGGCTGTCGCCCATCCTGCAGGTTGTCCTTTTTCTAAAACTACATTACTATATCATCCCATCAATAATATCGAAAAAAGGTTCTATCCTTAAACAATATTAACTTATGTCCAACATAATTCATTCCAATCTTTAGGCTTATCCATAATATTTCAGTCCATTCTCATATTATAGTGAAAACGATTACAAGAGATTTCATATAAGAAGCATGTTAATACCATCGTTGATCCCCATATATCATAAGATATGTCTTGTTGGTAACATTACAAACGTTCTAAGGCCTTAATCATGTATTCTCTTGAAAAATGAATAACCATTGAACCTTAGTGAAAACATGAATGCAGTTAAAAGTTAACACTTTCCACATACCAAAATCCTCAAAATTATATATACTCAAACCATGATATCACTTAGTCCTTATATCAATCATGAGCTCATGAATACAATCAAACATCTCATTATCTTCTTATTCCTTCATTATGCGCATATCATCTACATTCCAAAAATATCTGAATAACCTTTCATGGATACTGGTACCATTAATCATACACTTTCAAAACTCAAGGAAAGACAACAGTGTAACAATCCTTAGATGTCTCTTTATTTCATAGTACCATGAGATTACTTATACAACATTACACATGATAAACATGTAATCATTCCACTACATTCTTAAACCATTGACCGAGCTTCAACAATTCTTTCATCTCACATATCATTTGTAGTCTCTTCATCATCATCAACATAAATACTACCCATACGACCATACTGATTCTCTTCATGAGACTTTCCCTTAGGTCATTGGTTTGAATAATGCCCGTACATTCCACATTTAAAACATTTAACCATTGTTGATGTCATAACAATACCATTATCCTCATACCTGGTGTTAACTGAACCTTTTCCATTGCACTTACTGGCTTTGTGTCCTTCTTTTCCACACCCAAAGAATCTTCCAGTTCCTTTGAAACATTCTCCTTGATGCCTCTTCCCACATGATTTACATAGGGGAAATTGAACTTTCTTAGCTCTATGATCATCATGAAACTCCATCTTTCTCTTATTAGCTGAGTCAGGAAACATACCAAATTTTACTTTATTGATCATATTATGAGATTGATGATTCGGAATAATAATGATGTTTGGACATCCAAATCCCATTTCATTTGGTTTCTCATGAAGAATATCATTCCATTGTCCATCATATCCTCCATTATCGTGAATCATCTTGTTTCCATCCATTTTCTAAAACCCAAAAAGAATAGTGTGAGAGGCAAAAAACATAATAAAGGGGGAGTAACTTCAATATCTAAAATATTTGTTTTAATCTAATATTGTTACCATAGTTCTAGGACTATATCCTATACGTATACTTATCCTTAGGGACATCCCTAGACATACCGTAGATATATCTCTAGGGATCTCACTAACGTTCTCGCGTCCTAGTTTCCAAAGGTTGACTAAACCTTTCCTCTGATACCAACTGTAGAGACCCGAATCCTGAAGTACATGGACATTACATTAATTTTTCGAAATACTTATTACATAACAAAAACACACACACAAGGACCGTAATAGTTTAGTGTCTTTGGAAACTCGGAATATAATCTTCTAATCATGGTGAAAGATCTTCAACATCTCCCATAAATATCTTCTTTTTTTTATACCTAAAACCATTATTTATATCCTGGGGAAAAGAAAACATAAAAGGGTGAGCTCAAATGCTCAGTAAGGTTAAACAAAAGAAAGATCAATCGCATCATATTCATAAGAACACAACATTTTGGAAATCTTAACCTGCAAAAGAGAGCATAATTTCATAACATGGGATAAATCATAGTAGTGAAATGAAATCCCAATAATCATAACTTAAAACACGAAACTTTGTGTCATACACACATAATCATAGAGAATCATTTCTTATTAGTCAAGACTCATTGCCAAGACTATCTTAGTGGACAAAGTCCCTTTCTGAACAGAGTTCACTCCTCGTTTCAGTCCTGTTTCACTGAACGGGTATAACCTACCGTTCCAGCCATGTCTATCTCATGAGATATAAAATCTTTACCCAATGCATTGGAGGGAGATATAGGTCCCACCCATCTCATAATGATACCATTCTTATGTGTGCCACAAAATCATAAACCATACATCATAGCATAACCCATGTAATAAAAATGGGAATCTTAAACATCATGACATCATAAAACAATTCATATAATATAAAGGAATTCATAAAAATAATTCCATCAAAACATAATGAAATCAATGTAATAATAGGGATAAAAACATAACCCTTTATTATCTTATATGGAAAATAATTTTGATAAAACACTTGAACTCCATTCTTGAGGAAAATATCCTTTCAACTTCCAAAACATTTTACCTTCCTTAACATGTCATACAATTTTAAACTAAAAGAAGTTGATTAAAAATAAACTTGAAAACTAGTAAAGTAAGCTTCTTCAAAATAATTTTTTAAAAATCCATTCATGCCATATATGTTAAAAAAACATTATTCTCATACTTTTGTCGAAAAAGTCAAAAAGTAACTCGTACGAAAAATGACAAAAGATTCCTTTCATATCTTTTACTAAAAACTCACTAAAGGGTAAAATAGGTTTTAAACAATTGTAGGTGGATGGAAATGATATTACATATTAAGGAAACATGGAAGTGGATGATAAAATACACCCCAGTAAATACCAAAGTATAAACAATCTCAAATAAAAATTAGATTGTGATATTTCCCTTACCTTAGGTCCGATTTGCCTCGTAAGTGTCTGAACCTCCTTTTCTTTGAGGCGCCTCTTTGAGATCTCCTTTTAGGGCACTAAAATTGGTCTTTGAGGAAGAGAATAACCTCTAGAATTTTTCTAGGGAAGTGGATAATGGAATTTGGCAGGGGTTGTCCGAGCTTGAAGGCTTAAAGTGGTGTGAGGAAGAGAGGGAGGAGGAGCCCTTTTATAAGGGAGGAGAGGGGCTCCTTTGGAAAAACTAAAAATATTATTTTTATTATAAAGCCAAATTCGGTTTTAAATAGCTCTAAATTGATTTATTTCGAAGCTAAGATAGGGATGGGTCGAAATCCTCTCATCCAATAGAATTTAGACAAGTTTAGGTTCCTATTTTAACCTTATAATTTATATTTAACATTAAGTAAAATAATTATTTTTTTACCGTGTCTTCTTGTGTTCTTATACTATAAGGTTAATAAACTTACTATAAGCAGCGAAAAGAACCCCAAGTTGATTTTTATTAATATATATAACCTTATATAAGTCATTTGGCTGAACCTTATATTTTTAGGAATAAAATAACAATTACTAATATAATATTTGTTTTAAAAACTATTTTATGTCAATGTTGACACTATTTAGTAATTCATTTTTGTGAAAATCATAACAGAATTATTAGTTCGCACAAAGTTAATTAAATCAATACTAACATGTCATATTAACCTATAAAATTAGTGTAATTAATAAAAAGTCTCAAATTATATTTATTTGGGTATTTATAATATCAATTATTCTAATTTTTCACTATTATGGTAATTACTGCATCATTGTTGTGTCATAAATAAATTAATTTATTTAATGTCTAACAATTATAAATAAAATATGATTATGTAGGAAATCTTATTATATTTCTAATTAATATTTACAATCGGATTTATCTTATGTATAAACCTATATTAAAAATTTTGTAGTAAATAAACTTTGATTTTAACTCTTTTAACTCTTCTTTGAATTAAATTATAATAAATGTCCTAATAAAATCCAAGTGGGCCTAAATGGTCATATTTTATTCCTAATATTGTTTTTGGTTGAATTACACTTATCCAATAGAATTAGGACATGTGTTAGGGTAATAATAATAACATTTGTACCCTTAATTACCCTATTTACTTTTAACCGTGGTAAAAAAAAGTAAAAAGTTACTATTCACCAAAAATTATTTTATCTCATTGAACCAAATTTTACTTACTGACATCAACCGTGTCTCTTGGATTTTTGAAATTCCATTCACAGAAACGGTAAAATTAAGTTTTATGAAAAATTTATTTTTTTTAACTACCACTTAGTGGTTTCACTATTCATCAAAAAATGAAAGTTTCCCGAAAAATACCAAAAATTAGGCCTAAGCTATATTTGATATTATGACCTCAAAAATGATGTCTATTTTATCAAATTCAAAACATATCAGTTGCGTTAAATAATTTAAAAATTAATTCTCGTCGTCAAAACAAATAGCGTGCTCTTAAGAGATAATAACTATCAAAAGATTGACACCTGTTTATGTCTGGTTTAAATGTAAAATTAAATCCAATGACCAACAATGTATTAAATTGTAAAAAAATATTCTAAATATATTTTTAAACCACTCAAATTAATAATTTATCACTATTAATTATTTCGATTAAAAAGGTTGTTTTTAATTAAAATTTAGTAATTTTCACTATTTATCAAAATATGAAAGTTATCCGAAAAGTACCAAAATTTCACCTTAGGCTAAATTCGATACTCCGAATCCAAAAATGAAGTCCAATTTGGGAGATAAAATTTCTAAAATTTTAAAAGGTGGTTATTACTATTCATAATGGCTAGTTTTAATAATATTTTAATAGCATATCATTGTTTAGTGAAACTCGGTATTGCGTACTACACACGCTATCGAGGAAGGTCGTGATTGCGTGTAATGTAAGGCAAGTCAAGGATGCGTGTTGTGCAAGCTCCTTTTTGTGTAGCGTACAACACAATACATTAATGAAATTAAAAAAAAAAAATTTCATAAAATCTCAGGGTGTTACATCCAATGTGACAGATGATTATCAAATCAAAGTTTAGATTGTAATGAAACACCAAATCCTAGGTCTAGGAGTGAGAGGTAGTTTATGCACTAGAGGGGGATGGGAGGTGAGGGTCTGTCTAATAAGAGAATCCCTACCTACATTTAAGAAAACATATCAGGAATTTACACGATGTGTAAAGCTTGGGGTCCTTTCCCATGGAAAACACTTTACATGACATGAAAGGTCTTGGACAAGACATTACACATCATTTATTGATTAAAAGATGTGTAATCCAATTTAACATCATGAAACCAGCATGTAGCCTATATTCAGTCCTCTTGTTCCCTTCTCTTAAAAAAAACAACTGGACCATAACTTGACTTCTAGATTTAAATTCAAAAAACGAATACAACACAGTATTTAACCAAAACTTAAAATGATACATTCTTGAGAGAAAATGATTTTATAAAGTCTTTCCCCCCTTAAAGGAACTCACCCTCAATTTTACCTTACATGGGAGGTGAAACACTATTTGAGAAAAACTCTTTCCACTGGGCATGTATGTCAGCCTCTCACTCCCATGTCTCGTCCAATACCTAATCATGCTACCATAGAACACATAATAGAGGGACACACCATCCTTATAGGGCCTTCTTGCTTTAGTAAATGATGTTTATAGTATACTCTCAATAATAACATAAACATCTAGCTCAACTTCCTTGAGATAAAATGTATGAGATGGGTCAGCATGATACCAACGAAGCTATGAAGCGTGGGAGACATTGTGCTTGGAATAGTAACTACAAGGTAGTAGCAATCGATAGGAAACAGATAGACTCTTTCCAAGATCTCAAATGGACTAATAAAGCACAGTGACATCTTCCCTTTCCTCTTTATCCATCTATTCCTTTGCCTGGGTGATACTAGCATGAAAAAAATATCCCCGACCTTTAACTCCATAGGTTGTCGATGGAGATCGATATAAGATTACTTTATAGCCTAAGTAATATACATATGTTTCCTAATCAGATGAACCTACCATGAAGTACCCTTAATGAGACGAGGACCTAGTATGGTTACCTATCCTACCTCTATCCAGCACAAGGTTGAACAACACGACCTACCTTATAGGGCCTCAAAAGGATCCATTTGAATTTTTCCGTGAAATAAATTATTTTTGGTGAACTCAAAGATAGGGATATGATTATTATAAGAACATTAATAATCAAGCATTCATGCCTAGATCATTTCCTCTAGAACCTATATCTTCTATTCCGACTATCCATTTATTTTTAGGTGAAAGGACATGCTCATAAGCACCCGTGTACCAATAGACTTATCAAACCCGTACCAGAACCTTGATTTAAAATGACAATACCTATCTAAAATTATAGTATGAGGGAACCCAAGTATTTTTTGATCTTTTGGACATACAATCTTCCCAGATCATCAATTGAAAATGTTTCTTGGATAGAAAGTGAGTTGCTTTTGTTAGTTAGTCAATAACCACCCATACATCATCGCTACCTCTAGGTTACCTAGGTAAGATAACTATAATGTCCATGGAAACATATTACCATTTCCATTTTGGGGATTAAAGCATATATAACAATCCTACAGGTCATTGGTGATTCTCTTTCAAATACTAATTGGAGAAATAACTTGGGATAAAGACTGGTATATGATGTTTCATCCCAGGACATCAATACTTGTGTCACATATCTTGATACATCGTGGAGATGCCTGGATGAACTACCCACTATTAAGTGTGGGGGTTTGTCATAAACTCTTATTTCATATTTATAGAAACCCAGAAATGTCCATGTATGTGAATGATGCCATTTCTATCCACAGACCAATCCGAAGGTGGGTCATATCCTAAAATACAGTCATAGATAACCAAGACATCGGGATTTGAAAATTTCTTTCTCTTAACATTATCAAGGAGGGAAGAGGTAACTCTCAAGGATGAGAGATAGAAATACTCATTAATATTGTGAAGCTAAATATGTATCACATAAAAAGGGAAATCAATTTCCATTAATCATTTGCTTCTCGTGCATAATGTTCTTGATTTTTCTAAATCATCACATTTGCATCTATATTTCCCTTTCTTGGAATATAGGAAAGATCAAAATAAAAAAAAAATGAAGATATTTGACCCATCCTCACTGTCTGAGATACTAGTCATGTTTTTTATATATATATTTGAGGCTGTTGGGGTTCATATACACGACAAAGTGCTTACCCAATGGATAATGTCTCCAGGAACGTAAGGCATGGACAATTATTGTTAGCTCAAGGTCATGTGTCATGTAATTTCTCTCATAAAGCCTGAACTATTGATATTTGTACACAACAGATATATCCTCCTACATCATCGCTGCTCCAAGGTCAATTCCTGATGCATCAAAGAACACATTATAGATTCTTCCATGATCTAGAAGAGTATGAATACTTACCGAGAAAGGCTTAACTGTTATCTACTGAAAGGTTTTCTCGCATGCTTCTAACCACATGAACATAACACCCTTATTTGTAAGACTACTAAAGGGTGAATAAAGAAATAAGAAGTCATGTATGAAATTCCTATAATATCCATCCAACCCCAAGAAACTACATATAACAAACATGTTCTTGGGATTATCCTATGAAAGCACAACACTCACCTTCTCTAGGACAAAAGATACTCAAGATTTTAAGGTAATATTACCAAAGAAGTGAAATTTTTAATCAAGAAGTGGAACATAGAAATCATCTAATAAATATGATTCTATATTAGTGTACTTATAATGATATCACAGTGCTAAGAATGGTCACTTCGAGTTTGATAATACATGAATATTTCATTACAAATACAATGAGAAAAGAATCTATATAGAGGTAGAATACCCTATTCACCAGATCCATAAAAATGGGGGGATCATTAGTGAGATCGAACAACATAATGAGGTAATAATACAAAACATAAATTCTATTGAAATATGTACAAAGAATGTCTGATGGCATGACTCACACCTGATGATAGCCTGATCTCAGGTTGATATTTGAAAACACCCTAGCTCCTCAGATCTATTCAAAGAGATAATCTATACGAGGTAGTGGATACCGGTTCTTAAACATAATATTTTTCAACCAATTATAGTAAATAGATAAATGAAGGGTTCCTTACACCTTCTTGGTGAAAATCATAGGTGAACCCCAAGATGAAGTATTGGGACCTATAAAACCTTAGGCCTCTTAATCCTCTTACTATAACTTCAGCTCCTGGTGCTCTATAAGTTTCATCCTGTACAGAATAATGGAAACTGTAGATACTCCTAAAAAAGCTTGATTTTAAACTCAACTTCTCTCTAAAATGTTGATCCAGAAAATTATTTAGGAAATACATCCCTGAAAAAAACTACTACTGGAGGGAATTGAACCTTATGTAAACCCTGATCCTCCCTGAAAAGACTATAAATTCACTTAATCACTCCACAAAGCCCATGATTCACTTGTCCATATCTAATATCTTATACATCCCACTCACCCTTGTGTAGATAACTGCTTCCCTCTAGTGAAGTAAACAATATGCTATGGCAATAGCAGCTTACAAAAGTGTGATACAGAACAAAAAAATCAATCCATATAATGATGTAAAAGCCCATCATTTCGAGAAAAAAGAGGTCCCACAAGAATGAGTAACTACCTACATTATAAGGACAATCCCTAAATTAGGTATTCCCGATAACTGTACTCCCAACATTGTATTTAGGGCCATTACACCATAGTAATACCGTATTTCTAGCCTAAAACATTCCAAAGTAGATAATGAGATGAAGGATTGTGAAGTACCTATATCAAATAAAGTGGATTCTATAGTGGATGCTACTATAATACTACCTTGTACTATTCAAGGTCTTGCAGCATGATCCTCAAGAATAAGCTATAATGCTTGCAACTGACCTATTCCATAGCCATGTACAATAGCTAGACTACAATGATCAAAACTGCTCTACTGGTGCTACTAGTGATAAGGGGTATAGATACTAAAATCGTGTCCTCCTCCTCTACTATTCCTTCTAGTGCTACTCCAACTCCCCACATGGCATGACATAGAAGAACATGCTCCTGATGTTGGAGCTTGGGAAGAACCCCTTTCACTAGAAGCTGATGGAAATTTCCAACAGAATCTCAGATGATGCCCGATACAGCCACATTCCTGGAACTCTGTAGGGTCTCTCTCACACAAAAGAATTAGTTTCCTCTGTCTTCCACACTAATCACACACTATGAAGCTACCAATATAGGTACTTTGTCTGCCAGTTTCATGAAAAGAAACTTCAAGAGATTTCTTTTTCTCCTGGAGGAACTACTGGTTAGAAACAACACTAGTCCTCTATGCCTAGTATTATTACCATCAATTTGGTTGTGCTTGGTGATAAGATCCTGAATGACTAATTTAGAAAAATTAGTTAGGTGAAATATATTCACCTTAGTATATATGGCATACTGAATCCCATCCTCGAAATGTGTAGCATGGTAAATCTCATCCCTGACTAAAAGTGGTGTGAAGTGCTTTAACTCAGTGAAACACACTGAATACTCCATAATATATATATAACCCTACTCGAGATACATGGAATCTCTAGATTGGTTATCTCTCAACATTAAATGAATGAAGTAGTCCTAGAAAGCAGTCTGAAAATAAGAACATAAGTTTCCCTGATGGCTACTAGCTTTGGTAAATAAATCCCACTAATGCTTGTCCGAATTATGCACCAAGTAAACAGCAAGCTTGACCCTCCGCTCTAGAGGTGTCTCCATATATAGAAAAGGTGGCCTTTATCCAAGACTTAGTATCATGTGGATCGCCATCCCCTGAGAAGGTTGGAGGATATTATTACTGAAACTCATGAGTTAGATCAGATATCATAGCTTCAATCCATGGAGCACCATGCATGGACTACATCAGACATATGTAACTATATAAAACTTGAGTTTTAGTTCCCATTTCAGGTACAATATATAGTGCCTCAATTTTCACTCCTAGTGATAAGAATAGAATCTCAGGTCCCACGACATATATAGAATGATCGTCTCCACCCTCTTAGTGAACGATGCCAACACGTTGTGGTGGCATCATTCTACAAATTCCAAGAACACCCCTAAGAACACGTTTTGAAGCATATAGATAGTTACACTAGCAAAGTATGACTGAAATAATGGATTACTACCCATGGTATACTACCCCAAATACTCTCTTAGAAGACCAACTATTGTTAAGTGCTCAAATATAAGTTACATTGTTTGCTGTAGATGAAGGGTCCACTACACCTTACCTCATAATTTACAGGAAACCAATTCATTTTAATTAGTTAAGTTTCACTTTAAAATGTTCATTTTATCATTTTTATATATCAAGGTTCAACAAAAATGGATTCTCATTTACAATTAATCAGGTTCCACACTCCTTATCACTAAAAGTGACACTGATTTTATTTTAATCTAATGAATAAAATTGGTAAATTAACCATTCCAACCCATGAGGGCCCGTATCACCTCATGAATTGAAACGAATAATCACTCAATAACAACAAAAAAGAACTACAATATATATATATATATATATATATATATATATATATATATATGAGTCTCACTCAGCAATTAAAATAATACCAAGAAATGAAAAGCAAAGAAATGCACCTATATGGCATGGAATTATGTGTGACAAGTGAATTCCAAGTGCTTATAAAGATGAATGTAATAATGATAATTTCCATCATATCATCGGGCTAAGGGTAAAATAATATCCTCAATAAAAATAGTAATTATCAACACTATACAGCATGTGCATCACTCAGCTGTGAAATGATATCAACAATAATAGGAAAAACATAACACTTTATAATTTAAGAAACTCTGTCATTACCCTGAACATGGGTTCGTGACACCCAATCAATGATTATGAAAATGTTACAAGAATTCCTAATGTGCAATATATTTTCTCCAAATATTAAAGTAAGAATGAAATTCTCGGATACCTCTTTGAGAAATCCCAAACATGAATTCCACTTATATGTGCTCTGAGCCCAGTTGGCCACATGGCCTCAAGCACATCGCCTCGAATGCCAAAGGCTGTAAAATAGTAGTGAGGGTCTATGGTGTGTTTGTGGGGAGACTATTACATAACTACAGGGGTCTATCACATCGGATAATATATAATAATAGATAATAGTGGAAGAAATATTGAAACAAACATGTGCAATAAACAACTAAAGAACTGCTCAAAATATACAACAACTCATGATGATATATATCAAGTATCTAGAATTCTAGAAAACATGGATACTAGAATAAGGAAATAATTATATACAAAATTAGAAAAAGGAAACAAAAAACTACCCCCAAAATCCTGAGATCGGGCATGATCATATGCTACCTACTCCATCCTAAGTAACAAGAAATCAAGTGTCTGAAGTGGTACACTTCCTTTTGTCAAACACCTACATATATGTAGTCTAACAGAGTTCCAATGGCAGCCCAGATAGGGTGTGAAGTAAATCTCAGTAGGACACCACCAAAATCGTCTATAACAACATGTACATGTAATATAAACTAAAATAGTGTGAAATAATTAAAATATAAAATTGTATTACAATAACTTAGACACCCATGTACCTTCTTTATACCTCAGCTAGTGTCTAAAATTTTTTCCAGTTCATTAATTAATTAATTTCTAGTTCATATATATATATATATATATATTAGTCACATGATTCATATCCATCACTAACTGTAGGATCTAAATAATTAATGTAGATGCTCAATATACAAGAAGGGGGTGAATTGTATACTTTAAAAATTCATAAGGAACTTTTAATGATGGTGATGTTTAACAAAGTTAAACAAGGTAAATTTAGTAGACCTCTTAGTTCTACAATATTTCTTGATTCCGGAAATGTTGTTCCATAATTGAAACTTAAGAAATGTTTACAAGTAAAAGATTCTACTTTAAGGGTATAGAATCTCAGTAATCAGTGTAAAAAAACCTTGGAAGTATAAGATAGTTATACTTTCCTTAGCAATCAAAATGCAGATTACAACAAACAGGAAACAATAAAAGTAAAAATTATGAAACCTTTTAACCCAAAGTGTAGGGTATCCAACAACCTCAGATAAATCTCCCATTATTTATACTTTCTTGAAAGTCTGTCTTACCCACACCAGGGTAATCCCTCGATAGGAACATCATAATCTGTCTTGATATCCCCGCAATCTCTCAAAACTTCAAGGTAGTCATCACCTCTGTCATCCTCAGCAAGGAATTCCTCAAACTTTAAGGTATTAAACACCTCTGTCTTCCTATCCTCGGAAGCCCTTGATTGTACTCAACAACATTGAAAGTCACACAAAGAAATATGAACAAGATGTTTAGTACGCACTAAGAATGAGAGAATCTATCTCTAGAAATAATATTAACAGTGTGTAATATCTAGAGTGATAGAACCACAAAAAAGTTTTTTTAAGCTCTTAAAATGAGCTTCTATTTATAGGCACATCTCCAACGGTCAACTCCCTCCTCCAATAGTCATATTTTTCCTTAAATTTTGGAGGGACCTGTACACGTTTTACTCAAATATTGGTTGGTTTGAAAGAGAAGGTACAATATTTTTTCATAACTAGGTATAAGAAAAATATGGTTTCTTGAAAAAATTCATTTTTCGGATACTAAGAAAAAATGAAAGTTCAGAGTCTAAGAAAAATAATATTCAGAGTCTACAATACATGGGCATTCCGATTCTATTTATCAAGGAATTAAGAGTTAGAATTATATAGACTTCGGAGTCTAAATTTATAAGAATTCAGAGTCCGAGTTCATTAGAATTCAGAGTCTGAATTCATAAGAGTTTGGAGTATGAATTCATAAGAGTTCAGAGTCTGAATTCATAAGAGTTCAGAGTCTGAATTCTGAGAACTAAAAGTCTGAACTCAGATATGTTCAGAGTCTGAATTCAGAGATCTTGGAGTCTGAACTCAGAGAAGTTTGGAGTCTGAATTCAGATAACTCAGAGTATAAATTCAGATCCATAAAACAGAATGCTTCATATCCAAGTATTTATAGGATTATGAGATTTTTCCATATGAAATCAGATTTTACAATTAGAACCAAAAAGTGTTTAGTCTTAGGGAAAATAAGACATGAATAGTGAGAACATAGTAAGGATGAATTTTCCTTGGGGAATAAAAATTTCCCTTATGAAAGAATAACCTGAATAGGAGAAAATATTTCTTAAGGAAAATTTACTTAAAAATATAAAATACATTTTACTATAAGATAGAGTGTTTATGATTTTGAAAACATGATAGCATGGAAGAGCCATAAGGAAACCTTATTGACTCAACAATCTCCCCCTTTTTGGAAAGCACAAACATCCTTATGAAAAAGAATATAAGGACTTGTAATTTTTATGATCTTGAAAATAAAAACATATCTCACTTTAATTATGGATCATATTGAATATTACTAACTCCCCCTTAGGCTTTGGAATAACTAAGAATCATACTCTGATTTCCTCAATGAGATTTTCCATTATCTTGTATACGAAAAAAATTCATGATGAAAACTCCCCCTTAGATGAACTCCCCCTTAGGGAAATTTCTTCTTTACATAGAATTATTTTTAATATTCCTTTGTACCCCTTTGTGATTTTCAAAAAGAAATATTGGGAATGAAAAGGAAATACGGTACTTGAAATATTAGTACTAAATAATAAAAAACGAGCAACCAAAAATTTCATTATGATTGGAAAAGTGTTTACAAGGATGAAATATGAAAAAAGTTCGAAATTGAACAATATTATCCTTCCTTATCCATTAGTATCAACTTCATCACTATGGTTTTCAGCTTTTTGAGATCTTTTTAATCTTCTTATTCTCTTTTGAGAAGCTTATCCTGATATTTAGCTTTCTTCTCTAAGGATTTGATTTTTTATTCCAGAACCTTAAGAGATTTTTCCAGAACCTTTAGAACTTTTTCTTACTTAACTAGCTTCCCTTCTATCTCAATCCTAAGATCACTTTCTCTCTTCCAATCTGAGCAACTGAATAAAAATTTCCATTCAGATCTTTCAATTCTTGCATCAGAATATTCTGTTACGGAGTTTGCTTTTCCTGAAAAGACTTGGTGAGATCTTTGAACTTACTATCTTCAGTGTCAAAAGAATCCTTCAAACATTCTTGGAATTCATCAGAATTATCATCTCTTCTACTGTCTTCCTTGACTATCTTGTCAAATTTTTACATGTCATTTTATGAGATTCATAACTAATAGGAAATGTCTTGAAATCAGCCTCCAGATTGACACACTTATCCATTACCATGGATACTGAATCTGATTTCTGATTTATGGTGAGTTGAATCATATTGAATCATGAGTCTATACTGAGAAATATTGGAATAGTCCCAACAAGATTCATCAAATATTGGACTACAAAATCATGACCTAGGGAGGACGATTCCAAATTTGAGACTTTTCTTGGTGTGGTTTCTTTTTCTAACTCAGTAGATTTCTTCTTCAATGAACCACCATCATCTTTATTCTTTACCGCAGCCTTGCTAGGTGTATCAAGTACCACCTATTTTCTCTTATCAATCTTCAGAATGGCTTTCTCTTTATCTAGAGATTGATGTTTACTATCAGATAGCTGAACGATTTTGTCTTTATCAAATTCTTCCTTTTCGGCTTATCCCCCAGTATCCTCTTGGTGAATGAAATCTTTTTTGATGCTTTCTTCTCTAGATCTTTTATCTACATCGTCTTCAGCCTTTTTCTTCATCCTTCCCAAGAGTATCAAGCATTGATGATTCGTTTTGAGAGGTTTGGAATGATAATTTCTCAGAAGGGATTTCTTTCTCATGAAAATCCTCTACTTGATTTATCAGATCTTCAGTATCACCACTACATTATTATTCTTCTCCTAATTCATATACTTATTTTTCTAGGACTTTTTCTGGAGTCAAAAACTTTTTTCCTGGAGTTTCTGGTAATGGTTGTATCAAGAAATATTCTGGTACAGGAATATTCTTAGAAGCTTTCTCATCAGCCTTCAGAAGGGATTTCACTATCTCAGCCTCAGAAAACATCTTCTTTTGGTTATTTTCTTTCTCTTCACTTTTTAGATTCTCACATGTCTTCTCCTTCAAAGATTTTTCCTCAACACGGTCTAGGCCAATGTTAGGCCCCGCTTCTTTCTGATTTATTTTTTCTTCCCTCCACTTAGCCACAACCTCATTAAGATATGATTTTTTTTCTTTTTTGTCTTTGGTGGTTCTGACTTAACTTCCTTGGCCGTATGGGGTTTTCCCTTTTCTTCTACTTCCTTAACCTTCCTCTTTCTTCCACCCTTCTTAGAAGGTTTATCCACCTCTTGTTCCTTTGAAATAATTTCAAATTCCTCTTTTGGAAAGTCAGAGAATTCTACTGATTCTTTGGAAAAGCAAACATTCATCCTTATCAGAGTGTCATCACTAAACAACATAACTTTAAAATTCCCCAACATAGATCTGTAAAGAATTTTGAAGGAATCTAAACCCCAAACAATAATATTTGAGAGAATGGATGGATACATAATAATCTATGCCCTTAGATTTCCATTCTTCATGTTCTCAATCGTAAAAGGAATATTCTTGACCAAGTCTATCTTTCTTAGTTTCACCATGAAATCCAAGATATACATGTCACTTTTCTTTAGAGTATCCTTATCACATTTCCTCGGATTGATGAATCCTTGAACCCACATTTCACGATTTTGAAAATTTGTAGATTGGTGAAGAATATTCAGAGTCTTTACATTGGAAAGATCTAGGCAAGCCATAGACTTTTCCTTTTTAAAACATCCTAGAACATCAGGAAGCTTGTGAGCACAGAACCTAGCTTCCACTTCATAAGAAATTCAAACCAAGATTGTAGCCTTGATGTAAGAAAGTGAATATGTCTTTCCATAGCACTTGAAAGAAAACTTACTCCTCCCTTATTAGTTGAAAAAAATTTGCTGACTCATAAAATTATATTAAGAAATCCATGATATTCCAAATCCCAAGCTTTTTGTTTTGAAAGTTAAACACTTTCCAACCCATTCAGATTAATATTCTAAGAGATAATAGAATGATTCTTTGTAAAAAACATCTGATCAACTAACCTTTCAATGTATATCTACCATTCAGAGATTGTCTTGATAGTTGATATATCTTTCTGAGAGGATACTTTGGCAGAAATTTTGAAGGAAGAAAGTTTTGAGAAGTTTAGAATGGGCTTACGTAGGAGGGAAGACCTTCAGCATGCGAATGATTTATTTTTGATGTGGGACAACCATCAGGGGGGGTCCTTTATACAGGAAATAAAGGTGAATGTTCAACTTCCTTGATTGATCCAATGACTGAAAAACTTCTAGATTATATCTGATGGTTGAGATGATAGCCATGAGGAAATTTTGTTAGAATCCAATCTTTTGATGGTTTTTAAGGAAAACATTCAGGTTTAAGGAAAATTGAATAAGAAAAATTTAAAAATGAATGAAAATAAAAACAAGTAAAATATGAGTATGAAAATTTAATAAAGGAAATATACCTTTCATATTTCTAGGAAGATTATTCGACATGAGGAAGATTCTACTTGAAGAGCATTGAATACTGAAAATTTTTATTATGATATTTTTTTAAAAAAACTACGAATACTTTCATTAAAAAAATTTCAAAAATCTTCATTACTAAAATTTTGAAAATTTTCATTACGAAAATTTTCATTATGAAAATTTTGAAAATCTTCATTAGGAAAATTTAGAAAATCTTCCTTACGAAAATTTAGAAAATCTTCATTACAAAAATTTAGAAAATATTCATTACGAAAATTTTGAAAATCATTATTACAAAAATTTGGAATATCTTCATTATGAAAATTTAGGAAATATTCATTAAGAAAATTTAGAAAATATTCATTACGAAAATATAAAAAATCGTCATTACGAAAATTTAGAAAATCCTCATTATGAAAATTTATAAATTCTTTATTACAAAAATTTATAAATTCTTCATTACAAAAATATAAAAAATCTTCATTACGAAAATTTAGAAAATATTCATTATGAAAATTTAGAAAATCTTGATTACAAAAATTTAGAAAATTTTCATTATGAATATTTAGAAAATCATTATTTCAAAAATTGAGAAAATATTCATTAAGAAAATTTATAAAATCTTTATTACAAAAATTTATAAAATCATCATTATGAAAATATAGAAAATATTCATTACGGAAATTTAGAAAATATGACAAACAAATGTACTCCCCCTATGAAAAGGAGTTTGTTACTATAAATATATAAGTTTCAACAAGAATTTAACAAGGAAGATTACTTTACAGTTATCATTTCTAACTTATATTAAATGTATTCCAATCTATCAGATGGAAATGATTTTGTGAAAATATCAGCAAGTTGGTATTGCGTTCTGATAAATTAGATAATTATATCTTCTTTTTGTGTGTGATCCCTAAGAAAGTGATGCCTAATATATATGTGTTTTGAAAAAGAGTGATGTGCATGGTTTTTACATAAGGAAATGGAACTAGTATTATCACACAAAATTTTTGATTTCGTAAAACTCATACCATAGTTTGTGAGTGTGTGTTGCATCCACAACACTTGATCACAATAACTTCTAGCTGCTACATATTCAGCTTCAGCAGTGGAAAGTGCCACTGAGTGTTTCTTTTTTCATGATGAATAAACTAATGAATCTTCTAAGAAATGAATTTTTTTAGATGTACTTTTTTGATCCATTCTACATCCACCATGGTCAGCATCCAAAGAAATAATTAAAAGAAATCATTTCCAGAAGTATAAAAGAGTCCAAGATCAACGGTTCCCTTTAGGTAGTGAAAAATTCTTCTCCCTGACTTTAAATGAGATTCCTTAGGATTGGATTGATATCTTGCACATAAGCATACTGAAAACATTAAGTCTAGAAGACTAGCTGTCAAGTATAGTAAACTTCCTTTCATACCTCTAAAAGATGTTTGATCTACTGGTTTCCCAGCTTCATCAAGATCAAGTGAATTTGAGATACCAATGGGTGTACTAATACTATTATTGTTTTCATACACATAATTTTTATGAATATCATTAATATAATAATGATGAGATATATAGTTTCATTCTAGTTTTTAAGAAATTTTAAAATCAAGGAAAAATGTTAACTCACCCATCATACTCATTTCAAACTCAGATTTCATTAGATCCGCAAAGGAATTGGTCAAAGATTGCTGAGTTGAACCAAATATAATGTCATCAACATAAATTTTAACAATAAAAACATTTTTTATATATTTCTTTATAAAAAGGGTTCGATCTGTATTTCCCTTAACATAATTATTTTGAAGAAAAAATCCAATAAGTCTATCATTCTAGGCTCTAGGGGGTTGTTTAAGTCCATACAAAGCTTTTGGTAAGTTTAAAAACTTGTTCAGGATGTTTTTTATCTTCAAAACCAAGAGGATGTTCAACAAAAACATACTCTTTAACATAAACATTAAGAAAAGTACATTTAACATCCATTTGAAATGTTTTAAAGTTGAAGAATGTTCCAAAGGCAAGTAAAATACGAATAGATTCATGTCTAGCTACTAGAGCATAGGTTTCTTTGTAATCTATTCCTTCTTGTTGATTAAAGACTTTAGAAAATAATCTAGGTTTATTTATTACTATGATTCCATTTTCATCACACTAATTTCTGAAAACCCATTTTAATCCAATAACAGAGGTTTCCTTAGGTCTTTTAACAAAGGTCCAGACTTTATTTCTTTCAAATTAATTTTTCTCTTCTAGCATGGCTTTTATCCAATAATCATCACCTAAAGATTCATTAGTGCTTTTTGGTTCTAATTGAGAAAGGAATGCTAGATGTTATAATTCATTTCATAAGGAACTTCTAGTCTTTACAGGTTGATTTACATCCCCAATGATACTTTCAATAGGATGATTCTTCCGAAAAAACTGATTTGGGTTTTGTAAAACCTGTTCATCAACATATGGTAGGAAATCTTCAGGGGGTAAATGTCTCAAATACATTTTCTTGAAAATTTTCCTTATTAGAAGGATCTTCTATCAAGGGTTGATAATTAGTTTTTGAAAACACATCCAAGGATGTAGGTTGAGGTTGTTTAAAAATAAATGGATCAGTTTCATCAAATTTAACATGTACTGTTTTTTCAACTGTACAATTGTTTTTATTAAAAACTCTATATGCCTTAGAAGATGTGGAGTGGCATAAGATAATTCCTTCATCATAATTTGGTGCGAATTTATGTAAATTATCTTTATAATTCAGAATGAATACTTTGCAACCCAAAACCTTGAAGTAGGAATGTCTGGGTTTTCAACCATTCCATAACTCATAATGAGTTTTATTAAGAAAATGTCTAATCAAAACTTGATTTATAGTATAAAAATCAGTACTTACAACTTCATTCCAGAAATGTCTTACAATAGAATATTCATCGAACATGGTTCTTATTATCACTTGAAGAATTATATTTCTTTTTTCAACAACACCATTCTATTGAGGAGATTTTGGTGCTGAGAAACGTTGAGTAATGCCTTTTCTGCTGCAAATAGTTTCAAAATCATAATTTTGAAATTCTCCACCACAATCACTATGAATAGTTATCAATGGATGGTTTTTTAAATTTTTAACTTGGGCTCTAGAACATTTGAAATAAGAAAAAGCTACAAATTTATTTTCTAGAAAATAGACCCATGTAAATCTAGTGTAATCATCAACTAAGAAAAATACATAATATTTCCCACCAATGCTTCCAGTTCGTGTTGGGCCAAAAAGATCCATATGCCCCAACTATAATGCATTAGTTGTTGAGACATCACCAATTTATTTAAAACTAGATTTATGTTCCTTTCCATATTTACAAGGATCACAAACTTTTTAAGAATCAAATCTAAGCTCTAGTCGATCCTTAACAAGTCTTTTCTGAGTGTTTACATAGGTTCTTAATATTACAGTGACATAACCTTCTATTCCATAACAAATATTGATCTTAAATTTCACTAGGTCAAGGTAGATCTTGGCTCCTAAGGTCTTCTAAGTTCAATGTGTATACATTATCTTGCCTATGGGTAGAAAGAATAAACTCTTCCTTGGAATTGTGTAATAAGCACTTATAATTCCTAAAATTCACAAGTTAACCTTCATCACATAATAGACTTATGCTAATGAGGAAGTTCTTAAGATCCTTAAAAATTAAAACATTTTAAATCAATGTTTTTATAAGAAGAATAATATTACCTATTACAATAATTTATCCCTGAGCATTATCTCTGAAAGTTACTTTTCCTCCTTTCGTCTTGATAATCTATTGAAATAAGTTTTTGTTACCAGTCATATGCTGGGAACATCCACTATCCATGTACCATGTATTATTGTTGGTAATTTATTTATTTTCTTGAAAATAAGAGTGTTAGACTTTTAGAGTCCAAGCATTCTTGGATCCGGAAATTTCATAAAGCAAAATCTTAGGCACCCAAATTTTCATTGAAAAATAAGCTTTATGGTAACCTAAATACGAAGTTTTTTTAAAAGAACAACCTTTTTCCCCAAGTCCACTACACTGACATTTAGTGCAGAATGGAGTAATTTGAGGAACAAAATAGTTATTACTAAAATCTATTTTGAACTGGTATAACCAAAACCAAAACTATTCCTTAAAGGTTGGATTTGTGAATATATCTTATCAAAATTTTCCATACATAAGGTAAAAATTGAAAAATATTTCCCAAAGGAAAATATTTATGACTTTAGTTTAAAAACCAAGTTTTTATCTTCAAAATAATTAGTTTTAGAACTAGAGCTAGTCTCTAAAATATTTTTCTTAGAAATTACGTTTTCGATATCCTTAGAAATTTTATCCTTATCAAAATTAACTTCCTCAAGATTTTTTTAAATATTTTCAAAATAAAAAATTTTATTATCACGCTCTTTAGAAAGATATGATATTTCCTTTGTAAGAATAGTATTTCTAGAATTTTCCTTATCAATCTTTTTCTTGAGTTTATAATTCTCATTCTCAATGAGTTTAGCAAGTCTAGAAACTCCTTCATAAGTAGGCAAAGTATTATCTTCATCAGAAGAAGATTCTTAATTTCAAGAGTTATAGTCTTTATCATCACTATAATTAGAATTTAAAGATACATTGGTCATAGATTCAGCGTTGTGTACCTTATACATTAGACAATGATTTTCAATAGGTATTCTGGCTAGTAAACCAAGATTCTTCTGACTAGAAGATTCGTATTCTGAGGATTCATCTGAAAAGTCACCACCACTAGCACTCTAGGTGTTATTAGATTTCAAAACTTTCATAGCTTTATCCTTGAATAAATTCTTTCTATTATTCTCAGAATTCTTTTCCTTTCTTTCCTTTTTCTTAAGCATAGGACAATCTGGCCTTATATGTCCACCTCTTTTGCATTTGTAACATGGGACTTCTGAGGCATTCTTATCTCCCCTTTATTTCTTTTTGTATCTATACTGAAAGTATTTCTTCCCAACTATCCTGTTCATCCTTTGAGAAAGATTATCTATTTCATTTTCATAATGTTCACATACACTATATTCAGATTGAATAACAACCTTTTTAGATTTGGATTGTGTAACTCTCTCAGGAGTTCTGGCTTTTATATGATTTGATGTTGTTGGAAAAGCAACACTGACATTTCTGTTCTTCTTCTTAACATTGTCAGCATCTTTATTCATTCTAGTTTCTTGTGGAAGAAGAGTTCCAAATAATTCATCAAGAGAAATCTGGGTAGGCTTCTTATTCTCATCTATAGCTATCCTCTTGGATTCCCACTCATTGGGCACGATGTCTATGATCTTGTCCACAAGGGAGTTATCATATAATCTTTTCTCACCCATAGATTGTAAAATATTGACAATAGTCATGAATATTTGTTTTAAAATACATATGGGTTTTCCATAAGGAAAGAAATAACCATGATATTTAGCTCTAAGCATGGCTCTTCTAGTTTCAATGACTTTTGAAGTTCTAATGTGAGAAACTTTAAGCTTCTTCCAAATACAATTTGCTACTTCACAAGATAAAATCTGGATAAATATATTTCTAGTCATAGAACAAAGCAAGGTATTGCATACCTTATAATTCAGTTGATATTCATGCTTTTCTTGATTGGTGAAAGTCCTGACTTCCTTGTCAGGGATTTTATATCCTCTAGAAATCATGACAAAATTTTATACTCCAGTGTTGATAAAAAATGTCTTCATGCGATATCTCCAATATTATTAATCATTCCCATAAAAAAATAGGTGGTCTAGTAGGATTCAGGTTATCTATGGAACCGACATTCATTCCTGGAATCTTCAAAAAATCATGGATACAAAACATTGATAATAGAAAAAGTTCCTAATCAAGGAAACAATTACTAGGAAAGGAAAATATTATATGTGAATATAAGTATTTTAGAGACCTCCTCTGATACCAATTGTAGGATAAAAATAATGAATATAGATGCTCAATATACAAGAGGGGGGTTAATTATATACTTTAAAAATTTTTAAGGAACTTTTAAAGATGGTGATTATTAACAAAGTTAAACAAGGTAAATTCACTGGACCTCTTAGTTCTTCAAACATGCTTGATTCCGGAAATGTGGTTCTAGAAATGAAACTTAAGAAAAGTTTACAAGTAAAATATTCTACCTTAAAGCCTATTGAATATTACTAATCAAATTAAACAAAAACTAAGAAGTATAAGATCGTTATACTTTCCTTAACAATCCAAATGTAGCAGAAAACAAACTTGAAACAATACAAGTAACAAGTATGAAATCTTTTAACCAAAAGAGTAGGGTATCTAAAAACCTTGGATAAAGGTCTCCTGATTTATACTTTCAAGAAAATCTATCTTACCCACACCAGGGTAAGCACTCGATAGGAATATAGGAATCTATCTTTCTATCCCTGCAAGCCCTTGAACTTTAAGGTAGTTAGCACCTCTACCTTCCTCAGAAAGGAAGTCCTCAAACATTAAGGTGGTTGGCTCCTCTTTCTTCTTATCCCCAGAAGCACTCGAATGTACTCAGTAACATTCGGAGTTTCACAAAGCAATATTAACAAGATGTTCTGTATGCACTAATAATGAGAGTATCTCTCTCTAGAAATCACTTTAACAGTGCATATTCTCTAGAGTGATAGAACCACACTAATGTTTTTTGAGAACCTAAAATGAGCTCCTATTTATAGGCACAACTCCAACGGTTGGATCCCTCCTCCAATGGTCATATTTTTCCTTGAATTTTGGAGGGACCTGTATATGTGTCACTAAAACAATGGTTTGATAGAAATAAAATGTACAACATCGTTTCATAACATGGTATACGAAAAATATGGTTGCTTGAACAAATTCATTTTTCAAAGTCTAAGAAAAAATGAATGTTCGGAGTCTAAGATAAATAATATTCGGAGTCTATAATACATGGGAATTTGGATTCTGTTTATAAAAAAAATTGGAGTTATAATTCTATATACTTAGGAGTCTGAATTTATAAGAATTTGATGTCTGAGTTCATTAGAATTAGGAGTCCGAATTCATAAGCGTTCGGAGTCTGAATTCATAAGAGTTCGAAGTCTAAATTCAGAGAACTCAGAGTCTGAATTCAGATCCTGAAAATAGAGTTCTATATATCCAAGTATTTGTAGGATTCCAAGATTTTTCAATATGAAACTGGATTTTACACTTAGAAAAAAAAGTGTTTAGTCTTAGGGAAAATATGACATGAACAATGAAAACATGGTAAGGATGAATTTGTCTTGGGGAAGGAAAATTTCCCTTGTGAAAGCATAACTGGGTAAGGAGAAAAGTTTACTTGAGGAAGGAATAATTTCCTTAAAAAGTTAAAATACACTTTTCCATAAGATAGAGTGTTAGTGATTTTTAAAACATGAAGGAATAGAAAAGGCATAAGGAAAAATTTTTCACTCAAAAAAACATCACCTCATGATATTAAAATTAAGGGTTCAGAGATGTATTATGGAAACATGTATTGATATTAATATTTAAAAGGATCCAAGGTAATAGCCAAGGTATCAAAGACCTACAGTGTCTCTAACTTAGTAGTAACTGCATCATAGCTAAGGGGGTGAGAGTTTAATCCAAGGAGCATCATCCGAGGCATTCCAAAATAGTTTTATCTAACTGATTCCATAGAATACATCCAAGGTAAAATGGGGTAAGCTATAGCTAGGCCCAGGGATGTAACCAAGGAACCTCTTGTCTGTAGAAGCCATGCTGGATCCAAGGAGTGTATCCAAGGAATATTTTAATAGTAAAGGGGGGATCCTATGATGACATACTAAGAATACACTAATATATTAGGATTGGGTTCCATGGTGGGTATCAACTAAGAAAACATACATCCTTGAATTGGATTGGAGTCCTTAAGTGCGCAAGGAATTCCCTTAGAAATCCAAGGGGATATCGAGTCAAACCACTTCCTATAAATTTTTTTAGGTCTATACATATATTTATGAACATTATATTATATTAGTTTAATTAATTCGTCCAATTATAGTCATATAATTTAACAAGATTAAAGTTCAATCCTCTCATTTCATTAGTGTGATAAGGCCAAGGGGCATGCAACCATTTAAGTAATTTAATATTCAATTACATGGTTCTATACTTTACCTTCCACAACCTGAAGGGGTTGTGATAAGGATGTGAAACCAAATTAATTTCCTTTATTATAAACTCAGACAAGTCATATACATTTGATATACTTTCAATTTCATTTAGCATTGATATATTAAATTAAAAAACTTACCTTAGGTAGTTTAAGAAGAACTAAGAAAACCAATTCAATAATCATTTAGTATGGAAATACTTACCATTAGAATTTTCAAGGTCAAATACTCCCAAATGGCGGTGAAAACTATCCATAACAAACTATTTATGCATAAAAGGCCACTAAAGGCATAATTATGGGAATCACCCTACTAAGGGTGCTTGAAATTGTCAGCATAACCACCAATGTTGAATATCATATATAGCACTGGTCTTATAACACTGTTCTAAAAACTATAAGAAAGATACATTAATTAGACATATGATACCTGATGAAATCAATGCACCAACTTGGTAATTTATAAAATAATGAATGTTGAGGAGTTATTTATATACCATATACCTCGTACTTTTATGACTCTCCTCATCTAGTATTAATCTATAGTTTTTCTTGGATTCAAAGAGATTTGAAGAATGGATCAACTCCATGAAAATTGGGCATATAATCTGACATCTAAATAGTGTTGTTTATATGAAGAATAATGACTAATTATTAAAAAGGAATTGAGATCTTACTGATATGTTTCCAACATGACTGGAGACGACCAAATTAGAATCTGAATCATTAAGAAAGACCAAAGCCTAGGTCTAGGAATAAGAGGGGGTTCCTACAAGAGAGATATAGAGAGAGACGGGACGTGAGGGGTTTTTCCATGAAGTGAGGACATAAGAACCAATTTTTTTTTAAAAAAATTATCATCCATTTACACAATGTGTAAATTCTTTACACATCGTGTAATGCTAGTGGTCCTCTCCCTAGGAAAAACCATTTCCATGATGTGAAATGTCTAGGATAGGTAATTACATACTCTGTAATGATTACATGATGTGTAATCAAATTAAAAATCATGTAATTTGCTGGAAACATGCATTTGGACCTCATGTTCCCTTCTATTAAATATTAAAAAAATCGTCCCATGGCCTGACTTCCAGATCTAAATTCAAAAGAGGATAACAACACAGGTTTTTACAAAAAATTAAAAGGACTTATGCCTGAGAAAGCCTAGCTTCTTACATTATTATGCTTTAACATTTTATATCATGAGTCCCCCTATATTCATGATATTTAAAGTTTCAATTGATGTTATTGTTTATTGGTCCTTAAGATTATAAAGATTACTAAAGCGGTAAGGAATTTTCATATCACTTTTTACTTCTTGGAGACACATGCCATATTCACCACTTTTGTATTTTTTGTGGTTTTGATACTTCCAAATAATGTATTTTATGATTCCTATTGTTAGAATTATTTTTATTTACATATCAATTTGTGGATATACTTTTTATGGGGTTTACGGTTTACAAGTTACCAAATTGGTAAGGGGTTTTTTGTCT
This sequence comes from Viscum album, assembly GCA_963277665.1. Taxonomy (NCBI): domain Eukaryota; kingdom Viridiplantae; phylum Streptophyta; class Magnoliopsida; order Santalales; family Viscaceae; genus Viscum; species Viscum album. Next base: position 324,775,566 of record OY728126.1, on the reverse strand, counting down.
CAATTTTCATCCCTTGAGACAAATGTTATGTTATACTCCTACATTATTTTATAAGGTGTATATGCAGAAAAAATGAAATGTAATATCATGAATTTATTTATTCTCATGATAATATTATTTTCATTTATTTTTTTCTATCATGGATCATATGATTTCAAGTTACCAAAGTAGTAAGGATATTATGTTACATTTTTATCCTTTATTATGATTGTTTATGATTATGCTTCAAATAATTAAATATTATGATATATCTCTCAATGAACTCATAAATTTCACTCTCCTTTGGTTATGTCCTGAGAATACATGTTTTCACCTCATTTTACTCTCATTATGTACCCAAGAGTTTCAAAATAATGTTTCTAAGGAAATATCCTTTATTTCTCTTTTCAGTTGAAAATCCTATTTCCTCTAAAACCATGTTTTCTAAAAATATTTTATTTTTTAAAAGTTTTTTAAAATGGAATCTTCATGTCATTTAAAAAAAATTCCTATTTGTCTTTTATTGAAAATGTGAAAAGAATATTTGGTTTTAACATGCACAACAGGAACCATATTTCCCACTATCATGACCACTCAACTATTTCAAGATTACATTAAAAGTTTCAAAATTATTTTCAAAGAATAAATTTCTTTAATATTTTGGGAACATTAATATTTACATAAATTATATAAAAGTAAAAAAATAATTTGTAAATGTTTTATGTTTTAATTTTTTTTTTCAAAGTGGAAAATATATTTTCATCAATAAATGTTTCAATGATTTTTAAATCTTCTTTTATAAGTTTTCAAGGTTATTTTCGAGGAAAAGGATTTCAAATATTTTTATGTTTTAGGAAAAAACAAAAGAAATTTATTTCCATCATGAAATGTTTCATGTTATTTATCATTAAAAATAATTCTCCATATAAGATGACATCCTTTGATGCGAATGATGCATTAATGGGGATATGAATTAAGGATACCATTATTATTGATTTTATAAATAATTTATGATTTTAATATGTTTATGAAACCCTTTTTTATTCCCCAGGTTATTCCATGACATAATTCTTATAAAACCCATTTCTTTTTCCATGGCTTAAGCTGTGTTGAAATGATGAAATTATTATGAAACCAATTTCATTTCTAGAGGTTATTACATGATGACATGTTTATGAAACCCATTTCATTTCATGGGTTATGATATAATAAATGCTTTATAGTCTATTGGAACATATGTGTTTGATTATAATTATATGAAGGGTGTGAACTATATCTCCCTCTAATGCATTAGGTAAAGATAAAATATTTATGAGTTCAAAGGGTATGTAGGTTTTTATACCAAGCCATAAAAAAGAGGGTACATTAATGGTTATCCCAATACCAAAAAAATGGAATACACATGTGGTTATAACAATCCTGAAGTAGGTACATGGGTGGTTATCCTAAGCATAACATGTTATGACTGTCTTGGTGGATAGCCTGGACACAAGATTTTTTAGGCTTCTGTGTGTGAAACAATTATATGTATTTTTCTAATTCCATTTTGTCATGAAATATGTTCTATGATTTCCATGGGATTCATATCTTATGAAATTCACATTTTTATTACATGACTCAATATTACGATCTTTTATTTATAGGGAATGGTTTTCAAATGTTATGATCATGTTCTAATACACTTATGATGATGTTATACTTACATATCCCCCTTGTTTACCCTTACTGAGCATATGATCTCACCCTTTCTTATGTTTCCTTTCACCGAATAATGAATAAATGTTTTATGTAGGAGAAATAAAGGTAGATATATTTATGGGATACATTAAATATCTTTTCCGAATGAAGAATATTGTGTTCCATGATTCCAAAGGCACTAAACTGTTATTGTCCTCAGGCATGTGTTTGTGGAATGTAATGAATGCTCATGTAAAAATATATAATATCCATATATGAAAATTTTAGGTCATGATATTATTCCTTTTCATGAGAAATATAGAAATGTAAATTTAGAGAGCGGGGAAGGGTAAGGGAGGTTCTGTTTTGGAGTTCGGGAGGATCCAGATCGTTATGTGGAAGCTAAGGATCGCAGAAACGGGTGAAGCTTTAGATGATTCCACCAAAAGGTAGGGAATTTTTATGTTCTCCATAAATACCCATGTATTTATATTTTTCTAGTTTTATAGATCTATTATCACTGATTTAAACTCCGTGAGGGTCAATCTATAGATTTTGAGGAGAAAATAGGGTTTTGTGCCAATTTGAGTGGTTTCATGTTCGGAAAACCCAATCACACGACATGTAGTTTAAGAACACACAACTTGTCTTCTTTAAATTGGGGGTTGATAGCCTTTATAGAAGTATATTTTTTGCAACAGTTATAAACTTTGTGTACTGGGACACTTCCATATAGTAGAGTTATTGGACATATATCTTGTGTGTGAGCACATGGCCATGTAATGTACATGGATATACCTCATGTGGGTTGCACACCATGTAGAGGAACACATTCAGAAAAATACATGGACATGACATGTGAGGTATATAGGTATATTCCCCATATAGGATACATTCCATGTACCTAACTTACATGCCATGTTCTTGGGTTTTACACGCCAATTATGGCTAAATTACATACCGGTTTGGATCATTATGGGTACACATCATGTAATAGGGTATACATGTTGTTTAATACTCCCTTACTACCCTTTAGAGGGGTTTTCATGTCTTTATTCCCCATATTCATAATTGGACACGTGAGTAGTCCCTTTTTAGTATCTTTCCATATAAATCATGACGGTTAAACCCTTAAGGTGCTTTGAGGAATCCATGGAGGAATTTTAGTATTTTTACTAAATGGAGAGGTTCTTCCTCCAATAATCCAATTTAGTTATCTACTATGAGTGATCCCCTAATCATGAGGGGGGGTACACGATTCATCTCTCTAGATCGGTGTTAATGTACCTTTCTTTTTTTAGAAAATAGGCCATCTTATCTTTTTAACTAGATGATCCCATGTTGGATGAATCAACCTTACTATTGTTTCCAAGGGTCCCATGCGGGATACCTTCACTTATATACTAACCTAGAGAATCCATTCAAGGATCGCATTCACCATTTTACTCATTTTAAGGATCCCATGTAGGATTATTACACATATGTATATCATTGCAAGGATCCCATTTAGGATGCCACTGACGATATACACTTTTATTTTAGGTCCTATGTAGGACACCTATTTATATGTACCATCTATGAGGATCCCAAGTAGGATGAGTTTTCTATTTCTTGACATGAGGTACCAAGTGGGTGCCCTAATTTTTAGTCAACCATACGCTAGTGTTTTAGTTTTGGGTAGATATGGTAGTTGGTGTCACCTTAGAACCCATACTGAACTTGTAAGATGTAAGGATGTGGACATATAATTGTGGGTTTAGTCATTCATCAACCATCACTCTTTTATTTATATATAATTCTATTTTCTACTGATGCAATAATGATTACTATAGGTTCTTCCTTGATTTTGGATAATTATCCTCACTCAATGCGACTTTCTTTTTTTAGATTCTCAAATATAATTACTGGGATCCATATTTCGAGACGTATGATAATGATATTCGAGTAGGGTGTCCCTATGATTAAGTTGTTCAGGAATAGAATCCCTATGTTTATGATAATTGTGAATGGAATCCCTTTGAATATGATACTCTAGCATGGAGTACTGATGATTATGACACTTGGGCATGGTGTCCTTATGATCATGATGTTGGACTTGGTGCTCTTAACTATTGATGTTAAATATACTCAATAGATGATTACTCTCTCCTTAAGTGATGCCTAGGATGCTCCCTAGGGATGGGTAGATGCACCAGTACTACAAATCCCATATGTACTTCCTAGGTATGGGGTTTTATATCCTTTTATATGAATGGTTGTCGAGCATGTACTTGGATCTGGAGATAATTCATTTTATAGATCACCTAATGTTTATCACCATAGGGATTATTCGAGTCGCAATGTCATGATATCCAACAAATTGGGTCCAAGGGTTCAGACATTGGATTGGATTCATATGGATTGAGTGGTATATAATCCAACATAGTCACCATTTATAGGATTTTCAATTAGTATACAAAATCCTTAAATATTGTTATTTGAGGAAAGTACGGGTAAAATTATGGTTAATACATGTATCCCCCCATGGTGATGTAGCTTTCTCAAAGATATTTCTTACACTAGAGAATGTATATATTGTTAATTAGGATTATGGATCCTGAGATTGACTTAATCATACATAGCTTGGGTGGTATGACATTCAGCTCAGTTCCCTTTTCACAGGAAGTACATATGATCAGGATTACATGCCTAATCATCAACTACTATTGATTTATGTTACTTTTCACCTTACTCATGTATATAAATATTTATGTATGTATGTATTTATGTATGTATGAGAATACACACACACACACATTTATATATATATATATACATGTTTTCACATTTCCTTCTTGAATGAGATCAGGGGCCTTGAGATCGACTGTGGTTTCACTTGATTTATTTTATTTATTATTTTAGTAATTTCTTGTCTAGGATGAGAATATTTCATAGGAATGAACTTATTTAAGTAGATTTATAGTTTCATCTTTGGGGTGACCTTCTTAGATTATTTATCACCCCTATATGTGCACATCAATGTGTGTGAAAACCTTATTTATTCATTTGAGTTTGATTATAGATACGTAAAGGATAGGATTGAGGCCCATGGTTGTATGACCCAGTGGAGCCACTAATGTGGATTATATTGATCACGATAGATTAGATAGACAATGTCATGGTGACCGGGTATGTGGTCTAGTTCAAATTTATTAGGAAATCCCTATAATTTTATTTCATTTTTCATTATATAATCCTACATTTATGGTTGGTGAAATGGGTGACCGGTTTTTTATCTATGACATGGATTTTTGGGATTTTATAAATCTTCTTCTATTATTCCATCATGTTCTATTTCTGTTTATTTATTTATTAAGAACTCGTTTTATTACTACTATAGATGATATCTTGTTTTTTCTACTATTTTTACTATGATGTGAGGGTATAGTGTCCCAAATTTACCATTGTTAGATCCTTTCTTCTAGTTAGTAGCCTCTAGAATATGAGGAGGCGTGTTGAGGCCTTGTGGAGAACCGGCTTAGGGTACTGGTTTTATGGAACTCAGTTTGGGACATTACAAAGTCACATAAAAGGGTTTATTGTCTATTATCTAACTATTTGAGGTATGATAGACATGAGTATTAGGAATGTGTTAAAAAATCTTATGGTTATTGGATTGGTGCGTTGAGAACAATTTTTCTGGTAAGAATTTATTATGTCTAAGGATATGGGATTGTTGTTCCAATCCATGATGTTATAGTTTTATATACTTTTCTATTTGAGTGATGCACATTTTGTGTGTATTTTAGGAATTTTTATAAATTTAGTAATATTTTACAATGGTAAGGGTCCATTTAATAATTTTGAATCTCTATGAGCAAGAATGAGGAATCTCATGCATCATATTTGGCATGTGGGATTTAGATGTTATAATTATGATAGTGTGTTATTATCATTGATAATAAAGGAAAATTGTTTAAAGTGTTAACAAAAACCTAAAAGGTGTTTTCCTGTAAAGGTTTTTGGTGGAATTCCACTAAATTGGTCTAAATTTCATATATATTTCCTTCTGATGGGAGGCTATGTCAATATACATTGATATATTTGGTAGTGAGGTTAAAAACTTATTCCTCGATCATGGTATATGTGAAGACCCTATTAGGTTGAAAGGGAACATTATTCCCATGTGTTGAACCCCTTTTAGGTTGTTATTTCATTGGTTCATTTATGTAAATTTTCAATAACAACCTATAAAGTGTTTTCCTGTATAGCTTGGAATAAAATCAAAATTAATAAAACTATATGTATTCTATGACATGGATTATTAATATGATGTTGTGTGCATACTGTTGTCCCTCATAGTCCAATATTGTAAGTTGATGCCTTCATTTATGGTTATCTAGTCGAATCACTAATTATGATAATGATAGGTTTTAGAATGTTTCCAGTGAATTAGACCACAATGGGGTATTACCATATGTATATGCTATATGAAGGTCATATCATTATATTTTCCATGTTATATCGTGAACTCAATTTATTAATACCTTCTTAGGATTCTCGAAGAATATTGAGCCCTCGAAGACTGATGCATTTCACTTTTTGATCATTCTACGTCATTGTAATTCGTAATAACCATAGAGAGGATTGAAATTTGGGTAGTTGGTCAGACTTTGTGAATCTTGTATGAGAATTGATTGGTAGGGATAGGTGGAAGACCAAAAGGCCCTTAGTTTTTACTCAGACCCCAGTAGGTTGATGCTTTTTTTATTATATAGAATCCTACTAGAGGGGTTATCTTGAGTTTATGGATGAATTGTTTGGTAGTTATCACGATTACATGTTCATTTTAGAACAATGAATGGTTAATTATTGGGTTTTTTTGATATATGCATGTTGATACCTTTGGATTTTGATGAAGCACCTGGGTTGGATTGGTATCAATACTGTCTTCGATGAGTGTGAATTTTTGTGTTCATGGCCCTATTGACCATTTTTTATGATGTTTCTAATGTAGTTAGAGTGCGGTTAAATTATCTTGACTGGAATGACTTCAGGTGACGCGTGGTCATGGAATAAATCATGTAATTAAAAAGGTGTCTGATTTTTAAGAGGAGGTCCAAGGGACCTTCTGTCTTTTTTTTTGGAATGGCATGTTTCATATCATGGTTAGATTGGTTTTAGTAGTAGATGACTCACTATAGTTTGAGTCATGTGATAAAGGTATATTCTGGTTTCATGTGGTAACACATAAATTTTAAATCAGTGAGTGGCCATGTGAGAGAGCATCAACTCTTCAATGAAATTATTTTGGTCTAAATATCTTTCTTTTCCTGCAATGTAACCTGTTGAGGTTGTGCTCACGGAGTGGTATAAGGTAATACTTAGGGTGGGGAGTGAACCATTGTTCATTTAATGGTATTTACCCTCATTTTAAGTAGGAATTTGGCATTGGAATTAATCTTGGAACTTGGATGTGAGATGATGATAAGGGTATTCCTATAGTGGGGAGTACTAGATCAGTTTCTGTTAAACTTATCTCATATAGAAGACAGTTGTGGATGATATAAAACTTGGAATTGGATAGTCAAAATAGTATCTTTTCTATGGTTATTGGGTTAAGATCACATATTCATTTGACCTTCACGTATTTTTATGGATGAGAAGGTTTGTGGTGGGGAGAATTTAAGAACCTGTGTTTTTTTGAATTGGAAATTTGCGTAGAAATTTGATTTTATATTTAAATTATTGTAAGGGGAAAACAGACATTTTCTTATAGCATATGACTTCAGATAATTTTTTTGAGCACTCTTTTGGTCCCAAAATATGGTGTTTACCCTATGAAATTAGTTCGGTAGAATTCAGGGCTGTTCAAATTTTCATGGAATAATTAATAATTAATAATTATTTAATTTAATATTAATTTATTCACACACATTTTTTTGATGATATATTTTGAAAGGAGCATCATATTTAGATTCCATTTATTCCATTAAATCTGGAACTGGGGGTTCTTTCTAATTGATGTATAAATTCAGATCGGGTTTCGAGGTCGGGCCTGAGCCTCTTTTTCCATTTCTTTTATTTTATTCATTTTCTTTTTCTATTTTATTTTCTTATCCTCTAATTTAATTATCATGTATTCCCCCATATGGGATACATCCTTTACATAATTAATAGAGAAAATGGATATTTATGAAAAAAGGGGGAGAGAAAGGCAAGTGTTTTCAAGGATCTCAGGAGGAGTCAGATCGTTGTGCATCAGCTATAGATCGCAAAAATACATGAAGCCTTGAAGGATTCTTCCCAAAGGTAGGGTATTTTTATTTTTGTATAAATCAAAAATATATTTACACTTTTTATATTTTTATATACCTATTATCAGGGGTTATGTCCCCTTTATGTCCAACCTATATCTTTTGAGGTGAAAACGGTGTTTTGAGACAATTTTAGGGGTTTACCATTCAGAAATCCCAATCACATGGCATGTAGTTAGAGAAAATGTCACATGTTTTCTTATTATTTGGGTAATATGATACTTTTATAAGTACACATCATGTATGGGGTATACACACCATGTTCCGAGACATGACTGTGTAGCTGACTACCAATCCAGATAGCTCATACAGGGAACATGGCCATGTAAAGTTCATGGTCAGACCCCATGGGGGTTAGACACTATGTTGAGGTACACATCCAGGAAAAGTACATGGCTAGACCATGTTAGGTACATAGGTTGTTACCCCATGTATGTTATACACCATGTACCTGACATACATGTTTTTTAGTTTCATTTTACATGTCAATTCAAACTGAAGTACACACCTATGTGGAACTTCCAGGGTACACATTATGTACTAGGGTATACACGTTGTGTACTCCTCCCTTGTTACCCTTTTTAGAGATTTTCATGCCATTATTTCCCACAATTAGAATTGGACATATGAGTAGTGAATTTTGAGTATCATTCCATGTAGAATACGATGGTGAAACCCTTGAGGCGGTTTCGGGAATTTGAGGAGTTTTTTTTTGGATTTTTACAGAATAGATAGGTTCTTAATCTAGTAATTGAATTCAGATATCTCCGAAGAGTGATACCCTTGATCTATGGTGGGTCATGATCTATCTCTCTAAATAGGTGTTCAAGGGATTTTCATTTCAATCCTAGAGGTTATATAATATTTTCACCTAAAGGATTCCATGTAGGATACATCTACCTTAATATTGATTCCAAGGGTCCCTTGTGTGATGAATTTTCTTACATGTTGACCAAGGGAATCCCTTGTAGATCCCATTCACCTATTTACTCTTTTTGAGGATCCCATGTAGTATTCATCTACCTATGTATATCGTTCATAGGATTCCATGTAAGATTCCTATACCTAAAGACACTATTATTGAGGTTCAATGTAGGACACCTCTTACCATTTACCATCTCTAAGGATCCTGATTATCATGTGTTTTATGTGTCTTAACATAAGGGACCTAGTGGTTGACCTAAGGTTTGGATGACACTGTTCTTGTACATTGGGATTGGGAAGAGATGGTAGTGGGTGTCAACTTAGAACCTATACCAAACTTGTAAGACTTATGTTTGTGGATGTAGTGCTTGGTTTAGCCATTCAAAAACCCTCAATTTTTTTTTGCATTCACTTCTCTGATTCTTATGAAGTGATGATTTCCAAAAGGTGCTTCCAATTTTTTGTATAATGATCTGGATTCCATGAAACGTTTTTATTATTGTTCTAATATTTAATTATTGGGATATAGTTTTTGAGCCTTATGATTAGGATACTCAGACATGGTGTCCCTAATATTATGATGTTCATGCATGACATCCCTATGTTTATGATACTCGGGAATGGATTCCCTATTATTATGATACTCAGGAATTTCATGCATTATGTTATAATAATTATGAATGGATTACCTATGATTAAGGTGTTGGAAATGGTGGTACTCAACATTGATGTGAAATATAATCAACAGATGATTACGCTCTCCTCAAGTGATGTCTAGGATGCATCCTAGGATTGGTTGGATTCACCAATATTATATTTCCCAAAGGTAATTCCTATGAATGGGGATATTGATCCATTTATATGAATGGATTTCAATCATGTACTTAGATCCAAAGAGTATTCCCATTATAGATCTCCTAAGTGTCATCCCCATTGGGATTATTTGAGTCACAATGTCATGATTTCATATAGAACAAGACCTAGGGTTAAATCAATGGACTGGATTCACATGTCATGAGTGGTATGGAATCCATATCAATTAACATTTATAAGAATTTCCATAACTATATTGAATCCTTCATTATAATGATTGGAGGTGAGTGTGGGTAAACCTGGGGCTAGGAAATGTATCCCCCAATAGTGATGTAGCTTTCTTAGATAAATTTCTGGATCTGGTCGAAGTAGTTATTTTCAATGGGGATTATAGAAATAGGGATCGACATAATCATACACCTCTTGAGTGGTAAGATATCCATATCAATTCCGTTTTCATTAGATGTCCAAAAAATCTGGAATACTGGCCCAAGGATCGACTACTATTGATTTATGTTATTTTTCTCCTCACTCATATATTTACATATTTATGTATGTATATATATATATATGGGAATATATATATATATATATATATATACATTATGGAATATTTCCTAGTATACCGAGATCATTGTCCTAGGGATACACTATGGTTTCATTTGATTGATTTTACTTATTATTTCAGTCGTGACTTAGATAGGCTGAGCATATTGTATGAGCATGAACTTATGGAAGAATATTTATAGGCTCATAATTGTGGTGGCCTACTAGTATTGTATATCACCCATGTGTGTGCACCTATATGTTCATACATGTCGTATTTCTTTATATTAGGTTGACCAATGACACGTGATGGATAGGATTGAGGTCCAAGGTTGCATGACCGAGCGAAGCTGATAAGGTGAATTCATTATATCAATCTAGAGTTTCTAGAAAGTGTCTTGGAGGCTAGGTATGTGGTGTATATCAAAGTTAGTAACAGAACCCTATAATTTTATTTTATTTTCCTTTATATACCCCTACATGTATGGTCAGCCCAGTGGGTGACTATTGTTGTATGTATGAAAATAATGTTTGGGATTTTTTAGAACTTCATGTATTATTACTACATATTCTATTTCAATTTATTTATTTCTTCTAAACTCTATTTATTACTTATATTGATGATATATGGTAATTTCCATTATTTTTACTCGGATATGAGGATATAGTCTCCCCATATACAACCTTTAGATCCTAACTTCTAGTTGGAAGACTCTACCATATAGAGAGGCATGCTTGAGGCCTTGTGGTGAAAAGGAATGGGAAACCAGATTAGTGGAACCTAGTTTGGGATGTTACATCAATCCCTTTGACATTTTTTTTCAATAATATCATCTCTAATACAGATAATCTGCATGTTAATATTTAATATAAGATCTATTTTCCTCAACCCCTTAATGAAAATAAATTCGAAGGGAGAGGAATTTTTATTTCCCTTAATTTAAGGGTTTTCATATCCATTGGAAATACCACTTCTTCTTTGTGTTATCTTATAATAATATTATATAGGGTAAGAACCACAAATATTTTAGAAATTAGCCTTCAGTTAATCACTCTAAGACTACTTGGTAAAACTCTATGTGCAAAAAGAGAATTCATAACCTAGACAAAAAAGTTTTCCATTACATTTCTCAATGTAGTTAAAACTAATTATATTTTTTCATAGGGGTTGTAAAAATAATATTTTTGGTAAATTGTTAAAAGGAACTAATTTTTAAAAGAAAAAATTAAAAAGTTAAAGTGAATGTAAATAACTCCCCCCTTTTGTTCGAAAAAACACTCCTTTGATAAATATAATGAGTATACATCATAAAAAGTAATGTATTGGGAGTACAATACCTCATAATTCTGAAATGATAGAGTTTTAGGATTCCAATATTTAAAAATATAAGTTATCTCTGACATCCTTCACTTGTTTAGTTGATCCCCCTCAAGGGGTTTATTTCATACTTCATCATTGTGGTCAATATCTTCCAAAAGTAATATATAATTCTTAGATACTGGTTGGTGAATGATATCAATTTGAAGATAGACATCAATTGAAATTTAGTCTATCGTTATAGTAATCCTCCATCACTATATATATATTTCATCCTTTATAGATTCTTCCCATTATCACCTTCATTCTAATTTGACATGCATTCACCAAGGATGCAAGAATAAGGTGGATCTTCATTACATCCTCAGTTATTGCACTAGGGATGAGGCTTCCTTCTCAACCCAGTTTTATTATTATTTGAAGCTCTACCATGTATTTTTTTCATCATTTTTTCATCAGCTTTAGGCTTCCATATTATTACTACATTGTGGAATATGGACTTCTTTTTATTGGTTCTTATCTTATCTAGAACATACTTTCTTCTTATTCAATAATGGTGATTTCATTATTTGATGCTTTCTCTAACTTACTTTTTTTCGATCTTTTTAATCCATATGATCAATATACCATTAGGATCATCCGCCTATTTCTTATTTGGTGTGGAATACTTCTTTATAGCAACATATTTTTCAATAAGGTCCATTGGTGATTTTTTATTTTTCTTCAATATCTACTCTTACTCTAGTAGAGTAGTCATACACTTTTTTGGAGTGTTTCCAACATGATTTCAACTATCACATGCCATTTCATTCTTATCTAAGATCCCATTATTGAGAAACTTTTTAGATACAAGAAATTTTCTCTTAAGAATTGTGTTCTTATAGTCTATCTCATTTGGATGGCTCCTTAAGGTAGACTCGTTTTCTAGCTTCTTGTTTTTTGGTAATTGTTTATTCTATTTAGTATGTGAGTAATACCCAAAAGGGTTGTTCCACAATTTCTCATAATAATGAACAATAATGATACACATCTTATATCATTTTTAAATATAACTAAATATGTTCTTTAGAGACATATTTTCCCTTTTTATGCTTCTAGTATTTCACGAGTATGTTTCTTTTCAACTTTAATTCTTCTCCCCTTAACATCTATCCCTATACAACTTTTATATAATGACAATTTATTCCATTAATTAACTAATAGATGCTAAAAATTTCAATAAAACATTCACCTTCCATATAGTGACCCAGGATTATCATATATACATTAATGTTTTTTATGAATATTCATTACATTACACAAACACATTCTAAAGGACCATAATAGTTTACTTCCTTTATAAACATGGAATGATATTCAAATTGATTATAGGTGACCTACATCATCTCCCAATAAGATCTTAATATCTATCAACCTTATTAGAAAAATCATAAATAATACATATCTTCATAACCTAGGGAAAGGAAACATAATAAAAAGTGATATAAAATGTTCTATAAGGGTAAACAAGGTAGATATATAAGAATATCATGAACACAATGGCATGAGAACATGAGTATAATATATGAAAATCATACGCTGCATTTCAAAGACCAGAATCTTCATCCATGGAAGAAATATTTGAATTTCATAAGACATGAATCATAAGGAAATCAAATATCATGAGTATTGAGATCATAACATCGGAATGAGACATAGTTTTTTTTGTAATACACAAGTATAAAAATCTTATGTCAAGGCTACCGAACAATACATTTATAACATGTTCGGCTTGGGCTAACCACCATGTACCTACTTTGGTCTTGTAATGATCTCTCTTGTACCCTATTTTATGTGTGGATAATATGCCATGTACCCTATAAGCTTATATAAAATTTATCATTACACAATTCATTGGAGATATGTAGGTCCAATCCATCATATAAAGAAAATCATATGTATGTGTGCCACAAGATCCTAAAACATTCATCTTATCACAACTCATGAAATGAATTGGGTTTCATAAACATATTAATATATCATAACTTATGTAAAAGAGATAGGATTCATAATCATTTCATTATTTCATTATAGTTTAACCCTTGAAAAAATAAGCAGGTTTGATAAAAATTATATCAAGGTATAACCCATGGAAAAATAAGCGGGTTTCATAAAAATTCTTTCTAGTATATCTCGGGGAAGAGAAAAAAGTTTCATAAACATAAACAATTATTAGAAATAATAATACTTTTATCCGTGGATTTTATCCTTTTTTATATATAATAAATATCAAAAAAAGTAATATTTGATGGAAAATGATTTTGATCGATTATTCAAAATATATCATGAGGAAAATATCTTTTCCCCTTTGAAAATAAAAATAAAAAAATAAAACATTTTGAAAATATGATCCTTTAAAAATAAAATTCAAAACATATAAAGGAAGCTTTAAATAAAATAATTCTTATCACGATGGGACATTTCATTCTTTTTGTACATGTAAAAATAAATATTCTTTTCAAATTTTTTTGTAAAAGACAAATGTGCATTGTTTGAAAAATGATAAGAATATTACTTTAAAAAAATTTGTGAAAAGTTAAACATGGTTAAAATTTTATTTTAAAATTCATTTATTAATAGTAAAAAAAATTTGAAAAGCTTTTTAGTAAACATGGTTTCCAAAGAAAAACGATTTTCAACCAAAAAGTGAAATAAATATGGATTTTCTTAAAAAACGTTTCTCAACTGTTTTAAGTACCAAAAAGTTTAAAAATAGTAAAATTAATTAAAAATACCATTAATAACCATAATATAATAAAATTAATTAGTTTTTATGAAGATTGATCATAATATTTTTTTCATCATAGACATAATGATAAACAATCTTGGTAAAAGATGAGATTTTTATAGAAAATCATTACCATTTTGGTATCATTGAATCTTAATCCCCATGAAAGAATGCCATAAAATAGAATATAAAATATCATTAGAATAAATAAAATAATGATATTATATGTAAAATGGGTTTTATATACACCTCATGAAATAATATATCTTAATAACATAATATACATCTAGGATAAAGAAAATTGGGAAAAAATCCTTTATCTTATGTATTGAATTCCACGGTACATGTTAAAAAATCCTATATAATAAATATAATTTGATTATAAATATATTGAAAATAATATTTGTATATAAAAAACCATATATTATTTTATTATTTCCTTTTATTTTCCATGTATTATAAATTCTATGTTAAATTTACGTTTTGGGTAATAGCCGCATTTTTTTAATATGTTTCGATTTGTAATTTTTTAGTCCTATTATTTTGATAATTGTTTCATCATATAAATAATTTTAACCATTATATTAATACTATATATATTTATTATATATATGTATTTAGATTAATCCCAAAAATTTACTCATAGAAAGTGAAATACATCATTCATGGAGACGGTAGGTCGTACGTACACATGAACATTGTTTCAATTTTATTGTTGGATTGAAACAAATAAAGTTAAATGATATATTATCATAAAATATTCATTTTTATTTCATATATATCACATATTTTGTATTATACCCATATTTATTACCTTCTATGTAAAGTGTGAATGAATGACATCATTTCGCTAGACGGTAGTTCACTGTGCACACGAGGGACATTATTGTATTCCCAAAAAATATATATTATAAAGTTATGCATGATATTATAATTATAGAATCATAATAATATCATAAATATAAAATATAAATACTAAATCCATAATTATTTCTAGACATTATTGGTGTCGATTGAAAAATTAATAACATTGGTTCGTGAGGCGGTAGTATGCCGTATACACGATTGATGATTTCATATCTTGATTGATAGAAGTAGAGATGATTATAGATAATTACCATAAAATAACAAAATATAATTATACGTAAGATAATTATTTTATCATATCATCACATTATAATAATTATTTTTGGAGGTGGTGGAAGAAAGAAAATAAAAACACTTGTCGATGAACGTTCCCTTTTATTTCGGTCCCCTCTTTATGTTTGCAAAACAATTAATCCATGGTTGGATTTAAATAAAAAATAAGAATATATAATGAGTGTATGGTAGTTGGTAAAGTATTTGGGTAGAAATTGGTCCAACTAAAAGTGTTTGAAGGTGTGAATTATAGAGGATAATGGGTGTCCTTTTATAAGTTAGGTGAGTGGCACATTTGTAATTATTTGAAAGAAATAATTTCACCAATGTTTTTATGTCGCAAGGATAAAAATATATTATTATTGATACTATAAGGGATAAGGTAGAAATATTTTCATAAATGGGGTTTTTAAAATGTTTCGGTTATTTTTAACCCATATTGTTTTAGTTTAACCACTGTTTAACTGATTGTTACCACAAGCGCAGTAAATAATATTTACTATTTTTAGTATTAATTTTTTTAAAAAATTAATTTGAACATATTAGATAGTATTAATTATTCTGATTCAAAATATTTAATCCATTTTTAAAAATTCTGTAAACAATATTAACAAAATTTAATTAAATATTTATTCTCGTAGACCCGACGAGAAAGGGGGTTTTTAAAGATAAAATGCTTGAAAGATTAATTTTTTTATCATATTTTATTTTGAAATCGATTCAAATGACCTAAATTAGATTAATGTATGTCTAATTGAAATAATTTTACATTTAATCCAATTTAAAATATATTTTAAATTTATAAATAAATTTAATGAAAAGGTAGTTTCGAATTAAAATTCAGTATTTTTCACTATTCATCAAAAAATTAATATTTGCAGAAAAATCAAAAAAATTCACCCTAGGGTAATTTTGAAATGATGATTTAAAGAATAAATTTTATTTTATCAAACTAATTTTCTAAAATATTTGAAAATTAATTTTTTTATTTTTCAAAAAAGTAAATAAATATAATCTATTTTTTTAGGAATAAATATTTTGTAAGCATGAAAAGACATTATTGAAAAATTAAGTACCTTTTGTCAATCTGTTTTATTTATATAATAAAATTATACATAATATTTAAAAATTATTTATTAATATTCATATCTCTACGTTTAATAGCTTTGTTATGATGGTGGAGTTTAAATAACTATATTAATAATATATCAGGGTTTTGTAAAAACTCAGTGTTTTGTGTAAAACAAGCTAACTGAGTGTTTCATGTAGTGGAATATAATCTTGTTGTTTCATGTAACACAAAATATCAAGGAAATTTAATTTATTTGAAAAACAATTCATAAAAAATTGGGTTGTTTGGTTCTACCACCATTAAAATGAATTTCACTATCAAAATTCATTACTCTCATACAAACAAATGAGGATACATATTCCTCATAATATCCTTAAGTTCTCATGTAGTTTCATAAAATATGTGGGTTTTCAAAAAAACAATTACTAGGTGAGTTTTTTTTGTCTCATTGAAATTTCTCTATATGATCCCAAATGTCCACTAATTGTTCCTCATAAGAAAGATCTTGATCCAGTGGTATGATCTATGTGTTTGGTACATGTTAAGAGTCAGGTATGAACTTCCTATGGAGAGATATGTTGAACACATCCTAAAATTAAGAGTGGTTTTTTGTAATTTCCAAAGAGATAGGCTATGGTATATTTATGATCAAAAATTTCAAAGGTACTGATATACCTAGGGATCAGATTCCCTTTCTCCCCGAATCTCATAACCTTCATCCATGGATAAATTTTTAGAAACACCTTGTCACTGACATTAGATTATAGATCACATTGGTGATTATAGGTTTAAATATTCTATCGAATATGAGCTACCTTGATGTGTTGTTGAATGGATCTAACTTTATCTTCAATTTATTCAACTATCTCATATCTTAATAGCTTTATTTCTCCAAATTCATCCCATCATGGTGGAGATCTACATTTTTATCCATATAGGGATTTATAAGGATGCATCGAAATTCATGAGTAAAAGATATTGTTGTATGAAAAATCAACTGTATGAAGTTATTAAAACCAAAATCCTTTGAAATCAAAAGACAATATATCAATATATCCTCAAGGATTTGGATTGTTATTTCAGAAAAACTATCTATTTAAAGATGACATACAGTGTTGAAACTCAACTTCTTATTAAGATTTTGCTCAATACATAGCCAAAACTTTGTGGTAAACCTTAGATCCAAATCCAACACAATTAAATATGGTAATCCATGTAACCTTACCACTTTCTTAATTTATATCTTGACAATATCATTCAGAGATAATTCTTTTAGGATGGTGATGACGTGTTCTAAATTAGTAAGGTGATCAACTACAACCCATATAGCATTATTCCCTTTATATGTTTTGGGAATTCTAAGGACAAAATCCATGGCGATGACTTACCACCTCCATTTTGGTATGGATAATTTATTGAACACCCCCTTAGAATTTAGTCTTTTAGACTTAACTTGTTAATATACCAACCATCGAGATACAAACTCTATGATATCTATCTTCATGTCGTCCCACTAGAGATAATATTTCAAATTTCTATACATATTAGTAATTCTAAAATGAATAGATAGTGAAGAACTATGTGATTACTCTTATAACTCTTTAAAATAAGATATGGATGGAATGACTACATAGTTAATAAACCATATCATTCCATAATGATCAAGTTGAAACTCAAGAAAATTTCTCATCTTCTTTTGGAGCTCTACATATTCTTTCTTCACCACTTTAATCATTAATTGGATAGATGGTTGAAAATTCAATTAAACAAGATAAGATTTTACCCCTTACTTCAGGATTTCTAGATCTATCCTTTAGAATTGCAGATATATTGTTTCTTTTTTAATCCTCATCATTGATGGGCTAGCAGGTTATTTTTGACTAAAAGCATTGGCCACCTTTTCCCCATTCCTAGGGTGGTAATGTATTGAGCAGGAATAATCATTAATCAGCTATAACAATAATCTTTGGTGCATATTAAATTTATTATATGTGAATATATAATTTAAATATTTATAATCATTTTATATATCACACTTTTTTCTATAAATAAAACTTATCCATATCTGTAATGAAAAAATTTCCATAGGTAACTCCAAATAATGGTTTGGGTAATTTTCATCATCAATCATTAATTGTATTGAGGAATAAGCTATAACCATGTCATTATACATAATAACGCATCCCAATCCCTTCTTTGATTCAGCATTATAGATTAAAAACCCTTCTACACTATAGGGTAATGTAAGAATGAGTGTACTAATTAATTTTTTTTCCAGTTCCATGAAATTTTACTCACATTAATTTATCCATAGAGACTTGGATCCCTTCTGAGATAGACTGGTCATAGTATTAGATAGTCATGAGAAATTATCTATGAAACTTCCAAAATATCTAACTAAAATAAGAAAACTACATATTTTACTCACCTTGGTTGGTCTGTTCTAATATTCAATAGCCTTTGTCTTTAATGGATCTACTGATATACACTATCTTGATATTATATGACCCAAAATGATACATTTTTTTAGAAAAAATTCACACTTTGTAAATTTTTCATTTAGTTTCTCTTTCATTATGGTATTTAGTACAATTTTCAAGTGTTCTTAATTCTCTTACTTTAACTTTTTATAGATATTAATATCATCTATAAAGACAACCAAAAACTGATCAAAGTAATATTTAAATACAATATTCATTAAATCCATGAAGCAAGTGGGGGAATCAATAATATCGAATGGAATCACTATATATTCATAGTTTCTATACATTGTGTGAAATTTTGTCTTCTCTATATCCTTCTTTGTGGCCCTCAATTGATGATATCTAGATTGAAGGTCAACACTAAAAAAGTATTGATCTCTATGAAATCAGTCAAACAAGTCATCAATATGGGAACAAGATGTTTATTATTATATTTGATCTTTTTAACCTCCTGTTAATCAATTCATAGTCACAATGATCCATTATTATTTAGAAAAAGAATAGGTTCACCCTATGGTGACACACTTGGCTGAATGAATCCCTTTAAAGGTTTTCTTGGAGTTACTTCTTTAATTATTGTAACTCAATCAGGGATATTTTTTAGAGAGTCATTGGAATTGGTGTGGAACTAGGTATGATTTATATTAAGAACCCAACATCACATTTTTGTGGAATATTATGATGACCTAAAAATAAATTATAAAATTCATGCACAATTGGAATCACATCGATGCTGAGTTTCTCTCTAACCATCTAAAATAAACACCCCTTTTGAATGGGACTTAATTCCCATACAATGGATGTGATCTCCTATTTAAGTTCATAATTATCATCACATTGATAGAATATCATAGGTCATTTTTTAATATCAAATGTAACTCACATTACTCTATAATTGATATTTTATTTATGATCCAATCCACGCCTAAGATAGCATCAAATTAAACAAGAGTAAGAATAAAAATATTTTCAGGTATCACATTCCCACAAAGTTTAACTAGAGAAGAATAATATTCCTGAGATCATCATACCATCATTGGTTTTCACTTCTAATTATACATATAATCATTTTGGTGGAATATTGATACTGTTAGAAGATTATTCAAATATGAAATAATGTCTATATCTATAGTCAAAGAAGACATGAGAAAGTCCAGATTAGATGGTAAGTGTGCCTTTCACCATGTCGTTGTCGCACCACTAATAAAAAACAATGATCTCATGAGATTTACCATTGTCCCTTATCTTAAGAGTCTACAATAATTTATCTTCATCATTAACCCATAGATTTGGGAACTTGTTAGCATAATTTCAGAACTCCTTACATTTGAAACACTAGAGTGTTTGTGGTGAATGTTTTGCATATTTCTATCTATTTTCTTAATTATATAACTTCTTCCCATCACTTTAGAAATCAATTTCACAATGACCTTCCCTATATACTTAAAATATTTTGTAGTAACCTTATGAAAATTTCCCCTAGGCTTCTTCCCACACTTTTATCTAAAAGAAATATCATA
Source organism: Viscum album (assembly GCA_963277665.1). Taxonomy (NCBI): domain Eukaryota; kingdom Viridiplantae; phylum Streptophyta; class Magnoliopsida; order Santalales; family Viscaceae; genus Viscum; species Viscum album. Next base: position 324,755,031 of record OY728126.1, on the reverse strand, counting down.
TTCTTCACCCCATGGTTCCAAGATATTCCATTGAATTCCATTTTTCTCTTCTTATCAAAACTATGAGATTAATACATAATTCCAACCTTTATTTCCACCTTGGTCACACATTGAATAATATTTTCATAGGTACTAAAGTCTATTATAGATAATTCCCTTCGAAGAGAAGATTTTAAGCCACTTAGGAATTGATTAACCTTACATTCCGGTTGTATGATAATATCATAAGCATACCTCACATGTATTTTTTTAAATTTTTTCTATAGTTACCTATAGATTCATTATCCTTTTGTTTTATATTAAGGAACTCCTCCTCCATATTTTTACAAAGAATACGAGGAACATCCTTGTTAGAAATAAGTTCTCATACATGGAGTCAATTTCATTTTATTGACTTGTATTCTTGATAAGAGTCCACCATTGATACTATTTACCTTCTGAATGGTAGATAGACATAATGAGATTTCATGATTCGAACACTGGAGAACATGAAATATCTTTTTAATGTAATTGATCCATTATTCAAAAACTAGTGGATCAGATGACCCACTGAATGAAGTTAGGTGTTACCTAATGAAGTACTTAATAGAATGTTATTCCCTTGAAAAAGTTGTGTGAGCATAGAAACAAGATTTTTTATTCCATCTCCCATACTGTTTCAGTGATTAGGAGAAAAATCATTATATTTTCCATTTCACTAAGCATTAAAATTATTTTTAGGTTCAATCAATTGAATAAAACCAAATTCATAGTGTAAGAAACAATAATCATGATAGGGAACCATAAAATCATAAACAAATCACATATATGATGTCTTAATCATGAAAAATTCGTTAATTTATGAAACATTATATTAATACTAGGACACTAATAGTAATAATCTATTTAAATACTTCATTATGGTTTGTATAGAGTTTGTGAATTTCTAAATTTTATTCCCTGGGGGTGTCAAAAAAGGTGTGTACAAGGCCTATTATCATGAATCAGGAGGTGATTGAGTCAAGATCAATGTTCCCTTTTATGATTTATTACCCCTTGGTATCTCTATAGCTAAACCACATCCATTTTTATTTTCCAGACAGGGATATAATTTCGTGGAATCTACTCACTCTATCCTTTACCAAAATTCTAGGAAATTTTACTATACATTGAACCATCCTAAAAGTATTCCTTAGACATTTCCATAGGGATCTCACGAAGGTTTTCTCACCCTGGTTTCTAAATGTTAATTCAACCTACCATCTGACACCATCTATAGTGACCCAGGATTATCATACATAGATATTACATCATTTTTTATAAATATTAATTACATTACCAAAAAACATTCCTAAGGACAATAATATTTTAGTGACTTAGTAATAATGGAATAATAAACAACTATTTTATAGGTTAGAGACATCATATCCCACAAATCTATTCATATCTAAGACCCTTATTATAAAAATCAAAAATTATACATATCTTCATAACGTGGGGAAAAGAAACATAAGAATGGTTGAGCATAGAACTCAGTGATGATAACTAATAAAGATATGTAAGAATAACATCCATACAAGGGTAATAGAACACAAGTATAACATATAAAAATCCCACCCTTAATATTAATGATCAGAGCGTTGAGTCATCAAATAAATATTGGAAATTCATAAGACATGAATCATAAGGAAATAAAAGAACATGATACATAAGAGCATAACATTGACATAGGGCATAGTTTTGTGGAATACACAGATTAATATAAAATCTTATGTTCAGAATACCCACTAAGATATTCATAACATGTTAGGCTTGGTCTAACCACCTATGTACTTGCATTGAGATTGGGATGAACTTTTGTGTACACTCTTTTGGGTTTTATCTAACCATCTATGTACCCTCCTTTTTAGACTTGGGATAATCACCCGTGTACCCTCTGATCTCATAGAACATTTATCATCAACCAATTCATTGTAGGAAGATATATTTTCCACCTGTCACATAATGAAAATATTGTGTATGTGTTCCACAAGGTCATAAAATATTCATCTTATAATAACCCATGAAATGAAGTGGGTTTCATAAAAATTTAATCATATCATAACCTATGGAAGAGATATAGGATTCATAATCATTTCATCATTTCAAAATTTCATATCCCATGGATCAATAATTTTGTTTCATAATAATTCTATCATGGTATAAACTCTGGAAAAGGAAGAGGGTTTCATAAGAATTCTATCATGGTATAACCGCTGGAGGAGAAATAGGTTTCCTAAAAATCATTTCATCCTAACCACAAAACATTCAAAGAAAGAATAATAATGGTATCTTGGATAATATCCCTAGTAAGTCATAGGAAACATTGATGGATATCATCTTAGATGGAAAATGATTTTGATCCATCATTTAAAAAATCATGAAGGAAATATCTTTTACGATTTTGAATTTTTTTAATAAATTAAATTATTTTCCATTGAAAATATTCATTAAAAATTATGAAGTAATATTCAAATAAAATAATGTTAATTAATAAAAAAGTTTTGTTCATGTGTTACATGTAAAAATAAATGTTCCTTTCACATTTTTAGTAAAATTAAAATGAGAATTGTTTGGTAAATAGAATGAAGATTCTTTTTTAAAAAAAATTAAAAAATCAAAAACCAATAAAAATTTATTTTAAAAATCATAGGAAAATAGTAAAACATTTGGAAAACATTTTTAGAAAAAAATTATTTTGGATGAAATTGGATTTTCGACTGAAGAGAGTAGTAAATTAAAATTTTCCTAAAAACATTTGCTCAAATATTTCATGTACCAAAGAGTGGAAATGGTTATATTACTTTAAAATATTAGGAATAACTAGAGGATAATAAAATTCATGAGTTTATTAATAGATTAATAATAATATTTTTTCAAGAGAAACATAATCATAAACAATTTTGATAAACTATGAGATTGTAATATAAAATCATTACCACCTTGATATCTTTGAATCATAAGCCAAATAAAGGAATAATGTAAAATGGAACTTAAAATATAATTTTTATAAATACATTCATGATATTACATGTAAAATCAGTTTTATATACACCTCATGAAATAATATAGGTTCATAACATAATGTATGTCTCAAATAAAGAAAATTGAGAAAAACATATCTTACCTTAAGTCTTGAATTCTTACGAACAAGATCAAACTGTATGTTATAAATATACTAAATAAAAATATTTATATATAAATTTCCATGTATGATTTTATTATGAACTTTTATAAACCATTTATTAACAATTACATTTAAACGTTACGTTTCGGGTAATAACCGCTTTATTTGACATATATGTTTTGATTTGTTTTTTTTTTTGTCCTATTAATTTGATAATTATTTCATAAGATAAATAATTTTATCCATGATATAAATTTCATATATATTCAGTATATAATTATTTAGAGTAATCTATAAATTTTAGTGAAAGAAAGTGAAATACACCATTCATGGAGACGGTAGGTCGTACATAAGCATGAACATAGTTTCAATTATGTTTTATAATTAAAATAAAGAAAGATAAATGATATGTATTATTATTAGAGAAAATTTCTATTTCCTATAAATAAAATATTTTTATTAAACTCGTTCTTATTACCCTTCATGTAAAGTGTGAACGAATCACATCACTTTTCGATGTGATAGTCCATCGTACACACAGGAGACATTAACGTATTCCCGCAAAATGGATAGTATGAAGTTATGTGTGGTATTATGATTAAAAATCATAATAATATCATAAATATCAAATATAAATAATTATTAAATCATTATCTTCCTCCTTGATAGGTGGAAATGGAAAATTGATTGACATCAGTTCGCGAGGCGGTATTCCTATATACACACAAACAATGATTTTATAACACATTCGATGGAAGTGGAGATGGTTATTGAAATTAAATTAACATAAAATCATCTCATTAAACATAGATTTTTTTATTGTATCATATAAACATGGTATAATAATAATTTAATGAGGTAGAGGACAAATTAAAATAGAAACACCTATTTAAGAATGTTACATCTTCTTCGGGTCTCCTCTTTAGGTTTGCACCAAAATCCTCCCTAGGTTTGATTTGTATCCAAAATAAGGATTCTAGGATGAGAAGAGGAAATTTTGGAAATGATTTGGGTAGGTATTTTGTGAATAAAAATGGGTTTATGGTGTGACCAAGAGAGGGGAATGGGTGAGCTTTTATAAGGAAGGTCAGTGGCAGACTTGTAATTTTTTGTAAAACTAATTCCACCCACAATTTTTCATATAAAAGGCTAAAAAATGGATATTTATAGATACTAGAAGGTATAAGGTAGAAATATTTCTATACAATAGGTTTTAGATGAGTTTGGGTTATTTTTAATCATTATAGTTTTATTTTACCTCCCCCTCTTCGTAAACACATTTTTACCTTAACCGTTGTAAATAATAATTGTGGTTTTTACTATTCATTTTGGTAAAAAAAATAAAGTTAACCTTATTAGATAATGTAAATTATGATGATTATAAAAATGAAATCTATTTTTGTAAATTTCATTCACATAAGTGTAAAAATTGAATTTAAAATAAATCTCAATACAAGATTATAAAGCAGGTTTCACTACTAGAAAAACAGGTATTTGCGACGGGTCATTTGCGAGGGGATCCCGTCGCAAATGGCCTTTTGCAACGGGGGACCGTCGCAAATCGCCCGTTGCAGAAAATGCCATCGCAACAACAATTATTTGCGACGGGCCCATCGTTAAAGATATTATTTGTGATGGGGATTCTTCCCGTCGCAAATATTACTCCGTATATTTGTAAAAAATTTTAAATAGTAATTGCGACGGGGCCCATCGCAACAGGTATTTGCAACGGGGCCCGTCGCAATTATTATTTGTAAAAAAATTAAAAACTATTATTAAATTATTTTAATGAATATAATAATAACACTATCTGCGACGGGCATAGTATCCTGTCACAAATACTATAAAAAAAATAAAAAAAGTAAATTATTAATAAATTATTTTAATTAATATAATAATAATCCAATTATAATTCAAAAATAAAAAATAATAAAATATTAATAAATGATTTTAATTAATATAATAATAGAATTATAATTCACAAATAAAAATAATAAATTATTAATAAATTATTTTAATTAATATAATAATAATAGAATTATAATTCAAAAATAAAAAAATAGAATATTAATAAATGATTTAATTAATATAATAATATTAGAATTATAATTCATAAATAAAAAAATATTAATAAGTTATTTTAATTAATATAAAAATAGTAGAATTATTTTACATTCAAATATTAAAATAATTCAAATATTAAAAAAAATATAATTAAATTTTAATATTATAAATTTTAATATATATATATAATTTAATATTATAAAATATAAATAATATTATTATTCATATTAATATTGTTATTTCGAAATATAATATTATTAATATTTTTTAATGAGACAGAAACTACAAATAGAAAAAAATTCATATTTTGATTTAACAAACTTTATAACATAAAAACAAACTCTAATCTGAAGGGGGGTGGAGTGGGGAGGGGGGATCTGCAGATGCTGGTGGAGGAAAATCCATCCCTAAAGCATGAGTGAGTCGGCGCATTAATCCATCTGCTCCTGGTGCTGATGCTGCCACCGACTCATCTGCTCCTCATACAGCTGCTGCTGGCGTCGACGCTCCTCATGCTGCTGCTGATGCTGAAGCATCTGCTCCTGCTCCTATCAGAGACTCTCTATTAGTGCAGTCTGAGATCGCAACTGATTCTCATACTGTGTAGCAGAAGAAGATGCACGAGCTCCTCTCGAGCTGGACGCCGACATCGCAGCACTGCCATAATAATCTCCGGGAGTCAGTCGAGAGCGGATACCAACTACCCGACCCTTCTCGAAGGCATACTGGGTGGCCTGAATCCATGCCGCCTCATCAAACTGACGGCCAGTGGTCTGATCTGATGACTCGTCCTGACTCTCAGGCCGGGTCTGTGACGCTGCGGCCTCATATGACTCTTGTAGTTGCAATTTAAAATTAAAATTGTGAATATATTATATGCAGTTAATTTTTAGACTTGAAAAAAAATAATACTGACCATGATGTGATACTGATGATCACCTATGAGCTCCACAGTATCAGGATCACTATATATCCTCTGATATACGTCGTACTCCATAATATCGGGGTGCTCGACAGCCTATAAGAATAAAAAATAAACTGTTAATATTTATAGTTATATAAAATATTTTTAAATAATGTACATACCAGATGCTGTCTACGAGTACTGAAAGAACGACTCCCAGCTTGATGAGTCACCTCCTGTCTCCCCCAATTCTTCCTCCCCACTGATGATCTCCTCTGAAAGGCACTACTCAACCAGTGCGCACATAATCCATCCCATACATGGGATGAAATGTACTCTGGTCGGTGTGCTTTACACGACTCATCAAAATCTGACACTCCTACTTTCTTCGTGGCAGCTTTTCATAAATTGTGCAGAAACTGATGAAAGCGATCACGCATGGCCACCTCCCATGCTTTGTGGATGGCGTCGCGCATGGTATCCTCGATCAGATACCATAAACCCTACAAATAAATCAAAATATCACGTTAGAAATGAAATAATTTTCAAAATAAAAATTACTTATTTACGTACGTACCAACCAATGGCGGAACATGGCCTGCTGCATATCAATGGGAATCTGATCCCATGTGGTCCACGGCTGAGAGAAATAGTTGTGCAAAATAGAGCTGCCCTGTCTGACTGCTATATGCAGAAAACTATAAAGATAATAAACATTTATTATGTGAATAGATTAATGAATTCTTAGTCAAATCCATAGATTATCACACCTCCATGTGCATGGATCAAACCCAAGACGTGGACGTCGCTCAGGTACGGGGTCAGGAATCATCAATCATGCAAGACCGCGCCCCCTCCGCATACTCCCTGGAGCGCTTACAGGCTGGGGGTCATCTGCCAGCAACTCATCCGCATCGAAAGTCAGGTCAGCATCCGGCAACTCATAAAATGTGTCGTCGTCCATCTGAAACAGAAAATGTTAATGTTGTTAGAAAATAATTGATAATTACTATTATATATACATATATATATATTATGATTGTATATAAATACCATGGAATTCTATCAGTGTTCTTTTTTATATTCCTCCTCAACATCATCGATATCCATTCGAGTTCCAGTTGCTTCATCTCTTACCATTTCAAATTCATAAGTGACATCATTAACATCATCGTCATCACCGACTCTTAAATGTGGGGTGTTGTCATCGATACTCATGTATCTTTGTAAAAAAAGATTGATTTTGAGTACTCTCTTGAAAAACATCAATTCTTTGCACATCCGTGAAAGAACATTCACTTTGACTAAACTGATTGTCTCAAATATTGATTTTTATTACACTCCACCAATCAGTCAAGTCTCTTGATGTAGCATAGTACTTTGCGTAATAAACTTGATGTGCCTGTTGAGCCAATAAGAATGGTTCATTTACTGCGAGAACACTTTTACATTTAATATCGATGATTCCATGAGTCGGATGAACACGCACGCCTCTCTCTGTATCCAACCACTGACATTTGAACATGGTTATGTAATTTTGTCCAAGAGAACAAAGTTCAAGGATTTAATCAAGTATGCCATAAAAGTCAACTTCATTTTCTCGATGATGAGATCCTCTCAAGATAACTCCACTGTTCATTGTTTTTTTCGATTCCCCATATGCATGTGTGTGAAATCGAAATCCATTCACCACATATGCATTATAAGTTTTAACAAGTTTTGAAGGTGGGTTACTCAATATACACAGTCGTTTGTCAATTTTATCAGCATGTCGAGACACCTGAAAATTTGTGAAATAATTATCAACATAGTAAACTATACATTGAATGAGTTTCTAAAGGATAAAGAATTTATGCTACCAGTTTTTGAAACCACAGAGAGAAATTTTTCAGTCGGCGTTCTTTGAGAGCAGCTGCTGTAATTTGTGGAATTTGTTTCTTGATATGATTATCATACAACCTATAAAAACCAAATTTATTTACTGTAACATAAATGATAGAATATGTGATATAAACACTTACAGTACAACTGATGTCATCTCTTCACAGTTGAGCAAAACATACGTATGAGCTCTGTGATGTTCATCATCCAAAAGCCAGCGATCATAAACTCTACCAAAACCAAGCTCTAGCTAGTTGAAAATAGATAATTGATTGTCTATTTCATCAATATTTTTCTCATTCCATCCCATTTGTTTGTGTTTTGAAGGATACTCAGATTCAAAATAATGGGAGCAGAAAAAAGATATTTCCTCTTACAAATAAGCTTCTGCAATAGATCCTTCAACAGATGCTTTGTTACGTACTTTTCTTTTCAATTTTTTCATGCATATTTCAAATGGGTACATCCATCGAAACTGTACTGGACCTCCACATTTGGCTTCATATGGCAAATGTAACATCAAATGTTCCATTGAGTAGAAGAAAGATAGCAGAAATATTTTTTCCAGTTTACATATAATTACAACAACATCTTCTTCAAGTTTGCATAGAGCATCATAATCTGCTGTAGCCACACAAATTTCCCGAAAAAAATGAGACATGTCTATTATGGAATCCCAAATCACAGAATTCAACAGACCTCTTAATCCAATGGGTAGAATTCTTTCCATTATAACATGACAATCATGACTTTTTAATCCAGTAATATGACAATTCTTTACACATCTACCCAAATTGGAAGCACAGCCATCTGGAAGTCTCAAATCTGAAATCCACTGACTAAATAATAAACGGTTTTCTTTAGACAGTGTATAATATGCTTTTGGTTTCAGTAACCTTTCTGTTCTGACATTCTCAAACAGTTCCAGTTCAGGACGCCTGCAAATTTGGGCAAGACCTAAACGTGCATTTACATTGTCTTTGCTCTTTCTTGGAATATCCAAAACTATATGAAACAAATTATAAAAACAGTTCTTCTCAATATGCATGACATCTAACATGTGTCGGACCAACAAATCAGACCAATATGGCAAATCCCAAAATATGCTACGTTTAATCCAATTGTGTTCTTTTCCAAAACTAGAAATTTTCTGTTGGTTTATTGTGGGACCAAAAGTGATGAGAGGTAATGAAAATACAACTGATATTAACTCCGAACCTGATATCATTTTTAGAGGTTCATCCCTTTCAACTGTTCCTTTTCTGAAATGAGATCTGTTTCTGTGAAAAGGATGATCAGCTGGAAGAAATCTGCGATGACAGTCAAAATAACAAGGTTTATTTCCATGAATGAGAATAAATGCTTTATTCTCTCCCATATAGTAAGGACAAGATTTCTGACCATGTGTACTCCAGCCAGATAACATCCCATAATACGGGAAGTCACTAATTGTCCACATCAATGCTGCTCTTAGTATGAAATTCTGTTTCGTTGCAACATCATATGTACTGGCACCAGTACTCCACAATAAACTTAATTCATCAATCAATGGTTTCAAATAAACATAAATATTTTTCTTCGGATGTCCTGGAATTAGTAAAGTCAAAAAGATATATGGATCCTTCATCAACATCCATGGAGGTATATTTTATGGAGTTAAAAAAATAGGCCAACATGAATATTGACTACCATAAGATCCGAACGGACAGAAACCATCAGTGGAAAGGCCTAGTCGAACATTTCTAGCTTCTAAAGAAAAGGATGGATGCACTTTATCAAAATGTTTCCATGAATCACCATTGGCTAGATGATTCAATCTTTTATCGGTTGAAATATTCTCGTTATGAAATGACATCACAGTCGCTGTATTCTTAGACATGAATAAATGCCGAAGTCTGGATGTAAGCGGAAAATATCTCAACTATTTTACAGGAATCAAAACAAACTTCCCATGTTGTTCTTTTTTATATCTCAGTTGCCCACATGTGGGACAACTATCCAATGACTCATTTTCCCCAGAATATAAAATGCATTCATTTGAACATGCATGAATCTTCTGAAAAGTAAGTCCCAAATTTCGAACCAGCCTCTTAATCTCATAGTAATTTGCAGGAAAAACATTTCCTTCGGGTAACAGTGTTTTAAGAAAAGAAAATATCTGGTCGAAATAGATGTTTGACATTCCGTTATCTGATTTGATAGCCATAAATTTTGCAACTGCTTCTAATTTGCTCATCTTGCATCCAAAATATAATGCATCCTCAGCAGACCTCAACAACTCATAAAATTCAGACGGTGCCAACTCAGGATTTGAAGCTATATCAGCCAAAGTTTCTGTATGTCGAACAGATGAACCAGCAACATCATGTAATAAATCTTGAAACCGGGATGGATCCAGAATCAAGTTGGTATCACCTGCTCTGGAACTGCGTTCATCGTGTTGATACCAAAAAACATAATCTAGTTGAAAACCAAAACGCAAGATATGTCCCCCCACTTTGTCAAACGTGTCAAACATTCTCAATGCACATTTTCTACAAGGGCATTTTATTTTTCCTTCTGAAACAAATTATGGATTTGATGCCGCAAATGATAAAAAGTCTCCACACCCTCTACATATACTGGACTTAAACCAGAACCGTTTGGATTTCTACGTTGATTTATCCATATGTGGTCACCTAATAATGATTGTTGATGACCTTGTTGTTCCATATTTTTCTATAAAACATAAAATCATTACTAGTTTAGGATTATTTGTTAGAAAAAACACTCAAGCAAGGATAATTATAGAGTTTACATCATACACGACTGATGCAAACTTTTTATTGAGATAGACCAAAAAATTGACTCATTAAGAATTGAATATGTTGAGAATAAAGCAAAACATGTTATAAATATTGATAATTTTAATATTATATAAATTTTTTATTATTTTCATAGTACTAATATTATTTTTTCATAAATATTAATTATATAATAATAACATTATTACATTATTAGTATATTTTATTATTAATATTAAAATAATATAATTTTCTATATTATATACAATTCTCCTTTCATCTGTGTGTTTTTTGTCTCCACATACAAATATTACATGTGGAGACAGAAAACACATAGATGAAAGGAGAATTGTATATAATATAGAAAATTATATTATTTTAATATTAATAATAAAATATCTTAATAATGTAATAATGTAATTATTCCTAATTATTGGTAATTATTCCTAATTATTGGTAATTATTCCTAATTATTGGTAATTATTCCTAATTATTGGTAATTATTCATATAATTACCAATAATTAGAAATAATATCATTATTAGTATATTTTATTATTAATATTAAAATAATATAAATTTCTATATTATATATAATAGTCCTTTCATCTGTGTGTTTTCTGTCTCCATATACAAATATTACATGTGGAGACAGAAAAAACACATATGAAAGGAGAATTGTATATAATATAAAAAATTATATTATTTTAATATTAATAATAAAATATACTAATAATTTAATAATGTTATTATTCCTAATTATTGATAATTATTACTAATTATTGGTAACCGTTACGAATCATTACTAATTATTGGTAATTATTCCTAATTATTGGTAATTATTCCTAATTATTGGTAATTATTTCTAATTATTGGTAATTATTCCTAATTATTGGTAATTATTCCTAATTATTGGTAATTATTCCTAATTATTGGTAATTATTGGTAATTATCGGTAATTATTGGTAATTATTAATAATTATTATTAATTATTGATAATTATTACTAATTATTGGTAATTATTACTAATTATTACTAATTATTAGTAATTATTACTAATTATTGGTAATTATTACTAATTATTGGTAATTATTACTAATTATTGGTAATTATTACTAATTATTGGTAATTACTATTAATTGTTACTAATTAGTGGTAATTATTGGTAATTATTACTAATTATTACCAATTATTACTAATTATTGCTAATTATTGGTAATTATTGGTAATTATTGGTAATTATGGATAATTATTGGTAATTATTACTAATTATGGATAAGTATCAGTAATTATTTCTTACTAATGTTAATTATTGGTAATTATTTCTAATTATTACTAATTATTAGTAATTATTACTAATTATTGGTAATTATTACTAATTACTGGTAATTATTACTAATTATTGATAATTATTATTAATTATTACTAATTATTGGTAATTATTATTAATTATTACTAATTAGTGGTATTTATTGGTAATTATTACTAATTATTACCAATTATTACTAATTATAGATAATTATTGGTAATTATTGGTAATTATTTCTAATTATGGATAATTATCGGTAATTATTTCTAATTATTGGTAATTATGGGTAATTATTACTAATTATTGGTAATTATTACTGATTATTACTAATTATTGGTAATTATTACTAATTATGGATAATTATTGGTAATTAGTAAATTATTACTAATTATTGGTAATTCTTATTACTAATTATTGGTAATTATTACTAATTATGGATAATTATTGGTAATTAGTAAATTATTACTAATTATTGGTAATTATTGGTAATTATTACTAATTATGGATAATTATTGGTAATTATTACTAATTATGGATAATTATTGGTAATTATTACTAATTATGGATAATTATTGGTAATTATTACTAATTATTGATAATTATTTGTAATTATTACTAATTATTGGTAATTATTACTAATTATTGTTAATTATTGGTAATTATTACCATTTATTGGAAATTATTAGTAATTATTGGTAATTATTGTTAATTATTACTAATTATTACTAATTATTGTTAATTATTACTAATTATTACTATTTAGTGCTAAATATGGGTAATTATTGGTAATTATTACTAATTATGGGTAATTATTACTAATTATTGCATATTATTTGTAATTATCACTAATTATTGTTAATTATTAGTAATTATTAGTAATTATTACTAATTATTACAAATTATTGGTAATTATTGGAAATTATTACTAATTATTGGTAATTATTAGAAATTATTACTAATTATTGGTAATTATTACTAATTATTAGTAATTATTACTAATTATTACTAATTATTGGTAATTATTGATAATTATTACTAATTATTCCTAATTATTGGTATTTATTACTAATTATTAACATTTGTTCTTAATTATTGGAAATTATTACTAATTATTCTCAATTACCATTAACTATGAACAATGAATACTAATAATTCAAATTTATTAAGTAACAAAACAATGTAAACATAATTAAATTACAACTAATTAAAAATAATTGAAACTAATAAAAAATTTAAAATAAATATTAAATTAAAATAAACATAAATACCTTTAAAATTGATCTGAGGTTGATCTCTGAGCATTGTTGAAAACTTCAATATCAACTCCAAAAAAAAGTAAACTTAAGAAACGCTGAACTCTAAAAATAGAGTTTTGAAAGAAGGAAAAGATGGAGTTCGAGAATGAATGAAAAAACGGATGGGGGGTATTTATAGGTTAGATTATTTGCGACGAGACTATTTGCGACGGGATACCCCTCGCAAATAATATTATTTGCGACGGTACCCGTCGGAAATACCTTGGCCCTCATTTATTACGGTCAACGGTTAAATAGTTATTTGCGACGGGTCCCGTCGCAAATAATAACCTGCCGACATACTATTTGTGACGGGGGTATATTCCCATCGCAAATAGCTATTTACCGCCGCCGGTTATTTGCGACGAGCGGTAACCGCCCGTTGCAAATAACTTTCCCACGATTTGGCGCACAAAGCGCGCCAGTCCTTTTGCGACGGGGAAAGCTAACCCATTGCAAATACCTACTTATTTGTGACGGGAAAATCCCCCCGTCGCAAATAAGTTTCTAACGGGACTATTTGCAACGTGATTTATCCCCGTCGCAAATAACCCGTCGTGAATGCCCATTTTTCCCGTAGTGTTTTTAAAGAGAAAAAGTTCAAAAGTTTGAAGTGTTATTTATTATAATTCAATATAAAATTTATTCCAATTACCTAAATTTGATTAATATATATATATAGTTTTAAAAAATTTAATTTAAAATCAATTTATAATAAAATTTTACTTTAAAAATTAATTAAACAAAATTGAAGTTTTCAATAAAAATTCAGTATTTTTCACTATTCATTAAAAAATGAAACATTTTCAGAAAAATTAAAAAAAATAAAAAATATATAATTTTGACACGATGATTTCAAAAATTAAGAATATTTTATAAAATTAATTTTCTAAATGTTTCAAAACTTATTTTAATTATTATTCACAAAAATAAAATAAAAAGAATCTGTTTTTTTAGGAATTAGTTTTTTCGAAAAATAATGACTTTCTAGAAAAATGAAGTCCATTTTTGTCAAAAATATTTCTTTATATAAAAAATATATACATAATATTAAAAGTTTAGTTATTAATATTTATTTTCATATTTTTAACAAATAGCTTATAATTGTCTTTTTTTAAAAAATATATTAATTATATATTATGGTTTTGTTAGAAATCATTGTTTTTTGTAACACAAGTTAAACCAATGTTTCATGTAGCGCAATATTAACTTAGTGGTAAATGTAATTAAAGATATAAAAAAATTAAATTTATTAAAAAACTATAATTCATAAAAACTCATGGTGTTACATCCCAATTAATCATGATCATTTACTAATGCATGGGATCTTTCCATATTCTAATGGTTATTAATTTTGTGTTGAAACACCAACCTATTGAGCTCCATATAAGGGTAGAATTTTCTTATACATACTTACCTTATTACTTGGAATATTAGTGAGTGTTCCACCCTTTTCAATATTCCACATTTAAACAAAATTATGGTGTTTTTTAATATATTAATAGCATCTATATTGATAACTAAAAGAATAAAATGAGTTTTGGGATACCTTTTTTAATATGATTGTTGTTGGGGATTCTCCTTATGATCCTTTGAATTTTTTACCACCATTATGAATCTTTTTCTATACAAATTCCATACCTAAAACTTATATGGTGGTATCTTTCTTTCCATTTCTTTAGAAAGATAGAGCTTGACTAGATTCCAAATTTTTTTATTTTTGTTTCTAGCTCCAAACATTTCATATTGAGAGATTATTTTTCAAAATTAACAAATTCAATTAATCATCATAGTCACTCTTTATATTATTAGTATTATCATAATGAAGGTTGATTTATTCTACTAATGAGATCTCCATCACTTTTACTCTCTTTTTTTTCACATATAGTCAGGATTCATTTACATATGTAGAATTTATATGGAATATCTTGAGTACATGGAATAAATATTTAATAAAAACTTTCTTATAAGAAAATTATTGATATTATTTATCTTTTAAGGAAATAATTTCATCGCAAACAATAACTAATTCATCCTTTTCTTTAATCGATCTCGAGAGAGTGTTGTATTTTCTAACCTGTTTTCCCAATGAATATTCCATTGCATCAGCCTCTACATTTAATTGTGACCTATAATTCTTTATTCTCATCATATATATCAATGTATGTAAAAACACATTAGTGGGTACCTTTTCAAGACATTCCATGGTTACAAAATAAAAAATACCACGTTATTTATCATTTGAAAGCCCTATAATTTCTGCACATCTTGAATTAACTTCATCTGTTAAATCGCTATCACTAGGATTAATTAAATACAAACCACTATTATTACTTTCATATAGTGTTTATACATCAAAATATTGGGAGATAATTTTTATACAACATTAACAGAAGTGGAACAAGATTTATCTATTTGAGGTAGATTAATTTAAAACAATTCTTTAAATCTTAAATCCATAAATCAAAATGAAATTTAGTGGGTATTCATAATAGATTCAATTAGAAGTGGCATTCCCTATAATACCAATTAATTTACCCATTGGACTGGTGAATACACTTGAGTGGGGGGTGAATCAAGTGTTTCATATTTTTACCAAATTCCAAAGTATCACAAAACCCCATTGTAATTAAACCCCTATTTCTAGTCAGTTCATGTTGGATAAATTAATGTTTTACCCATAATTAATCAACTATATGATTACAAGTAAATCATTAAAGGAGGACACAATATTTTTTCATGGCCAGTTTTCAAGACATATTATTTTATTAATTGGTTGTTCTCCCTAATCAAGGATTCTCCACTATAAGCTTATTTTGGTTACAATGGGTGGTGTTTCACACACCAATACTACAAGAGTCTAACTAGATATACAAATTATTGTTTCACACATGAATTCATTCTACAGCTTCTCCATATGTTCACATATTTGTATTATGATCTCCCTATATACCTTGAGTCCCAAAGGTTATATAAAGTCCCACCATTTATATGAAAGTATTCATTTGATTTTATTCTAGGAAGAATGTCAAAAAAATTTCATAGGATGGTTTTGAATCAATAAAATAAATCTTCTACAACTAACAATATATTCATCAGATGTGAGGTGATCTTAATGAAACATTTATAACTCGATAAATTTTTGAAACGTAGTTTTATTGGCTTCCTCACTAATTGTTCTCTTGATATCTTCATCCCCAGTAGCTCCTCATTTATTACATGTCCAAAATAAATAAATGAGGTCCAACATTATAGAACATTATTGCTTTATTTTCTTTTTCTCAAGATTTAATAGTAATGGTGGTAACAAGAACAACTTCATCTTCCTTTATATTCAATACCTACATGATATATATTTTAAACATAAACTTATATCCTTCTTTTTCTTCTTCAAGAATGCTCTTCAAAATATCTCACAACATAATAGCTCTCAGTTCTGATATTTTCCAACTCTTTTCCTCTCTCCTTAATTTTTTTTATCATACATGTTAGCCCAAAAATCATATCCACTATTTTTAAATAATTAGTATCATTAACAAATTAAATGGACCACTATTTCCTCAACTAAATTGTACATAATAATTTTATTTATTTCCTCATTCTATTAGTCCTACAAACATTCTCCATGATTATCCTTTATTAGTCAAATTTTTCATACATAGGATTATCATGATCTGGATATTCCATTTTTATCTTAACCACTGTCTCCTATAAAATTAGAGTTTTTTCATCAATTTTTTCTTCCTCATTTATTTCCCATTTTTGTCCAAGAAAAAAATTAATATTATAGAGTCTTACAGTTTCTCTTAGTCATCCTTGAGACTTACTCATCTTCTTATGAAATACTCACTGAAATCCATAGATTCAATCATTTATCATTTCTATAGAAAAGTTATATAACAAATAGAGAAATGGATTTATATAATCATTACTATTGGTGACACATGGAACTTCATCTCATCTACTCATTATTTTAATTATTAATGAAACAATATTGAGATATTTTTCATCCTATATAGTCAAAAAACATTTCACATCTCCACTAATATTTTGGATTCTTCTATATCAGTCTCAAATCACTCAGTAACATCAATAATATGTCTACAGTAAATATATTTCAATCTACCCAACTAAATAATTATTTTACAACATTATATATGTAGAATAGTTCATTTAACTATAGCTTTATAGTGTCATTGAAAAACTATGAAGACATTAAAATTATCTTCAAATTAAAAAAAATATCCACTTGACTTCTCATTTCAAATAAATCTTGAATCATGTCTATTAACAACTTCATGATATTTAGAAGATGGTGAATCAATATTGTCATCATCATATTTTATTTCCTCATAATTTGAATAATCTTAGAAACTCCAAACTTTCATTCAAATTTGATATTCCCACTCATCTCATGAATATAATATTCTTGGATCTTTTATTCTCGAATAAAAAATCCTTTTAGGTGTTTATGATGTTTAAATTAATGAGTAATGGATATAGTATCATCAATAATTAATTTAGCTTCATCATATTCAAAATTTGGAATCTCAATTTTTCATCCAATAGAACTTTAAATTTTTCCTAATTGTTGAAGTATTTAGCTAGGGACTTCAAAGTATTATTATAATTCCATTACAAATTTTCATCCTCATTTAATTAATATACTCATGAAGTATTATGAGTATTATGGTCATTAAATCTTACACTCATTATTAGAGTCGTAAAATCAGAATCTTACATGCAAAGTCTAATTCTCCGAGCTTGATGCTCTAAGTCTTATGCTTTGAGTCTTATTAACTAAGTCTTATTCTCAGATTATTATTCTTATATACTTACATTTTTTTATTTTCATCTCATTTAATTGACCACAAAACCAACTCAACTAACCACATGTGGAATCCAACCCACCGTATTACCATCTGAACTAACCGTGTGAGTCCAAACTTATCCAAATTCTATACTTTTCAATCCAAGTATGTAAATTCTACAATTTTGATTGGTTATTCCTAAAAGAACCTATTTACTTTATAAAACCATCACCCAAGTTTTATACAGAGTTATTTCACCATTTATTTACAAAAACGCATGAGGATAGCCTTCTTTTATCTCGTGGATCTTTATACTCGCCTGTTTAAAACAACTTATTGAAATTGTTAACTATAGGTACCATTTATTCTAATCCAAAATATTATAGATTATAAAATGACCCATTCTTAAACAAATTCTATATCTACCAATTATGATCTTCTCATTTATTCATCTGATACTGTAGGCTGCTACTTAAAGTTGTCCATCTAGATCTTTAAGAAAAAGTAGATGTTTCCATATTTTATTACCAATATATGATAGCCACTTTGTGTTTCCACTAGAATCACCTTTAATATTATTTTACCATAGTTCATGGGAAACCTATTTTATATCTATTTGATGGATACTATAATCTGTCACTCATGTCATCTAGACAAGTATTGACATGAACATTGAAAATAAACACAATAATTAATCAAAATGGAACTTCAAAAAACCAATTCTAATTTTGGTAAATGTTTCAGGAAGGGATTACATCGATTTGGGGAATGATTTCAAATTAAAATCAACTTACAAAATGTTGTAATTGGATTTTAAATTATATGAGGTATTTTTTTGAGGTAGGTTTATTTTATAGAAATTAAGGGTGATTTGTTTTTTTAGAGTATTATTTGGTATATAGAAATATAATCATATTATTTTACATGGATTTTTTTATTAGAGTTTATTTATATGAAAGGAAGTATTATATGAAAAAAAATTCTTCAAAATACTTTTTTTGTCTGTGTACATAATTAAATTTTATTGATTTTCCAATTATAGTGAAGTGTTTTACTTTTTGGTTTGTTTAGAAGCATATATACATTCATGAATTGAATTTTACAATGGGAGATAATCCTTGACCGGGTTTATTTTTAGTAATTTTGTAACATCCCGACCCAGATTATCATCGAACCGGTGGCCGGACCGATAGGTCATATGGCCTCAAGCGCGTCTCCCCGCACGCCATAGGCAGCCGACTAGCAACGAGGGTCTCAGGAGGTGATAGTGGGAAGACTATACCCTCATATCATAGTAACACATCGATATTATCAGAGTAAATTATATTCAATAGCGGAAGGAGTAAGAAATTGAAAAGAAGAAGAAATAGATAGGTAATAACCATTTTATAAAAGGTGGAAAATGCCAGTTCACAATGCATGCATATACAGATGATGATACAGTTATGAAAGAATGAATCAATACAACATTCTTTACAAACACTACAAAAGAAGTGACTGAAAATCCCAAGTGTGATCCCCGGAGCATCCCAAGGTCCCTCTTGGTCCATTGCTCCTAACTCCTCAGATACAAATAGTATAGATCACAACCTAGATCTAGTAAGAAAGAAGGTCTACACGGGTACCCCAGTGCAATGGCAGCCTGAGTAGGGTGTGAGATATAAATCATAGTAGGCCATCACCACCAGTTTTAAACCCAATCCAGACAGTGTATAATAATTAAACAGTGAGCAGGTATGGAGAAATAAGTATGCAGAATTACATAAGTAAATAAAACCCGTCTAGGTTCCCAAGGGACACCTGACGGTTATACCAGCTGCGGCTCGTTGCTGGTAAAGTAACATGATCATGTCACCATATATATATATATATAAGCATTTAGATCTTATATGGCATGTGGTAAGAATGACTCCCACCCATTAATCGAGATTAGCCGACACGAGGTAAGAATGCCTCTCATCCCTATAGGTCAACTAGTAAGGGGTAAGAATGCCTCCCTTCCATAATAGAGAATAGCGGGCACGGGGTAAGAATTCCTCTCATCCCTAAATCAACATACAATGGGTAAGAATTCCTCCCTTCCATCAATAGAGAATAGAAGGCATGAGGTAATAATGCCTCTCGTCTCTATAAGTCAACTGGAAAGGGGTAAGAATGCATCCCTTCCATCACATTCATTCACTTAGCATGGGGTATAATTGCCTCCCATCTGGACATGTAATCATCAACTTAAGTCAACTGGCAAGGGGTAAGAATGCCTCCCTTCTAGAAACGTACTGTCACACTGGAATGAGGTATAAGTGCCTCCCATCCAACCACGTATCTGTCACTAGGTGTCCTCAACATGCACTCACCTTTATTATCATTCATTATGTGGCATCAGCATGTGCACAATAACAATAAAAACATGTCTATATTATACTGCTTGTGGAATTACCTCATAAACATTCAAAGAATCCTACCACATACACGTAAGCTAACACATTCACATTCATACTTAAGGCAACCCGTCTTAAGTTTCTATATCAAGATATTCACATATTCATTTTACTGACATAAGTCGTGCTCATTACGTTATCCCAAGGCATGGTCATACCACCCTAGTATGTTCCTTCCTAGTTTCACCATTCCATCTTAAACGATACATTTATCATTCTTTAACCCTTTGATAACTTCTAGAGGTAACAATTCATTTAGTCTATAGTCATCCCACTATGGTTATCATCTTACTCAATTTGCCTAAACATGGTAAATTTACCCAAATAGAGGTATCATACCCATTTCATTCCCTTTGTCTCAATAAAACACGTTCACATGCAAAGCATCAAAGAGACACCACATCAATCTAGTAGGAAAGCATAAAATGTCTACCACTACTTTTTTTCTTGAAGACAGTGCACCTCTGATTGAGGGTTTTTATTAATAAATCATGAGTTTAGTTAGAAGGCATCCATTTTAATCATATTCCTACAACTCACACTATTTTCACAGAAGCATTTTTTAAAGACTAACATGCAGAATTAAAATACTAAGATTGTGGAGAAATAACTCTTTATAACATTACTTTAAATTAAAGGGGATGGAGAGGGACCCTACCTCTAGGTGGATCCATCCATCTACTTCGACTGTTGGCTCTTTTTAACTAAGAGCCGCTGCTGCTCCCCCACTAGGCATACACACTTTCACATACACGTAAGGAGACCTATCCCCTATGCACACACCCGGATGGCCATGGGCATGTGCAAGAGGATCCTAACATGCCTACTCACATGCATATACCCATCTCCACTCACCTACACATGAAATTTTCATATATGTACATAGGCACACATAGCCCCATACATTTATACCCACTGCCATGGATAAATATACATGTAACGGGGAAACCTACATACATATATATATTCACCTATGCATGCGCAGGAGAGTCTTCTGGACTTTAGCGACTCAATACAATGCCAAAACCTTCAACACACTAACAGATAAATACAAGGAACCTTAAAAAACATAAAGAACCCATTCTAGGTGTTGTGAAACAAATTGGGGGAAAAACCCCTTACCTCAATCCAAATAAGGAAACCAAAACCACATGTTTCCGCCTCGCCTTCAAAAAAAGATGCCCAAACTCGAACCCAAGGGTCCCGAGACAACCTTGGAACAACCCTAGAATGAAGTAAAAACATGAATCAAGAATCCTCCAATACCTATGGTTCATCCAAATCCCGAGGGTCGACATATTGGCCAAAATCCAGCCAGAAAACAAGAGGAGAGGAGGGAGAGAACCTTACCTTAGAGATTCGAAGAAGGAACCAGAGGAAATTAGTGGTAGAAAGTGAAGAAAGAGGAGGCCATAGGTAGGAGGAGCATGTCGCGCGAAGGGGGAGCCCTATCAAGTGTTTGGTCGCACGGATCGAATGAGTGAGGGTGAGGGGGGTTCTAATTTCCATTTTTTTATTTTATTCTATTCTAAAATTAATCAATTTCTTTAAATAGATTGGCCCACATGGTTTGATCTGCACAGTTTTCCAAATCGTGTACAAACCGTGCAGAGTCTACTACCTCTAAGACACACCTTTCATGGGCTAGGTGCACGGTTTAGGAAACCGTGTGTAGCCCGTGCACAAGCCACTGCCCCCTTAAATAAGGCCACACGTTTTTCCTGCAATGGGCCGCACGATTTGTTCAAACCGTGTGTATCCCATGCACCTTCTTTTGCCTTTTAAAATCCAGCCTCTCTCTCAAGAACAAAGCTCCCAAGACCTATCGAGATACTAGGGAAACATCGTAGGCCTTCTCCTAAGCCCAAAACCAAAACAAAAAAGCGTTCTAACTCTCAGAATTCTGTTCCGAAGCTCAGTCTTAAAACAACCCATTTATTAATAGAAAAAGTTAAAATTCCTTCAGGTTTTAGTCCGGTTCAAAATGTGGGTCATTAAAAATATTTTATTTTTATTTGTCACTTGGTTGTCAACAAGACTGTTTTGATTATTTGTGATGTATGAATTGGCTCATGTTCATGTCTTGTATTATTATGTGTATACGTCCTAGAATATCTCAATGGAAGTATAGTGTTAGTTCTTAGGGGAGTTTCCTAATTTTATTTACCAAATACTCTCTATTAGTTAAATTTTTCTATACCCGAAGTGTTGTGGTATATCTATAAAATTCTTCCTCCTTGGGCCCAAGCTAAGGAGTTTTGTTTCATGGTTTTTTCCCAAGGACATTCCGTAGTATGACACCCAATTCATATCGTGAATTTTCTTAAGATGAATTTTTATAAGAGTTGTCTAATGTAGGTTTTATAAACATTCAATATGTTTTTAGTAATTGTTTTGGGGTTTAACTTTATGTATTTTGGATAGATTAAAAATTTTGGTTAAATTATAGAGATGATACTTGTATGATGTTCCATTATTTGATATATATTGATCATTCCTTGTGGGATATTAATATTTTTTTGTTTTAATTGAACTTGATTAATTGAATTATGTTTCTCGTGGTTGTGTAATGTTTTTCGTGTTTATTTTATTTTTTGATGCACTAGCATAGGTAGAACCTCGTTTTCCTATTTGGGAAACTAGGGTGTATAATTAACCATTTCAAATTATGTATTGGTTGGTGTTTTCAATGGATTTATCAAGATTTATCTTGAGATGGTGTTTCAAGCATGAGGTCCCAGGGCACCTGGTTCTAATATAGTCAGCCTGAGGTCAGAATCATGTGAAACTATGTTGAGGCCTATTGTGGAACCCGGTGCTTTGTTCATTTGGTAGTTTGTGTGTTAGTGGATTTGATGAGGTGCATCATTTTTCGAATGTTTATTTGAATCTACTTATGGAATTTATCAATTATTTTTTGGGTGGTTATCCTATTTTATTGAAATGATGGTTATTATTGGAAGTGGTTTATTCATATAATTTTTTCCCATTATTTCACCATTTTAGAGGAATTATAAAATGGTTGAGAGACATGAAATTGGTATTTATCCCTTTAGGTCTTTGGGTAAATATGGTTATGGATTAATTTATGATTGGATTCATTTGACATTTTTTGAGGCTTTGGACATTGTTTTGTTGGTTATTTTGGTTGATGATCTTGATGGTGGATAACATTAGTAGTTTCCTTGTCAATACCTTTTAAGACTTTTCAGACCCACCCACCTCCTGATTAAGGCCCAGTGGTTTTGGGTCTAGTAAACTTTTATTTTCATATGATGGATTTGTGATGATAGAGAGTGTTTTTGTGGGGGATATTTCCACACACAGTGTTTCTATTGGTTAATTTATTCTATTAGATTTTTTTGTTAATTTAAATTTTGAGATTTTTGGGATTGTATTTTAAAATTTTCTAGAAATTTTGTTCTATGCAGAATCTTTTCATGGTCACTAAATGATTTTCCCAACCATTCAAATGAACTTTACATAGGTATTCTTATGGTGTTGAGGTTAGTGTGCATGGCTTCGTTTGAATCATATGGGTACCCTTATATAGAGGGATCCTTAGTTCACTTTTTGAATATGCATAGTTAATGTGCACAGGTAACACACAATTTGAGGTGAGTGATAAGGGAACCTATCTTGATTACCATTTTATATGAGTGTGTATAAATGTGGTGGAACATAGTTTGTGTCTGGTTATTAGATATAATTTTAGTCAATTATGAAATGTGATGTAACTTGGATAGTTTCATCCACATTGATGGTTCATGATTTTGAAAACCTCGGGATCTGCCTGTATTTACATTAAAACTGAAAAGACACATTTACCCTTTTCAAATTTAAATTACCTGTTATTCAATACTATCCTGTGAATATACTAACACTAAGGATATATAGGTATATATCAAATCTTCTCTAATTATTATCCCTTTTCTCTTAATTTAAATGGGAATTAAAGGTAATTTCTCTACCATATTCCCTTTATCTCTTCCCTCTTCTGTTATTCCATTTATCCATATTTTTTCTTTATACCATGAAATATAATTCACAAAACATGTGACACATAGGGATTTATTTTTTTAACCTAGGTTTTTCATCATTTTCGACTTGAGAAGGGTGAATCCTTCCTTGTTTGAGTGTTCTCCATAGAAGGAAACACATTATGGCTTTATTTTCTAATGGTTAAGGTAGGTGTTTCTATGAAATCACATTATTTTGAAATTTATAATATGATTGAGTTTTATAGGTTTATTTTAATTAATGTATGATTATATATGAAATTCATTATTGATTTATAAAAGTTATTCTATGGGTTTTAATCTTGGAAGAAAATGTTTTCCTTATAAATTTCATCTGTAGCTTTGAATTTTAAATATTTAAGTATTTAAAGTCCCTTAAAAATTCCTATGATCCCTTTATTAATTTTTTTTGGATAGAAAATTACAGGAATTGGAATATTTTGGTTTTAAAATAAACAAAACCATGTTTTCAAGAATTATTTTAAAGAGGGGTGTTCTTTCAAATGGTTTCTAAAGGATATTTGAAGAGGGAATTTGTGAGAAGTAGAAATGGATTGGAATTCTAAATATATTTTTGAGTGAAGAGACATTTTATATATTATGAAGAAAATGGTTTATTTCTCAAGAGATTCCTATTATATTCCTTATGGACTACTTCACCCATTATGGTTTATTTATCATGCAACATCCCGACTAGACTTACCAATAAACTGGTAGCCGGAATGGTGGGTCACATGGCTCAAGTGCATCTTCCCGTACACTAGAGGCTCCCAACCAGTAGTGAGGGCCTCAGAAGGTCATAATAGGAAGACTATACCCCCATAATCAGATTTCAACAGCAATATAATAGATACTAAATCTCATATAACAATTGAAGCAATATGTCAAGAAAGAAAAACCGATGTGGAAGAATAATAGTAAACTGAATTAAAGTGGCCATCACCTGTTTATAAAAATAATTCTTGTATAGACGATGATACATAAAAAAATAGTAAACATACAACATGCATACAATACTGGACTCAAGTAAATAAAGGAACTAAATAACCCATAGGTGATATATAGGAGAATCCTGAGCTCTAGATCAGTCGTGTGATCCTAACTTCTCAGGGATAAGAAAAATAGCGTAAGCAAAGCTCCATGTCCCTATAAAAAAGGTATACTCTTGTACCAATGGTAGCCGAGATGCGTGTGAGATAAAATTCCAATGGTTTGGAACCCACAATGTCTATCCCAATCCATTTAATGAAATATAAATTAATGCAATGTGCAGGTAAATAGTTATGTTGTAAATGGTAGTGATTCCCATGGCATGTAAAATTCTAAACCAATGACACTAAAATATCCCCTTATGGATCTCTACACAAGATGATCAAGTACCTACAACAAGGATTCTAAAAATATTCCACAAATAAATAACAGCTCATTTATGTTCATCAGAACATATCACACTACCATGACCTTATCGTATATCCCAAGTACCATATCAATTATGTCCTTGTCGTACAACCAAAAGAGTCAAAGCATGTACGCTCAAGTCATATAAATCCAAGTACCATATTCCTCATGGACATGCTGTATATCAATGTTTCTGACAATAAAAGGAAAAATCCAAGGTTTTGAAGACCAAGTCATCCTCCTTGACTCCCAAGAGCATCTTGATGGAAACTCGGTTAGGAACGGGTATGAATCCAAAGAGAATTTCATAATAGTCATGTACTATGTGAATATGGTATAACTAGATCCAAGGTTTAGTATGGCCCAACAAATCCCATGGAATCAAGACCCAAGGATATTCTCTATCCAAGGAATCCACTACCGTGTTCCATGTCCAAGGAACATATCCAATGCATCTATTCATATATTTATCATTTCATACATATAACATTCACACACTTATTATTTCCTAAAATATGACTATATCCACTCATATAACCATTTCCCATTTAATTCAATCTCATTATTATACCCACTCATGTATCACAATTCCAATTTAATGAAAACTAATGAGAAGACCCTCTCATTGTTCACAATTGATATTTAAACAAAACACATGAGTATTTTCACTCATATAAAAATTTCACATTCAGTTTCCTTAGTTATAATTAAGATTCCTCTAACTAGGAAAGTATATAAACACACCCCATGGGTGGTTAATGTAGGGTAAATTCAAGGAAATTATATAGAATTTAGAAGGTCCAATAGTTCCATAAATGTTTATAAATTAAAACTCTATTTTCTAACTCCATTAGAGGCCATGTTCTATATATGAATTATATCTCACTATGTCATGTAATAATATGGAAAACTACAATAATTAATCCAATCACGTATTAAACAAAAAATAAATACTCTTTAACATAGAATACATCACACCTCCCTTGGAGGGGTTTTTTTATAGAACACGACTTTGTTTATAAAACAAATTATTTATCATAACTAATAATTTCATTCAAGAATCCCAATTAAATTTATCGATGAATAATTAACGGGGAAACATATTCATTCTAAAATTTAACGGGACAAGGAAAGGGATCGTACCTCATGAAGTAGACCAAGACAAACACTAATCATTTGATGCTTTTAGAAGCAACCACTCGAAGATGTTTCTGCCTAACTCTGAGAATATTCACCTTCACACATATATAGGGACACTTAGACCTAATGCACACATTTTCATGGACAAGAATATGTGAAAGGGTAACCTTACATATATTTTATATGCATACACCAGTTAAAACATACCTACATATTCATTTTTCACATTATACATAAGAATATATAACCCCATATATATATTCATGGTCATGGGTGCATATAAACATAACAAGGGAACATATATATAATTATTCCTACTCGTGCATACGTGATAAGTCTCCTTTAACTATAGTGACTCAAACCTGCCTCAAATGTGATCAAAACTCAACATCGATAAATACCGGAACCTTAAAACACCAAAATAAACCAAAATAAATTGGTCAAGATAAGGCTGTGAAATTAAAACCTACCTTGGATGTCATTAGAAAACTAAAAATGGATTGAAGAGTATCTCCTTCAGTGGAAAACAACAAACCATAACCCAGATGACTCAAGAAACCTTTTTCATGACCTATCATCATATGAAACCCAAAAAGAACATATTAAATCTTAATATAGTGTTCATATGAAGCTAGTTAGGGTGAAAGAAAAAGAAGAAATAGCTGAGAATGGGAGGAGATGAGTGTAGAAGGGATGAACTCAAGGAATAAAAGTGAAATCATGAATGAATCAGATTTGAAATTGAAGAACCAAGGAGGTCCGGAGAGGGGGTTGCACATGCCTTGGGGTTTGACAAGGGGGAGTTGTGTCACGAGTAAGGGGGAAGGTAGTATTTTGTTTTGTTTTATTTATTTTTTTTTTATTTTTTTAATTATTTATAAAAGAACACATTGCGTGGTTTGGGTCACACATTTATCCAAGTTGTTTTCCAACTATGCAATATCCCTACCTAAGAAATCATATCGCATGATTTTTATCACACGATTAAACAAACTGTGTCAAAACCATGTGGTGAATAGTTTTTATGTATTAACTAAGTGGAACTAACCATGTGGGTTTGGGGAATTTTTTGGAAAATCATGCACATCTTATGTGAACCATCTCTATCTAGCCACAAAAGGTTGCATATTTTTCTACTAAGGGTTGTATGGTTTCATAAAAATCAGTTTCCCTGCTCAGAGCACCCAAACCTTGAATTTTTAGAGCACGATTCTCCCAAAACTCATTAATGTACACTAAGAACCTCACTGACCCTTACCCAAGTCCAAAAACATTTCCTTGAAGGGTTACAACACTCAAAATTAAGTTCCAAAGTATGGTTTTAAAAACTGACCATCTAGTAATCACTAAAATGTTTTTTCCCTTGGAATTCCATAGGGTCCAAAAATATGAGAATCTATATTCTCCCCACCTTATAAATTATAATCCCTATGAATCCTTTGGGAACAAAAAAAACATCACCCATCCTATAAGGTCCATGATGTTTCGTTCAAATGGCCGCAATGCGTTTTCAAACGCTAAATGAACCTCAAATCATTTCTTAAGCATATGATGCTTAATCCATTTAAACACAAGCTAATGATTAATTTCAGACCAAATCATCGATATAGTGATTACCCAAGCCCATTCAACTAAAGATAAAATCTTGTCATAATATTTCCAAGTATATGTCCAAATTTTCACCCCACCTTAGGCTTCAACATTTAATGGCCAATTATGAACCACGACATCACCATTGTTGGAATTTTATTAAAAATAATTTCCCTTGGTGTTCTAAAAAATCTCTAGGGATGTTTTTCTTCAACTGAGAAAACTCAAAAACACCCAATGACATATTAGGGACATCAATATAATGGAATTGTCAAATCCTGATCAACCAAACTAAAATTTATTGTGCAATATTTCCAAGAAGACATTGTCGACCCTAGAACCACACCCGACTTAACTTGACAGTGTGCTTTAATGATGGTTCTAACCGACCGCATATGTTTGACAAGAAGAAAAAATTATATCAACTCAAGATAAATATTCTCAAACACTCATCATAGATGGTTGGCATATTTCAACAATATTGTAATGCCCCCTTCCAAGGTATTCTGTATTTACAATGAACACATCCGTTCAATTACACACCTGAATTATTATTTCATTCACCTCTCAAACCATCTCATTTTTATTTAAATCATCATGCCTTAGCAAAAAAATGGCATATCCCAGATCCAACACACTAGAATGTGTTACCCTTTCAACATCACCTATGATCCCGATAACCAGTTCAATATAACCTCGGATTTGTTAAGCCGGAGTCCATGGATCTTACCCAGGGTATCCCATACTCCATATTCACAAGTGATACTTTGGTACATGGAAAACACATTCACATTAGACTATTGAATAAGGCCAAAGAGACATTCATATGGTGGTCACTTTAGAAGGAAATGGCTGGTGTCCAAGAGTTTTTCCAAGGCTATCCAGCATAGGAACCAAAGTATCAATACAAACCTACCAAGCCTCAAAAAGTCCACACATCCAGAATACAACATAGATAAAGATCTAAAAATATCCCCACAGCCTTTAAAACATTATCACAACATAAGACTGCTTATCTATTAGTGAATCCATGAAGATAACAAGATAAGGGGAATGATAGTCTCTTAAGAAAGAGTTCACTAAGAGGATACTAAAGATAAATAATAAGATCCTTAGAACCACTAATGGTCAAATTATTTAGAAGGAGTTAGGCTTTACTTGGTGACACATTATCAACCAAACCTTGATGCATATACCACATGAGGCATTCTGGATCTTTCAAACTATACCACTGAAACCCATCCAAGATTAAGGATGTTTCCAAAGGATTTCATTCATAGACAACAATATCAATGTCATGTTGCTGAGAAAGCACCGACATGGTTTAAAACATTAAACAGTCAAAGGATTTCAAAAACATAAGTAACAATTTCAATGGTATTCTTTAATTTTGTTCTTTCTACCTGGAAGGACACATTTAACAGAATTGATGCTATTCTCCCCACCTTAGGAGCTTCCTAGTCATTGAAATGGGAGAGACTATCCTATCATAAGATCACCAATTCATGAACACCTCAAATGAATGTGTGATGCTCCTTTGAACCATGATCATAATATAAAATCATTTGGCATAGAAACCAAAACCAATCCAATGGGTGGGTCAAAACACCCGAGTCTTTAGAAAGTCCTCAAGAGAATTAGGACAAACATGATCCCTTTAAATCCCAAGCCTCTCTACTCTAGATATGACATGAGATCTCCCTCAATAGAACAATGCTCAATAATTTCACCAAACTCAACTAGTTGATTTGAGAATTCATCATCTTGATGGGTACCATGTATATCAATGCATACTACCTCAAGATTTAGAAGCTAGGTGACACAACTTTGATACTTTCCATATGATATAAACCCTATGAATCCAATAATTAGGTGATCCATATAGGAAACTGGATCAAGTCACATCATCATATGACTATAAAACAACTAATGACCTCTTGAGTCATCCACAAAAAGAAACTTGTTCACGAGGCCTACTAAGCGGTTGATCATGCCCGAGGCATGTCTAACCTACAAAAACTAAGCATCAAGTGATACTTATGTCTGACATAAGGTTCAATTATACTATGACCACCCATCTAAACAATGGTTTTGTTCAAGAGGTAAGCATCCTGCAAGGGACAACGATGTTTGAATAGCACCACATGGTAGAAAGAATATTACATTATCAATGAATCTAATCTATAAAGATTCTACCTACCATGGGATAGCCCCCCTTATGAAGTTTATACACCAACCCGTCACTAGGTCATGTAAGAAATATTTCACTAGTCTTAAGAGCCTTTTATTTAAGAAATTGCTAAAAAAATCAGTCAATAGATCAACGCTCACATCTATGTTCCAGGGAATATCACAATAAATAGTTTAACTACCCATAATCAAGGTTTAAAAAAAATTAAACCTCTACATATTCCATTTCCAAGATCATTACATGGATTTACTATCAAATATTTAAAAATCAAAAATATTTAATTCAAAACATCAAGTACAATTTTAAAACAAAACACAAGGTACATGATTTTAACAAACACCTAACGAGAAAAAATAAGAAATTTATATCAAACTTCTTTTTGAAACACTAAACACTTTTTAACATCCTGTCATCATTTTCCAATTTATCATAAAAACTCCTTTTAATAGATATGTTTACCCATGAGGGTCTTATTTAACTGACCATGGTTCATCAGGACATAACCCAATAGTAGATGTTAAAGTTTAAAATGCTTTAAAACACCTATAGAGGGTTATCTCATAAAATCTTACCCAAAATAAAATAATTAGGTCTAGTTGAGCATTTTGATAATTAACCAATTTGATTTCAGTTCAATATTGACCAACTTTAACATCACGCCATTTCGAAACACATCATGATTTTACATTAAATATGGGTTTCCATTTCCCAATTCATGAATTTCCACTACAATTCATAAATTGAAAATTGTCTCCCATTGATAAAAACCAATCCACTTTAACAATTTAAATTTATCATCCTTTTACAATGGTTTGAATACAAGGGATAACTTTTCCTAATTATAGGTCATCCATACACCTTAAAACTGAAAATAAGCTCTCGTTGTAATTGGATCCAATAAATTAGTCCCATGTAATTAATCATGTATTTATAAAAAACATAGGCATGTGATTAGTGGAAATAAATACAGAAATCGTGATGATAAGAATAGAAGCATGGAACATCATCACCTAAGCATGTCATAAACAATCAATCATAGCACACCAATAATAAATGCATGCTAAATAAAAATGAAATATGGCATGTATATTCCTAATCATGGATGTATCTAACATTCTAAATGATCATTCATAGTAACAAAAATCAAAAGCATGGAATCACACTTATAGAACTCAATCAAAATCAATAGGCTGAACACTATTGAAACTATATAGAATGGCATGTGCATAGAATTTGAATTTCTATGTTCCAATAATGATGCATGAAATGTTTCATCCTTACCATAACATGCCATGGGAAAATTTACAAAAATTCATAAATCATAAGCAGTGGGAAAATACACTAGTCAAGGAAGGTGAAATAATATCAACTGTAAAATCAAATAGAAATCCCATCCCTAGACATTTGGACATTTACCTATGGGTGGGGTGATCGTTTCCAGACATGGATAATTACTAAGAAATGACCCAATCCTAGTCTCATGTCTACCAGACAAAAATAGTTAGATAATGGAAAAAAATAAGGCTATCATACCACTTTGTAACATCCAGATCTGGCATACCACTAAACCGATTACCATATCAGTGGGTCACATGGCCTCAAGCTCGTCTCCTTGAATGATAGATGCTTCTGACTAGTAACGAGTGTCTCAGTAGGTGATAGTGAGGATACTATACCAGCATAATATGTGTATCACAATGGTATAACAGATAATAAATCTCAAATAATAGTAGAAGTAGTATATATATAGAGAGAAATAGTAGTGGAAGAATGATACTAAAGTGAATTAAAGTGGAAAATTACAGTTTATAAAAACCATTCATTTATAGACGATGATACATAATCTAAAATAGTAACCATATATCATGCTTAAAATACAAGACTCAAGTTACGAAAAAACCAAAAATCCTAAAAGTGATCTCCATGAGCATCCTGAGATCCAACTCAATATTGTGATCTTAAATCCATCGTTATAAGAAAAATAACACGAGAATAGGTCTATATCCTTATAAACAAGAATGTATACTTGGGTACCAATGGTACCTGAGCAGGGTGTGAGATAAAATTTCAATAGGCTGACACCCATAGTGTCTAGTGCAATCCATTCCATGCAATATAAATTAAGGAAGTGCATAGGTAAATAGATAATTTATAAATGAAGTAAATACACTCATTTATTATAAACTTCTAAATTAGTCACACTATAATATCCCTTAAAAAATCCCTACACATGATGATAAAGCTCCTATAATAAGGAAGCTACAAATAATTCAAAAACAAATAGGACAAACTTATTTATCATCCAAATAGGTCAAACCACTACGAACATGTTGTATATCCCCAGTACGAGATCAATCAATATCAAACCATATAACCATATAGGTAAAAACATTCATGCCTGAGCCATATAAAACCATGTACCATATTCCTCACGGTTCTGATATTTGTCAATGTTTCAGACTATTAAGGGCGTGATCCACGAATTTGAAGACCAATACATCCTCATTGAGTCTCAAGAGCATCTCGATGGAAACTTAGTTTGGCACTAGTTAGAGTCCATGGATCATGTTATACTTGGAATGTCTTATGTGCGTCCAAGCAAGCTATATTCAAGTGTTAGCGAGGCCCAATACATCCCACAAAATAAAGATCCAAGGGGGGTCTTTATCTATGGTTTCCACTACCAATTTCCAAATCAATCGAAAATGCAAAAGGAATATATTCATAAATCTATCATTTCATACTTATATCATTCTTTCAGTTATTATCTCATACAATATTATTCTACCCACTCATATGAACATTTCTTATTCAATTCCATCTCATGAGTATATCCACTCATATATCACAATTCAAATTTAAATACAACCAATGTCCATACCCTCTCATTGTTCATAATTCATATTTAAACATATCACATGAGTTTACCCACTGATATAACCATTTAACATTCGATTTACTTTATTTACAATTAAGCTCCCCCTAACTAGGAATGAATAAGAACACACCCCTTAGGTGGTTCCATCAAGGGAAATTCAGAGTGATTATATGGAATTTAAAAGGTGAAATGGTTACATAAACATTTATAATGGAAAAAATACATTGTATAATTCCATTAGAGTCTATGTTCTAAACAATCCTTATATCTCACTATGTCATCTAATCATACAGAAAACTACAAGCATTAACCTAAGGATGTATTAAACAACTAATCAATAATCTTTAGCTTAGAATACAATGAACCTTACTTGGAGGGATTTTATTATAAAATGTGAATTTTTTTATCAAAAAAATTATTTATCATAGTAAATAATTTCATTAGAGACTCACAATTCATTTTTTTCAAAGTAGCAATAGGAATGAAACTAATGATTTCTTAAATTTAAAAGGGAAAGTAAAGTGATCCTACATCAAGAGGTAAACTAGGTCGAAAAATCAGAACCTGATGCTTTTAGTGGAAACCACTCGAAGCTATTGCTACCCGCCTATAAGAATATGATCCTTCATTCATATATAAGGACACCTCGAACATATGCACATATCTACATAGCCATGAATATGTGCAAGGGGATCCTTAAATATATTTTATATGAATACACCTGTTAACACTTACATATGTTTGAATGTTTCTTATTATATGTAAGCACACATAGACCCATATATATATATTTACTTCCATGGGTGAATATACATATAATGATGGAACATTAATATAATTATTCCTACCGATGCAGATGATGTTAGTCACCTTTAACTTTATAAGTTGAACATGCCTCAAGGGTGATAATAAATCACTATAGATAAATATTATAACATAAACACACCAAAAGACGCATAAATAAATTGGTCTAGATAAGGAAGCATAAGTAAAAGCTACCTCAGATAGCGGCAAAAAACCGAAAAGGGACCGAAGTGCACTGTCTTCCGTGGTGAACACCGAACCATACCCAAGACAACTCGATAAACCTTTCATACACCCTAGAAACAAATAAACCCAACTAAAACTAGTTAAAACCTAACCTAGGGTTCATCCAAAGCTAGGTAGGGATATGAAGAAGTTAAATTAGACTAATAAAGGGAGGATAAGAGAGAATAAGTCTTTAGAGGAATTGAAGAGAAATATTGAAGGAATATGGTTGGAAATTGAAGAAACAAGGAGAGCTGGAGAGGGGGTCACAGACACCATGGGGTTCGGCTAGGGGGAGGTGTGTCATGAGTAAGGGGGGATGGGTAATATTACGTTTTGTTTTATTTTTATTTTTACCTTATTTAATTTATTTAATTTTTAATAAATATAACACCACATGGTTTGGGCATTGTTAGCCAAACTATGCACCAATCATGTAGTACCCCCTCCATAAGAAATCAAATCGAACAGTTTTCCCCACATGGTTAGAAATACCATACAAAAAATGAATTGAATATTTTCTAGGTACTACCTAAGTGGAACAAACCAAGAAGGATAGACACACAGTTTAGAAAACCAAGGTAAAACCATACGCACCACCTATGTCCACCTGCTGAATGTCACAATGTTTTCTACTATGGGTGGAAAAGTTTTAGGCAAAATAGTGTTCCCTATTTAGAGTAACAAAACATTGACTTCTTGGAGCCCGATGCTCCTAAAAATCAATAAGGTAGCCTAGAAACCTCATATACCCTATCCCATGTCCATAAAAATCAATTTGAAGGGTTACAACTCTCAAAATTATGTTCTAAAGCACGGTTTTAAAAACGGCATTTCTAGGAATCACCAAAATTTAATTTACCTTGGAATTCCATCTAGTCCAAAAACATGGGAGTCCACATATCATTATGTGATGATTTGATTGTTCAAAAAAAATTATTATTTGTGAGGTCATTGGAGGTGAGGTGTGAGGTACTGTTTATGATATATTAATATGATTTTATCAATTTCTTATTCACCTCCTTGATTTATTGGTCATGGAAATCCTAGGATACAGAGTAAGAGATATTGATATATGAAATCCTTAGTGTGTATTTTGATATATATAAGTGGAAATTTCCCATTGAAGATGAGTTCTCCTATGAAATATTATGCACCAATATTATATTTTCACTTATGGAATAGATATAGGTTCTAATGGGTTTAATGGGACTACAAGGATAGATATGTTATTTAATATAGACCTAGGGTTCATGTTACTAGTCCAATATAATCTTAATCAAGTTATAGAATATAGTCCATGACACTTATCATTTGATGAGTAGTGCACATAATGGATTTCATCAAACTACTTGTATTCCCTTACACTCATTTTGATGTGGTTCCATTTACCTTACCTTGTCCCTTTTTGTCATACTCTATTATTATAGTGGTCTATATTTTTGTTGTTCTTTCATTATTTTCTGTTGGTTTGGTTTATAAAATGGTTTAAAATATGTTTTCGGAGTGTTATTTTATATAGAAATCCATATTACTGGGTTTTATGGGTTTTTATAAAATATTTTAAATGAGGGAAAGTGGTTTCATCTATATCTCTTTAAATTCAAATTCTCACATTTCTAGTTTATAAATTTTTTAATACTAAGTTAATATTTCATTTCATTTTGATTTTAATATGGAAATTTTAATTAAAATTTTGGGTTACAATTTCCAAATTGTGGCTCTCACAAACTACAATGAAATCCGATAAATAAACTTCCTGGGGACTCGACCTCATGACTGGCACCCAAAATCCCTCCCCCTGCCACCCCAACCACGTGTGGGGGAAAATGAAAGGTTAATTATTTAAAGGTTGAAGTGTGTGATTTTTTACATACTTATTAAGAATAAAAACCTTATTATTGTATTCAAAACTAAAATTTATGAAGTTTTTATCTAAAATAATTAGGTGGGATCGTTGGTGAGACTATACTAGGTATGATAGTTTATACCTTGCATACACACTCATGTGTGTGTATACATTCCTTAAATATCATATAGGATCCATGTTTTTTTTGAAATTTGTCATCATTTTTTGGGTTATAGATGGGTGAGTTGGGATATGATGAGCATCCTAGGGTCATATAGAGGGGATTTGGTGGCATTGGTTTTTATTTTTGGATGTTAAGTTTTATAGGTGAATAAAGACTCCACTTCTTGTATTCAGTTTTTTCTATTGTATTTGTTGTGTATAATATTTTTGAATGATGTATGAATGTTTATTCAAATGGTTTGGAACATAATTGTGGGTCATTAAATTTTTTATCTATTTGGTTTTTCATTGATGTATGATTAACTAATGCCTTGTTTCAGATCTTTGGTAAGTAATTCATTGTCTTTTACTCTATTTTGGGTGTGAAACTATTACCAATGTAAAACAATCTAATGCCCTGAAACTAGTTTCCAATACATGGGGATTGGGAATGTTCTTCAGGATAAGTGGTGGGTTGGGTCGGGTGATGTAAGTCATCCCTGGATGGTTCATTACATATATAGAATCTCTAGGTTTGGTAGTGACCACCTCCATAGTTGCACTCTACTCTATGTCCCTTAGTATGAGGAGTATCAGGGGGTTGTCCTCTGCCAGTGCCATCTCCTCACTTCTGATCAAATCAAGGAGTACCCAGATGTAGTTGTTTCCTAAGAGGATACATTTATAATGACCAAACCTAAAATGGACCATCATCTCCTTGTTTACATCCATGGAATGTTGAAAATATAACTTTTAATAGCCTTGAAATCCCCATGAGAAAAAAATCATGACCAATCCTATGATAATGGATCGATAACTATTTTTATGGTAAAATAAGATGAATAATTCTTGATCCAACTCCTTCCTCTCAATGTCTTAGACTGACTAGGAAGTCAAGAACCCCTACCAATAAGTATTCTCTCTAGAAAGTCTTGATGAATACACTCCAGAGACAATTAGGTCAAAGAAAACATCCTCTCAATAACCTCTACCTTCGCTAGAATATCAAGATACATACACAACATGAATGAGGTGACCTATTGGTATAACTCTAGATGAATATCCTCTTCAAAATTCCTCACCTTATCCACCTCATACAATATATGTTATAAAGAAAAATGTAAATGATTCTTAAAACAAATACCAACCTCCCACACACTGGAACTACACTGGTAGAGGGTAATAATCTCATGTTAATGAGTCTCTATTATAGTTAAGAAAGAAACCAAGCCTATAATTTATCACAAAACATATCCCATGTGACTATTGACTCCGCAAGGTCACCCAGAAACAAAATACAACACTTTCAAGCTTTCCCAGGCATCATAATCACAGCCAATGAAACATTGTTCTCTTACTGATAACAAATTGAAATAAATGAAATCTATATATCCTTTATCTAATCCTTAGTATCTTGATATGATACTGATCCAGTACTATAAATTGAGTAATTTATGATGGGACATTTGCAATAGGGGACCCGTCATAATTACCCTATTATAGAAAATGGCATCGCAAAATGTTTTTTTGCAATGGACCATCACAAAGAGTTTGTCTATGTTTTTTAAAAACACTATTGTGACGGACCCATCACAAAAAAAAATAAAAAAAATAAAAAAAAATATCTGCAATAAAATGTAAAAAAATAATATTAATAATTAAAAAATATTATATATAAAATAATAATAATAATAATAATAATAATAATAATATAGATAATATTAATATAATAATATTAATATTTATACAAATGTTAATAAAAAATATTAATAAAATTAATATTATTAATAATAATATAATAACATATTACAAAATAATAAAGTCCTCAATATTCACAAAAAATATAATAATAATAATAATAAATAATAATAACTTAATAAAATAATTAACATTTAAATAAATAATAAAAACAAAATATTTACAATAATATAAAAAATCACTATATATAAATGTGAATATATAATATTATTAAAAAATTACATTCAAATGGTTAATCATAAAAATTAAATGCATCCCTGAGGGGGGGGGGTCTTCAGAAGGAGTTGGAGGAGATGGTGGAGGGAACCCTATCTCTAAACCATGAACCAGATGCCACATGTACTCCATCATCTACTCATGCTACAACTACTATGATCAAATAATCTCCTCCTACTATTGTTTCTACTATCGATGAAGGTCCTCCTGATCCATACTCATACTCTTGATAAGATCACCATTAGCTCGTAGCTATTCCTGATACTTTGTAGCATTTGATGGTGAATCTCCATGATATCATCTTGATCTGCAAGCCGACATTGCATCAGTACCATAATAACTTCGAGGCGTTAATCAAGAGATGATAGCAACAACTCACCTTTTCCCGAAGGCATACCGGGTTGCCTGCATCTATGTTTCCTCATCAAATCTTGTAGCACTGGTCTGATCCTCGGTCTCAGTCTGACACTCTGCCTATTTCTGAGAAGTCATGGCCTCATATGAATCCTTAAATTTTAATTTAAAATTAAAATAGTTAAAATATTATTTGTAGTTAATTTTAAAACTCCAAAAGAAATTATACTAACCACAATCTGATGTCAGTTATCACCTCTAATATCTCTAGTGACAGGATCATTTTACATCCTACTATAAATGTAAAACTCTGTAATATCTGGTTGTTCGATTACTTATACTGATATAAAAAAATATTTTACATTAAAATTCATATAAATAAATTAAAAATTTTACTTACCATATATTCTCTATGCATACTAAATGTATGTCTACCAGCTCGATGTGTGACCTCCTATCTCCCCTAGTTCCGTTGACCTACTGATGATCTCTTCTGGAAACGACCACCCATCTAGTTTAAACACAACCCATCTTGAACCTGAGATGAAATGCAATCAGGCTGGTTGGCTCAATAATACTCATCAAACTATGTGACTCTTATTTTCCTCATTGTTGTCCTCCTCAAATTGTGGAAAAAATGACGAAAATGATCGTGCATACAACCCTCCCATGCCTCCCAGATAGATTCACGCATGATCTCATGAATGGGATACCATAAAACCTAAAAACTTATTAATATCAAGTTATTAATTAAAAAATTTTCAAAATAAATATTTTTTATTTACGTACCATCCAATGATCGAACATGTGAATCTGAACATCTATGGGAATTTGATCCCATGTAACCCATGCTCCAAAAAAATAATTTCACAATACAGTACTCCCTTATCCAATAGCTATAGGAAAAAAATTGTGATGAAAATAATAATACTATAATTATTATATAAATAATCTAATGATAATTAATGAAAACTAAATAATATGCATAGGTAAACATACCTCTACATGGATGGATCGAAGCCTAGACATGGACGTCACTTGAAGATATGGGTTTGGAATCACCAATCTCACAAGACCACACCCCCACCGAGTCCACATTGCACCACCAACAGGATGAGGGTCATATGATCCAACATCATGATTATCACAAGGCATATCAACAACCTCTCACTCACGAAACTGAGTCTATCGGAAAAATGAAATGACTATTGTTAGAAAATACTTTTATACAACTGTTATATATAGACATATATTATATATGATTATAACCAGCATTTAATTATGTCAATATTCATCTCCATCGCCACCATCATATATGATGGTGTCAATATCTTCATATTCCTCCTTGGTGTCATCAATTTCCATATGAGTTTCAATTTCATCATCTCTTATCTTTTAAAATTCACTTGTTACATCATCAACATCTTCATAAAAATCAAACCTTAATTATGGGGGTTTCATCATCGATATTCATGTCTCTTCATGGAAAATATGGATTTGTAGTAGTCTCTTGGAAATTTTTAATTCCTTCAACATCAGTAGAACCATATTCACTTTGAATGAACTAATTTTCCTAATATTTAATTTTTATTACACTCCACTAATCACCAACCGCTCTGGAAAAAACATGGTAATTTGAATAATAAATTTGATGTGCCTGATGAGCTAATAAAAATTGTTTATTTACTAATACAAGTCTTTTATATTTCATATCAATTATTTCATGGATTAGATGTATACTCAATCCTATCTTAGTATCCATCCACTGACATTTAAATATTGTTCTAAAATTCTATCATAAAAAAACACAGTTCAATAATTTCTTCTAGCATCCTATAAAATTTAACTTCAATTTCTCTATGATGATATCCTCTCAAGAGAACACCACTATTAATTGTTTTTTATTATGCACATGCACTTGAATGAAATTGAAAACCATTCCACACATATGAATTATAAGATTTGACCATTTTGGATGGTGGGTTTGTTAATACACACAATCGATTATCATTTTTATCAGCATGTTGAGATACCTAAATATTTTCAAATCAATCATCAATATAACAAGTATTAAATTTATTTTATATGTCAAGAAATAAATAATTTATGTCACTAGTTTTTTAAATGAGTTGGAAAAATTAATTTTCTGATGTTCTTTAAAAGAATCTGCTATAATTTTTGGATTTGTTTTCTTGATATGATTATCATATAAGTTGTAAATAAAATAATACCAATTAACTATAATAAATATTATAGAATAAGTTATAGGAGAAATAATAGTAAAATAGGTGCCATTTCTTCATAGTTGAGAAGAACATATGTATGAGCTCTGTGATGTTCTTCATTTAGAAGACATCATTCATGAACTCCACCAAAGCCATGTTCAGGATGATCAAAAACTGATAACTTATTTCTCATTTCATCATTAAAATTTCCCTCATTACAACCCATTCGATTTTGTTTTTATGGATATTCAAATTGAATGTAATGAAAGTAGAAAAAAGAAATTTCTTCTTGAAAATAATATTATACAATTGATCAATCAATTGATGCATTGTTAAATACTATTTTCATAAAAATTTAGTATGTATCTCTCAAATGGGACTATCCATCAAAACTATAGTAGACCTCCACATTTTGCTTCATGTGGAAAATTTAATATAAAAATTTCCATTGAGTTAAA
This sequence comes from Viscum album, assembly GCA_963277665.1. NCBI lineage: Eukaryota > Viridiplantae > Streptophyta > Magnoliopsida > Santalales > Viscaceae > Viscum > Viscum album. The sequence goes on along the minus strand of OY728126.1, from coordinate 324,713,136 downwards.
GAACTTTGGTGGGAATATTTTTTCCAATTTACATAAAATTAAAACAATATTTTCTTACAGTCTTATTTTTGAATCATATTCTATTGTCGCCTCACAAATATCTCAAAAAAAATATGATATTTCCATTACAGCATCTGAAATCATATAATTCAACAGACCTTTTAATATAATCGATAGAAGTATTTCAATTATAACTTGACAACCATGACTTTTTAATCTGATAATATTCCATTTATGACATATCTTCCCAAATTAGAAACATAACCATCTGGTAGTATCAAATCTGAAATCCACAGATAAAATAATAATAAATTTTTATTATAATGTGTATAAGTTTCTTTTGGAATCATTAACTTCTATGATCTAACATTTTAAAATAGTTCATGTTCCGATCACCTATAAAATTGGGAAAGATCTGATCATGCCTTTACATTATCTTTGGTCATACCTGGTGTATCCAAAACTATATAAAATATATTATCAAATTTTTTTTTCTCAATATGCATGAAATCCAACATGTGACGGACCCACAAATCATACCAATATGGGAGATCCCAAAAAATGGTCCATTTTATCCAATTATGTTCTTTCCCAAATCCATCAATTTAATATTAGTTTGTAGTTGGTCTAAATGTAATGGGAGGTAATAAAGATACACATTATTTGAAAATCATAACAGATATCATTTTGGGAGGTCCACCTCTTTCAATTTTTCCTTTTCTTAAATGATATATATTCCTCCAAAAAAGTTGATTGTTTGGATGGAATCTTCGATGATAGTCGAAATTTTTTTTCTTCTATTGATGATCATAAACACTTTGTTATCTCTCATACAGTACAGAAATGATTTTAGACCATGTGTACTCCAGCCAGATAACATGTCGAATGTTGGGAAATCACTAATTTTCCACATCAATGCAGCTTTTAGTAAGAATTTTTTTTCGCAACAGCATTATATGTACTGCCACCATTACTCCATAATAAATTTAACTCCACAATAAATGGTTTCAAATAAACATCAATATTCTTGTAGGGATGTACTAGAAGTAATAAGGCCCAAATGATTTATGGACCCTTCATTAACATCCAAGAAGGTAAATTGTGTGGTGTTAAAAAGATAGTCCACTAAGAATATTGACTACCGTAAGAACCAAATGGATAGAAATCATCAATAGAAAGACCCATTCACATGTTTCAGTCTCCTAATATAAAATTTGGATGTACTATGTCAAAATGTTTCCATGAATCCCCATCAGAGGGATGATTTAAGATTTTACCAATTCAAATATTGGTTTTGCGTCATTACATCAATGATGTTGTGTTCTGAGAAATAAATAAATGTTGTTGACTAGGTGTATATGAAAAATACCTCAACTATTTTACAGGAATCAATCTAGCCTTCCCTAATTGACCCTCTTTATACCTTGATTTTCCATATCTAGGACAACTATCCAACGACTCATTTTCACCATTATATATGATGCAATCATTTAAATATGCATGAATCTTATGATAACCAAGACCCAGATTACGAACCAGCCTCTTACTTTCATTGAAACTTATAGAAAACATATTTCTTTCAAGTAAATGTGTTCAGACAAAAGAGAATATTTTATTAGAATAGCTATTCGACCTTCTATTATCTTATTTAATATCCATAAATTTTTTAACTACTTCAAATTTGATTATCTTCTAACTAGGATATAAGGCATCCTCAGTGGATATAAAAAACTCATAAAATTTAGATGGTTCCATCTTAAGAGTTAAATCAATATCATCCTATGTTTCAGTTTTTCAAAAAGACTGCCCTGCCATATAATGAACTAAATTTTAAAATAGTGATGGATCTAGATCCAAATTATTAGTATCTTATTTGAAATTATGTTCACTATTTTTATACCAAAAAACATAATCCATTTAAAAACAAAAATATAATAGATGACCCCCAACATTGTCAAATGTGTCATATGTCCTCAGATCACATTTATTATATGGACACTTATTTATCACTTCTGAAAAAATAATGGTTTTAATGATGAAAATGATAAAAAAAAGTTTCAATACCATCAATATATATAGGATTTATACTAAAAAGGATTAGATTTCAGTGTCAATTTATCCAATCATGATCATATAATAATGAATATTTTCAACATCCTTGTTCTATATTTCTCTAAAAAATTTAAATTAATTATTTTTTATTATAATTTTATATAAGGAAAACACGACTAAAAAAAGTAACCAAAATTGTTAATTATTCCTATGTATTACCAATTATTAATAATTATTCCTAATTATTCTTAATTATTCTTAATTATTTGTAATTATGTTAATTTATTCATTTTTATTCATAATAATTCATATTTATTTCTATTTAATCCTATTTATTCTAATTTATTCAAATTTATTTTTATTTATTCCAATTTATTAGTATTTATTCAAATTTATTCTAATTTATTACTATTTAATCCTATTTATTCATATTAATTCGTATTTATTCCTATTTGTTCTGAATTATTACTAATTATTAATAATTATTCCTAATTGTTACTAATTTTTACTAATTGTTTCAAATTATTACTAATTATTCTCAATTATTCTTAATTATTCCTAATTATTTTTATTTACTGTTAATTACTCTTATTTATTCCCAATTATCACTAGTTATTACTAATTATAACTAATTATCCATTTTTATTACTAATTATTCCAAATCGTTACTAATTATTCCTATTTATCAATAATTATTTCTATTTATTCTTAATTATTCATAATTATTACTAATTATTACTCATTATTACTATTTATTACTATTTATTCATATTTATTCCTATTTATTAATAATTATTCTTATATAATCCTATTTATTACTATTTATTACTATTTATTCGGATTTATTCTTATTTAATACTATTTATTCCTATTTATTACTATTTATTCCTAATTATTCCAATTTATTCCAATTTATTCCAATTTATTACTATTTATTTATTCCTAATTATTACTATTTATTCATAATTATTCCTATATATTCTTAATTATTAATATTTATTACTATTTATTCCTAATTATTCGTAATTATTAATATTTATTCCAAATTATTAAAAATTATTACTAATTATTCTTAATTATTCATAATTACAACTACTTAATCCTAATTATTATTATTTATTTCTATTTATTACTATTTATTCCTAATTACTCATATTTATTACTATTTATTCCTATTTATTCCTAATTAATCCTATTTATTCCTATTTATTCCTAATTATTCTTAATTAATCCAATTTATTACTATTTACTCATAATTATTACTATTTTATCCTAATTAATCCTAATTATAAATAATTTTTACTATTTATGCCTAAATATTCCTGATTATTACTATTTATTCATGATTACTACTATTTATACCTAATTATTCTAAATTATTACTAATTATTACAATTTTATCCAAATTATTCCAAATTATTCCAAATTATTCTTATTTTTTACAAATTATAACTAATTGTTATTAATTATTACTAATTATTATTAATTATAGCTAATTATTACAAATTATTACTATTTATTATTAATTATTACTTGTTATTACAAATTATTGTTATTTATTACAAATTATTATTATTTATTGATATTTATTACAATTTATTACTATTTATTAGTATTTATTACAATTTACACATATTTATTCCTATTTATTACAATTCCTTACTATTTATTCCTATTTATTTCTATTTATTCCTATTTATTACTATCTATTTCAATTTAATACTATTTATTCTTATTTATTAATAATTATTCTTGTTTATTAATAATTATTAAAAATTATTTTAATTTACTAATAATTATTAGAAATTATTACTATTTATTAATATTTATTACTATTTATTACTATCTATTACTTATTATTACTAATTATAACTAATAATTCATATTTATTCATATCTATTCATATTTATTCATATTTATTCCTATTTATTAAAAATTATTCCTATTTATTACTAATTTTTCTTATTTATTACTAATTATTACAAAATGTTCATATTTATTACTAATTATTCTTATTTATTTCTAATTATTACTAATTATTAATTATACCTAATTATTCCTATTTTTTAATAATTATCACTAATTATACATATTTTTTAGTAATTTGTATGAATTATTACTAATTACTACTAATTATTAATAATTGTTACGAATTGTTCCAGATTATTCATAATTATTCCAAATAATTCCTAATTATTCCTAATTATTGCAATTATTACTCTTTATTACTATGTATTCCTATTTATTCCTATTTATTACTATTTATTACTATTTATTAATATCTATTACTATTTATTTCTGTTTATTACTATTTATTCCCATTTATTCCAATTTATTACTATTTATTACTATTTATACCTATTTATTATTAATTATTACTAATTATTCCTATTTAATACTAATTATTCCTATTTTTTACTAATTATTCATATTTATCACTAATGATTGCTAATTATTACTAATTATTATTATTTATTCATATATATTAATAATTATATCTATATATTAATAATTATTACAATTTATAACTAATTATTCCTATTTATTACTAATTACTTCTATTTATTACTAATTATTCTTATTTATTTCGGTTTGTTACTAATTATTACTATTTATTATTCTTTTTTATTATTTATTCCAAATTACTGCAAATTATTACTAATTACCATTATTTATTAACAATTACCGCTATTTAATACTAATTACCTCTAATTATTACCTATTATTACTAATTATTTGTAATTATTTGTATTTATTAATATTTATTACCAATTAGTGCAAATATTTACTAATCACTGCAAATTTTTAATAATTAGCACAAATTACTACTATGTACAACTAATTATTACTAATTATCGCTTATTATTACTAATTAGTTCTAATTATTACAAATTGCCTCTAATTATTACAATATATAGTATTTATTATTAATGAAACAACATATTTGTAAAAACAAATAGTGCCAAATAAAACTATCTAATTCTAATTTAATTTAATTGTTGTTAATTGACAATAATCACAACTAATATAAAATTAAATGAATTAACTAAAAAATAAAAGAAATAGAATAATACCTTAAAAATTATTTTTTACGATGCAAGGCTTGAAAATTTCCCCAATGTAAACATTTAGCCATTGAGAAACTCTAAGAGAGAAATATGAGAGTGGAGAGGGAGAGAGGAGTTGAGAGGTGTAGAAAGGAGAAAAATGAATGGGGGGTATATATAGGTTAGATTATTTGTGACGACATAATTTGTGACAGGGTTCCTATCAAAAATAGTATTATTTTTTATGAGACTCATTGCAAATACTGTCCCCCTATTAATGAGGCGAGGCAGTTAAAAAATTATTTGTGACGGGACCCTTCAGAAATATCTACATCCGACATAAGATAAATTACGTTGCAAATGCTAAACCCCCTATTAATTAGGGGTGGTGGTTAAAAATGTATTTGTGATGGGTCCCATTGCAAATACTAAAAACCACAAAAGGGTATTTTCAACGGTACCCCTCGTAAATACTAAAAACCATCGTAGGGTATTTGCGACGGGTCCTGTCAAAAATATTATAGCCGTCTAAGGGTATTTCTGATAGGTGGATCCACTCGCTATAAATACCTTTCATATGTTTTTTCATGCAATACGTGCCAAACCTTTTGCAAAGGGATACTTATCCCCGTCCTAAAAAATTAGTTATTTGCGACTAGTACAAGGTTGCGTCACAAATAGTCCCTCCCGATGGACATTTTGCGACGAGACCCTTCCCCATCGCAAATAATCCATAGCGATTACCCATTTTTCCCGTAGTGATAACTCATACTTCTATAGGCCCTATGTCGAAACTCTCGAATCATTTTCCTTCAAGCATCATTTTCATGAATCTCAACTATGAAGAGATCATCCTATGAACATCATGGGCACAAAATTTATGGGGACATAAAACATGAGACATACATGCAAAAGAATTAGCTATTAGGGACTCCCTAAACTAATAATATGGAATAATCAAGATTAACTACTTATAGTTTAACCAAATACCTATTAACTATATTATTCAATCACTGGTGAAAACAACATGATACATGATCAATTCCTAGGTCTCTACCCTAGAAGTAGCATCCCATCACATAGTTTGTTCAGTAAACCTAAAGTCCTTACGTAAGATCAGAAGGGGATATAATATCCTATATCCTAATTGGTCTCCATTGCTTACCACATGTTCCAAGTTTGGTTGATATGGTTTCCCTTTAAACCCTCACATTCCTCACCAATGTCTATCTCCAAGCTCCATCCGATCTATCAACCAAAATCTTTGATACCACTTTTTCACAACTCGTCCCCGCTAGTACCCCTCTTGGGACAGTAGTGATGGTAGGTAATGTTCCCCCAAATACTTCCTCTAATAAGCTACAATTTGGTGACTATAATTAAGGGTTTCATACACACAAATGGATGGAATTCCCCCAATAATACCATGAATAAAAGAAACATCTACGAATAAAATACATCATACAAATGAAGAGTATATACATATTATCCTAATACATGATATGTCATTAAACGTATAATTAAAAATTAAGATAAAAAAAGACCACTCATGCGGCAATGACCATGAACTCCAGAGCTCACAAACAACCTCACAAGTGAGTATCATTATCTTGATAACCAACTGTAGGTGAGAATAAAAGTATACTCAGTATGATCCACCCCAAAAACCTCTCATAAAATAATGGAATAAGCATACTAGATCACCAGTGAATAAACAAATAAGACAACTTGTCACCTAATGAAGTATACTATGTTTATATCCTCACAAAGGCTTACTTATCAGGTAGTGCACATAATATAGTAAAAACATGTAAAAAGTGTATGTATATATGTATATATATATATAAATATATGTGGGCACCCCACTGCCGCATTCCCACTAAACCACTTTCCCTGAGCCTTAATGGATCACAACATAGTGCTCCCATCCCTCCCTAAGTCATCCTCTAATGTGGGTCAGGCCTCAGCCCTACCAACCTAAATCTCATATAGGGTCCAACATCTATTTTTGGCATCAACCATATATCCATGTCATCATCATACCTTTTACCTCGTGTGTCTCATTATATCAACATCATCATAACCTCTTTATACTTCCACATCTCGTTATCACATATTGTAATTAGGTGATAAATCTAAAATCCACCATAGTCTTTATAACTTACACTAAACTTCAATCCAATATAGCTAGTGCATGAGTACAACTATAATTACCACAACTATTACATCGTAAATACTAATATATGTTATAGACTCAAGTCACCATATCCCAAAAATATAAGCGTAGTGCAACTGAGAGACACAATATTCATATGAGCACACAACCTATAATAGTGATCCATCACATCCAAGTAATTTTTATATATATTGTCTTCCCATAGGAATAGTGGGGTTATGGGAGTAGTAAACCATCTGATCCCTCTGTGAGCTAAATGTTGGGAAACTCCCAAAACCTAAGGCCACAATGGTAATCAACCACGATAATTGAATCAGGTTGTGGGGCATAATAAATCACATAAGGATATAATATCTCACAACCGCACTAAGGGAAACTAATTTTCTTGTACTTGAGCTATAGTTTTCATCCATCATGAAATCTCAGTTGTTATCTCTATGAATAAACTGTTAAATCTCTAAGCACAAAATAATCAATGGTTCCTCATGTTTTTAATTAATTTTACAATTATCATCTATTTTATAATCACATCATATATTATAGTTAAATTATTTCATAACAATTTAAAGAAAAAATGGATTTATGTTTGTTATGATTTCAATTATGGATTTTATTAACATGTTCTCAATCATGTACAAACCATCTCGTTGTTTCCATTTAACATTGATTTTTTATTCATCACCATCCCATCATATGGATTCAATCACAATTCAATTACCATTCCATATCCCATTAAGTATTAGATTCAACCCAAAAAAATAATCCAAAGATCCACCTCATCACATCAAAGGTAGCTCTGATCTCAGCCTACGCCATCAATTCATGTATCATCGTTAACACCCCAATCACTGCCACAAACTGGGAAATCTACCCCTTCCCTTGCTGAGTAAAACAACCATATCGGTTTACACATAAAATCAAAGTAATGACTCTATCCAATAAATACCAGGAAATAACTCATGACAACAATTTCAAGGTACAACTAAATCCTTTTTAACATGCACATGAGCATAACATAAACCAAGCTAGGATTCAAACAGACTTAAATAGTCAATTCTTGAAATAAGCTTCATTTCACATTTATAATCTTTGAAAAATGATTCATTATGTATAATTTTAAAAAATAATAACTAAACATAAACAAACACATTTAGTAATTAATAAATTCAATTAATATAATAAAGAAAGTCTTCATCTTTATTAACAATTTCAAGGAAGATATGTATATCAATTACATTAATTATTTCATTTTTATCCTACTTAATTTACTAATTTTATTATATCATTTTATTTTAAATATATTACAGTAATTAATAGAAAATTTGAACATATAATATACATGATCAAGAGAACACATATCATACAAACTAGTTACAAGTAAAAATTATAGAGTTCATTGAATTTTTCCATTCATTATCTTACATTTTCTTACTGAATTTATGTTGATAATCAATTTCATTATGCCAAATTATAAAGGGAATCATAAATAAACATATATTTATGTATAAAAATGATCTATTAAATCACATGGAATTCCAATCATGCAATAATTGACAAACACATGATGCCACATAATCATCTCCCCATTCCTTTAATTTCTTCATTTATACTTATTATATTTATTGAATCCAATGTCGTCCATTTACTCATGAATTTAATGAATGATACACCACACATGAAAATAAAAAGGAGAATTCAAAGATCCCCAACATTAAAAAAATAACCATAAAACTGATCATAATGTGGAAGGATAAAAAGATAAGCTACACAGCGTAGAAATATTCAATGACTCTAGCAAGAATCATTTCATCAACCTATCAAAAAAGAGGGAGGAAACTTGGTTGAAGGATATATCTTGAACATAAGGGGATATTTTATTCATATTAAGTAATCCAAGGTTGACATATAAAGGGAGGTAGAAATATGGAGGAAGCAGCTTGAAGAAATAAAAGGGGTGTACTTTCAACAGGTCTTGGAACTACCCCTATAAGAATCCACCTCTTTATTGGTTAATTATTTCAATATGAATTCAAATATTCTCCATCAATCAATGATTACTCTTTAGAAAAAAATAGAAATTAGATTTTTAGTGCCAAATCATTCTAAAATTATGTTTTTGAATGAGTTTTAATGATCGGGTCATGAATTGGAGGCCTAAGAAGCCACTGAAGGGGTGGTCAGGGGGCCGGATTATAGAAAATATATGAAAAACCTCATTCAAGTCATGAATATTTTATTCAAAGTGTAATATTTTTTCATACAATTCCTTTTAGAGTTTAGATATTTGTAAATAGGTAATGAATTCTAGGCCTAAAAATTCATGGAGTGAAACTATGTTTTATGTCATGCACTGGTTGGAAAGACCTAGTAAATGCTTTCCCCAGAATTTTTATGATGTGAAACTTGTTTCCACATCATGAATTTAAATTAGGAATTTTTATGTTTTATTTCAAATGATATTATTATTCATGAACCCTCAATATTTATTTCCTGTAATCCTATTATGTAAGAAACAATGGGAATGATGGTTTTTTCTTCCCAAGTTCCCTTCTAATCTCATCCCTCCACCATTTTAAACATTATCGATAATTATTGATTCCTCTTAGTAATTTATAAATTCTAAAATCCCTATATATTTACAATCCTCTTTCAACTCCCCTGTGTATAATAGATCATGGATTGAAATATTTTATGTGTGTAATCTGTGCCCCTATGATATATTATCATAGATCATTATCATTGTATGACTTCCAGTAATGTGGGAATTTTTTTATAAAGGGATTGTGCTTGGTTATGTTAAAATGATTATATAAAGGTCTTGTACCTGCTTATAATGAAATTATTATACAAAATGAATGTTCCCAATTATCATTATATTATTATATAATGGCCTTTTGACTAATAATGTAGAAATTCTTATATAAAGGGATTGTATATTGTTATTATGAAAGGTTTGTATAAAGGGATTCAACCCAGTTAGGCAAAAACTATTATACAAAGGGATTACACCCCAACATGTTATAATTATTATAGGGAACTACCCAGTTCAGATGTCATTATTTTTGGGTTGAAACCTAGGAGGGTTATGAATATGGTTATCATGGTCTTGTGACATGCTCAGAGATATCTAGTAATGTTCTAAAGAAATTTTGTCTAACCCTGAGTGTCACTCTAAAACTCGATTGTCAATGAATTTATTTTAGAGTTTAATTAGTTAATTAAACTAATTCCTTTGTTTATCACATTATTATATGCACTATATACTCATACTTTATTTTTTTAAACAGCATTGGTTGTAGCCTACTATGTTTTACTCACATCATTCTTGGGTTTCCATTGTACATGGGTACCCAAGTAGATCTTAAATGATTATTGTAAGAACTTGTTTTGGATGAGTCTTGAGTCAGTGTGGCTGAGAAGGATATTCATAATGGTATTAGATTATTGTATGAGGTTCTTCTTCTATATATAGTATAGTTACTTTTTATTTTATTTCTTTTATTCTAGTATGTTACTTTTACTAACCTAGTGGTGATTTATTATTTTCATAGCATGGTCATTCAGGCCTTAACTGTATTTTATATATCCCTGATGGAAATATATATATTATTTTATACTCTTTTTATTTTCAATTTTGGATGGTATTTTGTTATTTCATATCTTTTTCACACTCTGATATAGGGGTGTAGTCTCCCCATAGTACCATCTTAGACCCTTACTGCAAGTCGAAAGCCTCTAGAATTTAGGGATGTGTGCTCAAGGAGATGTGAAAAACAAGTCTATATACTGGTTATATAGTGATTCGGGGTAGGATGTTACATTGTGGTATCAGAGAATTTTTCTTTTTACATTTATTACAATTTTGGGATTTGGTATAATGAAGATTTTGGAATGTGTCATAAGTTGTGATGGATATAAGGATTGTGCATTGCAAACACCTATGTCAGTAGGAAGTCCAGGTTACTAGGAATAGGGATGTTATTATGATTTTAATTTCTTTATTTTATTTTGATTTTTTCCTTGGGTGATGTACATTTGGTTTGGATTTTTTTATTTATGATGGGTATCTTGATCTTGGATCATATGAAAGTGGTCAGTGATTTGATTTCAACTCCTATCCATCATAAAAAAGAGGTGTCTCATGCATCATATTAGGCATGTAGAATTTATAAGATATATAGAATTTTTAGTTTTTTTTCATAGATGATTGAGTCATAGTTTCTTAATGTGTCAACAAAAGCTTGTTTGAAATTTCCACATATAAGTACTGGTGGAATTTTTCTCATTAGAACCGACTTGTATATGTATTCTTTTTTACATAAGGTTATGTGGATCTATTATGAGATTTGTAAAGTTGAGGGAGATGACTCAGTAATATTGAAAAAAGAGGTACAATGACCATAGTAAGGTCGGTATGTCACATGATGCATAAGAGTTGTTCCCTTGTGGGTTGTTGGTTTGGCACGTGATACCTTTCGTATGTGAGACCCCAGATGTGGATGTTTTAACATATTGATGTAATGTGGCATTGGGATGGGAGAATTATTGATGTCGTAGGAGTTGTGAGATTCTAAGAGGTTGACCCATGGGCAAGGTTTTCAGACATAGTGGTTAGAACACCTCTGGATTTTATTATATATTTCTTTTTTAATGAATTTAATCTCTTAGATAGCTTGCGATACATGAAACCTCTGAGTCTAAACGAACCATAATATAGTATACCATTATAATGATGATGTTAGATTGGTTGGTATGAATAAAACTGAATAAATTATGAAAAGTATATGTTTTACACATATATACAATAATTTTTTTGGTTATCTATTGATTATAAATGAAAGTAAAAATCATTTTAAAATTAAAAATATATTTTTCTAAAAAACTGCCTTTTGTGTCTGATATATTTTTATCATAATAAATTAAATTTATCATTATTTTTGTATTACTTTCCAGAAATTAATATATTATATATTAAATAAAATGTTTTTATATTAATCTAATATTTTTCAATACACAGGATTAGAATAAATCTGGTATTTTGCTGAAAATTCGTATTTTTCTAAAAAGAGGTTTTCATCATATTTTGTGATCTTATTTTAACAGTAATTTATTACCTTTATAGGTATGTAATTTGGTAAAATATATTCCACATTTGGAATTAGTAGGTTCGAATTTGGTAAATAGGACCCTTTTATTTTTAGGAATTATGAATAGTAAGTGTGGTAAAATTTATCACCTTATTAAAGGGTAAATCAAGTTAATCTTGGTCAAAACTAAGTGTTAACGTAACCAAAACTTTTATTAATTATTATTATATGAATATAATTTCACCATTATCACCTTAGGATTTAAATTTATTTTTTAATGGAAATTCTTCTATAAAAATGACCTATATAACATTTAAAACAATGAAAAATACAAAATGTCAGTCTCTTACTTTTAAATATCTTGTATTTGTTCAAATAGGGATAAAGAAATTGGTGAATGCATATATATAAATTTATTTTTTGAAAAATTAAATCATATTCATGATGGTAATTTATTTTTTATTTTTAGTGTTTAATTAGTAACCTAAAATTTTTGTGCAATACTAATAAAATATTTGTCCAATTAATAGAAAAATTAAATTAATGATTTTAAAAATGATAAAAGTATATAATTTAAGTTTGATATAGTGTTACAAGAATTTTTTGACTAATAATATATATTATTTATGTTTAAATGGATTATACTCAGATTAAACATTTTTCTTATTGTCTTTATAATTAAATTAACTGAATTGTGTCAAAGTTGACATTAATGATATTTTCGTAAAATAATATATTATTAAATTATATAAAAATTATAATTTTTTATGTTGATTAAGAGGATAATATTTGTTCAGAAACATCATCCCTTATCCATTTATTAGTCAATAGTCACCTTATAGGTTAAATTATAACCCTTTATGTGTTAAATATTTTTTACCGCGGTTAAGTTTAAAATAGGTTAACTAAGGAGTCAAACCAAAAGATAAGGTTTAAAAAACCATATAAACCTATCTAATTTTTATTGGTTGATAGGATTTAAAACCCGTAAAATATTATCTTATAATCCTTATAATATTTGAGTCATTGTGGATAGATAATGGATTTATTGTATTTAAATATTTTAAGAAATTACATGCGTGCACCTCCCCTTAATAAAGGGCACCCCTCCTTTATCTTATTTATACCAATTTTATCCTTTTATATGGAATAAACCCTAAAAATATATATTACTTTTTCTACTATACATATTATAGATGTGTTTTTCTTCCTGAAACACCAACCCTATCACCCTTAAGAAGATATTTAAAGAATCTGTTTCAAAGAAGTGGAAATCGCCTTAACCAATCACTTCCTTTTAAATTATTATTTTACCTCCTCTAAATATATTATATTATAATGTAATAACACAATAATTATTCTAAATAAAATAAAATGTTATTATTATTATGAAACCACCTTTATTCTCCCTCTTTTCATCAAATGGGATGTGAAAGTATCGCTTGTACGTACATACAACTTACAATCTCCACGTAGAAATAGAATTCATTTCCCATCACCATAGTTCATGGATGGTTATTATGATGGATTTAGAGTTTATATATTATATTTATTACATAATTATTATTCTATAAATATAATATAATATTTATCTTCTTAGCTTCATATCTATTGTAAGATGATAACGTCGCTCATGCGTATGTGCGGACTACAACCTCCACGAAGCGATGTGATGCATTTTTCATTTCAATTTTACTTGAATGGTAATAAGGATATATTTAATGAATTTATATTATAATTATGATACTAAAATTATTAAATATTGTTTAATTATTATTTATCTTTCATTCATTAAATTTTTTGAAAAATGAATATAGTGTTCATGCGCATGAATGCCATATCGTATCTATGGACGATGTAATTTATTTTTTATCTATAGATTTTTTGGATGAATATATATATAATTAATATATATGATATATGTATCATTATAAACATTTTTGAGATTAATAAACTATTATAAAAGTACAATGACCAAAACTACCAAACCAAAACATACATGAAAAATGAAGCAGTTATCACACGAAAACGTAGATTTTAATAAGGAATTATTAATAAATGAGTATTGAAATATTATAAAGGGATAATATATGATATTATAAGTATATAAATCATTTTTTTATAAAATTATAATAAATTTAATTTAACTATACAGAATGTTAGATTACTTTCAATCCAAGTGGAACTAAAGGTAAAGGTTTATCATCTAAAATTATCTTCTTTGGGAAAAATGTTATGTCATGAACCTATCATATTTTATGAGATTAATATACTACCATTTGAAATTTTATATCACGTTTATAATTATTTTCATGATATTTAATGTTATTTTGATGTTATTATTTTATAGGGCTTAAGATTTAAATTCTACCAAAGTTGAAAGGGTTTTTTGTTAGAATCTCAATGTTTATCAGGATTGTTTATCATTATGTTTTTGATGATGAATAATTATGATATTTATTTTTAAAAAACTCATTAAGTTTTTTATACTATGGTTATTTCTTGATAATAAATGTTTTCATTTCATTCACCTCAATTTAGGTACTCAAGAGAGTGAAATAACATTTTTAAAAAATTTGATGTTATTTTTGTCTTCTGTAAAAAAATTTCTTCCGTATCCATGTTTTATAAAAAAACTTAAATAATGTTTTAAATATTATCATATTAATTTTTTAATACATTTTTTCTCATGATTTACCATTTTAAAAAAAATTAAAAGGAATATGTTCGTCATTTTCTGAATGATTATATTTTAGAATTTCAACAGAAATGTGAATGGAATGTTTTATTTTAAATTATATGAAATGAAAGGAATTTACTACCATAATAACCACTCAATAATATAAATATTAATTTATATGTTTTAAATTTATTTTCAGTAAATGTTATTTTAATGATTTTTTTTGAATGTATAGTTTTTTAAAAGTTATTTTTAAATTCGAAAGGGGAATTTCCTCAAGAATGTTTTAATGATCTTGTAATGGTATTTCTATTCAATAAAGACAAAAAACATTGATTTAAATTATGATTTAATGAGGATATATTCCAAGGGTACAATACTTATATTTTTTTGATGGTTTAGGATTATGATGAAAAGATATTTATAAAACCAATACCTTTTCCATGGATTATGTAATGATGAATTGATGTAATTTTTATGCAACCCTTTCTTTTACATGGGTTATACTATGATGAAATGTTTATGAAACCCATTTATTTCTCACTTTTTATTATATGATGATTTTTTTTGATCTTTGTGCACACATATGTATGATTTTCATTTTGTTATGGGTGGGCATGGAACTATATTTCCCTCTAATAAATTGGGTAAATATAGATATATTTTGAGATAAACAGAACTAGAATGGAGGGTGAAAAAAAAATTTTAAGGAAATTTATCCACTATGGTTTTCCTGGAAGTGAACCATGACTACTAATATGGTTTTAGGATTGAACCTAATACACTGTGATAATCATGAAAGTGAGCCTTGAATTCTATGGAAACGATTTTTTATGCTTATGTGTATGCAACAATTCCATGTATTATGACAATGTTATGCTCTAATGGCTCATATACTTTGATTCAATTATGATTTATGTCTTATTAACTTTTAATATTTATGGCCTAACTCAAGATTATGATCTATAATATATTGGGTATGGTTTTAAAATCTTAATTTCATGTTATCATACTCTTATGATCATGTTATGATTTTTTAATCATTGGTATCTACCTTGTTTACCTTTACTAAGCATCCAAGCTCACCCTTTCTTAATTTTACATTCCCCAAGTTATGAATAAAGGTTTTAGTAATGTTATGTCTAATAAAGGATATTTTTGTGAAGAACTCAGTGTGAGTTGTGTTGATCTCTTATGAATAAGTTTTTTATGTGTACAAGTTTCTAAAGATACCATAACTATATGATTTAGGCATGGATCAATATGTTATGTAATCAATATTCATCAAATAAGATGTAATATCTATGTATGAAAAGTATGGGTCACTATAGTAGGTAATAGATCAAAGATTAGTTCATCATTGGAAATAAGGATGAGAAAATGTTAGTGATAATGATGGGAATAAAATTATGTATAGGATCACATCCAAATGTTTTGGTAATTATCATGGATGACCTAGGTTAAAAATAAAGAGTAACATATTGAAAACGAGGCATATTGATTTAGACATCCAATAAATAAATTTTTATGACAATGTAGTTTCCCTCTATGATTATTGTTTCTTACATTATGTTTTTTATTTTTAGTCAATGTATGGAACCAAAATGAATCATGTCAATATTTAATTTGATGGACAATGAAATAATTTTACACATGATAAACTAAATGTTATGGGACATAGAATAAAAAAATATTATTTTTATGATTATAAAAAATTATCAATATATGAATCATGCTAATATTATAATTGATAAAAGGAGAGAACAAAATTATATTAAGTCCTTAATAAAGGAAATGCCCACCTTTTTTAAGTGGGTTTTCTCATCCAATAGTTGTTGTGAAATGGATCAGTACCACTAAAAAGATATTTTTTCTCAAGTGTTCAAAACATGAAATAGTTATTTTGTTTGCCTATCATTTGGAAGGTGAATCAGATCAATGGTGGAATATTATTAAGAATAGGATGAAAATGTATGAAATTAGATCCTTAGAGTGGGATGAGTTTAATAGTTTGTTATTCAAAAAGTAAGTTCCTCATATTCTTGGTATGAAAATGTAGTAGGAACTCATTGATATTAAGAGGAAGGATGAAGAATCTCTTATTATATATGAGGAAATTATTACAATACGTTCAAGGTATTCTTATAGTATTATCATCTAACTTAAAGTATGGTTGATTGATTCTTCAATAGCTTAAAACCAAGTCTGTAAAGGGAATTTTCGATAAGCTAATTTAGTAGTAATGAAGAAATATTTCAATGTGCTATTAATGTTGAAATGGAGGTTGTATTTACCTATCCATCTCAAAGATTTTATAAGAAAATAAAGATGGTATTTAAAGTAAATTCTAAAAAACAAGGAGAAGGGAAAATGATATTTCTATTATGTTTGAAGTGTGAAAGGAATCATGGTGGAAATTTTCTTAAGGGGATTGGTAAATGTTTTAAGTGTGGAAATTAAGGCTTTCATGAAATAAAATTCCAATGTAATATGAAGAGACCATTCAATGAAAGGAATAATGAAAACATAACACTGAATACACCACTCAAACATCAGTGTTTCAAATGTTCAGAGTATGGGAATTAGGATAACCAGTACACAAACCCTATGGTTAATGATGATTATAAAAATCCAAAACCTCTATATCCTAGAGAAAAATTGAAATATCATGTGATTAATATTAGCGATGTGGAGTAAAATTACAATGTTGTGAAATGTACACTTACAATACACTCTTAAAATTCTAATGTCTTATTTGATAACAGATCTACCCACTCTTTTATATCTAATGAATTTACTATGGGTATCAAAGTACCACCACAAAGATTAGGTGTTTAGTTAATAGTAAAACCCCTAATGGTATGATGATCACATGTCGTATATAATATTATTCTTAGGTTGAAGATTGTGAGAATGTGCTTTGTGCAAATATTTTTCTTATTCCTCTATTTGAATTCGATGAAATGTTGGGAATGGATTGCCTTTATTTCCATAAATCCCACATCAATTTCTAGGGAAGAGAAGTTATATTTTATATTCTGAACAATCCTATGATCATCTATCAGTGAGATGAAAAATATGAACTTCTTATGGAAACTACATCCATTGTATGGGTCATGATTCCTATTTAAAAGGGGGTGTTTATCTTAAATATTTCAGGAGAAACTAAATATCAAAGATATGCATCTTACGCAAAAATATGTTGTTGTATTTCAAAAAGAGTTGTCTGGTCTTCCACCAAATCATGAATTTGAGTTTTCAATATAACTCATACCTTGTGATGCACCTATTTCAATCACTCCATATGTAATATCTTTGATTGAGTTTCTAGAATTAAAGAAGAAACTCTAGGAAAATATTGACAAGTGATTCATTCAACTAAGTGAATCACAATGGGGTGCGCCAATTCTTTTTTTTAAGAATAAATAATGATCAGTGAAAATTGAATTGATTATCGAGAACATAACAAGATGAAAATAAAGAATACGTATCTTTTACCCTATATTAATTATTTTTTTGATCAAATATGTTGATATCAACACTTTTCAAATATTGAACTTTATTCTGGATATCATCAATTGATGGAAAATAAGAAAGATATACCCAATAAAGCATTCCAAATAAGGTATAGAAACTATTAATTTATTTATGAAATTCAGTCTTATTAATGTCCGCAGTATATTTATGGAATTAATGAATAGATTCTTTAGATATTACCATAACTAGTTTGTGATAGTCTTTATACATAGTATTCATATATATTTAAAGTTCAAGGAAGAGTATGGATATCATTTGTGTATTTTTCTGAGGAAGAAGAATATTTTTGAAAAAAATTATGAAGAGTGAATTTTAGCTTCATAATGTTTCATTTTTTGGTTATATAATCTCATGAGAGGGTATATCATTACATCCATCAAAGACTAAAGTTTTTAAAAAATTTACTATACTAACCACTATGATTGAGATCCATAGTTTTTTTGGGTTGGCTGGATATTATCAATTATTTGTGGAGAATTTATCAAAGTTTTCTCATCCACTCACCAAGTTTACTTAGAAGGGCTCCATGTTCATCTGAACTAAAGAATGTGAAGAAAATTTCAAGGAACCAAAGAGAAGGTTAGTTAGAACACCTATACATACATTACCCTATAATAGATATGAGTTTTTAATATATAGTGATGCATCAAAGAAGGGATTATGATGCATCCTCAGGAAGAATGATATGGTGGTAGATTATGCCTCAAACCAATTGAAGGTTCATGATCAAATTATCCCACTCAAGATTTAGAGTTAGGTACATTAATTTTTACATTATCAATATGGAGGAAATATCCTTTTGAATAATTGGGGAATATATATACTAATAATAAAATTTTAATATATATATATATATATTTAATTATAAAGTGTTGAATGTATTCCATAGAAGATAGTTTCATTTGATTAAATATTATGAGTTCTTAATACATTACCACCCTAGGAAAGTAATAAAGGTGGAAGATTCTATGAGTCAAAAAATCATGATATCTTATCTTTTATGAGGATAAACAATATATAGTATATCTATATTTTCAGAGGATGGATCTAGAAAATTTAATGTAAGGTGTAAATATTATCTTTCTTAAAAGAGTGTTCAACCATATATCCATGTCATGATTAAATAGATGCAAAAGTAATATGTGGGACTGTAGAATATGGTCAGATATTTTTCTAAAATTTATATTGACTATGAGAGAATAATATTTTTTCAGAACCGTGTATGTGTCAGATGCATACAAACAATAAAGAATGATCTATTTTGTGAGTCTCATAGTTTAACATTATCTATTCACTATATAATTATAATTATGTATAGAAATCTAAAAGAGTATTTCTAATGGGAGAGCATGAAGGTAGATATTGTATAATATGTATCTCTGTGCATGGTATATTATAAAGTTAAGGATAAGAGGTTTAATTCAACGTTGATGTTACAACCATTACCCATACTAGGATGAAAATGGGAAAACATTACCATGGATTTTGTCGTGGGACTCCTTAAAACATCTAAAGTCCATAATGTTGTTTGGATTGTAGTCAATTTTGTTATGAAGTCAACACAGAAAATTTTTATTAGAGAAGATTAATATCTTGATCATCTTTCTATAATATACATAATGTAAGTACTAAGGTTTTATATAGTACCACAATCTATTATGTCTGACTGGTATTGAAGGTTTACCATAATGTTCTCACAAAGTATTTGTCAAGATCATGATACAGAGTTGATTTTCAGAATAACTTATCATCCTCAAATATATGGTCATTATGAGAGAACCAGTAAAACCCTATAGGATATTATGTGATATTCTTATTCGGATTTCAAAGGTGGTTGGGATAAATAATTTTCTCTATTTGATTTTTCTTAAAATAATAGATTTTACTCGAGCACTCAGATAGATCTTTATGGAGGACTCTTTAAAAATAAATATAGAAATACAACTTCCTTCAATGAATTTCTATAAATAAATCTATTGAGACTTATGAAAGCTAAGGAAATGGTAGAGAAAGAAAGAGTTATTTAGTATTACATCAAGGAAAATCAGAGGCGACCGTAAAGTTATGTCGATAATCATCGGTGGGATCTAGATTCTGAAAATTATGAAAAATAATTCCTATGAATTTCTACTTGGGAGAAGGTTAAAAGATTTGTAAATAATTGAAGATTGAGCCCTATATATATTTTCCCCTTCAATATTCTTGATTGAGTAAGGATAGTGGCTTATCTCTTGGCACTTCCACCGAACCTCTCTCAAGTACACGATGTGTTCCCTGTATCTCTCTTCTGTAAATACATACTTGATCCTGGACATGTACTAAACTCATAGGTTATACCATTATATCATGATATTTACTTTGAGTAATAACCAGTATAAATCCTAGATCATAGATATAATTTGCTACAGAATATGACTACTCACCTCATAAAAGTTCTATGGAGAAATTACCGATTTAAAAAGCTACTTGGGAACATTAGGATGTGTTGAGGCTGAGATGTCCTCAACTGTTTGTATTGGAGTAACATAATTTGGAGTCCAAAATTAATTTTAAGGGGAGAATAAGGGTACACTACAATATTTTTTGATATAATTCAATTAAAATAAATTTATGCACTTAGAAATTTTTTGATACACACATCCCCCAAGTCTAAAAGAACCATAATATATTATACCATTATAACATAGCCATTAAATTGGAGATTATGAATAAGACTAAAAATATTAAAATTATATAGTATAAAAATTTATGAAAATAACTTCATTGGTTATCATTTGATTATAAATGGAAATAAAAATCATTAGAAAATAAAAGAAATGTTTTTCTAAATAATATTTTTTTGCATGCAATATGTTTTTTATCGTAATACTTAAAATTAATCACTATTGGTGAATTATTTTAATGAAATTTATATATTATATATTTAATCAAATTTCTAAATATTCATCCAATATTTTTCTAATAATTGAATAAGAATAAATCCAGTTTTATGCATAAAAATTGTATCTTTCTAAAAAGTGGTTTTCATTGCAATTTTCAAAATTATTTTAAAATTAATTTATTCCACATATAGGTATTGAACCTGATAAGAATATATTACATTTTTTTAATTATGATGTTCAAATTTGGTAAGTAGGACCCTTTCATTTTAAGAAATAAGAATAGTAATCCTGATAAAATTTATCACCTCATAAAGGGTAAATCGGGTAAATCTAGGTTAAAAATAAGTGTTAAGGTCCCTATATATAATGACCCAATACCTCTATATTAGCTATGTTCTAATGTTTATTTTTTGTTTCCTTTCTCATTGAGCGTTTATTTCCAACCTTGAATTGGGATGATACCTGTAATGGTGAATTCAAATATTTTTTTCAATTTTTAGGAACCACTAATAGTTTCTAATATTCATTGTGTAGTTACACGATGTGTAATGGGATTAAAAGATATATAATTCCAATCAGATAGATCTCGTGAGTTTAATATGAAACGTTATAGTTTTACACATTGTGTAATGTCAAAAATTTGTTTTTAATTAAAAAGGAAACATGTTTTTTGAGGTAACATAAAATAAACTGATTTCACGATTTTTAAAATATTAAATGATTATAATTCATCAAGTTACAATATTTACAGTTTTTTTGATGTTATTGAGGTTTCATACTCTTTTTCATCTTTCTTATCTCAGACAGATTTCTCACCCCAGGTGATTTTGGGGGAGTCCTTTCCCTCTAGATTTCTCTGTTCAATGATTGATCTATAAGGCTAGGTGCTTCACCTCTTCAGGTGGGGATCTCATCATGGTTTCTCTCACATTTATGATTGAAATAAAATTTTCAATAGGGATTTTTAATCATATTGTATTTTCTATCAACCTTTATCAGTCTTTTTCGTGCCATAAATTCTAAAGGAAAATCTTATAGTTTCCACTACATATTTTCAGAGGCAATTTGGTTTTCTACATCCTTGAGGTAGGTGGATCTCCTCAGGTATTCTAATATCATGAACTTCTTGTAGTTATTATTGATTCATAGAGATTTGAAATGTATTTTTTTGTGTTAAAATTAAAAAGTTCATGTGTTCATGTTTGAAAATGGTTTTTTATTTGAAAACAGAATAGTCTTAAGTTGAAATGAAAAATGGATTTTCAAACCCTGAATAAGATTGACTTGTCTTTGAAATGGTTTTATAAATAAATAAAAACATGTTTTTTAAAATAGTAATCGAAAAACATTGCACAATGGGAACCATGGGTGCATCAAGAACGGGAAACAGGTAGCCTTAGTGTGTGTGACACCACTATGAGGTAACCTCTTGTATGTCGATGGTATATGGCAGTCCTCGTTTTTAGTTAGATCTAACCTTATTCTTTGTTAGGATCACGTTTGTCTAGTATGTATATTCAAACATTAGATAAAAAAATGATTTAGCAACGGTTTTTTCACGGGGATTTTGGAAACCGTTGCTAAATGTTTTTTAGGATAAAATTTAGTAACGGTTTTTAGTGGTGTTTTTTAAACCCTCCTCTAAATATCCTTCAAATATTTTTTATGTTTTTAAAAAAATTCATAAAAGATATTTAATTACAATTTATTAATAATTAATTATTATTTACTATCATATATAGTATATTTTTTATACTTTTAATTGATTATAATGTGTCAATTAATAAATGTTTACAATCATTAGTTAATAATAATTTAAAAGTAAAAAAAAATCTTCAATAAATTGAAATTTACACTTGAGAATCAAATGGCCATATCTTTTGATTAGAGGGTCAGTTTTAGCTCTACAACCTATCCAATCAAAGATTATGAAAAGAAATAAAACCAATGAAAATTTAAATACTGTGATAATTAAAGGAATGAAATATATTATAGTTGCAGAAAAGTCAAAATCATACTCGAACTTCAAATACCCATAACTTTTGATCTAGGTGTATATTTGGGCTCTACTACATATCAAATTGAATCTTGCAATGATATCTACACAAAATATTTTCTTGAACTAAGGATGAAGAGTTGTGTCAGGTTTTTCATCCCCAAAGGCCTCTAAAACTGATCTTTTTATCGCCGGCCCTAATTTATTAAAATTCAAACAACTATTACTTCTGATTTGGGTGTCTATTCCTAACTTACTACATATAATATTAAATATCATTTAATGAACTTCAATTTGAATGGTTTTGGAAATGAAATAGACTGCTAAATCAGAATTTATGGTCGTTTCACAGTTTTTTGGGGTTTTAGGGTTTTCAGAGTTTGTTAACATTTTATGTGTTTTAAGAATAACCCATATTCTTTAACATTCTATGGATTTTCAGCCTCATTTAAGGTGCCTTATTTTCTTTTTCAGCGAGGACTCAATTTATTCTCAGGGATTACATTCATATTGATATTACGATTTTGAAACGTTATCATTTTCCACAATGCAATTTTGTTTATAATTAAATATATGCACATTTTCTTATATCTATTATAAAGTCACTTGTATAAATATGTATTTACATAAAAATGTATTTTTATGAAAATAAAAAAATGGAAATAAATATTTTTTATCCGTTTCATTTAAAATAAACAATTATCAGTTTTATATTCATTTGTAAATATTTACATATTTTTATGTTTAAATATTTTTATACCAAATATGTGTAGATATATATATATAGTGATATTTATATTTACTTCTGTTTATATATATATATATGTACAATTATAAATTTGAGTGTGTTTATATAAATTTAGATAACATAAATTTGTGTTTATATATGTTAATGTAAATTTTGATATAAGTATATATATTTATATATATTTATATCCATTTATTAATTTACTAATTTACAATTATATTATTATATTATTTTATTATTTTATTATTATATTATTATATTATTATATTATTTGTTATTTAGTTATTAAATATTTATTTATTTATTATTTATCTATTATTTATTATTATTATTATTATTATATTATTTTCTTAATTTTTAATTTTTAATTTTTCTTAATTTTTTATTAATTTATTAATTTACTATTTTTTATTTTACTATTTTATTATTTATTATTTATTATTTTCTTATTTTCTTATTTTATTGTTTTATTAATTTATTAGTTTATTATTTTATTATTTTATTCTTTTTTTCTTTTATTTTCATAATAATATTATTTTATTTTAGTAATATTATTTATTTATTTATTTATTTTTTTATTATCTATTTATTTATTATTATTTATTTATTTTTTATGTGTTTCTGATTGACTATTGATTTATTATTGATTTATTATTTATTTATTTAATATTATTTATTATTTATTAATTATATTTTATATATTATATATTATATATTAATTATTAATTATTTTATACTATTTTATTATTTTATTACTTTATTTTTATAATTTTATTATTTATTTACTTATTATTAATTTATGGCTAATTTATTAATGATTTATTATTAATTATTATTTATTATTTATTATTATTTTTTCATTATTTATTATTGCAATACCCCATAATTCCATGTTCATTTTTTTTTAAAAAAAGTTAAATGTAATTATTTTGAGACCATCCTTTGAGATGACACGTAATTTCGAGGCCTAGAGCAGCAAGAAGGTATTTTGAACTATTTTCAATGCTCATTAAATAAAATTGAGTGTGGGGTTTTCTATCTTTTAAACTAGTGCTCGTATGAAAAATCTAAGGGTACTGTTGTACACAGAGCATCGATATTCCCCTTGAAAGGTCCTAATATTGGTCGGAACGTGCCAACTGTGAAATTAGTTTTTGGCCATAAATGATATAATTGAATAACGATTATTTTATTTTCAAATCCTTATAACTCTTAAATGGTAACCCAGATCGAAAATGTGAGAGTATGGTTAAGCTTGTGAGGGAATGCTTCCCTTAAGCAGAGCCTAACCTCAACCGACGCGGGTTGAGGGTGAAAGTTATTTTTCGACCTTTTTAGATGAAAAATAAAATAACATAAAAATTTGGGTTATAATATTTTCTCCTTCATTACACAACATCTCTTTGACGCTATAGTGCAATTGAAGAGGTGACGTTGAATCCCATTAATGAAACTCATTAATGGAGTAGGGTGGTGACACTGCAATACGTACACATCTTCCTTCTTTAATTAAATAGGGAATTTGGGGTTGACAAATGACCCTAGAATTCCTCCGATGAACGAAAAATTAAACCTCTCCAACAACAAAGACCATCGAATCAAATGACAACGAAAACACCCTTGGAGAGTAGATTCAGGACCAGATATTGACGTATGATGAAGAATGATCATCCTTGGGTAATCTCTTTTCCTATGTAGGTGTTTGATGCTTTTCTGTGTGAATTTATTTTCATCGTTCTTTCTTTTAAACGATGAATGTGGGTTAACTCACGAATAAGTTAACCCATGGACCAATCGTTCGTGCAAGATTGTTAGTGATGCAGGATGAAGGGGATATTTATCTGAGTGATTATTCCACCTTTTTTTGTTCTTCCAAATCATACTAAAAAGAATGAATCTCTGTCAACATCAACAAAGACTTAGATCATTATTTGGGTGTTCTTATGTTTGACTCCTCCATGTCTTTTCTTTTTTCATTTTTCCAATTCTTCGTGGTGTAATGAATTTGGAGGTGATGGTATCTGCAGTCTAGATAGTACCGCAACGTTGCATCGACACATCGGTCAGTGGGAGGAAGCCACATGAGATGGTGGCATCGGGCAGGAAGGGCCATGGCCTGGTGGGGGGGGGGATGAAAGGAGGCCGCGACACCTTACGGTGGCACTAGGCCACAATGACATGTGGGAGGCAGCACACTGGAGGTGACAGGGGCGGCCGAAACAAAGGCTGGAAGATGGTGTTAGGAGGATGTGGACACCCGGCCCTTTTAGGGGCACCGTACAATGCATATCCATGGTCTGTGGACTGCAGTGGGGGGGGGGGGGTACCCGGGGCTTACCGCGGGTCACGTGGAAGATCGGTCCATGTGGGCGGACTACCTGGATGAGCTGACCTGTGTGGTCTAGTAGCCGAGCAGACCATAGTGGTCCAGTGGGGGAGTGCACCTCAGTGGTCTAGTAGCTGAACGAACCTCCATGACTCCTTAGGGATGTGTCCCTCAGCAATACCAGATGATTTGGCACTACGACTGATAATCATTCTTCTTATACATTGAGTTATACCTGGTGTGAGTTGTCTTGCAATGCGGTCTTGATTTGTGTTCATTCCTTTATGGTTTGGGGTCCCTATATAGTATTGTGTTACCCACCCCTCTAGGGGCTTGCCCGTAGATGTCAGGTCTCATGCAGGTGATCGATGCTTTGACGGAGGCCTTGGTGGTCTGGGACCTGGTGGTGCTCAGTGAGACCGGACAAAAACGCATACTACTACGACTACATGAAACTACCATTCACCAACCCTTTAGGTAGGGTCTCAAGCTGACAGACTGTAGCAGTTGTAGTTTCTTTTGTGGATTTGGGATTCAATTCTGTCTACTTTGTACTTTTAGATTGTAATTAACTCTCAGTAATTGTGTTAGTGATAGTTGTGGTTTACCTTGTGTTTATATTCTACATTTTGTGCTTTTTCATGTGTATGGGTTTATTAGTAATGCCTTCCCTTTTTTGATATATGCCTACTCGGTGCTAGTCACCAGCCACTGGCTTATAGAAAGGTGGTCTTAGGGTAGTCATGACACAAGCCCTATGGGACGGATCATGACAATGTGGTATCAAAGGAGGTCGGTTCTACCAAAAACACAAATAGTCTAAAAAAATTTATGGGGAGTCAAGTATTGGTGCAGTGGACGATGTATCCATACTCCAAGATGCTAAATTATCATTTCCCACATGGTAAATAAAAACCCTGGTTTCATGTGTCTTTGATTATTTTCCCCATGATTTTTTTGAGATAGATTCAGCTCACTAGGTATAATAAATTTATCATGGTTCATCTTGATCTCTTTTAGGATGCCTCCCCACAAACAGCAATCCAAGATTCCAGTGTGTGACCATGAGGATGGTCCACATAGTGATGAGGCTTTAGTACAAGGACCATTTCCTGATATAGCACCTTCGAGCGGTGTCCCAGTGATACCACCTCTCATTGGTTAGCAGTTAATGTCCACACTATTGGTAGAGGACCCACTTAGGCTCAGTGCCATACGCGAGTTCTAGAGACATATACCTCTTAGGTTTAGGGGAGAGACAGATCCTCAGGTCACTGAGGATTGTCTAGAGGTGGTGATGCAAGTATTCCACTTAGTAAGGATGCCACTTGACCAGATGATGGTTCTAATAGCAAGACTTCTACAGGGATCAATGGGGATATAATGGATTTTTACCATCTAGACTCATGAGGAGGAGACCCTCACATGATCTGACTTTGGGTGACTTTTTAGGGAGGAGTTCTTCCCTAAGACTTTGCACTTAGTTCCTATATAGGTGCTTCTTCACTTATAATATGGTAGCCTAACAATGGATGAGTACTTTTCAAGGTTCACAGACCTCTCCCATTACTCTAGAGATATGGTTTAAGACCCTTTATTCAATGTCCTGACCATTGAGTAGGGAATCCTATTGGATATCAGGTAATTTATGATTTCTCTCAACATCCCTGCATAGGTTGTGGTACTAGATCTAACTCTACAATTGGAGATCTTCCTCACTGAGTTGGCATCGACAGTGGGAGATACCATTGGGTGACTTGTGGACGAGTCATCCATTGAAGGTGGCTGAAAGATGATGAAGAGGACCAAATAGGTCACACTATTCAGAGGATGACCCTAGGACTTAGGGTCGATAGTATATGGTTCCCAGGGTAGAGGGAGTCATCAAAAGAGAAAAGTTTGAAAGACATGTGGCGGGCAGGGGAACATGGCTTGAGATTTCCTGAATCGCCACATAGAAGGCCAACAGACAGTCGAGGGACCACTGAGGTATAGGTAGAGATAGGAAAAAGGTGGTCGTACAGGCGGCAGACATGGAAGAGAAGTAGGACATGTACATAGTAGGTGGGCATAGGTACAAGGTAATACCACCACCACCCCCAGGTGGTCTGCCACAGGCTCTAAGAGCAGGTGGAAAGGGGAGGGAACAACATCAGGCAGTCAAGGCCTATGCTCCAGGTGTCGTAGAGATGATATGAGGTATAATCTATTTCTTCTCCACATTAGCTGTAGTTCTTATAGACATTGTTTCCAATCAATCTTTCTTTCCCACGAACATTGTTCAGATCTCGAAGATTATGATTGATCCGTTGGCCAGATCCTTATGATTAGAGACTCATATGGGAGGGGATTTGATGATCACACATTGTTTCCAGTAGTGTGAGCTTACTCTTGGAGGTGAAGATATGACTAGGATCTCATAGTATCATAATTTAGTTTTTAGGGCATCATTCTAGGTATGGACTGGCTATCAATAGTTCATGCTCAGATCGACTGTTTTAGGCACAAAGTGTGTTGTGTCCATGGATATGGGAACCGGTTTTCCTTTGTCAGCAAGAAGGGAAATAGAGCATCCTGGTATGGACTCACACAAAAGAGGGTGCATCCAATTACTCATCTGTTGGCTAGCATGACCCTCAGTGAAGTGGATGAGATGAGTCTACAGTTTCCTATAGTGGTGGATGAGCACAGGGACGCCTTTCTAGATGATGTTCCAGGAAAACCTCCTCGAAGAGAGGTATACTTCGGCATTGATCTATACCCTAGGAAGACACTGATATCTACACCTACACATCATATGGCTCCCACATAGCTTTAGGAGATGAGGGTATAGTTGGAGGACTTGCAGAGGTAGGGGTTCGTAAGGCCCGCCATTTCACCATGGGTAGCCCCAGTGTTGTTTTCCAATAAGGAAGATGAAATATTGAGGTTATGGATGGACTACTGGCACCTAAAATAGGTGAACATGAAGAATAAGTATCCTCTTCCAAAGATTGGTGACCTATTCGATTAGTTGAAGGGAGCAGTATGGATCTAGAAGATAGACCTCAGATCAAGATATCACCAGCTTCAAGTACGAGACAAGGACATCTCAAAGAAAGATTTAAAGTGTCTCTATAGCCACTAAAATTACTTAGTGATTCCCATTAGGTGTGACAAATTCCCCAGTTGTTTTCATGGGACTCATGAATAGGGTCTTCCCATCGTAATTAGATCAGTTTGTAGTAGTCCTCAATGATGAAATATTAGGGTATTCAGCATTTGAGGAGGAGCACACGATACGCCTGAGAATGGTTATGGACATACTCTGAGAGAACCAACATTACAGGAAGCTATCAAAGTTTAATTTCTAGATATGAAAGTTCCGCTTCTTATGAAATTTTATCCTAGAGGCTGGAGTTGTGCTGGATCCAACGAAGATCGAGGCAGGGCTTTCTTGGGATCCACCCAAAAGTGTTACCGAGGAGTGTAGTGTCCTTGAGTTGGATGGGTACTATTTGAGGTTTGTACCTGAATTCTACATAGTTAAAGCACCCATGAAATAATTAGTGAATAAGTTAAAACCCTTCATGTGGATATAAATATTCTAGTAGAGCTTTCCACAGCTAAGGAATAGCCTCACGAGTGCTCCTATATTGAGGTAGTCAAAGACGGGCACTAACTATATAGTGTTCTGTGACACATCAGGAACCAGTCTTGGTTGTGTCTTGATGCAGGGAAAGTAGTTATTTTTTTATGGCTCACAAAAATTGAGACTACATGAGAAAAACTATGAGACTCATGACCTTTGATTTGGTTGTGGTATTATTCACACTAAAGATGTCATGACACTACCTAATGGGAGAATGATTCATCATCTACTCTGACCACAAGAGTCTAAAGTATATCTTTTATCAGAAATATTTGAACCTGATATAGTGATGTTGGTTGGAGTTCCTCTAGGACTATGACTTTGAGATAGTCTATACTCCTAGTAAGGGGAACATGGTGATAGATGCTATCTGTAGGAGATTGAGTTCATAACTACTGAACAAGGACTCAGAGTAGTTGGCCTTGATTCAGATATACGTTCTGGGTAGAGATGATGCAACTTATCTTCAGCTGATGGTGATTTCCCATACACTCTTACAACACATCATGGAGGCGCAACATAGAGATTCCAATTGCGAGACTACACGTTCCAAGATGTCCACAGGGTATTCCTCTAATGGATATTCTAAAGGGGGAGCATGTCATCCTTTTTAGAGGACTCACCATAATACCCATGGAATTTTCAGAGGAGGTTTTGAGACAGTTCCATACATCCCATTTGGAATTACATCCAGGTGTTTTGAAGAAGTACCAGGACCTCATACATCAGTACTGGTGGCCAGGGATGAATAAAGAAGTGGCTGAGTTTGTCTCGAGATGCATCACTTGTCAACAAGTGATGGTTGAGAACCAGGTTCCAGAAATTTTGAATCAAACCCTCGAGGTACTAGAGTGTAAATGGGATAGAATATCGATGGAATTAATGATAGTCTTACCACATACATACAAGGGAAATGATACCATCTATGTGATCATATACTGACTCCCCAATTCGGCCCACTTCCTACCCATTCGAGAATAGAGTTTAGAAGAGAGATTGGGATGCCTCTATGTAGAGGAGATAGTTTGACTCCATGGAGTCCCATATACAATAGTATCATATCATGATGAATTCTTTACATCCCAGTTGTGGAAGGGCCAACATGAGGCATTTGGGACTCAGCTGCGCTTCAGCATAGCCTTTCACCCACAAATGGACAGTTAGACAGAGCATACCATACAAACCTTAGAGGGCATACTTCATTCTTATGTTATCGATTTTGGTCCTAGTTGGGAGGACCACCTACCACTGGTGGAGTTTTCATAAAACAAAAGCTACCACTCCACCATTGGTATGAAACCTTTTGAGGCATTGTATGTACGACCATGTAGGTCACCGTTATGCTAGATAGACCCTGGGGAGTCATCTCTCATCGGTCTCGAGATGGTATAGGCTACAACTATGAAGGTTCAGGTAATTCAATAGTAGATGAAGACTACACAGAGCTGAAAAATTACTATACTAATAGGCGATGGAGACCCATGATGTTTGAAGAGGGGAACCACATATTACTATGGTTCTCTCCTCGATGAGGGACACTATAATTTGGCTGGGGCGGCAAGTTATCCCTAAGGTTCATCAAACCATTCTTGATACTGCATAGATTGGAAGAGGTGGTATAATTATTTCCTCTACTACTGTAGTTAGAGAGGGTACACAATGTCAACCATGTATCCCAGCTGAGGAGATACCTGCACGATACTTTTCACATCATCAACTATGACGAGATGGTGATTGATGATGGGGAAAAATTTGTGGAGTACCCAGTGGAGAAAGAGGATCAACATGAAGGGATCCTTCGTGGATGGTCAATTCCACTGGTTCTTATCTGTTGGAAGCATGAGAATCTCTAGGAGAGAATGTGGGAACTGAAGGCTCATATTTATTCTCAGTACCACCATTTGTTTTATTAGCACTTTTTATGGATTAGGAGGACTTAAATCCCTAAAGGGGGAGTAATGTAATACAACATAATTCCATGTATTTCTTTAAAAAAATTAAATGTTATTATTTCACGATTACGTTCTATGATGGCATGTAACCAGAGGCATAGAGTGGTCTGAACATATTTTTGAACTATTTTTAAATTTCATTAAGTAATCATGTGAGTAGGTTTCTCTAACATTTGAATCAGTTCATCGATCAGAAATATGAGGGCACCATCTAACTCAAAGAATTGGGATTCACCTAGAAATGGCCTAACATTGGGCGACATGGGCCAATTTTTGAAAATCTTTATTGGCCACAAATAAAATAATTGAATACTGATAATTTTATTTTCAAATCCTTATAACTCTTAAATGGTAACTTGAATCAGAAATCTGAGAGTACCATTGAGCTCGTGAGGGAGTGTTTCCTTTAGGTGGAGATTAACCTTAACCAGAACAGGTTGAGGGTTAAAGTTTGTTTTTGGAATTTTTGAAAGAAAAATAAAATAAATTAAAAAGTTATTTTATTATATTTTCTTATTAATTATGAAACAACTCATCAGTACTATGATCCAATGATGATGTGACGCTGAATCCTATTAATGAACCCCATTAATGAAGTAGGGTGGTGACACTACAACATGCACACATCTTTCTTCTTTAATTAAATAGGGAATTGAGGGTTGACGAACAACCCTGAAATTCCTATGATGAACGATGAAGGAAACCTCTTCAATGATGAATGCTCGTAAATCATATGATGGTTAAGACACCTTTGGAGAGAGGATTTGGACTGGAGATTGACGAGTGATGACGAATGATCATCCTCGAGCAATATCTATTCCGAGGTAGGGGTTTGATGATTTTTTGTGTGAATTTATTTTCCTCATTCTTTATTTAAAACAATGATCGTGGGTTAACTCACAAACAGGTTAACTCATGGATCAATAATTTGTGTGGGATGGTTAATGATGCGGGAAAAGGGGATATCTATCTTCATGATTATTCTACCTTCTTTTGGTTCTTTTTGATCCCGCTAACAATAATACATTCTGGTCAACATAAACAAAGACATGAATAATTATTTGGGTGTTCTTATGTGTGAATCCTTCCCCTCCCCACTTCTTTCATTATTCCTGCTCTTTGTGATGCAATAAATTTAACGTTGATGGTATCTGCAGTCCAGATAGGACCAAAGTGGCACATCAGCCTATGGGAGATGGAGGCATCGAGTGGGAATGGTCATGGCTATGAAGGTCGTGACATTGACAAGAGTCCGCAACACAAGGTCATGGTGGTGGCACAAGGCATCGACCCACCACCATGGCAGCAGCACAAAGCCGTGGTGGCGGCACTAGGCTGCAGTGGGAGGTGACATGTGGGTAGAGCATCACGACTATGATATGGGCTACCAACACATAGGTCAGCGGCTGGTGACAGAAAGACGTGACCTCCTAGCCACGTCGGGGGAATTGTGGTCCATGGACTCTGTGGGGGGACACACATATTGTTGTGGGTCACATGGAAGACTGGTTTGTCTGAGTGGACCAACTGGCCGAGGAGGCGGCGTCACTATGGCATCGTGTGGTTGAACAAACCGGATGTCGCACTACGTTTGGGATTGAGGTAAACTGGCCCGTTGATGTGGGTGGGGCTGACGGAATAATCTGAGCCGCTGGGAGGCCCGAATGGTCAGAACCGGTCTGACTAAGTCGGACCGAACTGGATGAGAACTGGGTCACTGGGCGACTTGGCGGGCAAGACATAAGGTTGAACCGTGCCAGGTCCAGTAAGGCCCAATGGGCTGGACACTAGGCCAGGCCAGACCAAGATGTCCCAAACCCAACTGGGTTAGGTCAGGTATGCTTAAAACAGGCTGGTTCATATGGGACCCATGAGCAGGGTAGGTCGGGTTGGTCTGACCAGGTCGGACCAGGCACGGACACAACCGACCCTTGTTTAGTAAAACAACAATATCATTCAGATCGAGCATCCGATCGATGCACCGCCTATGACTTTGGGAACCTTGTGAAGAGAAGGTCCCTTGGGTATACTCTAAGAGAGTTTTCATGGTAGTTGATATTAGACCTATGGCATGAGGGGTAAATTCTCCTAGAATCAAGTGCGCTTTGACCAAGAATTATACGGAAAGCTGTGACCCAAAGGATATGAAGAGCCGACCTTAGTGGTCAAGAAGACGAGGGGACCTTAGTGGTCTAACAGACGAGCATATCTCAGTTTTCCAGCAGACGAGCGGACCTCAGTGGTCCACCATATGAGTGAACCTCTATGGTTCAACAGATGCGAGGACCTTAGTGGGCCAGCAGGCAAGTTGTCCTTAGTGGGATAATAGACGAATAGTCTTCAGTGGCCCAGCAGCTGAGTGGACCTTAGTGGTCCAGAAGCCAAGCAGACCTCATTGGTCCATCATCTAAGCGAACCTCAGTGGTCTAGTAGTGGAGCAGAGCTCGGTGGTCGAGTAGCTAAATGAACCTCGGTGACTCATCCGAGATGAGTCCCTCAGCAGTACAAGATGATTCAGCTCTATGACTGATAATCTTACATTCTATACTTGGATTTATACCTGGTGTGAGATATCTTGTTGTTAATTCTTTCTTTGTGATCATTCGTTTGTGGTTTGGGCTACCAACTGAGTATTGTGTTACTCACCCTTCCACGAGCTTCACCTGCACGTGTCGTGTCTCTTGTATGGGATCGATGCTTCGATGGAGACCTTTGTGGTCTAGGATCAGGTGGTGAATTGTGAGATGGGAGGTACGGGCGTACTGCTATGACTACAGGAAGCTACCCTTCACCTACCCTTCATGTAGGGTCTCAAGCAAACGGATCATGGTAGTTGTACTTTCCTTTTTGGTTTTGGGATTATATTCTGGACCTATTGTACTTTCATTTTGTATTGTACTCTCATTAGTTGTCTCAGTGGTAGTTGTGGTTTGGCTTGTGTTTACTTTCTGCAGTTTGAGATTTGTGCATGTGTACATGTTTATAGGCAATGTATTCTGTTTTTGAGATACACCTACTCACTGCTAGTCACCATCACCTGGCCTATTGAAGGCGGGCTTTGGGTAGTCATGGAACACTCCCTGGGTGATGGGTCATTAAAATTATTATTTATTATTTATTTACTATTTTTTTAGTAATTAGTTATTATTTATTAGTTATTAGTTATTATTTGTTTTTTCAATTAATATATATAAATATATTAAATCTTGTTTATTCACCACATGAAGAGCCTGCTAGAGTGGTAAAGCCTTTCGAGAATATGCATGAGGTATGAGGTTCAGATCTCAACCACCGTCGAATTTCTATATATAGCACATGCACATGCATGTGCATGTGCATGGTAATAAATAGTAAAAATTATAATAAATATTAAATATTAAAAAATAAATACTAAATAATAAATAAATAATAAAATCACTTAAATAAAATAATAAAATAATAAAACAAATAATAAACATATAATAAATAAATAAATAAATAATAATAAATTAGATTAAATAAGAAATAAATAAAAATAATAAATAATAATAATAATGAATAAATAATAAATAAATAAATAAATTATGTTAATAAAATAATAAAATAAAATAATTTTTTTAAAAAAATTTTAAAAAAAATTAAAAAACCCTGATAAATCATTTAGAAGTAGTTTAAACTGCTGTTGAATCGTTATACGATGGTTTTGAAAAAATTTCCGCTAATTGATTTTTGACACACGATTTAGCGATAGTTTAAACTACTGCTAAACTCAAATTTTGTTGTAGATTCATATTATAGTGCCCTACTAGAAGGTGCTTTGTTTTTTATGGTTGTTTATTACATGATAGGATATTTCAAGGATATTAGATCACATGTATATTTATATTTAGTATCATTACCTAATTTGTTCTGGATTTTTATAATATTACATTAAATTTGTGAGAAACTCAAGGATTGTTTAAATTAAGATTTCAAATTATGTTGATATATAAAATTTCATGTAAAATATTTTTTAATTAAATCATATAATTATGACTTCTTGTTATTAGAACCTGTATAAATTTTTTTGTGGTATCCCATTGGGCCCTATTGTTCACACCCTACTTCTTCCTATGGGAATCTATAGAACTTGTATTGTAGGATAAAGGTAAAGGGAAGTGAATTATATATCATTTAGGCTTCTATTTATGTTACTGTTTCATTTTGGGGATGGTTTTGTGGTGACATTTGGTCACATGGAAACTAGTTTATCAAGAATTCCCGTACTTTCTAGTTTAGCATTTTTGGATCAGTTATATCTCCCTTATTTCTAATTCAATCTATATTAATATGTATTATCTTCCTTTTATATGAGAATTTTTTCATCTTTGTTATTCCTTGCTCCGTAATAGCATGAATTGAGTGATTTGTCTGGTCACTAGGTGTTAGTCTATTACAATTTGGTATCAAAGGTTTTACTCAGCCGGAAGTGTGTCAGCACTTCCAAGGATGGTTCTATGTCTTGTATTGACAAGAGTAGGACCATTAAAATTCAGAAATTAGATGTGGAAAAAGGGTCTTGACATCTCACTCCCATGAATAAATCCTGGTTTCCATTGGTGGTCATAAAATATTTAATAATTCCAAGAAAAATTACTTTGGTTCATTTAAATAAATTGTATTGTAATTTTTTGAATTAACCTTTCTGCAATGTTTGGGGACTTGGTTTGTGTATGGTTATTTAAATAAACAAAGTAGTATATTTATTTAGATATACATGTTCTTTAGTAAAGGTTTTTCTCTTTTGTGGTATATTTAATAACTTCTTTAAATTATTATTGTTTTAAAGAATTTTTTTGGAGTCATGTTTTTTATTTAATGGTTTTGCATTTTCTCATGACTGATTGGTTTTCATCTTATGTTTAACAAACAATGACTCCAAGAGGATATCTTCCAAATATGAGATGGGAAGTCACAATGAAGGTTTCATAGATGGACCCTCTAGTAAACCCTTCTTTGGTTGAAGTAGTGATCCATACCATTCAGACACTAGGGTCAGTGGGCATAGTGAACTCGGGGTGAGTAGTGGATCATGAATCATAATTTACCAATAAACATCCTCCTTTCATTCAGGGTGACAAAGGTCCACAAGATTAAGAGGAGATGATTGAATAGATTGGGAGGATCTTCAACTTATTTAAGACTCTAGAATATTCTTAGGTGTATTTTTCCATGCATACGCATGAGGGACTAGGAATAAGATGGTTGGACTCGATGGTGCAAGCTAAGTTGCATGAAGGTATTACATGGTTTTCTTTCAAGATTATCTTTAATCAGAAGATTTATCCAAATAATTTATGTATGTAAAATACTAAGGAGTTTCTGACCTTTGATCAAGGAGAACATACCTTTTTGGAATACTCCACCCACATTACTGAGTTGTTGCATCAAGCACAAAATCTTGTCACCAATGTTTACCTAAAAGTTTGGAGATTCGAGATGGGGTTAAGGGATGAAGATTGGTTGATTCAAGTTATTTTTTGTCATCCAACATTTTTGGAGGTAGTGGATAAAGCTGATTTGGTTGAGGTTGACATAGTTGGAAGTATAGGCTTGAGTAGAGCTTCACTTGATACAATGGTTTTCTAGGGTGATTCTTCTGGTTATAAAAGGAAGCATAAGAGTGGTCAGTTTTGTTTAGGACTAGTTTTAGGGGAATCTATAGGGAAGACATGGGTTATTTTTTACCCAAATGTGACACTTGGTCATACTAGTTCTCATTATATAGTGGCTTATAGTACTTTTTATCATTTGGGTTATCTTTCCATCTAAATTTTTTTGTGTGATAATATGTCCCAAGGAAGTAAGGTGGGATCCACTTTCACCAAAGTATTGTAGGTTTAGGTCAATGCATCCAAGGGTGGTGCATCTCATTCTTGGCCTAAAGAGGATGAATAATAGGATTAGTCCAGAAGGATTTATGGGGAAGAGTGTGTTCTAGAGGAATATGATGCAGTGATATCTACCGTTATAGGTACAATTTTTATTTTGTCTTTTATGGTGCTAGCTTTGTTTAATACATGTGATACTCATCCTTTTTTATTGTAAAATTTGGTTGAAATTTTGCTTTTTCATGTGGATATTATGTCCTTCTTTTTAGATCTTTCCACGATTTTGGGAAAGAGGTTTGGACAAGGTTTCAAGTGTCCAGTGTGTTGGGTAGTGATAGGAGACATTGAGGTGGTTTTATACTTCTTGGTGCTTGATCATGAAATCTTTGATTTGATCATCAACATAGATTGAATGATCAGCATGAAGGCCCAGATATAATATTATTATCATTAGGTAAAATTAGTATATACTGATGGGTTCACTCATGTTTTCCAAGGTGAGTGGGACTATAGATCGGGAAGGGCATGGAATGTTGTTCCATATGTTGGCATAATCTCATGAAAGTTTTTAAAAATGTTTCATGATGTATTTAAACTCTTCTTGGAATACTAGCTACCTACTATTGTGTGTGTGTACCCTAAGATATTTTCATATGACTTATCTAGTCTATCACCATAGAGAGATGTCACTTTTAATGTTGACCTTCTCTTGGGAGTGATGCCCATTTCTATGCCATCCTATTTGATGGCACCAGTCGAGTTGGTGGATCTTAAGGTCTAGCTTGAGGACATGGAGGTGAGAGGATTTATTCAACCTATTGTGTCACTATGGGGTTTTCCTGTACTCTTTTCTATGAAGTTGGAAAAGAGAATTAGATTTTTATTTACTATTGAATATTTAATCGGGTGGTTATTAAGAAAAAGTGTCATTTACCCATAATTGATGATCTCTTTGATCAGCTAAGAGGGGATCATTAGTTTTCTAAGATTGAACTATAATTGGGGTACCACCAGTTGAGATTCAAAGAAGAGGATATCGCCGAGACAACATTTCAGAGTTGATATGTTCATTTTTAGTTTTTGGTTATTTCATTCAATCTCACTAACACTCTTTCAATATTTATGGTTTTGATGGACTGAATCATTCATCGATTCCTAGAATCTTTCATTATGGTGTTGGTAGATGTTTTATTGGTAAACTCTAACATATAGGATGAGAATAGATTCCATTTGGATATCATTATTTGAAAATTTAGGGAACATCATCTGTATGATAAGACTTATAAGTGTGATTTCTAAATCCAGGAAGTGAAGTTTCTTAGGCATGTGATTTTTGAGAGGGGTGACTAAGTTGATCCTAAAATGGTAGAGATGGTTATGTCTTGGTATCATCATAAAAATGTGTTTGATACCTGTAACATCATGGTTTTGGAAGGTTACTATAGACAATCTATTTGGGACTTCTCCAATATTTCATCTTTGAGTACAACTTTAATCCATAAGGTTATAATTTTTGAATGAAAAAAAGTGTCATATATAATTTAAGGAGATAAAAGTGAGGTTTAAGTCAACACTAGTTCTGATTCTTCTAAAATGGGGGTTGTATTATGATTTTTTATATGATTATTCTAGTAAAGGTTTAGGTTGTGTCCTTATGCAGGGAAAACAAGTTGTGGCTTATGTATCTCGCCAGTTATGACCTCATTAGAAGAAAAACCCTACCCATTATCTTGTGTTTCCATCTGTTATGAATGAACTGAAAACATGGCATCACTATCTTTTTGGAGAATAGTTTACTATATACACTGATCCCAAAAGATTGTAATATGTTTTTACTAATAGGGATCTAAACATGAAATTGGGACGATGGGTTGAGTATCTTTGGACCATTGATTTTGATATCATATATACTCTTGGTAAAGTAAATGTGGTATCTGATGCATTGAGAAGAAAATTTCTAACACAAGCAATGAAGGAATTAATGAATAGCGATCACTAATTAGTTTATTTTTCGAGAAGATATTGGGAGTGGAAGTGTTTGGTGGATAGGTGTTCTTGGATTCTTTAAATGTTGAATCATATTTTTATAAGTGATTTTGACTTGAGAAGATGACAAAAAACTAGAGAAGATGCTTTAGAGAAATCATAAATGGCAAGGAGACATCATGTGAGTGGTCTTGGTTTCCCAGTAGAGCTTTGTTCTTCTAGAGTAGGTTATTTATTCTGTTTTCCTTAATGTAAGAGTTTCTATAAAGTGGAAACCATTCATGTTGGTATATGAAACCTAGTGCTACAAATATGTACCATGATTTGAGATTTTGATATTGGTGTCTAAGGAACATTCAATCAGTTTCTGAGTTTGTATTGCAGTGTCACACTTATAAAAGAGTTAAGGTAGAAAACTAGAGACCTAAAGGTTTTTTGCAACCTTTAAGCATTCTAATATAAAAGTGGGATGATATTTCCATGGATTTCATCATTGGTATATCGTGGAATCATTGTGGGAAGGATTTTATTTAGTTGATTACTGACGGACTCACTAAATCATTGAATTTATTACAAATAAAGTAAGCGATGAAAGTGGGCCAGTTTGGGGACTTGTATGTATGGGATATTTTGATACATTATAGGGTTCCATATATGGGTTTTTCTAACAAATAATTAAGTTTCACATCCATATTTTAGAAATGTTTTTAGGATGAAATAGTTTACTAGTTGAAATTTAGAATGCATTATCATCAATAGATGGATGGAAAAAAAGAGAGTGATGTCCAGGTTCTGAAGCATATTCTATAGGATTGTGTGCTTGATTTTTATGGATATTGGGATATAAATTTTCATTTGGTTGAGTTTTTCTATAAAAATATTTATCATTATTTGATTTGGATGGAACCATTTGAGGCTTTTTCTGGGTGGTCATGTCGATCTGCCATATGATAGGAAGAGTTGAGAGAGTGGTCTTTGATTGGGTTGAGTGTGGTTCAGGAGATGACAGAGGTGGTGCATTAGATCTAGAGGTGTTTTATCGTGGAATACAGTTTTCATAAATATTATGCAGACCATTGGTAGTGACCGTTGGAGTTTGAGGTTTGTTATTGGGTCTTTTTCAAAGTTTCACCTCACTAGGGACATTGTCGTTTGGGTAAGTAGGGTAAGTTGGCACCAAGGTTTTGGCGCCCCATTGAGATCATTGATTGACTAGGGAGGGTGTCCAATCAATTTATTTTACCACATGAGTTGACTTTTTTACACAACATGTTTCATTTTTTCTAGTTGAGGAGGTATATAACATATCCTTCCCCTATGATTAGATGGGAGGAGATTGATCTTGAGCTCAATACCACATTTTTGGACCAGCCAGTATAGATTATGGATCACCGGGACAAGGTATTGTGTGGTAAAATGGTCCCCATGGTCTAGGTACTATGAAAGTGTAGATAAGATCAACATGAGATAGGGGAGAGGGAGTCATGGATGAGGTATTAGTGTCCTTCTCATTTTGAAAATCCAAGATCTAGAGATCTTTTGAGGGACATGAATCTTTCATGGTGGGTAGATTTTAATGACATGTTACCTTTCTATCAGTAATGTTCTATTCATTACTTTCTATTTCCTTTCTCGTCAATCTTGTATTTCCGAACGTGAATTGAGAGGATACTTGTAATGGTTAAGTCATATATATATTTTAATTATCAAAAATAACATATTTTTTCTGCTATTATTTGGGAAGTTACACAATATTTAATAACCTCTAGAAATATTATGTGGGGTCAATACATAGGATGATAATTTTACACATCAAGTAAAGTGAAAATTTGGTTTTTAATTGAAAACTCCACACCTTTTTAGTGAAACATAAAATAAAAGTACTTCAAAATGTATAAAATATTACACACCATGTAATTTCCCAGGTTATATCTTTTAGGGTTTTATGCAGGTTATTGAGGCCTCATACTCTTTTGCAGGCTTCTCCTCTTGGCCCGAGATCTTACCCTTTGAGATTTTAGGTGAGTCATTTCCTTCTAGATTTATATGTTCTGTGATTGATCAATAGGTCTAGAAACTTCATCTCTTCTCGTAATCCTTTCCTATTAGTTTCTCTCTCATTATACATTTGGTTTTCTATGTCCTTGAGGCAGGTGGATCAATTCAAGTGCTCTAATTTTTTGAATTTCTTGTAGTTTTTATTAATTCCATGCGATTTGAAATGGAATTTCATATGTTTAAATTGAAAATGGAATGGGTTCACATTTGAAAAGGGGAATTTTCTTTGAAAACAAAATTTCATTGATTTGACATGGAATGTAGATTTTCAAACCTAGAATAAGATTGGATTGGATTTTATATGGTTTTATAAAAATTGTGATCATGGTTTTTAAAATAGAAATTTGAAAAATATTTCACAGTAGGAACCTGTAGTGCATCAAGAAAGATAAAAAATTATCCATAGTGTGTGTGACATATTTTATGTATAAATTCTATAGAAGGCCTCTATATTAGTTAGATCCAACCTTATTCCTTGTTTGGTGTGTGAGTGTCTACTATGTATTTTCCAATAGTCTATAGTCAGGCATGTAGGTGCACTGTTTTTTCTGGTCATTTATTACATGATCGATTTTTTTCATAGATATTGGATCACATGTATATTATATTAGTTATATTTAACTAATTTGTTCTATATTTTTAAACATGACATGAAATTTGTGAGACTCTCAAGGATTGTTTGAAAAAGGAATTCAAATTGTTTTGTTTATAAAAATTCTTGTAAAACGGTTTTGTTTTAAAGCATGAACATGTGAATTCTTGTTATTAGACCATGTATAGATATCCTTGTGGTACCCTACTAGGCCCTATTTCATACACCCTACTTATTCTTGTGGGTAGATTTAGACATTGTTTTATTAGATACAGGTAAATGGAAGATCATTCTGTAGCATGTAGGTTTCTATTTACATTGTTGTTTCGTTTTGGGGATGGTTTGGAGGTGGCAACTAGTCACATGGATACTATTTTGTATAGAATTTTTGTAAATTATGTTTTATTCTATTTAGATTTGTTGTATATTCATGGTTTCTTATTTTTAATATGGTAGAATTTACTATTTTCCTTATATATGATACTTGTTTTTTCATCTTTGTTTTACCCCACCCTATAATGTGCTAACTTGGGTGACTGGTCTGGTTGGCCTGGGTTAGTCTATTACACAAATCTTCATATTGATTCTTATTAGATGAATTTAATTCATCCATTATCACCTTAGGCTTTAAATTTATTTGTTTAATGTACACTTTTCCATGAAAACAACCTATATAATATTTAATCAAAAGAAAAATACAAAATGTCACTTTCTTTTTTTTAAATACCTCTTATGTTTTCACATAGGGATAAAATAAAGTGTGAAAAAATATCAAAGTTTATATTATGAAAAATGAAATTATCTTAATTATGGAAATTTATTTATAATTTTTAGTTGTTAATTAATTATATTAAATTCTTGTGAAATGCTAATACATTATTTATTCAATTATTTGAAAAATTATATAATTGATTTCAAAAATGTTAAAAGTAATATAATTTTACGGATTTATAGTGTTTCTTGAATTTTATAGATTAATATTAAATATTTGTGATGTTTAAATGTATTATATTCTTATCACACCATTTTTATTATCGTATTTAAAGTGAAATTAAATGACTAGTGTCAAAATTGTCCTTAATGATATTTTATCAAAATAATATTTTAT
Organism: Viscum album; assembly: GCA_963277665.1. NCBI lineage: Eukaryota > Viridiplantae > Streptophyta > Magnoliopsida > Santalales > Viscaceae > Viscum > Viscum album. The sequence continues at coordinate 324,669,429 of OY728126.1, read as the reverse complement.
TAAATATTTTAAAAATAAAAAATATTATATTAGGAAAAGGAGGATAATATTTGTCACATATGTATTATCTTATCCATTTATGATTATAACTTAACTTTAAAGTTAAATTATAACCGTTTAAGAGTGAAAATTTCATTACCACTGTTATGGTAAAAATATGATAATTAAGGGGTTAAAACGAATGATATGGTTTAAAACACATATTAAACCAATCAAAATTTTATTGGTTGATGTTATTTATAACCCATAATATCTTATATTATAATAATTTTTCTTTTGGAGAAATTTGGGCTAGATACTGATTTTACTATATTTTAATCTTTTATGAAATTACATGACTTCCTCTCTAATCAATTATTAAAGGGAACCTCACCTTTCTATTATTTACACCACATTATGAATTATATATTGACCAAAACATACCAAATTATCTTAAAAACAAGCCTATATACATTATATTTGTGATTTTATTCCAAAAATACAAACTCTTGGGCTCTTAAAAGGATATTAAAATAGATTGTTTCAAAGAATATGTAATCATCTTAACAGATAATTTTTTTTAATTCTCATTTTACCTCCAAAAAATCTATTATATTCTTCATAAAATAATTAATCCAGTATACAAAATATACTTAAATGCAGTTATGATTATGAAACCTCTTTTATTCACCGAATTTATATCAAGTGGGATGGGAAACTATTACTTGTGTACATATGACTTACCATCTCCACATTTTGATAAAATTAATTTTGAATAACCAAATTTTATAGATGGTTATGATGATGGGTTTAAATTTTATAAATAAAATTTATTAAATAGTTATTATTCTATAAATAAAATATCATATCTACCTTTTAACCTTCTAATTAATTTTAAAATGATAACGTCACACGTGGGTATATGTGGAATACCACCATCACAAAGTGATGTGATTTTTTTACATAGATAGTAAGACATATATATTAATGAATTTAATTGATATATATATGATATATGTGATATAATAATGATTAAAAAAATTTAAATAATTTTTTAGCATTTCGTTGTCCCATCCTTCAAAAAATGAAAACAATGTTCATGTGTACGTATGGTCTGCCACCTTCATGAACTATGTAATTCATTTTTCTATATATAACTTTTATAGACAACTCAAAATATGTATATAGTGAATATATATGCTACTTTTGACTTGATTTATTTTTTTAATTTTTTACCATGATCAAAATACAAGGGAAAAACTACTAAACCAAAAAATACATGAAAAATAAAATAGGTATCACCCGGAAATAATGATTTTAATATGAAATTATTAAAAAATGAGTGTTGAATTATTATCAAGAGATAATATATGATATTATAGTACAATAATTATTATTCTATATTAGTATAAAAAAAATTAATTTAGTTATATATGTGTTTAGAGTGCTTTCGATGTAAGTGGAACTCGAGGTAAGGGTTTATGGTCTCAAATTATCATCTTTAGGACATATGTTGTGTCATTGATCAATATTACTTTATTTGGTTTATATACTACCATTTGATAAGTTATATCATGATTATCCCTACATTCATTATATTTAATGTTTCATTTGATGTTATTATATCATGGTTCTTACGATTAACATTTTTCAAATGTGGTAAAGGTTTTTTGTTATATTCTCATTATTTGTCAGGATTATTTATAATTAATTTTTTGATGATAAAATATTAAGATGTTAATGTAAATAAAGTCAATATTTTATTCTAATATTGTTATTTTGTGATAACACATTTTCCTTTAATAATCACCTCTATAAGTACTCAGGAAACCTAAAAAACAGTTTTTAATAAAATTGAAATTATCACTCTCTTCGGTTGAAAAACCTTCTTATTCCATATCCATGTTTTCTAAAAATATTTTCAAGAATATGTTATTATAATATACTATGATTATTTAAAGTCATTTTAACCCATAAAGTAACTTTTTTTTAAAATGGTCTAAAAGGAATATCCTTACCATTTTCCAAATTATGTAGTTTTTTTGATTTTTGTAAAAATGATAAAGGAATGTTTTCTTTTAACTTATACAGCATAAACATAATTTTCTACCACCCTAACTACTAAATACTATAAATATTACTTTATAAATTTTCAATTCTACTTTAAAAGAAATGTTTTTTCATAATATTTTTTGAATGTATAGTTTTTGAAAATTTATATTAAATCTGTAAAGGGTATTTTCCTCAAAAATGTTTTAATTATATTGCAATGGTATTTCTATTCATCGAAGAGAACAACCCATGATTTCACTTATGTTTTACTGAGGATGTTATCCATGGGTACCGTACTTATTATTTCTATAGATGTTTTATGATTATAATGTAATTATTTTTATGAAACCCCTATATTTTCCACTGTTTAAGTTATGATGAATTGATAAAATTTTTATGAAACTCATTTCTTTTCTAAGGCTTATATTATGATGGAATGTTTATGAAAATTGTTTTCTTATCATAAGTTATAGTATGATGAATGTTTTATGATATTTTTGTATAAATATATATGATTTTAATTATGTGATGTGTGAGACTAGAATTATATATCCCTCTAATGCATTAGGTAAATATAGAAATCTCATGAGATAACAAGACTATAATGGGGAGTTAATATAGTTCATTATAGTACTATTTTCACTATGAAATTAATGGAAGTGAAAATTTTATACTATGATGTTTTTTGGAGTGAAACTAATCCACTATGATAGTCTTGGTAGTGATCCTTTACAACTAAGGACATGATTTTTTATTCATATTTGTGTGCCAAACTTCCATGTCTTATTCCATTGATATACTCTTGGGGATTATGTTATTTGATTCTTTTATGATTCATATCTTATAAAATACCAATATTTATTCCAGGACTCAAGATTATGATCTATGTTATGAAAGCTATAGCTTTGAAATGTTAAGATCATGTTATTATACTCTTATTCTCATGTTATTATTATGTGATCATTTATATCCCACTTGTTTTCCCTTTATTAGCATCTTAAATCTCCATTTTTTATGTTTAATTTACCCAGGTTATTAATAATGGGTTTGGGAATGTTATTTTCGAGGGGGGTGCAAGTTGAGACAAAAAAAGTGGGACATGATGTATATATCTATTGAGAAAGTTGTTTATGTGTCCATGTTTCCAAACATACTGTATCTATATGATTATGGAATGGGTCATATTTTATGTAATGAATATTAACCTAACAAGATTTAACATCTATGTATGAAAAATCTATATTTCTATAGTGTATTTCATGAGACTTGAATAGTTGGGCCATGTGGGATACCTAGAGGCATTATATTATGACTCAAATCCTAGTGTTTTAGCATTCAGTTGTATTAGAGTTTAATATCGATGCACGAGATGTTCTTAGGGGTTTTGGTGATTAGCACATTTCATAATAGTGATTTAGTAATAAATGTTTTGTCTCGAGGGTAGGACTATGGTGACATTTGGTCCTATGTGTTTGAAAGTTCCTTAACAATGTATGTAAGTACACAGATTTAAACATTACATATTCTAATGCCTTTAGAATAGAATTAACATTCATAAAATCTCATGGATCTTTTCAGGTTTTTAGTTTTAGAAAATTAGGTCATAAATCATACATATCAAACCCATATATACACAAAGTGGAAATTTTAATTAGTATCAATTTTTTCTACAATAGAAAACATTTAAAATTAAGGATATTTCTTTCATGAAAACATTTTAAAAATTTGGAGGAGAAAAAAAATCTCAGTAAGGGATATAAAAATATGTAAACCCTTCTTCTAGTGAAAACATGAAAACACATGGAATGTTTACCATTGTATCAATTCTCATTGAGGAAATGAAATAAATCATTTCCACAAGAAATGAACACACACTTTTTTCTAATATAAAATAATTAAATCCCATATAAAACAAATAAAAGCCCCATTTTTTGGAAACTTAAAGGAATATAATAATAAAAACCCTTTTAAAAACCTTTAATTTGGAGTAACCATATGACCAAATTCCCATTAAATTCATTAGAGAAAATAATAATTGCCAAGTTCATTAGAGAGATATAAAGGGGATTAACCTTTGTATAAGTTATATTAGTCTCACATGTTTTTCACGATTTATAATGGGGATCAACCCTTTTTATAAGCTATATCTGTCTCACCCATTTAATTTAATTATCTAACACAAAATCATGAATAAATCATTTTATGCTTCCACCTTTTCATTATAAAACCCTTTGAAAAACTATTTTAAACCCATATGAAAAACATTTTTAGGTATAAAAATACCATTTTCTTTTTAAGAAAATATTTTAAATACAAAAATACCTGGGAATATATAAGTATGGTTTTTCTTTTAATAAAACATGATGTGTTGTAAAGGAATCCCGATATCGAATAATGGCCATGATGATGACAAAGGTCATTGTCACTGTATACATTAAACTAGAAAAATCCATTATTTTCATTTGTAAAGAAAGTAAAACATTACATATAACTGTTCATTTATTTTTGAATAAAATTGAAATATATATAAAATTTACTTTAAAAAGCTATTTTTCATAAGAAAATCATATTAAAAACACGAATATAGAAGAAAATTAGATTTAGAAGGAAAACATTAAAACAGATTTTTTTAACAAAAATACCCATATCACTTTAGAAACATTTTTATCCTAATCTGCCAGAAATAAACTAATTAAAAAAATTAAATACCATGATAACATGTCAAATGGTATTTATATACACCACATAAAGTAATACAGGTTCATAACATCAAAATACGACTCAATGAAAGGAGATTGTGACGAAGTCCCTTACTTTGAGTCTGACTTGTCACATGTGTCTTTATCTTATTGAATAATAAAATTATTTAAATTATTTTCTTTATTTAGAAAATTTTTAATGTTTATTATTACTTTTATTTATCTTATTACCATTTAACATATGATTACTTGACCAATTAACTTTATGTTGGTTGTTTTGACAATATTTGGCTTATGTGTCAAAGAAAACATTAGTAGGTTGAATGTGGTCAAAGAGGTAATTATTTGAACATATATAGAATGATAATAATGAAATAATTATCATATTTATATATTAATGCACATGATACTCAGCCCAGTTGGTGAGGTATCCTTAAGTGCATCCACAATACCCCGGTTTAAAACCAGGTAGAGGCATATTTTTGGTGCTGTAGTAGTATTGTAGTAGGTACTGTAGCTGGAAATGTAGAAGGCACTGTACACTATGAGGTACTGTAGTAGAACTACACACTGTATAGGTACTATAGAATAACTGTTCATTGTGCGGGCACTGTAGCAGATACTGTTCAGTACTGTAGCATATGGAATTATTCAACGTGGGCCATAAGTTTGAGCTTGGAGTCCTTAAGGCTTTCGTGCCACACAGGCCTTCAGGTCAGTAGGGCTTTCAGGCCAAATTTAAGGATCTTGGGCCACCTCAAGGACTTTGGGACATATGCCTTTGCCCTAGAATCATTACAAAAAACGAGGAGCCCTAGAAGAGGATTTATGGCAAGTGCAGTTACCAGAGAAGAGACAAATGGATTTGTCAGAATGAGAGGCTATGGCTATGCCATTGGGACCAGCTTGTGCTTGCATGGGAAGCCTATCCAAATGGTCATGTGAAGGTGGAGATCTATTATCATGATGAAGATCCTGGGGAGGGGTAGTTCCTTGTAGATAGTTTGGTTTAATTCCATAAGACCTTCAGGTCATGAAATCTCATAAGCTTACGGGCCTTGTAATCTTTGAGCCTACGAGCCTTGTAAGGGTTCCCCCTCATCCCTTGAAAGGGGGGTTATCAAAAATCAATAATATTGAAGTCCTTCAGTCCATTCAGGCTAAATTAATTATAATTTTAAAAAAATAGTTATATTTTTATAAATTAAGTTCGTTATGATCATGGAGATAGTAGACCATACGTACGGATGAGTAATGTTTCCATTTTTTGACAGTCATTATAGAAAGGATGTATGTAATATTTTATCTTAAATAAATTATTATAATATCATATATACCATTATATTTCTTAATTTATACTTATATATATATCATACGTGTTGTGTGGTGATGAAAAGAGTGTCGCATCACTTCATGAAGGCGGTAGTATACACATACATGAACGACATTATCATTTTTTCAGTGAGTGAAAAGGTAAGAAATAAAATTATATATTAAATTTTAATAATGATAAATATTTCATAAATATCATAAATATTTCATTTATATCACATATATTCATTATATTTACCCTAATTACCTTCTATATAAAGCATTAGGAAAAAATGAATCACATCACTTCGTGAGGCGGTAGTCCGCCATACAAACGACTGATGTTATCGTATCTCCTACGAAATGGAATACAAACAAGATAATATGATATAATAATTCCATAGTTATGTTTTCATAAATATAATATATATAATTTATATCCATCATCACAACCAACTATGAGATGTGGTAATGGTAAAATGAATAAAATTCGTTAGAAAGGCAGTAGTCCTCCAAACACACAAATGATGATTTTGTTACCCATACAATGAAAGTGTATAAAGATAAATATTATTAAATCAAAATAAGTAAATATAGTTATATTAAATATTCTTTTTTATTATATTTTATTTTTTATTAAATAATTTAAGGTGGAAAGAGATGAAATAAAACAAAAGATCTTTGTTTAGACAATTACCTTCTCTATGAAAAGCCTCCTTCGGATCGTCTCTTAAGGATACTAGAGTTGGTATTTTGGTATTAAAAGAAAATATAGAATATGAATAAGGATTTTGGGGAGTTATTTGTTTATTTTCATTTTGATTCTAATGGATTTATAGGTGTGAAATAAGTGAGTGGAGTGACTTCCCTTTTATAATTGAGGAGGAGTTGAATTTTATAAAATACCCAAAAGTATTCAATAATTGGATGTAACTACTACCTCATGTGGCTCTAAAATTTGATAAATAATGGTTGGTAAGAATTATACGGTCTATCCCCACCTAATACAAAAAAAAAATATAATTTTTCAACATGTCATTCCATATCCTTTTAGTTTTACTCACTTTCATGATTTTAATTTAAACCACGGTAAATAGTTTTTTTCATCCTAGGAAATTTATACATTCAGTCTAAAATAAATTATCCTTATTAGATAATTTATGACCAATTATTCTAATTAAAATATCCAATTTATTTAATGAAAATCCTAGTTATTTAAAAAATAAATTATAACACAAATGCATATAACATGGGGAACCCCGTTTTAAACTTAATAGTGGTAATTAATTTTTTACTTTTCTCACAAATAGTTTTGGTAAAAATAATTTGAAACTTATAGAAAATATAAATTATTATGTTTTTAAATATGGAATCCCTTTTCCAAATTCAATTCACATAATTTGATGAATTTAATTTAAAATTATTCTCACATATGTGTTGAGAAAGTAGGGTGTTAAAGAGAAAATATTCAAAATATTATGATGTTTTTATATAAAAAATCAATATGAAAATGATTAAAATTAACTAAATTTTAATTATAGATATATATTTAATCATTTTTTAATTTAAAACCAAATTAAAATATAATTTCACTTTGTAAATAATTTAAATAAAAAAAATCATTTTTCAATAAAAAGTAGTATTTTCACTATATATCTAAAAATAAATCTTTTTAGAAAAATCCAAAAAATTCATCCTAATATAATTTTTATATGATTATTTAAAAAATTATTTTATTTTATCAAATTAATTTCATAAAATTTTAAAATTTTAATTTTAATTTATGTGCGCAAAGCGTGAATAGACTGTCTTTTAAAAAAATACAGTTTTTATGCATAAAGCCTAACTTATTCTTATATCATTATTAGAAAAATATTTTATGAAAGATGGATTATTTTATTTAATATATAATATATATTTTTCATTAAAATTATTCACTAAATGTGATTTATTTATTTTATTAAGTTAAAACATATTTTTGTGCATAAAAATGGGTTTTCAGAAAAACATTTCCCTTATATTAAAATGGTTTCTATTTTCATTTATAATTAATTTATAATAAAATTATTAATTTTATTTATAGGTATAAACCATATATTTTAATAATTTATTTAATCAAATTCATACCCATCATTATAATTGCTAGGAGATAACTATCATATAATAATATTAATTCTATATTGTTGTTCGGTAAAACTCGGTCTAGCATGTAATGAAAACTATAGAAGAAACACATTGTTGTGTGTAATGAAAGATAAAATTAGTGATTCATGAAATTAAAGATAAAATTAGTATTGTGTATAATTAAAACTAAACTCATTGTTTCATGCATTGTAAGATATGAAAAAATAAATTTATTCTAAAATAAATATATTATTAAATATCAGGTTGTTACATTCTAGCCTCTTCAAAATAATTTCTCTCCAAAAATTCTTCACTATAAAATATTTATCATTTGAAAATTTATTCATATACACTCACATTATACAAATAAATAATAAGACTTAACTTAAAAAGAGAATTTTTTAAACATAAAGGCTACCTGATGTAACTCTTAACAAGGTTTCCACATAGGGGGAGCATTGACGGGAATCAAAAACATGGGAATAGAAGTGAAAGATAACTACTAATGACCAATAGATAGTGATAGAGAACATGTTCAAGATAAATTTTACCACTAAAAACCCATAAATCTATGATGGGTTCAAATTTCATTGAATTATTAGTTAGAAAATTAAATTAATAATGATTTTGTTTCAATATCATTTTCCTAAAATTGAAGAGTTCCTAAAAGCATTAGGAAATATACTTGATAATTATAATTTCATACTCTAATCAATTTTCAACCACAATCTCATCTTTTTCTGTAAAATATTAGTTTTTAATATGAAATTTCCATACATGAATCACTAAAACAAACCTATATGGATCAAAAAAATCAAAAAATCAAAAAAAAAAGAATAACAATCTATTATTCTTGACTTTAGACATCAACCAAATGAAATATGGTTTACAGAAGGTAATATAATTCCAAAAATAAATTATTATCCAAAATTCAATAGTAATACCCATGATCTACTTAGATCACTTGAAAAATATATATTCTTAAAATTCCTCAAATATATTTCAATAATTAGATGGATTTGACAACATTTTACTCCATTATTAATATATTTTTTATCTCCTAAGAGCATAAACCACTCTTAAAGTCTCATACTAAAAAATTTATCTACATTAATCGTATAATCTGCAAGACAAGATATTAATTTCCATAAGTAACCCTAGTCATATTATTTTCCCTAAAATTATAAACTTATTATAAAATAACATTTATCACCTGGACATTACATAGGCCAGTGGTAGGTGTTCTATACTCGGTACTCTTCAATTGTAGGTTTACTCCCCATGACCTTGTCGAATGTGATAATTTTTTATTTTTCTAAAAATAATAATTCCTTATAGGTATGATTAAAATACTTAAAATTAATCTTAATCATTAAATATTATATAAAACCATTAAGGTTATCAATACGTTTTTAACGTATGTCCAAAAATTTAAAAGAGAATCCCACCTCAAATATATTTTAATTATATACATCAGATATTTATAAAACATAATAAATTTCACCCAAATTATTTCCACTACATAATACATGAAGATGGGTGCCTAATATATTGAACTTCTGATCAACCTTCAAAAAATTATTGAGCTATCTAGAGTTGTCACCAGTTCACCAGATGGTGCAACAAAAACTATAGAACTAGAAAATGATTTTCCACACCTTTTTTCTTCTAATCATGATGATTTCTACCACAAGTATGTAACTTCAGACACACATTAGCATAATTTCCCAACTCATTTAAGATAAAAATCCTTCCTATTGGTTGGTTATCTATTATCTCATTCTTGGATTGTTCATGAATCATTTATTTGCATTCATGCACTTTTTGACCAAAATTACTACACGGATAACACATTACAGATCCTTACATATATTCCCTAAAATGTATTTTTTCATTCTTGGAATATGTTTTGGTCTTATCACCAATCTTCTTATTTGGTTGCATTGATATTTCCTACCACATTAATCATTTCTTATTCTTTTCATCTCATGGAACAAAAGTGTTGGAAAAATCCATCTCAAATTCTTGAACACTATGAACAACATTCTCATAATTTTTAAACTCTCAGGTGGGAAAATATCTTCATAATATTGGTTTTAATCCTATTTAAAATCTCATAATTTTACTATAAATGTCCTGAAAAAAAACCGGTACGTACTTAGCCAACCTTGTAAAAATTTATTCATACCAGGACACAAAATCTTCATTCTTTTGCCTCAATTTCAATAATTTTTTCTCTATCCTATCTCTAAAAACATTAAGGAAATATTTATCATGGAAAATATTCTTAAATTTCCCTCATTCCATATAATTAAGATCATATTTATCTTCGGTATTCTAAACCATAGACCGCCATCGGTGAACATATCCTTCAAAATGATAAATAGAAATAGATATCTTTTGATATTCTGAACATCCCATGTTGTCAAATATCTTTTCCAGTGAATTTATCCATTATTACATTACTGTAGAGTTAGATAATCCATTGAGTAATGTGGGAAGTTGTATCATGAAATGCTCTACTATTGACATGTTCATATGTGGTAGTTCTAGTTTCTCCCAAGCATGGATGCCACCACCATTTATATCTTGTGTCAAATGATCCATTACAACAATAAACTATTATGTTCTAATTGCAACCGTATCACGATGCTAATTTAGAATGATATTTTCCTCTTGGTTATTTCCTTCTATAACTTCCCTATTTCATATGCGGAAAACCATTATAAACAAAAATCATTTAGAAGAATCAACATGGTAATCCTCAAATTCAATCTCATTTCAACTGAACCATAAAGAAATATATTTTAATAGAATCTTATTAATATTATAGTTGCCTTTTATTTCATCTAAATCATTCTTTGATTCCAATTATATGGACCCTGCCTTATACATTACAAATTATAGTGTCTTTAGACTATAATTAACATTCTTACAATCCCAGTGATCATTTTAGGTTTAGAGTTTTAGAGAATTATGTCATAACTATTACATATCAAACCCATTTATATAAAAAGTATAAATTTCTAATCAATATCCATCTTTCATTTCATATAAATATTTTATAAAGAATGGTGTTTTTTTATGAAAACATTTACTGCATTCAACTTGACTTTTTCATTTCCCTTTACCATTATTACACCCTGTGAAAAACATTTTAAATCATGGGATGAGCACAAAAATAATTGAAAGGTATATAAAAAGAAGAAAAACCATTAGTATGGTGAATACATTAAAACTCATGAAATGTTTACCTTTATATCAAAGTTTATTGGTTAAAAGAAATAAATCATTTCCACATGAAAAAAGCACACACTTTTTTCTCTGAGAAAATCATTAGATCCAATATAAAGGGAAAAACCCCCATTTTTGGTAACATAGAGCATCATAATCATAAAAACCCATTCAATACCCTTACAATTATAATAACCATACATCCACCTTCCCATATAATTCTCTAGAGAACATATTCATGGACTAATTCATTGGATATATATAATGGGGCTCACCCTTCATAAAATCTGTAGCTGCATTACCCATTTTTCATGATCTATAATGAGCATAAACCCATTTTCTAATATATATCCCTATTTCATATAATTATCATGTACTAAATCATGAATAAATCATTTTATGTTTTCACCTTTTCATCATAAAAACCATTTAAAACTCTTTTAAACCCATATGGAAAACACTTTTGGGTATAAAAAAACCCTTTTCATTTTAAAAACACATTTTCAATACCAAAATACCTGGAAAAAGATAATGATGTTTTTTCTTTGAATAAAAAATGTAGTCTTGTAAAAATATCCAAATATTAAATAATTTTCATAATGGTAGGATAGGTCATTATCACCATATACGTTCAAATAGAACATTCTATTTTATAGTTCTTAAAGAAATTAAATCATTTTTTATAAAGGTTACTTTATTTTTGAAAAAAATTTAAATATTAAAAAAAATATTTTATAAAACTCTCTTGTCCATAAATAAAATTGTTTTAAAAACATGGATATGGAAGAAAAAGAGAGTTATAAGGAAAACATTAAAAGTGATGTTTTTTAAATAAAATTTTCTTATCACTTTAGAAATATTTGAAACATAATAAACATTAAATAATAACATTAAAAAACATTATATCATTTGAAATGAGCTTTATATACCCCTCATAAAATAATATAGGTTCATAATATCAAAATATTCTATAATGAAAGGATATTGAAATGAAGTCCCTTACCATGATTCCGACATGTCACGTGTATCTTTATCTTAATGAATAACAAACTTATGTTAATTAATTACATGATTTAGAACATTTTTTATTTTTATTATTAATTTTATTTGACTTATTACTGTGTTATATATGATTTTATGACCAATTAATTTTATGTTGGATGTTTCGATGATATTTGGATTACGTGTCAAAAATGAATTTGTTAGGTAGAATATGGTCAAAGAGGTTATTATTTAAAAATATATAGAATAATAATTATGAAATAATAATTATTTTTATATATCAATTATACTTTTATGTCCAATAAAGAATTTTTTTTTTGTGAAATGAAGTGTATTACAATCATGGAGATTGTGGGTCATACGTATGCATGGATAACATTTCAATTTTTTTCAACAATCATTACATAAAAGAGTTAAGAAATATTTTATCTTTATATAATGAGAATAATATCATATATACAATTTAATTCTTAAAATATAGTTATATATATCATCCATGTGTTGTGGTGCTAAAAAGACTCCCATCGCTTCATGCAGGTGGTATTCCACACAAACACGGATGACATTATTATTTTTTCAATGATTTAAAAGTAAGAAATAAAATGATATATTATAATGAACGAATGTTTTATTAATGGAATTACCTTATTATTATTATTTCAAATAATATCACTTTAATATAACAATAAAAACTCTTTAAGTGAATAATTAATGAAATAAAAGACATTTCTAGAAGTTTAGTAACATGTACTAGAGGAATAATAACCCAACCTTTGGAATAGTATCATGGCCTTTTATGAATAGTAAACTTGAAAATTGAATATAAACCTCAAAAATGAAAGTATGAATAAAATTTATCCATTTTATAAGATGAAATATGATATAATTATATCATAGTTTAATAAATAAATATTTTAACAATTATTAATTAAGTGTTGGTATTTTTGTAAGTCAAAAATATTTAATTAAATTTTTATGATTAATTTAATAATTTAAAATTAATATTATTTTCATAAAATTTATTCATAAATTAGTATTTTTATTTCTTATAATTATAATATAATTTTATGAGACCATAGTTAATTTTTCAAAGTGTTATAAAATCAGTTACAATTTTAAAATATATATTTTTCAAGTAAATTGTGATTTTAATTAAAATCTAAATTTCACATATTTAGAAAATTATATTCATAAAATGGAGTCCAATTTTGAATTCAACAAGTTATAAAATTTATAGGGTGAGGTTTTGGTATTTCTTTTGAAATACTTGAATTTTTTTTGAATTGTAAAATATGACAATTTATAATAAATGCTTAATACATGAATTATGGAGTCATAAATGATGTATGGATGATGTGAGAACCATTGGTTAGAACTCACATGATTTAATTACTGTATTTATTCTTAATAATTATAAATATTTATTTTCTTGAGAAAAATAATAAACTAATGAACCATATAATGAGAAAACACACCTCTCCTCCACTATAAATACCACTTCTTACCACCTCTTCTCCTCACACCTCTCTAGTCTTGTGCCTTGTAAAAATTCTGATAAAATTTCCTCCTAATTAACTCCTCCACATCTAGGATCTTTGTTTCTTATCAAAATATAAAAACCAAACCCCTATGAAGGTTCTCAAGAAGAAGGAATCAGGAGGTAAACCCATCTTCTTTTTCTTTTAATTTCTTTTCAAGTTCTTTTCTTTAATTTTTCTCCCCTCACCTACTCTAATACAAATAGTATGATAAATTCACTAACATAAATATACTGGAATTTTATTATGATAGTGTAATAATTTATTATCATCACCCTTTTCCCCTCCTTTTATACTAAAATGAAAACAATGTCTGTGATGTGTTAATTTATCACATTCAAGGACGATGATGTTTTCAGTTTCCATTACCATATTAAAGGATGGTCAGGAAATGATTTTTATTTTTGAAACAGATTATAATATATGTATTATATCTTACTTAATGTTATGTAATCATTTTTACACGTTATACTAATTTATAAAACAAAATGAGTTCACTGTAATCAAAAACCGCTATAATGAATCCAAATGATTATCATCAACTATTTATATAATTATTCATACCAATTCCGCAAGAAATTATATATAATAACAATTTTTACTCTATAATATCAAGAATAACATATATGTTCCATTCTGGCTAATTAACCCTACATTACATGATCTTTTATACATGTATACAAGTAAACTGATCATGAAAACCGAGGAAACCAACACCCCCAAATGATGTAATTGAATCGCTTAACCCATCAAAAAAAGTCATAAATGAGCATAGTAAAGTTATAACAAATATGAAACGTGTATAAATAGTTATTAAATTATTAATTAATTAATCTAATTTGATTTTCTAGTACATTCAGATCATGTGAAGAACACCTTAAGACATAAGGTAAGGGATTCTACCCGAACCTCCATTATTCCTTTAAGTGATTCTTTCTCTCTTTTTACCCAAATGAAATTCTATTTTATTTTTATGTACGTATTATAAATGTTATTTATATGTTCCAAAATCATGTATCAATATCCAATCATACTTATTTTTTGTGGCTATATTTTCTTTTAGAAAGATCCCTACTCAATTCTTCCCGATAAGCTAGCCCAATTTAAGGGAACTTCTCGAATTCTTAACCAATTTCAAGTTCACAGTATAATCTATTTTATGCCACCATTATTTTCTAAATAACTAATTTTATTATGAAAAATTTATTGGTTCACTTCATGTTTTATATAAAATATTATTCCCTTTTCTACTTTAAATCACCTTTAGTACTTTCCTTAAACCGCACTAAAATGTTTTAATCCTAATGTTTCTTAAACACACTTTTTACATGTTATCACTTCAGTTTAACATTAATAATCATGATATATGCCTATTTTTCATTATTAATGTCCAAGTATGTTCTAAATGCATTATTTCCTGGAAAATTTTATGATACACCCATTTATAATGTATTTTTTCAAGATTATGATTCCCATGTTTTACCATGGAAACCATTCTGTTTATGTTTGATTCCTTATATATGATTATTCATGTGGCACACATATTCTGGAACATGTTATGGTGGGTGTGTCCAGATAGAACTAAAATTCATTGGGTAATGTTTATTCTTATGAGACATTATGTGCAACAGTCTTGGTGGTTAGGATTGACTCATGCTATATGTGCAACAGTCTTTGTCGTTATCCTTGACTTGTGCTCCTCCATGTCCAACAAGCCTTGATTCATGAAAAAGTCATGTTATATATTGCTGAAAAATTAATATGAATCCTTTATTATATGTTACCATGTTATCATTCCTTATATTTAATCAAGTTACATGCCTTTTTATATCATTATGTTATGCTTTTTAACCCATTTACAAAGCTTTATTTTAATGTTTTTTCCTTATTAGGCATTTAGCTCATCCCTTTGTTCATATTATACCCAGGTTATCCTATGCCGATGTAAGAGCTAAAATGAAGTTAGGATATATTTATGAATATTAAATAAATATATGTATTATTTAGTCCCCTATTTTTTGTTTTATGTACCTAGTCTTCCAAGACACTAGAATTTAGGATCATTGTCTTCTAATTTGAGGTTTAATTATGCTTAAAATCATGTTATAATATGTATAAAAGTCTAGGTTATCAACATATATTATCTTTTTGAAAAGATAAATATTTAATTATAGTCATAATTATTCCATTTATATCACATATATTCATTATAATTATCATTATTTCCTACCATGTAAAGCGTTAGTGAAAAATGAATCACATCGCTTTGTGAGGCGGTAGTCCACCATACACATGATCTATGTTATCATATCCCCTAGGGAATGTAAAATAAAAAAATAAATATTATATAATGAATAAATAAGTACAATTATATTATAAATATCCTATATATATACCTAATATCAATCATCACACCCAACCATGAAAAGTGGTAATGGAAAAACGAATGACATCAATTCGCAAGGCTGTAGTCCTCCGTACATGCAAATAATTATGATTTCTTAACCAATTTGATGGAAGTGGATATGGATAAATATTATTATGTAAACATAATAACATATTTGTTTAAGGAATATATTGGTGTTATTATATTTTATGTGTTAATACATAACCGATAGTGGAAAATGAAGAAAAAAATGGAACAGATTTATTAATACAATTACATTCTCTAAGAGAAACACTACTGAAAAAATGACTTGTACCCACGGTTCAAAACTGTGGGTATAGCCTATAGCCACGGTTTTGGGAACCCTGGGATGGAAAGGCATCAGTATAGTGGTCTCATCCTATACCCACAATTTTGGAGAACTGTGGGTATAGGGGAGTCAAATGTGGCACACCGCTGATCCAGCGTGGCACACAACAGACCGCACAGTTTTCAAACCATGGATAATTTAAATTAAAAAAATTCAACCAGGGGGTTTTGAACCCGCACCTCGTGCTGCAGCTCGCGGCTGTGCCCCACCTATAGACCAACCGAGCTGTGTTTTTTATTTCTTATATATACATTCATCTGTGTATATATATTAATATGATCCATGAGGGCATTTAAATTCAAAAAACACACCCAGGGGCTTTCAAAACAGCACCTATCCATGCGCCTCGTGGCCGCGCCCCACCGACCGACCAACTGAGCTATAATTTTCATTTATTATATATACATACATCTATGTATATATATTAATATAATCCACATAGGGTATTTAAATTCAAAAATCACGCCCAAGGGGGTTCGAACCCGCACCTCGCGCTGCACCTCGCGGCCGCGCCCCGCCAATGGACCCACTGAGCTGTGATTTTTATTTGTTATATATATATATATTCATATGCATATATATATTAATATTATCCCCGAAAAACTGTCTTCCCGCCAAATTGTTTTCGTGTCCCACCTAATTTTCATTCCCCGCCATAATGCGGGAAAGCTATACCCACTGTTCAGGAGAACCGTGGGTAAAGGTCTTAAAAAACCGCAATACCCACGGTTTTGAAGAACTGTTGGTATAGGTCTTCAGAAAATACCCTATAACCACTGTTTATGTGAAAACCGTGGGTATAGGTCTTAAAAGAAAACTATACCCAGGGTTTTGGCACAACCGTGGGTATAGGTTTAAATACTATCCCTATACCCACAGCTTTGGAAAACTGTGGGTATAGGGGTACGCTATACCCATGGTTTTTTGGGTATAGACCTATTTTCCAATAGTGAAACCACCATTGGATATCCTCTTAAGGACCCGGTGGTGAGTCTTTTTGTATGAAAATCAACTCTATAAGGAGTACATGGAGTTTGGGGATAGATTTTGATATGGTTTGGTCAATAAAAAGGGATTTATAGCTGTGAAATATGTGAGGGGGTCAGTGACCATTTATAATTGACGAGGAGTGTCTTTTTGAAAAATAACAAATAATATTCAATAATGAGAGGGAACTATCACCACGGGTGGATCATAAATTCAATAAATAATTGAGGTTAGTATTTATATATTCTAGACACAACTCCACCATAGAAAACGCATGTTTTAAACATTTGATTCTATAGCCTTTAAATTTTAATCACTTTTACCATTTTAATATTCACCACGATAACTAGTTTCTTATATGAGGTAATTAATCTTTTAAAATAAAAAAAATGCGACTTATTAGTTAATTTATAACTAATGACTATAAATATTAAGTCCAATTTATTAAATAAAAATCCTAGTTTTGTGGAAAGTCAATTTTAACACAAGCGCATTTAACAAGTAAATCCTTTTTTAACCTTAATCACATTAATTAATTTTTAACTATTTTCACTAATCATTATTCAATAAAATTAAATTGAAAATTTTAGATAAGATAAATTATTCTGATTTAAAAAAATGGAATCCTTTTTCCAAATAAAAATTACAAAAGTGGCAGAATTTAATTTAAAATTAACCACACAAATTAGATGAGAAAGTGGGTTTTCAAAGAGAAAATGTTCAAAAGTTTACAAAGATTTAATTTGAAAATTAAATATGAAATGATTAAAATAAATAAGTTGGATTGATATATATAATGTAACTATTTTTACATCAAAACTAATTTAAAAAATAATTTATCTTTTTAAATAATTTAAATAAAAATATAGTTTTCAATAAAAAGATGTACTTTCACTATTCATCAAAAAATGATTTTTTTAGAAAAATCCAAAAAATTCACCCTAAGATAATTTTTACTTATATATTTCAAAAATAATTATAATTTTATAAAATAAAGTTTCTAAAAGTGGTAAAAATTAATTTCAAATTATGTGCGCAAAGCGTAAATAAACCGTCTTTTAGAAAGATATATTTTTTTTCCTAAAGTCATATTTTTTATTATCCCATTTTTAGAAAAATATTAGATTAAGGATAAAATATTTAATTTAATGTATAATTTATAATTTTCATTAAAATATTTCACCAAATGTGAAATATTTAATTTATTAGGATAAAACACATTTGTTTCCATAAAAACGGGTTTTCAGAAAAAACATTTACATCATTTTCAATAGGTTTTTATTTTAATTTAAAATTAATTGATAATAAAATTATTAATTTATTTTATAGGTTTAAACCATATATTTTCATAATTTAGTTAATCTTATTCATACCCTTCATTCCAATGACTAGAAGATAACTGTCATATAATAATATTAATAGTATATTGTTGTTTGATAAAACATGGTACTTTGTATAACAGAAGATATGGAAGAAACACATTATTGCATGTAGAAAAAGATAAAATATGAATTTAATTCAATATAATCTCAAATTATATTATTTTTAGAGAATATTAGATATACACCAAGCTATATAAATTTCTTTTTGGGTATAATGAAGTGACTTTGTTTGGTTTCACTCAAGGAGAAGTGTATGGAAAGATGTATGGAAAGGAGACCACTATAGGATATTAGAGTATGAATTCATGTGGAAAGGGTTGTTGGATTTATTAGGCCAATTTTTGGATAGTCTAGGTAATTTTTTGACATTTGAGAGCTATAATTTACAATTATCTGGTTCTGTGTAAACAAACGATTTGGAATTTAGGTGAGACATTGAATGGATTTGAGTAATTAAAAACAAGATCGGGATATTCTGGTGTGGTTAGAAGGTGATCCATAAGGTGACCCCCCCCCCATTTTGTGACATGATTTATGGGGTGAGGCACTTTTCATGACATGTTTAATGGGGTGTTCCATGATTCATTTCTTGGTTCATAGGGAGGACCAGTATCATCACTTGCTTCAAGGGGTGAATTCTGGTTTCGTGACATGTTTTAGGGGTGAAACATGAAATAAAATAATTTGTGACATGTTTTAGAGGGTGAAACATGTGATGAAAAGTGATAACGAATACATTTTGGATGAAATTATCCTAAAATCTAGGGAAGTTGGTACCATGGGTCTAATTTTTCATTTTGGGAAATCTAAGAGTATTCCAAAGTCGGATCGGGGCCTTCCAAAGAAATTTTTTTCATGTGCACACTCTATTCATAGGGTGTGAATAATAATAAATTTCACCTTATAATCTGTGATGATAGGTGGTACCAGATATGTTGGGTGTTTTGTTAATGTTTGGGCTTGGTGAGATGGAAAATGTGTTAGGCGAGTTATTGGACCACCGAGAATGTGTTCTAATAAGTGATCCCAACGGTGGAGAATTCCATGGTTCAGAAGAGTTCTTGACATTATGGGCTATATAGTGGAGAGAAACATGAAATAGATGAAAAATATGGCGAAATAGTGGTTTTTCAGAATAGGAAGGTGTTGGGAAGCGTTACTGAGTGGTTCAGTGATGGTTATGATCAGTGGATCGAGTTTTGATGAATAATGTGCCTTGTGTCTGGAGTTATGGAACAAAAGATATATTGGTGTTCTAGAGTAGAATGTGGCTTGTTGAACTTTGTTAAGAAACTAATATTGGCTGGGTTTGTCTTGTAAATATTGACGGTCCTTCTCTGGAATGAGATGTTTTATAGTGGGGATATTTTAAGAATCCATGTCAGTACCGGTTAAGGATTTCAGTGGGAATTCGATTTTTCTCCACTGGTGGATGATTATTATTTATATATAGAAATTAAAACAAGTTTATTAGTGCTTAATCATTCCCAAATTGTGGTTTTAGACAAGGTTCAATGTTCAGTTGATGACTCGAGGGTCTGAGAGGCGACTGAAAGAGTGTTCAGAGAACTAGACTGCTGAAATCAACTACATCACCTCATTCACATCATGAATATGTCAATCATGATGTGAGATAATTTCATGGGGTGACTTATATTGTTTTAGGATGTGAAAATAGGGCATGGTGGTTGGGCCCAAAAATTAATTGAATGCAACTACGTTTCATGTTGTGACTCTGGTTAACCAGACCCAGTAAATTTTTTTCCATAAAATTTCATGATGTGAAACTTGTTTTAAATTCATGAATATATCTTACATAGTTTTATATAGAGTTTAAAGTGTCAATATTATTTAGAAACACTCAGAAATTATATTCTTCAAACAACTTATGCATGTCGTGATAGGAATAAAAGGTTTTCCTTTTGATTTCCCTTCTAATACCATCCCTCTACTGTTTTATACACCATTGGTTGAGATGGACTCACCTTAGAAAGTTATAGATTATAAAATAAATTCATATTTTTATTCATCTTCCAAATATCATTTTTCTAACAGATCATAGATTTATTCTGATTAATAAATCCAAATTCCACCAAATCATTAAGGATTTGTATAAGGATGTTGAGATCTTTGATCCTCATAACGAGAGGGTATCTTGTGCTGATGAACAATTTTCTTTTAATTGTGATGAGATAAAGGTAAATCATTTGGTTTATCTTTTCATGGTTATTAATTCAATTATATTAGACTGTTTTTTGTGTTTTCACATATTGGATTGATGTTAAATGATCATATAAAACATTTCATGATTGTTGGTCAAGGATCCATCTAGGCGATGAAATCTGATACGTCATTCGACATGTTTTTCATTAATCATTGGGTGTGATGTTACTCATTATAATTTAATTAATTATATTGTAATTTTAATTAATCAATTATGGTGATTGGGAAAGAGATAGGAATTTTTTTAATTTGAGGAAATCTGGATAGACTTGGGTGATGCAGGTAGAGATGTTTGGTTTTTCTTGGTTTGGAGTAAACTCCATTTGATGAGGGTAGTCTCAAAAAATCCCATTTTAGTTTGATTAATTTCCCTGGTATTTGAAATAAGTATTAACATTCCAATATTTTGTGAATTTTATCTATCTAAAATTTTAATCCACTACCTTTACAAGAATTTTTAAGATTAGACTTCCCAAGGAACTTGTTGGGTCTCTTGGCATTATAGCCAGGACTTGCGGCCACCCGAGGGGTGTGCTAACCCTTAACAACTTTTTGTAAGTTAAATAGAATAAACTAGGATCCCCTTGATTAATTAAAATTTTTTATGATTTGGATTGAAAAGGTTCGTTGTTTATCATGTGAAATGAGAATTTTTCATGACATGGTAAATGGAAAATTGGATTGAATGTGAATCATATGACTTGAATAGATACATTGGTATTTAAATCGACTAAGTATGATAAATTGGTGTATCATTTGTATAATGTCAAAGAAAATGATTATTGAGTTTAATTGACACTTGAAAGAGGGATGATATCAATTATGATGATAATTGGTATTTTGGATCAATGGAATAAATGGATGAAAAATTAAAAATTTGATAAAATAACGAAAGTGGATTATAATGAAATTTTCTATGTGTGTGATGTGTTCTCTTGTGTTATATTATTTATTATTACTATCATGTTATGAATTGTAGTTATGATGAAACTATTATATAATGGGATTGAACCCGATTATACTAAAATGATTATATAAAGGGCTTATGTCCAGTTATGCTAAATTGATTATACAATGGTATTATTCCCAGAAATTTTTTAATGATTACAGGGAACTACACAGTTCACCTATGATTATTTGTTTGTTAAACCTTTGGAGGGTTATGGATATGGTTTCCATGGTTCTAAGACAAGATCAGATATATTCAACACTGTGTCAAAGTTGGTTTTGTTTACCCTCAGTGTCACTCTAGAACATGAGGTCCAATTGTTTTATTTTATGTGTTGTATTAATTTATAAAATTATACCACTATTTATCACATTATAATAAGTATTATATACTCCTACTAGATTTTTTAGACACCATTAGTGGTGGAATACCGAGTTTTACTCATGCCTTGATCAGGCTTCCATTTCAGATGGGTACCTGAGCAGCTCTTATATATTAATTGAATGCACTTGTTTAGCATGAGACATGAGTTAGTGCGGCTGAGTTAGATAGATCAGATAGTATCATGATACTGGATGAGGTTTATCTCAGAGATGCTATATAGCCCCTTTTTAATTTAATTTATTATAGTATGTAACTATGACCAACCAAGTGATTGGTTTGTTGTTTGAATAGCATGATTGTTAAGGTCATTAATGCATTTCATATATCATTGATGAATGCCTATTTGTTTATGTGTAATCTATTTATTTACTAATGTGGGTGGTATTTATTTATTTCATGTTCTATTATAAACTTTTATATATGGGTTGTGGTCCCTCCCATTGTACCTTCTTAGGCCCTCACTGCTAATCAACAACCTCTAGAATACATGGATTCGTTCCTGAGGACATGCACTGAATCGATCTAACAACTAGTTTTATTGTGATCTAGGGTGGTAGATTACAACCCCATTAAATTTACCCATCCATGATTGATACAAGAAATGGGAGTATGTGGTGTTCTATTATTCACATCACTCTGCATCATTGGTTGGTATGGTACTAAACATGAATTTATGGAGAGAATAAATAAATTAATCCACATGACCCTAGGTCAGATGAAGACCCTCACCACGATGGCATGTTGTAACCACTATGTTATGGTTCCTTTCAACCATAGAAGAAATAGTTAGTCTCCATGGTGCGGTTTAGCATTCCTCTCCATTTTGAGTCTCACCATGGGTAGGACCATGACATGGAGGTCCCGTGCCCACTTTCTATTATCACAACAGCTCCATGTGACCTCACCTCGATAAGGATCTCCATGCCCACCAAAATTAATATGGTGGTATCCCTATTTTTTATAGGGATATGCATTGAGAAAATTTCTCAGTACCCTAGAATTTCTACCTAGAAAAAACACTTGATTTTTACCCATGAACAACACCAAGGATAAATGGGATAAACTTGAGAATTTTGTCCTTGGACTTATCCATGAACCAAAACGTTTATCCCCATTCTTGTGGCTCAAAAATGCCTTGCTAAAATGGATAGAACTCATGAAAATACACAAAACATATGACCACCATAGGAATTTTAGACATCTTCGTTCACCCATAATCCGAAAAATCTTACCTCCAAAATGTGGAAGGCCAAAACTGTAATGAACTGACCCACTGGGGCCCACATGGCCAACAATAAACTGAATGTAACTACCTCAAACCAACCTCCAAAAGGTTTTGGGCCAGCAACCATCACCATGTTGGAATATCACACACACATGGGAGGCCTTAGTCTATGGTATCTATACAGATGCACACACATCCATATTCATTAAATGGTGTAGAGATAATAATACAAATAATACCAAATAAATGGATACATCTATATCCCATAATCAGAGTACATAAAAAGTACTAGAAAGTGATAAGGAAAAAAAACAATCCCACCAAAACTAAAAAATGGTCCAAAAAGCTCATATGGAGGGGAATACTGCCATATATAACCACTAGCACACAACTTAGTCTATTTAGATCACTATGCTCCATCTTCCCCTCATCCTTATAGGACCCCATCGAATGACCTATCTTCTTCATAATACATACATGTTTGGGTGGATATCGTGTAAGGGTGAGTATAACAATACCCATTAGGTGCCCCGAAACTCAAAATAAAAGGTAGAAACTGTAAGGAAATACTCATATCTACCCATATCCAAATAGAATAGTAAAATGAGAAAGATAGGACAGGAATATCTATCTGCAATCCTCATATATACATGATTAGTCACCTCATAATTACAAGGATTCCTAAAATCACCCTGATATACTCTTCAAAGACTCCAAGTCTCATGGTATCACCATACTACCTACAATAATATTATACCAGATGCTTAATGTTCTCTCTCATCCAAGAGAACTCACTCCACGATCCTTGATATCCCTGATGGAACTCATTTGAGAGGTCACCATCATTGGGTATCGCTATGATGATGGATTATCCCTACCCTTCATGATGGAATTAATCTGATAGAACATGATTGTTGGGTATAGATATGAATAAAGACATGATAAAAGATATGATAACATGATACTCAGATATTGGATCCCACCCATGCCTCATGGGGGACTCCACGAACCCCACTGGAACCGAAAAGATCTCAGTAGACATATAGAGAATCACTCCTAGGACCCTTGAGGGACACCACGATCCCAATATGGAACACTATAAATCATAATGCTCAAATAGGGTATCACTCCCTTCATCACTAGGGGACTCCAAAAACCCCACTGAGACTCTGAATCACAATGCTCAAATAGGGGATCACAATCAGGACTACTGAGAGATACCCCAAACCCAATCTAAAACTACCTGCCATGAAGGATATCATATGAACAATGATACTATGAACCCTACTAGAACCACCTACTAAGGTGGTGATGAACACCCATATCTATTGGTCAGGTTGACACTTCAAACCCCACTATGTGAAGATGATATGATAGAGGATCCCACCTTGGACTTCCTGAAGGGTTACACAAACTTTATCTGAACCAATACCATAGAGGGGATCACAGTCATATGATTAGGACATAGTACTACATTTTGACCTTGTAGGGTAAAACTAATGAATCTAACCCACTATTAATTTATCTACACATTTCTACAGGAAACATCCTTCTATCATCACCTCATGTCACATCTCTCCCTCAAAAATCGTGTTTTCCATCACATTCAATGCGAAAACATACTTAGGATATGTTACTCATAGGCCTCCATATGAGTCCTGAAGATGGAGATGGGTAAGGGAGAAGTCCTCGAGTGGAGTAAATTGTGTTACCTCTTAGTTTAAAAGACATGTTTCTCGAGTCTGACCCCTATCCATGTACCCTCACTGTACTCGGCATTTAAAAAGAAAAGTACATTGTGTATAATTTTGGTTACACGATGTGTGGCCCTACCTGAACACCTAAGTGTGTCCTTTTATGCATAGCCTAACTAGAAATATTACCTTCCATGAAGTGTATATAAATTAAATGACATGTATTATCAACTTGATCACCTGGACATGTCCTTCATCCCATGTCTGTATACCTCATCCCTGGTTGTGTATTTGGTTATATCTTTATACATGGCTAGTTCCTCTTGACAAGGTGTGCATAACCATGTACTCGAACACATTTCCTAGCCCCACTGCATATAATGTACCCATTGTACATTGTGTGTAGTTCCAAAAGATCATATTCCACAAATGGGAAGAACATCCGACTTGTTCTCTTGCACTACACATCATGTGTTTGGAATTTTTGAACCATAAATTGATAAAATCTTCCCAAAACCTATTTGTTTCCCAGATTACCCAAAGGTATACACTTGAGGGATATATATCATTCATATAAGGGTTTTAAACATTAAAAATACACATATACAATTATTGGTACAAATTACTCATAAATCCACCTACCTTGTGGTAAAACACTGAAGCGTCAAGTCTCATGTGATGCCTGGAACCTGCTGCACCTCGATCTTGTGTGGATCACCATCAACAACAGGGTTTGGTGTCACCTTATCTTCTTTGGTTATATACTTGGGTAATATTTCACCGCAAGGGGGTTCTCCCCTTTCTTATTCACATGGGGAAAAATACAAGGGGTGGTTAGGTTAAGGTTTATTAATTAATTTTTTTTTAATTAAGAAACCCCTATCATTGAATACCCCTCTAACGGTCGTAACCAATGGGGAACTGATTTTCCACCAAAAGTGGATAATATTCATATTTTAAAATATGATATTCATGTGCTTTATTAATCATAAACACCATTTTTAGTGAATTTTACACTTTGAACATTATTTCACATTATGATTGTAATTCCTTCTTAAAATGCACTATTACATGGTACATTCTTGAAAATCTCATAAAACAAAAAATGGTCTTGATTTTATTTTCATATTTTATTTTCAAGTCTCCCTTGATATACGGAACAATTTATGATTTTGGAGCACTTGAAGTTTCACATTGTAAGACCTCCAAAGTGGGCCTTGAGCCAATATCATTCTAGGTGAAGTGAATTGGACATCAGCCCAATAAAAGTACTATAGAAGACAAGTTTCATCCAAATTATTGTCAAAATGTAACTAAATATAGATTTTATTATAGGGAAACTTTCATTAAATAGTTTCCTCATCTAATTCAGACATTTTAAAGGAGTTCCAGGAGGCCCGATTTGGAGACGAAATTCTTGGGCAGATTCTGTGGTCCATAAAAAAATCCAACCATTTAAATTATATCATGTAAAATACAGAATATTTGAGGCTGAAATTTTACAGGCTATTAGAATACATCTGGGGATACCTTTACTCCTTCTCTGGACCACTATAATTCATCCATCTAGAAGGTAATTTAGGCCCTTCTTTTAGGTTGATGCAAGCTAGATTCCACTTCTGGGAAAGAGTAGAAAAGTCTCATCAACATTAATTTTCCACCCACCTAGGCCCACCATAATTAATTAAAGAGACTTGGAAAATTTTTGGATCGACCAAGGGCTTCCTAAATTCCTATTTATGGCTATGGTCCTGAAGGAATTAGGGATCTTAGATCTTTTTTTCATTGTAATGTTATTATGACAATTTGTCTTTGTAACATTCTTATTTCTCATGTAATTTGTTCGAATCACATGAGTTTTTAATAAAACTACTTCTTCTTATCTTATTATATTCTTCTTTATAGCAAATTTATATTTTTGCCTCATGGTTTGAACTTATTCACACCAATTTTTGTGATATTCTTCACACAATGGTGGGGTGATCACTATTTTGTTTTTTACTTCTTCAATTCCACCCTTATGAGTCTACTTCTCGCTTCCGTTGAGAACATATCATCAATAGAGGGAAAACTATTTTATATGTTGATTCAAGGGAATATAAAGGGGATGGATTGGATGTTATTTCTAATTCTCTAAATGTTATTATTTTCTTTTATTTGAGTTTCTTTTGTTCAATGATTTTCTCTCTTCCTCTTCCTTATTGAATTGATTCGCCCCACTTTTATGTTCTAATTATAACATTTACCTTGGAGTGCTCATGAAAATGATCCTACAAGTGTGTAAGTTATTATAATGTGTTTTTGAAGTGTTTTAACTGGTAAGTGATGATCTTAGTTTGAATTCATTGAATGAACCCTTTTTGAGTTAATGAAATTGAAATTGTTTAAAAAAAGATTTCATCCAATCCACCCCAAGCAATAACCTAAGATCAACTAATTTTCCCCTAATTTTAATTCACATAGATCTCTTAGTTATCTTTCAAAACCTTATAAAATCAACTAATGTTTGCCACTTCATAGCCAAAAATCCATCTCTTTATATTGTGTGTCTATAGCTTCTTCTTAGGTCTATGAGGATTCGACAACCCAAGCTACATTACAAGCGACCACTTAATCCTTATAACTTGGGTAAATTTGAGGGAGACCAAATTTTTGTGCAATTTCTAGGGACCAATTAAGTTCCTTAGACCAAAAACCTTCTTCCCCCCCCCCCCATTCTTCCATTCTCACCCAAATTCTCTTATATTTTACCTTTCTCTCTTTTTTTTATTTTGGCGCATGTCCGCCTACACCCGTGATAACTCAAAAAGATTAGTTAGGGTGGAATGCCCTAGGATAGGGGAGTCATGTGAACCTAAGAGATTTTTCAAATTGGATAAAAATATTATTTAAACTCCAAATTAAAAACTCAAGACATGTCCAATGGAAGTTTTTCCAGGAAATCAAATGGTAAACCCAATGGGTGATCAAATCGTACACCCAAACTATGAAGCTCCAAACATAGGGAATGTAGTCGATCGAACCATGAATGACTACCTCACTCTATCTTAGACCAATGCACACTCATACATTAGAAAAAATTCTCTAGGTGATTCTAATTACATCTTTAAACCCCATGTCTGAAACCACGTTCCCTTATTCCATGGAATAAAGTCTGAGATGCCCTACCTTCACGTAAAGTAGTTCAATGACATTTTTGAAACCATGTGTCCCCCACATCAACTATAATAATCTAAAATGAGGCTCTTATATTTCTAATTAAATGATTGAGATAAAAATTGTCTTTTCAATATGATACCCTCGTCCATCAACTCTTGAGACCAATTGTAAAGGGAATTAAAAAAACACTTTCCCCACCAGAAAACAATTTCACTAAAAAAGAGCATCCAAAACATTTTTGGAAAAGAGGGAGAGTCATTATATGAAACTTGGGAGAGTTTCAAAGACTCCCTAAACATGGTACTACACCATGGTTTTTCTATTACTTAACAATTTAGAAATTTCAATGAAGGTTTGGTCCTGGGGAACAAACAATTCCTTGACATGATGTGTAATGGGACATTTAAAAAAAATCCCCAAATGATGCTTATGAGTATCTATAAATCCTTGATGAACAAAACCAAACATGGGGAACATGACCCTATTCTGAAAAACCATATAGAAATACTGGAATAAATACACTTTGAGAAAAAAAAATCCTTAGGTCTAAACTCGCAAAACTCACTAGGAAGGTTGAAGAGATAGACCTTAGAAAAATCCATGAAATCCAAACTGTAGACCCTGTTTTCACAATTTGTGACAAACATGACCAAAAAACAGACAACTTCCCAACCATTCCATTCACCAAGGTGTCCTTATAGGAGTACCACCTACTTAAGTCAATTACCTAAACATTCAAAATCCCCAATACCAAAACACATTCAACCCAAGGTCTAATGACCACCCGGGATTCCATAGGAAGGATAACCAATAACCTAGCCAACCTCAAGGACCAAACCCCTACCCTACACAAAATTTTCAAAACCATAAAAAATTCAAACCACAATGATTAAAATACTAGAATACTCATATCCAATACCAAAAACCCATCCAGAAACCCATCCAACAACCAAAGAATCCTCTAGGGATAAACCAACCAACACAAACCTCCACCCAATATGTCCCTCTTCCAACACTTGAATAGCTGTGTAAACAAATGGAAAAAAGATCTCATAATTATCTTCCCTTAAACAAGAACATTAAACCATAAAAACTAGAAAGTCACCCATGGAGACATAGGATATTCCACAACAATCATCAAGGGGTGAGTCAAGTTGCACTCAAATAACTCATGAACAACTAAAGGCTGTGACGGTTTTAAGTAAGAAATCAATTCGGAAAACTGAAAAAATAATTCAAACACCATATGAAGATTCAAACAATAAGTAAACTTTAAATGAACCACATGATCAAAGTGAAAAACTAATAAAAATGTGAATGAAATATCTCTTCAACAAACAGTCCCACAAACTGCACCATTGCCTCAATGCATGAGGGGGAAACCAAGACTGAATTGAGTGAAACATTGAGGGAAATATTCTCAAAAGTCAAGTTGCAAATTATACTCCTCAATTCTATTAAAACCATTCCTTAATACTAAATATACATGAAGGAACATTACACATTTAAGAAGAAATTCTCGCATAAGAACCAAGTCCTTCTGGACAAAAATGTTAGCACAACAATCCTAGGAACTCTTCCACCAAAGATGAAAGACTCGGGATGCTCATACATCAATGTTGAAATAGGAGTGAACAAGGTTGTCAAAGCCTTGTGTGACCTTGGTTATAGTGTCAATCTCATTCTATATGATGTGTACTGCCAGTTAGGCCTAGAAGAACTCCAACCCACATCTGTCACACTTCAACTTGCTGATCATTGCATTAGGATTCCAAAGGGTATTTTGAAGGATGTTCTGGTAAAATTAGAAAACGTTTTCCACCCTACTGACTTCACTGTCCTTGACAACAATCCAAACTTAGGAAATAAGGAAAAAACCCCAATCATCCTTGGTCTTCCATTCCTTGCAGCAATCAACTCTATTATCCATGTTTGAAATGGGAACATGACCATCACCTTTGAAAACTTGAGTCTAGACTTGATAATATATAATGAAAGCTCACAAATAGGGGATAATGAGGGTATTCATGAAGTAAACATGATAGGAACCGATAGTAATTAATCCATAGAACATCTAGGAATATTTGAGGAATGCATAAGTCAAGATGTGATTAATTTCCTTTTTTCATATGAAGGAAGTTTATCTCATTGGCTAGAATAACTTTTTGATTGCTCCTTTGATGAAATATTATGATAAAAAATTAGTTAAATCTTATAAGAAAACACATTCATGGAGACCACACCAACTCCCTTACCTAACACTAATCAAACTAATCTAGTAGTTGAAACTTCTATGCATGGGGAGTAAATCCTATCTGAAACTCTAAAAAAATTGATCTTGAGCCAATGTATCGATCTTCTGCTAAACTTTTCGGCCAACCTGATCTTGAATTGAACGAACTTTCTACTACACTTAAGTATGAATTCCTATGAGAAAATAGAACACATCCTATTGTTATTTCTTCTTATATTCAATCCTATCATTAGAGGATGCTTCTATATGTCCTTAGGATACATAAACGATCCATTGGATGGACCATATATGATATTACTCAGATTATCCAACTTATCAGGACTCATAGAATTGTTCTAGAATGTGATTAAAAGCCATATCATAAAGTTCAACGGTGAATCAATCCTAATCTTTTGGAAGTAGTGAGAAAATTACTTCTGAAACAGTTAAAAGGTAGTATCATCTATCCCATAGCTGAGAGTGAGTGGGATAGTCCAATCCATGTGGTTCCATAGAATAATGGAATCATAGTAATAACCAATATGGTTGGGAAAATTCTTCCAACTGGGGTAAGAAGTGGCTAGAGAGTCTATATCGACTGTAGGAATCCCAACTCATTTACCCAGAAGGAACATTTCCCCTTACCATTCATTGAACTAGTCCTTGACAGAGTGGAATGTCATGCCTTCTACTATTTTTAGATGGGTACTCAGGGTACAATCAGATTGAGGTCTCCCTGGAGGATCAAGGGAAGACTATATATACTTGTCAATTCGACACCTTCACCTTCAAACGCATACCCTTCGTGTTATGAAATGCCCTTGGAACCTTCCAATGGTGCATGATGGTAACCTTCTAAAACATAGTAGGGTATTTTCTAGAGGTCTTCATATATTAATTCTTCAATTTTGGGGATACATTAGGGGGATGTATGAGAAATGTAGAGAGAGTTTTGTCAATATGTGAAGAAAAGGAATTGTTACTAAACTAGGAAAAATTCCGTTTCATTGTAAAAGAGGGAGTAGTCCTTGGCCATCTATTATCAGGTAGGGGGATTGATGTTGATATATCCAAGGTTGAAATCATTTGACATAATCCATAACCCAAACTGTCAAGGAATTGAGGACATTATTAGAACATGTTGGTTTATATAGAAGATTCTTTAGGAAATTTAGTTCAATCTTTCATCCCCTTTGTGGTCTTCTAGTAAAGGATGGTGAAAATTTTTGGACAGAAAGCTATGAGGGTTCATTATCAACCCTCAAATCATCTCTCACATCTCTTTAGATAATGAAATGATAAAATTGGAACCTTCCTTTCGAACTCATGTTTGATGCTAGTGACTTTTCATTAGTAGTTGTGTTAGGAAAACTTTGTGATAAAACTACTTATATAATTTCTTATGAAATAAAATCCTTTAATGATTCTTAAATCAACTACACCACCACTGAGAAGGAGTTACATTTTTTTGTTCTTTCCTTTGAAAATTTTAGGTCCTACCTCTTAGTATCAACCATCACTGTGTTCACTGACCATTTTGCACTACAATACCTCATCGAGAAACAAGATACTAAGGTTAGACTGATTAGGTGCGTCATTCTCTTACAATAATTTGACCTCATAATCAAGGGAAAAAGGGTGTTAAAAATTTTTTAGCTGATCATATCTCTAGAAAATAATTTAATTAAAAATTATCTCACCTTTATGTGTCAGATTCATTACTTAATAAACACGTATACTCTCTGAGTGACTGCCCTTTGTATGCTGACATAGACAACTTATTAGCTACAGGAGTCATTCCAAAATTATTAGTGATTCAAGCTAGAAAGAAATTCCTTTCTGATGTCAAACACAATATGTTTTATGATCCATACCTCTATAAGTTCTTCCCTAATCAATTCATTAGGATGTGTGTCCCAGAATCTGAATAGGAGTCCATCATTATATTCTATCATAGCGAGGTGTGTGGAGGTCACTTTTTCTCAATAAAAATTTCTACAAAGGTTCTTCAACGTGGCCTCTTCTTTCCCAACCAATAAAGTGACTCCTACACATTTTGTCAAAGCTATCTTATGTGTCAAAAAGTATAGTCCATCACAAAAAGGAATGAAATGGCACTCACTCCTATCTTAGTGATTGAAATCTTTAACTACGGGGGAATTTATTTCATGGGTCCCTTCCCAAACAATGATGGATATTTGTACATTCTTTTTGCATTCGATTATGTCTCAAAATGGGTTGTGGAAATTTTTACAAAAACCAATGATCATCAAAAAGTGATTATATTTTTCAAGGGAAACATCCCCTATAGATTTGAAATTTCATGGGCTATCATTAATGATCATGGAACTCATTTTCTCAATCATCCATTCTCAGTACTCATGAAAAAATATGGAATTTCTCACAATGTGTCTACTACATACCACCCAATACCAATGGTCAATATGGGTTGGCCAATCGAGAAATCAAAAAAATTCTTGAGAAGATATTTAATCCATCTAGGAAAGCTTGGTCAGGAAAACTCTTAGATTCTCTTTGGGCATATCGAACGACATATAAAATCATTTTAGGAATGTCCCCATATAGATTGGTTTATGGTAAACCTTGTCATTTTCCATTAGAGATTGAACATATGGCCATTTGAGCAATTAAGAAAAATAATTATGACCTCTCGATTTCTGAAACTAAAAGGAAATTATATCTCAATGAAATTGAGGAACATAGGATGGAGGCTTATGAAAATTCAAGGATCAATAAAGATAAAGGATAATCCTACCAATCTCGAAATATTAAAACAAAAAACATTGTACTGGGTAAACGTATCCTTTTTATTGCTCTAAAATTTATTTACACATAGGAAAGTTGAGGTCTAGATGGTCGGGTCCATACATAGTATATAAGGTGTACCCCCCAGGGTTGTAGAAATTAAAGATCCCACCAACGGTCAAACCATTAAAGTTAATGGTCATAGAGTCAAAACATTCATTGAACCATTCCAAAAACAGTAATTTGATGATGACTTATGTCAACAATCCTTCTATGAGGAAAATACATAAACAATTAAGGGTCTACATCGAGCTAGAGACGTTAAAAAAAGCACTACACAGAAGGAAACATGTGGTTTTCATATTTCCAATCATTGTGAATCATCTTTATTTTTTTCATTTTCATATTTTAAAGAAAATTAAACTATTGACCTATTATTATTTTATGAGTAAGGATGGGTATGAAAGGGGAGTTCCATATTCATTTATGTCACGTGGTGTGATCCCTAAGTAATGCCTTACCCATAAATTTAAAATACGACAATGTATTATCAGTTTATTTTATTTTTTATGCATTGTAGTTTAAAAAAAATACAAAAAGAAAAAAAATTACATTATATTGTTGACCTGATCTTCATTTAAGATTAATTATGGGTACGAAAGTGGAGCTCCATATTCATCTATGTCACATGGTGTGATCCCTGAGTAATACCTTACCCATAAATTTAAAAAGAAGACAATGGATCATTAGTGTATTTTTTTGTGTGTTTGTAAGTCAAAAAATATCTGAATATGATAGTACCTTAGACTGTTGACCTGTTCTTCTATTTTGAGTATTAATGGGTATGAAAGGGGAGCTCTATATTCATCTGTCTCACATGGATTGATCCCTGAGTAATACCTTTCCAAGAAATTTAAAAATAAGAAAATGCATCATCAGTTTTATTATGTTTTTGTGGGTTAAAAAAATAAAAAAAATTTAAAAGGACACGTTGTAGGTCATGGGGAAAAGATTGTCACAACTGGCCAAACTGTTGGGACTCAATCCTAGGACCGAAGGGAGACTGGGGAACATATTTTTAACATCATCCACCAGGTAAATTCATTCCATGATTCTCATTTTCAATGT
Organism: Viscum album; assembly: GCA_963277665.1. Classification (NCBI taxonomy): domain Eukaryota; kingdom Viridiplantae; phylum Streptophyta; class Magnoliopsida; order Santalales; family Viscaceae; genus Viscum; species Viscum album. The sequence goes on along the minus strand of OY728126.1, from coordinate 324,634,604 downwards.
CCTCTTTGAACTCCTCTCCTGTACCCCCTTCAATGTTTTATTTTCTTCAGACACTTGGGACAATATTATTCTATGTTGGGGGAGATGAAATAATAAAAATTGATTTTATCATCATAAAAAATGTGTGGAAGGAAAAACTTCATTAACCTTCAACATGATAACACAAATTTAAAATTCTAAAATTGGATATCAAAGAATTTTTCAAGCCATAATTCTGAATTTAATGAAAGTTTAAGTTCATGTGCATATATTTTGGGAAGTGAGGTTGTGCGATGTGATTTTTCATCATTTATATTTTTATCCATTTAATAACAAAAAAACACAATGCACATCCTCTATATTATGAGGTATTAGTTTTAGTTCTTGGCTCCCATAATAAATATCATTTGTTTGGTGATCATTTTAATTTTGATATGAGTATTCTAAAAAAATAAAAAAAATTAAATTGGGCGTAGAGCAATGGATTGACCTAAGGTGTGGCTTTCGGCACTTGGGGACCATGACTCCATAGTTGTATGGCCTAGAGTTGGCATTATATCTCTATTTGTTTCAATTTGAATTTGTTTTTGATTGAGTAAACTCGAGATGTTTCTAGAGTATGTGAGCTTCACTTGGTGCCCTATGGGCTTTGAGCCTGGGGGTCATCAGCAAAGTTATGCAACATTGGTTGACTCGATTAAGTTAAATTTCAATTACCATATAAAACCTAAAAAAATTGAAAAAAATGGAAACTCATCTTAATATTAAAATTTGATTCCCCCTAGTGCTTCCAACTTTTCTCCCTTGAATTAAAATGAACCCCCATGTCTATTGTGACACACAACACTTCATCATGCATAATTGAAATGGGATGAAATCTGGCGATTAATTTGATCAAAAGAATGGGTTTGGGCTTGTGATATGCCTCTAGACCAAGCTTGTTTTAAATGATTTTTATGGGTTTCATATTTTTTGGTATGAGTTCTTTGGGTGAGCAATTTGTATTCAAATGTTTTTGGAAAAGGGAATTAAAATTTAATATATATTTTTAGATATATTTTGCTCGAGACTAGAAAAAAATCAAGTTTGGGGTGGTGTGATTATCCCATAAAAGATCCCAATATTCATTTTTTATAATATAATATTCATGTTCTTTATTAATCATAAACATAATTTTTGGTGCATTTTATACTTTGAACATTATTTCAAATTATGATTGTAATTCCTTCTTAAAATTCACTATTACATGGTACATTCTTGAACATATCATAAAACAAAAAATGGTCTTGATTTTATTTTCATATTTTATTTTTAGGTATCCTTTTTTATAAGGAATAATTAATGCATCTGGTTCACTTGATGATTCACATTGGAAGACCTCCAATGTGGGCCTCGAACCAACGAAATTCTAGGTGAAGTGAATTGGACATCATCCCAATAAAGGTACTTTATAGGAAAAGTTTCAAGCCCAATTATTCTCAATGTTTTAACTAAAAATATAGGATATCCTGGTGAATATTTCATTCAACATTGGACTAAGGTAATTGGTACATTATAATGGAGTTCCAGGAGTCTGAATTTGAAGATGAAATTCTGGGCTAGTTCTACGGCCCAAAAAAACATTCGACCATTTAAATCATATCTCGTAAACCATGAAATATTTGAGGCTGAAATATTAAAATATATTATAATATATTCAGGGATACACGTAATCCTTAAATAGACCACTCTAATTCATCCATATACAAGGTCACTTCGACACTTATTTTCGGTGGATGTAAGCTGGCTGCCACTTTAGGGAAAGAGTGGAAAAGTCTCATCTACATTAATTATCCACCCACCTAGGCCCACAAAAATTCATTAAAGAAACTTGTAATGTTGTTGGATCTACCCAAGGATTCAAAAATTCATATTTTATGTAGTGTTAGTGGAGGATTTAGGGATCTTGGAGCTTTGTTTTCATTGAAATGTCATTACGCTAATTTTTCTTTGTAATGTTCTTCTTTCTCATGTAAGTTGTTCGAATCATCAAAGTTTTTAATAAAGGTTTTTCATATTATATTGTTATATTATTATTTATATAATGTTGATATCTTTTCCTCAATGTATGAACTTATTCACACCAATCCTTGTGATATTATTCACACAACGGTTGGGTGATCATTTTTTTACTTCTTCAATTCCACCCTTATGAGTCTACTTAACGCTTCCATTGAGAACATGTCATTAATGGAGGGATAACTATTTTATGGGTTGATCCAAGGAAGTAGAAAGGGTATGGATTGGCTGTTATTTCTCACTCCTTAAATGTTATTAATTTCTTTTATTTGAGTTTTTTTGTTCAATGATTTTCTCTCTTCCTCTTCCTTATTGAATTTATTCACCCCACTTTTATGTGCTAATTAAATCCTTAACCATGGAGTGATCATGAAAATGATACTAAAATTGTATATTTGATTATAATTTGGTTTTGAAGGTGTTTAACCAGTAAGTGATGAGTTTAGTTTGAGTTCATTGAATGAATCCTCCTTGATTTAATTAAATTGAAATAGTTAAAAAAATAATTCATCCAATCCAGCCCGAGAAATATCCTTGGATTAAGTCATTTTCTCATAATTTTTATTCACATAGATCTCATTATATTTATTTTAAAAACATATAAAATAAACCCAATTTGGCCACATCATATCCAAAAATACATCTCTTTATATTTTGTGTCTATAGGTTCTTCTTAGGTCTTAAAGGATTCAACAACCCAAGCTAAACTGCAAGGGACCACTTAACCCATAGAACTTGGGTAAATTTGGGCAAAACCAGGAACCCAATGTTGAAAAATGTTATATTGTACCTAATGTAAAACGCATGTTAAAACTCAACCATAGGGTTATATTTCTGATCGGAGACTCTTTTTAAGAGTTATTACACATTTATAACAGAAATGCATGTGCGTGATGAAATATTTTTAATATCACTGATCCAAGGATCTTAGGACATCAAAATTCCACACTAAATCTGTGCCTAGCATCATTAATATTAATAGAAATATTCCAAATTCATATATGAAAAAAAAATTGTCTCACTCTCCCCACCTTTAAGGATTTTCATCCTAGAAAGTTAAAGCTTACTCACAAGGGGTAAAACTGAGCTCACAACTAGTTTTCCCACAATATCAACCTCTCTATAAGGTTCCAATGCTATCATCAAAACATGAACATAAAGGAATCACTTACCCATGAAGGGTACTCTCTGGATAGATATGAAACACCACCAGGTACCTCAAAGAGGCAACTCCACTCCCAACACCCAACACATACATGCCAACATTGTGAAACAATTCATGCACATGTCTCCCAAACTATAACAAATGGAAAACACCAAGTTACCATTTTAACTATTCTCTCAGGGTATAGAGGCTTGCCAAATCACTAACATAATGTAGTAACTAAAGGAAGGGTATATAAACCTTGGAGATAGCCTACCATCCTGGCCAAATATCAACCCATTCTTATCCACCTCTAGCTGAACTACACCCTCATCAGTCATCACTAGCACCAACTCTAGGTTGATAAGGTTATCTCCCAATAGATATGAACATTATATTGGTGACTTAAATGGTTTCCCAAATGTGGCCTTAAATGGTGTTCTGCTGATGATAGAGTTTTAAATGTGGAGATAAATAAACTCTACCAAGGGTAGGGTGATCCTCTTAGACATTTCCCTAAGAACAATTGCATACTCAAATCATGTTCTACTGAACCTAATCTGTCAGCTTTACCAAGCCATATAGAGTCGGTAATACTATGATCAACCACAAATGATCCTTAAAAACGTTCTACATGCTTAGGAACCCCAAACTCTTCACTAAGCTCTTCTCTCATCTGGTTAAGAAGTTTTCCAACCTAATGATTCGGTCCTCAAACATTCAGATAGTGTCATGACCTCTCATTGATCATGGAAACCCACTCTTGAAAATGAAAGTCACCACATCATTTAGACTACCATATGGGCACATTTATCCCTATCTACTAATAATAAATACATCAAGAGATAACCCTAGTGAGATGCTAATAGTTCCTTGGCCACCCAACACAATTCCCAAGGATCGCGATGCAACCAACCCTCTCTTGGGTGCAATTACAAGGGAAAACAACCTTCTCGACACCATATCCTACATCGTATATGGTGTCATCATCTGTTCCTGTAAGGATGACATAATACCCACCTTCATAAGATCCATCATGAATATATCTGGTAGATATTCACTCAGGTGAGGCCTTGTAAACCAAATCCCCATGTTGTGCCTCATTTTTTGATAAACAATAAAGGGGAAACAACCATAAAGTGGAGATATGTTACACTATCCTTAGCCAAAGGGGCCAACTGAAAGAGGCCAACTACTATATTACTTCTCTTAGAAGCAATGTACATAAACCTCTATGTGAGAATCTGATGTTATGGCCATGCCCCTCAGTGGATCTCATGATAGCACAACCTCAACCTTTATTGGGCCCACTATCATTCCCATGTATGAGAAACAATATCATAAGAATTGGACCCCTAGAATCTAGACCCAATTCTATGAGAGATCCCCAGGAAACTGATACTCTCAAATTATTTCTAGGCTCATCCTCAAGTGTCTCGTGTGAAACTCTAATACCGAGCCCACAAGGGTATCAAAGAAGTAAAATACCATGAATATATCCAAATTTTTTGAAGGAACTAGAATATAAGTCTATCATACACCTCCTAGGAAAACAATGTAGGGCTTCCCAAGTGATCACACTAGGTGTTACAAGGACCTCCTTCTGCAAACCTCCAACTGCACTACAAACTCATGAAGTATAGTAGGATATAACCAATATGTCGACACAAATATTAGGTTAGTCCCTAAGTATTAGTCTATATAGAAGTAAAACTCTTAGTAGGGATGTAAACTTGAAATGTCCTCAGGATATACATCTTTATACTCCACCAGCACTATAAGGAACTGATTGTCACATAATCCACTACTCCAAGGGTCATACTAGCCAACTGATAAAACGTAGATTGTATCTTCCAACACATGATCTCATCTTGATCATCCTAGGACCACTCTTAAATAAAGGAGTAACTCTTTCCCATAAGCAAGAAACACTATAATTCCAACTGGTGGAAACTAACTAAGCAATGATTGTAGGAAACCAATCCATACGAGGTGAAATATCATAGCACCTTTCTACCACTATGGAATGATTCTATGTGAATCTCTCTCTCTCTCTCTCCTGAAGAGTCAGGTCACACTGAAATTAAAATTGAATAATCTATGATCTTCTATATTGGATACTCCATGCATTAAGGACATGAAAAAAGGATTAACTTGTATTTCTAGTCCTTGAATATGGGATATGATCACGGAAATGTTGCTCATTACTATATACTAAACTACAACTGAGGCGGTGAATTCCCATGTCATACAAAAATCCAATATTGAGCCTCTATGATAGAATCATATTCTTCATGAAACACTTCATTTACCATGCATGTATGTTCAACACTACTAGGGACTGCTTAGATACCTCAACACAGCAAAGTACCTAGAAAACACAAGACAAAGGAACTCAACATTGAAACCTCAACACTATCCTCTTTGGGCGGTACTGACTTTACTTTATTATTTTAATCGTGTCACAAGAACATGCCTCTAAGGGGGAATCATCCCTCTATCTTGAAATACATAATACATGTCAAACATCACTATCATAAGGATCCACTGACACACTGTGTCACTTTAGAAAAGCCTAGAACAAGTAGTGGTAAGAAAAGGGTACCTTCCACCTGTGTCTAACACTAACAATATAAAAGTATAAAGAACATAGATCATACCTATAAACACTCTTGGATCCTCTGGGATAGTGGACTCTATGTCCTATGGCTATCCTCACCCTCATCCTATAGCTCCCTAATCCTAGCAAGGACCACCTTGGGGGGGGTGTGGAAACAGTTCGAACCGTAAGCTACTTCCTATTAGCATACCATCTCATCTGCCATGTCTATATTTATGTGGAACTCCTTTATCTTACCATTGTATGTTCATGAGAAATACATTGACCATCTCCCTATCAGTCACATGGTGGGATAAAGAATCTCATGAAACATATCCCAAACATTCACAAGTGAAACACTACCTCTCCATCAATTGATTGGAACCGATCTGAGAGCACAGAACCATAGATCATCCATCATGGGATCATATCCTATAGTATCTCACATGCCTTGATCCTTAGTAATAACATCATCTACCATATACCAAGGTCTCAACTCAGTATTTCCCACTACCATCACACACTATCAGTGTCTTCTCATCCAAAAATCACTCAACTACCAAGGCCTGCTTGAGAACTCAAGTATGAGTGGGAATGCGTAGAGATACAACTATAACCCTGATATCTCAATGTAATCCCTTATCAAAGATATATTATTAGAAAAAATTATCTCAAACCATATCAAGAGAGTATCTAAAAAGGATAGTGAACCATGATTAATATTCCACCACGTCCAGGCTATACTACTAGAGATTTTGATGCTCGTAGTTATGCACCAATCGCAAAATGGAAGGATAGAACTATTCCCTAAATATGAATCAAACACTTTCCATTTGATAATCATCTCATCATGTATCTACATCACCATACTCAACCATCACCCCATGGAACCCGGAATAAGATTCACCGCTACGACCACCATTTGATCTGAAGGCATCCTCATATGGTGTAAAACATGCATGACTATCTGAATCCATTCATCAGCTTTATGGGGGTCTATCTCACCTTGAAACATACCCGGGAGGTATATGCCGCCAAAACACATGAATCTAACTCAACCTATGAACATCATCAACCGGTACTACTGACACAACCTTCTACTCAATAGGTGGTGGCTAAACTATCAAACCTTGTAAAGGTACCACCTCCCATGCAGACCCCTACACTGAATCCCCATCACCGAGCAGATCATCATCATGATATTATTGTGGAATCCCAACTGTTTGTTTTTTCAGAGTCATATTGCAATAATCATGATATAGCATGGTAAAGGAGTATATTTGGGGAGCTAAATCAAGAATTCCATGGAAACCACAACTCATTCCAATATCATGCATGTACCAAAACATTACCATGTAACCAGTGCCAACATGTTCTTAGTCAACAAGTACGTTATCATAGTCTTAGTGAACGAATATGTTTTCCGCTACATCAACACTGGAGTCTCTATCATGAAATATAAACTTGAGACACTTAACACTATTTCCATAAATCCAAAACCAAACTCACTTCTAGACAATATAAACACTCTTGTTCCAATGTAGAACACGCTCTGATACCACTTTGTCATGAATCAACCCATTGGGGCCTGCCTGTATGTTGATAAGCCATGTGCGACTACCCCAAGACTGACTTTAATAGGCTAAGGATTGGATACCAGCACTGAGTAGGCATATCAGACACAAATGTGTGGCCTTAGCCTATACTAGATGTACAGATTCACACCCATCCATCTCCATGAAATAGTGAAATGGTTATAATACAACTAATAAAAAATTAATTCATATTTCTATATCCCAAAATTAGAGTACAAAAATTACTATAAAGTGATAAACTAAAAAAATACCGTCCAACCTAAATAGAAAAAGGGTTTAGACTTCTCAGAGGGAGGGTATTGTTGTCAAATGTTACCACTAGTACACACTTCGGTCTGTCTAGCACACAATGTTTTGATAGGTCATGCCCCTCTTAAGAATCCATCAAAAGACATGTATTATTCATAAGAGACAACATGTGTGGAGAGAGTATAAAAATACCCAATAGGAACCCCACAAACTAAAAATAAAACAGAGAAACGCTAAGAAAAAAGTCCTCTCAGCCCACATCCTGAGGAAAGAGAAACCCAAGTAAGAGAGAATATAAATCCCTATCTCTACTCCTTGGATATACATAACTAATCATCTCATCACTACATGGATTACAAGAATCAGCTAGATATACTCGTAAAATATTAGAAGTATCATGGTCTCACCATATTGTCTACCACAGTATTATACCAGAGGTTCAGAGGTATCACTCATCTGGGGTCACTCACTCCATAATCCCCTCCATCCTTGATGTCACTCATTCAATATGTCTCCCCCATCAGGTGTCACTATGTCAGTGGAAAGTACCTACCATCCCTGATGGAATCCATTCAAGAGAACATGCTCGTCGGGTCTACCCATGAAGAAAGTCATTATAAAACCTAGATGAACATGATACTTAGATAGGGGATCCCACCCAAGACTCATTATGGATTCCACTAACCCTACGTGAACCTAAAAAAATCTCAACACACATTTAGGGGAAACTCCTAGGATCGTTGGAGGGCACCACAAACCCAATATAGAACTATGGAGATCATAAAGCTCATATAGAGGATCACAACCAGGACCACTGGGGGATGCTAAAAAACATATAGAGACTTAGAATCACAATAAATAGATAAGGGATCACACCCAAGACCACTGGGAGATACCATATACTCAATATGGAACTACCCTCAAAGAAAGAGATCATATGCTTGATGATACCACAAACCTTACTAGAACCACATTATAAGTTGGGGATCAGTTCCCATATATACTAGTCATATTGATACCTAAAAACCAACCTAGGTAATAAAATGTGATAGGGGTTCCTTCCAGGGAGATCCTATAGGGATACACAAACTTTATCTGAACCAATACCGTAGAGGGGAACACATTCCTATACTAAGGATGTAATTATTATATATACCCTTAGAGGGAAGGACCAAGTAAGTGCACCAAAATAGTGTATATTTACATGTTTATACAATAATAATCACACCAATATCACCATGTATTGCATCTACCACACCATAAATTTGGCCACCATTGCATTCTATGTGGAAAACTACTCATGATAGCTTACTCACATGCCTCCATTCGAGTCCTGAAGATGGAGATGCGCGTCAAAGAAGTCCATGAGGGGAGTAAATGGTGTATCCTCATGGGGTACATGGTGTGTATATTAAGGATAACCCTTTTTGTCCTAAAATATTTTTACACTATCCACACCCAAAATGGTCAACTGAAAGAGTTCAACTTCTCTATTACTTCTCTTATAAGTAATGGACATAAACCTCTCTGTGAGAATCTGATGCTATGGACATGCCCCTTAGTGGATCTCAAGATAGAAAAACCTTAAACATTATTGGTTCCACCATCATTTCCATATTTGATAAAAATATCATAAGAATTTGACATCCAGAATCCAGACCCAACTCAATGAGAGATCCCCATGAAACCGGTACTCTCAAATTATTTCTAGGCACATCATCAAGTGTCTCATGTGAAACTCCAATGCCAAGAACACAAGGGTACGAAAGAAGAAAAATACAACGAATCGTTAAATAATTTTTAAAGGTCCTAGATTATAAGTCTCTCATACAACTAATAGGAAAACAAAATAGGGATTCCCAAGTGATCACACTTGCTATTTCAAGGCCCTCATTCTACAAACCTCCAACTGCACCACCAAATCATGATGTATAGCAGGATCCTACCAATATGTAAACAAAAATATTAGGTTAGTAGCTAAGTGATAGTATATTTATAATTAAAACTATTAGTGGGGGTGGTAAACTCGAAATATCCTTGAGATATCAATCTTTATACTCCACCAGCACTCTAAGGAACTGAATGTTCACATCATCCACTACTCCAAGGGTCATACTAGCCAACTTATAAAAAGTAGATTATATCTTCCAACCAGTGATCGCATCCTGCTTATCCTAGGTCCACTCTTAAACAAAGGAGTAACTCCTTCCCATAAGCAAGAAACACTATCATTCCCACTAGTGGAAACTTACAAAGCATGGATGGTAGGAAACCAATCCATACTAGGAAAACATCATAGCGCCTTTCTACCACTATGGAATGATTTTATTTGAGTATCTCTCTCTCTCCTCTAGAGTTAAGTAACACTGTTAATAGGAATGAATAACATCTGATCTTCTCTATTTGTGCCTCCAAGCATGAAGGTCAGGCAAAAGGATCCAATGGTATCACTAGGCCTTGAATATGGGATATTCTTAGGGAAATGTGGATCATTACACTGTGCTAAACTACAACTGAGATGGTGAAGTCACATGTCATACATAAATCCAATCTTGAGCCTCAAAGATAAAAGCCCCTTCTTTCTAAAAAACTTCCTTTACCTTGTTGTCTGTTCACCACTACTAGGGACTTCTTCGATACCTCAACACAGAAAATAACCCTGAAAACACAAGACAAATGAACTCATCTTCCAAACCTCAACACTATCCTCTTTGGGGGGTACAAAATTTACTGCATGGTTTTAATCATGTCACAATAACATGTCTCTAATGGGGAATCATACCTCTTTCATGAAATACTTATGACATGTCAAAAATAACTATCACAAGGATCCAGTGACACACTGTGTCACCTTAAAAAATCCTAGAATAAGTAGTTTTAAGAAAATGGTATCTTCCACCTCTACCTAACATTAATACTAAAAAGTATAATGAACATAGATCGTACCTATAAAAAATCCTAGATCCTCTGAGACATTGGACTCCCCGGACTGTAGTTATCCTCTCCCTCATCCTATGGCTCCCTAAGACTAGAACATACCACCTTGGTGGGGGAGGGGGTGCAAATAGCTCGAACCATTAGCTACCTCATACTACCCTACCATCTCATCTTCCATTTCTATCTTTATGTGGAACTCCTTTCTCTTAGGATTGTATGTTCATGAGAAATACATTGAAAATCTCTCTATCAGCCACATAGTGGGTTAAAGAATCTCATGAAACTTGTCTCCAACTTTCACAAGTGAAACACTACCTATCCATTAATTGATTGGAATTGGTGTGAGAGTGTTGAACCATTGATAGTCCATCATGGGATCATATCCTGTAGCATCTCTCATTCCTTGATCCTTAGGGCTACAATCTTCTACCATCTACCAAGGTCTCAACTCATGAGTACCCACTCCCATTACCCACTGTTGACGCTCCTTTCGTCACAGAATCTAAAGATCGGAAAAGGGGAATATCTAAGCTCAATGTGATTCATCCTTTGAAGAAACATCAAAAATCGACAAAGGGATGAACAAGGAGAACATTGCCCATAGGCCGCGCAAGTTCCCTCATGGTCGCGCAAGTACACTTGCGCGTCGCCTAGTGGTCGGGCAAGTACTTGCGCGACACCTTATGGTCGTGCAAGTGACTTGCGCGACCTAAGTGATAACCGCCCGGTAACCGCCCGGTAACCGCCCGGTAACCGCCTAGGGTCTTCTTTTGCCTATAAATAGACCCTGTGGGCCCCCCATTCGGGAGGATCTTTTTCCAGAAACTCGGATTGAAGCTCCCGACGCCCAAGTCTCTTCTCAAAGCTTCCAGAACACTTCTAAGGTAATTTCTTACCTAGAATGGAAGATCTAAAGAGAAAAAGGAAGGCCTAAGTGTTGAAACTTATCAAACACTTGCGCGCCTACTTAATTCCTTCAATATAACTTGCGTGTCCCTCTTCTGGAAGAACCTCAAGAGGATGGTAAAAGGTTTAATAAAGAGTCGCTCAAGCATTTCAATACTGGTTGAAAATCGCGCAAGTACCCCACATGTCGCGCAAGTATACTTGCGCGACCAACACTTGCGCGCCGCCGCAGGACTTGCGCGACTTTAAAGACTTGCGCGCCCCTATTTTTTTGGGTGCCCATCTTTCCCATTTTTACCCCTCTTCAACCATTTCAACTTTCCTCTTTAAGATTCAGTCTTCAAGACACTCTTCAAAGCCATTTATGGCATGAATTCTTGATTTGACTTTCTTATCTGAAAGGAATTCTGTGAAATCTCTCTCAAAATCTAGTGATTTAAATATCCTTATGTCACTAAAAATACGGGGAGTTCATTCATTCAACCTCATCCTTTAAGATGAGAAAATCTTGACCTGGGTCTCCTTTTCAGGAATAATCCCCAGTTATAAAACCTTTGATCTGGGCATCTTCCTCAGGAATAAGCCCCAATCAAGTCCTTTAATCTTGGGCATCCTCCTCAGGAGTAAGCCCCAAACCTTAATCCCTAACCTGGGTCTCCTTTTCAGGAATAAGACTCAGTCATAACCTTGGGCTTCCTTTTCAGGAGGAAGCCTCAAGTCCCCTAAACTGGGCTTCCTTCTCAGGAATAAGTCCTAGTCATAAATCTTGGGCATCCTTCTTAGGAGTAAGCCCCAAGTCTCTTAAAATTTCTCTTAACCAGTCATAATTTACCTTTGATTTGGGTTTTCCTTTTCAGGAGTAAAAACCCAATCATAAGTCCCCTCCTAACTTGGGCATCCTCCTTAGGAGTAATCCCCAAGATTAGAGTATTCAAATCTCCATGAAGCACATATAACTTTATGGACCCTGTTCATGGATTTTTTTCCCTAAAAGTAAAATCCTAAACCTTGATCTATCTGGGCAGTCATCCATACATAAGCCCCAAGCAAATTCCTATGATTGCATCTTTCGTGGCACAATTGTCTAAATTTTACCAATGCCTCTTGTTTCTCACACCGAGTATGACTCACGTCAGCTTAGAGTGTAAAAGTAATTATGACATTCATCTTTGAGCCATCAATCATAAACATCATACTACATCACTCGAACTACGTGGGTTCTGATTCCTTTTCCAAAAAAAAGGATACGTAGGTAGCCCATTTATGGGTTCGATCCCAACTTTGAAATAATCTCCGTCCTTCTGAATGACGATAAACTTCAAGTGCCCCACTGAGTGGCTTTAAAACCAGCCTGGTCATCATAATGACCAAGAGACTTTTTATATAAATATTTTGAAGGATACCATTGATCAAGAATCTCTAAAAAAATATAGATGATTCTATATTGATGAAGAACCTCGAATACATATAAAAGATTCTCTAAATTTCTTGCGTATTTAATCATTGATTGTTAAAACTAAAGGAAAGCACATTTTATACTTGGTAATGTAATAAGGATTCACGAACATAACTTAAATCTATAAAGAGAGTCCTGGAGTAGACAATAATTCCCCTCAAAAAGGTGTGATGAGTCCGACCTCCCATCCTCTCGACCAATGCAAATTCCCAAGCCTCATCAGTTCACAAGCTAATGAGCGCCTGCCTTTGGAAAGTAGGTCCCAACGGATGTGGAATCATTGCATGTTTCCGGTTCTACGAATAAACCCGTTAGAAACCGATTGGAACGTTTGAATCTCCCTTCCAGGAGGTCATCCCCGGATTCCGTGCGAAACAAAAAATGGTGAACCCGACGTGAAACCTTAACCAAGTTAAAGTGATGTTCTTCTTATCTGTTAGGCCCCTTGGGCCAACAAGGAAATCATTGACATATGATCATCCAAAAGATGCAGTAGCCGGATTCATCTTGATTATGTCTGTTACATGGAACATGCACTCTTTTCTCAAGATCTTCTGCAAAAAAATGGCTTTCCTTAAATTCACCCCTGTGAATACTACTGCTGTGAACACCTCTACTGTGAGGTCTACTGCTGTGAAAACCAATGCTGCTACTCCTGCTGGAACGTCATCCGCTCTGAGGATGACATCACCAACTCAGCGTCTTCAACGCTGTGTTTCTAATGCACTGGTTAAGGAGTACCGTCGCAACGGTACTATCCCAACTCTGGAGGCCGCTCGTCAAGCCCTCCAAGTTAACAATTCTACCTGGTCGTCCGGACAACGGCGACCAGCAATCAAGAAGCAGGCGGTGCTGACTACCGTCTCTAACCGTTTCGGGTCGTTATCCCCGGAACGCAGTTTCCATTCACTCCCTTACTCCGAGGAAGTGAATGAGCAGGTCCCGCATGACCTTAATTCAAAAAGACAGGAGTCCTTCTCAAGGGCTCCCATCAACAATCGCCGCCAGACTCGTGCGGTAGTGCGCCCTCAACATGATGAGGGTACCGACTCCAGGAATTCAGCTCAGGTTCCTCGAACCCGAGCAGGCAAGATGAACCGCCAGAGACGGAATCCGGTTAACAATAGGCAGGTTGTCATCCCTGCCATCTCCGGAGAAGTCCACCAACCTAACTTGGTGGCAAATAACGAGGAGGCATACACACCTGTTCGTTTTAATCCCGCTGTCCAGCAGACTCGTCTGGCAGCATCAAGCCGATCCCGCCAGGCAATTCCGGCGGAGTACCATAGGCAGGAACATACACCTGCTTATACATCAGCAGTTAGTCAGCAGGCTCGTCTGACTACATATGATGGATCTCGTCAACCGCGTTTGGCGAAGTGTAATCAGCAGGCACATACACCTGCTAATACTAATCAAGCCTACCAACAGTCTCGCTTGGTAGCGCACGGAGAAGTCAATTGGAAAGCCCCGACGACAAATAGGAGGCAGACTAAACTCTCTGCCTCCACACTTGAGTACTGTCAGAATTCACTGACAGGAAAAGGAGGACAGGAGAAGGCACATACACCTACTCCAAGCCCGGAATGGACGTATATCCCTGTTCCGGCGGCTGAAGTCACCAAACATATTTTGTCAATGGTGAAAGAGAAGAAGCAAATTCCTGCTCATATTCTGGATGCTTTCCAGGATATCATAACAGCTTCAGCATCATCTCAGGGACAGACACATAAATCTATCCCTAACAGTGGAGTGACACATCAACAATTCACTCCGGAACAGACACACACATCTGTTCCAGTCCAAGAGGGTTGTGGGGCCTACTCCCCCATATCATATGGACAACCAAGTCAGGCACATACACCTGATTTGAGCGATGATCGTCAGCCTAACCTGACCATCTTTCCTGATCAGGCACATACACCTGCTCAGAGCAATCACTTTCGTCATCAAGTGGTTTCTAAAGCGAGTAAGAAGGTATCTAAGAAAAAGATCCGCCCAGCACAGTCAGGAGATCAAAGGCCAATCTGCAACAAGGCCTTGCTCGATGCTGGAGTTCTTGAAGCCCTCAGATATTTATCTGTCAGAATTCAAGATTCTACTCCCTCAGTTCCCAATAACGGGAACATTAATCCCGAAGGTCTTCAACAGACACTTCCTCATGAAGACTTGCTTCATGAAAATTCGGTCAATCTTGAAGTTTCTTCTTCAGATGAGAGCCACAGTAACCCTCTGTGTGGTCAGAAGACCAAGGAGCAAGAGATCTCATCTTTTGCTATAACCCATCATGATGGTCCTCCTTATGGTGATGAACTTCGCTGCGAAAGTCCTCTCCGCAGTAGTGATTCACATTGTCTCAAAAATTCTTCAGAAGGCAATGTAGTGACGAGAAAGCCCTCCTATCTCGAGGCACTTGCAAACGTAAAACCAGTCATGTCTGATGCTTTACTATCGGTAGGTGAAACTCTTTCTCCATCAGAAGATAGCCTGGGGTTCAGGTTATTCTCCGAACCTTCCCTGGGTCATTCATCTTCCAGCATGAATAGTGATTTCTCTACCAATCTTGTTGAATCCGATGAAGCAACAAGGAAACACCAACTCTGGTCCAAACAGGTAGAAGAATCTTCATTTAATGATAAAGAGGAAATGATGAACATGAGGAAAAAACTGGCAAAAGGTGAAGTACCAGTCATGTTTTGGCCTTTGGCTGATTCCCAGTATGACATTCCAAAGATGTTGACGGATGATGGAATCCATGATATTCGTCTCAACATATGGAAAACTCTTTGTCAATTAAATAAGAAGGTATTATCTTACGATGAATATGAAAATCATCTTAAGATAATAGAAGGGTTACAACGCCAGATTGATTTGGCATCTCTATCAGTCTCTCGGTATCCGAAGGCTGAAAAGCAATAGAGAACCCTTCAACGTTCATGCTTTGGCGCACTAAGAATATTGCGTCAATTAATTTCCAATGCTCCATCTAATGTTCATATCAGAGGATGGGGTGTTCACGGAGCACTACATTTCACAGTGCTTTCCGGTCAGCAAAGCCCGCCGAAAATGGTCTCATGCAATGTTATTGCCCATGGCCGGCCACAGTCAATGGGCTTTGTTCATAATCAAAAGCTTGCTCGAGAACAATCTTCAACTAGTTCCTCTCAAAATCAAGTATATAGAGAACAGGTTGTTGAATTGCTCCTACATCAAGCAGGCGAGAATATTGCACAAGCCTCTCGTCTGGAGCAAACACGTCATCAAATGACAGAAGTTTCGGAAATCATCCAACGGTCTATTGAACCAGGTGATAAAAGTGGATACAGGTTAATGCATCCAGCTAATTTCCGAACTAAGATTCGCAAGATCAAGAGAGATTTCAAGAAGATCTCAGACATAGCATGTCAAGAGACACCCCAGCTTGCCAGACTGGGGACTTCTCTAACCCAACCCTCAGAGTCAACGAATGGGATTCGAGGAGTTGAGCGGAAGCAGCAGGAACACCCCCAGTCCACCGGACTGGGGACTTTTTCAAATCTTCAATCCCTCCCTCAGAGAAAGTCAGTATTCTCTCGATTAGGGAATAAGCCTCAAGAGGAACGAAGAGCCAAGCTGTCAGGAGATTCTCTCCAAGTGACGGTTCTCCAAGAAATTCCTGAGGGATCAAGTCAACGGAATGCTATGTCTCATCATGGACATAGAAGGAGACAATATCACAGAAATGCTGATAGAAAGGATTCCATGCAATATGCATCCATTAATGTCATCAATGTCGTTGCTGCTGATTCACCAGATGAGGCTCAATCAGAGGGATCAGATGAAGAGGTTCCTGCTCAAGAAGTCGCGCACACAGACCTAAATGAAGAAGGTGTGCGCACACGTAATCAAAGGCTTACCCAAAATCTGGGTATTCCTTCAAGTAACCCACTTCCCCCTCTCCGAAAAGGATCCAATAAGGGGAAATGAAAGAAGCAGGTTACTTCTCACCCTTCCTCTGAAGGAGGTCAATCGCTCTCATTAGAGCAAAGGTTTGCACAACAGGAGGAAGAAATGAAAGAATTAAGAAGGTTGAATGCAGAACTACTTCAGAATAGTCTTCTTCTTAAGAATGCTGAAGTCCGACAGCCGAAGGAATTTGTTGTAACTACTGAGATGGATCAGGAATATCCTCCTTTATTAGTACACCCACAGAGGTCTAATCCTACGGGTCAAACGCAACAACGGTTGGCAGCACTACCATTAGTTGCAGCACCAACCTCCACGGCTGTCCAAGCTCCATTCATTGCACCTACCCAAAACCAAGTTCAACCTGACATTTCTCAAAAGTTAATAACTACTATTGAGTCATTAACAGCTCGGTTAGAAACTATGGAAGGGAAACGGGCGCAAGATCAACCTGAAAAGAAAGTTTACCCTGAATGGGTAGATTCAATTTCTCCTCCATCCAGTTTTGGAAACCCTATTTTCCCTACTTTCAATGGATCAGGCGACCCTGAACAACATTTGACGCATTACGTGTCTTGTTGTGATCCTATGATGGGAACTCCAGAGCAACAAGAAGCAGTGAAACTCAGATGCTTCGTGCGAACCTTGCAAGGACCAGCTTTTGTCTGGTATACAAGCTTGCAATCCCGGTCAGTCATCGGATGGGAGGATCTTCGTCAAAAATTCCTTCTTCAGTTTAGCTCAACTTTGCCAAAAACGACAGTTTTCGATCTTACAAACTGCAAGCAAAGGGAGAATGAAAGAGTCTCTGACTTCATTGCTCGTTGGAAGGGATTACCGTATTCCTTGAGTTTATCACTCCCTCAGGAGGAATTGTTGCCAATCTGTGTGGCAAATTTGCATGACGAATTACGCACGCCATTGATCCCTGTGAAATACACAGGAGGGTTTCGAGACCTTACTTCAATCGCTCAACAGATTGAAGATTCCCTTATACAGGCTAAGGTTAAATCTCGTGTAATTCCATCAGCTCCAGGAAGAAGAATGGGTAAAGCAGAAACTGCTACAGTTATGCTTAAACAGGCACCTGTACCTATTTCTACTTCAAAACCTTCATCTTCTCGAAGGGCTCCACCTCCTGAACGCCAACAACAAAGGCTGTTTCGTCCAAATGATCAAAAAGATCAACGACGAAAACAATTTGAGGATATGAAGAGTAAAACATACTCTTTCCGAAGTGAGCAAGTTCCTGGTTACTTCATTTCAGCTCTGGAAAATAATTTGGTTCAATTACCAGTGCCGAAGAGACCAAACAAGGAAGGAGATGAAGACCGTCCCAATTATTGTCCCTTTCATCAAATGTTGGGGCATCCCATCCAGGAGTGTTTTGTCTTTAAAGACCTCCTACAAAAGATGGTCGACTTGGGACAAGTCAAATTGAAGGGTTCTTCAGCTCATGTAGCGTGTATTACTGCTACAGATCCAGAGGAAGGAGGCGAGTGGCAGGAAGTCAAAAGCAAAACTGTGAAAAAATATGATGATTGGATGGTCAGAAAGACAATCAATCGGACCCATTCCATTTTGCGAACACAATTGAAGAAGCCAATTGTGTCTCCTACAAAAGCTGCAGTAAAGCCTCCATCAAAGGACAAATCCTCAAAAGGGCAGCGCAATTCAAAGAAGAAAGAGGAATCAGGAGAAGATGAGTATGTATCAAAGCCTAAATTGTCTTTTACTCTGGAAGATTTCATGCCATCTACTTCAAAGCCACGGGCACCGTCCCACCAAACGGCACAGCCTAAACAGGTTAACCAGGCAGAGTCTTTATCAGACGAAGAGTTAATCTTTGGTTCTGTTAATATGATTCAATTAACAGATTCATATTCCAGTCTTGATGAGCCTGAATTCCCTGTATCAAATAAAGGAACCCGAGGAAGTTCTAGAGGTTCAGGATATAGGGGAAGACGTGGATCTTTCCGAAGCCACTACTCTAATTCTACCCCTGCTAGCACTGTATATGCAGCAGAAACTCGTGGTAGAGCCCTTCAGCGAGCTCAAAATGAACAAGCAAGTTCTTCTGCCAATGTCCAACTCAGCTTCGGCACGGTTATTTTGGAAGACCGATTAAAGGTTCCATCTTCTTTATCTCGGCAAGTAAATGGATCTAATCAGTCTAATTTTCCAAAACAAAAGATGTTGCCAACTTCAATACAAGATGCATCAGCTTCCAAAGCATCTGCTTCCAAGGTACCTGCTAAACCGCATATTCCTATTGGGAAACGTAGGCCTCTAGATCAAAAGTATGATATATTGAAACACTTGGCCCAAGTACCAGCCAAATTATCAATTTTGGATGCTTTGAATCTATCACGAGATCTTCGGAAAGCACTCATCGAAGCTTTATCATGTCCTCAGGAATTTGAAGCTGAAATTGCTGCAGCTGAAATTTATCACATAGAGAATAATCCTGCAGAATGCCATGGAGTGATATATTTTACTGATAAAGATGAAGATGATGTTGTGCATGGGCACATAAAAACTTTGTACCTATCTGGAAAAGTCAATGGTATAGATGTTCGAAGAGCTTTTATTGACAATGGTTCAGGAGTCAACCTCATGCCCATTCGCACACTTCGTCGATTGGGCCTCACGGAATCTGATTTATCTCCTTCTACCATGATGTTGCAAGGATATGATAAAAATGAACAAGAACCACTAGGAGAAGTTACGCTCAGAACTCAGTTTGGAGATCTTGTTTCCAATTCAGATTTCATGATTGTTGATCAAGACTCATCTTTCAATATCTTGCTTGGAAGACCCTGGCTACATCAACATGCAGCTATTCCATCATCATACCATCAATGTCTCAAATACTGTTTCGATGGTCAAGTTGGAACATTGTATGGTGATAAGGCCCCTTTCAAGACATGTGAGTCTCAATACATTGAGGCGGAATTTTATCACATGAAGGGAAGAGAAAAATCTACAATGAAGGAAATTACCAAAGTTAATGCTCCATATGGTTTGGAAAAAATTCCAATAAATCCATTTTCACATGTGAGTACAGATTATGTGTTACCTATCAGTCGAATTGACAAAATAGGCCCAAATCAAAATACTCTTATGGAAAGATCCATAATGTCAATTACGGCAATCGAGCCAGATAACATGGGAGAAATTGGTAACTTACCAAGCAGTGATGAAAGCATAAGTGGTGACGTTTTCATTTCATCTGCTGAAATTCAACAAGTCTATACTTCGCTAATCAGGCCAGAAGAAGTTATAGCAACACCAGAGGTGAATATTGATGTTGATTCTCAATCCATCATCTCCTCTTTATTTCCCAAAGAAGACCCTTTTTCATCAATAGGGTCGGAAATGGAAGCTTTTTCTTCAAAATGTGAAAATTTCGACATCTCTTATGATCATGAGAATTTCGTTGTTTCATCTACTTTGCAAGTAGAAGCGGAAGAAATAACACATAATGAAGAGGAAGAGGAAGATCTTAGAGATGCTCCTCCAGCATTTGAAGAGGGTATCTCTACCACTGTGGATGAACTCAGAGAAGTAAATCTGGGTACAGAGAAAGATCCACGCCCCACTTTAATTAGTGCGGCCATGACCCTTGAAGAACAAGAAATGTATATTTCTTTTCTAAAGAAAAATAAAGATATTTTTGCTTGGAATTATACAGAGATGCCTGGCCTTGATCCTGATGTTGCCACCCATCATTTGGGTTTGCCAAAAGAACATTGAGGATTCAAGAAAGCCGCGAGAAGAACACACCCAACCTATGCTTCCAAAATCGAGGCTGAAGTGGATAAGCTTATCAAAGCTAACTTCGTTAGAGAAGTTCAATATCCCAAGTGGTTGGCTAATATTGTCCCTGTAAAGAAGAAGAACGGACAAATTAGGGTTTGCATCGATTTCAGAGATCTTAATCGGTATTGTCCCAAAGATGATTTTCCAGTTCCGATTACAGAACTCTTAATTGATGCAACGGCTGGCTATGAAGTACTTTCTTTCATGGATGGATATTCTGGATATAATCAGATCCGAATGGCCCCAGAAGATGAGGAATATACAGCCTTCAGAGCTCCTCAAGGTGTGTTTTGTTACCGGGTGATGCCCTTTGGTTTAAAGAATGCAGGTGCAACATATCAACGCGCCATGCATCGTATCTTCAAGCCTTTTCTAGGGAAATTTGTTGAATGCTATGTAGATGATTTGGTGGTTAAATCCAAACAACGTTTTGATCACTTGGCTGATTTGGAAGTCATATTTCACAAGCTTCGACAACATAATTTGAAGATGAACCCCTTAAAATGTGCTTTTGGGGTAACCTCAGGAAAATTCCTTGGCTTTGTTGTATGCCATCATGGTATTGAAGTCGATCCTGAGAAGACCAAATCAATCCTTGGTATGTCACCTCCTCAGAATTTGAAAGAATTAAGAGGACTTCAAGGACACTTAGCCTATATTCGGCGTTTCATCGCCAATTTGGCAGGCAAAAGTTTACCCTTTTCCAAATTATTGAAGAAAGGAGTCACTTACCAGTGGACTGAAGAATGTCAAGAAGCATTTGATGTTCTCAAGAAATACCTCTTGAGTCCACCAGTACTCATGCCACCTGTTGAGGGTAGGCCTCTTATCCTCTATGTGACAGCTTTAGAGCGATCATTGGGTGCCTTTCCCACTCAATAGAATGATGCTGGGAATGAAAATAGTCTCTACTATCTCAGTAGAACTATGCTTGAAGCAGAAACCCGGTATTCGAGTATTGAAAAGTGCTGCCTAGCATTAATCTTTGCAGTTCAGAAACTGAGACACTACCTGCAACATCACGAGGTCCAATTGGTATCTCGTAATAATCCACTCAAATTCATCCTTAGTCGTCCAATGCTTACAGGACGTCTGGCAAGGTGGGCGGTTATTCTACAGCAGTTCGACATCCAGTATGTGTCTCAAAAGGCAATTAAGGGCCAAGCTCTGGCTGATTTCCTGGCTGAACACCCTTCAGTGGAAGACACGTATTCAGATATCGAACTCCCTGATGAGGAAGTTTTTTCTATTCAAGAGAGTTCTCAAACATGGGAAATGTATTTTGATGGTGCTTCTAGAAGTCCAATAGGGAAGAAAATAGAAAATCCTAAATTCAACAAAGTTGGTTTAGGAATTGTGCTCATTTCTCCAGATAAGGCAGTGTTACCTTATTCCTTTTTGTTGTGGGAAGGTGGTACCAATTATTGAAGCTGAATACCAAGCTCTCATTGCAGGCTTGGAGTTAGCACTTCAAGCACAAGTGAATCACTTAAAGGTGAAAGGTGATTCAGACCTGGTAATCAAACAAGTCAATGGGGATTATGCCATCAGAAAAGAAGAATTAATCCCTTTGTATGATTACGTCAGAGAGTTAATGCCAGAATTCCCTTCAGAACCGACATTTTCTTATGTCCCAAGATCACAAAATGCTCAAGCTGATGCACTGGCTAATATAGCCACAACTTTAGCAGATCCAAATCGGGACGAGACAACCATCGGTATTGCCCACCGTCGTGCAATTTCACCTTATGTTTAAGTCAGAACAGAGGAAATTAATGAAATTAGTCCCATTCCTGAACCGTATGGTCATACTACAGGATGGATGTCACCTATCAAGGAATACCTTCAAAATGGAACACTTCCACCTGATAGAGCCGAGAAAGAACAAATTCGGCGACGTGTGGTCAATTTTACTCTTTATGATGGTCCAAACCACCTCGAGAAAATTCTCTACAAACGTGGTTTTGATGGAGTTTTCTTCAGATGTATTGACGGTGAAGAGACAATGGCTGTCATAAAAGAAGTGCATGCAAGAGTCTGTGGTGCCCACCAGTCTGGACATAGATTGTCTGATCAAATTCGAAGGCTTGGATACTTCTGGCCTTCAATGATACAAGATTGTGTTAATTTCACAAAGAAGTGTCATTCATGCCAAGTATATGCCAACTTCATTCATCAACCTACAGAGTTGCTTCATACAGCTAAATACTCATGGTCATTTTCCACATGGGGAATGGATGTGGTGGGACCTTACCCTTCAGCTACGGCCAAGCAGTTTAAGTACATTCTTACTGCTACTGATTTCTTTTCCAAATGGGCAGAGGCAGTACCTCTCAAAGAAGTCAGTTCTAAATGCATTGTTAGCTTCATCAAGTCTAACATCATTACTAGATTTGGTGTCCCTCATACCATATTGACGGACAACGGCACCAACTTCTGTTCTTCTGAGGTAAAGAGATTGTATCAAGAATACAACATTAAGTCCAACCATTCATCTCGATATCATGAAGCGGCTAATGGCCAGATAGAGGCCTTCAACAAGACTCTTTCAAATATACTGCAAAATATGGTGAATAATGATAAGAGGTCATGGCCTGATAAACTCTTTCATGCTTTATGGGCTTATCGGACTACCACTCGCAATGCAACGCGGTCTACTCCATATTCATTGGTATATGGAACAGAAGCGGTCTTGCCAATTGAAGTTCAATTGCCCTCACTCATAATAGCCATTTGTGATCAGTTATCGACAGATGAGCAATCCCAAAAGCATTTGAATGAATTGGAATAGTTAGATGAGAAGAGATTGTGCACTTTGCACCACTTGGAAATCTATCAAAATCGGATACCACAAGCTTTTAACAAAAAAGTTCGTCTTCGTTCATTCATTCAGGGAGAATTGGTATTGGTTCTTAAAGCACCAATGATACCAGGAAAGAAACCTCCCAAGCTTGAACCAAAATGGGAAGGACCTTATTCAATACATAAGGTCTACTCCAATGGAGCGTATTCTCTAATCTCAATGGATGGAGAACACATCACGACTCCAACTAATGCCAGATTTCTGAAGAAGTATTTTGTATAAACACAAAATATTGTTCCCAGAACCAAGACTCTTACATTTGGTTCATACAGCAATGGTCCAGTATGACCTTAAACTACAACTACGTCCAGCATGACGATAAACTGTACGGTCCATGCATATGCCCTTAAACTATTCGCACTTATGTCCCTGCAACATGACACTAAACTGTGCAGCACCAATAGTCCTAACTGCAAGAATTTAAACTGCATAGTCCCTGATTTTGTCCTACATGACAATAAACTGTATAGAAGTTCCTATATTTTGTCCGAGATGACATTAAACTATATTGTGTCCTAGCAACATGACATTAAACTGTGTGGCACTTCCAACGTCCAGCATGACGATAAACTGTAAAAAGTCCCCAGAACTGATATCCTCATATTGGTTCACCTTAGTCCTAGCTACATGACTTTAAACTGTACAGCACCAGTTCGTCCTTGCTATATGACGTTAAACTATACAGCAATGGTTCAGTATGACTTTAAACTGCAACTTCGTCCCACACGACATTAAACTGTGAAAAAAATTCCATAAACCATCCAGCATGACCCTAAACTGCATCATCCCTGGTCCATGTATATGACCATAAACTATTTGCAAATATGTCCAGCAAGACATTAAACTATGACGTCCTAACTACATGACGTTAAACTGTATAAAGGTCCCTCATGTCCGGAAAGACGTTAAAACTATATAATCATCAAAGGTCCAACATGACATTAAACTGTACATCGTTAAGGTTGTTATTACCTCTTGTTTCTCACACCGAGTATGACTCACGTTAGCTTAGAGCGAACATCAACCATAACACTCCCTTCGGTCCACTAACCATGTATAAGTCCCAACAATATTTTTTATTAGATCATTGACCACAAGAACAACTTGATCATTGATTCATTCTTTAATTGAACTACACAGACTTTGATCCTTGCCCTTCAGGCTGGGTATGTAGGCAACCTCCCAAGGTTCAATCCCAAAAACAATCTCTTCACATCGGTTCACCACCATCTCATATGATGATGATTTGTGAAACCACCCCTGGAATCAATATCTTTACATTGATTCACTTTCGTCCTTGTTATATGACGTTAAACTATACAACACTTTTGTCCGGTACGACAATAAACTACAATATTCTATGATTTCCTCATTTGAGAAGGAACCATTATTAACATTGATTCTTTTTCAATCATGGTTTTCATTTTCAAAAGACTACGTACATACATGGTAATGCCTAAACTTTTTATCTTAGGTTAAAACCATCATTGCACTAAAGTCCCCTTTCACCCTTCACATGTACGAACCAAATTTATACAAAGGGTAATTCTAGAACTACGTGGACTTGATTCCCATCCTTATGGGATACGTAGGAACATTCGAGTGTCCCTTGAATCCAGTCCCAAGTCTTTTGGGCCTAACCCCAAATTTCACTTTCAGTCCCTTGGCTGAAAAGTCCTCATGAAAACACACACTGTGTATTCATTATTATGGTCCGAATTCTATGACCCTAAACTAAGATTACTCATACTTTCGTCCTGCACGACGTTAAACTGCATTTCAAGAACTACGTATGGCTTGATTCTCATTCTTATGAGATACGTAGTGAAGTCAAAGTTTCAATTCAGGACCCATCCACAACATGATTATGGTTTTCATTGACCTATGTATCTCTATATACATTGGAAAATACCCATCTTTATGTATTATAATCCTAACCTTAAATATTTTCAGATCTTCATAACCCTTTTCATGACTTCTAGTCACAAAAATGTCAAACTTATGAGAATTCTTTTGCCTGACTATGCAGCACGTGCCCATAGGTGGCCTTGCATAAACAGTCCACATAAAAGACTTATCAGCCAAGAGATGCTATTTATTTGACCATGCAGCCAATGCCCATAGGTGGCCCTGCATGTTTTCAACCCCCTAACGGGTTTGTTAAATAATAGTAACTTCATTCTTGGGAAGAATGCCTCTTTTGTCCTTATTTGTCTTAAATGACAGTATGTAGGGATCCGCAAAAATAGCCATCCTTAACGTATTTGTCCCATATCCTTTTTCATGATCTGAAAGTATTCAAGTATATGGTTTATTCTTCTTCCCTACGTTTGGGTCAGACCTTCGTAGGAGTGATATTCATCCAGTTCTTCGATATTCTTGTTTGGAAATATCTTCTCCATATTCAAGTACCTCTTTCCATACAACAAACTCTATGATTTAGAAAATTTGAATCTCCATAAACTTTCACTGGCTTTTAGCACTATGAAAGTAAATTTCTGGGAGTTCTTTTGCCTGACTATGCAGCACGTGCCCATAGGTGGCCTTGCATAAACAGTCCACATAACAGACTTGTCAGCCAAAAGATGCTATTTTATTTGACTATGCAGCCAATGCCCATAGGTGGCCCTGCATATTTCAACCCCCTAACGGGTTTTGTTAAATAATAGTAACTTCATTCTTGGAAACTACTTCTTCTAATGCCTTTTAGCTCTTTTTTCATATCATTCCTCAGATTCAAATATTCTTAAGCCATAGTTTACATTTTTTTTCCCTCATACTTGAGTATGGTAAATATGTTTTCAGATAAATTATCAAGGAATTGAATCCATTTTAATCCATTTTCGGTCAAATCTATTTCGACCTTAAACATTAGCCCCTTTATGTCCGGTGTGCATGACTATAAACTTCCCACACAAAAGACAAAGGAACTCGGAATAAAAGTCATGTTCCAGCACACTTGCGCGCTGACCTCTGTGCCCTGAAGACTTGCGCTCCCCCTTTTCCTTTGAATGTATTCAATTTCCTCAGAGTCAAATCCTCATTTCTTTCCGGATCCAACTCTGAGGGGGGACTTTTGTTGACGCTCCTTTCGTCACAGAATCTAAAGATCGGAAAAGGGGAATATCTGAGCTCAATGTGATTCATCCTTTGAAGAAACATCAAAAATCGACAAAGGGATGAACAAGGAGAACATTGCCCATAGGCCGCGCAAGTTCCCTCATGGTCGCGCAAGTACACTTGCGCGTCGCCTAGTGGTCGGGCAAGTACTTGTGCGATACCTTATGGTCGTGCAAGTGACTTGCGCGACCTAAGTGATAACCGCCCGGTAACCGCCCGGTAACCGCCCGGTAACCGCCCGGTAACCGCCTAGGGTCTTCTTTTGCCTATAAATAGACCCTGTGGGCCCCCCATTCGGGAGGATCTTTTTCCAGAAACTCGGATTGAAGATCCCGACGCCCAAGTCTCTTCTCAAAGCTTCCAGAACACTTCTAAGGTAATTTCTTACCTAGAACGGAAGATCTAAAGAGAAAAAGGAAGGCCTAAGTGTTGAAACTTATCAAACACTTGCGCGCCTACTTAATTCCTTCAATATAACTTGCGCGTCCCTCTTCTGGAAGAACCTCAAGAGGATGGTAAAAGGTTTAATAAAGAGTCGCTCAAGCATTTCAATACTGGTTGAAAATCGTGCAAGTACCCCTCATGTCGCGCAAGTATACTTGCGCGACCAACACTTGCGCGCCGCCGCAGGACTTGCGCGACTTTAAAGACTTGCGCGCCCCTATCTTTTTGGGTGCCCATCTTGCCCATTTTTACCCCTCTTCAACCATTTCACCTTTCCTCTTTAAGATTCAGTCTTCAAGACACTCTTCAAAGCCATTTATGGCATGAATTCTTGATTTGACTTTCTTATCTGAAAGGAATTCTGTGAAATCTCTCCCAAAATCTAGTGATTTAAATATCCTTATGTCACTAAAAATACGGGGAGTTCATTCATTCAACCTCATCCTTTAAGATGAGAAAATCTTTACCTGGGTCTCCTTTTCAGGAATAATCCCCAGTTATAAAACCTTTGATCTGGGCATCTTCATCAGGAATAAGCCCCAATCAAGTCCTTTAATCTTGGGCACCCTCCTCAGGAGTAAGCCCCAAACCTTAATCCCTAACCTGGGTCTCCTTTTCAGGAATAAGACTCAGTCATAACCTTGGGCTTCCTTTTCAGGAGGAAGCCTCAAGTCCCCTAAACTGGGCATCCTTCTCAGGAATAAGTCCTAGTCATAAATCTTGGGCATCCTTCTTAGGAGTAAGCCCCAAGTCTCTTAAAATTTCTCTTAACCAGTCATAATTTACCTTTGATTTGGGTTTTCCTTTTCAGGAGTAAAAACCCAATCATAAGTCCCCTCCTAACTTGGGCATCCTCCTTAGGAGTAAGCCCCAAGATTAGAGTATTCAAATCTCCATGAAGCACATATAACTTTATGGACCCTGTTCATGGATTTTTTTCCCTAAAAGTAAAATCCTAAACCTTGATCTATCTGGGCAGTCATCCATACATAAGCCCCAAGCAAATTCCTATGATTTCATCTTTCGTGGCACAATTGTCTAAATTTTACCAATACCTCTTGTTTCTCACACCGAGTATGACTCACCTGAGCTTAGAGTGTAAAAGTAATTATGACATTCATCTTTGAGCCATCAATCATAAACATCATACTCCATCACTCGAACTACGTGGGTTCTGATTCCTTTTCCAAAACAAAGGATACGTAGGTAGCCCATTTATGGGTTCGATCCCAACTTTGAAATAATATCCGTCCTTCTGAATGACGATAAACTTCAAGTGCCCCACTGAGTGGCTTTAAAACCCGCCTGGTCATCATAATGACCAAGAGACTTTTTATATAAATATTTTGAAGGATACCATTGATCAAGAATCTCTAAACAAATATAGATGATTCTATATTGATGAAGAACCTCGAATACATATAAAAGATTCTCTAAATTTCTTGCGTATTTAATCATTGATTGTTAAAACTAAAGGAAAGCACATTTTATACTTGGTAATGTAATAAGGATTCACGAACATAACTTAAATCTATAAAGAGAGTCCCGGAGTAGACAATAATTCCCCTAAAAAAGGTGTGATGAGTCCGACCTCCCATCCTCTTGACCAATGCAAATTCCCAAGCCTCATCAGTCCACAAGCTAATGAGCGCCTGCCTTTGGAAAGTAGGTCCCAACGGATGTGGAATCATTGCATGTTTCCGGTTCTACGAATAAACCCGTTAGAAACCGATTGGAACATTTGAATCTCCCTTCCAGGAGGTCATCCCCGGATTCCGTGCGAAACACCCACTATTATTGTCTTCTCATCCAAAAATCTCTCAACTACCAAGGAATACTTGAGAACTCTAGTAGGGGTTGGAATGCAAAGAGATACCACTACTACCCAGATATCTCAATGTAATCCCTTATCAAAGTTCGATGATTAGAAAAAAAGTTCTCAAAACATATCAAGAGAGTGTGTCAAAAGGTTAGTGAACCATGCTGAATACTCCACCATGTCCATGCTACACTATTAGAGCTGCAGAAGCTCCTGGATACGCACAACTCGCAACATGGAAGGATAGAACTATTCCCTAAAGATGGATAAAAATATTTCTAAATGAGAATCATCTCATCATTTATATAAATCCCCATACTCAGCCATCACCCCATGGAACCCTGAATAAGATTCACTACTAGGACCACCATTTGATTTGAAGGTGTCCTCATAAGGTGAAAAACAATTGTGACTATATCTAGCCACTCATCATCTTTATGGGGGTCTATCTCACTTTTCAACCTACCTGGGAGGTCTATGTCTCCAAAACTCATGAATGTAACTAATCCTATGCACATCATCAACTGGTACTACTCACACAAACTTATACTCAATAGGTGGTGGCTCAACTATAAAACCATGTAAAGGTACCACCTCTCATGCAGACCCCTACACTGAAGCCTCATCACTGAGTGGATCTTCATCATGATCTTATTGTGGAATCCAATTTTTTTTTCAAAGGGATATTGAAATAATCAAGATGTAGCACGGTGAAGGAATATATCTAGGGATCTGAATCAAGAATTCCATGGAAACCACAAATCATTTCAATATGATGCATGTACCAAAAAATTTCACTATAACCAGTTCCAACATGTTCTTATTCAACAAGTAGGTTATCATAGTCTTAGTGAATGGATATGTTAGCCACTACATCAACACTAGAGTCTCTATCATGAAATCTAAACTTTAGACACTTAACACTATTTCCATAAATCCCAAACCAAGATCACTGCTAGACAATATCAACACTCTCGTCCCAAAGTGGAGCACTCTCTGATACCACTCTTTCATGACTCTACTCATCGGTGCCTACCTATATGGTGATAATCCATGTGTGACTACCCCATGACTGACTCCAATAGGCCAAGGATTGGATACCAGCACCGAGTAGGCATATCACACACACATGTGTGGCCTTAGCCTATAGTACCTGTACACATGCACACCCATCCGTCTCCATGAAATAGTGAAAAGATAATAATACAAATAATAACAAATTAATTCTTATATCTATATCCTAAAATCAGAGTAAAAATTTCTATAAAGTGAAAAAGGAAAAAATACAATCCCACAAAAAAATAACAAGTGTTTAGACTTCTCAGAAGGAGGGTATTGTTATCAAATGTAACCACTCATACACACCTAGGTATGTCTCGATCAAAATGCTCTGATAGCTCATGGATCTCTTAATAATCCAAGGAAAGACATGTCATCTTCATAAGAGACAAAATGTGATGGGAGATCACATTAAGGTTTGAGTGTAAAAATACCCAATAGGGACCCCAAAAACTCAAAATAAAAGGGATAAAATCTAATAAAAAAGTCCTCTCGGCCCATGTCTAGAGGGAAGAGAAACCCAAGTGAGAGAGAGAATATGAATATCCATCTCCACTCCTTAGCTATAAATAACTTGTCATCTCATCACCACAAGGATTACAAGAATCACCCAGATATACTCTTGAAATATTAGAAGTCTCATGGTATCACAATACAGTCTACCACAATATTATACCAGAGCCTCAAGGGTATCACTCATCTGGGATCACTCACTCCATAATCCCCTCCATACCTGATGTCACTCATTCAATATATATCCCTCATCAGGTGCCACTAAGTAAATGGCATGTACTTGAGATCCCTGATGGAATCCATTCATGAGAACATGCTAATCGGGTCTACCCATGAAGAAAGTCATGCTAAAACCTAGAGGGAAACGATAATAGACAGGGGATCCCACCCATTCCTCATTGGGTATTACATGAACCCTACTAGAACCTTGAATATATCAACACACATTTAGGGGATAACTCATTGGAATATTGGAGGACACAAAAAACCCAATATAGAACTCTGTAGATCATAAAATTCAGATAGAGGATCACACCTAAGACCACTGGGGGATGCTATAAACCCTATAGAGACTCAGAATCACAATACATAGATAAGGGATCACACCCAGGACGACTGGGAAATACCGAAAACCCAATATGGAACTACCCTCCAAGCAAGAGATCATATGCATCATGATACCAAAAAACATACAAGAACCACATGATAAGTAGGGGATCAGTACCCATATATGTTGGTCATTTTGATACCTAAAAACTTACCAAGGTAATAAAATGTGATAGTGGTTCTTTCCATAGAGTTCCAATAGGGATACATAAACCAAATCTGAACCAATAACGTAGAGGGGAACACAATCCTATACTCAGGATGTAATTATTCTATATACCCTTAGAGGGAAGGACCAAGTAAGTGCACCCAACTAGTGTATATTTACAGGTTTATACAAGAATAATCACACTAGTATCATCACGTTTTTCATCTCTCAGACAAAAAATGTGGCCACCATTGCATTCTATGTGGAATACTACTCATGATATCCTACTCACATGCCTCCATTCGTGTCCTGAAGATAGTGATGTGCAAGGAAGATGTCCGTTAGGGGAGTAAATGGTGTATCCTCATAGGGTACATGGTGTGTATATCAAGGATAACCATTTTTCACTTCCCATATTTATACTCGATGATTAAAAAAGAAAAGTACACAACATTTAATTTTGACTACACGGTCTGTATATCAAGGCTGAACCTTGTTCCATTGTTCGCCTCCTAAAATCCTATCTTCCACTGATTACCCAAAAATCTACCCCCAGGGGATGTCTAGAAGTCATATAAAGGCTCCGAAACCATAAAACGACACATATATGAGGACCAGTAAATAAAACTCAGGAATCTACCTACCTCGTGGTAAAATGTGAATGCTTTGGGTCCAATGCGATTCTCAGAACCAATTGTACCTCAATCCGGTGATGATCACCATCAAGAATGGAGTTCTACAGAACATCCTCTCCATTGGTTTACCCATGAGTCAGTTGTCACTACAAGGGGGTTCTCCCCTTTTACACATGGGTAACCATACACGGGGAAGGTTTTGGTTTTGGTTTATTAATAAAATTCATTTAATGAATAAACCTCCATCATTTAATTCCCTACCAATGGTTGCCACCAACTGAGCCCCCAAATATGAATTTTTTTTGTTGCACCTAGGGTAAAACCCATGTAACTAATTCAACGGTAGTATTAGATTTCCAATCCAATATCCTATTCTAGTGTTATTCCACATTTCTAGAAATAATTTTCGTTTGTGATAAAATATTTTTAATATTTTTAATATCATTGTACCGATGCTCTTTGGAACCTGAAATGTGGTCACAACTCTGTTATGGGCATTAGAAATATTTTAATGTCTTACATGGAAAAAATAGAGTTGTTACAAAAAAATATCCTCTGCCTCCATAATTCTTATAAGATCACATTCAAAACTACCAAATCCCATGAATCCATAAAGGGAGGGTTTGATAAGACCAGGATCTTACCTTAAAGAACCTTTGATTGGACTTTTGGTGAGACCAAAACCTCTATAATGTTGGAAAGTGTTTTGAGTGTGGATATTGATGGGTATTTATCAAGTTAAGATGCTCAAGGTGTGGGGAGTAGAGTGGTGGTGAAACGTTCCTTTTATAAGTGAGTGGGGTGACACTTTTGTGAATTTAATTTCATTATATAAAAAGGAATGTCATTATTAAGGGATGTAAAACTAAAGTTTAAAATAAATGAGGATGTAACTAGGTTAGGTTGTGAAATCCCTATTCCAACCATTGGAGTGATGAGGTTTTGTAACATTTTCCTCTTAATTTAAAATTTTTATCTCATTTTAATCTTTACCATTGTGACAAATGAGTACCTTTGAAACATATTTATATGCCCTTCAATTAAATTGACCTTATTACCTAATTTTAATTATTCAATTTAAAAATATGAAATAAATTTTATTATATTAAATTTACAAAAGTGATAAAAATTGACTTCAACATAAGTAACAAAACTATATTTTTACTATTCACTAAAAATTAACTTTTCTAGAAAAACCATAAAAGGTAACCCTAAGATAATTTTGATGCATTGATTCCAAAAAACATTAATTTTATCAAAATAAATCTAAAGATATGGGAAATATAATTTTAGATAAAATACTTATTTATTTAAAAGTATTTATTTTTATGACACAGTTGATTCTCTGACGTGTAGAAAAATTACCCTGAATTTCATAAAATTATATGATCAAATAATTTGTGTTTATTAAAACCATTTTATGAAAATAAATTTTATTAAAAAAGCATAAAAATGTATTTTAATGAAAATAAAAGATATATGTCATACCAAAAATAATTTTTTTTGTGCTAAACATTTGTTCCATCATATTTTACAGTTTTATTTAATTTTCTGATGTTATAAATATCTTATATGAAACATTATAAGTTATTGTATTTAAGTGCGTGTACTTAATATTATATTCTTAAATATGAAGTGTGTGTTGATTTAGAACGGGGTTTCCATTTATAACGTTCCATGTCTTTGCAATATACTTCCTGAAAATGTAAATATATATATGCCTTCTTTTCTTAGACATACAATCTTGAAATTGTATAGTTTCTAAAAAATCTGATAAAATATTTTAAACCACTGTCTTTTTAAATTTTATATTTCATGATTTTCCTATTGGGGTAATTTTGATTAACTATTGAGATTCCATAGTGATGGAAGTGAGAATGTAATGGTTGTAGTGCCTCCCATAAAAATCATTTTATTGAGTAGAACTTCCCCAATAGAGTCATGCAATAGTTTTGATATGTCTGGCATTTTCCATCAACAACAAGTTACGTATTATCAGTTCATTTTGTGATGTTGGTAGATAGGTAGGTTGTAAATTGAAGGTAGTTCCATGAATTGTATATCGATACATGGGACAGGTGTGAAATATTTTATATAGATGCGCTTCTATAAAAGAAGCCTTTAATAACACCGACCTTTATCACTGGTAGAAAAAAGCACTGAAAAAGAAACCCTTTATGAGGGCTTAATTTTTAGTACTCATAAGGGTACACTTTATCAGCACTTTTTTTAGCACTCATAAAAAAATACTTTATTAGCAGTTCTTTAGTGTTGATAAAGGTCTGAATAAAATTGAATAATTAAATAAAAAAATAAAAATGTGTTTATTTAAAGAAAATATTAATTAAATAATTATGAAAAAAATGAATAAATTGATTATTCTATATATAAATTATAAATGATAATAAATAGTATATATAAAATATATAGTTATATGTAAAATGAAAATTAAACAATTAAAAATCTAAAATAATTAAATTGAGAAACATATTAAAAATTTATTTAATTAAATAATTATTGATAATGATACTAAATATTATATATTAAAAATATAAATATATATGAATGTTTATAAATATGATTTATATAGTACAAAACATTTATTTTTTACCTTAAATAGTAATAAATTTAGTGAATAATGGTTTATTATTAAAAATTAATATTAATTAAAAATAATAACTAATTACATCGAGTAATGAACATAATTGAATATCGTTTGCTTTTTTAAATTTAACATAGATCAGAACTGTATTATATTGATTTCACATATACGTAATTAATTAATTTTTATATACAACACACACACACAAATATTTTTTTTTTAAATTAATAAAATTCGGTTATTTATTTTTTATATATTTATTTTTTATGTTTTTATATTTTCAATATTTACTCATATTTATGGAAATATATATCCATAGTTTTTTAAGAAAAATTATATTTAATTGATAAACCATATCAATTTTTTCAAAATTGTTAAAGTGTATTCGCTTTCAATTATTCAATTTCACTCATTTTTAGCATGCATTAACTTAAGATTAAATATTCATTAATGATGTTAAAAATATTATTTTTAAAAAATATTTATAAAATAAATATATTTATAAATGCATATTTAATATTATTATATATTAATATATTTATAATTACAAAAAAATAAATATTATTTTCCAAAAAAGTATTTATATAATTATAAATAAATAATTATATATATTTAAGGAATTATAAAATTATAATATATTTATTTGAATAATGAATATAATTAGTATATTTCTATTTATATATATTTATTATATATATTTATATTTATATTTATATAAATATATATATTGATATAAATATTATTTTTTAAAAATTTATTTTTATATTTATAAATAAATTATTATATGTTTAAAAAATTATAAATTTTAATAGAAAAATTTAAATAAAGGATATATTTACATAATCTATATTTATATATATTCATTAAATATATATAACTATATAAATATATTTAAAAAATTTATTATTTATAAATATAATTATAAATCCTTTATCATTTCTTAATTAACAAGCGTTGATAAAAGAATTATTTTTCAGCAAATTTTTAGCATTGATAAAGATACCTTTTATCATCGATAATTAATTTAGCGCTAATTAAAGGGATATTTATCAGTGATTTTTTGGAAGCGTTGATAAAAGTTTCTAGATCTATTTAAACAACCCTAACTATCTGTGAGCTCGTCCTAATATCCAACGCTTTCCATGGAAGTCACAATCTACCAGTGCACCTCCTTCGTGATTCAATGATCGAATCAAGACATGAATCCAGGCTCAAATCCAAGGCTCGAATGATTCAAGGGATGAACAAATCTAAAGCTCAAACATATTCTACATTTCCAAAATCCCTAATTTCTCTCATATCATTCAAAGCTTCAATCCAAGGTATCTAATTTTCTCCTCCTCCTCACTCATTGATTGAATGTTTTGTGATATCTATTTCTACTTTTATCATTATTATTTCTGTATGATTAGTATATCCATATGGTCAAAAATGTTTATTGGGAATATTTTACTAAAAGAAGACAGGGTTATCTTTCCTTGCACTCCCCCACCCTCCCTGATTGATAATTCTGTGCAACCCACCTACCCCAACGCCACTAATTTCTGATATATGAGATCGTAGTCCCCTTAAAGAAATTTTCATAATTTTAAAATAGAATAAATTTCATCTGCACCATTCCCTCCTTCTACACAAGACCCCTGCCAAGTGCTCTCCCCTGCCAGTACAAGCTGCCGCCACCACCCTTCTACCCACAGACAACACCAACCAAGAAATTATCTTCATGTTAGACTCAAACATAGGGTCTATGGGAGGAATCCTAGGTGAATTCCCACCTTTCTGGGAACAAATCAATATAATTATATATATATGATTGTAAATTTATAACATAATTATATATACACACACACACACAGACCCACACACATGTTTGTAAATACTTTTATATTTTTTTATGTTAATATGTCTGTGTGTGTAATACAAATATATATATATATATATGTGTGTGTGTTTTTGTGTTTTTGTTTATATATATATATATAACATTGTATTAAATAGATTTAACAAATTACATATATAAATACTTTAAATATTTATATATATATATGTATAAATTTGGAAAAATGAAAATATATAAAAAATAGAAATATATATTTATATAATATATTATATATTGTACATATATATATAAACACACACACACATGTATATTTTAAAAATACATATATAAATATATACATATATATATATATATATATTATAGATATATATTATACAAATACAAATATATATTATGCTATACAAATATATATTATAAATATTTTTTATACCTATATATTATGAAAATATACTATATAAATATATTATACAATTATATTATAAAAATATATATTCTACTAATACATTACACAAACTTATATTTATGCAATTAAAAAATACAAATTTGTTGTATATTTATATATAAATAAATATATTTTAAATATTAATTATTTATATGTTATTAAAATATTTTATAAAAATATATATATTATACAAACACAAATATATATAATGAAAATATTTAAAATACAAATATATATTATTCAAAATGTAATATATTTTACAAA
This sequence comes from Viscum album, assembly GCA_963277665.1. Classification (NCBI taxonomy): domain Eukaryota; kingdom Viridiplantae; phylum Streptophyta; class Magnoliopsida; order Santalales; family Viscaceae; genus Viscum; species Viscum album. The sequence continues at coordinate 324,597,559 of OY728126.1, read as the reverse complement.
TAAATAAATAAATAAATAAATAAATAAATATTATATAATAAGAAATATATATTATAGGAATATATATTACACAAGTACATAATAAAAATATATTATAAAAAAAAATTCAATAGATTTCATTCAATGGTTTAAATTCATTATCCAATTTTACTTATGAAGATTTTTCTCACTTCGAAACTATTTTTGTTAGAGTGGATCATCACTCAATTAACATAAAACCTCTATATATTCCATAATTTCTATATTATATTTTCATTTTTTTAGGGTATTTAAGAATGATTTGATGACTCATTTTAATAGTGGTAGGACTAGTCTTAGTTAGATTATTGAAATTATTAAAATAATAATTTGTCATATAAATATAGAATTCATATAGGCCCCAACAATTCATATATCATAACATGTCCCCACCGAGACCTCATAAATCACCAATAGGAATGTTTATGCCCCCTAAATATCACCTTCAATAGGACAGAAGTTAATAACTAGTTTCAATGGTGTAATTCTTGGAAATGGGAGGCATTATCCCTTCTACAGAACACAATGCAATACAAATGTCATCCTCATCAACTTTATCTCCAAGATAGTCACCACTCGGAATCTTGTTTTTTCCAATGGTATTATACCAATAGTTCCAATGAACTGTTGGTATAGGAGAGTTTTGGCATGATTTCCCAACGGTTTTATCAAACTGTTGGGAAATCTTCCACTTATGCACCTTTTCCTAACGGTTTAAAGAAACCGTTGGGAAAGGTTGATGATTTCCCAATGATCTAATAAAACCATTGGGAAATCATTACTTTCCCAATGCCTTCTCAAAGGTTTGGTTCAAAATTTTGGGAAAATATTTCCAGAAATACTAAAATCAGGCAGACCTCCTCCAGTCGCGTTTCTCTCCCAATTTCTAGAACCCCTGTCCCCTAATTTGTAGAACCCTCGCGCGCACGCCCCAGGTGAACACCATCAAATCTGGTGAGACTTCCCCATGAGGTTAGATGGGATAATTCCAAATCTTCATGTATTATTAATCATTTTCCACTTATCTTACATATTTATCAATTTTTATTGAAGGTGGAAACCCTAAATTCAATGTTTTAATTGGATATTTTGCTTGTTTTATTAGGGATTAGGTGTATGAGGCATACCCATTCCTATTATGGGTGGTTTTAATAAAATGTTATGATGTTTGAACCATTTATGATGTTGTTGTCTCTATTTAATCTCATTTCCCCTAACATAACATTAAATTCTATATCACATTTGGTTTCTATTTTTTTAATTTCCAGTTAAGTTATTTGTGGTCGATGACTGTCCCATGTTAATTGTTTTCAATGGTTTGGCATGGAAATTGGGCATTTAATGTGACATTTCCAAATGGGAGTTCCTTGAGAATACTCCAAATATTTGTTAAAAATGATCAAAGGGATTTTATTATTTAAAATGGATTTGAAAAGATATTTTAGAAATGATTTAATCTTGATGAAAGTGTTTTATTAAAATGAAATTTTTTAATAAGGCTTGTGTAATGTATTGTGTTATAGTAAACTTGTTATGTGAATATGTTTGGTATTTAGTAACACATGAGATAATTGGTGTGTGAGAATGTGTTGTAAATGAGATTCCATGGTTTGTTCAAGATTATATTTACCTTTTGATCCTATTAATGAGTTTTTTTAAAGATATTTTTGGATATTTACCTATTAGTGTTAAGTCATATAGTGATAATGGGGGATATTATATGTTTATTGGTGAAAACTGGAAGCTGTTGAGGTGCTTCTTGATTAAGGAATATAATTAGTGCTAAATATGTGGATAAACCATGCACAGTAGTGAATTCTTGAAGTGTTTGATGTTTGTAGTCCATTTTTATTTGGAGTTTCTTTTGATGTCGTTGTTTCTTATTGATACCTATGATGGGAATTTATTTTTGTTTATGATACTCCCCACCATGCACAAGGTATGCAACCTCTACCCTTATATAATCATTTTGTTTACACAGCCTATGCAATCTCTACCCTCATTTAATCAGTGAACTCAAGTCGTTAATTCAAGCCTTCATTCTCACTAGCATTTAAGAAATTGAATGATGTAAACCCATCCTCACATGATTTCTTACCTTAGATTGTGTCCAACATATGGAATATGTGATTTTGAATTCCTCAGTTAACCAGGATCATATAGTTCATTTCCCCAAATATGACTGTACTAATATAACATTAGTGTCAATTAAATATGGTTATCATTGTACGTTGTATATTATGTGTCCTTCGTGGCCAATACTTACTTTTATGAGGGTGGGGTTATTTTCCCTAGCCATGTTGGCATATGTAGCCATCCATAAAAATGCTAGATAAGTCACAAGTTTAATTCAGTAATGTTGTTATCATTGACATACTTTATTTTTAATCACAAATATAAAAATAATTTTTTTTGTCTATAATTAATGAAATTAAATCTTTTTACAAGCCATGAACAACCTATTAGTGTAGAAGCCTAAAATTTATTCACACATGGGGTGCGCTTGAATTGGGGAAGTAATTGGGTAATGAAAGGTACGGGTATAGAGGATCCAATAATGAGTTATTGAACATGAGTGAATGATTTGGGATGCCTATAACACATAATGCGACCTGAGGCATGTGCCTCTTATAGACCTAATGAAAATGAATATAAATAAATTTTAATATAATTTATGATTACTTTTTCTTTACATTATTTTAATAGTTCAATACATCAACTAGAAACCTATTCCTTTATCGTTTACATAAATATATTTTCTATTAAAGTTTAATCCTATTGAACTGTTTAAGAAAAAATGACTTATATAAATTATTTTTACAGAATGGACAAAAGTTGGATGTATGAAATCGATCAGATCTCAAGCAATTTTCCAAACACTTTTGAGAGCTTTATATATTTTTCATTTCACAATGCTTCAGATAGTGGTCGCATACACTTCCCATGTTCCAATTGTGTTGGCAGTCCTTGGTTGACCCATGAAGAAGTCAACTACCACATAACCAAAAATGGTTTTCAAGAAAACTACTTTGTGTGGTATCACAATGGGTAGAAATTGAAATCTAAAATTGGTGGTGATCGAAATGAAAGGACTGGAATGGAGAATTTGTTAGATGAATGGTTTTCGTTTATTCATCATCATGAAAAATAAAGGATTTTGACTCAAGAATACTTTGATATGAGGACAGCTGATGTATCTAGTGAAAATGTTGATATTGATAGGGTGAAAAAATTGAATGATACTGCCACGACTCCAGTATATCGACAATGCAATAAAATTAAAAAGTTGAAATTTTTAATCCGATTATTTGATAAGAAAACTATGTATGGGATTTATAATACAACAATTGATTACATTCTTACCCCCTTGAAAGATTTAATTCTAGATGATGCAGATATTACCTAGAACCACTATATGGCATGGAAGTTAGTTGAGGAACTTGGATTTTCAAGAAACAAAATTCATGCTTGCCTGAAAAATTGAAGTTTATTCTAGGAGGAAACCACTGAACGAAATGATTATATAAAATGTGTCACATCCCATTGGAAGTCAAAATCTAATGGAACACCATCCCATGTTCCATAGAATGTAATGTGTCACATTCCATTGATCCCCAGACTCCATAATCTTTTTATGTCTGATGACATATCAATAAAAAGGAGATGGCATGATATCGAGAGAAAGAAGACTAATGATGAGTTGGTTCATCCTGCAGATGGATTTGCATGGTGGAGATTTTATGCTCGACATTCTGATTTTGCAGCTGACATGCGTAATGTGATGTCGGGTCTTTCATGCGACGGTTTTAATCCATTTGGGTAGATTCATACTTTGCATCACACATGGTCAGTTTCTACACACATTTATAATATTCCCCCATGGTTGTGTATGAAAAAACCTTTCATTTTCATGAGTATACTCATATCTGGTCCTTCGGATCCCAGCATTGATATTGATTACACATGCAACCTTTAATAAAAGAGTTGAAACTTCTTTGGGATGTGGGTGTGCGCACATATAATGCATGTTCAAAAGACATATTTCAGATGTGTGCTATGCTTATGTGGATGATCAATGATTTTCTGGATTATGCAATGATTTCTAGATGGAGCACGAAGGGAAAACTATCATGTCCAGTTTGTATGAAGAATACACGATCCAGAAGACTGAAACATCACTGTAGTTTCATTTTTATGTGACATCGTTGATTCTTGCCGAATGATCATTCATATAGAATGAATCGTCGAAGATTTGATAATACCATAGAGACTGATGATCCTCCTCATCGTATGTCTAGAACTGATGTGCTTAATGAATTGAAAGATTTCAGTTTTTCATTCGGGAAGGGTCAAATGAAATCTGGAAAGGGAAAGAATGTTTCCACTAAAACCTATTACAATTGGAGGAAGAGGAGTATCTTTTTTGATTTTCCTTATTGGTAAACCAATTTGTTAAATCATTGTTTAGACGTAATGCATATTGAAATGAATATATGCGAAATGTGGCTTTTAGTTCTTCTAAATGTCAAGGGAAAGACAAAAGATGATTTACGATCTTGGCGTGACTTGGTGGATTGGGGCATCAGACCATAATTTCATCATGTGCGTATCAGTGAAAATAAATGGAAACTTCCATGTGCTTCTTATGTGATGAATCCTACGAAAAAAACAATTTTTGGAAGTATTAGAGGCTATTAGAGTTCCTGATGGCTATTCAAGCAACATATCTAAACAGGTCAATAGAAGATATTTAAAGCTAAAATCTTTGAAGACTTATGAATATCACATTCTACTGCATGATTTGCTTCCAATAAAAATCCATCATCTTTTTTTCAATAATGTATGGGTGACTATTATTCGGTTGTTCCAATTTTTTAGAGATCTTTGTGCTAAGAAGTTGTCCAGGTCTTTCTTGCAAAAAATTATGACAAATGACCCACTAATTTTGTGTGAGTTGGTGAAAATATTTCCACCATCATTTTTCACATGCATGTTGCATCTGACTGTCCATATTCCCATTGAAATACTTCTCGGAGGACCTATTTCTTTTCATTGGATGTATCCAACTGAAAGAAATATGTACACATTAAAGTCTTATGTCTTAAATAAGAATCATCACAAAGGTTCTATCATGAATGGTTACTTGGCTCAAATATGTATAGATTTCTGCTCAATGTATTTGTATAATCTTACTACAAGAATGAACAGACCAATGAGAAATGAAGAAAAACAGTATGAGAAAATTGAACCTAGTTTTCCATCACTTCTTCAAACAAGAGGAATTCCTGGATCATATACATTGAAGACATTAATCCATGAAGAGTAAGAGATAGCACATCACATAGTTTTTTTCAACTATGATTTTTTCGATGTCTATATCAGGTAACTAAATTGAATATGTATATCTTACATATATATATTTTAAAATTTTTGTATTTTTTATCTATAGGGAACATAAAACAATGATAAATATGAGGCATTGTTCTTTATCTTTGATAAGGAGAGAGACATTTCATAGCAATGAGTTTTCTGCTTGGTTAAAATTGAAGGTAAAAATATTACTGTTTAAAATAATTATATCAATATTTAGTTAAGTTTAATAGTCATTTATATTGCAAGTATTGAGTTTATATACTGACTCTGTCTTTGAGAAAATAAGAGCTTTGGCTTTTGGTCCTAATACCGTGGTTCGTGACTGTAAATCAATTGTTATCAATGGGTACAAATTTATTGTCAATGAACAAGAAAAGAACATGAGAACACAACATGATGGTGTTATGGTTACTACCACAACATATTGTTATGCCAGTGCATTAGATAGTAGACCACAATTTGAAAATGTGGGTTATTATGGAGTCGTTGATAAAATAATAATATTGGATTATTACTCTCATGGACGAGTCACAATGATGAATTTCCATTGGTTTGATTTGGTGACGAGACATGGCACATTTATGGATGATTGTGGATTTCTATTAAATAATATGACTCACACTCTTTCTACTGAAGAACCATATGTGTTGGCATCAATGGCTAAACATGTTTTTTATGTAAAAGACTATCTTAGACCTGAATTTTGTGTCATAGTTGAAGTAATTCCAAGACATATTTTTTTATGATGGTGATGATGGAATTGACACTATCTGTAGTGCCATTAGAAGCAATCCATTTATTTCTTTTGATGACTCCAATAGCTCAATTCTAAGAGTTTATTGTGAACTTGAAGTTGTGGTTGAAAATATATAGAATCATTCATCCATGTTATCAATTATTTTGGTTTACCTCAAGTTGGGTTGTTAAGGTTTGTAATATTCAAATTGATTTAGTATTGATCACAAATATGTTTTAGCTGACTTGATCGTTACATGAATTTTCAATGTTTATTGGTTGAAGTTTTATTTGAATTGAATTTTCTAATTTGGAATGGAACTGTATTCAAACATAGTCAGACAATATTTCTAACTTGGTGAACATTACAACTTGTATGATTTATTAAATCCATTTAACCTCTTCTAAAACAATTGATAACTAAATTACCAATAAATCCCCCTATACCCTCATATATTTAGTTTTTTGGGTTACAAATTAGTTTCATTTTTATAACTAATTACATATTTGTTTTCAAAAGAAAGAAATACAGCCAATTGAAGAGAGATGAAGGAAAAAATTGATGGAGAACAATCGTCGAATGGCGGAGATGGTCATTCCACCATTAGAGCCTACAGTGAGTAATTTATTTCAAATATATATATTTAAAGAATATATAATGTCATGTGATTAATTTTTTTGTAAAATTTTTGTAGGATCCACCTATACGTCGACAAGTATTTGACGAGGAGTATAGTACTGGTCCTAGTACTCAAGATGGTGGTACGAGGAGGTTCGTACTAGAGGTGGACGAGCAGCTTCGCGTATTTGACTACACCCCGCCCCTCCCACTGAAATTTCATCCTTCAACATTTTGATCCTGGTGTGTCGTTAGGGACACACGTGATATTTATGCCTCCCATGTTTTTTCCACCTTTTGCATCTTCTGGACCATCTTTTTCATATTTCATGATGATTCCCACTCCCTAGTCAGAATCCGGTCATACAATTGTCCCATCTTCTTTTCCTTCTACTTCGGTCTCTTCGAGCTTCTATATTCCATCGTCTTCAAATCGTATTACACCACAGGGTGTTCCATCAGTTTCAATGGATCCAACGACGCTCAGCGATCAGACTAGAACAAGTATATTTATAGAACCCTAACAAATTTTTATAGCAATATTTATTTTCAATATAACATGTTTTGATAAAATATTTGTTTTTCTTTCATGACAGATACATCTACAGATAGGAGGCTAGGGTGGGGGCATACACGCATTTGTGCAGTGTGGAACCACCACACACAAGTTATGGTTGATTACAATGAAGACAACCAAATGGTTGAGAAAACATGGTAGTAATGTCGGATTTTTTTTGGAAACTCTTGAAAAATACTCCGAAATCATTCCTGTCAGCCCGCTATCATGGAGAAATTTTCCACATGAGGTCAAGGATAGATATTGGGTAGAGATATGAGTAAAAAAATATGTTGTATTTAATTACATGAATTATTTTTGTATTTATATGAATTAATATTTTGATGTCAGCTTCGATTTAATTTTCCCAATGGTGAGGGTGCACGACCGGAACATCTAAAGGATTCAGGTGAGCTTTGGAGAGCCTACAAGCATGAGTTGTATATTGGATGGCATGCTAGAGTTGGAACTAAGTTAGAGGTGGTACCAGTCATGGATGATTTTCCTATAGAGTTGTATCGTCAGATGATTACTCATTGGACAACTACCCAGTTTAAGGTATGAATTACATTTGAGTTATTTAAATAATAACTTTCATGTTTTGCATTAATATTATATTTTTCATTATTAAATTTTATTAAGAATCATCTAGAAAAAATAAGAAAAACAATAATGCAAAAAAATACCTCCACACACTAGGACTCACTACTATGCCAAATCATGAGAGGAAGCAGGTATGAAAATTGTTTATAAGTTTTCTTTATGACTTTCAATTTCTTTTTTTTTCCTTGATTATTTAATTTTTTTCTAAAGTTTTCATATAACATTAATTTTCAATGTCATTTTAGAGGAAAATACAGAATATTGAAGGATGTGTGCCTCAAGAAAACACGTTTTGCTCGAGTAGATAGAAAAAGGATTGAAGTGACCTCAATGAAGTGACTCAGCAGCATATTGTAAGTTTTAGTGTGTTGATTTTATATTTTAATATCTATTTTGTAACTTAATAATATATTTATATTTGTAATAGGTTGCTTTAGAGTCCCTCAATGCCCAAGAACTAAACAATTTTGGGCCAACTGATCTCTTACATCTGGTGTTGGGAGAGGAGCATCATGGAAGAGTACACTGCCAACCTAGGATAGCCCCAAAGAGGTATTATCCCTCCTTAGGTACGAGTTGTAGTTCCACCGAGCTGCAGCAAGTTAGGGCATAGGTAAAAGAGGCTGACAAAACGGCCACAGAGACAGCAAAATAGTCTGCAAGGGAAAACAATGCATTTATGAAATTTATTGATGTTCTATGTCCAGCACTTCCAACAGAGGCTAGCCCAGCTTTTGATGAATATATTTCATTGATAAATTCTATATATGGTGCAATAGGTGGCTGTTCTAGTTTTGGTCAAGACGATGTCTAGCCTGACGATGATGATGACGAGGAGTCTGATGCGGAAGAGGATGGAGAGGAGGAGGGCGAGGAGGATGGCGAGGGAGAGGAGGAGGGCGAGGCAGAAGGCGATGGCGAGGAGGAGGGCGAGTGGGAGGGCGTTGAGGATGGAGAGGACAAGGACGAGGGTGATGATGATGGTGATGATAGTGATGGTGATGTGGGAGAAGTTGATCGGTTACCTTTTTTACTAATATTACTAAGATTTTATGTTTAATCTATTCTAGTTGTTGGTTTTATCATGACCTGTAGTATATTATTGGAGTTGAGTTATTTTTATATATTGTTTGTTTTCCTGGATTTTGATGTCTTTTAGTGGTTGCGGTGTATCTTGAGCATGTTTATAGAGTTTTTTGTATTTTGGAACTCCCTGGACATCCCCCCTCCTTTTTGGACCCTGGACAACCCCCCCACCATCCTCTTTGGATGCCGGACAACCCCCCAGATAGTCCCCCAGACATCCCCTTAGACAGCCCCCTGGACAGCCCCCCCACCCTCCTCCTTGGTCCCCGGACAGCCCCCAAGACACCCCCCGGATAGCCCCCCAGACAGCCCCGCCACCATCCTCATTGATTTCACATGCCTTTTTTTATTTCTCTAATCATGCAATGTTATTTAGGATTATTCCATTTTTGTATGTCTTGAATTATATGAATGTCTTGGTAAGATTAATAGCTCAGTCTCGTCAAATACATATGATTATATGATTTAATTTGAAAACAAAGCCTTATTGTACATTCTTTATGTTATGTGAATTATGACTTGTTTGATTTGGTTTACTTGTCAATTGTTAGGATAAGACATGGGTTACATGTTATGGACTCATGGACAGACTTGTCATGCTCAGGGAATTTAGACTTGAAATTCCAAGATGTATGATTTGGTATCTAGGTGAGGGAACCATTATTTTGTTGATACTTTAGGAAAATGATCCCTGGGTCATTTGGGATGTTTACGAGTCAACTTCGTCAAAATCCGAGGTGCGGTGTGGCTGGTAGCACTCTAATTGTTTCTCATTTGTTTAAAATGGATGGGATTTTAAGTGAAGTGAATAATCGACATACAGAAAACTGACCAAACACATTAATATTCTATTGATACTTTATCACAACGATCCATGGGTCATATGTGACATGTATGAATCAACCCCGACACAATCCGAGTCACGGTGTGACCGGGATCACTCTAAGTGTCTCTCTTATGTTTAAAATGGACAACATTTTAAGTACATATGGAAAACTGACCAAACGGATTCTGATTGTGTTGATACTTTAGCAAAATTATCCGTGTGACATATGTGACGTGTATGAGTAAACCCTTCCTCAATCCAAGGTGCGGTGTGGCATGCATCATTCATAGTTTCTCACTTTTGTTTGAAATGGATAACATTTTATGTTAAAAGCACAACTGACATACGGAAAACTGACCAAACGCATTCGGATTGTGTTAATAATTTTGGAAATTGTTCCCATGGTCATTTTTGATGTGTACGAGTCAACCTAGCCTCAATCCGAGGTGCGGAGTGGCTGACACCACTCGAAGTGTCTCTCTATAGTTTAAAATGGACATCATTTTAATTGAAAACAACAACTAACATACGGAAAACTGACCAAATGAATTCATACTGTGTTGATACTTTAGGAAAATGATCCTTAGGTCATTTGTGACGTGTACAAGTCAACCCAGCCTCAATCCGAGGCACGGAGTGTCTAGAACCACTCAAAGTGTCTCTCTAAAGTGTAAAATGGACATCATTTTAATTGAAAACAACAACTGACTTACGAAAAACCAAACAAATGCATTCAGATTGTGTTGATACTTTAGGAAAATGATCTTTGGGTCATTTTTGCCATGTACAAGTCAACCCATCCTCAATATGAGGCACAGAGTGGCCAGCACCACTCGAAGTGTCTCAGGTTTATTTGAAATAGACAACATTAAAAATGAAAACAACAACTGACATATGAAAAACTGCCTAAACGTATTCAGATTTAGTTTAAACTTTAGGAAAATGATCCATGGGTTATATGTGACGTGTACGTGTCAACCCATCCCCAATATGAGGAGTATAGTGGCCATCACCACTTGAAGTGTCGCTCTATAGTTTAAAATGGACTTCATTTTAATTGAAAACAACAACTGACATACGGTAAACTGACCAAACGCATTCATATTCTGCTTAAACATTAGGAAAACGATCCGTGGGTCATATTTGACATGTACGAGTCAACTGAGCCTCAATCTGAGTCATAGTGTGTCCAAGATCACTATAAGTGTCTCTCTTTTTTTTAAAAAAAATGGACAACATTTTAGGTACATACCGAAAACCAACCAAACAGATTCTGATTGTGTTGATACTTTATCACAACAATCCATGGGTCAAATTTGACATGTATTAGTCAACCCTCCTCAATCCAAGTTACGGTGTGGCTGGCACCATTCAAAGATTCTAACTTTTGTTTGAAATAAATAACATTTTAAGTGAAAAGTACAACTGACATATAGAAAACTGACCAAACGCATTCAGATTGTGTTCATACCTTAGGATAATGATCCTTGGGTCATTTGTGACGTGTACGAGTCAACCCAGACTCAATCGAAGGTGAGGAGTGGCTGGAACCACTCGAAGTGTCTCTCTATAGTTTAAAATGGACTTCATTTTAATTGAAAACAACAACTGACATACTGAAAACTGACCAAACGCATTCGGATTGTGTTTATACTTTAGGAAAATGATCCTTGGATAATTTGTGATGCGTACGAGTCAACCCTGCCTCAATCCGGGGCATGGAGTGGCCGACACCACTCAAAGTGTCTCTCTTTAGTTTAAAATGGACTTCATTTTAATTGAAAACAACATCTAACTTACGGAAAACTGACCAAAAATATTAATATTATGTTGAATCTTTAGGACAATATTCAATGAGTCATTTGTGATGTGTACGAGTCAACCCCATATCAATCCGAGACCAGGTGTGGCCAGAACCACTCAAAGTGTCTCAGGATTATTTGAAATAGACAACATTTTAAATGAAAACAACAACTAACATACGGAAAAACGACTAAATGCATTCAGATTTAGTTAAAAATTTTGGAAAATGATCCATGGGTCATATTTGACGTGAACATGTCAACACATCCTGAATCCGAGGTGCGGAGTGGATGACACCACTCGAAGTGTCTCTCTATAGTTTAAAATGGACTTCATTTTAATTGAAAACATCAACAGACATACTGTAAACTGACCAAATGCATTCGGATTCTGTTGAAACTTTAGGACAACAATCCATGAGTCATATGTGATGTGTACGAGTCAAACACACCTCAATCTGAGTCGTAGTGTTGTCGGGATCACTCTAAGTGTCTCTCTTTTGTTTAAAATGGACATCATTTTAGGTACATACAGAAATCTGACCAAACGGAATCTGATAGTGTTGATACTTTAGAACAATGATCCACGGGTCATATGTGACGTATACGACTCAAATCCTTCTCATTCCGAGGCACGGTGTGGCCGACACCATTCAAAAGGTCTCACTTTTGTTTGAAATGGATAACATTTTAAGTAAAAAGTACAACTGACATATGGAAAACTGACCAAACGCACTCAGATTGTGTTAATACTTCCGGAAAATGATCCTTGGATCATTTTTGATTGGTATGAGTCAACCCTGCTTTAATCCAAGGCATGGAGTGGATGACACCACCCAACATGTCTCTCTATAGTTTAAAATGGACTTCATTTTAATTGAAAACAACAACTGACATACGGAAAACTGACCAAACGCATTCAGATTGTGTTGATACTTTAGGATAATGATCCTTGGGTCATTTTTGACGTGTAATATTCAAACTACCCTCAATCCAAGGCATGGAGTGGCTGGCACCACTCGAAGTGTCTCTCTATAGTTTAAAATGGACTTCATTTTAATTGAAAACAACAACTAACCTATGGAAAACTGACCAAACACATTCAGATTCTATTGAAAATTCATGAAAACATTCCATGATTCTTTTGTGACATGTACGAGTAAACCCCATATCAATCCAAGGCCAGGTGTGGCCGGCACCACTCAAAGTGTCTCAGGATTATTTGAAGTAGACAACATTTTAAATGAAAACAACAACTGACTTATAGAAAACTGACTAAACGCATTCAGATTCAGTTGACACTTTAGGACCACGATACATGGGTCATATGTGATGTGTACGTTTCAACCCAGCCTCAATCCAAGGTGTGGAGTGGTCGGTACCACTCGAAGTGTCTCTCTATAGTTTCAAATATACTTCATTTTAATTGAAAACAACAACTGACATACGGTATACCGAACAAATGCATTCGGATTCTGTTGAAACTTCAGGAAAACAATACGTGGGTCATATGTAATATGTTTAAGTCAACCGTGCCTCAAACCGAGTCATAGTGTGGCTGGGATCACTCTAAGTGTCTCTCTTTTGTTTAAAATGGACAACATTTTAGGTACATACGAAAAACTGACCAAACAGATTCTGATTGTGTTGATAGTTTAGAACAATGATCCATGGGTCATATGTGACATGTAGGAGTCAACTCCTCCTCAATCGGATGTGCGGTGTGGCTAGCACCATTCAAAGTGTCTCACTTTTGTTTGAAATGGGTAACATTTTAAGTGAAATGTAAAACTGACATACGAAAAACTAACCAAACGCATTTGGATTGTGTTGTTAATTTAGTACAATGATCCTTGGGACATTTGTAAAGGGTAAAAGTCATCTCAGCCTCAGTCCGAGGTGCGAAGTGTCCAGCACCACTCGAAGTGTCTCTCTATAGTTTAAAATGGACTTCATTTTAATTGAAAACAACAAATGACATATGGAAAACCGACCAAACACATTCGGATTATGTTAATACTTTAGGAAAATGATCCTTGCATCATTTATGACATTTATAAGTCAACCCAACCTCAATCTGAGGCACAGAGTGGCCGACACCACTCGAAGTGTCTCTCTATTGTTTAAAATTGACTTCATTTTAATTGAAAACAACAACTGACAAATGGAAAACTAACCAAACACATTCATATTTTGTTGAAACTTTAGGAAAACATTCCATGAGTCATTTGTGACATATAGAAGTCCACCTCGCCTCAATCAGAGGCCAGGTGTGTCCGGTAACACTCAAAGTGTCTCAAGTTTATTTGAAATAGACAACATTTCAAATGAAAACAACAACTCACATACGTAAAACTGACTAAACACATTTAGATTTAGTTGAAACTTTAGGAAAACTACCCACGAGTCATATGTGACATGTAAGTGTCAACCCAGCCCCAATCCAAGGCACGGAGTGGCCGACACTACTTGAAGTGTCTCTCTATAGTTTAAAATGTACTTCATTTTAATTGAAAAAACAATTGACATACTGTAAACCGACCAAACACATTCTGAATCAGTTGAAACCTTAGGAAAATTATCCATGGGTCATATGTGATGTGTACGACTCAACTGTGCCTCAATCCAAGTTGCAGTGTGGTTGGGGTCACTCTAAGTGTCTCTCTTTTGTTTAAAATGGACAACATTTTAGGTACATATAGAAAACTGACCAAATGAATTCTGATTGTGATGATACTTTTGAAAAATTATCCTTGGGTCATATGTGATGTGTACAAGTCAACCCCTCCTCAATTCCATGCGCGTTTTGGCTGGCACCATTCGAAGTGTCTCACTGTTGTTTGAAATGGACAACATTTTAAGTGAAAAGAACAACTTATATATGGAAAACCAACCAAACACATTTGGATTGTGTTGATACATTAGGAAAATGATCCTTAAGTCATTCGTGACGTGTATGAGTCAACCCAGCCTCACTCCGAGGCATGAAGTGGCCAGTACCACTCGAAGTGTCTCTCTATAGTTTATAATGGACTTCATTGTAATTGAAAACAACAACTAACATATCGAAAACCAACCAAATGCATTCGGATTGTTTTGATACTTTACGAAAATTATCCTTGAGTTATTTGTGATGTGTATGAGTCCACCCAGCCTCAATCTGAGGCACCAAGTGGCCGTCACCACTCGAAGTGTCTCTCTATATTTTAAAATGGACTTCATTTTAATTGAAAACAACAACTAACATACAGAAAACTGACCAAATGCATTTAGATTCTACTAAAACTTCAGGAAAAAGTTCCATGAATCATTTGAGATGTGCAAGAGTCAACCCTGCCTCAATCCGTGGCCAAGTGTGGCCGGAACCACTCAAAGTGTCTCAGGTTTATTTGAAATAGACAACATTTTAAATGAAATCAACAATTGACATATGGAAAACCAAATAAACGCATTCATATTCAGTTGAAACATTAGGAAAACTATCCATGGGTCATATGTGACATGTACATTTCAACCCAGCCTCAATCCGAGGCGCGGATTGGCCGAAACCTCTAGAAGTGTATCTCTATTGTTTAAAATGGACTTCATTTTAATTGAAAACAACAACTGACATATAGTAAACCGGCCAAACACATTCATATTCTATTGAAACTTTAGGAAAAATATCCATGGGACATATGTGATGTGCATGAGTCAACCAAGCCTCAATCTGTGTCGCAGTGTGGCCGGGATCACTCCATGTGTCTCTCTATTGTTTAAAATGGACAACATTTTAAGTACATATGGAAAACAGAAAAAAAAGATTTTGATTGTGTTTATTCTTTAGCACAACAATCCATGGTTCATATGTGACGTTTAGGAGTCAACCCCTCCTCAATCTGAGGTGTGGTGTGGCCGACACCACTCAAAGTGTATCACTTTTGTTTCAAATGGATAACATTTTAGGTGAAAACAACAACTAAGATATGGAAAACCAACCAAATGAATTATGATTCTTTTAAACCTTTTGTAAAATGATCCATGGGTCATTTTTGATGTGTACAAGTCAACCTCGCCTCAATCCGAGGCATGGTGTGGCTAGAACCACTCAAATTGTCTCTCTTTCTTTTAAAATAGACATCATTTTAAGTGAAAACAATAAATGACATACAAAAAACTGACCAAAGGCATTATAATTCCATTGAAACTTTAAGAAAAAAATCCATGGGTCATATGTGATGTGTATGAGTCAACTCTGCCTCAATCTGAGTCCTGGTGTGGACGGAAGCACTCAAAGTGTCTCACAATTATTTGAAATGGAGAACATTATAATTGAAAACAACTACTGGCATGTGGAAAACTGTCCAAACGCATTAGGAATGTGTTGAAAGTTTAGAACAATGATAAATGGGTCATATGTGACATGTACGAGTCAACAATTCCTTAATTTGAGGCATTTTTTGACTGGAACCACTCAATGTGTCTCAATTTTTTTTTGAAATGAACAACATTTTAAGTGAAAACAATAACTGATATAAGGAAAACTGACCAAATGCATTGTGAATTTGTTTATGCTTTAGGAAAATGATACATGGGTCATATGTGATGTGTAAAACTCAAACCCACCTCAATACGAGGTGCGGTGTGCCCGGTACCACTCAAAGTGTCTCATGTTTTTTTAAAATGGACATCATTTTAGGTGAAAATAACAACTGATATATGGAAAACTGACCAAACACATTCATATTCCATTGAAACTTTAGTAAAATTATCCATGGGTCATATGTGATGTTTATGAGTCAACTCTGCCTAAATACAAGGTGCATTGTGGCCTTCAAAACTTCAATTGTCTCAGTTCTATTTGAAATGGACAACATTTTAAGTGAAAAGTACAACTGACATATGTAAATCTGACCAAACGCATTCATATTCTAATGAATCTTTAGGAAAACGATCCATTCGTCATATGTGATGTGTACGAGTCAACTTCGCCTCAATATGAGCAGTGGTGTGGCCATAACCATTCAAAGTGTCTATCTTTTGTTTCAAAAGGACATCATTTTAAGTGAAAACAACAATTGACATACGGAAAACCAACAAAACACATTTAGATTCCATTGAAACATTAGGAAAATGATCCATTATTCATATGTGAGGTGTAAAAGTCAACCACAACTCAATCCAAGGCTGGGTGTGGCCGACACCACTCAAAGTGTCTCATGTTTATTTGAAATGGACAACATTTTAATTGAAAACAACTATTGGTATACAGAAAACTGACCAAACACATTCTAAATTTGTTGAAACATTAGAACAATGATCAATGAGTCATATGTGATGTCTATGAGTTAAAATCTCCTTAATTAAAGGAATGGTGTGGCCGACACCACTCAAAGTGTCTCATTTTTTTTGGAATGAACAACATTTAAAGTGGAAACAATAACTGGCATACGGAAAACCAACCAAACGCTTTTCGAATATGTTGATACTTTAGGAAAAAAATCCACGGGTCATATGTAATGTGTATGAGTCAACCCCGCTTCAATTAGAGGCATGGTGTGGCTGGTATCACTCTAAGTGTATGTATTTTGGTTAAAATGGACATAATTTTTAGTAAAAAAATTTGTATATGAAAAACCGAACAAACGTATTCAGATTCTGTTGATATTTATTCAGTTTTTTATGTATTTTATTGATAATTTATAATTAAATTATATATGTATTCAATTATTAATTGAATTCCAGATTCCACATATAATTGTCGTCAAAATTTTAAATTTAATTCTAAATCAATTATGTATGTTTGTAATTACGTTATGAATTATGATTTAATTCTGGATGTGTGTAGTTAAAGAATTCATTATATGTTAAATCGGTATGGATTTGTTCTCTATATGTATTTCTTAGTTTGTTATTGTAGGTATAGTAATTGGAAAGGAAGAGAATGGACATCATTAGAGGCTGCTGTGAAAATTGCAGGCTGCTATGCATTTTTCACAGCATAGCCTATGCCAACGGTTTCAAACCATTGACATAGGCTTGTAATAACCCTTTCCCAATGGTTTAAAAACCATTGGGAAAGGTTTCTATGGCTTTTTTTTTCAACAATTCAATGAGAACCATTGGAAAAAAACATTCCCATTGGTTTCTAAACTGTTGGGAAAGAGGTTATTTCCTTAGTTTTACCAATGGTTTTGTGTAAACTGTTGGTAAAACATATTCCAACGATTTGGCCAAACCATTGGCATAGGTTACTTTTACTAACCTATACCAATGGTTCTCTGTAAATAATTGGGATAGGTTTTCCCAACGGCTTACTTCCCCACGGTTTGGAGAACCGTTGGTATAACATATACCAATGGTTTTGCAGGCTTTCCCAATAGTTCAGAACAGTTGGGAAAGACCACATTTCCAGTTGTGAGTTATTATTGCAATTTGTTGCCTGAGACTCATATAAATCTCTTTTATGTTTCTTTTACTACTATAATTACTATAAATCCCATGGTTTACTACTTCTTAGAGTATTTCATGAAACATAGGTTCATGTTCACAAGAGACGGAGGATGCACTACTACAGAAAAGGGCTTTATCAGTGCTCAAAACAGAATTTAACAATGCTAAAAAAGCATTGAAAAGCTATGCGCTGATAAATTACCTGCCTGCTGTAACATGAAATTCTATAGCAGCACACCCAAACATGACCTGCAAAAAAATCATCACATCAAACAAGCAGTTCACATAGATAAAATTTCCATTGGTAGTCAATTTTGGATCAAACGATGGGAAAAAAACATGTACCTAATGTGATGTACTAATTATTAATTATTATTATCAAAAGGTACCATTAAATACTTCATACTAAGAATGATATATTGCATTAACTCAGATAAAATATATATAGAGTGCTTAAAGTCAGAATCTTAGGAAAATTTTGATTAAGGTAAGTATGCGAGTTATTATTCATGTTTTTTGTCGTTAAGATTCATGTCACGCTTGGATATGGAATTTGTTTATAGATTTTCAGTTCCTTTTGGGATATGTTGCCTTAGGACTTAGAGAGTTTCCCCTGTTGACCCCTCATGGTAGATGGATTTGGGTGATTCTTGGGACACTTAAGTAAATTTATTCTTGTTGTTGATTCCTTTATCTTATGGTGTGTTGTCTTCTTTTCACGCCATTTATAGAATTTATAAATGGTGGGGAGATATATTCTTATTCTTTGTCTATCCTAGAATATTGATAAGTAGTCATGTAGTTCATTTATTGGGGGACAGAATTTAGCAGAACCCATGTGGGTACACTTTCATGGGGAAGTTTCCTATTCCTTTTGAACTTTTACTATTTTAAATACTTATGAAAAGGATGGGTTGTATAAATCCATGTAAAAACAATAAAACATACATTTTTGAGGGACTTGTTAGGAAACCAGGTTGTTCATGATTAGGAGAAACCATGTGGTATGGATCTATAGTTTAACTGTGTCATTTTGAACGTTGGGAACACAATTAGTTAACTGTTTTTCCAAAATATACAGAAGAGGGTTTCTTATACAATGACCCATGGATCATTGGCCTAATGTATTAACACAATACGAATGCATTTGGTCAGTTTTACATATGTCAATTGTTGTTTTAACTTAAAATTCTATCCATTTTAAACAAAAGAGATACATTTTGAGTGATACCGGTCACACCGTGCCTTGGATTGAGGCGGGTTTGACTCATACACGTCAAAAATTACACATGGATTGTTCTCTTAAGGTATCAACACAATCCGAATGCATTTGGTCATTTTTTCGTATGTCTGTTGTTATTTTCACTTAAAATTCTTTCCATTTTAAACAGTGACTCGTACACATCACACATGATCCATGGATTGTTGGCCTAAAGTATCAACACAATCTGATTGCCGTCGGTCAGTTTTCCGTATGTCAGTTGTTGTTTTCACTTAAAATTCTATCCATTTTAAACAAAAGAGAGACACTTTGAGTGATACCAATCACACCATTTATTGTATTGAGGAGAGATATACTCTTACACATTAATAATGACCCATGTATCATTCTCCTAATGTATCAACACAATCTGAATGAGTTTGGTTGGTTTTCCGTATGTCAGTTGTTGTTTTCACTTAAAATTCTGTCCATTTTAAACAAAAGAGAGACACTTTGAGTGATACAGATCACTCCAAGCCTCATATTGAGTTGGGTTTGACTCGTAAACATCACAAATGACCCCTGGATCATTCTCCTAAAGTAGAAACAAAATCTGAATGTGTTTGGTCGGTTTTCCATATGTCAGTTGTTGTTTTCACTTAAAATTCTATACATTTTAAACAAAAGAGAGACACATTGAGTGATACAAGCCACACCATGCCTTAGATTGATGTGGGGTTGAATCATACATGTTACACATGACCCAGGGATCATTGAGATAAATTATCAACGCAATCTGAATGCGTTTTGTCAGTTTTCCGTATGCCAGTTGTTGTTTTCACTTCAAATTATGTCCATTTTAAGCAAAAGAGAGACACATTGAGTGATATTGGTCACATTGTGCCTTAGATTAAGGTGGGGTTGACTCATACATGTCAAAAAATGACACATGGATCACTATCCTAAAGTATCAACATAATAAAAATGCGTTTGGTTGGTTTTCTGTTTGTTAGTTTTTGTTTTCACTTAAAAATTTGCCCATTTTAAACTAAAGAGAGACAATTTGAGTGATACCAGTCACACCGTGGCTCAAATTTAGGTGTTTTTGACTCATACACATCAAAAATGACCCATGAATTGTTCTCTTATGAACAAAATCTGAATGCGTTTGGTCGATTTTCCTTATGTGAGTTGTTGTTTGCACTAAAAATTCTATCCATTTTAAACAAAAGAGAGACACTTTGAGTGATAAAGCACCATGCCTCTAATTGAGGCAGGGATGAATCATAAATTTCACCAATGACAAGTGGATCATTATACTCTAGTATCAACACAATCCCAATGTGTTCGGTCAGTTTTTCATATGTCAGTTATGGTTTTCACTTAAAATTCTATCCATTTTATACAAAAGAGAGACACATTGAGTGATACTGGTCACACCATGCCTCAGATTGAGGTGAGGTTGACTCTTAAACGTCTTAAATTAATCATGGATCGTTCTCCTATAGTATTCAAACAATCTGAATTTGTTTTGTCAGTTTTTCAAATGTCAGTTGTTGTTTTCACTTAAAATTTTGTCAATTTTAAATAAAACAGAGACACTATGAGTGATACTGGCCACACCATGCCTCGGATTGAGGCAAGGTTGACTCGTACTCGTCAAAAATGACCAATGTATTTTTTTATTAAAGTATGAACACAATATAAATGCTTTTGGTTGGTTATCTGTATATCAGTTGTTGTTTTCAAAAAAATTTCTGTCCATTTTAAACAAAAGGGAGACACTTTAAGTGAAACCGGTCACACCATACCTCATATTGAAGTGGGGTTGACTCATAAATGTAAAAAATGAACCATTTATAGTTATACTAAATTATAAAAACAATATGAATTCTTTTGCGTGGTTTTTCGTACGTCAGTTGTTGTTTTCACTTAAAATTCTCTCCATTTTAAATAAGAGAGAGACACTTTGAGTGATACCGGTCACACCGTGCCTTATATTGAGGTGAGGTTGACTCGTACACATCATAAATGACCAATGGATCATTATACTAAAGTATCAACACAATTGGAATGTGTTTTATTGGTTTTCTGTATGTCAATCGTTGTTTTCATTTAAAATTCTATACATTTTAAAAAAAGAGACACTTTGAGAGATACTAGCCACACCGTACCTCATATTAAGGCGATTTAGACTCATACACATCAAAAATGACCCATCGATAGTTCTCCAAAATTATAAATACAAACTGAATGCGTTTTGTCATTTTTTCATATGTCAGTAATTGTTTTCACTTAAAATTCTGTCCATTTTAAACAAAAGAGAGACATTGTTAGTGATACCATCCACAACATGCCTCGGATTGAGGCGGGGTTGACTCATACAAATCACACATTACCCATGGATCCTTGGACAAAATTATCAACACAATCCTAATGTGTTTCATCAGTTTTTCGTATGTCAGTTGTTGTTTTCACTTAAACTTTTGTCCATTTTAAACAAAAGAGAGAGAATTTGAGTGATACCGGTCACACCATGGATCATATTGAGGTGGGGTTGACTTATACACATAAAACATGAACCATGTATCATTCTTCTGTGAACACAATCGGAATGTGTTTGGTTTATTTTCCTTATGTTAGTTGTTGTTTACACTATAAATTATGTCCATTATAAACAAAAGAGAGACACTTTGAGTGATAAAACACCATGCCTATAATTGAGGAGGGGATGACTCATAATGGTCACCAATGAACCATGTATTGTTATACTTTAGTATCAACACAATTTCAATGTTTTTGGTCAGTTTTCCTTATGTTAGTTATGGTTTTCACATAAAATTATGTCAATTTTAAACAAAAAAGAGACACTTTGAGTGATAACAGTCACACCATGCCTCAGATTGAGGAGATGTTGACTCTTAAAAATCATAAATGACTCATGTATCGTTCTCATAAAGTGTAAAAAAAATCCAAATTTTTTGGGCCAGTTTTTCAAATTTCAGATGTTGTTTTCACTTACAATTTTTTCCATTTTAAATAAAACAGAGACACTATGAGTGATACTGGCCACACCATGCCTCGAATTGAGGCATGGTTGACTCGTACATGTAAAAAATGACACATGGATCATTGGACTAAAGTATAAACACAATATGAATGCTTTTGTTCAGTTTTCCGTATATCAGTTGTTGTTTTCACATAAAATTTTGTCCATTTTAAACAAAAGAGAGACACTTTAAGTAAAACTGGTCCCACAGTGCCTCATATTGAAGCGGGGTAGACTCTTAAATGTAAAAAATTACCCATGTATAGTTATCCTACATTATCAACACAATATGAATGCTTTTGGGTGGTTTTCCGTATGTCATTTGTTGTTTTCACTTAAAATTATGTCCATTTTAAACAAAAGAGAGAGACTTTGAGTGATACCGGTCACACCGTGACTCGGATTGAGGTGAGGTTCACTATTACACATCAACAATGACCAATGGATCTTTATAATAATGTTTCAACACAATTAGAATTCGTTTTATTGGTTTTCTTTATGTCAGTTGTTGTTTTCAATTAAAATTCTATTCATTTTAAACAAAAGAGAGACGCTTTGAGAGATACCAGCCACAATCTACCTCATATTGAAGCGGGGTTGACTCGTACATGTCAAAAATGACCCATGGATCGTTCTCCTAAATTATCAACACAATATGAATGTGTTTGGTCAGTTTTTTGTATGTTAGTTCTTATTTTCACTTAAAATTCTCTCCATTTTAAACAAAAGAGAGACATTGTGACTGATACCATCCACACCATGCCTCATATTAAGGTGGGGTTGACTCGTACAATCACACATGACCCATGGATCCTTGGCCAAAAGTATCAACACAATCCTAATGCATTTTGTCAGTTTTTCATATGTCAGTTGTTGTTTTCACTTAGAATTTTGTCCATTTTAAACCAAAGAGAGACACTTTGAGTGATACCGGTCACACCATGCCTCAGATTGAGGTGGGGTTAACTCATACATATCACAAATGACCCATAGATTGTTATGGTAAATTGAAAAAATGGAGGTGTTGGAGGATACCCTGTGGAGGAAGGAGGTTCGAACAATGTTCCTTTTCTTATTATGGATAATTAGAAAACATACAATTTATACCAATGCAAATGTTCAACTTATGGGAATCCTTTTGGAATCTTGATTCTCATTCTAAAATAAATTTAGGGTGGATATTTTTACTCATATTTTCTTTTAATGTGTGTGGGAATGCATGATATGAAGGTATTTTGGGGATTTTACTTGTTTTTCTTATCCAAATCCCAATGAGAAGTGGTTCATCATTCTTGCATGTTGCTGGTGAATCTCATTTGTTAAAATGGAAAAATGACTCATTAGAGAAAGGATGTTTTATTTAATAACAATTAAAATTTTTCTATGAACATTTACATATAATAATGTTTCATCTTTTGACCTCCCTGAACCCCTCTAAAAAATGTCCTCCAATTGTACACGTCCCCAAGTCAGATCTTCATGCTATTTGTGTCCAATCATTCATCAGGTATGAGACCCACTCATTTCTGAAAAAATCTATATCATCTTGTGAATATGTGGATTTTTGATAGTCAGATTAGTACTAAATAATATATAAATAATTAATTAATATATAATTTAAATGATATAGTAGTTGTTTTTGAAAATACCTCTTTAGGGATGATAGTTTGTTGATGGAAAATGATCTCTCTCGTAAATTTACAAACATAATAACCGCAATATTTCTCATTTGTTTGTTTTGGAAACTGTAAAAATTTTGATCATTAGGAGAATTAGTAACGTGTTTTCATATTTGTTTGGATAGATTTTATTATATATACCCTAATACTTGGCCAGATGCAGTACTTTCTCACCTCCTTATGCTTAGCCCTGTCCTCATTCCTTTTTTAAACGATATTGATACATCTTCCTATCATAAGAGAATCTTCAGAAAATGATAATATAAATTTTATGAATTGATGTTTCGACATAAAATTTGGTTGTAGTGTCTTATAGATTCACAAACTCCATCATGTGTGGTTAGTTTGTCGGATATCATTACATTGAATCCAGAAAATAAATCATCGGAGTATCCAAGTTCACCGCAATTAGCAGCCAATGTTTCTTAAAAATAAAAAAAGGAATAAGTAATGGAAAAAGTAAAAATATAATTGATATTATTTAATAGTATAGTTTTACCCCTAAATGGTTGGTATTAGGAAGAGTATTCCATTCGTAATCATAATTTCAAATATTTTTAGCAAGCCTTTCACAATTTCATCCTTTATTGATGGCTCTAATTTAGTTAGTTTTGTAGATGTGGTATGAGGACTAACGAGTCCAAATTTTGGCTCTTGAAAACATCCCCTCAACTGTTTTTCATATATATTCCTTCCAATAATATAAAATGAATTTAGTCATAATTATCACATTATATCAGCTTTAAGAAAATCAGATCACAAAAAAATACATCATATATACATTCACAACTGTGACACCTAGCCAATCGTATTCAAGGATGTCATTTACATTTTCAGCACCAATGTAATATGCATTTTCCTCCCCGTATATATTCTTTTAAAAAACAACCATATGTCTACTACCAATTTTTATCTTCTTATCCACATGATTCTTCAATGCTAGAAAATGTGTATATGGAAGGTGAGTCGGAAGTAGATTAGGATAATATAAATTTTTGTATGGAAGAGGTGTCCAATTGTAATAATTTCATGGAGGAGGTATCTAGTGTTTGGAGGATAGTTGATTTGTGTAGTTTAAAACAAGTTATCTAATTTAGTACATGTAATTTTTAGTTTTATCAAAAAACCTTAAAATAATGATATGATAAAAAGTATATATTTGTTCACTTTAATTAAGTCAAAAAATTATTTTTTCACTGGCATTCAAATATTAGAATTATATAATTATATTTTTCTAGACTTAATTAGGGATTCGACATGTAATGTGTTTCCCATTTCAACAGACAGACAAAAAGTATCTTAGTACCATATAAATAAATGTGGGAATGATTTTACAATCAACAAACATGATAATATAGAGACAAATATCACAACAGATATCCATGAATACCTCACATGTCAAAACAACCAAACCAAAAATCATTTGTATAAAGCTGGTTTCAAGCATCAATATTCATATCAAATGGGAAAATAATGATATCATGTAAACATTCTTTTAATATACCTCAAAGTTCCATGGAGAAAATCACAATAAAAGGGTCTACTCAACTTATCCAAACAAGCTCTAATAGCAGACATGAGTGATTCTCAACATTGTGAACATCTATTACTCGGTAAAAGGCTACCTACTAGATCAATGCCATCATGACCACCTACCTTATTGATAGCTTACTCCACTAAGACTTTAATATGTCTCATCTCCCCCTATATCCCAAGGTCTTTATGATGTTCTATTAAATTTTCATTACATTCAAGGAACCAATATCATATTTCATAGACAAGTTCCAAGGCAAAACCACTTCTTTTTCAGGCCCATATTCCATAAAGAATTCTATAGAAACAGTACACAATTTTCAAGCATTAAAAACCAATTACTATTCAAAACCATCTTTAAGGAATTTTAAAAAATACATAACGTGCACAAAAATGGTTTTCAACAAAAAATAATTTTCAAAATTTTTTTTAATTGCCATCAAATATTAAATTCACCTTTCATGGATCTCAAATCATCAATTTCATAAATTAACACCTAAGGAAATCATAAGAACATAAAAATTCCATGAGAATGTATCATAGAATAGAGACAACTAACTCAAGAGTAATGAAAAACTCATTTCCTTAAACAACCCAAGATTTTTCAATATATTTATTTTATAATAAATTTAATTTCATTGATATCTTTTTGTGCACACACCACCAGGTATAAAAGAAACATGATACTCTATTAAAATGTAATTATTTTAAACATAACCTTTATTAAATAGTTGTTAAGTTAGAGGGTATGAATAATACTAACTGAATTAAAAAAAACATAGTTTGTACATGTAAAGTTTTTATCTATTTATTATAAATAATAATAAAAATCATTTGGAAGAAAAAGAAATGTTTTCAGAAAAACCCTATTTTTTTAATGGTGGTTTAGTCCCTCTTTTTGGACATTATTTAAAAATAATTTTTACCAATTTTAGAATTTTTTTAAATATAAACTTCATATTTTACATCATAATAAAAAAATTATCCTATGTTTATTTTTTGATATGTTTCTAAAATGATTCATTTTTTGATGAATAGTGAAAATACCTGATTTTTATTGAAAACTGCCTTTTTCTTTAAATAATTAATAATGTTAAATTATAATATAAAATTGGTTTTAATGTTTAAATAGTTAAATTATATATCAATTAATCCAATTTAGGTCAATTAAATTATTTTCATTTTTAATTTTGATAAAAAAACTTTTCAACTTTTGAATATTTTCTCTTTTAAAACCCGATTTCTCGTTGTGCCTGTGAGATTAATTTTAAGTAAAAATTTTCCACTTTTGAGGATTGAATTTAGAATAGTGGATTAAATATTTTTAATTAGAATAATTTATAATTTATAATAATTTCAACTTAATTTTTGACCGAAATGAATAGTAAAAGCTGTAAAAATTAATTACCACGATTATGGTAAAAATGGATTTACAGATGTTAAATTAAGAATATAAGCATAAAAATAACCTATAAACACGTCCAAAAACCATTTAATGTAACTATTTAGACCTTATATTTAATATTTTAGATAATAATCCATTTTGGAGGCATGTTACATGATATAAGTGTGGGTATGATTGAATATTTTCAAAGAATTGTATGTGTGACACTCACTACACTTATAAAACACCACCCATATCCTCTGCACTTCATACCTATAAAAACTATTGGTTCAACCAATCCATACTCAAATATTTTTTTTACTTCTCTAAACTCATCATAGAATCCTTATTTTTTAAAAAACACAACCTAGGAATACTTTTGGTGCAGACCAAAGGTGGATACCCGAGAAAGTGGTAACGTTCTTCAATGAGAATTTTTATTTTATTTCTTTCTCAAACACCTTAAATTATTATTAAACCACAATTATATAATAAAATTATTATTTTTCATATGATATGATGTTTTTATAATAAGTTAGTGACATAAAACCATTCCCAATTCAATTAGATAGGTTACGAAATCATCGTTTGTGAGTACAGCTGACTACCACCTCGCGAATTGATGTTATTCATGTTTCCATTACAACCTCTCACGGTTGAGATATGTATACATATAGAGTCATTATATGTGATATTTATAACATTATTATACATATGGATTCATTATTTTATATTTAATTTTTTTACATTCCATGTCATAGGAGATAAGATAATGTCATTCATGTGTATCGAAGACTACTGCCTCACGAAGCGTTGTGATTCATCTTTCACTAATGCTTTACATGGATGGTGATAAACATAAATTTAATGATTATATGTGATATAAATTACATAATTATGATATTAATAAAATATTTACCATTTTTTAAATATTATATATTTATTTTTCTTTCTTACCTTTTCACTCAATTAAAGATGATAATGTCGTTCATATATGTGTGGACTATCACCTTAATAAAATGATGTGACTCTCTTTTCATCGTCACATGACATTGATGACATATGTATGTATATTTAATGAAATAATATGCTATTTATGATATTATTATAATTCTCTAAAGGTAAAATATTACTTACCACCTTTCCACAATGATCATTTGAAAAATGGAAATGTTTCAAATGTGTATATACGGCATACCATCTCCATGATTAAACATACTAAATTTCTCAATACCATTTTTCATGATTATTCATAATATTATAATTTATGTATATATATGATAATTATTTAATTATTATTATTCTAGATATGATGAAACTTTATATTATGGTCAAGAACTAGAACTCTCCTGACAAAACACGCATGAGAAAACGAGGCAATTGACACCTGAAACAACGAAAATAAAGGAAGATTATAAACAAAAAAAGTAAAGAGATGTTATTAAAGGATCATATATGAAAATATAAATACAAAAATTTTTATGGATTAAGTTAATAACATTTTTAAAACCACTATACCAGGATAAATGAATTCCAATCAAAAGGAAGCGTGTGGTAAGAGATTCCATCGCAATTTACATTCCATTGAGACTTATTTGTTATTATGAACCAATTCCCTATAATGTGATTCATATACCAAACCATTGAAATGTAATATAATTATTCATTCGTAATTTATGTTATTTTAGGATTCAATTTGAATTATTTCATCCAAGGTTATTTTACTTGAAAATTACCTAGGGCTAAGAGTTATTGCATAATCTCACTTTCATTTGGGATTGTTAACATTATATTGAAACAGTATCATTCATGTAATCAATTTTCATTGGATGTTAAATTTAACTTAAATATCATTATTATCACATGATGGATAATATTATTTTCAAAATATTATACCATTTTTATATAAGGTGTATACTTTGGATGTTATTTGATTAGCTGGGGAAATATTGATAAATCTATATCCTTTAATCAAATGAATATTTTTTGATAAGGAATATTTTTCAAGAATTAAATCAATTATATGATATATGAGGAATGATTTGGACATGAATACATGGGTGGGTTCTAGTTATAGATATCCCCTCACTACATTGATAGTTCCCATGAGATAAATCAGTTGGAAAAAATTATGTAGAACTATATTTTTAAACAATATTGAGGATATATCTTGACAATATAAGATTTAATGTGCCTAAAACATGACATAAAATAATTAATCATTTACTTCATTGGTAATTCAATTATCTTTTTATCTATGATATTTTTTCTATGACATTATCTTTGAATTTCTTTCATTACATGTTTATTGATTAAATAATATATGTTTTCAGTTATTTTTCTTTCCATATGGATTATGCATTACCTTATAATGATAATCAAGTTATTTAAATGGAATTTGTGTTTAGTTATTTAACTTTCCATTTTGATTATTCTTATTTATTCATGATAGTTTTCACTGTACGTAACCCTTACTAAGAATTTGAGCTCTCCCTTATTTTGTTTCCTTTCCTAGGATATGAAGAAGAGATATTTGAATCATTTCTCAAAGATTTTGTTCATTTGAATTTTCTATATATTATCACTATTGGAAATTTACCCTACACCAATGGTTTTAAACTGTTGGTATATCCCCAAGAACTTTTTGTATAAGATATACCAATGGTTGTAGGAACAGTTGTTGTGGTAGTTGTTGGTAAATACCTATAACAACAATTTTGATAAAATCATTGGTATAGGATAACTTCTAGTTACCTAATTCTGACAGTTCATTGAAACCATTAGAAAATCTAGTGGGAAAAGTTTTATACCTATAGTTTTAAGCAAACCATTGGTATAAATTAATACCAACTATTCAAGAACCATTAGTATACATATTTTTTCCATTGAGATATGTACTTATGGTTGATAGAATTATTAGAATACCTAGAAAAAAAAATAAGGTCACCAATGGTTTATAGAACCATTAGTTTAGATTCCTCTCTATGGAAAGCATTTCGTGTCCATCATGAACCTATTCTAGAACCTGTAAACATGAAACAAACCATTTTTCACATTTAAAATAGATTTTTACATTCTATATATACAAGAACAATGAATTGGAAATAATTTTTACATGAATTCTCATAGAGAAATATTTAACCTAACTTTAAACATGTTTAGAATTATGTTTAAAAAAATAACATTTAACTAACATGTTGTCATATCCATCAGTTTATATTGGATCTATTATATAATTTTCTGTATTTTGAATACCATGATATTTTAGGGTTTGTTCATGTCATGGAAAAAACTAATATTTCATGAACCATAAATAGAGATATGTCTTTAGTGTCTTAGAAGTCATGAAGTCTTGAATTTTGTGTCTTGGGTGTTTTAGAAGTGTTGGACCAGATCATGGAGGATGTTTAAAGGAAACTATTTATGTCTTTTTATATGAATTTTCAAATAATACATTTGAGTTAGGGATTATTCTATAAATGAGGATGCCTCTATGAACTTGGTGTGGATTTGATTTTGCTTCTATGAATTAACTAAAACCACATACATGTAGTAGATTCCTCATTATCAAAATTATATTGGCCATCATTATTCATTATGGTTCATTTGACTCAGTATTTATGCATCTTAATATATATATCATATGTTTTCAGTTGAATCCCCCACTACATCCATGAGTAAACTACTCTCTTCAATATTTGGTCCATTTATTAAAGTGTTGACCATGCCATAATAAATTAGGTGGATTTTAGATTATGTTGGAATTAATTTTACCTCCCTTTCTATATTTATTCTTGGAAGTAGCACCACTTTATCTTTGAAACTGCTTATAAAAGTTTTGGTGTTTTAGAAGAGTTGGTCAATTCTTGTATCCATCCTTTTGAAATTAAATTGAGTTTCCTTGATTTGGTAACTGATTTTTTTGGATGAATCTCTCTAATATATCCTCACATAATAATATTTTATCTTGTATAACTTAAATATGTTCTAAAATCATCATTATTTCATGGTAATTCTCAACTGAATTGTGAAGATGTTCCCAAACCCCCTCCAGTTATTCCATGTTTCCTAGGCCCTACCATGGGTTTTAAATAGTAATGACATAGACTCTAATATAAGAACTAATATGATGAACTATGGAAAATGAGATACACCCATGGGCTGGAACAAGTGTCCAAGAATCAAGTAATCTCCACTTGGGAATGATTCCAACCATAAATTAATCAAAACAACAACAAAGAATAAATAAAATTTCAGAATGACCCATCTGTACATCAGATTTCCATGCTGAAGAAAAAAAAATAGAAGTAACATAATATAAAGGTATAAAAAAATTGAAACATAGTAATTAGTCCCTCTAATACCCTTATCTCCCGCCCATGTAAAGAAAACCATAAAACAACCTTGGGTGCCCTTATGCCCCCTTCATAGAATATAATTATCCTTCATCCATAAAATGAGATAAAATTCCTTTGTTTTCGATGTGATAAAGAAAATAAAATAAAAGATAAACTATAACATACCAATCTCTTATGACTATACAAGTCACCACCGAACATATAAGAACTAAAATTCCACGTGGGTCAAATCATGTTCCTACATGCATGGGAGAAACATATCCTAGATTCAAAATGACACTTTCAAATAGTACATTCATATTAATTAACAATTACTCTTACTATTAATACTATATAATCAGTTTGGATTGAGTTTCATCTTAGTTTAGTTTTATTCAATACATGTTTTTTGGTACATTTTCATTAGATTTAGTTTGTATTTTTTTTTTGTTTATATTATCTGGAAAATTTTCATTCATTTGGGTTCTAATCCATTATGTTCGATTATATTTTCTTCATATCAGTTTGGCTTAGTTAAATATAGTTCATGTCAGGTGTGGCCATATTGGTTTGAATTTATTATATTTGGTCCAATTTGATTCATTATTTGTAATATCATATTAGTTCAAGTTATGTTTTTTTGACTTGGTCCAATTTAGTTTCATTCAATATTTTTCTATTTTAATTCTATTATCATGATTTTGATCATTCTAGATAAATTTTGGTTGATCTGATTTACATATATACTAGTAAGGTTTGGTTAGTTTGTGATTTTTTTAAAAATGATTCATTCCATTTTTTATTTGGATCCATTCTATTCATTATGGGTTTGTATGGTTCCACTTTATTTAGTTCAACTTGTTTTTGCATATACTCTTCTTAATCTTATTTGGTTTGGTATCCTATAGTTCATCTTAGTTCATTTTGTAAGATTCAATTCAATTTTAGGTAGGTCGGGAGTGGTCTACTAGATTATACTGATTACGTATGATTCACTTTGGTACAACATGATATGATTTGTTTTAGATCTGGTTACTTTTAATTTAACTATTCAGTATATGATAATTTAATTAATTCTATACCCATTTATGAATATTTTGTTTTACTCTTTATAGGTTAATACAATTTAGATTATTTGGTTTTTTTCTTACTTATATTATCTCATATTTCATTCAATTTTGTATAACTCAATATAGCTCAATTTTATATAGTTATTTTCTTCGAGTCTAATCAAGAAAGTCCAATTAGTTTTTTTTATTTTTTATGTTTTATTTTATTATATTTTCTATCGATTGACATCATTTTAGTTTGATTGAGATCATTTCGATGTCATTTAATTCAATTTGTTTTGATTTTTATTATGTTATGTTGATTACATTTTATTTAATTTGATAAATTTTGGTTCTACTTGGTTCATGTGAGGTGAGAATGGGTTTAGTCATGTTTTTTCTATTTGGAGAGGTTCAAGTTTGGTCTAGTTTGGTTTGATTCAATTTAGTTTTTTCATTATATATGGAACAATTTATATCAAATAATACTGGATTATATTGCATATATGTCACCTAGTGGGAATGTTAATAAATGTTTAGAAAAAAATGAATAATATAGTTTAAGATTACACTGTAGTTGTTCTGGTTGGAAAAGATATATTTACGAATTCATCTCCTTGATTGTTATAGAATTACATTATATTATTGGAATTATTTAATAAAAAATTAGTTAGAAATAAATGTTATGAATTCTTATTTATTGATTATTTTATTAATTGAAAAAATTATGATTGAATGGAAAGATATAATTGAGAAAACCATCATACAAAATAGTGGAAAAATGAATAGTACCAACCTGGTTCAACCCCGAACCTCTATTTAGGAACCAAAACCCATTTACAAAACCAAAACCATACTTGAGGAACCACAATTTACTTATAAAGGCCAATCATGCATATTGTAAAAAACTTGGTGGGAAAGTATTTGAAAAAACAATTTCATAAAATCCAATACATGGTGAAATAAACTTCATTTCATATCAATAAATTATTATAATAAATATAAAACATTTTATTTTTACAAAAACATGGTGGGAAATAAAAGAAATCAGTGATTATTTAAAGTTAAATGTCAATTCATATGGTAACCTACCTCAACCACAAGACACTCTGCTTATGATGAAGAAAAGTCAAATATTCCCTTTACCACATCAATACATATTCACATTCACATATATATAATGACACATATCCTCTATATACATATTTTCATGGACAAATATGTACAATGGGATCCTTTTATATATATTTTTATACTTTCATATACCACATTACCTTAAACATATATTCTTTTTTCATATATATACATAAGAACACCAAGCCCAAATATATATATTCATTCTTCCATGACTGAATATATATATATGGGGGTACTTATATATGTATATTACTACCTATTCATACATGTTCAAGTAACGTTTAACAACAACAACCTAAAACCATCACAACAAGGTCCAAAATACTCTAGAAAAACACTTAAAACTCAAAACCCCCAAAAACCTGGATTAAAAAAATGAAATGTATTGAAGTGGAACAAAAAATACACAAAACCCATGGTGAACCCACTTTGTTTGACAATGGTGGCTAGAACTGGACACAAAAAGAAATAATAGCACTAAACATTAAGAATCGACCAAAAGAAAAAACCCCAAAACAATTTTGTGTTCAGTGAAGAGATGCACACCACCCAGAATAAATTGAAACCAAAAAGAAGAATGAATATGAAGGGATAATAGTCTTACTAGAGAAGAATTAACCCAAGATCAAGATGAGATATAATGATTGAAAGGTGAGGGAGGGAGGAGGTTGGGCACGTGAGGGAGCCCACTTGGGGTTGGGTCACATCAAGAAAGGGGGAGAATGGGGGAGACCCCTTTTGGATTTATTAAAACCTAATAATAATAATAATAATAATAATAATAATAGAAGAAAAAAACATGGTATTAACAAAGGGTATATAAAAAATTTAATTTATAGACAACTAAAATTATGCATATTATCACCTAATTCTGATGTGATTAGTATAAAACTGAAATTGAACCTATGATAACCTATTTATGATTACATATATACATTTAGATAATAATTTTACTAACAAAAAAATGTATCAACACAATAAATAATATATTTTTATAATTTTGTTAATTAATAATTAAACACAATATGAATTATTACCTTTGACATATTACAATGGAATCAGAAACATTCTACCAGTTTTCAGGTTAGGAACATATGCAAAGCATATA
This sequence comes from Viscum album, assembly GCA_963277665.1. Lineage (NCBI taxonomy): Eukaryota > Viridiplantae > Streptophyta > Magnoliopsida > Santalales > Viscaceae > Viscum > Viscum album. The sequence goes on along the minus strand of OY728126.1, from coordinate 324,563,032 downwards.
TATCTTTTTAATAAAATAAAAATCTATATTATTAATAATTTTTCACCGCTTAATTTTCAATTTTTACAAAAACTGATTCTGAGATAGTGTAAAAACAATTTATAAATATTTGTGAGGATGTAAAAAATCTTAAATGAATGATGTTTCTTTACAATCAATAGATAATAAAAAAATAATGATTAAGGAAAATTAAATGTATTAGTTTAGTCCAAGAAGATTATTGGACCTATTTAATGGATGTGAATTGAACACTTCAAGAATTAGTGAGTATATACCTTTAGTTTTACTGATCGAAAATGAAATGAATTGTGAAGAGGAAACCATAAATATCACATAATTTGATCCATTAGAGAGAAAAAACATGATAAAGAAAACACTACCCATTCAATAATATTTTTATAAGGAAAAAAATTGAATCGTCCAATAACATAGTGTCTCAAAAATTCAAAAAAAATTAAGAGGATTATAGAACAAATACCACCTACAAAAAATCCTATTGAGAAAAATTGACTTATAGATACTCAGACATCCAACCATTATTACACGATACAATAGGCTACATGGAATTTAGATTTAGAGTATACTAAGACATCATTTTTCAAACATTTAATAAGGAAAATTTATTTAAAAACTTATGAAGTGTACCAACATTTCATTTCAAAAAAAAATAATTGAAACAGACAATATATTAACAGAAACCAAACAAGCATTAATTTTTGTACATTAGGTTTTGAATTTAAAATTTGTATTTATAAGAGAAAGTACTTGGGTAGATACCCATATCTTAGTATATTCCTATATATTTGGAAGAAATAAAATAGTAGATGAGATAACTAACTAATTAAGGACATTTACATTTATTCCTATACATTTTAGTAGATAGGATAGGTAATAAATCAATGAAATATAAAAAATGGCAGTTTATGATTTATTAGCTTAAAATAAATGGGCCGGTCATGAATTAAAATTGTTAAATATCAACATCACCAAGTATTTAGAAAAATGATAGCCTATAAAATTAGATATAATATTAAATAGGTATTTTATAATATTATAGATTATTTAATTAAAGAGTATAACAGTAAAAAATATTAAATGATAGTATATAATAGGAGACATTAAAAAAATTATCGTTTAAAATAATACACAGTATTAAATGCCATTTTTTTACATTAGACATTATAAAATGAAAATATAAATCAATATAAAGTATAAAATGATATTTTATAATAGTAGAAATTACGTGTGAAATAATTGAGAAAAATAGAACCTTCAAGAGTGTAGAGTTGTTTTGTAAAATTTATTGGAAGATTTTCATTTCGTTAAAATAGTACCTTGATGATGCTGACAGTGAGTATGTTTGAAGTAGAAAAATGTTGATTCTTATGTAATATCTGCGGAAATGTAATATCATAGATCAGAGAAAATAAGAAAATTCATTTAAATTGATATAAAATAAAAAACATTTCAAATTTTAAATACGTATAAGGGTTGAAATTATAGTGTTAACAAATTGAAACAGTCAACACTCAACAGCCTCTTGTAGTTAGATACAAAAATTAACTAATAAAATCTCAAAACACTAATTATCACAACATATTCATAACTACCATGGAAGAAATAGGGAAATCATAATCAATCAATGCATCCAAGAGAACTTGTATCAAGGAGTGCATCCTAAAAATTCAATTTAATTAGAAGTAAAAGTCATAGATGAAATCAAATGCAACAAAAAAATGAAATAAAATATAGAAATGTATAATACACGAATAGATGTAGATTTAATAGCTGCATTAATTTATAGGTAGAGGCCATGATATTACTGGATGGAACAAGATAGAAAGATATGAGTTATGAAGACGAAATAATAGGTGCAGGTGGAGTCAGAGGATGAGGTCGGGGAGGATGCAATAAAGGATGTCATGGCTGGTGCTAATGCTTTGAACATTAATGGGTATGAAAGAAGCTGAAGACTGGATAAAAGAATCGAAAGGAAGTGATGCGTCGATGTAGGGTTTCATCTTTGAGTTAGATGAGCGTGATGGATGACAGAGGAATCATGGGAGGAGAGGGTTGGTAGTGGAGAATATAGGGTTCACCTAAGCGATGAGTGAAATGGAAGCTTAAAGAATCAGGGGAGAATAAGGTTAACATGGAGGTATACCCACAATTTCTTTAAAACCAAGTGTATCTCTCAATATATACATATGGTTTAAATTAAAAAGTGGGTATAAATTCAACTAGGAGATCTATCCCCGTGGTTTTCTCTAAACCATAGGTATAGGTGCTTGGGGATAGCCCCGTTTTCCAGTAGTGTACATTTTATTTTATATTCTCAATGGAAAATGGGTATCTTGTATGTATCTTGTTCTCCAAAACTGCTAAACTGATTGGTCCTTCAAAACATGATTCTTTGTTTCTATGCCAATGTAATAGAGTAGGACAACAACTCTAGGTTACAAGCATCGGGGTCTTTACAGTTGGTAACTAAGGAAGTGTTTTAGAATACTTGGGAAATAGATTATAAAAAATATATATTAGGGAAAATAATCATACTGTAGACTTTGAAGATAAGTATAGAAAATCCTAATGTTTTGGTGAGGAAGAGTCTATGTGGCTTTTCATAACAATACATCCCTATCTGGATACTAAAAGTGGATGTGATTCTGAAACATAGGTACCTAGGGGTAATTACTCCAAAAATGGATCATTGGAATATACAAAGTCATCACCTAGTGCATTAAAATGGGCCTTACTATGCACCTGATTTGACACTCTCATGAGTTATTCTTTGGATAAATCAAATTTTCTTTACAAACCACTATGAAGAATTTAAAAATAAATAAATATATATAAAGAAACCAATTTTATGATTTCGATATTAACAATGCATAAATTTAAATATTTGATTATTGTTACACCATATTTGGAATTATACATTATGGATTAAACACATAATTTTATGAGATGAACCATTATATATCATTGTTTATAAATGATACATGGATGGAATAAGGGTATTAAAACCCATGGAAAATGTATATATTTCCTTTTTGAGGAAAAAATATATCTATTATTGGAATGGTTAAAATTATTGCTATATTAGGGAAACATCATCAGGTTATAAAAATTTACCTTTCCTAGAAGAGGAAACATGTTCCACAATGTGATTCTACTATCCTAAATTACTTTATACAATAGAATCCCCAATCATTTGGTGGGAATACTAATCTAGTGGTAGTTGAGTAATGGTTTAAGTCTCCAGATAAGATATTTATAGAAATGGTATGCATTTAAAAGGAAAACGTTGCACTTAAAGTTTACTCTCTCAATGGTGATTTTCATAAATGGTGGTTGTTAATCCAAAAATACTAGATAGGAAGAGGAAATAAAACACAGGGAATTAATAGATTTTATAGAAAAATTATTCAAGAAATATTTCCATCATGTGCAAAAAATTAAAATGAATAGAAACTGCCTCAGATTAAATAAAATTAATAATAAAGTGTAACAAAGTATGATGATACCTTTACAATGTCAAAAAGGTGTTATATGGATTACATATGGAACACAGAGTGCAATATTGAAAATTTATTTGAAGTGATTAAGACAATCCCCAAATGGTAATGGCCTCTCAAACTTTTTTATCATATGATGAAATAGAGTTCTATGCTATAAAAATAGAGAAAAAATTCCCCAGATATTACATTTTCAAGGAAAATTAGGATAATAAGGGGTCATAAAAAAACATGAAAAGGGGAATCCATCAAATAATAATAGAACAAATCAATTTAAACCTTTTGAAAACTATGGAATGAATCACCCTGGGAAATTCTTGGAGGGATTAGATATTTGTTATATGTGTAGAGAAAAGGGCCACCAGGATAAAGGTGGAAAAGGGAATACATAATACAATATTATTTAGTGTTTTAACTATATAAATATAGGTCACTATGAAAAATAATTCCCTAGGAATCAAGGGAATATTCCAAAAAAGAGACAAATGGGAGAATGCTACGATCATTCTTTCGCTACAGCTGATTTTAAAGTACAAAATTATGTGGTGGTAAGTAATTTAATCCCATCATAAATTTTTTCCATTTTTATTTAATTATGTATCCTCAAACAATTTTTTATATATAATTTTACTAGAAAATTAGATTTCCCTTTTAATTTAATAAGAGATATGTTAGTCAAAACATCAAAGGGAAGTTTCATTGCAACAATGAAATGTCATGAAGTCCCTATTATGACACACAAACATGCTTTATTTTTGGACATTATCATCATACTAATTGTTGAATTCAATATAATCCTTGGTATGGGATGAAACTAATATAAAATTATCCTCTAATAATGCTAGAATAATACTTTATCAGCACTAATATTGTGTTAACTACCACATCACAGTTAAAAGGCCATGGTTTTTATCAGTTCCAGAAATGCGCTGATAAATGGGTGGTTTATCAGTGCAAAAAAAACACTGATCAATAAAACATTTATCAAAACTTTTAGAAGCACTGATAAAAGAAACAATTTATTAGTTAATTTATTTTTCACTAAAAATGGGTCCCTTTATCAGTTATTTTTCAAGAGATAATAAAGGAATGATTTATCAGTATTTTCGGAATCCCTGATAAAGGACTCCTTTATAAGCACTGTTAGCAGCAGTGATAAAGGGGAATACTACAGTGTGATGCTACAAAAAACTGCATCACTAGAAATAGGGCGTGCATTGTACTGAAAAAACACACTGAATCACCAAAAACTATTTCAGAAATATGAAAAATAAGCATCAAATATAGAATTTAAAAGAAATAAAATTTCCAACACAAATATAAGAAAAAACAATTATAAAGTATGTCAGTTGCTTTTTTCACTAAAATTAACATAAATTTTGAACAAAAAGGAAAACATGGAGTCATACCATTCCCACTGTAAGTTATATTGAGGTTTATATGTTTCCTACACATTACACATGACATATAGATCATTTTTCTAAAGTCTTAAAACAATCCAAATATGTGTGCTTAGTTTTTGAGTATGTTATTTTTTATTAAAATTAATGTTAATTTTGAATAAAAATAGACACATGTAGTCATACCGATCACACCAGGAAATATATTGAGGTTAAGATAAATCATATATGTACCAATTGACTTATGGATCATTTTTCAAAAATATCGAAACTAGATGAATATAGTTCCTCGGTTTTGAGTACGACTCTTTTTTTACTAAAATGACATTTAAAAATAGAAGCAGGCACATTAAGTCATGTAGGTTTCATTATATATGGGTTTGACATGAGATTGATTAATACATTTCACAAATAAATTATGCATTTTTGTTATAAATTAGCAAGAAAAAACAAGTATGTTTACTTGGTTTTCAGTTTGTGACACTTTTTTGTATTAAAATGTCAATTTTAAAATGATTACAGACAATTTGAGTCATACCGTACACTCCATGAGTCAAATTAAGGTTTGGATGATTCACAAACCTCAAAAATGTCTTATGGATCATTTTTCTAAAGTTCTAAAACAATATGAATGTATTTTCTCAGTTTTACGTATGCCTGTTTTTTCCCCTAAAATTAATGTCAATTTTTAATAAAAAGGTTAACTTGGTGACATACCGGTCACACCATGTATCAGAGTGATGTTAGGATGATTCCTAAAAATCTCAAATGACTTATGGATCATTTTCCTAATGTATCAAAACAATCCAAATGTGTTTCATCATTTTTGAGTGCGCCACCTCTGTTTTTTAATAAAATGTCATTTTAAACTTGAAACAGACACTTTGATTCATACAGTTTGAATCATATATGGGTTTGACATTAGACTGAATATTGTAATTCAAAATTACATATTAATCGTGTTCCTAAATTATCAATACAATCTGAGTATATTTTCCCGGTTTACAATGAGTGACACTTTTTTCTATTAAAATGTCAATTTTAATCTGATAAAGAACAATTTGAGTCATAACTATAAAATAATTTTGCATATTAAGGTGTAAATGATTCATACATGTCACAAAGGAATTATGAATCATTTTCGTAAATAACCTATGTAGTTAGAATGTGTTTTCTTGATTTTGAGAATGTCAATTGTTTTTTCACTAAAATTAATGTCAATTTGGAAAAAAAATGACACACTTGGAGTTATACTGGTCACACCATGCATCTGATTGAAGTCAAGATGATTTATACACATCCCAAATGACTTATGGAACGTTTTCCTATATTATCAAAATAAATATGAATATGTTGACTTGGTTTTGAGTACACCACATGTGTTTTTTACTAAAATGTCATTTTAAACTGGAAAAAAGAACTTTGAGTCATACTAGTTAGATCGTGAGTAGGTTTGACATGATACTAATTTGAATACATCATAAATTAATTATGAATCATTTTATAAAATTATCAAGAAAATATGAGTGTGTTTTCTCAGTTTTTAGGGAGTGAAGCTTCTTTGTATTAAAATTACAATTTTAAACTTGTAACAGAAACTTTGAGTCATACTGGGCACATCATGTATCGAGTTGTGGTGTGACTAATTCCAACATGTCACAAATGACTTATGGACCATTTTACTAATGTAATTAAATATTCAGAATGTTTTTCCTAGTTTTGTGTATTTTATTTATTTTTCACTTAATTTAATGTCAATTTGGAATAAAAAGATGCACTTGGAGTAATACTAATCACACCATGCACTAGATTGAGGTCTGGTTGATTCTTACCCATAAAAAATGACTTATGGATCATTTTTATGAAGTTGAAAAATAATCAGAATGTGTTTCCTTTGTTTTGAGTATGCCACTTGGGTTTTATACTAAAATGTCATTTTAAACTAGAAAGATGCACTTTGAGTCACGTAGGTTGCATCGTGTGTGGGTTTGACATGAGATTGATTCATACACATCAGAAATGAATTATTAATCATATTCCCAAATTATCAAGATAATACAAACACATTTTCTTGATTTCCATTAAGTGGCACATCATTGTATTAAAATATAGATTTTAAACTGATAATAGACACTTTGAGTCATACTTTGCACATATTGTATATAATTGAGTTGAGGTTTATTACTACACATAAAAAAGACTTATGGATCATTTTTATAAAGTAAAAAAACAATTACAATGAATTTAATTGGTTTGGATTATGTCAGTTGTTTTTTAACTAAAATTAATTTCAATTTTTAATAAAACGTATCACATGGAGTCATACCAGTCACACCATGATTTTTATTGAGGTGCAGATAATTTATAAATATCACAAATGACTTATATATCATTATCCTATAGTAATAAAATAATATGAACACTCTTCCTCAATTTTGAGTACCCCATTTGTTTTTTTACAAAAACATCATTTTAAATAGGATATGAGAACTTTGAGTCATACTTGTTTCATTGTGTGTGGGTTTAACATGAGACTTATTCCTACATGTGAAAATTTAAATATAAATCGCTTTCCAAAATTATCAAGGCAATCTGAGTGAGTTTTCATGGTTTTCAATGAGTGGCACTTTTTGTATTAAAATGTCAATTTTAAACTAATAATGGACACTTTGAGTCATAGAAAACACATCATGTATCTTATTGAGGTGAGGATAATTACTACACGTCAAAAATGACTTATGGAAATTTTTTATAAATTACCATAACAGTCTGAATGTTTTTTCTCAGTTTTGAGTATGTTAGTTTTTTTCCACAAAAAATAATTTCAAACATGAATTAAACGAATCACTTGGAGTTATACTGGTGAAATCATGTGTTGGATTGAGGTATGGATGATTATGAAACAGATAAAATTAATTATGAATTGTTTTCATAAATTATGAAAAAATACATATGTGTTTCATCAGTTTTGAGTATGCCACTTCTGATATTTACTAAAATGACATTTTAAATTGTAAACAAAAAGTTTTAGTCATACATGTTGTATTGTGTGTGGGTTTGATATGATATTGATTCTTAAACATCACAAATTAATTATGAATCATTTTACTAAATTATCAAGACAATATAAGATCATTTTCTTAGTTTTTAGTTAGTGATAATTTTTTGTATTAAAATGTCAATTTTAAACTGATAAAAGATACTTTGGGTCATACTAGGCACATCATGTATTAGATTGAGGTTTGGCTAATTCCTTTACGTCAGAAATTAATTATGGGTAATTTTCATACAATACCAAAAAAAATAAGAATGGGTTTTCTTGGTTTTGAGTATTTCAGTTTTTTCCACTAAAATTAATGTCAATTTTGACTAAAAAGATTCACATTGAGTCATACCGGTCACACCATGCATTTGATTGAGTTTTAGTAGATTCCTACACATCTAAAATGAAAAGTGGATAATTTTACTAAAGTATCAAAATAATTTGAATATGTTTCCTCTTTTTTGAGTATTCCACATGTGTTTTTTTACTAAAATGTCATTTTAAACTAAAAACATGAACTTTTAGTCATAAAGAATACATCGTGTGTGGGTTATACATTAGACCAAATTTTACACATCGCAAGTGGATTATTAATCACTATCTTAAATTACCAAGACAATACGAGTGTGTTTTCATGATTTTTATTGAGTAAAACTTTTTTGTATTAGAATTTTAATTTTAAACCGATAACAGAGACTTTGAAACCAGCCCTCCTCGATGACTATGATACATAAATGTTGGTTCTCCTATAATAGTTTTCCCATACCCCAATTGATTTAGGTGGTTTATAACCCACATATTTATTCATAAAAAATTGTTGGATTATATACCTATTTCATGATTGAGAGTTGTATAGATGTTTATCCAATAGCACTAGTGGAGAAATTCAAGCTTCCAACATAGAATGATCTTACAGGTGGATTACGACCCTATATAAAATAACTTAAACTACTAGTGAAAAAAATTATTTCAATAATCCACATTAAACATTTGCACAATGGATCCTATATTATGTGACAACTTTTTTGTTCACTTTTCTAAAATTGTTATCAAAGACAATATTGGTATGATCCTCAGTCTAATTCATGACCAAACAGTTTTATTATTTAAATATCAGTGCTTCGTCACCTCCTCCACTGTGGTCTCTGCCTCCGTATCTACCTCTTTCTCCTCCCCCATATCGATATCCGACTTTGAATCTGCCTTTGCCTTCACCTCCACCTCATCCTCTTCCTCCGCCTCCACCATTTCCCAACAATTTTTTTGTTTGCAGGTCAGTGATTCTAAATAACATTTATTTCCTTTGTTATACTTCTCCTTGATAAAGAGATCAATAATAATATATAATCATTTTGATACAAATTATTCACATACCAGATATATTTTTGAGGTCATAAATCATACTAGATCACAAACATTGTAGGTTATCATCTAAATTTGTTACCGATATACATTATGAAAAAATTATTTTACCTAATCATCTCTAAATAAATTTATTTATTCTTTCATATCTCGGTTGTCCATAATATTAAAAGTACATAGAAAATTTATAAAAACAAAATATTATGAAATATGTTTAATAAAATTGTAATTACCTTTGAAAATTACCTATTGGGGGATGTTGGTCTTTTTATGCTTTATGATATCTCTCATATATTTGTAAACATAATACCCACAATTTATTCCATTATCTTGTTTCAGAAACTTCATAAACATTAAAAAAATAATTAAATTGTTTTGAAATGTTTTTATAGTTAAATATTCCTATATATAACTAAAATGTTTTCCATTTATAGAAATCCATAGGCTTTATCTCTTTAGGCACTAACATAATGCTAGGATTTATCCTATATTTAGGGAATTCCATATCATAGAAAAATTATTGTTAAAACATAGACTAAAACATATAATTTAATGATTATTTATAAAATGTTGATTGTAGTGTATTAAGAATTAAAAATACACATCATGTGTGGTCGGCTGGTTGGATATCCTGGTATTGGATCCAAAAAATAAATATTCAAGGTCTTCAAATTGGATACGATTTGCATGTAGTAATCCCTAAAAAACAAAAACAATTATGTAATGAAAAAAATTAAAAACATATTTTATGTGATTAGATTGTAGAGTTTTTCTTTTTCATTGTAGGCATAAAAAATATTCTGTCATCTAATACATTATGATTAAATGCTTTGAGTAACTCATTTTTTTTTCTTCTCAATTTATTCATCATCTAATGTTTTTCCATAGAAATGATACATGGATTAATGAATCCATATCATTCTTTTCACGATCTTCCAATTATATAGTTGTAATATAAATTCCTTCAAAAAATATAAATGATTATTGATTTTAATAAACATATTATCTCACTATTTTGACAGACATATTAAGAAAATGTACATTATGTATGTATTCACAATTGAGACACCATACCATTCATGATTGAGAATCTCATTTTGAGCCTTTGGGCCAATTCCATATGCCAAATAATTTCATATATTTCTTTTTCATATTCATTGTAAGACATCGATTTATCTTAAATGTGGTCTCTGTACAATGTTTTAATGATAATAAATGTTTCTATGGAACTAGTGGGGAGAAGCTACTCTCAGAAGGTTGTTTTGTTTTCTTTAATGATTCACTAGATTTTCCAGATTAGACCTTAGGTTTCTCAGCCACTATTTCCATTAGTAATATCAAACCTCACTTATGACCTTTTATCATCAACCTTTATAGGGTTTTCATATGAATTTGTTTAAATACATATGTCATGTATTTTTATAAGATTATATGGAAAAGCTTTGAAATCTCCAATAGCATCATCAACCATTGTAATATCCAAATCATCAAGTGGAATTGGAAAATTAGTAGTTAGATCATGATCTACCACAATCACCACTCTCATGTGATATTTTTGGAGTTGTTGATTGTGTACGATGGCTACCAAGATATGATACATTGTACCCATCACAACGTAACAGTGCGTGGGTGTTGACAAACACAAATCACATACAACTATACCCTACATAATATTAGTAATATAAAGTTATCAGAAGTTATTTGATTCTCATTTATGGGAAAGAGTAATGAAAAAATTGATTACCATGAGTAAGGTATGTGGTTGGAGGGAATGACTAACCTCAAAGCTAGTTGGATTGTTTGGTTCATGTTCGGATCTTTTCCCCACCACTGTGGCGCTTTGATCCTTTCTCATACATTGGTCTATCGAACCAGACTGAACAATAATATATTTTAGTGATTCTATTTTTTTCTATAACTATCCCACCATATTATATGTATCTTTATGTGGTTTTATTTTCCTAAAATATGTTTTAGGAGAGACTCCAAAAAATATCAAATCCTCTAACATGACCATATTGTTTAAACTGATTCAAATCTAGTAAAAGTAGTTTTTCTTCTGGTATAGTTGTTGCTGATTCTTATGTCTAAACCATATTTAAAAAATATGAAAATAAGTAGATATTTTTATATAATATTATTATAAACTATAATTAATTACAATTACGTCATACCTACACATTTTTATCATACAATTTTTTTTATTTTCATTAACTAATTTACCCTCCTTATTTATACAAGCCTACTTCCATAGCATATGACATGTGATGCAAGTCACATTATATTTTAATTCATCAATCTGCATATAAACAATGTAACATATGTTGTTTCATATCAGATAATTAAAAATATATTATTGATTTAAAATACATACAAATTTCTTCTCTAATGAAGTGTACCCCATCATTTCTTTGTGATGTGGTTACATTGGTTTTGATGAACGTTTTTATTTTTAGAACAGTTTTGTTTTCATAAATTATCAATTTTTAATCAACTTAGATAAAATAAATAATGTAAAATCAGATATTATCAACTTCAATGCACCTAAAATGATTTTTCTTTGTGATAATTGATGATGGAAGTAAATATTTCTTTCTTTATAATGTGCTCATATATAATTTATGGGTGGGGAATTACTTTCCCCTTAGCATCCCTAAGATAGAGCTTCATAAGAAGATTTTGGAAGCCTCTATGGGATTTTCCAGTGGATATTAAGACAAAATATCTTATGGAAATATTCTAAAATAAATGAACTCTGTAAAGAATAATCAAAATTATGAAAAAAATTCATTATATATATATTTTTAGAAAAAATAGAGAAAGTATATCATAACATTACTATTATATCTTTCTAAAGGTTTTCCTTCATTACAGGTTGGACGTGGTTCCAAGAATCAATATCAATCACCACATTCATCCTCGTTGTGACCCCAATATAACTACTGAATATTTACTTGGTGGGGTCAACATATTGGCTGCATTGATTCAATGAAACCACAAGTTTTATACCCAAACATCTTTCCTTTGTAATTTTTTCAACACTGTGATGCTATGTCGTTGTTTTTTCATCAACATAATGTTGATCCCCTGATAATTCTGTAGTTTTTTCATGAATATTATTTTCTGTATCCAAATTGTTAACATCATCATGGGTAGAATAAATTTTCTACATGAGTAGTAAAACATTTATTTTTTCTTGAATAATAGCAATACAATACACTCTATTCATAAAAGTACACATTTTCATGCGTATTATTTTAAAAATGTTATTATCTTGAACAAATATATAATAATTCAATAATCTATTACAACTAACATGTGCTACCTTTATTTAATCCATCATCAAATGCTTGATTTAATTCTATTTATTGATGATGCATTGGAATCCATATTTCAAATTAGCCTTCCTCCCATCATTATGGCTCCAAATTTCCTTGATGACATACCTCCTGAATAGTTATTATTGAATTTTGTTTCTTGATGCCCACCCCCATATTTTGTGGACATCCAACTCGGTTCCATGAACTAATCTAACAAAAAATCATTCCATATTAGGTACTGGTGATCATTTTGGATAACAAATACTTAGATTAGTTCAATAAAAATAGAATATAAAAGGGATGAGTCTCAAGAAAAAATGTAATGATAATGATTTTGGAGATGAAAGGTCCATTAAACTACCCTGAGAACATGAACTCCTCCCCACTGAGTTTCCAATAGAAGGTATCCTAAAGATGATGTCAAAAGTAGGGCCGAAGAGACCTACACATTGTTGGAGGAATAACATTGAGAGTCAGATTAGAAACCTTTTTAAAATTATCAAGGTTGAAGTGGAAGAGAATAAAAAGATTCATTGGGTGTGTTTTTTTTATAAAAAATGTGTGACATGAGTATTTTCAGGAGGTCACCCATCATATTATTGTTCTTATCCAAGCATGATTAACTATGGAGTTTTAATAGGATCCAATGTGACTTTACCCAAAATAAAATTAATTTTTGATTAAGTGTTTTCAAAGGTAATTGAGTGAGTTGTATAAGAATATACATATTAAGAAACCAAAAAAATCATTCATAATGTTTGGATTCATTATTATGTGTCATTTTTTGTGATCTCTAGAAGTAGTAAATGAGGAGGATGAAAGGATAAAATAGATGAAGAATGAGTTGGGAGATACAATCTTTAAAGTTGTGGAAGGAGTTTTAATGGATATTAATGAATAGAATCAGAGCAGTAGGCATGTCATTAAGGATCTTTGGAACCATAGTGATGGGAGGAAGGCTAGTTTCAAAGAGGGAGTTCAATACATCATTAAGAGATGGAAGGAAATCATGAATATTACAATGGATTAAATAATGGTTGTGAAGCATAGTTGTTATGTGGTATTGTTGTATTAAATATATGTTCAATATAGTAACAATTTTGATGAATTAAGATGTGTAATTTCATGCCTGAAGTGTATTTCATTGTATATCTATCTTTCAAAAATGAATCATTATTTACACAACCTTATTTGTGAAACCTATGGTCATTTTTATGATTTTTTATATATATTGCTTACGACTCTTATGTGTTGTATTATTATTTAAATTATCATACATTTGGAATACTTTCATAAAATAAAAATGAGAAACATGGTTTTCATGTTGATCAGGAGTATGTAAAATAATACAGAAAACCTATAATGTTCATTTACATAATCACTTTATGTTCATATTGGTTCAAATGTAGATGATGTATCCATGGGTTGAAGGTATCATGGATTTATTATTTATTGGAAGTGATAGAGGAAATGATATCAAGTGGGTACTTTTGGAGTTTGTGTCATTAATGGAAGGTTGGTTATTCATATTCAGTTTTATTTTGACCTAGGATTTATCAAATTGATATTTCTTTTATTCCTATATGAATAAGTATTCATGGGATTATGTTTTGTACTATTTTACATAGATGAAATATTCATGTGAGTTAGTTTAAAAAAAAAATTCATGGATAATTTTGAACGCTACATATTTATTATCAATCCTTTAGAAGATGGTTGATGGTTACAAGGGTTGTGTAACATTTTGATTTAGCTCAGGATAGGTTATGAATAGAGGCACTATATTGTGATGTTATATATTTATAACAGAGAAATTTTATAATAACATAACACACACACAAATAAAGATAATAAATTTTCTTAAATCAGGTCACTTAATAAAAAATCACATCATTCTTGGAGATGAATTTATTTATAAAAACAAAATTTATAGAAAAATAAACTCATATATAACTTCTTTTATAGATGACACCACATATGGAAACTCTTCTACTGGAATCCGACATGGTGTGTTGTGATATGACATGTTTTAATTTATTAATGAGAAAAAAGTATGTTCATAAAATCTATTTACTATTATTATATAAAAATTAAATCTTTATATTAACTAAATATAAATTTAAATGACATTGGAAATTATTGGAAACCATTCATTGATAATGGACATAAATGGTATCTACATTAATTATCTCTATAAACCATTGTTTCCGACGCTTTCGTCGGGGTGCGCGCATCCATCAGTGGAGGACGCGCAGCTGTTGCCCCGCATTCCCACTTTCCAAAGCCGGGCGACATTCGTTCCCTGTTCAGGTACGTCTTCTCCTTGATCGAAACGGGATGATGGGATGTCAGTTCTTCCTTCCGTGGATTCCTCCTCAGAACTCATCACCTAGTCCGGGTCTCCCTCATAGATTTAATACGTTGTTCGTGAATCTCATTCCCGGTGCCATATCTTCATGGATGACGAATAATTATACTACTTCCGTCAAGACTTTCCATAGGGTGTTGACATGGTAGTGACCTTCGGTCGGAGTAGACGGAAACATCAGGCATGTTAGGGCATCTATGGGTGCATGGACATTGGGGAACCTGTATTCTTCCTCATGAGAGGGCATCTCAAGGGTGCATAACCCGAGGCATGTATCTGAGGTTTTCCTTAGCATCCCATGTTTAACACAGGGTGCAGCATGTTTAACGTCTTGCGAAGACGGTTACGCCAATGGTGTTCCATCCGAGGTTTTCCTCAGACATCCCATGTTTATCACGAAATAGGTTGTGTGTTTAAAATCTTATGGAGATGGTTACTCCAAAGGCGTGTCATCCAAGGTTTTCCTCAGGCATCTCATGTTTATCACGAGGTAGTCCATGATTTTAACTTCTTGCGGAGACAAAATGAGGGTGATTAGAAAGTCCCATGGAGACGGATCAGATTGGTATATCCCTAGGAGGGAACACCTGGAAGGTTTACCAAGGGGATGGATCAAAACCCCCAACAAGGATGGATCTGAGGTGGTGTGCCCCATGGAGGGGAGATGTCACACTGTAATGGCTTATCTGAACACCACTGGGGGCGGATCAGGGGAAGTGCACCCTAGGATGGAGTACACCATGGATTACCATTGGTTGGGATTGAACCTATTAAAGGTTTCCTACGTACCATATGTAAAGGACAGGGATCAAAACCCATGTAGTTTGAAGGGGTGATGAATCGGGGTGTACACAGAGGACAACGACCCGAAGGTATGATGGGGCTTACACGTGGAAAGCGGCTCGTTCGCCACTAGGAGCAGCGAGGAGGTGGATGTCATGATCCCACCGGGATGTGGTGGCCCGGGTGAGAATCAGGATGGGTGATGGATGGATGAATCAAGTGGAGGGGGAATGAAATGGGACCATCACAGGGGCGATAGTGAAGTTGGGCTTGAGCCTTGAAGAGGCTTCCTACGTATCCCCGTGGCAAGGAATCAAAGTCCGCGTAGTTCGGGATGGTGCCAGTGAACCGACGTGAAGTTGGACCTTGGTCCGATGGGTGTTGTCAGTGAACCGATGTGAAGGTGGACCTTGGTCTGGTGGGTGTCGTCAGCGAACCGACGTGAAGGTGGACCTCGGTCCGATGGTTGTCGTCAGCGAACCGATGTGAAGGTGGACCTTGGTCCGATGGGTGTTGTTAGCGAACCGACATGAACCTGGACCTTGGTCCAATGGGCATCATCAGCGAACCGACGTGAAGGTGGACCTTGGTCTGAGGGGCATTGTCAGCGAACCGACGTGAAGGTGGACCTTGGTCCGATGGGTGTCTTCAGCGAACCGACATGAAGGTGGACCTTGGTCTGATGGGCATCGTCAGCGAACCGATGTGAAGTTGGACCTTGGTCTGATGGGTGTCGTCAGCAAACCGACGTGAAGGTGGACCTTGGTCCGATGGGTTTCGTCAGCGAATCGACGTGAAGATTGACCTTGGTCCGATGGGTGTCGTGAGCGAACCGACGTGAAGGTGGTACTTTGTCCGAGGGGCATCGTCAACGAACCGACGTGAAGGTTGACCTTGGTCCGATGGGTGTCATCAGCGAACCGACGTGAAGGTGGACCTTGGTCCGAGGGGCATCGTCAGCGAACCGATGTGAAGGTGGACGTTGGTCTGATGGGTCTCATCAGTGAACCGACGTGAAGGTGGAACTTTGTTGAAGGGGCATCATCAGCGAACCAACGTGAAGGTGGACCTTGGTCCGATGGGTGTCATCAGCAAACCGACGTGAAGGTGGACCTTGGTCCGAGGGGCATCGTCAGCGAACCGACGTGAAGGTGGACCTTGGTCAGATGGGTGTCGTCAGTGAACCGACGTAAAGGTGGACCTTGGTCCGATGGGTGTCATCAGCGAACCGACTTGAAGGTGGACCTTGGTCTGATGGGTGTTGTCAGCGAACCTATGCGAAGGTGGACCTTGGTCCGAGGGGCATCGTCAGCGAACCGACGTGAAGGTGGACCTTGGTCCGATGGGTGTCGTCAGTGAACCAACGTGAAGGTGGACCTTGGTCTGATGGGTGTCGTCATCGAACCGACGTGAAGGTGGACCTTGGTCCGAGGGGCATCACCAGCAAACTGATGTGAAGGGGGACCATGGTCCGATGGGTGTCATCAGCGTACTGACGTGAAGGTGGACCTTGGTCCGAGGGGCATCGTCAGCAAACTGACATAAAGATGGACCTTGGTCCAATGGGTGTCGTCAGCGAACTGACGTGAAGGTGGACCTTGGTCCGAGGGGCATCGTCAGCGAATCGGCATGAAGGCGGACCTTGGTTCGATGGGTGTGGTCAGGGAACCGACGTGAAGGTGGACCTTGGTCCGATGGGTGTCGTCAGTGAACCGATGTGAAGGTGGAACTTGGTCCGATGGGTGTCGTCAGCGAACCGTCGTGAAGGAGGAACTTGGTCTGAGGGGCATCGTTAGCGAACCAATGTGAAGGTGGACCTTGGTCCGATGGGTGTCGTCAGCGAACCGACGTGAAGGTGGACCTTGGTCTGAGGGGCATCGTCAGTGAACCGACGTGAAGGTGGACCTTGGTCTGATGGGTGTCGTCAGCGAACCGACATGAAGGTGGACCTTGGTCCGAGGGGCATTGTCAGCGAACCGACGTGAAGTTGGACCTTGGTTCGATGGGTGTCGTCAGCGAACTGACAGAAGGTGGACCTTGTTCCAATGAGAGATGGGCTTGAACCTTGGGGAGGATTCCTACTTACCATGCCTTGACATGGATCAAACACCTCGTAGTTCAAAGGGTTTCATCGGCGAACTGAAGTGAAAGTAGACCTAGGGGTCCACTAGTGGTGGGCTTGAACCTCGTGAAGGCTTCCTACGTACCATTCCTTGACATGGATCAAAGTCCTCGTTGTTCGGATGGGTCACAATGGCTTTCCGTCGGACTGGAATATAGTTTAACGTCATGCTGGATGAGAGTGAACCCTGACGTGAAGAAATGACGGGCGGTGGGCTTGAACCTTGTGGAGGCTCCCTACGTACCATGCCTTGTCATGGATCAAAGTCCCCGTAGTTCAGGATGGCAGGGGGTGTCGGCGAACCGACGTAAATGAGGGACCTTGGTCCGATGGGAGATGGGCTTGAACCTATGGGAGGCTTCCTATGTACCATGCCTTGACATGGATCAAAGTCCTTGTAGTCTAAAGTGTGGTCACAATGGCTTGTCGTTGGACTGGAATGCAGTTTAACGTCATGCTAGATGAAGGTAGAACTCGACGTGAATAAATGATGGGTGGGCTTGAACCTCGTGGAGGCTTCCTACGTACCATGTCATGACATGGATCAAAGACCTCGTAGTTCAAAGGGTGTGCAGTTTAATGTCATGCGGGACAAATGCATATAGTTTAACGTCATGCTGGACGAGGGAATATATTTTAACGTCATGCTGGACCAAGGAATACAGTTTAACGTCATACTGGATGAGGGTGGAACTCGACGTGAATAAACGACTGAGTGTTGGGCATGAACCTCATGGAGGCTTCCTACGTACCATGCCTTGACATGGATCAAAGTCCTCGTAGTTCTCTAGGGTGGGGGTCAGGGTCGGTGCTCACTCTAAGCCCACATGAGTCATGCTTGGTGTGAGAAACAAGAGTATGCAAGGACCTGACGATCACATCACGAAGGATGCGTCCGTGAGAAGGGAATAAGGGCTTACGCATTAGGCGGCCCATGGTGTCGGGACTTACTCCAGGATGGAGGCCTGAAGTGAATAATGATGATGATTTCGGGCTTAAGCTTTGAAGAGGCTTCCTACGTATCCCCGTGGTAGGGAATCAGTGACCACGTAGTTCTTCTGATGACGGCTTACCACTGGATGAGGATGTCAACGGATTGCTGTTGGATTGGGTCATAACGGCTTACCGCTGGATAAGGATCACAACGGCTTACCGCTGGATAAGGATAACAACGGCTTACCGCTGTATAAGGATGCCAACGGCTAACCGCTGCATGGGGTCACAATGTCTTACCGCTGGATTTGGTCACAACGGCTTACCACTGGAAAAGGATGTCAACGACTTACCGCTAAATGGGGTCACAACGGCTTACCGATGGATTTGGTCACAACGGATTACCGTTGGAAACGAATGTCAAGGGCTTACCGCTAAATGGGGTCACAATGGCTTACCACTGGATTGGGTCACAACGGTTTACTGTTGGAAAAGGATGTCAACGACTTACCGCTAAATGGGGTCACAGCGACTTACCGCTGGATTGGGTCACAACAGCTTACCGCTGGAAAAGGATGTCAACGGCTTATCGCTGCATAGGATCAGAACGGATTACTGCTGATTGGGGTCACAACAGCTTACCACTGGATTGGGTCACAACGTCTTACCGCTGGATTGGGTCACAACGGCTTACCGCTGGAAAAGGATGTCAACGGCTTACCGCTAAATGGTGTCACAACGGCTTACCGCTGGATTGGGTCACAACGGCTTATCGTTGGAAATGGATGTCAATGACTTACCGCTAAATGGGGTCACAACGGCTTACCGCTGTATTGGGTCACAACGGCTTACCGTTGGAAAAGGATGTCAACGGCTTACCACTAAAAGGGGTCACAACAGCTTACCGCTGGATTGGGTCACAACAGCTTACCGCTGGATTGGGTCACAATGGCTTACCATTGGAAAAGGATGTCAACGGCTTGCTGCTAAATGGGGTCACAACGTCTTACCACTGGATTGGGTCACAACGGCTTACCGCTGGAAAAGGATGTCAATGGCTTACCGCTGCATAGGATCACAACGGCTTACCACAGATTGGGGTCACAACGGCTTACCAATGGATTGGGTCACAACGGCTTACTGCTGGATTGGGTCACAATGGCTTACCGCTGGAAAAGGATGTCAACGGCTTACCGATAAATGGGGTCACAACGGCTTACCGCTGGATTGGGTCACAACGGCTTACCGTTAGAAAATGATTTCAACGGATTATCGCTAAATGGGGTCACAATGGCTTACCACTAGATTGGTTCACAACGGCTTACCGCTGGATTAGGTCACAACGGCTTACTGCTGGAAAAGGATGTCAACAGCTTACCGCTAAATGGGGTCACAACGGCTTACCGCTGGATTGGGTCACAACGGCTTACCGCTGGAAAAGGATGTCAACGGCTTACCGCTAAATGGGGTCACAACGGCTTACCGCTGGATTGGGTCACAACGGCTTACCGTTGGAAAAGGATGTCAATGGCTTACCGCTAAATGGGGTCACAACGTCTTACCGATGGATTGGGTCACAACGGCTTACCGTTGGGAAAGGATTTCAACGGCTTACCGCTGATTGGGGTCACAACGGCTTACCGTTGGATTGGGTCACAACGGCTTACCGCCAGATTGGGTCACAACGGCTTACCGTGGGAAAAGGATGTCAATGGCTTACCGCTAAAGAGGGTCACAACGGCTTACCGCTAGATTGGGTCACAATAGCTTACCGTTGGAAAAGGATGTCAACGGTTTACCACTAAATGGGGTCACAACGGATTACCGCTGGATTGGGTCACAACGGCTTACCGCTGGATTGGGTCACAACGGCTTACCGCTGGAAAAGGATGTCAACGGATTACCGCTAAATGGGGTTACAACGGCTTACCGCTGGATTGGGTCACAACGGCTTACCGCTGGAAAAGGATGTCAACAGCTTACTGCTGCATAGGATCACAACGACTTACCGCTGATTGGGGTCACAACGGTTTACCGCTGGATTGGGTCACAACGGCTTACTGCCGGATTGGGTCACAACGGGTTACCGCTGGAAAAGGATTTCAATGGCTTACCACTAAATGGGGTCACAACGGCTTACTGCTGGATTGGGTCACAACGGCTTACCGCTACATGGGGTCACAACGGCTTACTGCTGGATTGGGTCACAACGGCTTACCACTGGAAAAGGATGTCAACAGCTTACCGCTGCATAGGATCACAATGTCTTACCGCTGATTGGGGTCACAACAGCTTACCGTTGGATTGGGTCACAACTGCTTACTGCCGGATTGGGTCACAATGGCATATCGCTGTAAAAGGATGTCAATGGCTTACCGCTAAATGGGGTCACAACGGCTTACCGTTGGATTGGGTCACAACGGCTTATCATTGGAAAAGGATGTCAACGGATTACCGCTAAATGGGGTCACAACGGCTTACCGCTAGATTGGGTCACAACAGTGGATGGGGCTTACGTAAGGAAGCTGCCCGGGTGCCGCTATGGAGCGGCAATGGTGAATGGGGCTTACGTAGGGAAGCTGCCCGGGTGCCGCTATGGAGTGGAAATAGTGAATGGGGCTTACTCTAGGAAGCTTCTCGGTGTGCCGCTAAGGAGCGAAAATGGTGGATGGGGCTTATGCTAGGAAGCTACCCGGATGCCGCTATGGAGCGGCAATAGTGAATGGGGCTTACGCTAGGAAGCTGCCCGGGTGTCTTCCTCATGTCAGGCCATGAGGGCATCCCAACTCACTAGTGAGTTGAGACCTTCACCTGTGCGCTAGTGCACAAGTGGGATATCTCCAAGGGGCATTGGAATCATGCAACTGTAATCATGGCATTATGCGGCTTATGCTTGGAGCACAAGGAATCTCTTGTTTGGAGCAAGAGGCATCCTATATTTGGCACATAGGGAGAATACTACAGTTTATAGTCTTGTAGGTAGGACTGTTAGCATCTCATGCTTGGAGAATAAGGCATCTCATGTTTGGAACAAGAGGAATCCTATGTTTGGAACATAGGGATTACTATAGTTTAAAGTCATGTAGATAGGACTATTAGCATCTCATTCTTGGAGCATAAGGCATCTCATGTTTGGAGCAAGAGGCATGTCTTGTTTGGAGTAAGAGGCATCATATCATTTGTTAGATAGGGTGTACTACAATTTATAGTCATGTAGATAGGACTGTTGGCATCTTATGCTTGGAGCCTAAGGCATCTCTTGATTGGAGCAAGGGGAATCCTATGTTAAGAACATAGGGTGTACTACAGTTTAGAGTCATATAGATAGGACAGTTAGGTAGAAGGTGCCTAGAAATGGTTGGTGTCAGGACTTACGCAAGGGCGGCCCTTTGTGGTTCAACTTGGCATAGGGGCCATGTCATAGGGTTTGGAGGAGTTTCTTGAGGAATGGTTCGACTCAAGGTACTCGGGGAATAGATGATGAGAACCTGAACTCATGACATAGGAAGCAAACCAAGAGGAATACATCAACTCAAGGTGTTTCATGGTGTGTGGAGGAGTGTATCAAATCATGCTATTCCATAGTTTGCAGGTGGGAGCGGATAAGGGCGCAATGGAAAATCCTGGAATCTTGGCCCGAAAAGCTCGTCTGTGGAGGACACGCGGATATTGCCCCATATTCCCAATTTCCAAAGGCGGGCGGGATTCGTTCCCTGTTCAGGTACGTCTGCTCCTTGATCGAAACGGGATGATGGGATGTCGGTTCTTCCTTCTGTGGATTCCTCCTCAGAACTCATCACCTAGTCCGGGTCTCCCTCATAGATTTAATACGTTGTTCGTGAATCTCATTCTCGGTGCCATATCTTCATGGACACCGGTTAATTATACTACTTTCGCCAAGACTTTCTATAGGGTCTTGACATGGTAGTGACCTTCGGTCGGAGTAGATGGCAACATCAGGCATGTCAGGGCATCTCTGGGTGCATGGACATTGGGGAACCTGTATTCTTCCTCATGAGAGGGCATCTCAAGGGTGAATAACCCGAGGCATGTATATGAGGTTTTCCTCAGCTTCCCGTGTTTAACATAGGGTATGCAGCATGTTTAACGTCTTACGAAGATGGTTACGCCAATGGCGTTCCGTCCGAGGTTTTCCTCAGACATCTCATGTTTATCACGAAATAGGCCGTGTGTTTAACATCTTATGGATGTGGTTACGCCAAAGGAGTGTCATACGAGGTTTTCCTCAGGCAGCTCATGTTTATTATGAGGTAGGCCATGAGTTTAACGTCTTGCAGAGACAAAATGAGGGTGATCAGAAAGTCCCATAGAGACGGATCAGATTGGTATATCCCTAGGAGGGGACACCTGGAAGGTCTGCCAAGGGGATGGATCAAAACGCCCAACATGGATGGATCCGAGGTGGTGTGCCCCATGGAGGGGAGATGTCACACCGTAATGGCTGATCTGAACACCACTGGGGGCGAATCAGGGGAAGTGCACCCTAGGATGGAGAACACCATGGATTACCATTGGTTGGGATTGAACCTCTTGGAGGTTTCCTACGTACCCTATGTAAAGGAAAGGGATCAAAACCCACATTGTTTAGAGGGGTGATGAATTGGGGTGTACACAGAGGACAACGACCTGGAGGTATAATGGGGCTTACACGTGGAAAGCGGCCCGTGCGCCGCTAGGAGCACCGAGGAGGTGGATGTCCTGATCCCAATAGGATGTGGGGGCCCGGGTGAGAATCAGGATGGGTGATGGATGGATGAATGAAGTGGAGGGGGAATGAAATGGGACCATCACAGGGGCGACAGTGAAGTTGGGCTTGAGCCATGAAGAGGCTTCCTACGTATCCTCGTGGTAGGGAATCAATGTCCGCATAGTTCGGGATGGTGCCAGTGAACCGACGTGAAGGTGGACCTTGGTCCGATCGGTGTCGTCAGCGAACTGATGTGAAGGTGTACCTTGGTCCGATGGGTATCGTCAGCGAACCGACGTGAAGGTGGACCTTAGTCCGATGGGTGTGGTCAGCGAACTGACGTGAAGGTGGACCTTGGTCCGATGGGTGTCGTCAGCGAACCGACGTGAAGGTGGACCCTTGTCCAATGGGCATCATCAGCGAACCGACGTGAAGGTAGACCTTGGTCCGATGGGTGTCGTCAGCGAACCAACGTGAAGGTGGACCTTGGTCTGATGGGCATCGTCAGTGAACTGACGTGGAGGTGGACCTTGGTCCGATGGGTGTCGTCTGCGAACCGACGTGAAGGTGGACCTTGGTCCGATGGGTGTCGTCAGCGAACCAACGTGAGGGTGGACCATGGTCCGATGGGTGTCGTTAGTGAACCGACGTGAAGGTGGACCTTGGTCTAAGGGGCATCGTCAGCGAACCGATGTGAAGGTGGACCTTGGTCCCATGGGTGTTGTCAGAGAACCGACATGAAGGTGGACCTTGGTCCAAGGGGCATCGTCAGCGAACCGACGTGAAGGTGGACCTTCATTCTAGGGGCATCGTCGGCGAACTGACACGAAGCTGGACCTTGGTCCGATGGGTGTTGTTAGCAAACCGACGTGAAGGTGGACCTTGGTCCGAGGGGCATCGTCAGCGAACCGACGTGAAGGTGGACCTTGGTCGGTTGGGTGTCATCAGCAAACCGACGTGAAGGTGGACCTTGGTCCGATGGGTGTCATCAGCGAACCGATGTGAAGGTGGACCTTGGTCTGATGGGTGTCGTTAGGGAACTGATGTGAAGGTGGACCTTGGTCCGAGGGGCATCGTCAGCGAACCGACATGAAGGTGGAACTTGGTCTGATGGGTGTCATCAGGGAACCAACGTGAAGGTGGACCTTGGTCCGAGGGGCATTTTTAGCGAACCGACGTGAAGGTGGACCTTGGTCTGATGGGTGTCATCAGCGAACTGACGTGAAGGTGGACTTTGGTCTGAGGGGCATCATCAGCGAACTGACATGAAGGTGGACCTTGGTCCGATGGGTGTTGTCAGCGAACTGACGTTAAGGTAGACCTTGGTCCGATGGGCATCGTCAGCAAACCGACGTGAAGGTGGACCTTGGTCCGATGGGTGTCATCAGCGAACCGACGTGAAGGTGGACCTTGGTCTGAGGGGCATCGTCAGCGAACCGGCGTGAAGGTGGACCTTGGTCCGATGGGTGTCGTCAGTGAACCGATGTGAGGGTGGACCTTGGTCCGATGGGTGTCGTCAGTGAACCGACGTGAAGGTGGACCTTGGTCCGATGGGTGCCGTCAGCAAACTGACGTGAAGGTGGACCTTGGTCTGAGGGGAATCGTCAGCGAACCTACGTGAAGGTGGACCTTGGTCCGATGGGTGTCGTCAGTGAACCGACGTGAAGGTGGACCTTGGTCCGAGGGGCCTCGTCAGCGAACCGACGTGAAGGTGGACCTTGGTCTTATGGGTGTCGTCATCGAACCGACGTGAAGGTGGACCTTGGTCCGAGGGGCATCATCAGCGAACCGGCGTGAAGGTGGACCTTGGTCCAATGAGAGATGGACATGAACCTCGGGGAGGCTTCTTACTTACCATGCCTTGACATGGGTCAAAGACCTCATAGTTCAAAGGGTTTCATCGGTGAAATGAAGTGAAAGTAGACCCAGGGGTCCACTAGTGGTGGGATTGAACCTCATGAAGGCTTCCTACGTACCATGCCTTGACATGGATCAAAGTCCTCGTAGTTCGGATTGGTCACAACGGCTTGTCGTCGGACTGGAATACAGTTTAATGTCATTCTGGATGAGAGTGAACCCTGACATGAATAAACGACGGGTGGTGGGCATGAGCCTTGTGGAGGCTTCCTACGTACCATGCCTTGGCATGGATCAAAGACCCTGTAGTTCGGGATGGAGGGGGGTGTCGGCGAACCGACATAAATGAGGGACCTTGGTCCGATGGGAGATGGGTTTGAACCTCTAGGAGGCTTCCTACGTAACATGCCTTGACATGGATCAAAGTCCACGTAGTTCAAAGGGTGGTCACAACAGCTTGTCGTCAGACTGGAATGCAGTTTAACGTCATGCTGGACGAAGGTAGAACTTGACGTGAATAAATGACGGGTGGCCTTGAACCTCGTGGAGGCTTCCTACTTACCATGTCGTGACATGGATCAAAGAACTCGTAGTTCAAAGGGGTGTGCAGTTTAATGTCATGCGGGACAAAGGCATATAGTTTAACGTCATGCTGGACGAGGTCATACAATTTAACGTCATGTTGGACGAGGGAATACAGTTTAACGTCATGCTGGATGAGGGTGGAACTCGACGTGAATAAACGACCGAATGTTGGGCTTGAACCTCGTGGAGGCTTCCTACGTACCATGCCTTGACATGGATCAAAGTCCCCGTAGGTCGCTAGGGTGGGGCTCAGGGTCGGTGCTCACTCTAATCTCACGTGAGTCATGCTCGGTGTGAGAAACAAAAGGTTACAGGGACCTGACGATCACGTCGCGAAGGATGCGTCCGTGAGAAGCGAAGAGGGGATTACGCATTAGGCGGCCCATGGTGTTGGGACTTACTCCAGGATGGAGGCACGAAGTGAAGAATGACGATGATTTCGGGCTTGATCCTTGAGGAGGCTTCCTACGTATCCCCATGGCAGGGAATCAAAGACCGCATAGTTCTTCTGATGGCGGCTTACCACTGGATGAGGATGTCAACGGCTTGCCGCTAGATTGGGTGATAATGGCTTACCGCTGGATAAGGATCACAACGGCTTACTGCTGGATAAGGATCACAATGGCTTACCGCTTTATAAGGATGTCAACGGCTTACCGCTGAATGGGGTCACAATGGATTACCGCTAGATTTGGTCACAATGGCTTATCGGTGGAAAATGATGTCAACGGATTACCGCTAAATGGGGTCACAACGGCTTACCACTGGATTGGGTCACAACGGCTTACCGTTGGAAACGAATGTCAACGGCTTATCGCTAAATGGGGTCACAACGGTTTACCACTGGATTGGGTCACAACGGCTTACCGCAGGAAAAGGATGTCAATGGCTTACCGCTAAATGGGGTCACAACGACTTACCACTGGATTGGGTCACAACAGATTACCGCTGGAAAAGGATGTCAACGGCTTACCACTGCATAGGATCAGAATGTCTTACCACTGATTGGGTTCACAACGGATTACCAATGGATTGGGTCATAATGGCTTACCGTTGGATTGGGTCACAACGGCTTACCGCTGGAAAAGGATGTCAATGGCTTACCGCAAAATGGGGTCACAACGGCTTACCGCTGGATTGGGTCACAACGGCTTACCGTTGGAAAAGGATGTCAATGGCTTACCACTAAATGGGGTCACAACGGCTTACCGCTGGATTGGGTCACAACGGCTTACCGTTGGAAAAAGATGTCAACGGCTTACCGCTAAAAGGGTTCACAACGACTTACCACTGGATTAGGTCACAATGGCTTACCGCTGGATTGGGTCACAATGGCTTTCCACTGGAAAAGGATGTCAACGACTTACTGATAAATGGGGTTACAACGGCTTACCGCTGGATTGGGTCACAACGGCTTACCACTGGAAAAGGATGTCAATGGCTTACCACTGCATAGGATCACAACGGCTTACCACTGATTGCGGTCATAATGGCTTACCACTGGATTGGGTCACAACGGCTTACCGCTGGATTGGGTCACAACGGCTTACCGCTGGAAAAGGATGTCAATGTCTTGCCGCTAAATGGGGTCACAACGGCTTACCGCTGGATTGGGTCACAAGGGCTTACCATTGGAAAAGGATGTCAACGTCTTACTGCTAAATGGGGTCACAACGGATTACCGCTGGATTGGGTCACAACGGCTTACCGTTGGATTGGTTCACAACGGCTTACCGCTGGAAAAGGATGTCAACGACTTGCCGCTAAATGGGGTCACAACGGCATACCGCTGGATTGGGTCACAACGGCTTACCGCTGGATTGGGTCACAACGGCTTACTGCTGGAAAAGGATGTCAACGGCTTACCGCTAAATGTAGTCACAATGGCTTACCGCTGGATTCGGTCATAACGGCTTACCGTTAGAAAATGATTTCAACGTCTTACCGCTAAATGGGGTCACAACGGCTTACCGCTGGATTGGGTCACAACGGCATACCACCGGATTGGGTCACAACGGCTTACCGCTGGAAAAGGATTTCAATGGCTTACCTCTAAATGGGGTCACAATGGGTTACCGCTGGATTGGGTCACAACAGCTTACCATTGGAAAAGGATGCCAATGTCTTACTGCTAAATGGGGTCACAACGGCTTACCACTAGAAAAGGATATCAACGGATTACTGCTAAATGGGGTCACAACGGCTTACCGCTGGATTGGGTCACAACGACTTACCAATAGAAAAGGATGTGAATGGCTTACCGCTGCATAGGATCACAACGGCTTACCACTGATTGGGGACACAACGGCTTACCACTGGATTGGGTCACAACGGCTTACCGCTGGATTGGGTCACAACAGCTTACCTCTGGAAAAGGATTTCAACGACTTACCACTAAATGGGGTCACAACGGCTTACTGCTGGATTGGGTCACAACGGTTTACCATTGGAAAAGGATGTCAACGACTTACCGCTAAATGGGGTCACAACAGCTTACCGCTGGATTGGGTCACAACAGCTTACCGCTGGATTGGGTCACAATGGCTTACCACTGGAAAAGGATGTAAACGACTTACCGCTAAATGGGGTCACAACAGCTTACCGCTGGAAAAGGATGTCAACAACTTACCTCTAAATGGGGTAACAACGGCTTACCACTAGATTTGATCACAACGGCTTACCGTTGGAAAAGGATTTCAACGGCTTACCGCTAAATGGGGTCACAATGGCTTACCACTGGATTGGTTCACAACGGCTTACCGTTGGAAAAGGATTTCAACGGCTTACCGCTGATTGGGGTCACAACTGCTTACCGCTGGATTGGGTCACAACGGCTTACCGCCGGATTGGGTCACAACGGCTTACCACTGGAAAAGGATGTCAACGGATTTCCTCTAAATGGGGTCACAACGACTTACCGCTGGATTGGGTCACAACAGCTTAGCATTGGAAAAGGATGTAAACATCTTACCGCTAAATGGGGTCACAACGGCTTACCGCTGAATTGGGTCACAACGGCTTACCGCTGGATTGGGTCACAACGGCTTATGGCAATGACTTACCACTAAATGAGGTCACAACGACTTACCGCTGGATTGGGTCACAACGACTTACCACTGGAAAAGGATTTCAACTGCTTACCGCTGTATAGGATCACAACGGCTTACCGCTGATTGGGGTCACAATGGCTTACCGCGGGATTGGGTCACAACGGCTTACCACCGGATTGGGTCACAACGGCTTACCGCTGGAAAATGATGTCAACGACTTACCGCTAAATGGGGTCACAACGGCTTACCGCTGGATTGGGTCACAATGGCTTACCATTGGAAAAGGATGTCAACGACTTACCGCTAAATGGGGTCACAATGGCTTACCGCTAGATTGGGTCACAACAGTGGATGGGGCTTACGCGAGGAGGCAGCCCGGGTGCCGCTATGGAGCGGCAATGATGAATGGTGCTTACTCAGGGAAGCTGCCCGGGTGCCGCTATTGAGTGGAAATAGTGAATGGGGCTTACGCTAGGAAGCTTTCCGGCGTGCCTCTAAGGAGCGGCAATGGTGGATGGGGCTTACGCTAGGAAGATGCCCGGATGCCGCTATGGAGCGGAAATTGTGAATGGGGCTTACGCTAGGAAGCTACCCGGGTGTCTTCCTCATGTCAGGCCATGAGGGCATCCCAACTTGCTGGTGAGTTGAGGCCTTCACCTGTGCGCTAGTGCACAAGTAGGATATCGGCAAGGGGAATTGGAATCATGCAACTGTAATCATGGAATTATGCGGCTTATGCTTGGAGCATAGGGCATCTCTTGTTTGGAGTAAGAGGCATCCTATATTTGGCACATAGAGAGAATACTACAGTTTATAGTCTTGTAGGTAGGACTGTTAGCATCTCATGCTTGGAGCATAAGGCATCTCATGTTTGGAACAAGAGGCATCCTATGTTTGGAACATAGGGATTACTACAGTTTAAAGTCATCTAGATAAGACTATTAGCATCTCATGCTTGGATCATAAGGAATCTCATGTTTGGAGCAAGAGGCATGTCTTGTTTGGAGTGAGAGGAATCCTATCATTTGTTAGATAGGGTGTACTACAATTTATAGTCATGTAGATAGGACTTTTGGCATCTTATGCTTGGAGCATAAGGCATCTCTTGATTGGAGCAAGGGGAATCCTATGTTAAGAACATAGGGTGTACTACAGTTTAGATTCATATAGATAGGACTGTTTGGCAGAAGGTGCTTAGAAATGTTTGGTGTCATGACTTACGCAAGGGCGGACCTTTGTGGTTCAACCTGGCATAAGAGCCAAGTCATAGCGTTTGGAGGAGTTTCCTGAGGAATGGTTCGACTCAAGGTACTCGGGGAATAGATGATGAGAACCTGAACACATGACATAGGAAAAAAACCAAGAGGAATACATCAACTCAAGGTGTGAGTAGGAGTGTATCAAATCATGGTATTCCATAGGTTGCAGGTGGGAGCGCAATGGAAAATCCCAACCCGAAAAGCTCGCGGTGCGACTCTCATTTTATAATGGGGGTCTGTGACGGCCGGGACTGAAGCCCGTCACTGACCCCGGGCGGGGGTGCGGGGGCGCAGCCCCTGCGTTATGGACCGGTGGGCACGAAGGTAGGATCCTCGCAATTGATAGGTCTTCACGAAGTAGCTTCGCGGAGCATGGCCTCGTGGAGAAATCGTCTCTCGCGGAGCAAAAGGGTCTCATGGAGCAAAGGGCTCTCACTGAGCAAAGGGGTCTCACAAAGCAAAGGACTCTCGCTGAGCAAAGGGCCCTCGCGAAGCTTGGTCTCGCGGAGCAGCATCACGGAGCATAGGCTCGCAGAGCATGGACTCACGGAGGATGGTCTCACGGAGCAGCATCACGGAGCATTGGCTCACGGAGCATGGACTCATGGAGCCTTGGCTCGCGAAGCTGCAACGCAAAGGAAGCTGCTCGCGGAGCATGGCCTCGCGGAGCCGCAATGCGGAGCTCCGCTTGGCCGCCCAAGGGGCGAAGTGGCCGTGGCAGTCCGTCTGGAGAAGGGGGGTGAGCTGGGTGTTTATAGGCAAGGGGCGCTGTGAAGCAGAGCTCGCTCGACGTGAAGACGGAGCTTGCTCCACGACGGATCTTCACGGCGCGTCGTGAACGTCAAAGCACTTCGCGGAGCTGTCCCACCTCCATTGCTTCGCGTCGGGTTCGCGAACGTCAAATTCATTCGTGGAGCATCCCGCCTCCTGTGCTTCGCAGCCAGTTTGTGAACGTCAAATTCGTTCGCGGAGGATCCCGCCTCCTGTGCTTCGCGGCACGTCTTCGCGGCGCGTCGCAAACGTCAAACAGGTTTGTGGAGCTTCCCACCACATTGCTTCACGGCGGCGCTCCGCAATCGCAGAGGCGGCTTCACGAATGGGCTTTGCGAACCAGTTTTCTAGTTAATCTTCAAATGCCCATAACTCCTAATCCGTAACTCCGTTCGGGCCCTACGACCTACTAAATCGAATCTTTCAAAATGGAAAACGATCTTGGATCATGTGTGGAAGCATTTGGAAAATTTTGGGGACGCGTTTTCCAGGGTCTACAACCATTAAATATCACCTTCAATCATAACTGTGGTGTTTTAGTTAATATATTTATCAGTAAAAGTGCTATTATTATGAACCTATCAATATATTATAACCACACCTCTTATTTACAATATGTCACAACATTTGAGTTTGGATAAAAAAAAAACTGAAAATTTATTCTTATTTTGATTTGAAAGAAAATTTAAATAGTTTTTTCCTTATATATTATTTCTATATAACATATTCATAATGTTAACTAGTATAAACTGGAAAATTCAAACATTAGTTCCATGAATTAGATTAACCAGTTCACATTAAAACAATATGCATATTAACCAACATTATATTATTCACATCAAATAGCATTCTATCTAAAATTAGTCCAATATATTGTTAAACATTTTATCATCTTCATGTACATGTCATACTATGGAAACAATATTCAAACAATGAAAAACCACACAATCTAAAAGGTTACAACAAATTATATAATGAAGACATCAAAAAAATCACAATCATTTGCAATAACAGATGGAGAGGCAGTTCACAGTGGTTCTGTATAAAGCTGAAATGAATTTAGAGAGTAGGGGTGAAGTTGTGTAAGTATAGGTAAGTGGGAGAGAGAGAGAGATGAGATATAGGGTCCATCATGGTTAATAACATTGCAAAAATGCGAATTGTGTAACCCAAAAAATAAAACAATGAGAGAGGAAAAGGGTAAAATAACATATGTTGGATTTTAGCCTTGATTTGTTCGAGAGAATGTAGAAGAGTAGCCCAAAAACATGGGAGTTTCATGAGAACTTCATAATCGTGACTGAATGAGTCACAGTTAGAGTTATTTTAAATATATCGGGTACACTTTTATCAGTGCTTTAAAGAAAGTGATGATAAGGATCACTTTTATCATCACTAAATTGATAAGCGCTGACAATGGATATCTTTATTAGTGCTTTTTTAGGACTAATAAAGATCGATCTTTATCAGCACTAAAAATGATCATAAAAGACAACTTTATCAATGCTATCATTTTTGTACTGATAAATCTTTCTTTTATCAGTGTTTTTATCACTGAAAGCGCTATGAAAGAACACATAAAATGAACTTTTATCAGTGCTACAACTTTAGTGTTGTTAAAGGATTTATAAATGTAATTATAAATAAAAAAGTTGTAAAAAATCTATATAATTGTATATCTTTTTATTATAATTTTATAATTATTTAAATATATAATTATATATTTATAATTACATTATTACTTTTTTTAAAATTATATTTTTATTTATAATTATAGATACATAATTTTATAAATATAGTAAATTTACATTTGTAAATATATTTATAATTATAACTATATTTACATCATTATATACAAATATATAATTATATAATTATATATATATATATATTTATTAAATATATTTAAATATAAATATATTAAATATATTATGTATTTGAACAAATTTATTATAATTTTATAATTATAAATATATTTTTATAATTATATATAATTATATAATTATATCTATATAATAGATATATATAAAAATAAAAATATTCAATATTTAAATATATTTCTTATAATTTAATAATTATTTAAATATATAATTATTTATTTATAAATATATTAATAATTATTAAAAAAAATATTTATATTTTTATATATTTATATATTTATATTTATAATCGTAAAAACATGCATTTAAAAATGAGTGAAACTGAATAATTCAAAATCAGTACACATTAAAAATATTGAAAAAATCAATACGTTTTTTTAATTAAATATAAATTATTAATAAAATATGGATATATATATATATATTGAAGTAAATATGAATACATATTGAAAATAATATGACATAGTAAATGAATATATATAAATAAATAATAGAAAATGATCAAATTGAAAAATAAAATAAAAAATAAAAAAAATACTAAAAATGAATAAATAATACATAACATTATTAATATTAAAAATATATAAATAAAAATTCACTGATTAAAATAATATTATATTAAATGAATAATGTTATAATGAAATTCTAAAATATACTGAAATTTTATGAAATTACAAAAATATTAGATGCATGTGTTTTTATATAAGATTTCAATAATTGTGAAAATATTTATATCTATGATTTTTATATAAAATTTCATTAATTACATATATGTATGTGAAATAAATGTAACACATGATGTCTGATATACGTTAAATTGTAAAATTTAACTAAATTAAAAATAAATAAGACATTAATATCTTTTAAATTATTAAATTTTATTCATTTTCTAATTATTTATATTTAATATAAGTTATTTATTACTATTTATAATTAATATATATATATATATATATTATACTTATTCATTTTTATTAATAATTGTTTCATTAATAATTTTTTAGATAATTTTGTAATTTATTCATCTATAACTTTTTTGTTTAATTATTACAATTTATTCATTTCATATATCTATATTTAATATATATTATTTATTAATATTAATCATATATACAAATATATTAAATATAATCATTTTTATTAGTAGTTATTTAATTAATAAAATATATAGTATTATTCGTAAAGTACTCATTTTTAATTTTTAATTTTTTAATTATTTCATTTTATTAATTTTATATATCAATATATTTAACATATACAATTTATTAATTTTTATAATTTATATATATGTATATTCATTTTCAACCATAAATATTTATTTAATAAAATTATTAATAATTTTTTAATTTGTGTTATTATTTCATTTTATTCTGGTCTTTTATGAGCGCTAAAAATAAGCCCCAGATAAAGGGTAACATTTACTATAACTAAAAATAAAGTTCTTATAAAAGGAATCTTTTATCAGTGCTAAAATAAAGCACTGATAAAGGGAAACCTTTATCAGTGCTTCTTTTCGCAGTGATAAAGGTGGCCTTTATTAGTGTTTTTTGCTAGTGCTGATAAATGATATTGTTGTTAAAGCCTTGTTTTGTAGTAGTGTAACTTTGAAAATATGAAGCAAAAATTTATAGCAATAAGAAGGAAATTACAATATGAGAGTAAGATATAGAATTCCTTATCTTTAGAACAGATACATCATCATCTGAGCGATATCTAGATCCACCACCAATTTCTATAGAGAATTAGATTTGTTGGGAATAAGAGAAAACAAAATCCAAGGATAGATAAGGTAATTTTCAAATTGATTAGGTTCTTATTGTATAGGAATACATTGATGTAGTTCTTAAGTAATTACATACACACCCCCAATGTGTGAAATTGAGTTTTCCATTGATTTAATCCTTGATGCGAGACCAATATTAAAAACTCTATATAGAATGACCATTATGGAATTAGTGGAGTTGAATAAACCACTAGATGAGTTGGGTGATAAGGGATTTCTTCACTACAATATTTCCTTGTGGGGATCCCTGATTATCTTTTCTAAGAAGAAATAAGAATCCTTGATGTTGGGCATTTATTATAGGGAAATCAGTGATATTATGATAAATAAAAGTATCATCTGCCTTATTTAATGAATTATTTGATCAACATCAGAGGGCAAAATATTTTTCAATGATTTACCTTCGTTCTAGGTATCATCAATTGAGATTAAAGGAGGAAAAAAATTCGAAGAAATATTTTCAAATGAGGTATAAACATTATAAGTTTATAGTAATTCTATTTGGATTAACTAACACACCCTTTATTTTTATAGATCTAATGAATAGAGTATTCAAGGAATATATTGATTTTTTTTGTGGTATTCATTGATGATATTTTTGGTGTATTATAAAATCTCTGAGGACCATGACAATCACTTATGGATCATTCTTGAATCTCTTAAAAAGAAACAGTTATATTGGAATTTTAGTAAGTGTGATTTCTGGCTTCAACAAGATTCTTTTCTTGTACATATTTTCTCAGTGGATAGAATCCCAGTTGATCTTGTGAAGATGGAGGCAATCATATAATGTCCTTTACCAATGAACATAACTGAGGTACATAGATTCATTTGTTTGTTAGGTTACTATAGTTGATTCGTTCAGAACTTTTCTGGATTGGCTATCCTATTAATAAAGCTTATATATAATGGGGTTATGCTTGTTTGGATAATGGAATGTGATTAATGTTTTGATAAACATAGGTGAATATCAGTAAATGACCTGATTTTGACTCTACCATATGGAAATGATCAGTTTGTGATATATATTGATGCATCAAATAATGGAATTTGTTGTTTCCAAATGAAAATGATAAATTTATTACATATTTATCAAAAAAATTGAAGACTCATGAACAAAACTATCCAACACATGATCTTGAGTTGGAAGCTGTAATATTTACATTGAAGATAGGGAGATAGTATAGCTATGGTGAAATATGCGAGACATGCATGGATCAAAAAATCCTAAAATACATATCTTTATATAAAGGTATCAATATGAGATAAAGTTTATGGGTTTATCTATTCAAGTATTATGATTTCACAATAGACTACCGCCCAAGAAAATAAAAAAAGGAAGTTTATGCATTGAGTAATAAATATCATGGATTTCTGACCCAAATGAAACTTGAGAGAGATTCTATGGTCATAGATATAATAATGATAGATATTGGAATTATTATGGAAGGGGATAAATCAATCATTTTAAAAATTATAGTGAAACTATATTTATAAGAAAAGATTAAAAATTCTTAATCTGATGATGAGAAATTTTAGAAGAAAACTAAATATGTGAATGATGGGAAATTATCAGACTTAATCTGTGAAGATGGTGTTATAAAATTTGGAAAGAGATTTTGTGTTCCATCTATACCTATTCTAAAAAGTTAATTTTTGGATGATACTCACAACTTAGATTTCTCTATACTCCCTAGAAGAAAAAATATGCATAGGGATTTGTGGGAACCTTTTTAATGGGTTAACATGAAGCATGAAATTACTGATTATGTGTCCAGAAGATTGGGTTTTCTATAATTGAATGATATGATACAACATCCTTGAGGATTCATGAAACCCCTTCCTAATACTTTGTGAAATGTGATGACATTACTATGGACATTGTCATATGAATACCAAAGAATCGTATAAAGAATGATGCAATATGGGTTATCGTTTATCGTCTAACCAAATCTGCACATTTACCAACAATAAGAGAAGATTTACCACTTGATCACCTCATAATTATCTATATTAATTAATTTTTAAGACTTCATGGTACACCTCTTTTAATTGTTTCTGATTGTGATCCCCATTGTACGTCGGTGTGATGGAAGAGTCTTCAGAATGATCTTAATACTGAGCTTCATTTGAGAACTACCCACCATCCCCAAACCAATGGAAATTCCAAAAGGACTATCTAAATAATGGAAGTCATGTTAAATTCATTCTCACTTGAATTACATGGTATGTGGGATCAATATTTATCTTCAGTGATTTTTTTACAAAAATAGTTTATAGACAAGTGTTCAAATGGAACTGTATAAAGTATTATATGGAAAGAGATGTTGTACTCCAATTTATGGGGCTAAAGTTAGTGAAAGGAAACTCATAGGCCAAGAAAATGTTGAGGAAGAAACAACAAAGGTAAAGTCTATTGAGGATCACAGTAAAGAAGATCCAAGTATATAAAGGAGTTGTGCTGATAAATGGTGGAAATATTTAGAATCCCAAATAGACGATGAACTTTTCTTGAAAGTATCTATAGGGAAGGGTGTTATAAAGCTCATTAAGGAAGGTAAAATCAGCCCAAGGTATATCAGACACTTTGAAATTATTTAATGAATTGGAGTTGTTCCTTATCATTCGAAAATGACACCAAGTCTCTTAAAAGTACACAATGTGTTCCATATATCATTGTTAAAGAAGTACATTCTAGAACTGACACATGTTCTCGCATATAATGAAATAGAATTAGAACTTGATCTATTATATTGTGAAAAATTCTTCTAGATTATTGATACTAGAGAGAAATTATTTAGGAATCTAATGGCACGTTTGGTAAACATACTTTAAATAAATCACAAAATGGAGGAAGCAACATGAGAACTGGGGGATATTATAAAGAAGAACTACCTTCATCTGTTTAGATTGTAATATCCTTGAAATTTGAAGGAATACATTTTATAGGATGGAAGAATGTAATACCCCAAGAATTTATAAAATATTTCTTCTAGAATAAATTCAATTTCATTGATATCTTGTGTTGCACGCACCATTAGGTTTAAATTAAACCTAATACTCTACTGAAATATTATAATTTTAAACATAACAATTATAAAATATCCATTAAGTTGGTGGGTATGAATAATAATAACTAAATTTTGAAAACTTTATATCTTAAACATGTAAATTTTTTTATCTATTTATTATAAATATAAATAAAAATCATCTCGGAGAAAAATAAATGTTTTCTGAAAAACTGTATTTTTTATAAATGGAAGTTTAATAAGGATTTACAAATATAATTTAAAATTAAATTTTAAAACTTTTTGAAAATATATTTGAAAATATAGTATTCATTGTTTAAATCAATATATCAGAATTATAATATGGTTAATTTTTGGGATTTTTCTAAAATGTATCTATTTTGATGAATAGTGACAAACATTAGATTTCAAATGGAAACTGCCTTTTCGTTTAAATAATTGGCAATGTTAAATTATATTTTTATCTCGTTTTAAATTTAAATTAGTTCAATTATATATAAATAATCCAATTTAGGCTATTTTAATCATTTTTATATTGAGTTTTATATAAAAAAATATCAACTTTTGAACATTTTCCCTTTAAAAAACTATTTTCTCATCACGTTTGCGGGATTAATATTAATTTTAATTTTTCAACTTTTTATAATAGAATTTGAAAAAATGGATACCAAATTTTTAATATACATAATTTATAATTTATAATAAAGTAAACATAATTATTTACCAAAATGAATGGTTAAAATAGTAAAAATTAATTTCTACGATGTAGGTAAAATTGTATTTACTAGGGGTTGAACTAGGAATATAAGGGTAAAATGATATAAAAACATGTATAACACCCATTGGGTGGCCATAATTCAACCTTATCTATTCTAGTTTCAAGAATTTGTCATTTTGGGGGATTTTGTAATATATAGACCCATGCTTATCATACATAGATATTACATCATTTTTATGAATATTCATTACATTACCAAAACCCATGCATGAGGACTATAATAATTAAGTGCATTTGGAAACATATAAATATAATAAAATGGTTCATAGGTGAGATTAAAAATATCACACTAATATATTAATATCTATCACCCTTCTTATACAAATCTTACATAATTCATATCTTCATTACATGGTGAACGGAAACATAATAAATGATGAGCATATATGCTATGTAAGGATAAAAAGGGAGATACAAAATCATAGCATGAACAAAAGGGTATGGGAAAATGATAATAACATTATAAAAACAAAACATAAAAATAAAATTTCATAATATTGAATCATGATATAAATATTTATTGTCAATAAGATATGAATAATTAGGAAATCAAAGAACATGAACCATGAGAGCTGATCACGTAGTGATCCCATATTCATTTCCACCCTTATACCACTATGTTAAAATGATTTTTTATTATAAATAACATTTATAATAAAAAATTTAAAATCATATTTTATTCAAATATTATTTTTTTATTAATGTTAAAAATTATAATTTCTCTTTTTGGATTTTCTTTATAGGGGAAGGTGATTTGGAGGGACCGTGATAAAGTTGAAGAAAAATGGGCCAAACCGTGTAATATCCCAAGAACATATGTGGAAAAAATGCCTAATTATACTAATATCTTCATACTATTAAGAGAGTTGTTTTTTTATTATCCAAAATTCAGTTGGATACAAGTCTCTTTAAGACATCCTACCCCATTCATCCATTAAGGGGCCCAAACAAACCAATCTTTCCAAGAAAATGAATCTGTATGAAGTTAAAAGTTGTGTATGGTATTTCATTCATATCATATGGAATGTTTTTATAAATTATGAAATATTTTAATTGAATTTATTAAATAATTGAATAAATAACTTTTTAATTTTTTGAAAAGTGAGATAAGACTTTCTGATCATTGAAAACCATGGGCCAATTGGTTTCTTGAAATCAGGGTGTTCAAAACAACCTTCCACTTTGCCTATAAAATTGAATATTTAGAACCCCATTTTTAAGTTCAACCAAGGGAGTGAAGTTATGAAAACATAGAGTTATATAAAGTTCATATCATCCCATTTGAGGTTTTGGATCTCCCTATCCTCATAGGGAGAGCTAGAGCAAAGAAGAACATCTACCCAAGCTTCCTCTTCCTCTCGATGTCGGGCTAAATGGTGGGCGTTTGTTGTGAGGAATCTACAAAAATGTCAATGGACTTCATATTATTATATAAGATTTTTTTTCTTAAATTTTTTTAAAAAACACTTCATTCCATGTATCTTACATTATTCCATATTTGAATTCTTATTTTGATGCATGTGATTGATACGATCTCAATTTATATTAGATTAGTTAGAGGTTTTGAGTTAGTGAATTACGATTCTCCAATTAGAAAACACAATAATATTTTTAAAATGCACTTATTTTAGATTTTTATTTTATTTGTAAGATCTTATACCATTAATAAGGTCAATACCTTGACAGTATAATTATTATGTCAATTTTTGGTTTAAAATTCATTAATATAAAAGCATAGAAATTAATCCGGATTTTGATTAGTTTCGACCAAATATTTACTCCAGACCAAAATGAATCTCTAAGAACAAGGAACATGAAATGTGTGTAGTGAAATCTCAATAATAAATTTATCTCATATTTTTTAAAATCCATTTTTTCAACTATTAAACTCTTTAAATTAATTAATTTTCATCAAATTGTTTTCAAAACCATGCCACATTTTATTTTGTTATTGAAAATAAAAACTTTAAACCCCCTATGCTCACTGATATATGCCCTAAGGCCGAACCTATACAATAAAATATTCATTAAATAATATTTAAATTTATATTTCATTACAACATGGTTAAATTTTTGTGTCGTTCAAGTGTGCTCTTTTGTTTTTAGTGTGATTTTTTATAAATAAAGTGTGTATTTGGTAATTCCTTATTCACTTATTTTCTTTACTTATTTTTTATGTTGATTTATAAAATATTTCCTTTTTAGGGATTATCCATGAAGTTATATTCATCAGTGAAACTACTTAATTTTTAACATGAACTAGAGATGATCACGCATCATCAACACTAAGAAGCATTAGACGATCCCTTGAAGGGGGACACACAAAACATTGAAACTCTTCTCAATCCTTTTTCATATTCTTCTAAAACTAAAATCAAGACTGAAATAAACATGAATAATACGAATAAAAACAATAAAAAATTAAAATAAATAACCTAAACATATGTATATATTCATCCCACACAAATTAAAATATAAGTAAATGAACCAAATTGTAAACTTAAATCCGGTTTATTTCACTGATTACCAAGATTCAATAGACTCATAGTAGAAGATCCACATAAGAACATAAAATTATTTCATACTATGTGTTCTATATTTAGACCTGATAATATGGATGAAGAAAAATTAAAGATATAGAAATTACCTTTTTATTTATAAGACAATGAAAAAGATTGGTTATATTATGTTAATTCCTCAATTAGAGGCTAGGAAGACATGAAACACATTTTTCATGAAAAAAACATCCCAACCTATTGAACTAAAATAATATGGAAAAATCTATTTTATAAGGTATTTATAAGGGGAAACACTTCATGAGTATTGAGAATAATTTAAAAGTTTTTGTTTTCAAGTGGTGTACACCACCAAATAAGTGATCAAATTTTAATTTATTATTTTTATGAAGGGTTAATTCCTTCTGATCCAAAACTGATTGATGCTGTTGAAAGTGGTGCGCTAGTTGAGAAAACACTAATCATTACAACGAACCTCATTAAAAACATGGAACAAGACACACAACAATTTGGTTCAAGGTCCAATATACCCCTTCAAGGTGTCCTTGAGCTGCAGAGTTCTGGTTTTGAGATGAAGGTGGACATGATGTTGTAATAGGATAATACCCTTCTCTTAAAAAGTTCTATTTCCCAAGGGAAATCCAAACTTCCTACTCCCATCCATTCTTGTATCTGTTCGGTTGAAACTCATTTTTATGACCAATTCCCTCAGCTGATAGAACCTTTTGAGAGTTGTGAAGCAATATTTCCTTGACACCCCTATAGCCAACCAATTATATAAGAACCATACTATCTATCCAAACCTGGGTGGAATGAAAATAAAAACTATAATAATGGTTTTATTCAAAACAACCTCAACAACCATGGAACCAACCAGGGAAGAGTAGTCATCCTACACCACCACCAATAAAGGCCATTGGAATAAAATCCTCAAAAACCAAAGCCTATATTAGAAGACATGATGAAAAATGGCTAGAAATAATCACTAATTCCAACAAACCACCAAAGAATTCATATAAGATCTAAAAACCCAATTAGGCTAACTCTCCAACTCTGTGGGGGAAATCCAAAGTCAAGGGTTAGGTAAAATACCTTTTCAACCACTAGTCAACACTAGGGATAAGGTAATTGTTAGTTACTACAACCTTCATACTGTAAAACAACTTATAATCAAAATTAAGCCACTATTAGTTTCATCCCCTCTTGAGGAAACCACCATCCCAACCTCTAAAAACAGTCTAAATGATAAAAAAACATTGTCCTAAGAGAATCCATACCAATGTAAAGAGAGTTTCATTTTATTAACCAATAATAAAAACCATTCCACATCCATTTCCTAAAAGTTCATCCCGAATAAGGAAACAAATGAAAACTAAATATTATTAAATAATTCATGGGAAATTTAAGAATAGTGTAGGTTAAAATCCACTTGATTTATACCGTTAAAAGAAGTTTATGATATGAAATGTTTATAAAGGGGATGTGTACACACTAATGGTGAATTCATGGTGGTGAATAGGTGATCCGGGGTAGGAACATATCAGTATTTATAGAGCCAACACTTACATCAAAATGCAATTATCTTGGAACATTATCGATTCCATGCACTAGAAGGGAGTGTTTCTCTTTTGATGCTATGCTTGATTTGGGTGACACTAAAAATGTTATTCCTCACTCTATTTTATCTTCATTATAGGTTGGGGAACTGAATCCCACTAGAATTTTTTTCAACAAGAAAATTAGAATATAGAACACTCTTCTGGTGAGTTAGATGATGTTCTTATGAGGGTGAAAATTTTATTTTTTTTCTACTGATTTTTATGTGCTCAAAATAGTAGATGATAATATGAATGGATACACCCCAATTATATTTGGGTGAAATTTCTAGAAATCCACCAAAAAAAATTAATGTACATATTTTTGTATTATCTATGGAGTTTAGTGGTGACATTTTCCATATAAATATCCTTGATTCCATGAAACACCACTTGAAATAACATTCCTCACTTTCATTTAATTCTATTGATGTACTCCATTCACCAAATGTTTTTTATTTCCTATGATCTCATTAATGGGTTTTCATCATTGATATACATTCTAAGTAATGATTCATCTATTTAAGTTGGTTTATAATAATTTCATTCAAATTCTTTTATTGATAAAATCTTGGTCACTGAGGACCCCATGACCATTGATGATACTACTAAGCCCGTAAAAGCTTATTCCTCATCTAAGGATGCCACTATGGAGTAGGTATATGAGATAATTGAACATTTACTTTCATATTCACTGCAATATATAAAAATTAAACCTGAATTTAAATTTAAAAAAATTTCTAAAATTTTTAAATATTAATATATTAATAATGGAAACATGTTGTATGTAATCATTGTTAGTTCGCTCCCTCCAGAGAATGAATTATAAATGATTGAAATTTTGAGGGAGTATTAACTAGATATGGAATATAAACGTTCTCCTGGTATTATCCCATCAATTTTCACACATCATATATTGTTAAATGATGAGGCTAAACTAGTGTGGCAGACACAACGTTGTCAGAACCCTAACCTCAAAGATGTCGTTAAAAAGGTAACAAAATTATTGGCTACTAGAATCATTTACCAAATCTTTGACAGCCAATGGGTCAGCCCAGTTCAAGTAGTTCTAACCCATTTGTAGAATATTTTGTCTGTCTACATATATTATCACCAACTAAACCAACACACTAGGAAAGACTATTTCCCATTTCCCTTTATTGACCAGATTTCGGAGAGGATAGCAGGGAAGTCCTACTACTATTTTATTTATTGGTATTCTGGATACATTCAGATCCATATTTCCGAAATGAATAAGGAATAGAAAAA
Organism: Viscum album; assembly: GCA_963277665.1. Classification (NCBI taxonomy): domain Eukaryota; kingdom Viridiplantae; phylum Streptophyta; class Magnoliopsida; order Santalales; family Viscaceae; genus Viscum; species Viscum album. The sequence goes on along the minus strand of OY728126.1, from coordinate 324,519,103 downwards.
CCATCACATTCCACTTTGTAACATTTTCATATAAGAGGATTCCATTTTATCTGTGTAGTGCTCTAGGTACTTTCCAATGATTATTGTTACTATTTATTCAGATTACCTAGATAATTGTGTGGAAATATTCATGGTTTATTTCACTGTTTATAGATCCACTTTTGATTAATGTTTAATTAGTTTGGGTTCTATCATAATTCTCTATGTTTAAAATTATCTCATATTAAATTATGATAAAATCTATTTCATGGCATGATAATGTATAATACATGGACACATCATTTCTGGGGATGGAATCCAAGTTGATAAATCAAAATTTAATGTCATTTATTCCCTACTATTCCCAAAACAATGTGCGGGATTTGTGGTATTTCTTTGGCCATGCTAGTTTTTACCATCGTTTCATTCATTAATTTAGTAAGAATTTTCCATCCACCAATTACTCAAAAAATTAAAGGAATTTGTTTTTCGTAAAGAATTTGAAGATGATTTTAATAAATTGAAATGGAATCTCGCATCACCCATAATAATCTAACAATCTCTGTGAGATTTACCTATTGAACTCTTGTGTGGCGCCTGTAAATATGAAGTGTAGGTAGTCTTATCCGAAACAGATAGTCAATATCTAAATTTCATAGCGTATACCTAACACACACTGGACCCTACTTAATAAGAATACACTAAAAATAGTAATTCCATTCCATTGTTTTTTACTGGGATAAATTTAAGTCATACATTTTAGGTTCTAATGTCATTGTGTTCTCAGACCATGTAACTCTCTTTTATCTTCTAAAGAAATCAGAATTCAAACCATGTTTCATTCCTTGGATGCTCCAACATCTATAATTTAATCTAAAAACTAGGGACCAAGAAGGATTATAGAATGTGGTGGATAACCATATTAATAGGATCTTCATATCCTCATTCATTGACTCATCCCCCTATATTCCCATAGATGACAAAATTAATGGTGATAAATTGTATCATGTGTAAGGTCTTTTTCCTTGGTATGATAAAATTGTAAATTATTTTGTAGAATCTTGAATTCATTAAATTTTCATCAAAAACCAAGATGACTGCATAAAACATGAGTCACATTGGTATATTTGGGATGATCCACAACTTTGGTGCACATGTAGTGATTAATTACTTTTGAAATGTCCTTCTAATTTTGTGTTTCAGTTTGTACTTAGGTTATTCCACACACTTGTTCGTGGGGTCCACTTTGATCCCTAACAGAATTCTCACATAGGCATTGATTCTAGTCTCTTTGGCCAAACCTATTTCTGGATTCCCAAGATTTCTGTAAAGCTTATCCTCGCTATCAAAGAAAGGTGAATGACTCTAAAATAAATAAATTTCCACAAAAATCCTTTCTCTTTGATGATATTTTTTATGTTTGGGTAATTGAATTTATAAGGCCATTTCCCAATTCCTTTAGAAACTTGTACATTATTATGGAAGTTGATTACATGTAAAAGTGGGTAGATGCATGAGATAAAATGGGAGATGATTCAAATAAAGTTGTGGAATTTTTTAGAACCCACTTTTTTGGTTTGGATTACCTAGGTTAATCATCAGTTACCAGGGTTCACATTTATACAAACTAAAAATCAAACCACTTTCACATAATTATGGGGTCGGGTATCGAGTGTATAATACATATCACCCACAAACTAATTGTCAATATGGGCTATCAAATAGACATTTTAACAAAATTATGGAAAAAATGATTCAAACCAAAAAAAATATTGGAATTAGACTCGATGATTCATCATTGGATTATCATACTAATTTCAAAACTCCCATTGTCATGTCACCATAATAAATATTTTTTGGAGAAGAGTTGTAACCTACCTATTAATATAGAACATCAGGACTACTTGTCCATTAAATAATGCAATTATAATCTTTTTGGTGTAGGTTCTTAAATTAATATTCCTATTTTGGAGATAGAGGAAATGAAAAGAGATTTATATGATAACTCTCAGATTTATAAGTAGAGAACCAAGGCTTCCCATGACTACCTCATCCTTCATAATCGTATCTACATTAGGAAAAAGGTCCTCATTTTCAATGAAAAGATGAAGTTGCATCCAGGTAATCTTCATTCCCACTGGTTTGGTCCAAAAAATGTTACTAACGTTAATCCATTTAATTTTGGTTTGTTTAAAAATAATGAATCAAAATAAAACATCACTATTAATGGACATCTGTTGAAGCAATTTCATGATGCTATTCTGGAGTCCCTAATGGAGGAACTCCATGATCAAGAAGCTACCTACCATTGAAACCCACTAGGTTTTATCATTACTTCCCAAATTTTCTTTTCTTATAGTGAGTACATGCACACTCTAGGAGTAAGGTAGATGCAAACATTATTGGGTTAACTATGAGTTGTTATCATCTTTCTTCCATTTTCTATTTTTTTCTTACTACATAGTATTGTTACCTTCCTCCCCTCCCCCCCACTTTTTTTCTAGGATATTCATTTTTTATTCCCACTTAATCATGGAAGTTATTGAAAATTCATGAAAAATCTCTCTCATTTAAGTTGTTTTAATAGTTAAAAATTTTATTTTAATGATAGAATGTGTGTTTTAGCATTAATTCAATATTTAGGTGTGAATTTTTCTATAAAATTGACTATTTGTTGATTATATAAATCGTAGTATCACTTTGAAATCATTGAGAGGAATGGTACCCTTTGTGTCAGTTGTTTATAAGAAAATTGTGTCACTTAATCTCTACACATATATTTACACTCAACACTGAATAATGAAGTTTTATTACTCAAAAAAAATTAAATGTAGTTTAGTTTAATATTTATCAGCTTTATAAAATGATTTTTCCATATATTTTTTCCTTATCTGATCATTTTTATTACTATACCATATTTACCTAGGCATGTGTACCTGTTATCCAACTATTATGCGCCCTCAAAAAATATAAAAATAAATAAATAAATAACAAAAATAATATGGTTTGGGACTTGGGATGATGAAAAATCACTCCTCATTGACCATTGATTTTGTAATAACTATTATAATTAGTTTTGTAAGGAGATCAACCAAGGGTTTAGAGATGAGTGTGAGATTTGTTTTGAGGAAAATGTTGAAAAAAAAAATAATAACCATAAATGATGGAGTAATGAAATGGAAAACATATGAGGATTTCCATGTTGGGAGCTTAAATTTTGAATTTTGGGAATTATTACGTTATTGGGTGTTGAAATTCGATTAAAAAGGTTATATGGGAGGTTAATGGACAGAATAATTTATGCAATTTTTTTTAAAATAACCTATATTTATAGGATAGAAAGTCAAAATAATAGAAACAAGTGGTTTCCATACATACAAGTAGAGAGTTAGTGACATTGTATAATTATGAATTACTTTCTCAAATTTTAATCACTCGTCTCCTTGAATTTTGTTATAATACAATTTATGAGACATATTTTTCCATGATCACTGAGAATAACTCCTTGGTGTGATTTTTCCTTTGATCACATTTCTATAATAGATTAAATTTTATTTTATTGTTAAATATTCTTGAATTTTGAAATATCTACATGGATAATTTTTAGAAATATAACTTTTCCTGGGTGTACAAATGTTTTTGTTTGGGGGTATGATCATGTAGTGATTCACTACTATTTTAAACCCTTATAACATTGTGTTAAACTGATTTTGCATCATAAATTCCAAATTTAATAAAAAAATTAACTTCATATTTGATTCCATTATTTTGTTTTATCACTTTTAAAAATGATAATATCAGTTTTTTTAGATTATTTCATTGTAGGTGGAGGTGATTTAGAGGGCCCAAGATGAAGTTTAAGATAAATGGTCCAAACTATAGAAGATCCCAAGAACGTATGTAGAATAAAATTCATAATACTACTAATCCTTGGATCCTATTGGGATTAAAGTTTATGAGATGATATTAAATTAATTGGTATGAAACTCTTATGATGAAATCCCCAGACCACTCATCCATAAAGGGTCCCAAAAAAACTTATTTTTCTAAGAAACCATATATGTATGGAGTCAAAAGTCATGTTATTTACATAATCCATATCTTCGGATGTCACTTACAAAATTATTCAAAATATTAGGGGGAGTAACTCATGATGTGGGGAAATAAGTTTTTAGTTTTTTTAAATGTAAGATAATATTTTATGGCCACTGGAAACTATGGGCCATGTGGTTTCTTGAAATCTAGGTGCTCAAAATGACCTTCCACTTTTCCTATGAAATGGAATCGTGGGAACACCATTTATATGTTCAAACAAGGGAGTAAAGTGCATTAAATTTGGAGTTCTATAGGATTATTATAATCCTCTTGGAGGTTCTGGACCTCCCTATCCTCATAGGGAGTGCTGGAATAAAGAAATATAACCATGATATCTTCCTCCCCTTGATATCGGGATAAACTATGGGAATTTTTCACGACACATCAACACACATGTAAAGGGAGTTATGATGGTTATATTCTCTATTAGTTTGGAGATAATATTGTGTTAAAACATTTCATTCAATGTATCCTAAATTATTCCATATTTTAATTCTTATTTTTATGAATAGGATTGATAAGAAATTAATTTCTAACTGATTAGTGAGAGGTTTTGAGTGACTGAATTGAATTTCTATGATTATAAAGCAAAATAATAATTTCATTCCCTACTTATTTTAGATTTAAATATACCATATAAACTCTTATACCATGAATGAGTTCTTTACCTTGTCAATAAGATTGCTATGTTAAGTTCTATTTCAACATTCATTAATATAAAATCATAGAAATTAATTGGTATTCCAATTAATTACAACCAAAGAATCACTCCAAAACTAAATGAATATCTAAGAAAACGGAACAATAAATGTTTTTTGTGAAATCAAAATGTCCCATTCACTCATATTTTCTAAAATAAAATTTTCTTTTCAACTATTAAACTCTTTAAATTATGTTATTTTCTTATAATTATTTTTAAACCCCCCCTTTTAGTTATTTTATTTAAAATACACTCTTAAAACCACCAATGTTCCTTGAGAGATGACCTAGGGTTTTTACAAGAATATAAAATAATCCTTAAATCATAATCAATTTGATTAGTCATGAAACAATTTCCAATATAAGAACATTGGAAAAAGACATAGTTTTGTAGAATATACCTAAGCATAGAAAATATTGTGCCAAGGCCAGCCAATAAGACATTCATAACATGTCCGTCCTGGGATAACCACCTAAGTAATTTCTTCAGTTCTGAGATAACCTCCCGTGTACCCTCTTTCATGCTTGTTCTGATCACCAGTGTTCCCTCTTTTCCAAACATGGGCTAAACAACACGTGTACCCTCTGAGCTGATAGAACATTTATCATTACCCAATGCATTACAGGGAGATATAGGTCCCACCAATCACAAAATTAAAATCATACTTAAGAATTACACAAGATCATAAAACATTTATCTTATCATAAATTATGAAATGAAATGGGGGTTTGTTAAAATTTCATCATAGCATAACCCATAAAAAAGAAGATCTCATAAAAATTCTATCAAGGTATAACCCATGGAAGAGAAATGGGTTTCATAAGTATTATTCCATCACAAACAAAAACCACTCATAGAAACATTAATAAAGGAATACTTGTATAATATACCAAGTAAGTAATAGTTAACATCAAATTATTTCATCTTATTTGGAAATTGGTTTTGAGAAATTACATAAAACATTTATTGAGTAAAATATCCTTTACAATTGGAAAAGATTTTTTTATAAAAATAAATAATTTTGAACATATTTTTATTTGAAAATAGACATGAAAATATATAAATGAATCTTCACATAAAATATTAGTCATGATGATGGGAATTTTAATTCATACTTTATAAGATCGAATAGCGATTCCTTTCACTTTTTTGGTAAAAGCCAAACGAGCATTGTTTGGAAAATGATATGAAGATTCCTTTCAATTTTTTTTGTAAAAAGTAAAACACGGGGTAAATAATCTATTAAAAATTATATAAAAATAGTAAAACATTTTTTTAAAATTGTTTTACAAAACATTTATTTGAATGAAAATAGATTTCAAATAGAAGATAGAACTAATGTTGGATTTTCTTTAAAACAATTTCTTAGTTATTTTAAGTATCAAAGTGTGAAAAAAAGTTATTATTACATGAAGATATCATTAATAACCATAGAATATGAAATTCATGATTTCCTTGATATATGTATAGTAATATTTAATCATTGGAAACATAATCATAAACAATCCTGATAAACGATGAGATTGTAACATAAAATCATTACCACTTTGGTATCTTGGAAATGTAATCCCCAGGAAGGAATTACATAAAATGGATTTTAAAATATCATGGGGATAAATAAATTCATGATATTACATGTCAAAGGATATTTATACAAACCTCACAAAATAATATCGGTCCAAAACATAACATACATCTCAAAGAAGGAAAATTCAGACAAAAATCCAATACTTAAAGTGTTGACTTCCATAGTACATGTTAATTCCTCTTGTATAATAAATATAATTTTATTTTAAATATATTATAGAAATATATTTACATATATAACCATAAATTATTTTCTTATGAAGTTTTATTACTCGTTTATTAACAATTCCATGTGAAAGTTACGTTTTGGGTAACAACTACTCTCTTATTCATGTATGTTTTGAATTGTTATTTTTTTGGCCTTCTTGTTTTGATAATTATTTCATAATTTCCATAATTTCAGTGATGATATAAATATAATTTATATTAATTATAAATGTCTTTATATTAATCCATATAATTTAGTGATATAAAGTGAAATACATCATTCATGGGGATAGTAGGTCATACGTACGCCCGAGTGCTATTTCTATTTTCTTTTTAGATTGAAATAAAGATATTTGAATGATATATTATCAATATAAAGTAATTATTATGTCATATATATCACATATTTCAATTAAATTAATCCTTATTACCTCCCATGTAATGCGCGAATGAATCACATCGCTTCTTGTGGCTGCATTCCGCCATACAGATGAGTGTCACTATCATATTCAGACAAAAAGGAAATAAAGAAGGTATGTGTTATATAATAATTAGAAAATAATATTAATATAATAAATATTATATATAAAAAATAAGACCATTTTTATTTCTAACTGAGAGAGTTGTTAATGGAAAAAGTAATGACATCGGTTGGCAAGGCTGTAGTCCACTGTACACACAAACGATGATTTCACAACCCATTTTGTTGAAGTGGAAACGGATATAGGTTATTACCTTATCATAAACAAATATTAGTATATGGAAGTTATTAATGTTATTATATCATCATGTTATATTAATAATTGAATGAGGTGGAGGATGAAATAAAGAAAATGCTCATTGATGAATGTTACCTCTTCTTCGGATATCCTCCTTAAGATTGCACCAAAAGCCTTCCTAGTTTGAATTTCTATTCAAAATAATGATTATAGGATGATAGGAGGTAATTGGGGAAATTATATGTGTATTTATTGGTATAAAATTTTTTTTTGAGGTTGGAAGAAGAGAGAAGAAGGGGTGGCCTTTTAAAAGTGTGGTGAGGGCGACACTTTTAATTTTTTTGAAAGAAAAAATTTCACCAATGTTTCCTCATATCCGAAGGATACAAAATGGAGTATTATAGATAATATAAGTAATAAAGAATAAATATTTCTATTAAATGGGTTTTGGAAAACTTTTTATTTATTTTTAACCATTATTTTTTAGATTACCCCAGGTAAACCCATTTTTTCCTTAAAAATGACAAACATTGTTTCCTATTTTTATTATTAATTTTGTTCAAAAATAAATTTTAGAATATAATATAATATAAATTATTATGATTATAAATATTAAATCCATTTTTATAAACTAAATTTACAAAATCTACAAATTTTATTTTAAAAATATCCCCACAGACAGAATAAGAAAACAGGGGTTTAAAGATAAATGTTCAAAAGTTTGAAATGTTTTTATAAAAAACATCAATATAAAATTGATCCAAATGAAATAAATTGGATTTATGGATGTATAATTAAACTAAATTTTCTTTAAAAGAAACTTAAAATGTAATTTATCTTTATAAATAAATTATATGAAAATAATCTTGTCAATTAAAATTCATCATTTTTCACTATTCACGAAAAAATGTATTTGTTCAAAAAAAATTCAAAAATTCACACTAAGATAATTTATACATTCTGAATTCAAAAACTATGTCTATATTATCAATTTAATTTTCTAAAATTGTTAAATATTAATTATATTATTGATAAAAAAATACATAAAAAACATTTTTATTGAGAAAGTTTTATTTTTAAACATTAAAAAATTTACTAGAAATTGTGTATTATGTTATAAATATATTTTTTTTAAATAAAAACATTATAATTTATTTTTAAAAATTAAATATTAATGTTAATATTTTAATTTTTAAAGGATATTTTATATTGGTTGTGTAATAATAATGTATCTTGTTTTTATTAATACTCGATGTCGTGTGTAATGCAAGATATCCTAGTGTTTCAACTGCTGAAGGATTAAATTGTTGTTATGTGAAACCCAATATTATCAAATGGATTCAATTTATTTAAAAAAAATTCATAAAAACTCATGGTGTTACTTTCAAACCCCTTTAAATAAGATTTTCCCTCAAAATTCAGTATTCTTATTCAAACAAATGAGGATAATTCTACCACATCATATCCTCATGTTCCCACATAGCTTCCTTAAAATTATAGTTTCACCAAAAATATTTTTCTAGGTATATTTTATTTTTTCATAGGAATTTTTTTGTACGATCCAGAATCTCCATCGGCTGTCCCTTATAAGAAAGATCTTGTTCTAGTGATATGAACTCTGAGTTCAATACATGTGAATTTTCAAGTATGTACTATCTCAAAAGAGATACATGGAACACATAATGGGATTGATATAGGTTTAGTGGAAGTAAAAATTGAAATGATTCCATCCTGATACAATCAATAATTTTAATGGGACTGATATACCTTAGGATTAGTTTCCTTTTCTTCTTGAATCCGAAAACCTTCTTGCATGATGAAATTATAAGAAATGCCTTATAACCAAATTCAAATTTATGATTAGATTGACAATTATAATCATAACTTTTCTGCCTACTCTAAGATGACATGATATGGTTATGAATGACTCTAACCTTATCTACCATTTCCTTAGCTATCTTAGATCCCAAAATCATTCCTTCACTAACATTATTCTAGAATGCTGGATCTCTTCATTTCTTTCCCTAGATAGATTCATAAGGAACCATATGAATTCTTGAGTTAAAGTTATTGTTGTATGAAAACTTGACTAGAGGAAGGCAAACACCTTTGAAATCCAAAAAAAAGATATAAAAATATCCACTAGGGTTTTAATTGTTCTCTAAGACTGACTATATATTTGAAGATGATAAGCAGTGCTAAAACTCAACTTCATATCAAGATATTTCTAAAGAATTCGACAAGAATTTTTGGTAAAAGATGGATCTTGGTCATAAAAAATAGAATGTGGTACTCCATAAAACCTTACCACTTCTTTAAATTATATCCTAGTAAGTTGGTCCAGAGTTAATTCATCTCTAATAGTGATAAAGTGTGATGACTTAGTAAGGTGATTGACTAAAACCAATATAGAATTATCTCATTTAGAAATTTTTGGGGGTCCAACAACAAAATCCATAGTGATTTTCTGATTTCTATTCAAGTATGGGTAATGGATGTAAAATACCCTTTGACAGTTTTATTTCTGCCTTATCTTACAGACATACCAAGCACCATGATACAAACTCATTGATATCCTTCTTCATTACATCACACTAGAATTACTATTTCAAATCTATATACATTTTTATACATCCTGGATGAGTAGAAAATTAAAAACTATGATCTTTCTATAAAAACTCCTTCTTCAAATATGGTACGGATGAAATTCATATATGGTTTCTAAACATTATCATTCTATCATGATCAAGGTTAAACTTAGGAACATTTCTATCTTTTTTTATAGCCCTGTATCTTTATTTCTTAACTCTTTAATCATCACTTGGATGGATGGTTGAACATTAAATTTATTAATATTATATTTTCACCTTCTTTAAGGATTTCCATATCCATCCTTTGAAAATATAGTAATATTATATCATTTTTAATCCACATCGTGGATAAGATAGCATGATCCTTTTGACTCAATGTATCGACCACATTTTTTTCTTTCCTACAGTGGTAATGTATTGATATGTCATAATCTTTAATCAGAACTAACCATCTTCTTTAGAACATATTAACTCCTTCTGTGTGAATATATAATTTAAAATTTTATTATTGGTATATATATATATTTCACACTTTTAACCACAAAGATAATTCTTCCATATATTTAATTCAAAAGTTAACACATATAACTCAAAATCACGAGTTTGGTAAATTTTATGATTAATATTCAATTTTTATGAGACATAAGATATAACCAATCGATTTTATATAATAACAAATCCTAATACCTTCATGGATAAATCAATGTATATTAAAATCCTTTCTTAACTAGAGGGTAATGTAATAATAGGTGCACTGATTAATCTTTTCTTCAGTTCCTTGAAATTTTCCTCACATCCATATTTCCAGAGGAACATGGCTCCATTCAATATTCACTTGATCATAGAATTAGATTGTTTTGAGAAATTATATATAAACCTTCAATAATATCTCGATAAACCAAGAAAAATATAGATCTCAGTCACTGCGGTTAGTCTGGCCCAACATTCAATAGTCATCATCTTTGATGGATCTACCGACATACCATTTCTTGAAATTATATGACCAAAAAATGAAAACATTTTCAGCCAAAATTTACACTTTGTAAAAATTCCATATAGTTTATCCTTTGGATATTTATTATACTCTCAAGTGATCTTCATGCTCTTACATTATCTTTGAATAGAAAATTATTTCATCTATAAAGACTACCACAAAATGATCAAGGTAATCTTTAATGATTCTATTAATTAAATCTATGAATATAGGAGAAGAATTAGTAAGACCAAATAGAATCACTATAAATTAATAGTCTCCATAACTTGTAAAAAATGCAATATTTGGTATATCCCCCTCCTATAACTCAATTGATGATATCTAGAATGAAGTTCAATCTTGTAAAATAATGGAGTTCTGTAAAGTTGATGAAAGAAGTTATCAATATGGGGAATATGATACTTATTCTTAATTGGGATCTTGTTTAACTCTCAATAATCAATTTAGAATCACATTGATCTATATTTATTTTTAATAAAATGAGAAGGTGCACCCCAATGTGATACACATGGATGAATGAATCCACTGTTAAGGTTTTCCTAGAGTTTATTATTTATTTTCTATAACTCAATTGAGGCTATTATATAGGGATTCTTTGAAATTGGTCCATAACCATGTATGATATCTATTGAGAAATAAACATCACACATTGGTAGAATAATAGGAAAATCTACTACAAATATATAAATAAATCCCTAAATAATAGGCATTCCATCAATTTCATGTTTCCCCCCAACCATCTCATAGAAAACCCATTTTAATTGGAATTAAGAAAAATACAGTGGATGCAATATATATCTTATGTTCATACTTATAATAGCATTGATAGATGATCATAGGTTGGTTTGGAATATCAAATTTTACTTCCATTCCTTGATAATTGATGTAGGATTTATATAGATAAATCCATTCCTTTCCTAAGATAATATCAAATTAGACTAGAGGAAGAGTGAAAAGATTTTCAGGAAGCACATTCCTATAAACTTCAAATATAGAAGATTCATATACTTGGGTTTTGATCATCATACCATAAGGATTATCACTACTAATTCAACATCTAATCGTTTGGGTGGAAACTTTATACACTTATAAAATTCTTCATATATGAAAAAATGTGTAGATCTAGAGTCAAATAAGGCATTAACAATTCTATAGTGGATGGTAAGTATACCTTTCAACATTTCATTATCGAAATATCATCATAAACCGTGATCATATGATATTTACCCATAACCCTTAGCATAAGAGGCTCTTGGTGTTGATCACTATCATTAACCCTTGGATTTGGGCACTTGTTCACATAATGTCCAAACATGTTACATTTGAAAAATTGGAGTGTGGGTAGTGAATTTTGTGCATCTTTATCTCTATTCATATTATTTTCAAAATTAATCTCATCAATTCAGTAATAAATTTTCTAATAAACTTCCATTCCACACTTAAAACATTTATTAGTCCCCTTAAGAAAATTTTTTCCAAGCTTCATCCCACACTTTTATCATATAGGAAATCTCATTTTCTTCTATCTTTGGTACCTAGATTTTTCTTCGAATTCTAATTTTCTCTTCTTATAAAATCCCTGAGATTGATATGTAATTTCATCATCAAATAACCTTCTTTTCACATCAACCAATATCTTCGTATCTACTGAAGTCTCTTATGGATACCTCCATTTGGAGACTTGGTTTTATGCCATTGAGAAATCTATCAACCATACATTCAAGTTTGATGATAATACCAAAAGCATACCTCACATGTTTTGTAAAATTTACCTCATAGGTACCAGAAAATTCATCAGCCTTTTTTTATTTATCTATGGTAATTCTTTGTAAATATTTGTATGAAGAATACATGGAATTTATTTATAAAAAAATATGTTCTTGAACTCATCCCAATCCATGGAGTTAATTTCATCCCATTTCTTCATACTCTTAATAATATTATATAATTGATCTTCTTCTCCTTCCAAATGGTAGACATCCAAACTTGTTTTTTCATGTTCCAAAAAATGGAGAGAAAAAGATATCTTTTAAGTGGTGATGATCCATTTTTTAGAAACTTTTGGATCATCATTCCCACTGAAAGAAGTTATAGATTTCCTCATGAAGGAGTCAATATAACATTATTCCCTCTTTTGTTCATTTCGAATTCCATCATACACATAAGCATAAAAAATCTTATATGATCCTTTTATTACCCCTAAACACCTCTATGCTAGAGTCACATTCAAATGTAGTATCCAGTCATGGATTTAATTTCTCGGAAACAACCCATTCTATACTTTACCAAAATTCCATGACATTTTTTTATACTTTGACTCATCCTTAGACTTATACTTAAACATTTCCATAGGCATCTCACTAAGGTTTTCTCATCATAGTTTCAAAAGATTTCCTAAACCTATCATATGATGGAAACCATAGAAACCACATCTTATCATACATATATATGAAATCATTTTTATGAACATTTATTACATTACACAAACACACTCTTGATGACCATAATAGTTTATTAACTTGGGAAACTTGGGAAAATAGACAATTGATTCATAGGTGATCTACATCATCTCCCACTAATATATTCATATCTAGAACCCTTATTAGAAAAATCACACATAATATGTATATTTACAAACTAGTGAAAGGAAAAATAAGAAATGGTGAGATCAGATGATCAATAATGATAAATAAGGGAGATACAAAAGCATAGCATGACTACAAGGGTATGAGAACATGAGAATAAAATTTTAAAATCATTCCATGCAAATAAATGATCATAATATTGAGTCATGTAATAAATATTAGTAGTTACTATGACATGAATCATTATGAAATCAAATAACATATTCCACATGTTTATAACATTAGATTAAGACATAGTTTTGGGGAATACATGTAAGAATAGAAAATACTATGTTATTTCTACCCACTAATACATTAATAACATATTTGGCTTGGGAGAACCCATTGTATTCCTACATTGTGGTTGGGTTGAATTTATGTGTACCCTCATTCGAGTTTTACCTTGCCACCCATGTATCCTCCTTTTGGGGGTTGGGCTAATCACCCATATACCATCCTTTTCGGGCTTAGGGTAACCACATGTGTACTCACTGAGCTCATATATGATTTTTCAATACCCTATGCGTTGGAGGTAGATATAGGTCCCACCCATCATATAATTATAATCATGCATATACATTAAAAAATATAATAAAAAAATATATTATCATAACCCATGAAATGAAATGGGTTTTATAATCATTTCATAATAGCATGTCCCATAGAAAAAGAAGTTGGTTTCATAAGAAATTTATCATGTTATAACCTGGGGAAGAGAAATCCATTTCATAAACATCACGCCATCATAAACAATAACCATTTAGAGAATTAATAATAATTTCATCCTTGGATATTTTCCCAATAAAGGTATTGGTAACTTCCATAAATGTTTTATTAGAAAGAAAAATATTTTAATCGATCATTTTAATCATTAATTGAGGAAAATATCCTTTTTTCTTTGGAAGAAAAATATTTTAAAACATAAAAAATTTTGTAAATATTTTTATTTGGTAATAAACTTGAAAACTTATAAATTATCCTTGGAAGAAAATAATGTTTATAATGATGGTAAGTTTCATTCATTATGTACATATTAAAACAAGTATTCCTTTTACATTTTCAGAAAAATCCCAATGAGCATTTTTTAGAAACTATTAGGAGATTACATTCAATTTTTTTGTAAAAACTAAAAAATGGTGAAAAATATTTTAAAATTCATAGGAGAAAAATAAAACATTTTTATAAAACATGGGTTTTTATTAAATGAATATTCCACTGAAGAGATAAAAAATGTCATATTTTCTTTAAAAAATTTCCCATTTTTTTTAAGTACCAAAGAGTGGAAAATAATAAAATTACTTTAAAATTTCATGAATAAATAGTAGATAAGACATCTCATGAGTTACTTGAGATATGGATCATATGATTTTATAATCCGAAACGTAATCATAAAACTATCCAGGAAAATGATAATATTGTAACATAAAATCATTACAACTTTGGTATGTTTCAATCATAATCACCCTGAAAGAATAACATAAAGTTGATCTCAAAATTTTATTAGGATAAATAAATTCATTATATTACATTTCAAATGCTTTGTATATACAGATCACTAATGAATATCGGTTCATAATATAACATATGTATTAAAAGAAAATTGAGAAAAAAATCCCTTACCTTAAGTATTGACTTCTACCATACATGTTAAAAATTCTTATATAATAAATATATGTGTATTAAACATAAATTATAAAAAAAATATTTATATATATCATACTATAAATTATTTTTTTAATACCTTTTATTAACCTTTTAATAATAATTCCATGTTAAATTTATGTTTCTGGTAACAACCACATTGTTCATCATAAATGTTTTGATTTGTTATCTTTTTGGTACTCTTTTTTGTTGATGATTTCTATATATCTATAATTTTTAACATGATATAAATTTCATATATATTTAGTATATTTTGATTTATATCATTCTATAAAATTTTGATAAAGAAAGTGAAATACACCGTTCATGGAGATGGTAAACCGTACGTATGCATGACCATTGCTTCCATTTTCCTGTTGGATTGAAATTAAGAAAGGTATATGAAATATTATCATTAAAAATAATTTCCATTTTCTACATATCATATATATTTATCCAACCCATACTTATTACCTTCTATATATAGCGTTAATGAATCACATCGCTTCGCTAGGCGGCAGTCTGCCGTACACACGAGCGACGTTATTGTATTCCAAAAATATGGAAAGCCTGAAGTTATGTGTGATATAATTATTCCATTAGAATAATAATATCATAAATTTCCTATATAAACAATAAATCTATAATTATGTTCAACCTTTAGAGTTGGTAATGAAAAAAAAAGACATTAGTTTGCAAGGCGGTAGTCCACCAAACACACAAATGATGATTTCATGACCCATTTGATAGAAGTGGATATGGTTGTAGGTCATCTCTTAAGATAAAAACATTCAAGTATATATAGGATACTAAGGTTATTATATAATCATTGTATAATAAAAATTTAATAAGGGATATGAATAAATAATAGAAAAATGGGAATTGATGAATATTACCTCTTCTTTGGGTATCTTCCTTAGGTTTACACCAAAAGAATTATTAAGATAGATTTATGTCCAAATTAATGATTCTATGATGAGAGGAGATAATTTGGTAAAGGATTTATTTATGTGTGGGAAAAACAAAAAGTTTTTTGTGGTGTGAATAAGATAGGAGAAGGGGTGGATTTTTATAAGTTAGACGAGTGGTGCAATTTTAATTTATTTTTGAAAGAAAAAATTATGCCCATTTTTTCCCATCAAAAGGTTCCAAAATTTATTATTCTAGATCCTATTAGGGATAAGGTGGAAATATGGACATCCAATATCTGTTTTAAAAGTTTTAGGTTATTTTTAACACTTATCATTTTAATTTTACCCCTAATAAACCCATTGTTACCTTAATCGTGTTAAATAATTTTTACTATTAATTTTGGTCAAAAATTAAGTTGAACTAATTATATAATTTTAAATATATCAAATTTTTCAGGTACTTTTCTTCCAAATTTTTTAGTGGCCCAGTCTTGTTTGGATATGGAGAGACTTTGTTGGAAAAAATGACACAATTTTTGGGAATTTTTATTTTTTAAAATTAATGGAGTTTCGATATAAATGAGTTAAGTGTAATAAAATAAAACAAATGGTGAGTTGAGAGGATTTAAAAGGAAAATTGGTTGAAAAATAAACTTAATTACATTTACACATCATTTAATGGGATCAAACATCGTGTAATTGTTCATGGGTTTTTATAAAATAAATATGAGGCAACATATTTTTTCATAGAAAAGGATAAAAAATCACACACAATGAAACTGAATTACACGTCGAGTAAATTCCTAACTTGTAGTTCTAAATTGGGTGTGTAGTTAATTTTTTTGGAACCCACTGTGGCTCTTCTCCTTATGACCTAAAGAGACCCTAAAGGTGATTTTGGATTGATAATCCCCATTCAGAATATTCCTTTCATGCGAGAAATCCCAAGTAAGTCTTCATGGATGGATTTCTTCTTTCTGTTATTTATTTTTTTCACCCATTATAGAGAAACCCCTTGGAAAATTGTGTTGTTGGTTTTGATATTAATATATATTGATCTAGGAACCTCTCTAAAACCATCATCTTCTTTCCTCATGGACATTAGCTATTGGAAATGTTGTTGAATCATTTTCTAATGGTAGGTGTTCTAAAATTAAATTCCCATAGTTGGGATTTTTATTACATACATTAATGTTTTATAATTGAAAGAGTTATTTAAAAATTAAAATCATTAATTGAATTTATTAATGTTGTAAATTAATTAATTGAGATGATTATGAAATTATGAGATTTTGGATTGATGAATGAGATAATTAATTATAGAATTAGTTATGTTATTCTTGAAATAGTGGAATTAGGATAATTAATTGGTGAATTAATTATCAAGAAATGAATTTAGGAATTGGGGATTTGACAAAATATTGGTAATTACATAATCAGGATAATTAATTGATTAATTAACTATCAAATTATTAAATTAGGTTTTCTAAGATAATTTATTATTGAGTTAATTATAATATTTTCGAATTATAAATTGAGAATAATTAATTGGTGAATTAATTAGTAAATGTTGAGTATTTTAATGGATAAATAATTGATTAATGGGAAAATATATGTGATTAATTACTAGTATTGGATTATTTAACTTATAAATTAATTAATGGTTGATAAATAGGGTTATAAACTGGAAAATCTTGGGTGATAATTATATACATGAATAGTTGTTAAATGGTGGTAAGATAAGATGATCTATGATAATGATAAATTTATTAGTAGGGTTGATAAAAGGTGTTCTAGACATAATGATATACACCAATGATATAAATTCATAATTGATCACTAGGGTTCCAGCATTAGAGGAAGATGAGTCCACTTCAAAAAACTGATTTTATAAAGGACTTACGCGTGAAATTAAGTCACAACTGAATATAATCAGGTTGAAGAAGTTCTTGGATGTGGTGAATCAGGCTCTCATTTCAGAGGGGAACATGAAGAAGGGTTCTAGTGGTGGGAATTTGGTTTCTTCAAGATGATATGGGGGTATGTCTTCCATGATGAGGAAGTATTGTTATGAAAAATTTAACTACAGAAGTGGGAGGAAGAGTGGCCAATCAGGGGGGATTAGTTATGTAGGATCTTACCCAACTTATTTTCAACCATTGTGGAATGATTTGACACTTTCGTAACATTGTCCCTGACCACTAGTATAGTATCGAGACTTCTGTAAGATGGGATATCGAAAAAGGTTCTCTAAGAACCTGAGATAGATGGTTAGTGATGGAGGATCTAGATAGAACCAGGGTGAGGTTAGGGGACCTTCTACGCCATATCTGTCAAGAAGTTGGAGTTCTACTAGATGAGGTGGTAGAGGAAGTGTACATGGTGCCTATGAGAATGAGTGTCCATATTAGAAGAGTGGGGTAACTCAAGAGAAGTCAGACGACATTACATGGAATAGGGGTAGGACAACTACATGTATTGTATCCTACACTTGTGGATAGTGATCCAAGGCTGTCGATAGTGAGTGGTACTATTCTTTTAGCTTTTACTAACTAAAAATACTTTTTATTTGATTTTCAAGTACTGAAATATGGTTGAGTAGTAACCACATAAGAGGTATGAGCAAAAAAAGGAACTCCATTTCAGATTTCAAAATTCAAAATACTTCCAAACACATGAGTAGATCTAGATATGAGTATCAACCATGTCACCCAAAGTCTAGTCACGAATCATCACTATCAAGATTTACCACTACATTCATCACCATTTGTCCCTTCATCACCATCACCATTCAAACACCACACCAGACACTAGAGACTGTAATAGATCGTAGAAGCATCCGTATGAATTGCACTAATTTTCCTTTACTCCCGATCAACCCAATAACAACCAAAATGTGAAAACCAGAATGGAAAATAAGATAATTAATTACACACATTATATAACATCTCACCTCACTGAGTCATCATCGTATCCCAGTAAACTAGAAATAAACTAAACACCAGTACATACCAATTATACCTCAACAAAACACAATCTACACGGTATTGTCAATAGAAACCTGATAGCATCCACAAAGACAAAAATGAAAAAATTTGAACCATAAACACAAATATAACACCATCAAGAGACAATAAATAGATGGACCACTGATATGAATACATAAAACCCATCCCAAAAATATGATGAGGAGTTATATAAAATGAAATCCATAAAATAAGAGCAGAATCCTGGAACACTGAAGGCCACTGAAATATACCTCCCAAAACATCAATGTTACCATCGTTATAGATAAAAACATGATAGAAGTAGTGGAATATGAGGTCAAGGTAGAGGTTAATGTATCTATGTGTTCTGAACAAAAAAAAACATTGATGATAAATTCAACTGTGATCCTTCAAATTAGGAGAGAATCGATCCAGGAAGTTCCTTGAGACCCATAAATTGCTGAATCAAAAAACCCGAAATCTATTTGAACCACTACTCCATATCCAACCTCAAGAGTTACTATAAAAAATGATTCTAGAGCCTCTAGAAGAATGATTTAGGTAATCAATATAAGACTACCATCATCAGGACCCCCATAGCTCTTAAATTGAAGATGATGACATGAAACGAATGTAAGAGAACAGTGAAGACACGCTAGAGAAAGAGAGATATAGTGGTGAGATGGGGGAGGAATGGAAGAAAAATAATAATGAAAGTGATCAGATGATATGTCAAATTGAAGAAAAGGTTTTAAGGAGGAATCCCTAGGCAGAGCTGAGGTTGAGAGGGGGAGATCTGGGACGAAAGGGAGACATCCTAATGATGAAACTCTTATTTTTATAAGTTCTAAATTATCTTGTTCCTTGTTTGATACTGGTTCCTCTCATTCATTTATATATGAAAAACTTTTTAATGTTTGAGTATGGAGGTGGAGTTCAGGAGTAGGATGATAACTATAGATACATCTTTCTAACTACGGTCTAGATACATATATTTGTGCAAGGGATGTTAACTTGAAGTTGGGGGATGTTATTTTCTATGGCATATTCAAATTATTAACATGTCAAGAGTTGACTTAATTATGGGTATATAATGCCTAGTAACCCACCCAGCCTATATTGATTTTTACCATTGGATAATTACATTTACACATATTAAGGGTGAGAATTACTTTCACTAGGGAGAGTGGGATATTAATTTGGGTCAAGTAGGGGAAATTACTCAAAAATTAAGAGAGCTCAGAACCCAGTTTTCTAGTCTATTGCTGTATAACAATGGTGTTAGGAAATACGTCCTTCCACTAGTAGAGGAACTATTTTAGGATGTCTTTCTTGAAAACTTCTTAGGGATTACACCTAAGAGGGATATGTAATTCACCATTTATATTATGCTAGTGGATGATCCAGTATCTATTCCATCATAAAAAATGGAAGTGAAAGATATTCAAGATCACATGACTCAGTTATAGGAGTTGGAGGATAATTGGTTTATCCGACCGAGTACATCTTCTTGGGGTTCACCAGTGTTGTTTACAAGGAAGGACTATATGAATTTGTGATTATGCATTGATTACTAGAAGTTTAAATGAATGAATGTGAAGAACCAGTATCCTCTTCCGTGTATCTGTAACACCCCAAGATTTTATAGTGTGTTATTTCTTCAAAATAATTCAATAACTTTCACTACACGCAACACAAAGTTCAATCGCACCATGACATACCAAACAAGCCGTTCAAAAGAGGTTATGAATAGTGTTAACTAAATTTTAAACTTTATATAATCCTTATAATTTTAGAATCCATATTATGAGTTTCTTAGACATAATGCAAGAACATATTCATTTTCAGTATTGCACTTTTATCAACTTTTAATAGTGAAACCTTTTTAAATACAATATTTTAATCTTTTTGACTAAATGGGGACATCAAAAATTTAATATGAAACATCTCAAGCTTCCACGGTACGCTAGCGTGTGTTGTACACAACACCGAGTTCTAACACACCATAACCAATCAAACTAGCTGTTATGATTAGTAATACCTATTTATTGAAATTATATATATTTTATATTTCAAAATGGACTTCATTTTTGGATTCGGAATATTGAATTTAGCCTAAGGTGAAATTTTGGTACTTTTCGGATAACTTTAATATTTTGATGAATAGTGAAAATTACTAAATTTTAATTAAAAACAACTTTTTTAATCAATATTATTAATAGTGATAAATTATGAATTTGAGTGGTTTTAAAGTCTATTTAGAATATATTTTTACCATTTAATATAATGTTGGTCATTAGACATAATTTTACAATTAAACCGAACATAAACAAGTGTCAATCTTTTGATAGTTATTATCTCTTAAAAACACGCTTTTTGACAGCGGGAATTAATTGTAAATTAATTTCTGCCACTTATGGGTTTTAAATTTAAAAAAATGGATTACATATTTGGAATCAGGATGTTCAAATTGTGTAAATAGGTAACTTTTATTTTTAGACATTTTGAATAATTACTGCGGTAAATATTTTATTTACCATGGTTAAGGGTAAATCCGGTAAATAAGGGTTAAAACATAATATTATATTAATACTAAATTACCCTAAAACGTGTCCTATCCTTATTGGTTGATACATGTTCGACCATAGGAATCTTTGGGTCGATTTTGGGACCCCATGGTGCCACTTGTAGGTGATAGAGACACTTTATTTTAATTATGTTAAAATGAATACAAAAATGACACAAGCATATATCTTTTAGAAAAATAATTTTTAAATAGGGATATATATGTTGTATTTTCGACTATAAATATTCATTAGAAAGAAAAAGAGATTTACTACATAATGATATTTTATTTATAATTTTTAGACATTAAATAAGTTAATTTATTTATGACACAATGATGATGCAGTAATTACTATAATAGTGAAAAATCAAAATAATTGATATTATAAATACCCAAATAAATATAATATTAAACTTTTAATGAATTAACCTAATTTTATAGGATAATATGATATATTATTATTGATTTAATTTACTTTTTTCGAAGTAATCAATCTGTTATGAGTTTCAAAAAAATCAACTATTGAATAGTGTCAAAATTGACATAAAAGAGTTCTTAAAACAAATATTATATTATTAATTAATATTAAATTCCTAAAAATCGAAGGTTCGGCCAAAAGACTTATATCATGATAGTTTCATCATTAATGGACCACTTGGGGGTCTCTTGGATGTATATGGTAAGTTTAATAACCATGTTATATAAAAATAAAAAGAGACATTGTAAAAGTGAAACTAATTAACTTAGAGTTAATACTTAAATATAAGGTTTATATAAGTACGCAAACCTGTCTAAATTATATTGGTTGAGTTGTTTTCGACCCATACCCACCTTAACCTTTGAATAATAAACTTTGGAGCCATTAGAAACCGAATATGAATTTATTATAAATTAATATTTCTAGCTTTTCAAAAGGTGCCCCTCACCCCTCTTATAAAAGGGCACTCCTCCTTCTCATTTATTCACACCTTCAAAGCCTTTTTGTTCAGCCAAACTCTGCCCAAATACTCTCCCAACTTCCATAAATACAACCTAGAGGCCTTAGTTTGTATAGAAAGCCAACCTAAGGAGCCCTTTTGATCAAATCAAAAGGAAGAACCCGAAGAAGAGGTAATGATTTCACCACCCTTTTCCAAGTTCATTTCTTTTTCCACTTCTTCTTCTTTTATTGTTACCATTATAAAATAATTACTCCAGTATCATATATATACTGTGATGTTATTATAAATATGGTACAACCATATTCAGTATTTTATCCACCCTTTGAATAACATGTCACCATACGTGCGTACGTACGGCTTACCGTCTCCACGTCGTGGTGTAATTGTTATTCAATATATTATTATTTGGATGGGTATAATAATTATATGTAACTCATGTAAATAATAAATATAACATGTTAATGATTCTGTATATATGATATACCATCCATTTATATATTATTATAATATCAAAAGAATGATATTGTCGCTCGTGCGTACGTACGGACTACCGTCTCCACGAACGCGATAAGAATCATTCTCCATCGTATCCATTCAAGTATAATTATCATTTGATGATTTAAAAAGGATGTTTATGGTCATGATATCATTCTGTATATGAATAATATACAACCAAACCTTTACAAACATGTCTTACGTAACAAAACATACAAAAGAAAACAAGTAAGTTAACACCCGAAACAACGATAATACTAAGATATTATTATCAAATCAATATTAAAAAAACATATATGATATCATATTAATGTATATAATTCTTGTATAATTTAATAACAATTATTTCACCATTATATAGGAGGTTAACCTACCCTAACCAAGGAAAAGTACAAGGTAAGGGGTTTTCATCTCACTCCTTATTTCCATGAGATTCATGCCATATTGCTACCATCACCTTTTGTGTGGTGTATGTACTACCCATAATTATATTCTTTGTGTAATACACTCTAATTTATGTGTATTTACATATTCATTGTATGATACCTCTTTCATGTGTTGTATGTTTCATAAGTTACCAAATTGGTAAGGGTTTATTTCACAATCTCTTCATTATCCGAGGTTGTTTATACGTAATAATCTACTGGGATCTCTTTATCATCCACATCCATGTTTCTTGAGAGTGTATTTCAAAACATTATTACTAATTTACAGAATATGGGATAAAGTCATTTATAACCTTTTTTGACTTTTTATAATATGTTTATAAAGGAATCATTCCGTCATTTTCCAAACAAGGTTATTTTAACCTTTTTGACAGAATTAAGGTAAGAATGGTTTTTTTAACTTATACGACGGGTGCGGTTATTTTCCACCATTATAAAATCGTAGAAGCTTACCTTACAAGCTTATAAGGATATTTTCAATGTAAATGTTTTATTTTATAATTATATGACTTTTAAATGATTTAAAAAAATATATATTTCTCTCAAATATATGAAAATCCAGTGCAAATGTATACGTATTTAACGCAAGCATAAAAATGTTTTCAGAAAACCCAACTCTCAAGTGTGGTAGACAGGAAGGGACTGGGCGTGGACCCATCATGGCCTGTAATTAGTCGAGCGGTCTCAGAATTATTTATTTTGTTTTCAGAAGCTTGCATAATTATTTCAGAAAAACACTAGAGTATATTTCAGCAATTTTAAATGTAAGTATCTTCTAAAACAATTTCATCGGTAGGTCTCATGAGACAAACTAGTGTCTTGGAAAAAGGCCTTGACAAAATCTTATTTGTAGTCTTGGCACGAGGCCTTGGCTATGTGGTTATGATAGTCTGGCATTATGCATTCCAACATTATGAAAGTGGTTAGTGATTCTGTATGTGATTATTCGATTAGTAGAATATCCATGTGAATGAGTAAATGGCATTATTTCATTTTATTTATGCCATAAAATGTTGAAAGTTCAAGTTTGAAAGGATTTTGTTTTAGTTATACATTGTCTTAAATGTTTATTCTTATTTATGAAAGTTTTCTCTATATTGTTATCCTTACTGGGCATTTGAGCTCACCCCTTTTCTATGTTTTATTTTTCCCAGGAAGTGAAGAAGTTAATTATGAATGACCTGCAGGGATATTATGTGGGGACATGAGTGTGGATTATAGAGACATTATGTTGTTGTAGTAGTTTTTCATTTTATGATGTAATGTAAAACTTATGAATATATCTAGTGTTTCCAAGGCTACTAAACCAATCGGTCTTTCGAGATTTGATCTTTCTTGTGATCATGCCAATGTTATGTAATAATGCACCGACTCTGGGTAACTAGGGTCAGGGCATTACAGTTGGTATCAGAGGAAGTTTAGTACAAACCTTAGAAGCTAGATTTAGATAAACTCTGATTAGAGCACGTAGACCTAAGATGAACTTTGAGGATTAGTATAGAAGAACTTCCTAGAATTTTGGTATTGTAGAGATTTTATGAGTTTTCCGAGCAATACATCCCTGTATAGATACGAGCAGGTAGAGGCAGCTCTGGCACAGATGTACCTAGGGGTAAAACCCGAAAACACCGCTTTGAGCTAGACTCGAACGGGAACTGGTGCACGACAACGGGCCTTGCTGTACTCTTGGTTACGACACTCTCGGGGGATATGCTTAGGATAATTCTCATTTTCTTTACAAACCATTATGAAGGGTTTATGAGTATATACATCCTCAAAGAAGACATTTTTATGATTATGGATTATATCCATAAATAGTTCAATTTATGTTAAGTGTTTTATAAGTATGGGATTATGTATTTTGATTCATAAACTGATCTAGTGTATGCCATTGTTTAGAAATGGCGCCCAGCAGAATGAATGAGAACTCCAGAAATGCCCATGATCCAAAGAGAAGGAAGGATCATATCTTTCATGGTCTTAAGCTAGAATTTATAAGAGAAATAGTCTCCCATGAATTATCATCATATGAAGAAATAATATCATGTGTTTATAAGATAAGTAAAGAGTTTACTGAGTCCTATGGCTTTGAAGGGAAGCAAGAGAAGAAAAGGATGGAAGAGAGAAAGATGGATAAAGGGAAGAGGGAAAAAAAGAATTTTCCCATATGTGATAACTGTGGAAAAAACACCCTGGAACTTGCCTGAAAGGAATGAGAGTTTGTTATAAGTGTGGAGGAAAAGGGCACAAAGTACGTGACTGCAAGGGTAAGAAAATGGTTTCAAATGTACAATGCTTCATTTGCAAGGAGTTTGGACACTACGCGAACCTATGTCCCAGTCATCAGACTATGTCGCAAATGATGCTATTGGATAATAATCAAGTTATGATACTAGCACAGATGAAGAGAAATGATTAGAGTTCTTATGTTGATTATGTCAATTGAGTGTTGTATCAACAATGTACTTGTTATAATAATTATGGAGTATATAAGGATTGTACTGCAGTACTATTTCATTAAGGACTTGAGATTGTGTGGAACAAAGAAAAGTGACTCAATAGCAGGATAAATTTTTTGAAAATATATGGTTGAGAGAATGATAAACCATAATATAGTTCTGATACCGAGGTAGTGATTTTGGAATAATACATGATTGTTTTGGATAAATTATATTGGATATTCTTGACTACCTTGGAACTGATTAATGATTTGTATATTCCATCATTGTTGGGGTTTAAAACATTTTTGGATTGATTAAGTATATCTAGAATTCTATATGGAATAAGAGAGCATGAATGTAACCAATAAGGAATATGGTAATTCAGGATGTTTCAATGTATTAAAAGAATACATGATGAAGGTATTCATATGCTATTATGGGGTAAAAATGATCTAAATTATGTTTACCGTCCTTATAAATGTTGGACTGTGAGTTTTAATAGAAGTATTTTGGATAGTTCTAGTTTGGATTATTTTGGATTGCCATAAAAGGGACAACTCGGAGGTCGGGCGGCAACCCGTCGCGTCCGGCAAGGCTGCGAGACTTGAACCCGTAACCGAAGGGTGACAAGGGTGAATCACCTACCACTGGCCCATGAGATGTCTTGGATTAAAGAATGTAGTATTTTTTAAATGATCTGGTAGATGAATTATAAATTCATTTATTTTGGAACCCTGTACGAATAGTATAAATAGAAAAAAAATTTACGTCCTATTATCTTTTAGAGTGAAAGATGAGTTTGTGGTAGAAATTTATTAATGGATAAAAATCTAATTATAATGTAAGTATATCTCATTATGATCTTATCCAATATCATAAATAAATTTCTCAACATTAATAAAAGAAACTTAGAACAAAAATGTTGTCCTAGATGGTACCTTAAATCATCACTAATTTATGGCTTTTGGATTGTTGGCCTTCTCATAGCCATGTTCTCTACCACTCTCCATCAGATAATTGATGGTTATATTTCTCTTCCATATCGATATTTTCCAATATGGAACCCTAGTATGTGTTATTTTCGGTAATCTTCATACTTTCCACTCTTTATTTTCTTTAGAGGCCTCATTTATTCATTTTTCGATGTGGGATTTCAACTAAGATATTTTGAAACATCAAAATTGGGATATCCCAATACACTATGTTTTGTTGAACCGATGGTATTTCAAATCATCATAGATTGATGAGTTTAAGGACCTCAATTTTATACTTGTTTGTGATTGATGACCTCAATCACTACCTATAAATATTTACGTTTTTCCTCCAATTATATGTCTCTAATTTCCACCAATGTTCTCCTAATCGAGATCATAATTTGGTGATGACCCTTTCATTTATCTTTTCCTAATATTAAGACTAAATTTTAGTTACCCAATTTCCGATGTGGGTTTTCCCACAAATTTATTTTCTATTTTCATCCTTTTATTTTTGAAGAACAATTTCAAATTGCGAGGACGCAATTTATTGAAGGAGGGGAGAATGTAAAACCCCAAGATTTTATAGTGTGTTATTTCTTCAAAATAATTCAATAACTTTCACTACACGCAACAAAAAGTTCAATCGCACCATGACTTACCAAACAAGTCGTTCAAAAGAGGTTATGAATAGTGTTAACTAAATTTTAAACTTTATATAATCCTTATAATTTTAGAATCCATATTATGAGTTTCTTAGACATAATGCAAGAACAGATTCATTTTCAGTATTGAACTTTTATCAACTTTTAATATTGAAACATTTTTAAATACAATATTTTAAACTATTTGACTAAATGGGGACATCAAAAATTTAAAATGAAACATCTCAAGATTCCACGGTACGCTAGCGTGTGTTGTACGCAACACCGAGTTCTAACACACCATAACCAATCAAACTAGTTGTTATGATTAGTAATACATACTTTTTGAAATTATATATATTTTATATTTCAAAATGGACTTCATTTTTGGATTCGTAATATCGAATTTAGCCTAAGGTGAAATTTTGGTACTTTTCGGATAATTTTATATTTTAATGAATAGTGAAAATTACTAAATTTTAATTAAAAACAACTTTTATAATCAAAATAATTAATAGTGATAAATTATGAATTTGAGTGGTTTTAAATTATATTTAGAATATATTATTACCATTTAATATAATTTTGGTCATTGGACATAATTTTACAATTAAACCGAACATAAACAAGTGCCAATCTTTTGATAGTTATTATCTCTTAAAAACACGCTTTTTGACAGCGGGAATTAATTTTAAATTAATTTCTGCCACTTCTGTGTTTTGAATTTAGAAAAATGGATTCCATATTTGGAATCTGGATGTTCAAATTGTGTAAATAGTTAACTTTTATTTTTAGACATTTTGAATAATTACTACGGTAAATATTTTATTTACCATGGTTAAGGGTAAATCCGGTAAATAAGGGTTAAAAATAATATTATAATAATACCAAATTACCCTGAAACGTGTCCTAGACTTATTGGTTGATACATGTTCGACCATAGGCATCTTTGGGTCGATTTTGGGACCCCAGGGTGCCACTTGTAGGTGATAGAGACACTTTATTTTAATTAAGTTAAAATGAATACAAAAATGACACAAGCATATATCCTTTAGAAAAATTTTTTTTAAATAGGTCTATATATGTTGTATTTTCGACTATAAATATTAATTAGAAAGATAAAAATATTTCCTACATAATGATATTTTATTTATAATTTTTAGACATTAAATAAGTTAATTTATTTATGACACAATGATGATTTTGTAATTACTATAATAGTGAAAAATCCAAATAATTGATATTATAAATACCCAAATAAATATAATATGAAACTTTTAATGAATTAAACTAATTTTCTAGGATAATATGATATATTATGATTGATATAATTGACTTTGTTCGAAGTAATAAATCTGTTATGAGTTTCACAAAAATCAACTATTGAATAGTGTCAAAATTGACATAAAAGAGTTCTTAAAACAAACATTATATTATTAATTGATATTAAATTCCTAAAAATATATGGTTCAGAAAAACGACTTATATCATGATAGTTTCATCATTAATGGACCACTTGGGGGTCGCTTGGATGTATATGGTAAGTTTATTAACCATATTATATAAAATAATAAAGAGACATTGTAAAAGTGAAACTAATTAATTCAGAGTTAATACATAAAGATAAGGTTAATATAAGTACCCAAACCTGTCTAAATTCTATTGGTTGAGTTTTTGTCGACCCATCCCCACCTTAACCTTTGAATAATAAACTTTGGAGCCATTAGAAACCGAATATGAATTTATTATAAATTAATATTTCTAGCTTTTCCAAAGGTGCCCCTCACCCCTCTTATAAAACGTCACTCCTCCTTCTCATTTCTTCACACCTTCAAAGCCGTTTGGTTCGGCCAAACTCTGTCCAAATACTCTCCCAACTTCCCTCACTACAACCTAGAGGCCTTAGTTTGATCAAAAAGCTAATCTAAGGATCCCTTTTGATCAAATCAGAAGGAAAAACCCGAAGAAGAGGTAATGATTTCACCACCCTTTTCCAAGTTCATTTCTTTTTCCACTTCTTCTTCCTTTGTTGTTACCATTCCAAAATAATAACTCCAGTATCATATATATACTGTGATGTTATTATAAATTTGGTACAACCATATTCCGTATTCTATCCACCCTTTGAATAACATGTCACCATACGTGCGTACGTATGGCTTACCGTCTCCACGTCATGGTGTAATTGTTATTCAATATATTATTATTTGGATGGGTATAATAATGATATGTAACTCATGTAAATAATAAATATAACATGTTAATGATTCTGTATATATGATATACCATCCATTTATATATTATTTTAATATCAAAATAATGATATTGTCGCTCGTGCGTACGTACGGACTACCGTCTCCACGAACGCGATAAGATTCATTCTCCATCGTATCCATTCAAGTATAATTATCATTTGATGAGTTAAAAAGGATGTTTAAGGACTTGATATCATTATGGATATGAATAATATACAACCTATCCTTTACAAACATGTCTTACGTAACAAAACATACAAAAGAAAACAAGTTAACACCCGAAACAACGATAATACTAAGATATTATTATCAAATCAATATTAAAAGATCATATATGATATCATATTAATGTATATGATTCTTGTATAATTTAATAAAAATTATTTCACCATTATACAGGAGGTTAACCTACCCCAACCAAGGAAAAGTACAAGGTAAGGGGTTTTCATCTCACTTCTTATTTCCGTGAGATTCATGCCATATTGCCACCATCACCTTTTGTGTGGTGTATGTACTGCCCATAATTATATTCTTTGTGTAATAAACTCTAATTTATGTGTATTTACATATTAATTGTATGATACCTCTTTCATGGGTTGTATGTTTCATAAGTTACCAAATTGGTAAGGGTTTATTTCACAATCTCTTCATTATCCGAGGTTGTTTATACGTAATAATTTACTGGGATCTCTTTATCATCCACATCCATGTTTCTTGAAAGTGTATTTCAAAACATTCTTACTAATTTACAGAATATGGGTTAAAGTCATTTATAACCTTTTTTGACTTTTTATAATATGTTTATAAAGGAATCATTCCGTCGTCTTCCAAACAAGGTTCTTTTAACCTTTTTGACAGAATTAAGGTAAGAATGGTTTTTTTAACTTATACGACGGGTGCGGTTATTTTCCACCGTTATAAAATCGTCGAAGCTTCCTTTACAAGCTTATAAGGATATTTTCAAAGTAAATGTTTTATTTTATAATTATATGACTTTTAAATGATTTGAAAAAATATATATTTCTCTCAAATATATGAAAATCCAATGAAAATTTATACGTATTTAACGCAAGCTTAAAAATGTTTTCAGAAAACCCGACTCTCAAGTGTGGTAGACAGGAAGGGATTGGGCGTGGACCCATCATGGCCTGTAATTAGTCGAGCAGTCTCAGAATTATTTATTTTGTTTTCAGAAGCTTGCATAATGATTTCAGAAAATCACTGGAGTATATTTCAGCAATTTTAAACGTAAGTATCTTCTAAAACAATTTCATCGGTAGGTCTCATGAGATAAACTAGTGTCTTGGAACAAGGCCTTGAAAAAATCTTATTTGTAGTCTTGGAACGAGGCCTTGGCTATGTGGTTATGATAGTCTGGCATTATGCATTCCAACATTATGAAAGTGGTTAGTGATTTTTCATGTGATTATTCGATTAGTATAATATCCATGTGAATGAGTAAATGGAATTATTTCATTTTATTTATGCCATAAAATGTTGAAAGATCAAGTTTGAAAGGCTTTTGTTTTAGTTATACATTGCCTTAAATGTTTATTCTTATTTATGAAAGTTTCCGCTATATTGTTCTCCTTACTGGGCATTTGAGCTCACCCCTTTTCTATGTTTTATTTTTCCCAGGAAGTGAAGAAGTAAATTATGAATGACCTACAGGGATATTATGTGGGGATATGAGTGTGGATTATAGAGACATTATGTTGTTGTAGTAGTTTTTCATTTTATGATGTAATGTAAAACTTATGAATATATCTAGTGTTTCCAAGGCTACTAAACTAATTGGTCTTTCCAGATTTGATCATTCATGTGATCATGCCAATGTTATGTAATAATTCACCGACTCTAGGTAACTAGGGTTGGGGCGTTACAGTATCTATGATCTTTTTGAGTTGTTGAGGGGAGCTTGTGTATTTTCGAATTCTGAGTTCAGATTAGGGTATCATTATCTGAGATTTCAGACTTCTAATATACCCATGGATTCATTAAAAATCAGGTATGGACTATATGAATTCATTGTAATGATGTTTGGGTCGATGAATAATCCAAAAGTATTTATGGCCTTGCCAAACATGATCTTCCATATATACCTGAATTAATTTGTAATGGTGTTTGTGGATGACATCTTGGGGTACTCCAAGACTCATGAAGATCATGACCAACATCTTTACATCATCATGTGTACACTAAGATAACATTATCAATATTCCAAGATATCTAAGTGTCAGTTTTGGATTGATCAAAGAGAATTCCTTGGTCACATAATCCAAGTGGAAGTGTGTTTGTAGACTGAGAGAATATTAAAGTAGTTTTATCTTGGGAGCAGCCAAAGAATACTCCTAATATATGAAGACTTATGTGGTTAGATGGATATTATTAGAGATTCATCTAGGAATTTTCCTAATTGGAAGCACTGCTTTCATGCTTGAACAAAAAGTGGTAAAGTCTGATTAGTCAGAAGCATGTAAAAATTCTTTCTATGATTCGTATAAGTTCTTGAAATCAGCACTGATTATGATCCTACCTCAACCAGGTGAGGAGTATATGGTGTATTTTGACACATCTGGGATAGAAATCTGAGCTGTGTTGATGCAGGAAGATCATGTTATAGAGTATGGGACTCGATAGATGAGGAAAAATGAATAGAACTATCATATGCAAGAACTCAAACTAGCAATAGTGGTATATGATTTGAAGTATTTTTGGCACTATCTTTTGGGATAGACGTTTATAGTGTTTACCAATCATTAGAGATTAAGGTAAATATTCTCACAAATAGAATTGAATCTTTGAAAGTAGATATTGGTTGAGTATATGTAGTTGTTCACTTTTGATCTAGCATACATGTTTGAAATGGGGAACAATGTTGTTGATTATTTGAGTAGGAAAACTTAGACTCATATGGTTCAAGATTCCATTGTTGAGTGGAATATGATGACTTTGCCGCCTGAAATGCATGTGGTTATTTTGGAGAGTTAGGATCAAATGAATCTTTTATCAGTCTTAATATATATGGGTTTTTAAGAAAGAAATGGGATTGAAATTACAAGGATCTGGAGTGTTTTAATTTGAGGGAAATCCTTGAATGTGGGGGGTCACCTTCTGATTGGAGCATAAATGAGGTTAATATCGGATATGTCAAGAATCAAGTTGTTGTGCCTATAAGAAGGTGAGAGGGGCTCAAGTGGGAATTTTATGCCTTGATATGGGTAGTATATCCATGTGTAACTAAAATGTAACAGTACCAATAAAGATAGTTTTGGTGTCTAGACATGAATAAGGAGATAATATTGTTAGTGACATAACGTTAAACCTATAATTAGGTGAAGGTAAGGAATTACTAACCTAGAGGATTTCTAAAACTATTTTCTGTTACTGAATAGAAGTGGGATGATGCGACTTTGGAATTTGTAGGGGGTCTTCCGAATAATCTTAGATTGAGTGACATTATCTAGGTTATTGTGGATCCACTAATGATATTAGTGCATTTATTTCCATTATAATTGATTTCTTAGTAGAGTAGTTTGAAGATTTGTATGTTTGAGAAATAGTCCATTTGCATCGGTTACCACCAACTATATTTTCAGATTGTGACTCATGTTTCACGTCACTATTGTAGAAGGTCTTATAGAAGGATCTTGGAATGATGATTTTATTGAGGAGGGGATTCTACCCACAAAACATATGGATTTTAGAGCGTACTATATGGGTGCTTGAGGATATGTTGTGGGCATGTGTTAATGAATTTGGTGGGTCTTGGGAGAATCAATTGTAATAGAGGAGTTTTCCTATAACAATAGTTATTAGGAAACTATATAGATGGAAGCATAAAATTATCTTCATAGTAGTCCTTACAGATCACCACTATGTTGGATGGAGGAATGTTTGTTAGAGTTATAGGGACCGAGTCTTGTACATAAGATATTAAATTATGTAAATCTAATACAAAAATGTATGGCCGCTACTTAGGTTAGGTAGAAGGCATATGATGGTAGATGGAGACAACCCCTAGAGTTTACCAAGGGTGATCATGTATTACTTCATGTTTCATCTAGCTTGGGTCACCACAGGATGTATAGAGAGGGTAAGTCGGTGCATAGGTTTGTCATGCCATTTGAGGTTGTGGAAAAAATTAGGCCGGTGGCATACCATTTAGCTCTTTCATATAATTATAGTGTGATGAATGTTGTTTTCAATGTATCTCAATTATAGAAGTATCACCTCATCCCTTATCATCTGATTGATGTGGTTGATATTGAGCTTGAGAGTGGTACGTCCTTTGAGGAGCATTTGATATAGGTGTTGGATCATAGTGAGAAAGTATTTTGGGGAAATACCAAGTCGATAGTTCATTTATTATGGAAACATGGGCGTAGAAAGGAGGAAACATGGGAAATAGAAGTAGATATATAGGCACATTGTAGTGATATTTTTGACTCGGAATAATAGAGATGATTGGAAGTGAATATTTAGGATGAGCTTTTATATGGTTGGGAGATTGTAAGATCTCATATTTTTCATGGACTTTTCTCCCAATGTTTTGTTAGTAGCCCATTATGGTTCAGATATAGAGTTCCTCTATTGTATAAAATAACCTCAAGTTTAAGGATGTATGCTTTTTTGAATTAATGGAGTCCAAGTATAAATTGGTTAAGTGTTAAAAAAAGTTTTCCTTGTTAGTTTAGAGGATTTAAAATAAAAATGGTCTGAAAAATCAACTGCAAAACATTTACACATCATGTAATGGGATTAAAAATAGTGTAACTGTTCATAGGTTTTAACAAAATAAATCAGTGGTGATGAATTGTTGGAAAAAATAATTAAAAATATTTACACAATGTGTAACTGAATTAAACACCGTATAAATTCCCAACCTACAGTTTTAAAGTGGCTATACATCAGATTTTTGTAGGAACCTACTCCAGCACTTATCCCATCGATCTAGGGTAACTCTCCATGCAATTTTGGAGTTCCAAACCCCCGTTCGGACATTCCTTTTATGTGATCAATCCCTGATAAGTCATCCTAGTGGGATTTCTTCTTCCTCTTCCTTCTTTTCCCACCCGTTGCAGTGAAACCCCTTAGAAAATTGCAATGTTGGTTTCATGTTCCATCCTGATCTGGGAACCACTCTACAAGTTTCCTCATATTTCCTCATGGATTTTGGAAATTGGAAACATTTTTGAATATTTCATTAAAGTTATGTGATCTAAAATTCAGTTCCCATAGTCATGATTTTGATTACATATATACAAGTTGTATAATTAATATAGTTTTTTAGCAATTGAAATCACTAATTGAATAAATTAATATGGTAAATTAATTAATTGAAATGATTGTCAAATTGTGATATTTTTATCTATGAATGAGATACTTAATTGCGGAATTAATTATGAGATTATAGAAATTTTGGAAAAAGGATAATTAATTAATGAATTAATTATCAAGGTATGAATTGAGGAATTGGGGATTTCATTTTTATATTGGGAATTGTGGAATTTGGATAATTAATTAATTATTTAATTATCAAAGTAATAAATTATTTTTTTGGGGATATTTAATTGTTGATTTAATTATCGAATTGTGGAATTGTAAACTGAGAATAATTAGTTGGTGAATTATTTATTATATGCTGAGTATGTGAATGGTTAAAGAATCTTTGAATTGATTAACGGAATAAGAGATGTGATTAATTAAGGTTTTTGGATAAATTAATTTATGAATTAATTAATCATTGATAGATGGGGTGCTAGACATGACGATCTAGGATGATGATTATATACATGCATAGTTGTTAAA
The DNA here is from genome assembly GCA_963277665.1 of Viscum album. NCBI lineage: Eukaryota > Viridiplantae > Streptophyta > Magnoliopsida > Santalales > Viscaceae > Viscum > Viscum album. The sequence continues at coordinate 324,483,495 of OY728126.1, read as the reverse complement.
TAGGGGAATTATAGGATTATCTACACTAATGATAGATGTACTTGTAGGGTTGATAAATGTGGTGCTAAACATGATTGTGTAAAACAATGATATATGCAAATAATTGAGTAATGGGGTGATAGACATGATGATCTACACCAATGGTATATATGAATGATTGAGAATGGGGGTTCTAGACAAGATGTTCTTTTCCCATGATAGATATAAAAATATATACATGTTTGATAAATGGGGTATTGGACATGGCATTCTACACCCAAAACATTTGTATTGGAATATGGGGATAAGTGGTTGAAATAATGAAATATGATTTGATTATGTTTTATGGTTCATGTCCGGTGAGGATAGAGTAGGTATTGAGGAACACGTGTCCTTAGAAACCTAGTGGATTGTATATTTCAATAAAGGTTAATTTGATAATGAGATTAAAATTTACTTATGAATTGAAATTATTTCTTTATACCACTATATACACTTATTATTGAATTGATTTATTTTAGAAACCATTGGTGGTGACCTACTGATTTGTACTCACACCCTACTTGAGCTGCCTGGTCGGTACCCAAATAGAATTCATGGACATAGAACTGGTTAAGGGAAAGGGAACTGTGTTAGATGGCTGAGTTAGGATGGAGAATGGTTGAGGGAACAAGACATGGTTCAGGACTCTCTAGGATTATTCAATACCTTTATTTTGGTTTTCATTTAAGACACTTGATACGTAAATTATCATGACATGCTTTTTTTCTTTAGTTGGATATAGTAGTTACTTAATGTTTATCATGAGATTATTATCTTTTTATGGTTATATATATTTTTCTTTTATTTTTTAATTATTTTCTATTTTTTACTCTAATAAAATAGGGTATAGTCTCCCCATGATCAACTTATCAGACCCTCGCTGCTAGTGGACAACCTATGGTGTGTGGGGAGGTGCACATGAGGTTATGTGGTGAATTAGCTTGGGGGACCGACATGTGGCACCCGGTTCAAGATGTTACAATAATATAAATTGTTATTATTCGAAATATGAATCTTATTTTTCCCAATTCCAGTGACATAGTTTTCAAAATATAATTTAAAAATAATTTAGCAAACCTTACAAGAAAGTGAGTTTTTAAAGGGAAAATACTCAAAAGGTTGAAATGTTTTTATATGAAATTTCAATATGAAATTTATCCAAATTCCTAAATTATATTTATGGATGTATAATTAAACAAATTTTACTTTAAAAAAAATTAAAATATAATTTAACTTTATAAATAAATTAAATGAAAATGTAGTTTTCAATTAAACTTTATTTTTTTCATTATTCATCAAAAATTAAAACATTTTAGAAAGAAGTAAAAAAATTCACCATAAGATAATTTATATATTATTTTTTAAAATTTAATTTTTTTTATAAAAATAATTTTATAATTGTGTCAAAATTTAATTTTATTATTTTTTATATAAAGACATAATATTTTTTAAAAAAAAGTATTTTTCAAATATATAAAGAATTTACCGAAAATGATGTATTCTACTACCCATATGTTTCATTTATAAAAAAATTATAATTAATTTTTAAAAAATAGTTTTTAATATTAATATTTCTATATTTAGTGGATAGGTAATATTGTCCTTGTAACAATAATATATCGTAGTTTTTTTTTAAAGTCGGTTTCGTGTGTAATGTAAACAAGACCAATGTCGCGTGCGATTCAAGATTAACCAAGTATTAAATGTAATGAATGATTATAAAATAAATTTAATTTATTCAAAACAAATCATAAAAACATGCGGTGTTACATAGTATGATAAAAACAAGGGTATGATTGAATCTTTTCAAAAAATTATAAGTGTGTCACTCTCCTCACTTATAAAAGTCAACCCCCTCTCCTATCCACCTAACATATAAAAATCATTTTTTGTTTGGAAAATAACTAGAAAAATCATTTTCCAACTTCCCTCCCATCATCATATAAGCCTTATTTTAGGTATAAATCTAAATTAAAAAGTATTTTGTCACAAACCTATGGTGGATACCTGAAAAAGAGGTGACATTATTCAATGGGAATTTTTATTTTATTTCTTTCACCACCTCATTAAATATATATTTAACAATGATGATATAATAAAATCAGTATATTCCATATAATAGGATGTTTGTAAAATAAGTTAACTAACTACAACCATTACCAATTCCATGAAATTGGTTATGAAATAATCGATCCTATGTATGGATGACTACTGGCTCACAAACAAACATCTTTCATTTTTCCATTACCACCTCACACTATTCGGTATTATAGTGGAAATAAATTATATATGTGATATTTATAACACAATTATTAATAAGGATTCATTATATCATATATAACATTTTTCATTCCATTCCATAGGGTATATGATACCATGGCTTGTGTGTATGGCAGACTACCGCCTTGCAAAGTGACGTGATTCATCTTTCACTAATACATTACATGGAAGGTTATAAGGATAATTTTAATTATTATATGTGATATACACAAAATAATAATTATATTCATGAAATAATTATCTTTCTGAAGTGATAATTCATATCATTTTCTTTCTTAAATTTTAACTCAATGAAAGATGATAACGTCGTTCATGTACATGTGGACTACCGCCTTCACGAAATGACATGTCTGTCTTTTAATCACCACACCACATGGATTATATATATAGGTATATTTAAAGAAATAATATGGTATTTATGTTATTATTATAAATTTTTAAGGGTAAAATATTACTTACCACCTTTTTATAATAATAATTAAAAAATGGAAACGTTACTCATGTGTACATACAACCTACGATCTCCATGATCGGAACATACTTAATTTTTCAAAACTGTATTTAATGAATGGTATTAAAAGTATAATTGATGTATAAATATGATATTTATTTCATGATAATAATTATTTATATGATGAAACTACAAAATAATTGCAAGAATAACAACTTTCATGAAAAAACATGCATGATAAAATAAGGCAATTAACACCTGAAATAATGAAAATAATGAAATATTATTAACGAACGGCCGATAAGATGTTTTAAAAGGTTCATATATGATATTATTGATATTAATATGGTATTTTTATAAGTTAATAACATGTTTAAAACCACTATACAGGAGGATACATATATTTCATTGAAAAGGAAGTGTGGGTTAAAAAATTTAGTCTCAATTTACATTCTATTGAGACTTATTTTTTTTATTTCTAACCAATTCCTTTAATATGGTGTATATAATACCCCTTTGACATGTAATAACATGATAAATTCATACTTCATGGTATTTTAAGTTTCAATTTGAATTATTTAATCCAAAGTGATTTTACATTAAATTTAATAAGTGGTAAAGTTTATTATAAAATTTGAATTTCTCTTGTGATTGTTAGCTTTATCCTAAAACATTTACTTTATTATAATAATTTTTCATTCAAAATTGAATTTATCTTAAATATTAATATTGTTTATTTATGGATATTATTATTTCCTAAACCATATAAAATATTTCCATATATTGTATACTTTTAATGTTTTTTGATTAAATGCGGAAATATTGATAAATCTGTATCAATTTATTAATTGGGATATTTATTGATACGAAACATTGATCATGAATTAAATATTTTTTTTAATATATGATTAATTATTTGTAAATTAATACATGGTTGGGTACTGGTAATAAATAGACCATCGATGCATTGATAGGTCTCATGAGACAAATCAGTTGGCCAAAATTAAAATAGGTTTTACTGATAGTTTTATACTGTCTTGAGGATAGACCTTGACCGTAGAGGTTCTTATGTTCTTATGAAATGATATCCAATAAATAATAATTTTATTCATTAATAATTAAATTATATTATTATCCCTGATAATTTACCCATGATATTATCTTTAGATGCATTTAATTACCTGTTTATTCATTAAATGACACACATTTTTAGTTATTTACATTTCTATATTGATTATGACTTATATTATCTTGATAATCAAGTTATTTAAATGGAATATTTGTTCATTTGTTTACCTATATATATTGATTATGATTTTGAATTCATGATATCCTCCTTTTATGTTACCCTTATTGAGAATTTGAATTCACCATAATTTCCTTTCCTTTCCCCAGTATATGAAGAAGAGAAATTTCAATGAGTTCTCAATGATGCAGTTCATTTTATTTTGTTATGTATTTTGTTTTATTTTCTATTCCAAATGTGAAATGGGTATCTTGTGTGTATCTAGTTCTCAAAAACATATAAACTGATTAGTCCTTCATTATTTGATTCTCTGCATCTATTCCAATTTAACAAAGTAAGACACAAACTCTGGATTAAGGAGGTTGGGGTTGTTAAATTTCCACCAAGACTGCTGATGAGATAGGAAGAGATCTTGCCCCAATTATCCTATATCTAAAAAAATAAATCCAAGGAAGAAGAGAATAACCCTAAAACAATGTTGGACAAGAGATGAATTCCCAAAACCCCTTTCATAGAACATGCTAGATCTAGAATTTGTGCCAATTGGGGGGAGAAAGGTGATTTAATAGAGGGAAACTGAGTCAAAATATGCATTAAATCCTCCACATTAAGCTTGAATGTGAATAGAACAACCACACCCAGAAGATATGATGCCATTTGACCTTTAAAAAAAATGAAACAACCACCACCCTGACATGGTGGAGTTTCCCAAAAGACGGATCACAATGACTAGCCATGGTGTGGTGAAAAAATAGGCCATTTGGGACTCACCATGACCTCCACATTTACATGGAGAGGTCCTTATGGATTTTTTCAACAAGAACACCCCAAAGTGATACACCCTAGGCCAGACCTAACTATTGGGTGTTGTGGACCTGACTATTTTACACAGGGGGGCCAAAGTCACACTCTGACCTCCACCATGGTCAAGGTTCTACCATTTCTCACTAAAATGGTTCAAAAAAAACTTTTAATCCACTAAGAACATTAAAATATTTCAAAATCAAAAGTAACTAACCCAAGGCTGAAAATAATCATAATTGTGACCCATAGGGCATCACAATTCTCCCCACCATAAAATAAATCCACCCCCAAAAAGTATCAGGATCAAAAACCTAAAAAGAGAAAAAGTATATTGTTGCATCATCAAGGCCTTGTGACCCCTATATAATTATTTTTCCTACCACACTGCCATTTTTCTCAAACCAATTAGATCATCTTTTCATAAAAATTATTATCCTATATGTTAACTTTCTTAACAAGCATTTCAATAACTGAGGTGTCATGTTCGATCTCAATGTCATCCCACTTAATCACATGGGAGGGATCCAGATGTTACTTATTCAGTTGGGAAACATTGAACACAACATGGATAAAAGTCAAATGAGTGGGAAAGTCCAGTCGATAAGACACCTTCTTGAGTTTCTCCAAAATCTCAAATGGGCCAACATAACTTTGTTCTAACTTACCCAACCTCCCCAAACAGCTATGTCCTAACTGAGGTAAAACTCTGAGAAAAACAGAATGACATACCCCAAATATCAATGGATGATGATTCTAATAGACATATAATTTCCATTGACTTTTATCTGTTGTTATCCTTTTTTAATTAATTGTATAATATTCATCGTCTCTTGAATGATACTTAGTCTAAACAAGGAATGTTCTCCAATATCTTCCCAACAATGTGGTAGTCTTCTAGGCATCCCATAAAACACCTTATATAGTACAATCTTTATTGATTCTTGATAACTATTGTTATAGGAAAAATATACGAAGGACCGATATTTCTCCCATGATCCATGGAAGTCAATTATGAATCCCGAAGTATCCATTCAAGGATCTATATGGCTCACTCAGTCTTTCCATCTATCAATGAGTGATAATAATTTCCCAACTTCAAATGAGAACCTATCATTTCATGAAATCCACTCCAAAATCAAGATGTGAAGTAAGGTTCACTATCTGAAATGATACCTAATGTCACACCATGGAATATGAAAATCTATTACACACACAAGTTCCCAAGATCCCGTAACTTCACCAACTCCTCAATAGGTAAGATATTTGTTGATTTCATGAGTCGATAAATAATCATACATATCACATACTCAATAATAGGAGTCTGAGGTAGCCCTATCAAAAAGATTATAACTATCTCATATAAATTCGAAGCTAGAATGGGTGAGGTTTTCAGCATGTGATGTCCCTTGTTCAATCCACTGATAATTGACCCGACTCGATTTCCACATGGCCTCAAGGGAACCTCCCCATATTCCAAAGGCTTGTGAGTAGTAGCAAGGGTCTTTGGGGGTACAACATAGAGTATATACCATAATAATTATAGTGTATCACAATAGTATGTAATAAATAGAAAAATAGATCAATGTTAATGAAGTTGTGGAAAATAGATCATCTAGATAAAAATAAATAGACAGAAGTATCAATAACTAGTATCATGTTTAGAATAATTTTGTCATGCTGATATTCAAAAATGTTGAATATAAAGGAAATAAGGTAGTTGGAACATGAGATGTACATGCTATACAAAACATATAAATGACCAAAATCAATTTCCAATAGCATTGTGAGCACTATCTCAGTTATCTACTCCTGCACTCCATTATAGTACATAAAATCAACTGAAAAAAGCTGGGTCTATTTTCACAACCACCAAAAATTTCTAGCATTATCTAGTCTATGAATATAAAATGAGCAGTATATATGTATAATAAATAAGGATTTAAATAAATAAACATGTTGGTATTATTTACTTAGGGAATACATGTCGGATGCTACCTACTTCATCATAGAACAAAAATGTCTCTATGAATTTTACATTTTCATTTATATTTATAATGTGGGACCTAAGGCATACCCACGTGGTTTCCACATATATTCATAATCATATAGAGTTCCATAATTTTCATGGAATTTATGTTTTATAATATGAGTGAGTCCACATGGGTGTACCGTTTGAAATTCACCTAAAAAGGAGAGGTTCTACCTGAGCCTTAGAAGAATGTACTAGGTAGATTTAGGGTGAAACTTGATGGGAGACAAAGGAATAACTTAAGGTGATCCATAATATCAAGTTGAATATAAGGAGAACCACCTAAGGAATTCATTTAATTTTGGGAAATATATGTGAACCCCCACGATGATAAGTCGAGGCTTTCTCAAACTAAGAAAAATATTTAATCCAAGTGTAGTATTTCACTTGGAAGGTGAATCAATGAATCAGCTGGCATCCCATGATTCTGTATTAGGAAAACCACATTGGGAATCCAAGTATCACACAGGGCATGCAACGCATTTATGTGATTTTGGGTCCATGACTATTATGAAGAATTACATAATTATTCATCATGTATACAAGATATTAATAATATCCATGATCATAAATCATAGTCAAAAAAGGTCTAGGATACATGGTAGTACCATTCAGATTTCATTTAAACCATTTATCCATTTCAACTGTAAGGTGAATCAACACATCTTTAAAAGTAGTTTCACTAGACATCCTAGTCTTAGGGGATTTGAAAAGTATCACACCATTCCATTTTATCCAATTAATATATTCATTTATAAGGGCCAAAATAGAATCTCATTGTTAGTTTTATTATATAACAAGACATAACATTCATTGTAATTTTATATAGAAAAACCTAAGAGGGTGACTTTCATCAAGGTAGACAACCTGTTATGATGTAAATCAGGAGGTAAGGGAAAATAATTAAATGTGCTAACATTTTATTAATTTAATTTGACATTAGAAAGTGTGTTTCATGGAAGGTTTAATGCATGGAAGGAAAACACATAATATAGACAACAAAAATTTCAGGTGAAATATCTTGACCACCAAATTTATACTAGTAGTCGAATACTCATCCAGTATCAGCCTCTAATTGAGTATAGAATGGGAGAAATAAGATAAATAAATGAATAAAATAAAAAGAGGGCATATTATCTCACATATAATTAACATCCCATATATAGTGATAAAATGAGGAAATAATAACGAGGAATTATAGACTTACCATTGGATAAACATTGTGATGAATGATTCATGAATCAAACACCAAATGTATGAGATCTCTAAAATCATAGCTTAAAAGGAGAAACAAATAGATTTTAATAGTAGATGGATATTTTTTATTTGAGGGAATAATAAATGAGGATAAGGGTTAATAGTAAGGATGTAAAAATAGAAATTGCAAAAATAAATTAATGGGAACATGGTTTGGCCACATGGTTGGCCAAACTGTGAACCACCACATTCTAAATACAACACCCATTCTCATGGTTAAATTCACGATTAGAAAAACCATGTGTAAACCAAAAACATTACCTTTTTAATTATACTAAAGCCTCTCAAATGGCCATGCTGACTCACTTTTATGGTTAAATAAGCCATGATCCTCTATATATGGGTTTCACAACATAGCCACATGGTTACTACTAACTGTGCACCAACCACATGCCTCATTCTGCCTCTCCAAAAACTGGAGCTATAAAATCCTAAAATGCCCCAAATGCGCCCAAAACCACTCTAACCTCATTAAAAATTCCCGCATAGATAAAAAATATATAGATAGAATTTAAAACCATTCATACCTCTTTGAAAAATTAGGATTTTACTTCCTCCACTCATTAAAACAACTTGTCTCTATGTTTCCCTTCCAAGGGTGGTTATGCATAATATATGAATAACTATAGCCACTGAGTACATACATTAGCCCCTATATCCAATGTATCCTAATATACATGTTTTTGCTTCCATAACACCCAATATATAGGAACTAACATTCATTGAAGTTCCTTCTTTCAATGATCTACGATACATATCGGGTACTCCTCAAAAAAAGAATCAATTCCCAACTCAGCCTCATTAAGATGAAGGACGTGATATTGGTATGAATAGTAATAGTGAAGCTATGAAACATGTATGATATTGTGAAAGGAATTCTACCATTGAGGAAACACTAACAGATAGGCTACCGACTTGACAATATAAGATCTAAAAAGGTCCAATGAACATAGGTACCAACTTCCATTTTCTACAAATCCATCAATACCCTAGCCTATGTGAAACTTGAAAGAATACCCAATCCTCAACCTAGAACTATAGAGGTCATTTATAATGATAAAAATTATAATTTTACCTAAACTGAGCTATATACATACACTTCCTGATAAGATGTACTAGCTTTGATGTCTCTTAAATGATTTTTGGTCCTAGTATTGCTACTTACATTTCCTCTAAACAACAAAAATATGATCGACATGAAATTCCATATATAGCCTCGTATGGATTAATCTGTGTAGTCACTAATAATATGTTATTATAAGAAAATTCAACAATAGGTAAGTGTTTCTACCAAGAACCTCTAAAATCAAAGATGTAATGACCCAAACTGTTATAAATAAATTTCCCCCTTTTTATTTATTTAAATAAATCACCAAGACATTTGGTTGTAGAAAACTAATGAACTTATTTTTTTATTATATCCTATAGGATTTAAAATACCATTAAGTATCACTACCTTTGATAATATAACCATAGAATATTGATCGCATGACTAGTATAAATATAGGATTTTAACAAATCCAATTGACACAGACAAAGAACGCGATGACCTCAACGAATAGGCTCATACCCTCTAAAGCCCATTTTGGGAGATTTTAAGGGAGATATAATTTCTAGGATTTTCCCATGACCAATCCCAAGCATATATCCAACAACCAAAGAATGATTGAAACCGTTTGTAGGATAATTTTAAGCACTTTAATATCACAACTCAAATCATGTTCACCGAACCACCCTATAAAATCCAAACCATTGTGAACCTTACTCGTAGGTAGTTTTCTGGTGTATTAAAGTCATATATACTAATACCATATTAATATTAATATGTAATTTATTTGTAAATAATAATTAATATATTTTCATCATATTATTGTTACGTTGTAAATGCTTTTTATTCTGATACAATAATGCACAAATTATATTTTTAGTTAATATTAAAATTCAATTATTGAATTTATGGATTAATTTATTTTTGAAATAAATAATATGTTATTTAATTTTTAGCAAAAATAAATTATCATATAATTTTTATGATGTCAAATGAAATTTTTTATAAGGTTTCGAAAACTATTATTGTCAGAAAACCTATAATTTCTTAATAAATGTTGATTTTATTTGAAATGCAACAATTCACATATTTGTAAAATTATTTAGATAAAATGAATTTTATTTTCTTGAATCATGATGTCGAAATTATCCAATGGTTATTTTTTCATAATTTTCTGAGACAGTCAGATTTTCCAGAAAAAATTAAATACAGTAAAAATATACCATATTTATTATGAAATCATGATGAACCAAAAATGATGTAATAATTACTACAAATTGGATCCATAAACAAATAAATTTTCTCAATTTTAAATAATTTTATTTTAATTTGATTTTATTTATTTTTTAAATGCATTATGAATCCTCCAAGTCAAATAATCTATTTTATGGTTTTAAAATACATCCTTTAAGATCATGGCTCACCTGCACATAGGCAAGGAAATTATTTTAATATGTTCCACACATGAAATAAGAAAATAATAATTAAAATCCAATTTTTCAGAAACTATGGGAAAAACATGGGGTGTTTTTTGGTTTTTCATATTTTATTATGTAGAGTCCATAACATAAATAATAAATAACCCCCATTTTTCCCTACATAAACCCACCCAAGATCCCAATTATATTCACTAAAATACCTTGGATCATGACCATAAACTCTCCTCCACTCTCTAGATTCCTCCCAATGCGCCCCAATCTCTCAAAAATCCCCTCAATATCTTTTGGAGTCACACACTCAAGTAAGGGGCCTTCCTCTCAATATTTTAAATTCAAGAAACAACTTTGAAATTAGTTATTTTGATTTCAATTGGTTATATTTTAAATCATTTATAGTCAATAACTTACTATATAATTGATGTTATTTTAATGAGATATCATTTTCCTCCCTCATTTGGACCCTTACCTAAGTTGTTACGATGCTGCAATTCCATAAGGGATCCTCAACTTCTCTTCTTTATTCAAGATTCTTTATGAACATATGCATTCCATTTTCATTTACTAAATTTGGTAAATATATTTCTAGGTCCCTATCACCAACCATTTTATTTAAAAATTATGACAGAACCCTTTCTCTCTAATCAACCATTGTTATGAGTTTTTACGTAATGTCGTTATGTTGTCGAAATTTCACCGTGATTTTCCATGCCAAATGATTTTGTAGTGAATGACATAACCTTTTTTATATCAAGGGTAATCAAATTTAATCCCATAAAATTATTTATTAGGGACATAATTGTATTTATTCCATATTCCTTGATCATGGAATAAATTATGATGATGAATGAATCCATGTTTTATGATATATATGGAACATTTAAGCATGAGAATGAAATGAATATGATGGGTGCACCCAGATAGAACCCCAATGGATTGGGTAATGTTTAGTTTCATGATAAATCATTTTGTGAAAGATAGTGATCCTAATTAATTTATGCATATTTTTTCACCATGATGTCTTGGTGGGTTTAGCCATGACTTATGTTTATGGTTCAATGTTTTAAATTATTTCCACATTTTAAATGTTTTGACTATCATGTTATATCATGCCTTATTATTCATGTTCCTTTTATTCCTTATTAATATTCCTATTTTCAAAAATGTATCACTCATTCCATATTTATTCCCATATTGGGATTTATATATAACCCCTTTCTTATGTATGCCACTAGGTTATCCCATCCAGTTTTAGGTTTCATTTAGTCTTTTTAGAATGTTAAAGAAGTTTTCCATATAGATGTTATATTCCCTATTATATGTTGTTCTGTAATGTAAATAATTCCTAAAAAAACTAGAATTATCAATAATATATGTTTAATTTAGTGTATTCTTATTTAATAAATCAACTATTAATGTGAAATAAAGAGAAGGGTTGTTATCATTGGTATCAAATGAAACTTTTTATTTTTTTGGGATTAGGATTAGAAAAATCTAGAAAAATACTTAGGGATAATACTATATATATGAAGACAAGCCTAGATTTTGGTTAGTTTAGATTAGGTAGTTTATTAAGAAAATAAATCACTATCTGGATACTATAAGTGGATGTGGTCTAAGAATATAAGTACCTAGGAGTAACAACTCTGACAATGTGTTCCAGGTGTGACTAGGGGTAACCTGATATACCAAAACGGGCCCTAATGCACACCTAGTTTGACACTCCCAATGGATATGATTAAGAAAATTCACAATATCATTAAGAAATTTATTACGGGAATAAAAAATTTCCCATAGGAATATATCTTAGGAAATAGATCATGGATAACATAGATTGAATCCTAGAGATTAATAAGCTAAGGAAATTAATTTAATTCATAAGTTTTCTCATTAATGAAATTTTATTCCCATTTATGTGTTTAATATTTTAAAAATAATCCTCCCGAAATTTCACATTATTCTAGACAATTTCGTAAAATAGGAGGAATCAATCATAAAATTGATGTGATGGGAATGTGATGACTACCCAACGAGATTCCCAACCTGATCGGAGCAAGAATCGTGAATTTTATGACGATACTCTCTTAGATGACTCAGGTTATGAATAGAAACATGGATCAAGATGGAGAGCCCAAACCCCCTTAAGAGAGAATAATCCACAATTGATATCTTTTTTAAATCAAGGCCTCCTACATTCAATGGATCATCTGATCCCTTAATTGTCAATCAATGGATCAACTCCACTGAGAAGATCTTCTCCATCTGTAATTTTTTTGAGAAATAGAAGGTTATATTGTCTATTTATCATGTGGAGGTAGAATCTGATCAGTTTTGGTGCTTTATCAAGTACACAAATCCTTATGAAGATATCGAAGAGATATAGTGGAAGGAATTTTTGGAAGAAAAAATCGATAAATATTTTTCTCATACTCTCTAAATTAAAACAGAATGGGATTTACATTCCCTCAAGAAAAAAAGATGATGATTCTATTAGGGTGAATGAGGAAAACATCTCAAGACTTACACAAAATGCCTTTATATTTTTCATTATACCTAAATGCAATTTTGACCAATTATTTGGTGGGATAAAACCTAGTTAATAAAAAGAAATGATGATCCATGACTTTGATAGTTGTGAGGAAATTGTGCAATGTTCCCTCAGAGTTGAAATAGAGATCAGAGAATATCAAGGGTATCAAATGGATATGAGGTATAAAGTGGAATTTAATTCTACCAGTCTGATGAAGAAATTTAATGGTTACAAGAAATTTTGACATCCCACTTTTCAAAGGTTTGGGAAGAAGAACCCCAAAAATTTTCTAAAGGTAATGAAGAAATAGTATAAGAATTGGAAGAAAGGAATCTTAGCTAACATATTCCGATAAGAGAACCCCACTAATTAAATAGAGGAAAGGAATGATCTATTAAACACTTAGTGCATTGTTCATTGTTTCAACTACAAGGAACCAGATAACTTTTCAAACCAATTCCCTAATCCGATGGTTTTTAGGACAAACAATAACCTCTAAGGTATAATGGGTGAGATTTTCTCATCCCAACTGCTGAGGCGGATCCTAAAAATGAGGTGGTGATAGGTTAACTAGTTATTCATTCATGAATAGAGAATTTAATTTTTTATTCTGGTTCTCTGAATTCCTTATTATCTCAAAATTTTAGTAGAACAATTAAAAAACCACCACAAACCATGGATGTTGATGTAATGATGAAAATAGAAAATGGAGAAATTGTTGAATCAAAGTATATAACTCATAACCTATTAAATGTTTTGGGATAAACATCCCAAAAAACATTTCCGTCATGCCTTTGGTTGAATTTGATGAAATTAAAGGCACGGATTGAATTATGTATATAGAGCCCATATAAATTTTAATTATAAGGAAATCGCTCTCTGTATTTTGAATCGACACCTGATTCTATAAAATCTCATGAAGGAGGATGAATATTATTTAGCATCATCATTTAAAGAATGCATATTATTGAACTATGAGAAATAATATCTAGGTCATGTGACTAAATGTAAGGAAAGAACTATCCATGAAAAGATGTCTCTTGTGAGGTAATACGATGATGGGTTTCACAAGGTTTCACCTGGTCTTACTCCTAGCCGAGAGGTTGAATTTTCAATCAATAATATACCTGGGGAATTTAAATTATCCCTGAATCTATATAGAATGATAGTTATGGAACTTTAGGAACTAAAGAAACATCTATATGAGAATCTAGATAAAGGTTTCATACAATCAAGTGCTTCACCATAGGGTGTACCAGTCATCATCATCAAGATGAATCATGAATCAATTCTCCTTTTCATTGATTAACATGAGCTCAATTATATCATAACAATGAAAAAGTATCGTCTACCTCAGATTGATTACGTGATTGATCAACTATGTGGAGAACAATACTTCTACAAGGTGGATCTTCAGTTGGGAAAATATCTAGTATGGGTGAAGAAAGAAGATATCCCCATGATCTCTTTTTGTTCAAGGTACAAGAATTATGAGTTTGTAGTGATTTCATTCTGACTCACTAATTCTCTAGAAATATTTATGGCCTTGATAAATAGAGACTTTAGGGATTACCTTAACAAATTTGTGGAAGTCTTTATTGAAGAAATTCTAATGTCCTCCAAAACTAAAGAGGAGCATGTGGAGCATTGGAACACTACACAAAATACTCTAACAAAGGATAATCTTTATGAAAAAAAAATGCTATTTATAGTTGAAATAATTTTCTTTCTTGGGGTATATTGTCAAATGAAATGGGATATCTATGGACCCTTCATGTTTGGAATAGGTTAATGGAAGGTCAATGTCAACATCTCTAATATATATCTATATTTTCCTTGGGATAGATAGGTATTATCACCAATTTGTGGGAAATTTATCATAATTTTCTCACCATCTTACCAAGATAACAGGGGAGGGAGTCACGTTTTCATGGAATGATGAATACAAAGAGAGATTCTGGGAGTTTAAAATGAGGCTCTTTAATATGTCTATGCACACACTACCCATAAGTGGAGAACCCTTCATAGTATTCTATGATTCCTGGAAGAAGGGATTGGGATATGTGTAAATGTAGAATGATAAAGTCATAACATATGCTTCAAGGAAGTTAAATTTTCAAGAGAAGAACTACCCCACACATGTTCTAGAGTTGGAAGCTATGATCTTTTCATCCAAATATGGTGGCGTTATCTCTTTGGGGAGAAGTGTGAACTATATATGGATCACAAAATCCTCAAGTATATATTCAAATATAAAGAGGTGAATATACACCAACGAAGATAGTTAGAGATGACAAAGGAGTATGACTACTCAATACACTATCATCTCAGTAAAGAAAATAATTTAGAAGATTCCTTATGTATAATGGATGCAAAAATTAAATCATTGATGAGAATTGAATAGGATTCGTTCTTTTTAAACTTAAAGAGGATGGAAATGGGAATCATTAAGGATAGAACATCATAAATCCTTTATTAAAATGATTTCTCAACCATACCTCATGGATAAAATAAGAGATTCTAAAAGAAATAATGTTTAAATTCAGAATAAGGTTGAATCCATGAGAATAGGGAAGCCCTCAGAGTTCATATTTTATGAAGAAGGAACTTTGAGATTTGGAATAAGACTACGTGTTCCATATAATCTTGAGTTAATGAAGGAAATTTTGGATGATTCACATTGTTCATCTTTCACTATTCACCCAAGATTCACAATGAAGTATCAAGATATCCATGAGAACTATTGGTGGGACAATATGAAGAAGGATATCCTTGAATATAGATAAAAGTGCCTTTTATGACATCAAGTAAAGGAAAAAAATGAATAAGTCTAAGGGGATGATGTATCCATTACCCATAACAGCATGGAAATAGGAGAGAACCACCCTGAAAATTGTCACCAGACTTCAGAATACATCTACGAGGAGGAATTGTA
Organism: Viscum album; assembly: GCA_963277665.1. Taxonomy (NCBI): domain Eukaryota; kingdom Viridiplantae; phylum Streptophyta; class Magnoliopsida; order Santalales; family Viscaceae; genus Viscum; species Viscum album. Next base: position 324,467,458 of record OY728126.1, on the reverse strand, counting down.
TATGGGTTGTTGTGGATCATCTTACAAATATATCTCACTTTATTCAAATTCGATAGGACTTATTATTAGACCAAATTATATAGATATACAACAGAGAAGTGTTAACACTACATGAAGTACCACTATCAATTTTATCCAATAAAGATCATTGAATCACCTCCAAGTCATTGAAAAGTCAACAACATGCACTAAACTCTAAGCTAAACTTTAGTACGGCCTATCATCCCCAACCTGATGGCCAATCAGAGTAAACTATTTAGACAATGTAATACATGTTGAGAGAATGTTCCATTGACTTCAAAAGAGGATGGGACTAACATCCCCCTTTGTTGAAGTTCTCTTACAAAAATTATTTCTACTCGAGCATCCAAATAGCTCCCTATGATACCCTTTATTGGAAGCGGTGTAGAACACCTACATGTTGGGATGAATTTGGGGAATGAAAACTTATAGGTCCCAAAATGGTTGAGGAAATGGTGGAAACATTTAAGACCATTCAACAACACATCAAGGATACTCAGATTCGACAAAAGATATATGATGACAATCATCAAAGAGACCTAGAGTTAAATGTTAGTGATGTTGTGTTCCTCTGCATATCTCCACGGAAGAATGTGATGAGATTTGGGAAGAAAGGAAAGCTTAGTCCAATATACATCATCGCATTTGAGATCCTTGATCTCATTGGAGTGGTGGCCTATCGACTAACACTCCCACTAAACCTATCTCATGTACATGATGTATTCCATGTATCCCTATTGAAGAATCACATTCTGTAACCCTCACATGTACTCAATCTAGTGGTTTTACCATGGGAGAATGACCTTTTTTATAGGGAGAATTCGATGAGGATCATAGATCATAGAGGAAAAGTTCTTCAAAATAAGACAACACACCTCATCAAAGTGATGTAGAGAAACCAAATGTGTAAAGAAGAAATGTGGGAACTAGAGGAGGTGATGAATCATAATTACCCTCTTATATTTTAGTGTGGGAAAATAATATTTCGAGGGTGAAATTTCATAAGGTGGAAGATTTTAATGAAGTGAACCGTTATAAATAAAATTCCCCTTATTAATTTTTTTAAATCTATCATCATGAAATATGGCTATAGTGAACAGATGAAATTATTTTGTTTTATTATATGTAATTGGATTGAAAAGAGTGTTAACCATCACTACTGTTCATAATATGGCCATTGAATAGTGATTACATGATTAGTATAAATATAGGTTTTTAACAAATCCAATTGAAATAGAAAAGAGAACTGATGGCCTCAACCAATAGGATTGTACCCTATGAAGTCCATTTATAATAGATTCTGAGGGATATATAATTTCTTATATTTTACTATGACCAAGAAAAATTTATAATCCAAAAACATAGGAATTAGAAATTACATTTATGGGTGAAGTCGAAGCTCATTGAGATCATGGCCCCAACCATGTTCGCCAAACCACCCTATAAAAGTCCCACCATCACACAAATTAGTATTAGGGTGTTTTCTAGGGTATTAAAGGGATATTTACAATGAACATGAAAATATGAATATTTAATTATCATGTATATAATAATAAATATATTTTAATCCTATTATTTTTACTTTGTAAGTGATTTTTATTTTGATATGGTAAACAAAAAGTTGTATATTTATTTAATATTTAAATTCAATTAATTAATTCATAAATTAATATATTTTTGGAATAAATAATGCATTAAATAATTTTTATCAAATATAATTGATCGTATAATTTTTATGGAGTCAAATGTAATTTTTTATAAGGTTTTGAGAACTATTATTGTAAAAAAACACCAGAATTCAATATAAATGCAGTTTTATTTTAATAGTAAAAATGAATAGATATAGAAAATTATTTATATAAAATGAATTCTATTTTTGGAATTAGAATGTATAACTTATCCAATGGTGAAATTTTCAAAATTTTCTGAGATAGTCTAATTTTCTAGTAAAAGTTAAAGAGCGTATAAATATACATTCTGTATTATAGAATCATAATGACCCAAAATTAATGTAGTAATTACTATAAATGGGATCCATGACCAAATATTTGTTTTCCCTTAATAATATTTTTATTTTAAGTTTATTTTATTTATTTTGTAATTCCATTATGAATCCTCAAAAACATATAATATATATTAAGGTTTTAAAGTCCTTTCATTAAGATTGTGACTCACCTCCACATAATAAATGGAATTATTTTAATATGTTCTTCCCTTAGACTTATATAATAATAAAAACACTCCCATTTGGAAGAAAACATTGGTGAAAACCATGTTATGATTTGTGGTTTTGGATATTTTATTATGCACAATCAAAAGCCTAAATAATAATGAAACCCTTCTCTTTTCTTATATTAACCCACCCAAGCTCCCATTTCTCTTCACTGAAACTCCTTATAGAACAAAAATAATCATCCTTAAACTCCCTAGAGTCCTCCCAAGTCACCCCTTCTAAGATTTTGGTGTCACACACTCATGTAACAGACCTTCCTCTCCTCCTTTAATATTCAATAAACTACTTTTAAATTAGTTCTTTTAATTTCATTTAGCCATATTCTCATTTATTTATAATTGTATTGGCCTGGACCCCCTTGGCCATTAATTTTCCAAAAATAAGGCTCCACCAAGAATAGTGGCACTGGTCACGGTGGAACTGTATGGGTGACCCCGTGACGGTGGCACCGTGTCCTCACCTAGCCCTCTATTTTCGTTTTCCAGTCCCGCTACCGCAACGTATGTTTTGAAGTAAATTAATTCTTTTAACATTTTTAAAGCCATTTAAATCCCATAATTAATTCCTAAAAATCCTGAGAAACCTCCCCGATGGGGGATATTAAATAACAACTTAATGCCATCGTGTGTAACTGCCAAACCACGTGGGAAACCATGATTCGACTTTCTAGGCATTCAAAATTCCAATATCCCATAACAACGTGATCTTATCTATATATCGCACGGGAATTTGTTTTTCCTCTTCTTCCTTTGGCCGGCTTCGTTCTCCCCCTGGTGCACTTGGATTCCCTTCTTCTTGTGGCTTGTGGTGCGCCTCTTCTAGAGCTTTATGCACCCCTTAGAGTCCATGGAATTCCTCCCCTGCAAGTCGCGCCTCCCCTGTTCCTGGCGCATGGAGAAAAAAGTCGATCCTTGATCAATCAAGTATGGATTTTCCTTCGTCTCTCCTTTCTGTGTATCATGTGGGGAGGGTTTTCTATTGTTTCTATAGGAATGGGCTAACCAAACCTTATTGAAGACAATGAATGGACTTTAAAGAATTACGGGGGGTGTGACCGATGTTCTGCTATACTATTTTATATTGATATGTGTTGTGAATTTTACGGGCCTATGCCCACTAAGAATCATGGACATTGGTGATCTTCCATTGCGCACTAATGAACCATGTCTTCTGTGATTATTAAATTACTTAACATGGAATTTGGTTAATCACTTAAACATAGCTGGTTAAATGGAAATTCAGTAAAAACTAGAATCCCTGTGTGATCACCCCAGATAACAAATAGAGAAATGAACCTAATGAATGATGTGTTGAACCTGTATTTTTCCCTGTACTATTTTGGTAGTAGGCATGTTGTTCTGTTTGATTTTTCGATGTGGTGATGTGGGTGTGGATGGGATCCTCCGTTGTGGTACAGATGTTGGCTGTGAATCTGAAGTTGTGTGGTTGCTCTGCTGTGACACGAACTCGGGTGGGATCCTCTATTGTTGAGAAATCATTGGATCCTGGTTTGGGGACATGGGGCTATGTCTCGGGGTTTTCATTGGTTCCAGTACTTTGAGGGATCTCACTAATCCCCTTTTGATGATGTAACTTTACAAGAGAACGGAGTGTGAATGTTTAAATTGCTGTTGGCTGTAACTTTTTCCCCTAGGCTAGTGCTTGTGCCAGTTAGTTGCCCAGTAGTACAAAATTTACTTAAATGGGATCACTTAAACATGAAAACAAGAATGGGTTAATTGGGAAATTGATTCGGGGAATGAGTTGTGACTCTGTTGTGAGTATTATTCTTTTTATGAGTAGTGACTAGGTTGTTCGTGCTTGGGTTAGGTGTGGAGCCCTAGGTTGGGTTGAGTGCTTGTTACATATATATATAATTATAGTTCTTTTGTTTCTTATTCGCGCCCCACCCAAGTTGAGCATTCAGTGCTGAACACCCCCATTTCATGGGAGAGGGTGTTTTTCTCAACACTCCTATGAGTGGCTGGTTATTAGATTCTTTTATGCTCCCTTTCCCGAATAGCCCAATACTCTTTGGGTAGGTTGTGATGTCTTGAAGTCAGTTATTAGCCCAAGAATATTCAGGTAGGGTAGTTGTGGGGGTTGTCCAAGGTGTTTGTGGGCAGTTTGTTTCCCAAGTGTCTTCGGGATGAGGCCCAGGTGTCTTTGGGTGTGACAGTAGCTTTCTGGCCCAGGTGACTTTGATCGTGGTAGTATTTTTCTAGTACAGGTGTTTGTGGGTGTGGTTATGTGTGGTTGTTGTGGCCCAAGTGTGTTCGGGTGGGTGCCATAGTGGGACTACGGTGAGAATGGTGGGATTGGTTCGATTCGTAGGATGTCTTCTATAATTAGTGGGAAAGTGGTACGGGGTACCCAAACATCGATGTTCTATTACTATACCTTACTTGACTTGCGTTATTTGGGGAGTGTGCCTTAGTGAGGCTTGGATGGATAGTTTTTCCATGCTAGGTGATTTGGTTATCTCCTTTCTCATTGGGAATTAGAATTCCACCCCACTTGTGCATGAGTGTCTTTGGTTTTCCCTACTGGGTATACTTGTATACTCACCATACATATATAAAATTTCTTTCAGGTTTTTAGGAGGACTTCAGGGATCGTGCAGGGTTATACTAGCTTGGGCATTGGGACTGTTGAAGTTTCTGTTTTTCTATCTTTGGTACTTTACCTTTTTAGACACCTATTACAATCCGGCTTTTACTTTTTCAGCATGCATACGGGAGTGGTTTTCATTGTCTTTACTTTTACTTATAATTTTAGCATTATTGGGTTTCATCATATTATCTCCCGATACTATTAAAGAAAACGGGTAGTGCCTTACATTTTTTGTGTGTGATTCTATACCCTTGGTGGTATTCACCACTCTCGGACCTATTGAAGGTGGGTCTCAGGGGTCATTATCTCTCCTTAAAATTGAAGAAGGAAGGGTCTAGCAATCTGTTGTCCCTTCTCTCATCTTGCTGAAGGCGGGTCGTGATAGAATGGTATCAGAGGGGAGGTTGAGGGATAGGATGGAGTCTGGAGTTAGGCATATGGAGGATTTCATGGGGTGGTAGGGAAACAATGTTGGGTGATCTTGGTGCGTGAATTAGGTTAGGGAAGACCGGATAGGACACAGGATTTTAGCCCCCCCCCCCCCCCCCCCCGTGATCCGACGCAAGGACTCTAGGCCTACCGAACGACCATGTGAGGATGCATTGATTGTAGGGTAGAGACCATAGGGAATGTACATGCATCATAATGACTTGTGTTCTTGTGTTTCATAGGAATTTTGGAAATTCAAAATAAATAAATAAGACTAAGATAATTTAAGAACAATAATCTACACTACTCAGGCTTAGGCATTCCTTGTTTACCTTGAAGCTACATCACCTGGGAGGCGACCATGAGTAGTGTGGGTGATCGAGGACCATGAGGTTGACTTGGTCGATCGGCAGAGGACCGACTGAGAGAAAGAGGATGACCAGTGGCTGAAGTCGCTTCGAGCCTTTCAGCAACAGACCCTCTTGAAGTATGAGGGTAGCATCTCAGAAGTGGAGATGGAGAGTTGGCAAGAGGAGCTAGTGATATCCTTCAGCTTGATCTAGGATTTGACAGAATACTGGGTTTCTCTGGCCGTCAGCTAGATTTGGGGAGCAGCACATCAGTGGTGGGTGCTTTATCTTGGAGAGAAGAGGCAGACTAAGGTTGCGTGGGCTCACTTCGAGAAGGATTTTTGGGCATAATTCCTACCTTCCACGATGAAGTCCAAGAGGTGGCAGGAGCTACTCTCCCCCAAGTAGTGGGTAATGTCACTGAGAGAGTTGGGGATCAAGTTAAAGTATCTCCTTTTCTTTGCTCCGGACCACTTTCCGGATGAGGAGTCTCAGGTGAGACATTTAGAGGAGGCACTTCGACCTTCTCTTCAGTATGCTGTTACTCACTTCACCCTACAGACATACTAAGAGGTGCAGAAGAAGGCTAAAGTGGTGGAGAGGATGCACACACTGGGAGGTGTGTCACAAGAGGGAATGTAGTTAGGGCTCATCAAAAGGGAAGACTGTCAGCAGCAGGCCTCCAGCATCAGGGCCCTCTAGGTTCTAAACAGCAGGGAACAGGCCGTAGTAGTTCCAGTTCTGATCTCCCAATCCTCGCCCTTTCCATTCGGGCCCTGGACCGTGGTGCTTCATATGTGGAAGAAATTAGCACCTATGAAACTAGTGTCCGGATAGAGTATAGTATGGTGGGGGTGGGAAGGTTCAGTTCCCACCTCAACAGTAGCAGTATCCAGCTAGGCCCTTTCAGCAGCAGCAGGGGCAGCGATCTCCCTCCCCTCCGAGGGCAGACGTTGCATGACCAGGCCGACTTCAGGGCGCTCCTTAGGGACCTCGACCAAGGCGTGGTCGGGGAGGTAGCTGACAGCAGAGAATAAGAGGAGCTGGGTTTGAGCAGTTGCACACCACAGAGGCAGCAGTTCCAGTAGGGACAGAGGTCGTTGGAGGTATGATCAGCTTGTTCAGTACCCTTACATATGCCTTGTTTGTTACAGGAGCTTCACACTCCTTTGTTACACCCAGTATGGCCCATGATCTGGGTTTAGACGCTGAGAGACTTCCAGTGCCCCTGATGTTGAACACACCAGTCGGAGGACAGACCAACTTGTTATATGTTTGTCGAGGATGCGAACTGAAGTTAGGGACACTTCAATCAGTCAGGGATCTTCTACTATTGCAGATACATCCATACGATGTCATCCTAAGCATGGACTGGCTATTCTCTGCATGTTCCGTCATTGACTTCTTCCAAGGAAGGGTCGTGTTTTTAGACTTTAGTGGCCGACGTGTAACCGTTTCCAGAAAGATAACAGGCGAGAGGAACCCCTCCTCTCTTTGTTACCTGAGATATCAGTGGATTCAGTGGATGCAGAGATGGTGGAAGTTCCAGGGATCGTTAGTGAGTTCATGGACGTCTTCCCTGAGGAGGTGACGACTCTACCCCATCAACGTGATATAGATGTTGCGATAGACAATCAGCCTGGTGCTCATCCGATTTTGATGGCCCCCTACTGGATGGCACCTTCTGAGATCCAGGAGTTGCAGATTCAGATTGACGATCTAATGAAGAAGTCTTTTGTTCGACCAAGTGTATCACCATGGGGTGCTTCAGTCTTGTTTGTGAAGAAGGCAGATGGTGGTCTTAGGCTGTGCATAGACTACAAGAGGCTGAATTAGGGGATGGTCAAGAATCACTACCCTCTTCCAAGGATAGAAAATCTCTTTGACAAGTTGAAGGGGGCATGATGGATCTCTAAGATCAATTTGTGGTCGGGATATCACCTGTTAAGGGTGAAGGAGGGTGACATCTTGAATATGGCCTTCAGGTGCAGATATAGACACTTTGAGTTCGTGGTCATGTCATTTGGTGTTATGAATGCTCTAGTCGTGTTAATGGGACTCTTGAACTCCATCATCTGGGAATACCTAGATCTGTTCTTAGTCATGTTTATTGACAACATTCTGATATACTGAAGATCAGTGGAGGATCACGCCGAGCACCTGAGTATGGTTTTAGAAGTCCTCTGAAAGCACCATCTCTATGGGAAGTTGTCCAAGTGCAAGTTCTAGACATGAGAGGTGCACTTCCTTGGGCACGCAGTATTCGAGAATGGGATAGCAGTGGACCAAAAAAAGGTCGAGGCGGTTGTTTCTTGGGTAAAACCCAAGAACATGGCAGAAGTTCATAGTTTTCTAGGCTTGGTAGGTTACTATCGGAGTTTCGTGTCCAACTTCTCCCGATCTGAGGCAACCCTGACAGCCTTGACCAAGAAGGACCTGGCATTCATGTGGGACGAGCAGTGTGTGGCGGCCTTCAGTTATCTGAAAGAGAATTTGGTTAGTGCCCTAGTGCTAAGGTTTCCAGAAGAAGGGGCGGCATATAAGTGGTTCTGTGATTCTTTAGGAAAAAGCCTCAGGTGTGTGTTTATTCAACTGTAAGGGGTGATCTCTTATGGGTCTAAGAAGTTACGTCCTCATGAGCATAATTATGCCACCCATGATTTGGAACTTCCGACAGTCGTTTTCACGCTAAATTTGTGGCGGTACTAACTCGTTAGTGAGTGCTTCATGGTATTCACTGATCACAAGAGCTTGAAGTCTGTCTTCTACCAGCAGGACCTGAAATTACAACAGTAGAGGTGGATGGAGTTTCTTCAAGACTACGCCTTCTAGATTTCCTAAAACTCAGGAAAAGTGAATGTAGTGGCTAATTCCTTGAGCAGGAAGTCATAGAAGGATGCGGTTCAAGAGTCGGCAGATTCTTGGAAGGCGATGGAGGAGTTGGATACCTTGCACCTGGACCTGAGGATGGATAGTGGTAGAGGTTTCCTATATCAGATGACAGTGCAATCCTCTCTTCTATGACAGGTGGAGGAGTCCCAGTGGGGAGACTCAGAATGTGAAGTTATGCATGACCTGGTTACCCAAGGTGATTCCCCAGAAGGGTGGACATAGGATGGTCAGAATCAGATGCTTTTCTGAGGAAAGTTGTTCATTACAGAGGAGATGCGTGAGAGAGTTCTTGGTGAGTTCCACAAATCACCCCTAGTGGTGCACCAGGGGGTTTCCAAGATGTACCAGGGTCTGAGGAGACAGTTTTGCTAGCCCAGGATGAAGCGGGAAGTGGCAGAGTTCATAGTAAAGTGCCTCGTGTGTTTGTAGGTGAAGGCCGAACACCATGTTCCAGGCAGTCTACTGCAGTCTCTAGATGTCCCCATGTGGAATTGGGAGGAAATCTCGATGGATTTTGTCACATGACTAACCATGGTTCAAGGGGGATGAGACGCTATCTAGGTAGTGGTGGACCGGTTGACAAAATCGGCTCACTTTCTGGATACCAATGAGTCAGGTGTAGTGGATTCATTAGTACGAAGGTACGTGGATGAGGTGGTGTGGTTGAATAGAGTTTCGATATCCATAGTCTCAGATAGGGATGCACGGTTTACCTCACGAATCTGGAGAGGAATGAAGAATGCTTTTAGAACCCAACTACGTCTTAGCACTGCTGTCTATCCCCATATGAATGGGCAGACAGAGCGCACCATCCAGACATTGGAGGATATGTTGTGGGAATTTGTTCTGGACTCAGGAGGCTCGTGGGTGCGACACATTCCTCCATTAGAGTTTTCCTACAATAATAGCTATCACTCTACCATTGGCAAGGCTTCGTTTGAGGCCTTGTACGAGAGGCCATGTCGCTCACCCGTGTGATGGACTGAGGTTGGAGAAGCGAGTGTCCTTGTCCCGGAAGAAGTGCAGATCATGAAAGAGAAGGATCAGCTTATACGAGAAAGGATGAAGGTGGAAAAGGACCGACAGAAGTCATATGCCAATAATAGTAGGAGACTATTGGAGTTTCGGGTCGGGGAACACGTTTTCTTGAAGGTCTCCCCTCGGCGTGGACAACGGAGGTTCGGTAGGGGGAGAAAGCTCTCTCCCAGATTCATCGTACACTTCAAAGTGTTGCAGCAGGTCGGAGAAGTGGATTATCAGCTAGAATTACCAACACTACTACTGAGGATACATCACTTCTTCCATGTGTCCCAGCTCCGTCGGTATCTGCATGACATTTCACACGTCCTCAACTGGGGAGAGCTGGATATAGAGGACGAAAAGACCTTTGTGGAAAGAACAGTGAGGGTCGAGGATCATGAAGATAAGGCGCTTCATGGATGAACCATTCCTTTGCTTCGTGTGTTGTGGAAGCACGGTGGGCATAAGGAAAGTACCTGGGAAAGAGAGAAGTAGATGTGTGCCCAGTACCTCGTGTGGTTTTGAGTTTTTTCCTATTCAGTTTATACTTGGTTGATGGAACCCGTTTATTTTTATTAAACTATAGAATGTGTGGTTTTACTTTTCTCTGAATGTGTGTGAAATGTCCTGGCTATGGGGAGGGGAGGACCCGATCCCAAATCAAGACGTTTTAAGGTGGATGCGATTAAACCCATGCGGGTGAGTCCGTGCCACCCAAAGTAGATAATATCTTGACATGGAGGAAGAGACTCCCCATCCCATATGACTGGGCAGTTTGACCCTTGTATGTTACCTTGTTTCTTGAGGGAGAGGTGTTTCTATGTGATGATGAGGTTCACTCCTGAGAGGTATCTTTCGAGGTGGTTGTTCAGACCCCTCTCCTTCCTTCAGGCCTGGTTTTAATTCTTGAGGGCGAGAATAGTCTAAGAGGCATCTGATGTAATGTCCCAGACCCCCCTAGCCATTACTTTTCCAAAAATAAGGCTCCACCATGAACAGTGGCACTGGCCACGGTGGCACCGGTCACGGCGGCACCGTAAAGGTGACCCCGTGACGGTGGCACCTTGTCCTCACCTAGCCCACTGTTTTCTTTTTCCAGTCCCGCTCCCGAAACGTAAGTTTTCACATAAATTAATTCTTTTACCCTTTTAAAGACATTTAAATACCATAATTAATTCCTAAAAATCCTGAGAAACCTCCCCAATGGGGGATATTAAATAACAACTTAATGCCATTGTGCGTAACTGCCAAACCACGTGGGAAAACACGATCCGAATTTCCATGCATTGAAAATTCCTATATCCTGTAACAACGGGATATTATCTATATATCACACAGGAAGTTATTTTTCATCTTATTCCTTAGGCCTGCTTCGTTCTCCTCCCTGGTGCGCCTGGAGTCTGTTTTTCCTGTGGCTAGTGGTGTGCCTCTGCTGGAGCTTCCTGCACCCCTTGGAGTCCATGGAATTTATCCCCTCTAAGACATGCATCCCCTATTCCAGGAACGTGGAAAAAACCATCAGACCTTGATCAATCATGTAGGGATTTTCCTTCAACTCTCCTTTCTGTGTATCATGTGGGGTGGGTGCGCTATTGTTTCTATAGGAATGGGCTAACCCAACCTTAATGAAGATAATGAATGGACTTTAAAGAATGAAGGGGGTTGTGACTGATGTTATGATATACTCTTTTATGTTGATATGTGTTTTGAATTGTGTGGGCCTATTCTCCCTAAAAATCAGGTTCGATGGTGGTCTTTCCTTGTGCACTAATGAACCATGTATTCTGTGATGATTAAATGACTTAACATGGAATTTGGTTAATCACTTAAACTCAGCTGGTAAAATGGATGTTCAGTAAAAACAAGAATCCCTATGTGATCACCCCGGTTAACAAATATAGAAAAGAACTTAATGAATGATGTGTTGAACCTGGATGTTTCCCTACTCTGTTTTGGTAGTAGGAGTGTTGTTCTGTTTGATTTTCCAATGGGGTGATGTGGGTGAGGATGGGATCCTCCATTGTGGTACAGATGTTGGTTGTGAATCGAAAGTAGTTTGGTTGCTCTGTTGTGACATGAACTCGGGTGGGATCCTCTATTGTTGATAAATTGTTGGTTCCTGGTTTGGGGGCATGGGGCTGTGTCTCGGGGTTTTCATTGGTTCCAGTACTTTGAGGGATCTCACTAATCCTCTTTTATTGATGTAACCTTACAAGAGAACTGAGTGTGAATGTTTAAATTGCTGTTGGCTGTAACCTTTTCTCCTAGTCTTGTGCTTTTACATGTTAGTTGACCAGTAGTGTAGAATTTACTTAAACCGGATCACTTGAACATGAAAACCAGAATGGGTTAATTGGGGAATTCATTCTGGGAATGAGTTGTGACTCAGTTGTGAGTAGTATGATTTCTATGAGTAGTGAATAGGTTGTTCGTTCTTGGGTTAGGTGTGGAGCCCTAGGTTGGGTTGAGTTCTTGATACCTATATATATAATTTTAGTTCTTGTGTTTCATATTCACGGCCCACCCAAGTTGAGAATTCTGTGCCAAACACCCCCATTTGATGGGGGAGGGTCTTTTTCCCAACACTCCTACGAGTGGCTGGTTATTAGATCCTTCTCTTCTCCCTTTCCCGAATAGCCCAAGACTCTTCGGGCAGACTGTGATGGCCTGAAGTCCATTATTAGCCGAAGAATCTTTAGGCAGGGTAGTTGTGGTGGTTTGACCAGGTGTTTGTGGGCAGTTTGTTTCCCATGTTTCATCAGGATGAGGCCCAGGTGTCTTCAGGAATGACAGTAGCTTTCTGGACCAGGTGTCTTTGGGCTTGGCAGTAGTTTTCTGGCCGAGGTGCTTGCGGGCGTGGTTATGTGTGGTTGTTGTGGCCCAGGCGTGTATGGGCGGGATGGTTCTTGTGGCCCAGGTGTATGGGCGGGTGTGGCAGTGGGACTGCGATGAGAATGGCGGGATTAGTTCGATATGTAGGATGTCTTCAATAACCACTGGGAAAGTGCCACAGGGTACCCAAACATCGATGTGCTTTTACTATACCTTACTTGACTTGCGTTATTTTGGGAGTGTGCCTTGGTGAGGATTTGGTGGATAGTTTTTCCTTGCTAGGTGCTTTGGCTATCTCCTTTCTCACAGGGCATTATAATGACTCCCCACTTGTGCACGATTGTCTTTAGTTTTCCCTACTGGGTATACTTTTATACTCACCCTACATATATAAAACTAATTTTAGGTTTCCATGAGGACTTCATGGATTGTACAAGGCCATACTATCTTAGTTGTTGGGACCTTTGTAGTTGTTGTTCTTCTTTCTTTTATTACTTTACCTTTGTAGACACCTAGTACTTTCTGGCGTTTAATTTTGCAGCATGCATATGGGAGTGATTTTCTTTGTCTTTACTTTTACTTCCAGTTTTGGCATTGTTGGGTTTCATCATCATATCTCGCGGTCCTATTAAAGAAAAAGGGTAATGCCTTACATTTTTAGTCTACGATTTTATACCCTTGGTGCTAGTCTCCACTCCGGGACCTATTGAAGGTGGGTTTCAGGGGTCATTATCTCTCCTTCAACTTAAAGAAAGAAGGGTCTTGCAATCTGTTATACCTTCCATCATCTTGGTGAAGGCGGGTCGTGACAATAATAATTAAAATACTTTATAATTTATTTTATTTGAAGGATGGAACATTTATCCACCAACATTTGGAACCTTACCTAAGTTGTTACGATTCCAAAATTCCATAAGTGATCGTCGCCTTCTCTTATATATTCAAGTGTCTTTATAAACATTTTAATTCTATTTCCATTTCCTAAATTTGGGACATGTATTTCCATGTACCTATTACTTCCCATTCTATTTCCAAGTTTTTATATAACCACTAATCTCTCTTTAAAATTTTTTATGAATTTTTAAGTAATATCATTATGCTTCATAACTTTATCCCTGATTTTCCAGGACAAAACAGTTGTTTTGTGAATACCATACCAAATTTTATATCAAGGGTATTCACGTTTATTCACATATACTTATTCACTTGGGACTTAAATGTATTTATTCCATATTCCTTGATATTAGAATAAATTGTTATGAGTAATGAATCCATGTTGTATGATCTATGCAGAACACTTAAGCATGAAAATAGAATGAATATGATGGGTGAGCCCAGATATTGCTTTGATGAATTCGGTAATATTTACTATCGTGGTAAATCATATTGGGATAGGGAGTGAACCTGATTACTTTATCAGAATTTGTCCACCATAATTTTTTATGGGTTTAGCATTGACCTATGTTTATGATTTAGTGTTTTGAGTAGTTGACATGTTTTCCATGTTATGATTATCATGATATATCATGCATTATTATTCGTGCTCCTTTTATTCCTTATTGATATTACTATATTCTAACATGAATCACTTATTCCATGTTTATTACATTATTGGGATTTATAGCTCAACACTTTCTTATGTATTTCCCCATGTTATCCCATATAGTTTTATGTTTGATGGAGTATTTTGAGTATGTTAAAGACGTTTTCAATAAATATGTTGTATTCCCAATTTTATGTTGTTATGTGATGTAACTAATTCTTCAATACACTAGACTTATAGATCATACATGTCATATTAATTGTAGTCTTACGTAATAAATTAGGTATTAATGTGAGATAAATAAGAGAGTTGTCATAAAAGACACATGATAATAGCATGTACTCTAACACTTGTGTCATATTCATGGACTGATCATCGATCTGTGGGTGATAGGATATACTCATCAGTATCTATGAACCCAAATACCTCTACAACCTTGTCCACAAATAACAAGTAAACTAGGATTCCATATTTTATATGATAGTACAAAAAAACCATGTGAAGGCATATAATCTCACAGACATATATCCTTCCCTACTCATCCTTTAAAAATGTCTCCCTGTTTTTAAATATGTGGGTGCCATTTTTCAATATATACAAGACCAATGTTATGTCATCATAGCCTTGAGGTAACCTAGGTAGTACCATCATGAAATACATAGTGACGTTGTCCCATTTCCCCTTCGGAATGGGTAAGGGATGAAAAATAATAACAGTCTGTTGGTGTTCTGTCTTCACTTGCTGATAGGAGGAACAATGAGTAATAAAATAAGTTATCCACCTCTAAATATCAGTCCACCAATTTTTTTTGTGTAAGTCACAATACATATTTGTAATTCAATGATGTTCTACCCAGTTAGAGGCATGATATTCTCACATAATATCTTCTTGAATTTTTTGTAGAAATGAAAACACGCCTATGAATGTGCAAGATCTCATCTCCACTAATGACCTAGTCAGGTGGTGGGCCCTCACCTAAAAGGCTATCCTTTAGAACTAATCCTTTGGGGTCAAAATGTTTTCTCATATTCACCCAATATAGAAGTGATGAAGTCACTAATATTGCTACGGGAATAGGATAACTTCAACACACATGAATCTAAAGATGAATCTCAAAAAACACAGCCACAAACTGCAATTCACTATCGGCTTCTTGAGTAACTTGTGTTTAAGTCTTCTGAATCTATTCATCGGCCACTGAATTAACTTTCCCAGTCATATATGCATGTTTAAAATATAAATAATGAAGGTATTCAGCACATATTCACTATTTGATATTCATTCACCCTGAGTGAATATGTATTTGTGAATTTGATTTTCCATGTATACAACAAACCACTCTCCCAATAGATAATGCCTCCAATAGGTCATGTCATGAACCACTGCAATAATCTCAGGATCATGTGTTGGATATCTCTTCTAGTGAGGACTCAACTGGAGAGACCTGTATATTATGACCCACTCCCCTTGCATTAAAACTATTCCCATCTCAATTAATAATGAATCACAAAAAACCATATTTACTCTCTCAGGCTCAGATAATGCTGAGATTGGTGTCAATGTTCGTCTTCATTAGAACTCTTGAAGGGATTTCTCAAAAGGTTCAGACTGTGAAGATTTGACTCCATTCTTGGTTAATCCCATAAGATAGTCCACAAGGTAGGATAATTCCTAGATAAAATTCCTATAAAATCCTTCTATCCCTAAGAAACTACATAGGTCAAAGAATTTCTTGGACTATTTACCAGAAACTGAGACTTTTTCCTTCTACGGGTCAATAAACACTCTTATCTATGAGATAACATGACCTAGAAAGTGATGTTTAAAAATCAAAAAGTGTAATTTTTCGATGGTAGTGTAGCAGAACTGTAGGAGCAGTGGTACTGTAGTAGGAACTGTAGCAGTGTAGGTACTGTATCAATATTTTTCACCAAGGGGTCCTTTGGGCAAAAAAATTGGCTTTGAAGACTTGTTTCTGGCCACTTGGCCTTGGGCCTTTGGGCTATGTAATGGGTCTCCTTCTACCCAATCTAAAAAGAGTTCTTCGCTTTAATAATAAATTTTGGCTTCAGCCCCAGCCTTTAAAAAAAATTACATCACCAAATACTCATCAATGGTTCCCATTAGCCTTCTTAGGGAAAAGCAAAGGTGAACCGCATGGTGAAGTTTTGGTTTGTAAAAACCTCTTATCTTCCAAGTCATCCAACTATATATTGTGTTCCAAAAGATCAGTATGATCCATCTAGTAATGTTGGATAGATACTAGTGATACTACTGCGACTAGATAAATAGTAAACTCCACCTCTACCTCAAGAGGTAACCTAAAAAATTCATTTGGGAAAATTTCCCTGAAATTATCCACAATAGGAGGGAAATATGTCTTTTCCTATTCCCTTATCACTCAAAAAAAGACTAGAAATCTGTGATGTCATTCCACCCATCCGATGATGATTAGGTCCATCCCAACATTCCTGAACATCCCGTTATCCTTTTTTAAAATATTTACTACCCTTAGGTGATGTGAAGGACACCATCCATTGATAAAAGTCAACACAATCTTGATGGTTGTACTAAAAATTCCATCCCGATGATGATGTCAATGCTTGTAATCTCATGGATCAAAATTTTCCATAAGAAATGATGCATGCCAATATCGATGGGGAAATCCTTGAATTAGAGTACACATTCAATTTAGACTCCCAAAATAGCATCAAGAGTCATCACTCCATAGAATTATTAGATCTTAGTACCAACGATTTACATTATAGTCATAGATATAAAGGGGTGAGAAGTACCTGAATAAAATAAAACATACTCTAATGTCATATCTACTAATATCATACCCTGAACCATATATGGACTGATACCCTTCTCCTTAGCTATATTCCATACTTCATATATATGTCCCAATCCATAGCCTTTGAGCTACACCCTGACTACCCAAACCACATTGTCTCTATTGGCCCTACATATCCCATTTTTTGATCCCTCATCCAAAACTACCTATTAGTCATAATATCTTAATATTAGTTCATATTCCTACCTAATATGGATTTACTGATCCTACTCCAAAATATGGATTCAGTGAGACCACCTCTTAATGGCCACTAGAGGAAAGGTTCTGCAAAACAACTAATGTTGTAACATATTCCCATAGGCCCAAAACTCTAGTGGATCCTTACTAAAATGGGGTTTCATGTGTCTTGGCCTACTGAATTACTGACATATCACATAGATACCTGATCAATACCTCTGAATACTGTTGCCTCTACATGAAGTTTTAATACGGGGTTTCCTTCCACTAGATGAACCACTTCCCCATTGATGAAATGAAACACCATGCACCACACCTTCAACCTCCCATAGCTTATGCTCTAAGATGAGGTTTTTGTTAACAGTCTCAGTAATGGTAGTCAAGAAAAATATTTTTACTTGAGATCATATGGAATACATGATTCCATTTTAAAATTTCTTAGACTAGGATAATTCAACACCATGGAGAGTAGGAATGAAACAATTAAGTTTTGTGAAATGAGCGAAGTAGTTCATAACTGATAAAGTGCCCATCTTTAGGTTCATAACCACTCTCGCTTGATCAACCCACAATATCTTTGTAAAAAAACAAATATAAAGGGATGTTTGAAAAGGTAATGATCCAAAAAAGTATTTATCAAATTGTTTACCTTCCTATATTATGTTATATAGTATAATATAAATACATTTCATGGATATCCCAATAAAAAAATCATTCTCATAAATGCATAATGAAATAAGGAATATTCATAGAAATTACGAAACCATTACTAATTTAATAGTAACATGAACATTGGGATTGAAATGTGACCATTAGGAATAGAAATCCGACCAATAGAATAGTATCCTCACCTATTAAGGTATAAAAAAATATCCATCTTATAAATGAAAATATGATATAATTATATTATAATATAAGTAAATATATGTTTTAAAATTGATAAATTATGTGTCGATATTTTTATAAAATTTAAATGTTTAATTACAATTTTATAATTAATATAATTATTTTAAACAATTATTTTGATAAAATTTATTCAGAAAATAATTATTTTGTTTTCTTATAATTATATGATAATTTTATAAGACCATAACTAAATTTTCAAAGTGCCATAAAACCAGTTATAATTTTAAAATAGGTTTTTTTGAATAAATGATTATGTTAATTTAAATTTAAATTTAAAATATTTAGAAGATTATTCTGATAAAATGGAGTTATTTTTTTAATTATATTCATTTATAAATGGTTAGGGTAAATTTCTGGGATTTTTCTAAAATAGTTGAATTTTATATGAATAGTAAAATGTTGTAATTTTTGGTATATATACATTATAAGTTAAATTAACTATTTTTTGATTCATAGATGATTTGAGAACCATAATCTATAATAAAATTATTTATTTAAAAATAGTTAGTGATAATATTAAACCTATTAATAGTCTTCATCAAAAATAATAAACTAATGAATAAAATAACGAGAAAACACTTATCTCCAAAACTATAAATACCACCCCTCACCAACTCTTCTACTAACTCATTCCATGCCATGAATCTTGTCCAATTTCTACCCAATAATTTTCCCATAAACCTCCCCCATGCCTAGAAGACTTTGGTCTTAATAAAAGACAAAACCCAATCCCTCTTAGGAGGTACTTAAGGAGAATAATTCGAGAGGTAAAAACCTATTTTTTTGTTTAATTTATTTTCAATTTATTTTCATTTCTTATTCAATCGTCACCTCCCCTAATACAAGTGTAATTATAAATATATTATATTATATATACTGTAATTATATTATTTAATGGTATAATCCATCATCCAACCTCCTATCCTCTCCCTTTTATTTTAAAAATGAAAACATCATCTATAATGTGTTGATTTATCACCTTCGAGGATAGAATGTTTTCATTTTCCTTTACAACCTTCAAGGATTTTCATAAAACCATTATAATAGTTGAAAAATATTCTAAAATTTATGTTATAACCTTTTTTATGTTTTGTAACTAGCATATATACACAATATTAAATAATAAAATGAAATTAATTCGTTGTGATGGAAAATCTCCAAAATTAATCTAAACGATTATCATTAACATGTTATCTAATAAATCAACCTCACATATAGAAAAAATAATATATATGAACAACTAAACTTATTTAAGTTTATTAAAAACATATAATTTAAATTCTTCAAAATTTTCCCCATTTTACAAGATCTTCCAAACATGTATACAAGTGAACCGATCATGAAAACCATGAAAATTAAGACTCCTGAATGTTGAAATTGAACACTATAACTCATCATAACGACCATAAATTAACTTAAAAAAATTATAATGAATAAAATAAATGTATAATATGATATTTATTTTTTAAATAATGAGTCTAATATGATTATCTAGGATATTAAAGTGAAGAAATCATTCAGACAAAAGGTATGGGGATTCTCAAACCCAAACTGCTTATTTGGGTTTTTCCACTTTCATTCCAAAATTTAAGTGTGGATATTTTTTTAATATTTCGAAAATATAATAGCTTAATTATTAAATTTTTATTTCTGGGTTATAAATGTTTATATTCTGATTTTATGATTAATGAAAAGATTTTACCAAAAAAACTCTTCTTTTCTAGAAACACATCTTTTACTTCTCTTTATATTGTTTCTTCTTCACTCCAGATCAATGATTTTTATACCAATTATGATTTTTGTTTATCATTTTGTAATAACAAAATTTTATACATGAATGTATAAAATGAAACCCATTCCTTTCTGGGGGTTATTTTATGACTATGATTGATATGTGTTCTATGTGGCATGAATGATAATGTAAATGTATGATGTGATGGGTGCACCCGAAATTATATAGCGCTCAAATGCATTGGGTAATGTTTTTTATCTAATGAGTTAATTTCAAATATTAATGAACATGATGCAATAATTTTTCACAATTATTATGTTATGATTATGACTATATTTGTTTCTGTAAACATAATTTTATCATTGTTTACAACTACGTTTGGTAGTTGACCACTAAGACACGATGTTTCATTTTTATGAATTTCCACATTCCATGACTTTATATAATTCTTTAAATAATTATTGTTATGATGACCTTATGTTTATATTATGATGATTATTATTATTCTCAGAACATGTTATAATGATTCATAATCTTTTTTATCCTCTTATTGGGATTTTTTATCACCCTTGTATTTGATGTATATCCTTAGGTGATTACCTGTACTAATGCGAACATAAGGGCCACTAAGAAGATAGAGATGAAGGAATTAAATATTTATTATGATTTATTATGAAAATATTATTTATGATCCTAATTTTTCTAGCACACTAAACCTTTATATGTTGGTTTTGAAACACTATTATATTATTTTTCATCAAAATGATGTCATTGTAATGTATGAAAAAGAATGGTCGTTGTAGAAAATCCCTATAGACCATAACATGATACTTATTTGACTAGGTAAAAAAATACCACCATATTTTAAAAGACCAATAAGAATATATGTTTTGAGATTCACTCTCCTTTTCAGAGGTCTCTCCATATGCTCAATGATAAATAACAAAGCATCTAGCCATAACATAGAAGCCTGAGGACTGGCTTCCCCTAAAATATTTGGAGGGTTTTTCTACTATAACCTCCTAGTGAATTATTATATAGAAGATATAGTTTATGGAGGTCCATTCATAGAATGTTCTAAGAGTAAAAAACCCTCTCATAATAGAGTGTCAACTCCCACATTTTGTATAAGAAGAATTACCATAGGTGGCACTATTGGAGTTAATATTGGTGGTGCAGGTCCCACTACCTCCATAGCATGGTAGTTTCCACCTTCCTGACGCACGACTCAAGGCCTTTATAGTGTATTATTTCTAAAATTCCAAATTCATTCCTCAGAACATATTTTGTTTATATAAATTATTCCATATAATGGAATAAGAATTATATAAATCCTTCTAATATAAGAGTTTCACTCCACTACCTAGTCTAAAATCTAGTTCTTGGTGACATACAAAACAAGAAGGGTGATAAGAGACACTCCCATTTCCCACTACATTGGTTGGTTAAAGGTCATGTTCGTTGTTTTATTGCAAAGGTTTTGATATGTGGAGTGTCAATTGTGAGTTATAGAGGAAAAAAATCCTTAAGTTACAATTGAGATCCCCATTTTAGGGTGAATATTTCTTTTAACTTCTAAAGAACATCAATTCATAAGAATATATATATATATATATATATATCAGGGTCCAGTTAGATGATGTTTCATTCCCATGTAATGAAGACCCATGCATGATCAGTTATAATCAAAACATCATGTAACTAAAATAAGACCTATATATCCGATATCAGGATGTAATAGGTCTATATTTTCGGATTCAATTACATGGATCATCGTTCCTAATTTATAGAGGAAAAAATATTATAAATTAAAAATCAAATCAATTTAATTGCAATAAAATAAATTTTCAATACATGTAACTAATGGTTCATGGATCTAATGTGTCATAATTGGTTATTTAACGTTCCACTACCATGAAAGAAAACACCACTTATATTGATGCATACACATTAAGTAATCAATTATTTTTAACCTATAAGAAAGGTTATTAAATTTTCAAGAATATAAATCAAGAACTATATCATGGTACATGAAATGCATGTGATGAAGTAAACATGGAATAGAATATGCATGAAATTTAATTCCTTAGGGTATTCTAAGGATTCATGATACAATTATTACTTTTCATAGAGTTCATAGGGTAAGAATATATAATCATGAAAAATTCATAAATCATGTGCATCACCTATTGTTGAAATAACATCAATTGTAGTAGGAAAATATCAGATCACAAAGTCCCATCCCATGAAACTTGTAATTTTACCTATACATAGGTTAGCCACTCCCATGGACATAGAAATATACAAATTCCAACACATCAAAGAATCATTTTTACCATCCCAAAATATCAAGGAAAAGAAAATAAATCCTATGATACCACTTGTGACATATCGAGTCTGGCCCATTGATAAGTGACCCAACCTAGAGGCTACATGTCCTCAATTGAACCTCCCCTAATGCAAGAGGATGCTGACTAGAAGTTTGTGTCAAATGTGGTACATTGGTCAATCTATACCCTCATAATCGAATTAGAGAATAGTGGCATATAATTAATAGAACAACATATCAATAATAATGTTGTTTTGGAAAATAGGTCATCCAAATAATTATAAATAGAAAGAAGAAATAATAACAAATATCATATAAAAAATAATGATTTAATGATGTATATAAAAATGAGTAATACACGGGAAAAAATTTATTAGGAATATACATTGTACATGCAACAAAAAACATACAAAAATACAAAAATCTATCTCCAATAGTATCACGATAACAAGCTCGGTCCTTTTCTCCCATCATCCTAGTACAGAAAATAAAGCATAAATTGTTGGTTTCTTCCCCTTATCCATACTTGAATCTATGAATTTTATCCTTATAATGATTCATGCCTTCCCGATCTACGAATTTTCTGGTTTTGGTGTTGGAGATTCTTCGATGAGGACTAGAGCATACCTAGAGGTGTTTGGTTGCTAAATGCTGGAAGGTAGGTTATTGGGGTTTACATTATTTTTATATTTTTAGGGTTAAATAATAAAAAGGAAATGAAATTTTCGATGAAATCTAAAATTTTCAGAAACCTAATTATTCAAACAATGTAAGGGTTACACAACATGTAACCTATGGGATCCGTAATTTTTTTAAAACCCTTGTTGGCACCAAAATTTGGAATGAATAAAAGGCCCCAAGACGGCCCCACAGACTGCCTCGTGAATCCCCTTCGTGGAGTCCCCAAGCACCGCAGACGTTGCGAAGCAAAGAAGGTGGAAGGATCCATGAACGCATTTGACGTTCGCAAGACCACCATGAAGCAAAGGAGGAGGGAGACTCCGTGAACACATTTGATGTTCATGAGCCTGCCACGAATCCCAGGAGGTAGGATGCTCTGTGACCCCATTTGACGATCGTGAGCCCGCCGCGAAGCTACATTGACCCTCTTCACACCGCGTGAGATCTGCTCTGTGGAGCCTCTTGCCCATAAATACCGAGCTCCCCCTAAGATCTCAGGATGGAAAATCCGACCTTTTGGATTCTCATCTCTGGAATCATGAAGCACTCTTCCCCTCAGTGAACCATGAGATGTGAGAGGTACTTCTACTTCGTGAAGTACCTCCCCATTGTCTCGTTTTGATCCCCTCTACCGAGATGGATGCCTTTCACGAATCCTAAGGGATTTCTTGAAGGAAGGGCATCCCCAAGGGGATTCGGGACATCGAAGAGCATTTATTCTTTGTGAATCACCCGTCATGTACAATTGATCCATTTGCTAAGGCAGGATCACTGTACCTCACGAGGCACATTTCTTCTCGACACCTGGCTCTGCGAGGCACCTTTGCTCCGTGAGGCTATGCCCCGCGAATTCCATTTCACTTTGTGAAGCCCCTCTTATTTTCACCTTCACACCATGATAAGTCTAAGGTACCCCACTTCACGAAGCACACCGCTTCCCAAATTTCCCTCTGCTACGTGGAGCAACAGAGATCCACAAGGGCCCTACCTATGGACCCCTCTTCTTGGAAAATCATTTTCTCGTGTGATCCTCCAGTTTTGAACGATGTGATTTCAATGTCCCCTGGACAATACCGCTCGTAGCGTTGCTATTCCTAATGCTTCTTCTCATAGGCACACTAATGGATATTTCTTATTCGCATAGCCATGATAACGTGGACCCCTTGATTGTTTGCTCCGTGACACCCCCTCAATTCGGTGTTTCCGATGCCTTCCCTCCCACAAGGAGCAGAGGGTTCCTATTATGTAAGTCATAAGGGTGCGGAGAAAACCCACCTCGTCCGAGCTGCAGAACGTTAAACTGCCAAACACCTCATCCTCAACACATGACGTTAAACTATGACTGATCCACGTGCCTCTCACGTAGGGACCCCCACCTCAGACATTCTCCACGCCCCCCTGGTCTCCACAGGGGATGATATCTTCCTCCTAGGAGTGGCATTTGTCCATGGGGAAGGGAAACCACCATGGTGTAGGCCCCTAATTATTCTTTCAGGAGGCATCACCCCTGATCCTCCCCACTCCCTCAGCGCCAAGGCCAGCTAAGGGCATGGTGGGGAATGATTCTCCCTCCATTCATCTTCGGTCCCCAATGCCAACCGAGGACGTGATAGGGAATTGGCCCCCTCCTCTCTTCCTGGGTGCCAAATCCCTCTCTCGCTACACTTTGTCACCCTCACGGGCCTCCACCCTAGAATAAGCCCCGACCCTCATAGGCCTCCATCCTGGAGTAAGTCCCAATCTCTCTCTCTCGGGGCCGCTCCACACATAATCCCCACTCCACATCCCACAGACGCATCTTTCACGACGTGATCGTCAGGTAGCTACAACCTCTTGTTTCTCACATTGAGAATGACTCACGTGGTCTTAGAGTAAGAATTTACCTTGACACCACCTCCATCCCTCATGACGATAAACTACACACCCTTCTTGAACTACGGGGACATTGATCCATGTCATGGCATGGTACGTAGGAAGCCTCACGAGGTTCAAGCCCATCACCCATCGGACCAAGGTCCATCTTCACGTCGGTTCTTCAACATGACCATCTTGAACTACGAGGACTTTGATCCATGTCAAGGCATGGTATGTAGAAATCCTCACAAGTTTCAAGCCCATCACCCATCGAACCAAGGTCCATCCTCACGGTGGTTCTCTAACAGACCCATCCCGAACTATGGGGACTTTGATCCATTTCAAGGCATGGTACGTAGGAAGCCTCATGAGGTTCAAGCCCATCACCCATCAGACCAAGGTCCATCTTCACATCGGTTCTCCAACACGCCCATCTCAAAATACGGGGACATTGATCCATGTAAAGGCATGGTACGTAGGAAGCCTCACGAGGTTCAAGCCCATCACCCATCAGACCAAGGTCCTTATTCATGTCGATTCTCTGACACACCATCCCGAACTACTGGGACTTTGATCCATGTCAAGGCATGGTACGTAGGAAGATTCACGGGGTTCAAGCCCACCACCCCATTGTTCCAACCCCCCGTCATGCCAGTTAACCCCCATCCTTCATGATGTTAAACTGTATTCTCGAACTACGTGGACTTTGATCCATGACGAGGCATGGTACGTAGGAAGCCTCCATGAGGTTCAAGGCCAAAACCATCATCTATCATGATTCTTACTTTGGCCGCCACATCCCAGTGAGATCATGCCACCTCATTCCTCTCCACAGTATTTGGGAACCCACCCAGGTGTTGGCCCGAATATTTGTGTTCCCTCAAGGGGATTCCCCGATCTGAACTACTCCAATCAGGGTTCTGATCTGTCTGATCCATCTCCGATGGATGTTAAACATGCATCATACCCCGTGTTAAATTCAGGAATCGGAGGAAAACCTCAGATACATTCCTATGGTATATGATTCCCCATGTTTGATGTGGGATGCCTCAGGTTTTATCACCCTCGAGAAGCCCTATAATAAGGGACTGAAGAGAGACACACCAATCTCGCGGGTCCAGACACACCAGTGATGCCCAGTGTGAATACTCCCCTGACCGAAGGTTGCTTCCCCGACCGGAACCCCTTGGAATGTCATGACAGAAGTAGTGCAATTAACTGGTGTCCATGAAGATATGGTACAAGGAAGAGATTCACGAACAACGTATTAAATGTATGAGGGAGACCCGGACTAGGTGATGAGTTCTCAGGAGGAATCCACGGAAGGAAGAACTGACATCCCATCATCCCATTTCGATCAAGGAGAAAATGTCCCTAAACAAGGAACAGATGTAGCCCACCTTTGGAAAGCGGGAATGCGGGGTAACAAAAAGTCGCACCCATCGCACCAAAGCAGAAGGACATGCCTTCCTCGTCGAAAGCATCGTAAATAGAAATGGTGAACCCGACGTGAATTTCTTCTCCTTAATATGGGAATTAGTAACACTTGGGGAATCCATGGATTGAGGTGTCACCTGATCCAGCTATCTGGTGCGAGGTCCCGCAAATCAAATAGCGGGCATGGCGTGAAACTCACCGGAATTTGGGGAAGCAGAATGTTGGACATTCTGTTCTACGACATTTTCAGTGTGGATCACTCTTACCGATCACAGGAGATGGGATGGAACTGGGGCATTGGTCGTCGATTCCTTTTTTTCAGCATTGAAGATTTCATCTCTCTGCTTCTCAGGAAACAGATTTCTACCATGGGAACACCATCACCGCCCACCCACCTACACAGGGGCAGGGGAAATGTCAGCGCCTCCGCTCAATGTGGCTTGACTACTGCCACAACGGTGCCTGCATCCAAGACTATGGGGTGCCCACACCCCATCTCCCCATCATAAGTCATCCAATGAAGGGTGATTAACAACCTTATACGTCATTACGGGGAGGAGGGAATAATCTCGACCTGAGATATGGCCCGCCTGGACCTAGAGGAGTCTAGGCCCCTCTATAAACACCGCCCCGGAGGGCCGCATAGGGATCCGCTGCTCCCCATGCCAACATTCAATTGTTTCGGGAGCCTGTCCCCAGAGCGCTTTGACAACACCCTTCCTTACATTGATGAGGTGGGTGACATCTAGCCCATCCCTATTAGAGTCCTAATCCAGGGGCTCCAAGCAAGGACCCCCACTCAGTCGTGTCAGCACCGCCGTCCAGCCTTGTCAGAGGAGCAGGTAAGCCTTGCACCTTCACTGCTAGCCCCGACTCACCTGACCCGACGCCAGCGGTGGGAACGGGCTGAAGAGAATTCCCACCGAGGGGCATCAACGTCGACGACTACAGTGGCCCGAGACACTACCGAAAAATATCATCAGGATCCTTCACACGCTGATCAAGGGCACTCATACGCCCAATAGGGATCGAGGCCCCAACCACCCCACAACCAGGCTGGGTCAACTCTCCGGGTTGCAGGCACGAGTGGTGGTCGCCACGAACCAACCCGCGATGATGCCACCCTGTACGGAGGTCCTCCCCATACCACCAACACTGATATCGTGGGACGAACCAACTATGATGCTGAGCATAGAATCTTCTTCTAAACCCATCACACTTGGTATAGAGCCCTTTCTCCTACCCCTAACCATCGATGTGGAGACATTAACCATCTCGTCTCTCTCCAACATGGGGATCCTCCCTACGTCCTCTCTGCAGTTGGGGAAGGTCCTCCTCGCCCCGGCAACCAGAAGGATGAAGGCAAGCCTTGCTCCACTCTCACCATGCATGGAGGTCCTCCACGTGCTCCTGTCAGTTCTAGCAGAGGTTTTTCACGCTCTAGTGTTGTACATGGAGGTCCTCCACATGCCCCCTTCGACATTTGTCCCAGTACTCCTCACACCCCGGCTATTTTAGGTTGAGACCCTCTTCTCCCTAGAACTATTGTGGCCGAAGGACCCCATTTCGTGAATCAGCCTTGTCCCAAGGAGCCACCCAGAGGCAGGAAGGCAGGTCGTCACTGCCATAAGAAGACTCTGGGGAAGACCTGGATGGAGATCAAACCAATCCACTTCTCAGACTCGGAAGGGGAATGCGACTCAGCTCAAAAACCCTCCCCTCACTCTTCCAAGTCAAGGGTCGGGGTAGGGATGAGGCACATCATCCTAGTACTCCCATAATGCAAGGTCCATTGGATTCCTTCCTCCCTCTGTAGATTTATCCAGGAGGATGAAAACCTAGAGACCCTGCATGTTACTGTCGTGCAGTCACCACCATCATCACCGGAAGCGCTTTCTACCTCCATGAGAGATCACAAGGAGCAATTCTGGGGACCAATGGAGGGAGAACAGTAATGTAACCCGCCACCAATAGCCCTGTCCCCTGAACAATGAATGGTGGCCATCAGCCCTTCTTACCACGACGTAGAGGCCATGTCACTCCACTATTCGGAAGACAACCCGAGAGTCGGTGGCTAGTTAGCTCGTTCGTCGTACTCTCCGCCGGAAAGCCTGTCATCCCAATGGTCTGCCTCAATACCGCTGCCAGTTCATCAACCACCTCTATTTAGAGAGTTGGGAAATCATGGTCCAGACCCTAAATTTGAGTCGCGGGGATTTTGGATCATTCTTGTAGTGGACCGCTTCCTCGAGGAGTTCTGGCCCGTGGCAGCGCATGATTTCTGCGTACCTGATTCTCTCACCCTAGAGGAATTTCAGTGTCTCTGCTACACCCTTTGGGTGATTAATTTCAGTCGCCATCATCAGCATCTGGTATATCCAAGGAGCCAAGCCTATTTCAAATACATTAGTGGGCAGTGCTGTCTAGCCGATCTGGTCGTACTCCATCTGTCCCAGTGCCCAAAGTCACCAGGTCGTTGTGAGTCTCTCCATCTGTAATGCATTTATATTATTAAGGTACTCCAATGAATTATCAGGGAGACCACCCCCCACATACATTTATGTGGTTGGGGATATTATGCCTCCCCCCTCTTCAGTCCTATCTGACGGCAGGCCAAATCACTATGCGATATTGTGGATATTCCCCCGGTAAGGGTCACGGTCCACATGGCCGACGTCGTGGACAAGGAGAACGAGCTAGAGTTTCTCGATGGAGACCTACCCCATGAGGGTGTTCCACCACTATTGGACCCATTGGGGATGATTACTCATTAGAATAGGAACCTCTAAGGTCTCTCTTTTCCCACCGAGTCATTGGAACTTAGCCGGAATGCTGGTAGGGGCAAAGAGCATGTTGGAGATGTCAAGCACTCTGACCCATCCGCCTCGGTGCATAAGACAGAGGAAGAGCCCGAGAAGGTCGTGTTGCATCAAAATATTCCTGAGAAAAAGAGGTTGGTCGAAGAACTCCTGGCTGAACATTCAGTAGAGAGACGACCTGACCATGGTGATCCTAGGCCAGGTTCGTAGGGGCAGGAACAACTCCCTCCAGTGAGATGCCTCCGGGAAACCCTGATCATGACGCTCCTGCTGATAGGTCTAAAGTCATAACTCATGGAATGAGGGTGTGGTATGTCTCACCGAATCCTCCCGAGTGGCGTGGAAACCCAAGGAATCCTACCCGGGTTCCCCCATCCGCCTTGTAGGCTACTCTACCAGCCGCTCCACGAGCCACCGAGGTTGTCTACCATGTTGAAGAACCCAACAATGCACATGTGGTTAGGGATCCCTGTCAAGATAGGGACCCCCTCCCGGATGATCCTATGGCGGCGCTAATCGCCCACCTCGAGGCTTTGGAAACGCGACAGGTGGCTATCCCACCTGATTTCAAGCCATACTCAGAGTGGGTGGATGATATTCCGGCACCTTAGGGTTTCGGGAATCCCACCTTCTCCCCCATTAATGGGATGGGGGACATGCCACAACATCGGGCTCACTTAAATTCATTGTGTGAACCCATGTTAGGTACTCCAGCACAGCTGTAGGCTGCCATGATCCGCCGTTTTGTTCAGATGCTGGAGGTGCCGGTGTTCGTCTGGTACAATCAACTCCCTGTCAGATCCATGACTAGTTGGGAGTACCTTCGCAGGTAGTTACTATATCAGTTCAGCTCTACCACATGGAAGACCAGCATATCAGACTTCTTCAAGTGAAATCAAAGGCCTGATGAGCTAGTCACGGACATTGTCACCCAGTGGAAGGGGCTCACATACTCTTTTGACATGTCACTGACTCAGGAGAAATTACTGACAATGTGCATGGAAAATGTCAAGACGGAACTAGTTCCCTCCCTGATTACTCAGAACTATCCTAGAGTATTCTGAGACTTCTCGGATAAGGCACGACGCCTCAAAGAATTCCTACAACAGGCCAGGAAGGCAAGTTTGTTGCCCCCTGCAATCCTTGCAAGGAGATATTCCCGAGCCGAACCCACCATGGTGGCCCAGATAGAGGCCCCCAGCCAGCTAGAGTTTCTTCCAGTAGGACTGGCCCCACCACCTCACTGAGGCCCTCCACCATAGGCACAGCCTTCGGCTCCGCAGCGTCCTTGGAATCGGCATGCGCCTCTACGTAATGCCCTACCACCACCTAGGCAGGACAATTAGGGTCCACCTCCTCGATAGGCTCCTCCGTCTCCTCATCAATGCCAGGCTCCAAGGGATCCCTATCTGGAAAGAAGACACCCAACTTACTAGTTCAGTGTGAATTAGGTCCCTGGTTACTTCCGTAGTGCCATAGAGAAGGGGATTGTACGCTTTCCTGAGTGTAGAAGGCCGATAGAGGCGAATCTCACCGATCACTCCAACTACTACCCCTATCATCGGATTATGGGGAACAATTTTAAGTAGTGATATGTGTTTAATTAATGGATCTAAGAACAGGTCGATAAAAACATAGTCAGGCTAGGCCCATACCTGGCACAAGTGGTAGGTGTCTTTGTTAGGTCAGAAAGAGGTACCGACGGCGAAGGTGAGTGGCAGCGGGTTCCTAGCCGCGGATCCCAGAATTACAACGACTGGATGGATCGTAAAATGATCGCTCAAGACCATGTTATTATCCGTGCAAGCTTGAATCATTCGGGGCCTTCAGAAGTGGTAGCCACCACCTCGGCATCATTATCTTAGTCGACCTCTTCCCAGAATGAAAAGCAGCGGCGGCGCAAGAAGAAGCAACATGCTCCACCAATTCCATCATAATCCCACACTCTCGGAGACTTAATACACCCTAAGATAAGGATTACTCAAATAATCCACCCAGTGGTGTATGAATATTCAAGCGGCAGTCAAGGGTATGCTTCGGTTAACACCTTCGAGTTGGTAAATCCCTATATGACTCCTGACGAAGGAAGACACCAGTAGAATCTCCGTAATGTCCCCATATGACGCCAACTAAGGCAGATACATGACTATATGGGTCATCGGGGTGCATCAGTTGGAACCTATTGCCCGGCCGTGCATGCCACTAAGACCTGATAGTAGGCCCAGCGTAGAGCTCAGCATGAGCAACCTCCTCATCTGCTGTCCTCAGATCTTCCTCCACTGCCATTTGTGCTACTAGATCAGGCAGAGCTACCTTGCCCATTCCGCGACCAGCTTCACCCAGCCATAGGCCAATCTTAGTATCCTGGTCCTCATCTGGCAGCTACTCTCTGAGATTCGGCTAGCAGGCAGCGGGATGTACCCAGTACCATTCAACCACTGGTCCAGCTGGCGAGGCCCGCCATTCCTCCAATCACAGATCTACCTTCTATAAGTAGATGTTCGTGCCTAGAACAAAAGTATGATTTCCTAAAGAACCTTTCCAAAATTACCATGAGGCTCTCCATCATTGAAGCTCTTCTCATGTTGTCAGACATGTGTGAGGTGCTCGTCGAGGCTCTAAAGAGCCCCCTCCAGTTTGAGATGGAGGTAGCAGCTTCAGAAGCCTTCCACGCGAGGTAGTTTAGAACGCCGAATTCCAGGAAGTTATCTCATTCTCTAGTGAAGATGAAGACCCTCCCATACAAGGGAACATCTTCCCACTATACATCACCATCCAGTTCAGCAGTGTGGTGGTTCGATGCTTTCTCATTGACACCGGCTCCGGGATCAACCTTATCCCGACACAGACACTACGGAAGCTTGGTCTATCCGAAGATGTCCTGACTCCCTTCAATTTAAGGATCCAGGAATATGACAGGACAGAGCAGAACCCATTCGGCATGATCTGTTTGAAGACCCAGTTCGGTGGCCTAGTTGCTAGTACCGAATTCATGGTTGTCTCTCAGGACACCGTATATAACTCCTTGATGGGCAGGCCATGGCTCTGCCTGCATAAAGTGGTCCCTTCATCGTATCACCAATGCCTCAAACACTCCCTCAATAGTTGAGTAAGCGTAATCCAAGGTGATGCCTCTCTATTCGCCGCTTGTGAAGCCCGTTATCTGGATGCTGAATATTACAAGAGCAAGGATAAGCAGATTCTGGAAAGTGATGTTTAACCCTCCCCGGTCACAAGTGATCCATGGGTAGGCCTGGACGATGCCTATATATTCCAAATCCATCGATTGAGGTCATGAACCCCGACATAGGGAAATTTTTTGTTGTTTCAGGTACAAGAGGAATGCATTTTCCCAAGTCCAAGAAATGGTGGGAAATCACCTCGTACTTCTACACAAACCAGGCCCAGGTGATCCCGAAACCTCCTACCCCCATATGGTTTCGGGATGTCCACCCCATGGTGATGGCGATACGTCATACATGTCAGTTTCACTGGGATAGAATTAACGAGCTCAAGCCGATGTGCCACTACTATTTTGATATCATCAAACGTGGCCCCTTGGACCGAAGGCTATATGTGATTGAATCGACTTCCTTCATCGCTATGGTCTCAGTGGCGCATGAGTCTCCTGATGTGATGACCACTACCGCTCAAGCCGGCACCATCCCCCCTTCAAGGTCTGGTGGCTCGAAAGCAACTTCCCCCATGGAGGATTCCTCTATAAGTGGAGAAGATGATCTAGAGGATGCTACCCTACCTTTGAAGAAGGTGTCTCTACCACATTTGACGAACTGGTACTGGTGAACCTTGGTAGCGAGTCAAATACGAGACCTACATTCATTAGTGCTACCATGTCCCTTGGAGAATAGTAGCGGTATGTGGAATTCCTCAAACAGCACCATGACGTGTTTTCCTAGAGTTTCAATGAGATGCCAGGACTAGAACCTTAGGTAGTCGTCCACTGCCTCAGTCTCCCGAAAAACCATAGAGGGTTCAAGCAGCCTCCTAGAAAGATGCATCCTTCTCTTGGTGAAGTGGTTGAGGCCGAAGTTGACAAGCTCATCAGAGCCAACTTCATCAAGGAGGTCCAGTACCCCAAGTGGCTATCCAAAATTGTGCCAGTCATAAAGAAGAATAGACATATCAGAGTCTGTATCGACTTCTGAGATTTCAATCGTCACTGTCCGAAGGATGATTTTCCACTTTCTGTGATAGAATTGTTGATCGACACTATGGACAGGTTCCAAGACCTCTCCTTCATGGATGGTTACTCTGGATATAATCAGATCTGGATGGCCCCTGAGGATGAAGAGTCCAAGGATTTCAGGGAGCCCCAAGGTACTTTCTGTTTCCAGGTTATGCCCTTTGGCCTGAAGAATGCAGGTGCTACCTATTAGCGGGCCATACATCGCATATTCAAGCCAATCCTTGGGACCTTGGTGGAGTGCTATGTGGATGACCAGGTGGTCAAATCTCACCAGCGTTAGGACTATCTCAAGGACCTTGAGAAAGTGTTTGGCTTCCTTCGTTCCCACCACTTGAAGTTGAACCCGTTGGAGTGTGCCTTCGAGGTCACTTTCAGGATGTACATTATCTTCGTCGTTAGGTACTGCGACATCGAGGTCGACCCAAAGAAGATCAAGGAAATCAACCAGATGCCTCCCCCGAGTAATATTCGGGAGCTTTGAGGTCTCCAAGGCCACGTTGCCTACATTTTCTGATTCATTGCGAATCTGGATGGCAAGTGTAAGCCCTTTTCTCAGCTAATGACGAAAGGCTCTACCTATCAATCGGACAAAGAATGCCATACCGCCTATGAGGAAATCAAGCAGTATCTGCTCCAGCCTCCAAACCTGATGCCACCCATCTCCAGAAGGCCACTAATTCTCTTTATCACTCCCCTAGATCGATCTCTCGGTTCCCTTCTCGCCCATAAGAACAATGAGGGGATATAGAATAGCCTCTACTACCTCAACAGCATGCTCCTAGATATGGAGACCACATACTCCCTAATCGAGAAGAGCTGCCTTACGCTCGTATTTGTTGTACATAAGTTACAAGATTACCTACAACACCATGAGGTACAGCGGGTCTCCCAGGTAGACCTGCTGAAGTACATTCTGAATCTCCCCATGTTTATCGGCCATCTAGCACGGGGGCGGTGATTCTCTAGCAGTTCGACATCAGGTTCGTCCCTCAGAAGGCAATCAAGGGGCATGCATTGGCAGAATTTCTGTCCTCCCATCCGACCCCTGCGGACCAGTCCATGGACCTCGACTTTCCCGATGAGGTAATCTTCTCGGTAGACCATGTCGTCCCATTTTGGAAAACACACTTCTACGGTGCCTCCCAAAGTCCCACCGGTAGGAGGCTCAACGATCATAGACACTACATAGTGGTCCTGGGTATCATCTTTATTACATTGGTGAAATCCATTCTGCCGTAATCATTCCTGTTGTCTGAAGGCTACAACAACAATGAGGAAGAGTATAAGGACCTCATCATTGGCCTCATCACTGGCCCTTGAGATCGATGTGCCCCATTTTCATGTGAAAAGGGATTCCGACCTATTCATCAATTAGGTCAACAGTGCCTATGTTTTAAAAAATTCAGAGCTCGTACCATTGCTGGAGCGCACCCACCATCTGATGGCTCAATTACCTTCTCAAGCGGAGGTTACTCATGTCCCTCGGTCACAGAATGGTTGAGAAGACACTTTGTCCATATTAGCTACATCACTTTCCGAGCCCGAGTAGGATGATCTGATTATCCACATGGCGCAACGAAGAGTCATTGCGCCTGACACCCTAGAGGATGACGACGGCCTGTGAGTAAGACATCTTACTACCAGTTCCTTCACAATAGGAGCCCTAGGTTCTTTAGATGCAGTGGTTTAAACAACTCCCAACTAGAGATCCGCTTTTGTCGAGTATCTCCAAAACGGTTTCCTCCCCGCTGATCGGGCTGAGTACGAGTGAATCCGATGCCACACGCAATATTTTACCCTCCAGAGTGGTCCCTGTCTTGAGCAGATCCTCTATAAGAGTTGTTTCGATGGTGTTCTCCTCTGTTTTATTCAGAGAGATGGGATTTCTCAGGTCATGCAAGACGTTCATGCTGGTTCCTACAGTGCCCATCAGGCTGGGCTGAAGCTGTCCCATCAGATCCAGAGACTGGGGTACTTCTGGCCCTCTATGATCCATGATTGTATTGAGTTTTCCAAGAGATGTCAGATGTTCCAAGTGCATTATAAATTTCTGCATCGGCCGACAAAACCACTCCACTCCACCAAGTACTCTTGGCCATTTGCGGTGTGGGGAGTCGATGTCGTGGGACCATATCCACCGGCAATAGCTCACCATTACAGGTTCATCCTGACCACCATGGATTTCTTTTCCATGTGGGAATAGGTAATTCCTATCAAGTAAGTCAAGGCCTTTTCCATCGTAAACTTCGTGAGCTCTAATATCATCCACCAGTTTGGAGTTCTTCATGTCGTCCTCACCGATAACGAAACAATCTTCTGAGAAGACGAGCTGAAGAAATTGTACTCTAAGTACAATATCCGTTCGAACCATACCTCCCGCTACCATGAACAGACAAATGGACTGACTGAGGCGTTCAACAAAACCCTCTCCAACATTTTTCATTAAATGGTTGGTCATAATAAGAAGAGCTGTCCGGACAAGCTCCCCAACACCCTATGGGCTTATCAGACGATGACTCGTATCTCCACCTTGGTGACCCCGAATTCCCTAGTGCATGGGGTTATGGTCATCCTACCTATCAAGATCCAGTTGCCTATGTTACACACTGCAGTCTATGAACAGCAGGCACTAGATAAGGTGGTCGAAATCCATCTAGCTGAATTGGAAGCACTTGATGAGAGGAGGCTCTGTGCCCTGCACAATCTGGAGAGGCATGAGAATAAGATAGCTAGAGCCTTCAACAAGATGGTTTGCCTCTACTCTTTTCTCCAAGGTGACCTGTTATTAGCCCTCTAAGCACCAATTACTCCTAGAATAAAACCACTCAAGTTGGATCCCAAATGGGAAGGACCTTTCATTGTTCATAAGGTTTATCCTAGTGGAGCATACTCCCGGATGACCATGGATAGTGAGCGTATAACTCCTCCCACCAATTCCATGTTCCTCATGGAATACTTTGCCCGAGCCCCTTGACCATGCATGACCTTAAACTATATGGTCCTACACGACCATAAACTGTATGGTCCTACATGACCTTAAGCTAAATGGTCCTGTATGACCTTAAACTAATCAGTCCTGCCCGACTTTAAACTGTGCATCGTCTTCCATGAAGTTAAACTGTAGTTTTAGAACTATGTGTGGCTTGATTCCTATCCTCATGTGATACATAGGAACACTCAAAAGCTTCGTTTTGATCCCAGCCCCAAAATCTTTCTTCGACTATCCCCCCAGGGTATAGTTCTCTCGGAGGATCCTTACATGATATGGGATTTCTAAGCCCCACTCGTAAAATGTTTATAATGGTTGCACCATGTGCCCACTCCCGTTCTTCTATCCTCCCATGTCTTCACCACATGATGTTAAAATGCATGGACTTCAAGAACTACATATTGATTGATTCCCATGCTTATGGGATACGTAGGAATGCTCGGACATTTTGTCATTTGGCCCAGCCCAAACACCAGAATCTTCCCCCTGGGTCGAGATATATGGTGGGGTGCATAATTTTTCCCCAATTCACGTCGAGCTAGCCTTGATCTGGCCATACGTCCCACTCCTTAGAGACGTTCGCTTCTTTCATAGATGGGTACATCTATTCTTCACCCACTCCATGAATGGGATTCCATCACCTTCACCATCTAGAAGGGCCCCTGAAAGGTATGGATATTACTCATAAGGGCTCTCCTACCACTTGGAGCCAACACCCTTGAGGATGTCAAGCTACAAATTGATACAGGTCCCGCATTTCAAATATGGTCAGTCGTCGATGCTCGTTTATTGCTCCCATTTCAGGTTACAATAAAGACGCTGTGTTTCAAACATGGTCAACAATTGTGATGAATCGTTAGGACCACCACAAGATGTCCTAAACATCGAGTATAGTGGTTCATTCTTCCCCATTGTATCTATGTGACAGAATCCCTTCTGGTGATGACACCTATCAGGCCCCAATGGATAGAGATAGCCGAGACCGGCTCTTTGTTTCCCACACTGAGCGCCGCTCATGTGGGCATAAGAGCTGTGATGAGGCAGTAACCGTACAATATGGTGTATGACCTTCCATCCAGCCTGGTTCTCTCTTCTAGGATTTAATGGTGTGGTGTGAAATTATGTCCTCATTCATGTCAAGTTTCTCACAGTTCTGTACACATCCCTGGATGAGACCTTATGTGGACCTCGTCATCACTTCAAGACATTAAACTGAAATCTGGTCAAGCCTTCCTGAGAAAGGTCTATCCTCAGTCCCTTGGCATTCTTGGGTTCTTGGCCCTCTTCCTCACTACAAGACATTAAACTGCAAGCTGGTGAGGCCTTCCTGACCGAGGCCCATCCTTAGGCCCCATGGCCATCTCTAGTCCCTGGCCCTTTTCCTTGCTGTAAGATATTAAACTGCAAGTTGGTTAGGCCTTCCTCACTGAGGCCTAGCCTTAGGACCCTTGGCCTTCTCGGGTCCCTGGCCCTCGTCCTTACTGTAGGATGTAAAACTGCAAGTTGGTCAGGACTTCCTGACCGAGGCCTAGCCTCAGGCCCCTTGTCCTTCTCAGGTCCCTGGCCCTCTTCCTCACCACAAGAGGTTAAACTACAAGTTGGTCAAGCCTTCCTGATTGAGGCCCAGCCTCAGGCTCCTTGGCCTTCTCGGGTCCCTGGCCCTCATCCTCACTACAAGACTTTTAAACTGCAAGATGGTCAGGCCTTCCTAACCGAGGCCCAGCCTTAGCCCCCTTGGCCTTCTCGGGTCCCTGGACCTCATTGTTTCTTATGGGATTATATGGTGTGGTGTGGGATTATTTCCTCATTCACGTTTGGTTACTCACCGTGCAGTACACATCCCCAGATGAGATGCCTCTCATCGTCCTGCATGATGCTAAACTATTCTTCTAGAACTACATGTGGCTTGATTCAAATCCTTATGGGATACATTGGACCACCAAAATGTCTTGACCTCGAGTCCAGCCCCATCTCATATAGATACCCTGATTTCCCAGTCACCTAGGCCCCTTGACCTGTCCCTCTCCATAGGGGGATATATAGGTGTGGTATAGGGCTGCGCCCTCCTTCACATCGAGTTTTGTGCACAATGCCCTCTTCCCCCAGGAATCTGCCATCTCTTGGCCGCCCTCAAGTTGAGTCCCTAGACCCCTTGTAGTGATTCGCCCATGTGTTAAGAGTACTCTGGTCTAGGTCCAAGAGTGTCATATTCAACTTAGGCTAGTTCCTTCCACTTTTCAAGCTTCTTGTTCCCCTTCATTTGGACCTCCGTTATCTTTCAGACCTGAAGGAACCCCCAAAAACGGCATGGAGACAACGCCTAAGGGCTCTCCTACCATTACAGGACAATTCCATCGAGGGTTCAGACAAAAAATTGATACACATACCGCATTGCAAATATCATCAGTGGTAAATGCTCATTTGTCTGTCCCCATTTTAGGCTAATGCGACAGGATTCCATGTTGCGAACATGGTCAGCAGTAATCCCAAGTCGTAATTCCAGCCCCTTTAGGCCTTGAATTTTGGTTGCACGATTCACATTATGTTCCACCCCATTGTGTCCAGGTGGAATATCGACACTCTTGGTGCTATCCCTCAGTGCACCTCTACACATTAAAGGGGAAAAGCTGTAATATGGCATCTTTCGGGGCTCCCACAGTCCGAGCACTAAGACCATAAACTAAGATCTTCGTTAAGGTTTGTGTGCGGCTCCATCCTCATCCCTATGGGATACGTAGGACCACCCGGACCTCTTGTTTTCAGTTCCAGTTTAGTTGGGAGCTAGTTTCTCCTTACCATTTCCCTCTTACCTCTACTCAGGCCCCTTGTCCTAAGGTTCCCCTCTCAGAATTGCATATGGTGTGATATGTGACCATGTCCACATTCACGTTAGAAATGTTTTATCGCGACCTATGCATTCCCCGTCTAGCATCGTCTCTACTACGTCTGCACTGAATGACGTTCAAATGCATGCTTGGTCCCATCGCATTACCCTAAACTGTGATATTATCGTCCTGGACGCACGTAAAAAAACGCCGCTGCATTGTGATGTCCTCACCCAAGGGGACACCCTGTTTGGTCATGGTTACACGCCATGCCATTTGTCAATGCCTACTACAACTTGATTCTTGTGCCGACTCCAGGGCCTACTACCCTCGGCTTGTCTCTTCACAAAAAAACCACTCACATTAAAAGAACAAAAATATTTATCAAATACCACTTCTTTTGGCGTGAGGGCCACGCCCACACACCCCTTTTATCCCTAGAACGGTAACCTCACTGTGCCCCCCTTCAAGAACTATGTGCAGCTTCATCCTCATCCTCATGGGGTACATAGGAATGCCTATGAACTTTTCCTTGGGCCCATCTAAACTCTCATTTTTGGTCCCTTGAACTAAACCCTCTCTAATGAACATGTGGTGGCCGGAACCCTCATATCCCATTCACGTCGTGTTTTTGTAATTACTCACCACAAGTGTCATGCACTTCCTACCATCCATGGTCCTAGTTCTACAACCCTAAACTAAGAACTCCCTATTTGAAGGGACTCTAATCCCTCTATCTAATATGTCTTGTTGTCATATTATGATGTGTTTTAAAAAAGATCCAAATGTGTGGAATTTTCATGAGTATATTCCCCTCATTCCATGTCCAAGCTTTGTGGGCTCACTAT
Organism: Viscum album; assembly: GCA_963277665.1. Lineage (NCBI taxonomy): Eukaryota > Viridiplantae > Streptophyta > Magnoliopsida > Santalales > Viscaceae > Viscum > Viscum album. The sequence continues at coordinate 324,427,864 of OY728126.1, read as the reverse complement.
TTAGATCCTCATCATCTTCCACATCCAAAAGGACCCTCGGATTACATGGATGTTAGGCTTAAGGGCTCTCAATGGATGTTGTGCCAAAGGGATATCCTATCGTTACGAGCTAACATCCCTAAGGATCTCAGAAAAAATTTACGACAGGTCCTGTGTTTCGAACATGGTCAACAATTGACCCTCATTCTTCTGTCCCCATTCTAGGCTAATGTGATATGGTTGCTGCGTTTCTACCACGGTCAACAGATATCCTCCATCGTCACACAACCGTCATTATGGTCCAAATTTTGAGTGTCATGATTCAAACATTTCCTCATCCTCATGTTCTAGTGGAATTCTGACATACTCGGATTTATTTCTTTTCACATCTAGGTGCGCTTCATGGATGGGATAGAATCATTGGGACGATATTCACTGAGCGTACATTCATCCTAGCATGACCCTTCAAATATCGGGAAAGTCCCACCACTAATTATTGTTTCCCACGTCGAGCACGAATCACGTGGGCTTAGTATTTTTTGTAGGATGTGTACCGACGCGGCCAGGATTCTCATCATCCTGCATGACGCTAAACTGTGCTTATAGAACTGTGTATGGATTGATTCCCATCCTCATGGGGTAGGTAGGAATTCCCTACCACTCTACCTTAGGCCCGACCTAATTCTCACTCTTGGTCCCTGGACCTGAAGAGTTTCCTTCGGGGGTACGTGGTGTGATTTGGACTCCAAGTCCTCATTCACGTCGGTTTCATAGCTACAACACCATATACTCCCTGGGCTCTTCCCTTTCATTCCACATCCTATCATATGACGTTAGACTATAGGAGTCCATATGTCCTTGACGCATGACACTAAACTACGGTTCTGCCTTGAACAAGTTTGGGATGCCCCATGTTAGTCATGGGATGCACCAGAGCCTCTGCTAGAGAGGATTTCACCTGTCAGTATTGGTATATGACGAAACTGCACTTCCAGAACTATGTATGGATTGATTCCCAACCTCATGGGATATGTAGGGACACCCTGGCATTTTTCCCATGGTCTAGCCACAGAAATCATAAGTCATTTTCCTCTCCATTTATGGCCCCCATGCTGGACCCCACGTGGGGAACTATGTGACTGCAATTTTTCCCTGAACAAGTTCGGGATGCCACATGGTGACATTGGGAAGCAACAACCCCTATCTAGAGAGGCCCTGTCTGAATGAAGGAATGATCCATGATCAAACTGATGTACCCATCCAATGTGCTTCTACCACGGTAGCATAATTTCAAGAGTGTTATATTCTGTTCAAACAAACCTTCACTCCACATTCCATATTTTTCATGCCCCATATTCAGACCCACGTCTTCTTTCAGGTATGGAGGAACCCCCTAACGGTATGGATACATGGCCTATGGACCGCCTACTATCCTGGTCCAACGTTTTGGAAGACTAACGAATGAAAATTGTGACAGGTCCCGTGTTTCAAACATGATCAACGGTTGACCCTCATTTTCTATCCCTACTCTGAGCTAATAAAATAAGAATGTTGTGTTTGGAATTCGATCAACAACCATTCTTTATTGTCATTCCACCCCCACAATGTTCTGAATCCTAGGTATCATGATTCACACTTCCCATTCCCATCTGTTTATATTTATTTTAGCGCCCTTGGAGTTACACCATTCATGCAGAAGAGCACATGATGAAAACAATAATTTGGCAGTTCTGAGAACTTCATTCTCTAGTCAGGTCCCTCCTATCTCCTAGAAATCATGAATGTTTGTTCAAAACCCAGATTCCCGAAGTTTGGTTTGCACTCCTACTCTTGGATAGGGTGATGAGGTAGCCACCCCTTATTTCTCACATCGGGATTGACCCACGTGAGCTTAGGGAATGGTTGTTGGACGCTCCATGAACACTGCAAGGATGCAATAAACCAATAAAAAAGGAACTCATGCATGCTACGGCATTCATACAATCAAATCATGAAAGTACATTTAAAGGGTTTGTAATCATTACAGTACCTAAGGGTTGACTCCCCCCATGGATGGATTGACCTCATCGAAGGAACGTTGCAGATCCGCCACCCTCTGGTTGGTGGCGTCTAGGAGATTATGTCACTTGTTCACCTCCCATTCCTCCTCAACCGCGAGAGGGCGCAATTAGTTGGCTGCAATCTGGGCCCACTCCATGTCAGCCCAGATGGTGATCATCTCCCCAGAAGCTTGCCTCATGCCCTCTTCGGCCTCTGCCAGCTGTGATTTCAGTTGTGATATCAGCTTCGATTGCGCATTAAGGGAGGTCAGTGCTCATCCGCCCGATTCCGTAGCCATTGGACCCCGTCTTTAGCCTTCTGGAGCCTCTTAATGTTCACTTACTTCCTCCGCTGCTAGCCCACACCGAGGCAATGGTCATACTATTGAATCTTCTCCGCCATATGGTCTCGGATGATCATGTGAGGGTGTTGGGCGTCCACTCCCTCAGGACACAGTTTGTGTAGTTGGGAGCGAATTCTGCCTATATCATCCAACCATAGCACTTGGGGGGTCATTGATGAAGCGTGTGATCAACTTCCATGATCGGCGAAACCTATTTTGTTGTCATCCTCGTTAGAGGCCATCTCATCCCAATTGGCACGATTGGCGTGCTCTTATGTAGGAAATTCACCCAGGAACTCCCCATCCAGGTCTACGTCTGGAATCGGATCAGGAATGGTGGGACCTGAATCATCTGGTTGATCCTCATCATCAGATCCCACCTCAATGATCTCAGGTGTAGTCCCACTGTCCCCCTACTAGCGATCAGGAGTGTCACAGTTCGTTCAGGCTGAATGTATACCGCCACAACCATTGGAATGCACCGACGAAAGGTGCTGCAGGAAGCCCCGACCAACATCGCCATAGCAGCCCATGCCAATTGAAAAACTATACACGCAAAAAAGGGGACATGAATTTTAGTTAATGTTTTCAGGGGATGGAAGTTATGAATTTGGTGGAGAAGACTTTCAGGGGTCAAATACCTTGTATTTCTCTTGGGTTGATGTTTTCGGAACCCCGAGACGTGGCCCCCCATATATAGTCAGTAGGTTTGGAGACTCTAGGGGAGCCGCCTCAACTTTCTCAGCCCCACCAGACACGGAAGTTGATGCAGCCACGGGCGTGGACCCAAAAGGTCCTGCATCAGCACCCACTGAGGGGTGAGAATGAGGTCTAGGCACAAGGTCCTCCTACATAGTGAAAAAACTAGTAAGGAATACAGAGTAACCCAAGGGAAGAATCTGAAGAAGAAACTTGATGTTTCACCTCTAGGGACTCCGTGAAATATTCAATATCCAAGGATTGGTCGCCGACTTCACCCTCCTCCAGCGGAATCTACCTACCGGCCTCGTCCCCCCAAGAGGATTTGACTGATTCTTCTGGTAGGGGAAAGCACTCTCTCATCTTAGCGGCTGACAACTGTGGGGGAACCATCTGATCCAGTAGTACCCTCACTCAGTCTCTCATCGGGTGCAGGGTGCCTCGGGAATGGATGATGTCCTCCAGCTCAGCGATGTACTGCTCTGCCTCCGCCTGGGATACTGCAACGACAGCTCTAATAAGGCCAATCCCTGGTAAGTCCTTCCCTAGGCGGTTAAGGTGCTTCCATAATTCAGATGGGACAAGGAATTTCCAGTTGATTAACCAGATGTCCCAGGCCTATGGGAAGACAACATTCCCCAGCATGTCAATGTGGTGAAACTATTTTCCTGGGGCCTGAGTGGAGGACCTACGGAACCCCCAAGGTGGCCGCCCCTCTGGATGAATTTATTCCATTGGGACCACTGGCTATGCTTCCACTGTCGAATTTTCCACTACTGGATCCGCTGCTACTATTCCCTCCTCAATTGGTGCAGGCACCACCGCTACAGCAGCCCCGCCACTATGGGATTCCCGTGTTGCCTTCTGGGCTTGGTATTGAGATCGAGGATGTTCACCATCACAAACCAAGATGGTTGGATGCTTCTGCATCTCCCCTGGGTAGGCCGCCTCCCAGATCTCGACGTATTCTCTTATCAGCCCAAGGACAACGGTCGGTGGAGGTGGTTCAATACGCTTCTTCCTATCCTCCCATGTGAACATGAGCCACATCTCCCTCATCACACATAGGTGCTCCTATAGAACACCCCCAGGTAAACCTGCTGGGTTAACCTCTACAAGAACCAGAATTATAGGGTGAATCGGTGTGGGGTTTATAGCTCGCAGAGACGCTCGCGGTCTACTCTCGCCACCAAGAATCCACCTCAAAAGGCCAGGAGGTAGGCCTGATGTTCTTCTGTATCATGGCCATCGTCAGAGAAGGCCCCTGTCGGTAATGAGAAGGGGTGGAAATTGAATTCTTACACTCTCCACACCCGGTTCAGAACTGATGGTGCGGTCAGATTGGTCAGAAATATCCCCGCGGTGTTCAAGATTGAGGGATGAAAAGTTCAACCCTGAAGGCGAGATGGGGTTCAGATACTCGTAGATCCCCCTGATGTGTGCCACCATCCACCTATTCAATAGGTGGAATGACCCGCATATCCTCTATGGCCTCTTCCACTTGCTGATATGCCACCACATTTTGTAAAACATGGTGAGCATCGGGATCCCTAGGATGACCCGCCCTCCTGTCACCAAGGTGGATGCCATGATGAATGTTCTTTTCCGCACTCCCATGTTTGTATCCCCCACCAGTAGGATCCAACAACATATTAGAGCTGTGATGAATGTTGCCAACCTGACTATTGGTCATTGTTTAGTGATGACACTGAACCCCCAGGTCTTTCACTGGCTATTCTCCAACATCCGCTAGTATAAGTGTTCCTTGCTCTAGGCACCCTTCAGGAAAGTCTGAGGCCTTTCCAAGAACTGCCTGATTTCTGGGATGTTCATGAACTTCTTCAACCAGTTCTTGAAATGGACATCTCTCATGGCGTTCTTGTCCTCCCCTTGCTCGAGCTCCATCAGTGTCATCACCAGACGTGGAATATTTTCCAGATCCCCCCATGTGCCCATGGATGGGAAGAATTCTTCATACATTTCCCCCCGTACCGGGACCCCCGAGATCTGATACACGTCCCACATGATGATTATAACCTCCCTATGGTGTAGGTGGAATATATTGGTCCCCGGAGGCCATCGGATCAAAAGCCCCAACATCAACTGCTTCGGCTGGTAGATATGGAACTGGGAAGCCCAAGATGCATCATAATGGCCCACTTTTCTCATCTCCGCCCCAAAATCATCACAAAAGGTTCCTACCTAGTAGGCCCAAGCCCTATCATCCATGAAGTTGCTGCCCTAGCGCAGGTCCCATTCCTTAGACAATCCCTTCTTCGGGTTCCCCTGCGACACCTTAAGGATGGTTTAGTATAGGGGAGGAGAGGTCTCTGGCTAAAATACCCTCTCGTCGACGTTGTTCAGATGATTGTACAGACATCCAGTGACGACAGGCATGAAATTCTCCTGGGAATGGCCATCAGGCACCCTAAACCATCGACACTAACACAGCATGCTCTGGAACTAGTAAGCTGGCTCATCCCGACCCGCTTCAGGAATGAACACGTCATCCCTCAGCCTGAAGCCATACAAAGGCAACCTCCTACACTGCAGGTAATTATTCTGGATTTCCGAATGCAACTCCACCAGCGAACTATGATCTGAGTGGCTCCAGACTAGCTCCCAAAACACAAGACTTTTCATCATTTCATCCCTTCGGGCGGCATCTACAAGGACCCGTTGGGAAGCTTCTTGGTGGGACATTCAGTTTTGGAACATGGAAGATTGGTTGGCTAGTTCTCAGAGATCATTCTCGAAGTGTGTTCACGATGGCCTCTCACAAAGATTGTTCGTGGAAGTTCTTCCTCGATGTTCAAATTCAGATCATAGAGAACAAACGTGGAGTCGAAGACTCGCCGTGTGCCGTGAATCCTCGATTCACAGAGATCACTCACGGAGTACGCAGAGCTTCACGAATCAAGAGCGCAAGAAGAAAAGATTGAAGAGAAGGGAAAGGAAAAAAGATATGGAAAATCCCCTATATATAAGTGATGTCCTTCAGAGCTTCGTGGCATGTCCAACCTGTGCGGTGCACCGTGGCGCGCCCGGCCCGCGCGATCCCTGTCCACCTCGAGAGCCCTCTTTGTGAGTCACACCACGAACTACTGAATATTTTGGTTATTTCCCTTAGAATTCTACCCTTGAGCCCTCCATGGCTCCAAGTTTGAGGGGGGAATTTTTTGGCGCCAAAATTTGGAATGAAGATAAGGCCTCAAGGCGGCCACATGGAATGCCTCACAAAGTCCCTTCGTGGAGTCCCCAATCACCACAGCCACCGCGTAGCAAAGAAGGCAGAAGGCTTCGCGAACGCATTTGACGTTTGCAAGCCCTCTACGAAGCGAAGGAGGAAAGAGGCTCTACGAACGCATTTAACGTTCACGAGCCCTCCACAAAGCCCAATAGGCCGGACGCTCGACGACCCCAGTTGACATTCATGAGACCCCACGAATCTACATAGCCCCTCATCACACCGTGTGAGCTCCGCTCCATGGCGCCTCTTGCTTATAAATACCAAGCTCCCCCTGAGCCCTCAGAACGAACAATCCATCCTTTCGGCTTCTCATCTGCCGAATCGTGAAGCACTCTTCCACTCGGTGAACCATGAGCAGTGCAAGGTACTTCTACTTCACGAAGTACCTCCCCATTGTCTCGTTTTGGTCCCCTCTTCCGAGAGGGATGCCTTTTGCGAAACCTAAGGGATTTCATCAAGGAAGGGGATCCCCAAGGGAATTGGGTCAACGCGGGGAATTTATGCTTCGTGAAGCACCCTTCATGTACACTTGATCCATTTTCTAAGGCAGGATCACTGTACTTTGCGAAGCACATTTGTCCCCGACATCTTGCTCCGCGAGGCACCTTTGCTCCGCGAGGTTGTGCTCCACGAATGCCCTTATACTTCATGAAGAACCTCCCATTTGCACCTCAGCTCCATGCTAAGGCTAAGGTACCCCACATCACGAATCACACCTTTTCGCAAGTTCCCTCCACTACACAAAGAAACAGTGCTCCACAAGGCCCCTGCCTATGGACCCCTCTGCTTGGAAAATCCTTTTCCCATGAGACCCTCCAGATTTTCATGATGTGATTTCAAAGTCCCATGGAGAATACTGCCCATAGAGCTGTTGCGCCTAATGATTCTTCACATAGGAATACTAATGGCTATTTCTTATTCGCATAGCCACACTAACGTGGACCCCTCGATGGTTCGCTCCGCGACAGCCCCTCAATACGGCGTTGTCGATACCTTCCCACCCATATGGAGGAGAGGGTACCAGTTATGTATATCCTAGGGGTGTGGAGAAAACCCACCTCGTCCGAGCTGCAGGACGTTGAACTTCCAAGCACCTCATCCTTAACACATGAAATTAAACTGTGACCTGGCCCCATGCCTCACATGCCGGGTCCCCCCGCCTCAGACATTCTCCACGCCCCCTGGTCCCCATAGGGGTTGATATCATCCTCCTAGGAGAGGAATTTTTTCATGGGGAAGGAAGCCACCATTGTATAAAACCCTAACCATTCTTTCAAGAGGCAACACCCCTGTTCCTCCCCACTCCCTTAGAACCAAGGCCAACCAAGGGAATGGTGGGGAACAGTGCTCCCTTCTTTCATCTTTGGTCCCCAAGGCCAGCAGTGAACGTGATAGGGAACGAGGCCCCTCCTCTATTCCTGGGTTCCAAATACCTCACTTGCTATGCTTTGTCACCCTCACGGGCCTCCACCATGGAATAATCCCCAACCCTCACAGGCCTCCATCTCGGAGTAAGTCCCAATCTCTCTCTCTCTCTGGGCCTCTCCATGTGTAAGCCCCACTCCACTTCCCACAGATGCATCTTTTGTGATGTGATCATCAATTCCCTGCTTCCTCTTGTTTCTCACACTGAGCATGAGTCATGTGGGCTTAGAGTAATCATTGAACATGACACCACCTCCATCATGAATGAGGATAAACTCCACTCCCTTCCCAAACTACAAGGACTTTGATCCATGTCATGGAATGGTACGTAAGAAGCCTCATGAGGTTCAAGCCCACCAACTAGTTGTTCTGACCCCAATTCTTGTCGGTTCCCCCCCCCCCCATCCCTCATGATGTTAAACTGTATTCCCGAACTACGGGTACATTGATCCATGTCAAGACATGGTACGTAGGAAGCCTCAGGAGGTTCATTCCCATCACCCATTGGACCAAGGTCCATCTTCACGTCGGTTCTCCGACACACCCATTCCGAACTACTAGGAAATTGATCCATGTCAATGCATGGTACTTAGGAAGCCTCCTGAGGTTCAATCCCATAACCCATCGTACCAAGGTCCATCTTCACGTCAGTTCTCTGACATGCCCATCCCGAACTATGGGGAATTCGATCCATGTCAAGGCATGGTATGTAGGAAGCCTCGTGAAGTTCAAGCCCGTCACCCATCGGACCAAGGTCCATCTTCACGTCGGTTCTCTGACACGCCCATCCCAAACTATGGGGACTTTGATCCATGTCAAGGCATGGTAGGTAGGAAGCCTCACGAGGTTCAATCCCATCACCCATCAGACCAAGGTCCTTATTCATGTCACTTCTCCGACACACCATCCCGACCTACAGGGAATTTGAACCATGTTAAGGCATGGTACGTAGGAAGCCTCACAAGGTTCAATCCCACCACCCGGTTGTTCCGACCACCCTTCACATCGGTTCACCCCTATCCCGCATGATGTTAAACTTTATTCCCGAACAACGTCAACTTTGATCCATGACGAGGCAGGGTACGTAGGAAGCCTCCATGAGGCTTAATCCCAAAACCATCGTCCACCATGATTCTTACCTGGGCCGCCACATCCCAGTGAGATCATGCAACCTCATTCCTCTCCACATCATTTGGGAAGCCACCCACATGTTGGCCCCATTATCTATGTTCCCTCAAGGGGTTCCCAATTTTATCCACTCTAATAAGTGTTTTGATCAGTCTGATCCACCTCTGCTGGATGTTAAACATGTGGCATATCCCGTGTTAAACAAAAGAAGCTGGGGAAAACCTCAGATACATGCCTATGGAATATGATTCCATGCATTCGATATGGGATGCCTCGGGTTTCCGCGCCCTCAAGAAGTGCGAAAATAAGGTACAAAAGAGTGACACACCATTCCCCAATGTCCAGACACGCTAGTGATGCCTAGAATGACAACTCCCATAACCGAAGGTTGCTGCCCTTACCGGACCCCTTGGAATGTACTGATGAAAGCAGTGTAATTAACTGGTGTCCATGAAGGAATGGAACTAGGAAGAGTTTCACGAACAATGTATTAAATCTATGAGGGAGACCCGGACTACATGACGAGTTCTGAGGAGGAATCCATGAAAGGAAGAACCGACATCCCATCATCTCTTTTTGATCAAGGAGAAAACATCCCTGAACAAGGAACAGATTCCACCCACCTTTTGAAAGTAGGAATGCGGGGAAACAAAAATCTATGCCCATCGCACCGAAGCTGACGGACGCCCACACCCCGACGAAAGTGTCAAAAAAACCCTTATAGATGAATTTTCCTTCATTAAGATGCTCCCTACCTATATCATTTTAGTATAACCCTATATGACCCAATTCACTCTTATATCCCCCTTCTCCCTTTGTTTGACCCATTGGTTCTGATGGTTTCCTATTGTCAATCTATTGTAAGCCTTTACTTCTTCTTAGTTAGTTTCCTCTTGTTCTTCTTTAGAGTTTTTATGCAGTAGTGTGGTTTGTTTTGGGTTGTGTCTTGATGGTCTTTGGGTGTGGTGTAGGTGGATCTATATTTTATCAAGGTTCAATTGTGTTTTGAAGGTATTCTTCTTCCGCCTATTGTGCATAGTGTGTTAGAAAAGATTCTTTGTGGTAAGAAATCCCTCATTTATATTTATTGTGTATCACACAAGAGGATTTTATGTTTATTATCTATGGAGTTTGGTTGTTATGACTTAATCAAAGATAAATAATTTGGTAATTTTAAATTTATGGGTAAATAGGATTTATTTTCATGCTTTAACACCTTTGATATTATGGGGATATTGTGGTTTGTATGAGTTTGATACCCCAATGAAAATTATGGCCATCAGGGGAATTTTATATGCTACTTATATGCTTCATGAAATCTAATTTTGTTCTTATATCATTGAGAAATGTAAATTTATACAACCACTTATATTTGGATACTGAAATGGTTGCCCCAGGATTACGTCTTGTGTGATAATTCCCCCAAAATAAAGTGGGATGTGATAAAATCTCTTTTTAAATCTATAAAATGATATTTATGTGTTGTTATATATGGTCGTTATTGTCATATGGTGATGTGTGTTTGGGGAATATGGGACATATGGTTGGTATGTTGTGCTTTTTGGGGTAGTGAAGTGGTTTGTTGTACAAGCTTTTCAAGTGGAGAGGTGTTTTGTTGGATGTGCTTCTAAGGTGGTGAGGTGGTTTGTAGTCCATGCTTTAAGGGTGGTGATGTGGTTTTTTGGTTATTCTATTGGGGTGGAGAGGTGGTTTATTGTAGATGCTTTTGGGGTTTCTTGGGAGTTTATAGGACATGATTTTGTGGTAGTGAGGTAGTTTGTAGGATGTGCTTTTGGGGTAGTGAGGTGGTATGTTGAAATTGCTTTTTGGGGTGGTAAGGTGATTTGTAGGCCATGCTTTTGGGGTAGTGAGGTGTTTTATTATATGTTATTTGGGAAAATGAGTTGGTTTGACGACCATGATTTTAGGGAGGAGAGGTGGTTTGTATGCCATACTATTGGGGTGGTAAGGTACATTGTTGGCCATGCTTTTGGGTTGGAGAGGTAGTGGTTTCCTTATTCTATATGCTTGTGTATTGATGGAATAAATAATTTTTTAATAATGTTTGAAATTGTTGGGTATGGGATTGGTTAATTATATGAAAATGGTTAATGAATAAATAAATAATGGTTTGTGTGGTGAAATTTGGTTGAAGCAAAATAATGAAACAAATTAGTTGGATAATGGGAATTGGTTGGCAATGTGAAAAGTTGTTTTCGTATTATTGTGTGGTGTTATAAATTGTGAGGTGGTTGAAAAAGTGTTGATGTTGAGAATTGGTTTGTTTTTGGTTGTGAACACATAGGTCCAGCTTGTGTGTGTGTCTATATATATACTTGTATATTCCTTATTATTTCTATAATCACATAATCCATGTCGAGCATAATGTTTCAACACCATTATAGTTACACAGGGGTGTTTTTCAGACATTCAGTGTGGAGGATAGATAGTATGGTACCCACACTTTCCTTTCTCTCTTTTAGGTGAGGTATTTATTGCATAGGCTATGATGGGCATTAGTCTTTTAGTGAATTATGTGGTGGTTGTGATTGACTAGGTGTTTCCGAGCAAGTTGATATATGAACATTCTTATGGGGTAGATTCTAGTGTGTTCCATGCATGATTGGAGGATGGAACAAGGTTTATGTACTACATTTTCAAGATACCATACTACACTTGTTATGGTCATGGATGTGTTGTAGCCCAGGTTTCTGTGGGTGAGACAAGATGTGAACATGCTTGTGGGGCGGTGGCCCAAATGTCTACGAGTGTGATTTATTGTGACCATGCTCGTGGCACTAAGGTATAGGGAAGATATTGGGGCACTAGGACGTATAGAGTTTTGGTTTTCAAGTGGCATAAAAGTGGGAAATCAGAATGGGGTACCATTATTGATGTGATTCTTGTTATATTATTTTACATGGATTTCATTATTTTGTGAGAATTCTTAGGTGAGGTTGGGGTTGGTTATTATACCTATATAGGTGTTTTTAGTTATGTTTCTTTCTTATAGGTGCATTAGTATGCTATTTTTACATGTGCATAAGAGACATTGGTTTTCTAATAGATTATAATTGTAGGATCACCCTCTGTATATAAATAATTTTTAGGTCTCCAGGAGGATTACATGGATCGTGCTGGATATTACTAGCTCATTCCTTTAGATATTTATTATGTTGCTAATTTTATATTTTCTTTTAGGTATTTACTTTTTGATAATTTTACTTATATTAGTTTTATTTATTCATGCATTTGGGATGGTTATGGTTTATTTATATATTTTATCTTGGAGTTGTTTGTGTAATATTCTTCCTATCTCTCGATCCTATATTATTATAGTGGGTAATGCATCACATTTCATGTGTTTTTTATACCCTTAGATTGAGTTTCCAACCTAAGGCCTACTGGAGGCGGGAATCGGGGGGGGGGGGGGGGGTCATTATCTCCCTCCCTTCATTGAGGTATCATTGGAGGGAGGGGGTCACGACAGAGTGGTATCAAAGGTGATGGTTAAGAGATATGATAGAGTTTGGAGTTAGGCATGATTATGATCAGATGGATTGTTATGAAAATAGTTCTAGTTGACCTTGATCTGTGACATAGGATAGGGAGACCTATTAGGACATGGGATTTTAGCCCCCCCATCATTCAGTGCATGGAAACTGAGCTTATTGAATGACCAAGTGATGAGGACCAACTTGTAGGGTAGATAACTATGAGAGGTACATGCATTATAATGATTTTTTTTCTTGTTAGAATTGGGTGTTTTGGGAAGGTTAAAATGAATAAAATGAATTAAGATCAATCTTAATAAAATTACTTGAAATATGGGATTAAGAGATATTTGTTTCTTCTATTGTCTATTTTTTCTATTTATCTTCTTTGTGTGGATTAGGACAATGAGGCTTAGTAGAAATATCTAGATGATTGTTGTAGGGTTGATCCACTAGAGGAGGACAAGTCATGCAAGAGGGAATTGCATTCTTTTCAATGGAAGATTTTAGGGAAGTATGATGGTAGTGTTTTAAATACACACACACACACACAGAGAGAGAGAGAGAGATGACTAAAAGGGCTTGAGATCACTTTATGTTTGATCTATTCCCTGATGATGTACTTGGTTCATTTGGCAGTAAGTCAGATTTAGAGACATGTGTGTCAGTGGTGGATGTTGTATCTGGATGAGTAGAAGGAGACATATGTTTGGTGGATTGAACTCTAGAAGGAGTTTAAAGTAGATTTTATTTCATTAACCATGAAGGTAGTGAATATGTAAGAGATTGTTTTCTTCATTAGGGGAGTATGTTAGTGTGAGAGTTGGGAATCAAGTTCACGAACCTTGTACACTTTTATCCACATCTTTTTCTAAATGAGCAGACTCATGCAAGATGACTTGGGGATTCATTATTTCCTTTTATCCAACATGTAATTAATCCATTTACGTTGCCAATGTACATAGAGGATCAGAAGAAGGAGGAGGTGATCAAGAAGATGAACTCAGGAAGAAGTATTCTATGAGAGGGGAATCATAAGGGTTACTCTTGGATTATAGTTATTAGTGGTAGGGATCAGACACTAGGACCTTCAAGGTTTTGACCAGTGAGGATTCAACCTTAGTTAGTCCCTTTTTGGCCTTCTGGGGCCAGTGGTTTCTATTATTTTCTTCAGGGATTTGTTCCATTGTTTTATAATTGTGGGGTTCAAGTTCATTTCCATAACGAGTGCACAATGGTTCCTAAAAATAATTTTCATGGAGGTGGATAGGTTCAGTTCCAACCTCAACAATTGTTTCTTGTGAGACCATTCCCATAGTAGGGGAAGTGGGCTTATGATCCATTGAGGGGAGATAGATTACATAGATTCCAAAATCCTAATATTCCCACTATTTAGGGATTATTACTGAGTGTGGTCATAGAGGTGATCTTTAGCAGATAGGTAGAAGATTTGGGCAGGCTCAGTTGCATATAGTGGCGGTAGTAGTGCTAGAGGGGGCATAGATTTTCATAGGTACGATCAATTTATCTAGTAATATAATTTATGACTTTTTAGATCTAGGAGCTTAACACTCATTTGTTTCACCCCCTCTATTCCAAGATCTTACACTAGTTGTAGAGATGATTTATATTCCCCTGGTGTTGAATTTTCATATTAGAGTCCATAATAACTTGTTTGATGTGTACTGGGGGTGCAGAATAATGATGGGGCTGCATCAGTCCCATGGGGATATTTTTTCCCTACAGATGTTGTCATATGATTCTATCCTTGGAATAAAATTTATGTACCCCATAAGTTATATTATTGTATGATTCTAGATGGGATTCATGTATTAGGATGTGGATACCAAATGTGTGGTTTTTATTGGTGAGAGAGGTTGTTTGGTTGGCAGTCATCATGTGGATCTCCTTCATTCATTATTAGTTGAATTATTGGTGGAATCAGCTGAGGCTGAGATAGGGGAGATCCCCCAGGTTATTGGTGAGTTTGAGTTTGTTTTCCCTAAGGATGTTGTGATGTTACCCACTTGACGATATATTGAGTCTGGGATAGACTTACAACCTAGTGCTTATCTGATTTTGATGGATTCTTCTCAAATGACACCTTTTGAGTTTTAGGATTTGACAATTTAGATAGATGATCTAATGTATAACTGTTTTATCCATCCCATTTTGTCACTGTAGGGTGATCCAATGTTATTCACCAAGAAGACATGAGTAATTTTGAGGTCTTTTATAGACTTCTAAAGGCTGAATTAGGTGATGTTCAAGAACCATTAACCTCTTTTAAGGATAAAAGATCTTTTTTTACCAGCTAAAAGAGGTTATTTGGTTTTGAAATATTGATCTATGGTCTTGATATCACCATTTGAGGGTGAAGGTGGTCTATATTCCAAATATTTTCTTCAGATGCAGGTATGGGTGCTTCAGGTTTGTAGTCATTCCATTCAGTATTACAAAAAAACATCCATGGTTATGGGGATTATGAAATTAGTGTTCCATGTGTTCCTAGACTAGTTCATCATTATATTTTTAACAATATCTTGATCTAATAAATGTTAGAGGATGATCTAGTAAAAAATCTTATAGATTTCTTATAGGTTCATCGATGCCAACAACTCTATGAAAATATTTCCATGTTCATGTTTTGGAAACATGAGGTATATTTCCATGGTCATTTGTGTCTCATTAGGGTGTGGACGTGGTCATATCAAAGGTCGAGGCTGTTGTTTCTTGGTTGGTAACAAAGAACATGGAAGTTTATCATAGTTTTTATTGTACTTTCAAGATATTATTAATGGTTTGTACCCAATTTAAATTGATTCACAACCCCATTCAAAGCTTTTATGAGTAAGGACCAGACTGTTGTGTGGACTGATCAGTTCCAGGAAGTGTTTGATTTCCTGAAAGGGAAGTTGGTTAGTGCTCTAGTGATTCAATTTCTCGAGGAGGTTGTGATGTTTGAGGAGTTTTGTGATGCTTCCCACATGGGGTTGGGAAGCATGTTAATGAAAATATAGGAATTCATATCTTATGGGTCTAGTCAGTTACATCCCCATGAGCATAAATATTCCACCCATTGTCTGAAGTTAGCAACAGTTGTTTTTGTGCCAAAGTTTTTGTTGAATTACTTCATTAAGGATCACTTTTTGGTCTTCACAGATCATAATATCATAAGGTATATATTATCTCAGCATCATATGAACTTTTAGTAGCAGTGGTGGATAATGTTTCTTCAGGATTATGATTTCACGTTCTCCTAAACCTTAGGTAAGGGGGACTTTTTGGCTAATGCTTTGAGTTGAAATTCATGGAAGGGTGTTTTTCAAGAGTCTAGGGATTCTTAGAGAGTGATGTAGGAGTTCTAAGCCTTGCACTTAAATTCAAGGGTGGATTGTGGTATAGGCTACTTGTTTTATATGACAATGAAATATTATCTAATGCATTTGGTGGAGCAGGCCTATTGGGGAGACTTAGAGGTAGAGGTGGTGAACAATTGTGTTGTTCGTAGTGATTATCTGAAGGTATGGTCATAGGTTGGTTGAAAACATGTGTCATTTTGTGGAATGTTGTTTGTTTTGGTAATGATGCATGGCTAATTCATTCATTATTTTTATATATAACATATTTTGGTACACCCATATGTTTCCAAAATGTATAGTGGTTTGAGGATGTTTTTTTGCTGGTCTGAGATGAATCTAGCGGTGGAGGAGTTCTTGGGAAAGTTATTAGGTTTCGAGCTGGTAAAGGCTGAGCATCATGTTACTAGTCATTTGTTGCAGCCTTTCGATGTTCTCGAGTGGAAATGGGATAACATATCAATGGATTTTTTCATAGGTTTACCCATAAATAAAGGGAGGTTATGATGCTGTCTGGGTGATCATGGATTGGTTGACGAAATTATTCCAATTCTTAGAGATCAAGTAGTTAGGTGTTGTAGATTACTCAACCATGATGTATGTGTATGAGGTGGTGTGGTTTCATTAAATTATGAGATCCATTTTTTTGTATCGGGACACATATTTTACCTAATGATTCTAGAGGGGACTGCAAAATGTTTTTGGAATTCGGTTATTCCTTAACTCTTATTTCCACCCCCAGATAAACTGGAAAATAGAATGGACTATAATGATGTTGGAGGATATGTTGTGAGATTGAATCAAAGACTTTGGTGGATCTTGGATATGACATCTACCATTGGTTGAGTGTTCTTATAATAATATCCAGCACTCCTCATTTAGCATGGATCAGTTTTAGGATTCATACGAGGGGTCATGTAGTTCTTCTCTTATGCCGGAAGAGGGTTGGGGAGGTAGCAGTTTTTGGTCTTGATGTGGTGAAGAGCACAAAAGATAATGGTAATCTAGCTCATCATAGGATGAAAGCAGTATTGGACTAGAAGAAGTATCATGTTGTTCATAATATGAGGCCCTTGGAGTTCGATTTTGGGAACCATGTGTTCTTATAGATTTACCCTTGATGTTGGAATTAAAGGATTGACATGGGTTGTAAGATTTCTCCTAGTTTTTTTGGACATTTGAGGTGTTGGGGTGAGTTGGTGGGGTGTTTTATTTTTTTTTCATTTCCACTGTGGATGAATTGGATTTACAACCTCTTCCACATCTCACATCTTTGTTGTTATCATCACAATGACTCCCATGTATTTGGGTATAGAGAGTTGGATATTGAGGATGATTCAACATTCATGGATTATCCAGTAGAGATCTTGGATCACCAATAGAAGGAACTGTGTGGATGGACCATTCCTTTGGTTCATATATTATGGTGGCATGGTCATATGGAAGAGAGTACTTGGTAAATCAAGACGTATATTCACACCCTAATCCCAAAGTTGTTTTGAGTTTTTCTTTCTCTCTTTTTTTTGTGGTGTGATGTTTGAGACCTTTATGTTTTATCTAATATTCTATTTTCCCGTTTTTGTGATGTATTATGTATGAAAATTCCCAACATATGAAAATTGGAGGACCTGATTCCTAATTGATACACATCAACTGTGATGTGATTAAATCTATGTGGGTCAGATAATTCCACCCCAAGTGCTTAGTATCTTTACATAGAGAATGAAATTACCTGATTCATGTGTTTTATGAAGGGATATTCAATGGTTGGGTTGTGGTTGTGTAGTAGTGTGGTTGTGTGGTTGGAGACGATTGGTGTTTGTGTGGTGATGAGGTTTTGTGAGATGTTTTGTGGATATTTGGTTTGGTATGTCGGTATGATGGTAGTGTTTGATGTATGATGGGATCCTTGAGAGATATCTTGTGGGGTGGTTTTCTGGACACCCTTTACTTCTAGGATTTTTTTTTCATTCTCGATGGAGAGAATCATTTTATAGGTATCTGATGGAATGGTATGTGCCTTCTTAGTCTATTACTTTTCCAGTTTTGGTGTTGGAGACTCTTGGATAAGTCCTAGAGTGGGCATGGAGGAGTTGTTCTGTTAAATTCTAGAAGAAGGGTGGAATAAGGGAATGTAAATCGCATAGGATGTGTAAGTGTGGTTAATTTCATGTCATGTAATGTTCACAAGTATTTACATGACCTGTATAATTTTGGAGTTAAATAATAAAAAGGTGATTCTATTTTTTGTGAAAGGGGAAATTTTTGGAATCCCAAGGATTACATGTCATGTAACCTATGGGGACTATGTTATTTTTATAACCGTTATGGTTGAATTTTATATCATTTGGAATCTACCTCCCTCTTTTGTTTTTGTAGAACCCTAGGCACCCCGAGGAGCCCTTCTACCACCGTTCTCCCATGATTCCATTTGTTGGTCATGGTGGTTTCTTGTTGGAATTCTATGGTAATCCTTTTCTTCTTCTTAGTTAGTTTCCTCTTATTCTTCTTCATAGTTTTTATATAGGAGCGAGGTTTTGTTTGGGTTATGTTTAGGATCTCATTTTCATGGCCTTTGGGTGTGGCGTAGGTTGATATGTGGTTTCTCATAGTGCGGTTATGGTTTGTGGGAATTATTCTTCACCCTGCAGTGCACAAAGAGTTGGAAAGTCTTCTTTGAGGTAGTAAATCTGTCACGAACCGAATCTGGTCACCGCCAAAACCGGCACCAAACCCAGCCCGTGACATGACCCGAAGGGCGTTCCCTATCCCCACGGGCTGGCACAAGTGCCCGGGTATCATTAATTTAGGTTTGGGAACAATTTACCCGAGTATGAAATCATAAAACATTAAAAACAACCCATAATATAAATCTGAAATTTTTGAGCCAAAAAAGACTTAAGTAAAAACCAGAACTGAGTACATTGGTTTAAAGATAATACAAGTGGTCCAAATAAAAATAATTATAGCATCAAGACAGCACCAAGGACTCCACACGACTAGGGGTTATCGCCCCCAAGCTATCTCCACAACTCTGCACCAAGGATGAGAACTAACACCAGGAACCGCCATCACCCTTAGCCTTTCCTTTACATGAATCAAACATAACCAAGTCTACTAACACCCAAGGGGTGTAAGTAGGGTGTGAGCCTAAGCCCAGTAGGATACCACCCAATTATTCCAAAGAGTAAAAATACAATGTGAAAAAGCAAGCAGTTTTCAAACGCAAGGAAAAGTAGTGTTAAAATTTCAAGAAATGAAACCTCTACTTGAAAGTAGTTTTCAATAAAAAATTTTCAGAATATTAACAAATTAAAATAGAAATTTTAGATATTTTAATTTACTTCCAAAATCACCCTTAGACATGGGTAGATACTTAAAATCCAATGAGCAACAACATTGGGAACACCCCTAGGTACTAGGTTTTCTTGGGCCCTATGTACCTCGTACCTCGGTGTAAAGTAACCATAGCAAAATCCTTTCTCATGCACGAGCCACTAGTAGGGAACATACCCATAACATAGTGGTCCCCAATAATCATCCACATAGTTTAGTTAGAGTTGTCGTTATCCAAATTCTAAGTGAAACATGGACAAAACCCATCTGGTCCACTAGCCGTACTAGTACAAATCCGCCCCACCTAGGTACCCGAGCTTCCCCTTTTGTGCTCAATCAATTCCAGCATGCATCATAAATAAATTTTGATATAAAACAACATTACTGGACAAACACAAACAATACAGTAGCTATCACATTTTATACCACTTAAAACACGCAACAAAACACTTAGATTTTTTATAAAACAATTCCTCAAAATCTCGTAGTGTTTCGGACACAAAACTCCTTGTAGACCTCACTTTCATACTATGTGCATATATTTGAGCATCCAAAACATAAAGGGAATCCTACTACATTTCAATGAAAACACAAAATCATATTTAGGGCAACCCCATATGGTTCAAGAAATGACATCATGGCAAAGTCTCTATTTTTACACAACACAACCCTTAAAATTTCATGTGGTTCACAAACACCATTAAAACCAGATTTTTCAGCAACAAACACAATGGAAAATCATTAAAAACAGTATTTTTATCCCTATTATAGTTCAATAAAATCATCTTGTTACTTTTAGGGTATCCCCAATTAAAATAATAAAACATTTCTATGAAAACCCCCAATTTCACATGAAATTGGCCTTTAGGATTCATTTTAAATACAAACACCACTAACACTATATTTTTCAGAAATAATAAAATTTAATAAGCATGAAAATACCATAAAAACATTATACAATTCAAAAATATTTCATACACAATGGAATCACCTACCAAAACCAAGGAAACCCTGGAATCCTTTGTGTGAAAACTCAAACGCACCACCGCCGCACCTCAAGGAAGGTAAACCAGACCTCAAACCAGAATTTCAGACCATAAAACACAAGATAAAACCTTAATTTTTAATCCATACTTCCTGTACATAAGGAACCTCAATGATAATGGATGAAACCCTAAGTAAATTGGATGTAACCCTAAACAAATTGAAAGAAGAAAGGAGGAGAACAACTTACTTAAAATATCTTGTATAAATCTCCCCTCAAAATACCAGTAGATGATTTCAAAATTACTCAAAACTTAAAGGGAGGTTCTAACAAGAATATTTAGATCATTTAAGAATTTGAATGGGGGAAAAAGAGTAAGAATCGAAGGAGTTATGAAGGAAATAAATTACCTTTATAAATCTGCCCGAAATTTCAGTTCTTCAAAAAATTCGACCTAAGCCGCGATGCGAATGAGCTGAAAAGAGTGTGGGAGAATATTGGACGCGCGTCTGGGTTCAAGGGGCATGTTTGGGGGTTGGAATCATCGAAAACCCCTTAAAAATGAATATGTTATTAATTAATCAACATTTATTTTTAAAACTGGAATTGGGCTTTTGGGAAGGCCCAATCACTTAAATAAAACCCCATATACACCTTGGTTATTGATTTCCAAAGGCTCCAAATTTTAATTGTGGTGTTAATATATCAGGGTAGGACATTTAGGAGTTGGAATGAGTGAAAAATATTAAAAATTTAATAAGTTATAAGAGAAACAAAATTTATTTTGAAATCTGGAATTAGGCTCACGGTTTGGCCCAATTCATGAAAACTCACCTATTTTCCATAAAAACATTGGAAACCCCCAAAAACAAAGCATTAATGGAAAATAAAATAAAAATAAATTTAAAATAATCGATGTATGTGAAAATTCTCCCCACCATGAAAACTTTCCGCCCCGGAAAGTCACAGTAAGGCCAAAGCAACAACCAAACTCAACTGAGAAACCAAGAGGTACTCTCTTGCCAGGTTTCTCCCCCAAAGGCCATAACACCTCCAGTGATCAATGAAGGAAGGAATACTCTCACAAACCTGACATACACCACTTTCTTGAAAGAATCAAGCACATTCAGGCTTTATCACAAATGAAAACTCCTCTAACACGATCTGAACAACACTCAATCAATTTACCCAAATAAACAATAACATCGAACAAGGTTACACTTGACCTACTATAACTAAACCATTGGTCACTCTCCAATATCAATTTTTACCAAAGAAAGATGTAGGTAGCTAGATATTTTCAAATGATAATACCTACTTCCCATACAAATCCAAGGAAAAATATGAGTTACTCGTATGAAGAGACACAAATGGGCTCCCCACCGTAAGAGACAACTTAGTTTTTTTTCCTGAGACAGAATCAAGACACTAATAGGGGGAGGCCCAAACAGACTCCCTAGTACAAGGGGTATACATAAATTAGAAATTTACAAAATAATATATGTGATACCCAAAATAGGTCTTCCCACCACAAGAACCAACAATCTTAACCGACCGGCGTGGGCCGACACGAAAAGATCCCAAAATTATGGAGTTGGGATGGTCGCACGGTTAGTCTACACAGTTTTGAAAACTGTGCGATACTATGTTGATCCTTATATGTACATGGTTATTTTTTTGTTCATGGATAGAACTAACCATGTGAAAACCGTGTGCTCAACTTGTCTAGCCAAATTTCCAACCATTCTCCAAAGACTCAATGGAAACCAAAGGGGGAGGGAATAACATTGTGTGATGACATGGGTACAAGACCATCCATCTATTTCCACAGAATGGGAAAAATAGAAGAAATATGATGACACCATAGGTTTAAAATGTTCCTATCTTTGATATTGAGGATAGGACTTTGTACAAGTGTTTAAACGACACTGGTGTTTCCCCTGACTACGCGCCAGCTTCTCTCCGGGACCTATGGCTGTAGCTCAAAATATTGAAGCATCTTCGGCCACGCAGTTAGGCTGTTGAAACCCCTATGTGAAACTTCATCTTTCGGTGACACAAACAATTACACTTCATACCCCAATGGGTTTATCAAGATATAACATACTCTATAACCCACTTTACCAAAACCAGACATTTCATTGAAACAAGGGATCAGAAGATGCACACACATCGCACCTTGTTTCTTTGGGTGAGAAACAATAGAAGGGAAAGACACGTATAAACACCTTCCTCTAAGATAGAGGATTTGATGTTTTTCCCAAGGGAGACACAATCCCAACATAACATAGAACCTTAGAAGATTGTGTGACCTTAACCTTTATGGTCAAAAGAGCACACAACATCACAATGTGTCACCGAACATGACCGTAGCGATTGATAGAAACAATACATGGAACGAGACCATATTCAAAGTCCCTAAACAATAGATAAGTCCAAAAATTGGACACAATATCATATCATGACCAAAATCTCAAAAGTGGAGGTTTAATAATAACTATTTCTTCAATGAAACTATAAAGAACCCAGAGGTCCTCTTAAACACCATCAAGACACTCATCCGTACTAACAACGAAAGAACACTCCCACCTTTGATGAATCAGGAAACTTAAGAAACTAAGGTCTCTTTCAACCTTCCAAAAGCACTATCCCACTACAAAAGGATCCAAAAATCAGCGAAATGAATGGGTGCAGACTCAATAAAAAAAATTTCGATAAAATATTCTTTATATTGATCAACTGGAAGATTTTCCAATGGCGAAACAAAACGGGTTGCACTCCAGTTGTGCATTAACCCTTAATGGGGGCATACCTTATCCAATGAGAGAACCCAAGGACCCAACCAAGCTGGTCCATTGGTCAAAACATGCCACAAACCAGATCCAAACACATGAAGGGAACCACTGTAAAGATATCCCAAAAAAAATTTCAAAATAGACAACTAACCGTCCCTGCAACACAGCTTGCCGACCAAACACAAACCCAAAACACAGTTCAAATAGAAGGGGTTCTTGAACTCAAAAAATCCCACAACATCAACATTTTCAAAAACCCATAATACAAACCATACCAAACTATTCATCAAGACATCATGTTTTTCTTTAAAACCAATTCTTTGAAAACAAACGGTTTAGCAGTAAGCGTATCCGCCAATGGTACCCCATGGGCCTCACACATGCATGTTTTTGTGCCACACCGGGCACCCTCCTCATATCCATCCCAGCACTCATCCAGTCATGACATCAACCATCCATCATCCCATATAACCCCATGCATGTGGTCACTCATGGAAATACCAAGGGGTAAAACGAAACATCCTTCCACTTTTCAAAAAAAAGGTCAACCAACCCAACCTTTTTCTCAAAACTGCTAACAATGAGATCAAAATCCCGATTCACATCTTAAAAACATTTCATAAGGACACAACCATTTATAAAAGAATCCACAATTCAATAAAAACACATATTCATGCCTTTCACAATCATTTCAAAAAAATTCAACCCATTTCAAAACACTTCTAATTTCATGAAAAACACCATTTCATAAATCTCCATTTAATTAAGAACTCAACTCTTCTCATTTCAAGACAAGGTTCTAAAAGTTCATAATTTTTTTATTCAGTAGTCACCAAACCCAAAATCCATCTACAACCCCCACACAAAAATTCTAGAACAATTAATTCAATCCAAAACACTTTTGAAAATAAACTTCAATATGGTTCTGGCTTTCAAAAGAGGTGTAAGCATACTATTTTCCATTTAAAAACAATTCTAAAAATTCAGTTCCACCATTTCATAAATCAAAACATTCTATATTTATTTTAAAATCATTTCACAAAAACTTTACACTTCTTAAAACCAAGTTAGTTTAAAACCAAAGTTCCAAGATTTCAAAACTAAAGAACACAAGATAATGCGAGAGGAAACTAGTTTTAGTGGGTAACATGGAAATATGGTTGGCGGCCATATTCCAATCACTTCACAGTAACAGAGAGTGTTCTAGGTAATATCCCCAGCTCCACATGGCTTGCCAGGCCCTGTGAGCTTACTGAGACCATTAACCCAACTCTCTTTTCATTTCCCCTAATCATCATCAGACCAAGAAAACCAAAAGGCATAGATAAGTCCATACTTCCCATGTTGACTTGAATCCCGTCATGAGGTGTGCTGGCCAGGCACACTACCCATGACTGAAATTTCAAGTCCCAAAAATCCTATCTCCAGACTATGCTAACTCTTCCCTAAATAACATGACCCAAGGAGCGAACCCCATCTGATACCATTTTGTAACGAACTGAATCTTGTCACCGCCAAAAATGGCACCAAAACCTGCCCGTGACATGACCAGAATGGAGTTCCCTATCACTATGGGCTAGCACAAGTGCCCGGGTATCATTAATTTAGGTTTGGGAACGATTTACCTGAGTATGAAAGCATAAAACATTAAAAACAACCCATAATATAAATCTGTAATTTTTTAGCAAAAAAAGACTTAAGTAAAAACCAGAACTGAGTACATTGGTTTAAAGATAATACAAGTGGTCCAAATAAAAATAATTATAGCATCAAGACATCCCCAAGGACTCCACACGACTAGGGGTCATCTCCCCCAAGCTATCTCCACAACTCTGCACCAAGGATGGGAACTAACACCATGAACCGCCATCATCCTTAGCCTTTCCTTTACATGAATCAAACATAACCAAGTCTACTTACACCCAAGGGGTGTAAGTAGGGTGTGAGCCTAAGCCCAGTAGGATACCACCCAATTATTCCAAAGAGTAAAAAATACAATGTGAAAAAGCAAGCAGTTTTCAAACGCAAGGAAAAGTAGTGTTAAAATTTCAAGAAATGAAACCTCTACTTGAAAATAGTTTTCAATACAAAATTTTCAGAATATTAACACATTAAAATAGAAATTTTAGATACTGTAATTTACTTCCAAAATCACCCTTAGACATGGGTAGATACTACAAATCCAATGAGCAACAACATTGGGAACGCCCCAAGGCAGTAGGTTCTCTTGGGCCCTATGTACCTCGTACCTCGGTGTAAAGTAAGCATAGAAAAATCCTTTCTCATGCATGAGCCACTAGTAGGGAACATACCCATAACCAAGTGGTCCCCAATAATCATCCACATAGTTTAGTTAGAGTTGTCGTTATCCAAATTCAAAGTGAAACATGGACAAAACCCATCTGGTCCACTAGCCGTACTAGTACAAATCCGCCTCACCTAGGTACCTGGGCTTCCCCTTTTGTGCTCAATAAATTCCAGCATGCATCATAAATAAATTTTCATATAAAACACCATTACTGGAAAAACACAAACAATACAGTAGATATCACATTTTATACCACTTAAAACACGCAACAAAACACTTAGATTTTTCATAAAACAATTCCTCAAAATCTCGTAGTTTTTCAGAAACAAAACTCCTTGTAGACCTCACTTTCATACTATGTGCATATATTTAAGCTTCCAAAACATAAAGGGAATCCTACTACATTTCAGTGAAAACACAAAATCATTTTTAGGGCAACCCCATATGGTTCAAGAAACGACATCATTGCAGAGTCTCCATTTTTACACAACGCAACTCTTAGAATTTCATGTGGTTCAAAAACACCATTAAAACGAGATTTTTCAGCAACAAACACAAGGTAAAATCATTAAAAACAGTATTTTTATCCCTATTATAGTTCAATAAAATCATATAGTTACTTTTTGGGTAGCCCCAATTAAACTAATAAAACATTTCTATGAAAACCCCCAATTTCAAATGAAATTGGCCTTTAGGATTCATTTTAAATAAAAACACCACTAACACTATATTTTTCAGAAATAATAAAATTTAATAAGCATTAAAATACCATAAAAATAGTATCCAATTCACAAATATTTCATACACAATGGAATCACCTACCAAAACCAAGGAAACCCTTGAATCCTTTGTGCGAAAACTCAAACGCACCACCGCCGCACCTTAAGGAAGGTAAACTAGACCTAAAACCAGAATTTCAGACCATAAAACACAAGATAAAACCTTAATTTTTAAACCCTACTTCCTGGACATAAGGAACCTCAATGATAATGGATGAAACCCTAAGTAAATTGGATGTAACCCTAAACAAATTGAAAGAAGAAAGGAGGAGAACAACCTACTTAAAATATCTTGTAGAAATCTCCCCCCAAAATACCAGTAGATGATTTAAAAAATACTAAAACCTTCAAGAGAGGTTCTAACAAGAATAGGTAGATCATTTAAGAATTTGAATGGGGGAAAAAGAGTAAGAATCGAAGGAGTTATGAAGGAAACAAATTACCTTAATAAATCTGCCCGAAATTTGAGTTCTCAGAAGTTTCGACCTAAACCGCGATGCAAATGAGCTGAAAAGATTGTGAGAGAATATTGGACGCGCGGCTGGGTTCAAGGGGCTTGTTTGAGACTTGGCATCACTGAAAAACCCTTAAAAATGAATATGTTATTAATTAATCAAAATTTATTTTTAAAACTGGAATTGGGCTTTCGGGCAGGCCCACTCACTTAAATAAAAACCCATATACACCTTGGTTATGGATTTCCAAAGGCTCCGAATTTTAATTGTGGTGTTAATATATCTGGGTAGGACATTTAGGAGTTGGAATGAGTGAAAAATATTAAAAATTTAATAAGTTATAAGAGAAAAAAATTTATATTTAAATCTGGAATTGGGCTCACGGTTTGGCCCAATTCATGAAAACTCACCTATTTCCCATAAAAACATTGGAAACCCCCCAAAACAAAGCATTAATGGAAATTAAAATAAAAATAAATTTAAAATAAGCTATGTATGTGACAAAATCCATCATTTATCTTTATTTTGTATCATAAAGGAGGTGTTTACTTTTTTTATCTATAATATATGGTTTTTCTGACATAATAACAGATAAAAAATTTGGAAATTTGAAATTGTTGGGTAAAGGGATTTTATTCACATGCTTATACCATTTTTATATTATGGTGATATTGTGGTTTATAAAAGATTGATTACCTACAAAAAATTGTGGAATTTGGGGGATTTATTTGCACTGGTTATATGTTCTATGATTGTGAATTTTGTTTTGATTATTCTGATATCACATAAAAACATAAATTCTTTAACAACATATATTTGGATAATGAAATGGTTTCCGTAGGATAATAGATTGTGTGATAACACCACTCCCCAAAATGTGGAATGTTATAAAATCCCTTTGAAAATATATAAATTGTTCTTGATGTGTTATGATGTGTGGCCATGCTTATGGGGTGATTATGTGTGGTTGGGAAATGTGTGGCTGATTTTTGGTAGGAATTGATTTTTCTAAATAAAAGTTGTTTTTTCATGATTTTGGTGTGGAAAGGTGGATTGTTGGCCCTGATTTTGGGGTGGCAGGGTGGTTTGTATGTCATTTTTTTGGGGAAACAAGGTTGGTTTATTAGTCCTGCTTTTGTGGTGGGGAAGTTGTTTTTTGGATGATGTTTTGTGGTTGTGAGGTGGTCTTTATAATTTAATTTTGGGGTAGTGAGTTGGTTTTTAGGCCACGGTTTTGGGGTGGTGAGATGGTTTGTTAGTCATGATTTTTGGGTGGTGAGGTGGTTTGTAGGCAGTGCTTTAAGGGCAGAGAGGAGGTTTTTTTGTCAATATTTTTGTGTGGAAAGGTGGTTTTTTTACCATGATTTTGGAGTTTTGTGGTATTTTTTAAGTCCTGATTTAGGGGTGGTGAGTTGTTTTGTTGGAATTGATTTTGGGGTGGCTAGATAGTGGTTTCTTTTTACTAGTTTTCTTGGGTAGTGATATAATAAATAATTGTTTAATATTATTAGAAATGGGTGGTGCTTGTTTTGGTTAATGGGATGGAAATAACATATGAATAAATAAATAACGGGTTGTTTGGTTAAAATTGGTTGATGGGAAATAATTAAATGAATTAGATAGATAATGGTAATTAGTTTGTATTTTTAAATGGGGTTTTGGCTTGTTGTGTGGTGTTAATCATTTAGAGGTGGTAGGGAAATTGGAAATGTTGTGAGTTTTGGTTAGTGTTTGGTTGTGAACCCATTGGTTGGGATTCTGTGTGTGGATATATATATATACACACACACATATATATACATTAACATTCCTTTTCATTTCTATATGCTTCCCTCCCATATCGAGAACAATGTACTGACACCCGCATAGTCATGAAGGGGGTGTTTTTTCCGACATCCGGTGAGGAGGAAAGATGGATGGGTACCCACTCTTTCTCACATTCTCTTCTAGGAGAGGAATTTATTGCACAAGCTGTGATGGATGATGGAATTTTAATTAATTATATAGTGGTTGTGATGGACCATGTGTTTTTAGGTGAGATATGACATGCTTGTGGGGCAGCTTTTGGTGGGGGCCGTTCATGGTAGGAGGAGGGAATGGGGATGATGTACTACAGGTTCATGATACCCTACTACTCAAGTTATGATTGTTGATGTGTTGTGTCCTAGGTTTTTAAGGATGAGATGATATATGATTGTGCTTGTGGGGAAGCAGCCCATTTTTTTGAATGTATGATGTGTTGTGACTATGCTTTTGAGGTAGTGTGTTGAATAGAAGATATGGGAGTTCCATGACATATGGAGTTGGGGGTGTGTGAGTGGAATATCAACGAGAAAGTGGTCTAGGGTACACTTATAGATGTGATTATTGTAATATTATATTAGTTGGGTTGTGTGATTTGTTGTGCATGACTTTGTGAAGTTGGTTTTGGTTATTATAACTATTTAAGAGATGTTTGCTTTTTTTTTCTCACAGGTGCATTAGTATTCTCTTTTCACGTGTGCATGCCAGAACTTGGTTTTCCAAATGAGTATACTTGTATGCTCACCCTATGTATATAAACTGTTTTCAGGTTTTTAGGAGGATTACATGGACCATGATGGAAATTACTAGCTCAGACCTTTGCATATCAGAAGTGTTGCAGCTTTATCTTTTCATTTGGGTATTTACATTTGGATAATTTTACTTATATCAGTTTTATATATAAATGCATGTGAGATGGTTTTGGCTTCATTTTATGTTATGTATTATCGTTGTTTTTAGATGATTCATCTTTTTTCCCAATACAAAAATATTACATAGGGTAATGCCTCCAATTTCCATAGATTTTATACCTTTGGTGTTAGTCTCCAACCCAGGGCCTACTGGAGGCGGGACTCGGGGGTCAATATCGCTCTCCCTTCAATGAGGATTCTCTGGAGGGATGGGGTCATAATATTCTTCGAATAAATCAATGTACTAAATAGGGTGTGAGTAAAAATAGTAATCTACCACCAAGTATTTCAAGAACTATCTAGTTTGTGGATATATAACTATCAATGCATAGATATAACACATAAGGTAGTGAATAAATAACCATGTTAGTCTAGGTTACAAGTGGGATAACCATCCAATTCTACCTTATTTGACCAAATATGAAAATGTATCTGATCATTTTTAATTTTCATTTATATTTATAAGGTTGATACCTATAACATACAACCAGGGAATCCATATATAATGATAATCATATAGGGTTTAATAATTTCCATGGCATTTATGTTTTATATGTTGTGTGAGTCCACAGGGGTGCACAATGAGATATTCACCCTATAAGGGAAAGTTCTACCGGATCCATAGGGTCATTTTATATATATCATAGGTGTGATACTTGAATGGTGCCCAATAAAAAATCCACAATATTCTGTAATATCAAGAAAAATCTAAGGAGAATTATCCAAAACATTAATTGAATTTCCATAAATACAGGTGAACCCCCAATGAAAATCTAGGGACTTATCAATCTAAGTTAAAGACCGAATC
This sequence comes from Viscum album, assembly GCA_963277665.1. Classification (NCBI taxonomy): domain Eukaryota; kingdom Viridiplantae; phylum Streptophyta; class Magnoliopsida; order Santalales; family Viscaceae; genus Viscum; species Viscum album. The sequence continues at coordinate 324,397,967 of OY728126.1, read as the reverse complement.
CAAGTGTTATATTTCATATAGTATACACATCAAATAATTGGTTGTCATCCCATGAGTCTATGCCTAGAAAACCATAATGGGAATCCAAGTATCACTCAAGGAATTCCACACCTATAAGTAATTTTAGGAATGTGATCATAGTCATGCATTATGTAATTACCCAATAATTATCTATAATCATAATAATATCCATCATCATACATAAAAATAAATAAAGGGATAGGTGACATAGTTATACTATTCAACTTTCATTTAACCATTTATCCATTTAAATTTTATGGTAAATAAATACACCTTTAAAGGTGGTTTAATTACATAGCCTCGACTTAGGGGCATAGCATGGTATCACACCATATCATTTTAACAAATTAATCCTTTAATTTATAAGGGAAAAAACACCTCAATGTTGGTTTGATTACATATAAATTTGTAACACTCTTAGTAATTTTATATACCACGCCCAAAGGGGCTGACTCGTGTTGAGCTAGATAACCTCTGATGATGAAAATCTCATGGTAAGGGAAATCAATTCAAGGTGCTAAAATTATTTTAATTTAATTGTAAATTTAAAATGGTATCAGAATTTTTTTTAGTAAATCTAATTATAGAACATAATATATAAATATGACCAAAATTGTAAGGAAAAGATCCATACCATCTACTTTATATATATAGTCATCTCCTCACCCAATATTTGCCTCTAATCTATGCTAGAATGGGAGAAAATGGAGAAATAGAAAAATAGCCTAAAATTAGGACATATTATCTCAAAAAATATACCATCCAATATAGTAAGATAAAATATGAAAATATCCAAGAGTAATTATATATTTACCATTGGATAAACAACATGATGAACAATTCATGAATTAGACTCTGTATGGATGAGATCTCTCAAAGCCTAGGTTGAGAGGAGAAATGGAGAGATTTCAATGGGAATGGGATATTTTTCATTTTATGGAAGAAGAAAGGAGTACGAGGGTTAAAGGTTAATATGAAAAATTAACATTTCACATTTATTTAATGGGCCCATGGTTCGGCCTCATGGTTGGACAAACTATGTGCAAACCATGTGCCACCACTATCTAAGTGGAACCCCCCTTCACATGGTTAGAAAAACCATATTCCAGCAATGTAGTTCAGCTATGAAATTCCACTATATATTCCTGCATGACCCTACTAATTCCATTTCATGGTTATACAAACAGTTATCCTCTATACATGGGTTACACATTTGAGCAGCACGGTTACTACTAATCGAACGATAACCATGGGCCCCATTATGCATGTCAAGAAACTATAGTTGTGATATCCGAACAAGCCCTAGAAACTCCTGTAACCACCATGAAATAATTTGGAATTATCATATATATTAAAGAAAGGATTTATATATAATTTAAAAGGATACATACCTCTCTTAAAATATGTAATCTTACAGAACAATCCAGTATGCTTCTGATGCTCATCCTTAATTATCTAACATGTAAGGAACAAAGGCACAAAATCTACAATCAATCATCTCATTATTGGACACCTTTAATGATGTATTAATTCATTATACATATTGGTATATATAGGGTGAAAAAAAATTCTATTGGTGAAAAATATCCATCAATTCTTGCCTAAAGTCTTTCGAAACAATCGTCTTATCTCAGAAGCATAAAACTCTAGTGGGAGACTGAGACCACACACCTGAGGTCGTCCCACCATAAAAATTCCTAGTAAAGCACTAAAAATCCATATTTTATGACTATAAAAGTTGAATATGATCATATATAAGTGATTTAATTCACATATAATCAAGTAATAATTTCCCTTAATCTTTCTCTTCATCCAAGTGCATCCCAACAAACAAGCTCATCAAGAACCATTCTTCCACTAATTCATTCACTGCATGATTTGATAATTTTCTATTCAAATAATATATGAACATGTTTCCCTTTCCATGGGGGTATTAAATATCAAAATAAAATGAATTAAGGTACTCCATTGAATTTCTTCTCCTCTAGTTTAGATCCATTTGAGTGAAGATATAAATCTGACTCTTATGGTCTGAATACATCTTTAAACGCTCCCCAAAGAGGCAGTGGCGCCATGTATTAATTTCATGACCCATTTCCACCAACTCAAGATCATAAATGAGTTAGTTATTTTGTTGATTTAATAGTTTATAATATCCATAAGCTACCACCTTTTACCCCTATATCATAACACAACCCAGACCAATACTCGAGTCACATAGTAAACATCATAGCCCAAACCCGACTCAAAAAGAATAAATACTAGGGATAATGTCAATATCGAAATAAAATCCTCAAAATATATCTAGTATAGATCTCCACAAAATTAATTCACACCCTTACATGTTAAATATATAATATTAGGTGAAATTTAAGAGATGTCCCAAACAATGTGCATGTAATAACCAGCTAATCCCAAGAATCTCTAGATCATAAAAATATTTGGGGGTTTCTCCCAGTACATAACTTCCCTAATCCTCTCAAGATCCATAGAGATATCTATATCATAATTCATATGGCCTAAAAATTTCACTTATTGAATCAATAACTGACATTTAGATATATTATCATTATAGATGATGTTATTTTAAGACCCAAAGGATGATATTCAAATTCTTACCATGATCTTTCTCTAATATGGAATAAATAAATATATCATCCAAAAAACAACCACAAAAGAATATAATAACTAATGGAATTTTCAATTCATTAAATCCTTAAACAATAAAACATAATTAGTAATGGAAAACGAAATGAACTGATACACATAATAGTCATACATTCTCATATATTTTGACTAAAAAATATCTTCCTCTCAGGCCCTCAACTAATGGTACCTCATTTTCAGATCAATTTTTAAAACCAACAAGCTCCCTTTATCTTATCAAAAAGTTCATCAATACTAATAAATGGGTATGTGTTCTTCTCTATCACCTAATTGATTTCTTGGTAGTCAACACAATGTTGGAGACTCCCATATATCTTTTATCAAAAATTGTTGACGCTTCCCAAGAAGAAACTTTAAGAAGAATAAATACCTTAGACTCAAGATCCTAATGTTAAACCTTTAATTCTATCAATCCATGAGGTTATATGCTATATAAAGGTAAGGAAACGAGACACATTACAAGAATTAATTGTATATAAAATTCCACATTACTCTAAGTTAGAAACTTATAATAATAATCTATAATAACATAGGGATACCCACTCACCACAATTGGAAGAGGGCCAAAAATAAAGAGATCAAAAACATAACAGAAAAAATATAAAAATTGTAATAAGATCATCTCAGTACCCAGGGAAACAAGACATACTCTCACAAATCTAAGATCTCTATAATGCTAAAATACACGAGTTCCTCCATTAGAAGAAATAATGTATTCCCAAAAAATTATAGCAATCGATATGGGATTTTTAAATAATCATTCAATCCATGAAAATGATGGGATCAAAGATGTCAAGATCAAGAAAAATAAGATCTAATATGGTTTAATGGTAAAAATTCCCCACCTGACACATGATACACCCTTTTTTTCTTATTTTTTTGGTTCTTAATTGGGTTAATTTCGGGTGAAATTAGAGAATTTTGGAATATCATGGGACTCTTCACAATTGGAATATATTTAAGTAAAACCATTTGGTTTTCCCCAGTGAACCATGAACCATATTTTGGAGACACAGGTGGTGGTGCACGGTTGGTGCATAGTTTGGCCAAATAGTGTGTCCACCCTCAAAACGTGCACCCCAAGGCAGTGGGGGTTTTCATTGATAAAACACATTTGGTCAAACCATGGACCACTTAACCGAAACCATGTACCCCTTAAGTAGAGGTTCATGGTAAAGGTGAATGGATTGGAAAACACTATACCTTATCCCAGATAACTATGAACATAGGTTTTTAAGCCCTTAAAATTTTTATTAAAATTCTCATACCCCCTTGTATTATCCCTAATAACCCATATTCGACCTAACATGATTTAAAATGTTTTTAGTGGTCCCAAAGTGGATTCCAAGGCTTCTAAAATCCCTTTCTAGAAAAATAAAAGATCCAATTGAAGGATTATATCCTTGTTGGTAGTGATTTCATCCCCATACGATTTACCGTCTCTATGGTCTCTCTTTATAGATGACAAGGCATGAGTTTTCCTCCATTGTTGATTTTTTAGATATAGTTTCAATGGATCTTGTCCTTTTGGATCTTTTTCTTAGGTATTGGTCATATATCTTCTACTCCATCGTTGTTTTGATCATTTTTATTTAAATTGTGGATTTCAGTTTGGGGAACATTCATCAAAGACCTTGAGGTAGGTGGTCTAATTTTAAATTCCCATAGTCTTGATTTTAATATCAAGTATGTAATTTTGAATTTGAAATTTCCACATAGTGTAATTGAAATATAAATTTAATTGATTAGTTGGTCCAATATGTGATTATGAAATTGATGGAATAATGGGTTTTTAAATTGATTAATTAATTAGATTATGAAATTTATGTAAACCCATGGGGTGTGACGATATAATTGAAATAATGAAATTTGAATTATGCATGGTTGATTAAAGAGATTGTTAATACGGGTTGTAATTGAAATTACGGAAATTGGATGAATAATGTATTATGTAAATGGTTTATATATGGGTTGAGAATCTGGAACCTTGAGATGTGATAATTTTGATTGAATTTAAGGATGGGGAATACTTCTCTAAATACCCATAGTGTTCTAGACTTCTTCTATAGTCCCCTGATATATATATATATATAAATATATATCATGTGATCACTATGTTGTGGGACATGAACTACTCCTCTAAATACCCATGTGGTGCAATACTTCATCTCTAGGTCCCCATTGTATGAATGTGAAATCGTAATTAAATGATTAATGGAAACTACAACGGTATGAAATATGATATTCCTTTGGTCTATGGTTATGATTTTGGCATGGGAAAAAGCAGGTATATTGGTTTGGGTGTCACCTTGAACCTAAGGCTCTATGTGGTTGATTAAAGAATAATTTAATGTGATTAACTATTTGATTTATTATTTGTAATTTACTCTTTATACAACTACATACACTATTATAGATCAGATATTGTTATATATGTCATTTGTGGTGGCCTAATGAGTTCTACTCATGCCCTACTCAGGATGCCTAATTGGTACCCGAATAAACATTATGTTTTCATGGAGGGATAAAGGAAAGAGCCCTATGTTAGGTGGATGAGATGAGATTCAGGATAGATCGTGGATAAATGAACATGACATGATGTTGGGACTCTTAAGGAGAGTTATTAGTGTGTATTTATTTTGAGTTTAAATCTGACACATGACATATTTACTTTTTTGGTTTATGGTCATTTATCCATGTTTTGGTAAAGTTATGTGATGTTGGTCTTTATTAGTTATGGTATTGTTCTAATTATTTCTTATTATCATTTAGTAATTGTTTATTGATTCTACTATTGTGCTACTTAGATAAAGAGGGTATAGTCTCCCCATGATATATATTATACCCTCTCTACTTGTTGGCAACCTCTTTCTTATGGGGAGGCATGCCTGAGGTTATGTAAAAAACCAGCATGTTCCACTAGGGTCAGGACATTACAAAGTGGTGTAAAAGATGTTTTAGTTTCTTTTTAGTTGTCTTACTATTTTGGAATGGTAGAAATTAGATTATAATGAGTCAATATTAGGTCATGAGATCTTTTATGGTAGTATCTAACCTATGCACAATAGAAAAACTAAGTACTTGGGGTGGGATTGTTGTTATTGATGCTTGTTGTTATAGTTGAACGTTACTTCACCCGGAGTGATGAAATTGTTCTGTGGTTTTATTATTTTAATGACATGTTTAATCATGGCCTTATATGGAATGTTTTTTGGTTATATATGCATTATTCTAGTAACACATTATTTGTTGTCACATGCATCATTTAAGCACACATAGAAAAGAATATTTTGGGTTAGTTGTTTAAATAAACATGATTAAAATTACTTGTGTAATTTAAATGTAAATATTCCTAATGATATATATAAATGGTTAAAATCATGGTAAATTTTGTATGTAAAAATTTTAAAATGGGTGTCTATTGAGAATCTTAAAATATGGAAGTGTTTAGCTTATGTTATCCCTAGGCCGGGTGAGGGATGGTTGATGGTAGTGATAGTACCTTGGTTTTGATCATGTTTTGGGTATGGGGAATGAATTGTTATGCATTTATGTGAATAACACTCATTAAAATGTATTAATGATGTGTTATGTGTCCTAATACATGTATTTGGAATTATAAAGATATGATTCCATGATGATGCTTTTCATAGAATAGAAAGAGGACACTTTTGGAAATGTACCTACAATAGTAGAACCAGATACTATGGTAGTTCTATGTGATGGTGTTAGAGAGTATTTCTATGATAAATTTACTTGCTTTATGAAATTTATATATATAGAACCATGGTTGGTTGTTTGGAATATTTATGAACTAACATAGGATTTCTAGTTGTAGAACCCTCTAACCTTCACTGAAGAGTGTGGACCTGTGGCTCATATGTTTTAGATTTAGTCAATCCAAACATTCCTTGAATACTTAGAGAGTCATGATGAGAATAGAGTCAAGCTAGAATCATATATGTTATGTGGTCAAGAAATTTTTTTTTGGGATATTCATACTCAAAATGAGCATTTAGAGAACATGGTATGCAAGGGATTTATAGAGAAGTTCCTTGAACACATCTACCCTAAGATGTTTAGGTAGGAGTGATAAACTTCGTTTATGAAGTTAAATTAGGGGATTATATCCATGATGGACTATTCTCGTCTCCTCACAAATTTTCAGTTCTTTGTTCTAGCATTGGTAGGAGATGAAAAAATTTTATAAAAAAGTTCAATATGGTATTAAATGTTGGATTAATCCATGGGATAACATCTTTATATAGAAAATGATTTTCTAGGTGGTGAATCAAGATCTAATTTTTTTGAAGGGAAACCAAAGGAGGCATCCAGTGAGTTGTAGGTAGTTTTTACTACAAGACCAAGTGGAATGTCTTTCGAGTGTGGGAAGCACTGTCATAAGAATTTAAATTAAGGGAATTAAAAATATGGTGTCCCGGGGGAAGGATCAGTTACTCGGAGTAGTAACTGTACATACTGCCACCACAATGGTAGGTCGGGTCACATTCTTTGATAGTGTCTCCAAAATCAAATGGAGTGCTAATTCTATGGAAGTTTGGTTCACTCTTAATTTCATTTTATAAATGATCAACTGATGAGTAGTGATGGGGGATCCATGTAAAGTTAGAACACTAAGAGGGGGTCTTCTACCCCATATCAGTCTAGAAGATGGATTTCGTTTGGATATGGTGGTCGAGGTAGTAGAAATGGTATATAAAGGCAATATAATTTGTATCAACAAAGTGGTGCATTGGGGTAATTAGAATGTATTGTTGGTAATATAGGAAGTATAGTTTTATGTAGTTCAACCGACACATGTGGATAGAGTGGATGGACTATAAATATTCATAATTAAAATTCTTATATCTTCTACACCTGCTAGTTCTTTTTTTGATATAGGTTCCTCTCTTTATTTTATATCCACAAAAAATTTGAATGGGTAGAGTTTTATACAAGCGTTTTTGAAGGGATTTGTGTTGATGGACACACCGTTGGGATTATGGTCGATAGAAATATATTTATGTAAAGGGTGTTCTTTAGATATTGGTGAGTATTGTTTTTGATGGGATATTTATATACCTGAAATGTCAGGCCTTGACATGACTTTAGGAATGGAATGTATAGTTTCATACAAATAACACATCAATTGTTACCATAGAAGAGTGACTGTTATGTCTCATAAAGGTAACATTCATATTCATTATGTGGAGTGTGATATCTAAGTATGTTATACAGGGCCATTACATCAACAACTATGGGATATCACTTCCTAGGTTTCAAGTCTATTTCTAAATGATGGTGGTGTGAAGTATGATACCTTTCCACACATAGTAGATCCATTCCGGGATGTGTTCCAAGGTACTTACCATGGTTTCTACCATAGAGGGACGTTGAGCTTACAATTGATATCATTCATGGAGTTGAACCAGTTTCTATTCCACCTTATAGAGTAAAACCTAAATAGTTCCAAGAACTTAATACTAATATGGAAGAGTTGATGAATAAGGGATTTATCTGTCTTACTATGTCAACTTGGGGTTCACCTATTTTTCCTATGAAGGCTGATAGGAAATTAAATTTATGTGTTGATTATCGGAAGATGAACCAGATGACAGTGGAGAAGCGGTGCACTCTTCCATGTGTTGAAAATTTGTTTGCCTATTTTAGAGGATCTTGTGTTTTCTATAAGACTGACTTCATATCAGGGTATCATTAGTTGAGAGTTATAACTTCTAATATACCATGAACTAATTTATGATGTTGGTATGGCCTATACGAGTTTTTTGTGATGTTGTTTGGGATGATGAACATTCCAGTTAGCTTTATGAGCATGAGTAAATAAATCATTCACCCAAACCTAGATAAAGTTTTGGTTGTTTTTTTGGAATTCATCTTGGTGTAGTCCATGAATCATGAAGATCATACCTAATATATTTACATCATCCTGAGTACACTTGTAGAGCATTGGTTGTACACCAATATATCTAAGTTTCAATTCTGGATCAGTAGGGTATATTTATTGGGTCACATCATCTCATAAGAAGGTGTATCTGTGGACCCATAGATGGTTCCAGTAGTGGTTTCTTGGGAGAAGCCTAATAATTTTTATATATCCGTATATTTTTGGGTTTAGTCCATTATTATCAGAGGAACATCTAGGAATTTCCCCATTTGGAAGCACCAACTTCAGGCATGACCAAGAATGGGGTCATGTTTGAATGGTATGGAGTTTATGATAATGCTTTCCAAGAATTAAATAGAAATTTTATTACCAGATCAGTTTTGATACTAACTGAGTTGGTTGATGAGTATACTTTTTTTTGATGTGTTTATGAATATAATTGGAGTAGTGTTGATGTAGGGAGATTGATTTGTGGCATATGGGTCACAGAAGTTGTGGCCACATGAACAAAATTACCCTATATATGATCTTGAGTTAGGTATAGAAGTATACACCTCAATGTATTGGTTACAATACCTGTTAGGAAAGAAATTTATTCTATATATTGACCAAAACATTTTAATGTATATGTCTACACTATGAGATTTGAATCTCCAAATGTGGAGATGGGTTGATTATATATGGTCTTTTGATTTTGAGCTATCATATATACCCAGGAAGGGAAACAGTGTTACTGAAACTTTGAGTAGGAAAACATAGACTCAAGGAGGTCATAAGTTCAGTTCTAAATGGAAGATGACAACATTTCCAGTTGAGATGAATATTGTGGTTATATATTTCTTGGGTAAAAGTACCCTCATATAGGTATAAATGGGGTCCACACTTTTATATCCAATCATGAAGAGGTAGTATGAGGATCAAAGTGTTTTGTAATTGAACAAAATCCTTGAAGGTGGGGAGTCACCTTCTGATTGAACTATAGATGAGGATGAGATCATCTATGTTTGGAAACCAGTCATTGTGGCTAAATGTATGTGAGAATAGATGATGAGTTTGTTTCATGCCTCAATGTGGATGGTGCATCCAGGGTTGACCAAAATTTACTATGTCCTGTGTCAATAGTATTGGTGGCCTGACATTAAAAGGGATACTACAAGGTTTGTTAAATGATGCTACACTAGTCAGTAGGTGAAGGTCGAGCATCAACATCCTGGTGGTTTACTATAGCCATTGAACTATACTAAGTGGATGTGGGATGAATTTACCATGGACTTAATGGTAGGTATTCCAAGGGTGCATCATAATAACTATGTGATATTGTTGAATGTGGACCGATTGATTATAGCAGACCATTTATTTCCAATCTAGGATACTTTCACAGTGGATCAGTATGGGAACATTTATGTCCAAGAGGTAGTATTTTTACATAGGGTACCATGGTGTATTATGTTAGATCATGATTCTATCTTTAATTCAAACTTATATAAGTGAATACAAGAATGAATTGGGTACCCATGTACTTATGATTAAGAATTTCCTGCAGATAGATGGGAAATCAGAATGTACAAGTCAAGTATTATAGGACATGCTATGGGAATGAATCCTGGACTTTGGTGGGTCTTGGGACAAGCACTTAGCGCTCATTGATTACTCTTATAAAAACAATTATCATGTAATGTTTCAGATGGAACCATATGAACCACGTTATGGTAGGCCATATAAATCATCTCGATGCTGGATAGAGCCAGTGGAGTCTGAGTTTTTGGGACCGATTTCTATTTAGGATACATCAGATTAGGTCCATTATATTAGAAAACTTAAAGATACGACTCATACTAGGATGCATTAATATGATGGTTGACATTGAAGACCCCTTAAGATTATAGTGGGTGATAATGTGTTCCTTCAGGTGTCTCCAAGATTGGGTAATCATTGGATTCAGAGGTAAGGAAAGTTGGCGCCCAGGTTTGTTGGACCATTTAAGATTTGGGAAATAATCAGGCTAATGAAATATCGATTAGATATTCTATAGAGGTATAGTGATATGAATAGTTCTTTTCATGTGACACATCATTGGAAACATCACCCTAACCCTTCTCATTTGTATATTTTGATGATGTTGAGCTTAAGGTTGATCAATACATTAAGGAGCATCCAATTCATGTTATGGATCACAGTGAGAAAGTGTTTCGAGGATGAACGGTGCTAATAGTATGGGTGTTATGGAATCATGGAATTGTTTGGGAGGAAACATGGGAGATAGAAGAAGATATGTGGTCTTAGTGGCCTGGCCTTTTTTCTTAAAATCTAAGTGATTCATGGAGTATAGCTCAAGGATAAGTTATTATAAAGTGGGGAGATTGTAATATCCTGACCATTCTGGAGAATCCTCATTCACATTTTTTGGTACTATTTTAACCTTATATTGGTTATACCTTGGTTTGGTCATTAATTGTTTTTTTGGGTGAAATTGGAGATGTTTTGAAGCCTTTGGGGCGGTGCACAATTGGTGCATGGTTAGGGAAAACTGTGAAATTTTCCTTAGAAAACTATGCACCCTATTTTGGGGATACAAGAGGTTGTACATAGTTGGCGCCTGGTTTGGAAAACCTTGGCCACCACCCTTACCAAACCATGCACCTCGAGGCAGTGGTGTTTTGCACAGGTGGAACACAGTTTTTAAAACCATGCTCCACTTAGGAGAAACCATGCACTCCATAAGTAGATGAAATTATACAAATTGGTCCATTAACAATGCTAGTAAAAGGGATTTATCAGCGCTATAGAAGCACTGATAATGTAAATGATGTTAAAGGGTTATCTTTAATAGTTACTGTAAAAAACAATGATAAAGTCCACCCTTATCAATGGTTTTTTAGCACTGTTAAAGGCCCCATTTATGAGTGCTAAAAAGCACTAATAAGGGTTAAAAAAATATTCACACCCAACACCTTATATCCATCCCATTATTAGAGAATTAGATAATCCCACTCCCAATTCACAACCGTATCTCCATTACGTTTTGAACATGATTCCTCTATCTTATACACCATCTCATTTTCCACACCCCTATAATGTTTTGTTGTACATTTTACGATATATATATATATATATGTATTTCATTATATTTGTTATCAAAATATTTATATATTAATCTATATATGTCTTTATATATATTTATACATATATATTATAAAAACAAATTTAATTATATATATTTCTAAAAATGTATATATATTAACTCTAAAAACCCTTAAAACACATAAAATTTTAAAAACTATCAAAAATCCCCAAACCCATAAAAACCATGAAATACCTATAATTTCTGATCTGGGATTCTTTTTCTAATATATATCTTTTCAAATCAAATATCATGAAATTTTCATCGATATGATATTCGATAAAGGCCAAACAAACACCCAGATCACAAGTTATAGCCATTTGAATTTTATGAAATTGGGGTCGGAAACTAAAAACTCAATTTTGGAGGCCTTTTGGGAATTTTTGGGGGTGATAATATGTGGCACAATCTCTAAGATCTTGTCACTATCTCATAAAAATGTATGTATTATCACAGGATTTGATTTGATATGTGGTGGAGCTCAAACTGTGACCCAGATCAAATTCTACGGTCGTTTGAAGTTAGAGTTCAATTTCCAACTTTTTTGAAACTGTAAGATATTTTATTCCTTTGATTATCACATGATTTAAATCTCATGTTGTTTTATATTGTATCATAGTTTTTTATTTTATTGTTTTTGGAGCTAAAATGGTATTTTGGATCAATTTTTGTGGTCGTTTTAGGGGTTTAGGGTTTCTTAATGTTTGTATGGTTTGTGAGGGTTTATAGAGTTATAAGCCATTTTCACTAAATATATTTTATAATATGTATACATTATTATTTATAATTATCTAAAATATATTTAATATATATATATTATATTTATATCAATATAAATACATAAATATATAAATATATAAATATATTATTTTTAATGATATGTAATTAAAATATACCATTTATCATTGATTTTTTATAAGAACTGATAAATGTCGTTTTTATCATCACTTTTTTTTAGATTTCCTAGGGGGATTTATCAGAAATTTTTTATAAGTTCTGTTAATGACCCCCTTTCAATAAATCATTTTTAACATTATTAAAGACCCCCTTCAATAGAATTAAAAAATTCATTATTAAATACCTCCTTTAATAGTTCTTTTTCTATTGCTAAGAAAGGGGGTATTTAACAGTGATTTTAGTTGGATATATCGAAACCCTAGCCCTGGATAAACCCATTTTTGTAGTAGTGAGGGGTATGGTTTAAAAAAATGGGCACCTCATCCCATAAAAATATATTTATGAGTTTCTAACACCCATAAAATTTAATTCAAAGTAATAAACCCCTAGTTTTAACCCTAATAACCCATGTTCAATCTAACATGATTTCAAACATTTTTGGAAGTCATAGAGAGGATAAAAAGGATCCTCGAACCCCATTCGTGAAGAATTAATGATTCTATTTAAGGATTGGATCCTCATTGGTAAGTGATTTCTTCCCTGTTAGATTTCTTATCTCTCACATCCCTATTTTCCGATGTAGATGAATGATTTTTCCTCTATTGGAAATGGTTTAGATATAATTTTAATGGATCTTGTTCTTTTGGGTATTGGTATTAGTAATTGGTCCTAGATCATTCATTCTATTCTAGTTTTGATCATTATATTTTAAATTGGGGATTTTGATTTGGTCAGTGTGCATCAACGACCTTGAGGTTGGTGGTGTAATTGTCAATTCCATTAGTATTTATTTTAATTGTGTGTATGTAATTGTGAAATTTTAAATTAAACATTAGAAAATTTCATTCTAAATTTAAATTATTAATTATTCCAACATGTGATTATAAAATTGATGAAAAACTAGGTTTATGAAATTGATTTATTAATGGGATTATGAAATTTATGGCTACCCATGGGGTGTATCAATATAATTGAAATGATGAGATATGAATTATATTTTGTTTATTAATAAGATTATGAATATTATTTATAATTAAAATTATATAAATTGGATGAATAATGGTTTATGGAAATGGTTAATAAATGGGTTGAGAATATGGAACCATGAGATGTGATAATTATGATTGAGTTGTGAGAAAGGGATTGTCTCTCCAAATACCCATAGGGTTCCAGAATGCTACACTATACCCCCAATATTTTTATTTATTTCATGTGGTCACTGAGTTGTGGGAAAGATATTACTGCTCCAAATACCCATGGGGTTCCAAATGACTTTATTATTCCCCCATTGTTTGAATGTGAACATGGAATTAAAAGATTAATGTAATCAATGATTGTATAAAATGTTATATCTATTATTTGGAAGGGTCAGACTCCAACACGGGCTGAAGCATGTATACTAGATCAGGTGTCACCATGAACATGATGACCAATGTGGTTTATTAAAGAATAATTTAAAGTTAAAATTTTTACATTATTATTTATACTTTATACTTTATATAATTTTATACACTGTTTTAGACTGGATATTGTTTTCGGTTCCATTGGTGCGGGGAAAACTAATATAAATTAACACCATACTCAGGATGCCTAGTCGATACCCAAATAGACTTCATTTTTACAGGACATGATAAAGGAATTAGCCTTATGTTGGATGGATGAGTTGGGATTCAGGATGAAGCATCGATGAGGGAACCGAACATGATTTCATCACCCTATTGCTGTGTTTTTAGTGTGTCCTTATTTAGGTTTTTCTTTTGACACTTGACACTCATATGACATGTCAAAAATATTGTTTTGGTTTATATTAATTTATCCATGTGTTGGTATTATCACATGATGTTGGTCTTTACTGGTTATGGTATTATTCTGATTAATTTTTATTGTCATTTAGTTAATTTTCATTGATTTTACTATTGTGATACTTTGATAGATAAGGTACACTATCCCCATGATAAATATTAGATCCTCACTAGTCGTCATCCTTTGGCATATAGGGATTCACACCTAGGGTCATGTAACCAACCAACTCAGGGCTCCAACATGTGGCACTTGAATCAGGATGTTAGAAAACACCAGACTGATGAATCAATTATCTTAGATGAGATAAAATAATGGGATGAAATAGTGTCAAATATGGCCATAATCATAAAAGGTGAAACAAAAACTATACCTATCATAGTATCCAATCCTAATTTTGAATACTCTAGTGAACACTCTGCTACATAGATACAACTATCCTTATCCTGGAATTCCCTTGAAACTTGAGCATCACCCTTTTCATGAGGTTGATATCCCACTACTTTCTTATGTTAGATCTAAACAAAGTAGCCTTGGTAAAGGTGGATCTATTTCTACTACACTGGAATTACCTCTCATAGAAACACTAAATATGGAAAGATTTACCACAATAATGATACACCTTAGGTGATATCATACAATTAGTCTTGAGGAATCCCTTTCCCCTGTAGTGATAGAAGACCACCCGACTTTTCCCTGGAATCTGTTGTGTACTCCTACAACTAACTCAGAACTGGTCAACCCACTTCCTCTTCTCGCTAGAAAATGATCTCTGGATTCATCTTTCCATCACTAAAACTTTTATGATTCTTATGATCCCACTGGTGTCCACATCATCTATAGTTTATATATCCATAACCTCTAAAAAATTGGGCACACCCTTAAGAATAATCATACACCCAATATCAAGACCCAAACCCATCTTGAAACTTTTTTCATTGAGATAGTATATAGGGAAAAGATTTGTATATGGCTAAATAAACTCAATAAATTTATTTTCATACTCTATGATAGAAAAATATCTCAGCTTCAATGTCAATAATTCTTGAGTCATTTCCACTCGCAGCTTCTCAGGATAAAACTATTGGTTGAAGGATTTACTGAAAGTAGTCTAGGTGTGATATTTATGAAACTTGGGTTGTAACATAGATTTCCACAACTAACATCCTAACCCATAAATACTATAGTTGTAAAAACAACCTTCCAGTATTATAGTGTTTTTAGGAAATACAAAATCCACTCAATCCATCCAATCTATTCTTCTGATTCATGTAGACCCTTGGAACCACAAAATATCTGTGGATGGTGCTCAGTAAACTCTATAACGTAGTTAACCTTACATTTTTTTCAATATCAGATACTTAGACAATGGAATATATTTTTATATCTATGGTTTCCACAAATACCGAGTCAGCTGAAGGATTCTCCCATGGGAATTCTCCATAAATTCCTCTCTTAAATTTTTAAATGGTCTTTTTGAAATAGACATATTCTATAAAAAATAGGGGGGAAACCCCAAGGAAAATAATTTGATTCATTTATTATAAAATTAATTTATATAATTGAATCCAAAGGATAATATTATAAACAATGATGTAAGACAACCCCAGACTTCCCATGGAAACATGAGGTTTATCATGAAAGTGAGTTGGTTAGGCACACTCCGACACTACCGATTGAGTTCCAACTATCCTATATTCTATCTATCAAAAACCCATAGACCAAGAGATTGATAAAAAATAATAAGTATATAATTTAATGATAACTTGTCCCTTTGATACAAATTTTTATCAAACCAACCTTTTTTAACCCATAATGTCATTCGAATTGACCCACCATAGGGCATGAAGCATGTTACTGATCGCCACATGCTAGCGATAAGAACTAGAGTATCATAGAAAGAAACATGGGAATGATTTTCCCCATAAATTAATATGATAATATAGAAAAAATAGGTTATCACAATAGATATCCAACAATATATCATATGTTGAAACAACCAAACCATAAAGGTAACATCCAATAACTGGATAATAATGTCTATAAGAACAAAATAAAATACCATAAACAGGGAACCCAAAGAAACCCTGGGGTCTATATCTAAATGACCATAATTCATGACTATCCTAACCCACTAAATGGAAACATGATCTATGAGATCTATCCTAAAAATTACACCTTTCCCTTTACATGTATCTTGCAAAACCAAGTCAACAAATGAACAAAGAAACAATTAGGGTGTGATTACTATATCTTAGTAGGATACCACCAAAAATATTTATAATTTATGTCCACATGCATCCATTAGTTCTTGTATAAAATATATTTCTAAAATAGAGAAATCATTTCTTTTATATATAAAATAATACTTTGGTTTTCCTTTCAAACACATTCTATATTCAAATAAACGATGAAATATGACATAACATTTAGCCATGAGGCATAAGTAGATTTTTAAAAATTGTTTTAAAGAATAAATATCCATATAAAGTGGGAAAATAAGTATATCATGTAAACAAGAATGCAATGTATCCTCAAATCACTAAGGGGACAATCATAACACACGAGTGTACACAACTAAGAAAAACAAGAACCACTAGATGAAATAAGTGAACCCAAACTCATTGAACCTCAGTTCCCTGGATAAGGATACCCACTATCTCTATGGAATCATGATCACCTACCTTAGTGATAGCTCACTCCATTAAAGATCACATATATATAGTTTTATTTCACACCCCAAGGTCTTCCTCAAGTGTTATTACATTGTCATTTCATTCAAGAAACCAAATTCAAATTTCAATAGAATTTTCCATGGAAATCCTTTCCATTTTTATTCTAAAATTTTGTCAAAAAATCTTCTATGGGAATTACACAATTATTTCATGCTTGGAAAACCATTTACAATTCAAAAACATAAAATTTTAATTTTAATAAACATATCAGGTGTATCAAAACCATTATAAATAGAATCCCCTTTTTAGAAAATATTTCTTTGGTTGTCATATATCAAACTCACCTCTCATGGATTTCAAATAATCAATTTCATAAATCATAACCAAATCAAATAATAAGAAAATAATACTTTTATGGAAATATACCATAGGATAGAGATATCTACCTCAATAAAAATACAAATACTCATTTCCTACAGTATTAGTGATGAAAGTGGAGAAGATCTAGTCCTCATGACACTAGATCTATAGAAAGTATCCAACAAATAATTAAATCACCGTAAGACACTACTAGATGAGATATAAACACCCAAAATATTTTTCTATAACATGTTATATCTAGAACCGAGATAAGGTGGAGATAAAAAAATTTTAATATAGGAAACTGATTCAAAAGACACATTAAAACCCATATTATGGTTTCATGTGGATGGAGTAGCCACCCCAAGAAGATCAGTATCCATTCAAGTGTTTAAAAAACCTTAAACCACCACCTTCATAGCATGGTGTTCCCCACTACGACATGGAGTCTTCACCTAGGAGACCGACCATGGGGATCGTCCATGTTGTGGTGCTAAAAAAGGTTGTTTTGGACTCACCACGACCTCTATCACAACATGGTGGGGTCCCTCTAGCCATGGTCAATAGATAACTCCTAGTGTGCTTCAACCTAGGATACGTCCATTATTTGGGTGTTTTGGCCCAGACCATTTTACATTAGATGCTAAAGGCACACTATGACCTCCACCACGATCGGGGTCCTTCTTATTTTTCACCAAAATGGTTCAGAAACCTCTTTTTGGCCACCAAGAACCTCCAACTCTTCCAAAACTAAAAGTAACTAATGTATGGCTCAAAATAATCAAACCTATGACTTAGGGGGAATTACATCAAACGGTCAAGTAACCCTATGATTTTGGGTTCCCAAACGCTAAATCATTTATTTTTATAAAACCCTAACCCAAAATCAAACCAATTAAATATTTAAATTCAATACCCTGATCTTATTATAATTTTAACAACCCATTACACCACCCGAAACTTTTTAATTACATGATTATAAATTCAAATATTTATATTTTATTTATATAACTATAATAAACATATCAAAAATTAAGTAAATATCATATGTAATTGTACTTTATCCAATATCATATCTTCAATGAGTTTATATTTAAAATTCACTTATAAATATAATATGAACCGAAATAAAAATAAATATTTTTTTTTTAAGTTTTAATACTATTTTAAAAGGTAATATTGATTAATTATTAACATGTTCATAATCAGGTTAGAGTTTACAGTATTCTAAGAGTATCTCCCTAACGGTATTCTGATCCTAAAAATTATCTTGGAAAGGGCTGAGATGTCACTAACCGTAGGTGACATCCCCCAGAAACTAAATAATGTTAATAAATAACAAGGTCTTACTATATCATTAGAGGATAATTTTCCATTTAAAAATATGAAACCTATCAAAAAAAACTAATAACAACCAAACCAATACTATATTACATCTATAATGTAAATAATATGACTCAAAATCCGTTAAGTAAACAACATTAGAGTAGCAGCAAAAGTGAAATATGACACAACCAAAAACTAAATGAAATTGTGACACACCAACATTGATGTCACATTACTCTAACGAATCAACAAGGAATTATCCATGCTCTGAAAAATATCATGAGAATAGAAGACCATGATGCTCCATTAGATAAATAATTGACTTTTACATTACCTATGTCATAATAAAAAACATCTACATATGAACCAAGATGAAAATGCATGGGGGTGAGTATAAAACCTTGTATGAAATCTCTAGGTGACTTACAAACTCACACCATATGGAAAAGAACAAGTTATCTCAAATTTCGATATATAAATAAAAAAATGAGGGGAACTCAAAATTAATTCCCCAATTTAATTCAATTAAAATTAAGAAATTGAAATAGATCATCTATTTATTCAACATAGCATTCCCATTCCATGTTCTTACACATGTACACACCAATGAATGTTATAGAAACCCCAATACTAATGAGAATTAACTCATCCATACACCAGTCGGTCATTGGGGATAATTCTATGTGTTCCCCAAGTGACACTGGGTACCATGTCCATATCAACAAGTCCCTATCCAATTAAAATATGCACACACCATTCTGTATATATCATGTTCTCATTCCAATAATCCCTTTTTGAGAAAAATATTTCTTTTAATAATTTTATGAATCACATCACATGCATTAAATCAAGGTATATAATTTAAATCATGAAACCAAAGGAGTTTTCCGAACAACTTTTAATAATTTATGGGTTTGAGAATCATAAAACAAAGAAGATTATGTAAAAGGAAATCATAATGGGTTTTCATTGAAAAGAAAAATTAAAGATTTATAAATCTAATCCTTAAATTTCTAGAATGAGTGGAGAGAAAGAGAGAATCTATCTACCTCAAAATGGATCTTTCTCAACACAATTAATCAAATCATGATCAAGACGATCAAGAATCCCTTTCCCAATCCTTCAATAAGTCCAAAAAATAATTTTTCAAAACTTGAATGATCTAATAGATATAGGCATAAAATCCTTGATCTAAGGTTCCATTTAAAGGAAAACATGTGAAACTAGAAATTAAATAAGAATTAAGGGGTGGGGCTTCTACCTTCATTATACAAGATCCAACAGACTTGGATTCATTGAAATTAGTCTTCTAATGTAAGAGAGTCCCCAAAAACACCTAACAGAACGATGTGGGCTAAGATCCTAGGCCAATATGAAAATGAGATTTTTAGGGAAGTTTCCGGACAAAAAACTAATTTTCAGATATAATTAATTCCACCGCATGCACAATTTGGAAAACCATAAACCTACCATGTGAATCACCATTATCCAAAAAAATAGAGTTTTATGGATTGTCCAAACCGTGTGCCAACGGTGGACCTACCCAATAAACCCTTATCCTCCTTACATGGTTTCCTGAGAATACTATATAGTTTCCACTAACTGTGATCAAACCATCAACCCTTATAAATTCATCAAAAACATTTCATAACCAAAGGAAAATTCTCTGATATAAATCCAAATCAATACATAACTCAAAATATATAATAGAACAAAAAATAATTTTTCATTTTCTTTTCACACACATGGTTAAAATAAAATTTTTTTAAGGTCAAAATATATATTTTTTAATTTCCTTCAAATAATCATATCTCAAACCATGAACCCCCAAATATTTCTTTTGAACATTTGTTATAACTTATTTTAAGTTAACACATAAATTTTTTAATTTCCCTAAAAATATCTCCATATCTTCTTAAAAATTTTCCAAATATTAATTACTAGATCACTTACATATCAGTTTAGAGAGATAATTGAAAAATAAATATTATTATGGGTATAAATTTGAGTATACATTAAACTGTTAATGATAGAATCATAAAGTAAAGTTTTCATTTTATCTATATCTGTATAATTTTAAATACTTTTTAGGTTGGAGTGATTATAATTTTTCAATATGGGTGCAACATTAGATTAGAAAAAAATAATGTAAAACTTCATGAGGATATTTTCAATATATCCTCTTTGAGGTAATCAAAGAATGTCAAGTTACCATGAATTTGGTTACCTGATGTGATATAATTATCCCTTAGATCCTTTATATAAAAGTTTTCACTCAATATCATTTTTTTCTCATTCTATTTTTTTAACACAAATGCTATCCAAAACTATTTCAACAATATATAAAAAAATAATTATATATTCTCCCAATATTTTTTTCACAAAAATTCCTTGATCTAAAGAATCACCATTAAAATGAAAAGTGTCAATAACCTAGTCAAACGTCCTCAACTATAAATTTGGATTATTTCAATAGTTTAATGACATGGAAATAAGCCATAAGATAGTAGTTATATGAACATTATTTATATGATTTTTAGTATTGTCAGCATAGAGGTCTTCATCATAGGTAGCCTACATCCATGATTTGTAAAACTATAAAAATTAGTTACTCATGGATAAAAATTTTATACAAAAATGGAATAAAGTAATTATGCTGAAGATTACAAAACCCTGACCAAAACATACTCCTAAAATACAATAGACATGATTTTAACACATGATCTCTTCAATATATAACAAACACTATAACTGCAAACATTAGTCAACACCTTTTAAATATATTATATCAATTTATTGGTTATTTGATACAAACCAATTATAAATTAAAAAATATTAATTAATTAATTCTTATCATAAATAAATAGTTACTAAATATACATTACCCAATAATCTATATTAGATATAGGAGTTTACAAACCACAAATAAACATGCACCTAGACACCAGAGTGTTCTGATCCTTAATCCCAACTCATAATAAATAAAAACACCCATTGGATCTATTTTATAATATAGAGTATCTCAAATTCACCATATCTAGACGGCCCAATGGCCCATCTCATAATTGCCCAAAGTACCTTTTTAGGAGATGACTTAAAGGCTCAAAAGTGAAACACACATCATGTCATGCTATCAACCTTCCATAATGCCGACTCTATTAGTGATACATGTACCATATCGCCTATCTGAAAGTTTTTATATTTTCTACCAAGAAGGTAGGTCACACCTTTTTCCCAGACTAGGACTCTATGTGGGAAGAGTTTTGGGAGGTAGGTTTTAGAAAAACCATTTCTCTTTTGAGTCATCAACTCGACGGTGGCTGTGTGGCACCCCACTACACTAATTTCCAAGTCACGTCACACCATCACACATGAGATTCCCTAGACTCAGACTTCTATAGCTGGTTCTAAACTTATATAATTTTACATATATCACAAGAGTTATAATCAAATCCCAAGATCAAAAGTCAATTATCTTTGGGAACTATGTAAATTTTCATCTTTAAATCTCAATAAAATGTATATTCAATCAATAAAAATTCTCTAGACATGTTCTATACATATCTCATTGATTGTAATTTCTGAAAAGATATAGAAACATAAGAAAAGGTGAGATCTAATTCTTAGTAATGCGTAGATCATAATAAATGGGACATAAAACAATGAGATACCTGATCATGAGATAAAGAGAATAAAATATGAGTCATGATGCACAACATGATAACATAGATTAGGTTGATCATATATAATCTCATGAAAGCCTAGCCTAAATAAAATAATATCATAAGTCATGGAATCATAGAAATGTGGAAACATGATGAAATATGAAATCATAATCATAACTCAAGTATCACGACTAAGACCATCCTTACATAGTGGACATAGTCTCATATAATACGCAAATGATAGCACAATATAGAAATGAGATATTTAAATTCATATCACGATAGTGTATTAAAACATATTAGTGATGATTTTTCACCTAGTTATCATAAAACATTACCATGTAAAGCTGGTAAGGTATCATAAACTTGATATCTCTGGAGATTAATTCTGTACTCAATGCATTGAAGTGTTATCCAAGAACACCCTTTATATACCAAAATTCATGCATTTCATATAGTGAAAAACATACATAAATCCATCAACAATCATGATATGACAAACTTATTAGAAATTAAATGGGTATCTAATGATATTTTGAAACTTTCGTAGTAAATACCCTAAAATAAATATAATTAAGTATAATTTATTTACACTATATTGATAAATGGTATATTTTTTATTCAATAATTTCCTTATTCAATCAACATAAGAGTATCTAGGTGAAAATCCTTTAATTAGAAGAATAATGTAAGTGTATTTATGAGGAACATAATTAGACTAATAGATATGTTTGTGCATAAATAATGACAGGGAAATACAAATACATTAAAGAATCATTTCGATTATAGAGATTTCATTTCCACCACACCACATATATTAAAGGAGAAAAATAAATTCAAGAGAAATATAAAGAGTGATGGAGAATATAAACACAATATACATGAAAAGTGAGAGAGAACTATATTGGATAACATAAGGTATAGGCTATAAATCTTTAAGGATGGGATAAAGACCATAAATTCATTGGAAATGAAGGTAAGATAACAATATGAACATTTATGAAGTTGAATTTTGAGTCTTAGAAGATAATAAATTGAATAAAGGAATAAAATATGAAAATAAACCTTTACTTTGAGTCGCGAATTACTTTATATGTCCTATGATATTTTTATAAATTAAGTTATATTAATTATTTAAAATATTAAGAACCATTTTCATGTTCAGTTTAATATTATTATTACTTTTAATTATTTTATTATAATATAGAATTTTAGGATGACCATTTTTAGGTCAATCAGTTCATAGTCAACAAAACTACCGGAACATCTTTGTAATGGTAAAAGTGTTAGGACCACATTGGGATATACTAGACACTTGGGGGTGAATTAGTTTTGGGTCCATTTTAGATCTATTTATCCTTTTATCCCTCTCACCTCTTTGACTGGTCATGATCTTGATTCTCTCATTCTATTACCTCAACCTCATTCATCATAATACCCAATTAATGGATATAATATTTAGAGGGCTCAAAATTAAATAATAAAGTAAAGTCCTTGGTGAAATTGGGAATCAATTCATGACCACCTAACACACTAGAAATGATTAGTGAGTTACATAAAGGTAGGGAATATCCTTGAAAGATGTGTTTCACCGTAGTCAATTAAACAGTACTTCAGTGGTACTTTGAAAAAAGGTTTTTCCTATACCTTATTAAGATTGTTGGTATGCATCCTATTTCATATTATTCCACTATTACTTACACAAAAACATGAAATCAACACTTCTCCATTTGCATAAAAAATAGTATACACAGGCTTTATAGTAGAAAATCTGAGTGTTGATCCTTCCTTATGTTATTTCTATCAAAACCAAGCTACAAATCCATATTCTTCATGTAAAATTCACAACCAAATATAGAAAATCTTTGTATTTTTATTCTTATTCTTCTTATTTTTATTCTTGTGCAATAGAATTTCCCAACACTCTTATATTCTCCTCTCTTTTTATTCTTCTTCTTCATGTGAAAATAGATATTCACAACACTAATTTTTTTCATCTTCAATACATATAATCTACACTGGTTCTTATTCTTCGATTCTTCTTTGACACTCATATATTGTTCAAATATTACAATTTCATGTCACACCTTTCTTGGCACTCAAAAATTTATATATATAGAATAATTATGATGAACATACACTAGACCTTCTTCTTCAACTTTATATTGGATTACCAATAAATTCATTAATTTAAAATACCAGAGATATAGATTCATTAATTTTAAAATAATAATATTAAAAATACCCACAAAAACTAAAACTAATTGCATTCAATTTGTTCCACTAAATACACTTCACTACTTGGTTTTCTGGGAATTTAATATCTTTCAAATATTCCATAAGTACTATATTTTTCCTTCATTTCTTCTCTCTAGGATATATGGAAATATTGTTAAATAATCACCCAAAAAATTATAAATATTCAAACTATATTCACATATATATTTCAAATATTACTTAGTTGCATTTTTAGTTTTCTTTCTTTGAGGAGCTCAACTAAAGATTCCTTCTTCTTTATTTTTTCTTCTAAAAAAGGATTCTATGAAATCAATTGAAATAATTACACTCATTATATCATGTTTTTTTCAAATAGATCTTCAAATTATATAATGGAATACATGTACTTTCTTCATTACTTCACATATATAAGATTCCCCATGTTTTGAGGGTTTAAATAATATTCATACACCTATAACAATTATTATGCTGAAGACTTTATCATTATTTTATCCCCAATAATGTCATATACTCATGGAGTCATATGATCATGAATTTTCCATTTTTATTCCTTGGTGAAATCATATTCTTATAAATAATTATTTTTAGCATTAGTTTCGTATGATTATATTCAAAGTCTTATACTTGTATTCCAAAGGCGTACACTTATGCTCAGCTATTTTAATAACTCAATATTCATCACAAAATAATATTTTATTTGTTTATATTCAATTTGTATACATTTATCATCAATATATTTTCTTGAATGAACATATAATTATGATTTTTGATTTATGACGATAAATATAGTACCATCGCCTAACTTATAACAATTTAGATAATCTATGGGGAAAATCACTTTTTAAATTCCCCATTTCTTATTATATTTTCCAACATGGAAAAATGAGAATTATCATGATATTTGGTAAATTATATCATGATATAACTAGAATCAACTAATATATCCATATGATAAATATCAATAGATCCTCACCTTGATTTGTAGTGCAGAAATTCTCCACAGTTTTTTGAAGCATGAAGCTTTTGTTTATGTTTATGATCCTTATATTGATCATCATCCTCACTGCAAATTATAATTCCACTTCCATTATTATAATTCTAAATTTTCCAGTCATTATGATAATTATTATCATGATATATTTATAATTGAGGAATACATCACTTTTCATTGACCTAATCAACTATATCCTAATAATACTTCGGCCACTCCTACCATGTGTGTCCATGGTCACATGACCTACCATTAGGTGGTTCCTTATTTATTCACATTGTAGGTTAAAATTACTTCATTAGGTGTTTAATATTTTGTTTTTATAGTAGGTTCCAATTCCATAATGTGGCTAGTTCTCATTTATTTATGTGGTTAATTATCATTCCTTCATGCAGTCAGTTCACATTCCATCATAATATCAGTTGAATCACTATTAATATGGTAGGTACCAGTTATTCATGAGATCACTTGAGTTACTATGAGACCACATTTAAAAAACTCTTAATAAAACTTTGGAAATAAATATATTCCCAAGATAACCCTGATAATAACTCAAAATAAATTTCATCAAATATAATATTCTAAGATGTTTTATAATCATGAATTAAATTCTTGGGTTCTCTTCAGCTTCAAAAATAGTCTTCTTAAAATCATATTGACATCTGTTTAAAATAAATCCTTGAAAACATAAAACTCAAAAAAGTTGGATAACAAATCTCAACATTTGTATCTATTAAAAATTCATTCATAATGATGTGTCAATATGTGCTATGTTTATTCCTACATTAACCATTTCCTATCAAACTATCATTTCAATTTCTCTCCCCCTCATTGACAAGAAATACAAAGAACATGGGAAGGTGGAATCAAGTCATACTCAAGTGATATTCCATTAACCATTCCACTCTAATTATACATAATCCATGATTGATGTAGAATACAAGAAGGATTGATGTAGACAATAAGGCTACCCATTATCAAAAGATTTTGGTTCAAAATAAAATTATAACTCTTTATCTTTCTTAAAAGATGTCGAACTATTATATAGGATGATATTGATTGTGATACAAAATTTTTATAGAATAAATCAACCCAAAAATATTACAATAACTTTAATAAATAGTTTAAAAACATTCATGTACAAATCATGCTTGTTGTTTTGGTAAAAAACTCTTAATCCAATCAAAAAAATCTTTCAATTCCATTGATTTTGAATCAGTTTATTACCCTTTATGTAATGATTTTATTTAATGTTACCAAGGTTGGAGGTTTTAAAAAGATATACCTTTTCAATGAAAGTCATTCAAGCACATTATAGATTAATTCATATTTGGGTGAAATATAGATTCCAACAGCTTCTTCTTCATTATTCCCCTCATATCCTCCCCAAATAAATACTAACCCCAATATTCATAATGGTGAGTCACATCAAGGAATATGTCATTTAATGTTTCAATTGACGAATACAAAAAAAATGGATCTTCTTCATCTAGTTATCCATATTTGAAAACATGTATATATTATTCATTGAAGATCTTTTTTAATGAATTTTATTCTGAATTTAGAAATATGAGATCAAAATAGTATGATAATGCCATTATTTTTCTCAATTTTCAAAATAAAGACCTCGTTAAACTTCATCAAATATAATCTAATAATTAGATCTTCCGGAATAGTTATTTTGGATTCAATCATGGAGGGTGACTTCTTTATTACGGATCAATAACAACATATCCACTTTCTCAGGTTATACCCTTGAGACCATAAATCACATGTAATTCCCTTTATTATAAGCATCGATATGACATACACAAAATTTAATGGAATTAGGTGAGTCTTCTCTTACTTAATGTGAACAGAATGGTTGACAGAATTTTATCAACCACAGTTTCTGCAGGAAAAATTGAAATTTGTGGTTTTTTAGGGGGTTTAAATCCATTTTTAAATATTTCATCAAATTGTTTTTGTAGTGGTTTTCCAAAAACCTCCACAAAATATAGATTTTTTATTTTTAATGACGAATTTTTAAAAACCACTGCTAAAAATAATAGAAAAATATATTAAATAATTAACAATGAACAATTAATTATTATTATTAATATTTATAATTATTTGATATTTTTTTACAATTTTAATTTATTGTAATTTATTAATTATTAATTAATTATAATTATTAGTTAGTAATTATTTGAGACTAATATTAATTTTATGATAAGTTGAAAATCAGACTTTAGTATCAAATGAGCACAAATTTTGATCCTGGTGTCCATTTTTTCTCCACAACCTATCAAATCAATGCTTAGGAAATGGAATAAAATGAAATTTGACAATAATTTTGTAACAATTAACAGAATACAAATTGTTACTATTTTAATAGAAATTAAAAATCAAGCTTAAACATCAAACAACCATAACTTCTAATCTAAGTGTCTCTTTGAGCTCATAAAGATGTCAAATCAATGTCTCTAAATAAATATAAACCATATTTATTAAAGGGGCTAGGGTAATAGTTTTTTCAATGTCAAAAAGGCCCGTAAGGACTTAAAAACTGAGTTTCTTTTTTATATATCATGATTTTTAAACATTTCATGTGATTTTAGCTTCCTTTAAGAGAGTCATTATATGTTTGTTGGACCGTCTATGATTTTATTCAATGGATTTACATTCCTATTATTTTGATTGCCTTTCAATTTCTATATTTTTTCCTATTTTGGTGATTTATTATCTATTATATAGATTTTTTTTATTTTTTTTATACATTTAGGTATATTTTGTATATAATTAATATATATTTATCAATATTTATTAAAAATAATATATAATTTCATCTATGCATAGAGATTTATATTAATTTATGCATATTTTTTCTATATTTATATACATTTATAAATATTAATACGTATTTATTTTATATATTTTTACAAATTATGTGGGTATATATATATATATTTATACTTACATGTGTTTATATATATATATATTAATATAAAACTATCTGTGTGGGTGTGTTTATATATATTTATGTACTATAAATGTATGTTTATATATATTTATGTAAATTTCATTATATATATATATATATATATATTTATAGATATTAATATCCATTTATGTATATTTATATACCTTAATGTATATTTATATATATGAAGCATGTATATATATTTATATGTATACTGTTGGTTGGTGTGTGTATTTCTCTCTATGGTTGTATATATATATAAACATTTATATACATTTAATTATATTAATATAATTTCATAGTATATATATATATGAATGTATTTAAATAAATTTATTTGTAATTATATATATACTTTTTGTTTTTATTACTTATTACTTATTATTTATTATTCATTATTTATATTTTATTGTTTCTTATTTCTTATTTATTATTTACTATATATTCAATTTTTATTTATTAGTAATTAATTTTTTTATTAATTATATATATATATTTATTATTTCTTATCAATTTATTATTAAATTATCATTTAATTATTATTATAATTTATTTAATATTTATTAATTTTTTGTTAAATATTATCCCATATTATTTATTATTTATTATTTATTATTAATTTATTATTTAATATCAATTTATTTATAATTATCAATTTATTATTTATTTTC
Source organism: Viscum album (assembly GCA_963277665.1). Classification (NCBI taxonomy): domain Eukaryota; kingdom Viridiplantae; phylum Streptophyta; class Magnoliopsida; order Santalales; family Viscaceae; genus Viscum; species Viscum album. The sequence continues at coordinate 324,368,668 of OY728126.1, read as the reverse complement.
AATTTATTTCAAATGTATTATTTATTATTTGTATATTATTTAATCATTATTTATTATATATTGGATTATTATTTATAATTTATTTATTATTAATTATTTATTTGTGATTGTTTATTATTTATTGTTTATTATTTATTATTTAATTTTTATTATTTATTCTTTATTAATCAACTGTTTGGTATTTTTTAATTATTAATTATTTATTTGGAATTTATTTGTTATGTATTATTTTTTTCATTCACTATTTATTATAATCGTCCATTAATATTAGTATTTTATATAATTATTTATCTATATACATTAGTATATCAAATTCTTTTTATTCAACACATGAAGAGTTTGTTGGAGTCGCAATGTCTTTACACCATAACCAAAAGGTAAGAGGTACAAATCTCACCCAAAAAATATATATGCTAAATTTATGCATTTCATGCATGACATATTCATTAATGGTAGGAGATAATAAATAAATAATGAGTAATAATAAAATAATAGGAAAATATTTAAAAATAAAATTTTATTTTTTTAATAAAAAAATTTCCAATAAATGTTTGTGACATTACTTTTCATGGATGTTTTTTAAAATTGATTCTAAACACTATTTTTATTAAAGTGTTTTCTCAAATTTTTCCACTATTCATGATTGTACATTTGAACTTTAATTCTGAATTATCTATTGGCATCATGGATCTCACCACTTCTTCAATTTCTCTAGGTGTGAAATTTCTTTTCTCAAGAGACATTATATCACATGTGTCACCAAATGTTACATTTATCTTCTTTAGGAAATCCTCATGTACTCAAATTATTATAGAGTAATCTATGGGGTGTTATCACCCATAGTGTACCTCACACTTAGTATTTATTTATCATAAGAGATATCTTTTGTTGAAAACATTCCATAAAATTCAAGTTCTTAATGTGAACCATCTTCTTATCCTTCAGTACAAGGATTTTATTTTGTCTCTTCCAACTTTATTTCTCTCTCTAAATTAGCTGGCCAAATGACAACACTGTATTTGGAAATATAAAAAACAAACTTGGATTCACCACATGGATCTTCATATGTCTCTTTATTTACACAAAACCTTTTAGATGTTTTACTCTTCAGAATTTTCTTAGACATTATTTGTACATGTATATTGTCCAAGTATCAGTGAACTATTTTCTTTGAAATATTCCAGGGAGAATACTTGTTCACATTAATATTAATATTCATTCATAAAGTTTCTTTTTTACTCGACTCATGTGGTTATATTTTACCATTATAATTTGATACATGTTGAGACGATCATGCACCAGTATTGTGACCACACTATTGCATATATCAAAGATATATTCAAGTATATAAAATCTATTTCATGTAAATAGAATCCTCCTCATCTATTGATTTTTGTTCTTTTATGGATTGTACCTCCTTGACATGGTATTCTTTAGTGATTTATCATTTATAGGATTGTAGAAAATATATAATAAAATTTTCCAAAACCTATCACAACACCAACATTTCTCAATAAACCATGATTTTATTTTGAAAATTTCATTCTATACAGATTTTACAGATGCTATATTTGGGTAATATCCATCACTAGTTGAGCTCTTCTTAGGGAACCAACTTCCATACACTATCTTCTCTAAACCCTAAATATGGTGATAGATTACTCACCATTTTTATCATACATACTTGTGATGATTTTTATTTACTCATTCACTATTCATAAAAATATATGTAGAACAATTTCTAGAGTAAATAATGGAAGATACCTTTCTTCACAATGACATCTTATGAGATATCATTAAATGATGTCATCATATTTTTTCACATTTTAGACGTTTTTTATCAATAGATTCCTCCATAGAACATTGAGTGAAAGAAACATAGCATTCTTTAATATGTTGTGAAAACTCAAAATGTGTCTTCTCTTGTTTATTAGTTTTATTTCTAATTCCAAACATTTTATACCGATTATATTATTATGATATTCAATAAAAAATATTTATTCACAACCAATATTCACATGTTTAGTCTCTTCTTCATGCATTATTAGATTTTTTATAGTAGGGTTTCAAGCTCTTTGATGTTCAATAATTTAACCTATATCTGATCATCTTTGATGTCGATGATATTTTTCAGTTTTCTTCAAGTGTATTAATCCACTCTGGAAGTATCTTCTTGATATCTCCCTTCTCTTTAAATTCTTTTAGCCTATTATTTTCAAATTTTTAGGAACTTATTTCGTGATATATATTCATAGTTATTATGGATCCACCTTCCTAGATATCTTTATAAATTCAAGAACCTTTTCTTGCAAAGCCTTATCCATATAATCGTTTTCACCTTCAAGGTGGGTGATCTCTTCAGGCGTGCTTTTAAAAAAATACACAAACTAAATAGACAATTTCATTAGGATAGCAATGAAAAATATATTTTCATCCTCTAACTAATATTTCATATGAAACATTAAATACTACATTATCACCAATTATTATTTGTTCTTCTTCTTAAGGATATTTTTGAATGAATTTTCACATATATCATAATTATTGGAATCCTTTGAGAAGTAAGGGATGTTTATCTATTTTTTTGGAATTTTGAACCTCCTATTCTTCTTTGTCCATGCCAGATCTATGGGATTTTTTTCCTAGCATTGGGAGACTAAATTTTCTTCTTCTTTACTCAATAAAGATATCAACTTCATCTTCAACCTTTATTTCTTTCTCATTCTCATCACGATCTTGGAATATTTCATTTTTATTTGAGATTAATGAAACCTCACTAAAATTTCAATTCAATGTTAATAAAGGAAAGAAAATAAAATATTTAAAAGTGAAATATATCCAATGTAGTACCAATTTTTAGGATTAACATTGGATAAACTAAGTGATGTTGGGGGTGAATCAGTGTTGGTGACATTTTAAATCAATTTATACTTTGATCCCTTTTACCAGTTTGACTAGTTAAGATCTTGATTCTTATATTCTCCTACCTCTCCTTAATTCTTCATCACACACAATGTGGATAGTATATTTAAAAGGATCAAATTTTAATAAGAAATTCTAGTCCTTAGTGTAATCAGGAAAAAATCAACGACTACAAGACCCACTAGAAAAAATCAGAGAGTTACAAATTGAAAGGGTATATCATTAAAACCTATGTTTCATTATATTCACTTAGATAATTCATTATTCATTCTTTTCATAGTGGTACCACCAATATCTACTAATGATTATAGGTGTGCTTCTTAGGTATTCTCCCTCTTATATTACATTCACAACAGTATACAAGCAACACTTATTCTTTTATATACAGAATAAAACACACACTCTTCACAAAAACAAATCTGAGTGTTGATTATTCCTTATATTCATTTTGTAAAATCAAAACCACACATACTAATTCTTCTTGTGAGCTTCATGACCTACTCAACCAATTATTATTATTATTATTTTGAATAGAACTAAACAAAACTCACATTATCTTCTATCTCTATTTTTTTCTTCTTCCTATGAAAAGAAATAAGCCAGAAATAGTTTTATTTTTCTTTTCTTATTCAGTGAATATAATATAAACTATTTATTTATAGAAATTAAATACTTTAACACATATTATTACATGAGTTTTAACATAAATATCCATAAAATACAACCAGATGATCGATAAGCCTAATGTATTTTGAAGACTTGGTAAATAAAAAAATGACATGAAAATTAAATAAAACTTATATATTTTAATATACATAATGATTTCAGAAAAACACTTGATCTCCTAAAACTAAACTTGATAAATCGGTGAATATATAAAAGAAATGGGTGATCCATAAAGCTCAGTAAAGGAATAACCATAGTAATGAGAAATAACATGTCAGTCAAATTAAAAAACATAATATCATAATTTATAAATACCATGAATAATAACATGTGAGTATAACATAAAAAAATGGTATCATAAGATCTTGGAAACATAGGAATGTGGTAGCAACATAAAACATAACATAATAATAAGTCAAGTCTATCCACCAAGACAACATCACATCGTGTATAGAGTCTAGTAATGGATTAGGTTGACTCCATAGTCCCATAAATAATGTATCATGAAAAAAATACACTAATCAATGCATTGGAGTGTTATTTTGGAAAACTCAACATAACATGTACATGCTTTTGTGTTCCAAAAAAGGAAATCAATCATAAGGCATAATCATAAAGCATTTGAGAAATTGACCCAAGGCATGTATTACCCTATAAAAAGAAAGGAGAATTGTAACATACCAAGTAAGTAATGAAAAATAGATATTTTTATCTATGCCTATTAATGAATTAGATAGTGTTTTAGAGGCTTAAAATGAAAATAAATCCAATCTTAAGCATGGAATACACTAATATTTTTAAAAGATTGTTTTACTGCCTTCTAATGGAAAACCATTTTTAAATCTATCTTTTGAAAATTTTATAATCTATGTTTGTCAAAATAAACTTATTCTTTATTATTGGGACATCAAAATTAACATTGTGTGAATTTTTGGTATTTTTCCGATAAAGTTCATTTTTTAATGAATAGTGAAAAATGTTGTATTTTAATTCAAAACCGCTTTTTAATCTAATTTATTTATATGATTAGATTATCTTTTGAATTGGTTTTAAAGTGAAATTAGAATATATTTTTACCATTTAATCCAATGGTGGTCATTGTAATCAATTTCACTACGAAATTGGACTTAAACTAGTGTCAATCTTTTGATACTTATTGTTTCATAAAAACACGCTATTTATCATGAAAGATGGAATTAATTATTAAATTAATTAATGCATCTTACATGTTTTGAATTTTTTTAAATAGTAATCATTTTTGAATTCAGAATATCAAATATAGCTTAGGGTGAAGTTTTGGTATTTTTCTAAAAAACTTCAATTTTTGATGAAATGTGAAACCACTAAGTGGTAGTTAAAGAAACTGATTTTATCGTTTAAATGAAACTTTGCCACTTTTGTGATCTGATTTTCAAAAATCCGACATACATGGTTGTCATTAAGAAGTAAAATGTGGTTCAATGAGATTAAAATAATTTTTTGGTTAATAGTAACTTTTAAGTTCTTAATCGCGATTAGAGGTAATTAGTGTAGTTTAAGGTAAAAATAATGTTTTAATAATATGAGATGAGCTTCACACATGTCCTACCCTCATTGGATGTGTCATGGACGACCAAGAAAATACATGGGTCAACTTGGGGACCCCATGGATGTAACACCCCGAGATTTTATGAAAAATATTTTTTTAATTTCATTAATGTCTTGTGTTGTATTCTACACCTTTTTACCTTGCGCTATATGTAACACCGTATTAGCTTGCAGTATACACAACACTATTCTTGGATCGTGTTACACACAATTTTGATAATAGTTATTCTACGCAACATTGAGTATATATATATATATCCAATGTATAAATGAAATATGGTTGGATTCTGTTATACGAAACAACGAAGGATTCATTCAAAACACGCAACCCTGACTTGGTTTGCATTACACGCAATCGCGACCTTCCTCAACAGCGTGTGTTGTACGCAATACCGGGTTTTAATAAACAACGATATATTATTATAATATTGTCATGAACTAGCCGTTATGAATAGTATTATCTAAATTTTGAATTTTATAACATTATTATTCATCTTACACATTTTCTAGAACATAGTATAAGAACAAAATAAATGTTTCGGGTAAAATAAGTATTTTTCAAAAAATGTAGTTTTACCGCCTTTTGATGGCGCACCCACTTTAAATCTAGTTTTTTACATGTTTATATGTTAAATTTGACCAAATAAAATTCTTCTTTTGAATCAGGATATAAAAATTTACATTAGATAAAGTTTTGATATTTTTCCGATAACTTTCATATTTTTATGAATAGTAAAAACACGCTATATTTTAATTAAAAACAACTTTTTTCATCATAATATCTTATGTGGTTAAGTTATAATATTTAATGGTTTTAAAGTATTAATAGAATATATTTTTACCATTTAATATAATTTATGTCATTAGCATTGATTTTACCTTGAATTCATAGGTTAAATCAATCCAATCTTTTGCAATGTTTTAAAGAAAAACCCGTTTTTTTTTCGACAACGGGATTAATTTTAATTTATTTTCTGCATCTTTTTTGTGTTGAATTTGGAAAAATGGATTCCATATTTGGAATCAGTGGGTCCAAATTATGTTAATAAGCTACTTTTTATTTTTGGGCATTGTGAATAGTAACTACGGTAAATTTTATTTACTATAGTTAAAGGCAAATCAGGTAATTAAGGGTAAATATAGGATTATAAAACTACCCTAACACTTGGAAAAATCCTATTGGATGGCTACAAGTAGTTACATATAACCTAAGGGTCGGATTAGATTCATTTTATGGACTTTTTTCCATGAAAATAATTTAATTATTATTAAAACCAAAGAATGTGACAACATGTCACTTTCTTAAATCTTATAAGTATAATAATTTTAATTTAGTGAGAAAATTCCTGAAACTTCGAACATGAATAGTCTCTGGAGATCTAATACAATTATCTACATCATAGGAATTTATTTATAATTTTTAGGTATTATATAATTATCATTTATTATGACACAAAGATGATGCAGTAATTGTCTTATTAATGAAATATTGACATAATTGATGTTATAAATGCCCAAATAAATGCATTTGAGACTTTTCATGACTTACATTAATTTTCTAGGTTAATATGACATGTTATTGTTGATATATGTAACTTGGTTCAAACGTATCATTCTGTTATGAATTTCATAAAAATCATGTACCAAATAGTGTCAAAATTGACATAAATTAGTTTTTAAAACAAATATTATATTATTAATTCTTATTTAATTCTTAAAAATCTAAGGTTCGGTCAAATGACTTAGACAAGGATATATATATTAATAATAAACATCTTGGGGTTCGTTTGGCTTTTTATGGTAAGTTTATTAGCCATATAGTGTAAGAAAACAAAAAGACACGGTAAAAGTTAAATTATTTAACTTAGAGTTAAATCTAATTGATATGGTTAAAATACTAACCTAAACTTGTCTAAATCCTATTGTATGAGAGGTTTTCGACCCATCCCCACATTATCTTTGAAATAAGACCCTTTGGAACCATTATGAACCGAATTTGACCTTAATATAAAATAATATTTTGAGATTTTCTTAAGGTGCCCCTCTCCTCCCTTATAAAAGGGCACCTCCTCCCTCTCCTCCTCACACCAATTTGAGCATTCAAGCTCGAACAACCCCTACCAAAATCTCTTATCCACTTCCCTAGTATCATCCTAGAGGTCCTGGTCTTCTTTAAAGACCATCCTTAGTTCTTTAAGTGGAGGTTAAGTGAAGGCGCGTCAAAAAGAGGTAATATCCATTACCGATCTTTTTCAATTTATTTCTCCTTCAACTTCTTCTTCTTTAGTTGTTTCATGTTAAAGTAATAAAATCAGTATTTCATATATACTTATATGTTATTATAAATATTAAACAACTCTAATTAACCTTCTATCCGTCCTACGGAAAAAGGAAATCACCGCGCGTGCGTACGTACGGAATACCGTCTCCACGCTGTGGTGTAATCTATTTTCCGCCACCACCTTAATTGGATGGGTATAATGGTGTAATGAGTAACTATATATGATTATTATAAAGTGATATTGATATTGAAATATTATACATACACTTCAACACAATTCAACGACCATGGGAACGATATCATCGCTCGTGCATACGTACGGACTACCGTCTCCACGACGCGATGAGATTCATTTTCCATGTTAACCATTACAGAATGATTATAAAGTATATATAATGAATAATAATGAAATATATGACATGGTAAATCTACTGGATTTATGTATATATATATGTATGTCATCTACTTACTTCCATTCAAGACAATAAGGAAAGGAAAACAACGTTCATGCGTACGTACGGACTACCGTCTCCATGAACGGTGTGTTTCATTTCATTTATCTATCTATTATATATATATATACTGATTATATATGATATATAAATCATGTTTTATATTCTAGATGTAATTAAATCATGATATAAGTAATAATAATGTCAAGAACAACAAGTCCAAACACCTACGATAAATGAAACGATTTTACCCAAAACTCTTCTTTAACATGGAATTTACAAAAGAACGGGTAATATAAAGTCATAAGTGAACCATATATGATATCATAACAATGAATATGATTCTGTAATAAGTTAATGACATTATTTAAATCATTATACATGAGGTTCGGATACGTACAAAGCATATCAGACATAAGGTAAGGGAAATATCACAATCTCATTTTTATCCGAGATTGTTAGTACTTTGGTATTTATTGGGGTGTATTTTATCATCCACATCCATGTTTCCTCAATATGTAATATTATTTGCATCCACCTAAAATTGTTTAAATCCAATTTTACCCTTCGGTGAGTTTTTAGTAAAAGATATGAAAGGAATCTTTTGTCATTTTTCGTACGAGGTACTTTTTGACTTTTCTGACAAAAGTACGAAGAATGTTTTCTTTAACTTATACGGCATGAATGGATTTTTAAAAAATTATTTACAAGAAGCTTCCTTTACAAGTTTTCAAGTTTATTTTTAATCAAATTATTTAAGTTTATAATCGTACGACATGTTAAGAAGGGAAAAGTGTTTTTGAAGCAGAAAAGATATTTTACTCAAGAATGGAGCTCAAGTGTTTTATCAAAATTATTTTCCATCTAAGACAATAAAGGGTTCTGTTTTTATCCCTATTATTACATTGATTTGATTATGTTATGATGGAATTATATTTTTATGAATTCCTTTATCTTATATGAATTTGTTTATGATGTCATGATGTTTAAGATTCCCATTTTTATTACATGGGTTATGAAATGATGTATGATTTATGATTTTTTGGCACACATAAGAATGGTATCATTATGAGATGGGTGAGAACTATATCTCCCTCCAATGCATTGGGTAAATGTTTTATATCTCATGAGTTAGACATGGCTGGAACGGTAGGTTATACCGGTTCTGTGAAACAGGACTGAAACGAGGAATGAACTCGGTTCAGAAAGGGACTTTTTCCACTAAGATAGCCTTGGCAATGAGTCTTGACTAACAAGAAATGATTCTCTATGATTATGTGTGTATGACACAAAGTATCATGTTTTAAGTTATGATTATTGGGATTACATTTCACTACTATGATTTATCCCATGTTATAAAATTATGAACTCTTTTGCAGGTTAATATTTCCAAAAGATATGTGCTTAGGAATATGACATGATTGATATTTCTTTTGTTTACCCTTACTGAGCATTTGAGCTCACCATTTTATGTTTTCTTTTTCCCAGGACATAAATAAAGGATTTAGGTTTAAAAAAAAGAATATCTCTATGGTAGATGTTGAAGATATTTCACCACGATTAGAAGATTATATTCCGAGTTTCCAAAGACACAAAACTATTACAGTCCTTGTGTGTGTGTTTTTGTAATGTACTAAGTATTCCGCAAAAGTAATGTAATGTCCATGTACGTCAGGCTTCGGGTCTCTACAATGGAGCCACTTTGGTTGGGAAATGACATAAATAACTTTTTATTTAATGTTAAAGTAAAAATAACACAAACATGAGATGTTTTACTAAAAAAAATTTACATGGGGTTATACAAGTCAGATTTTTTATTATAAATAGTAATTGGAAAGCTAAAGTGATTTCCTACATCATGATATTTGTTTTATAATTTTTAGACTTTAAATAAATTAAATTATTTATGACATCATGATGATGCAGCGATTACATCATTAATAAAGGATTTAAATAAAATGAAATGATAATGTGAAATCTATGACCTACACATGTCCAAAACCTATTGGATGGGTTGATTTAGAACCCTTATCACCTTAGCCTAGAATTATATCAATGTGGGACCTTTTGAATCCGAAAAGAATTTTAAAATAAAGTAACATTTCTTTACTTTCGAAGAGTTCCCCTCCTATCCTCTTATAAAATCCCCCCACCTCTACCTCCTTACCCACACTTCCAAAGCCTTTGGCTCGGCCAACCCCTGCCCATTTTGTCTCTCCACTTCCCTCTATTACTCCTTGAAGCATCACTTTGGGCAGAAGTCTTCCCAAGGAAGCCTTTGAGCTCAAACCAAAGGGAGTTACCTGATTTTAAGGTAATGTCTTCACTTGAGTCATTTTGTTTTATTTTGCTTCTCCAACCCCCCTAAACTCTTTTTATTCATTTATTTTGTAAAAACTCTAGTATCTTCAATATAATAGGATGTTGTTATAATAAGGATTCGAGCTACACTTACACAAACCTACATCTAATGGTTAAAGAACATATTGTTTCCGTGGATGGCGAATTTCTGCCTCCCGAAATGATGATTGTTCAACATTCTTTTAATCCATCAAAGGTAGCCATTAAGATGAAACTATATTTATATATGATATATAATATGTTTATGTTTTCATTAAGCTTATGTATTTTTCATTTTGGGCATACTTTCATGGTTTCCATTATGGGTAAATGCGATATCTTCATTTAAGGAAGTGCGGACTACCACCCCCTCAAAGTGATTTGATTCGTTAATACCATATGTGGGACGTATAAAGGATGAAGTTATGATATTATATATGATATTACACTGGAATTATAATATACATTTATATCATTATGATTCCATTCTATAAAATATGAAATAGAAATGAAAGTAGAGTTCATGCGTACGTACGGCTTACCGTCTCCATGAACGGTGCATTTCATTTTTTACCTCTAAATGATTATGTAATATTATAAATGCATGTATATACTGGATATATATGATATATATGATATATACATAATGATTATAATTATGGATATAATGGATACATGAACAACTTGTAATTATAAAGGGTTTGTTTTTGACTCATGTACCAATGATCATTAAAATGACCGTTATTAACTTAAATAATTACATAGTGTTCATGACATGGAAATAAGTGATATAAAATGAATAATGAGCTTAAAAAAGGTTCTTAAACAAGTATAAATTAACTCATGTTAATTATTCAGGAGATTAAAGAATGACCGAGTCAAGTCGGACCCGAGGTATGGGACTTCATCTCAATCTCCTTTCATTGAGGCATATTTTGTTTTATACACAACCTTCATTTATATGGTGTATAAACCGCTTTGACTTTTATGTTTATCCAAAAGAAATCTTTTTTATATGAAGCGTTTTACTAAACGACAAAAGGGAATGTTTTTGTCGTACGTATGCGGCGACAACGACTTCTCCGCCGCCGTGACCATTATTTGAGTTTCGACTTCCTCTACAAGCCATACTTTTTTTAAAAAGAAAAACAAATACCATGTTTTACTTTTATTTTATTTCGGTAATGAAAATGGTTTTCATAATGGTTTTATATCAATGTGTTGTATTGATATCGTATGATTGAAAGGTGGAAATGTTATGTTTCCTTTATGCATGTTTTATGTGATACGATAATGTTGAGGTTCTTGGGAATTATTATGAAGATGGGTGGTTTTGTGATAAAATAAGGGTGGGTGAGCCCGATATGGCTCTCCAATTCATTGGGTAACGTGAAGGAGTAAAACGTTAAGGTTTCTCCGAAGAGATTTAGGGAATATATTGTGATGTGTATTCCAAACATAACCAAGAGGGTTACTCCCTATGTAAGAATGTTATGAATGCCTCAAGTTACCATTATGTCTTATGATTTCTATGATTTATTCATGATTTGATGAGGTATGTTAGTGTTCTTATGTTTTATGGGTAAAGTATGATTTCATTCTTATGTATATATGAACTTATATTTTCTTTCCATATTTTTATAACCCATACTAAGCTTTTTATGCTCATCCCAAGTTTTTTTGAAATGTTTTTCACAGGTAAAGGGAAAGGTACATTATATGATGATAGTGTCAAGGAAGTGTCACGAATGAATCCATGTCTTATTTTAAATATGTTTCCATTGATAGGAAAAATGAATACTATCTTTATGTAACCTCTTTGTTTATATGTGGAATGTAATGCAAGTTTTATGTTCTAATTCTCTAAAACTCTAAACCGGAAAATATCCTCAATGTGTAATCTTGTAATAACTCAAGATTAAGTACGGTTTAAGGTCGGGGCCTTATAGTTGGTATCAGAGGTCAGTTTAGATAACTTTAGGAGTTAAAATTCTATGAAATGATTATCCAAAAATATTTTTTTGAAATGATATACCATTTAAAGATTAACATGTTGCTTCATATAAGACATGTTTGTTCAGAATGGTTTTCCGCAGAGGAAACAGGGAAGCAGTGCTAAGAAGGCATACAGAAGGAAATAACCTTCCGAATCAGCATCTTGAGATAGTCGGAATTGGAACTGAATAGTTTGTTGCAGTAATGGAGCAGTTGACTCAAGCAATAAATGGTGGTGGTATCCATGCACGAGATCAGCCAGATCAACCGCAGAGGAACATGTCAGTGGTGGAACATTTCATGAGGCAACAACCCCCATCATTCAGAGGATCATCTGACCCTGTGTTAGATGAAGGCTGGATTAAATCACTGGAGAAGATTTTCGATGTCATGGGGTGTTTAGACAATCAAAAGGTTAGTCTTACTATTTACCGTTTGGAGGGTGAAGCAGATCAGTGGTGGTCAATGGTTAAAAATATCAGGGACGCTGATGAGATTGATTCTCTGGACTGGGATGAATTCAAAGGTATGTTTTTTGAAAAGTATTTTCCTAAGGCTGTTCTACTTAGCATTTAATATTAATTCTTGGAATTGAGGAAATAGTAAGACTCAGTATCTACCTATGAAGAAAGGTTCAATCGATTGGAAAGGTATGCTCCAAATTTTATCTGAGACCTTGATAGTAAAATCAATCATTTTTACTCAGGATTAAAGCCAAAATATCAAAGGGCATTAGCTTCTTGTGAGTTTAAAAGTTATGAAAAGCTTGTTCGATGTGCTGAGAATGTGGAAATGGAGTTTTCCGATGACCAAGTGTTCTATAACAACAAGCAGAAGAAGAGACCGATGTGGAAGGAGAAAGGGAATAATTCTTCAAAAAATTCTGATGGTAAGAAATCTAAGTTTCCAGTCTGTGATAAATGTGAAAAAAGGCATGTTGGGGAATGTATTTTGAATTCTAGAAAGTGCTATCGATGTGGTAAGATGGGACATAAGGCTCGTGATTGCACTGAAAAATATCAAGGTGATGGTAAGTTCAAATTTTATTTACAGTTAGTGAAATGTTTTAAGTGCAATGAGATGGGTCACTATGAAAACGTGTGTCCGACAAAGAGCTCGAGTGATGGGAAACAGTTATACTACAAGCAGAAAGGGGTGGTGAAATCCTTTGCAACTACTTCAGCAGATGTCGGGCCATCAAATGAAGGTGTATCAGGTACTTTTTTTGTTTCTTCGGATTATGCCAGTGTGTTGTTTGATTCGGGGTCTACCCATTCTTTCATCTCTAAAACATTTTCTAGTAAAATGGGAATACCATCTCAAGAAATGACTCCTGAACTTGTGGTAAAAACACCTGGGGATAATGTTGAGGCAAAGAAGATTTATAAGAATCTTCCTATCCTTATCCGTGGAAAGAACCTACTTGAAAACCTTATTGTTTTACCTCTAGTAGAGTTTGATGTTATCTTGGGTATGGATTGGCTCTCTATTTACCATGCTAAGATTGACTATAGAGCTAAAGAATTTTCTTTTCAGAAAGACTTTTAGTTTGTGTACAAGAATGAACCCTTACTGTTGATAACATATCATGAGGCCGAGAAACATGTAAGAGATGGAAATGAATGTTACCTTGCACATATTGTTGAAAACAAGGGAACTATTCAGATTAATGATGTCCAGTGGTAAATGAGTATCCTGATGTTTTTCCTGATGAGTTTCCTGGAATAATACCAGATCGGGAAGTTGAATTTACTGTTGACTTAGTCCCTGATGCTAAGCCAATTTCAAAACCCCCTTATCGAATGGCTCAAATTGAACTTTTAGAGTTGAAGGAGAAATTGCAAGATTTATTAGAGAAAGGTTTCATTCGACCTAGAACGTCACCATGGGGTGCTCCTGTTTTATTTGTTAAAAAGAAAGATGATTCTATGAGACTTTGAAATGATTATAGAGCCTCGAATAACATCACTATTATGAACAAATATCCTTTGCCTCATATCGATGATTTGTTTGATCAGCTTCAGGGAGATCAGTATTTTTCAAAGATTGACCTGAGATTGGGGAACCATCAGCTGAAGGTAAAGGAAGAAGATGTTCTGAAGACTACGTTTCGTACAATATATGGCCATTATGAATTTGTAGTAAGGCCTTTTGTGATAACCAATGCACCTTCTGTATTCATGGACTTAATGAATAGAATTTTCCATGAGTTCTTGGATAAGTTTGTGGTAATTTTCATTGATGATATTTTGGTGTTTTCTAAAAGTAAAGAGAAGCATGAAAGACTTTTAAGGGTTATATTGAAAACCTTAAAAGAAAAGAAATTGTATGGGAAATTCAGAAAGTGTGAGTTTTGGTTTAAACAAATTTCTTTCCTTGGTCACATTGTTTCTAACGATGGGATAACCATTGATCCTGCAAAAATAAATGTTGTTGAAGAATGGCCAAGACCCACAAATGTAACAGAGATTCGTAGTTTCCTTGGATTGGTAGGCTATTACCGAAGGTTTTTTAGAATTTTTTCATGGCTATCTAGTCCAATGACTAAGCTAACTCAGAAGGGTTTTAAGTTTATCTGGACAAAAGAATGTGATGATTGTTTTCAGGAACTAAAAAGAAGATTGGTGAATGCTACAGTTTTGGCACTACCTTCCAGGAATGGGGAGTCTTTTATCTATAGTGATGATTCATTGAATGGACTTGGTTGCATCCTAATGCAAAATGATCAGGTAATTTCTTATGCTTCACAACAGTTGAAAACTCATGAGGTAAATTACCCTACACATGATTTGGAATTAGCTGCTGTTGTTTTCGCTTTAAAAATTTGGAGGTATCATTTGTATGGAGTAAAGTGTGAAATATATACTGATCACAAAAGTTTAAAGTATATATTCACTCAGAAAGAATTGAACATGAGACAAAGGAGATGGCTAGAATTAATCAAGGATTATGATTGTACAATTCATTACAATCCGGGAAAAGAAAATAAAGTGGCTGATGCTTTGAGTCGATAAAGTAATGCTTCATTAGCAATGTTGCGGTTGGAACGTGATCCTTTGGTTAAGGATTTGATGAACTTTGGCACAGAAGTTGTTGGTGCAGGATTTTCTTCTGTTTTGTTTCAGGTATCAGTGAAATCTTCTCTATTAGACAGAATCAAGAAAGCAAAAAAGCAAGAAAGTGAGTTGGAGAAAAAGGTAGAGCTGGTTCAGAAATGTAAGTTGCCTGAATTCAACACTGATAATGATTGTGTTTTGAGATTTGAGAAGAGATAGTGTGTGACTTGTGATTCACAATTGAAGAGAGAGTTGTTATGTGAAGCTCATAGTTCTCCATTTTCAGTTCATACTCGCAGTACTATGATGTACAGAGATCTGCGGGAGTATTACTGGTGGGTTGGAATGAAAAGAGATATTGTTGATTTTACTGTGATGTGTTTGACTTGTCAACAAGTTAAAGCAGAGCGGAAGTTACCTAAAGGGATGCTTCAGCCTTTACCAGTGCCAGAGTGGAAATGGGAGAATATATCCATAGACTTTTTTGTGGGATTACCGAATACATCTCGAGGTAATAATGCAATCTGGGTTATTGTTGATCACTTGACTAAATCTGCTCATTTACTTGCTATACGAGATACTTTTTCCCTAGATCAACTTTCCCGTTTGTATCTTAAAGAGATAGCCAGGTTACATGGAGTTCCTCTCTCCATTGTATCTGACTGTGATCCCAGGTTCACTTCTAACATTAGAAAGGCCTTCATAAGTTGTTGGGTACTAAATGATATTTTAGTACAACTTTTCATCCTCAATCAGATGGGAAGTCAGAATGAACAATTCAGACATTGGAGGATATGCTACGTTCTTGCTCTATGGATTATCAGGGAAGTTGGGAGTAACACCTTTCTTTGGTTGAATGTTCTTATAATAACAGTTTTTATTCCAGTATACAGATGGCACCATTTCAGGCATTATATGGGAAGCGGTGTCGAACTCCAGCTTTTTGGGATGAAGTGGGTGAAAGGAAGTTGATGGGACCAGAATTGGTAGAAGAGTTGGCAGAAAAAGTTCAGCTGATACAGAAACACATGAGAACAGCTCAGAGCAGGCAGAAGAGTTATGCGGATAATCAGAGGAAGGATCTATCTTTCTAGGTAGGTGATCATGTTTTCCTCAAAGTCTCACCATGGAAAAGTGTGATACGATTTGGTAAGAAAGGAAAGCTGAGTCCAAGGTTCATTGGACCATATGAAATTCTGGAGAGAGTTGGATCAGTTGCATACTGGGTGGCTTTACCTCCGAGTTTATCTCAGGTACACAATGTTTTTCTTGTTTCGATGCTGAGAAAGTACATGCCAGATCCATCTCATTTTTTGAGTCCAGAGGATATTCAGCTGGAAGAGAACCTATCTTATGAGGAACAACCGGTATAGATTCTTGACCACAGGGAGCAAGTGTTATGGAATAATGTGATTAATCAGGTGAAGGTTTTTTAGAAAAACCACATAATGGAAGAGGAACATGGGAATTTGAAAATGCAATAAGGGATAAGTACCCCCATTTATTCGATAAGTAAATAAATTGCGGGGACACAATTTCTTAAAGGGGGGAAGGATGTAACATCCCAATTAAGTAATGAATAATAGATATTTTTATCTATGCCTATTAATGAATTAGATAGTGTTTTATAGGCTTAAAATGAAAATAAATCCAATCTTAAGCATGGAATACACTAATATTTTTAAAAGATTAATTACTGCCTCCTAATGAAAAACCATTTTTAAATATATATTTTGACAATTTTATAAGCTATGCTTTTCAAAATAAACTTATTCTTTATTATTGGGACATCAAAATATACTTTGTGTGAATTTTTGGTATTTTTCTGATAAAGTTCATTTTTTAATGAATTGTGAAAAATGTTGTATTTTAATTCAAAACCTCTTTTTAATCTAATTTATTTATATGATTATATTATCTTTTGAATTGGTTTTAAAGTGAAATTATAATATATTTTTACCATTTAATCCAATGGTGGTCATTGGAATCAATTTCACTTTGAAATTGGACTTAAACTAGTGTCAATCTTTTGATACTTATTGTTTCATAAAAACACGCTATTTGTCATGACAGTAGGAATTAATTATTAAATTAATTAATGCATCCTATATTTTTGAATTTTGTAAAATAGATATCATTTTTTAATTCAGAATATCAAATATAGCTTAGGGTGAAGTTTTGGTATTTTTCTGAAAAACATCAATTTTTTATGAATAGTGAAACCACTAAGTGGTAGTTAAAGAAACTGATTTTATCGTTTAAATAAAACTTTTCCACTTATGTGATTTGATTTTAAAAAATCCGACATACATGGTTTTCATTAAGAAGTAAAATGTGGTTCAATGAGATTAAAATAATTTTTTGGTGAATAGTAACTTTTAAGTTCTTAATCGCGATTAGAGGTAATTAGTGTAGTTTAAGGTAAAAATAATGTTTTAATAATATGATATGAGCTTGACACAGGTCCTACCTTCATTGGATGTGTCATGGCCGACCAAGACAATCCATGAGTCAACTTGGGGACCCCATGGAGCCACATTGGTTGGGAAATGACAAAAATAACTTTTTATTTAATGTTAAAGTAAAAATAACACGAAAATAAGATGTTTTACTAAAACAATTTTTACATGGGGTTATACAAGTCAGATTTTTGATTATAAATATTAATTGTAATTATAAAACGATTTCCTACATCATGATATTTTTTTTATAATTTTTAGACTTTAAATAAATTAAATTATTTATGACATCATGATGATGCAGCGATTACCTCATTAATAAAGGATTTAAATAAAATGAAATGATAAAGTAAAATCTATGACCTAGACATGTACAAAACCTATTTGATGGGTGGCTTTCGAAACCTTATCACCTTAACCACGAGTTATATCAATGTGAGACCTTTTGAATCCGAAAAGCATTTTAAAATAAAATAACATTTCTTTACTTTCTAAGAGTGCCCCTCCTCCCCTCTTATAAAAGGCCCCCACCTCTACCTCCTTACCCACACTTCCAAAGCCTTTGGCTCGGCCAACCCCTGCCCATTTTGTCTCTCCACTTCCCTCTCTTACTCCTTGAAGCATCTCTTTGGGATGAAGTCTTCCCAAGGAAGCCTTTGAGCTCAAACCAAAGGGAGTTACCCGATTTTAAGGTAATGTCTTCACTTGAGTCCTTTTGTTTTATTTTACTTCTCCAACCCCCCAAAACTCTTTTTAATCATTTATTTTATAACAAATACAGTATATTCAATATACTAGGATGTTTTTATAATAAGTATTCGAGATACACTTACACACACCTACATCTAATGGTTAAAGAACATACTGTTTCCGTGGACGGCGAATTTCTGCCTCCCGAAACTATGATTGTTCAACATTCTTTTAACACCTTCATAGGTGGCCAATAATATGACACTATATTTATATATGATATATAATATGTTTATCTTTTCCTTAAGCTTATGTATTTTTCATTTTTGGAATACCGTTATGGTTTCCATTATGGGTAAACGTGATATCATCATTTAAGGAAGTGCGGACTACAGCCCCCTCAAAGTGATTTGATTCGTTAATACCATATGTGGGACGTATAAAGGATGAAGTTATGATATTATATATGATATTAAACTGGAATTATAATAAAACTTTATATAATTATGATTCCATTCAATAAAATATGAAATAGAAATGAAAGTAGCGTTCATGCGTACGTACGGCTTACCGTCTCCATGAACGGTGCATTTCATTTCTTACCTCTAAATGATTATGTAATATTATAAATTCATGTATATACAGGATATATATGATATATATGATATATAAATCATGATTATAATTCTGGATATAATGGATACATGAACAACTTGTAATTATAAAGGGTTTATTTTTGACTCAAGTACCAATGATCGTTAAAATGACCGTTATTAACTTAAATAATTACATAGTGTTCATGACATGGAAATAAGTGATATAAAAGGAATAATGAACTTTAAAAAGGTTCTTAAGCAAGTAGAAATTAACTCAAGTTTATTATTCAGGAGATTAAAGAACGATCAGTCAAGTCGGACCCGAGGTATAGGACTTCGTCTCAATCTCCTTTCATTGAGGCATATTTTGTTTTATACACAACCTTCTTTTATACAGTGTATAAACCCCTTTGACTTTTACATTTATCCAAAAGGAATATTTTTTATACGAAGCGTTTTACTAAATGACAAGAGGGAATGTTTTTTTCGTACGTATGCGGCGACAACGACTTCTCCGCCGTCGTGACCATTATTTGAGTTTCGACTTCCTCTACAAGCCATACTTTTTTTTAAAAGAAAAATAAATACCATGTTTTACTTTTCATTTATTTTGGTATTGAAAAAGGTTTTCATAATTTTTTTATATCAATGTGTTGTATTGATATCTTGTGATTGAAAGGTGTAAATGTTATGTTTCCTTTATGCATGTTTTATGTGATACGATTATGTTGAGGTTCTTGGGCATTATTTTGAAGACGGGTGGTTCCATGATAAACTAAGGGTGGGTGAGCCCAATATAGCTCTCCAATGCATTGGGTAACATGAAGGAGTGAAACGTTAAGGTTTCTATGAAGAGATTTAGGGAATATACTGTGATGGGTATTCCAAACGTAACCAAGAGGGTTACTCCCTACGTAAGAATGTTCTGAATGCCTCAAGTTACCTTTATGTCTTATGATTTCTATGATTTATTCATGATTTGATGAGGTATGTTAAAGTTATTATGTTTTATGGGTAAAGTATGATTTAATTCTTATGTATGTATGAAATTATGTTTCCTTTCCATATTTTTATAACCCATACTGAGCTTTTTATGCTCATCCCAAGTTTTTTTGAAATGTTTTTCACAGGTCAAGGGAAAGGTACAGGATATGATGATAGTGTCAAGGAAGTGTCAAGAATGAATCCATGTCTTATTTTAAATATGTTTCCATTGATGGGAAAAACAAATACTATCTTTATGTAATCACTTTGTTTATAAGTGGAATGTAATGCAAGTTTTATGTTCTAATTCTCTAAAACTCTAAACCTGAAAAGATCCTCAATGTGTAATCTTGTAATAACTCAAGATTAAGTAAGGTTTAAGGTTGGGGCCTTATAAGAATAATATTGATATATAAGAGATATACATATATAAAAAATTCATAATCATTCCATAACATTAAATAGAGATATGTAAAGTGAGTTAGGGAGAGTGAGGTTATAACAAAATGAAAAGGTGTGGTTCAAGGAGATACCTTACCTTATGTTCCAGAATCATTATGAAATTGCACTTAATATTATGAATAATAAAATTATATTCCCTAATTACTTAATTTAGGACCTTTTAAATATATATTTGACTTATTATACTTTTAATATGATTGTTTATAACCATTTTAATGAGATGTAGTGTTTAATTTTCTTGTTCTGAGGGTGTTCATTTCATGGATTGAAAATCAGATCACTTCTGAAATATTTTTGAAGTTCTTATAAAATGGGACTAAAACAATATAAGTGAAATGAAATTGTATTAATATACTTTAATAAATTTAAATTTACTAAAATATCCTTTTACGTCTCATAATAGGGATGATTCCTTTAGTAAAAATGTTAACTTTATTCGTTTTGTTCAATTAGGCCGATTTTTCGACCATCATTAAATAAATTCATTTTATTTAATTAAATGAGTTATAAAACATTTCAAAACATGAAATAAGATATATTACACTTATTATCATCATATTTAAGTATAATAATATTTTTATAATTGGTGTTTAATGAAGAGGAGAAAAACAACGTACGTTACTCATGGAGGCGGTGAGCCAACTATATTGTGATCAACGTTTTTGTTTAAGAATCAATTGAAGGGAGGGTAGAAGATGAATATTAAATTAATAAAATACACAATATTATATTTATAATAATATATTAATTGTTTTTTATTGGATGATATAGGTAAAGATAATTTCTAATAATAAATGAATTTAAAAGAGGTAAATTGAGAATATTACCTCTTAAATTACGCCCCCATGAAATAAACTTTAAGGGCCTTGGAATTAGCCTTTTGGTGATTCCAAAAGTAGTAGGAAGTAAAGAAGAGGTTTATCAAGATATTTGGGTAGAAATTTGGTAATATATAAGGCTTAGAAGGTGTGGTGATAATGGGGTGGTATTTATAAGGGGAGGAGAGGGGTGTTTTTAAAAATTGTATTCTCTAGTCTATTGTTTTAGATCAATAGTACCGGTGTTATTGGTTATTCTAACTACATGTAATAAATGATTCACGTGATTTTCAAATAACTGGTTCTTATGTCATCCATGACTCAAATATTCATGTAATTACCTTGTAATGTCAAATACCATATTTTACCATATTTCAATATTCACAAAAAATCAATTGTTTTATAAAAGAAATAAAATTCACCCCAACCATTCCAAAACATGTAAATTTCAAAAATATCATCTATTTTAGTAAAATAACTTTCTAAATATTAAAATTTAATTTTTAAATAAAACCATCATTTATTTGAATAATATCAATTTTAATATGATGATCAATTTTCCGACTCTTTGAAAAATTAGATATTGTCACATAAAATTTTCTAATTATTAGTATAAAACATAATTTTAATTTATATATATATTTTATAAAATTAAACTTCTTTTAAATCATTATAAATTTTTATAAAAGTGTAATTAAAATATTTATGTTTTTTTTAAAAATAAAAATACTTAATTTTTAATTTTAAAAACATTTATTTACTTATACCCTGGTAAAAATATACCATATTTTCATTTTATAACATATCTAAATATTATTTTAAAATTCCATGGATGAAAATACTATTTTAACTATCATATTACTATTCCTAATGACCAGATTACTATTCCAAAAACTAGATTACTTTTCCAATGGTTGGGTTTGTAATGACAATATGGGATCTATACATCTTATAAAAACCTCATATTTTATTCATTATTCATTTTGTTATATTTTATCTCAAGGTTATATATATATATATTAATTTTCAAGAAGAATATTTCATTAAAAAAAATTTAACTCATTTTTTTAGTGTTTTCTTGAGTTAAATTATTTTGGTGGATCAAAATATCCAAATTTTCATATTCTGGTTATCTTATTTTCTATTTTTATCTCATTGTAATATTTTCTATTCATATAGAAATAATTATTCTATAAATTAAATGTTCATATTATTATAATAAAATGTATCTTAAAATATCATGTGGTTATTATGCATTATATAACATTTTATTACTAAATATGACAAAATTATATATTCATAAGGGGAATTCCAATGATAAAATTCTAGGTCATTATATTATTCCGCCATAAATAAAATTCTTCATTGAAATTTTATTTTACATACTAATGTGAAAATAGGTGAGGGTAATTCTGTTTCATGGATTCCTATAGATCACATATTTCCTCCTCGTAATTATGGTTTCACCAAAGTACTTTGGATAGATAAGTTGTCTTTTTGTGTATAACTTTATCTCTATGGTCCAAGATCTTTATCGACTGGTCCTTATAAGAGAGATCATTTTCTAGACAGACAAACTATAAATTTAGTATATGTGAGGGATCTAGTATGTACTTACTTAAGACGAATATGTGGAATAATTCATGTACTTGTGAAAAGGCTAGTGTGATTGCTAGTTAATAGGTCACAAATATTATGCGATCATGAATCTCAATGGGACTGATGTATATGAGAATTAAATTTCCCTTCATCATAAATCTCATGACTCTCTTACATGGGGATAAGTAGTGGAATATTTTATCTCTAACCTCAAAATCCACGCCACATCAATGATTTTTTTATAGATCTTCTATCGACATTGATCATCCCTCGGGTGCTACTAAATGGTCTTGACCATTACTTCCATTTCCTCAACCAGTTTAAATCCCAAAATCTTGTGTTCACCAGTTTAATCCCAACATGAAGGTGTTAAACATTTATTCCCATAAATGGAATCATATAGAGGAATTTGGATACTTTAGTAAAAACTATTATTTTATGAGAAATCAACTAGTGGAAGAAGATGATCTAATCCTCCTTTAAATTCTGTCAACCAAGCATTCAAAATTCCTTCCAATATCAGGATAGTCTGCTCAAATTTTCCATCATTTTTGGGATGATAAGCTGTACTAAATTTCAACTCTGTGTTTATATAATATTGAAGACTCTTCCAGAACATGTAGGAAAATCTCAGATATTAATCAGATATAATAAATAATGGTGTTCCATATAGCAACTCCAATTATATTATGTGTTTCCTTGTAATTTGATCAAGTGATAAATCCTCTCAAATAGAAATGAAACGAGAAGTCCTTTTAAGATGGTCCAACAAAACTCACATAGCCTTATTTTCCCTGGATTTCATTGGATGAAGATTGAAAAGTACATGGGGATGTTATCTGATTTCCATGTAGGTGCGGGTAATGGTTTCATCACCCCTTTATACTTTTTCCTTTCAGTGATAACTTTCTGAAATAACAAGAAATTTGATGTATATTCCATGATCACCTTTTTCATATTGTTCCACTAATAGTCACCTCAAAGAACTTGATACATCTATGTGATCCCTAGGCATATGGAGAAGGTTCACATATGTGCATCATTAAATATATCATTCTTTATATTAGGATTTGATGGTATACAAATACATGAACCAAATATTACAACTCATTCTTCATCAATTTTTAGATATGAGGATTTATTTTTTCTTATGGCTTCCACCATATTCTTTGTTTCCACATTATCTCTTTGAGAATCTTTTATCTTCTTCAGAAGGGATGGTTGATCAATCATTTGAGAAAGGAATGCTGATGTTACTTCCTTTATAATCCCCAGTTAATATTTTCCTAGTCTACGAAGATTAGATCTTTCTTAGTTATCATAATTTATAGGGGTGTTGTATCCTTTCTACTTAGAGCATCTACCATTTTACTTTCTTTACTAGGATGGTAGTGGATCGAGAAGTCATATTATTTGATCATATCCCTAACCATCTTCACTAGAACATATTCAACTCTTTCTATTTGAATATATACTCAAGGATATTAGGATCAATATATATTTCACACTTATCCTATAGAGATAATACAACCAGATTTTCTACACAAAGATCACTGTGACCAACTCAAGATCATGTGTTGGATACCTCTACTCAAGAAATTTTAACTTCCTTAAGTAATTGGTATCAGTTTATCATTGTTTATTACTACCCATCCTCAACCATTCTATAAATCATCACTCTATACCATGAAGAGTTCCTCACAGGTGGGTATCATGAGGGATGATTTAGTGATAAGCCTCCTTTTCAATTCCATGAATCACTCTTCGCATTCAATGATCTAGATAAAATTTTCCCCCTTTTTATTTATCTTGTTCAGAGAGTTTTATAGTCATGATAAGTTTACCAAAATCATTGATAATACCCAGATTATCCAAGTAAACAATGGATATCTATTAGTGGAGATGGTCAGGGACACTCTTCCAATTCCTTTGTCTTAGATGGGTATTTAAGATATCCCTTTTTCTGGTGATAAAATGGCCTAAGAATGATACTTCCTCTATCTAAAACACACATTTAATATACATTTCATATAGTTGTTCCTCTCAAAATGTCTTTAGTACAATATTCAAATGTTCATCATGCACAAACTTACATTTGGATTATAACATAATATCATCTATATATAATACCATAAATTTGTTGAGGTAATCTCTAAATACTATATTCATTATTTACATTAATATTTCTATATAATTAGTGAGTCTGACGAGAATCAAAATAAACTCATAATGTTCATCACTAGTTTGTAAGATAGTCTTCATAATATCATTATTCTTCTCCTTTAATTCGTGATATCCTAATCGAAGTTCCACCATATAGAAATATTGGTCCCAACGTAGTTGATTGAACAACTGATCTATTTGTGGTAGGGGATAATTTTTATTTATCTTGATTTTTTTATTTAATGATAATTAATGAAGAGGCACATTGAACTATCCTTCTTCTTAATTAAGAGGACTAACACACACCACAATGAAGTACTCAAGTGTATAAAATCCTTTTCTATATTCTTTTATAAGTGATTCTTCATTTCATCGAACTCAATGGTGGAAATTTTTTATGGAGTCTTTGATATGGGTAAATATCTAGGTATAAGTTCAAATGAGAACACAACCTATTAACTACGAGGAAGACTAAGAAATTATTCAGGGAATACATCAACAGAATCCATCACCATTGGCATGTTTTCAAGAATTATTATCTCTTTTTTCTCAATCATTTGAACTAGATATTCTTTCTCATAATGAAATAATATCAATGATTGAGAAGAATATTCTAAAAGAGATTCATCCTCTTACTTACACTTATACATAATCAGAGGATGAAACTATATGTGAAGAGTGATCAAACTTTCTAAACAGTTAAATTTTGATTTATATAATGACAACCAATCCATGATCAATAAAGAATCAAACTTTATTAAAGGGTGTAAGACATGATTGGATGGAATTTTAAGTCCAAAATCATTGACTGGGAATGTGTTACATACTTAAGATGCAATAATTTATCTATTTTCTATTCTCAAAGATAGATCAAGACCTATTTTCGTAGGTGGTTCTTAAATATCTCAACTAATTTTAAAAGATTTGAAATAATGAAAAGATCAAGGATAAAATAATTATGTTCACTATTTAGGAATGAATAACCAATGTACTTGTCACCACATATTTTTTTTGGATCCACATTAGTAGTAGTGATAACTCATGCCCTTCCTATTTTTTTCTAGGTCTTGGAGGTTGTTTTTGTTGATTTTCTCTAACAACCATTGGCTAAGGGAATTTTATTGCATGATTCCCATGTTCCTTATAATTGAAACACTATACCACATATTGAGTACTGATGTGAACCTTCTTTTCTTCTTCCAAATTAGTGTCTTTCTTCATATCCTTCAATATTAATTATCGAGATTCCCCTCTTTTCCATTTTTTAAGCATCTCTGAGTTCCATTGAGAAATTTTTTGGGATACATCATCCCATTTTTGTACCCATGGGATGTTGGGTTTTCTTTCCTCCATTGGATTTATCTTTCAACCTTCTTGAAGGAAATTATATTTTAAACATTTTATCTCTAGGCCCATGAGAACACTTAGAGTCACCAATATCAATATCAACCTTGAGGCAACAAAATAAATCCCTTCATAGCTTTCAAATTATTTATGCACTGAATATTGTTATAGACTTAACTTTAACCCAGTAAATAAGTAGTACACCATTCCTTCAGTGTTAATGGAAAAAATAAAGGTGTACCATTCAATCCTTATAAAGTTTTAATCATACACCATAATATAATCATCTTCCTTTTAATTAAGTGTAAGGAACTACCTCTTAATTTTAAGATGGGGAGTTTAGAGAAAATATTTTTTGAATTTTTTTTCTTGAATCATTCCCATTACATGGAGTCAATTTCCTATTTGGGATTCTTATTATTGATTAGTGTCCACAGCTGATCAGTTTTTCCGTCAAAACATTAGACAACCAGTATGAATTTCACTTTTTTTGACCATTAGAGGATATATAATATCTTTTTAATAGATTTAATGCATTATTTCATGATGAGGGGATTAAAAGATCCTCTAAAGTATGGAGGCCTTTTTCACATAAAGGACTCGACCACAATATTCACTTTCTTAGGTTAAGGAGGTTGTTCTACATGATTAAATTTATTATTCCTATCATGAGTTAATTGGGCCAGTAATTCCATGAATTTCCCAGATCCCACACCCATAAGTTTAGGTATCTTATTAGGGAAATCATCACATTTAATATCACGTTTTTTATTAGAATAATTTATCCTATTTCTTTCTATCTACTAAAATAAAAAGCGTTGATAATACTCAAACTAAAAATAAAATAAAATAGAAACTATGAACCTAAAATGAATTAATTATGAATGAAAAGTATATACTTATGATTCAATAGGATTTAATCAATTTTTCCATGGTAATTTTATTATTATATATCTTAACCTAAAAAACTATTCATGACATTCATAATGGTTCATAAGGTGTTTTTCAATATACAAAATCATATCCCCCTGATGTGAAAAATGATATTTGTAGTAAAACCTCTTTATTGTTCACCAGTTGATGATTGAGTTAATATGAAATTATATATTTTTGAGTTTATTTCCCCAAGGTACAACTATTCTAGAGTCACATCCTCTTATTGTATATAGAGATGGATTTATTTTCTTTGAAATAACTCACTCTATACTTTACCAAAATTCACAAATATTATTATATAATAAGACTTCTCCCTAGGGATATAACTAATGTATTATTTTCCCAAACCCCCTAGATAACTAAAACTTCCTTTGATATAAACTATAGATACCCAATTATTTTACAAAAATTATATCATTATTTTTAACAATAATATCTACTAAATATTTCCAAAGGATCAATACATCTAGTGTGTTTGGAATGATAGATACCTAAAATAAAAAACTAAAACTAAAATAAAACATTATTCTAATCTCAATAATGATAACCTAAATCCCTTTGATCTCATTAAACTACATAGGATAACCTGGGGAATACATAAAATAAATGGGTGAGTAATAAAGACTAATAAGGGAATAAACATGGTAATGATGCATAACATGTTAGTCAAATAGTATAACAAGATATCTTAAAAGATAAAGATCGTGAATAATAAAATGGTATCATAACATAAAAAACATGGTATCATAAGATCATGGAAACATAGGAAAGTGGAGGAAACATAAAACATGACAAAAACATAAATCAAGGATAACTACCAAGACAAAATTACATGTTGGAAAAATTCCCATAATGGATTAGGTTCACTCCCTAATCCAATAAATTACATCTGTTAAGAAAAAAACATTACCCAATTAATTTTAGTGCTATTTGGGAACACCCATCATAACATGTATATACTAATGTGTGCCAAAAATGGGAATAAATGATAATGAATAATGATAAGACATTTGAGAAATGATCATAAGGTATGTATCACCCTATCAATGGATGGGAGAATAAGGTAAGTATATATTTGAGATACACATATACTGAAATTATAAACATTAGATAACATTAAATATGGACAAAAAGTGATTTATGGAGAGAATTTGCATAACCCAAAGAAAAAAAGGTGGTTTGTAGAGATCCCATACCTTATGTTCCTGAATAATTTTCTCCCTATACTTCATGTACTGAATAATTAAATTTCACTCATTAATTACTTAAATCAGAACCTTTTAAATATATATATTTGATTTATTATTATTTTACTATTTTTTATAACCATTTCAATGAGTTATAATGTTTAATTTCGTTGTACCGAGTGCGTTTGTTTGAGGGTTTCAAGGTTGGATCACTAGTGGCTAATTTTTGAAGTTATTATCAATTTGAACTGAAACTCCATAAATAAAATGACTTTTTATTAATATAATTCTAAAACATTAAATGGTTCATAATATCCTTTTATGTTCATATAAAGGGATTAATATTTTTTTAAAACATTAATGTTATTTGGACAATTTATTTTGGTATATTTACCGAAAATCACAAACTAAATTCATTCTACTTACTTAAATGATTTTTACAACATTCCAAAACATGAAATAACTTATATTTGAAACATCCCTATACCGAATTCCACTAAATCAATGCCATTATCTAGGTCACCACATAACCCCAGGCGCACATCCTGGTATACCATAGGTTATAGACTAGCGATGAGGGTCTAATAAGTCAGGTGCGGAAACTATACCCTCTTGATTAGAGTAATCAAAAATTGATAAAGTGAAAAATAAGGAAAAAATAACAAATAATGAACAATAAATATGAAATAAAAACACTTTCCCAAAACTGGGTACAAACCCACAACAAAATAGTAACCATGTTGTGTCATATAATAGAGTCTCAAGTGTAAGGAAAACAAAAAATAAATATAAATGGAATAATAACCAAAATAGTTCCCAACTCCAAGTCTAGATCCCCCCTCTGCACATATTCCATGCTCAAATAAAACCTTTAGCATATGACATTTTCCATTATCTTGGCCTACAATAATGAAATCTGCTCGGGTGCCCAATGGTAGCCCGAGTATGGTGTGAGTACAACTCAGTAGGCCACCATCAACAATGTATAAAATATATCCAGTCTCTATTGATAGTGTATGTTTGTACTAAATGAATAACTAGGTAAAAAAACTATAACACAGTATCATAAGTTAAAAAATTCACTTATACAATTTCAATAACTTATATCAAGGGGTAGGCATTTTCATCAATCAAAATATGGCCTATGTGGGACAAATACTATACGTGAGGGGAATGAATCATGTTCATTATCTCACTTGGTAAACACTTCGGAACAATTACATCACAATTACCTTGGATACACAATCTAGGTACTATCATATTATGCAACCATTAGAGGAATAGAGGATCAATTTGACTCCTTAACCCATGAATTATAGGGGTAGGTTTTATAGCCTCAGTCTAACCCGACCCATGGTTATTAATCCTCAAGTCAATACCCCACAAACCACCATGACATTTGCAAACACTTATTTAGTCACAACACATTTCCAATATAAACCATAACCATTTTAAACATTAAAAAAAACTACATTCAACACGTATTCCATCATTATGGCCTAGCTCGTTACACATTCTTATTTACATGCCTTATCCCAATTAACCCATTAACATTATACCATACCAAACCTTCTTCTGAATTAACAAAAAAACCGGATTTCCATTAGTTTGATTTTATAACCGAAGATAAAATTTCAATACATCCTTTATGGGATCTATGTCATAAAAATTCAATCCTACACATAAAATCTCAATATTCATGTCCAAGAAGCAGTGCATCCCATGGGTAGCCTTAAATCGGTCCAATAAACCTCAATGAATCCCATGAGGATCATGAGGAATATAATTAATACTTTGCCCAAAAAAATTATCATTTCTATAAAGTAAAACAAATTAAAACAAAAACAAAAAATCAAAACCACCAACACATAAATTACCTACAAGACTGTAGGATATAACTTGTAGACCACCTACCTTGATTTCGAAGATGAAATTTTTCTCAACCCAAGTCTTTGGTTTGGATTCGAACACCCTTTGAAGCCACCAAATAACATCCAATAGGAAAAAAGAGGTTTTTAATGATTCTTAAGAAGAATAGAACCCACACAATCCCTAATCTGAAAAAGATATTGTAGAGGCATGTTCGACTCACCCAATGATTAGATTCATATCCAACGACACTCCAAAAATCTTGTAAATGTGAGAGATCAATCCTTGGTAATCTTGGGGTTTTCTAGTTCATCACTAGGGGTATAATAAGAAGATATAGGAAAATAAAGAGTAAAAAAAATTAAGGTCTATGAGGGATAATGGTAAAATCCCTAATTTTATGGGGATCATGATTTGGCCACATGGTTGGACAAACCATGCGCCAACTATGAGCCAGCCTCTTTCTAAGAGGGGGTAGGTCGTACTATTACCTAGGATGCCATCATAGGATGAAAAACCATGTAATGACCATGAATAATGGATCTAACTAATACCACATGGGTTTTCCTTCCCCCTTGAATAATTTAGTCAAATCTTTTACCCCTTCACTAGAAATTCATGGTTTGGGTTAACAATTACTACTAACTATGCCCCATCCGTCCAACATGCAGTGGATAGACCGATTATCCCTTATTTTATGTCCCAAACCCCAAGAACTCCTTAAATCCTCTTCATAATCCTGCTAAAAACTCATTTAACAAAAATTAAAGATACTTAATCCAGAAAATAAATAAGAACATACCAAAAAGGATGTTTGAGATCTTATAACCTCTTAACCTTATGATGGCTCATCCTTGAGCCACTCTCCCAAGAATCACTAAGCTTCTGAGGTAAAGAGATTGAGTCATTAGGACCATATATCTGTCTACATCTCTCAATTCACTTCATGAACATTACCATGCTATTGAAAAGCTCAAACTAAAGGTGTAATCATTCCCCACAAGACATTCTTACTATAATCCACAATATGAATCGAATGATCCCCAAAAGATGTATCAACCTCAAATTCTACCTCATTAACATAAATAACCTGAGATGGGTTAGGGTGATACTAGAACTGTTTTGACACATGAAAAACATCATGCATGAATCAATACCATTGTGGAAGAGCCAATCAGTTTTTCGTTGGCCCAATCCACTCCATAATCTCAAATAGATCCATGTACCTGAGTGCCAACTTACTTTGTTTTCAAATACAATAGTGACCCAACCTCAGCAACACCTAAAGATACACCCAATATCTCACCATAAAATCAATAGGTTTATGAAGCTGATCCACATATAACTTATAATGAATTTTCACTGTATCTTTACGTTTTTGAATTAATTGAACCTGTTCAGATGTATCCTATTTGAGACTCAGTCCCAACTACTTTGATTCCCCATCATACATCCAACACAAGAGATATATACAAGTTCTACCATATAGCACCTCATACGGTGCCATCTAAATTTTTTCCTATTAAATATTATTTTAGGAAAACTCAACAAGTGATAGGTGCTTCATCCATGATACAAAAAAGTCTAGGAAACATGCCCTCAACATTTCTTTTAGTACCTTAATAGTATTACATTACTTCCCATCTATCTATGGGTGGAAGGTCACACTCAAAGTCACCTGGGTACCATGAAATTTCTAGAACCTCTACTAGAAGCATGATTTAAATCATAGATTAGGGTCCAATGCTATAGTTTATGGAACACCCTAGAACTATAGTGCCTCCCAAACATATAACTCACCCAACTAGTCAATGATGAAGGTATCTTAAATAGGTTGAAAATGTGCCACCATGGTCAAATAGTCCATAAAAACCCAGATTAAATCATTATTCTATGTTATCCTTTGAATAACCACTAAAAAATCAATCATTAAGTCATCCCCTTTTCATTCTATAATGGGAAAGGACTTTAACAATCCAATATTTCACTGTTTCTTGGACTTCACCTTATGGGAGGTATAACATCACGTCATGCAACCTATAACCTATTTCTTTATCCTTGACCACCAATATTTTCTATGAAGATCATGATTCATTTTGGATATACCAGTATGAAATTCATACTTCAATGCATAGAACTCATGAATCAACTCTTCTCGCATAAACATATGCACTATAATATGACCACAAACATAAACGATTGACCAACAGTCCAACTAAAAGGTGGATCCCCACCTTCAAGACTTCCCCTCAAGGAAAAACACTCTAGATTCTTAGAGAGCATCTCCTCTATCCAATTAAAAAGAGTTGAATCAACTACTAAGGATGCAGAGGTAATCCTTTTTTGACCATCATGAAACTCTATTTTCATCTCAGCAAATAACTCCATCATCCTCCACTCAGAACTAGATTTCTGAACTGCATAATTTTGAGTCTTTGAGTTCAAAGCATCTGCAACACTATTTCCCTTTCTCAACATGTATACTGGTTTAAAACCAAATGAATTCATGTGATTAACCCGTCTTCACTATTGAATATTGAAATAATGCTGGGAGAAGATGTGATTAAGGCTTTTATGTTCGGAATACACAATAAACCACTCTCGAAAAAAGTAATGTTGCCAAAATATTAAAGCATAAACCACTGCAACCAACTTCAAATGATTAATAGGATAATATCGATCATGGGGCCTCAGCTATCATGACCCATACACCACAACTTGACCATCCTTCATCAACACTACCCCAATCCCAACACTGGAATCATAAAAAAAGGTATACTTCTCTATTGGATCAGTTAAGATCAATATAGGTGCAGTAGTCACCTAATTCATTAGATCCTATAAAGAGTTATCATTTTCCTCATACTATTCAAACATGATTACATTCTTAGTTATACCCAAAAGTGGTGATCCCAAGTAGGATAAGACTCTAATGATAATTTGAAAATATCCCACTAAACCTAGAAAACTTTGGATATCAAAAACATTCTTTAGATGATCCCATGATACAAAAACTCTCACTTTATTTGGGTTTATAGGCACACCTTCTTCAAGGATAATGTGAACAAAAAATTTACCATGTCAATCCATGAATTGAACATGGATATATTGGAGTATAGATTATGCTATATTGGTTTAATCAAGAAAATGTCAATGGAATGATCTTCATTATTCTTAGAGTAAACCAAGATTTATTCTACAAATACAATTACAAAATAATCCAGTTACCGGTGAAAGATTTGGTTCATTATGACCATAAACACTTCTGGTACATTAATTAACCTGAGCAACATAAAAAAATCATATGACCCATAACTTCTCCCGATGGAAGTCTGTGGTATATCAAAAGGTCTTACCCTCAGTTAATGATACCCTGACATCAAATAGATTTTGGAGAACACAAAATCGCATCCCAATGATTCAAAAAGATCACTAATTCAAGTAATAGGGTATTTATTCTTAATCATAATCTATTTTAACCTATGGTAATCAAAACTCTACCGAAGGTATCCTTCATCCTTCTTAGAAAAATGAACTAGAGATCTCCAAGGTGATATTCTTTTATAAATGAACCCATTCTTATCTAATTCCTCCAACAGAATTTTGAACTCTTGGATTTATACTAGTGACATTCGATATGGATAAATTGAGATTGGTTATTCTCCTGGAAATAATAGTAACATGAAATCTAAGTCTCTCTTAGGATATAACACGAATAAGTACTTAAGAACCCCGTCTTGAAACTGGTCCACCATAGGGGGAAAGAAAAGTTGTTATAGTCCCCCTTCATACAAAATAAGACAATCCAATTGCATCATGATTTCAGCCAACTACTAACATACAATCCCTACTTGGAATGCCCAGATATCCCATTCCCCATTATGAACAAATGTAATCCCTTCTAGGGATGTGAATAGTACCCTCATGAGGTAAAAATCAATGTGGGTATGGTTACTCCACAATCCAATACAACCCATGTATCATATCAATGCCTAAAATTTCAAGCACAAACAAATCCATATAGAAAACCGTACCCACCAACCTCAAGATAACACCCCTTCCACTACCGTGTATTTTCTACTCACATCCCTAATATTGTATCAATTAACAAAACCCCAGACATATATTCCACCACAAGGCCCAACACGCTCACAAATTGACAAGATATAAATGAATATGAGGAACCTGTATCAACTAAATCACAAGATAATGTGGAAGCTGCAAGAATTACACCTTGATCTGTCGATGGTCCAACCTCATCACCACCAGTTGATGACTGAACTGTTTAAAGCTGACCTATCCCTCTACCCTAGGATATGGTCTATGTTATAGGTGGTACACTTACCTATTGGTATGGATTCTCCCATCCAGAAGTACCACATCCACAACCCCAATTAGTATGGCCTGTAGGGATCCAACTGCCTGCTTGATATGGGGTAACACACCCCTTCCCCACATTCTACATTGGTCTTAATCCTACATCATTACCCAACTTCTAAGGGTTCATATAGAAGCTCTACACATGCCCATCTAACCGCATGCTCGACACTCAATTAGTGGCCGGGTACACTGACCTTTAATGGTTCTTGGCCCGCCACACTTATAACATCAAGGGATTTAAGAGAGAAACATTGTGTTCTATAGCATACATGATATGCTACATCGAGCATAAATGAACAACTAAATATTATTATTTGAATGTTACTGTTTTAACCTAACCATTGGAATGGATGAATGAATAGTATTAAATAAATTATGAAAAATATGGTTTAAAAATTTCTATATAAGGATTCATTAGTTACCAAATTTAATAAAAATGGAAATAAAAAACCAACAGAATATAAGGATGTGTTTTTATGAAAACCTATTTAAATGAGAATAATAGTGTTTATAAAATCATATCACACTTTTTGGATTATATTAATGAAATATATATTCAATGTAATATTAATAATTAATCTAAAATTTTTTCTAAATATTATATAATAAAAAATTCAATTTTTCAAATAAAATAAATATTTTTTCAAAAAAATGTAGTTTTATCGCCTATTAAAGGGGAACCCATTTTAAATCATATTTTGACACTTTTATTTGTTATATTTGAAAAAATAAAAATATTATTTGGAAACAGGACATATAATTTTACATTGGTTGAATTTTTGGTGTTTTTCTGATTAAATCCTTATTTTAATGAATAGTGAAAAAATACTACATTTTAATTCAAACCATCCTTTTCGTCTAATTTTTTTATAGAGTTATATTGTTTTTTTAATTGGTTTTAAATAATAATTAGATTATATTTTTATCATTTAATCCAATTTTTGTCATTGGAGGTAATTTGGCATTGAAATTATATATAAATACATGTCAATCTTTTGATAGTTTTTACTTTTAGGAACTTGTTTTCTCATATTGAAAACGTGAATTAATTTTAAATAAATTACCAAAAAATTTATGATTTAAATTAGGAAAAATGGATTCTATATTTGGAATCAGGATGTCCAAATTATTTAAATAGTTCAATTTTATTTTTGAACATTATGAAAAGTAACATTAGTAATTATTTTTATTTACCACCATAAAAGCGTAAATCAGGTAAGGGTAAAAATAATTTTAAAATAATATAAAACTACCATAAAATGTGTCATAATCCTATTGGATGAGACATGTACGACCCATAAAACCATTGGGGTGAAAATATGGCCTTTTGAAGCCACTTGGGTGTGATTATGACCCTTATAACATTTAATTTAAAGTAATTGAAAATATGTTTCAAACATATATCTTCTTACTAAATCAATTTTAATATGGTTTAATATAAGTGATCTCTCCAACAATAAATATTTTTTAAAAAGATCTAATAATTTACTATATCATGATATTTTAGTTATAATTTTTATACATTAAATAAATTTAATTATGACACAATGATGATGATGTGATTGCATTATTAATAAACAATTCAAATAAATGATATTATAAATATAAAAATAAACATTATTTTATATAATTTATGTTATACATGATTTTTATAGGTTCATAAGGCATGTTATAAGACTATTATATGATTTTGTTCAAAGTTATCGCTTTATTTTGACATTATTTAAATTCAATAAAATGAATAGTGTAAAAATTGACATAATTGATGTTTTATAAAAATAGTAATTTATTAAAAAATTTAAAAATCCTAAAAATATTTTAAAATCACAAAGAGATTTTGATTAGTTACAAAAGAAAATTAAGTGTCCTATTATGGTAAATTTAACCCATATATGTAAAATTAATAGCCTTTTAATAATTAAAATGTTATTACAATAATTAAAATTAAAATAGAATAATTAAGGGTAAAAAATGATAAGGCTTAAACTAAAATAAATAAATGTATAAATATTATTATATAAGATTATTTATACCTTTAATCATATTATATTTTACATATATCATGTTATATCCTTTTGAATTAATAAATTAATTTATATTAATTTAATAATTTAAAAGTTTCCAAGGGTGCCCTTCCCTCTCCTATAAAACGGTACCGTCTCTTCTCAAATAATCATGATCCAAGAACCCTTTGGATAATTCAATCATAACCTAAACATCTTTATAGAATCCCTCCCATAATCCTAGAACCCATCATTAGGGAAGAAAGCCTCCCAAGGAAGCCTTTTGGTGTAAACCAAAGGAAGTTACCCAATTAGGTGGGAACACCTTCTCTCATGTTTTTTAGTTTCATTTCCATTATCCACTACCTAAACTATTATTTTTCTATGATTTCAAAAAAATATTATCCTAAATATAATAGTATTTTTTATTCTATGTTTCTGATCTACACTTACACATACCTCCATTTAATGGTTAATGAACATACAGTTTATGTGTATGATGAACTACTGCATCATGGAACAATAGTTGTTCAATTTTCCCCTACCACATCGCATGGTGGAAATTAAAATGGAAAATATTTTATATATTAAATATATTATATTTATATTGTCTCTATGGTTCTATAATTTTTATATATAACATACCTTTATGCTTCTATGTTGTGTAAATACGATAATTTTGTTTGAAGAAGTATGGACTACCGCCCCTCAAAGAGATATTACTCATTGTCTCTATACATGGAACTTATAAAGTATGGTTTTATTAAAACTTTGAGTCATAAATGAAACTAATATAATAATATTATTATAATATACATTTAATTATTATTCTTTTAATATGACAATGAAATGAATGTATTGTTATGCGTACATACGACCTACCGTCTATATAAATGATTCATTTTATTTCTTATCTCCAAATATTATGGATATTAAAAATACATATATATTGTATATATATGATATTTAAATCATTAATAATATTTTAGAGATGTAATTTTGACCACATTTACAATTTACATCAAAATATATTCATTTTTGACTCATGTACCAAATATCAACAAAACGTCTGATATGAACTTAAATAATTATGTAATTTTTATAACATGGTAATAAGTGATATAAAAGGAATAATAAAATTTAAAAAGGATATCAAGAAATATTAAATTAACCTATTTTTATTATTCACATACATTACGATTGTACATGATGAGTCAGAATCAAGGTAATAGGTTTATCATCTCACTTCTATTTCTGCAAGATTTCCATTGTTTTCCACTTAATTATTTTATGCGGTGTCTGTATTTTTCCATTTGAAATATAATATCACGATTATATTTATATTCATGGTATTTAATGATTCAGTTTATGATTATTAATTTTTGGTCATGTGATTCCATTGATTATAATGTGGTAAGGTAAATGTTAACTCAATCTCCATTCATTGAGTTATATATCCATGTCATTGGTTTTGTTTTTACATGAATATGTGTGAATTAACCATGATTGTTTTACCCTGAAAATCCACTTATATTGGGTGTATTTTTATTTTTCAAACATAATTATTTTATTGATTTATCCTTAATCTAATGATACGATCTTTTTAGGGGACTTCATCTCAATTTCCTTTCATCGAGTCATATCTTATTGTTATGGAACTTTATTGTCCTATAAGGTGTATATAAAACACTTTCACCATGTTATATCATGCATTAGTATATTATCATGATATTTAATTTTTTTTTATTCGTTAGTTATTTTTATTCAAGTGTTTCTCAAGTGGTAAGGGACTCTTTAACCAAAACGTCATTTTAAATGTTTAAAAGATTTCGTCATCTAAAACCTACTATTTCATGTCCATCTTTTATAAATGGGGTTTATGAAATTATATATATGGAAATGAATGTATTTAAATTTTAATTTCATTAAAAAGTTTCAAATTTGTATGGGAAACGTTTCTTCAAAATTCTCTTTATTAAATGTTTTAAATGGTTTTGAATGTGGATTTACAATTTCAATATCTTGAAATGATTTCTTGTGATTGAAAATGAAATTTTATGAGTAAAATGTTGATAATTGTAATACTTTTGTGTGTTATGATTATATAATGGTACTTATACATTTTAAGGGTGGTTACATGATAAACCAATGATGGGTTGTTATGTGATACACCAAAGATGGGAGGTTCCATGATAAACCAAGTATGGGTGGTTACATTATAACCACTATTTCATTGGGAATGGAAGTCACTTATATTACTATTCTATTTAGTGATATGTGTAGAAGTAAACCATATGGTTATTACATTTAATTATTTTTATATCCTAAGTTGACTTTATATGTTATATGTTTCTTTCTATGGGTTTATGGTAATCTTTTGATTATAAAAAGGGTAACCTATGAGCATATATTTTGAGAAGTGTAATTAATACTTCATATGGTGGAAGGTATTAATTTATGGTAAAGTATTCATGGTTTACATTTTTTTCTTAATGAATAACAGTTGTCCTTATTTTTGTATCCCTTATTGAGTATTTTATTGTCATCCCATGTTTTGAAATGTTTTTTCACAGGACTTCAGGAAGAATATAGTCAAAGATTGGGTCAGGGAAATGTTATACTATAATACAAATTTGTGTTTCTTTTTAAAAAGTTTTTGTTTTATAAAAAAATTGGATAGTGATTATATGTGTCTACTTGTAATATTTAATTTGTTACTTGTGATTTATGACCTCATTCTCTAAATTTCTAAACCTGAAAAGATCCTCGATGTGAATTGAACTCAAATTACATGCTTATCTCAAGATTTAGTAATGTTTATTAAAGAGGCCATATAGTGGGTATCAAAGGATGGTTTAGAAAAATTTAGATGTTAGTATGTTTCATTAAGTGTTAGGGATATAATATTGGGTTTATAATTTTATGATTTATTATAAGTTTAATGTCTTAGAACCCCCTTTTGAGGATTTATGTTCTGAAATATTAAGGTGACTAATGGTATTTTTGGAGAAATTTAGCTTTTAAGATATTATTGGTAATTAGTTTTTAGGATGAAAAATGTGAGTTATGAAATATCCTTTAAGGTTAAAACATGTTATGGTTATTTTTAGGTCTTTATAATATTTTTGGAATATTATTAGAATTATTTAGTTTTTGAAATAGTACAACCCTCAGGATGGGTGACAACCCGTCGCATCCGACAAGGCCATGGGGATCAAACCCACAACCAAAGGGTGATAAGGGTGAATTTAATACCACTGGCCTACATAAAATCATTGGTTAGTATGAATTATTTTTAGTTAAACTAGTTGATGGAATAAGAATAAGTTTATTCTGGTAACTTATATTTTATCAAATAGATATCCTTAATATTAGAAAATGATTTGGGAATTACGTGACAAATGTTATTTTGGAAGATGTTCTCTATTTTGAGAACTTTATACGATTATAGTAATTAGAACACTATGTGATTTTAATGGAGTAATGGTTGAATTAAATTTTTTATGAATCTATGATTTTAATTGTGGTCTCTTGGAAATTAGGTTATGTATGGAAATAATTAACCTATAATTAAGAATAAGTGATTAGGTTAATTACTTTTCAGTATGAGACTTTAAGAGTGGTCCATGTTTCATAGAGATAAATATTTAGAGTGGTTGATGTAATCAAATACTTCTGAATTTTGGGTTTCAATCTTAGTTTGGATTATTTTGAAGAATTTTAAGGACAATTATTTATATAATGATCTTTTTTGAACTTTGGATATTACTATTGAATTTGGGATATTAAAAGTAGTTTCTCTACATATAATGGTTTATTATTTTGAGGTAATTCTCTGATTTTATCCTAACTATTTTTGTTTTGGTTAATATTTCTAGGAAATAAGAATATATACTTAATATTTTATGGATTATGTTCTTTTCTCAAAGTTGATTCTAGTGCTTCATGTGTGACCTAGTCATCTTGAATACTAATCGTTTAGAAAAAACATGAGTTTTTGTTATAAATATTTTGAAGGATGAAAATATACTTGACATGTATGTATGTTTCTTTATGTTCTTAGTAAAGATAATAAAAAAACTCCTCAACATTATGAAAATGATCTTAAAACAAATAATGTTTTCCATTTATTTTCCAACAATGAAATAAAAGATTGTTTTACCCGTATCAAGTTTGTGGTTATTTAATTTTTAACTTCCTCCTCATTATGTTTTCTATCACCCTCTATTAGAACTTGATACTTATTTTTTCTTCCATGTCCATGTTTTCTTATATTTAATCATAGTTTGTGTTATCTCCAAAGACCTTTGTACTTCTCTTTATTTCTTTTAAAGTGGTAGTTTTATTAACCCTTTTTATGATGGAGGATTGAAATAAATGTTTTTTGAAAAGTCATACACTTTTTACTGACCCCAAATTCATATTTCAATAACACAATTTATTAAAGGGGTAGGATGTAACATCTTGATTTTTGAGAAAGAAACACGATGTTCAATAGAATACATGATACGCTATGTCGATCTAAATTGAAAAAATAAATATTATTATTTAATTGTTTCCATTATAACCATGTCATTGGAATGGAGGAATGAAAAATATTAATTTAATTATGAAACTATGGTTTACACATGTTTATACATTGATTCATTGTTTACAAGATTTAATAGAAATGGAAATAAAAGCCAAATAGAATATAATGGATGTGTTTTTTTTATGAAAATATTTTTGAATGACAATAACTATGTTTATAAAATCACCTAACTCTTTTTGTATTATATTAATGAATATATTTAATGAAATATTCAAAATTCATGTCATATCTTTTCCATATATGATATAAGAACAAACTCAATATTTCGAATAAAAGAAGTATTTTTCAAAAAAAATGTATTTCTAGAGCCTATTTTAGGTAAGCCCATTTTAAATTAAGTTTTTGAAACTTTTATACACTATATTTGACAAAAAAATTTAATATTATAATTAGGGCATAAAAATTTACTTTGGTTTATTTTTTGGTATTTTTCTCATTAAATCCATATCTTAATTAATGTGAAAAATAGTGCATTTTAATTCAAAAATTCTTTTTCGCCTAATTTTTTGTATAATTATATTTTTAATTAAATTGGTTTCAATGTATAATTATGTTATGTTTTTATCATTTAATACAATTTTGGTCATTGGTGGTAATTTCACATTGAAATTAGATATAAACACATGTTAATATTTTGACGGTTTTTTACTTTTAAAAACTCATTTTCTCATTCTAACAGTGGGAATTAATTTTAATTTAATTTGTGAAACTTAAATGTTTTTAATTTACAAAAATGGACTCCATATTTGGAATTAAAAGTTCCAAATTATGTAAATAGGTCCCTTTTACTTATGGACATCGTGAATATTAACATTAGTAATTATTTTTGTTTACCGCTATTAAAGGGTAAATCAGGTAAATCAGGTAAATAAGGGTAAAAATAATATTATAATAATATAAAACTACCATAACACATTTAATAATCCTATTGGATGAGATATGTCCAACCAGGAAAGCCATTCGA
This sequence comes from Viscum album, assembly GCA_963277665.1. Classification (NCBI taxonomy): domain Eukaryota; kingdom Viridiplantae; phylum Streptophyta; class Magnoliopsida; order Santalales; family Viscaceae; genus Viscum; species Viscum album. The sequence goes on along the minus strand of OY728126.1, from coordinate 324,326,324 downwards.
ATGAATATTTTGCCTTTATAAGCCACATGGGTGTGATTATGACTCTTATAACTTTTAATTAAAAGTAAAGGAAAATATGTTATAAACATATATCTTCTTACTAAAAATATTTAATATGGTTTTTTTATAAGTTATATATTAGAATATAAAAATATAAATTATAAATATAATAACATTTCCTACATCATGGTATTTTATTTATAATTTTAATCCATTAAATAAATTTCATTATGACACAATGATGATGTAGTAATAACTTTATTAATAAAGGAATCAAATAAATGATATTATAAATATTCAAATAAATTTTATTTGACATAATTTATGTTATCTAATATTTTTATAGGTGAATATGATATGATATAATACTATTCAATTCTTTATTTTGAATTTATCTCTCTTTTTGAATTTTATTTAAATTCAATAAAATGATCAGTGTTAAAATTGACATAATTAATGTTTTATACAAATAGTAATTTATTAAATTATTTAAAAATACAAATAATATTTTCAAATCAAAAAGTAACTATGATAAGGTCTAAAATTTCATTAAGTATCCAATTATGTTGTCATGAACCATCTCCTGGGACTGATGTTGTGACTACCCCAAGCCCTCCATCCATAAGTGAGGGACTGGTGACTAGCACTAGAAAAGCATACCTCCAAAAGGGAAGACATTAACTTTAAACTGATATACACACATGTACAACCACATCCCAACACACTGAAAGGGGAAAACAATTATACCAATAAAAAAATCGGAGTGCATGTGCAAGTGAAAGTAAGTGGTCCAAAATACAAACCCAACGAGGAAATTGAAAATAGTAAAGTAAAAGAGGAAACTCTGATGGCCATACATAGGAAACCCCACCTTATCAGGAGAGTAATGAAGATACTAGAATCTGAAGTTGTATGTCCTTCCAACCTAGTTCTACTAGGCCTCACTTAGTACTAGGCCACCAAGTCCGCCGTCGTAGGTCCCGTCATACCCATCCCCCTGAGCACCTTTATCGAAATGTCGATTGTCTGCACAAGACACAACACGTGAAGGTGAATCCCATGCATGAGTGAGTATAACAGTACTCAGTAGGGAGCCCGAGACCCCGAAGGTCAGTCAGAAATCCACAAAGGTGAAAAACACAAAAAAAATACCCTAAAGGTAAAACCACCAAGCAAGATCTCAACCACATAGAAAAAAGTAAATGACGTAGCTCACACAAGGTACAACTTAGGTAGAGATGTAAATATGATTAGTCATAAAGCTTGATCATCTTATTCTGTCAAGAGGCTCTACTGCTGACCCACACAGGGTCGCTAGGTGCTGACCCATAGAGGATCGCTAGGTGCTGACCCACAGAGGATCGCTAGGTGATGACCCATGGAGGATCACTAGGTGGTGACCCACTCAAAGGATCGCTAGGTGCTAACCCACTCAGAGGATCGCTATGTGCTGGCCCACTCAGAGGATCGCTAGGTGCTGAACCACTCAGAGGATCTCTAGGTGCTGACCCACTCAAAGGATCTTTATGTGCTGACCCACTTAGAGGATCTGTAGGTGTTGACCCACATAGAGGATCGCTAGGTGGTGACCCACAAAGGATCACTAGGTGATTACCCATAGAGGATCTCTAGGTGCTGACCCACTCAGAGGATCACTATTCTTTCTTCACGTCCCAACCTACCATTGGATTACCGGACCTAGAACGCTTGATTTATGGAGGATACACATCACCAGACATCATTTATATATCAGTCACCAAAAAATCCCACATGGAGATAATACAAAGGATCATTTGGTTGTAAGGGTACCAACACAACAAACGGCACGTCGATTGGACTCCCATTCTGTATGTTTTAGGCTTTTTCTTCAAAAGGGACCTATTGGAGTCAAGTCCGATCCCACCCGGATGTACTCAAACTTCCTTCAAAACACATGTGTAGTATCATAAAAGGACTTCGTTGTCACGAAGATCCCAATGCCACTAACATCGCGTCAACCAGATGCCCGCTTTGAGAGATACACGCATTTTAGTATGAAGGGGTCGGTTGGGTCTAGGTCTGGTCCGACATTGTTGGACCGACCTGACCTGGCACAGTTTGGGGGTCCGTCATGGGTATGACATAGGTCCGGCCCAACCAGTCCATTGGGCCCATGGGTCCAGGCCGACAGGATAGGTCTGACCTTGTGGCGGGTCTGGCCCGGTGAGCCACATGCCCGGCTCTCAGTGCGGTGAGGGTCTGGCCCAATGGCTGGCCCAGTCCGCCACTGGAGGACCGGTTCGCCCAGCCAGGATGCGAAAAATAGCTGCATCCGGTCTCTGTCCTGCAAAAAAAATGATATGGGGTGGCCTCCTCACTGCGTTAAAGCGACAACAGTCAGCCAAGATGTCTGGCCATTTGCACGCACTCGGGCGGCACGAGCGGGCCGCTCCTCCATGCGGTGCCGAAGGGTGCCATTCCACCATTCCACCACGGCTGGTTAGCCCTGGCTTCACCTATCACCACAGTTCACTGAAGGGTGCACCACTCTACCAGGTCGTTGGCCCTGAGTCCCCATCCATCACGCGGACGGTGGTGCCATGTGCCATCTCCGTTGCTACCGGTGCGGTGGAAAAACATTCAATGGACCACCAAACACGTTCTGGTGGTCCTTTCTTCATGTCAGCTGCATCTTATGTGATTCTTAGGCCATTAACTTTTCTACGATGATATCAAAATTTCTTCACCACCATTTTGTGAAACCATTCATGAAGAACACACAATAAACCACAATGGCGGATGTCCCGGTCCTTGTTCGAGTTGTCCTGCGCCCTCCACATTATATTTTAAGAATGGGGGGAGTTCGGGGATTGTAGTTCGATCATTTCATGCAAAGTTTGAATCCTGGATGACAAATCCCCATGAAAAGTCACCCTCTCACAGAAACACAATAATTGTGGATCCACTTTTTCATGGGTTGATCCATGTTCATCGTTTCTAGAAAAAGCAGTGTGGGGAAGATCTTTGAAAATTAAACAACCCCCTAACCCATTTATATTCGATGCTGAAGCATTCGTCCTTGAGGTTTCAAGATGTCAGCATCATTTTCAGCTCTGTTCTTCGAGGCATGTCGAAGCCAATGATGATCTTCCAATTCTTTGTTCCTCGTTCTTCATTGGAGAGGGATTCCACTGGTTGTTCGTCATAGATTTCCCTGTGTTTTATTCTTCCAATACTATATCATGTTTGAATAATAAATAAATAAATAAAAAGCACAGCGACCCTGCGTTAATTAATGATGCTCATTTAATGAGCCACGTTTAATGAGATACATTTAATGATTCATTATGATTTCAGCACCTGGGTTTCGACGAGCCATTATTGACCCTCCATTAATATTCCTAGTCATATCCTCATAGCTACACCACAACGTTGTTGTCCTCTACTCAACAGTGAGAAAGAAATAAAATAATTATTTTAAACTATTTTATTATTTTTTCCGAAAAGTAGAAAAATAACTATTCTGTTCAGCCCTTGTCGACCAAAGTTAAGTCATTTATAGGAAAATACCAGTATTCTGTGTTCAACAGTGCCCTAAGAAATTCGATCCAAGAACCAGTTCAAATGATAGAAAATCTCACTCGCACGTTCATTTAAATGAACCTTAAAAAAGCCCAAAAATTAACTTTCACCATCGACCTACACCGATCGAGGTTAGGCTCTGCATAAGGAGAACACGCCCTCATGAGCTCAATGGTACTTTCATATTTTCAATCCAAGTTATGGTTTAGGAATTATATGGATTTGAAAATAAAATAATTGTTACTTAATTGTTTTTTTATGGCCAAAAGCTAAATTACACTGTTGGCATGCACTGACCAATGTTAGGACCTAACTAAGGAAATCATACCCTCATAAGCTCAGCGATGGTCTCAAATTTTAAATTCGAGTCACCATTCATGAGTTATAAGCATTTTAAATATAAAATTATTTTATTTTATTATTTTATTTATGGTTATGCCTTTTTTGGGTTTTCTCACTGGAGGCCTATGGTGACTAAACATATGTTGCACCTAGGCTAAAGCCGCCATCCTAAACACAACGGTGCCCTCATATTAATGATATGGTACCCATTTAAGATTTATACCAATTTTTAAGAAAACTACTCATGAACGCTATTTAAATCATAACATTTTTTGATGGATCATTTTGGACACTTCAGTCTTTGATATTTCACACCATCTCAGTTCCTGGTCTCAAAATAATTCCATATAATAAAAAACTAAAAATAAATTCTGGGTCATTACATTCTCCCCACCTTAGGTCTTTACACCCTCGAAAGCCAAAACAATGGCCAATAAAACAAGTGGGTGTACTGAGGATGAATATGCGACTCTCGTTCCATTATTCTCTCCTAGATATTCTGGTGCTTTCACCAAACATGTACCATTGGAATTGACCATCCACCAAGGTCCTGCTCATGTCAATCCTCTATCTCTACTGGGAACATTGCAAAGACCACCCCATCATCATTGTCCACCTCAACCCAATCAATGACATGTGATGGATCATGCATGTATTTCCTCAAATGTGACATGTGAAAAACATTGTACACTCGGTGCATCTATGGGAGAAGAGCTAGGCGGTAAGACACCTCACCAACTCCACTCAGAAACTGAAAATGTTTTATAAACCTCAGAGATAACATGTCATTGCATCAAAATCTCTATAATCCTCATTGGGGTGAGACCTGAAGGAAAAAATAGTCTCCCTCCTTAGACCCCAAGGGTCTCTATCTCTTATCAGAATAAGACTTATGTCTACATTGTATACTCCTCATCCACTCCTAGATAATATAAACTTTCTCAATGGTAGCCCGTACCATCTTTGGACTCATGACTACTGACTTCCCAAGGTCTATAAACCATAGAGGTGATCTTCATGTCCACCCATACAAGGCCTCAAATGGTTCCATATAATTGATGGACTGATAGCTATTGATGTATGAAAATTCCACCACTAGTAGGTAGTCCTCCCAACTATGACAAAAATCTAGGACACAAGCACAAAGCATGTCATCCAAGGTAGGTATGGTCTGCTCCATCTGAACATATTTCGTGGGGTAAAAGTTGTGCTCAAGCATGTTGGATCCTGATGCTTAACGTTCACTTGTGGACAAGTGAGGAATCATGAAACGAACTCTACCACTTCTTTCTTCATCCATGAAAACCAATAATGACGTTGGAGGTTATAGTACATATTCTCCACCTAGGATATACCGCAAAAAGGGGATGTCTAGAATTCCCTCAACACCTCCTCCTGTAAGGTCACTAGTACAATGGTGCATCCTTTGAAAAGGGAGATGTGCTCCCTGCCTATTGAAAATTCACCAGGAGCTTGTCCTGAGGATATCTAAGAAAATCAAACCTCTCATTCAAAATCCACAAGTTATAGCTCCCTAAATTATTTAAGGAGTGGGAGAGTTATAGTCATAGACTGGAGGTAAGCAACTCCATCATAATCTATGAAGGATATTGGCATCACGGCTAGCTTCTAAGTCACCACACTCAGTAGTTGTAAACCAGATATCCTGAGGAGCGCGTCTTCCACCATGCTTGCTTCCCATGATTATAGACTATCTCAAAGCCATATTCTGGGAGGAACTGCAACCATCGACGCCATATCAACTGCTCAAAATCTTACGAGAACCTTTCTACCCATGCAAAATGATACCCCCTTAAACATATTGACGTTCCCATCGACCCTTTAGTAGTGGGTACTCGATCTCCACAACCCCATGGTTGGCATGTCGGTAATCCAAACATAACCTTGAAGACTGGGTCTTACTAATACCTTCCTCTACAAGACCTCCGCAAGAACCCATTGCTTGCGAAGCTCTAAAAAAGCTCTCCAATATACTGATGCTGATATCGGTACCATCAGTGTGTGTAGTTTGATACCGAAGTCCCTCACCCTACGAGGAGGTAATCCTAGAAAAATATTTTGAAAGGATGTTCCCACACTTTTCCACCACTATTGGTAACTCAAAACTCAAAAAACCTACTTCCCTAAGGGTAAGGCTGACCGACTCAAGGGTGATCGGCTATACCCTCCTAGGCATGAGTTTATCCCATGCTTTCTGGGTTTTGTTTTTCACCGACCAAGGAAAACCCCATTCCAAAACTGTAGATATACCACATCCTTTTTCCTAAAATAGTCATTTTGATCACGAACTGTGGATAACCATTTCATACCCATACTAATGTTGTAAGGCCTTAACACTGCCACAAAGAGGTTCCAAATGAAATTTTCACCTCAAATGTCAGATCACATCATTGGCGTATGTTTGATTATTGAGTATCTTCCCATAGGTATCTCCAGATGTTGGGATCAAGTCAATGGTTTAACTGAATACAATATGTCTTGAACTGATTCGGGACAAGAAGTAATGATAGGTTCTTATTTCTATTAATACGATAGCTAATAGTATATATTGACTGTACCTCAAATCATTCTTGGATCCCTAGGGTCATACTTCTTGACCGTGTGTATCTACTCCCTTCTATAGTCCTCTATCTCCCTATGCCTGGTGGGGACCACATTGGGGTGCTGGTTGTAACATGTTGAAATGTATATCACCTCTTGAAGATCTCCTACTTCCTCTTGCATGTCTGCTACCTTTCATATTCATCTATCCCTATCACTTTCTCTCCCTAAAACATTTTACACATCCAAGTCACTAAGACTGACATCGGTCTCCAACTTTCCCACTGCTGATATTCACTGGCTATATCTACTCAGCCAAATAACATTCAACCGAAGAGGTTCTCTATAGCACCCTAACATATATAGGAATTAATAGAGGAATATGTGTATCTCGAATGTCCCTAAACACATTTCTCTCGGAGGTTCGAGACTTGATGCACTGTTCTTATCATGTTCATCGAGTACCTGGAATGGTCGGTACACCTCGATGAATACTCACCTACCGACATGTCATCTTGCTAAATTTGTAGAAACTTTTGGAAACAAATAAACCTTAGATATTTATTGAAAGAGACCCATTCTTTGGGAAAATTTCTCATGATTTGTCCATGGAAATGTCACCGCATCATATGATCAGGGTAGTCTAAATTGTATCATCACCCTTTTGAGCCACATATAAGGCTCACTGCATAGAATGCCATATGATTTAATGGTGCCCTGGCTAGATGGAAACTCGATCACTACCTCAAGCCAGTCCTTATCTGCCTATTAGTTGGGCTCACCTCGGCACCTGAGGGGTATCAATCACTGAAACTTGTGTAAGGCACTATGACTAAATGTGTCCTCTACCGATAGAGTTGATTGTAACTACCGACCAATGGGTAGTGCTATTTTTGGGATACCTCCTGAAGGTACCATTATAAGGCCCCAGCCTTAAACATTACTTAAAATTGAATTAAATGAATAATTCACATTGAAGATATTTTCAGGTTTAGAGTTTTATAGAATTATAACATAACTATTACATCTCAACATATTTCAAAGTAGACACTTCTACTAAGTTTCCATAGAATAAAAAAACTTTTAAAAATAAACATGTCTAGTTCCATGTTTTATATAGCATGACTTTCCCTTGATCCCATCCTTGACCCTATTCCACATTAAGTCCTATAAAAATCATTTCAAAAAAACATGGGATGAGCATAAAAAGCACAGTAAGGGATAGAAAAAGAATGAAAACTGTTATTATTTCAAGCATCAAGTAAACCATGTATACTTTATCAAAGTAATACCTTCACATTCATGAAGTAGTAAAAACTATTCACTGAATAAAATATAATTACTTACCCTTTTGTAACCAAAGGATTACCATAAAACCCATATAAAGAACACATAACATATAAATGTAACTTCGGACATAAACATGCTTAATTGGAATAACCATACAGTCGACTTCCACACATATCACTTAATGGAATAGCCATATGCCCAAATTCGATACATACTTAATGGAATAGCCATACGACCGACTTCCATACCAAATGCATTGGAGGTTATAACGTAACCACTCGTCCTGGTATTCACGGAACCACCCGTCATATAGTTTATCACGTAACCACCCATCAAATTTCCAAGTACCATTATAAAAATCATAAGACATAAAAAAAATATAATGGAAAGAAAACATTTCCACACTTTGATCACAATATATCACACAAATATAATGACATAACAAATCCATTATAAAAACCATTTTCAATACCAAAATACATAAAAGAGTATATTGTATTTATTTCATTTTAAAAACATTACAGCTTGTTGAGGAAGCCAAAGACCAAATAATACTCGCGGTGGCGGAAAAGGTCGTTGTCACCACATACGTTAAAAGATAAATTCCTTTTTGTCATTTTGTAAAATGCTTCGTAGAAAAAGATTCCTTTTGTATAAAAGTAAAATTAAAAGGGGTTTATACACCGTATAAAAGAAGGTTGTGTATAAAACAAAATATGCCTCAATGAAAGGAGATTGAGACGAAGTCCCTTACCTCCGGTCCGACTTGACTCGATCGTTCTTTAACGTCCTGAAAAATAAACTTGAGTTAATTTATATTTGATTAAGAACCTTTTTGAAGTTCATTATTCCTTTTATATCACATATTTCCAGGTTATAAACATTATGTAATCATTTATGTTAATAATGTTTGTTTTGTCGATATTTGGTTCTTAGTCGAAAGTGGACTTCTTACAATTACATGTTGTTCGTGTGGTAAAAGGATCGTTATATCCAGAATGAAATTCCTGATTTGGATATCATATATATCATATATATCTAGCATATACATGTATTTATAATATCACATAATCATTTAAAGGTATGAAATGAAATGCACCGTTCATGGAGACGGTAAGCCGTACGTACGCATGAACGCTACTTTCATTTCTATGTCATATTAATGGAATTAAAACTAAATGAGAGGTATGTATATTTTAATTCCAGAATTATATTAATCACTTAGATGTAACATACATCATATATATCCATTATATAAATGTACTTATAATAGTGCATTACATTTGGGGATAAGAAATGAAATGCACCGTTCATGGAGACGGTAAGCTGTACGTACGCATGAACGCTACTTTCATTTCTATATCATATATTAATGGAAAGAAATAATAATTATATAGATGTATATTATAATTCCAGTATAACATCATATATAATAACTTTAAATCCATCCTTTATACATCCCACATATGGCATTAACGAATCACATCACTTTGAGGGGGCGGTAGTCCGCACTTCCTAAAATGAAATTATCGTGTTTACCCACAATAGAAACCATAAAGGTATTCCAAAAATGAAAAATAAAGAAGCATAAGGAAAAAATAAACATAATATATATCATATATAAATATAGTTTCATCTTAATGGCCACCATTAAAGGTGTTTAAAAGAATATTGAACAATCCCCGTTTCGTGAGGCAGAAATTCGCCAACCACAGAAACAGTATGTTCTTTAACCATTAGATGTAGATGTGTGTAAGTGTTACTCTAAATATTCTTATAACAACATCCTAGTATATTGAATATACTGGAGTTGTTACAAAAGAAATGAATAAAAAGAGTTTAGGGGGTTGGAGAAGAAAAATAAAACAAAAGAACACAAGTGAAGACATCACCTTAAAATCGGGTAACTCTCTTAGATTTGAGCTCAAACGCTTCATTGGGAAGACTTATGCCCATATTGAGGCTCCAATGAGTAAGAGAGAGATGTGGAGAGACAAAATGGGCAGGGTGTTGCCGATCCAAAGTCTTTGGATGTGTGGGTAAGGTGGTAGAGGTGGGGGCCTTTTATAAGAGGAGAGGAGGGGCACTCTTGGAAAGTAAGGAAATGTTACTTTATTTTAGAATGAGTTTCGGATTTTAATGGTCCCACATTGATGTGTTTTGAGGCTAAGGTGATAAGGGTTATAAACCCACCCATCCAATAGGTTTTTTACATGTTTAGGGCTTAGATTTTACATTATCTTTCCATTTTATTTAAATCGTTAAATAATGAGGTAATCGCTGCATCATCATGGTGTCATAAATAATTTAATTTATTTAACGTCTAAAAATTATAAAAAAATACTATGATATAGTAAATAGTGTTACCATTCCAATGAAAATTTATAGTAAAAAATCGGATTTGTATAACCCCATGTAAAATTTTTTTTAGTAAAAAAACTCATGTTTGTGACAATTTTATTTTACCATTAAATAAAAAGATATTAATGTCATTTTCCAACTAAAGTGGCTCCATGGGGTCCCCAAGTTGACCCATGGATTTTCATGGTCGTCAATGACATATCTAGTAAGGGTAGGACATGTGTCAAGTTCATTTCATATTATTAAAATATTATTTTTACCTTAAACTACAATAATTACCTCTAATCGTGATTAAAAACATAAAAGTTACTATTCACTAAAAAATTATTTTAATCCCATTGAACCACATTTTACTTGTTAATGACAACCATGTATGTCGGATTTTTTTGAAATTCAAAACACAGAAGTGGTAAAATTTCATTTAAACGAAAAATCAGTTTTTATAAGTACCACTTAGTGTTTTCACTATTCATCAAAAATTGAAGTTTTTCAGAAAAATACAAAAAATTCACCCTAAGCTATATTTGATATTCCGAATTCAAAAATGAAGTCTATTTTACAAAATTCAAAAAATATAAGTTGCATTAATTAATTTAATAATTAATTCCAGCTGTCAGAGCAAATAGCGTGTTTTCATGAAACAATAAGTATAAAAAGATTGACACTAGTTTAAGTCCGATTTCAATGTGAAATTAATTCCAACGACCACTATTGGATTTAATGGTAAAAATATATTCTAATTTCACTTTAAAATCAATTCAAATGATAATATAATCATATAAATAAATTATATTAAAAAGAGGTTTTGAATTAAAATACAACATTTTTTACTGTTCATTAAAAAAATGAACTTTATCGAAAAAATACCACAAAGTAAATCTTGATGTCCCGATTCTAAAAAAGAGTTTTATTTGGTCCAATAGAATGTATAAAAGTTACCAAAACTATATTTAATGACGGTTCGCCATCAAAAGGCGATAAGTGAACCTTTAGTGAAAATTAGGGTATAAAAGCCTAAAATTGAATTCTTTTCATATTTTAAGCCTTTATCTTTTATTGGATAAATGTAAAAACATTTAAAAACATATATAATAATATTTTAGTTATTTCTATCCATTCCCGCCAATACAACGGCTATGTGTTAACTACCATTTAAAATAATATTATTTTATTACTAGTGTGCAACGTAAGATTTTAATGAAACTCTTTTTTGCATATTGGGTACACTATCGAACATAGCAACCCATTTAAAGTAAAATGAATATTTAATTCATAAATATTAATAAATATGAAAATGTTTTATTCATTATTTACCTGGGATGTTTCATCCTTCCCCCCTTTTGGGAATTTCATCCTCTCAATTTTATTCACTTATCAAAATAAGTGGGGGTATTTATCCCTCATATCATATTCAGATTCCCACATTGCCTCTTCTGCCATATGGTTTTTCCACAAAACCTTTACCTGTTGAATTACATTATTTCGCAAAACTTGCTCTCTTCGGTCAAGAATCTGGACTAGTTGTTCTTCATAAGATAGGTTCTCCAGCAGTTGAACTACCTCTAGACACAAAACATGAGATGGATCTGGCATATACTTCCTCAACATCGAAACATGAAAAGCATTGTGTACCTGAGATAAACTCGGAGGTAAAGCCACTCGGTAAGAAACTGATCCAACTTTCTCTAGAAATTCATATGGTCCAATGAAACTTGGACTCATCTTTCCTTTCTTACCAAATCTCATCACACTTTTCCATGTAGAAACATTGAGAAAAACATGATCACCTACCTCAAAAGATAGATCCTTCCTCCGATTATCCGCATAACACTTTCTCCTACTCTGAGCTGTTTTCATGTGTTTCTGAATCAAATGAACTATTTCTGCCAACTCTTCTATCAATTCTGGTCCCATCAACTTCCTTTCACCAACTTCATCCCAAAAAGCTGGAGTTCGACACTGCTTCTCATATAATGCCTCAAACGGTGCCATCTGTATACTAGAATGAAAACTGTTATTATATTAAAACTCAACCAAAGAAAGATATTGGTCCCAACATCCCTAATAATCCATCGAACAAGCTCGTAGCATATCCTCCAAGGTCTGAATTGTTCGTTCTGACTGCCCATTTGATTGCGGATGAAAAGCTGTACTAAAATTTAATTCAGTACCCAACGACTTCTGAAGGCCTTTCCAAAAGTTATAACTAATCCTAGGATCACGGTCAGATACAATGGAGAGAGGAAATCCGTGTAACCTGAATATCTCTTTAAGATAAAAATTGGAAAGTTGATCTAGGGATAAATTATCTTGTATGGCAAGGAAATGAGCAGATTTAGTCAATCGATCAACAATAACCCAGATTGCATTATTACCTCGAGATGTCCTCGGTAATCCCAAAAAAAAGTCCATGGATATATTTTCCCATTTCCACTCTGGCACTGGTAAAGGATGAAGCGTCCCTTTTGGTAACTGCCGCTCTGCTTTAACCTACTGACAAGTCAAATACTTCACAGTAAAATCAGCAATATCCCTTTTCATTCCATCCCACCAGTAATACTCTTGCAGATCTCTGTACATCTTAGTACTGCTAGGATAAACTGAAAACGGGGAACTATGATCCTCACATTACAACTCTTTCTTCAACTTTGAATCACCAAGGACACATAATATCTTCCCAAAACTCAAAACACAATCATTATCAATGTTGAATTCAGGAAACATACCCTTCTAAACTAGCTCTAACTTTTTCTGCAACTCACTATCTCTCTCTATGCTTGCTTAATTCTGTCTGATAGGGATGATCTCACTGATACCTGAAACAAAACAGAAGAACATCCTGCACCAACAACTTCTATGCCAAATTTCATCAAATCAAAAACCAAAGGATCTCGTTCCAAACGTAGCATGGTTAATGAAGCATTACTTTTTCGACTCAAAGCATCAGCCACTTTATTTGCTTTTCCCGGATGGTAATGAATTGCACAATCATAATACTTGATTAATTACAGCCATCTCCTCTATCTCATGTTCAATTCTTTCTGAGTGAATATATACTTTAAACTTTTGTGGTCAGTATATATTTCACACTTTACTCTATACAAATGATGCCGCCAAATTTTTAAAGAAAAAACAACAGCAGCTAATTCCAAATCATGTGTAGGGTAATTTACCTCATGAGTTTGCAATTACCTAATAATTCTACATAAGGACATAGACGAGTCCCTTCAACGAAGCATCACTGTATATAACAAACTCACCATTCCTGGAAGGAAGTTCCAAAACTGGAGCATTCACCAATCTTCTTTTCAACTCTTGAAAACAATCATCACATTCTTTTGTCCAGATGAACTTAACACCCTTATGAGTTAGCTTAGTCATTGGACTAGATAACCGTAAAAAATATTCGAAAAACCTTCGGTAGTAACCTGCCAAACCAAGAAAACTATGGATCTCGGTTACATTTGCGGGTCTTGGCCATTCTTCAACAACTTTTGTTTTTGCAGGATCAACAGTTATGCCATCTTTTGAAACAATGTGACCCAGGAAAGAAATTTGTTGTAACCAAAACTCACACTTGCTGAATTTTCCATATAGTTTATTTTCTTTTAAGGTTTTCAAGATAACCCTTAAATAACTTTCATACTCCTCTTTACTTTTAGAAAACACCAAAATATCATCAATAAAAAAAACCAATATTTTTCACGTGAGTCATCTAAGCCATCACTACAACAAAATGTTTAGTTCTGATTCTGACCATCTCAAGATACTGATTTGAAAGGTCATTTCCCTCTGTATGCCTTCCCATAAAAGTTGTTCTGTTTCCTCTATGAAAAACCATTCTTAACACAAAAATATCTTAGGCGAAGCAACATGGTAATCTGTAAATGCTATATCATTTCAATCATACCATAAATCAATTTATAATTTATCAATTTTCTAACTCCTAAAGTTGTCTAAACCGACCATTGATACCAACAATAATGCCCCAACCTTAAAAATTACTTAAAATTGAAGTAAATTAATAATTAACATTGCATATCTTTTCAGGTTTATAGTTTTATAGAATTAGAACATAACTATAACATCTCAAAAGATTACAAAGTAGACACTTCTACTAAGTTTCCATAGAATAAAAAACTCTTAAAAAGAAACATGTCTAGTTCCATGTTTTATATAGCATGGATTTCCCTTTATCCCATCCTTGACCCTATTCCACATTAAGTCCTATGAAATAAATTTCAAAAAAACATGGGGTGAGCATAAAAAAAATCAGTAAGGGATGCACAAATAATGAAAACTATTAGTTTTTCAAACATCAATTAAACCATGTATATTTATCAAAGTAATACCTTCACCTTCATGAATTAGTAAAAACAATTCACTGAATAAAATATCATTACTTACCCTTTTGTAACCAAAGGATTACCATAATACCCATATAAAGAACACATAACATATAAAGGTAACTTGGGACATAAACATACTTAAGTGGAATAACCATATGGTCGACTTCCACACATATCACTTAATGGAATAGCCATATGGCCAACTTACATACATACTTAATGGAATAGCCATACGGCCGACTTCCATACCCAATCCATTGGAGGTTATAACGTAAACACCCGTCCTGGTATTCACGGCACCACCCGTCATATGGTTTATCACGTAACCACCCGTCAAATGTCCAAGCACCGTTATAAAAATCATAAGACATAAAACAAATATAATGGAAAGAAGAAATTTCCACACTTTGATCATAATATATCACATAAATATAATGACATAACAAATCCATTATAAAAACCATTTTTAATACCAACATACATAAAAGAGTATATGGTATTTATTTCATTTTAAAAACATTACATCTTGTTGAGGAAGCCAAAGACCAAATAATATTCGTGGCGGCGGAAAAGGTCGTTGTCACCGCGTACGTTAAAAGAACATTCCTTTTTGTCATTTTGTAAAACGCTTCGTAGAATAAGATTCTTTTTGTATAAAACTAAAAGTCAAAGGGATTTATACACTGTATAAAAGAAATCTTTTTATAAAATGAAATATTCCTCAATGAAAGGAGATTGAGACGAAGTCCCTTACCTCGGGTCCGACTTGACTCGATCGTTATTTAACATCCTGAATAATAAACTTGAGTTAATTTATATTTGCTTAAGAAAATTTTTCAAGTTAATTATTCCTTTTATATAATTTATTTCCATGTTAAAAACATTATGTAATCATTTTAGTTAATAATGTTTGTATTGTTGATATTTGGTTCTTAAGTCGAAAGTGGACTTCTTACAATTACATGTTGTTTGTGTGGTCAAAGGTTCTTTATATCAAGAATGACATTCCAGATTTCGATATCATATATATCATATATATCTAGCATATACATGTATTTATAATATCACATAATAATTTAGAGGTAATAAATGAAATGCACCGTTCATGGAGACGGTAAGCCGTACGTACGCATGAACGCTACTTTCATTTCTATGTCATATTAATGGAATTAAAACTAAATGAGAGGTATGTATATTTTAATTACAGAATTATATTAATCATTTATATGTAACATAAATCATGTATATCCATTATATAAATGTACTTATAATAGTATATTACATTTGGGGATAAGAAATGAAATGCACCGTTCATGGAGACGGTAAGTCGTATGTACGCATGAACGCTACTTTCATTTCTATCTCATACATTAATGGAAATAAATAATAATGATATATAGGTATATTATAATTCCAGTATAACATCATATATAATAACTTTAAATCAATCCTTTATACGTCCCACATATGGCATTAACGAATCACATCACTTTGAGGGGGCGGTAGTCCGCACTTCCTAAAATGAAATTATCGTGTTTACCCACAATGAAACCATAAAGGTATACCAAAAATGAAAAATAAAGAAGCATAAGGAAAACATTAACATAATATATATCATATATAAATATAGTGACATCTTAATGGCCGCAATTAAAGGTGTTTAAAAGAAGATTGAACAATCATCGTTTCGTGAGGCATAAATTCGCCAACCACAGAAACAATATGTTCATTAACCATTAGATGTAGATGTGTGTAAATGTAGCTCGAAATATTCTTATAAAAACATCCTAGTATATTAAAGATACTGGATTTGTTACAAAAGAAATTAATAAAAAGAGTTTAGGGGGTTGGAGAAGCAAAATAAAACAAAAGAACACAAGTGAAGACATCACCTTAAAATCGGGTAACTCTCTTAGATTTGAGCTCAAAGGCTTCCTTGGGAAGACTTCTGCCCAAAGTGAGGCTTCAAGGAGTAATAGATGGATTTGGAGAGACAAAATGGGCAGGGGTTGGCCGAGATAAAGGCTTTGGAAGTGTGGGTAAGGTGGTAGAGGTGGGGGCCTTTTATAAGAGGAGAGGAGGGGCACTCTTGGAAAGTAAGGAAATGTTACTTTATTTTAGAATGAGTTTCGGATTTTAATGGTCCTAAATTGATGTTTTTCTTGGATAAGGTGATAAGTATTCGAAATCCACCCATCCAATAGGTTTCTGACATGTTTAGGTCTTAGATTTTACATTATCATTCCATTTTATTTAAATCTTTAAATAATGAGGTAATCGCTACATCATCATGGTGTCATAAATAATTTAATTTATTTAATGTCTAAAAATTATAAAACAAATACTATGATGTAGGAAATATCTTTACATTTACAATGAATTTTTATAGTCAAACATATGATTTGTATAACCCTATGTAAAAATTGTTTTAGTAAAACAACTCATGTTTGTGACATTTTTATTTTAACATTAAATAAAAAGATATTAATGTCATTTTCCAACTAAAGTGGCTCCATGGGGTCCCCAAGTTAACACATGGATTTTCATGGTCTGCCATGACACATATAATAAGGGTAGAACATGTTTCAAGTTCATTTCATATTATTAAAACATTATTTTTACATTAAACTACACTAATTACCTCTAATCGCGATTAAAAACATAAAAGTTACTATTCACCAAAAAATTATTTTAATCCCACTGAACCGAATTTTATTTATTAATTACAACCATGTATGTCAGATTTTTTTTAAATTAAAAACACAGAAGTGGTAAAATTTCAATTAAACGAAAAATCAGTTTTTATAATTACCACTTAGTGGTTTCACTATTCATCAAAAATTGAGGTTTTTCAGAAAAATACCAAAAATTCACCCTATGATATATTTGATATTCCGAATTCAAAAATTAATTCTATTTTAAAAAATTCAAAACATATAAGTGGAATTAATTAATTTAATAATTAATTCCCACTGTTAGAGAAAATAGCGTGTTTTCATTAAACAATAAGTATAAAAAGATTGACACTAGTTTAAGTCTGATTTCAAAGTGAAATTCATTCCAACGACCAATATTGGATTTAATGGTAAAAATATATTCTAATTTAACTTTAAAACCAATTCAAATGATAATATAATCATATAAATAAATTACATTAAAAAGAGGTTTTGAACTAAAATAAAACATTTTTCCCTGTTCATTAAAAAAATGAACTTTATCAGAAAAATACCACAAAGTAAATTTTGATGTCTTGATTCTAAAAAAGAGTTTAATTTGGACCAATAGAATGTATAAAAGTGACCAAAACTATATTTAATTATGGTTCTCCATCAAAAGGCGATAAGTGAACCTTTAGTGAAAATAAGTGTATAAAAGCCTAAAATTGAATTCTTTTAGTATTTTAAGCCTTTATCTTTTATTGGATAAATGTAAAAACATTTAAAAACATATATAATCATATTTTAGTTATTTCTATCCATTCTCGCCAATACAACGGCTATGTGTTAACTACCATTTAAAATAATATTATTTTATTACTAGTGTGCAATGTACGATTTCAATGAAACTCTTTATTGCGTATCGGGTACGCTATCGAACATAGCAACCCATTTAAAGTAAAATTAATATTTAATTCATAAATATTAATAAATATGAAAATGTTTTATTCATTATTTACCTGGGATTTCACAACCATCATGGGAAACAACCCCATATATCGAAGCCTCATCACTATGCGGACCATCCTCATGGTCCCACACTGGAATCTTGGATGGCTATATTCGTGGAGGCATCTTGAAAGAGAATAAAGATAAACCATGGTCAAAATGTCATACCTGGTGAGGTGAATCCATAGATATCAATTGAAAAACATTTTCAAAACACATGCAACTATTTTTTTTGTTTATTGAACTGGAATACAAAATTCAGTGTCTTGGTGTATGGATACGTTAGCTGCCACACCAACACTGGACTCCATGGATTGATATCTAGACTCAAGACACTTAACAGTATTTCCCCTATTGAAAATATATACTCTTTGTTCTTCTGGTAGAATTGACCGCCTTTGATACCACTTTGTCATGACGCATCCCCCGGGGCTCGTGTCGTGACTACCCCAAGCCCGCCATCCATAGGCTAGAGGCTGGTGACTAGAACCGGAAAGGTATATCCAAAAAAGTAAAGGTATTACCATTAAAACTATATAGAAACACTTTACAACAACAATCCATCACACTAAAAGAAGAAAAAATTATACCACGGAAACAAATTTGACTGCCAGTAAAAGTGAAAGAAGGTGGGCCAAAATACAAACCCAACAAGGAATTAAAAACAGTAATGCGCAAATGGAAACTCTGATGGAGATCTGCAAGAAACACCACTTGATCATGAGAGTAGTGAAGCTACTAGAAGACGAAGTGGTATGTCTCGCCCACCCAGTCTGAGTGGGCCCCATATGGTACTAGGCCACCTAGTGCATCGTCATAGCATCCATCAGACCTAGCCCTGATCACCTTTATTGAAACGTCGATCATCTACACCAGACACAACACGTGTAGAAAAATACCATGCAGGGGTGAGTATAATCATACTCAGTAGGGACCCCAAGATCCCAGAAGGTTTCTCGGTAATCCACGAAGTAAAACACCACAATGAAAATTCCCCATAGGTAAAACCACCAAAGAATACCTCAAACACATACCTTAAAATAAAAGATGTAGCTCACACCAGGTATAACGTAAGTACAGAATTAAATATGATTATTCGTAAATATAGATCATATTATTCTATCATGAGGATCTACTGCTGACCCACACAGGGTCGCTAAGTACTGACCCATAGAGGATCGCTAGGAGTTGACACATATAGGATCTCTAGGTGCTGACCCACAGAGGTATCGCTAGGTGCTAACCCACTCAAAGGTTCGATACGTGATGACCCACTCAGAGGATCGCTATGTGATTAACCACTCAAAGGATTCCTAGGTGCTGACCCATATGGGATCGCTAGGTACTGACCCACAGATGATCACAAGGTGCTGACCCACTTAGTGGATCACTATTCTTTCTTCATGTCACAACCAGCCATTGGATTATCACACGTAACATGCTTGATTTCTGGAGGATCCACTTCACCATCCATCGGTTGTATCTCAACAACCACAAAGTCCTACATAGAGGTAACTCAATGAACCGACTTGTATTAAGGGTTTCAAGGCAACAGACGATGTGTTGATCAGACGTCCAGTCTATAACTTATGTGTTTTTTGTAAAAAAGGCCTAGTTGGATTCTTGTACGATCCAACCTGGAAAAACTCCATAATCATCCATAAAAGTGGAGTATCTTAAAAGTACCTCCCCATTTCAGGGATCCCAATGCTACTGAAGGCATGTAAATCAGACTCCCAACTTGAGAGATACATGCGTTTTAGTAAAAAGGGGCTAGTGGGGTCTGGGTTCAGTCTGACCATATTGGACTGACCTGACCAGACCCGGTCTAGGGGTCTAGTGTGTGTTCAACAAGGGTCCATCCCATCTAGCCCATTGGTCCCTCAAGTTTGGCTCGATAGGATAGGTCCAACCTGGTGGCGGGTCTGACCCGGTGAGTTGTGGGTACAGCCCGCGGTGCGGTTCCAGCCTAGCGGTGTGGGTCCAGCCTCTATCCCCCCACACGTTCGACCAGGGGAGACCCACTCACCACAGTCAAGTGACTGTGGTGGCTTTACGTGGCTATCCAGGCTCGCTGGACATTTTGCACACTCCCGAGCAGGCCGCTCCTCCACGCAGCGCTGAAGGGCGTTGCGCTCCCTCACAGTTACGGTCGGTCGGCCATAACCCCACCGTCCGCCTCAATGCACCGACGGGCACACTGCTCCACCTGACAAATGGCCCTTAGTCCCCATCTAGCATGGAGCTGGTGCCACCACATTCCACCACAATCGTTGCCGATGGCTCCACCAGTGTGGTGGAAAAACCTTCGGTGGACCACCAGACATGCTCCGCTGGTCCGTTCTTCCCATCACCTATGTCTTATGGGATAACGAGGCCATCACCTTCGCTGAGACAGCCTCAAAGTCCCTTATTCACCATTTCAAGAAATCACCCATGAAGAACACACAATAAACAACTATAGTGGAGGGTCCGGGCTTTTATCGTGTCAACCCACACCCTCCGCGTTAGTGTTTAAATGTGGGGGAAGATCATTGATATAAGTCCAATCATTTCATGCAAGGTTTGAATCTCGAATGATAAATATCCAATAAAAGTCACCATGTTACATAAACACATGAATCTCAGATCAACTTGTTGGTGGGTTGATCTCTTTTCGTCATTTCTATAAAAAGAATAGTGGGGAAGAAAATAGAAAATTAAACAACCCCCTTCCCTGTTGATGTTCTCTACCGAAGCGTTTGTCCTTGAGGTTTCAAAATTTCGAGGTTGCTTCCGGCTCCATTATTCGAGGCACATCGAAGCCGATGATGATCCTCTAGAGCATTATTCCTCGTTCTTAATTATATATGGATTCTGTCATCAGTTCATTATATATTTCCCCATGTTTTATTCTCCCCAAACTCCAACATGTTGGATTAATAAAAAAATAAAAGTGCAGTGATGTGTGTCAATTTATGATGCTCATTAAATGAGCCACATTTAATGAGAAACATTTATTGAGTCATTAAGATAACAAAATCATTTTTTCAATGTGCCACTATTGACCCTACATTAATATTCCTCGTCACCGCCTGGTTTCTGCACCACGATGCTTCCATCTTCCACTCAAAGGTGAGAAAGAAATAAAATAATGATTTTAAATTATTTTATTATTTCTCTCAAAATGTCTAAAAATAAATTTTCCGCTCAACCCTTTCCAGCTAAAGATAAGTCATTTCTAGGTGAATCCCAAAATTCAGAGTTCAATGATGCCCTCATATTTTGGATCCGAGCACCGGTTCAAAAGATAGAAATTCCCGCTCACACGTTCATTTAAATAAACCTCAAAAAAAGTTCAAAAATTAACTTTCACCCTCGACCCACATCGGTCGAGGTTGGGATCCTCCTAAGGAGAACATTCCCTTACAAGATTAATGTTAATCTAGGTCACCACACCACAGTTATAATCATTTGAAAAATAAAATAATTTTATTTAATAATTTTACATACTGTTATGCTACTTTTCAGGTTTTCTCACTAGAGGCATGTGCGAACTGAAATTATGTTGCGCCTAGGGTAAACTTGCCATCCTGAAGAGAACGGTGCCCTCATATTTCTTATATGGGAATCAGTTTAACATTTCTTGCACCATTCCAAGAAAACCGCTCATGCGTGCTATTTAAAGCTTAACATTTTTTGACAGATCATTCTGGGCACTCTAGGTCTCGGAATTGCATGCTATATCATCGCTTTGTCCCGAAATAATTCCATATACTAAAAAATTATACAGCAATTCTAAGACAATACATAGGTGAAATTTAACCCATATATGTTAAATTAACATCCTTTTATAAATTAAAATTTTATTACCATAATTAAAAATAAAAGATAATAATTTAGGTTAAACCAAAAAGATAAGTTTTAAAATAAAATCAATACATGTGTAAAAATTATTGGATGAGAGGATTTGGACCTATCCTCATCTTACCTTCTATATATCTCACTTTTTATCCTTTTGAATTAGAAAACTAATTTATATTAATTTAATAATTTATGTGTTTTTCAGGGTGCTCTTCCCAATCCTATAAAAAGGTACCCTCTCTTATCTAATACTCACACTTCAAGAACCATTTGGTTCTACTAAGACCTACCCAAAAAATAATCCAATAATCCATCCCCTCTTCTAAGAATCCTCCCATAGGGAAAAAATACTCCAAAGGATTCCTTTTGTTATTAACCAAAAGAAATGACCCGATTAATAGGTAACACCTTCTCTCATGATTTATATTTTCATTTCCATTATCCACTTCCCAAAAACTTATTATTATATGAATAAATAACAACACAAGTATCCTAAATATACTAGCATGTTCTTATTCTATGTTTCTAATCTTCCATTACACAGACATCCATTTAATGGGTAATGAACATACTGTTTCTGTTTATGGATAACTACTGCCTCACGAAATTACGATTGTTCAATTTTCCCCTAACACCTCACATGGCGGAAATTATAATGGAAACTATTTTAAATATGATAAATATTATATTTATATTTTCTCTATGATTCATTAATTTTATATTTAGAACATACCTTTATGCTTCCATGTTGTGTAAATACGATAATTCCGTTTGAGGAAGTGTGGACTGCTGCCCCTCAAAGCGATATGACCCGTTCCTGCTATACATGGAACTTATAAAGGATGGTTTTATTAAAACTATGATAGTTAAATGAAATTAATATAATATTGGTATTATAATATACATTTATTTATTATTCTTTTAATACAATAAATAAATGAAGGTTTCATTCATGTGTACATACGACCTACCGTTTCCATGAATGGTGCATTTTATTTCTTATCTCTAAATATTTTGGATATTATAAATACATATATACTATATATATATGATATTTATATCACGAATACTATTCTGGAGATGATGTACTTTTTACCACATGGACAATTTTAGTAAAAACTAGTTCATTTTTTACTCAAGTACAAATATTGAAAAAACGTCCAATATAAACTTAAATATTATATAATTTTTATAACATGGTAATCATTGATATAAAAGGAATAATAAAGTTGAAAAATGTTCTCAAAAAATTATTAATTAACCTATTTTTTATTTAGGTACATATCAATTGTACATGATGAGTTAAAATCAAGGTAAGTGGTTTCTCATCTCATTTCTATTTCCGTGATATTTCCATTGTTCGCTACTTATTTATTTTATGTGGTGTATGTATTATTCCAATTGATATATAATATCATGACTCTATTTATATTCATGTTATTAAATGATTAATTTAATTATTATTAATTTTTTTTCAAGTGATTTGATTTATTATAATGTGGTAAGGGAAATCATAACTCAATCTCCATTCATTGAGTTAAATATTTGTGTCATTGGTTTTGGTTTTCCAAGAATAAGTGTGAATGACCAATTATTTTTTTACAATGAATATCCACATTTATTGTGTGTATTTATATTTTCACACATAATTATTTCATCGACTAATACTTAATCTAATGATATGATCTTTGTAAGGTACTTCATCTCAATATTCTTTCATTGAGGCATATCTTGATGTTATGCACCTTTGTTATCTTATAAGGTGTATATACAACCATTTTGACATGTTATATCATGAATTACTATATTATCATGATATTAAAGGTTTTTTTATTGTTCTTCCTTAATTATTTTTATTCAATTTTTTCTCAATTAGTATGAGAATCTTAAACTAAAACATCGTTTTAAAATTTTAAAATATTTGATCTTAAAAAACCTTCTATTACATGTCCATGTCTTCAAAATGGATCTTATGAATTTACTTATATATAAATGATTATATTAAAATGTTAATTTCTTTTAGAATTTTCAAAGTGATATGGGAAACATTGATTCAAAAGTCTCTTTATTAAATGTTTTAAATGGTTTTGAAACTATATTGACAATTTCAATATCTTGAAATGATTTATTGTGATTGAAAAAAAATAATGAATTTAATGTTGATAATTACAGTATTTTGTGTGTTATGATTATATAATGGTCCGTAGAAATTTTATAGGTGGTTACGTGATAAACCAAATACATGTAGTTACATGATAAACCAAAGATGGGTGGTTTCATGATATACCAAGGATGGTTGGTTAGGTTAAAACCTCCAATGCATTGGGTATGGAATTCATCTTAATGTATATTCCATTTAGTGACATGTGTTGATGTTGACTATATGGTTTTCTATTTAAGTATATTTCTTTCATGAGTTCCCTTTATATGTTATATTTTTTTTCGATGGGATTATAGTAGTATTTTGATTAAAAAAGGGTAAGAAATGACCATATATACAGTGATGTGTATTTACTTCTTATTAATGTGGAAAGTATTAATTTATTGTAAATTATTCATGGTTTACATGTTTTCCTAAAGGATAACCGTTTTCATTATTTATGTATCCCTTACTAATATTTTTATTCTCATACCACGTTTTATAATGTTTTTCATAGGAATTAAAGAATAATAGAGTCAATGATGGGATAAAGGAAAAGTTATGCTATCATACGAAACCATGTTTCTTTTTAAAATGTTTTTGTTTCATGAAAAAAATGGATAGTGAGTAGAGATGTATAATTATAATATTTAAGTTGTTATGTAGGTTTTATAACCTAATTCTCTAAAACTCAAAACCTAAAAAGATCCTTGTTTTGAATTAAAGTAAAATTATTAACTTATCTCAATATTAAGTAATGATTAAGGTTGGGGCCTTATAGAACTATTATAAAAAGACTCGATCACCACCCCAATAGGCTGGTTTAATTTTATGACTACTCTTTCCACCACTTCTGAGGTTAAAAATCTCAAAGTGGTGCTTCCAACCATTGGAACATACAACACTAGGTCATCCAACCAAAACCACATGTCCCCCTCTAGAAGAGTCCTTGAAATTTAATTATGAAATAATGGCCTAATCCACCACTTCAGTAAACCTTTTTAAGTGGAAGATATTCACATGAGACTTGATCTCATGTCTAAGTCTATCATAGAATTGTATTCCTATATCTGTCGCATCCCTTGCCAACTCTAGAATAATTTAATGTAGGACTGTGAAATGGCCATCATAATCCATCAATGTCATAATCCCTTAAGTCAAACTCATAAACTCTATAACCTTCCACTACCTTATGGTCTCTAGATAGAAATTTTCCCAAAAATTTTCTGAGAAACCCTTTGACAACATACCATATACCTACTAGGTCTAGACCATGAAATCCTACTAATGATTTATCTTCCCTCACAACATGTAAGTCACTAACTTTTCTCTCTTCTCCAGAAGAGTCTCTTATTGATAAAGAATCATCTAGATTGACTCTATCTAGAACATGGCGGCCTTATTTACAACCTCTCTAGAAAAAGTCAAAGGGTGTGGCAGTTGAAAGTCTCTAGTTACCTAGAACATCCTCAGCACGAACCACCCAAGGTCTCATTCAATCATATATATAAAACAATAAAAGTTATCACAAAATAGATCCTCTCCTCTATTACCCTGGATCATTGGAGTTTCATTAACCACATTTGGAGGAAAATTATTAGCCATATACTCCTATCTCCCAACCGAAATACATCATAAGGGTGGAATTTCTCTATAATATAAACACACATCTCAGAACACTTAACAAAAAACTCCCACACTTTTAATATAATAAGGCTCTCCATTAGCCATGACAACCCATTATTCATACACTATCCCAAACAAACATCACCTCACATCTATCTCTACCCTTAGACATCCATTCTATATGTCATGTTATACATGGGGAAAACTAACTCAGAAATTATTATAAATTTTTTTAACCCAACTATAACATTTATTCAGGAAAAAGTATTTAATCATCCTTTAAATTTTTTTCCATTTATCAATTTGCATCATATTTATTAGACACTCGTTGTTTAAAATTTTCAAATAAAATTAAATTCATTCTACATTCATGTCACACACATTCTCCCTATGTGTGCCTACAATGATGCATACCACCTATATCCCTAGGTTCTTAAATAGATGCGTGAATACATAACCTCACACCATCTTGGAAATGAAAAAAATATTATAAATTAATCACCCCAAAAAACAACTACATAACTCATTGGTGAAATGTAATTCATCTAGAAGATAACACATCCATAACAATAATTACAACCCTAGGTACTTGGGGTTTCCCTCATACATGGGTCTCCCATGCATGAGCTCATTTCAAAGTCCTAACACTTAATTATATCCATTTTACCATTCCGAAATAGTAATTAAATAGAAAAGAATATATATCTTGCATAACTTCATAATGTCCCCATCCCAAATTCCACTAAATTGGTTCCCCAATCGGGGTCACCACATAACCTCATGAACACCTCTTCATACACCAGAGGCTCCAAACTAGCAGTGAGGGTCTAATAAGTCATTCAGGGAGTCTATACCATCTTGATCAGAGTAAGACACAACATATAACATATGAAATAATGAAAACAAAACAAATGAACAATAAAAATGCATTACAAACCCTTTCCCAAAACTGAGTATAATCCCACAACTAAATAGTAACCATGTTCTGTCATGTAATACAATTATATGTGTAATTAAAACAAAACATAATGATAAATAGAAGAATCCCCAAAATGGGTCCCAAATTCATGTCCAGATCCCTCCTCCATGTGCATCCCTTGCCCAAATCAACCCTATAGAATAGGGAATTTTCCCTTTTCGTGACCTGAAACCATTAAATATGCTCGAGTACCCAATGGAAACCTGAGTAGGGAGTGAGTAAAACTCAGTTGGCCACCACCAATTATTTCTACAAAAATATCCAATCTAAATAGATAGTGTATTCATATACTAAATAAATAACTAGGAAAACAAAATTACATTCAAATGCTTTAATTTACTAAAATTCACTTAATCCATTTCCATAATTTATCTCAAGGGTTAGGAATTTTCTTCAATCACACTATGGCCTATGTCAGTCAACTACTATGAATAAGGGGGATGAATCAAGTTCCCTATCTCACTAGGTAAACAATTCACAACAATTATATCAAACTTACCTTAGAGCCTCAATACAGTTAGTCTCATCTAATGAAACCATAGGTGTATAGAGAATCAATCTAAATCCTTATCCCATGCATTCTAGGGGTGGTGTTTAGAGCCTCAGTCTAACCTAACTTCTAGGAATAGAACCTCAAGTCAATATGACCCAAACCACCAATAAATGTTCACTTTCTACATTAATGACAACACATTTCCAACATAGACCAAAACCATTTAACACATTCATAAATTAAAACAAAAGTAAATTATACACATAATACATCATTATGTACTATCCCATTACACATTCTCATTTACATGCCTTATCCCAATCAACCTATTAACATTATACCAATCAACCCCATATTTTAAATTGAAAACCAAACACAATCTTCATTACTTTCATTTCATAACCCAATCTAACATTCCAATACATACTTTATGGGATCTATGTAACAACAATTCAATCCTACATTTTAAATTTCAATCTTCGTGATCAAGAAGTGTCACACCCCATGGATGGCCCTTAACCTAGTAAAATCTACCTCAAAGCATCCCATGGGGACGATGAGAAATTCAATTAAACATTTACCCAAAAAATTAATAATTTATACCAAAGAAAACCAATTGGTCAACAAAAAAACACCAAAGCACAACCACGTACACATGAATTACCATCAAGAATATAGGATATAACTTTTAGACCACCTAACTCAATTTAAAAGATGAACATTCTCTCAAATCTAGACATTGGTTTGGATTTGAACGCCCCTTGAAACCCTAGCCTAAGATCCACTGGGAAAAGAGGGTTTTAGGGATTTGTAATAATAATAGAAACCATACAAGACCTAATCATAAAAAGAGAAGGGAGAGGAGTGTTAGACTCACCTAGATCTTCTATTTGCAACCAACAGTCCTCCAAACTGCATAGAAATGAGAGAGATTGATTCCTGGGAATCTTTGAGCATTTAGGTTCATCACTAGGGATGTAGTAGGAAGAATATTGGAAAATACTGAGTTATAACACTTAATTACTGAGAGGTAAAAATGTTAAAATCTCATTGTTTATGGGGCACACAGTTTGGATGCACTGTTGTCCAAGTTGTGGCCAAATATGCGCCAACCTCTCTCTCCAAGAGGGGATAGATGGCATGATTACTTGGGAAGCCTACACTGTTTAACAAATAGTGTAATGATTGTGGTGAATGGATCTATCCAAGCCTGTATGGTTTGTCCTTCTCCCTTGCACAATTTCGTCAAATCGTGTACCCCTTCACCCTAAATTTATGGTTTGGGAACATAATCACTAATAACCATTCTTCAACTGTGTAACATGCACTAGATGGCATAATTATCCCTTATTTATTATACCAAACTCTCAAAACATCACAATGACTCCTCATACATATGGTAAATATTCCTTTATCCAAAATTAAAGATACATAAGAAAAACATAGACCAGAGCATACCTCTATGGATGTTTAAGATCTTATGATATTATAATTATTATCATCATATTTAACCATAATAAGATATTATTAACCAGTCTTGTAGGTGGAAAATAAAAAACAAAGTATGTTGCTCGTGCAGGTGGTGAAAATACAATATTGTGATCAATGTTTTCATTTAAGAACCTTATAATGGGAGGGTAGAATATGGATATTCCATTAAAAAATAACATTACATTATACTTATAATACTAGAGTCATTGTGTTGTGTTGTATGAGGGAGGTGAGGAGAACACATATTAAGAAATAAATTTTGAAGAGGTAAATTGAAAATATTACCTCTTAAATGTCGTCTCCATTAAATACTTCTTAAGGAATTTGGGATTGATTATTTGTTGATATTTTTAACACTAAGATTTGGGGTAGAGGTTTGAGAAGAGATTTGGATATAAATTTATCAGTCTATAAGTGTGACAAAAAGGGATTGTGAGGGGTGACATTTATAAGGGGATGAGAAGAGTGTTTTTGAATATTATATCAATTAGTTTATTATTTTGGATCAATAGTACCAATATTGTTGATTATTGTGACTATATAATGTATATTGTGCATGTTATTTCTATTTAATGAGCTCTTACCCCATCAATGACTTAATAATTCATGTATTTAGCTTATAATTTTAAATACTACATTTTACAGCATTTCATTATTCACCAAATATTAAACTATTTTAGAAAAATAAAAAATCCACCTTAACAATTTTTTGATGTTTAGATTTCAAAAATTAAATCCATTTTATATATTTTTTCAAAATATGAGAAATTTAATTTTTATATAAAATCTTCATTTATCTAAAAAATATGAATTTTAATATTACGATTGATTTTATAAACCATTCAAAAATTACATTTGGTCACATAAAATTAAAGCGACATTATAATTAAAATTTATATTAATTTATAAATTAATTTTATAAAAATCATTTTTTGAAATCATTTTTTATTTATAAAAGTGCAATTACAACATTTTTTTTCAAAATTAAAAAACACTTTATTTATCATTTTTGAAACATTTTCTATTTTACCATGGTATAAACATATCTTATTTTAATTTCATAAGTTACCTAAAAATTATTTCACACTTCCATGTGAGAGGATACTATTCTAATGAATAGATTACTATTCCCAATGATCTGATTACTATTCTAATAGTCCGGTTGCTATTCCAATTGTAAGATTACTATTCCAATGGTCATATTTGTAATGGTTATATGAGATCCCTATATCCAATAAATACCTCATATTTCATTCATTATTATTTCAGTTATATTTTTTATCATGGTTATATGTATTTTCATTTTCATGATGAATATTTTATTATTAATATTTTTCATTATTTCTACAGTGTTTTTTGTGAGTGTATTTATTCTGGTGGATCAAGAAAACCCAAATTTTCATATTTTAGTTATCTTATTTTCATGTTTTTATCCCATTGTAATATTTTCTATTCTTATGGACATATTTATTCACCAAATTTAATGTTAAAATTATTATAATAATATTTTGTTAGTTCTATCATGTGGTACTTGTGCATTATATAATATTATATTAATAAATATGACCCAATTATATATTTATAAAGGAAATTCTAGTTATAAAATTATATGTCATTAAATTATTCTTTTTATTTTATTCTTTGATATTCATATATTTTTTAGAACATTATGATGGTAGATAACTCCTTTCCTAGCACAAAAAGAATAATCTTAATAAAGTAATTGAGCTCAACATCCACCACACCTTATTCTTCAAAATTATTTTGAATTTCAATGATCGTTGGTAATTTAAAATAATTGATATATTAATTCTTTAATTTTCATATTTTCCAATTTTAAAAATTCCAAAAAAATCAAACTTATTCTATTCATTTCATTCCGCAAAATCTATTTCACGTCTCAGACATCCTAATCATTAAAATATTTCAAATATTAATTGAATAAATTGTTTTTATTTTTTTCTTTTATATTTTATATATTACAATATCATGAAATCATAACTCCAAAAAATATATACATTCAATTTATATCAACAAATCTATTTCATATATGCATTTATTGCGGTTGTGGCTCCCTTTCTTTGGGACACTCAGCTCATGGGATCTTCTTATTTGCTTCCGCAATAGGCCACATTAAACTAAATAAAAATATTAACAAGTAATTGATCATGTGTTTTTTATGGATACCTAACTTTTGAAGTTGAAAAAAATTGATCTTTTAATTCCTTCACACACCTCAAATTCTCTAAGCCTTGAAGGCTTACAAAAAATTGATATTCTTAGACAAAGTCTTGCACTAATTCCTTTAAAATTATTTTAGCCATAATGAATTAATATTCTCATAAAATCATATGATCATGAATTTTTCGTTTTTTTATATAAATGAATTCATATTCTCATGAAGTGTTACGCTCAGCATAAGAGCCATGTGATCAAATTCAATGTCTTATATTCATCTTCCAAAGGATTACACTCATACTAAACTACAAAAATGACTTGATATTATTTAAAAAATCATCTTTGATTTAATTATGTTCACTTTAAATCCATTTTTCACCAATATTCTTTTTAAATAACAATCTCATTGTTATGTTTAATCAATGATGATTAACACAATTTCATCGACTGACATCTACGAATTTAGTCAATCCAAAGTGTAAAGAACTTAATGAATTCCCTCTTTCTTCTTCAATTTCCAAATTATAATAATAATTATTATTATCATGATATTTTGTAAAATGAATCTTCACATACCAATAATCAGAATAAATATCCATGTGATAATTATCTAGAACATCACCCCTTGATTTTCAATTCAAAAATTATCTACAGTTATTAATGAATAATGATTTTATTGAATTTGATGGTCCTTACACTGATCATCATCATCCTTGTTGCTTTGAATTCCAATTACATTCCTCTACTATTCTATTTTCATTCATCATAATAATTATTATCATGATATATCCATTATTGAAAAAATTGTCACCTTGCATCCACTAGATCAACTATCTCTTACCAGTTCTTCCACTGCTTCTACTATGTGTGTCCATAGTCACTTGAATTACCATATGGTGAGTTCTCCTCTCTTCATGTGATCTGTTAAAATTCTTTCATTCAGTAAGCTATCTTTTATTTATTTTGTAGGTTTTATTTACTTTATGGGGTATATTCACATTATTTCTTGTTGTAGCTTTTCATTCCTTCATGCGATAGGTTTTATTCATGTAATATGTTAAAAATCTATCATACTGTCAGTTCTCATTCATTATTGAGGATGATTATCAATAGATTATGAATTTAGTTTTCATTTCATTATTTTTTTATGTTTAATAACCATTTATATGGTAGGAACAAGTTCTTTATGTAGTCACTCAAGTGACCCTCTGACAACCCATCACAAATGCTTCATCAATATTTGTCCTTAAATATATTTCCATGATAAAGATTCAATTAACTCTATAAATATCATCAAATAAAATCATCCAAGATATTTTATAAACATTAAAAAATTTATTTTGTTCTCCTCATATTCAACAAGAATCTTTTTCACATCATATTGACATTTTCAGCAATCA
Organism: Viscum album; assembly: GCA_963277665.1. Classification (NCBI taxonomy): domain Eukaryota; kingdom Viridiplantae; phylum Streptophyta; class Magnoliopsida; order Santalales; family Viscaceae; genus Viscum; species Viscum album. The sequence continues at coordinate 324,294,044 of OY728126.1, read as the reverse complement.
TTCCTTAAAAATTAATAAAACTCCACAAAGTAGGATCCAAACAATGATAAATGGTTCCATAAGATCCAAAAGTATAAAATTATTATTTTCATTAAAATTACAATATTAATGGGGATTAATTGATTATAAAATAATCACCTTTCAATGAATATTACCCTATAAGTTTGTTTGAAAGGATTTAAAATGACTATTCTTTTTTGAAATAGATTTCATTACTATTAAATAAATTTTACCATTATAGAATTAAAAACCATAAATAAATGGAATATTAATGTTATATTATATAATTAAACAAATTTGAAATATTTTTCCATGGAATAAAAAATTTTACAAACAATATCATCATTCACTTACATAGAGTAAAACCACAACTAAGAGTGATACTTTTAAAAGTGTTATAAAAATAAGGTAAACCCCAATATATAAGTAATATTTGATAAAAAATAATTTTATAATCATTGATCTTTTTGGGGTTACATGTAAATATAAATTATGAATAAGGTCATAGTTGTGATAAAAACACAATATTTGAAAAATAACCCACATTTTGTAGTAGAAACGAATTATGAAAATGATTTAATGTGATGTAATTTCTAATCTACCATAAATAAGATATGATATGAAGAAAAAACATGTAAGAATATTAAATTTATGGTATACAGTAATCAATAGCAAATAAACCCTCATTATGGTCTTTAATGAGCATATGAATCTTCCAAAGCATATCCGTCGGGACTGTCTAGCTAGGTGTGAAGTCTTAGATCCACAAAATTGTGCACCGAGTGAAGATTGAGTTGAAATTCAACCATACCTTTTTAGGATGATTAACACTATGTGAATATATAATATATCCACATCTAATTTCTAAAAACCAGACCAGATGTACATTATTCGAAACTAGACACTCTTTACTTTACTAACATTTATGATGTTTTATAACTACGGGGGTATTTTAGCATTATAATAGCTTATGAAGGAAGTATAATGAGATTTAATAGTGATATAACTTTGATAATGAAATAATGAATTAAATAGTTAATAAAAATTAATAATTATATAAATTTTTATTGAGATTAAATGTAATTGGAAAGTGTTGCAAAAAATATCTAAATAAGAGGTTAAGAACCCATAATTTGACATAGTAACGACTTAGGAAAAGGATATATTTAGAGGCAATGAGTAATATATTATTGAAATTATATAAAATGGAGTATAATAATTTTTAATTAAAATAATTTTAGTATAAGAAAAATAAATTTTAAATAAATTATAATCCAATAATTGATATTGGAATGGAAAGATGAGGATTTAAGACCCATACTTCTCATGATCTTCTTATCTTAGAGTCGACACTTAAAACTAAAAAAACTCTTCAGGATTTAATAGAGAAAAACTTAAGAGACTAATTGAAAGGTATATGAGTAGAAAAATTATAATTTTGCTGTGGAAGAATGAGAATATGTGGTGTGTTTTTATACTTTAGAAAGGGAAATTTTAGAGTTAAGATATTCATTATTTTGTTATTTAAGCCAACTACTTTTGGGTGGCATTGATTAAAATTTATTTATTTTCATAATTAATGATTAAAACATTATTTAAGGTCATGAAAAAACTCACACACCTATTAAGAAGTGATTTTTTAGGTATTTAGGCCTTTTTAGTTTAATATTAACACTTAACATTATTTTACTTTTATTGGGTAACTCATTTTTTAACAACGGTAGAATTTTTGTGCATAGAAATTAAATTTCACCTATTAATTAATTTGGACCTTATTATTAAAAATATATAATTAATTTTACATGATTAAATTCTTTTGGAGTGAGAAAAATAAATTTTGAAATTATACATATATAACAAAAAACACTATTATTTTCATTATCCAACCAAAAATCTACATTTTCCCTAAATCCTATAAACTCACACAAATATAATTTTGTTATGTTGGTTCCAAAAAATGAATTAATTTTATCAACCAAATTTTCTAGAAAAGATAAATTTAATTTTAAAATAATGAATCTTATTTATTGAAAAATACCAATTTTTTCATTATACAATTGAATTTATATTCTATAGAAGAATTACCCAAGGTTACAAAAAAATATATTATAAATTTATATACATATATAATTTATTTAATGTTTTGTAAAATAAATATTTATTTCAAAAATAAAACATATATGTTTTTAAGAGAGAAGATGTAAATATAATCTCTTTTTTTCAAACATTTATTTTATCATATTTAACACTTTTTATTTAATTATTTTGGGTTTTAAATAATATTAATATAGATAGATGTTCATGTGTTTTATTCAATATCCTTATATATGACTCAAAAAAACGTTAATCGAGGAGGGAAATTTCATTGATAAAATATTAAGTTTTTAAATTCTTCTCTCATTAAAGAAATTTCATTCTCATAATTTACCTATTGATAAACACATGTTAATTAAAATTTATCACTTAAATGTTATTTATAATAATAACACATCATAAATTTCTAAGAAATGTTATTATTATGGGGTTATAATAATTATAATTATCCCTATTAATCGATATAAAATTAGTATCTATCTAAGGTCCTTTACCCAAATATTCACAATCCTAAGTCCCAAACATAAACAAAATTTTCCTTGAGACCAAATGAGATGCCCTATACCCACACATCTTTATTCTGTTCTATACTTACATGATTTTACATATATTAAAATATTTTTAACCAAATTTAAAGATCAAATGTTATGTGTCTTTCGGATCTAGGTATGTCTACTTTCTTAACACCCAATAAAAAGCATATTCCATCAATAAAAATTCTCCACACAAATATGTATCACATATGTATCTCTCTAATTGAAATTCCTAGGAAAATGGGGAAATATAAAAATGGGTGATCTCAAATAATCAATAAGGGGAAAATTATATTCAATGGAATAAAAAAAATGGGAAACCTAATTTTGAGAGAATAAGTGTGGCATTTGAGTCATGATTTGTAACATTATAACAAAGATAATGACTATTATATAAAATTCCATGGAATAATGAAACAATGAAAAAAATTACAAGTCATGGTGTCATAAAAATTTGAAAACATGATAACACATGAAATCATAAGCATAATTCAATACCCACTACTAAGTCCATACTCACTTTTTTTATAGATTCCCATATGACACAAAAATGTGGGAACAAAATAAAAATGAGATATTAACAAGTATATAACCAAGGTTCATCACCAATGTGTCATAAAATATATTACCAAATTTGGTCACCAAGTTATCAAAAAAAATACTAAGTAAAGATTCTAAGGTATCATAAAAATGGTATATCAATAGATTTATTATTTATTCATTTTATTAGTTAACTATCATGGTGTAACTTTTATATGACAAAATTCACATACACCACATCGATAAAAATATAAAAAGATACATCAATAATCATGATATTAAAAACCCATTGGAAATTTAATGTGTATCCAATGAAATTATGCAACTTTAGATGCAAATAACCGTTAACTAAAATAATTATGTATAAGGTATTTATAATTTAAAGATAAATTATATATGATTTATTTAATAATTTATATATTCAATTGATTTATGTGTTTGTAGGTGAACACTGTTCAATCATAAGAAGCATGCAATGGTATTTATGAGGAAAGAAATTTGAAAAAAAAAGAAAATTTTATGCATTTCTCATGAAAAGGAATGAAATATTAATTTATGGATCATTTTTTATATACATTTAACTTCCAATAACCCAAATATATTGAAGGATAAAAATAAAGTCAAGATAAATACAAATAGTGATGGAGAGCATAATCATAATATATAAGATAATTAGGTGGGAACCCTATCAGCCAACGTATGGTATGAACTATAATTATTTAAGTGAGAGATAGATACCATAAATTTATTTTAAATTATGGTAAAAAAATAATATGAACATTTTTTAAATTTTATTTTATTATTATAAGATAATATAGGGAATAAAGGAATAATACTTGAAAAGAAACTGTTACTTTAAGTCACAGATCAATTCGTATATCCTCTAATATTTTGAGAAATTAAGTTATGTTAACTATTTAAATTATTAATAAAATTTTCATTTTCAATTTATTTATATTATTATTTTTAATTCATCTATTTTCATTTTTAATTCATTTAATAAATTATTATACTTCAAGTTGATAGTTTTGAGGTCGCCCTGTTTACAGTCAATAAAACCACTGTGGTATAATTGTAATGTTAAATGGTCATTTAAAAATGGTTCCATAAGATCAACAAGTATAAATATATAGTTTTCTTAACATCATATAATTTATGGGGTCAAATTTGTTATAAAATAATTATATTTCAAGGAATCATCCTCGATAAGTTTGCTTTATAGGGTTTAAAATGACTATATTTTCTAACTTTAGTTTTCATTGATATAATAGATATTTTAACATTATAGAGTCATAGTCATGATATTAATTAAATATTAATGATATATTAGATCATGAAATATATTTTAAATAATGTTCATACTATTCTATATTTTAAAAATACGTCTTTGTCCACATTGTGTAAAACCACTATAAAGAGTGATTCTTTTATAAGTGTTAGATAAATAAAGGAAAACCCAATATAAATTTGAGTTTTTTTAAATTAATATATTATTATTATTTTAATAAATTTGGGGTTACTTTTAAATATCAGTTATTATAATTTAAATATTAAGAACATAGTTGTGATGAAAACACAGTTTTTCAAAAACTAAACCCACATTTTGACATAGAACAAACTTATAAAAATGGATTAATGAGAGGTAATTTTTAATCTATCATAAATAATATTTAAGGTGAAGATAAAATCATTGAATTATATTAAATATATTTTGTATATGTATCAATAATGAGTAATCCTTCCTTATGGTTTTTAAAGAGCATGTGAATCATCCAAAGTATGTCACCTAGGAGTGTCTAGCTTGGTGTGTAGTTTTAGACCCACTAATCTTGCACCAAGTGAAGATAATGCTGATACTAAACTAGAATTTCTCTAGATGATTAAATAGAGGTGAATATATTCCAAAACCACATCCACTTTCCATTATCTAGATAGGGATGTAATTTCTTAGAAACCACACACTAACAAAATTTTGGATATTTTATGACTATGGGTATATTTGGGAATTATAATAGCTCTTGAAGGTAATATAATTACAGTTAATGGTGATATTTTATATTTAATTCATTAGGTAATTCATAATAGAAATTATTATTGAAATGAAATGTAATTTAAAATTGTTAGAAAAGTAAATCTAAAGAATATGTTAGGAACACCTAATTCAACATAGTAATAACATAAAAAATTGATATAATGATAGGGAATGAGTAATATATCATTGAAATTATACCAAATAGATTATAATAACATGTATTTAAATGATTTCAAGAATATAATAAATAATTTTAAAATAAATTATAAGAAAATATTTGGAATTGGAAAGGAAAGTGGAAGATTAGAAACCCATACTTATCTTCAGATTTTTTTCTTTGAGATGGACCATTGAACCAAAAAAACTATTAATTATTAAAGAGAGATAAATGGAAGAGACTCCCTAATAGTTATATTACTATAATACTTTGGTTTTATTTGTATATGATAATGAGAAGCAGGGGTCGGTATTTATACATGAGGAGGGGTATTTTATGGTTAGGATATTGATTATTTTTATTTAAGACAACAAATTTTGGGTGACATTGATTCTAAATAATTTTTTTATAATTAATGATGAAAATATTAGGTAAATTCATGAAAACCTCAAACCCCTATTAATAGGTGATGTTTTAGGTATTTTAGGCCCCCTTTTCCTTTAATCGTAACACTTTTCCATATATTTCCTTTTCTAGGGTAACTCAATTTTTAAACATAATAAATTTTAAATTTCTAAAAATGAAATAACCATTATTACCTAATTTGGACCTTATAATTCAAAATATTTTGTCAATTTTAATTTATTAAATTTATAAAAGAGATAAAAATAAATTCTAAAATGATACATGTGTAACAAAAAATGGTATTTTCATTATCCACACAGAAATAAAATCTTTCTTGAAAAATATATTAAATTCAATGAAAGATAATTTTGACATAATGGTTCCAAAAATGAATTCATTTATTTCAAAATAATTTTATTATTATGATAAATTCTCTTCAAAATAAGGATCCTTATTTATTGATAAATACCATTTTTTGAGACGATCAAATTTATAATCATTAGATGAATTACTTATTCTTAAAAAAATTATGTTAATATTTGTATTCAAATATATTGTATTTTTTTGGAAATAATTTTTTTAAAATAGAATATATATGTTTTCTCTGAGAGAAAATGAAATTATAAATTCTTTGTGTCGAATTGTTTTTGTCATATTTTATGCTTTATTCAATTTATTTGGGTTATAAATAACTTTAATATGGATATAAGTGCATATTTTTATATTATATCCTTAAATATGGTATAAAATAGTTAATTCAGAAGGGATATTCCAATGATAAAATATCTGTTAATTACATTCTACCCCCATTAAATAAATTGTATCCTCACAATTTTGTCCATTTATATACACTTATTAATCACTAATGTTCTCTTAAATGTTATTTATAGAAAGAACACATAATAAATTCCTAATAAATTGTAATCCTATGGGGTAATATTATTTATACTTATCCTAGTAATCTATAGTAAATTTCTATCTATCGATGAATTTATACCCTAATATTCACAATCCTAATCCGCAAGAACAACTAAATCCTACTTTGATACTAACTATGATGCCCTAGATCCACACTATAGTATCATGTTCTAAACATACATAATTTTATATATATCAGAAGATTTATAACCAACTTACAATATCAAAATTTAGGTGTCTCTGGGAACTAGGTACATTTACATATTTAACTCTAAATAAAAAGTACATTCCATCTATAGAAAATTTCCAAACATGCATATCTTCTTTAAATATCCCATCAGTAATAATTCTGAACGAAATAAGGAAACATAAGAAAGGTTTGGATCAAATATTCAGTAAGTGTTTAAACACAATCAATGAGACATAAACAAATAAGATACCTTATGATGAGATAAGAAATATATAATTTGAATCATGAGGCATAAAAAGATTACATAGACAAAGACGGTCATATATAATTACATGGAATCAGGAAATAAAGATAAGGATATATCATAGTTTGTGGAATCATAATAATGATGAAACATGAAAAAACATGAAATCCTAAGAATAATTCAATGCTCACAACCAAGAATGTCCTCACATAGTGGACAAAGTCCAATGTTACATGGAAATGTGGTCACAATATAAAAGTGAGACATTTATAAGTATATCACAAAAGTTAGTCACCAAGGTATCATAAAACATTACAGAGGAAATATTACTAGGTATCATTAACATTTTATCTTCTGGATATTTCCATGTTTGGTCATAGATATATCATAAAAGGATACCAATTAAATCATTCAAGGTATCAAAAACATTCTCTCCTATAGATATTACTTCTTTATGAAATATATTGGAGTTCTATTAGGGTGCACTCTTTAAATGACTAAATTCACGTGTACCACATTAATAAAAACATATATACTTCCATCAACAATTATGTCGTGATAAAACCATTGTAAATTAAATGGTTATCTAATAAAAAAATGTAAATTTATAGGAAAATACACATCAACAAAGACAATGAAGTATAAGGTATTTACATCATATAGATAAAGGGTATATAGTTTAGAAAATAATTTCACCATTCAGTCGATATATGAGTATCTAGGTGAACACTATTCAATCAGAAGAAGTATGCAAGGGTATTCATGATTGAAGGCATTGGATAAAAATATATGATTATGCATAGTTAATGATAAGGAAATAAATAGGCAGTGATAGATCTTTTTTATTTTAGATATTTCAATTAAACCACACTACATATATGTATGTGGACAAATATTGTCAAGATAACAATGAAGAGTGATGGAGAACATAATCACAATATAAAAGATATGCGGGAGAGAACCATTGTTGCTAATGTTAGGTATGGAATATAAATAATTAAGTGGGGATAGATACCATACATTTATTTTAAATTAAGGTAATGCAATAATATAATAATTTATGAACTTACCTTTACTCTTATAAGGGAATAAAAGAACACTAACTGAAAATAAATATATTCTTCAAGTCAAGGATCGATTCACATTTTGTATAATATTTTTAGAAATTAACTATATTAATTATTTACTTTATTTAGAATATTTTTCATATTCATTTTAATAATATCATTTATTTAAATTCATCTATTATCATGTTTTATTTAATTAATAAATTAGTATATTTCCAGTTGATTTTTTGAGGTCACTCTATCTCTAATCTCCAAAACTACTGCGGTATATTTATAACAGTGAAAGTGTTGGAGTATACATTCTAGAACCAACTATTTGTGCTTAAAATTTCATATATATGTATATGTATATGTATATATATATATATTTAAGGATCCGAATATTAATTAAATATAATAATACATATTGTTCATTATTCTAAATAACTATAATGTAATAAAGTTCAAGAGTACATGTCACATTCAATTGATTATAAAAATTCCCTACTGTGAAAAAATCCTTCAAATTATATAAATATATTCTTAAATATTTTTCTATGGTTAGATAACATTTTATGATGGGTCATATAGTATTCTAAATTCAATGTGTGAGTGATCATAATGGAATGAGACTTCATTTCATAAATTTTAGACATTTTAATCTCTAAGAGAAGAAATTATGAGCATAAAAATGCTTGTTGGAAATCCACATGATTATGTGTAATTGAATATTATTCTTTATGATCACATGCAATGATACATATTCATTAATATAATTATTAGTTCACATCATGAATTGTATACTTTGAATAACTGACCAAAACTGTGATTCCATATGTTCATGAGAAGTAGTGTATGATGGGTGCATCATGAATGATACGTCATTAATGAATATGTTGTGGAAGTATTTTCATTTTAATATTTATGGAATATTATATCTCATCCCTTTTATTTAAATGGAACCATTGCATTTTTTTTAACATGATATATAGATGAGGTCATTTCTAACTATAATTGAAAGACATATCAACATATAAGTTGATGACATGAGTGCATAACCTACTTGATGAAATATGATGTAAAATGGATTATATTTAATGGTTATAATTTGTATGTGGTTGTTTTCATTGTGAAATATCCTTTTATACAATATGCACCTTGACACGTTTATAGATATTAATCTTAGATGTTTAGCAATCCTACCTAATGACACTAAGTAGGAGGCCTAGAGGGACACACATAGTTTTTTATCACAGTTAAATATTAAATATTTTGAAATTAGATTAAATATTGTTCTCCAGATTAAGAAGAGATATCAATTTCAGATTTATTAATCAATAAAAAATATAAAATAAATATACATTCATGAGAAAACTATTCAATTACTTGGAAATATAATATTTATATTTATATTATTATTCATAAGGTAATAAATAATTCGTTATTTATTAAAAAATAATTTTTATCATTACATGAATATTAAATAAATATTTATTCAAAAAAATTGAATATAATATTTAAACATTTATTTATTGAATAATATTTATTTATTCAAGAATATAATAAATTTAGAGGAGTATGAGAAGAATATATTATGTCTAGTGATAAATATTCATTTACTAGACTATAAAAAAATATTTTATCATTACAGAGGTTTGAAAATTCCACAATTTAAAATAATTACAATATTATTTTAACTGGAATTGGGTTCTTTATGAGTTTGATATATTATTAGGGGTATTTATTAAATTAATTAAATATTAGGCCCTAATCTTATGTATATAAATAGACTTCTATGTCATTTATGAAGGAATTAATCATTGCGCACAACATTACTCTCCATTTCCTCCCCTCGTATCTTCCTATAAAGATCAAAAAAGGAGAGATTCCTTAAAGCCCTAAGGAAAATTAATCAATTAAGAAAAAAAATTCAAGATAATAAATCACCCATGCTAGCAGTTGATGTTTCATCTACTTTGTCATGAGATTGAAGGAGAACATGTGAATCGCCACTAGAGGGGCTCTACTTTGGGTCCCCGTGATAGAAAAAACAAAAACAAATGAAAATCAAATTATCAAAAACATCAATGAATAAAGAACTCAAGATAATGATAGTCCTTATTCTTATGTTTAAATTAATAATATACTAATATAAAAAAAATCCACTTTTGGTTCTCATGAAAACATTTGTCATTATTTTTTTGAAAAATTTCTATTATTCATTTAATTCATCTTCAATTTCATTTTGGACGGTCTGATGAATCTAAAAAAATAAAAGTTGGTCCAATGTCAAATAGGTGATTCTGTTGATTCCTGAACCAACAAGTTGTATTAGAGAAGTCATGGTTAATTTATAGTTATTTAGTAATTATTGATCGATTTATGTTTTTGAAAACAAGTTCTCATTTTAATAAATACATTATTATAATTTAATTGCCCAAAAATATTATTCTTCTTTTAATTTCTTTAATATATAACCATGATCCAGTTAATATTTAATGAATAAAATCCTATAATGACATTCAAAGGTAAGAGTGATTCTGAAAAGATAGTACTAGATTACAAGATGTGCAGCATAAAGGTACACAACTTCTATCCCATTAAATTGATCCAAGATTTACTACGATATCCATGGGTATTCATAAAGTAATGGAATGTGGATGTATTAAATACACTTAGTGTGTTGATCAGAATTGGATGGCACACAACATGTCAGAACACATTCTGTGTAACTAGGTTACACACCATGTCATCAACACGCTTTCATGGGGGAAAATGTATTCAAATCTGATTTTTTATTAATTACATGATGTGTGAGGATTGATATCCATGTAAAAAAGAGGTTATATAGTGTGTACTAGTTTTTCACTTCGTTTACCTTATATATTTCCATGAAAAAATATGCACCTAGTCCCTAGACATGTATCATGGATGTACAACAATAGAGATACACAACGTACAGCTGGACACTCACATAGTGTACCCAACCTATTTACATAGAAAATTAGAATTAATTTATTACTAAAAATAAACTTAATTAAATGTTCTATGTGTCATTTATTGAATCACACAAACCATATGATAGGTTTTATATGATATTAAATTCTCAGTTATTCTTTACATAAAATTTTAAACAATATTCCAGGTATAGTTCTAATACATTAACTACTCTGCATGTATTAAAAGTAGTACATTCTATATTAATTAACACGTGTTTAATGATTCATTTATTGAATCATGTAATCTATGTAATTATATGAAAAATTGGTATGCTATATTTGGCATGGGAATACTATATAGGTTCTCAATACATGATGAGTTATTCAAATAGGTACTCATTGAGTTGTTTACAAGCACAATTCTTGTACTTATTTTATTAATTTTAAATAATATTAATTTATTTAATTTAGTTTAAATAAAATTGGTTGGGTATTAACTAGATAGATTGGATGGGGTCAAGATTAATTTAATTAGTTGATTAATCAGAAAACTAATATGATTAATTTATTTTTGTTTATCTTAATAAAAGAAAAGAAAATAAATACCATCTAGTTATTTTGAATATGTATTCATTGAAAATGTGGATGATCATGATATTAGACTGACCAGTGTATGTGTGTGGTTTCTTTTATTTTAATTATTTCTTGGGGTTTGTAATTATTATGGTTAAATTAAATTGATGGATTTTACTTCATCCATCCCTCCTTAATATGTACGGTCCTACATGCCAGTTGTTTCTTAATGAGAACCCCCTATTTTGGTCTCCTTCACCCACTTGTGAATTAAATTAATTATAAGAATATAGATCCAAGATGCATGGATTTGGTTCAAGATATAGCTAAGGAAAAACCAAACCAAATAGATACCTAGGATAAAGGTTTAATACTACATCTCGAACCCATGCATGCTCAAGGTTTTTCCCATAGGGTCAATGGTTTGTTTTTGGTCTACTCAATAAACAAACGAATAATTAAATCTCATGATCATTCAATAATTTATTAATTTTATTTCTATATGATGAATGATTTATTTTATGGATGCAATTCCATGATCACATAAATAAATGGATTAATATAAAACTAAGGAATAAAAATAAAAAGGATTATATGTAAATATTTTTTGGTAAATTTTTTATTTCTTAATTCAAAACCACATTATATTAAAAACATGTAGAAGGAACAAATACGGATATTTTTGTACAATAAAATAAAACATCAAGATAATATTAATTAGACTCACCACCCATTACTAGATTTATAATAAAAACATAAAACTAAGTGTTTGGATGACCCTTGTATAGACACGTACTTTTATCAAGTAGTATTAATGATGGTTTTTGGCTAAATTAACTATATTGAAATAAATAGAAGGATTAATTGCTAGACATGATGTATATTTGAGATAATTATTGAGAAAATCTATGTTCTGATTTTTAGGATTATAGAGTCTACACAACACATCTAGAAACTACCTCCTTGTAATTTTTAAGACGTCCTACCTAAATGCCTTTGAGTAATTGACTGGGCCCTTTCTTAAGTTTTCATATGGGAATTATGGATCTTATAAACTATAATTTCAACATGATTAGACATTTAGAGTTTAATTTTAATATCTATTGAGACTTAATAAAATAGTTGTAAATTTTATATAATTAAAATTATTATGTCTCTGATAATGTTTAATAAATAATGTACTAATAATCTACTATTATATTGTGGTATAATAATGAAATGTTTAATAACCACAATAACACTCTGATCAATTATGGAGAAAGACCATCTCATAAATAGAAGTTACATTTAGTAACATCCAATAATGGTTTATATTCTTACTGGTTGTGTTGTTCCATGAACGAAAGACTTACATTCTAGAATCCTCAATTCGAAATCTTCTTAATATGTATGTGAGTGATGAGGAGTTCACTATCTATAAAAATCACCCAAATTATGTGTATATGACCATTATTTGATGATATCATCCATTCCAAGTAAACTATTATATTCTTATAAGAACATGTATTCCTATATAATTCTCTAACATCTCCATGATAATTATCAGGAGATATCTAGTAAGAGATTGTATGAGATATTGAAGGCATCACTCACAAGAAAAATTGGAGTGGGTGTGACAACTAGGCCTCATGTAGTACAAAATATTGTCTATATTGATCCAATAGAGGTTATAGGTTTTAAGATACTCTATGAATTGTACAATAATATCATTATCTTATCAATCCCTCAGATCTTTTATGGTTTTGTTATTACTTTGAATATGAACAATATATAGACGTCTCTCCCATATTTTCCCACTAAACATCGCTAAGATGACACATATATGAGGCATGAAAACCCTTATGTCCATGTGGATAATAAAAGTAATGGAAATGATAATATATCCTAGAATACCTCCATGTATAAAGATTCGTTACAACACCATTTGATAAATATAATGATAAAGGGGGAAGAAAGGGAACATGATGCTATCTATTTCACATGTGGGAAGAAGGGCCATAGGAAGGAAATTAGTTCCCAAGAAAAGAACCAAAGGGATGATTTAGGTGAATTTGTTATCAAGTGAAATATATATATTTCTAAAAATTGGGTATTAAAAAATTTGGTTCACACATATGTATTCAAAAATATGAACCAAGTACATTCTAAAATATAGCTCATGGTGAGGTGGATCTATGTGTATCTGATATAGCCAAACTTTCTATTGTGGATATTGGGGAAAACAACTTCAAGTTGAAAAATAGAATAATCTTGGTATTTTAATATTGTTATTATGTTTCATTAGTTATAAAAAACATAATTATTGTGTCAAACTTAACACAAATGGATTTATTTTCAAATTTTGGAACACATATTTATTCTTTTACAAAGAAACCATTTGTTTTAGTATGGAATATTTAAATAACGGTTTCCTTGTGTTGGATTACATATGCTTAGTAATGGTAATCGATAATGAAAATAGATCACATGAATCATACCACACCCAACCATGGAATAACTAGCTATGTTATGTAAACTAAAATATTTTGACTTGATTACACCAAGGTGGATATTTAGATTCATTTGAACTAAAACCACTTGCATTTTCCACACATGTTTGTAAAGAAAAATAACTAAATACCCATTTAGTTGAAAAGGTGAAAGGGCAGTATAGATCCTTGAGATGGTTCATACTGATTTGTGTGGTTCATTTTCAATTGATTCTATGGTTGGGTGCCCATAATTCATAAACGTTAATGATTAATTCATTATATATGTATATAAATACATAATGTGGTATAATTTAGATGAATTTGGCTGATTCAATCAATATAATATGAAGTTGAAAACTAGATTAGTAATAAAACTAAGAAAATTTCTTTAAACCATGGCTGTTATTTTATTCATCAAGAACTCATTGATTATTTATATGAGTTTGGGATTTTATCTCAACTCACTCTTTATACACCACAATATAATAGTGAATGTGAAATGATGAGCCATACTCTATTAGACATGGTGAGATAAATGATGACTCATGCGAGTATTCTATAATCCTTTTGGGGATACACATTATAGAAAAAATCTCATATACTAAACCATGTGCAAAATAAAATGAAAAATGGTATTCTATATAAACATTGGTGTGTATGGAAATATGTTTTATTAAATTTACATGTGTGGGGTTGTAAAGAGTATAATAAAGCATATTCAGGTAAAAAAATTACACCTTAAGGAAAAAAGTGTACCTTTATAGGATACCCAATGTAAAAAGGGGATATTTCTTGTATGACCCCTTAAATAAAATTGTAATATTTGAAAAAAAATCCATATTCCTTGATATGGGAAACATCTCTAAAGAAGATAATGGTTGAAAGATATACATAAATGAATTCATGGATCTAGATACACAAGAGTCAATATAGGAATAAATACCAAAAATCCTTGTAGAAGAATATTTTTTGATACATAAGTACCAAATTTGAGTAAAAGTGTAGTTAGAGAACTAGAAAAATATATATCTCTATACAATGGGGATTATGACTCATTATTAGTTGATAATAATGATTTTTAACCTATATTGGAGTAGAAAGAGGCATATAAATCAGAAAATGAAAAGAAGATATAAATTTTGAAATGGATTCCATGTACTAATATTCTATCTAGATTTTGGTAGAACCTTTAGTGGATGTAAAGATCATTGGATTGAAGTGTGTGTTTAAGAATAAAAATTACATGTATGGATAATCTAGTACCCATATGATAACACTAGTTATTAAAGTGTTTAAATAGAATCAATGCATAGAATAAGTGTTAACCTTTTAACCATGTTCAATGATGGAATACCTCATTATTATAATTTTCATAGTGGTATTACCTAACTAAGATATTTGGAATATGGATATCAAAACATCCTTCCTTTATGGGAATCTTCAGAAAGAAGTCTGTTTAACATAAATAAAAGTGTTTTTGAATCCAAAGGATGCTAACAAGCTATGAATGTTTCAGAGATCCATTTATGGATTAAATAATTCAACTAGTTCATAGATAATGTATTTTGATGGATCCATAATAGAATATTTTTTCATAATGAAGGAATACGAGACTTGTGTCTATAAGTGGTTTTGTGGGAGTGCAGATGTTTTTCGAATAGTCTATGTTGATGGAATACTATTTATTTAAAATGAAATACCAGTATTACAATCTATTATATCCAAGTTAAACAGATATATCTTTATGAATGACATAGGTAACGAAACAAATATTCTTGAGATCAAGATACATTGTGACATATCCAGGAGGCTTCTTGGACTACGTCAAAGTATATAGAGTGACAAATTCATAATTGATTTGGTATATAACTATCTAAGAGGGTATTGATTACATTTTTACGTGTCATTAACATTAAAAAAAGGGTTTCCTTGGACACATGAGTAGATAAAGAGGATGGAAAGGATTCCATAAATTCCAATGATTGGGTCATTCAAGTATGTTATGCTATGTACTTGGATCAATGTTTCCTAAGGATTATGTGTGTCATAAAGATAACAAGATAACCCAGGTGAATTTTATTGGATGAAAATTGGTACTATACATAAGTATTTGAGGTGTACTAAGGATATTTTATTTGTCAATACCATAGAATAGGATCTATTCATCAGGGGATATGCAGTTGATAGTTTCCAAATAGACCAAGATGATTAAAAATCATTGTAGGAAAAAGTTTCACTCTCAATAAAGGTGTTATAAGCTAGAATATATCAAAAAAATCTATGGTAACTAATTATACAATGGAATGTGAGTATATTTTAGATTCTGAGGTAGTTAAATAAGTTGTTTGTAAATGTATCCTCATCCAAGAGCTTGACGTGATGTCAAGCAGTAAAGACCATATCACACTATATTATGATAATATTGTAGCAATGTATCTTGCGAAGGATTGTAGGTCACATTAATAGATTAGGGAAATACTCTAGAAATATCATCTCTTGATGGTTTTTCTTAGATAGGTGGTGTTATAGTGATTATAGTTTTCACAAAAGAAAACATGGTTAAACCCTAGACTAAATCTTTAAATCACATGAAATATATTCATCATGTGGGGTATATGTGACTAAAAGTCATTATTAGTTGGTACTAATAAAAATGGAAGTCTTTTGGAGTTATTATTCTAAAAAAATCTATTAATGTTGATGATTGAATATATATATATATATAATTAAATTAAATTAATTAATTAATAATAAAATATATTGTTACATAACCTTAATTATTCTTCATGACCCTAATGTAATAATAAATTAGAGTATCTATCACATTGAAAATTTTAGAATGGTTCCCTACTATGTTGAGAACCTTGAAATACTATAATGAAATTATAAAAAAAAATATACGGCCAGATAAAATTCAATAATTGGACACATAGTATATTGATGATTAGGAGTGGGTTCTCATAAGTATATGAGATTTCATACCATATAGATCACACTTGGTAATCTTCAAGATGGAATATTATGAAACCAAACTTCTTATATAACATCAACATGTATATCTGTCATTAGATATTCCTACCTGTGACTATATATGCTGATCATTCAAATTTAAGATTACTATTAATTCATGTCATGACTCACATACTCTAGTGTACTAACAGAACCAGGACTCCATATTTTAATGGGATGTATGGCATGTTGGGTGCATCATGAATGATATTCCATTAATGAATAAGTCAAGGAAGGATTTATCCCTTCCATATTTATAGAAAATAATATCTTTACCCTTTTATGGAATTGGAACTATCACATTAAATTTTAAGACCAAGATGTATAAAAGTGTTAATTTTTTATAGTCAATGAAATATGTATCAGGCACATAGGTTGATGAAATAGGTGTGTAACTTGTTTGATGAGATATCCTGAAAAAATATTATATTACATTGTGATAATTTATATGTGGCCATTTTCATTTATATATATATATATTCTTTTATGGGTTCCTTAAACCATTTAAGGACAGTAATCTTGGACTTTAGGAAAGACCACCTAATTACATCAAGGAACAAACCTATAGGGCCACACACAAAGCATTTCCATTATTCTGAATTAAATATTTTTTATTTAATGATTGGGATAGATATTATTCTCTGGACTGAGAAGGTATATTCATTTAGGATTTATTAATTAATCTCAAATATTAAATTAATATGTATTTCTTATTATTTTTTTAATAACACGAATATATAATATTTTTACCTACTATTATTCCCAAAGTAATAAAAAATTATTTATTCATTAATATGTAATTTATTTCATTATGTGAATATTGAATAAATATTTATTTTCTAGACTATGAATATAATATTTTTTTATTTTTTTTGATAATGAATAATATTTATTTATTTGAGAATTCAGTAATTATCAAGGAGGATGAGAGGATAATATTTTTCTTAGTGATAAATATTAATTTTCCAGACTATAAGATAATATTTTATCATTTTGTATGTTTTTTAAAATGTGTCTTAAATTAATAATAATAATATTTATTATAGAATGAGGTTATTTATGTGTTTGATATATTATTAGGTTCTTTGGGTAATTAATTAAATATTAAACTCCAAATGTAAGTCTATAAATAGAATTCTATGTCATTTGAGAAGGAATTAATTGGTGTGCACAAGATTGCACTAAATTTTATCCCCCTTAGATCTTCTACTCAAGAACAAGAAGAGTTATTTCCTTGTATATGGAATGATTGACTAGGGTTGATTAGTCCTTTTAAACTTTAATATATAAAATTTAATTTTTTCAGTGATTAATAGTGTTAATTGTGCAGCAAAAGATAAAAAATTACATAGGATATTTTTTTATTATAGTTCAGATCCCCAAGATCCTAATTTACTCTTAAATATTCTCTACTCAATGAGAATACTAGTATTCACTTATTCCTAACTATTGATTGGGAGCGACAACCCAATTACAGATAGACGTACCTTTTGATCATTTGATGGTATAACCCCAAATTTACATTTAACAAGAGTCGCAACCCACTTGAATATTGCTTGGGAGTCCCAGCATGACCTTCCTTTTAGAAATGAGGAGTAACCTATTAGAGATATTTTGGATGGTTAAAATATAATCCGACTCTATAATAACTAACAACAATAATAATAAATACAATGAGGAAATTCCAGACATAATTTAGAACAAGAGTGGAGCAGATGATGTTGAATATCAATGCAGCTCAAGATATTTGATCACTTTAGTATTGGATGATTGAAATGATTAATTAATTCATGATAAAATAAATAGAATAGTAGAGACAATTGACATTTAGTTGTTCATAATTCTTGTATCAATGCTGTATTTTTCTCTCACTTTAATCGTATCAATTATCCTCATCAATCTAGATTCAGTAAAAAACTTCAAGTTTATTTAATCATAGTCCATGATTCACATTGGAGAAGATAATTTTGAGTCATTAACTCCAATATCTTGGTGAATATTAATGTATAATCATATAAAGTCATGTTAAAAAATAATAAAGACTATAATATTACCATTACATGTAATTTAAAATAGCACACTCATACTTAATGAATCTTCATTCCCTTTTATTCATGTCTAGAAGAAAATGGAAATGATTCAAAAAATTAATTAATATTAAAATAGTTTTTCAATTAATTAAAACAATTAATAATGATTTTTCTAACAATTAGTAATTTGATATTTTAATGTTATGAAAAATAGGGCATAAAATAAATGATATAAAAATTAACTTTTTTAATTACTTATTATGTATTTTTTATCAAATATATTTGGGAATAATCATTATAAAGTATATTTATTTAATCAAGAAACAAATTGAATAAAATTAATTTACTAAACTTAAAATAATCTATTTTATAAAAATATTGATAGAAAATAGTATATCAAAAAATAGAATTTTTCTAAAAAAGAAAGTAACCAATTTACCATGTGATGTTATATCGTGTGATATTATTCTTTCAGAAGGTATACAAACCATGTGAAGTGTTTATCATGTCAACTGTATATTGATAGTGTCATCACACACTATCACTATATTGAGAGTCTTCATGCATGGTTGGTATACTAACCGTGCGACGCAACTATTGTATGATCATAATATTGATCCTGCGAGTACATAAAAATAAATTCTTACGACCAGTTAGAAAAATAATTTAGGCTAAAAAATATGTAATAAATTTTAAATAAATTTTGGTAACATTAAAATATTATTATTAACTTCATGTTAGGTACTATAACTCTTGGTAGGTTGGTGCACCATTTTCATGGTAGGTTTATTATGGTCATTTGGTAGGTTTTCATGCAGCAATGTCATATTTCTCTTGCGGTAACCTGTTAAAGCTATTCAATGTAGGCTCCTCTAACTACATGGTAAGTAAAATAACATAAAATTTGGTTAAGAATAAATTAATGGTAGGTATATTTCTTTACACAGTAAATCACATTAGGATCACCAAATCTTATGGTAGGTTTTTAATGGTCATGTGGTATGTTCTCATGGGGAAACTTCAAATTGATATTGTGGTAAATTTTGAAATCTGTTCATGGTAGTCTCCTTTTCCCACACAATATATAAAATACATTAATGATTAGTTTAGATGGAATTCATGGGAGGTATATACCTTCACTTGATAACTCATGATAGGTTCTCCAAAATTCAATATCGGTGCCATATAGTAACTTTATCTATTCAAGGTGGATTCACTATATACCTAGTATGCTCATCTTTTATCTATGGTAACTTCAAATATTATTACTATTGATGTCGCTAATATTAGGGGATTTCATGCGTGAAATCTATAAGGGAGCACCGCATGAAGTTGTGTGGATGAAGAGGTGTGGATATAGTGCCACACCAAAGAACAGTTTCATGTTTAATGGTATATGTGCATGGTGTCACATTGGATCAAATGAGGTAGCTACTGTGATGTTGAGATGCATGTTATTGAACAGAATAGAGGATCTCGTGAAGGTAAATATGGTAAAGGTGTGTTGTGTCTAATCATGATACCGACACAATATTAATGAGGGGGATGAACTGGTTATAGTTTTATTCTCATGAAGTGTCACGATGTAGTGTGCATGTGTAGACATTGTACAACCTGATTGCTTCCATAGAGGTGTTGTGAGAAGTGGTGTCTCTAGGTGAGGCACACTACAATGATCGAGCTAGAGGCATGGACAAAGGATATGTGGTGTAGGAATGGAGGATCCACAAATGAGGTGTGTCTCAAAGAGGGATCATGCATGCTGTATACACAACCGAAGGATCTTGAAGGCATGTGATGTATTAGATTACCGCAATCGAGACGAATATGAACTAGGTAGAAATATATATGTGGGGGGGCATGCTTGAGTGTGTACTTATGAACACAGTTTATAATTATATAAAATTTCCAATATATATATAAACATTTACATAGGAAAAATAAGTTCTTAATTATATTAGAAAAATATAAACTCAAGAAACATGATTTATATATGTATACATATATATGTTAAGATATGTATATATATATATATATAATTAAAAATGATATAGAAAATATATCATAAAACTATAAAAAGATATATAATATGTAATTGGAATTAAAAAAACATAATTAAAATTGTGAGAAATAAATTGGCATACATTAATTAAAATGAAGAAAATATAAGTTATGAAAAACAAATTAAACTAATATTGAAAATTAAAGTATTTTAAATGATAGAATTTTAATTTAACAAAAAAACAAATAATAATATAAACTATCATCACAAATAATATCCACATTTTGTAAATTAAAAAACAAAAACAAAAATTTTAGTTTTGAAATATCCAAAAAATTTGACCACTTTTTGAACATTATCAAAAAAAAGAAGAAACAAATACAATATAATTAAGAAATATACTATAAAAATAATGTAGGGGATAACTCCCCCTAAATTTATTCATTATAATAGAGATATAAAGGCAATAAAATAAATTTTAACATGCTCTCAAAAATTAAATGTCCATCATGCTCTGTTCAAAATTTAATTTTTCAAACCTTAGATAATATAGTACTTTAGTAAATATATTTTCGAGTAGGTTTTCTATTGTAATGTATTCCAAAAATAATATCCCATTTATTAATATTTTTAATGGAAATTTAAAATCTGACATTTATGCGCTTGGTCTTAGAATTTTGTAATGTATTTTTATATATTAAAATAGCTGATGTATTATCAAAGAATATCAATATTTTATCTAAATAAAAATTGAAATCATATGAAGTTTGTTTTATCCAAATACCTTGATAACAAAAATTTGATATAGTAAGGTTCTCAGCCTCATCTATGGGGAATTCAACAAAAAATTTCTTTTTGGGACTCCGTGGTATTAATTATTTACCTAATAAATGACACATAGATGTTGTTTTCCTTTCAAGTCTATATCCTCCAAATTCAACATTATAGTAATATATCAGATTGAAATAGTTATTATTGTTATAAAATAAGCTAGTTTTGATAGTTCCTTTAACATATATATTTATTCTTTTGACATCCATTAAATTACTCTCTTTTGTATTAGATTGATATCTTTTATAAATACAAACATAGAATATAAAATCAAGCCTTGATTTTGTTAAATACAGTAGGATTCCTATCAATCATCTATACATGTTATCATTTGTAGATTTTATAAATTAATTCACATCCTGTTTAGAATTAGTGATCATTGGGGTACTCGTAATTTTACTTGAATCAATTGAATTTTATTACTAAATCTTTTGAATATTTGTTTTGATTTAGAAAAATTTCATCTTTTATTCATATGTTTTAAAGACTAAGGAATAAATTTAATTCTCTCATTAGGCACTTTTTAAATTAATTTTCATTAATTTTTAAAATTATTTACAGTTTATATCATTTATAGATCTCAAATCAATATCATCGAAATATATTTTTACAATTAAAATGTCATTAGAAATATTATTTATAAATAATATTGGATCATCCTGTCCTGTATTAAAATAATTTTACTGTAGAAACATAACTAGTATATCATTCCAAGATATTGGATCTTGTTTTAAACCATAAAAAGCTTTATAATATTTGAAAAAAATAAAAAAAAAATTATCATTTTTGAAACTAGGTGGTTTATTAACACACAACTCTTTAGGAATTACACCATTCAAAAACACACTTTTTACATCCATTTGAAATAGTTTAAAATTTTTATAACATTAAAAATATAGTAGAAGCTGAATGGATTTTAATCAAGCAACTAGTGAAAGGTAATCATCAAAATAGATGAATTCTTATTATAAATAACCTTAAAAAATAGTCTAGAACTATTTTTAACTATATTACTCATCTCATCCATTTTATTTCAAATAAATCCATTTAGTTACAATAAAAATTTTATCTTTATTTAATTCAAATATATTTTAGACGTTGTTTTTATCAAAATAATTATTTTCATCATTCATAAAAATTGTCCAGTTTTACTCTTTTAATGATTTTTAATATTAACATGTATAAAATCATCAACAAAGGTGGAATTAGCATAAAAATTAAAAATTAATTTTCATGTTCTAAATCCAAATGAACATTTCCTATTATATTTTCTAAAGAATTTTCCTTATTTTTTTCAGATTCATTGGATTATATTGATAAGTGATATTACCCCCCTCAACTAATGTATTATCATTTCGAGATTTATCTTCATCAATTTTGAAATCATTAAATTCTTCAATAGAATCAGAAAAATCTACAATCTCTTTTTCATTATTTTAAATGAAAATCATGTGTACATATTCCTTAATATACATAGTTATTTTTTTATAAACTCTATAAGATTTGAAATTACTCGAGTATCCTACAAAAATTCTTTAATCACTTTTAGCATCAAATTTGACTAGATTAAATTTATTATTTAAAATATTATCGTTATAAAAAAATATTTAAAGTAACCAAACTGAGATTTCTTTCTTTAAATAGTTCATAAGTGTTTTTATTTTACGTGGGTCTAATATAAAATATATTCATGATATAAAAATATGTTTTAACCAATTAAACCAAAAAATATTTTGGTATGTTTAATTAATTTAGCATTGTACTTTCCATTACTTAAATAGTTCTATTTTTCCTCTCTAGAACACCATTTTGTTGTGGTGTTCTATGGGTATAAAAATTATTAGATATCTATTATCTGTACAATATTTCTAAAATTCAATATTAACATATTATCCTCCTTTATCACTTCTATTTGTTGTTAATAAGTGAACTTATTGTTTTCGAAAATGATTATATAAATTAATAAACATGTTTATAGTTTGACATTTATGAGATAAGAAAAGTGTCTAAGTGAATCTATTGAAATTATCTAAAATTAAAAACACATATATCTTACTACCTAAACATTTAGTTCACATGGTTCCAAATAAATTAATATGGTGTAGTTCATAGAATCTAGGTGAATTGATATTATCAATAGAACAGAATTAAACATTGTACTTCTTACCCTTTAGACAAGAATCACACAAAAAATACTTACTCTAAATTTTGGATGTTTCAAGAACTGTCCACGATTTTCCTATTTGTACAGTTTTTTATGGTGAACATGTCTCAATATTCTATTAGAAAGAAAAATGTATGTTTCTATAACATTTATTCACCATAAATTTTACTATGTTTGTTCTAAAATGTCTATATAATAGATATTTTCTTTTCTGTTAGCATAAAATAAAATTGTATTATCCTTATAAAAAAGAAATTTATTATCATCAAACATTAAACTGATACCATCATTAAAAATTTTTGGGATTCTAATTAAATTTCTTTTTAATACCTCAATATATAATAAATCATAAAATATAACAGATTAAAACATACCTACTTCTCTAAAACCATTGACCATTCTTTTAGAGTTTTCACCAAAAGTGACATTGCCTCCATCACATAGATTAAAATATAAAAATGTTAGATATGTCCCCAGTCATGTGCATGGATCACCTACTATGCATTTAATATGTATATTTAGAACACTTTCAGCAGATTTTTTATAAAATAGACAAGGTAGATAATTTTTTTGGCACCCAAGATATTTTGAGTCTAACTAGATTAATATTAAAACCCTGAGGTGCCCATATAAATTTTATAAATTTATTGTCTGGTAATATTCAAGATATGTTCTTAGATATAAATGTGTTGGTATGACCTAATTATTTAGTAAATATTACAGGACATATTTTGTCATAACTCCCCTTTAGATTATTTATATAGAATGTAACTGTTGAAACATTTATTTTACCACTTTTAACAAAATTAGTTCTAAAAATATTAGGAATGATTTTATTATATAAAAATATAGTTTAATATTTATCATGTTTTTTGAATACCGTTATCTAATAAAAATTTTCTAGAACTTCGACAAAAACAAGAAAAGGTTTCTTATAATCCAATAATATCATTTTTAATATTTTCATTATATTCTTTAATAAATTTCAGATCATCAAAAATTTTCACAGTTGAACATGATACTCTATTTTTTAATTTATTACTTTCAGGTTTAGAATTATGGTATTACATTTAAATTTTATAGAAATCATCAGAAACCAATTTAAATCACATGTCTGGATCTTACTCAATTTTTGATATTAAATATTTCATTCTTTCATTCTCATCTTCGATATTTATTTGTTCATAATTTATAACCCTTTTATCTTCATTAAATTTCTTATTTACTCTTTTCATTACTCAGTATAGTTCATCCATTCTCAAAATATCTCTTTGAAACTGATCATTTTGTTTAGTTATTTCTTTACATTAGTTTCAATAATAGAATTAGAGCTAGAAATAAAATCAGAATCAATTTTGAACTCATTCATAGTTATTACAATCAAGAAAATATTGGCATATTCTTTTTCAATAATAAAATAATTACTAATTGAGTTTTACTCCACTGTGAAACTCAATCCATTATTATATAATCATTTTAGATCCTTGTATTTATTATATTTCCCTTCTTGTTTTAATTTTGTATAGTCTAACATGATATTTCCCTTTTTCCAACACTCATAGAATATTAATTCTAAAACATTGTATTTACTACTTTTACCTTTATTACTTTCCATTATGTCATCCTTATTATGATATCTTATAGGACACTTCTTAAAGCTTCTCTTTCCTTTTATTTCCTTATAGACACCTTTGGTGAAATTTTATATTTCATATTTCTCACTTTTCTTCAAGTCATAATAATAGAAATTAACAAAACAATAACATTATATTTGAATGTTATACCTTTCCTTTTGTCATGATCATCACCATCATCATTCATTATTTCTATCTTGTACTAAATAAGTGATCATATCATTTCAACCATTGAATACTTTTTGAAATCTATACTTTCATTTACTGAATTCTTCTTTGATGCCATATTTTAGTAGATCATGAAGTATTCTTTCAATGAGAGCATTATTCATGATGGTATCCCTAATTGAAAACATGTTTTTACAATCTCATTTAATGTATTGTACGTCTCATTGATGCTCTCTTGATGAATCATTATAAATTCTCAAAGTTCATCTCTATGAATACTTAGCTTTATTCTCTGCAACTTATCAGTTTCATAATGAGTGAAGTTTAATGTCCTCAAGATTTCAGAAGTTGTTTTTTCATGAAGAAATATATCTATACATATTTATACTTATTGAAAAAACAAGTAATTCATAATTTTATATTTTTGAACACATTTTATAGCATCACTACCAGCTAAAGTTTCTAAATCCACAAAAGGGAATTTATAAGGTTTGGACATGATATCCAAAAATTCAAGACCTATATTCTTTAGAAATACCACAATCTAACCCTCTTAGTAAAAATAGTCACATCCATTGAAGTAAAGTGGTTTGATGAGATTCAATATCTCAAATTAATAAATTTCCATAATCAAAGCAATGGTTCTTCCATTAGACTATTAATTTTAGGATGATGCCTTGTTGAAAAACATAATGAAATAGTAATAACAAATTCCTTAAAAAAGGAACCAAACATTGATACAAATTTCAAAGTCCCAATATATAGAAATATGGACTACATTGGGTGTTAATTTCCCTTTTAAAATCTAATCAAGTAAATTTAATTATCAGAGTGATTAATAGTGTTAATTGTCTAGTGGAATATAAAAAATTACACATCATGTTTTTATAGTAGATCAGATCACCAAAATTCTAATACGCTCATAAATCCTCTCTACTTTGTGATAATACTGGTATTCACTAATTTCTCACTTTTGGTAGGGAGTGATAACCCAATTATGGAAAGATGTGCCTTTGGCTAACCTGATGGTATAACCCCAAATTGAATTTTAATTGGAGTAACAATCGATCTGACTTTTTTCTTGGATTCAAAATATGTACTTCTTTTTGTAATGGTGGAATAACATATTAGGTAGATTTTATATGGGGAAATCTTAAACTGCATCTAGAATAAAAAAACAATACCAATAAATACAATGATGAAAAACTAGAGAGAACATAGAACAACAGTGGGAATGATGATGTTTTATATTGAGGTACCTCAATATATTTTATCACTTCAATATTTGATAATCAAAATGATGATGTACTACGTGACTACAATAATGGATTAGTAGTCGTAGTCTAGATTGAGTTATTCATGATGCTTATAGCAATGTTGTATTTTTCTGTCACCGTAATTATATCAATTTTCATCTTGGATCTATATTGAATAAAAATTATCATATTTATTTGATTACAGTCATTGATTCACATCGCAATAACTAATTCAGAGTCAAGAGATTCAGAATCATGGAGCATCTCAATGTTTAATAATAGAAATACACGTTAGAAAAATAATAAATGCTAAAATATTGTTGTTACTTGTAATTTGAAAAAATGTTCACACATAGAGAATCATCATTCTCTTTAATTCTAGAATGGAATAGCTTAGAAATGGTAAAAAAGTTCATTAATACTAAAGGGTGTTTTGTCTATTAATTAATAAAATTAAAAAATATGTTTCAAAACTACCCCTAATTTGATATTTTAGATGTTATGAAAAACAGAGCCTAAATTAATTGATGTGAAAATTAATTTTTTATAATTATTATTGTTGTATTCCTCAATCAAATATTTTTCAAAAAATAATTATAAGGTATATATATTTTATCAAGAAATAAATTTGGTTAAAATATATTAAATATAATTATAGTAAATCATTTTATAAAAATATCACAAGAATAGAGTATATAAAAGCTATATGTTTTAAAAAAAGTAAACAACTAACCATATGACGTACGAACCATGTGATCTTAGTCTTGCATTTTGTATACTAACCATGTGGTGTATTTTTCATGTGGTCCATATACAAACTATGTCATCAGTCATGGTCGTTACACTGACCTTTTGAAGCAATTATCATGCGGTCGATATATTGACCATGTGAGTACTTTAAAAAACTGATGTTCTCAATTAAAAAAATTCTGATAAAAAACATTTAGTAAATTAAAAATAAATTATGGTAATATTAGTATGAAATTATTACCTTTGTGGTAGGTATTTTAACTCGTGGTAGGTTTTCACAACCCTTTCATAGTAGTTATATAATAGTAATATGGTAGGTTATCAAATGAAAACTTCATATTTCTCTTATAGTAAATTTTCAAAGATATTCATAGTAGGTTCCTCTACCACCATGGTATGTAAAACTCCATCATGATTTGTTCATATATAATTCATGGTAGGTATATAACTTACCTGAATAACTAATTGTAGGTTCTCCAAAACACACATTATGATATAATGGTCAGACTGTAGGTTATCAGCTGTAAAATTCATATTGTTCTTTTGGTAACATTTCAAAGCTATTCAAGGTAGGTTTCTCTACCGACATGGTAAGTGAAATACCATAATGGCTGGTTCTGATGGAATTCTTGTTAGCTATATACCTTTAGTCGATAACTCATGGTAGGATCAACAAAATACATTTTAGTTACAGAGTGCATGCACATGCTGTCGCGCTGAATCATGTTGTCGTGTCACACTGTGCATGCACATGGTGTCGTGCCGGTTTGAATGAGGTAGCTACTGTGATGTTGTCATGCACAATGTTGAAAAAAAATATAGGATCCTGTGTAGGAAATGTTTATGGAGGTGTAATATAGATGATCATGATGTTGATGCAGAATCAATGAGGGAAATGAAATTTTGAGAGTATGATGATTGAAAATTTGTGTCGTGATGCATTGTGCATGTAAGAACATTGTGCAGTCATGTTTCATCCCTAGTGGTTCTGTTCAAAGTGGTGTCATTGGGCATTGGGTGTTGAGTGGTCGAGTTGGAGGTATGGACAAAGGGGATGTGGTGAATACATGGAGGAGAACACAGATGAGGTGTTCCACGAGGACGACAGGTGCACACAGTAAACATGGTTGAATGAACTTGAAGGCTCCCACTATACTTGTCATGGCCCATCCTCAGGGCCCATGTCGTGACTACCCCAAGCCCTCTTTCCATAGGCCAGGGGCTGGAGACTAGCACCAAAGACGTAAATCCCGATAACTGGGAAGGCATTGCCTTTATAAAAGTAAACAAAAAACCACAGAGTACAAGTAGAACTAATACACTATGTACAAAGAAAGTGATGAAAAGTAAAAAGGGCCAGAATACAAACCCAACAGAAAAGTACAGCTACAACTGAAAGGAAGTACAAGAGAAAAGACAAACAACTGGAAGAATAGAAGCAGCTCCTGGGTTGTCCACCTCGGATCCTACCTGAAGGGTAGGTACAAATAGCACAACACCTGGATCATCCACCATGAATCCTACCTGAAGGGTATATACAGATAGCCTCCACAACACTCTCTCCCATCAACCTCCTCCGAGTATCGTCTCGTCCTGATGTCCACCACCGGGTACCGTCCAGTCCCCAAACACTCGGCCTCCATCAGCGCTGCCCGTCATCTGCAACCAAAACAACGAGGTGTGGGCATAGCCCGTGCAGGGATCAGTATACGATACTCATTAGGGACCCCGAGACCCACAAGGTCTCACAAAATCCAACAAGGATAACCACAAAAAAGGATCTCAATAGATAACCCTTACTTAGGTATAAGCCCATACATATACCTAAGTTATCAAGTAACCCATATCAATCATGAGGAAACACAATGGTAATGAAATCAATGAGTAACCACTACCTAGGTATATTCCCATACATATACCTAAGTTATAAAGTGACCCATCTCAATCATGAGGTAAACACAAAGGTCATAGACTCAGCTCAAACCAGGATTTTCATTATCAAAACAGTAACTGCTGAAGAGCTCTGTCTCTGACGAGTATAGTGATCCTGTGACGGATCCGAGGTACTTCTCAATAACCTAAGACTACTGAGGTACTCCTCCTATCGAGTACCGCGGGTCTGCCACCTCACAAAGTAGAGCTCCTCTGCCATGGGTCTGCCACCTCACACAGTAGTGCTCCCCCTCAAATCCTACAGAGGTACTCCTCCTGTCGAGTACAGCGGGTCTGCCACCTCACAATTTAGTGCTCCTCCGCCATGGGTCTGCCACCTCACAAAGTAGTGATCCCCATTGGGCTATGCAAGTCACTCCGAATCGAATCGGACAAGCATTCATCAGGTCTCAGCCAGCTACACGGTCTCCGTACTCCATACGCTCGTCTCTGGGAGGGTCTGCTCCACGAGCTGCAGGTCGATACTCCAATTATCAAAATGTCCCATGAAGAAGTTACTCAAAGGACTGCCTAGTCATAGGGGTCTCAACGCAATAGATGGTGCGTCAATCGGACGCACGGTCTGTGAGTTATTAGCCTTTTCGTCCTAGGGGCCCGGTTGGTTTCATGTGCGAACCAACCCGGCCATATCTCAACTGTATCCTGAACTCTCATAGGGTATACTCATAGGGAATGTTTCTCAATGAGATCACCAACGCTGTTGATGGTTCGTCAAATGGACATCCAGTCTGAAAGTTACCAGCTTTTCCATTTCAGGGGCCCGGTTGGATTTTAGGTTCAATCCAACCCGGCCACTATCCAACTGCGTGCAAACCTCAGGAAAAGAATGCCAAAAGTTCTGACTCATCAAGAGGAATCCAACAAAGTCGATGACACGTCAATCGGATGTACGAAGCTCATGTTATAAGCGTTTCTGCTCCGAGGGCCTGGTTGGTTACCGGTTCG
Source organism: Viscum album (assembly GCA_963277665.1). NCBI lineage: Eukaryota > Viridiplantae > Streptophyta > Magnoliopsida > Santalales > Viscaceae > Viscum > Viscum album. The sequence continues at coordinate 324,263,160 of OY728126.1, read as the reverse complement.
AACCAACCCGGTCGTACCCAATGTTCTCCGAAACCTTCAGTGTAATATACCGAAACGACCATCTTGATCCAAGGATCTCATTTCAACTCATGTTGTGTCAATAGGAGGTCTATATCCCATTTTATGGGCCTTTTAATGGATCTGCCTGAAAATAGGGGGTTCGGGCCTGGTCCGACCTGGCCCAATACCCGCCTGGGCCGGCCCAAACCGGGGCGACCCGACCCGGGTCAGGTTCCAGCCCATTAGGGCGCGGACTGACCCGTGTCCGGGTCCGGCCCATTAGGGCGCGGCCCGGACCGGCCCAGCCGGCATGGCCTGGGCGGCCCGGCCCAGTGAAGTCGGTCCGCATGGCCAGTGTGGAGTGGGGGGTTACAACTCCCCGGCTGAAGATACCGGCGCGGCATTAAGCCATGCCACCCTGCCTCCGGAACAGCTAATCCATTCCGGTTTGGTACTCCGCCACGGCGGCTCTGATACGGTGGTGCGCCGCCGCTGCCAGTTGTCTGTGCCGCCACACCGGTGGGGACCGCTGCCGCCGTTTTCCGCGGACCACCGGATGCGCTCCAGTGGTCCATTTCGCTCACTATCTTTTCCAGCGGTCCTCCCGGGACCCGATCTTCACTTTGAAGGGATTCAAATGCCATTGCGGCCCACTTCGTCATCTCCCGTCAATCCACACATCAATAAATAAATTGCGGAGTCTTCGAATAGCCTCTACGGCCCCGACTCGGACCACAGTTTCATTCGGCCTCAACAGCGCGGTGCACCAGCGCCACGCTTCTTCACCGTGTTACTTCCTGATTCCGTGTGGTGCCGTTTCACCGCATCGCCTTCGTTCAAGCCGCAAAAAAAATACAACATCGAAGGGGGAGGAGGTTCGGCCGTGTTCGTGCGGTCTGACTTCTCCCGTTATTATGATAACAGGCGGCCCAAATAGAAGTTGATGAACGGAAAATAATTCACAAACAAATAAATTAACCCCTACCTCATGAAGTGATCCCTCGATTGATCTGCGGAGAGATGGCATCGTTCATTGATGTCAAAAGGTGACGTCTTTGTTTTCGGTTTTCCCACGACAGTGTCTCCTCCTTTGATGGAGATCCGGGAAGCGTTCTTCATCGAAGGTCTTGGAAAGCCTGTCATCGGCAAAGTTGTCACGACCCGTCCTCAGGGGCCATGTCGTGACTACCCCAAGCCTGCCTTCCATAGGCCAGGGGCTGGTGACTAGCACTAAAGGTGTAAATCCTGATAACTGGGAAGGCATTGCCTTTAAAAAAGTAAACAAAACACCACAGAGTACAAGCGGAAGTAAAACACTAAGTAAAACTAAATCAAGTTGGGCTGAAAGTAAAGGGGCCAGAAATACAAGCCCAACTGTAAAGTACAAGTAAAAAGATAAAATAGTTGGAAGGTGACAAGCCGCTCCTAGATCATCCACCAAGGATTCTACCTGAAGGGTAGGTACAGAAAGTGCAGCTCCTGGATCGTCCACCACAGATCCTACCTAAATGGTAGGTATAGATAGCCACCACAACTCTCTCGCCCGTCAACCTCCTCCGAGTATCACCTCGCCATTAAGTCCACCTCCGGATACCGACTCATCATGGGGTCCACCTCCGGGTACTGTCCAGCCCTCGAACACTCGGCCTCTATCAACGATGCACGTCGTCTTCAACCAACACAACGAAGTGTGGGCCAAGCCCGTGCAGGGGTGAGTATAAACATACTTAGTAGGGACCTCGAGACCCTCATGGTCTCACTAAATACAACAAGGGTAACCACAAAGAAAGTTCTCAACAGATAACCTCTACTTAGGCATATGCCCATACATATACCTAAGTTATCAAGTAACCCATCTCAATCATGATGAAACAAAAAGATTATGAAATCAATGGATAACCACTACCCAGGTATATTTATATACATATACCCAAGTTATCAAGTGACCCATATCAATCATGAGGTAATCACAAAGGTTATAGACTCAGCTCAAACCAGGATTTTCAATTATCAAAACTGTAACTGCTGAAGAGCCCCGTCTCTGCAGTGTACAATGATCATGTCACGACTCTGAGGTACTATCCTAATACTGCTGAGGTACTCCACCTATCAAGTACTGTGGGCCTGCTGCTACAACCAAGTGCTTCCCACCATGGGTTTGTCGCTACAACCAAGTGGTCCCCCTCATAGCCTCCAGAGGTACTCCTTCTATTGTGTACCGCGGGTCTATCGCTACAACCAAGCGCTCCTCTGTCGTGGGTCTGCCGCTACAACCAAGCGCTTCCCACCATGGGTCTGCCGCTACAACCAAACTCTCCCACTCATAGCCTCTAGAGGTACTCCTTCTATTGAGTACCGCGGGTCTTCCGCTACAACCAAGCGGTCCTCGACCATGGGTCTGCCGCTACAACCAAGCGCTCCCCACTGGGCTATCCGAAACTCACCGAGTCGATCGATCAGCCCTCGTCAAGTCTCAATCGCCTACACGGTCTCCGTACTCCGCACGCTCATCTCCGGGAGGGTCCGCTCCATGAGATACTGATCGATAATCCAATTATCACAAAGTCCCGCAAAGATGTATCTCAAAGTACCCCCTCGTCATAGGGGTCTCAACACAACAGACGACGCATCAATCAGACGTCCGGTCTGTGAGTTATTAGCCTTTTCGTCCCAGGGGCCCGGTTGGTTTCATGTGCGAACCAACCTGGCCGTATCTCAATTGTACCCCAAACTCTCATAGGGTATACTCATAGGGACCGTTTATCAACTTGATCTCCAACACCGCTGAAGGTTCATCAAACAGACGTCGGGTCTGAAAGATATCAGCTTCTCTGTTCCAGGGGCCCGGTTGGATTTCGGGTACAATCCAACCTGGCCATACTCCAACTGCATCCAAACCTTAGGATAAGTATTCCAAAAGTTCCGTCTCATCAAGAGGAATCCAAAAAATTCGACGACACATCAACTGGACGTCTGGTGATCAAGATATATACATTTCCGCTCTGAGGGCCCGATTTCTCTCGTATTCGAACCAACCCAACCGTACCCATATTTCTCTGAAACCTTGAGTGTAATATAACGAAATTACCATCTTGATGCAAGGATCGCATCGCAACTGACGGTGTGTCGACTGGAGATACGTAGCCCAAGTTATGGTCGTTTGAATGGAAACTGCCCGAAAATAGGGGGTTTGGGCCTGGTCCGACCCGGCTCAAGACCCCACCTAGGTCGGCCCGATTGGGCACGGCCCGGTCGGGCCTGGGCGTGGCCCGGCCCAGCCTGGCGCTGGCGCGGCGCGGCGCCTGCGTGTCTAGTGGGTGCGGGGGGGGTTACAACCCCCCGTGGATGATGAACCGGTGCGACTTAAAGCCTCGCCGCTCAGCCTCCGGAGTGGCTAAGCCGTTCCGGTTTGGCCTGCCACCATGGCTCAGCCGTGGCAGTTCTTGTTCCGGAGGCACGCCGCCGCCGCCTTCCATAGACCACCGGACACGCTCCGGTGGTCCCTTTTGCTCGCCACCTTCTCCAACGGTCCTCCTGGGACCCGACCTTCACTGTAGAGGCTTCAAAAAGGCTTTGCGGCCCTGTTCGTCATCATCCATCAATCCACGCTCAACATTCATCCAGTGGAGTCTTCGAATCGCCTCCGCAGCCCCAACTCCAGCCACAGTTTTGTTCGGCCTCAACGGCGCGATGCGACGGTACCGTGTATCTTTTCCATAATTCTCCTTGTTTTCGCGGGGTGTCGTTTCACCGTGCCACCTTCTTTCGAGCCGCAACATTATCAACAACAAGGGGGAGGAGGGTCGGCCGTGTTTGTTTCGTATGACCTCCTCCCATTATAATGATAGCAAGCGGCCAACAAATAGAAGTCGAGGTATGGCAAAGAAATAATTCATGGGCAAAAACAATAATCCTCAACCTCAACCCGCACGAACGAACGATCCGCAGATTAACCTAGAAATGGTTGGTTCGTGCTTTTCATTATTTTCTCAAAAGATAAAGAGAATACCAAATAAATTCCCCTACGTTGTGTCGTTCGTCGTTCGTAGCATCGCTTCGTCAACGTTGGAAGGAAAGACGTTGACGATGTTCTATACGGGTGGCATGTTCTCCCTTGACACAAAGGAAGATGAAGAAAATCGGCATTCCTTGTGGGCGTCAGCTCACGCTCTTGCCTCCGATGAAGGAAGAAGGTAACCACATCGTCGATCTTCGGTGGAGTTGGCGTTCGTCGATGAGAGAATGTTGTTCTTCCTAATTCTCCCAAAGTCTCCCAACCAATATTTTCCAAGGAAACTAAAATATTAGGCTCCCCAATATTAAAAAAAAGTCATGCCTTTCAAATTAATTCAAATGAATCAATTAATTAGGAATATTAACTCATTAATTTAAGGTGTTGGAACATTAATGAGAGGAGAGAGAGAGAGGAAAAGGAAGGTTACTCAATTTAAAAAGAGTTACAAAATTAAAGAGGGGGGTTTTAAGGAGTTTTGGAGAAAGTGAATAGGTGGGAGCTCGTGAGGGCCCCACCTCACCTTTAATCCTCTCATGGGTATTTAGGGGCTTGTGGGACCCACCCTAACTACCCCATGATGGATATAACGACTAGGATAAAGAATTAATAAAAAAATGTACCACAATTTTTTATTCAATTAATTATTAATCCATAAATTTTTAACAACTACTCCTGAGAAAACACATCTTCACTAATGGTCCTCTTAAGAAATTACCGGTTCTGCAGTTTCATCGGTGCCCTTAGATTTCGATTCCGAGCACCGGTTCAAAAGTTAGGAAAACCCGCTCGTTCGTTCACTGAATGTACCCGAGCTAAACTTCAGAAATTGATTCCGGGCACACCGGGCCTCGCAATCAAGTGCCGTTAGAAACTGCGTTCTTGTAAAATCTCAATGAAAATTAAGAAAAAAATTCATTTGAATTTTACGGGTCGTTACATTACTCCCAACTCAGGGATTTCCGTACCCGTAAAGCTATAACAAAAACTAGGGAAACAAAAGTTGTACTGAGAACACATCTGAGACTCCCCGCTCCCATGTGCTCACCTGGAGGTTCCCATGCTACCTATGAAAACACACAAGAGGAATCGACTGTTCTCATAGGACCCGCTCCTGTCGATCCTCATCCTCTACTAGAACTCTGCAAAAGTCACCCCATCGCCAACGTCCATCTCCCCATGGTCGATGATGTGCGTTGGGTCAAGCACGTATCTCCTCAGTTGAGATACGTGGAAGTCACCATGCACCTAGTGCAACTGAGGTGGATTGGTCAAGCATTAAGCCACCTTGCTTACCCTACTGAGGATCTAAAAAGGTTCGCTGAACCTTAGAGATATCTCGCCGCCTCGGCTACATCTCCGTAAACCTCGTCTAGGTGAGACCCATATAAGAATGTGGTCACCATCCTCGAACTCTAGAGGTCTCTCTTTCCTGATTAAAAACGAAATCAAAACTCATGATGCCATGAGGGTAAGGATGGCTGACCAAAGAATGATCGTCAACACCCTCCCATGCACGAGTTTAACCTATGCTGCCTGGGGTTTCCTTTTCGCCGACCAAGGAAAACCCATCCCGACATTTTCTTAATACCGTCAATTTGAGTATGAATAGTTATTTCTAAATCCAAACTCAAACTAACGTCGTAAGGCGTCGACGCTGCCACCAAGAGGTCCCAACCGAGACTCTCACCTCAAGGGTCAGATCACACCATCGGTGTAAGTGTGACTATTGATTCTCCTCCCAAATTTATCTCCAGACGTGAGGGTCATGTCAACGGCTTAAACGGAAACTCTAGGTCTAGGAATAGATTCATGGAAGGAAGGGATGATTCGTATCGATGTCTCTGGCTACGACATCTAGTAGAAGACAACATCCGCACTTCGAATCATCCTTAGAGCCCTTTTGGTCGCACTCCTTGACCGCATGCAGCTACTCTTTTCCCCTTCCCTCTAGCTACCTGAGTCAGGAGGGGACAACAAAAGCGAGTGGTTTTTACATGTTGAAATGTACACCACCTCATGTTGCTCTCATAGATCTGCCTCCACATCTGCTGCTCTGCAGATTTATCTGTCCTTAACATTTCGTCTTCTTGAAACATTCACATGCCCAAGTCTCTGAGACTGGCTCCAGCTCGCTGCCTTCCAACTTCTAACATTCTCTAGCTATATTCGTTCATCCAAAGAACATTCAACGTCAAGGTTCCCTCTAGCACCCTAACGTGAGTAGGAATTCATAGAGGAAAAAGTGCTGGCTCGAATATCCATAAACACACCATGCTCAGAGGTCCGAGCTCTATAGCATTGATCAAATAGAATTCATCATGTACCCGGAATGTTCGGTACGCCTCAATGAATTCTCAACTACCGACATGTCATCCTTCCGAAGCTGTTTAATCTCTAGAAAACTCTATGCCACATCCTCAAGCCATTACTCAGCCTCCTGTGAGTTAGGTTCCCCTTGGAACTTGAGGGTATCTGATGTTGGAACACGTATAAGGCAGTAAGCCTACAGGTGTCACCTACCGGTACCGCCGGTTGTAACTGCTGACCAACAGGTGGTGATAAATAGCTGACACATTACCCAGAGGCACTATCTCAGGCATCGGTCCACGTACCTAAGCCTCATGACTATGTGGACCATTGTCATGGTCATTTACTGGAATACACTAGTAGACAAGTCCAACATCCACTCCACTGATGTCTCAGCTAGGCAGAATACTCTAGCAATCGCCTCCAGCCGGTTCTCTACTGTCTGGGAATCTGCCTCGCCTCGTAACCTTGGAGGCCTCTACTATTGTAACTCATACAATGTGCTCTTCCAGCGTGTACAGTTTTCTAGTATTACTGGTGGAATCTGCTTCCCAACAGGTGGTGGTGCTGCTGGTACACCACCCGAGGGTGCCAACATAGTAAAAAGGGCCCCGCACCGGAGCCTCGTCGCTCAGTGGGCCGTCATTGTGTACTATCTCAACACTCCAACTGACTGTCTGAATGGAGACATCCTGAACATATATGACACGGTAAAACGATTTATACCTGGTGAGATGACCTTGTTTGAGCTGACTTTAAAACTTTTGGAAACACAAAAACAATCAGTGTTTTCGTGCACAAAGTCGGAAATCAGAATTCAGGGTCTGGGTGTACGGATACGTCAGCCGCCGCACCAACACTGGACTCCCTGAACTGAAAACCACACTTGGTACCCTTAACACTATTGCTTCACAGAAATAAAATATCAGAGTCCAATGTTCTGCGGTAGAACCAACCCCTCTAATACCAATTTGTCAAGACCCGTCCTCAAGGACCGTGTCATGACTACCCCAAGCCTGTCTTCCCTAGGCCAGGGGCTGGTGACTAGCACCAAAGGTGTAAATCCTGATAACTGGGAATGAATTTCCTTTATAAAAGTAAACAAAACACCACAGAGTACAAGTGGAAGTAAAACACTTTGTAAAACTGAAACAAGTTGTTTTGAAAGTAAAGGGGCTGGAAATACCAGCCCAACTGTAAAGTACAAGGAAAAAGATAAAACAGTCAGAAGGTGACAAGCCACTCTTGGATCTTCCACCAAGGATCCTACCTGAAGGATAGGTACAGAAATCGCAGCTCCTGGCTCGTCCACCACGGATCCTACGTGAATGGTTGGTACAGATAGCGCAGCTCCTGGATCGTCCACCACGGATCCTACCTGAACGGTAGGTACAGATAGCCACTACAACACTATCACCCGTCGACCTCCTCCAAGTATCGCCTCACCGTGAAGTCCACCTCCAGATAATGACTCATTGTGAGGTCCACCTCTGGGTATCGTCCAGCCCTCAAACACTCGGCCTCGGTGAATGCTGCCCATTGTCTGCAACCAAAACAACGAAGTGCGGGCAAATCCCATGGAGGGGTGAGTATAACGATACTCAGTAGGGACCCCGATACCCTAAAGGTCTCACTAAATCTAACAAGGGTAACCACAATAAAATATCTCAATAGATAACCTCTACTTAGGTATATGCCTGTACATATACCTAAGTTATCAAGTAACCCATCTCAATCATGAGAAAACACAAAGATTATGAAATCAACAGATAACCACTACCCGGGTATATTCCCATACATATACCCATGTTATCAAGTGACCCATCTCAATCATGAGGTAATCACAAAGGTCATAGACTCATCTCAAAACAGTATTTTCAATTATCAAAACTGTAACTGCTGAAGAGCCCCGTCTCTGGAGAGTACAATGATCTTGTCACGACTCTGAGGTACTAACCTAAGACTGCTGAGGTACTCCACCTGTCGAGTACTGTGGGCCTGCTGCTACAACCAAGCACTTCCCACCATGGGTCTGCCGCTACAACCAAGTGCTCCCCCTCATAGCCTCCAGAGTTACTCCTTCTGTTGAGTACCGCGGGTCTGCCGCTACAACCAAGCGCTCTTCCGCCGTAGGTCTGCCGCTACAACCAAGTGCTTCCCACCATGGGTTTGCCGCTACAACCAAGCACTCCCCCTCATAGCCTCCAGAGGCACTCCTTCTGTTGAGTACCGCGGGTCTGCCTCTACAACCAAGCGCTCCTCCACCGTGGGTCTACCGCTATAACCAAGCGCTCCCACTGGGCTATCAGAAACTCACCGTGTCGATCGATCAGCCGTCGTCAAGTCTCAGTCGGCTACACGGTCTCCGTACTCCGCACGCTCGTCTTCGTGAGGGTCTGCTCCACGAGTTACTGGTTGATACTCCAAGTATCACAAAGTCCCATGAAGAAGTATCTCAAAGGACTTCCTCGTCATAGGGGTCTCAACACAACAGACGACGCGTCAATCGGATGCCCGATCTATGAGTTATTAGCATTTTCGTCTCAGGGGCCCGGTTGGGTTCGTGTGCGAACCAACCCGGCCGTATCTCAACTGTACACCGAAATCTCATAGGGTATACTCATAGGAACCATTTCTTAATGTGATCACCAATGTCGCTGACGGTTCTTCAAATGGACGTCTGGTCTGAAAGATATCAGCTTTTCCCTTCCAGGGGCCCGGTTGAATTTTGGGTACAATCAAACCTGGCCATACTCCAAATGTGTCCAAAACTCGGCCAAAGTATTCCAAAAGTTCCGTCTAATCAAGAGGAATCTAACAAAGTTGACGACACATCAATCAGACGTCCGATGCTCAAGATATATCCATTTCCTCTTCGAGGGCCCGGTTGGTCTCGTATTCGAACCAACCCGACTGTACTAAATGTTCTCCGAAACCTCAAGTGTAATATACCGAAACAACCGTCTTGATCCATGGATTGCATCTCAACTGACGGTGCGTCGATCGGAGATCCGTAGCCCATGTTATTGGCGTTTGAACGGAAACTGCCCGAAAATAGGGGGTTCGGGCTCGGTCGGACCCGGTCCGAGACCCCCCCTGGGTCAACCCGAACCGGATCGAACTGACCCAGGTCCGGGTCTAGCCCGATTGGGTGCGGTGCGGCCCGGCTGGCGCGACCCGGCTCGGCCTGGCGCTGGAGCTGGCGTGATGCGGCGCCCACGTGGCCAGCTTGTGTGGGGGGGGGGGGGGGGGGTTACAACCCCCCGAGGACGACGAAACGGCGCGGCTTAAAGCTGCGCCACTCAACCTCCGGAATGGCTAAGCCGTTCTGGTTCAGCCCGCCACTGTGGCTCTACCGCGGCGGTTTCTATTTCGGCGGTGTGCCGCCGCCGCCTTCCGCGGACCACCGGACGCGCTCCGGTGGTTCGTTTTGCTCGCCGCCTTCGCCAACGGTCCTCCCAGGACACGACCTTCTCTGCGGAAGATTCAAAAACGACTTTGCAGCCCCGTTCATCATCACCCATCAATCTATGCCCAACATTCAACCAGCGGAGTCTTCGAATCGCCTCCGCGGCCCCGACTCCGGCCGCGGTTTCGTTCGGCCTCAACGGCGCGGCGCGACGATGCCGCGCATCCTTGCCATAATTCTCCATGATTTCGCACGGTGTTGTTCCACCGCGCTGCCTTCGTTCGAGCTGCACCATAATCAACAATAAGGGGGAGGAGGGTCGGCCGTGTTTGTGCGGTCCGACCTCCTCCCGTTATAATGATAGCAAACAGCCAAAAAATAGAAGTCGACGTACGACAAAGAAATTATTCACGGGAAAAAACAATAAACCTCAACATCGACCCGCATGAATGAATTATCCACGGATCAAACTGGAAATGGTTGGTCCATGCTCGTCGTTCTTTTCTCAAAAGATAATGAGAATACCAAATAAATTCCCCTACCTCGTGTTGTTCATTGTTCGTAGCATCGCTTCGTCAAAGTTGGAAGGAAAGATGTTAACGATGTTCTACGCGGGCGGCGTCTTCTCCCTTGACACGAAGGAAGAGGAAGAAAATCGGCGTTCCTCGTGGGCGTCACCTCATGATCTTGCCTCAGTTGAAGGAATAAGGTAAACACGTCGTCGATCTTCGGTGGAGTCGGCGTTCGTCGACGAGAAAATTACGTTCTTCCAAATTCTCCCAAAGTCTCCCAACCAGTATTTTCCAAGGAAAATAAAACATTAGGCTCCCCAATATTATAAAAAAATTCATGCCTTTCAATTTAATTGAAATGAATCAATTAATTAGGAAGCATAACTCATTAAATTAAAGGTGTTGGCACATTAATGATAGGATAGAGAGATGAAAAGGAAGGTTACTCAATTTAAAAAGAGTTACAAAATTAAAGAGGGGGTTTTAAGGAGTTTTGGGGAAAGTGAATAAGTGGGGGCTCATGAGGGCCTCACCTCACCTTTAATCCTCTCGTGGGTAGTTAGGGGCTTGTGGGTCCCACCCTAACTACCCCATGTTGGATATAACCACGAGGATAAGGAATTAATAAAAATGGTTCCACAATTTTTTATTCAATTCATTATTAATCCACAAATTTTTAACAACTCCTCCCAAGAAAACACATCTTCTCTAATGGTCCTCTTAAGCAATTACCAGTGTTGCGGTTTCATCGGTGCCCTCAGATTTCGATTCCAAGAAGTAGTTCAAAAGTTAGGAAAACCCGCTCGTTCGTTCACTAAACGTGCCCGAGCTAAACTTTGGAAATTGATTCCGAGCACAGCGGGCCTCGGAATCAAGTACCGTCAGAAACTGCGTTCTTGTAAAATCCCAAAGAAAATTATGAAAAAAATTACTTTGAATTTTACAGGACTTTACAAAAGTGTACCCAAAGATGTGACGCCTCCCCTCTTGCCACAAAGAAGGAAGAAAGGGGTACGTCACCGCTCTTTGTGGAGTTGGCATTCTTTGCTATGAAGCGTCGTTCTTCATTGAGAAGTCGTCATTATTCAACGAAGAGGAATTCTCTTCTTCTTCTTCTTCTTCTCACAAGAACTCTCTCCAAATTCTCCAACACAAAGTGTGTCCCAAAATAAAATTAATGGCTCACCAATTATTTTATTAACACATTCCATTTGAAATTCAAAACTCAGCACTTAATTAATTAATTTTGGAGAATAAATACATTAATTATGGTGTGTGTTGGCTTAAAATAATTAAGAGGGAGAGTGTGAAAGGGATAAGTCACACAAATTAAGAGGAGGTTACCAATTAATTCAAGAAGTGAGTTAGCAAGAATTTATTAAAGAGAGGAGGATGAGAAAAGTCACATTTAAAACCAAGGGATTTTAAGAGGTTTATAAGAAATTCAAGGGGGTTATGGTCTTGTGTGGGCCCCACCACACTAAACTCTCCTATGGGAGGTTCGGTGGGTGTGGGACCCACCTCCCACATATTCACAGATGGGAAGTTGGGTGGTTGTGGACCCCACCAACTACTTCCCATGGTAGATTTGAACTTCCTTGAATATCAAAAATAAAATTGTTCACAATTTTATTTATTTCTTCCTTAAACCCCAAAATTTAACTCATTTCCCCAGAAAAATGCACCTATGGTAAAACTCCACCTAAGCAAATACCGGTGTTGTGGTTTCATCGGTGCCCTCAGATTTCGATTTCGAGCATCGGTTCAAAAGTTAGAAAAACCTGCTCATTTGTTCACAGAACGTACCCGAGCTAAACTTCGTAAATTGATTCCGGGCACACCGGGTCTCGGAATCATGTGCCGTCAGAAACTGCGTTCCTATAAAATCCCAAAAGAATTTAAAAAAAAAATTCCTTGAAATTTACGGTTCTTTACATTACTCCCACCTTAGGGCTTTACGTCCCCGTAAAGCTTTAACACAAACTAGGGAAAAAAAGCGGTACCGGGCATGCATCGGAGCCTTCCGCTCCCATGTGCTCACCTGGAGGTTCCCGTGCTGCCAACGAAAGCGCACAAGAGGAATCATAAATCCTCATAGGACACACTCCTATCAATCCTCAACCGCTACTGGAACCCCGCAAAAGTCATCCCATCACCAATGTCCAGCTCCCCATGGTCGATGATATGCATCGGGTCATGAACATATCTTCCCAGTTGAGATACGTGGAAGTCGTCGTGCACCTGGTGTAACTGAGTTGGATGGGTCAAACAGTAAGCCACCTCGCCTTCCCTACTGAGGACATGAAAAGGTCTACTGAACCTTGGAGATTACATGCCGCCTCGGCCACATCTTCATAGACCTCATCAAGGTGAGACCTGTAAGAAAACGTGGTCGCCATCCTCAAATTCCAGTGCTCTTATCTCCTATCAACATAGGACTTCAGTCTGCACTATGCAGTCTTCATCCGCTCATGGATGATCTGCACCTTCTCCATCGTAGCCTGGGCCATCTCGTGTCCCACAATAGATACTATGATTTTTTCTTTACCGAAAAGAGAAATTCAGTCTCATCCCTTGGATGAACGACATTCTTTTCCAAATACAGTCAATCGAGACATGAGTGATGCATTCATGCCATGGATGACGTCGTATGTCCTCGATGTTACTACCAAGAGATCCAACTGTCACTCTCTCCTCTAAGGGTTGAGTCACACTATCGACATCAGCGTGAGGTAACTAGGTCTCCTCCAGTATAAATCTCGAAAGTTAGGGTCAGGACAATAGTTTTTAACCGGGACCTCTCAGTACACAAAAAAGAAGGAAGAAAATGTCACAAGGACAAGTGTCTTTTATTACTGCAGCTCGAAGTACAAATACACACAATAATGACAATAAGGAAACTAGATGCACCAAGATCAAATGTCCCATTCCTGGAACTAGTCCCGCTCTTGTCCTCTAGCTTATGGAGCTCTGTAGTCTTATGCTTCTGCTTCCTGAAGCTGAGCTCTCCCTTTTCCACCTGTTCCCTGTGGTCGGGGTGGACCTCCTGGTGGTGGTGGTGGTAACACCTTGAAGCCTCGTCCACCTCCAGCTGCATGGCCATCTCCCCTCCCTTGGCCTTCTGCTCCTTGCGGCCCACCTCGATCGAACCTCTGCCTCTGCCTGGGAGGTCCTTCATTTATCTGCTAATCATCCGAGCGGTGGGTCGGACAGTCACGGGCCATGTGACCCTGTCCACCGCACATGTAACAGGGCATGGAAAGTCTGGCTCTGTCACTCCCCTGCATGCCTCGCACTACCGACCCTGAGTCATGCGGCCGACCACCTGTAGGTCTGGTCCTCTTGGACCTCTGCGTCATCCGTCTACTACCCGCTGTAGAAGACTCTGCCGCATGCCGGTTAGTGGTGGGTCATGCTACTGGAGACTGCTCAGCAAGGAAACTCTCCACTAAGAGGGCTCGCTCCAACACCCCTGTCTTCGTCGGGATGATGTGGGAAACAACAGAAGCTCTAATCTCTCGCTCGAGCCCCTGCTCGAAGGTTTGAGCCTTGAAGAACGTGTCCCCTACCATATCTATGGAATAGTGTGATAGGTCATTGAACCTCGCTGAGTATTGCGCCACCGTCATGCTACCCTGCGGAAGATGCAGTAGCTCATGTATACGCACCGCTCGAAGGGTTGCTGGTACACACTCTGCCCGGAACAGGCTCTAGAAATCTGCCCACAGAAGTGTAACCTCGTCATGCATCTAAAGCATCAGGCTCCACCATCTGCCTGCTGCTACCTGAAAAAGGCTGGCAGCAAGGATCACCATGAAGTCTGCTGGCATCCCCACTAGCCTGAATACTCTCACCACAGCCTCCAGCCAATCCTCAGCCGCCTGCAGGTCCGTCTCTCCCCTGAACATGGGTGGCCACTAGTGCTAGAACTTGTGCAGTGCGCTCAAGAGACGTGCACCCTCTACTGCTGGGGCTGGTGGCATCGGTGGCCCAATTGGTGGTAGTACCCCCGGTGCCTCCGCTGGTGCCTCAACTGAGATAGGGCCATGTACGGAGGCCACGTCTCTCAGCGGGCTGTCAGTACGTACAACTCTCGGGGCTCTAGCTGGTCATCCGTGGGTAGGCATCCTGAAAGAAACAAACGTGACATGGTCAAATGATTTATACCTGGTGAGATGAGCTGGTTTGAGCTGTTTTTAAGGGAAAACCTATGAAAACCCACACGCAATCAGTGTTTTCATGCACAAAGTTGAAAATCAATTGTCAGGGTCTTGGTGTATGGATACGTCAGCTGCCTGCACCAACACTGGACTTCCTGAACTGAAAACCACTCTCGTTACCCTTAACACTATTGCTTCTCAGAAAGAAAATATCAGAGTTATAAGTTCTGCATTAGAACCGACTCCTCTGATACCAATTTGTCATGACCCGTCCTCGGGGCCCGTGTCGTGACTACCCCAAGCCCACCTTCCATAAGCCAGGGGCTGGTGACTAGAACCAAAGGCGTAAATCCCGATAACTGGGAAGGCATTACCTTTATAAAAGTAAACAAAACACCACAGAGTACAAGCAGAAATAATACACTAAGTACAAAGAAAGTGCTGAAAAGTAAAAAGGGCCTGAATACAAACCCAATAGAAAAGTACAGCTATAACTAAAAGGAAGTACAATAGAAAAGACAAATAGCTGGAAGAATAGAAGCAGCTCCTGGGTCGTCCACCTCAAATCCTACCTGAAGGGTAGGTACAGATAGTGCAGCTCCTGAATCGTCCAACCCGGATCCTACCTGAAGGGTAGGTACAGATAGCCTCCATAACACTCTCACCCATCAACCTCCTCTGAGTATCGTCTCGTCATGTAGTCCACCACCGGGTATCCTCCAGTTCTCGAACACTCGGCCTCCGTCAGCGTTGCCTGTCGTCTGCAACCAACAGAACGAGGTGCGGGCATAGCCTGTGCAGGGGTGAGTATATGATACTCAGTATGGACCCCGAGACCCTCAAGGTCTCACTAAATCCAACAAGGATAGCCACAAAGAAGGATCTCAACAGATAACGCTTATTTAGTAATAATCCCATACTTATACCTAAGTTATCAAGTAACCCATCTCAATCATGAGGAAACAAAAAGATTATGAAATCAACGGATAACCTCTACCAATGTATATGCCCATACATATACCTAAGTTATCAAGTGACCCATCTGAATCATGAGGTAAACACAAAGGTCATAAACTTAGCTCAAACCAGGATTTTCATTATCGAAATTGTAACTACTGAAGAGCTCCGTCTCTGATGAGTACAGTGATCCTATCATGACTCTGAGGTACTGCTCACTAACCTAAGACTGTTGAGGTACTCCACCTGTCGACTACCGCAGGTCTGCCACCTCACAATGTAGTGCTCCTCCGCCATGGGTTTCCCACCTCATACAGTAGTGCTCCCGCTCATAGCCTACAGTGGTACCCCTCCTGTCGAGTACCGCGGGTCTACCACCTCCCAAAGTAGTGCTCCTCCACCATGGGTCTGCCACCTCACAAAGTAGTGTTGCCCACTAGGCCATGCAAGTCACTCCGAATTGAATCAGACAAGCAGTCATCGGGGCTAAGCCAGCTACACGGTCTCCGTACTCCGTATGCTTGTCTCCAGGAGGGTTCTCTCCACGAGTTACAGGTTGATACTCCAAGTATCAAAACGTCCCACGAATAAGTATCTCAAAGGACCGCCTCATCATAGTGGTCTCAACGCAACAGACGGCGCATCAAACGGACGCCCGGTCTGTGAGTTATTAACCTTTTCGTCCTAGGGGCCCGGTTGGTTTCGTTTGCGAACCAACCCAGATGTATCTCAACTGTACCCTGAACTCTGATAGGGTATACTCATAGTGACCGTTTTCTCAATGAGATCACCAACGCCACTAACGGTTCGTCAAACGGACATCCAGTCTGAAAGTTAGCAGCTTTTCCGTTCTAGGGGCCCGGTTGGATTTTGGGTTCAATCCAACCTGACCACTATCCAACTGCGTCCAAACCTTAGGAGAAGTATGCCGAAAGTTCCGTCTCATCAAACGGAATCCAACAAAGTCGACGACACATCAATCGGACGTCCGGAGCTCAAGTTATAAGCATTTCCGCTCCAAGGGCCCGGTTGGTTTCGTGTTCGAACCAACCCGGCCATACACAAAGTTCTCCAAAACGTTGATTGTAATATACCGAAACGACCATATTGATCCACAGATCACATCTCAATTGACGGTGTATCAATTGGAGGTCTGTATCCTATGTTATGGTCCATTGAACGGATCTGCCCGAAAATAGGGGGTATCGGGCCCGGTCTGACCCGGCCCGATACCCCCTTGGGTTGGCCTGAACCGGGTCCTGGTCCGGCCCATTAGGGTGTGCCCCTGCCCGGCCGACGCGTCCCGGCGCGGCCTGGGCGGCCCGGCCCGGTGTGGCCGGTCCGCGTGGCCAACGTGGAGAGAGGGTTTCAACCCACCGGTTGAAGAAACCGGCACGACATTAAGCCACGCCACCCTGCCTCCGGAACAGCTAAGCCATTCCAGTTTGGTCTGCCGCCGCAGCTCAGCTGCGGCGGTTCTGCTCCAGCGGCGCGCCGCCGCCATTTTTTGCAGACCACCGGATGCACTCCGGTGGTCCGTTCTGCTCTCCGTGTTTGCCAGCGATCTTCCCGGGACCCAATCTTCACTGCAATGGAATTCAAACACCATTGAGTCCCACTTCATCGTCGCCCGTCGATCCGCACATCAATAAAAAAACTGTGGAGTCTTCGAATCACCTCTGTGGCCCCGACTCCGACCACAGTTTCGTTCTGCCTCAACGGCACGATTCGACGGCGCCACGCTTATTCGTCATGTTCCTTCCTGATTCCGCACGGTGTCGTTGCACCGCATTGCCTTCATTCGAGTCGCAACAAAAACAACATCGAAGGGGGGTGGAGGGTCGGCCATGTTCGTGCGGTGTAACTTCCTCCCATTATTAAAATAATAGGCGGCCCAAATAGAAGTCGATGAACAGAAAATAATTCACAAAAATATAAATTAACCCCTACCTCATGAAGTGATCCCTCGATGGATCTGCAGAGAGGTAGCGTCATTCGTTGACATCGGAAGGTGACATCGTCATTTGCGGTTTCCCCACGGTGGTGTCTCCTCCTTTGATGGAGATCTGGGAAGTGTTCTTCATCGACGGTCTTTGTAACACCCCAAGCTTCTACGGTACGCTTCTCTTTGAATAATGTGATAGCGTGTGTTGTACGCAACACTGAGTTCTAACACACCATAACTAATCAAACTAGCCGTTATGAATAGTAATACCTACTTTTTGAAATTATATATATTTTATATTTGAAAATGGACTTCATTTTTGGATTCAGAATATCGAATTTAGCCTAAGGTGAAATTTTGGTACATTTCGGATAACTTTCATATTTTGATGAATAGTTAAAATTACTAAATTTTAATTAAAAACAACTTTTTTAATCAAAATAATTAATAGTGATAAATTATGAATTTGAGTGGTTTTAAAGTGTATTTAGAATATATTTTTACCGTTTAATATAATGTTGGTCATTGGACATAATTTTACAATTAAACCGAACATAAACAAGTGTCAATCTTTTGATAGTTATTACCTCTTAAAAACACGCTTTTTGTTTTGACAGCGGGAATTAATTTTAAATTAATTTCTGCCACTTCTGTGTTTTGAATTTAGAAAAATGGATTCCATATTTGGAATCAGGATGTCCAAATTGTGTAAATAGGTAACTTTTATTTTTAGACATTTTGAATAATTACTGTGGTAAATATTTTATTTACCATGGTAAAGGGTAAATCCGGTAAATAAGGGTTAAAAAATAATATTATAATAATACAAATTACCCTGAAACGTGTACTAACCTTATTGGTGGACACATACCCGACCATGAGCATCCTTGGGTCAATTTGGGGACCCCTTGGAGCCACTTGTATGTGGTAGGGACACTTTATATTAATAAAGTTAAAATAAAAATAAAAATGGCATAAGCTTACATCTTTTAGACGAACAATTTTCACATAGGGTTATACATGTTGGATTTTCGATTATAAATATTCATTAGAAGGATAAAAAGATTTCCTACATAATGATATTTTATTTATAATTTTTAGACATCAAATAAATTAAATTATTAATGACACAATAATGATGCAATGTTTACCTCATTAATAAATCATTTAAATAAATAAGATTATAATGATTAAAATATTATCTAAAACCTGTCCAATTCTTATTGGTTGATGATATTTAGAATATGAGTCATCTTATCTTTTACTTCAATGATTTTTGGACCATTATAAACCGAATATAATTATATTATAAAGTAATACTTTCACTCTTTCCTAAAGAGCCCCTCTTCTACCTTATAAAAGGAGACCACTTCTACTCATTCCTCACACCTCTCAAGCCACTTGGCTCGTCCAAATTCTGCCCAACTAAGCTCCCCACATCCCTCTCCTCCTCCTTGAAGCTTCCCCTTAGGCAGAAAGCATTTCAAGAAGTCCTTTGGTTCCAACCAAAGTGAGTTACCTAAATTAAAGGTAACGATTTCTCTTAAATTATTTTCATTTATTTTGCTTCTCCAACCCCCAAACTCTTTTTATTTCCTTTCATTTGTGACAACACCAGTATCCAAAATATACTAGGATGTTGTTATAAGAAGGATTCAAACTACACATACACACAACTCCATCTAATGGATGATGAACATAATGTTTCTGTGGATGGCAAACTAACGCCTCACGAAACGATGATTGTTCAAATACATCTTACCGCCTCTCATGGTGGACATTATGATGGCACTATAATTAAATATGATATTAATGATATATATTTTATATATAAGCTTCTGTAATTCCATTTTATTTCATACCATTATTCGTTTCATGTTGTATATACATACGATAATTTCATTTGAGGAAGTGCGGACTACCGCCCCCTTAAAATGATATGACTCGTTCATACCACACATGGAACGTATAAATGATGGTGTTAATGAACTTAAGTAACATATATAAAATGTTATATTATACTGGAATAGTAATATACCTATGTATCATTTGGATTCAATTCTTTTAAAATAAAAATTAAATGGAAGTAGCGTTCGTGCGTACGTACGGACTACCGTCTCCACGAACGCGGTGAGATCAATCCTCCATCGTATCCATTCAAGTCTTATTCTCATTTTAGGGTTAAAAATAATTTTAATATCATTCTTATTATGAATAATATATAATCTATCCATTACAAACATGTCTTACGTAACCAAACATTTAAGAAGAACGAATCGATTATCACCTGAAACGACGATAATACTAAGATATTATTAATAAAGCAATGTTAAAAGATCATATATGATATCATATTAATGTATATGATTCTTTTATAATTTAATAACAATTATTTCACCATTATACAGGAGGTTAACCTACCCCAACAAAGGAAAAGTACAAGGTAAGGGTTATTTCACAATCTCTTCATTATCCGAGGTTGTTTATATGTAATAATCTACTGGGATCTCTTTATCATCCACATCCATGTTTCTTAAAAATGTATTTCAAAACATTTTTACTATTTACTAGAATATGAGTTAAAGTCATTTATACCCTTTTTGACTTTTACAAGTGGTTTATAAAGGAATCTTTCCATCGTTTTCAAAACAAGGTCCCTTTTTAACCTTTTCGACAGAATTAAGGTAAGAATGTTTTTTTTAACTTATACGGCGGGTGCGGCTAATTTCTGCCGTTATAAAATCTTCAAAACATCCCTTACAAGCTTATAAGAATATTTTCAAAGAAAATGTTTTATTTTATATGGATCTTAAATGATTTCAAAATAAAAATAGATATTTCTTTAAAAAGAATTTTGATTTCATCTATGTCAACATCCTTTGATGGATTTTACGCTTATTTGAAGTTGATTTATTGTAATACAAAGATTCTATATTGTATTGAAGGTTTTGTGATATGTTTGACTGTGGATGTGCTATTTTTATACCATTCATTGTTTATGGTGAAATTATTGACATTTCGTATGCTAGTTTTAATACGAATGTTTATGTTATGTTTAAAACTTTTCATATGGGAATGCATTGGACTTAGTAAGTGATGGGTGGAGCCCGCTATAGCTCCTCGATGCATCGGTAGGTCTCATGAGACAAACTAGTGTCTTGGCACAAGGCCTTGACAAAATCTTATTTGTAGTCTTGGCACGAGGCCTTGACTATGTGGTTATGATAGTCTGGCATTATGCATTCCAACATTATGAAAGTGGTTATTGATTTTTGCATGTGATTATTCGATTATAGAATATCCATGTGAATAAGTAAATGGAATTATTTCATTTTACTTTTGCCATACTATGTTGAAGTTAAAGTTTAAAAGGCTTTTGTTTTAGTAATGCATTGCCTTAAATGTTTATTCTTATTTATGAAAGTTTCCGCTATATTGTTATCCTTACTGGGCATTTGAGCTCACCCCTTTTCTATGTTTTATTTTTCCCAGGATGTGAAGAAGTAAGTTATGAATGACCTGCAGGGATTTTATGAGGAGTTAATAGTGTGGATTGTGGAAAAATTATGTTGTTGTATTAGTTTTTCATTTTATGATGTAATGCAAAACTTATGAATATATCTAGTGTTTCCAAGGCTACTAAACCAATCGGTCTTTCGAGATTTGATCTTTCTTGTGATCATGCCAATGTTATGTAATAATGCACCGACTCTGGGTAACTGGGGTCGGGGCGTTACAGTTTGTATCAAAGGAAGTTTAGTACAAACCTTGGAAACTAGATTTAGGTAAACTCTGATTAGAGCACGTAGACCTAAGATGAACTTTGAGGATTAGTATAGAAGAACTTCCTAGAATTTTGGTATTGTAGAGATTTTGTGAGTTTTCCGAGAAATACATCCCTGTCTGGATACGAGCAGGTAGAGGCGGCTCTGGCACAGATGTACCTAGGGGTAAAACCCGAAAACACCGCTTTGATCTAGACTCGAATGGGAACTGGTGCACGACAACGGGCCTTGCTGCACTCTTGGTTACGACACTCCCGGGGGATATGCTTAGGATAACTCTCATTTTCTTTACAAATCATTATGAACGGTTTATGAGTATATACTTCCTCAAAGAAAACATTTTTATGATTATGGATTATATCCATAAATAGTTCAATTTATGTTAAGTGTTTTATAAGAATGGGATTATGTATTTTGATTCATAAACTGATCTAGTTTATGCCATTGTTTAGAAATGGCGCCTAGTGGAAGAAATGGAAACCGTATCAATGCACGCACTCCATGTAGGGATTGCCCTCCTGCTCAAGATAATTTTAGTGGGGCTGGTGATGAAACTGGTGTCGATAAGCTAATCACCATACTGGGGCAACTTACTCAGGTTATGAATAATAACCTTACCCGTATGGAGCACCCTGATCCACAGCGTGGAGGATCAATGTTAGATCGATTCATGAGGCAACAACTACCAACGTTCAATGGGAGTACAAATCCTTTAGTAGCTGAGCAATGGATAAATTCTCTAGAGAAAATATTTCAGGCTTTGGGGAGCAGTGAAAGGGAAAAAGTTATCCTGGCAGTTTACCGCCTCACTAGAGATGCTGATCAATGGTGGTCATTGATTCAAAACATGAAGGAAGACGATGAAGTATCAAATATGGAATGGAGGGAGTTCAAAGATCTGTTTTTAGAAAAATACTTTCCTCGCGACCATCGAGCAGATATGGAAAGACAATTTCTGAGTCTGAGAAAAAGGAGGATGAGAATGTCACAAAGTATGAGGCTAACATTACAAGGTTAGCGAGGTATGCTGGAGATTATATTCGCAACCCAAGAAGTAAGATTGATCGTTTCTTTGATGGGTTAAAACCATTTCTCCGTCGAGCATTAGTCTCACAATCCTTTTCATCGTATGAAGACATTGTCTCATGTGCTATCAAGACCGAAAAGGAATTCTCTAAGTCTTATGACTTTAAAGCAAAGCAAGAGAAGAAGAGACCTGCTGATCAATCTGGGAATGGAAATAAGGGGAAGAAGGGAAAGGTTGAATATCCATCTTGTGGTAAATGCGGGAAGAAACATCCTGGTACTTGCTTGAAGGGAATGGGAGTCTGTTACAAGTGTGGTGAAAAAGGCCGCCAAGCTCATGATTGTAAGGGGAAGAAGGAAGCTACCAACGTTCAGTGCTACAATTGCATGGAGATGGGGCATTATGCAAATGCATGTCCTAAGCGTCAGGAGAACATACCTCAGAAAAGGCCAAGGGATCAAGGCCAGGCTTATGCTATCACTACTGCTGAGGTAGAAGCTCCGAAAGACGTGGTGGCTGGTAATTTAATGGTTTCCTCAAGTTTAGAAAATGCATTATTTGATTCTGGATCATCGCATTATTTCATATCTTCCCAGTTTGGTAAGAAAATTAGATATTTCCAATTTGATTTAATAAGGGAGTTGTCAGTTAAAACTCCTAAGGGAAGTATCGTTGCAACAAAGTTTTGTGAATCAGTCCCCATTAGAGCACATAAATTTTCTTTATCTGCTGATCTCATCGTCATACCTATGATTGAGTTTGATATAATCCTCGGTATGGACTGTCGTTCGGACTATGATGCGAAGATTTATTGTAAGAAGAAAGAGGTTACGATTCTTGATGATAATGATAAGGAACACCTTATTTTTAGAGAAGAATCGTCACCACCTAATTCTTATTTAGATCCACCCCCAGTAGCTCAACATAATTCAATTATTAGGGAAGAAGAGAATGAAATAACTTTCGGTGACGAAAGGAATGTTCAAATAGAGGATGTACCTGTTGTGAAATAATTTGTAGATGTATTTCCGGAAGATTTACCTGGACATCCTCCAGAACGAGAAGTTGAGTTTTCCATTGATTTGATTCCTGGATCAAGGCCTATATCGAAGACCCCTTATAGAATGGCCACTGTAGAGTTAGTCGAACTAAAGAAACAACTAGAGGAATTGAGTAATAAGGGATTTATTCTCCCTAGTGTTTCTCCATGGGGAGCCCCTGTTCTTTTTGTTAAAAAGAAAGATGGATCTATGAGGTTATGTATCGACTACAGGGAGATCAATGCTATAACGATAAAGAACAAGTATCCCCTACCTCGTATTGATGATTTATTTGACCAACTGCATGGAGCTCAATACTTTTCAAAGATTGACCTTCGATCTGGATACCATCAATTGTGTGTGAAGAAGGAAGACATTCTGAAGACAGCATTTCGAACCAGGTACGGGCATTACGAGTTTACTGTAATGCCGTTTGGATTGACTAATGCACACTCTGTATTCATGGATCTGATGAATAGAGTTTTAAAGGAGTATCTCGATGAATTTGTGTTGGTATATATTGATGATATCTTCGTATACTCCAAAACCTATGAAGATAATGAAAATCACTTGCGCATTATCTTGAAGACTCTGAGGAGGCATGAATTATATGGGAAGTTTAGCAAGTGTGAATTCTGGCTTCAGGAGATTTCTTTTCTTGGCCATATTGTCTCTAAAGATGGAATCTCTGTTGATCCTTCTAAGACCAATGCAATCCAAGAATGGCCAGCACCTACGAGTATAACTGAGGTATGCAGTTTTATTGGTTTGGCAGGTTATTATCGACGTTTTGTCCAGAATTTTTCCCGATTGGCTAACCCATTAACGAAGCTCACACGTAAAGGGGTTAAATTTGTTTGGACAAAAGAGTGTGAAGAATGTTTTGAAGAACTGAAGAGAAGATTAGTCAATGCTCCTATATTGACTCTACCATCGGGGAATGATGGGTTCGTTATTTATAGTGATGCATCAAAGAAAGGACTTGGTTGTGTCCTTATGCAGAATGATAGAGTTATTGCCTATGCATCACGATAGTTGAAAATTCACGAACAAAACTATCCTACTCATGATCTCGAGTTAGCAGCTGTAATCTTTGCTTTGAAGATATGGAGGCACTACCTCTATGGTGAAAAATGTGAGATTTATACTGATCACAAGAGTTTGAAGTATATTTTCTCACAAAAAGAACTCAACATGAGGCAAAGGAGATGGCTTGAATTACTCAAGGATTATGATTGCACGATACACTACCACCCGGGGAAAGCAAACAAAGTAGCAGATGCTTTGAGCAGAAAAGACCATGGAGTTCTGAACATGATGAGAATTGAAAGGGATCCAATTTTCATGGATCTAGTGAAGATGGACATGGGAATAACCAGGGAAGGTGAAACATCAATGCTTTTTCAAATGGTTGCCAAACCATCTTTACTAGAAAGGATTAAGAGTTCTTAGACCGATGATGAAGAATTTCAGAAGAAGATTAAAGCTGTGAATGATGGGAGATTGAGAGACTTTGTGTATGAAGTTGGAATTTTGAAATTCGGGAAGAGACTTTGTGTTCCCGATTTACCTGATCTGAAAAGGGAATTGCTGGATGATGCTCATAGTTCCAATTTCTCTATACACCCTGGGAGCACCAAAATGTATAGAGATTTGAAGGAACATTTTTGGTGGGACAATATGAAGAGGGAGATTGCTGATTTTGTGTCAAGATGTATGGTTTGTCAACAAGTGAAAGCTGGAAGGCAACAGCCTGGAGGAGTCATGCAACCTCTTCCCATACCGGAGTGGAAATGGGACAATATTACGATGGACTTTGTCATGGGGCTACCAAAGACTCCTAGAAGGAACGATGCAATATGGGTTATTGTTGATCGTCTTACCAAGTCAGCACATTTTCTTGCTATAAGAGAAGATCTACCCCTGGAACGTCTAGCAAGACTATACATTAATGAAGTTGTGAGACTTCATGGAGTACCCCTATCGATTGTTTCTGATCGTGATCCCCATTTTACTTCAAGATTTTGGAAAAGTCTTCAGAAATACCTGGATACTGAACTTCATTTGAGCACTTCTTACCACCCTCAGACAGACGGACAATCAGAACGGACTATTCAAACCTTAGAAGACATGTTGAGATCTTGCTCACTTGACTTTCAAGGTATGTGGGATCAATATTTACCACTGGTAGAATTTTCCTATAACAATAGCTTCCATTCGAGTATTCAGATGGCACCATATGAAGCATTATACGGAAATAGATGTCGTACACCAACCTGTTGGGATGACGTTGGTGAAAGAAAACTTGTAGGCCCAGAACTGGTGGAGGAAACGGTGGAAAAGGTGAAAGTAATCCAAAATCACATCAAAGCAGCTCAAAGTAGGCAGAAGAGCTATGCCGATAATCGAAGGAAGGATTTGGAATTTCAAGTCGGTGATCATGTTTTCCTGAAGGTATCTCCATGGAAGGGAGTCATACATTTTGGAAAGAAAGGTAAATTGAGTCCCAGGTACATCGGACCTTTCGAAATTCTAGAACGAATTGGGGCTGTAGCTTACCGATTGGCAATGCCGCCAAGTCTCTCCAAAGATCACGATGTGTTCCACGTATCTCTGTTGAGAAAATACATGCCTGACCCAACGCATGTACTCACCTATGAGGAATTAGAACTGGAACCCGATCTGTCTTATTGTGAAGAGCCCGTCAAGATTCTTGATACAAGAGAACAAGTACTGAGAAACCGGACGACGCGTCTGGTAAAAGTTTTGTGGAGAAACCATAAGATGGAAGAGGCAACGTGGGAACCCGAGGAACTTTTGATGAAGAACAACCCGAGTCTTTTCATGTGATAAGTATTCTAGAAATTCCGAGGACGAAATTATTTGAAGGAGGGGAGAATGTAACACCCCAAGCTTCTATGTTACGCTTCTCTTTGAATAATGTGATAGCGTGTGTTGTACGCAACACCGAGTTCTAACACACCATAACTAATCAAACTAGCCGTTATGAATAGTAATACATAATTTTTGAAATTATATATATTTTATATTTGAAAATGGACTTCATTTTTGGATTCGGAATATCGAATTTAGCCTATGGTGAAATTTTGGTACATTTCGGATAACTTTCATATTTTGATGAAAAGTGAAAATTACTAAATTTTAATTAAAACAACTTTTTTAATCAAAATAATTAATAGTGATAAATTATGAATTTGAGTGGTTTTAAAGTATATTTAGAATATATTTTTACCGTGTAATATAATGTTGGTCATTGGACATAATTTTACAATTAAACCGAACATAAACAAGTGTCAATCTTTTGATAGTTATTACCTCTTAAAAACACGCTTTTTGTTTTGACAGCGGGAATTAATTTTAAATTAATTTCTGCCACTTCTGTGTTTTGAATTTAGAAAAATGGATTCCATATTTAGAATCAGGATGTCCAAATTTTGTAAATAGGTAACTTTTATTTTTAGACATTTTGAATAATTACTGTGGTAAATATTTTATTTACCATGGTAAAGGGTAAATCCGGTAAATAAGGGTTAAAAAATAATATTATAATAGTACAAAATTACCCTAAAACGTGTCCTAACCTTATTGGTGGACACATACCCGACCATGAGCATCCTTGGGTCAATTTGGGGACCCCTTGGAGCCACTTTTATGTGGTAGGGACACTTTATATTAATAAAGTTAAAATAAAAATAAAAATGCCATAAGCTTACATCTTTTAGAAGAACAATTTTTACATAGGGTTATACATGTTGGATTTTCGATTATAAATATTCATTAGAAATATAAAAAGATTTCATACATAATGATATTTTATTTATAATTTTTAGACATAAAATAAATTAAATTATTAATGACACAATAATGATGCAATGTTTACCTCATTAATAAATCACTTAAATAAATAAGATTATAATGATTAAGATATTATCTAAAACCTGTCCAATTATTATTGGTTGATGTTATTTAGAATATTAGTCATCTTATATTCTACCTCAATGATTTTTGGACCATTATAAACCGAATATAATTATATTATAAAGTAATACTTTCACTCTTTCCTAAAGAGCCCCTCTTCTCCCTTATAAAAGGAGACCACTTCTACTCATTCCTCACACCTCTCATGCCACTTGGATCGTCCAAACTCTGCCCAACTAAGCTCCCCACATCCCTCTCCTCCTCCTTGAAGCTTCCCCTTAGGCAGAAATCATTTCAAGAAGTCCTTTGGTTCCAACCAAAGTGAGTTACCTAAATTAAAGGTAACGATTTCTCTTAAATTATTTTCATTTATTTTGCTTCTCCAACCCCCAAACTCTTTTTATTTCCTTTCTTTTGTAACAAAACCAGTATTATCAATATACTAGGATGTTGTTATAAGAAGGATTCAAACTACACATACACACAGCTCCATCTAATGGATGATGAACATAATGTTTCTGTGGATGGAAAACTAACGCCTCACGAAACGATGATTGTTCAAATACATCTTACCGCCTCTCATGGTGGCCATTATGATGGTAATATAATTAAATATTATATTAATGATATATATTTTATATATAAGCTTCTGTAATTCCATTTTATTTCATACCATTATTCGTTTCATGTTGTATATACATACGATAATTTCATTTGAGGAAGTGCGGACTACCGCCCCCTTAAAATGATATGACTCGTTCATACCACACATGGAACGTATAAAGGGTGGTGTTAATGAACTTAAGTAACATATATAAAATGTTATATTATACTGGAATAGTAATATACCTATGTATCATTTGGATTCAATTCTTTTAAAATAAAAATTAAATGGAAGTAGCGTTCGTGCGTACGTACGGACTACCGTCTCCACGAACGCGGTGAGAACCATCCTCCATCATATCCATTCAAGTCTTATTCTCATTTTAGGGTTAAAAATAATGTTAATATCATTCTGATTATGAATAAGATATAATCTATCCATTACAAACATGTCTTACGTAACCAAACATTTAAGAAGAACGAATCGATTATCACCTGAAACGACGATAATACCAAGATATTATTAATAAAGCAATGTTAAAAGATCATATATGATATCATATTAATGTATATGATTATTTTATAATTTAATAACAATTATTTCACCATTATACAGGAGGTTAACCTACCCCAACAAAGGAAAAGTACAAGGTAAGGGTTATTTCACAATCTCTTCATTATCCGAGGTTGTTTATATGTAATAAGCTACTGGGATCTCTTTATCATCCACATCCATGTTTCTTAAAAATGTATTTCAAAACATTTTTAATATTTACTAGAATATGAGTTAATGTCATTTATACCCTTTTTGACTTTTATAAGTGGTTTATAAAGGAATCTTTCCGTCGTTTTCAAAACAAGGTCCCTTTTTAACCTTTTCGACAGAATTAAGGTAAGAATGTTTTTTTTAACTTATACGGCGGGTGCGGCTAATTTCCGCCGTTATAAAATATTCAAAACTTCCCTTAAAAGCTTATAAGAATATTTTCAAAGAAAATGTTTTATTTTATATGGATCTTAAATTATTTCAAAATAAAAAGAGATATTTCTTTAAAAAGAATTTTGATTTCATCTATGTCAACATCCTTTGATGGATTTTACGCTTATTTGAAGTTGATTTATTGTAATACAAAGCTTATATATTGTATTGAAGGTTTTGTGATATGTTTGACTGTGGATGTGCTATTTTTATACCATTCATAGTTTATGGTGAAATTATTGACATTTCGTATGCTAGTTTTAATACGAATGTTTATGTTATGTTTAAACCTTTTCATATGGGAATGCATTGGACTTAGTAAGTGATGGGTGGAGCCCGCTATAGCTCCTCGATGCATCGGTAGGTCTCATGAGACAAACTAGTGTCTTGGCACAAGGCCTTGACAAAATCTTATTTGTAGTCTTGGCACGAGGCCTTGACTATGTGGTTATGATAGTCTGGCATTATGCATTCCAACATTATAAAAGTGGTTATTGATTTTTGAATGTGATTATTCGATTAGTAGAATATCCATGTGAATAAGTAAATGGCATTATTTCATTTTACTTTTTCCATACTATGTTGAAGTTAAAGTTTAAAAGGCTTTTGTTTTAGTAATTCATTGCCTTAAATGTTTATTCTTATTTATGAAAGTTTCCGCTATATTGTTATCCTTACTGGGCATTTGAGCTCACCCCTTTTCTATGTTTTATTTTTCCCAGGATGTGAAGAAGTAAGTTATGAATGACCTGCAGGGATTTTATGAGGGGTTAATAGTGTGGATTGTGGAAAAATTATGTTGTTGTATTAGTTTTTCATTTTATGATGTAATGCAAAACTTATGAATATATCTAGTGTTTCCAAGGCTACTAAACCAATCGGTCTTTCGAGATTTGATCTTTCTTGTGATCATGCCAATGTTATGCAATAATGCACCGACTCTGGGTAACTGGGGTCGGGGCGTTACAGTCATGGAAGGCCCATCATCGCCAAGGGGTACCCAAAGATGTGACGCCTCCCCTCTTGTCGCAGAGAAGGAAGAAAGGGGTACATCGTTGCTCTTTGTGGAGTCACCGTTCATTGCTATGAAGCATCGTTATTCGTTGAGAAGGTGTCATTCTTCAACGAAGATTAATTCTCTTCTTCTTCTTATTCTCACAAGAAATCTCTCCAAATTCTCCAACACAAAGTGTGTCCCAAAATAAAAATAATGGCTCACCAATTATTTTATTAACACATTCCTTTTGAAATTCAAAACTCAATACATAATTAATTAATTGAGAAGACTCAATACATTAATTAAGGTGTGTGTTGGCTTAAAAGAATTAAGAGGGAGAGTGTGAAAGGGAGAAGTTGCACAAATTAATAGGAGGTTACCAATTAATTCAAGAGGTGAGTCAGTAAGAATTTATTAAAGAGAGGGGGATGTGAAAATTCTCATTTAAAGCCAAGGGAGTTTAAGGGGGTTATAAGAAATTCAAGGGGTTATGGTCTCGTGTGGGCCCCACCACACTAAACTCTCCTATGGGAGGTTAGGTGGATGTGGGCCCCACCTCCCACATATTCACACATGGGAAGTTGGGTGGTTGTGGACCCCACCAACAACATCCCATGGTAGATTTTAACTTCCTTGAATATCAAAAATAAAATTTTTCACAATTTTATTTATTTCTTCCTTAAACCCCAAAATTTAACTTCTTTCCCCGAACAAATGCACCTATGGTATAAGTCCACTGAAGAAAATACCGGCGTAGCGGTTTCATCGGTGCCCTCGGATTTTGATTCCGAGAACCAGTTCAAAGGTTAGAAAAACCAGCTCGTTTGTTCACTGAACGTACCTGAGTTAAACTTCAGAAATTGATTTCGGGCACACCGGGCCTTGGAATCAGGTGCCTTCAAAAACCATGTTCTTGTAAAGTCTCAAATAAATTAAGAAAAAAAATATTTTCCTTGAAATTTCCAGGTCTTTACAAGACTAGATTCTCGTGGTCGGAGAAAAAGATGAATATGGAAGATGCACATGCATAGATGCCATTTAAAATAATATAAAAGACTGAATATATATGTTTATATTACTATTAATATATTAAAAACAAATGCTCAATTATATTAAAATAATATAAACACAAAAAATATTATAATTATATATAATTAAAACAAATAAACATGATAATATATATATATATATTAAAACTTTAACAAGATATATAATATTTAATTTGAATATTAAAATAAAATTAATTTAAAAAATGTGTGGGAAAAAAACTCACATACAAAAATTAAAATGATGAAAATATAAATGATGAAAAATTAATTAAAATAATATTGAAAATTAAATGATTCTAAAATGAGGGGATGGTAATTTTATAAAAAAATAAAAAAATAATAATAATATAAACTATCACCATAAAATAGAGTAAAAAATAGATTCCTTCAGGCCTGATGGAATGTGAAACGGTCAAGATGAATAACAAAATATGATCAATTGGTCATCATAACACCTAAAATTTCGTTGATGTCATTCGAAGATCAACGGAGTATGTTTTGATAACCACCAGAGGATCTTTACTTTTGGTCTTTGTAATGAAATGACAGTACACTAACCAAGTTTAAACTATCAACACCATCAATGTAGAAAGAACTCAAGACCGAAGTAATCGTTCTTATATTGTTTAAAATTAATTATAAATTATCCTGAATATATCAACTATTGGTTTTAGAAAAACCAATTTTTCAATATTTTTTAGAGAAAATCTCAATGGTCATTACATTTGTTATCATGTACTCTTAGGATGATCTGTTTAATCTAAAAAATCTTATTAGGATATAGGCTGAATAGGAGCTTCAAATGAGTTAGATACGAAAAAAAATTATTCTACAATTGTTCCATAAGATTCATAAGTATAAATTTATTTGTTCCATAACATTATATAATTAATGTGGATTAATTTATTATGAAATAATTACCTTCAAATGAATCTTCCCTGATATGTTTTTTTGAAAGGGTTGAAAATTACTATGATTGTTCAATTTATATTTCATAAATATATTAGATATTTTACCATTATAGAATCATAAACATGAAACTAATTGAATATAAATGTTATATTCAACCATGAAAACAATTTTAAATAATTCCATGATTTTTTTTTACAAAAAATAGCATCATTAACTTAGATAGTGTAAAACCACAATTATGAGTTATGATTTAAAAAGAGTTAGAAAATTAAGCGAAAACAAAACAAAAAATACTTTTTTGAAAAAAGAATTATATTATAATTATTATACTATTTATGAAGGTACTTTTAAAGATCAATTTTTTCATTTGAATGTGTATGTAATGGAAGGAACCACTCCAGTCCATTCTTTTACTAAAATCTGGTGTTTTATGTGTTCTAAAAGGTCAAAGTGACTAATTCCCAACACTTTGCAAAATTCTGAATTTTGTGAGTAGGGTTTCCAGCTATCAATAGGTCATATATGAGAAGGTGATACCGTGTTTCCAGTTGTTGGTAGGTCATCTATTAGTTGGTGCTATAGGGTTTCCAGTTGTTGGTAGGTCATCTCTTGGTGGGTTCTACAATATTTTCATATTTCATTAGGTCATCTATCAGTAAGTTATATAGTGTTTCCCGATGTTAGTAAGTCTTCTATTGGTAGGTTATATAGGGTTTCAAGCTATCAGTAGGTGTTATAGTGTTTCCAACTATCGTTATGTCATCTATCAGTAGGTTTTATAGTGTTTCTAGCTATCAGAAGGTCATCTATCAGTAGGTGATGTGGTGTTTACAGCTATTGGTAGGTCATCTATTTGAAGTTGATCTACTGTTTCTAGCTTATGGTAGGTTATTTATCGGTAGGTTTTACAGTGTCTCTAGCCATCAGTATTTTTACAGTGTCCCAAACTTCCTTAATTTCCCCCCATTTGATGTTTTATTTGATGTAAAACACATTCAAAGCCTTGTTTTAAGGGATTTAAGGTATTTTCAAATCCTATAACTCTTATCTAAATATTCTTAAGGGTCCTAGTACCTTTACTCTATCAAAACACTCGAGCTTGACCAGATCCACCTTTAATGGAAAATCTAAACCATATCTTAAACTACTACTTCATTTATATTTTCAAAAGTCCATGATATCTTCGTCCATTGTTCATCTATATCATTTTTACATGGTACAAGACTCCTGATACTTTCGTCCCATAGGATTCATGTGATCGAACTGCAATCCTTGGATCTTCCCCCAATAGAACTTTTTATATTTCACGTATGCCCCTACTTTGATGCAACTAGGAAGTGTTGATTCGTATTCGAAATATGGTATGTTATACCTCTTCTCTTTTAGGTTCTTCGATCAATTTTCTCTTGTCTATCCTTTCCATGTGATGTCATGTGATACCTATGTTTCTAATGGATCCTTTTTGGGTGTTGGTTGATGCAATTGTGTCGTGTCTTCCTTGGGTGGATATAGTCGTTGTGGGAGAGGTGATCGTGCTCCGCTGTGTTAGCCCATTCTCATGAAAAGAACATCAAAAATCATGTAAGGAAGAGGATTCATGGGGTCTCTACTTTTTACAGGCATTCATAGAGTTAGTATGTTTTATCCTAGTAGATTATAATTAAATTGACCTAATAAATATTATAATCAAATTGATGAATTTGTATTACATTCCTAGTAATGTTATTGCCTCTTGATTTTTTAGATAGTATGATATATATTTTTGTTTTCTAGCATGTCACTCTTGATGGAAATTGGTAAATAATGTAAATCTGAGATTAATTGTAAATTAATTGGACAAAGATAAATGGGTATTTTTAATGAATCTTGTTGTTGTTTTTGTGCTTTGATGATAATAAAAGGGATGCAGTTATGCATGTTTGAATGAATCAATTAATTAAATATGGAATAAAGAACCTATTCTGTGTTAAAAGATAATGCCTTGAATGGTTCTGAGTTACCTACTTTCTTGTAAAGTTGAAGTATCTTATGCTTTGGAGTTGTGAGTTCTCATTGTGTGTGAAGGAGGATTGCATTTTTTGAGGGACAACAACCTAATTTCTTTGTTTTTTGTTTCATGATACTTGTGTTATGGTGTGAGCCCGGGATGGCTGATCCTGGAGGGTAGTTATGGTATTTGGGGGCAGGGAGGGCCATTGTTTGTGGTAGAAATTATGTCCTAGTGTGGTGAGATGCATCATGTAATTAATGTGGGTGTTGGGTAGGACATTGGGGATTATGGAATGGGTTAATGTTGGGCTCACCCATCGACGTGAAAGGGGTTTCCATTAAATTGTTTATTTGTTTATCTGTTTTTTCATCCCCATATATTGAGGAAGATGGTCTCTCGTACCCTCTTTCCAAAATAGGTGAAGATGCATGAGGTATTCCACATGCATTACGGGTTTATATTCTTGAGGATGGATGGGTATATGCTCCTGTTATAGGTGGAAATGACTCGATAGGTAGTTCATTTACTCAATGTGTTGAGCCCCTTGAATTTGGTAGCATAGAATGCTTTCTTAGAATACCTAGAATTATGGAAAGGTTAATATTCTGTTAATAAATAATTGAATAAATGAATTTTGACCCATAGGGTTAGAGCTTTCTAGGATTCAATGCTGAGGATATACTTCTGAGGAAATTTGGACTCTGTTTGGTTATGCCTGGAGGGAATGGATCTTGGATTGAATGATAATTAAATGCAATGTGGAATTGATAATTGTTATTTAATAAATAATTCATTAACATAATGTGTAACTCATAAAAAGGGATGAATTATCTTAACATATCTCCTTGAATGGTTGTTTTCTTATAGGATACCTAGTCTTACGAGTGAAATCTAAGAGTTAGAGAGATGTTAGCTACTATTGAGTCTAAGAATAGGTTTTCCCATAGTCTAGTTGTCAACTATATTATACCATGCACTTGTTGTGTTTCTATATGCTACTCCACCATATCAGTAGAGAAAATAATACCTCAGGGATTCTGATCCCTGGGGGTCATTTTCCCTCATATTCTAGTGTGAGGAAAGATGGATGACTAACCCCTTTATCCCAACTCTCTTCTCTTGGTAGTTACCTATGTTAGTATGAAAGAAGGTTAGTTTTCCCCATATATGTGTGTATAAGGCTGTAATGGATTATGGTTCTTTCACACACATATATATTCTAGATATAGATTCCTAAGGACTACTATAGGTATAACAAGTATAGGATGTGATCGCTTGAGGATTCATACTTAGTGTATGAGCTTAAATGGATTGAGGTATAATACTCGATGTATGAAACATGTTATGCGAGTTTTGGTGGCTCCTGAAAACTACCTAGTTACTTTGGGTATGTGGACGTGGTGGTGTCATGCATGAGGTGCATGTTGACGCATGAGGTGTGCATTGTGGTTCTTTGCCCACGTGTCTGTGGGTAAGCCCTTTTAGAGAGAGATGCTCCGGACTTGCGATGTTGAGGAAAAGTAATAAACGTTTGGGGAAGTAGAAGTGGGGTAACCTTGACATTATTTATTATATTATATACTCTTCTATGTGATACTTGGTGAGAGTATCCATGGTGAGGTTGGGAACAAGGTTTACTTATTTAGGTGACAAGTTAGTTTCACTTGTTCTTCAATGTTCTTTAGCATGTTTTCTTTACCTTTTCATGATAAGCTCTAGGAAGGATCCCAATGAGAAAACTATTTTATTAACAATATCTTATATAAACTATTTTTTAGGTCACTTGGAGTAGTTTAGAGATCAGTTTTGATACTAATAGATTAGGGTTGCAGGAGCTGTTCGGGCTTTATGATTGTTGTCGTTTTACTTTCTTTTGGTACTTATAGTATTTTCCTTTCTGTTGTAGTAGTTATTGCATGATATTATATATGTTCAATTGTGTTTATTTTACTTCATGGTTTGAGTAGTAGTTTCTTGGTGTCTATATTATCTATTTCTTTCAAATGTGTTCTCTTAGAGGGAAATACCTCCTATTTGCATGTTTATTTTACCCTCGGTGCTAGTTACCATCCCATGGCCAATTAGAAGCAGGAACATGGGTCACAATCTTTACCATCCCATTATCGGCCCAGGAGGGTACACTTTGTGGGGATAGGTCAATGATACAGTGGTATTAGAGTACTAGTTTAGGGATATGACAATTCATGGAGTTATGCACACGTGTGGTTGCATGGGTTAGTAGGGAAACATTGTCAATCATGTTTCGTAAGCGTTGTGAACACTGGAGACCACATGAGACATAGGTATTGAGGTCCCCTTGTGATCTATTTCATGGAACATTAATATTATAGTGGCTATTAAATGAGGTGATACTGGTTTCATGTTAGAGACCTAGGAAAGGATCATGTATCATTCTTCATGGCTCCCGTATTTGAATGGGTATCCCTTGGGATATGATAACATAAAAAAATTAAAACAATTACTTATTGTCAAATTATTCCATATTCCAGGTTTATAAGCTCTAAATATATTTTATTTTTTAGGTATGGATTTAGTTAGATATCCTAGTAAGGTTCATGAAGATTATGTTCAGTAGGTTAGGACAACAGATCACCGTAGAGTAGAAGTTAACAATGATGACATTTGGAGGAAAATATGAGAGTTTCAGTGCCAGAGTCTACAGATTTATGGGAGATCCATTTTATATGTAGTTACATAATACTATTTATAATATTTTGAGATAGATTTTAGATTGATCTGTGCTCAGAAGGAGCAACGGGTATCATTGGTTTTTAACGATGATGTGTGGTGCAGCTAGGATGTGGTGTTTCTTATTCCTCGGTGATCATGAGGAGTCAGTAGTCTCGTGGGAGGAGTTCCAATACCATTTTAGAGATGTGTTTCTTTCTTCGACATTGAAGGTAGCAAATCTCCAGTCACTACTCACCCTTCGACATGAGAGATCTAGCGTTAGAGAGTTTTTAATCCATTTCAAGAACCTTTTGTGGCATGCTTCGGACCTGTTGCCAGATGTGGAGGCAATGGAGAGGAATTTCCAAGAGGCTTTTCATCCAATGATCCAGCACCAATTCACCCCATTTATGATGAATAAAAATCATGAGCTGCTAGAAAGGACAGAGGTCAACAAGAGGATGTTATCCAGAACTAGATCTTCATAAGAGGGGTGTCGTTGTTATTACTCGTGATGTGGAGATCTTGTCCAGGGTTCACGGTTTTTAGGGAGGAAGAGTTTTCATTCATCCAAGGGTAGGTCATAGCCCTCAATGTCTCATTTATCTAATGGAATAGGATCTCAGGCCTATTCCAATAGATCATGTGCTTTTTTTCTTATGGAGTTTGAGGTCATCAATAGTGAGAGTGCCAGAACATTCATAGCATTCAGTGTGCGCCGGATTTTTCGCTTCATGTTTCTCCATTGGGGCAGTTCCAATAAAGGTTGTAGCAGCTAGTTGCACCAAATTTGGATAAACAGAGAGTTGATGGGATAGGAAGAGGATAACCCTAGTATTCTCCCCATCCTCAGTGATAATAGTATGGCTCTGGTGGTGGCCACTAGTAGGGTCATATATGCCACATACCAGGTTGTGGTGAGCTTCATGTTTTAGCGTTGGAAGTACTAGGAGACCCAGATGTCGTTCGAGGTGCCCTTTGCTTATTTTTGACCTATTTCTATGACTTGTTTTATTCAGAAGTCACACACTCTTTCATATCTCCTACCATTTTCCATGATTTGGGGATTGAGTTAGAGAGGTTTCTAGTGCCCTTGGAATCAAATACGCCAATTGGAGGTTGAACTGAATTGTTTGATGTTTTTAGAGACAATGATATTGTGATGGGGAAGAAAAGTTCTTGGGAAGATCTCCTATTTTATGGATAAAACCATACGATCTCATACTAATCATTTATTTGCTGTATTCAATGCAGGCTATTGTGGATTGCTTTAGGAGGAAGGTGGTGTTTGTTGATGTTGATAGAGAGACAGTGGTGTTTTTTGGCCAGTGAGACCCTCAGATGGGTTAGAGGTGTGTTACGTCCTTGTCATCCTTGATGGATGATGTCATACTCAGTTCATTGGAGGTTCATTATTTGGAATTTACTGTGGTCGTGGAAGGGTACCCTAATGTATTTCTAGAATAGGTTGTAGCATTACCCCCTCGAAGAGAGATCGAGTTCGAGATTGAGCTACAACCATGCAAATCTTCTATCTTTATATCTCTATATAGGATGGTGCCTTTTGAGTTGCAAGAGATGTGTATACATCTTGATGGGCTATTATAGTGCAGTTTTTTTGGCCGAGTGTGTCACCGTGGGGTACACATATTTTGTTCATAAACTAGGATGATGATAGTTTGTAGTTGTGTGTCGATTATCATCGCTTAAAAAAAGTGATAGTGAAGAATCACCATCCACTTCCATATATTGATGACATATTTGATCAATGGAAGGGTAAAATTTGTTTCTCAAAGATCGACTTGTGGTTAGGATATCATCATATGCATGTGAAGGATGTTGATATCCTGAAGAGTATTTTTCATTTTCATCATGAGAATTATAAGTTAATGGTGATTTCGTTCAGTGTGACAAATTCTACAGTTCCTTTCATGGGGTTGATAAACACTGTGTTCTGTGAGTTTCTTGATAATTTTGTGGTTGAATTCATTATTGAGACCCTTGTGTACTTCACATCTAAAGAGGAGCATGCAAAGCACCAGCATTCCATTTTTGGAGTTCTTCATCGACAACACCTATTTGGGATGTTTTTTGAAGTGAATGTTTTGGACTCATGAATTTAGTTTCATGGGGCATGTTGTATCCCATCAGGGAGTAGCTATCCATCCATCAAAGGTAGAAGCAATTTTGTTTTGGGCAGCCCCCAAGATAGTGGCAGAGGTGTGAAGTTTCCTTGGTCTTGCAGGCTATTATAGGAGGTTTGTATGTGATTTATCTTATCTTGTGAATCCTCTTATTGTGTTGACTATGAAGGATCATCCGTTCATATGGACTAATCAGTTTCAGTTGGATTCCATGTATCTGATGGAGAAGGTGGTTAGTGACCCGGTTCTTTTTCTACCAGTTTAAGGAGTTCTTCTTGAGGTTTTATGTGATGCTTCGTGTTTGGGGTTAGGCTATGTACTGATGAAGAAGAGATCCAACATTTCTTATGGGTCCCATCTGTTATGTCCCCATTAATGTAACAGTGCCACCTATGATCTTCAGTTGGTGGCAGTGGTGTTTTCCCTGATGTTGTGGATACATTACCTTATTTGTGAGAAATTCATGGTCTTCATTGATCATAAGAGCCTATGATACATTTTTTCCCATCATGTATTTGACATGTGATACGATCATTTTATAGAGTTATTATAGGATTTTAACTTTAAAATATCATATACACCTTGTTAGTGGAATATTATAGCTAATGTACTGAGGAGGAAGTTGTGTAGTGATGTAGTGTGTGAATAATGTGATTCTTGGATAGTAATAGAAGAACATTCAGTATTACATCTCAATATGGGAGAAGTTGGGGGGCAGAGCTTGTGTTTTTAATATGATGGTTCAGTCATCTTTCGTGCAGTATGTGGAGGAACCCTTGTTTGGGGATCTTTAAGTGAAGGTCTACAGTAGAAGATTTTTTGTGGTGAGTCGCCTGATGTATGGTCTGAGGATGAAAAACACTAGGTTTTGTTTCATGGAATAATGTTTATCTACAAATGGACTTGTGAGATGGTTCTGAGAGAGATCCATAGTTCACCCATTGCGGTACATCCAAGCATGAAAAAGATATACCGATATTTGAGGAGTCCGTTTTGTTGCCTGGGTTGAAGCGTGTAGTTAGAGAGTTTATGTCTAGATGCTTGGTCTGCCAGAAGGTGAAGGTTATGCACTATGTTATTGGTGGTTTTCTCCAGCCATTAGATATTCCCTAGTGGAATTTTGAGCACATCTCAATTTAATTTGTTACTAGTTTACCT
Organism: Viscum album; assembly: GCA_963277665.1. NCBI lineage: Eukaryota > Viridiplantae > Streptophyta > Magnoliopsida > Santalales > Viscaceae > Viscum > Viscum album. The sequence continues at coordinate 324,223,541 of OY728126.1, read as the reverse complement.
CAAGATCAGTGAGGCTATGAGGATATATGTTTATTAGTGGATCATTTGATGAAATTCTCCCACTTTATAGAGATCAAGGATTCGCGATTAGTGGAGGTTTTGTCGAGGAAGTATCTAGATTAGGTGGGGAGACTCCACAGAGTCTCGAGGATGATCATTTACAATCAAGATCCTCATTTTACCTCTAGGGTATGGAGAGGTCCCCAACATGATTTCAGTTCTGAGATATGCCTTAGCATGGATTATCATTCACAGATGGATGGTTAGACATAATGTACTATCAATACTCTTTAATTCATGTTGCAATCTTACGTATTGGATTTTGGAGGTTATTGGATGTGGCACTTACCCTAGATAGAGTTTTATTACAACAGTAGTTTTGAATCCACCATTTGTATCATGTCTTTTGAAGCCTGGTATGGCTAACCTTTATATTCTCTGTTGTGATGGAGTGGGATGAGAGAATAAGTAATTCTCAGTCCGGAACTGGAACAGAACATGATAGAGTTGGTTTAGGACATTTATGAGAGGGTGAAGGTAGAATAGGATAATCATAAATCCTGTGATGATCATATGAGGATACCTTTTGGGGTTTGACTTTGGGAATCATGTGTTTTTGATGGTGACTCTACATCATCGGTAGTGAAGGTCTGGTCATGTGAGTAATATTTCTCCCCAATTTATTGGGCCTTTTGAGTTGTTGTTTCATGTTGAAGTCATGCTGTATCATGTAGCACTTCCTCTATAGATAAGCATGATACACGATGTTTTTCACATGTCATAGATCCATCATTATATTCAGGATGAATCTCACATCATTAGTTGGGGTGAGATCAATGTTTATGATGATGCGACCATCTAGGAGAATTCAATAGAGATCCAATACTGTGACAAGAAGGTGTTTCATGGGCATACTATCCCCTTGGTTCGTGTCTTGGGGTGGCATGGTGGCATGGAGGTGAGTACTTAGAAATGAGAGTTAGAGATACACACTCAATACCTTGAGCTATTTTATTTTTAGCCCTTCCTTTGTAATGTTTTCTCAGTTGGCGGTTATAAACCCTTTCCGTTTATGATATGTCCTTCTTTTGTTTCTTATTGTGGCTTACTCTCTTTTGAGAGTTATCTCCCCCTGGGAGAGTGTTTATGAGTTGGTTGTGGTTGTGGTTTCCATGTGGTTTCTCATTGTTCCTTTGAGGTATCAGTTGATCTCCTTTGGTTGTTAGAGCCTTGAAAGGTGTCTCAAATTGTGGTTGTTCAGACCCTTTTTATGTTTCCTCTCTGGGTTGGGTTTGGATTCTCGATGATGAGAATGTTTTGATAAGTATCTGATGTAATGTTCCAGGCCTCTCCCGTCTATTCCATTTCTGAAATCTTGTGTTAGAGAGGTTCTGGGAGGTCAATGTGATTTATTCCCATCACTTTGAAAATTTTCCAATTCTATGAACAATATTTCCCCTTATCGGTAGGTCATCTATCGGTAGGTTCTACAATGTTTCTAGTTGTTGATATGCCATCTATCGGTAAGTGCTACAGTGTTTGTAGTTATCCCCAGGTCATCTATTGGGAGGTCCTACAATGTTTCCAGCTACCGATAGGTCATCTATAAGTTGGTTATACAATGTTTCTAGCTGTTGGTAGGTTATGTATCAGTAGGTGATACAATATTTCCAGCTGTCAGTAGGTGCTATAATGTTTCCAACAATCTGTATTTCATCTATCGATAGTTGCTACAGAGTTTCTAGCTATCATTTAGTCATATATCATGACGTTATATAGTGTTCCCAACTATTGGTACTCATTTATTGGTATGCGCTACTGTGTTTCGGGCTATTTTTAGGTCATTTATCAGTTGGTTCTATAGTGTTTCAAGCTATTTGTAGGTGTACAGTGTTTCCAACATATTACATTTTTTTCCCGTTTGGCATTTTCATTGACATAAAACACCTTTAAAGCCTCATTTTAAGGTATTTTAGGTGGAATAAGAGCCCATAAATACTATCTAAATATTCCTAAGGGTCTTGGTACCTTTACTCAGTCAAAACGTGTGAGCATGACCATATCCACATTTAATAGAGAATATAAACTGTATTATAAACCTATACTCTATTTAGATTTTCAAAAAGACCAGGATTTATTCCTCCCCTGTTCATCCATCTTCATTTATATAGTATGATATTCCCAAAAAAATCTCATAGGATTCATCCAATTGAAATACAATCCTTTGATCTTTTCCCCTTATAGTTTTTCATGCTCCATGTGCACCCCCACTTTTGATGCAACCAGGAAGTGTCAATCCATCTTCAATATAAGGTATGTTCTACCTCCATTATTTTGGGTTCCTCCCATTTCTAATTTCCATGTGATTTCATGTGATCTCCATGATTCTAATGTAGTTTTCTTGGGTGTTTGTTGATGTGGTTGTGTTGTGGCATCCTCGAGTGGATGCAGTCATTGCAAGAGAGGTGATCATAATCCACTTTGTTGGCCCATTCTCATGCAAAGAATGTAAAAAAACCTTGTGAGGTATGGGATTGTTGGATTACCTACTTTTTACATGAAATCATATAGTTATCATGCTTTATCCCACTGGATCATAATGAAATTTATATAATAAATATTTTAACTGGATTAACGAAATGGTATTAATTTCTTAGTGATGTCATTGCCTCTTGATTTTATAGATAGTGTGATATATATTATTCACTTGTTTATTATGTTGTTATTGATGTAAATTGGTAAATAATATAAATAAAAGTTTAATGGTAAATTAATTGGACATAGAAAAAGAGGAATATTTAATGAATCCGGTTGTTGTTGTTGCGCATTGATGAAAATAAAATGGATACAGTTATGCTTGTTTAAATAAATCAGTTAATTTAAGATGGAATAAATAAATTTTTGTATGTAAAAATATATTTACTTATAGGTTTATGAGTTACCCTATTTCTTATAATGTGCAGGTGCCTTATGCTTTCGAGCTATGAGTGCTCATTGTGAGTAAAGGATGAATGCCTTGTTTAGGGACAAGAGCCCAGTTCATATGTTGTTTGTTTCTTGTTGCTTAGGTTACGATGTGAAAATTTGATGGATGAGCTTAGAGGGTATTGTGGAATGTGGGGGAAAATATTCTATGTGGTTATGGAAGTAGTTGACACCTAGAGTGCTGATATTCGTCGGGTTATTCATGTGGGTGTCGCGGAGGACATTAGATATGATGGAATGGGTTGAATTTGGGGTTACTCGTCAATGTGAAAGTTGTTTCTGTTGAACATATTGTTTTTTTGTCTATTTTACCTTCCTAACATCTTGAGGCATATGATATTTCTTAACCTCCTTCCAAAATAGGAGAAGAAGTGCAGGGTATGACACATGATTTATGTGTTTACCTTCTTGAGCATGGATGGGTTTACGCACCTACTATGGGTGAAAAATACTCAATGAGTAGTTCATCTACACACCATGTTGAGCCCCTTCCATTAGGTAGCATAGAATGATTCATTAAAATACCTGGAATTGTGGAAAAGTGATAATGATGTTAATAAATTATTGAATAAATGATGTTTAACCCATGGGGTTGGAGTTTTCTAGGATGCAATGCTTAGGTTATACTTTTGAGAAACTGTGGACTCGATTTGGTTATACCTAAAGGAAATTGATCTTAGTTGGAAAGATAATTAAATATAATTTGGAATTGTTAAGAATTAATCAATAAAGAACTAATTAACATAAAGTGAAATTGATAAAAAGGGATAAAGTTACATAATAAATCTCTTCGAATGGTTGTGTGCTTATAGGATATGTATTATTAACAGTTGAAACTCGGAGTTAGAGAGACATCAGGTGCAGTTGAGCTGAAGACTAGGTTTTTCTCATGGTGTGGTTTTAAGCTATATTATACCATGTAATTTCTAGTATTCTATACACTACAATATACGATTGGTTAGGTAAACTGACACACTAGGGATTCTAAGCCCTCGGGGGTGTTTTACCCAATATCTATGTGGGGGATGGATGGATGACTTCCCCCTATATCCCCTCTATCTTCTCTTGGTAGTTACTTTTGATGGTATGCATAGTGGTTAGTTTTCCCTATATATATGTTTAGAGGGTTGTAATGTCTTGTGGTTATTTCACACATAGATATTATGGATATTGTTCCCTAAGGACTACTATAGGTATAAAACTTATAGGTTTCGATGGTTTGAGGATCCTTATTCGGTATATGGGATATAATGGACTGAGGTATAATAACCGACGTATGATACAAATTATGTGAGATGTGGTGGATCTCGTAAAATACTTTGTTACATTGGTTACACGGATGTGGTGGTGTGATGTATGAGGTTCATGTTGACGCACAAGGTGTGCGTTGTGGTGCTTCGCCCTAGTGTCTGTGGGTAAGCCTCTTTGGGGAGAGATGGTCCGGATATGTGACATTGGAGAAATGAGGAAAACCAGTGGGGAAGTGGTAGTAGGGTACCTTTGAAATTATTTATTATATTATATACTCTTGTATGTGATACTTGCTGAGAGTAGCCATGGTGAGTCTAGCAACATAGTATATATGTTTAGGTGACGAGTTAGTTTTACTTGTTGTTCACAATGCTTTAGAATTCTTTATTTAGTTTTTCATGATAGGATATGGGCATGATCCTACTGAGTATACTATTATACTCAGAATATGTTATATAATCTTTTTTAGGTAACTTGGAGTAGGTTTGAGATCAGGCTGGTAACTAATAGCTTGGGGTTGTAGGAGTTGTTTGGGCTTCATGGTCATTACCATTTTACATTCTTTTTATACATGCATTTTTTCCATTTCAGTTGTAATAGTTCATACATGACACTACATATGTGCACATGGGTTTTTCTTTACTTTTTGGTCTTAGAAGGATTTGGTTTGTTTTTATCTTTTCTCTCTCTTTAGAATGCGTTCTCTCCGAGGATAATTCCTCCCATCTTTCTGTTTACTATACCCTCAAAGCTAATCACCATTTCGAGGCCTACAGGAGGCGGGAGTCTGGTGTCATTATTTATATCCTACCATTTGTAGCCTAAGAGGGTTACACATTGTGGGGAGTGGGTTCTAATAGTTTAAGACCATAGTTAATATAAAAAAACGTATTTTGAAAAACCCATGTTTTGATGCATAAACGACTTATGAAAATGGTTTAATGAGAGGTAATTTTTAATCTCTTATAAATAAGATATAATATAAATATGAATGAAAAACAATTATTAAATTTATGGTGTATATATATCAATATAAAATAAACCCTCATAACAGTTTTTAAAGATCATGTGAACCATCTAAACAATATCCCCCGATAATGTCTATCCAAGGGTGTTTTCTTAGATCCTCTCATCATGAAACAATCGATGATCGATTTGATACTAAAGTTGAATTTTTTAAGGTGATTACCCCTAGGTTAATCTATGATATAATGAAATAAAAATTTTAGAATCTAGATAGGGATCTAATTATTGGGAAACCACACACTCTACCAAAATTTTGGTTGTTTTATGACTATAAGGGTATTTTAAAATTATAACGTATTATGAAGGTGTTATAATGAGAAGGAATAGTTATATATCATTGATAATTCATTATTTAATTTATAATAATAAATACTAATATAAGTATTACTGAAATTAAAAATATTTGGAAAGGGTTTAAAAATAACGTGGAAAGGAGGTTTGGAACCCTTACTTAGGTATAATAATGACTTAATAGAAGTATATAATGAGAGGGAATGAGTAATATTTCATTGAAATTATATCAAATGGATTATAATACCATGCAATTGAAATAATGAGAAGAGGGGCTGGGAATTTATATTTGTGGAAGGGGAGTATTTTAGGTTTACGATATTGATTATTTTTTTATTTAAGCCAAATAAATTTGGGTGGAATTTATTCTAATAAATTTGGTTTATATTTAATTATTAAAAGATTAGATAAGGTCTCCTAATATAGAAAAACCTATTAATAGGTTATTTTTTAGGTATTTTAGTTTTTTCCCTTTAATCATAACACATTAAATTCTTTTACATTTACTAAGGAAACTCATTTTTTAACCACATTAACTTTTAATTGCATAAAAATTAAATTTCTATTATTATTAGGGAAAAAAATTCTTTTACCTTTGGAAGTTATAATTCCAAATTTTCAATCCCTTTTACATGATTATATTTCTAAAAGTGATAAAAATAAATTCTAAAATTATGCATGAATTAATAAAATGTTATTTTCATTATCCACCCAATTCTTTCTTCAAAAATACTAATAAATTCACTCTAAGATAATTTCCAAATGCTGGTTCTAAAAAGTAATTCCCTTTTAACCAAATAATTTTCTACAAATGATATGTATAATTTTTAAATAAATATCATTATTTATCAAAAAATAATTTTTTTTGATATGATCAAAATTTTAATCTCCAGAAGAATTAATTGCGTTTAAAAAAATTATATTTTAATTTATGTAAAGATATATATTATTTTAAAAAATGGAAATTAAAATTTTATTTAAAAAATAAGACATGATTTTGAGTGATAAAATTCTTTTATAATTTATTTTAATTAAACATTTTTATCATATTTAATACTTTTTATTTAATTATTTTTCATTATATATAACATTAATATAAAGAGATGTGTTTGTGTTTTATACCATATCCCTAAATATGACACACATAAGTAAATTTGGAAGGAAATTCCCATTTATAAAACCTTGGGTTTCAACATGACATGTTCCAATGTGATAATCATCATGTGAAAGGTCACCCCTCCATCCCACATCATATGTTTGAGCGGGTAAATGGATAATTGATAGGTTACAACACATCCATCACTCTTTTGAGATTCCCACCAAGCAACACCTTTATGTTGCCACACGGATCCACTTACATATCACACCACACCATCTACTTGGTCTCTCTATTATTCAGGTTTCCTCAATCTGTGCATTCCCATAACATGGTCTATTATTATTTTTATCATAAATGGCCAAAATAATCCCGACTCAAAGGGGGATACTTATGTTTGAACATTGTTTTGGTGAAACTTTATGGCGTGAATTTACAACTCAAGTAATCCCCTAATTGTATAAATTACTCAATAATAATATCATATATAATTATATGTTATAATTTTAATAAATTATGGTGGTTACACCAATGGTTTTCCTATATTGTGGTAGTGACCACTTTTGAAAATGGTTTTGGGCAACCATGGACATAATGAAAACTCTAGGTCAACCTAAGACCATGTTTTTCAAAACCATGGCTATAGGTCCATGTTATTTCCATGATTTTGTTTAAACCATATATATAACTTACAACTGCCATAGTTTTCAAAAACAATAAAAAGAGATCTAGAAATAGCATCAAATTATAGTATTAATCAGATAACATTACCATAATGTCTATTTTAAATCATAAATTTATTTCTTCATCTTATAAACAAAAAAATCATGTACCTTTTTTATAGAACAATATGACATAACTATATAAACAAATATATTTAGATCACCATTACAAAAAACTATTTGGACATGGTCATTGGTTGATAAATCCATTAATACTAGCCTATTTTTCATCATTTAATATTTCCAAATAGAAAATGCTTTGTCACAAAGAACTATCTATATCCAATAATATTAAAAAATTATAAAAATTAAATAGGATCCCATATTCTATTGTGTGACATAGAAGAAATTATAACATTTATAGAATTTAACAATTTTAAATATTGATAACTCCAAATGAAATGTTCAAAAGTTATAGGATCTTAATTACCATTCAAATAATATTAATATTGATAGCGATAGACAATATAGTTAATAGGTTTAAATTTATTAAGAATCTTTTGATATATTCTGAATGAAATTTCTTTAGTTAATTCATTAAGTTCTTATTTACTGAATGACGGTGAAATCATAATTTATCCTTTAATAGTATTGGTTTGATATTGATCAATAAAAATCAAAACATAACTAGAAAATAAAATATAAGAAAATATAACTTCAACACAACAAAATTATAATTTATATATTAAAATAATAATCAATTCCATCCTAATATTCCCTAAATAATATAACATGACTAGATCCAATGATTCTCATAGAGTGAGATAAAAATAAAATTTCCTCCTTAGAGAACCTATATAGTATCCACTATTGACACCACTGATAGTTATAGGATAAAAATTCTTCAAGTGATGATTTTATGGCCTCTCTTCTATTTCTAAACACCATACATAAAAATATATCAAACTAGTTTTCTTTCCAATAATCATATAATAATTTTTTTAAGAAAACATTTTATTTTTATACGATTTTAATGATATATTGTAGTTATCACTGAATCTCCTCATAAAAAATAGTAAATATGAATGATTCGTCATATATCCTACCATTTTAGTAAGTGTATAATTTCATATTTTTGAACCACTATATTTTTCAAAGTTACCTTACATGGTGTATTGTGACTTAATTCGATATATATCAATGTGAATAAAATTCAAACTTGAAATGATCTTCTTACTCACTTATTTATGAATTTCGCAATATATTTTCCTTCAATAAAATAAATAAAATTAAAAAAATTAAAAAAAACATGGAAAATTATTTATTTTATTAACATTTAAAATTTTGGTCTATTGACATTCCACAAAAATTTCTGCCAAAACATATATGTTTTTTCATATATTACACTCTTCTTGTTTCTAGTTATAGGAATAAAAAACATGTCACCCAAATACAATATGTATAATCCATTGCATATTTTTCCAAAATAAAAAATATTGGAATGTTAAGAGATAACTTTTTTTTCTATTTACTAATTTATAATTATATCCACAACAGTATAAAATCAAAAAAAGATCAAATTTATTCTCATTGAGGGAACATAAGTAATATATTTCAACAAAATAACATGTCCATATAATAATTTCAAATATAGTAAAACTATTTCAACCACAGAATATTTGGTTCCATCACCCATTATTATTATTGACTCAATATCACTTGGTATCCTCATATTTTTGAATAGTATAGGTAATTTAAAACATGTTTTATTGCACTTGAGTTTAAACACCAAGTATTGGGTGGAATGTTAACTGTATATGATCCAAAATAAGTAAAATCTAACAAAATATCTTCTTTATCATTCTTACCTTTAAGGGTATCCATTTTCATTATATGTTCTTTCACACTAATACCAACATATTTAGTCTTTTAATTCAAATAGAGATATAGATATTTAAGGTATTTTTCAAAAGTTTTTATGTTTTCAAAAATAATTTTTTTAAAAAATTAGAGTCATTACTCTCTAATATACTTAATCTAATATAATTATTCATGGTGTATTTAATTACTCTAAAACAGAACCTATTTGAGTGATACTCCTTTTCATGAGAATCCTTTTGAGCTAAATTGGGATAAGTGGTAATAGATACACGTTTATTTTCCCTCAATGTAATGATTATATTTTTAATAGCCAAATAATGACTGAGAGATTAAATATAATCCACAAAATTTATTCCCATTTACTACTTTGAATGAAGTTGGTGATTTTTTATATTAAATCAATAGAGGAATAATTAAATATTGTTAAATACTTCTATAGTAAAAAATGATTCCTTGGGTATAACAACTACGCCTTTTCAGAAATTTTATCTTTCATGATCCCACATAAGGGTCCCATATCATAATAAATAAAATGATTAAGACATTATGTAAAAATATATTATATATATTTTAATTTTGATAAGATATTAAAAATAAAAAATTAATATAATTTTCAAAACATAAAAACATAATATCAATAAAAATGTTATACTACTTTTAATATATAAATAATATCCCTCTATTATTAATGCAATATAATCACATAATGAAATTATAAGATATAAATTTCTCCATAAATACAGATATGATATGAAAGTTAAAAATTATATAAAATATCACAACATTATATATAATAAATTATTTTTATACATAATATATATATGAAAAGGTAAAACATCAATTATTTTCTCATAAATGGAATGTTTTTATATTTATTTAATGGTTTTTTAAAATATTTTACACTAATAAAAATATAATTAATTACATTAATGAAACATCAACATGATTTATTAATTAAATTGAAACTTTATTTAATAGGTTTCTTTAATATAATAAAAAATAATAAAACTATATATATATATATAGATATATAATTTCAGAAAATTCAATTCACGATGAATTACTTGCAATAAAAAAAGTATAGAAATAACTAAATATGGTTTTTTAATTTTAGTAATAAAAAAGATAGAAATTTTATAATCAATATTCTATAATTTTATATGTTATAACATTGAATATATATATATAGATATTGATTATTATCCATTAAATGAATTTTCTAAAAAAATAGATATTTTAAAATTTTAATAAAATAAAAAAGTATTGGAACAACACACACAATCACAGAATTTATTTTCTACACATGCAATGTGACACATGATAAGATGTATTTATTCTATCATAGGCATCAATGATAAAAGTAAACATAAAATTTAAATCCTTATCTATGATGATATCAATTGATAGAAAATAAACGTACCATCTTATTATAAACTATATATATGATATAGGATATGATATATTTTAATTGAAAATAAAAATAAAATAATTTTATACATACCATTAATATGTATTATATCCATGTCATGTAATTCTCTTTAAACTTCCATCAAAATAATTCTAATAAGAATAAAAATGATAGTTTATTAATCTCTCTCAAATTTCCAATAACACATCAAAAAGAACATGAAACTGAAGTGATTTATATATAAAAATCATGATGAGAGTAAGGACCATTCATCAATCTAATGAATGACATGAAACATCGAATAAAATTCACACTAAATCTGTGGTGAAAGTCACTTAATTATTCATTAATTTACATAATTGATAAATTAATGGATTAATATATATAATTGAATCATTTATTAATTTAATCAATACATTAAATATTAAATATTTTAAAATAATAATTAATTTATATAAATCCATTAATTTTAAAATAAGAAGTTAATAGACATTAGCTAAGTAATTCAAGCATTTATATAAATAATAAGAAATTTATTTTTAATACCATTTAAAAATTATATATAATATTTTTGGATTTTATATTAATTTATTAACCTATATTTAAATTTTAAAATTGTAATTGAAATTTTTATTAATTTTATTAAAATTAAATTCGAAAAATTAGAAAAAAAAATTATTATTTTTTGTATAAATTTATGCTGAAAGAAAGAAAAAATAGAAATTGTTCAAATATGTTTTAATTTAACATACATTGAAGGAATTAATATATTTTATATTGTAAATATATTTAATCCTTATTATAAAAGACAAACATAAAATAAAAATGAATCCTTCCATTTTGTGACTCATATAAACAAATCAATGCACTCCTCATCCTATTTTTGATGTGATATTTTCACTTATGTAAAAAATTGTTAATAATATTAATTTATATCAGAAAACAAAAAAAACACAAATTCCACCATCTTAAAATACATCGCCCCCTTACAAAATGAAACTCCAATGCACTACTACTCTAAAATTAATACAAATAATGTATTGATAATCAACACAACACAATAAAATTAAATTTTATATTACAACATAGAACTAATATAAAGGAACAACCAATAATATTTAAATATGTTTTACTCTTTTTTATCTTATATAAATATATTTAAAAAATATCATTAATTTATTAAATCTTATAATAATTAATTTTATTAGAGCTGGAAATTCATAAAATTTATAACTATTTGAAAAATAATTCAATGTAAAACTGGTGGAAAATAAAAATATGTAAAATTTCTATAAAATTATAGACTTAAATAAAAAACATGTGGTTCGATAAAATATAAAGTAGAAGGGTTGGTTAATAATTATAAATAAAATCACTTTTCGGAAAATGAATTGAATTTTTATTTCAATATTGTGTGTAAGAAAATAATACTAAAATTTATGATGAAACCATTAATAGATCATCAAAACTAGAATAAAATGCTGTAAAAAATGGGATGATGATTTATTTGGTAGATTTTTAAATTTCAATATTGAAATTGAAAACTTCTTTCTAACCCAAAATCATGTTACCATATAAAATTATTAAAAAAAATTGTATTATTTAACAATCGTAAGAAAATTACCTAAAACAAATTTTGTTTTATTTTGTGATGTATATAAATATCAAGTAAGTTTCACTATAATTTCTCATATAATATCATTATCAAGATAACCAATAAAAACAAATGATATTTTCATCAGTATATGAATAATATAAAAATAAAACATATACCTTAAAAACCATATTTAATGTATTCCAAAAAATTATCATAGAAGATATAAAAATATAATTTATTTATAAATCACAAATCATGACAAAATAAACCTCCCTAAAATAATATATTTTAACTACAATAAAAATTATTTTGTAGTATTATTGACACTGTCCTTTTCTCATAAGTGTAGAATTCACTACTATAACACCCCGAGTTTTAAGATTTAAATTTTTTCAAATAAATTAAATTTATTTGATGTATTTCGTTACATGAAACACAAATTCAATCGTTCATTACGCATAACTCAAGGTTAACTTTTACTATACAGAACACTTTGGTAGCTTTGGTGACACAAAACACTGAGTTTAAACAAGACCTCAACATATTATTAATATAGTCATTTAAACTCGATCATTATAACTTAGCCATAAAACATAGAAAAAATAATAGTAATAATTTTGAAATATTAATTATAATTTATTTCTATAATGAATACATACTAAAAATAAAATACAATTTTTTTTGGTAAATCCTTTATATGTTTGAAAATACTATTTTCTTAAAGAAATTTTTTTATCTCTTTTCTAAGATATAGTAATATTTTTTCCACTTTTAGAAATTAAAATTTATATAAAAAATTAACTTTTTATTTCACAATGTAAAAATTATCTTATTGTGAATTTTTGATATCTTTATGAAAAGTTTCATTTTTTGATGAATAGTAAAAAATATTAAGTATTAATTCAAAATTGGATTTTCATTCATGTTATTTATATAGTTAAAAAATATTTTAATTTGGTTTAAAAATATATTTAGTTCAATTTTAAATATATTAATCCAATTTAACCCACTGGTATAATTTCATATTGAAATTGAATATAAAAAAATTGTAAACTTTTGATCATTTTATCTTTTTAAAACCTACTTTCTTGTCACATCTCAATGATTAATTTTAAATTAATTTTTTCCACTTATGTGATTAGAATTTTTAAAAATGGATTAATTATTTTGGATCAACTTAATTTATAATTTCTAAAAAGGTAAAATTAATTTTTTTACCCAAGTTATTAGTGAAATCAATTAAAATTATTTGGTGAAGTTAAAATAAAAATAATATTACTTAGTCATTAAAGAAAGAACATAAGGTGTGAAAATTAATAAAAAATTATCCAAAACCAGTTGTATTGTAATATTAAGAAGGAAAAAATAATGTTTTAATTTTATCTATTATGGAAACTTTTAACATATGAAAAACATGATTGGAATTTTCTCTTTAAAAAAGTTGTAGGTTTTCCACTAACATCCCTTATAAAAGGACACCCCCTATCCACACCATCAAAACCAATTAGTTCCTACAATACCTACCCAAATTACTTTTACACTTCACTTATCTCATATTATAATCTAGAATTTTGGCATAAATCCAACCAAGGAAGGCCTTTGGTGAAAACTAAATAGAGATACTCAAAGAAGAGGTAATATTCATCAATAAATGTTTTTTTATTTATTCCTCAATCACCTTAAATTACTTTTATATGAATATTATATAAAATCTTGAGTATATTCAATATAAATAGATTTTTTTATGTTAAGTTTATGACCTAAAATACACAAAATTTCATCAAATGGGTCATGAAATCTTTGTTCATGTGTACGGATGACTATCGCATTGCGAACCAATATCGTTTTTTCTATTACCACAACTCAAGGTTGGTCATGATGATGGAAATAATTTTTATATTGAAAATTTATGATACTAATTATATTATTATGAATCTTTAATTTTTATATATTATATACCTTCATGTTTCCATTTTATAGGAATATGATAACATATTTCATGTATACGACGGACTATCACCCCACGAAGTGATGTGATTAATTCAAACATTACATGGAATGTATTAAGGATTATTTTAATAAAAAAATGTGATATATATAAAATAATAATAATTATTTAATTATTATATATAATTTAATTTCCTTTCTTTCAAACTAAAAATAAAATGAAAAACAACGTTCTTACATATGCACGACCTACCATCTCCATGAATGGTGAATTTCATTTCTGATCATTAAATATGATGGATTGATATAATTAACTATATAATGAATATATATTATATTTATATAATTATTTAAATTATATATATGATTAAATCATGGTCAATATAAGAAAACCAAAAATATAACAAATCGAATCTTATACGAACAAAAAAGCAGCTATTACCCAAAACATGTCTTTAACAAGGTATTGCTAATAAAGGAGTAATAAGAGGTCATAAGAAATAGATATATGGTATTATATATATGAATATAGTTATTTATAATATTTATATTAAACTTATATTTATTATATATTAATTTTTAATGAATATGAATAGAGTCAAGAGTTAAGGTAAGTGATTTTCATCTCACTTTTACTTTATGTGGGACAAAATCCATATTCACCACTTTTTTATTTTATGTGGTTTATATACGTCCCATGAATGTATATTATTATTTTTATACTAAAATTTATTATAATTTACATATCCATTTTTGGATCTATCTTTCATGGTGTTTACAATTCCAAAGTTACCAAATCAGTAAAGGATTTTTTGTCTCAATTTTATTTCTTTGAGAAGTATGATGTAATATGCAGTTTTATTCTTTCATGAGGTGTATATAAATACCATTTTACATGAAATATCATGAATATATCTATCCTCGTAATATTTTACATTACCTTTTATGTTATAATTTCATGGTTATTATGATTTCATGTTACTAAAGTGGTAATGATTTTTTGTTTCAATCTCATCATTTATCAGGATTGCTTATGATTATGACTCCAATATTGAAATATCATGATCTACCCCTAAAAAGTTATGATTAATATTATTATAATTTAGTTATTTATGATATATTCATGCAATGGAACTATTTTTCCACTTTTTGTTACTTTATATAATTAAGAAAATGTTTTTTCTGAAAATCATACATCACCTCTCTCTTCGGCCAGAAAATTAATTTTATTAAGAAAAATGATTTATAAAAATGTTTTATGAAATGTTTTAGAACTCAATTATGATTTTTAAAATTCATTTTTACCCCCAACTTACATTAATATTTTTTGTGTAAGATATATTCATATATTTTTTCAAAAAAATGCCCATTTCTCTTTCATCAAAAATGTCAAAGGAATATTCATTTTAACATGTACAACTTGAATGAAATTTTAAGACACAATGATAAATAAGTGATTCAATATTACATTATAATTTTTCAAATTTATTTGAAAATAAATATTTTTTTTAAAAAATATGTCTTAAAATGTGTTTCTCCAAGAGGAAAGGATATTTTCTTAAAGATATGTTTCAAAATGGTTTTTAAATATTCCTTTAGCTTTAAGGGTTATTTTCAAAGTATTGTATTTAAAAAAAAGATTTACTTTTTTAAAATGATTTTCCAAGAAATTTTATTTTAAATAGGGAATGAAAATTATTTACTATCTAATATGACATCCTATGATGTAACTTATTGTTTACTAGGGATATGATCCAAGGATACTATTATTATTATTTATTTGAATGGTTTATATTTATAATGAAAAGTTTTTTTTATATCCATTTCTCTTCCATGGGATAAACCTTGATGATATTCTTATAAAACCAACTTTTTTCATGGGTTATGCTATATTGAAATGATTAAGAATCCTATATATTTTTCATAGGTTATGATATGATGAAATGTTTTGATACCAATTTCATTTCATGAGTTATGATATGATGAATATTTATGATCATGTAGAACCCAAAAGTATTGATTTCATTATGTGATTGGTGAGACCAGTATCTCCATAAAAATTCATTGCGTAATAATTTATATATATCATGGGATAGACATGCATAAAATGGGGTGTGAAACTGATATACTATGACAAGAGTACCACTGAGTATGGTTTTGTGTCCCACCTAGGATGAGTAGCCACCTATGCCTAAAATTTATTACATGTTAAAAATGTTATGAATGAACCTAATTATATGTTTATAATGTTATTATTGAACCTAATTACATGATCACAATGTTATGTTTTGACTTCATTGCATGTCCATAAGTTTTTGAGAGGGACTGATTTCGTGTCCTCAACTTAATTAGTAAGCCTACATCTATTCACATATGTTCACAATTTTATAAGTTTATGTATATTACATAAGTCCGTATGTTATTCCAATGTTCTGGTCTCATAAATCACGTTATTTGGTTTAATTATGATTCATGTCTTATGAACTACCAGTATTTATGACATGATTCATGTTTATGATATTTTAAAAGATGGGTATAGTTTTCCAATGTTTTGTCCATATTATCATATCCTTATTATTATGTCATGATTATGTATATTCATTATTTAACCTTACATAGAATTTGAGCTCATCCTTTCTTATATTTTTTTCCATAGGTTATAAAGTATCCTTTTTAGGTAGGATATGCTTGTGAAGAGTTTTAAAGGAGAATTTCCTTATGGGAGATGTTGAAAATATTTCACCATGTTAGATGATTATGTTTCCATGTGTCCAAAGGCACTAAACTATTACAGTCCATAGAAATATATTTTTATAATGTTATAAATATTAATCTAAAAAGATGAAATATTAATGTGTGATAAGCTTCGGTCACAACATATGGTACCAAAGGAAAGATTTTGTTAACCTTTGGAAACTATGATTAGAAATATTTAGTGAGATCCCTATGTATAATTCTAAGGTTATTTCTAGGTATGTCTCTAAGGATAAGTCTATGGATGATTCAAAGTTTAGAAAAATATCATGTAATTTTGGTAAAGTATTTAGAGAGTGGTTTCTAAGTAATTACATTCCTTTTTGGTTACTATAAGTGGATGTGGATTTGGAACAAATGTATAAAGGGGTAACAACCTTGGAAACACCAAATTGAGCAAGACATTCCCAGGAACTGGTACATGACAACTAGCCTTTATATACACCTAGTTTGAAACTCCAAGGGCCTATACTCCGGAAATTCAAAAAATCTATATGAACCATCATGAATGATTTAAATAGATAATGACTGTGAATGAACTAAGATAAACCTGAGTGGTCATGTATTAAAAACTAGGTGTCTTGGTATTAATCTCATAAGTATTTTTTCAGAGTATATTATCTTCCATTATGAATAATGTTTCTCACACTAGGTTTTATAGTATTATTTAATTGCTGGAACCTGAAGGAACTGTGGTATTGAAGAATGAGATGGGAAATTCAATGATTGCCATATCAATTACATGAATATTATGGGACATGTAATGAAAAACATTGTTTCTATGATCTCATCAGTTTCTCAATCCATGAATCATTGTGAAAATCCAAATGATAAAATAAGGGAACAAAATTCTTTTGAGTATTTAATAAAGAAACAAGAACATTATATTATTTGTTTTTTTATTATTTAGTTGATGAGAAATGGATTAGTACCATTGAATAGATATTTTCTATTTTATAATGTCCTGAAAATGAAAAATTTACTCTATTAGTTTACCGTCTAGATGGTAAGGCTGATTAATGGTGGAATCCTATTAATAATATTACAAAAACAGAGCAAATTGAATCCATGGAGTTGGATGAGTTTAAAAGAATATTTTTCAATAATAACATCCATAGTATTATTCATTAAAATCTAGAGAAAGAATTCTGAGATCTCAAGTTAGAAGGAAGAAGAATCTATTGGTTCCTATAAAGAAACTTTTACAAGATTTGTATGATAATCATAATGTTTTATAGTTCAATTGGAAAGTATGTTTGATCGATCATATAGTTTCTTAAAAACAAATATTTGAATGGATTTATCTATATGGTAATTTGGATGAAATGAAGAAATAATTTTATGTTCACTAAAAGTAGAAATGGATTCTTGAAACCCTTTTTCTTCTAGTGATAAGAAGATGAAAATGGGGTTCCAAGGTGAATCCAATAATATGTCCCAGGGAGGGAAGAAAAGGTTTAAATGTTCTACTTTCCAAAACCATGGGAATATGCACTATGGTGAGTTCCTAAAAGGAATAAGAATGTGTTTCAACTATTCAAATCATGTCCATAAAGAAAATGATTAGGGATAATGCTCAAAAGAATGCACCACCCACACTTCAGTGTTTCGTGTGCAAGGATTTTGGGCATTATGAAAATCAACTCAATCCAAGAGCTAATATAGATGATAATCCACAAAAAAACACAAAATATAAAGGGAAAAGGGAAAGCTTATGCAGTTATAATAGATGAAGTGAATCATAATAATTAGGGAATACTTATCCGACCTTACTCAATTGGAAATATCATGTTTGATTTTGTATGGATTCACCCTATGAAAATAATATTTTTCATCCTTTATTGAAATTTTATTTGATTATCTCCCTCTATATAGATTCTAGAATAATGAAATCACATTTTATGTTCTATCGGTATATGGATAAACCTAAGATTCTCATGAATTTTCTTTTGTATTGTATGAGAGCTTATATATGGGATAAAGGGTATTTAAATTTTCATAGTGTCTATGTATCCATGTAATATTTACTTAATAATTAAATATTCCATCATTGGTTTATTAGTTTAAGGATGATAATAGGTTCAAATTTATTGAAAACCCTTTTTTGGTTTCATGTGATGGGTATTTATCATAATTAAGGGTATTTTAAGAGACGATGATGGTAATTCAACCCTTGGGTTTTTTCTATGTTTTGTTGACAAAGTTATATAAGGGAGAGTGCCTTTACACATTATGAACATATGATTAATGGTACCAGTAAACATTATGGTTTACCTTATATTTGATTTTGAGGTAATTATGGGTTTAATTAGATCACCTTAATAATTCATCACACTTTATCACTATCAGATAAGACATCTCTTAAGATCTTCTTGAATGAATATACATTATAAAAGTTTTATGGTTTCATAGAGTACCATAATAAATTGTATCTGATCAGGATATTACGTTTACATCAATGTTTTGGAGAAATTTTTAGCATGATCTTGAAATAAAGTTGAGTTTTATCATTGAGATTATAATTAAAACCCCATAGGATATGTTGGGATCTTATTAACTAGATTCCAAAGGAGGTTGGGATCAACACTTTCTTCAAGTTGAGTTTTATTATAATGTTATATTTTACTTGAGTATTCATATGTCTCTTTATGAATCCAATTATGAAAGGATATATAGAACTCCAAAGAATTGGATTGAAGTTGCAAAAAGAAAGTAATTGGGACATGAGAAAGTTGATGAGATGGCAAAGAAGGACTGCACAATGTTTAGAGAGATGTTATGATGATAGCCATCAGTGTGATCTATAATTTAAAGTTGTCAAGAAGTCATTTCTATAAATTTAATACTTGTAAGAAAGAAGGTAAAACTAAGACCAATGTATCTTGTTCCCATTGAAATACTTGATCATATTGGGATGGTAGTTTATCATTTATGGGTTCTACCAAACCACAATTAAGTTCATGATATATTACATGTAATACTCTTGATGAAGTGTATACCCGATTCATTATACGTACTGAACTCAATGGTCATACCACTAGAGAATGATATTTCTTATAAACAAAAACCATCAGAGATTCTAGATCATACAAATAATGTTCTATAAAACAATATCACTCACTTGGTCAATGTTTTATGAAAAAACACCAATTTGAGTAAGTTATGTGGGAACTTGTGGATATGATGAGACATAATTATCCTAATTTCTTCGTACTAGATAGATGGACATTATGGTTGAAATACATTTTATGGGGTCTAGAATGTTTCACCCAAAGTTTTTATGGATTAAATTTCTTTAGAATAAATTAAATTTATTTGATGGATTAAGTTATTTGAAAAACCAATTCAAGATTTAGTTACTTTAAACCATGGGTTATCTTTAACAATACACAACACTCAATTATCTTGATTGACCCATGACACCGATTTTTAATAAAACCTAGACATAGTATTAATATTGTCATTTAAACTTGACAACTATATCCTAGCCATTAGACATAAATATTGAATTTTAATATCAAATTTTTGAAAATTAATTATAATGGTTATACATAAAGTAATCATAATGATAATAAAATACATAATATTTGGTAAAGTCTTTATGTGTTTGCAATTAATATTTTATCAAAGAAATGTTCTTGTCTCTTTTGTTCTAAATAAGTAAATTAATATTTGAAATTTTTACAAAATTAATTTAATAAAATAAAATAAATTTTTGATATCATAATTTTTAAATTAACTTAAATGTAATTTCTGGTATTTTTCAAAAAAAGCATCATTTTATGATGAATAGTGAAAAAAATCATAGTTTTAATTTAAAAATGTCATTTCATTTAATTTATTTATTAAGTGAAATAATATTTTAATTTGTGTTTAAATTATATTTTGTTGAATTATAAATTTTTTAATCCAATTTAGGTTATTATAATCATTTTAATATTGAAATTGAATATAAAAACATTGTTAACTTTTGATCATTTTCGCTTTAAAAACTTGGTTTCACATCATGTCTACGGGATTAATTTTAAATTAATTTTTTCCACTTATATGATTGGAATTAGGAAAAATGGATTCCATATTAGGTATAAGAATAATTTCTAATTTCTAATAAGTTTAACTTAAACTTCACTAAAGTTATTAGTGAAACAAATTAAAATTAATTATAATGATTAACGTAAAAACAAGATTATTTAGTGGTTAAACTTAGAACACAAGGTGTAAAAATGACCCAAATATTTTCTAAAACCCATTTTCCAGATATATGATGACTTTATAATGTATAAGGATTGAATTTGATCCATTTTTACAACTTTTACATATGAGAAATGTTGGTGGAATTATCTCCTTCAAAAATTTACAATTTGTCCACTCACCCCCTTATAAAGGCCAACCACTCTCCCCCTCACTTCACACATTCAAAACCAATTGTTTCAGAAAATATATGACCAAATAAATTCTCTAATTATCTCTTATATTCTGATAAGAATTACTTTTTAATTAAATCCATCAAAGGAATTCCTTCGGTTCAAACCAAAAGAAGATACTCAAATAAGATGTAACGTTCATCAATGAATGTTTTTGTTATATTTATTCCTAAAACCCCTTAAATTATTTTTTATAATGATTATATAAAAACCGTATAATATTAAATATAATGATATTTTTTATGTTAATTTTATTTCCTACAACCACACTCACTTCTCTCAAATGGGTTATGAAATCATCATTCGTTTTGGTGGCAGATTACATCCTCACAGACCAATGCCATCCATTTTTACATTACCACCTCTCATGGTTGGTCATAATAATTTTAATTATGCATATATATTATATTTATGATCTTATTATTCTTCTATAATTTTTATATCAAATATACCATCATTCTTTCCATTTTTTTGGAACATGATAACATCGTTCATGTGTACGGTGGACTACCACCTCGTGAGGTGATGTGGTTCATCAATGCTTTACATGAAATGTGTTTTAATGGGTTCAATAAAAATATATGATATATATTAAATAAAAATTATTTTAAATGATAACATATCACTTAATTTTCTTTCTTTCTAACTGATAATAAAATGAAAAACAACATTCATGCGTATGTATGACTAATAGTCTCCATGAATGGTGCATTTCATTTACTATCATGAAAATTTATAGATTAATATAAATACATATATAACTAATATATATTATATTTAAATAATGTTTTAAATTATTAATATTTTCAAATAATGATCAATTAAAGAGATTAAAAAATATAACAAATCGTAACTTATATTTAAAATAAAGCAGTTTTTACCTGAAACGCGACTTTAACATGGTATTGTTAATAAACAGGTAAGAAAAGGTCATAAGAAAACAATATATTGTATTTTATATGTGAATATGGTTCTATTATATGTTTATTATAAAATTATCTTTATTATACATGATTTTTAATGAGTATGATGATATTCAAAACTCTAGGTAAGGGATTTTCTTCTCACTTTTAATTTCTGTGAGACAAAAACCATATTCCCCACATATTTATTTTATATGTTGTATTTAATGACCATGAATGTATTTTATGATTATTATACTAATATTTATTTTTATTTACATATCTATTTTATAATATCTCTTTCATGGGGATTATGGTTCAAAAGTAACTAAATCAATAAAAGGATTTTTGTCTCAATTTTCTTTCTTTGAGATGCATATTATGATATGCACATATATTCTTTCCTGACATGTAAATAAATCCACTTTTACATGTAATATCTTGAAATTATATATATTCATGATATTTTATGTTCTATTTTACTTTATTACATTTTTGAGGTTTATGATTTTAGGTTACTAAGGTGGTAATGATTTTATGTTACAATCTCATAATTAATTAGGATTCTTATGATTATGCATAAAATATTTAAATATCAGGACCTGCCTCTCAATAATTCTCATTAAGTTTCTTATAATATGGTTATTAATTATATATTCAATTAATGGTACCATTCTTCCACTCTTGGGTACTTAAGAAAATTAAGAAAATATTTTTAAGTAAATCAAACTTTATCCCTCTCTTCAGTTGGAATTACCTTTACATTCAAACCCATTTTTTGTAAAAAAAAATTTAAAAATATTTCTTTACTCTCTTATAATGTTAAAAAAAATTTATCCCTATTTTACTTTTTATAAATTTTTTTGAAAGGAATCTTCATTTCATTCTCTAAAAAAATCTTGTCTAACTTTTACCAAAAATGTGAATGGAATATTTGTTTTAACATGAACAAAATATATGAAATTTTCCAACATAATGACCAATAATTTCTTAGAACCATCCCTTATATGTTTTCAAATTTATTTTCAAAGAAAAAGGTTTTAATATTTTTTATATCTTAAAATGTACTTTTCATATAGGAAATGATATTTTCCTCAACATATGTTATAAAATGAATTTTAAAGATTCCATTATCTTAAAGGTTTATTTTAAATGAAATGGATTTTAAAAAGGATTTATGTTTTCAAATGTGAATTTCCATGAAATTCTATTTTTTTGAGAAATTTTTTAAATGATCAAGGAAATTTTTTTTCCATCTAGGATGGCATCCTATGATATAACTTATGGATTTCTGGGGATATGATCCAAGGATTCCGTTATTATTATTTATCTGAATGGTTTATTTTTATGATGTAGAGTTGTTTATGAAATAAATTTCTCATCCAAATGCTATACCCTGAGGAAATTATGATGAAACCTTCTTATTTTCATGGGTTATGATATGATGAAATGATCATTTATCCTGTCTCTTTTTTCCATGTTATGATATGATGAAATGTTTATGATACCCATTTTATTTCATGGTTTATTTTATGATGGATATTTATGATCGCATGGGACACATAAATATCATTTTCCTTATGTGATGGGTGGGACCTATATGTCCCTAAAATTCATTAGGTAGTGATTTATATATCTCTTGAGATAGACATGGCTGGAATGGGTAGTGAACCTAGTACCGTAAAACATGGCTTCCGCTGAGGATGGTGGTGTGTCCCACCTTGGAGGTGAAGCTTACTATGCATGAACCTAATTAAATGCTAATAATCGTATGCACAGGCTTGATTACAAGTTCACAATGTTACGCATAAACCTAATTACATGTTCATAATGTTATGAGTAGACCTTATAATGTCCCAATATTTTATCAGTGTAATTTCTCCCTTCTTATAGTAATGTCATGTAGTATAATCATATAAAATAACATTAGGAAACATAGTTCCATGGCATGATTAAATGAACTACTAAATTCTATTTGACCGTCAAACATAATTTTTTCACTTCTGTAATTTGAATTTTGAAAATCTGAAATACACAGTTGTGATCAGTAAGCTATTTGGAGTTTGATAAGGCAAAATTGGTTTTTGAGGAATAGTAAGATACCATTATAAATAGTAATGTTGCCCTTATGAATAGTAATATGGAATTTATAAAAAGTAAATTAGCCAAGTGAATAGTAACCTTACCAGTGATAGTTTAAATAAAATTTATTCATCCTATAGCTGACAAATATGGTATAATTATATTATAGTATCGGTATTTTAGTATGTCATGAATATTTAATGAATTATTTAAGAATTTTTTTATAAAAATATTTTCATAGAATTTATTCAATTTTTTTATTTCCTATAATTATATGGTAATTTAATGAGACCTTATTTAATTTTTTAAAGTTTTAGAAAAATAGTATTAATTTTAAAATTTGTATTTTTCACGTAAAAGAAGATTTTAATAAAAAATTAAATTACTCATATTTAGAAAATTATATTCATAAAAATTATCTAATTATTTTAATTTTAAACATAAAAAGATTGTTGTGAGTAATTTTTGAGATTTTAATAAAATACTTTAATTTTTTGTGAATAATGAAATTCAATAATTTAAAAAATAAGATAAATAAATAAATTTCTGCATCTTTCTTGAGCCATGGATAAAATGAATGGCCATTGGTTCAACCTCAAATGACCTATTTCTTATATTTAGTCACGCAATCATCATTATTTCTTGTTTTTTAGTGAAGTTAATAAACTAATGAATTAAATATTTGGAAAAGATCCCTCCCCTTCACTATAAATACCACCCCTCACAACCTCAATTCCTCACACATATCAAGCTTTGTGCCTACTCTTAATTCTACTAAAATCTCTTCCCAATATCTTCCCCCACGTACAACATCCCTTGGTCTCATATAAATACAAAAAACTCTTCCCCAAAGAGGCTCTCAAAGAAGATATATTGAAGAGGTAATTTCTCTCTCTCTTTTCTTTCAATTTAATTTCAAATTTCATTAATTTTATTCTCTTATCTTCAAAATATCTCATCAAAATGTCATGATAACTCCAGCATGATTGATATACTGGTATTATATCATGTTAACATAAGATTATTCATTATAGGCTTACCTCTCTATCTTTTTTTATAAAAAAGAAATCGTTGCATGTGATGTGTTAATTTACCTACATCATGGGAGATGAACTTCCATTTTTATTCAAATCACTAAAGTATATCAAATAAAACCATTAAATGGTTGAAAAATTATTCTAATATTTATTTTTTAATTCATTTTATATTCAAGAAACATGTTTTATACATAACACTAAATGAAAAAACATGTTTTTTGAAATCCAACCCCCCCCCCCCCAAATTTACCAAAAACGACCGTTATTAAATTTTAACTAATTATTAATACTCCTAACAAAATTCATTATAAGATCAGTTTAACTCTTCTAATATCACTAATATAATTTAACAGAAAATTGTATATCTATCATTACTCTACACAAACTTTCATTTATGTGTACAAGTTAACCATTCATGAAAACATAGAAAAAGAAAACTCCTTCACGTGAAATTTAAACTCTATAACTCTTAAAAAGTCACATAAAAGATAATAATAGAACCATAATAAATCATACACATGTATAATAGTTTTCGGAGTTTTTAATTAATGAATCTAAAGTGATTATAAAATATATTAATGTTAATAAAGCATTCAAATATAATGTAATGGGAATTCTCAAATCCAACATTCCTTCTTTGAGTTTTCCCTTTTTCACAACATTTTCGGTATTATTATTCATTAAAAATATTTTATTCATAATTATCTTACCTTATCTAGGATATGAATTTTTTCCACTATAGTTTATATCAAACCTAATGTTTTCTAAAAGAACTATTCTTTCAAAAAAACATTTTACCTCTCACTCAAGGTTGATGGTCCTTGTATCAAGTATGTTACCGCCTCTTTTATTTTATAAACCAAATTTTTATGAATGTATTCTTTATAAGGTGAAACCAATTCATTTCAATTTTTTTGTGTAAAATATTGATATATGTTATATGTTTCATGCATGATAATGAAGCTTTTATGATGTGATAGGTTCAGCCAGAATTATATAGCACTCCAATGCATTAGGGAATGTGAAGAAACTCATCAGTAAAGTGACGTACGCATGAACATGATGGTAGATTTCTTCACAACTATGTGTGGTAGATTACCACTAAAAAATGATGTTTCATTTTTATTCATTTCGGTATTCCATGCTATTATCTAATGATTCTACTTAGGATTATGATGATAATGTTATGATTATTCTCACCCAATGTTTCATTGTTTCATGGTATTATAGATCCTCTTATTGGGATTTTATCTCACCCCTTTTCATGTATATCCTCAGGTGACTACACGTACTAAGGAGATGTCAAGATCCAATAAGAATATAGATAAGAATGAATTAAATTAATGTTTTTTTTGTAAATCTAATGTATGTTCCTAGTTTTACCAAGACACTAAACCTTTGGATCCTTAATGTGTAATATTACTATATTGTTTATCATTAAAATTATGTAAAAGTAATGTATGAAAAGTAGGGTCCCTATATACCTGGTGGAATTCATATATGTTTATGTGAGGGCCTGATTTCGTGTCCATAACATAATGAGTGTAACTATTTCTATAGACACATTTTCACCATGTTATAAGAATATGTGTAAGGAAAAATTATATGTCTTATTCAAATTTTATGCTATCATGGAACATCTTAATTTATTTCCTTATTATTCATGTTCTATGATCTACAAATCATTATTATATGATACATGTTTATGATATTTGATATGTATGTTATGATTTCCTAATGTTATTCTCATGTTCTCATACTCTTATGCATATGTAATGCTTTTGTATCTTTCTTGATTACCCTTACTAAGAATTTGAGCTCACCCTTTCTTATGTTCACATCTCTGGGTTATGAAGAACGGTTTTAAGTAGGTTATTCTTATGAAGAGTTATAAAGGAGATGATATTTATGGGATATTTTTAAGATCTTCATCCATGTTAGAATATTGAGTTTCCATGTTTACAAAGGGACTAAAATATTATGGTACTTGGGTGGTTGTTTTTATATTATAATTAATATTAATCTAAAAATATGAAATATCTAGGTATAAGAATCTTGGTTTGATGTGACTAATTTGAAATTCAAGTGTAATACTTATACTGATTTTAGAATATGATTAATTAATAACGTCATATTACACACCATTCGATGAACTAGGGTTACAAATCCACTATAATGATGTAATTGTTTTTGAATTTTGTATTGGGTTATATTGAAGAAATGGAAAAGAGTGAGTACTTCTTGAGATTTCCAAATTTTTAACATTTTTATTTTGAAAAAAGGATTTTCATTCCATACATTCACTTGCACCTACTTTTTAAAGGAAATATACTTCTTTAAAGTAATATAAACTCAATTTATTTTATACCAAACACATTTTTTGTGGTTTTACCTTACCCTTTCCATCTCATTCCCATAATTTCTACTACAGTAGATAAGGAAAAATAATAAAGTTTCCATTATATATCCCCTCCTTCTCTTTTTCTCAAATTATTATCATCCATTTTATGAATATCACGATCCTTCAATTTCCTCATTTAATTTTCAAATGAAATAAATTTAGATTCTTCCTCAATTCCACCTCTATCACTCTCTCCTCTAATTTAATTTATTGTTTAAATTTTTTCCATAACTAATTTTAATCAAAACACTAATTTGTATTTGTTTCCCCCTGACTTCTATAGTTGTAGAACATAACTTCATCTGTGAACTAAAATTTTGAGACTTTTCTTCAATGAGTAATTTAGAAATGATGGATTAGAGAGATATATAAAAGAACTATTTAGGAAAACCTCTTGGTTTTCACATATCATTCTCACTTATAGGTTCATAGATTATCTTATTTTGACTATATTTTTTTTGTACCATTCTTGGGTTAATGTAAGTTATTTTTAAGTGTTTTTGGAGGTTTCTAAAAAAATTCATAGTTGGTGCATGGTTAGGAAAAATCATGTGGCATTATTTTTAGTTTGTGAAAGTTTTTGTTGTTTGTGAGAGTTTCATTTTTTGTGGTTCATGTATATTTAAAAAACCATGATGACATATTTTTCGGCCAAACCATGCAGTTCAATTTAAATAATGTGAACATTTATTTATTAAAAATTAAAATATATCCCATTGGTCTCATTATTCCACTTAAAACCTACGATCTCAACTCTTGTGGTTCCACATAGAGATTTTGTAGATCCCAATTATTATGGAGTGTGATTCTGATGGATCTTGTGGAATTGGATCAAATAAAATCATGATTAAAGTTATTATTTCATTTTTGATTATGGTTATTATATATCTACTCTCTTTTTCTTGGAAGGAACTATAGAGCAGGTATGATATTTCAAGATATATTTGTTATTTTTTGATCTAAATGGATTTCTTATAGATCTATTGCGAGTAAGGAATGTGGAGATCAAATCTACCTAGATCATTGTGTGCTTCTTAAGGAATTTTCTTGGCAACTTGTTTCACTATAATCCATTGATCTGGAGTTTATTGAATCAGGGTTTCTTAATATGGGTTTGATGGTTTAGGGATCTACTTTTCTTTTTAGGATCCTTTATTCCTTTTAGCATGTTGATACCATCCATTTGTTATAAATATCAAGAGTTTGAGGTGGGTGGTTTCATGAATAGCCTTTTTTTATAATCCATGTTTTTATCACATTAAATTGAATTAATAGATTGTTTAAAGGCATAATTAATGTTTCTTTAAAACTTATAGATATATATTATTTTATAAAATTGATTTCCACTTTTGTATTAAAATATGAAATGGATTTCAAATACTGATTTATTGTGAATTTGGATGTTTTATTATTGATGTATGATATTACCTGGAAATTATTTTACCGATGAAAATGGAAGCCTGCATTTGTGATCAATTTAGGATATTAAAGGCCCCCAATTGTGGGATATAGAACATGGGAACCTAGGGGACTTATAAGGGTGATAGTTTGAGACAAGAACTCTATGATGGTTTGCAACCACTAAAAATGGACTTATGATACAATCCTAACTAATTTATTCTATAAGATGTGGTCCATCTGTTGGGTTATTCTTCTAACCCTAGGCCCGTGTTCTAGGGATTTGTGAGCACTTAGTCATTTGATAACTGAGTTGTGGGGAACATAGCTGAATTAGACCTAACCAACCATAAGACTAGTTTCCATGGGGATCCTTTCAAATTGGTTATTTGTTAATGCTTTGATAAATGATTTTATTTTCAAATTCTTTGAAAATAGTTTTTTTCATTCTTTATAAACTTCTCTAAAAAGTGTAATTTTCCCTAATTTATTGAAAACTACGTACAAATTTATTCAATGCATAATTTTTCTTTAAATGATCATAATTGGTATTTTTAAAAATAACTTTTATGGAACACATGGTGGGATCCTTCTATGATGTGTTTTATCAAACCATACACATACCTTTGGGTGAACACATATATTGTTTAACCTAACACAGTTAAAGTCAAGGTGATACATGGTGGTGGAGGGTATCCATGTTTGAAAGTGGGGTAGTTCCATGTTGACATGGTGGGATATTGACCCACTTATCACGTGGATATAGATTTTCTATTGTTTATACACTTTGGTTTACATATTGTTGTTTGGAACTTTTATTACCTTACACATTTTTTATTCCATTTTCAGAATTTTATTTTCTTGTTGTCTTTATTTTTCATAATTCACCAATTGATTATTTGGTTTATTATGTAAACAATTATACCCAAAGGTGGCTCTCGATTCCCGACTTCTCGTTGCTATCCTGTGGGGATTTAGAACACCCTATGGGCATTAATATAAGACAAATCAAATGTCTAGTTTAGGGATTAACTAGATTAGATAATGACAAGATGATACCAAATTTTAGTTTCTTTTACCATGGTATTCATGTCTTAGATTTTTTTTGGTAGATAATAGATAACATTGTTGGTACTTAGGGCATAGGTTATGAGTGATTACCTAGAAAACTATCATTGTAATATGTCTTAAGTTAGTAAGAGATATTAGGTAGTGTGTCTATTTTGTTCAGTTTTGATCTAATCTATGTTCTTCCATAATGTTGTATATTCTATGGGATTAAACAAAGATTTACCACTTATTTAAGGGATTTTTTTAGTATCATTCTACTTATAAGTATTCCTATAATTCCACTATAGGGTGAAAAAGATGATGTTTCATGGTAAAACCGTCCAATCATCTAGAATCCTGTTGATGTGGTAGTTCGAGTGGTCTGTGCAATGGGTTTGGGTGTTTCCCCAATGTAGAATCAAGAAAGGGAAGTGCTACTTGGGACTAAAGGAGATAAAGATAGATCCCAATAGTTTCTCCATAAAACCCCACCATACTTCCAAGGAGAGAATGATATATAGGAATAAAATGAATGGTCGAAGAAGATCAAGTGGGTTTTTGAATTATTAAAAACTCTAGATTCCATCAAAGTGAAATGTGCCACCTCTATACTCAATGGCTCTATTATTATTTGGTGGGACTTGATAATTTAATAAAAAAGTAATTTTTTTGAGTTGAAAGGCATCAAGACCATATTTCTCAAGAAAATTTCCCCTGAATCGTTGATGAATGATTAAACTATGGATCATCACTATCAACAAGGTGATTAAAATATAATGGAATTTTCCTAACTCTTTAATAAACTAGTTCATTTCTCTCCCATGATTGTATCAAGTGACAAGTTTATGTGGCATAGGTTTCAAATGGTATAGTTATGATATATTCAATTATAGGTTTATATGTTGAAGATTACCACCTAGTCCGAAGTGGTGGAGAAGGTTTTGATGGAAGAGATTGACCTGGAGTAAAGGTCATGATTATTTGGGATTACTCTTCCACGTAGTGATAGTTTTAGTAGATCATTTGAAAAAAAAGTGTATATCTAATGAGGATTTTAAGGGTGGTGGAAGTGGATCCCAAAAACAACATTATACCACAACATTGACAATAGTCACAACTAAACCATTTACATGATACTAGGGTGGAATGATAAGGAACATGAGACATACTTTCCTTGCACCACCTAAAATCTATAACAAAAGTAGATTTTTAGGTAACTTAAAAAAGCTATGTTATGTTTTTCCATCTACACATTATTGTTCAAGATCATATACACCTAAATAGTATGTGGTGCAGTCAGATAGGTTGAAGAATATTTTTTTAGACATAGTCTTATGAAAAGAAGCAGTTGCACACCGTGGAAGAGTCTTATGTGGAATTTGATTTGTGCCCTCTAATTTTGAGAGGTAATATATTTATTACATCATAGTTAGAGAATAATTTATTTGATAATGTCGGCTCTCATTACTTTATATCAACCAACATTATGAACATATTAAAATATACAATGGAACTCATTCCATTTATTATGGAGTTATTAAAACCTAAAATAATGAATAGAGAGCTAAATTTTTTATGTCTATCATTGCATTGATTATTTTTTCCATGAATGACTTAGGAACATTTATAGGAATATTTTCTATGCCATGAGTTGAGTCGGTGCAGATTTTTGAGGCCTGAGGTGGCTTGATATTCATATAATAAAAACATTTTATTACAGTATAACACACACATGAAGTATTTTGGCAATAACAGAATAACTCCTGAATGGGGTCTTGAATTTTAAATATAAGACCACCATTAAAATTGTAATTTAGGGTTTAACCTAGATATGATATAAGGTTGGTCAGTATCTACATTCGGATTGAGGCAACCATTGGTAGATGCATTAAGTGAATTAATTAATTAATTTAATTAATTTCTTTAATAACTCAAAACCCCAATAATCTATATAAATAAATCATTATGGTATTTGTTCAGGGTTAACTGTATAATAAAGGGAGGATTAGAGGAGGTGTAGGAGAACCCTTTAACCATTGGAGGATCGATGATCGACAATGAATGTATCATGGTGGACCATTATACAGATGGTGAATGCAGTGAGGTCAATTTATTCATTAATTTTGGATGTTTTATTCACAAAAAACTTATCCAAACACGAGGTAGGGAATATTATTAGTGGTTTTATCCCTTATGATTAAATATTAATCATGAGTTTTTATCTGCTTCCATTTTTCGGCAAATTTCATTCTTTACAAGAGCCCAATTATTAAATTTATTCATTATTCCATAATTTAACCATGATTTTACACACCTTATGATCAGTTGAAATGGTCGTATTAGAAAATTATGTATTTTACCATGTTATTATGATTTCTCCCAAACATTCTTCATGTTTTGTACCTTTTTCCAAGGGGTCAGGGGGTTGACATTGTTGGCGGGGTTCAAGCATTATCGAACCTTGTATTAATGAAGGTTTTTTGAATGATGTAAAGATAAAAAGTTTGGAGATGGATCAAAGTTAAATGATGGATATTGGTGATTATTTGTGGATTTTAGATCCATAGAAAAGGTAGACAAGTGAAAAATTCTCATGTGGATAATTGAACATCCAATTTTTGGAAAACATGAGGCTGGGAATCTATGGATGTCATTTTTTCCTTTTATTTGTGATGAATAAAGTGCTATAATAAGTATAAATGGTGGCATAAATAGTGGATATGAGATATATAAGGAGAAACATAGTTTTTAGTAACAAAATAAAACTACCTGGCTTGTATCTCGGAGGAACAAATTCTATATAGTCCCCAAACTGTGGCGATTAGGGTTTATGGGGGATGATAAGAATAAAAATATATGTATTGACCCAAAACACTATGATATGTGTCCTGGTGTATACTCCAAGAGTATATAGGCATGATCATGTCTGGACACCTAGGAATGACCAGGAGTGCACATGAACAACCTGATACTTAGACACGACCTTAGTACATGGGCATGACCATATGCACACAGGCACGAGCTGGAGTACATGTGTAAATCCTAGGTGGACAAGAAACACCATTCACTACATGTACATGATTTTTAGTTAAGCATGGCCAACCAATCCATGCACAAGAATGTTTCGGGCTTGTATTCTGAAAAAAATACTCTATGAATCTTATTGATTTTGATTAACAAAAATAACTTCTTTGTTTTATTAAAAAAATTACTTTATGTATTTCATGATTATATTTCGTGATAAATTTATCTTTTTCTAAAATTAATTTATGAGTTAATTTTTTTAAAGTGTTATGGATATGTTTTTATATATTCTAGAAACACAATTTATACCATATTTTTTTAAGTAGAATGTATGGTTTTCAAAACATATTTTTGGTGATAAAATATGGATTAGATAACCTATGATATTGCAGAAGCATGAATTAGTAACCCTAATTTTTAGTGAATCCCAATATTTTTTAAACTAACATTTGGTTCAATAACCCAATGTTTTGATGTTAACTATTTGTTGTCAATTGTGCTTTAAAAGATTACCATATGTTTGACTTGGTCAAAATTGAATTTTAAATTAAAGATATTATCTAATATTTATGCAATGATATTATGGGAATTAAATGAAACTTTATGTCTATTTAAATATTTATTCAAAGTATTATGTTCAATAGATTTAATCATTCATATTTTTAAGGTATGTGAAGAAATTATTTGAATTTTTTATATTTAAATACTCATGATTTGTCAAGAAATATTTTTTTATTTGTTTAACCACAATCAAATTGATTTTCTGTTGTTAAATACTAAGAGTCATAAAATTCACAAGTGTAGTTACATTTGAAAAAAAAATTATTTGTTATTATGAAGAGATACACTTTGGAGACATACATGTTTTGATCTTGTTTTGTTTGAATATTGATCTACTGTTTCAACTACAACTATTCTATTCCTATATTTCTTGAAGATCATTCATAACTATGATCTCTTCAAATCAATTATTTCTTTGAATACTCTTATCTATGAAGAAGGGAATCCATTATTAGTCATTTTATACTAAAATTATTAGGTAAATATTTTTCTCATCAAATATATTTTTCTTTATTTCTAATAGTATTGAATTATCATACTCAGTCATGGTGGAGTGTCAGAGTCTCATAATAAGTTGTATATCAAGTGTTTTTTATAAAATAACCTGTCATATTACAAGGTCTTAAATACATGCACTTAGTTGTGGAGGTATTATTATAATAGGACCTATTTAGTGAAAATAACTCATATCATTGAAAAAGTGTTAGTGGTGTAGATTAGGGGATATTTATTCCTTGAACCACTATAAAAACTTTTATCTTCTTCCTATTTTCTTTTATACTTT
Source organism: Viscum album (assembly GCA_963277665.1). NCBI lineage: Eukaryota > Viridiplantae > Streptophyta > Magnoliopsida > Santalales > Viscaceae > Viscum > Viscum album. The sequence continues at coordinate 324,188,980 of OY728126.1, read as the reverse complement.
ATAAATTTATTAAATAAGATAATTTTTCATATCATCATAACATATGAAGAGGTATAAAATTTAAATCAATTATTATTTGTATAAGGGAACAATTAACCCCCAATTGTGTGTCATAGTGTTATTTTAACCAAAACATTTGTATTAGAGGAGTTCTTATTGATGAACACTGATAAGATATAACAATATTGAGCAAAATGTTTCTATAAAGATAGATTTTGATTGCAAAACTAAAATAATAATTTTCCATTATTCATAATCCTTACATTAATAGTAATAATTGTGGATGCTGAAAATCTCCAATTAATATATATTTGAATAATCTTGGATTGAATGTTTACATTAAGATTTAAAAACCTTATTAAATCCCTAGAGAACTGGAAAAGTAGGATACTAATAAGGAAACTAACTATGATGTCAATTCAAGAGCCATAAATGATATTTAATGTGGACTTGGAATAAGTGAATTGAATCGTCTATCTCAATGTACAACTACTTATGAGATATGGAAAATTATTGATGAAGGAACTGAAAATTTCAAAAAATAAAGATACAATACTTCATATCATAAATTTGACACTTTTATAGTGTATAATGATGTAATAATCACTCATATGAATAGATTATTGACTGAAATAGTCAACAATATTAATTACTTGGGAGAACCAATTAAAAAGATTGATCAAGATTTCAAATTTATAATCTCTTTACCCTATAAAAAGAATGGGATATATTTTTCAATCAAATTGTCCACTCATATCTTAGAACTAACAATGAAAAAGTTTATTGGAAATATATTGATGTATGAAGAAGAAATTAAATATAAATTTGAAGATCATAGGATGATAAAAAAGGATAATACCACCATTATTGTTTCTTCTAAAAAATATGAAAATAAATCAAATTAAGATTCTTTATTCTTAAATTACATAGAATGATCAGATTATGGAATGGAATTGGATCATATATCTAGAAGATTTAGTAAATTTTATACGAATAATAAAGTCTTATAAAAGTAGTTAAACAATATCAAGAATTACGTTCAAGGACTTAAATAAGTAAGTTACTATGAATGCAATCAAGTGGGATATATCATACATAATTTCCAATAACTAAAAGAATATATAAAAATTGAAAATAATTAAAAGATGTATCATATGTGAACTGATTATGATCCCAAATGTAAAAAAGTTATGAAGTCAACATGAAGTGTCTCTAAGGACTAAAATTGTACTTCTCAATCAGATTCTTGAAATGAACCAATCAATCTGAAAGAAAATATGAGCTTTATGGATAAAGAGGAAGAAGAGGTAAAATCTTACTATTCATATTATTTTGATTATCAAAGTTGTTCTAATAATAAATTTTCTTCCTATTATTCAATTCTTGAAGAAAAGTATGCATCTAGAAAAATGAATCCTAAAAAAGTAGAAAATATTGTTAATTCTATTTTCAATGAAAAATATTCCATGCTAAAACATTACATAGAATTAAAAGAAAAATTTATAAAATATATGTCAAATTTCACTATTCATAGAAATAGAATTAAAGAGTTACAAGCTAATGTAGAGTCATTCAAAAGTGTTTCCAGAATATTAACAAATATAGAAGAATATATAAATAAAATCCTTAGTAATATTGTTCTAAAAAGGATAAATATGTATTAGAAAACAATAGAGAAAAGTAAAAATTTTATAGAAATTATTTTATAATGAGTTCTTAGAAAAAAAATCAAGAGTCACCTATTTTTATTTTGTAATTAAAGGACATTATTTTAATAATAATTGTTTAAGAAATCATCAATTTAGTGGAATAACAAAAATTGTCTCTATAAATATTTTTGAAGATTTGTAGGTTGTTTTAATGAAGGTATGTTATTGGTGTCCCAAATTTTCTTTACCCTAATGAGTATAGTACCAGTAAGGGGTCGATCCACAGGGAAAAAGAAGATATTTTTTGTCTTTAGTTTCTAGTTTGTATTTTTATCTTAGAGAAGTTTGCTGAAATTAGAGTGGATTTTTGATGTTTGGATACAAAGATTAATTGGATTTATGATTCTTTTAACAAGTTACATAATGGAATAAAGCAAAGTACGAGAAAATTGGTTTTGATGCAAATAAGGAAGTAAATGTGTTGGGAAGTGGATACGTAAGAGGTTGTTTATTATATGAAATTTCTTATGAAGTTGTGTTGTTTATAATAACCCAACACTCTGGGTTTCAATTTGTAACAATGTTTCCTTGGTCTGGTAAACTTATGTTCAGAGCTAAGAAAACTTACTCCTTGGTCTGGTAGTCAGTGTTTCACAGTTCTTTATTTGTCTTAGTCCATTTTGAGTCATCAAATACTTCCAATGATCATGAAATTATTCATTATTATTATTCTTTTTAATGCCTAAGAATTTTTCCCTTGGTCTGGCTCAGAATTTTCATTGATAAGATAAAATGATTTAAGAATAATAAGAATCTTTTAAATAAACAGACACATTCATAATAACTAATATAAATACAACTCTTAATTGCACACAACCCCAACAGATATGGTATTTATTTATAGATATAGGAAAAGATAAAAATAGAGCCCTCGATACATGATGTCATCATCGCAGAAACATCGAGGGGAAATTTGATCTTTTGTAGAGTAGTAGAATAGAGAAGTGGTAAAATGGTGGTAGCACATCAGCAGAGATTCTTTACTTCGGACCTTCACCCCTTTCTCCACCCCCTTTAACCGGAGGCCAAGGCCTCTATTTATATAAAAAAACAGCACACGGCGTGTAGGAAAATTACACAATGTGTACTTTTGTGAACGTGCTCCTACCATATTTTTCTCAAACGGTGGGTGGCCTAACACGCCTTCTTTGACTTGGAACACGGCGCCTCCTAGTAGGTGGATGTACACGGCATGTAGCGCCATCACACATTGCATGTACTCCCTTTAATCATCCACCAACCACTTCTAGAACACTATATATGGTGTGCAGATTGTGTACATGGTGTGTAACTGTCATGGAAAAATAGGCGTGTAGACTTCTTCTCAACCACCAACCACTTCTAGAAGACTATACATGGCGTGTAGTTTTAGTACATGGAATATATGTGCTTCTGGTAACATGGGAATGAACTTGTCCAAGTGAATATATGTTTGGGTCTGTATGTACATAGCATGTAAAAATTTAAACGTCGTGTAGTTGTAAATTTTGCTCAGTTTTCCCCAAGTTTGTGTGTTTTCCCAGAAATCACCTAAAAATGAACAAGATCACAAAAAACAGAGTAGTTTTCCACAAAATAGTATATATTTTCTGAAATCTTGTTCTTTATTTTCAACACAGTTGATGAAAATGTATGCAAAAATCGGGTGCATCAAACTCCATCGTACTTAGTCATTTTCTTGCCCTCAATAAAATCTCAACATATAATTAAAAGAATCTATATTTTAAAAGTAACTAAATTAGTTAATCATAAATGTAAAAGATACAGTCATAGGATAAAATTTTAAGAAGATACAAAACAGTTTCAATTCATAAGTTATTCTAATCATGCCCGTATACAATTCAATTAACTACTTTCATCCGCTTTCAAACACATGTTCCAAACATTCAAAAATAATCATTTCACTTGACGATCTAACCCAAGAATAATATATTCAACACTCAGTATATTTTGAATCAAATTTATGCTCAACCAAAGGTATATACACTCTATCAATAAGTTTTCATGAAATCTAGTTCTCTACTTCAGAAAATTGATTTACAAAAATCACGAAGGCTTTTCAATAAGGATCAAATGTATCTGTGTATAAGGGTTTGTTAGGTAAAGATATGAAAAATAACTCTAAGTCTTGAAAAAGGAGGCAAAATTAATTAAATAACAGTGCATGATATTCAAAATTTATCTCAGTGTAAAAACATCCTCAACAAGCCCTGTCAAATGATCTCATCACCACCACCTCCTTTGGTTAAGTTAGATTCACAACCCCCCAAGTGAGTATAAGGTTTGTTTATATGTATAATATTTTTTTTAAGAACAAAGGGGTCCTTTTTGAAATTCAAAAAATAAGGGGTTTGGAACCCTTTTTGGACCCAAATAATCAAGAGCCTCTCCCCCATAATTAATTTTACGACAATTCACAAAAAATATGCCAAGTGTTACCAATCCCTTGTTTTAATCTCTATGGAATAATCATGAAATATAATAATATAATTAAGGTAGGTAGGGAAATAGTCTTGTAATATGGCTTCCCATAAATGTTGCTGATGGTTTCTAGGGGCTTCAAGAATATCAGATGTAGGGTAGGTCTCATGATAAAGGGGTTAAAACAATCTATTGCCTGAATCACTTTAATGTAATTCAAAAATTATTTATATTTCCAAAAGAAAACATGAAAATTATGGTAGTGATGTACATCCATAGAATCTATCAACAAATAAGGTATTATGAAGGAAATGATGAAGGGTTAAGAATACCTCCCAGGAGTGGGAAAAAAATAGAGAGACAATCTGGTCGTGACTTGAATATTAATGATTAGCCTAAATAATGTAATTATCCAAATATTTCAAGTTTTGATTTGAACTATATCAGCAATCATTTTAAAACACTTATGAATCAATGTAAGCATGCAACTTTTATATCTTTCCCACTTTTAGCCTTATTATTTAGAAATATGATTAACCAAAATTTATTCACGTTTTAAAAATATATCTTCCAATAATGATGTCTCCTAGAATGTGGATAAGGAAAATACTAAGGTGGTTGAGAGACGCTCCACCTTAACTAATATCGTACATGGTCCACCAAGTTCACATAATGATGGATAAGGGAACGAGGGTACACAATAGAGGACCATAACGAAGATAAGTAAGGAAAGTAGTAGGCAAAAAAGAAAAAGAAAACATCAAAAAAAACTGAAAAACAATACTCCCCTCATGTCTAGGTGAAGACAGATAGGAAGTTGTGGATAAGTGCTTCTCAAAGCATGTCAGGGTACCAGTGACAGTTGTGTAGAGATTACGATACAAGCATACACAACATTCACCAGAACAAAATATCAAATATATATATAATGAAAAACTTGTGTCCAAAAACTAGTTAGGGGGTCGCCTCAGAAGAGGCGTCATCCGGTATAGAAATAGCCGGGAGTGAAGGATCAAGAGCCATGGAAACTGGAGTCTCAAAACCTGCACTCAGAAGAGATGTTGCATGAGTCGGAGTCACAGGTGTTGGAGCCACAAGAGCTTGACTCAGATGAGGAGGTTCGACAGTGATCCCTAGACTGCCAGCAGTAGTGGCAGCAGTTGGGACTGTAGTGGAGATGAGAACAAAATTCGTGGCCAGTGTGGTAAATGGTGGTGGACCTGTGGAAGAAGTGCTGAGAGCCAAGGTAGGAGAATGTGGTGGGGGTAGTGGTATACCATGATGCTGAAAAAGAAGCCCCAACAGCTACTCTAGTTGGTATTTCCATCGATTGAGATGAACCAAGTGTTGCTCCACCTCGGCTAGGTGGGGGGAAAATGAGAGATCAACTAAGGGTGTGGAGGTAAGGGGATATAGAGGGAATAGAAGAAGGAAGCCCAGAAGGAGGGGGTGGGGTGGGGAAGCCGAAGGGGGTGAGGAAACCAGAGGTTGTGTGGAAGGTGGATCTAGTGCATCGAAGGGGAAAGGAGGTTCAGTAGGTGGTCGGGGTGGTTTTTGGGCAAGGACATAACCACCCCTGCTTCTGGACCATTCAAATGAAAATAATCATGAGAAATTCCATCCAATGGTGGGAACCTAGCCGATCATGGGGAAGGGAAGGATCAAAAATCCTTAGGTGGTGGGCAAGGGGAGTGGCGTAAAATCTACCATTCATGTTTCCCTGAAAGTCGGTAAACATGGCGTGAAAATAGGATATTTTAAGGTAAGGGAGTTCCAGGTAGTCTTGCCAGATGACGCACGTGAGGAGCTCTATGTCACAACTTGTCATGACCCCCATATCCTCATGGCAGGGGAAGAGGATGGTGCTAAAGCACTGGTGGGTGAAGTGGAGGATAGGTTCAGCGATGAGGTTACTCTTTTGGGACGTGGGGGAATATCTATGGTCAGGACCAACGATCTCCTACCACATGGCAATGATCTCAAAGCGCTCTGTGTGGGTTATGTTGGAGATAGGGGTGTGGTGATGGGATGAGGATAGAAACTGCACCCTTGGCCAAACTCAATCATAGTAAGAGAGAAGGACTGACCACCTAGCCGAAAGAGGACCACAAGGACAACATCACCAGGCATCTCCCAGTACTCGGCTCCTTCAAACTCGAAGGAAGTAAAAACTCCAAAAATAAATCTCATAAAATATGTGTGTTGACCTGGAAGATCGTAAGTAATGGAGTGTACCCAAGGAGATCCACAAATTCTCTCCAGATGCCCAGCTGTTGAGGGACACTGCTATCTAGATAGAAGCTGCACAATGGAATTGGGTGGCGAGAGAAATGACAGACTCTTTCATGTGCCTAGTCGGTGATTGGGAACACTATGCAAGGGTAGGGAACACCTGCAGGTCCTAGCGCAGGTGGAGGTGCAGCAGTGGGGTCTGGCTCTGGGGGCGTAGTGGCTGTAGTAGTCGGAAGCTCGCTGGATGGGGAAGATGATAGACCAGCTACGACCGAGGAGGGTTCAGGTGGTGTGGCAGTTGATGGGGAAGGAAGGGTGGGGCTCAGAGGCTCTGTTCTGGATGATGGATGTGTGGCAGTACTAAGACCATCCTCTGCTCAGGTGGTGGGTGGTGGAAGAATTGCTAGTAGAGGAGGTTGGTACACCAGATAGTTCGGAGCATGTTTCGTGATGGGCTAGAGTTGTATCCGATGAAAGGTGGGCCTCACGCCCTCAGCGGAGGAGGTGGAACGCTTCCCTCATGAAGGGTCTCTGTTTTCCATATCTTTGAAAAGAAATAAAACCAGACAAAATAAAAGGAAAAATAAAAAATAAATGAAGAAAATGTGAGGAAACTGAAAAATAAGAAGTACAATACATGTATATCCAGAGTACACGACGTGAATTACATGTGGGATAGCATTTCGTGTTCTCTGGATAGACATGCCGAGTGAGTAGGGGATATACCAGGGAAGGATACATGACATGTACCGAACATACACACCATGATCATGCAATGTGGTTCTAGTCATCTTTTGGAAAAGACACAACCACCATCTAAGCAGAGTTATGAACACAGGACACGCTGTGTGAAAGTACAACACGAAGTGTACAAGAACAGAGGGTAAATGGTCGTGTGAAGTCCTAGACACTGGTTGTCCAAAAGTAACGGTATACACAATGTGTACCGAACATACACATAATTAACTTGAACATGTTGTGTGACACCGTGTGAAAAAGTTACCCAGGAATGATGGGGGAAGGTGCATGGTGTGTACCAAACAGACACATTGTGTAGTTCCAAATCATGAAGAATTCAGTTTGTGGCTGTGTACAGAAGTACACGGTGTGGGTTCTTCAGATCGTTCCTATGTATCGTGGAAGTCGAATGGTTGGTCGATCCACAAATCACCCTATGCACTGTTAAAAACTAGAAATAAATGGTGTAGAAGAGCGTACCAGGACTGAGGATCACAATGAAGGTGGAATCTGAAGCTAAAATGCATGAAATCCATATATTTGGGAAGGAGATTCCATACGAGTGTACGAGAGAAGAAACATGGAGAGGGGGGGTTCATCACGACACGAGAAGAGGCTGGGTGGGGTGTGGCTTTTATTTTTGAGGTACACAGCATATAGTCCACAGGTACACGTCGTGTGATATTTTTTTTAAATGATATAATAATTAATACTAATAATTTAAAATAATAAATATTTTTATATATACTTAATTAAATTATCAAAAAATAAAAATATGCACATAATGTATCAGGAAAATCATGTTGTGTCTTCTAAATTTGGAAAAAGAGAAGTACAACCTTTGGTCTGGTGCTTGGGGCGAGGTTCAAACCTGTGATCGGTCATTTCGAACAGAATCCCTCAACCATTGGAGCAAAGGTTGTACTACTGCTTCTATTTGTTATTTAAATAAATTTAATTTATAAGACCTATAATATACGACAATAAGGAAATTCATGGTGTGTGGTATTTAATTATACAAAAAGAGATGAAGCAGGGATATTAGTCGAGTTTAAACCCGGGTCCTTTAGATCTATGGTTGTGACTCTTCAAATATGGCAACATCACCAGCATGTATTTCCTTTATATAAAAAATCATTTCTGTTTAGCAATGAAAACATGACACATAGGACATATAGTGAAAGAAACACTGTGTGGTTTTATTAAAAGGACAAATGATGGAAATGGGGTGGTTGTCAGGATTCGAACCCGGGCCTTTTTTGTACTGAGTTACGACCCTGGCCAACCGATCCATCCCTATCATGGATTTTATTATAAAAAATATATATATAAAGAAAAATACCAAACACACCATGTAAGAAAACAATGAAGATAAAAAGTAGGAACCTCCTGCCGAAGGTAGGTCGGGAGGAATTCGAACCAGTGGCGACTCAAATAAACTCCAGTGACCTTTCCATCGGTACCAACATCATCAATTTTTATTACTTAATTAAACTATATATTTTTAATAGTTATAAGATAAACAAGATGGGAAAATTACACACCATGCAGATTAGTGGAACACAGTGTGTATCCTCTGGGTTACCTCTTAGGAAGCGCCTTTGTTTTCAGGTCATTGGCTCTACCGAATTACCTCTACATTACCTGAGATGTATGGTGGATAGCGTTCCCACTGTGTCCTCCATGTGATGGTAAATCTTCAACTGTTTTCCATTCACCTTGAACGGTTGACCATACACTCTAGAAATTCCCACCGCCCCATGAAGGAATACTCAAAAAAAATGGAATGGTCCCGACCATCGTGGCTTTATCATCCCTGGGAATAATCAATGGTGAGAGTTAAAAAGGATTTCCTGATCACCAGGTAGGAATGATTTTCTTAAAATCATACAGTCAGGAATTGGTTTCCTCTTCTCCTTGTACAACTTGGTGTTCTCATACACCTCTAATCTCATTTCATCAAGCTCCTACAGTTAGAACTTATGCTTCTCTTCAGTCGCCTTCAGATCAAAATTCAGGGCCTTGACAACCCAGTATGCTTTGTGCTCAATATCTATTGGAAAATGGCATGGCTTTCCATAGATGAAGAGGAATGGGGACATCCCAAGTGTCTTTTTGAAAGGAGTATGATATTCTAACAAAGCATCTTCAGGCTTCTTGGACTAGTCTTTCTTTGAAGTGTTTACTGTTTTCTCTAGAATCTTCTTGAGAACATGGTTGGAGAGATCCACTTGTACACTAGACTAGAGATGATATGGTGTCCTCATATGATGATTCATGTTGTACTTCGACAATATTCCTTTCATCAATTTTATTTTTAAGTGGTTCCCTCTATCACTGATCAGTACACAGGGAGCTCCAAACCTTCTAAAAATATGTTTCTTTAAAAATCCCATGACTACCTGGTCCTATCATGTGTTGTAGCAGTGGCTTCCACCCATTTGGAGACATATTTGATGCAGACAAGGATGTAAGTGTTCCCGAAAGAAGGAGGGAATGGTCCCATGAAATCTATGCCCCAGATGTCACAAATCACGACCTCCTAGATGGGGGGCTAGGTCATCTCAGTTCTACACCCCACATTTTCTATTCTCTGGCACCGATCACAACTAGAAATAAAGGTTCATCCATCTCTATGCATGGTGGTCCAGAAAAACCCAGACTATACGATCTTTGTTATCGTACGGTCAGTCCCATGATGTCCCCCAACTGGTGAGGCATGAAAAAATTCATGGATTCCATGAACTTCAGTTTTAGGGATGTAATGACTGATCACCCCATCACTATAATATTGGAACAGAAGATGATCTTCCCAAAAGTACCTTTTAACATCGGAGATAAATTTATTCCTTTGATGGAAGGAGAGGTCGGGGTGAACAGGACCAGTAACCAGAAAATTAGCAATATCAGCAAACCAAGGTCTAGGTGTTTTGTTGTTTGAAAAGAGGTTCTCACCAAAAAAATCCTCCCTGATCTCTCGATATTCCTCCTTCTCTAAATGAGGCAGCTCCAGGTGGGATAGATGATCAGCAACAACATTTTCGCTCCATTTCTTTTCTTGGAGATCCAGATCAAATTCTTATAGGAGAGTACCCATCAGATCAGTTGTGGAATCATATATTTCTTTTTTATTAGGTACATTAGTGCTGCATGGTTAGCATAAAAAATAAATTTAGATAACACGAAATAAGAACAGAACCTTTCAAATGCAAAAACCACTACCAGTATCTCTTTTTCTGTGGTGGTGTAGTTGATCTGTGCTTTATTGAGCATCCTGCTGGCATAAGAGATAGGTCGGAATATCTAGTCAATCCACTGTCCCAATACTTCCCCTACTGCGTAGTCACTGGAATTAGACATCACATCAAATGGTTCCTCCCAGTTGGGAGCAATCATCGTTGGAGCTTCCACCAGGCGCAGCTTCATGTTCCTAAAAGTTATGGTGCAAGGCTCATCAAACTCAAATATAGTATCATTGGTTAGAATATTGGAAAGGGGCTGGGGTATTTTTGAGAATTCATGGACAAACCACCAATATAATCATGTATTCTATAGGAAGCTACAGATGGCTTTGATGGATGTTAGAATAGGAAGTCATGAAATGACTTCTATCTTTTCTGGGTCTACCTCAATCCCATTTTTTGAGATTCTTTGGACTAGGATGATGCCACTTTGCACCAGAAATGACACTTTTCCCAGTTCAAACCAATGTTAGTGTTCTTGTATCGTTCCAAAACTAGGTCCAGGTGTCGCAAACAAGTGGTGAATGATTTTCCATAAACAGAATAATCATCCTTGAATACCTCCAGGATCTGTTTCTCCATGTCCTGGAAAATAGCCGGTATACAGCGCTGGAAGGTGGCAGGGGCATTTCACATGCCAAAGAACATTCTTTGGTAAAAAAACGTACCGTAGGGGCAAGTAAATGTTCTCTTCTCTTATTCCTGTAGAGAAATGGAAATCTTTTGTAGCTAGAATAGCCATTGAGGAAGCAATAAAAGTTTTGCATTGCTAGTATCTCTAGCATTTGATCCATGAAGTGCAGGGGAAAATGAACATTCCTTGTGGTGTCATTCAGATTCATGTAGTTCACATAGACTCTTCAGCCCGTTATAGTGTGTGTGGGGATGAGCTCATTCTTATCATTTGAAATCACAGTAATACCACCCTTTTCGGGTACCACTTGTAGGGGATTCACCCACTAACTATCTATGATGGGATAGATGATTCTTGAATCCAACAACTTAATTACCTCATTATTTAAAACGTAATTTATGGGACGATTATTGCGTCACTATGGTTGTTGAGATTGCTTCGCACCTTCTTCAAGCAGCACCTTGTGGGTGCAAATGGTAGGGCTGATGCCCTTCAAATCTGCAACTCTCCACCCAATAGCATGCTTCTGCTGTTTCAAAAGCTTCATAAGTGCATATTCCTACTCTTTTGATAGTTATTCACTATGTATGATAGGAAATGTTTGATTGTCTCCCAAATACCCCTACATTAAAGAAGACGAAAGAGGCTTCAGTTCAAGTTCAAGCACATTTAGAATCGATGGTACAAGTGGTTTTACCTTTTCCCGCTCTATAATATCATGCATAACTGCACGTTTATAGTAGTGGACACCCTAACCTTCTAGGAATTACAGATCCACTGGTGATTCATCAACTAGAATGTTTGGAATTATAAAGTTATCCGATGTAAAAGAACATACCAGATCATCCCCTTCTTTTCTCAAGTGATAATCCATGGTATTTACTGTGTAACAGCTCTCATGTTCTAGCAATGATTCATGTTTGATAGCTTTGAGGATATTTTAGGGGACTCTTTCATCTCCTACCCATAAAATCAGCTCTCCCTGGTGCACATTAATCAGTACTTTCCCCATGGCCAAGAAATGTCATCCCAATATGAGAGGTGCCTCTTGGTCATCCTCCATTTCATGGATGATGAAAACTTCAGGGATGATTAGCCTACCCACCATGACCATCATGGCCTCTAGTATCCCCTTCGAATATTTGATGGATTGTTTAGTAAGTTGAAGGGCTACTTGGGTAAGCATTAGATCCTTGAGTCCCATATTCTTAAAAACTCCAAGGGGCATGAAGTTGACACTAGCCCCTACGTCACATAGGTCCTTCCCAAAATCACAAGGTCCAATTGTACATGGAATGGTAAAGCGACCTAGAACCGGGAGTTTTGGAGGAATGGATTGCTGTAAGATCGCCAAGAACTCCTTTGTTAGGGCGATGGTGCCCAGATCCTCCATCTTTCTTTTATTGGAGATGATCTCATTCATGAATTTTTCATATGTGGGCATCTACGTAAATGCCTCTACAAATGGAATATTGATGTGAAGATTCTTGAATACGTCCATTAATTTTATGAACTGGTGTTCTAGCTTCCTCTACTTTATTCTCTCTAAGAAGGGTATAATGGGATCAACGGTTTTGACAACCTCCTTTCCTTTACTCTATGAAGCCTCCTCCAGTGGGATTTTAGATGATTATGGGTCTTTAACTGTACCTTTTTCATTGTTTAGGAGGAGTAAGTTCACTTGGGTGTGCTGGTTGGTTCTTTTGTACTTCCCTTCCACTCCGTAGTGTGATGGGATGAGCCTCCACCATCGGGTTCTTCTCAGTGTCTCCTGGTAGTATACCAAATTGCCTCCCTGAGAGTTTGTTTTCCATTTGGGCAGTTTGGTTCTCCAGGAATTTAATGAATCCTTTTGGTTTTGGAATCTGGACTCAACAGTAGATATAAATTTGTTCATGAGGTCCTCTAAGATTGAGGTATTCTCCTGTTGAGGTGGTTGTGCAGGTGGTGGAGGTGGTGGCTTCCGTGACTGCTGCAGGAGAGGGTTTTGATACCCTTGTTGCTAATAAGATCCCTGCTGGGGCTGTTGCTGCCTCGGGTACTAGTTCTGATAAGGAGGCTGACTGTAGATAGGCGGTCATTGGGGAGGAGAATTCTTCTATTGTTGGCCCCAGCCTATGTTCTATTGATCATGCCATGTCAGGTCCTAGTACTACTGGTACTAGTTTAGCCCTCAGTTTTAGGAAACATAACTCACCTCACTCGTCGAAGGGCCTCCTGTATAACTTTGACATTCACCCATGATGTGGTTATCACCACATTCAATACATTCTGGATGGTTTTTTCATGTACTTGGGACGTGCCCTTCATATTGAGTGTGTTGATCTTTTTAGACATAGCGTCCAATTGGGCAACGAGCATAGTAGTAGCATCAATTTTATGCATACCTCGTTTCTGTGTGCCCCGCTTGGAATTCCACTAGAATCTATTGGAATACATGTCTTCCAGTAGTTAGAAAAGTTCTTTAGGGGACTTATTCATAATAGTACCCCCAGCAGCAGCATCCTTTTCAGACATTGTATTCATCATTAGCCCTATGTAAAAGGTTTGGACCTGCATTCAAATTGGGAGTCAGTGGTGTGGGAATTTTCACAACATCTTTTTGAAGAACTCATATGATTCATACAATAACTCTGACTCGTGCTACAGGAAGTTGTGTATTTCATTCTGTAGAGTCACTGTCTTCAAGGGTGGGAAGTATTTTGAGAGGAACTCCAGGGCTAGCTCCTCCCATGTGAGGATAGAACATTGTGGCAAGCCTTTAATCCTGTCTTTCACCTTATACCTCAGATATAAGGGAAAGAGATGAAGAAAAATGGCATCCATGGACACTCTGTGGTAGAGGAATGTGTCACAGACCTACAGAAAATTGGAGAGATGGAAATTGGGGTCCCTACTAAGAAAGCCACCAAACTGAATGGTGTTTTGGATCAGCTTCATGATAAGAGGCTTGATCTTGATGTTTTGTTCCTTCACTAGTGTACAGATGATGCCCGTGGCAGTTCTGTGAATAGATGGCTGGTCGTACTCCATGACAGTATAGAGTGGAGGTCGCTACTAAGGGAGTGAAGTCTACTTGTATTGTTGTTCCTAAGGGACGAAGTACGTCCCCTGACCTGGGGTGTAAAAATGGTATCCATTCTGGTTAGAACTTTTGGAGCTACTGTGGGCCATACCCTCGAGTAAGTGAAGCTTACATTTTCTAGTTATCATCAAGACCTAACTTCTATACAGCTCCTTGGGCAGCAGCTAGATTTTCGTCTTCATTCTGTACCATAGGGTTGTTTTGGTTATTCTCATCCATAAATGCTCCTTGTCGTCTCAAGAGAATTTGTTCGATCTCTGGGTCAAATGGTAAAAACCCCAATGACTCAACATTCTTAGAACGAGTGAGGTAGCTGCTCATACACCTATAGACCTGCAAAATATGAAACACCCCTAGTTTAAACAAGGAAGAAGAAAGATAAATAGAAATGAGATTAGAAAAATAAATCTTTGGGAATTTATAATTTTTATTTTCACTAAAAATTTGATACAAGCTAAATTAAAATAAGGAAAAAAATTAACTTTTCACTTTTCCCCGACAACGGTGCCAAAATTTGGTAGGTCGTTTTACCAAAGGTATGTTATCGGTGTCCCAAATTGTTTTTACCCTAACGAGTATAGTACCAGTAAGAGGTCGATCCATAGGGGAAAAAAGTTATTATTGTCTTGATTATCTAGTTTTTTTATCTTAGCAAATTTTTATGAATTTATAGTTGATTTTTGATGTTTGGGTAGAAATGGTAATTGTATTTAGGTTTCTTTTAATAAATTATTTAACGGAAAAAATAAGAACACAGGAAAACTGGTTTTGATACAAATATGGAATCAAATGTGTTGGGGCTGCTGATACGTAATAGGTTCCTTATCAGATGAAATTTCTTATGATGTTGTGTTTTTCATAGTAACTCAACACTCTGGGTTTCAATTTGTGAAAAACATTCCTTGGTCTGGTAAAATTTTGTTTAGAGCTGAGGAAACTAACTCTTTTGTCCGGTAGTTAGTGTTTTACAATTCATTATTTGGCCTAGTCCGTTTTGAGTCGATGAATACTTCCAATGATCATTAAATTATTCATTTTTGTTCTTATTTTGAATCCCTGAGAATTCTGCCCTTGGTCTGGCTCATAATTTTCAATGATAAGATAAAATGATTTAATAAAAATAAGAAGAATTTAAAAGAACTAACACATTCTCAATAAATAATCTAAATACAACTCTTCATCACCCAAAATCCCAACACACGGGGAATTTATTTACACATATAGGAAATTATAAAATCAAATCCATCTATACCTGTTGTGATCATTTCATAAACCTCTAGGGGAAAATGGATCTTTAGTAGAGTGGTATAATGGACACGTAGTAAAATGGTGGCAGCACGGCAGCAGAGCTTCTTTCCTTCGGACCTTAACCCCTTTCTCCACCCCCTTGAACCAGAGACCAAGGCTTCAATTTATAGAAAATAAAAGTACACGTTGTGTAGAAAAGGTACATTGTGTGTACTTTTTTCAACGCGATTCTGCCATATTATTCTCTGTTAGTGGGTGTCCTAACACGCAATCTTTGACTTGGAACATGGTGTTTCCTGGTAGGTGGATGTACATGGTGTGTAGGTACACCACACATGGCGTATACTCTCTTTAATCGGCCATTAACCGCTTCTTGAACACTATAAATGGTGTTGAGATTGTGTATTCGACGTGTAATTTTCGTCGGCCACATGGGTGGGTAGACTTATTCTCATAAAACAACTGCATCTAAAAGACTACACATGGCATGTATTTTTAGTACGCAGTGTGTATGTGCTTCTGGAAACATGGGCATGTACTTGTCCAAGAGAATCCCTTTCGGGGTCTGTACGTACATGGAGTGTATAAATGTACACATCGTGTAGTAGTAAATTTTTCTCAGTTTTCCCTCGGTTTTTGTGTCTGGCCAGAAATCTCTTGAAAACGAACAAAATCACCAAAATCAGAGTATTTGTACAATAAATAGTAGATATTTTCTAAAATCATGTTCTTTTTTTTCAATATAGTTTGTGAAAATGTATTCAAAAAGTGGGTGCATCAAAGATAGTCATATAAATTTTAAAAAAAAATCACAGATCTGGTTACCCAAATATATTCTTGCTGACATAGTTAGATAAATGAACATTGAGGTACCAAAACAAGATTTTATTTTAATGTTTTTGTAGAAAAATCTCATAGGGAAAAATATAGTATGTTATATAGATAGTGGCTTATCAAGACACATGATTGTAAACTCCTACAATTTTCATACATTAGAAAAAAAAATGGATAGAGTCCAAGTTACCATTGATGATATTAAAAAAATAGATAATAGTTGGATTTGGATTAGTTGGAGATCCAAAATAAATTTTGATCAAAAAGTACTATAATGTTAAAGGGTTAATGAAAAAATATGGTAATTATTTATCATGTATTTGATGATTATTTTTATGTTGATTTACTTAATAATGAATGTTTTATTTTCAATGATAAACTACCTAAATTAAGAGCACACATAAGTGAATGTTTCTATACATTGGATCATAATTTCTTGTCTCAAAAAAAGTGAGTTGTTTAACTACTAAGACAAATGAATCCTAGATTTTTAATAATATTCTTAGACACTATAATGTATCTAAATTTTATAAATTATCTAGTAAACACTTAATTTAAAATTCTTATCATCTTAAATTTGATAAAGATAGATTTTTTGACTCATTACAAAGAAGAATGTAAAACAAATCATCCTTAATATATATAAATATGGTTCTTACCTCCAAACAACTAGAAATTATCCACATAAATTTATTTGGACTAATAAGAGTTTGAATATTAGTGGTAAAATCTTATATTTTTTTTAGTTGATGATTTTTCTCTATTTACTTTTGATTATTTTGAGAAACTTAAAAGTGAGGTTTTCTATGATTTTGTAACCTTTTCTAAATTTTTTCAAAATAAAATAGATTATAAAATAATTTAACTGAGAAGTGACAATGGTGGTGAGTTTGAGAATAAAGAATTTTTTTGTCAAATGTAGGTATTAAACATACAATGAATGCTCTAAGAACACCTAAACAAAATGGAATTTTTGAAAGAAGAAATATGACTATTTAATAAATAATAAGAACTTTGTTAAATTAATATAGTATTCATACATATTTTTTTGAATAATATGTTAACAAAAATTTCCATATCTTGAATAGAGTATTAATAAGACCCTTTCTTGAAAATGCACCCAATGAATTATTGAATAATAGGAACCCTAAGGTAAGACAGTTTTATGTATTTGGATGGATGTTGTATATATTGAATACTAGAGAAAATATTGGTAAATTTGATACAAATGATGATGAATTAATATTTCAAAGATACTCTATTAATTTTAAATCTTATAGAGGGAAAAATAAAAAGTTAGAGATAGTTGCTGAATATGTTCATGTGATGTTTGATGAAGGTAACCCTTTTAATCATAGAAAAAGAAAATAGATTAAGTAAATAAGTCTTTAAAAAATGTGAGACTTGTATCTCCTTAAGATTATTTTGAGAAAAACATGAATACGATGTAATTTTGTATGGTCCAAAAGAGCATGAAATAGGTGAAACTGTAATTATATTACCTAGAAAACTATAAAATTAAAAGATTATACTTTGAAACTATAATAGGACATATATATTCAAGAGTTCGAACTATATGGAGTGTAGGAAATATAGATAAATAATCTACCTTCCTATCTCAATTAGAACATAAAACTAAATAGGATGCATTTGAAGATGAAAGTTGACTAATAAATATATAGGAATAAATTAACCATTTTAGTCAAAGAAGGACTATATTATGATGAAACATTTTCATCTGTTTATATATTAGAAGATATTAGAATCATTTTATCTTATGAATCATATATGAATGATAAATTATATCTGATGTATGTAAAATTGGATTTTATAAATTGATATTTATTGGAGGAATTTTATATTGAACAACTATCTGTTTTTTGATTTCCCCATCTACAAAATTTAGTTTTTAAACATAAAAAATCCATTTATATCCTGAAACAAGAACCAAGAGCTTAGTAGGAAACACTAGTTTCTTTTCTATAGGGAAATAATTTTTTTGTAATATTTTAATATCCTACTCTCTTTAAGAAAAATGTTTATTATTGATATTTTTTCAGTATAGTTTTATGTAGATGATGTTATCATTGGTTTAACTAATAAAAATCATTGTAAATATTTTTCAAAAAACATATGTAAAAGTAATTTTAAATAAGTATGATGTGAGAACTAAAATTATTTCTTGGATTTAAAATCTATCAAATAGATTACGGGAATTTTTTAAATCAAAGTAAATATATTATTGATTTATTGAAAAGATTTGGACTAGAAAATAGTATGACTTATATAACATCCTTGTGTACTAATAAAAAACATTATTTGGATAAAGCTAGAAAATGAGTTGAGTGCTTGTCATATATTGGAATTATCAATAGTTTTCTATATATTACTTTTAGTAGAGAATAAATTATGTTTTATTTCTTTATTTTTTAAATATATTAATGAAAACCAAAAAAATTCTATTATACTTATATTAAAATATTTTTTAAATATTTTGAAGTAGATTCCTTTCAATCAATACTTTAACCAAAAACGACTAATTAAAATTTGATCTCGTATTCATATTATGATTTTGGAGATTGTAGGTTAGAAAGAAAGAGGACCTTAGGAACCTATCACTTTTTAGGGAATCCCTTTGTCTCATGGTATGTAAGAAACAACATTCTGTTTCCTTGTCAATAGTTGAGGCATAATATATATCTTATAGAAGATGATATGTACAAGTGTTGTGGGTGAAATAAGAAGTACTAGACTTCGGACACAATTATAAAAATATTCCTATTTTATGTGAAAATAAAAGTGTAATTAATATTTTATAAAATCTTTCAAGTCACTCAAAGACTAATAATATTGATATAAGGAACCATTTTATACAATATTATATTCTAAAAAAGGAAATGTCTTTGTAATTTGTTAATACTAAATATCATCCTATTTAAATATTCACTAAACCACTTCTAACTAATATTTTTGAATTTACTAACTCAAATAAGGTCTATTTAATTTTAAATTAAATGTTGATTACTTGTTATTTTTTTAATTTAGTAAAATTTATTTTTATACTACATTATGTTTAATTATTGTTTATTTACTAGTTATTTAATATATTTTGGATATTTTACTATTTTTGAAAAAGAATATTTTAAAAATTAAAATCTATAATGATTACAATAAGTATTTTGGATTAGGAAAACAAAATAAAATAAACAAGAACCATTGAATCTCTCTCTCTCGCTTTACCAATATCATACCCTCAATCTCAAACCCTTTTTACGTTCATACCACCCGATTTCTATTGAAAACCCTTAAATACAAATATAAAACCTTCATATTTTCCGTAATGGAAACAAAAAAGATGACATAAGAAGGTGGAATTGGAAAATATAACTTCTAATTAACTTTAAGAGATTATAGAGGATTACTTCACAGGAAGGTGATCGAATTTGAGTGGTTGTTTTATAAAAACCTATGGTTAATGAAATCTATATATTTTCAAGGTTTAGAATTTATTTTCAATGGTGAAAATACTGAGAATGTTTTCAAAAGTGAAGAAAACGAGTATTATGAACACACCCAGTTTATTTTTGGTGACAGAGAGGATGTTGTATCCTCAGAGATAAATAATATTGAGTTTTTTGTATTTCCCATAGAAACTGCTAGAAATTTCTATTATCACCATGAAGGGGAGTTTTCACATTAATATTTGATCTATTGGTGTTGAAAAACATAAATTAAAGGATATCATTTATTTTCATTTCGGGTCCACCATAGTAACAAATATTCTTGTAAAATATCTTGAATTTCTCTAAATGGTACTAGTCAAATTTATTCAACATAATATAGTGACATGGATTACCAAGATAAATAAAATTCTATTTCATGATACGTATATCATGTTTTTGATGTTAAGTGAAATCAAGTGGAATTTATGTAAGTATATGCTAAGGTATATGAATCACCATTATAAAAAAGATGATAAAATGTCTTTTATCCATATGGGAGGATTATTTGTCTACTTTTGTATAAAAATAATAAGATCTATGATATTCAGATGCCCATTAAATGTGATCACTATAATAGTATTTATGCTAGAACCTTAAAATTTTGGTTTCTTTTGGGGAACCTCGAAAGGAATGTTAATGCCTATTTGTACTGATGATCAAAAATTATCTGGTCTTCATGCATAGGGGAAAAGAAAATCATAAGTCATCTGGATCAACATGGCATCATGGTGAGGAAATTAGTGAATCAAGAATAGTGGAAGTTTTGAGGAATCTATTAAGAGAATCCGGGTTGATGTTAGTGACCCAACTACTACAAGACATTTCAACCATTATCCTAATGAAATCACATGATAATCCAAAATTGAGGAACTTGTTTCAAGGTTTAGAAAAATAGAAGAATATGTGATTTATGAAAAAAACTATGAAGATGAAAAATATGAATAACTAGTGTTTTTTAGTGTAACAATTAATTCTATAGAAATTACAATAAAAAAATTATGATCATGAGGCTCATGTAGAAGAATAGTTTTAAATAATTATACATATGGTGATAAGGTGTTCACATATGTGGTTGAAACTACTAAAATAATTTAAAATAATACATTCTCTATTGTTAGATAATCCTTGGAGAAGTTTATTAATGAATCTGGTGAAACAATAGAAGTTCTTAGAACTTTATCAGCATCATCCAATGAGAACATTAAAGGTCAATACCTTTCTATGGATGAAGTGGTATAGCCAACATGAAAAGAAGATTTATAATATTTTTAGTCACTTAGAGATCAAATATATTATTTTTCATTTAAAATATATTCAGATAAAATAAATGAATGAAAACTTTTATATTGGGATAGAAATTTCTAGAATATATTTGGAACTTTTGAAAAGTTCAACCATTCCAAAAGAAGAGTTAGAACTAGTTCAATTTCAACTAAAAAAATCTATGTGATAATTATATTCACAAAAGATATTTTGATTCATTTCAGAGATATATTTCTTACTAGATTAGGAAACTCAATGAAGAATCAATTTCAAAAAAAATATTTTAGATAATTAAATAAATAATTAGGGATTCAATTTGAATAAATAAGAAGTTTCTCATGTCATGAAAAGGATTTTACTCCTAGACATTTAACTTATCTTGATTTGATAATACGGGTTGAATCTATTACATTAGTTATTTATATGATAAATGATGAGATATAGAGTCTTTAGTATGATAGTGTTCTAATTAATATTTTTTTGAAAATCATAATGATATTTTTGTGAAATTAACATCTGATGGGATCAATAATAGAAAAAATCTAAATTAGTTGTGTGAGATGCTGATAATGTTTTTACAGCCTGCAAGGACTACCCATGTGTTTATAATTGTAAATTTAGTTGAAAATATGAATATTGGATAAGATTCAAATTTCTTATTTAATAGTGGATTAATATGTTTAATAAAAATTTTAAGGGAATTATGGAAGAGCTCATGGATGTTCATCAGTCTTTTTGAGATTCATTAACATCTAATTCCTTATCTAAGCTAGAACCTTGGCCTTCAATTAATATCGCTTCTCAAATTTTTTTCCAAATATTTATTATAATTAACAAATGTTATATTATTTTATTCATTATAATTGTGTTTGTTTATTTATTATTATATTTTCACATTTATTTAATGTACATGAATCATTTTTTTATTAACGTAAAAGAAAATTCACTTCTAGCTTTTTTCCACATTAACTATGTTATATACCAATTTTTTGTACTTTACTGTTGATATCAGAAAAAGGTGGTGAAATTGGGTAAACAAAACATTATTATGACTATAATATATTAAAAAAAGGATAATAATAGATATTTAGAAATTTAAATATTTAATATAAATCTCTTTAGTTTTGTCAACATATTTTTTTAATATTATTTATTTATTCATAGTTTATGAACATTTAAATAAAGAAAACAATTTTTTATATATCTCGTAAAAACTATATTTTATTTGTGTTTACATTTCCAATATTTTATATATATTTTTGATATATGGGTTTTGTGATCATCAAAAATGGGGATATTTTTTGGAATGTATTATCTTAATAATTCTCTATGAATCCTGTTGATTTTGATTCTCACAAATACCCTTGTTTCTTTTACTAAAGAAATTAGCTTAGGTTTTTTAGGACTATATTTCTTGAAAAAATTAATTTTTATAAAATTTATTTACATATTAATGTTTTTGTCTACAACATTCTGAATATGTTTTTATGTTGCATGGAATCATTTTTTATACCCTAATTTTGTAAGAAAAATGAATGGTTATCCAAAATTATATTAAAAGAGGATGTATATATTAAAAAAACTTTTTTATTATAAAAGTATTGATTAATATCCATAATTTTGAGAGAAATAATATATTTATAAAACCACCAAATGTATCAACAACCCAACATTTTGATGTTAACAATTTTTTTTTCAACAGAATTATCATATTTAACCCCACATTTGTCTTGATCAACTACAATGTTTAAATTCATGATATTTTTTGATATTTCTAAAATTATATGGATAGATTTAAATATCTATTTAAATCAATTTAAATACTGATTACATGGATCATGTTCAATAGATTAAATCATTCTTATATTTTAGGGAAGATAGAAATTTCTTTGAACATTTTAAATTTAAATACTTGCAATTTGTTCAGAGATATTTTTGGATATATTTAAATAAAATTAAATCAAGTTTCACTTGTTAAATTATATGTGTTATATAATTCATATGTATCATAAATTTTGAAAAATAATAAATGTCTCTGCTATTCTGAATAGAAAAACCTTGGAGACAAACATGTTTTGATCTAGTGTTTTTTTACATTTGTTTTATTATACCATTTTTTATTGTTCTATTATTGTATTTTATAAAGATCATTTGCAACCAAAATATATTCAAATATGTTATTTATTTGAATAATATTATCTATAAATATAAAGATACATTATATATAAATTTATATTTCAACTGTTAACTAAATCCATTTCGCATAAAATCAATTAATCTTGATTTATTAGAGTATAAACTACTTGTACTCAGTCATGGTGGAGTTTCAACTTCCCACACTATGTTTTGTTTCAATTGGTTTATGTAAAATAAAATGATGGTTTTTAAGGTTTCAACTACCAAAAATCAGTTGTGGAGGTCTTATGATAAGTGGAATTATTTAGTGAGAATCACCAAACTCATTGGGAGAGTGTTGGGGGATTGGACTAGGGGACCTCTATGCCCTGAACCTCTATAAGAACTATTGTGTTCTCATACTGTGTTTTTATGTTCCATAACTTTATTAAATAAGATAATGCTACATATCTTCATAACATATGAATAAGGATAAAATTTTAATATTCTATGATTTGTATCAAGATTTAATTCACCCCATCTTGTGTATCTTCATATTATACTATCCTAAAAGCAAGGAGACAACTATGTTAATAAGGTATGGTACACACCATGTAACCCAAGGTACATTCTATGAACCTCAATCAGACTCTTCAACATTCCATATATCTTTATTTAGGACTATGATATTGTCCTAGGTATAGCCTATCCATAGTGGTTTTTCATATAGGATGTTATTTAATATTTTATATTTGATATGAGACATGATGAGAGGTGTTGTGAGTGTGACACTTATTTACGTGATCCTGAACCGTGTAATTAATTAGGAAGGATCATTGGAGAGATGATGGGGATAGAATCCCCTTTTCACAATAGGGTGAAGGTCCCACATATTCTTATAAGTATTGAGTGGTATCCCCCTATCACACTAGGTCATGTGTCCTCTATCTACAATATGGTAACCCCTGCCCTAACATGGTGTAGGTACTCTAATTACTGTGTGGTACCCCTATCATACAAGGGCTCATATACTCAAACTAATAAATGGTAAACTTTATCTCAATAGAGAACATGTCTTCTATCTACTGAGTGGTATCCCCTATCATACCAAGGTGTGGGACCTCTAACTATTGAGTGGTACCCCCTATCATACCTAGGTGATGGATTCTCCAACTAATGAGTGGCACATTATATCACACCAAGGTGAAGGTCCTCTATCTAACGAGTGGAACACACTTTCATACCATCCCATGGATCCTATAACTACTGAGTGGCAGTCCCCCTATCATACTAGGCCACAGGTCCTATGTCTACTGAGTGGTACCCCTTTCTCACACTAGGGCATGGGTCCTCTATACACTGAGTGATACAACCTATCATACAATGCCTTGGGTCCTCTAAATCATGAGTGGTACCCCTATCATACCAGTAGGTGGGTCCTTTGTATATTAAGTGGAACCCATACTATCACACTAGGACTCGATTTCTCTATTTGAGATTATTCCATGTCGACTATGATGTGCAGTGGAGAGGTATGGGTCCTCCATATGGGTTCCATGTATATACACATGATGTGATGGTCATCAAAGATAGACATTTAGACATATTGGAACACTCATCATTCTTAGCTGGGCAATGGAGATCGATATCCCCTTCCCCTTTCATTTGGGATTTTTTTGTGCATATCTATGTTATTATGTATTTTCTCATGTTTTTATAGACAGACCTTTGTGTGTTGAGATGGATATTGATATATCATTATATTTCTCCCTTTTTTGTTTTCAGGGTTTCCTTCTATCTATGTATATACTCATCCCTTCATGGGATCTTCAAGTATGTTTTGTGTCTTATGCAGATGATAACAAGGTTAATGATGACTTTAGTAGAGCATAGTGATACTTGGTTTCATTGATCAAGGTCGGTGGATAGACATAGAATCATGAGTTGGTATCTCCCATTTCCTCCATTTTTCTAGTTGTTTTCTTGTTGGGACTTCAGTTCTGGTTGGGTGAGTATTTTTTCACCTTTGTATTTTGTCTTTACATTAGCGTACTCAAAGGTATTCTCAAGATGTTTTTGTATTCATAGTTTTGCACTAGATATTGTAGTATTTTATTATTCCTATATAATATTTCATGGAAAAAGGTGTATGTGTGTGTTCATACATGTAATTTATACTAAGGACACCCAATAGAGTTTATTACTTCTTGATTCATGTCTCCAACCCCAAGTCTATTAGAGGTAGTCTTTGGGTTTTGGCACTAATATTACTGCTCGCTAGGTGGGCACAGTGGTTTGGGTTGTGGGAGAGTGGTATTAGAGGTGTTTCATCCTTGGGCTACTGTTATAGTGGGACCCATGTTGAGAATTGGTTAATAATATAGGAAAATAATATCAGAGTGTCTTGAGTGTGGATTTTAGGCTAGGGAACCATGTGTTGGTGTGGTGACTGATGTATCCATACACCAGGACTCTGAATACCTGCTAGTCAACTCCAATAACCATTAAATCAACTATAGGCAACAAATAGTACATGCATATTATAGGATTAAGTCTTTTGACTGTACTTCTTGAGTCATATCCCCAGATATACCCACTGACGATGGTATATTTTGATAATTTTTAAGTTTCTTTTGGGATGAAATATGGGTTGGATTTCCAGAAAATGTCATGATGATGGCCAATTGAGCAATGGGGCCTTAGTTCATGGATCCATTCATGATTTGTTTCCTCTAGAAATCTACCAAGAAGTTTTACCACCTATTAAGAAGTTGATGGACCCTCATCTAGTGGTCTAAGTAGATGATCATTTTTATAACAAGTAGTGGATGGGTTTAGTTGGATAGGATGACGTTTCACACAGGCTTAACGCATTTTAAAAGTTCCAATGACATATATCAATAAGGTTTTCTAATGAGATAGACTCTCAGGCGGTGGAGGATTGACTCAAAGAGGTGGCCTGGTTTTTTATATTGTGTGGACTCTTGAGCATTTGGATGGTTTTTCTGGATACCAATCTCTACTTCATAGAGCAACAATAATCTATGGTGGTACTGAAAGATGACACACTGAAGAAAATTTCACATCATGGGTTCTTTATATAAATAATTCACACGTTTCATTGTGTAGAATACCCCCTGTTAGGTGTTAGGGGACTAGAATAAGCCAATGGTGTGAAAATACCACCTGGATAGAACCCTTCTTGATGATGGTTCTGGTGGTGAGATTTATCTAGGGTGATAGAGGTTGTTGGAAGATCCCTATGTTGGTGTTGTTTGTGTGGCTTCATACACACTTGAAATATAGGCACTTCCCCTACTAAGGTGCATTCTCATCATGTGATCTATAGTTGTGTGGGTGTGTTAGTTCTTCCAAAAGCTGATAGTTTCAAGGCATGGTGGGAAATTTCATTTGACTTGTATGTTTGAGGTCATTCTCATGTGCTAGGGTATTAGAGTGGAACCTAGTTAAATAGGAAAGGTGGAAAATGGGGATGAGTTTTTCAATTAGTATAATGTTGTGATCTTGAGGCTCTAGGTTTGTATGAAGTATGAATTATGTATTCTTTTTCCATGATTCAGATTTAGAACACATTTATAAGACACTTTTCCATTGATTTATCCCCTATTTGAGGACTATATATACCATTGGAGACTTTTTAGATTGACCATTGTGTATGTGTCTCCTATAGAGTGGATTAGTGATCTCATAATTTTTTTGATACTATGCACTAAATCTAGGAGGAGAGGGAGATCCTCATGTTGAATCTTTCTGTAGCTGATGGTGAGGTCCTATGATGTTTTCCTTAGTATGGGCTAGTTTTATACCATCCATGATTTGTTGAGTGTTACTAGTGGAGGTTATAGTGTACCTAATTTGTTCTGATAGGGCTTACCCTTCTTTGCAAATATGGAATCCCAAGAAGAGTAGGACGATCTCATGTGTAGGAGGATATAGTTGAATTCTTATCAGTTGGCGAGTATTACTATTAGCATAGTGAATAATATGAGTATTCAATTCCTACAAAGTGGGACGGGTATGAGGAAATTTTCCATGGGGTTGTTCTAGGTTTACATCTTTATCAAGATTTGATATCCTGCATATACTTACAAATGTGATGGCTCGATATTTTTGCTATAATATCTGATGACCCCATGTTATTGTGATAGATGAAGGTGTGGTTGGGGAGTCTATAAGGTGAGTGTTTCTAGACAAAGTGTGGCCACCTGGTAGTCCATTGTTGTTTTCCTAAGGGGAGGAGGAGAGCAAGAGGTTAGGTTTTCATTGACATTACCAAAATCATATGACTATTAGTTTGGTGTCTCCATCCCTAAGAGTTGATTAATTATTCATACAGTGGTTAGATGTGAAGTGTTTATTGATGTTTACCATAGTATGGGTTATCAACACCATTGGGTTTGATAGGAGAGTGTAATGAGAATGGATTCCTAGATCAACAATAGTTTCTTTGAGTTCTTAGTGATATGATTTGGCATGTTGGATGCCCCCAAAATATTTCATTAGATTTGTAAACCAGATCCTTTACCCTTACATGATCATTTCATGTTAGTATTCTTTGATATCACCCTCATGTACTTGGTGTCAATGGCTGAGCACATGATACACTTGATGATAGTTCGGGACATGATCCAAGAGTTCAATCATCATAGGGAGACCTCATAGAGACAGTTCAATATTCGGGGGGGGGGGGTCCACTTCTTATGTTATGTCTTCTCAAACTTGGGAGTGATAGTAGACCCACAAAATTTTGGATAGTTATAGCTTGAGAGCTGTACAAAGTCATTAACATGTTAGCAGATGCTAAGAATTAATTTTTCCATCTTATATTATTTAGTGAGATGATAGTGTAGTTCACCTATTTTCAGTTTGTCTAAGAAGGTGAGGACGGTTAAACACACTTGTAGTCAATGGTTTTTATCCCAATACTTTTACGACATTTTAGGTAGGAACATCATGGATATATCGACTATGAGATATAACATGACCTGATATCTAGTATATATAATACATATAGATTTTATTATGGTGGAGTGAAAGTTATCCTTGTTTGAGGATAGACAATGAAACTGATCATACTATGAGAGGTGATGAGGAGGAGGTTGATTTCTTATATTAGTATACCCAAGAGAGGCATGTTTGTACCAAGATCCTTTGGAATCATGATTTTCAAATAAGGAAGTTATAGATCATTTCTAATATAATCCCTTTATGTCTAACATTTCTATAGGTGGAGGCAGTTTTTCCTAGATGCTTGTGGACATGGGATAATATACTTATTATTTTAATGACTGAGTTTTTCATAATTATTGAGAGGTCACGACACTATTTGAGTGATCATATACCAACTCACAAAGTTTTCTCACTTCCTAATCATTCGAGAGAAGAAATTATGGAGAGTTTGGGTCTCTTCTGTATGTAATAGGAAGTCCAGCTTCATGCAATTTACATGATCATTTGGGATTGTGATATTCACTTCACATAAAGATTATAAAGGGGATGTTGGAGAACTTTAGTGATAATCTCTAGTAGATCAATATTTTTCTACGCTAGATATATGAATAAGTAATATATATCATTCCGGTTCTGGTGTGCATACATCAGGTTTGCATGCTGGTTCTTTTATATAATTGGGAAATAATCTACCATTGATGGATATCTAAAATCACAAAATTTCCACTCCACCATTAGTGTAGCTCCATTTGAGGTTATTTATGGGTGACCTTTTGGGCTACCGCTATACTAGTTGGATATTGTGGGAGACAATGCATGTGGGCCTAGGGATGGTTCTATCAATAGTTTTTAAAGGTGTTGTTCATCTTGGGGTGGTTTTTGACTTCCAAAAAAACCTTAGGAGTATCTTTAGGATAGAAAATGATGGACTTTGGTGTTTGAAAATGAGATATTGTGTTATGATACATCACTTCTCTACAGGGATTATAGAGTTTTGGACAACGTAATAGTCTGCCTTTGAGTTACAGAGTCCTTTTTTCAGTTATTGGATTAGGTTAGTGAGGCAACATACTGCTTGGCCTTGTGACCATATTTATACTGGGTGTTTGGTGTTTTCCACATTATTTATCCAAGTACGAATATGAACAACTCATTGCACAATATCAAATAGGATGAACTGGATGTGGGGGGGGGGTGGAGTTACCTCTTCAAAGTGTTCACGGAGCCTAGTGGAATTTGAGAAATATATGGAGAAGACCCTTAGTGTGCAATTTTTTTCCTTGGGTGCATGTGTGTTGATTTCATTAGAACCCCTAGGAGATCCATAGGAGTAAGAAGACTAGTTTCGAGATAATTAATCTCACATATTTGAGTAGGTTCTATCTTTTCAAGATAAAATACCTTGAAGTCGGGGATAGTGTAACAACTATATTTTTTCTATAAAAGAAGTTGACAAATATTTACTAATATTTTTGGATATAGGAACTGAGTCGGTGTAGAATTACGGGGCCTAGAGAGGCCTGAAATTAATATAATAAAAAAAATTAAAAAACATTATATCACGTGAATGAAGAGTTTTGGAAATAATAGAATTACTCCAGAATGGAGGCTTGGAATGGAAATTTGAGGTATAAATAATTCTGGAATATATGGTTTACCTTTGTCAAAACATAATTTTGGTTGGAATCAAGAATTTAGTTTGAGGAAATAGTTGTTGGGTGAAATAATTGAATTAATTAATTAAACTTATTTATTTACTTAAGATGAAAAAAAAACACAATCCTATATGTAAACACATCATTATGATTTTTTTCAGGGATATCTTCATATCCATGGGAGGATTAGAGGAGGAGGATAAATTTTTCAGTGTTGGAAGATCGAGGATCAATCATGAATGGATCATGGTGGACCATAAGAAAGATGAAGAACATAATTGGATCATCATCTTCATCCCTTGTGAACATTTTATTCACAAATGATTGATGCAATCCCAAGTTAGGGTTCTTTATTTTTGTTTTATACCCTTCTGATTAAATATTAAGCATGGATTTATATCTTCTTTCTTGAATCAAAAAATGTTGGTGTTTTAAAGAAATAATTATTAATTTAATTCACTATTCTATGGTTCACCCCATATTTTCCCACCTTATGATCATTGGCCATGATCGCATTGGGTAAAAATGGATTTCACCTTATTATTGTGATTTCCACCACAATTCTTTGAGTTCTTATTTATTATCCCATTAGGTCATGGTTCAACATTTTAGTGGTAGGTTTGAGCATTATCAAACCCCCCATATTTATTTTGGCTTCATGAATGAGGTAAAAATTAATGGTTTGAGGATTAATGCATGTTAGATAAAGGATACAACTAAATCTCCATGGATTTGTGATCTTGAACGGTGGCATACACATGAAAGAATCCCATGTAGACAATTAATCTTTTGATTTCAAGCCAATGGAGGCTTAAAATTAATGGTTGACATTGTTTCCCTTGAATTTAGTAAACTAAAGTGGCTGAATAGTTACAAACGGTAGCAGAAATAGAGGATATGTGACCCATGGGAAGAAATGTGGTTTCTAGGAAATACCTGACTACACTCTGTGTATACCGAAAGTACACATGCTCTGTAATTACCCCAATAGTGGCATCTAGGAGTTTTTGTGATGGTTAGGATAAAAAAACATGTATAGACACTAGACATCGTGTGACCCCATCCCCGAGGTTCGACATATACTTCAAGAGTACAAGAGAAAATGCATGAACTTGCACATGAGAATTACTAGGAGTGCATGGGCATTACCTGATACTTGGACACAACATCAGTACACAATCATGACCCAAATACATGAGAACAACATGATTTACACAAGCATGAGATGATGTATATGGGTAGGATCTAGGTGGGAAAGACATGTTTTATCATGTGTAAATTTCGTTTAGTACCACATGTTTATCCAAGATATGTTCATCAAAGGACACGACTAGGTGTCCATGCGATGGTACACATCATGTGACACTAGGTACACATCGTGTACCTCATTCAGACTCTTCTAACTTCTGTATATCCTTAGTTAGGACTCATATTTTGGCCCATCATTAGCCTATCCTAATTATTTTTCTATTTTGGAAATGTTGTAATCCTTTGTAGTGGATTTTATATATGAAAGGAGGGGTTTCAAGCATGATTCTTCTTTAGGAAAGACTTGACTAATGTAAGAGATCGAGTACGATCATCAAAGAGATGATGGAATCTAAAACCCCCATTGTACTAGGGTATAGGTCCACAATATTCCTCTAAATATTGAGTCATAACCACAATGTCGCACCATTGAATAGCTTCTATATTTATTGAGTGGTAGCCCCTATCGTTCTAGGGCATGGGTCCTCTAACTACTGAGTGGTGCCCCTATTGTACTATGGAATAGTTCCTCTAACTACTGAGTGGTACCCCCTATCCCACAAAGATGCGAGTCCTCTATCTATCGAGTGGCACCCCTATCATACCAGTTCATGGATTCTGTAACTATAGAAGGGTACACCTTTTTATACTAGGGTGTGGGTCCTCTATCTACCTAGTGGTACAACTCTATTATAATAGTGCATATGTCCTCTATCTACCATGTGGTACCCCTATCATACTAGGGAACAATTCCTCTAACTACTAAGTAGTTACCCCTATCACAATGAGGCATCAACTCTTTATCTATAGAGTAGTACACCCCACTCAAACCAGGGCGTAGGTCCTCTATCTACCAATTGGTACCCCTATCATACCAGGGTGTCGACCCTATAACTACTAAGTTGTACCCATATAATACTAGTGAGTGAGTCTTCAATCAGTTGGTTTGAGACCTCTATATCTATGGGGAATGGGCCCTTTATTGGATATTGTTCCCCCTAGACTGTGGAGTGTAGTGGCGAGGTGTGTGTCATCCACATGGGTTCCTTGTATATAAATTCAAGATGTTGGGAATAAGAGATGGACATTGGGAGCTACTGGTAGACACATCAATCTTAGTTGGGTTATGGAGATGGAGATCTCATTTCACTTTCATTTTGGATTCTTATTGAGTATTTCTAGGTTATTATGGTTTCTTATTATTTTATAATAAACAGAACTTTATGGGCTAAGCTGAATACTATTGTATCATTCTATTTCTCCATTTGTTTTCTTTGAGCCATCCTACTAGGTATTTATATAATCATCCCCACATGGGATTTTACAACATGTTCCATGTATTATACAGATGACAGGAAGATCAGTGGTGACTTTTTTAGACCATAGCGATACTTGGGTGCACTGACCCCATTTGTTGCTCAGACATGGAGATCAGGAGATGGAGTGTCCTAGTTTCCCATATTTCTAGTTATTGTTACATTGGGCCTGTAGTTTTGGTTGTGTGATTATTTTTACCTTTATGATTTGGCTTTAAATTATCTCACTCTAATGTATTTCCTCATTGTTATTGCATGCATGGTTATAATTTAGATGTTGTAGTGTTTTTTTCTCCCCCACACTTTTTCATAGAGATGGTTGTGTGCATAAATACCAGTACATTTGGATAAGGCCTACCATTATGGTTTATACATTCTTAGTTATTTTCTCTGTCACCTATCCTATTATAGGCAAGCTTGAGGTTTTCACACTTAGCTTACCATTATCCAGGAGAGCCCCATTGGGTTGGTTCGTGACACTCATGTTCTCTTTTTATATCAAAAGTTGAGTTAGTTTTGTATTTTCTAGTTCTCAACATGGATCTCTATAATTTAATCCAAAGGATGTATTTTATGGTTATCGATAAATTATATGTTGATTACCATCCTTAGAGGGTGTTCTACAATGCCTCTGATGGTAAATACTAGGTGTTTCAGAGAGAATGATATCCCAGATCTAGCTGAGCATGAACCTCCATTAGTAGAACATGGAATATTTATTTCCTATTTTTTATTATAATTGGGGTTGAACCTAGGGGTTATAATCATCCACTGGTGGTTAATTAATTTTATGAATTGATCCTAGTTGAATTTTCAAGTCTCCATTTTGAGAGGGAAGTTTATTTTTCTATCAATTTTGTTTTAAAAAATCATCTGATATATGTTCCTTAATACTATATAGATCTAGTGAAATTGAAGGAATTGAAGATTCAGATGGATGAATTAAATTATAAAGTCTCCATTCATCTTATTGTATCACCTTGGTCACATCATGTTCATTTCTCTAAAAAATCTGGTGGGACTCTCAATTTGTGTGTCAATTATCTGAAGCCTCATCGGAAGAAGATTAAGAATAAGTAACAGTTTCCCCATATAGGTGACTTGTTTGATAATTTAAATGTGGAAAATTATTTATCAAAAATATATGTTCAAAATGAGTATCATCAACTTAGAGTTAAGGAGTAAAATATTCCAAAGAACACCTTCAGGAGTAGGTTTGGATACTTTGAATACACTATGATTCCATTTTATCTGACTAATGCTCCAACTATATTTGTAGAACTAATGAAATGGATTTTCCACCGAAAACTAGATTCCTTTTTCATTATATTCATGGATGAAATTATATTTTACTCATGAATAGAAGGATTACCTGATCTTTACATGGAACCTATTCTGGGAATCCTGATGGATCACTGCCTTTCAGATAATTTATCAAAATTCTATTTTTTAATTTGAGAAGTTATGTTTTAAGGACATGTGGTTTCAAAACATGGAATATTATATGATCATGATATGGAGAAAACTACCTTTTCATTAGAGGAAACATTGATTGTATTTGAGATTTAAATCTTCTTGGGTTTGGCAGGTGACGTGGCCATTATTTGATGTTCTTTCCCACATCACTTTCACTGTGTTTACTATATTTTAATCTCTAATTTAAACTGTTTTCTGGTTATTTATAGCCTTTTGTTTAATTTATAGTGTTTTTATTAAATTATTTTTATTTATAATAAACTTGATTGTTCAATTGTTTAATTTATCAATTTTTCATTCTTTTATTTCATCATTTATTTTAATTTTTTGAATTTTATTATTAATTTTAATTATTGTGTTAATAAATAAATTCATTGTTTTTTCTAATTAATTAATTAATCAATTTCTTAAAAAACATATTTATTTTTTCATTTAAAATGTAAAAATGTTTTTTTTTAATTTAATTAATTGATTGAAAAATGGAATATACTGTTTTAAATATTTAAATATTTATAATTTGAAATTCTTATTAACCATATTTTATTCTGGTTCCACTGAGGGTGTTATCGCCACCTACTACCATCAAGAGGCAAGTAAATGATAATGTCTCTTGCTACTCCAAATAAGATACTTCTAAGTATTCATTATACCATTAGAACAAAGTACTTCTACCACTAATGAAGATGCTACCTGTTGTTTAACAAGCCTTCATTTGTGATATTTCCACATGATACCACCAAAGAGATACATCTAGTTCAAACTACTATTGCAAGAAGAAATATTGCTAATGCTAAGAAGCTACTTATAGAAGATATACTGCCACTACTGAAAATATATCCATGAATCCAATATTTTTTACCAATGTACCAAGAGAGATCTGACATAGAATCAATCAAGGTTGACAATGTTGATGGGATATAGATTGAAACAGAATAAAGAGGTATTTCATTGATCTATGGAAGTGTCGACTGATCTTGATCAGATCCTGAGAGAAACAAAGTTCATAATGTGATGGTTGATATACCTATTGAATGAGGATGAAGAAGTTATGTAATGGCCAAGATTCACATAAGGGTAGCATGGCTGAATTCACATATGGTTTGTGGTTAAACCTTTATAAAGGTAGATCATCACTGGGAGGCTATGTAAGGGTGGTAGGCTTGTGCAAGCTTTATTTCTAGCTACATAGGACCAGCATCTTACTCATGTAAGGGTAAAAATAATTATTTAAGGTTCAAGGAGGACTTGAGTGAAGGTAAAAAACCTATATATGGGTTAGCATAGGCTTTATAAGGGTAGTCGAAGACCTATTTAAGGGTAGCATGATGCTACATAAGGGTGATGGTTGACTTGTGTAATGGAAGTGAGAAGTTATGCAATGGTCAATTCATGTTATATAAATTTCTTTTTTCAGATATATATAATAGTAGTGATGGCTATGTAAGGACAATTTACAGGCTATGTAATGGTGAGGAATCCTACATAAGGGTATCATTGCTTTGATGAGGTCATGTAAATGTAACTTCAAGAGCCTCCATAAGGTTAATTCCACCATGTTTGAAGTTAGAAACAGGTGATGGTTTTCAAATTCATTGTTTTAATTTATTTCATGTTGCATATAGGGAAATTTTATATAGTTAGTATAGATATGTTCATGTCACATGGAGGTAACATTGTAAAATCAAAGATTCCATGTTTAAATTGATAAGAGAAGGTACTGAGTTAATTCTTTTTTATATATGATGATATTGAATAAAAATATAAAATAGAGAATTGAACATTGATAAAAAAATGACTATCAATAATTCATCATTCACTGTGGAACATGGAGAGTAGATATTCTAATATTATAAGCATATATTCTGAGTTGAAGACAGTGGACTTCTAGATAGAGAAAGAAGATAATCTTCAAGAGAATATTATTTCCTCTTTTTCAACTTCTTATGTTATAATATTTCATGATGATCTCATTGAAAATTTTATTTCTAGTTTCCTAAAACAAGTTTATCAATATTAATTTGGGGATTAGATTATTATAATTTGAAATTTTAATATGATCTTCTTTTAGTTACTCAATTTTATGAGGTATAATTATGCTCATAGATATCATTATAATTATTAATGAATTTAAAATATACAATATAAAAAGTATTAAGCGGTGACAATAGTGAAACCATTTACTTTGAATTTCAACTGAAGTACTAAAAATAGAAAATTTTAACATCCTCTTCTAAATTAAATAATGTTTTAATTCTTGAGAGATTAACAATAGAACATTTATATGGATTGATCAAAGTTATATGTTGAAAATTAATCATATGTTTAGTGACCCAACAAATCTTCTTCTATGCACTAATAATATTTTTGTTAACATGAGTAAGAAAAAAATATTTCAAATCATTTCATAATAGTCTGATCACCCTATTGTCAGACATTTTTTGTATTTGTCTCTCTGTTTGTGTTCTATTTAAAATACTCTTATACAGAAACATTATTTTCGTACACTTTAATTCTTCATTTCATAATTTTATTGTATGTTTTTTGAGTTTATTTTTTCTATTTATATATTTATTTTACCCACACCCATCAAAAGCCTTCCTTTTTTAATCGATACTTCTTCTTCCACTTTAATAGTTTTAGTAGGTTTTATAAATAATTATTTTAATAAAATTCAATGAAATTCATAGTTAAAATTTTGGGATAATTTTTTGGAAAGGAACTAAAAAAAATAAATATAATAAATATAATAAATATATTTATTTTTAAAAAATAAACATAATAATGTTATTGAATAAAAAATTAGAATTAAAAAAATTATACAAATTTTGCATTGCTTTGGATTTGTTCATTTTTTTCATCTAAATCTATATTAACACTAGGAACAATAAATCTATGTATGAGAATGGAATCTTTATTCCATAAATTTATAAACACTATAGTTACCTTAGGAAAAATAAAAACAATTCAAATGGATAATCTAGAAGTTTAGAGATATAAGGATCTTAACCAGAACATCAATTTACAATAGCTTGAAAATCATGTCTCTAAGAGGCCTAAATTTAGAGAGTTTTAGATTCCATCTATTTCAGTTAATCTATCATGAATAAGTATATCTCCTAGGTTTTGGAAATAAAAAATCATTTATTCAAAAATCTATTTGATTCTATCCTTTAATGGTCTTCCTACATAGGGATCTTTAGATATCATTAGAGACTTTTATTGTTCTATGCAGCAATAGCCTTTTTAAGGGTTGAGTTAGGAGGATCTTATGTTGAAGGATTATCCTTTTTCCTGAGTAGATAATCTATGTTGAGGGAGATATTCTTCATGAGTCTTGTGATAGGTTTAGAGATTTACTAAGAAAATATCCCGATCACCAATTGGATCCCCTTCTGCTGATGGGTTCCTTCTATATTTATCTCACACCATATAATCAATCTATGATTAATCAATCTATTGGTCGTGTTTTTTAGGATTTAACCTTTCTTAAACTTAACAAAATTACATAAACTTGATAAAGAATCCTCATACAAGTGAACAATAAAGAGATTCATTCATAGAGCTAAAATAAGCACCCTTGATTCCAATGTTGATGAAATAGTTCTTAGAGAACATTGTTATGGCTATGGGATGTGTGATCATACTCAAAATTGGTGTCCCAATTTCAACATTCCAATTCATAACAATGATAGTTCTTAGTTTCTGAATTATAGGGCTATGAGCCAAGAAAATAATGATCCATTTTCTAACCAATACAATGATGGATATGAAAATAATCTTAAAGCATCATGGAGTGATCAAGGAGTAATTAAAAAACCTTCTACACCTGTTTTTCAGAACAACCAAAAAAATATTTCTAAAATAAATATGGGGATGAGTATTCAAATCCTCAAGGGTAGTTGAAGGGTATGTTTCATAAGGTGTTAGGAGATAACTATTTGTTAGCGAAATATAAATATTATAGGATCTATTGTTTGGAACTTTAAATGAACCAAATTTCTAGAGATCTAGGTGGTAGAGAAATGGGAAAGTTTCCAATCCCAACAATACAAAATTTGAGGGATAAAATCATATCTATAATCATTAGATAATTCCCTAAAACACAATAAAGTATTAAGGAATAACTAAGGGAATTATAAATTTATTGAAAAGTTGAATTTTAAAAAGAAAATCTAAAAAACTAAAAATCTGAAAATCCAGACACCATGGTCCAACATGAACAAAATATTGAATACCTAATTGAAAAGTTAATATAACAAAGAAAAATGAAGTGAGAACTAGGTAAAGAGGATAATAATATGTTGTGGATTTAGGATGATGAGAATCATTAACCAATTTTTAATAATTATTCTCATCCCTTCCCTTTCCATAAAAGAGTAAAAAATATTGATGAACTTAACTATTTAAAATTCCTTTAGATTTTTAGGACCATGAACATTAACATTTACTTTACAGAGGCCTTGAAAATATTAAATCACATATAAAGTTTATTATCCAATAAGAGATATATGGGAGAGTTTACTTCCATTAATCTGACTCAATATTATAGTGAAATTGTCTAGAAATAATTACCTCCAAAATTAAAAGTCCCTAAAATATTTATTATTTCTTGATTAATAGGTTACTTTTTGGGGGTAAAAAATATTTTTCACCTGGGGGATATCATAAATATTTTAATTTAATATTTGTTTCAAAATATTTGTCTTGTGGAGCTGAAGACAACTTCTATTTATCTTTAGTTGGCTGATCGGTCAATAGATTATCCTTATAGAAGGGTAGATGGTCTATTAGATGATATAGGAAATCTCACTCATTCAACTTATTTTATAATCCTTTAATAAGAGTTTAAAAACAATGTTTTTTTATTCTAGTGGGACCACTCTTATCCACTCATGGGGATATCATTGATGATTCAAAAGGTAA
Source organism: Viscum album (assembly GCA_963277665.1). NCBI lineage: Eukaryota > Viridiplantae > Streptophyta > Magnoliopsida > Santalales > Viscaceae > Viscum > Viscum album. The sequence continues at coordinate 324,150,367 of OY728126.1, read as the reverse complement.
AATAACTCTTAAATCTAGAAATGGTCAAGAAAAAATCAATGATTAATAATATTAACCTCTTGTAGTGAGTTTAAAATTGATATATATTACTGAGGAGGTATTTAGATTTGAGGATATGAGGGATAAATATCATTCTTTAGATGATTTGGTCAATGAGTATGTTAAAGTACATTTTAAGTATTGTTTTGATAAATCAAATTCAATGTTTAAACTTGAAATTATAGTGAAACTTGAGAACCATATTAAGAGGCTTATTACTGAGGACCATGAAGTGGTCCATCCGAAAACATGATTTCATTCTTATATAATTTCTCATGTTTTTGTACAAAGTCCATAGTCTTCCTCTATACCAAATCTGGAAAGAAACTCTTGTTCCTTACAACTTGAGAATGTAAATCTATTTTGATTTTTTGTTGAGATAGAATTGAGTGTTTTGAAAAAAAAATTATTCATTCTCATCTAATTTATTTTTTAAAAAATCCCTAATATTAGGTATTTTTCTCATTCATGTCCTATTGGAAAACAAGATTGTGTTCAATATGAACAACTGTAATTCATTGGATAATTTTTCAATGCTAAGTTCAATGTTGTGTGTGAATAATTATAACGTGTTATTGATAAATTCACTTAATCTGAGTATTATGTAGACTCTAGACATCACATTCTTAGTTACAAATTTTAAATTCTCATTATAGAGCCTTATGATATGTTATATTGTTAAGTTGTTTTGGGATGTTTTTCTTGAATTGGTGAAAATGTTGTAGCCATTGATGTGCCAGTATTTGCGTGTTTGGAACCCCCTATGTGTGGGGGTGGTTAGGAGAAGATTCTTGATCATTTTAGGGACTTTTATAGTATATTTTACACCGAATTCAAATTTAAAAGTGTTGGTTTCAAATTTCAAATAGATTTGGAAAACATGGTACATACTGTTATTTTAGATATTATTTTGAAAATCCTGCTTAGCTCTTTCTATTGGTAATTATTATGAAATAATATTTGATGGATTCATTTATAAAATTGAGTTCAAAACCTGAGATAACTTATACCTATTTAATTGTGATGGAAATAAATTTTAGGGGATAAATTTTGGCTGAATAATTGAAATTAGCACTACATGGGAGGAAACCCATGGTTTTTTTGTTTTTTTTTATGTTTTATATTTGAATAAATGTATCCATCTATTGTGTGATAATCTATATTTTATTATGAATACTCAAAATTAATATTTATTTTTTTGATTATCACAGAGGTATTTTTGGTTTTATGGAGATTGTGTTGACAAGGTAAACCATGTGGTTTTATTGGAGGATGGATGCTTCCTGAATATATGAATCCACAAAAACAATATTTTAATGAAAAAAGAGATACAATTAGACATTCAAATAGGATAACATATCCATTATTCATTAACTCAAGTTAATTTGTTTATAGAATTAAATTATTGTGTTTCATGTTAATATATTCATTTTTTAGGAAAATTAATTTTTTACCAGAAGATTATTTTCAAATTAATTAAGGGAGGACCCAGAGGGATGTGAATGAACATGAGTACTCATTATCTACTCGAGATCATCTAGAAAAATATTTGAAATCTTCTTAGTTTTTTCAATCTATGCTCGAGAATGAGCCACTCAAGTACAAACTCAAGTTGAGTTCAAGAATTATGACAACATAATTAAGTATCATGTGATCCTAATAAAAAATATAATTTTTTAATATATTATTTTTACTCAATATATATGTTTTTAATTTTGGGATTGTAATTTTAATTTTAGTTACAAATTCTATTTTGAGATCACTATTTAGTTATATTTTTTAATTAAAATTTTTAAAAATTATACTAACAAAACCGAGTCAAGGAAAATTTAGTAGCTTGATTGAGCTAGACTCAATATTGATCTTGACATTTAGATACAAAATAAATTCTCAATCAAGCATTGAGATGATCTTGAGCATTGATTTCAAGTACCTAGATCAATCTTGAATACTTATATACTTGGCTTGAATTTACATGGTTACACCCCTATGGGTACATTTACGGTTCAACAATGGTTAGAGATTCTAAAATAAAACGGAGTAGTTAGTTTAATTTCATTTCTTTATTACAAACCTTGATATTATAAATGATGATTGCAATTTATTTAAATAATTATAATATTTTATTTTTTTATTTCACATCGGTCCCTGTCATCTTTTGAGCTTATTATATTTAAAATAATGTTTCAATTTTACATTAGATTTTTTCTTCTTGGAAATTTAGTGTTAAATTCGTCTATAACATGTAAACATTAGATATTATTTTTCAATTTAACACCTTATTATTAGTTTATAATGGGGCTATTTTGTGCATGTTATTGATTCCTTGATTTTTGGGAAAAACCTCATTTTTTAAACATTCGTGACACCTCTTAAAACTAGATTTCATTGTCCTATATTTCTAAATATTTTTTTATCCAAATTGTTTAATTGTTTTTGTTATATTTAATTAAACAATGGGTATATTTTCGTGTGTTAATCATTTAGTGTAGGGGTATTTTAAATATTCATTAACCATGCCTCAATATAGTTCATATCAAAAACATAATTTTTCTTCAAAATTCCCCCCATTCAAGCATCATCCAAGAAAGTCTGTAAATAAAATTACCATTTGTTTATAAATAAAATCATATATTATAGCTCATTACAAGGTTAGGAAAAAAATTCATTATGTCCTACCTAGGTGATAATTTCACTCTAAATATATGGGTTTCACTAAGTTAAAAATTTCAAAAAATTCATAATTATTGACTGAGGATTAAAAATTATTTTATGGATTTTATGTTTAGGAACTTAGATAGGGTGTCAACTAGGATATATATTTGTATAATTATGAATATTACTTAAATAAACTAGATATTTGAACCCAAACCTAGTGGACACATTTTTTTTGATAATAAGGAACATTAGGGATCCAACTCAAAAGATAACATTAATTTCTATTGTAACTAGAGTGAAATAGAAAATTAAGATTCTGTGATGCATATTTGAGACAATGTTCATTGGGTGTTTTGTGTAAGTAAAAAAAATACAAACTCAAAAAGTGTCCTGCATAGTTCCATGAACAAGCCCTTGGCTAAGAAAAATAATTTAAAAAGTGGTTATATTTTAAAAAAGAGTTCATTATGGTGAGGGGAATATTAAACCATGTTGAATAAGATAATTATCCTATAAAATAATAATTGTATATAAATCCATTATTTGTAAAATAGATCTTTTATTTTTTGGAACCTATGATAGAGTGATAATAAAGTGTCAATTTGTAATGTTTTAATTCCACTTCTTTCGAATCTATTTTACTCAGAGAATTGGACCATGAATAATAATTGAAATGTAGTGACTTGAACTCATATAGAAGTCATGATAACTTCAAAAAAATGAATTATTTTTTATTTCCATTGATTTTTAAGTGAATTAGAAACTAATTAGGATTAAAATTTGTTTTTAAGAGTCTTTAAAAATAAATAAAAAAATTGAATATATTGGGAGTTCAATTGATTATGTATGGGGGAATTTTATGAGACCATTATTTGATTGTTCTAACCACATCACTTTCATTGTGATTATTGTGGTTTAATTTCTAAGTTAGAATATTTTCTATTTAATTACATATTTTTGTATAATTTATAGTGGTTTTTTTAATTTCATGAAATTTATAATAAACATGATTTTTTTATTGACTAATTTATCAATTTTCCATTTTTAATTAATTTATTTATTTTATTATTTACAAATTTTATTTTTATAGTTAACTATAGGTTAAGTGAATAAATTTATTTCTAAATTCTAATTAATTAATCAATCTATTATTTATAATATTTTACTTTTATTTATAAATTCTTTTTGATTTGAAAGGTATAAATTATTTTGTAGTTTAATTAATTAATTAACTAATGGAATTTTTTGTTTTAAATGATTTATTATTTATAATGTTAAATTTTTATTAATATTATTATATTATTATTTTTGTACCCCTAATGTTGTTATTTCCTCCTATTACTATCAAGAGGAAAGACAGTGCTTTAACAACCTAGTATTGTCAAGGATTTGTCACCAGGAATACTTGATATCATTAAAAAACTATTCTACTACTAGTGATGATGATAATAGTAGTTTAACATGATACTTTCAGTGCTACTTCCAAGGAGCTACTTCTAGTTAAAATTTCTTCTTTAAAAAGAAAACATTCTAATTATAAGGAGATGCCACAAGAGAAGATTCTACTATCAGTGAAAATGATACTTTGAACCCAAGATTGTGTTACTGTTGGACCAAGAGAGAGAGAGATGAAATGGAACCAATGTAGGGAAATGGCGTTTATGGGAGTTGGATCGTAATAGAATGAGGAGGTCCCTTGATATCCATGTAAATTTCATTTGAGATTGACTAGATCCATAGAGGGACTAAGACGATGATGTGCTAGTTAATGAACCCATTGAAGGAGGCCAAAGGACTAATGTAGGGTTCCGGATTATCATAAGGGTAGAATGGATTAATTCACCTAATAGTTGTAACCAAACCTATATAAAGGATGATCTAGAGTGGGTGGATACATAGGGGTGAAATACTTGTGTAAAGTTCATCGTAGACTACGTAAGGGTAGAAACTGACTCATGAAAGGGTTAAAATTATTTTATAAGGGTCAAGTTGGACTTATGTAAAGGTAATGAAACATGAATATGGGCCAGCCTATAAAACTAAGGGTAGTGTAAGACCTGTGTAAGGGTAGTGGGAGGTAACATAAGGGTGATTCCCAATGTAAATACATAGAATTTCCATAAAAAGTTTTTTGTTCAGTACATGGGAATTTTACAGAACTGTGAAAACTGAGGGCGCATGATTCTGAGGCCTGTTCTGCCTAGAATCAATTTCTAATGTTTTTGTTCGGGTACTTTTAGTAAACGTACAAGCATGTTTTTATAACTTTTTAATCAGTGATCAAAATTAAAATTTGAGGGCATCGTTAAACTTGCAGTGCCAGTATTTGTTTACGAAGACTTTCACCTCAACGACAGTTGGTCGAGAATAAAATATTGCTTTTGGGGGTTTTATAGATTGAATTAAATAAAAATAAAGTGTGTGGATTTATTTTTATTTGATGTTTAAAAACCTCCAAATTGAAGTTGGATGTAGGACCACCAAACCTTAACCACCCCTGAGAGGTTATAGTGGTGGGGCCCACCTGAGGATAACCTCCTCTTCATGTTAAATATGGTGGGGACCACCCGAAGATGAGACCCCCTTGAACTCCCCATTAAGTGGGGAGAAACCTCTAGACCTCCCCCCATAATGGTGCCACCAAACTTTACATTAATTTGTGCCAACCAAGAGTCTCGGGATTCTTTTTCAATTTGTTGACAATGAAAAAATAGATAATATAATCTATTATTTGGCACTTCTATTCACATTGGTGTTTTGAGAGAAGGATTATTGGGACATATCTCCCAATGAAGAACACTCCTTCCAACAATGAATGATCATCAAAGAACAAAGAACGGTTTATCTGCCAACAGTGGACATCTTCTTCTTTGATCTTCATCCGGAACAAAGGAGGAAGCACCATCCTTGAAGAACGTCGACGGCGTCATCCTCGGCCTTTTAATCTTCTTTCCCAACGTCAATGAACCAATGACTTCATTCTCGCGCCAACGTCGACGATCAATGAACAAAGGTAGGGGTTCATGATTGGGTAATTTTTGCACATTCTTTTCCTTGCTTCTATGATTAAGAATCAAAGTTGTTTTCTATCACCCTAACGTGGAGGGTGTGGGACGAACAAACACGGCCCGACCCCTCTGCCTTATTTGTGGAATTTGATGCAAATCACGGCATGAGATCAGGATGAGCGACTCTCATCATCAATGATTGTGGATCGAAGGAAATAACCCGAGGAGAGAGCCACTTCTTCCGGAATGAGAATCACACCACCAGGACTCATCCGGTGACCCGTGGAAAGATCGCTGACAGATAGGACCGAAGTGCCTCAACGCATGGCAGCAGCGGTGCAACAGCTCCACCGAAGGAGTAACCTATAGCCGATGGGCCGCAGTGGTGCAGCGGTGGCCAACACAAGCCCAGCCGCGAAGGATACCACCGGCTTGAGCCACCATGTTTCCGAGGAAGGCGTGGCACAACCGCACTGCGTGGTGGATCGAAGGGTGGTTGCAACCCCAGGCCACGGCAGTGCAGCGGCAGCTGGCACAAGGTCGGACACGAGGAAGACCTGCGGACCGAGCCGTTGGGTCGCCAAAGGAGGGGTGGCACAGCCGGTACTGAGCAGGAGGTGGCTGACCGCTCGGCCAGCCGGGAGGAGCTGGAACACTTGCTGGGTCCCACATGATGCGGACCAGCGCCACGTGGGGCTGGTTTGATTCCCACCTGAACGACCAAGCCATTCAGGATCCAGGGGGTGCAGCCTCCCCCCTGGATGCATCTACGGCAGACCCCACTGGCCGCTGGGCGGGACCCAGTGCGGGTCGGACCCAGCACGGGCCAGCCACCAGGGTGGGATGAGATGACCCAATGGTTCGGACCACCCTTGCGGGCCTGGCCACCCTCATGGACCTGGTCAGACCCACAAACCTTGTCGGACCCACAGACCGGGTCGGACCGGACCCGAACCTGTTTTTGACTGTTTCCACTATTTTCCCCATAATTTGAGCTACGGGCGTCTGATTGACAAACCTTATGCGGTGACGTAAACCTTGGGAGGAGACGGTTCTTTTTGTATAACCCACTCGAGGTTTGGACACAGTTGGGTTATGGATTGGTTGGATTGAACACAAATCCTTCCAGGCCCTCATAATGGAAATGCCAATAACTCTCAGATCGGGCTTCCAATTGATGTACTGTCTATCGTGTTATGTTTTTTAATGTAAATACAGATCTTTTGGACACATCAACTTGGATATTTGTGGAAGTTTATGAATCGACACTTGGCGTGAAAAGTGGACCCTCCCAGAGTCAAGCATACATTGTTCGGAACCCTGTGGCTTGCTGCGCTCTGACGACTGTTCATGTATCCTATGTGGGTTCGACAGCTCTGAATACTGTTCCTGGATCCTTTGTGGGATCGACAGCACTAACGACTGTCCCTGGATCACATATGGGTTCGACAACTTTGACTATTATTCTTGGATCTTATGTGGGTTTGATAGTTCTGACTTCTGTTCCTGGATCCTGTGTGGGTTCGACAGAATAACTGTTCTTGGATCCTGTGTGGGTTCGATAGTTCTGACTTATGTTCCTGGATCTTGTGTGGGATCGACAGAATAGATTACTTAGTGTCTATATCAAAGCATATCTAAAATCTCTCTATAATATTTGTATACCTGTGTGAGATGGGTCAGTAAATTTGTGTTTTCCTCATGGTTGAGATGGATTATTAGATAACTTAGGTATATGTATGAGAATATACCTAAGTGGTGTTATCTGTTGCTTTTATACCTTATGGTTTATCCTTATTGGATTTTGTGAGACTTTGAGCGTCTCGGGGTCCCTACTGAGTATCGTTATACTCACCCCTACATGGGCTATGCCCTCACCTCTTTGTGTTCGATACAGACGATGGACAATGCTGACCGAGGCTGAGTGTACAAGGACTGGACGGTACAAGGAGATGGACCTCATGACGAGTCATTACCTAGAGGAGACTGATGGATGTGGAGTAATGAGGAGCCTATATGTACCTACCCTTCATGTAGGATCCATGGTGGACAATCCCGGAGTTGATTTTCACCTTTAAGTTGTTTTTTCCTTTTCAGTTGTACTTGTAATTTACAGTTGGGTTTGTATTTCAGGCCCCCTTTACTTTTCAGCACTCTCTTGTTATACAGTTTTACTTAGTTTTTGGTATCCAGTTGCATGCTCTATTCTATGTGTGTAAAGTTATTAAGGAAATTCCTTCCTAGTTTAGGGGTTTACGCCTTTGGTTCTAGTTGCTAGCCCTTGGCCTACAAAAGGAAGGCTTGTGGTAGTCCCGACATGGGACCCGGGGGATGGGTCGTGACAAATTGGTATCAAAGGATTCGGTTCTACAATAGAACATAAGGATCTGATATTTTCTGTGAAGCAATAGTGTTAAGGGTATTGAGTGTGGTTATCAGTTCAGGGAGTCCAGTGTTTGTGTGGCGGCCGACGTATCCATACACAAAGACCATGACTTCTGATTTCTGACTCAGTGCACGAAAACACTGATTACATGTGTGTTTCAAGAGTTTTCTTACTGATATCTTCAATTCAGATAACTAGGTATAACTTATTGACCCTGGCACACCTGTTTCATTATAGGATTCCTCCACACAGATAGCCATCTAGGATTATGAGAGTTGTATGACATGCCAGCCCACCGAGCGACGAGGCCTCGGTGCTGGGTCCTATCACAGCGGAGGCACCAGCGGTATCACTACTCGTTGGTAAACCGATTCCACCAGCCCCACCATCAGAGAGTGCATGCCGCCTGAGCATGTTGCACGAGTTCCCGCTTCATAGGCTTCCTAGGTACAGGGGAGAGACAAACCTGTAGGAAGCTTAAGATTGGATGGAGGCTATAGTTAGAGTCTTCAGACTGGTAGGGACACCAACAGACCTTATGTTGATCCTTGTCACGAGATTCCTTCAGGAAGCAATAAAGAGAATATGGAGCCTGATTCTCTAGGTCCATGATTATGCAACACTTCTCTGGGTAGTCTTCGAGAGCCTATTTTGTGCAGAGTTTGTCCCAGCCACCCCACATGCGGTGCGGATAGAGGATCTACTACATCTACAGAAGGGTATAATGATGGTAGCTCATTACTCAGCAAGGTTCACCGAACTCTTGAACTGCTCGACAGATATGGTACAAGAACCATTCTGCAGGGATCGGACCTTCGAGCAGGGGCTCAAGCGATAGATCAGGGCTTTGATGATCTCCCTCAGCATCCCGATGCAGGAAAGGGGGTTGGAGTGAGCACTCTTAGTGGAGTGTTTCTTTGCTAATCATTCACCAGCAGCGAGACCCACCACCAAGAATCACGTAGAAAAGTCTTTTTTAGCTGGTAGCAGACAGATTTCACAGAGGTCCAAGTGGACTAGACCATCAGGAGGATAACCTCATGACACAAGTTCAGTTGTGCGAGGCACTCGAGAAAGAGCCATTAATTCGTGGAACATGTAGTGTTTCACATGCGGTGGGTAGGGACACCTGTCTCGTGACTCTCCGAACCACTATTCGGATGACTAGCAGACAGTTGAGGGACCTCCCAAGAAGAGGCAGATATTTGATCGAGGCGGTACATATGGGATAGGAAGACGTGGCAGAGGAGCTGGTCGTGCAGCTGGTGGTGGACGACATTACAATGTGTTACCACCACCACCACCAGGAGGTCCACCCCGACCATAGGGAGTAGGTGGACATGGGAGAGCTCAGCTCCAGGTAGCTGAGGCATACGATCATGGAACTCCAGAGTTGATTAGAGGAATGGTATGTGTCTACTCCACTGTAGTTACAGTTCTTATAGACAAAGGTGATAGGAACTATTTCATTTCCACTACCCTCATTTGAAGCTCGAAGATTCTGATGGATCCGTTGGCTCGATCCTTACGGCTAGAGACTACTACAGAAGTAGACTCAATGATCACGCACTGGAGCCAGTAGTGTGAGCTTACTCTAGGTGGTGAGTGCTTCGGCTGGGATCTCCTCATAGTGGCATCGAGCCCTTATGACATCATCTTGGGTATGGACTGGTTATCTACAGTCCATACTCAGATCGACTGTATTAGGCACAAAGTATGGTGTGTTTGTACAGATGGGACCTGGTTCACGTTCACCGAAGAGAAAAGAGCATTTTCACTACAGGACGGACTTACTCGGAGGAGGGTGTGACTGATCACTCATCAGCTGGTCTACCTAACCCTCAGAGCAGTTGATGTGGAGAGTCCGAGCTATCCAATAGTGGTGGACCAGTACACAGATGTTTTCCCTGATGACGTCCCAGGTCTACCTCCTCCCAGAAAAGTAGACTTTTAAATTGACCTGTACCCCGAGATGGCACCGATATCTACGCCAGCATATCGGATGGCTCCCACTAAGCTTCATGAGCTGCGGGTACAACTGGAGGACTTTAAATGGAAGGGATTCATCTGGACCATTGTTTCTCCCTGGGCAGCACTGATTCTGTTCGCCAAGAAGGCGGATGGGAACATGAGTATTTGTGTCGACTACCATCACCTAAACCAGGTGACCATGAAGAACAATTACCAACTCCCAAGGATTTACAACCTCTTTGATCAGCAAAAGGGAACACGGTGGTTCTCCAAGATAGACTTCAGGTCAGGCTATACCAGCTCAAAGTTCGAGATGAGGATGTGCAAAAGATGACGTTCAGGTGTCGGTACGACCATTATGAGTTCTTGGTTATGCCATTCGACATAACTAATGCCCCATTAGTTTTCATGGGACTCATGAATAGGATCTTCCAGCCATACCTCGATATCTTTGTCATAGTATTCATTGACTACATTTTGATTTACTCAACTACTGTGGAAAAGCATGCCTACCATTTGTAGGTAGTACTGGACACACTCTGAGAGTACTAGATTTATGGTAAGCTATCGAAGTGCTAGTTTTGGATCTGAGAGGTTCACTTCTGGGGACACGTCATCTTAGAGGTTGGATTTGTAGGGGTTCTAGTGAAGATTGAGTCGGTACTTGCTTGGGAGACACCCAGGAGTGTGATGGAGGTACAGAGATTTCTCGGTTTGGCTGGATATTACCAGAGGTTCGTACCAGACTTCTCCAATGTTGTGAAACCACTATCAACCTCGGCAAAGAAGATGAAAACCTTGGTGTTGTCAGAGCTATGACAACATAGATTTCAGGAGCTGAGGCAGAGGCTGACTAGTGCCCCCATCTTGAGGCTTCCAGAGGAAGGTGTAGGGTACAAAGTCTACTACAACACATCAAGGACCGGACTCGGGTGTGTCATGATGCATTATAAAGCTATGATCGCTTATAGTTCTTGTCATCTAAGACAGAATGAGAAGAACTATGCCACCCATGACCTGGAGTTAGCAGCTGTGGTCTTCACCTTGAAGATGTGGCGGAACTATCTGATGGGCGTACATTTTACTCTATAATCAGATAAAAAGATTCTCAGTTATATCTCCTCTCAGAAGGACTGGAATCTGATATAGTGATGATGGCTTGAGTTCCTCCAGGACTATGACTTTGAGATAGTCTATACTCCTAGGAAGGGGAATGTTATTGCATATGCACTCAGCAGAAGATCTGGTATACAGATGCTAGGCGAGGCGAAAGAGCAGTTGGCTACCTTACATATATCCTTTTTTGGATAGAGATGAAGCATCCTTCCTTCAGTTTCATACAGTCACTCCTCCACTTCTTCAATAAGTTAGGGAGGTGCGGCATGAAGACACAGACTACGAGACACGACATACTCAGATATCCACAGGGTAGGCACCTGATGGATTTTCTGAAGGTGGGGAGCACGTCATTCTTTTTAGAGTGAATACTATGGTGCCAATGTCACTTCTAGAGGAATTATTTAGGGAGTTTCACACATCCCCTCTAGTGGTACATCTAGGAGTGGCGCAGATGTACAAGGATCTCAGGTGACATCATTGGTGGCTGGGGATGAAGAAGGCAGTTGCAGATTTTGTCTCACGGTGCCTCACTTGTCAGCAAGTGAAGGCACAACATCAAGTACCAGCAGGCTTGGTTTATCCTTTAGAGCTCCCAGAGTGGAAGTGGGATGGGATATCCCTGGACTTCATGACATGAATTCCACCTACATCCATGGGTTATGACTTGATTTGGGTTATCGTCGACTGACTCACCAAGTAGACCCACTTCCTACCGATCAGAGAGCAGGGTTCAATAGAGATATTTGGAAGCCTCTACATGAAAGAGATTGTGTGGATACATGGAGTACCCTTGAAGATTGTCTCCGATCATGAAGCACATTTTACGTCCCAGCTATGGAAGGGGTTGCAGGAGGATTTCGATATGCAGCTTTGTCTGAGAACCGCCTTCCATCCTCATACGGATGGTCAGACTAAGCGGACACTTCAAACCCTCGAGGACATGTTGTGTGCTTGTTTCCTCTACTTCGGTTGCAGATGAGAGGATCACTTTCCTATGGTGGAGTTTGAATACAAAAACAGTTATCACTCCACCATCGGAATGGCACTTTTGAGGCCTTGTATGGTTGACTTTTTAGATCGTCCTTGAGATGGACTGACCTTGGGGAGTCAGTACTAGTGGGACCAGAGATGGTACGAGATACCACAGAGAAGGTGAAGATCATCCAGGAGTGTATTAAGGCTGCATAGAGCAGATATAATTCGAATGCTGATAGGATACAGAGACCTCTAGTGTTTGAGGATGGAAACCATGTCTCTCTACGGGTCTCACCTTGATGAGGATTACAGAGATTTGGCTGAGGCGGAAAGTTATCTCCACATTTCATCCTACCTTTCTAGGCCCTCAGTAGAGTTGGAGAAGTAGAATACTTCTTAGCTCTTCCTCCTCAGTAACACCAGGTACATGATGTCTTCCATGTATCCTGGATGAAGAGATATGTACACGACCCTTCTAACATCATCAACCATGGGGAGCTGGGCGTCGATGATGGGGAAACTTTTACTGAGTTTCCAGTGAATATTGAGGATCAACAAGAGTGGGTCCTTAGTGGATGGTTGATACCTCTAGTGTGCGTTTGTTGGTAGCAAGAGAACCTCAAGGAGAGCACATTGGAGTAGGAGGCTCAGATGCATGCTCAGTACCCCCATTTGTTTCCTTAGTTCGAGTTGTCGAATATAGGGAAGTAAAGCCCGGAGGTGGGGAGAAGGTAAAGACCCATATTTTATGTGGAAATTATTTTCTTAAATACTTGGTAATTTTACGGGTCTGAAAAAACTGATGGCACATGATTCCGAGGCCCGGTGTGCCCGAAAGAAATTTCTGAAGTTTTTTTTGGTACGTTCAATAAATGTAAGAGTGGGTTTATATAACCTTTGAACTGGTGCATGGAATTAAAATATGAGGGCACCATTGAACTCGCAGCGCCGATATTCATTTATGAAGACTTTCACCTCAATGACAGTTGGTCAATAATAAAAGATAGTTTTTGGGGTTTTTAGAGATTGAATTAAGTAAAAATAAAGTGTGTGGATTTATTTTTATTTGATGGTTAAAAACCTCCACATTGAAGTTGGAGGTCGGACCACCACACCTTAACCTCCCATGAGAGGTTATGGTGGTGGGGCCCACCCAAGGATGACCTCCTCTTCATGTTAAATTTGGTGGGGACCACCTGAAGATGAAACCCCCTTGAACTCCCCATTAAGTGGGGAGAAACCTCTTGAGCTCCCCACTTAATGGTGCCACCACCCGTTACATTAATTTGTGCCAACCAACTATTTAGGATTATTTTTTAATTTCTTGCCAATGAAATGATAGATAATATAATCTATTATTTGGCATGTCTATTCCCTTTGGTTTTTTGAGAGGAGGATTATTAGCAGAAAGATCCCAATGAAGAACACTCCTCCCAACAAAGAACGATCATCAATGAACGAAGAAGGCTTTATCCACCAATGGATAAAATCTTCTTCTTTGATCTTCATTCAGAACAAAGGAGTAAGTGTCGTCCTTGAAGAATGACAATGACATCATCCTCATCTAATTCATCTTCTTTACCGACGTCAATGAATTGACATCCACTTTCTTGTGCTAACGTTGATGTTCAACGAACAAAGGTAGGGGTTAAATCTTGGTTAATTGTTTCATGTTCTTCTTCGTGCTTCTAGAATTAAGAATCAAATTCATTTGTTATCACCCTAACGTGGAGGGTGCGGTCCAAACAAACATGGACTGACCCCTCTGCCTTCTTTTTGAAATGTGACGCTAATCACAACATGATACTGGGATGAGAGACTCTCATCAACGATGATTGTGGATCGAAGGCAATGACCTAAAGAGAGCACAACTTCTTCCAGAATGATAATCGGGGCATCGAAACTAGTCCGGTGACCCGCAAAAATATTAATGACTGATGGGACTGATGTGCATCAACACGTGGCAGTGGTGGCGCAAATACGCCGCTGAAGGGAGTATCGTACGATAGATGGGCCACAGTGGTGAATCGGCGGTTGGCGCAAGCCCGATCATGAAGGATTTCGGTGGCTCGATCCGTCGGGTTACCGTGAAAGGAGGGGCGCAACCGTTCCGCGCAACGGATCAAAGGGGGGCCACGACCCCTGGAAAAAGCGGTGCAGCACTGGCCGGTTCAAGGCCAACCGCAAGAAGACCATCGACTCGAGCCTCTGGGTCGCTGGAGGAAGTGCGACGCAGCTGGCTCCGTGCGGGAGGCGGCTGGCCGCTCCACCAGCCGGGAGGAGCAAGACCCCTCACTGGGTCCCGCATGACGCAGACTGGCACCATGTGTTTCCGGTTTGATTCCATCCTGAATGGCTAAGATGTTCAGGATATAGTGGGTGCGGCCTCCCCCATGATCACAGCTAGGGCGGACCCCACGGGCCACCAAGCCGGACCCCGCGCAGGCCGAACCCAGTGTGGGCCGGGCCGCCAGCATGGGTCGGGCCACCACCATGGGACGGGCCTCCCTCGTGGGCTGGGCCACCCCTATGGACTGGGTCAGACCTGTGTACCGGGATGGACACGCAGACCGGGTCGGACCCAGGTTGTCCTGGGTCGGTCCGACTAGGTCAGACCGGACCCGAACCCATTTTTCCATGTTTCCACTGTTTTGCCCATAACATGAGCTACGAGCGTCTGATTTATGAACTGTCTTCAGTGATGGAAAACTTGGGAGGAGATAGATCTTTTGGTATATCCCACTCAATGTTTGGACATAGTTGGGGTACGACCAGGTTAGATCGAACGAAAATCCAACTAGGCCCTCAGAATGGAAATTCCAATAACACTCAGACCGGGCATCCGATTGACACACTATCTATCGCATTGAGTTTCTTATGGAAAGACAAATATTTTGGATACATAAACATGGGACTGCATGGCAGTTTATGTATCGACACTTGGCTTGAGGAGCGGACCCTCCCAGAATTAAGAAAACTTTGTACGGAACCCTGTGGATGGATACTCTCTGATGACTATTCTTGGATCCTATGTGGGTTCGACAACTCCAACTACTGTTCCTGGAACCTGTTTGGGTTTGAAAACACTAACGACTGTTCTTGGATATCATATGGGTTTGATAGTTCTGACTTCTATTCCTAGATCCTATGTGGGTTCGACAGAATAGATGACTTAGTGGCTACATCTAAGCATCCCTAAACACTCTCTACAGGAGTTTCATACCTGTTTGATCTGAGTTAGTAAATTTTTGTTTTCCTCATGATTGAGATGGATTATTAGATAACTTATGTATATGTGTGTGCATATACCTAAGTGGGGTTATCTATTGATTTCATACCTTTTGGTTTATCCTTGTTGGATTTTGTGAGCCCATGAGGGTCTCGGGGTCCCTACTGAGTATCGTTATAGTCACCCCTACACGGGCTATTCCCGCACCTATTTGTGTTGGATGCAGATGACGAACATCACTGACTGAGGCTGAGTGTAAGAGAACTGGATGGTACTCATAGGTGGACCTCACGACAAGTCAGTACCCGGAAGAGATTGACAGATGTGGAGTGCTGAGGAGGCTATCTGTACCTACCCTTCAGGTAGAATCCATGGTGGACGATCCGAGATCTGCTTTTCACCTTTTATCTATTTTGTCCTTTTCATTTGTACTTGTACTTTACAGTTGGGTTTGTATTTCTAACCCCCATTACTTTTTAGCACTCTCTTGTTATACAGTTTGCGTAGTGTTTTGTATCCAGCTGTGTGCTCTATTTTTTTTGTTTATAGTTATAAAGTTAATTCTTTCCAAGTTTAGGGATTTACTCCTTTGTGCTAGACACCAGCCCCTGGCCTATGGAATGCAGGTTTGGGGTAGTCACGGAATGGGCCATGGGGGACGGGTTGTGACACCCAACTTGTGTAAAAGTAGCAGGAGGCTACGTAAGGGTATATACGAGTTTTATAAAGGTAGTTTCTAGGATATGTAAGGGTTATGATAGTTATATAAGAGTGATTTATAGGTTATGTATGTGTGTATAATCCTAAAAAAGGGTATCATCAATCAAATGTATCCACATAAGGTTAACTTCAAGAGCTTATGTATGGGTACTTCCACCAAGATTAAAGTTAGTACCAGGTGAAGTTTTTGGAATTCACTACCTTAGGTCATCACAAGATTCATGTGGGGCTGTATTATTCAATTTGAAAGGATGAGTTAGTTTCATGTTGAGGTGGAAATCTATAGTCAAAAACTAAAATGTGTAAATTGAAAAGGCAATGTAATGAGTTGTGTCAGTGCAATATATGAGGATCTTAATGAAATTTATAAATTAGAGCATTGTACACTGATGTAAAAAAAATGATAATCCATTATTGATCTTCATTTAGGTCAAAAAATAGTAGATAATCATATATCAAAACCATATATTCATATTAAAAGTAATCTGTTTCGCACGGATTTCGGGGATGACCTCCTGGACGGGAGATTCAAACGTTCCGATTGGTTTCTAACGGGTTTGTTCGTAGAACCGGAAACATCCAATGATTCCACATCCATTTGGACCTACTTTCCAAAGGCAGGCGCTCATTAGCTTGTGGACGGATGAGGCTTAGGAATTTGCATTGGTCGAGAGGATGGGAGGTCGGACTCATCACACCTTTTTGAGGAGAATTATTGTCTACTTCGGGACTCTCTTTATAGATTTAAGTTATGTTCGTGAATCCTTATTACATTACCAAGTATAAAATGAGCTTTCCTTAAGTTTTAAAAATCAATGATTAAATATGCAAGAAATTTAGAGAATCTTTTATATGTATTCAAGGTTCTTCATCAAAAGAGAATCATCTATATCTGTTTAAAGATTCTTGGTCAATGGTATCCTTCAAAACATTTATATAAAAGTCTCTTGGTCATTATGATGACTAGGCTGGTTTTAAAGCCACTCAGTGGGGCACTTGAATTTTATCGTCATTCAGAAGGACAGAGATTATTTCAAAGTTGGGATCAAACCCATGGATAGGCTACCTACGTATCCTTTGTTTTGGAAAAGGAATCAGAACCCACGTAGTTCGAGTAATGGAGTATGATGTTTATGATTGATGGCTCAAAGGTGAATGTCATAATTACTTTTACACTCTAAGCTCATGTGAGTCATGCTCGGTGTGAGAAACAAGAGGTATTGGTAAAAATTAAACAATCGTTCCATGAAAGATGCAATCATAAGAAATTATTTGGGGCTTATGTATGTATGACTGCCCAGATAGATGAAGGTTTAGGATTTACTTTTAGGGAGAAAATACATGATCATGGTCCATAAAGTTATATGTGCTTCATGGAGATTTGAATACTCTAATCTTGGGGCTTACTCTTAAGGAGGATGCCCATGTTAGGAGGGGACTTATGATTGGGTTTTCCTCCTAAAAAGGAAACCCAAATCAAGGGTAAATTATGACTGGTTAAGAGAATTTTAAGGGGGCTTGAGGTTTACTCCTAAAAAGGAAACCCAAGATTATGACTGGGACTTACTCCTATGAAAGGAGGCCCAGGTTAGGACTGAGTCTTATTCCTAAAAAGGAGACCCAGGTTAGGGGACTTGGGGCTTACTCCGGAAAAGGAAGCCTAAGATTATGACTGAGTCTTATTCCTGAAAAGGAGACCCAGGTTAGGGATTAAGGTTTGGGGCTTACTCCTGAGGAGGATGCCCAAGATTATGACTGAGTCTTATTCCTAAAAAGGAGACCCAGGTTAGGGATTAAGGTTTGGGGCTTACTCCTGAGGAGGATGCCAATATTTTAGGAACTTTAAGAATTTGGGGCTTACTCCTGAGGAAGATGCCCAGATTAAAGGATTTATAACTGGGGATTATTTAAAGGATGAGGTTGAATGAATGAACTCTCTATATTTAGTGACATAAGGATATTTGAATCACTAGACTTTGAGAGATATTCCACAGAATTCCTTTCAGATAAGGAAGTCAAATCAAGAAATCATGCCATAAATGGCTTTGAAGAGTGTCTTGAAGACTTAATTTTTAAAAGGAAAGGTTAAATGGCTTAAGAGGGGTAAAAATGGGCAAGATGGGCACCCAAAAAGATAGGGGCGTGCAAGTCTTGCAAGGCGCGCAAGTCTTCCGTGGGTGCGCAAGTATGGTCGCGCAGGTATACCTGCTCGACACATAGTGTACTTGCGCGATTTTCAACCAGCATTGAAATACTTGAGCGACTCTTTTTTAAACCCTTTAGAATTTTCTTTAGGTTCTTCCAGAAAAGGGACGCACAAGTTATATCGAAGGAAATAAGTCGGAGCGCAAGTGTTTGATGAGTTTCAACACTTAGGCCTTCCTTCTTCTCTTTAAATCTTCCGTTCTAGGTAAGAAATTACCTTAGAAGTGTTCCGGAAGCTTTGAGAAGAGACTTGGGCGTCGGGAGCTTCAATCCGAGTTTCTGGAAAAAGATCCTCTCGAATGGGGGCCCACAGGGTCTATTTATAGGCAAAAGAAGGCCCTGGGCGGTTACCGGGCGGTTACCGGGCGGTTACCACTTAGGTCGCACAAGTCACTTGCGCGACCAAGGTAGCCGCACAAGTACACTTGCGCTCCAGTTAGATAACTTGCGCGGTGAGGTTGCTTTTGATCCTTTCTTCCTTCCTTTGTTGATTTTTGATGTTTTCTTAAAAGGATGAATCACTTTGAGCTCGGATATTCCCTTTTCTGATTTTTAGATTCTGTGACGAAAGGAGCGTCAACAAAAGTCCCCCCTCAGAGTTGGATCCGGAGAGAAATGAGGATTTGACTCTGAGGAAATCGAATCCCTCCAAAGGAAAAGGGAGGCGTGCAAGTCTGCAGTGCACAGAGGGCGGTGCGCAAGTTTTCGTCGCGCAGGCCTTAAGCGCTCTGGGTACGGCGTGTAGATAGGCTTCCTGGCCTATAAATACACAGCCTCACCTCCGTACAAGTATCCGGATTTCCGGACTTCATACCTTCTCGAGCTCTCGCCGCGCAGGTCACCTAAGCTGCGCAAGTCTCTTTTCTTCTGTTCCCTAGCTGTCACTCTCCTGTAAAGGTATTCGTACTTGCGCGGTTTATACATGCGCGTCAAAAACTAGCACGGCACACGAAATACTTGCGCGCCATTGTTTAGATTTGCACGTCTTAATTCCTTGGCCATTTTTTCCGAATTCTTTCACAAATTTTATGAAAAATAAACCCATTTAAGAGTTAAATTTGTTCAACTTTTGTGAAGATTCAATGGCTCCTAAGGGAATTGGAACGGCTGATGAACTGGCTAGCAAGCGGATTGATGACATGATGAACATTATTGGCCATGATTACTATGATATCTGCGACAACACTTTCCCCGATTTGGATAAGTACTTGAAGAAATATCATCTTAATTTCCCACAGAGCATCTACCTGTCTCTGTGTGGTCATGGTCATCTGCAAGGAGTCAATGTTCCAAATGCAAACAATTATACACCTGAGATGCAGTTGTACTGCTACTTCTCTATTTTGGTTATGCTGTGCATTAAGAGTAACAACAATGGTGTGAACTTTCAAATTCTTCCTCCATGTCATTTCCTTGCAGATATGAAAATGGCACACCCATGGGCTGAAATGTTTTCCACTAATGGTTGGTGGAGAGAAGACAAACATGGTATTAGAGCAATATCTGAAAAAAGTACTCTCTCCAAATGGCTCTTTACTTCCTATTATCCATTCTCAAATCCATGTATCCATCTTCCAATTCTCTTGGACAGAAACAGAGTCACTGTTTGATCAGCAGAAAATTTTCTCAAACCGCACTCAAGAACATCCTTTTACAATTGTTCCAAGAAGAGCTGGTATCACTGCATCTCTTATTGTATCCAATTGAATGAATGAATTCCAGGTGGTTGCTAATGAAGCTCGGGATGCTGTAAATCAAATGAAGTGTTATGTTGAAAGCCTCTTGTAATTCTTGAAAAAAGAGAAGAGACTCCAGTCTGTGGATGTCCTTATAACTCTTGTGTATCAATGAAAAACACTTTTGTCTTCAATCATTTGTACCTGTATTCTTTCATTACCTGCTTCAAATTTCCATAAGCCAATGGGCCTAGTAAGCATAGTTTGATTTTTACTAGGATTATTACAAATAATCCTACAAACTTTGAATCTCTTAATTGCTCAATATTAACTAAATCATACAAAAAATGTATATTTAGTGAGCTGGAACTTGACTTTTATTTAGAGTTCCTTTGTATTTTGTGGGCAGTTTAATGTCATGCATGCCGGACATAAAGGGGCTAATGTTTAAGGTCGACATAGCTTTGACCAAAATAGATTAAAATTCCTTGACAATTCCTCTGAAAACATATTACCATACTCAAGTATGAGAGAAAATATGTAAACTATGGCATAAGAATATTTGAATCTGAGGAATGATATGAAAAAGAGCTAAAAGGCATTAGAAGAATTAGTTTCCAAGAATGAAGTTACTATTATTTAACAAAACCCGTTAGGGGGTTGAAATATGCAGGGCCACCTATGGGCATTGGCTGCATGGTCAAATAAATAGCATCTTTTGGCTGACAAGTCTGTTATGTGGACTGTTTATGCAAGGCCACCTATGGGCACGTGCTGCATAGTCAGGCGAAAGAACTCTTAGAAATTTACTTTCCTAGTGCTAAAATCCAGTGAAAGTTTATGGAGATTCAAATTTTCTAAAGTATAGAGTTTGTTGTATGGAAAGAGGTACTTGAATATGGAGAAGATATTTCCGAACAAGAATATCGAAGAACTGGATGAACATAACTCCTACGAAGGTCTGACCCAAACGTAGGGAAGAAGAATAAACCATAGACTTGAATATTTTCAGATCATGAAAAAGGATATGGGACAAATATGTTAAGGATGGCTATTTTTTTGCGGATCCCTACATACTGTCATTTAAGACAAATAAGTACAAAAGAGGCATTCTTCCCAGGAATGAAGTTACCATTATTTAACAAACCCATTAGGGGGTTGAAATATGCAGGGCCACCTAAGGGCATTGGCTGCATGGTCAAATAAATAGTATATTTTGGCTGAAAAGTCTGTTATGTGGACTGTTTATGCAAGGCCACCTATGGGCACGTGCTGCATAGTCAGGAAAAAGAATTCTCAGAAGTTTGACATTTTTGTGATTAGAAGTCATGAAAAGGGTTATGAAGATCCGAAAATATTTAAGGTTAGTATTATAACACATAAAGATGGGTATTGCCCAATGTATATAGAGATACATAGGTCAATGATATCCATAATGATGTTGTGGCAGGGTCCTGAATTGAAACTTGGACTTCACTACGTATCTCATAAGAATGAGAATCAAGCCATACGTAGTTCTTGAAATGCAGTTTAACATCGTGCAGGACGAAAGTATGAGTGATCTTAGTTTAGGGTCATAGAATTCGGACCATAATAATGAATACACAATGTGTGTTTTCATAAGGACTTTTCAGCCAAGGGACTAAAAGTGAAATTTGGGGTTAGGCCCAAAAGACTTGGGACTGGATTCGAGGGACACTCGAATGTTCCTACGTATCCCATAAGGTTGGGAATCAAGTCCACGTAGTTCTAGAAATGAAGTTTAACGTCGTACAGGACGAAAGTATGAGTTATCTTAGTTTAGGGTCATAGAATTTGGACCATAATAATGAATACACAGTGTGTGTTTTCATAAGGACTTTTCAGCCAAGGGACTGAAAGTGAAATTTGGGATTAGGCCCAAAAGACTTGGGACTGGATTCGAGGGATACTCGAATGTTCCTGCGTATCCCATAAGGATGGGAATCAAGTCCACGTAGTTCTAGAACTACCCTTTGTACAAATTTGGTTCGTACATGTGAAGGGTGAATTGGGACTTTAGTGCAATGATGGTTTAACCTAAGATAAAAAGTTTAGGCATTACCATGTATGCATGTAGTCTTTTGAAAATGAAAACCATGATTAAAAAATCAATGTCAATAATAGTTCTCTCTCAAATGAGGAAATCAAAGAATATTGTAGTTTATTGTTGTACCGGACAAAAGTGTTGCATAGTTTAACGTCATATAACAAGGACGAAAGTAAATCAATGTAAAAAAATATTGATTCTAGGGGAGGTTTCACGAATCAACATCATATGAGATGGTGGTGAACCGATGTGAAGAGATTATTTTTGGGCTTGAACCCTGGGAGGTTGCCTATATACCCAGCCTGGAGGGCAAGGATCAAAGTCCGTGTAGTTCAATTAAAGAATGAATTAATGATCAAGTTGTTCTTGGGGACAACGATCTAATTAAAATGTTGTTGGGACTTACACATGGTTAGTGGCCCAAAGGGAGTATTATGGTTGATATTTGCTCTAATCTCACGTGATTCATACTCGGTGTGAGAAACAAGAGGTAATAACAACCTTAACGATGCACAATTTAATGTCATGTAGGACATAAAAAAGGGACTATGTAGTTTAAAGTCTTGCAGTTAGGACTATTGGTGCTGCATAGTTTAGTGTCATGTAGCATGGACAAAATAACAGTTTAATGTCATGTAGGACATATCAAGGGCTTTCTATACAGTTTAGCGTCATGTAGTTATGACGATGGGGACAATACAGTTTAACGTCATATTGGATGAAAGTGCTAATAGTTTAAGGTCATATTCATGGATTGTGGATGGTGCAGTTTAATGTCATGCTGGACCTTTGATGATTATATAGTTTAACGTCTTTCCGGACGTGAGGGACTTTTATAAAGTTTAGTGTCATGTAGTTAGGACGTCACAGTTTAACGTCTTGCTGGACATAAGGGATTTGCAAATAGTTTATGGTCATATACATGGACCAGGGATGATGCAGTTTAAGGTCATGCTGGACGGTTTAGGGAACTTTTTCACAGTTTAATGTCGTGTGGGACGAAGTTGCAGTTTAAAGTCATACTGGACCATTGCTGTATAGTTTAACGCCATATAGCATGGACGAACTGGTGATGTACAGTTTAAAGTCATGTAGCTAGGACTAAGGTGAACCAATATGAGGACATCAGTTCTGGGGACTTTTTACAGTTTATCGTCATGCTGGACGATGAAAGTGCCACACAGTTTAATGTCATGTTTCTAGGACACAATATAGTTTAATGTCATCTCAGACAAAATATAGGAACTTCTGTAAAGTTTAATGTCATGTAGATAGGACATAATACAGTTTAGTGTCATGTAGGACATTATATGAACCAATGTGATTGTTTTTGGATCTGGGAACAATATTTTGTGTTTATACAAAATACTTCTTCAGAAATCTGGCATTAGTTGGAGTCGTGATGTGTTCTCCGTCCATTGAGATTAGAGAATATGCTCCATTGGAGTAGACCTTATGTATTGAATAAGGTCCTTCCCATTTTGGTTCAAGCTTGGGAGGCTTCTTTCCTGGTATCATTGGTTCTCTGAGAACCAATACCAATTCTCCCTGAATGAATGAACGAAGACGAACATTTTTGTTAAAAGCTCATGCTATTCGATTCTGATAGATTTCCATGTGGTGCAAAGTGCACAATCTTTTCTCATCTAACTGTTCCAATTCATTCAACCGCTTTTGGGATTGCTCATCTGTAGATAACTGATCACAAATGGCTATTATGAGTGAGGGAAATTGAACTTCATTGGCAAGACTGCTTCTGTTCCATATACCAATGAATATGGAGTTGACCGCATTGCATTGCGAGTGGTAGTCCGATAAGCCCATAAAGCATGAAAGAGTTTATCAGTCCATGACCTCTTATCTTTATCCACCATCTTTTGCAGTATATTTGAAAGAGTCTTGTTGAAGGCCTCTATCTGGCCATTAGCCGCTGCATGATATCAAGATGAATGGTTGGAATTAATGTTGTATTCTTGATACAATTTCTTTACCTCAGAATAACAGAAGTTGGTGTCGTTGTCCGTCAATATGGTATGAGGGACACCAAATCTAGTAATGATGTTAGAATTGATAAAGCTAACAATGCATTTAGAACTGACTTCTTTGAGAGGTACTGCCTCTACCCATTTGGAAAAGAAATCAGTAGCAGTAAGAATGTACTTAAACTGCTTGGCCGTAGCTGAAGGGTAAGGTCCCACCACATCCATTCCCCATGTGGAAAATGGCCATGAATATTTAGCTGTATGAAGCAACTCTGGAGGTTTATGAATGAAGTTGGCATATACATGGCATGAATGACACTTCTTTGTGAAATTAACCCAATCTTGTATCATTGAAGGCCAAAAGTATCCAAGCCTTCAAATTTGATCAGACAGTCTATGTCCAGACTGGTGGTCACCACAGACTCCTGCATGCACTTCTTTTATGACAGTCATTGTCTCTTCACCATCAATACATCTGAAGAGAAATCCATAAAAACCACATTTGTAGAGAATTTTCTCGAGGTGGTTTGGGCTATCATAATGAGTAAAATTGACCACACGTCGCCGAATTTGTTCTTTCTCGGCTCTATCAGGTGGAAGTGTTCCATTTTGAAGGTATTCCCTGATAGGTGACATCCATCCTGTAGTATGACCATATGGTTCAGGAATGGGACTAATTTCATTAATTTCCTCTGTTCTAACTTGAACATAAGGTGAAATTGAACGACGGTGGGCAATATAGATGGTTGTCTCGTCCCAATTTGGATCTGCTAAAGCTGTGGCTATATTAGCCAGTGCATCAGCTTGAGCATTTTGTGATCTTGGGACATAAGAAAACGTCGGTTCTGAAGGGAATTCCAACATTAACTCTCTGACATAATCATACAAAGGGATTAATTCTTCTTTCCTGATGGCATAATCCCCATTGACTTGTTTGATTACCAGGTCTGAATCACCTTTCACCTTTAAGTGATTCACTTGTTCTTGAAGCGCTAATTCCAAGCCTGTAATGAGAGCATGGTATTCAGCTTCAATATTGGTACCACCTTCCCACAACAAAAAGGAATAAGGTAACACTTCCTTATCTGGAGAAATGAGCACAATTCCTAAACCAACTTTGTTGAATTTAGGATTTTCCATTTTCTTCCCTGTTGGACTTCTAGAAGCACCATAAAAATACATTTCCAATGTATGAGGACTCTCTTGAATAGAGAAAAATTCCTCATCAGGGAGTTCGATATCTGAATACGTGTCTTCCACTGAAGGATGTTTAGCCAGGAAATCAGCCAGAGCTTGGCCCTTAATTGCCTTTTGAGACACATACTGAATGTCGAACTGCTATAGAATAACCGACCACCTTGCCAGACATCCTGTAAGCATTGGACGACTAAGGATGAATTTGAGCGGATTATTACGAGATACCAATTGGACCTCATGATGTTGCAGGTAGTGTCTCAGTTTCTGAACTGCAAAGATTAATGCTAGCCAGCACTTTTCAATACATGAATACCGGTTTTCTGCTTCAAGCATAGTTCTACTGAGATAGTAGAGACTATTTTCATTCCCAGCATCATTCTTTTGAGCGAGAAAGGCACCCAATGATCCCTCTAAAGCTGTCACATAGAGGATAAGCGGTCTACCCTCAACAGGTGGCAGGAGTACTGGTGGACTCAAGAGGTATTTCTTGAGAACATCAAATGCTTCTTGACATTCTTCAGTCCACTGGTAAGTGACTCCTTTCTTCAATAATTTGGTAAAGGGTAAAATTTTTCCTGACAAATTGGCGATGAAATGCCGAATATAGGCTAAGTGTCCTTGAAGTCCTCTTAATTCTTTCAAATTCTGAGGAGGTGACATACCAAGGATTGATTTGGTCTTCTCAGGATCGACTTCAATACCACGATGGCGTACAAAAAAGCCGAGGAATTTTCCTGAGGTTACCCCAAAAGCACATTTAAGGGGTTCATATTCAAATTATGTTGTCGAAGCTTGTGGAATATGACTTCCAAATCAGCCAAGTGATTAAAACGTTGTTTGGATTTAACCACCAAATCATCTTGAGGAGATCTGAAGGCTGTATATTCCTCATCTTCTGGGGCCATTCGGATCTGATTATATCCAGAATATCCATCCATGAAAGAAAGTACTTCATAGCCAGCCGTCGCATCAATTAAGAGTTCTGTAATCGGAACTGGGAAATCATCTTTAGGACAATACCGATTAAGATCTCTGAAATCGATGCAAACCCTAATTTGTCCGTTCTTCTTCTTTACAGAAACAATATTATCCAACCACTTGGGATATTGAACTTCTCTGATGAAGTTAGCTTTGATAAGATTATCCACTTCAGCCTCAATTTTGGAAGCATAGGTTGGGTGTGTTCTTCTCGCGGCTTGCGTGAATCCTCGATGTTCTTTTGGTAAACCCAAATGATGAGTAGCAACATCAGGATCAAGCCCAGGCATTTCTGTATAATTCCAAGAAAAAATATCTTTATTTTGCTTTAAAAAAGAAATATATACATCTCTTTCTCTTCAAGGTTCATGGCCGCACTAATTAAAGTGGGGCGTGGATCTTTCTCTGTACCCAGATTTACTTCTCTGAGTTCATCCACAGTGGTAGAGATACCCTCTTCAAATTCTGGAGGAGGATCTCTAAGATCTTCCTCTTCCTCTTCATCATGTGTTATTTATTCCGTTTCTACTTGCAAAGTAGATGAAAAAACGAAATTCTCATGATCATAAGAGATGTCAAAATTTTCACATTTTGAATAAGAAGCTTCCATTTCCGACCCTATTGATGATAAAGGGTCTTCTTTGGGAAATAAATAGGAGATGATGGATTGAGAATCGACATCATTATTCACCTCTGGTGTTGCTATAACTTCTTCTGGCCTGATTAGCAAAGTATAGACTTGTTGGATTTCAGCAGACGAAATGAAAACGTCACCACTTATGCTTTAATCACTGCTTGGTATGTTACCACTTTCTCCCATGTTGTCTGGCTCGATTGCCGTAATTGACATTATGGATCATTCCATAAGAGTATTTTGATTTGGGCCTATTTTGTCAATTTGACTGATAGGTAACACATAATCTGTACTCACATGTGAAAATGGATTTATTGGAATTTTTTCCAAACCATATGGAGCATTAACTTTAGTAATTTCCTTCATTGTAGATTTTTTTCTTCCCTTCATGTGATAAAATTCCGCCTCAATGTATTGAGACTCACATGTCTTGAATGGGGCCTTATCACCATACAATGTTCCAACATGACCATCGAAACAGTATTTGAGACATTGATGATATGATGATGGAATAGTTGCATGCTGATGTAGCCAGGGTCTTCCAAGAAAGATATTGAAAGCTGAGTCTTGATCAACAATCATGAAATCCGAATTGGAAACAAGATCTCCAAAATGAGTTATGAGTGTAACTTCTTCCAGTTGTTCTTGTTAATTTTTATCATATCCTCGTAACATCATGGTAGAAGGAGATAAATCAGATTCCATGAGGCCCAATCGACGAAGTGTACGAATGGGCATGAGGTTGACTCCTGAACCATTGTCAATGAAAGCTCTTCGAACATCTACACCATTGACTTTGCCAGATAAGTACAAAGGTTTTATGTGCCCATACACAACATCATCTTCATCTTTATCAGTAAAAGATATCACTGCATGGCATTCTGCAGGATTATTCTCTATGTGATAGATTTCAGCTGCAGCAATTTCAGCTTCAAACTCCTGAGGACTTGACAAATCTTCGATGAGTGCTTCCCGAAGATCTTTTGACAGATTCAAAGCATCCAAAATTGAGAACTTGGATGGTACTTGGGCCAAGTGTTTCAATATATCATACTTTTGATATAGAGGTCTGTGTTTCCCAATAGGAATATGCAGTTTAGCAGGTACCTTGGAAGCATATGCTTTGGGAGCTGATGCATCTTGTATTGAAGTTGGCAACATCTTTGGTTTTGGAAGATTAGACTGATTAGATCCATTTACTTTCTGAGATAAAGAAGATGGAACCTTTAATCGGTCTTCCAAAATAACTGTGCCAAAACTGAGTTGGCCATTGGCAGAAGAACTTGCTTGTTCTTTTTGAGCTCGCTGAAGGGCTCTACCACGAGTTTCTGCTGCATATACAGTGCTAGCAGGGGTAAAATTAGAGTAGTGGCTTTGGAAAGATCCACGTCTTCCCCTATATCCTGAACCTCTAGAACCTCTTCGGATTCCCTTATTTGATACAGGGAATTCAGGCTCATCAAGACTGGAATATGAATCTGTTAATTGAATCATATTAACAGAACCAAAGATTAACTCTTCGTCTGATAAAGACTCTTCCTGGTTAGCCTATTTAGGCTGTGCCGTTTGATGGGGTGGTGCCCGTGGCTTTGAAGTAGATGGCATGAAATCTTCCAAAGTCAAAGACAATTCAGGCTTTGATACATACTCATCTTCTCCTGATTCCTCTTTCTTCTTTGAATTGCGCTGCCCTTTTGAGGATTTGTCTTTTGATGGAGGCTTTACTGCAGCTTTTGTAGGAGACACAATTGGCTTCTTCAATTGTGTTCGCAAAAAGGAATGGGTCCGATTGATTGTCTTTCTGACCATCCAATCATCATATTTTTTCGCAGTTTTTCTTTTGACTTCCTGCCACTCACCTCCTTCCTCTAGATCTGTAGCGGTAATACACGCTACATGAGCTGAAGAACCCTTCAATTTGACTTGTCCCAAGTCGACCATCTTTTGCAGGAGGTCTTTAAAGACAAAACACTCCTGGATGGGATGCCCCAACATTTGATGAAAGGGACAATAATTGGGACGGTCTTCATCTCCTTCCTTGTTTGGCCTCTTGGGCACTGGTAATTGAACCAAATTATTTTCCAGAGATGAAATGAAGTAACCAGGAACTTTCTCACTTTGGAAAGAGTATGTTTTACTCTTCATATCCTCAAATTGTTTTTGTCGTTGATCTTTTTGATCATTTGGACGAAACAGCATTTGTTGTTGGCGTTCAGGAGGTGGAGCCCTTCGAGAAGATGAAGGTTTTGAAGTAGAAATAGGTGCAGGTGCTTGTTTAAGCATAATTGTAGCAGTTTCTGCTTTACCCATTCTCCTTCCTGGAGCTGATGGAATTATACGAGATTTAACCTTAGCCTGTATAAGGGAATCTTCAATCTGTTGAGTGATTGAAGTAAGGTCTCGAAACCCTCCTGTGTATTTCATAGGGATCAATGGCATGCGTAATTCGTCACGCAAATTTGCCACACAGATTGGCAACAATTCCTCCTGAGGGAGTGCTAAACTCAAGGAATATGTTAATCCCTTCCAACGAGCAATGAAAACAGAGACTCTTTCATTCTCCCTTTGCTTGCATTTTGTAAGATCGAAAACTGTCGTTTTTGGCAAAGTTGAGCCAAACTGAAGAAGGAATTTCTGATGAAGATCCTCCCATCCGATGACTGACCGGGATTGAAAGATTATATACCAGACAAAAGCCGGTCCTTGCAAGGTTCGCACGAAGCATCTGAGTTTCACTACTTCTTGCTGCTCTGGAGTTCCCATCATAGGATCACAACAAGACACGTAATGCGTCAAATGTTGTTCGGGGTCGCCTGATCCATTTAAAGTAGGGAAAACAGGGTTTCCAAAACAGGATGAAGGAGAAATTGAATCTACCCATTCAGGGTAAACTTTCTTTTCAGGTTGAACTTGCACCCGTTTCCCTTCCATAGTTTCTAACCGAGCTGTTAATGACTCAATAGTAGTTATTAACTTTTGAGAAACGTCAGGTTGAACTTGGTTTTGGGTAGGTGCAATGAATGGAGTTTGGACAGACGTGGTGGTTGGTGCTGGAACTGATGGTAGTGATGCCAACCGTTGTTGCGTTTGACCCGTAGGATTAGACCTCTGTGGGTGTACTGATAAAGGAGGATATTCTTGATCCATCTCAGTAGTTACAACAAATTCCTTCGGCTGTCGGACTTCAGCATTCTTAAGAAGAAGACTACTCTGAAGTAGTTCTGCATTCAACCTTCTTAATTCTTTCATTTCTTCCTCCTGTTGTGCAAACCTTTGCTCTAATGAGAGCGATTGACCTCCTTCAGAGGAAGGGTGATAAGTAACCTGATTCTTTCCTTTCCCCTTATTAGATCCTTTTCGGAGAGGGGGAAGTGGGTTATTTGAAGGAATACCCAGATTTTGGGTAAGCCTTTGATTACATGTGCGCACACCTTCTTCATTTAGGTCTGTGTGCACAACTTCTTGAGCAGGAACCTCTTCGTCTGATCCCTCTGATTGAGCCTCATCTGGTGAATCAGCAGCAATGGCATTGATGACATTATTGGATGCATATTGCATGGAATCCTTTCTATCAGCATTTCTGTGATATTGTCTTCTTCTATGTCCATGATGAGACATGGCATTTCGTTGACTTGATCCCTCAGGAACTTCTTGGAGAACCGTCACTTGGAGAGAATCTCCTGATAGCTTGGCTCTTCGTTCCTCTTGAGGCTTATTCCCTAATCGAGAGAATACTGACTTTCTATGAGGGAGGGATTGAATATTTGAAAAAGTCCCCAGTCCGGTGGACTGGGGATGTTCCTACTGCTTCCGCTCAACTCCTCGAATCCCATTTGTTGACTCTGAGGGTTGGGTTAGAGAAGTCCCCAGTCTGGCAAGCTGGGGTGTCTCTTGACATGCTATGTCTGAGATCTTCTTAAAATCTCTCTTGATCTTGCAAATCTTAGTTCGGAAATTAGCTGGATGCATTAACATGTATCCACTTTTATCACCTGGTTCAACAGATCGTTGGATGATTTCCGAAACTTCTGTCATTTGATGACGTGTTTGCTCCAGACGAGAGGCTTGTGCAATATTCTCGCCTGCTTGATGTAGGATCAATTCAACAACTTGTTCTCTATATACTTGATTTTGAGAGGAACTAGTTGAAGCCTGTTCTTGAGCAAGCTTTTGATTATGAACAAAACCCATTGACTATGGCCGACCATGGGCAATAACATTGCATGAGACCATTTTCGGCGGGCTTTGCTGACCGGAATGCACTGTGAAATGTAGTGCTCCGTGAACACCCCATCTTCTGATATGAACATCAGATGGAGCATTGTCAATTAACTGACGCAATTTTCTTAGTGCGCCAAGGCATGAATGTTGAAGGGTTCTCTGTTGCTTTTCATCTTTCGGATACCGAGAGACTGATAGAGATGCCAAATCAATCTGGCGTTGTAACCCTTCTATTGTCTTAATATGATTTTCATAATCACCATAAGAAAATACATTCTTCTTTAATTGAAAAATAGTTTTTCATATGTTGAGACGAATATCATGGATTCCATCATCCGTCAACATCTTTGGAATGTCGTACTGGGAGTCAGCCAAAGGCCAAAACATGACTGGTACTTCACCTTTTGCCAGT
This sequence comes from Viscum album, assembly GCA_963277665.1. Lineage (NCBI taxonomy): Eukaryota > Viridiplantae > Streptophyta > Magnoliopsida > Santalales > Viscaceae > Viscum > Viscum album. The sequence continues at coordinate 324,118,889 of OY728126.1, read as the reverse complement.
TTTTTCCTCATGTTCAACATTTCCTCTTTATCATTAAATGAAGATTCTTCTACCTGTTTGGACCAGAGTTGGTGTTTCCTTGTTGCTTCATCGGATTCAACAAGATTGGTAGAGAAATCACTATTCATGTTGGAAGATGAATGAACCAGGGATGGTTCGGAGAATAACCTGAACCCTAGGCTATCTTCTGATGGAGAAAGAGTTTCACCTGCTGATAGTAAAGCATCAGACATGACTGGTTTTACGTTTTCTAGTGCCTCGAGATAGGAGGGCTTTCTCGTCACTACATTGCCTTCTGAAGAATTTTCGAGACAACGTGAATAACTACTGCGGAGAGGACTTTCGCAGCGAAGTTCATCACCATGAGGAGGACCGTCATGATGGGTTACAGCAAAAGATGAAATCTCTTGCTCCTTGGTCTTCTGACCACACAGAGGGTTCCTGTGGCTCTCATCTGAAGAGAAAACATCAAGATTGACCGAACTTTCATGAAGCAAGTCATCATGAGGAAGTGTCTGTTGAAGACCTTCAGAATTAATGTTCCTGTTATTGGGAACTGAGGGAGTAGAATCTTGAATTCCGACAGATAAATTTCTGAGGGCTTCAAGAACACCAGCATCGAGCAAGGATTGGTTACAGATTGGCCTTTGATCTCCTGACTGTGTTGGGCGGATCTTTTTCTTATATGCCTTCTTACTCGCTTTAGAAACCACTTGATGACGAATGTGATTGCTCTGAGCAGGTGTTTGTGCCTGATCAGGAAAGATGGTCAGATTAGGCTAACGATCTCCACTCAAATCAGGTGTATGTGCCTGACTTGGTTGTCCGTATGATATGGGGGAGTATGCCCCATAACCCTCTTGGACTGGAACAGATGTGTGTGTCTGTTCCGGAGTGAATCGTTGATGTGTCACTCCATTACTAGGGATAGATTTATGTGTTTGTCCCTGTGATGATGCTGAAGCTGTTATGATATCCTGGCAAGCATCCAGAATATGAGCAGGAATTTGCTTCTGCTCTTTCACCATTGACAAAATATGTTTGGTGACATCAGCCGCCGGAACGGGGATATACGTCCATTCCGGGCTTGGAGTGGGTGTATGTGGGTGCTCTTGTCCTCCTTTTCCTGTCAGTGAATCCTGACAGTACTCAAGTGTGGAGGCAGAGAGTTGATTCTGCCTCCTGTTTGTCGTCGGGGCTTTCCGACTGACTTCTCCGTGCGCTACCAAGCGAGACTGTTGGTAGGCTTGATTAGTATTAGCATGTGTATGTGCCTGCTGATTAAACTTCGCCAAATGCGGTTGACGAGATCCATCATATGTAGTCAGACGAGCCTGCTGACTAACTAGTGATGTATAAGCAGATGCATGTTCCTGCCTAAAGTACTCCGCCGGAATTGCCTGGCAGGATCGGCTTGATGCTGCCAGACGAGTCTGGTGGACAGCGGAATTAAAACGGGAAGGTGATTGTGCCTGCTCGTTATTTGCCACCAAGTTTGGTTGGTGGACTTCTCTGGAGATGGAAGGGATGAAAACTTGCCTATTGTTAACCGGATTCCGTCTCCGGCGGTTCATCTTGCCTGCTCGGGTTCGAGGAACCTGAGCTGAATGCCTGGAGTCGGTACCCTCATCATGTTGAGGGCGCACTACCGCATGAGTCTGGCAGCAATTGTTGATGGGAGCCCTCGGGAAGGACTCCTGTCTTTTTGAATTAAGGTCCTATGGGACCTGCTCATTCACTTCCTCAGAGTAAGGGAGTGAATGGAAATTGTGTTTCGGGGATAACGACCCGAAACGGTTGGAGACGGTAGTCAGCACCGCTTGCTTCATGATCGCTGGCCGCCGTTGTCCGGACGACCAGGTAGAGTTGTTAACTTGGAGGCCTTGACGAGCGGCCTCCAGAGTTGGGATAGTACTGTTGCGACGGTACTCCTTAACCAGTGTATTAGAAACCCAGCGTTGAAGATGCTGAGTTGGTGATGTCATCCTCAGAGCATACGACGTTCCAGCAGGAGTAGTAGCATTGGTTTTCACAGCAGCAGACCTCACAGTAGAGGTGTTCATAGTAGCAGTATTCACAGGGGTGAATTTACGGAAAGCCATTTTACAGAAGATCTTGAGAAAAGAGTGTCTGTTCCATGTAACAGACATAATCAAGATGAATCTGGCCACTGCATCTTTTGGATGAGCATATGTCAATGATTGCTTTGTTGGCCCAAGGGGCCTAACAAATAAGAAGAACATCACTTTAACTTGGTTAAGGATTCACGTCGGGTTCACCATTTTTTGTTTCGCACAGAATCCGGGGATGACCTCCTGGACGGGAGATTCAAACGTTCCGATCGGTTTCTAACGGGTTTGTTCGTAGAACCTGAAACATCCAATGATTCCACATCTGTTTGGACCTACTTTCCAAAGGCAGGCGCTCATTACCTTGTGGACCGATGAGGCTTAGGAATTTTCATTTGTCGAGAGGATGGGAGGTCGGACTCATCACACCTTTTGAGGGGAATTATTGTCTACTCCGGGACTCTTTTTATAGATTTATGTTATGTTCGTGAATCCTTATTACATTACCAAGTATAAAATGAGCTTTCCTTAAGTTTTAACAATCAACGATTAAATATGCAAGAAATTTAGAGAATCTTTTATATGTATTCGAGGTTCTTCATCAATAGAGAATCATCTATATATGTTTAGAGATTCTTGGTCAATGGTATCCTTCAAAACATTTATATAAAAGTCTCTTGGTCATTATGATGACCAGTCTGGTTTTAAAGCCACTCAGTGGGGCACTTGAAGTTTATCGTCATTCAGAATGACAGAGATTATTTCAAAGTTGGGATCGAACCCATGGATGGGCTACCTATGTATCCTTTGTTTTGGAAAATGAATCAGAACCCACGTAGTTCGAGTAATGGAGTATGATGTTTATGATTTATGGCTCAAAGATGAATGTCATAATTACTTTTACACTCTAAGCTCACGTGACTCATGCTCGGTGTGAGAAACAAGAGGTATTGGTAAAAATTAGACAATTGTGCCATGAAAGATGCAATCATAAGAAATTGTTTGGGGCTTATGTATGTATGACTGCCCAGATAGATGAAGGTTTTGGATTTACTTTTAGGGAGAAAATCCATGAATAGGTTCCATAAAGTTATATGTGCTTCATGGAGATTTGAATACTCTAATCTTGGGGCTTACTCCTAAGGAGGACGCCCAAGTTATGAGGGGACTTATGATTGGGTTTTACTCCTAAAAAGGAAAACCAAATCAAGGGTAAATTATGACTGGTTAAGAGAATTTTAAGGGGGCTTGAGGTTTACTCCTAAAAAGGAAACCCAAGATTATGACTGGGACTTACTCCTAAAAAAGGAGGCCCAGGTTAGGACTGAGTCTTATTCCTAAAAAGGAGACCCAGGTTAGGGGACTTGGGGCTTACTCCTGAAAAGGAAGCCCAAGATTATGACTGAGTCTTATTCCTGAAAAGGAGACCCAGATTAGGGATTAAGGTTTGGGGCTTACTCCTGAGGAGGATGCCCAAGATTATGACTGAGTCTTATTCCTGAAAAGGAGACCCAGGTTAGGGATTAAGGTTTGGGGCTTAATCTTGAGGAGGATGCCCATATTTTAGGAACATTAAGAATTTGGGGCTTACTCCTGAGGAAGATGCCCAGATTAAAGGATTTATAACTGGGGATTATTTAAAGGATGAGGTTGAATGAATGAACTCTCCATATTTAGTGACATAAGGATATTTAAATCACTAGACTTTGAGAGATATTCCACGGAATTCCTTTCAGATAAGGAAGTCAAATCAAGAAATCATGCCATAAATGGCTTTGAAGAGTGTCTTGAAGACTGAATTTTGAAAAGGAAAGGTGAAATGGCTTAAGAGGGGTAAAAATGGGCAAGATGGGCACCCATTAAGATAGGGGTGCCCAAGTCTTGCAACGCGCGCAAGTATTCTGTGGGCGCGCAAGTATGGTCGCGCAGGTATACCTACGCGACACATAGTGTACTTGCGCGATTTTCAACCAGCATTGAAATACTTGAGCGACTCTTTTTTAAACCCTTCAGAATTTTCTTGAGGTTCTTCCAGAAAAGGGATGCGCAAGTTATATCGAAGGAAATAAGTCGGCGCGCAAGTGTTTGATGAGTTTCAACACTTAGTCCTTCCTTCTTCTCTTTAAATCTTCCATTTAGGTAAGAAATTACCTTAGAAGTGTTCCGGAAGCTTTGAGAAGAGACTTGGGCGTCGGGAGCTTCAATCCATGTTTCTGGAAAAATATCCTCTCGAATGGGGGGCCCACAGGGTTTATTTATATGCAAAAGAAGGACCTGGGTGGTTACCGGGCGGTTACCGGGCGGTTACCGGGCGGTTACCACTTAGGTCGCGCAAGTCACTTGCGCGACCAAGGTAGCCGCGCAAGTACACTTGCGCGCCAGTTAGATAACTTGCGCAGTGAGGTTGCTTTTGATCCTTTCTTCCTTCCTTTGTTGATTTTTGATGTTTTCTTCAAAGGATGAATCACTTTGAGCTCGGATATTCCCTTTTCCAATTTTTAGATTCTGTGACGAAAGGAGCGTCAACAAAGTAATCAGACTCTGAGTTGGAGAAATAAGCAAAACTTTAAGACAATATTCTTGCCTATTTCTACCCTTCCTCTATTATACTATTTTGAGATTCTTTTATTGCATTTTTTTTTCTATTTTCCACAAACATTTTTAGCTAGATTCATTAAGGTAATGAGACTTTTATAATTTGGAATTTTTATATGTTCTTATTTTAATTCCACAATTTCTTGAGTGTGACTTAAGTTCATAGTTGTGATTATCATTATTAATGATTTTAATTTTACACTATTTAAAGGATTGAGAGGTGATGATTGTGAAACTTTTCTTTTGAATTTTAGACCAAATTAAATTCAATATCCTTTCAATAAAATTCCAATTCCCGATAGATGATTTAGAGATCATTTATAAGGAAAGATTAAAGAGTTTTTTTTTTGAACATTGGGTCATAGTTCATCGACCCAACACATTTTATTCTAAGTACTAATAAAATTTTGGTTACCTTTTGTATGAAAAAACAAAATATTTTATATATTTTCATAACAGTATAGTCTTCTTAGTGTCATCCAATATTAGTTTTTGTCTCTATTTTTTTCTCATTGAACCAGTTCCATAACAAAACATTATTTTCATACACTTCACTTCGTCATTTCATAATTTTGAATTTTGTTTTTTGAGTTGTTTTATTTTTTTTATTTGTTTCATCTCACGCTCATCAAAATCTTTCCCTATAGAATCGATACTCTTGATTACATTTTACTAGTTCTAGTAGGTTTTATAAATAGTTAATTTGACTAGATTCAATGACATATGTCCCTTATATGGATATTATTGGTGGTTTATGAAATAATTCTCTAACTTTACATCTCCACTGACTAATATTACTAAAAAAGAGGTGAACATTATATGGGATTCTAAGTACCATGATTTATTTTTTGAATTGAAGTGATTTCTAACCTCAAATACTATTTTTATTCAACCAAAACCAAGAAAGGGATATGTGATGATTTGTGTTTCTTTAGTTGCAGGATTGGGTTATGTTATTATGAATGAAGATCATATAGTGGTGTAAATATGTTGTAATATTTTGTCACATGAAGTTAATTACCTTAAGCATGATCTAGAACTTAAAATATTAATGCATGATCTTAAGAATTGGTTATAATACCTCTTTGTGAAAAGGTTCATTATTTATTCTGACCATACAAGTTTGAGTTACATATATTCTCAGAAGAAACTGAAACTTAGGAAATGGATATTGGTGGAGTATGATTAGTATTTTAACTTTTACATCTCTAGTTCCACTAGAAATGGTAACATTTTCATAGAAACTTTGATTAAAATAGTTATCTTCTAGAGAAGATATGGAATTTAAAGATGAATGGAATCTAATGGGACTCTTTACTCTGATTCACTTGGATGTCATAGTGGAAGAGAGTAGGGTTGTTCTGGAGAGTACTCAGTTGACATCATCCCTTCACAAGATTATTTTTTTAGGATAAATAGCATGGTGAAGAGTTAAGGAATATCAGGAAAGATTTATATCAAAGGGAGACCATTGTAAAATGGTATTTCTCCATGGAAGGCATTCTTTGTATAATAAAACTATTTTTAATTCCTTATCCTGGGATAAAAGGATTTATATAAATTATTAATTATTATGAGTGGGATCTTCATTATAGTATAATGAAGATATACTATGACATGAAGCATTATTTTTTGTCGTTAGGTTTGAAACATGACATTTTTATCTTCATGTATTATTTTTATCCCTACCAACAGATTAAGGGAGAAAAATCCTTCTAGATAAATTTATCCACTCTTGGATCCCATATATAAATGTGTAGATACATATATATTTCATCATCTGGATACCATGTACTCAATGAGGGGAGAATTCATTATCAATAGTGATTGATCGGTTGACCAAGTCAACTCATTTTTTTCTGATTTGAGATAGTATGAGGGTTGGGGATTTTGTAATGATGTATGATCAAGATATCATGAGGTTTTATGGGGTACCATATATTATTATTTTAGATAGGGACCCCCAATTTTCCTCTTGATTTTGTAAAGGCCTCAATGAGGTGAAGGGTTATCAAGTTAAGATGATCAGAACATACCATCCCTTGACAGATCGAGAGATGGAGTTTTCTATTTTGATTTTAGGAATATCCTCTGATATTTCATCATAGAAATTAGAGTCTCTTGGGATATCAATTTGGGACCATTTTTCATGACCCGACCCTACCCAGGCTCAAGCCGCAACTACCCCAAGCCTGCCTTTATAGGCCAGGGGCTTGCGACAAGCGTCGAAGGCTGAACAACTCAGGGAGGCATTTTCCTGAGAATATGTACACACACACGCAGCACACTCATTGCAAAAGTGTAGAGTAAAAAGAAAAGAAATGTACAGACTGATATAAATAAACCACAAATATTCATCGACCTCTAATAGTACAAAGCATGTCCTGAAGGTAAACTAAAAAGTTAATGGAAAAAACACGTGCCCAACCAGAAAAGTTCCAAAACCCGGCAATAGGTAAACAAATGAAAAACAGCTGGAAGGGTCCCCCACCTAGAACCCAACTCCGACCACCACACGTGGTCCATGCTCTTGAACTCCTAAGATCTACTGAAGTCATGAACAACATTTCCGTCATCTGTAAGGGCACACCAAGTGCGGGCAAATCCCAAGAAGGGGTGAGTATAAAAATACTCAGTAGGATACCCAGAAGGCTCGAGGGGGAAAAAAAGTGGTATCGAAAGTTGAGAAGTAGATTGAATAGGGAAAAGTAAAGGAGTACAACCAAGAGTGCAGTAAAGAGCAACAGTAGAGAGTCCAGCTCAACCCAACAAGAGAAATGAGGTAGACTCGTCCAGACACAAGGAGCTGGAAATGGTGAGAAGATGAAATTCTCATCGAGTCTTTTCTACCTATAGCAGGAGAGTAGACTCGTCCAACCATGAGAATCTAGACATGGAGAGCATGTGGCATACCGCGCGCGTCTTCGACCCTCATGGAGGGAGAGTAACCAATCCCAAGAAGTGGGTACTGGAAAAAGGTATATACAAATCCATATGATCAAACAAGAATCCTGAACAAGATCATAAGGGGATCTCCATCCCGTAGCTCAGCCCAAGAAAGTGAGTCTCCAACAGTCCCAGAAGTAACATCATCAATGCCCAGCATCTTGCATGTCTGCCCCGAACTGCAAGTCAAAGGGCACAAATCACCACACCTCAACACTATCTACTTTGGGTGGCACTGACTCGCCCGCATGGTTTTTTGTCGCATCACAAGGATGCATCTTGGTGGGGAAAGTGCCCCTCATACTTGAGAGTTCTAGGGGAAAGTCAGACTACACTTCATCACTATCACACAGTGGAGAGGTCCTCAATGTCAAGCTGTCACATCACTGACCCGTACAATCAAGGGTCCCTCTCTGGTAGTCACGAAGTGATGCCACAGAATGGACTAGTAGAAAAAACTAATTCTGAAAAAAGTCATCGGGAAACCCACTTCCCATTATCTAATGGAGGGTAGACCCTAAGAGGTCGTCGAGTGACCCGCTGCCCAGTTTCTGCTGGAGGGTAGACCCTAAAAGGTCGGCAGGCGACCCACTGCCCAGTCCTGCTGGAGGGTAGACTTGGAATACGTCGATAGGCAACCCACTGCCCAGTCTCTGCTAGAGGGTAGACCTAGAAGAAGTTGATAGGTGACCCACTGCCCAGTCTCGGCTAGAGGGTAGACCTAGAAGAGGTCGACATGCGACCCACTACCCAGTCTCTGCTGGAGGGTAGACCTGGATGAATTCGACAGGTGACCCACTGCCCAGTCTCTACTAGAGGGTAGACTTGGAAGAAGTCGATAGGCGACCCACTTCCTAGTCTGTGCTAGAGGGTAGACCTGGAAGAAGTCGATAGGCGACGCACTGCCCAGTCTCTACTGTTGGGTAAACCCGAAATTGCTCTGGCCATCCCTACTGGAAATAACCTCTTGAGTAGAGGATCGGTTGACACATCTGATGTCTGATTTGAGCACTGTCTGCGGTGTTGGGACCTTGGTGCTGAGGCAGAGTTTTCCAGTGTGGTTTCGAGCATCGAAACCGGAGTTGAGGCATGTGCTCCAAGACCCATCTTTTATGTTGTGTGCAGTGCTTTACGACTGTTTCATCGGACATTCGTTCGGGGCGTGCAAGTAGTCGATCTTGGGTGTTTTCCGAGGGCATTGCAACAGTGCAATCCGCCCACTTTAATTCACCACGCTGGTACAGGCCTCATGAGGGCCGTTTTGGGAGTTGGCGGTGATTCCAGCTTTATCACCGGGTGTCCATTTTGGACATGTGAATAGTCCATCTTGTGTGCTTTTTTGAGAGGATCACAACGGTGTGATCCTTTTGTTGCATTTTAGGACCGTGATGCGGGTCCCATGTAGAATCACATGTGTGCCGTATGCCGGAATGCATCTTGTTCTCTGGTCATCCATTCCACGCAAGTGAACAGTCAATTTGACATGTTTTCCTGAGGGGATCATAATGGTGCGATGTGCCCGACTGTTTTCGGGGCCGAGACTCAGGATCACGGGACGCCGTTCGGGCGTAAAGCAGTGTTGGATGAATTTTCCATCGGATATCTATTTGAGGAGAGTAAGTAGTCTATCTCTCATGATTTTCCCCCAAGGATTAAAACGGTGTAATATATTCAGATGAGATGAGCCTCTTATGCGATCTTATTAAATGTGGAAATATGAAAGCTGCTCCGGTAGCGGTTATTCTACTGTGTTTGTAGTGGACCATTGGCGTATGATCGTAGGCACTCCCATGTTAGTGAACTAATTCTATACGAGTTGTAGTTGGTCGTGTTTGGGGTGATGAGGCGTCAAGTTGGGGTTTTTACGTTTACGACCTTCGCATTGACATTGGGTGTCGTATGCTCGATAGCCTTTGGGGTGGAAACGTGGTATACTCTATGAGTATATGGGAAATCTTGGAGGTACATGTGGTTGTTTTTACCTGAGAACGTTTGTGATCTTGTTTGGAGTTGACGTGGGGCCACACGTCATGTGGGCCCCATGTGCGTGCCATGTTCTACTTTACGTACCTTTGACCTCTCGCGACGTAGAGGGTCCCTCTATTCCCATTTATTGACCAATAGGGTTGAGCTTCCCCCTGGTCATGTTCATAATGGTTTCGACCAGTAGAGGATCTCCATCCCGTAGCTCAGCCCAAGAAAGTGAGTCACCAACAGTCCCAGAAGTAACACCATCGATGTCCAGCATCCCGCACGTCTTCCCCGAAATACATCCCAAGGGGCACGAATCACCACACCTCAACACTATCCACTTTGGGCAGCACTGACTTCCTCGCACGGTTTTAGGTCTTGTCACAAGGACGCATCTCGGTGGGGAAATTTCCCCTCATACTTGAGAGTTCTGGGGGAAAGTCAGACCACACTTCATCACTGTCACACTGTCGAGAGGTCCTCAAAGTCAAGCTGTCAAATCACTGACCCGTACAACCAAGGGTCCCACTCTGGTAGTCACAGAGTGAAGCCACAGAGTAGCTTCGTAGAATGGACTAATTCTGAAATAAGTCATTGGGTGACCCACTACCCAGTATCTACTGGAGGGTAGACACTAAGAGGTCATCCGGTGACCCACTACCTAGTCTCTACTGGATGGTAGACCCTAAAAGGTCGACAGGGGACCCACTGCCCAACCCTGCTAGAGGGTAGACCTGGAATTCGTCGATAGGCGACCCACTACCCAGTCTCTGCTAGAGGGTAGACCTAGAAGAAGTCGACATGTGACCCACTACCCAATCTATGCTGGAGGGTAGACCGGGAAGAAGTCGGCAGGCGGACCACTCCCTAGTATCTACTAGTGGGTAGACTTGGATGATGTCGACAGGTGACTGACTGCCCAGTCTCTACTGGAGGGTAGACCTGGAAGAAGTCCACAGGTGACCCACTACCCAGTCTCTACTGGAGGGTAGACCTGAAACTGCTCTGGCCATCCTTATTGGAAATAACCTCTTAAGTAGAGGATCGGTGCCCACGTAAAGTATTGGTCACACCAGAATCCACAAGAACTCTACCAGGGAACACGAAGAAACTCGGTTGACCAAACCATTGAGAACAGAACCAGGGGAAAACCACTCAACCCTGCAGGTCAAAACCATCATGAACAGGACCAAGGGGAAACTTAACCCTGTTGGTCAGCAACCAAGAATAGAGGTACCCTCTACATCGCGAGAGGTCAAAGGTACGTTAAGCAGAACACGACACACACATGGGGCCCACACAATGTGTGTCCCCAAGTCAACTCCAACCAAGAACACAAACGTTCATAGGTACAAACAACCACATATACCTCCAAGTGTTTCTGTATACTACCAGAGTATACCACGCTTACAGCCCAAAGGCTATCGTGCACAGACACCTAATGTCAACGCGGAGGTCATAACCGTAACAACTCCAACTTTCCGCCTCATCGATCCATGCACGACCAACTACAACTGGTCAAGAATTAATTCACTCACATGTGATTACAAGTGATCACACACCAAGGGTCCGCTACAAACACAGTAGAAGAACCACTACCAGAGCACCTTTCATATTTCAACATTTAATAATATCACGTAAGAGGCTCCGCTCGTCTGAATAGATTACACCATTCTAATCCTCAAGGAAAAACATTTGAGATAGAATACTTACTCACCTCAAACAAATATCTGACAGAAAAGTCATCCAACTCCACTTTACGCCCGAACGGAGTCCCATGATCCTGAGTCTCAGCCCCGAAAACAGTCGGGCACATCTAACCATTGTGATCCCCTCAGGAAAACATGTCAAATTGACTATTCACTTGCGTGGAATGGATGGCCGTAGAAGAAGATGCATTCTGGCACACCGCACACAAGTGGTGCTACATGGGACCTGCATCACTTTCCTTAAATGCAATAAATGGATCGCACCATTGCGATCCTCTCGAAAGAGCACACAAGATGGACTATTCACTTGTCCAAAACGGACACTTGGTGATAAATATGGAAATCAAACCAACTCCCAAAACGGCCCTCATGGAGCCCGCACCAGCGTGCTGAATTAAAGAGGGTGGATTGCACCATTACAATGCCCTCAGAAAAACACCCATGATCGACTACTCGCACGCCCCAAACAGACGTCCGATGAAAAAGTCGTAAAGCACTACATACAGCTTAAATGATGGGCCATGGTCCCCCACCCAAACTCTAGTTTCAATGCCCAAAAACACACTGGAAAACTCCACCTCGGCACCAGGGTCCCAACGTCGCTGACAGTGCTCAAATCAGACATCGAATGTGTCCGTGCCACTCAAAACACGAACACCCGGAAAAATGTCAATCCACTTAACGTACACATCGTGGCCCTGAACCCCTTGTCCCAGAAATTAAAAATTCCACAGACTGTCTCAAAATCTTCATCTTGACATCTAGAGTACACCGCCGCAGACAGAATGCAAAATGGACGGTCGTAGCGAAAATTACGGTTGTCCAAGTAGAGGGGGGGGGGGGGCAAAGCCCCTTGGGCTAGACGGGCGGGGGCCGGCCCGCAGTTCGGCCGCGCGGGCCGGACATGGACCCACCGTCCATGCACAGACCATCCATGAGGGCCGGTCGTCCCTATCTCATGAAGACCCGCGGGACGCAGGACTTTTCCCCCCGCCGCGACTCCGCGGTTGCGCGCCCCGGCGGGCGCCGCGTCGCCCACCTAAGGCTGTCGCCCAAGCCGCTGAAGCCGAACACCCCACCGCCATGCCCTCTGACTGAGACAAGGCCGCCGCCACCTGGAAGACCTGCACTGCTACTACTGGAGCTCTCCGCCACCTCTAGAGCTCACCAGACCACTACTGGAACCCCCCAAATTCGGCCGGAAAGCTCTAAACCACCGGAACTTCAACGGACCACCCCGGACTCGTCGGGACTCAGAATTTCAATCCGAAAGAACCGTTTGGAAGCTCAAATTGGGCTCTAAACAAATATGGGTTTCGATCGATGATAGAGTAGAAATTAGATGCATAAAATAGAGCTTGAAAGAAGGGTTCATAAATTAAAATGCAAAACATAAACTTCTACTTGTAGGGGTGTAGCCCGAAGCTTCTCGGTCGATCCGTGCTTCATTGCCGCTGCTTCTGCCTTGATCGCTGGAAGAGGAGGTGGAGGAGGTTGAGAGGGAAGGTGGGTTTTGCCAGGGGAAGAAAATGGTGATGGAGAGGGGATGAAGGGATTAAATAAAGAAAATTAATCAATCCCTTAATTAATTAAAAACTCAACCCGAATTAAATCCGCGTCCGAAACCACAAACGCAGTGAATGTTAGGCCGTTCCTAGGGTAAAAACAACCTCCTGATAAAAACGGCAGTCTCAGAATTTTAATCCGAGGCTCCATTCAAATGTTACTGAACTGAACGCCTGAGGTTTCCAAATTACGAAAACGCCCCTGGGGCCATTTTTCACAGAAGACCCCCGCCCACGAAATTTACACCCCTCCTAGGTTAAACGGGATGCTCCAAACTCAATGGTGCCCTTGGTTTTTCAATCCGAGCTACCGTTTAAGAGATACTTGCATTTGACCATTAAAAGAATAAATTAATTATTTTAATTATCTATTTAACGTTCTGTTAATGGGCGGGGGATCCCAACGTCCCATGCTGACATGGTTTATGTCATTCCTAGGGTAAACACCCCATTTCAGACCCATCTATACACTCAAATTTAGTATCTGAAGCACCGTTTAGGAGTTATCCCATTTATTTGGTGTGCCCAGTGTGAACGCACTGAAAATTCAATTCCTGCCACACTAGGGCTCGGAATCGTACGCCGTCTGAAGGGACTGCTTTGGAACAACCTCAAGAATATTCCAAAGTATTTTATAGAAAAAACATGGTTCTTTAATAATTCAATCCTTCAATATTTTCATCCAAAAAAAGAAAAACCAGGGAACAACTTAGGGTACTAAGCCCGCACCTGGCTCTTCTGTACCCAGAAGAACTCTTGCACAGTCCCACATCACAGCATACCAACCAAAGGATTTGATCTGTTCACACGAGGTCTGCCCTTTTCGTTGAAGTGCATAGGGGCATGCACACATCTTCTCGGTGAGTCACGTGGGAGATGTCATGCACCCCGCTCCCAACTTTGGGGTTAGGGAAAGGTGGTAGGGAACCTCTCCAACCCTTTGCACGGACTCAAACGGGCTGAAGGCTCTCAGGGGTAGCTCACCTCCATGACCGAACCCCTACGTCTCCCATCATGACTGGAATCACCGCTTGGACCTAGGACAAAGCCCGATGATTCCCTCCTTCAAAATATCCATATGGTTAAACACCCAAGGATATCTGGTCATGCAAGATTTCACAGTCGATGTCCCACGACCAAGACTCTCTTACATGCTCAAAAGGAGAAGGAGTCGCTACCATCGACGGAAGAGAAAGGTTCCATACCTTCTACCTTTCCGATACAGGGTTACACCGATGCCCCACGCCACCCTAGCACACAGAGCCTAACAATTCTACTGAAAAAAGTTAAAGAGCTGTAGAGTGTACCTCTTGCCACCTCATGCTCTGTAGGATCGCAGACATCCAAAGCTCGCGGCTGTCCATGGTCCCAACTGTCAGCTCCCAGATCCTGACGTGGACTTCCCAGTGGTGATGGGAAGACCTCATAAGGTCGTCCTCCACTTCTATCTTCTCCTGATGCACTACTAGCACCACCTCTCTGGGTACTACTCTGATCACAGTGTTGCCTCTGCCGCAGTGGTGCACCTGTTGCCTGCCTGATATTCTCGGCATTCCTGGTCAGGCAGTCTCGTACCAGGTGACCTCTACCATCACAAGCATAGCACCGACTCCCTATGGGATTCACTGGTGCCCTCCGGTGCCTCTATGGTTCATGACCACGCCCCTGAGTCCGGTTGTCATAAATCCACCTGCGTCGAGGTTCTTCTTGCCGATGCCAACTAGCTGCAGTAGACATCTCGGCTCTGTCAAGCCTAAGGCCACCACCAACAGTAGAATGCGACAGGAATCTCTCGGTCACGAGCGCGTGCTATACCACCCCGAAATATGTGGGAATGCCCAAGGGTACTATGATAGCACGAATCTCTTGGCAGAGACCCTACTCAAACTTCCGCGTTTGGAAGTTGCCATCATGGACCAAGTCTGGGAAAAAGCATGCACGGTCTGTGAAACTAGCCGCGTACTCGGCCACTATCATCCCTCCCTACTGAAACTGCAGGAGCTCTTGAATCTGAATGGAGCGCAAGCAGGAGGGAAAAATATCCTCACAAAACAACAACTAAAAGTCACTCCACGAAAGTGACGACTTGTCAAGAAACTGAGTCAACAGACTCCACCAACGCCAAGATGCTCCGCAGAAAAGGATGGCGGCCAAAGCCACCATAAGATCTATCGACATCTACACAAGCCTAAAAAAGGAAAACCACTGTCTCTAGCCAAACCTCTACAGCTTGAAGGTCTGGCTCACCACTGAACCTCAGCAGTCTCTGTCTTTGGAACTCAAGGAGCGTGCTCAACCTGTGCTCATGATCGGCCTACTCTGCTGAAGCTGTCTGCTGCTCAACAGATAGGGGTGCTACTACCAGCCCACCTGGAGAAAGGGGCTTGGATGATGGGTCCTGAACTGAGTCCTCGTAGCTCACAGGGTCGTCGTCATGCAATAAAGCTGGTATCCTGGCTGACTGTCTTCGCGGAGACATCTTGAATATTATTAAGGAGTGTCGCGATCATATGAGCATATATGTATAGCACAACAACAACAATGATGGGAAGCTGACGTAAGAAGGAAAATCAAGACTCAATCTTATGTCATGCACAACCAATTTTCCCTGCAACAAGTGTCTCAGAATGCTGATTCGACAAGTGGGTTATCAAGGTCCAGGTGAATGGATACATCGGCTGCCGCACCATTATTGGAATCCCTGGCCTGAGAGCCACTCTCGAGACACGTTAACAATGTTTCCCTAAATCCCAACTAATTCCCTTTTTTAGGGACGTTCGAACAATGTCCCATGGAATGAACATCCTATGATTCCACTTTTTCACGACCCGACCCTACTCAGGCTCGAGCCGAAACTACCCCAATCCCACCTCCATAGGCCAGGGGCTGGAGACAAGGGTCGAAGGCTAAACAACTTGGGGAGGCCTTTGCCTAAGAACCGGTACACACACACACAGCACACTCAATGAAAAAGTGCAGAGTAAAATGAAAAGCAAAGTACCAACTGCTATAAATAAAACAAAAACGTGCATCAACCTCTAACTGTACAAAGAAAGAGCTTAAGGTAAACTAAAAAGTAAAGGGGAAAACATGCTCCCAACCAGAAAAGTGACACAACCGGGAAATAGGTAAACAAAATAAAAACTGCTGGAAGGGTCCCCCACCTGGAACCTATAACGACCCATACTTTACATACATTGTTAATACTTCAAAATTAAAGCATACTTATTACAACATATAACAAAACCATGAAAGGACCATATAGGTATAGTGTCTTTAGAAACTGGGAAACATAAAAAACTGGTTCATAAAGCGTCTACACTGTCTCCCATTTATTTCATCATATCTATAGTCCCTTTTGGCATATCGTACTTAATAACCTTCTTCCTGACCTAGGGAATGAAAACATACAAAAGGGTGATCTCAAATGATCAGTAAGGGTAAACAAAAGAAATATCAATCACATCATATTCATAAGAACATAACTTTTGGAAATCTTAACCTGCAAAAGAGATCATAATTTCATAACATGGGATAAATCATAGTAGTGAAATAGAAATCATAACTTAAAACAAGAAACTTTGTGTCATACACACATAATCATATAGAATCATTTCTAATTATTCAAGACTCATTTCCAAGACTATCTTAGTGGACAAAGTCTATTTCTGAATGGGGTTCACTCCTCGTTTCAGTCATGTTTCACTGAATCGGTATAACCTACCGTTCCAGCCATGTCTATCTCATGAGATATAAAATCTTTACCCAATACATTGGAGGGAGATATAGGTCCCACCCATCTCATTATGACACCATTCTTATGTGTGCCACAAAATCATAAATCATACATCATTGCATAACCCATGTAATAAAAATGGGATTCTTAAACAACATGACATCATAAAACAATTCATATAAGATAAAGGAATTCATAAAAATAATTCCATCACAACATAATCAAATCATTGTAATAATAGGGATAGAAATAGAACCCTATATTATCTTAGATGGAATTTTTTTTTGATAAAACACTTGAACTCCATTCTTGAGAAAAATATCCTTTCTACTTCAAAAACATTTTTCTTTCTTAACACGTCTTACAATTTTAAACTAAAAGAAGTTCATTAAAAATAAACTTGAAAACTTGTAAAGTATGCTTCTTGTTAATAATGTTTTAAAAATCCATTCATGCCATATAAGTTAAAAAAACATTCTTCTCGTACTTTTTTCGGAAAAGTCAAAATGTACCTCATACGAAAAACGACAAAAGATTCCTTTCATATCTTTTACTAAAAACTCACCGAAGGGTAAAATTGGATTTAAACTATTGTATGTGCATGGAAACAATATTACATATTGAGGGAACATGGATGTGGATGATAAAATACACCCCAGTAAATAACAAAGTATAAACAATCTCGGATAAAAATGAGATTGTGATATTTTCGCTTACCATAGGTCCGTTTTGCTTCGTAAGTGTCCAAAGCTCCTGTATAATGATTTAAATAATGTTATTGAATTATTTCAGAATCATACTTATTTTTATGATATCATATATGGTCATATTATTAGCTTCATAGTAGTAATATTTCATTGCTACTTGTTATTCGGGTGTTTATAACTTTTTGTTCTTATGCGTGTCTTGTCGAATAAATTCTTATTATTATATTTAGGTTATAGATAACTCATTTCCAGAATGGTATTACTGTAATATATATCATATTCATTCATTCAATTCATTTATATAATTATTAAATGATGATCATGTAGAACAAGTCGCATCACATCATGGAGATGGTATTCCGTACATACGCACGAGTGATGATATCGTTCCTATGATCGTGGAATTGTATTGGAGTGTATGTATACTATTTCAGAATCAGTATAACTTTATAATAGTCATATATAGTCATTATTTACACCATTATACCCATCCAAGTAAGGTGGTGGTGGAAAATAGATTACACCACGGCGTGGAGACGGTATTCCGTATGTACGCACGCGCGGTGATTTATTTTTCCGTAGGATGGATAGATAGTGAAATAGGGTTGTTTCATACTTATAATAACATATAAGTATATGAGTGATACTGATGTTATTACTTCATAATGAAAAAACTAATGAAGAAGAAGTGGAAGAATAAATAAAGATGAAAGAATCGGTAATAGACATTACCTCTTCTTTGAAGTGCTTCTTTGAGACCTTCTTTTAGGGCACTAAAATTGGCCTTTGAGTAAGACCAGGACCTCTAGGATGTCTCTAGGGAAGTGGAGAGGAGGAATTGGCAGGTTTTGGACGATCTTGAAGGCTCATAGTGGTGTTAGCAAGAGGGGGAGGAGGTTCCCTTTTATAAGGGAGGAGAGGGGCACCTTTGGGAAAACTAAAAATATTATTTTATTATAAAGTCAAGTTCATTTTTAAATAGCTCCAAATTGATATATTTCGAAGATAATGTGGGGATGGGTCGAAATACTCTCATCCAATAGAATTTATACAAGTTTAGGTATCAATTTTAACCTTATCATTTAGATTTAACTTTATGATAGATAATTTAACTTTTACCGTGTCTTCTTGTTTTCTTACACTATAAGGTTAATAAACTTACTATATCAAGCCAAACGAACCCAAAGTTGTTTATTATTAATATATATAGCCTTATCTACGTCATTTCACCAAAACTTAGATTTTTAGGAATAAAATACAATTACTAATATTATATTTGTTTTAAAAACTATTTTATGTCAATTTTGACACTATTTAGTAATTGATTTTTGTGAAAATCATAACAGAATGATTAGTTCAAACAAAGTTAATTAAATCAATACTAACATGTCATATTAACCTATAAAATTAGTGTAATTCATAAAAAGTCTCAAATTACATTTATTTAAGTATTTATAACATCAATTATGTCAATATTTCACTAAAAAGATAATTACTGCATCATCGTTGTGTGATAAATAAATTAAATTATTTAATGTCTAAAAATTACAAATAAAATACCATTATGTAGGAAATATTTTTAGATTTATAATGAATATTTATAGTTGAATTGATCTTATGTATAACCCCATATTAAAAATGATTTACTTATTAAACTTTGATTTTAACTATTTTGACCCTTCTTTAAATAAATTAATAATAAATGTCCTAATATAATCCAAGTGGGCCTAAATGTTCATATTTTATTCCTAAGGTTGTTTTTGGTCGAATTACACTTGTCCAATGGAATTAGGATATGTGTTAGGGTAATAATAATATCATTTTTACCCTTAATTACTATATTTACTTTTAACCGATGTAAATAAAAGTAAAAAGTTACTATTCACCAAAAATTATTTTCATCTCATTGAACCGCATTTTAGTCCTTGATATTAACCTTGTCTCTCGGATTTTCAAAATTCCACTCACAAAAGCGGTAAAATTAAGTTTATGTAAAATTCAGTTTTTTAACTACCACTTAGTGGTTTCACTATTCATCAATAATTGAAAGTTTTCAGAAAAATACCAAAATTTCATCCTAGGCTAATTTTGATATTCCGAATCCAAAAATGAAGTCCATTTTGAAAAATAAAATTTCAAAAAGTGGTTATTACTATTCATAATGGCTAGTTTTAATAATATTTTAATAGCATATCATTGTTTACTGAAACTCGGTATTGCGTACGACACAATCTATCAAGGAAGGCCGCAGTTGCGTGGAAAGAAAGCCAATCTAGTGTTGTGTGTATTAAAATATTCCTCTGATGATTTATAAAAATAAAATATTTCTCATAAAAGTCTCGGGCGTTACATTCTACCCCCCTTAAAATGAATTTCGCCCTCAAAATTCGTTACATTGTCACAAATAGATGAGGATACCTCTCCCTCATCATATCCTCAAGCTCCCATGTAGCTTCTTCTAATTGGTGGTTCCTCCATAAAACTTTCACCAAGCGAGTGGGCTTGTTTCGTAGGACTTTTTCGCTACGATCCAGAATCTCTATCGGCTGTTCTTCATAAGAAAGATCTTGCTCCAGCGGTACAACTTCTGAGCTGAGTACATGTGAAGGATCAGGTATGTACTTTCTCAGGAGAGATACATGGAACACATCGTGTACTTGAGAGAGATTCGGAGGAAGCGCCAATCGGTAAGCTACCTTCCCGACACGATCCAGTATTTCGAATGGACTGATATATCTAGGGCTCAACTTTCCCTTCTTCCCAAATCTCATGACTCTCTTCCAGGGAGATATTCATAAGAACACTTTATCACCCACTTCAAACTCTAGGTCTTTTCTTTAATTGTCGGCATAACATTTCTGTCGACTCTGAGCTGCTCTTATGTGTTGTTGAATAGATCTGACCTTTTCTGCCATTTCATCAATGATATCAGGTCCTAATAGCTTTCTTTCCCCAACTTCATCCCAGTAAGTTGGAGTCCTGCATTTCTTTCCATAGAGAGCTTCATAAGGAGCCATCTGAATACTGGAGTGAAAGCTATTATTATAAGAAAATTCCACCAAAGGTAGGTGTTGATCCCAACCACCTTTGAAATCCATAGAGCAAGCTCTCAACATATCTTCTAGGGTTTGAATTGTTCTCTCAGACTGACCGTCTGTATGAGGATGATAAACAGTGCTAAAACTCAACTCTGTTTCCAGAGTATGCTGAAGACATTGCCAGAACATCGAGGAAAATCTCGGATCCCGATCAGATATAATAGAAAGTGGTACTCCATTCAATCTTACCAATTCCTTTACATATATCCTGGCAAGCTGATCCAGAGAGAAATCCTCTCTAATAGCAATGAAGTGTGCAGACTTTGTAAGATGATCAACTATGACCGAGATAGAATGATTGCCTTTGGATGTTTTAGGAAGTCCTGTGACAAAGTCCATAGTGATGTTTTCCCATTTCCATTTGGGTATGGGTAATGGTTGTAACATCCCGTTAGGCTTCTGTCTCTCAGCTTTAACTTGCTAACAAACCAAGCATCGAGAGACATATTCAACAACATCTCTTTTCATGTCATCCCACCAGAATTACTCTTTCAGGTCCCTATACATCTTCATGCTTCCAGGATGAATAGAGAATGAAGAACTATGAGCCTCATCCAGCAGCTCTTTCTTTAATTCCGGGATGGGTGGAACACAAACCCGATTCCTAAACTTTATTATCCCATAACAATCAAGGTTGAATTCAGGAACATTTCTCACCTTCTTTTGTAACTTGACATCTTCTTTCTGTGCGTCTTTAATCTTCACATGTATAGATGGTTGAACATTCATTTGAGAAAGATAAGATTTTTCCCCTTTCATTATAAATCCAAGATCCATCCTTTGTAAATCCATAAATATTGGATCTTTTGTGATCCTCATCATGGATAAACTGGCATGGTCTTGTCGACTTAATGCATCTGCCACCTTGTTTGTTTTCCCAGGGTGGTAATGGAGTGAGAATTCATAATCCTTAATCACCTCCAACCATATTCTTTGACGCATATTCAGATCCTTTTGTGTGAAAATATACATTAAACTTTTATGATCAGTTTAAATTTCACACCTTTCTCCATAAAGATAATCCTCCAAATATTTAATGCAATGATTACCGCAGCTAACTCTAAATCATGTGTTGGGTAATTTTGCTCATGGATTTTCAACTGTCATGAGGCAAAAGCTATCACCATATCATTTTTCATAAGAATACACCCCAGTCCCTTCTTGGATGCATCACTATAGATCACAAACCTTTTTCCACTATAAGGCAGTGTGAGCACAGGTGCACTGGATAACCTTCTTTTCAACTCCTTGAAATTATCTTCACATTCCTCTGTCCAAACAAACTTAACTCCTTTCCGAGTCAACTTGGTGAGTGGATTAGATAATCGTTAAAAATATTTCACAAAACGTCGAGAAAATCCAGCCAAACCAAGAAAACTTCGGATCTCAGTTACTGTTGTTGGTCTCAACCATCATTCGATTACCTCTGTTTTTGCTGGATCCACAGATATCCCCTCTTTTGAGATTATGTGACCCAAAAATGAAACTTTTTGATGCCAAAATTCACACTTGTTAAATTTGGCATAAAGCTTCTCATTTCTCAGGGTCTTCAATATAATTCTCAAGTGATATTCATGTTCTTCCTTGCTCTTTGAATAGACAAGAATATCGTCTATAAAGACTACCAAAAACTGGTCAAGATAGTCTCTAAAGACTCTATTCATCAGATCCATGAAGATAGCAGGGGCATTAGTAAGACCAAATGGCATCACTATAAATTCATAGTGTCCATACCTTGTATGGAAATCCGTCTTTGGTATATCCTCCCTTTTGTCCCTTAATTGATGATACCCTGAACGAAGATCAATCTTGGAAAAGTATTGAGCTCCGTGTAGTTGGTCAAATAAGTCATCAATGCGTGGGAGAGGATATTTTTTCTTGATAGTGATCTTGTTAAGTTCTCGATAATCAATGCAGAGTCTCATTGATCCATATTTCTTCTTAACAAATAGAACAGGTGCTCCCTAAGGTGACGCACTAGGGTGTATGAATCCCTTATCAAGATTCTCATGGAGTTGCTTCTTCAATTCCCGCAACTCAATTGGGGCCATTCTATAAGGTGTCTTTGAAATAGGCAAAGCACCCGGTACGAGTTCTATTGAGAATTCGACTTCATGATTTGGTGGAAGACCTGGCAATTCCTCCGGAAAGACATCATCAAACTCCCGTACAATGGGAATATTATTAATCGTGAGTTTCTCACCAACCATTTGAGATAAATAACCTTCATTTAGTGGAATCAAGACCCATAAGATGGAAGAAATTTCCACTGGAAGGTTATGTTCATCCTTGAATCGATAGACGATCATAGATTGATCTGGAATATGAAATCTGACTTCCCTTCTTTGGCAATTGATATGAGATCTATATAAAGAAAGCCAATCTATGCCAAGAATCACATCAAATTCCACTATAGGAAGGATCATAAGATTTGCAGGAAGCACTTTCCCATAAACTTTGATCAGAGAAGAATTATAAACTTTTGATGCGACTGTTGTGCCATTAGGTGTTGTCACAGCTAACTCAACATCTAATTGTTGAGGTAATACGGTGATACCCTTAGAAAATTTATTAGAAATAAAATAGTGGGTGGATCCAGAATCAAATAAAACATTTTCTACTTTAGAGTGGATGGTAAGTGTACCTTTCACCACATCGTTATCGTACTCCACATCGCTGATAGAAATTGCAAGTGACTTTCCTTTGTCTTTAGCCTTAAGAGTTTGTTGACATCGACCATAATCATCAACCCTTGGATTAGGGCATTTATTGGCATAATGTCCCATATCCTTGCACTTGAAACATTGAAGTGTAGTTGGTTCATTCTGTGTATCCCTTCCTTTGTTTCCATCATTAGATATCTTCTTCCCATCATCGCGGCATTCAAATGCCCGATGACCTTCCTTTCCACATTTGAAACATCTACTTGTCCCTTTAAGACAACTCCCTCCATGTTTCTTTACATACTTTGAGCATAAGGGAAAGCTCATCTTCTTTCCAGTGTGCTCTTTAGATTTTCCTTTGAATTCCATTTTCCTCTTCTTATCAAACCCATATGACTGATGGGTTACTCCAATATCCATATCAACTTTGAGAGCACATTGAACGATTTCCTCGTAGCTATTGAAGTCCCTTATGGCTAAGGCCCTTTGAAGACTTGGTTTTAAGCCACTAAAGAATCGATCGATCTTAATTTCAGGTTGGATAATAATACCAGAAGCGTACCTTGCAGGTCTTGTAAAATTTGCTTCATAGGTACCAACAGATTCATCATCCTTTTGCTTCAGTTCAAGAAACTCTTTCTCCATATTTGTTCGGAGAATACGAGGGAAGTACTTATTGAAAAATAAGTTCTTGAACTCGTCCCATTCCATGGACTCAATTTCATCCCTTTGCCTCGTATTATTAATAAGATTCCACCATTGATCAGCATCTCCTTCCAAACAATACACTGCTAGGATGTATTTATCATGTTCAGAACATTGAAGAACTGAAAATATATTTTCAGTAGTACTAATCCATTGTTCAGCCACTAATGGATCAGTAGAACCACTGAAAGAAGGTGGACGCTACCACATGAAGGATTCAACAGAATGTTGCTCCTTCTTTTGCTCGTTTGGAAGTCCTACATGATTCATAGCTTGAGAAAGTTGTGTGAGCATGGCTACAAGATTTTGCATTCCAGCTCCCATAATGTTTGGTTGCTCAAGGGGACAATCATTGCATTGCCCATCACATTCCATATTAACACGATTCCTTCGGGTTCTAGCCATTGACTAAAACCAAGAAGAATATTGTGAGCAACACTAATTATAATACGAAAACCACATAATCAAGAATAAGATATAACACTTAAGGTCTTATCCTAGGTTATTCATGTCCATTTCTAAAACACTAAGATTGTGTTCTATGCTTAGAATTATCCTTAGGGTTCTTACTAAGGTTTTCACATCCTAGTTTCCAAAGGTTGACTATACCTTTCCTCTGATACCAACTATAATGACCCATACATTACATACATTGTTAATACTTCAAAATTGAAGCATACTTATTACAACATATAACAAAACCACGAAAGGACCATATAGGTATAGTGTCTTTAGAAACTGGGAAACATAAACAACTGGTTCATAAAGTGTCTACACTGTCTCCCATTTATTTCATCATATCTATAGTCCCTTTTGGCATATCTTACTTAATAACCTTCTTCCTAACCTAGGGAAAGAAAACATACAAAAGGGTGAGCTCAAATGCTCCGTAAGGGTAAACAAAAGATATATCAATCACATCATATTCATAAGAACATAACTTTTGGAAATCTTAACCTGCAAAAGAGAGCATAATTTCATAACATGGGATACATCATAGTAGTGAAATAGAAATCATAACTTAAAACATGAAACTTTGTGGCATACACACATAATCATAGAGAATAATTTCTTATTAGTGAAGACTCATTGCCAAGACTATGTTAGTGGACAAAGTCCATTTCTGAACTGAGTTGACTCTTCGTTTCAGTCCTGTTTCACTGAACCTGTATAACCTACCGTTCAAGCCATGTCTATCTCATGAGATATTAAATCTTTACCCAATGCATTGGAGGGAGATATAGGTCCCACCCATCTCATTATGATACCATTCTTATGTGTGCCACAAAATCATAAATCATACATCATTTCATAACCCATGTAATAAAAATGGGATTCTTAAACAACATGACATCATAAAATAATTAATATAAGATAAAGGAATTCATAAAAATAATTCCATCACAACATAATCAAATAAATGTAATAATAGAGATAGAAATAGAACCCTATATTATCTTAGATGGGAAATAATTTTGATAAAACACTTGAACTCCATTCTTGAGGAGAATATCCTTTCTACTTCAAAAACATTTTCTTTTCTTAACATGTCTTACAATTTTAAACTAAAAGAAGTTGATTTAAAATAAACTTTAAAACATGTAAAGGAAGCTTCTTGTAAATAATTTTTTAAAAATCCATTCATGCCGTATAAGTTAAAAAAACATTCTTCTCGTACTTTTGTCGGAAAAGTCAAAAAGTACCTCGTACGAAAAATGAAAAAAAAATTCATTTCATATCTTTTACTAAAAACTCACCGAAGGTTAAAATTGGATTTAAACTATTGTAATTGCATGGAAACAATATTACATATTGAGGGAACATTTATGTGGATGATAAAATACACCCCAGTAAATACCAAAGTATAAACAATCTCAGATAAAAATGAGATTGTGATATTTTCCCTTGCCTTAGGTCCGTTTTGCTTCGTAAGTGTCCGAACCTCCTGTATAATGGTTTAAATA
The DNA here is from genome assembly GCA_963277665.1 of Viscum album. Classification (NCBI taxonomy): domain Eukaryota; kingdom Viridiplantae; phylum Streptophyta; class Magnoliopsida; order Santalales; family Viscaceae; genus Viscum; species Viscum album. The sequence continues at coordinate 324,093,161 of OY728126.1, read as the reverse complement.
ATGTTATTGACTTATTCCAGAATCATAATTATTTTTATGATATCATATATGGTCATATTCTTAGCTTCTTAGTAGTAATATTTCATTGCAACTTGTTATTCGGGTGTTTATAACTTTTTGTTCTTATGCGTGTCTTGTCGAATAAATTCTTATTCTTCTCTTTAGGTTATAGATACCTAATTTCCATAATTGTATTAGTGTAATATATATCGTATTCATTCATTCAATTCATTTATATAATTATTAAATGAAGATCATGTAGAACGAGTCGCATCACATCGTGGATACCGTATTCCGTACGTACGCACGAGTGATGATATCATTCCTATGATCGTGGAATTGTATTGGAGTGTATGTATACTATTTTATAATTAGTATCACTTTATAATAATCATATATAGTCATTATTTACACCATTATAAACATCCATGTAATGTGGTTGTGGAAAATAGATTACACCACGGTTTGGTGACGGTATTCTGTACGTACGCACGCGCGGTGATTTCTTTTTCCATAGGATGGATAGATGGTGAAATAGGGTTGTTTAATACATATAATAGCATATCAGTACATGAGTGATACTGATGTTATTACTTCATAATGAAACAACTAAATAAGAAGAAGTGGATGAAGAAATAAAGATGAAAGAATCGGTAACAGACATTACCTCTTCTTTGAAGTGCTTCTTTGAGACCTTCTTTTAGGGCACTAAAATTGGCCTTTGAATAAGACCAGGACCTCTAGGATGTCTCTAGGGAAGTGGAGTGGAGGAATTGTCTGGGTTTGGCCGATCTTGAAGGCTCAATGTGGTGTGAGCAAGAGGGGGAGGAGGTGCCCTTTTATAAGGGAGGAGAGGGGCACCTTTGGGAAAACTAGAATTATTATTTTATTATAAAGTCAGGTTCGGTTTTAAATATCTCCAAATTGATATATTTCGAATCTAAGTTGGGGGTCGAAATCCTCTCATCCAATTGAATTTATACATGTTTAGGTATCAATTTTAACCTTATCATTTAGATTTAACTTTAAGTTAGATAATTTAACTTTTACCGTGTCTTCTTGTTTTCATACACTATATGGTTAATAAACTTACTATATCAAGCCAAACGAACCCCAATTTGTTTATTATTAATATATATAGCCTTATCTAAGTCATTTATCAGATCCTTAGATTTTTTGGAATAAAATAACAATTACTAATATAATATTTTTTTTAAAATATATTTTATGTCAATTTTGACACTATTTAGTAATTGATTTTTGTGAAAATCATAACAGAATTATTAGTTAAAAAAAAGTTAATTAAATAAATAATAAAATGTCATATTAACCTAGAAAATTAGTGTAATTCATACAAAGTCTCAAATTACATTTATTTGGGTATTTATAACATCAATTATGTCAATATTTCACTAATAAGATAATTACTGCATCATTGTTGTGTCATAAATAAATTAAATTATTTAATGTCTAAAAATTACAAATAAAATAACATTATTGAGGAAATATTTTTATCTTTCTAATGAATATTTATAGTCGAATTGATCTTATGTATAACCCCATTTTAAAAATGATTTACTTATTAAACTTTGATTTTAACTATTTTAACCCTTCTTTAAATAAATTAATAATAAATGTCCTAATCTAATCCACGTGGGCCTAAATGGTCATATTTTATTACTAAGGTTGTTTGTGGTCGAATTAAACGTGTCCAATATAATTAGGACATGTGTTAGGGTAATAATAATATCATTTTTACCATTAATTACCCTATTTACATTTAATCGTGGTAAATAAAAGTAAAAATTTACTATTCACCAAAAATTATTTTCATCTCATTGAACCAAATTTTAGTCCCTGATATTAACCATGTCTCTTGGAATTTCGAAATTCCACTCACAAAAGCGGTAAAATTATGTTTTATGAAAAATTCAGTTTTTTTAACTACCACTTAGTGGTTTCACTATTCATCAAAAATTGAAAGTTATCAGAAAAATACAAAAATTTCACCTTAGGCTAATTTCCATATTCCGAATCCAAAAATGAAGTCCATTTTGAAAAATAAAATTTCAAAAAGTGGTTATTACTATTCATAAGGGCTAGTTTTAATAATATTTTAATAGCATATCATTGTTTACTGAAACTCGGTATTGCGTACGACACAAGCTATCGAGGAAGGCCGCGGTTGCGTGTAAAGAAAGCCAAGATAGTGTTGTGTGTATTAAAAGATTCATTTCATGATTTATAAAAACAAAATATTTCTCATAAAAGTCTCGGGTGTTACAGAACCCAACTCCGACCAGCGCATGCGGTCCAAGCTCCTAAACTCCTCAGCTCCACTAAATTCACGACCAACCTTTATGTCATCTGCAAGGGCACACCAAGTGAGGGAAAATCCCAAGAAGGGGTGAGTGTAAAAATACTCATTAGGATACCCCAAAGGCTCGAGGGAGAAACAATGGAGGTACCGAAGGGTGAATAGTAGATCAAACTGGGAAAAGTAAAGGAGTACAACTGAGAGTACAGTAAAGAGTAACAGTAGAGAGTCCAACTCAACCTAATAAGAGAAAGGAGGTAGACTCATCCAGAAACAAGGAGCTAGAAATGGGGAGAAGATGAACTTCTCGTCGAGTATTTGCTACCTATAGCAGGAGAGAATACTTGTCCAACCATGAGAATCTAGACACAGAAAGCACGTGGCATACCTCGCGCGTCTTCGCCTCTCCTGGTGGGAGAGTAACCAAGCCCCAGAATTGGGTAATGGAATAAGGTATATACATATCCATATGCTAAAAAAAGAATACCGAACAAGATTTTAAGGGGATCTCCATCCCGTAGCTCAGCCCAAGAATGTGAGTCGCCAACAGTCCCAGAAGTAACACCATCGATGCCCATCATCCCACACGTTAGCCCCGAACTGCAAGGAAAGGGGCTCAAATCACCGCACCTCGACAATATCGGCTTTGGGCAGCACTGACTCGCCTGAACGGTTTTAGGTCACATCACAAGGACACATATCTATGGGGAATGTGCCCCTCGTACTTGAGAGTTCTGGGGGAAAGTCAGACCACACTACATCACGGTCACACAGTCGAGAGGTCCTCAAAGTCAACCTGTCACATCACTGACCCATACAAACAAGCGTCCCGGTCCAGTAGTAACGGAGTGAAGCCATAGACTAGCCTAGTAGAAAGGACTAATTCTGAAATAAGTCATCGGGCGACCCACTGCCCAGTCTCTATTGGAGGGTAGACTATAAGAGGTCGTCCGGTGACCCACTGCCCAGTCTCTGCTATAGGGTAGAACCTAAGAGGTCGACATGCGACCCACGGCCCAGCCCTGCTAGAGGGTAGATCTAGAATATGTCAATATGTGACCCAATGCCTAGTCTCTGCTAGAGAGTTGACCTAGAAGAAGTCGAAAGGCGACCCACTACCCAGTCTCTGCTGGAGGGTAGACCAAGAAAAAGCCGACAGGCAACCCACTCCCCAGTCTCAACTGAAGGGTAGACCTGGAAGAAGTCGACATGCAACCCACTGCCCAATCTCTCCCAGAGGGTAGACCTAGAAGAAGTCGACATGCGACCCACTCCCCAGTCTCTACTAAAGGGTAGACCTGAAACTGCTCTGGCCATCCCTACTAGAAATAACTTCATGAGTAGAGGATCAGTGCCCGCGTAAAGTATTGGTCACACCAGAATCCACAAGAACTCTACCAGGGAACACGAACCAACCCTGCCGAAAAAACCATCATGAACAGAACCAGTGGAAAACCACTCAACCCTGTTGGTCTAAACCATCGTGAATAGGACCAGGGGGAAACTCAACCCTTCCGGTCAACAACCGAGATTAGAGGGATCCTCTACATCGTGAGAGGTCAAAGGTATGTAAAGTAGAACAAGACACACACATGGGGCCCACACGACGTGTGGCCCCAAGTCAACTCCAACCAAGCGCACAAACATTCTCAGGTAAAAACAACAACATGTACCTCCAATCATTCCCATATACTCTCAGAGTATACCACATTTCCAGCCCAAAGGATATCATGCACATGTCACCCAACGTCAATGAGAAGGTCGTAAATGTAACAACTCTAACTTGCCGCCTCATCATCCCAAATACGACCAACTAAAACACTTCAAGCATTATTTTACTCACACGGGAGTGCATGTGGTCTTTCTTGTCATTATAGATGAAGTTACATGCATCCCAAATTAATTACATGTTCTTAAAACTTTAGTATAGCATAAGTTCAAGGTCGATCCACAGGGAACTATGGCGTGCCTGAATTCAATTGAGTTAATACTTAATTACATGAAGTATGCAGAATTTATAGTTGATTGGTTTGATTTTAGTTTTGGATTAAAACTATATTTTTTTACTTTGAAGATAAGATTAATAGTTTTAAAGAAAACAATGAGTGAATTTAAAGAGTTTAAAATGGGAAGAAAAGACGTGTCGGGGCTGTGGTGATTAAGGAGTTCTTATGAGAATTGTTTAAATGGTTTTGTTGTTCATAATAATTCAATCATTCTGGATTCCATTTTTGTTACAAGATTTCCTTGGTCCCATTCCTCTTGTTTTGAATTAGAGAAGTTGAATCCTTGGTCTGGTAGTCAGTGTTACTAATTCTTTATTATGTTCAATCCATTATTTGAATTGGTGAAATCTTTTCAATGGTAATGGATGTTTTCACCATTACTTCTATTTTGTATCGCTGAGAATTGATCCCTTGTTCCGGCTCAGAATTCTCAATTATATTTGATAGTGAATTAAGAAGAGTAAGAAGATTTACAACGAGAAAACACAACTATATAAAACAAAACACAAATTACGATCCTTTCATCCACAACCCCAACAAGAGGGGTTTAGTTACTCATAGAAATCAGGAGAGAAACGACACACGTGATACCTGATGGATTCATCATGTAAGCGTTGAGGTAAGGTGTCGGAAGTCGGAATGACAGAACGACGACACCTCAGTGGCTTTGGGAATGGTCTTAGCAGAGCTTCTCTCGCTTCCAATAGTTTCCAGCCTCCAAAATATGAAGTCCAAAGCCTATTTTTATTGAAAAATAAAGTACACGCTGTGTATAGAAAGTACACATTGTGTACTTTTTTTCAACGCACTTTGTCGCCAATTTCTCCACAGTTAGGCGGCCTAACACGCCAACTGTGACTTTTGAACATGGCTCCACTTGGTATTTGAGTGTACACAGCATGTAGCACCGCCATACACAGCATTTAGTATCAATATTTAGAAACCAAATCCTTCTAGAATATCAGACATGGCGTGTAGAAATGGAACACTCCGTGTCTCCTTCAACGGCCACATGGGCATGTATAACCTTCTCGGCAACAACCGCTTCTAGAATGTAGTACACAACGTGTAATTCCACTTCACACGGCATGTGGCTTCTATCCGGTGACATGGGCGTGTACTATCTCCTTCGGTTTGTGTCCCTGTATGGATGCACACGACGTGTATAGAAAGTACACGCCGTGTAGTTTCAAAATATTCACAGACTTCCCTTGATTTATGTATTTTAGCCAGAAAGCTCTTGAAAGTAGAAAGAATCACCAAAATCAAAGAATATGTTGACGAAACAATAGATATTTGTTGAAATAATGTTCTTATTTTCAATTATATATATGAAAATTTATACACAAATCAGGTGCATCAAAGTCCACCACACTTAGTCGTTTTCTTGTCCTCAAGAAAAATCTCAACATCCAATTAAAAGGGGCTATTCTTTTAAAAAGAATGAATTTTAATTAATCAAAAGTATAAATGATAAAGTTACTAAGAAAATTTCTAAAAGGCATAAACAAATTCAATTCATAAGATATTAAAATCATGCCTCATATGTACTTCAATTAACTACTCTCATCCTCTTTCAAAACATTTTTCAACCTTTCAAAAATAAGAATGCCACTTGATGATTTACCTTACCAGTTAAAATCACACTCCACACTCTAGATTTTTTTATTCAAATTTATGCTCAATATAAGGTATATACACTCTATCCATAGATTTGTAAGATATCTTGTCCTCTACTTCAGAAAATTTTGAATTACAAAAATCATGAGGGCTTTATCAATAAGGTTCAAATGTCTCTCTGGCTAATGGTTGGTAGGTTCAGATGTGAAAAATAAATTCTGAGGCATGAAAAAGGAAGGCAAATTACTTTAAGCAACATTGCATGATATTAAAATTAAATATGAATGAAAATGTATCCTTCACAAGCTTAGTCGAATTCTTTTGTAATCACCACCTTTTCCCTTAGTCAAGTGGGTTTCATGAGCAAATAAGCATAAAGTACCTTTTTCTCTTTTTTTTCTTCTTTTCTTTTTTTTTTGTTTTGTTTTTGTTTTTTCCCTTAAGAATAAATCAAGGGAAACACCTATGAATACAACAAATAATTGTTTGGAATCTTTTCCGCCCCAAATAGTCAAGAGGAAATCGCCCAAACTTTATTTCATGGATGTGCACAAAAATATGCCATGTATTGACAACTCCCTCTTTAAAACTCTAAAATGAAAATTCATGAAAAGTTCAAAAAGAAATAGGGTAGGAAGGGAAATAATCTTGTAACGTGGATTCCTATAAATTCTATTCATGGCTTCTATGGGCTTAACAAAGATTAAATGTAGGGTAGGTCTCAAGATAAAGGGGTTGAAACAATCTAATGCCTCAATCATTTTAAAGCAATTAAAAAATTCTTCATGTTTTGAAAAGAAAAACTTGAAAATTCTGGTAGTGATGCATATCCTCAGAATATATAAAGAAAGAGGGTATTAGAAAAGGAATATGAAAAAGGGTTTAGAATACCTCTCAAGAGTAAAAAAATAATAAAGGGACAATCAGGTCATGACATGCATATAAGTGATTATCCTAATCAATGTAATTAATCAAGGATTAAAAGTTTCAATTGAAACTATATCAGCAATCATTTTAAAAAACATAAGAATTAGAATAAGCATTAAACCCTCAAAAATTCCCTATTAAATAACTCTATCATTTATAAGAATGATTAACCAAAATTTCTTTACATTTTCAAATATGTAATCTAATAATGATGTCTCTTAGATTAGTTCAAGGGAAAAGACTAAGGTGAAAGAGATAGATGCTCCCCCAAACTTAATATTGCACATGGTCCACCAAGTGAAATAATAAGGTAAAGGGTGGGAACGGGAGAGTTATTGAGGACAACTTGAGGGAAAGCATTGGAAGAAGTAAATCCAAAAAGAAAGAAAATAGAAATGGAAAAATACTCTCCTCGTGAAAAGTGATGCCCAAGGCACTCCATGATACCTGTGACTGTCGAGAAAAAAGAAAACTGCAAAAAATTATAACATCACAATCCAGAAAATTACAAAAGAGGTATATAAGATAAAGAAAAATGTCACTATTATGGGGTTGCCTAAGGGGAGGCAACATCCTGTACAAAACCAGCCGGTAGAGACGGCGTAGGAGCCGTGGAAGCAGGAGGCTGGGATACTGCACTGGGAAGGGTAGATGGAGAAGTAGGAGCCTTATATGCTATACCCAGAGAAGGAAGCTCAGTAGTAGGCCCCGGACCGGTAGCAGTGGTGGTGGCAACAGGAGTAACAGCAAGACCTACCGTAGACAGCAGAATGGAATTCGTGGCCTGCACAAGAGAGGGCGGTGGAGCAGCAGCATATGGGCCAGGAGCAGAGGTAGAGGCAGGTGGTGGAGGTGGCCGAAGACCAAGATGCTAAGCAATAAGTGCCAACATCATATCCATGCAGTCCTGGTGGCTATTAAGATGGCTCAAATGTCACACAATTGTGTCCTGGTGGCCGATGATATAATCCAACTGTTGCGCCATCTGATCCTATTGGCTGTCAAAGTGACCCAAGACCTGCTCCATCACGGCTAGGCAGTGGGAAAGGGAAAGATCGACCGAGGGTGTGGGAGTAGGTGGGATGGGGGATGAGACAGAGGAAGGAAGGCACGAAGAAGTGGGTCCATTAGGAGGTGGGTGAGGTGGAGAAGCTGGAGGGGGTGGGGAAGGAGGAGCAAGGTCAGCAGCTGGGGCAGGAGGGTCAGTGGGTGGCTGCGCTTGAGCCTGAGCAAGGATGTAGGCACCCCCTTGCTTCCTGACCAGTTCCATGAAAATAAGCATGAGAAACTCCATCCACTGTGGTGAACCTAATAGGTCATGTGGTAAATAGGGATCGAATACCTCGAGGTGGTGGGAAAGACGGGTGGTGTAAAACCCGCCATTCAGGTTGCCCTGACGACCGGTAAACATGGAGTTAAAATAGGAGGCGTCGAGATAGAAAGGGTCCCGGTAGTCGTGCCGAATGACACAGGTAAGGAGCTCCATGTCACGGTCGGTCACGATCCCCATATCCTCATGGAAGGGGATAAGGATGGTGTTGAAGAACCAGTGGGTGAAGCGGATGATGGGGTCATCTATAAGAGTGCTCTTCTGGGAAGTCGGGGAGTACCGGTGGTTAGGCCCAGCGATCTCCCGCCACATAGAGAGGAGCTCAGAGCTCTTGGGCCTAGATAGGGTAGAAAAAGGAGATGGGGTGATGGGATGGGGGTAGAAGCCGCACCCTCGGACAAACTCGGTCATGGTGAGGGAGAAACGTCGGCCGCTTATCCGGAAGCATACCACGGGCACCGCATCACCAGGTGTCTCCCGGTACTCTTCTCCGTCAAACTCAAACAAGGCCGCGAACTCCAAAAATAAATCTCGAAAAATAGGAGTGATGACTTGGAAAATATCTACAAGTGAGTTGTTCCCATGAAGCTCCTCTAATTCCTCCAAAATACCCAGCTGTTGCAGAATGCTGCTTTCGAGGTATCCGCCACTCAATGGTATAAGCCGAAAAGAGAAGCATCAGACCCTGTCATATGCGAGATCGGTGGCCGGGAATACGGTGCAGGGATAGGGAGCACCTGCAGGTACCGGTCCAGGAGCAGGTGTAGCAGCAGTGGCTGGCTCTGTGGGTGGATTAACTAAAGTAGAGGGTGGCTCAGTGGAAGGTGTTCTCGAATAGGGACCAGCTGCTGAAAAAGATGGCGCGGGTAGAGCGGCATCTAGTGGAGGAGAAATGGTGGTTCTCGGAAGCTCGATGCTGGTAGGTGGAGGTGTAGAAGAAGTAGTTATGGCCTCCGTTGAGGGAGTGAGTGGTAGCAGAATGGTCAAACGAGGTAGCTCGAAGACCGGAGCTTTTAGGTCCAACTACGTTAGCGGTCAGAGTCGGATTCGACGAAAGATGGAACCCTCTCCCTTAGTGGCGGGGGCTAGCCACATCCCTCGAGAAGGATCAGGATCTGCCATAATCTGAAAAAAAAGAAAAACCAAACAAAATAAAAGTAAAAGAAAATAAAATAATAGAAAACAAAGAAAATGTGAGAAAACGGTAAAATAAAAGTACACGGAATGTACCCCAGAGTACACAGTGTGTAGTTGAAAATGTAGATTAGCCCGTGTTCTCTGGATTGACACGCCGAGGGTGAAAAATTGACAATGTAAAAGTACACGGCGTGTACTGAACATACCCACTGTGTTCACTCAAAGTGTAGGTGGTCGTGTGTCCATAAAGGACATGACCATGTTTGTGAAAATTATAACAATAAAGGACATGTCGTGTATAGATAGGACACAGTGTGTTCATTACTAGAAGAACATGGTCGTGTGGAGTGTGAAACATGGGTCAGCCAAACGAAATTGTATACATGGAATGTACCGAACACACACACTGTGTATAGGTACATGGGGTAAGAGGTCGTGTTAGGTTCTACACACGGAGGGGACAAAGGAAATGGTATTCACGGCGTGTACCAAACACACACCGTGTACATGAAAGTGGTGTGTGATGCCATGTGAAAAGGGGTACTCGGGGACGATGGGGAAACGTTCACGGTGTGTACCGAACATACACACCATGTACATTCAAATTTGATGTTTTTTTATGTGTGGTCATGTACTGGGGTTAACGGCGTGTGTTCTTCATTTCATGGTCGTGTACAGACGGAAGCCGAACGGTCGGCCGATCTGAAAATCACCCTAAAGGATTCTTAAAACATGAAATAGAGGGTGTATAATGGCGTACCTTGACCGAGGATCAAAATTTGAAAGAAAACAGAGCTTGAAACGCACCATATCAATTGATCTGAGAGATCGGGGTGCGGGTGTCATGCGGGAGAAGAAATGGGATGAAGGGGGAGAAATGGGGAGCCGCGCGACACGGGCTCATGCTGGGCGGACTGTGGCCTATATAGGCGCGGTACACGGCGTGTATTTTTTGACTAAATGCCATGTATTCCCAAATTTTTTTTCAAAACATTAAATATACTATATAATAATTAATATCAATTAATTAAAAAAAGTAATGTAGGTTTATATATGTATATACAGAATAAAAAGAAAATAAAATTGTACACGTAATGTAGTGAGAAAATACACACTGTGTGTTTAAAAATTGGAAAAAGAGAAGTACAACCATTGGTCTGGTGGTCGGGTGAGGTTCAAACTGGCGATCGGCCGTTCCGAATGGAAGCCCTCAACCACTAGAGCGAAAGTTGTATTGCTGCCCATATTTATGATAAATATATCAATATATATATATATATATATATTATATATGGCCTATACACATGGGAATAAAGAAATGAACGACGTGTGGTTTTTATTTAGGAAGGGATGGGGATGAAGTGGGGCGATTAGCGCGATTCGAAACCGGGTCTTTTGAACCTGGTGCCGAGATGTTGCCAATCCGTGAACTTCACCCGCATGTAATTTCTTATTTTAAAAATGTTTTTAATTTATATTGAAAAATTATGGCGCACACGGAGTATATCAAAATTCATATCGTGTGGTTTTATTAAAAGAATAAATGATGGAAATGGGATGGTTGTTTGGATTCGAACCCATTTTTTTTGGAACCGGGTTACGATTCTAACCAACCATCCCATCCCCATCATGGGTTTTATTATTTTTAAACACATTTATATATATATATATATGAAAAATACCACACATGCTATGAAAATAAAAGGAGGAACCTCATGCTGAAGGTAAGTCGGGAGGATTCGAACTGGGGACGACTTGATTAAACTCTAGTGACTTTACCATCGACACCAGAATCATCCTTGGTTATATATTTGTTATCCTATAGATTTATACTATAAATATTATTAATTAAAAAGAAAAGTACATGTTGTGCATATAAGTGGGACACGGTGTGTAACCTATGGGTTGCCTTCCAGAAAGTGCCTTTGTTTTAGGTCGTTGGCTCGACCTTCTTTACCTTGCTTACCTGATATTTACGGTGGATAATGGTCCCAATAGTGGAAGCCCTGGCCATTTAAGAGTTTCATGTTCTCTAGCTCTTCTTCAACAAGAATGTATTGATTGTTAAAGTTATCAGAAATATAAGAACATACCAGATCATCCATGAGGAAATCGTCCATGTTAGTTATTGTAGAACAATCCTCATGATCAAACGATGATGCCTGCTTGATGGCTTTGGGAACATTGTAGGAGACTCTCTCATCTCCTACCCAAGAAATCAGCTCTCCCTAGTGCACATCAATGATTTCCTTCCCAGTGGTTATGAAAGGTCTTCCCAATATAAGTGGTGCCTCCGGATCATCCCCATGTCAAGGATGATGAAATCTACTGGGATGATCAATCGTCCCACTTTCACCAGTACATCTTTCAGTATCCACTTTAGATACTTAATGGATTGATCAGCAAGTTGAAGGGCTACTCGGGTTGGATTCAAATCATGGAGGTCGAGCTTTTGGAAATCTCTGAATGGCATGAGGTTGACACTTTCTCCCAAGTCGCATAGATATTTTCCAAATTCACAGGGTCCAATTGAGCAGGGAATAGTAAAACTACCTGGATCCTAGAGCTTTAGAGAAATGGAATGTTGAACAACTACGGAGGACTCCTTTGTTAGTGAAATAACACCCAAATCATCCATCTTCCTCTTATTTGAGAGGATTTCCTTCATGAATTTGGTGTTTGTAGACATTTGTGTCAGGTCCTCCGCAAATGGTATATTGATGTGGAGATTTCTGAACACCTCCGGGAATTTACAAAATTGGTGGTCCATATTTTGCTACTTCATTATTTCTAGGAAAGGCAATGCAGGAAAAAATAGTTTAACGACTTCTTTTCCTTTGCCTAATTGAGCCTCTGGTGATGGCTCATCAGATAAAGAGGGATCTGAAACTGGGCCTTCTTTATCAATAGGGGGTGGAGGTGCAGTTGACCGGTGGGTTCGTTCCTTCTTTGGCAATGCTTTTCCACTACGTAAGGTGATATCATTGGGCTCCTCCCATTGGTTCTTCTCAGTGTTTCCTGGTAGTGTACAGGGCTGCCTTCCTGATAGATGGTTTTATATCTGGACAGTTTAATTTTTGAGGCTTTGAATGGAAGCCTCCTGGTTCTAGAATTTCCTTTCAGCTATTGAGATAAATTTATTCATCAGGTCCTCTAACCGTGATGTTCTCTCTTGCTGATATGGCTGGGCAGGTGGTGGAGGTGGTTGCTGCCTTTGTTGTTGCGGGCGAAGGTTCTGGTACCCTGGCTGCTGATAGGAACCATGCTGGAAATGTTGTTTGGTAAACTGATTCTGGTACTGAGGCTGATTGTAGCCGAGCGGTCATTGGGGCGGAGGGTTTTGCTACGGTTCTCCCCAACCATGATTCTGATTATCTCGCCAAGCTGGGTTTTGGTACTGTTGATATTTATTCCACCCTCAATTTTGAGCAAAAAAGCTCACCTCGCTCATCAAAGGGTCGAATTAAAGTCCTGGGCATTCTCCCAGATTTTGGTTGTCACCACAGTCGCCACATGCTGGATGGTTCACCGCATGAACTTGAGATGGTCCTTTGAGATTCAATGCATCAATTTTCTTCGACACTGCATCCAAATGAGATGCGAGCATAGTGGTAGCGTCAATATTATTCATACCTCACTTTTTAGTTCCTCGCTCAAAGTTCCACTGGAAACTATTGGCTGACATGTCTTCCAATAGTTCGAATAGCTATTCGGGGGATTTTCGCATCACCATACCTCCAGCAGCAGCATCCAACACGGACTTGGTATTCATTGTAAGTCCTCCGTATAAGGTCTAGACTTTCATCCAGAGTGGGAGTCCGTTGTGTTGGAATTTTTGTAGAATCTTTTTAAAACATTCCCATGACTCGTACAATGACTCGGAGTCCTGCTGTTGGAAGTTGTGGATCTCGTTCTGTAGCATCACCGTCTTTGAGGGTGGGAAGTATTTGGATAGGAATTCCTGGGATAGCTCCTCCCATGTGAGGATAGATCGTTGTGGCAGCCCCTTGATCCAGTCTTTTGCCTTGTCCCATATAGAAAAGGGAAATAGGCGAATACAGATGGCATCCTCAGACACACCATGGTAATGAAATGTGTCGTAGATCTCCATAAAGTTGGAGAGATGGTCATTTAGGTCTTCACTGGGCAGACCTCCAAATTGGATAGTGTTCTGGATTAGCTTCATGATAGCAGGCTTGATCTCGAAGTGCTAATCCTAGACCAGAGGACGAACGATGCCCGTATCAGCTCCGTGGATTGAAGGATGACCGTACTCCATAAGAGTACATCTTGGAGGTGGCTGTCGTGGGTGTGGATGTTGCATATACTGCTGCACTTGACGGGAGAAATAGGGACATAGGAAGAGTTGTTTCAGTTGTTGTAGTTGGCCGTATGCCGGAGGAGGGTGCGGTGGTGGCTGTTGGTAATCACTCGAGAGGAATTCTACGAGGCCTCCAGGAGCCTGCTTCGGTAGACCAGTAATGGGAGGCTGCTGATCCTGGTACTACTGCTCTGCCATAGCATCCACTGTTGGTGGTCCCTATTCTGTGTTTTCCATGGTAGAGGGTTGCTGGTTGTGAGTTTCTTTTAGTGCACGCCGACGACGAAGCAGGGTCTGTTCGATCTCCGGGTCAAGCGGAAGTAGTTCCAATGACTCAACACACCTGGACCGTGTAGGGAATATATTCATGCACATTAAGATTCTTCACAATCACAACACAAATACCAGGCGTAACAAGGGAAAAGTAAAAGAGAAAACATGAAATGGGATTAGAGAAGATATTTTTGATAATTTTTTATTTTTATTTTCACTTAATTAAATTATTAACACAATTTAAATCTTAGCACTAAAACAAAAGATGTGTCCCCGGAAACAGTGCCAAAATTTGGTCTCACTTTTCATTATGGCTGAAGTTATATGCATCCCAAATTAATTACCCATTCTTAACTCTTGAGTATAATATATGTTCGGGGTCGATCCATAGGGAACTATGGCGTGCATGAATTCAATTGAGTTAATACTTAATTAGGTGAAGTATGTAGAATTTTGAGTTGATTGGTTTGATTTTAGTTTTGGATTAAAACTATATTGTTTTACTTTCAAGAAATGATTAACAGTTTTAAGGAAAACAATGAGTGAATTTAAAGAGTATAAAATGGGACGAAAAGACGTGTCAGGGCTGTGGTGATTAATGAGTTCTTATGAAGATTGTTTAAATGGTTGTATTGTTCATAATAATTCAATCATTCTGGATTTCATTTTTGTTACAAGATTTCCATGGTCCGGCTCCTCTTGTTTGGAATTAGAGAAGTTGACTTCTTGGTCCAGTAGTCATTGTTCATAATTCTTCATTAAGTTCAGTCCATTACTTGAATTGGTGATATCTTTTCAATGGTCATGAATGTTTTCACCGTTACTTCTATTTTGTATTGCTGAGAATCCGTCCCTTGTTCCAGCTTAGAATTCTCAATTATATTTGATAGTGAATTAAGAAGAGTAAGAAGATTAACAATGAGCAAACACAACTATATAAAACAACACACAAATTAAGATCCTTTCATCCAAAGCCCCAACATGAGTGATTTAGTTACACATAGAAAGCTGGAGAGAAATGACACACGTGAAACCTGATGGATTCATCATGTAAGCATTGAGGTAAGGTGTCGGAAGGCGGAACAGTGGAACAACGGCACCTTGCTGGCTTTGGGAATGGTATTAGCAGAGCTTCTCTCCCTTCTAATAGTTTCCAACCCTCCAAAATCCGAAGGCCAATTCCTCTTATTATAGAAAAATAAAGTACACAGCGTGTATAGAAAGTACATGCCGTGTACTTTTCGTCAATGCATTTTGGCACCAATTTCTACACGGGTAGGCAGCTTAACACGCTGACTTTGACTTTTGAACACGGCGCCGCATGGTAGTTGAGTGTACACGGTGTGTAGCATCTCCATTCAAGGTGTGTAGTATAAAATTTGGAAACAAACTCCTTCTATAATATCAGACACGGCGTGTAAAAATGGCACACGCCGTGTCTCCTTCAATGGCCACATGGGTTTGTAGAACCTTCTTGGCAACAACCGCTTCTAGAATGTAGTACACGACGTGTAATGCCACCTCACACAGCATGTGGCTTCTATCCGGTGTCATGGGCATGTACTCCCTCCTTTGGTCCATGTCCCTATTTGGATGTACACGGTGTGTATAGAATGTACACGCCGTGTAGTTTCAAAATATTCACAGACTTCCCTTGATTTATGTATTTTATCCAGAAGGCTCATGAAAGTAAACAGAATGACCAAAATCAAAGAATATGTTCATTAAACAACATATATTTACTGAAAACATTTCATTATTTTCAATTATATATATGAAAATGTATACACATATCGGGTGCATCAGCATGCGATCACACGCCAAGGGTTCGCTATAATCACAGTAGAATAACCTCTACCGGAGCACCTTTCATATTTCCAAATTTAATAAGATTGAGTAAGAGGCTCTACTCATCTGAATATATTACACCGTTGTAATCCTTGCAGAAAAACATGTGAGATAGACTACTTACTCACCTCAAACGGATATCCGACGGAAAGGTCATCCCATACCGCTTTACCCCCAAACGGTGTCCCATGATCCGGAGTCTTGGCCCCAAAAACAGTCAGGAACATCGCACCATTGTGATCCACTTGAAAAAACACATAAAATTTATGATGTTCACTGGCATGGAATGGATGACTGGATAAGAAGATGCATTCCGGCGCACCACACACGAGCGATGCTACATGGGACCCGTATCATGGTCCTGAAACACAACAAACGGATCACACAGTTGTGATCCTCTCGAAAAAGCACAAAAGATGGACTATTCACTTGTCCAAAATGGACACCCGGTGATAAAGCTAGAAATCACCACCAACTCCCAAAATGACCCTCACGGGGCCCGCACCACCATGCTGAATTAAAGCGGATGGATTGCACCATTGCAATGCCCTTGGAAAAACATCCAAGATCTACTACTCACATGCCCCAAACAGATGTTCGATGAAAAAGTCGTAAAGCGTTGCACGCAGCTTAGAAGATGTGCCATGGAGCCAATGCCTCATCTCTGGTTTCGACGCCTGAAACCACACTAGAAAACACCGCCTCGACACCAGGGTCCTAGCTCCGCTGATGGCACTCCAATCAGATGTCGGATGTGTCTGCGCCTCTCCAAACACGAACCCCGGAAAAAACATCAATCCACTTAATGTACGCATCGTGGCACCGAACCCCTTGTCTCAAAAATTAAAAATTACCTAGACCATCTAAAATGATTCGTCTTGACATCTGTAGTACACCGCCACATATGGCATGCAAAATGGACGCCCGTAGCGAAATTTACGGGCGTCCGAGTTGGGGGGGGGACAAAGCCCCTTGGGCTGGACCGGTCAGGGTCGGCCGGCCGGCGGTTCTGCATCACGGGCCTGACGCAGAACCGCAGTCCACGCTCAGACCAGCCACAAGGGTCGGTCGTCCCTACCGCGTGAATACCCACGGGACGCAGGTCTTTGTCCCCTGCCGCGACCCATGCGGTCGCGTGCCCCGGTGAGCGCCGCCTCGCCCGCCTAAGGCCGCCACGCCAGCTGCTGAAGCTGAACACCCCACCGATGTGCCTTCCACCGCTGCCTGGTAGACCCGCGCCGCCGCCGCTATAGATCTCCGCCACCGCTGGAACCCCACAAATCCGACCGGAAAGCTCCAAACCACTAGAACTTCAACGGGCCACCCCAAACTCATCGGGACTCAGAATTTCGATCTGAAAGAACCGTTGGGAATCTCAATCGGGCTCTAAACAAATATGGGATTCACTCAATGATCGGTCAGAAATTTGATGCATATAATCGAGCTTGAAATAAGGGTTCATAAATTAAAATGAAAAACATAAACTCCTACTTGCAGGGACGTAGCCCGAAGCTTCTCGGTCGATCCGTGCTTCACTGTCGTAGCTTCCGCCTTGATCAGAGGAAGAGGAGGAGAAGGAGGTTGAGAGGGAAGGTGGGTTTCTCCAGGGGGAGGAAATGGGGATGGATAGGGGATGAAGGGATTAAATAAAGAAAATTAATTAATCCCTTAATTAATTAAAATCTCAACACGAATTAAATCCACGTCCGAAACCCCAAACACAGGGAAAGTTAGGTCACGCCTAGGGTAAACACCACCTCCTGAGCACAACGGCGGTCTTAGAATTTTAATCTGAGGATCCGTTCAAATGTTATTAAACTCAACGCCCTAGGCCTCCAAATTACGAAAACGCCCCTAGGGCCATTTTTCACAGAAGGCCCGCGCCCGTGAAAGTTACACCCCTCCTAGGGTAAATGACACACTTTGAACTCCACAGTGCCCTCGGTTTTGCAATCCTAGATACCTTTTAAGAGATACTTGCGATTAACCATTAAATGAATAAAATAATTATTTTAATTATCTGTTTAACGTATCGTTTATGGGTGAGGGATCCAAAAGTCCCGTTCTGACATGCTTTATGTCATTCCTAGAGTAAAAACCCCATTTTGGACCCAACTATACACTTAGATTTAGGATTCAAAGCACCGTTTAGGATTTATCCTGTTTATTTGGCGTGCCCAGTGTGAACGCACTGAAAATTCAATTTCGGCCACACCGGGGCTCGGAATCGCACGTCGTCTAAAGGAACTAATCTAGAATAACCTCAAGAATATTCCAAAGTCTTTTATAGAAAAAATGGGGTTCTTACATCCCTTCCCCATGAAGACCCACGGGACACGAGTCTTTGTCCCCCACCGCAACCCTGCGGTGGCACGCCCCGGCGAGCGCCGCCTCACCCGCTTAAGGCCACCGCACCAGCTGCCGAAGCTGAATGCCCCACCACCGCACCATCTACCTGAACCGAGGTCGCCACTGCCTGGATGACCCATTCCATTTCCGCTGGAGCTCATCGGACCACCACTGGAACCCCCCAAATCCGGCCGGAAAGCTCCAAACCACCAGAACCTCAACGGACCACCCCGGACTCGTCGGCACTCGGAATTTCGATCCGAAAGAACCGTTGGGAAGATAAAATAGAGCTCTACACATATATGGTCTTCTCTCAATGATAGAGAAGCAATAATATGCATAAAATAGATCTTGAATGAAGGGTTCATAAATTAATATTCAAAATGTAAACTCCTACTTGCAGGGGCATAGCCCAAATCTTCTCGGTCGATCCGTGATTCGCCGCCGCTGCTTCCACCATGATCAGAGGAAGAGGAGGAGTAGGACGTTGATAGGGAAGGTGGGTTTCGCCAGGGGTAGGAAATGGGGAAGGATAAGGGATGAAGGGATTAAATAAAGAAAATTAATTAGTCCCTTAATTAATTAAAAACTCAACCCGAATTAAATCCTCATCTGAGACCCCAAATGTAGTGAAAGTTAGGTCACTCCTGGGTAAAAAAAACCTTCGGAGAACAACAGAGTTCTCAGAATTTTAATCCAAGGATCCATTCCAATGTTATTAAACTCAACGCCCGAGGCCGCCAAATTACCAAAACGCCCCTGGGTCCATTTTTCACAGGAGACCCGCGCTCGCGAAAGTTACACCCCTCCTAGGGTAAAAAGCACGCTCCAAACTCAACAGTTACCTCGGTTTTCAAATCCGAGAAACCGTTTAAGAGATAATTGTGTTTAACCATTAAATGAATAAATTAATTATTTTAATTATCCGTTTAACGTTCCATTAACGGGAAAGGGATCCAAACGTCCTGTGCCGACATGCTCTATGTCGTTCCTAGGGTAAACACCCTATTTCGGACAAATCGATACACTTTGATTTAGGATCCGAAGCACTGTTTAGGTGTTATCCCGTTTATTTGGCGTGCCCAGTGTGAATGCACTGAAAATTAAATTTCGTCCACACAGGGGCTTGGAATCGCACACCGTCTAAAGGCGCTGCTCTGGAATAACCTCAAAAATATTCCAAAGTCTTTTAAAGAAAAAACATGGTTCTTACACCATTTTTGTTCTATTATAAAATTTTTTACCAATCGAGCATTAGAATGGATCCCTTTGAGGTTCTTTATGGTTGATGTTGTATGTCACCTCTTATTTGGCCTATGGTGGGGAAACATTTTCTTGTAGGACCGTGAATTGTTCATGTGGTAGGGGTGAAGATTCAGAATATTCATCAACGACTAAAAACAACTCAGAATTTGAATAAATATTATATGGATCATTGGTGTCTTCCTCTAGAATTTTCAATAGGTAACCAGTTGTTCTTGAAAGGTTCACTACGATTGGGTTACCATCGTCTTGGAAAGTAAGGAAAATTAGATAAGAGATAAGTGAGACCATTTGAGATCACAAATTGAATTGGAAAAGTGTATTATTATCTATATTTTATATTTTAGTTAACTTAGATCCATTTTTTTCAATGTGTATCAAATTTATATGCATCATCCTCATCATTTTCATGTTCTGAACTGGAAATTGATTGATTTGGAAATAGATATGTCAATAGTAAAACCACTAATTAAGGTTTTTTATTCTTTGGAAAAAAATTTCTTTGTATCTTTATTCCATTGGAATGGGTATTTTTTTAGCACAATAAAAATTCTCACAAGATACGATAATGAGAATATTTGACAACCGAGTAGTGATCTCATATTTTCATTGATAAACCTTCTCTAACCTGAATTTTTATGGATAATAAGTGATATGGTGGGGATAATTGTCACATCACATTGGTACATTTAGGTACTAACATTGTTTTTTGACAATGTCTTTTTGAACCGTTCTTAGGTTGTTCTGAGTGATCTTTGGAGTTTTTGGAGGCTTCTTGGAATATGAACATTTGGTTCATAGTTTGAAAAAACTATGAAGAATTCTTAGGAAACCATGCGACTTATGGTGGTTTTGCATAGTGTAATTACACATAGTTGAAATTCAGTTAGAAAAACTATGTGACTACCTCCAGATATACCGTGATCTTTTATATTTTCTTTAATAATTTTATTGGTAAGTGGTTTCTATTCTCTCAATAGATCTTAATTTTATCGTATATGAGTTTCATTTTTTAGGGATATCTTTTTATTATTAGGATTATTTGTTCTTCTTGTTTTTTGCATACCGTATGTTTTTGTAAATACATTGTGTCTGAGGTGGGTGGATTCATGAAATTCCATTATTTATAAACCATGCATGATTTTTCACTTTAAATAGGTTTTCCTAAATTTTTAAAAGGAATGATTTTTTATTATTGAAAAGTGAAAGTTTGGAATTATTTGAAAAAATGGATTATCCATTTTGTATGGGAAATGGAAATTGACTTCAATGCATTTTTTATTGTGAATTTAGGTGTTTCATTATTAATGTTTGTTATTAACTTGATGTGATTTTATCCATGAAAATATATTCATCTAATTATGGGATATTTTTGAAATTTAAGGCCACCAAGTGTGGGTTGTAGTACATGGTAACCTAGGTTACATAAGAGGGGGATACATTGGGACAAGAAAGCTTGGATGGTTTGTGGGTTCCTAGAATTTACATTTGATAAAACTCTAAGGAAACCATATTATTATAGGTGTTAACTTTTTGAAGTGTTCTTATATCCATATCCACATGTTCTATGTATTTATGCACAGTTAATAATTTGATCACTCAGGTGTGAGGCTTATAACATACCCAAACCAAACGTACAGTATGACTAATTTCCATGGCACTCATTTTGAATTGTTATTTTTAAATTCGTTAAGAAGTAGTTTATTATTAATTCTATGAAAATGGTTTTTTATAGATGAGAGAGAGAAAAAGAAAACGAGAGCACTCATGGAATCGGGAGCTCTGTGCTTCGAGTTGATCTACGTGGGGATGGTCGTAGATCTGGTCCCTCCCCCACCAGAGGGGGAGGGACCCCTCAGTGTTCGACCCCCTTTCTGTCTTTTCTCCAATTTGAAATCCCTCTTGCCTATCCATGGAATTGAGATCTACCCTAAAGTCCCCGATTTGCACCCCAGATACCCTAATCATGCTCTTTCACTATCGGAGTTCTCATAAGCTTCGACGCTCCTCAAAAAAATATTGGTGGCCCGTTTTAGGAGTAGCCTCCCATCAGTCGATGCTTTTGATCGATTCGTGTTTGGTGCCTGGGGCTTACAAGATCGTGCTACTGTCGGGATTCTCGATAACTACCATTTTATGGTTCAGTTTTCATCAGAGGAGGACCTGATTCAAGCTTGGCCCAGAGCTCCTCGCACCTGCAACGACTCTCGGTTCTACCTTTTACGATGGTCCTATGACTCCCATATGAAATGAGATACTCCAACAATGGAAATTTGGGTATGTTTTCCTAGCCTCCCCATTCCCTTTCAAAACCCCTCCATCATTCGAATGATAAGAAATTTGGTCGATCTTTTCTTGTGCTCGTATAGCCGCACCAACTCAGTGTGTCACCCAATATCCCCATGAATTTGTGTGGAAGTGGATGTTTCTAAGCCTCCAGTTGATTGGATATGGATCCCAGTGGGGGAGGAGTTTCGCTGTAGACAACCAGTGATTTTCAAATCATGGTCAGACTTTTGTTCTTCTTGTCAATTCTTGGGGAATCTACAACCCGTATGTCGTTGCAGCCTTTCTCATCAGGGGGGGGGGGCATGTTCCTACTACTCAGAGTATGTCTGGAATGCCTGAAGGCCCCAAGGGTGTGAATGTTGAAGAAGTGTATGATCAACTGCTCCAGATAGAGAATTAACCAGTGGTTTTTGATCCACGGGTTGCAGATATGAAGGTTCCCCAGAAGGATCCAATGGATGCTCAACTGAACCCAAAAGTCTCTGATATTTTCAACTGCCTTAAAAAGGACTTGGTTAATCCCTATTCTTCTAGAGAGTTTATTGACATAAGGGCTGGGATCAGCGAGAAGGAAGGCTTGGTTCAGGAAGTGGAAGGGCAGATGGAGAGGGAGGTGCACTTAGATATTGGTATGGGTATGGCGCTACTTCCACTCAAGGAAGCATCCGTGAATGAGGTAGTTGATGCAGAAACATGCATGGGTGAGGACCCCCAAATATTGATATTGGATAAAACTACAATTTGCTTCCAATACATGGGTCGTGGCTTTGCACAGCCACATCAGTGCAGGCCATGCAGGACAACCCTTCCTATGTTGAGAAGGAAAAATCAGAAGGGAGTATCAAGAATTCTCCAAATCAGTTTGCGGTGTTGGGAGAATATGGGGGTTATGCACCCGGTTAAGCTTTTAAGATGGATGAATGTCCCGGTGAGGAGTATTCTAAGGGAGGGGAGGTCTTCCAAGTTGAGGATTCAACTTCAGAATCCCCTGGTGAGTCCAAATATGTGGGGATTGTAGATGATTATTTTAGATCCTCTTCAAGGAAGGGGAAAAACACAATTACCTGGAGGTCATGCACAAGGAATGATTTTCCAACCTACCATGCCCTATAGTTACTAGGTCCACATAAAATGGTAAACCTCCTTCGAAAACATGTAAAGGTGATGGATTGCCGCGAGGGCGTCTGTCTCTCAAGCAGTGGTCAGTCAGGCACACCTTAGGGTTGAACCTCCCATGGCAGGGGTTGCACACCCTCCTGGGCTGCAGAGTGAGGATGTGCGACCTGCTCTGAATCCTGAGCATCAACGAGAGGTGGATACTCTTTTTGACCATCAAAAATAGATTGCTTTGGTGATGAATCACATGGACCTTCTTCTTCACTCAGATGAAGAAATGGTGGATAAAGTCTTAGATATTATGGCCCCGCAAGAAGTCATCAACAAAATGTTGGGGAAAATTCTTAGAGTGGAAACAAAAAAGGTGAAAGGTAAATGGATTGATAGGCAAAACTGCATCTTGATTAGAGGTTTCAACATGGGGAAGATTAACTTGGAAGAATATATGATGTCTTGGGATATCATGGAAGAACATTATGAAGACATCTTGAGGGTCGATCCTAGCACTCAGGTAAGCTCTATACCCTAGATAATTTTTAGAGAGATTGATTCTAATCAGATCAAATTGTTCTTCAACAAAAATGTCATATATTTTGGGGCTTAATATGTACTTCTACAAGGGATATAACTTCCCTTTAAAAGTGTTTTGAAAAAAAAATGATATTTAGGATGAAAATGGGTTTTTATGCATCCTTTATAAAAAATACTAAAATTTGTGAATTTCCTTGATTTTTGGAAAATTTTATAAATCTATATTCCATGCCTGGTGTTTCTTTAAATGAGGATAAATGGTTTGTTTTATAATGATTGATTATGAAACACTTAGTGGGATCCTACATGGTTTATTTTAATCTCATGCTACACATACCTTTGCGTATGTGTATATCTTTTTTTATCTAACATAGGAAAATTCAAGGCACCACATAGTGGAGGTGTGTATCTATGTTAGAAGAATTTGGGAGTTTAGTGGTGACTTGGTGGTATGTTAACCCACATATCCATTAAGACAATTTTTGTATTATTGATCTAGTTTGGTCTACCTATTTTGATATGGAACATGTATCACCTTGTAATTTTTTTTATGTTAGAAATTATATTGGCTTTTGGTATTTCATTTATATATAACATTTGTCTACTATTTGAATTATTATGGGAAAAATTATTTCAAAAATTTGTTCATGATGTCCAAGCACTTGTCTCCATCTCGTGGGGATTTGGAATGTTTTTCAGGCCTTCCCACAGACTAACTCAGGTGTCCGGTTTAGGGATGACCCGGGTTGGTTTATGACACTAGTTGTATTTGATTCAATATGGTCACTCAGAAACTAATATCTCACCCACAAAATAATATTTTGGATAGATAGATATCTTCATCGACCTTGAATCAAAACTGGTTTCATCCTTCACCTATCATTTTTGATAATGTTATCTTAATATTTATTCAAAATATAACTGAACTCTACTAAACTGACCCAGATCGAATAGTATAAAATTGGAATGAATGAACCATTACTAAAATGATCTGACCCAATATTACTTAATTCTAATTGGCTATAAGTAAAATAGATAGAATCAAATAAAACTGACTTTAATTGAACGAAAACAAATAAAAATGAACAAAGATGAACCAAACAAAACCTACCAAACAAAACAAATCCAATAAAATTAAAACCAATCAAATAAAACAATGTCAATCCAAATTTATTGGAACATGACCACACCAAATCAAATAAAACCATATCAAACAAACCCAAAACAAAATGAATCAACCCAAACCCAAATCAAAATGAATTGAACTAAGAAAATGAAACCAAACAAAACTAGACTGAATAGAAAAAATCTGAACCAAATCAAGAAAAAATAATTGACCCAACCCAATTATACCATTGAATATTCACAAAAATTGGGTATATCATATTTTATGATATACAATAAATCATAAAATTGGATATGAAATTCATATTCCTCTGTCGTAGATTATGATTGGAATCTATCATAATGTTTGATAGAATTGTGAAACGGGATATCATGTGAATGTATTTTTTGACATATAACAATTGGTTTCCTTTGGTTGTGAATCATTATGATGATTCATTTATGAATTCACAAATAGACCATAATAATTTGAAGTGTTTAACTGATCATACTCCCATTGTCCATGGGTTATCATAATGTATAGTGACTTTTATATGATGAAAACCAATACGAGAATCCCATTATTTAAGGAAGGAAACCTCTATAATGGGATGTGATCTCCCTATTTATGATGTACGAAAAAATGAGACATAATTAAAGATTAATATTCCTCCCTATTTAGAATTTATCTCTCTATAGAATATGATTATACACCATTAGTGTTCAAGTGTCCTCTCATTATGAATGAGGATCCTAGTTGATGGTGTCATCCCAGTGATGGTAAGAGATTAATGGTTGTTTCTTAGAGGTTATCCATATATATAACTTATATATTAATTAAAAGGATGGATCTTAAAGAATTACAAGTATTCTAGTTTATATTTTACACTCTTCATACTTTATATTTATTCAGGAAAATAAATCATACATTGTTAAATGGGTTTCTCCCACTAACAAGATTGTATGATGTTCCATAAAACCCATCAGTGGTCTCAAATCATTGATCATTAATGAATTAACTTGTTATTTGATTGATTTAATTTTGAACATTTATATAATAATATGATTAAGGCTAGATCATAGCATATGATATGTCGTGGATAAATGTTAGACCTAGATCACTTGGTTTATGATATAGGATATCATAATTATATATATATTTTTTCTAATCAAAGGGTTTGACTTCATGGTGTCTAAGGTATAATACATAAAAATCACATGTATTTTTCTATGTTGTAAGATATGAAAAGGAAAATCATAGGCTATGATTGAAAATTGGGCTGAACAAAAAAAGAGTATCAAATCATAACAGTGATATAGTATCTATGATCGATTATTATAAACACATAAGTAATAAATATACCCAAATATAATATATTTTATGTACATAATACATTTACCAAAAGTAATATTTTTCCTTTCCATGATAATTTTTTTATGTATGGTTTACCCAATATTTTTTTTGATAGACCTTTTTAAGTAAGAGTCCTCAATATGTAAGGGTAATGATTGAAACATTCCTTTTATAACAACCCATATATAATAGTTTTATAAATTACATGATTTATTGTATATATTCCATCACTTATATTCCAAATGATTTTTTATTTTTAGATTTTTATAATTTTTTTAAAAAGATCTTATATAATAAACTCTTACATAAATAAGTGGACACTTCCACTAAATATCCATTTTGTCATAAAAATAGAGATCATAAATTTTGAATCCTGTTTAATTCAAAAAAAATTCTTTAATCAATAAATGTCGTCGTTGACCATACAATAATCTCTACACATCCTAAAACGCCATAAAATATATTTGATAACATATGATGAAAAAAATAAAGCTCATTAATGGAATAAAAATGAAAAGAAACCCTATTATTAAATTTTAAAAAATAATAAATCCATAAAATATTTTCCCTTTTTTATAATAAACATTTTTCTCAAATATTCATTTACTTACACATGAGATCAAATTTATTTCCCAACGTTTCTTATAAAAAATTTCATAAGAAACAATGAAGGAATAATTATAATAAATAATATTTATTAGAAAACATTTGATCAAATAAAAAATATTTTCTTAAAAAACATACCTTTCACCCCAAAAGGTCCATAGATTTTCTTAAAACATAATCTAGTTTTCTTACCATGTGAAATAAAACAATTTCCATAAAAACTCATTTGAAAGAATATAAAAGTCCTATATATACACTGGGACATTATTATTACATTAATCCTTATAACAAACCTTAAAATAGAATCACTTAACCTAATAATTCTAACATCTATTAATAGTAAATTAACATCGTTAAAATATACAACTTTACCTAGTGCATTGAAGATCTATATTAGGCTACCCAGTCATCATTAATATTTTAGGCTCACCCTTTATTCATATAAAATCACCAAGAACCATATAATGATTGAAAAAAATATATTTCACTTTAATGATAAAAATCATTTTATTTTTCATTCCTTCCCATAAAAAATAACACTTTTAATTATTCAAGAAAATAGAAGAGATTAATTTTTCATTAAACAATTTTTTTTAAAAAAATACTAAATATTTAGATAATTATTTTCCTTGAAAATTACCATGGAAAATTTGAATTATGTTTTAATGAAAATAAATGACATGATGGTGGTAAAAACCCTTCATTCTATAATTGTGAACAAAATGATTCTTTCCACTATTTGGTCAAGAAAATAAAAAATGAGTGGTATGGAAAATGTTGAAAAGATTAAATTTTAATCCTTTTTAAGGAAATTAAGAAATAAAAAAACATTTAAAACCTTTTAATGATAAATAAATACCTTATTGAGAAAATTTGAAAGAACCTTCACCTGGAAGAAAAATGTTTAGATGGAAAGAATAAAAATAATATTTTTAAAAGAAACCCCCTTATCCATTTTGTAACTTTTAAAGAAAAAATGATATTGAAGAATAGAACATGAACTAGATTTATAAAAAAATTTAATTTTTGTAAATTAATAATAAGATAAATTCATATGGTACTTAATTCATCAAAAAAATTGTGGTAAAAATGGTATAAGTCTCAAAGAAAAGGGATTGAGATGGGAAATCCCTTACCCCGATTCTGACTCACTATGTATGTACTTTAACTCATATATAATAAAAATATATTAATTTTATAATTTATTACTAAAATTTTTCATGTTAATTACATTATAATTATTCTCTTTATTTTATTTTTTACCATATTTTATTTAGTTACTAAAATGGAGTTTATGTTGGATGTTTTGAGGTCGTTTAGTATATAAGTCCAAAATGAATTTAGTAGGTTGACCATGTTAAAAATGTTCTTGGTTTGATCATCTCCAGAATATTAATCAGGATATAATTATCATTTTGATAAATGAAATAAAATTTTATAACCATCCATGAAATTCATATAGGAAAAATGAATCACATCGCTTCCTGGAGGTGGTAGTCCACACATACGCACGAACAACATTATCATTTTACAACAGATGTAAAGGTAAGAAATAAATTAATATATTGTATTCAAATAATCATAATTATGTCCTAAATATCATATATATTCGTTCAATACATAATAATAATCATCATTGTGTGGTGGTGATGAAAAATTAAGCACATTACTTTGTAGTGGTGGTTGTCCACACATACACATGAGTGACATTTTCATTTCATAAAGAATGTAAAAAGAGATAAAAATGGGTTTTACATAAAAATAATAACATTTAATTATATTTAAGGCAATTATGTTAGGATTTAATAATATTTATAGAATATTTAGGTGAGTTGGAAAAATAAATTTAAATGAAAACACTCAGTTAAGAGTGATGCCTCTTCCTTGATAAACCTCTTTTAACTTAAACATTAAGCGTTATTGGTTTGACTTTTGGTGCGAAATGAACCTATATGACATGGGAAGGAAGTTTTTTAAGAAATTTTTTTGGTATTAGTTTATATTAATTTATCACATGGTTTGAGGAAGATATCATAGGAGGTTACCTTTTATAAGTGATTTAGATGAAAATATTGCAAATACATGAAATATTAATATATAATATGAGTATAATGCATATAAAATGTTTTCAAAGTTCCATAGAATATAATATAATGATTATAGTGTCCAAATAAATTCAACCAATAAATTTTGTACAAGATTTCACGTAATTTTAAAACTTATATTTTTGTTTAACCCCCTCAATAATCCAATTTAACATTAACCATTATAACTAATTTTCAATATTTATGGTCCATAAAAGTAGTTTTAAAAATTAAATGTGTCACATACAAGAAAAATAAATGATAGGAGATAAACTTTCTCATCCATTTGAGTTAATATAGGTTATTTATTATTTTAAAAATATTTAATAAAAATTTTAAACATTAAATACGATTTAAAGCCATTTTCAGGATATTCAAATTTTTTGACTTTAAATACATTAATAAAATAATGGAATTATAATATAAATAATTACATTGACTTATAAATTATAATAATCAAATAAATTCATATAGCACCAAAATACACCCAAAACATAATACTTTTAAGGTTTTTAAAAAAATTACTTACTTCTTCAACTGCATGTACAAGCGTTGTGTGGGTATTGGGAAAGCATTCAAGTTAATTAAACCATAATTAGAAATTAAAAATAAATTAATATAATATTTATAATTTATTTAAATTCTAAAATAACATTTATAACCATTCATAATATATTTTTATTTTAATGAAAACATATTAGAGACATCAAAAGAGAGTGACATTTTGAACTTATTCTTTGCTTAAAATACTATATTTATCATTATCAAGGAAAAAATGGTTCCAAATTGACTTATTTTACAAAAATAAGGTGATATTTATTAGAATAATATCATCCAATAATATTAATTAGGATATTTTGAGACCTTATCACAAATTTTTAACAATAATTAATCTGTTTAACCCTTTACCATGTTAAAAACTTTTTACCATAGTTTCTATTTATTGTGAACAAAAATAAAATTGAAATAACTATTAAATATAATTATATTGATTCCAAATATTAAATAAATTTTTAAATATCAAATTTCAATAATAGGTTGAAATTACTTTTAATATATGTTCACAAGAAACAATGAAAAACTATTTTTAGAGAAATATCACATTAAGAAAAAAAGATTTATACCAAAATAATATATAATTATAATTACCATATATTAAGTTAAATTATATTCAATTAAATGAAAATTATGTTACTGTAAAATAAAACCAAATCCAAATGTGGCATTTAAATTAATTTTACTAAAAGATACAAAATGATAGTTTTTTACAAAATAGATATTTTCATAATTCACCCCAAAATAAGACTTTTCATAAAAATACGAAATAATTATCCTAATACATTTTGAAATAAATATTTTAAAAATCTTCTATTAATCAAATAATATTTCTAAAGGTATAATAAATTAATCGTAATATCAGTGAAAAAAATACCATTAAAACTATTTTTAAATGAAATGTATTTTTAAAGTATAAAATGTATTTATACTCATTACTTTTTCCAGTGACCATAATTAGATGAATGTTTATTTATTTTTTAAGATAAATGATATACAAATTTCATTAAATTAATTCGTATTTAATGATTAACTTAATTTACTTTGGTCAAAATACTTTACAGTCATAAAATTGTTTTGAAAAATTATGCTATTAATCTTATATGATATTTTTTATAAAATTCAGTACATATTTACAAGGAATTAATTAGTATATTTATATTTAATAAGAATTACATAAATATATTTCATAATGTGGTTAATCTTAATCATACTCACTAAACCAATGAATAGGTTTTAATGATTATTTATTAATAATAATATTTTCATAGTATATCATAGTTCATTTTACGTTCAGTATTACATGCGGTGGACATAATTCAACTAAGT
Organism: Viscum album; assembly: GCA_963277665.1. NCBI lineage: Eukaryota > Viridiplantae > Streptophyta > Magnoliopsida > Santalales > Viscaceae > Viscum > Viscum album. Next base: position 324,062,802 of record OY728126.1, on the reverse strand, counting down.
ATTAAAATAAAATATAGTCTCATGGTGTTATAATTTTGTTTTAGAAATGAATCATATGGTTACTAAACAATAAATATTATGTATTATGATATATAATGCATCTTATATATATCATAATATATGGATTAATCCAAAAATGAAGAAATTTAATATTTTGGATAAAATACTGGTAGTTAATAATGTTTTTATAAAAGATAGATGTTATAAGTTGTAAATAGAATATTTTTAGTCCTAAATTAAATATAAAATTTCCAAATTAATTATTCATGTTTGGAAAATAAATAGAGTTTTTACTTATTTGTTTATTCCTTTTTAATGTTAATTTGTATAAATTGTTTATGAAATGAAAATATTTTGTATTCATTAATTTATGTAAAAAATATTTCTTACCATGCATTACATACTAGGTATTAAAACATAAGATTTAATTTTCATCTACATTAACCACACTTGTCAATTAATGTTATTATACTGAATTAAGTTATTGAATATAGTTCATACATAGTAGGTATTGGAGTTACGATGAATTAGAATCTCTCATGAGAAATGTATACCTAGGTAGAGGGATTTTGTGTCAAACTTCCCACTATCCTAGAGTCTAATACATTTTTCTAGAAAGGTGGGGGTAGACAATATATTTCTCTAAGACTAATAATGTAAGGAATATCAATTTCATATAATTTGAAACCCATACATTAAAAGTTCATATATCTTATGTATATGATTCATTTGAATATTTTTCAACATCTTTGGATTATATTTTTTGTTCGATCATCAAAAATTTTGGGTTTTCTAAATAACTACACATTCATATGGTTTGAAGCTATTAATTTGGTGGATGAAATATTGATTCCAAAACTAAATCTTTTTAAGAATGAATGCATAAAGGAATAAAAAATGATATAAAAACGATTGTATGTGATGAAATGGTTATGAATTTAGTCTTTATATGATATATATTAAATTGGAAAGACATTGAAAAGAATCTCCTAAAATACTAATTGTGATATTCTTTCCAAAGTGGAACTTTTCAAGACCTCGATCATTCAGTATAGGTTACCCAAGTTTTTAGGGGACCATGGATTATCTATTCTAAGACAAGAAAGTAATATGGTGACCATAACCATTAGGTGGATTTTTCATGGAACCATTCTATTTTCTCCATAGAATAATAAATAATTAAATTTTTAGTATGTCCTTTTTCTTAGAATTTATTTTATGTTTTGCTTATATGAGAAATCTTAACCATTATGATACCATATGAATAGAGTTGAGTGAATTTATATTATGGACTTGTATAAATATTTATACTCTCATCATTCCCTGAGTAATATAAGATATGATTGACAATATTTGTTAACTATACATAGTAATGGATTATTTGAAGGCTCTATCTTGTTTAAGCCATGATGAAATATCTTCCGGGGATAACTAAATAGTTATGATGTGTGGTGTACTAGTAAAAAACAGTATTTAATGACAGTTATTCAGGAACCAATGTTTAAATGAATTTTTATATCGATTCCAAATGAATTGAAATTAAAAAAAAATCATGGATTCCTTTTCACATTGGTTCCTAAAGAAATGAGGATAAATTCCTCACATAATACTTTTAACTTGGGTTTTTAGTAAATGGATTTAAAATTACACCATTAACATCAACAATTAATGAACTAGGATTAAAACAACCACGTCATGCATATTTTAATGCTTATTATTTAAAACAATTGATGTTTAAAATGTGAAAATAAAAAATCCTAGGATTCATTTCATTTAATAATATTTGATTTGAATGGGTTTGGATCCAAAATAAACTTACAAATCAAAAGTTATCGGGGTCAGAAGTTTGAATTATATAAGAGAATTCCAACTTCCATTGACAATAAATTTTGATATGTAAATCCGCTTTAGCTTCACAACTAATCAAATTGAATCCTGGGAAATTAAATACCACCTATTAATTAGTTATTCAACTTAAAAGCATTTTTTATTTTGAAAAATAAATGTTAAATGTGTTTTAAAATAAACTAAAATTAGTATTTTATGTTACCATAAATAAATATATTTTATAAAATATTTTAAAAGTTACTTTTTATAAAAACCAAGGTTATAAATATATATTTTAAAATAATTTTTAACTGTTTTTTATAATTAAATTACTTTATAAAGGTTTTTTTAATGTTAGTTTTTATTATAACTGATGTTAAAGGATAAATATCACAATTCTGAGAAATGTGATTTCAATTTCTCCATTGTGGTCATTATATTTTTGAGTTTTGACTTAAAATGTATAACTCCACAAGAATACAATTTCCACAAACATATATAAATTTTTATTCTCCCTTTTAGTATATTTTTGATCTATTTCTATTCGATATACATAATCATTTAACTTTCTATTCATTCAAAAATTCTAAAATAGTAATTATCATTTATCTCTCACTATTTATTCATTTTATTATTAGGTTTTTTCAACATTTTTCATTTTAATGATTTTTTTTCTTTTGATGATGCAGATTTCTTCAAATCAAAATGAGAAGAAAAAAATCCAAATGAAATTTAATAATTAGAGTTTAAAATGAATTCCCAACCATAATTGAGGATTCCACACAAGTGATTATTTTAATATAAAATGAATATCAACAAGTTATATACATATTTTAAGGAGTTCAAAAAAGAAATGAAATTATGATAAATCTGTAACACTCTGAAATTTTAAAATAAAGAAATTATGTTTGATTGAATATAAAGAATAGAACAAAAATCATATATGAGAATGTAACACAGAAGAAATTATTATATATTTATTTTTAAATAAATTTAATATTTTTTATATCTTTTGTTACACACAACCCTACGATTTTTTTGTTTGATAGCATATATGACAGGAAATAATGAGATTAAAGTAACAACAAAATATATAACAGTTATAACATAGTTGAGAAATTGGTAAGTATGAATAATTATTAACTAATTTATGATTTATTTATATATATATTCTATTTATATAAATTATTGTTAAATAAAAAGTAAATAATCAATTAATTTTCAGTAAAGTAATTTTTTTCTTCAAAAATATGTTTTATTCAAAAATGATTTTTATTAATTTTCCTAAAGAAATATTATATTTATTTTTTGAAATGATTATAAATTTTATTTTATAAAATTAAATTCATTTTTAAATTTTAATATCAAATTTTACTTTGGTTGAAATTTTGGTATTTTTCGTTAAATATTGATTTTTCAATGAATAGTGAACAATACTAATTTTTATAAAAATGTAATTTCTCTTCAATAAATTATGTGAATTTAAAATAGCGTTATTTTTTAAATATTAATTAAAATTGAATAATAATTATTTTTATATTTACTCTACTTAATTATTTAATAATCATGTTTATATTTTATTAGAGTACAAGTGAATTTTTGGGTTTAAAATGAGTTTTTTTCCTGAAAACTAATTTAAAGTTCATAATGTTTATCCATTTTAATTAATTTTAAAAAAACATATGAGGAATGATTTAAATGAAATTTTTATATTATATTTCAATTATTATTAATTTATATTTATAAAATGATTATTATTATAAATAGAGTTAATATAAATCATTTTTTCTTGAAATATACACTTCTTCGAAACCTGCCTTTCATCGGGTTTGTGGGATTAATTTTAAATTAAAATTTTCCAATTATCTAATTTTAATTTGGTAAAATAGATTAAATATTTTTAACCATATTAATTTATATTATCTATTAAGATAAACTTAATTTTTTACCATAACGAATAGTGTGTGCAATAAAAACTAATTTATTTGATTTAAGTGTGAACCCTTTTACAGGGTGTTAAACAAAAATAATATGGGAAAAACTAACATAAAAACTTATATAAAACTATTTCCTTGACATATTTAGACCTTATAATTTCTAATTATTTAATTTTTTTTAATTTTTATAATTTTCGCAGGTGAAAAACATGGGGACACTTTTTTATTTTTGAAAATTACATGTGTGCACTAACATAACTAATAAAAGGCCACCCCTCTCATATCTAATTAACAAATTGAATTCCGTTTTTATTGGACAATAACTAATGAAATTTATTTCTTACTTATATACCTACATCCTAGAGACCTAATTTGGATCATAACACCATCCTAAGACCCCTTTTAGTGTTTAACTAAGGAGGTTGTCTAAAGAAGAGGTACGTGCTTAACCGATTATCATCATTTTATTTATTCTTCCACATAAATAAAATTTTATTCAATTATTATATAATAATAAACGTATATAAAATATACTTATGTTTTATTTGTTTAGTGAAATAACTTAAATCCATTGCATCTTCAATCCAATGGGATACAAAATCATTATTCATGTGTACGATGGATCATCGACTCGCTAACTGATGTTATTCATTTTCCATCGTTGCCTCTAATGTATTGATATAATGATAAATTAAAAGTAAATATATTATTTTTATAAAAAAATTTGTTATCCTATAAATATGATATCATATTTACTTTTTTATATTCCATTCTATGGGGGATACGATAACGATAATCGTTTGTATGGTGAACTGCCGCCTCACGATGCAATGTGATTCTTATTTCACTAACACTTTACAGGGAAGATAATAAGGATATAATTAATGGATATCTATGATATAAATGAAATAATTATGATATTAAATTAATATTTATCTTTATAAAAAATTAATATATCATTTTCTTTCTTGCACTAAAAAATTATAACATCGTTCATGTGCACGTGTGGACTACTCCCTCCCTGAAGTAATGTGATTATTTTTTTCATCACCAAAAATTATAGATGACATATATAAGTATATTTAATGAAATAATAATTTTTTTTATTTTATTATATATATTTAATTATAAAAAATAGTAAACTTCTTTCAATAATGATTATTTAAAATTGAAACATTACTCATGCAAATGTACGACCAACTTTCTCTATGTTTCTAATGAAGTGAATTTTTGATAACTATATTAAATAATTTGTTTAAAAATCATAATTGATGTAAAAATATTATAATTATTTCATTATTATTATTTTGGATATTTTTAAATAATGACATCTTTGACCATGATCAACATACCAAATCATTTTTGAAAAAATGAACTGAATGTCCTCAAAACAATCACCGTGGAATTAACTAATTAAATATTTAAATATGTTATTTAAAAAAATAAAATAAATGATTCATGAATAAGGTATTATAACTAAAAAAGGTTCTTAATAAGTAAAATAATTTATGAAATATTATTATATATTATTTAAAGGAGACAAAAGGAATGTCTATGCTCAAGGAATTGGTTTTCTCATATCGCTTTTACTTCTATGCGAAATATTCCATATTCACCACTTATTTATATTTTGTTGCATATATAATACCCATGAATTTATTTTATGATTATTTTCATGAAAATTATTCATATTTTAAAGTCCATATGAGGTTTTTAATTTTCATGAGTTTTTTATCATCATATTATAAAGTCATAAGCGTGTTTCATCTCAATTTCCCTTCATTGTGGCATATTGTAATATTATACACCTATATTATTTTTAAAATGACTATATACATCTCCTTTTAAATTTTTTATTTTCATTATATCAAATTTTTCATTTGAAGTTATTATTTCATGGGTCTTACAATTAAAAATATCACTAAAGTAGAAAAGTCATTATGTTACAATATCTTTACTTTTCAAGATTTTTATGCTAAAGGTTATTTTGTAGGAACCCATACGATCATATTTTATTGAACAATATATTTCACTTTTCAAGTGGTTATGAATGTGTTTAACATGTTTTATTTCAATTTTCTTCTTTATAGATTAATGAAACGTCAGGAAAGTCATTTGTATGTGATACTGAACTTTTATTTCCTTTTATATCAGGTATATTTCTCTTACATATCCATTTTTTCAAAAATGTTTTAAAAATATATTATTTTTATATAATAATTTTCTAAAGATATTTTAAAAGGACATTGAAATTATTTTAAAAGGTTTTGAAAGTAAATTTCTTAACTTTTTCTAAACAAGTCACTTTTGAATGACTTTTACAAAATGTTTTGAAAGGAATGTTTATTTTTAACATTTACAACATGAAAAGATTTTCCTTCCTCCAAGACCATTATTTTCTTTGATCTTTACATTATATGTTTCGAATTATTTTTTTAAAGAAAAGGATTTTCACAATGCTTTTTAAATTTTTAGTTTTAAATGTTATTTTTAAAATGAAAAACTTTTTTCTTTAAGAATGTTTGTAATGATATTTTAGTGGTATTTTTATTCACTAACATAAAAAACCCTTGTTATCAATAATGCTCCAATAGGGATATTTTTAAATTATACCATACTCATTCTTTCTCTGTATTGATTAGGACTACTTCATATATATTTCTATGGGGTTTTTTTTCTTTTCCATGGGTTAATCACATTTCAAAGAGATTTTTATAGAACCCATTTCATTTCTATGGGTTAATCATGTTTTGAAGAGACTGGTATAGAACCCATTTATTTTCCATGAGTTAATCATGTTTCAAAGAGATTGTTATTAAAACCATTTATTTTTCATTGGTTAATCATGTTCCAAAATGAATAATGGTTATTTCTATGATTTTATAATGAAATGAACACTCTATGTTCATTTTCCATGATTGATACATGACATTATTGAGGTTCATGGGTGCACCCAAATTGTGCTGGGTGAGCCCGATATATATTATATTATTTGTGTGCCCTGATAGCTCTCTAATTCATTGGGTAATGATTATGTTCCTGGGATAATTATATTTGAGTTCATCCATATGGTTATTCTAATTTTTAGGAATCCATAAGGGTTATATGATTATGATGTTCCAAGATACTAATAAGATTTATCTATGCTTACTATGGGTTTACAATATTTCTTAAGATCAATATTGATATAACATATCTCATTGTTATTTATTTTGACGACTCTTTCTATTTTTAAATACTTATTACATGTTTTCAAACTTGATGATCTAGGTATTGATAGGTATGCATATTCTTATGTTATTATCATTAACTTTAATTATGTCATCATACCCTTATTATCTTCTTATTATCACTGATGATATTCAATTGTTGAAGCTTCTATTTACCCCATTTTGATCATTTTATCTCTCCCTTATTATATTTCCTTTACCCTAGGATATCAAGAATTATGTTTAATGATTTAAGTCTCAATGGTTTTCATATGGACGATGAAGATGAATTAATATGAAATAAGAAAATCTGGGTTATGTGGAAGAAATTCTAATTAAAAAACATGGGTATAATTTTTAAGAGTTTTTCCTATGTATCTAAAACCATAAACCAAAAAAGACATTGAGAACATAACTGATCCAAAATGAAATGATTCATGACCAATAAATTGTAATAGAATAAAAATAAACTATGTGTTACTAAATAAAATAAAATAAAATAAAATAAAATCAAATAAAATCAAATTGAATAGAGTTAAAACAAATCAATTATATTTGATTTGAACTGAACCAAAACAAATCTAAATGAAATGAAACCATTATTTCCCAGTACCTCCCAACTATAATTATAATGATTCAATGTGAATAGAATCAATTCAATATTACGTACCTAAATAAACCAAAATGAACCAAAACAAAATTGAAGTGAACAAAACATTCTTGATTTGATCCAAACTAATATACCCTAAACTGAATCAGACAAGACCAATAAGAAGTAAATATAATCAAATTAAATAAACCAAGACTAATAATAAATGAATGAAAATAACTAAAACAATAAAAACTAAAATTTATTTTTTTATCGAAATAAAATCAAACCAAAACAAACCAATGTAATAAAATCTTAAATGAAATAGACTAAACATACCTAAAATAAATATATTAAAATAAACTACCATGATGTAGGGAAATCCAATTTGAACCAAAATAAATTCATTACATATGAATATATTTTAAATTATTCTAACTGAATAAAAACAAAATAAATAAAATATGATATGTATGGTTTGGTTCAACATAGTTTGGTATAAATAAAGTATGTTTTCAATTTTTTTGTCTATCTTTGATCGATTAATTTTTGTTCTCTTTTTTTTGGTTTAGTTTTAATTGGTTAGTTTCAGGTTAGTTCAATTTATTTTAGTTTATATTGAGTTGGTTTGCTTCTACTCAAGCCTGTTCAGATTGGATATGTTCGGTTTGTTATGGTTTGATTTAGTTAAATACATTTTGGTTATGCTGGGTTTTTTTGGTTGGTTTTTACTTCTATTTGTTTTGATTCAGTACAATTTTGTTAGATTCAGTTTGGTATGTATTTTTTCATATAAATTTGGTTCACTCCTTATTAGTGTTAATCTCGTACTTTATGTGTATAAACAACTAAAAAAGAATTTAATATAATTAAATAATGAAAAACATAACTAAATCGAACAGACTCAAACCAATCTGAATTAACCAAACTTGTACTGAACTAAACCGAACCATCCAACCCGACCTATCTCAGATCAAATTAATTCAAATAGAATAAAATGGAATATTATTAATGAGAAACAAAATAAATTAAATTCAATTTTGAAAAAATGAAACAAACTTAATCAATTAGAATGACTCACAACTAAAAAAATGACCTAAATCAAATCAATCTAAATTGAACTAAAATGAACCAATCCAAATAAAAATTAAATAAATATAATTGAATCAAAACAAATTGAGTATAATAAATCCAAAAATAAATAATATATAACAAATCATACTAAACCACACCCACCTTATTTGAATTGAATCAAACCAAAATGAACCAAAATAGCTTGACTTGACTCAATCAAAGTAACACTGAATTGAACTGAACTGAATAAAATTAGATGAAATTGGGTCATAAAAAAGAAAAATATTATTAAAAATTAAACCAAAATTGAATTGAAAAAACCCAGATCATTCTACTATGAACATACCCAATCCAATGGGAATTGAACTTACAAGACCCAAACATAATATAATCAAATAGACCATTCCTGGACCCAAAAATATAAGCTAAACCATAATGAAAAAAATGGTAAGTAACTAAAGTAAGTATAAATACATTTATTGGTACTGAAATTAATTGATTCAAGTAGAACTGAACTAAGACACACTGATTTATACCAAACAGAATATTTTTAAAAGAAAACCAACTAACTCAATCCAACTCAAAATACATCATACCATTTTGAATTGAATAAAATAATACATACATGTTTTTGATAGATATAAATTGAATTAAAACTAAATAAACTAAACTAAAATGAATGGAATATAACAAAATAGAATATTACCAAACAATTACAAATGAGATTGAACTTTCCCATCCCAAACTAACCTAACCCAAACCCAACTAAACCGAACTGAACTATGTTGAACTAACCTAAACCCACCCAAAATACATAAATCAAACATAATGGGACTAAGGAAAAGTCCATAAATCTAGATTCAAACTAAACCAAACTGAACAATACTAAACTAACATGATTAAATGAAACTGAACAAACTTGACTTGATACAAAATAAAACTGAACCAAATTGAAATGAACCATAATAAATTTCAGCAAATCATACTAATCCAAGTAGAAAAATTTCAACATAGTTAACCATAAAAAAATTATTGGAATGGAATAGGTTATTTTTTATTTGAAATTGCTTGAATTAAATTTCCCTAAATAAAAAAACCATCCGAACATATCAAAATGGAATAGATCCAAACCAAAACAAATGAAACTGAACTAGATAGACATAAGTCCAACCCAGCTAAACCAAATTGACTAAATTTGAATTTTTCTAAAACAAACTAAACCAATCTAAACCCACTGAAGAACACCCTTACCTTGACCAAAAATATTCTAAATGAGATAAACTAGACCCAACCCAAAACCAAACTATCCTAACTTGTCCCAATAAAAACAAAATGAATCAAAACATCCAAAATTGAAAAAAATTAGAGTAAATTGAATAACACCAAAATACATCAAAACAAACTAGACGAAACCAAACTGAACTAAATTTCTTTGAACATAATCAACTATAATGTGATAGAACATAATAGAACTAACTAAAACTAAATGAAACTAATTTAAAAATTACCGAATAAAAATCAATATATGAAACCCAAAAAATTAAACCAGACCATACCAAACTAAATCAAACATTATTTTCCTAGAACAATCCAATCTAAACTAAATTTAATTGAATTGAATTGAACTAAAAAACTAATCCTAACTTGAACCAAATCAAATAAAATAACCGAAACAAGCCTCCTATAATTTAGTCAAGTGAAAATGAACTTAAGTAAATTGAACAAATATAAAAACTAATAAATATATTTGAACTAATAAAAATAAAAAATTAATAAACTTTATTAACTTGAAATGAAATAAATTTAATTTAAATCAAATAGATTATAATTAAACCAACATAAAAAATTTATTATAACAAGTATAAATAAAATAAAATGTAATGGAATGAAATTAATTATAGTAGATCTGAACCAATTAGAACTAAATTGAATAAATATAACTATAATTTAAACTAAAAAAATAAAACTCCCTCGATACAAATCAAAGAAAGATGAAATAGAAAACAAAATAAAACTACACCATGCTGAACATAATTTATCATGACTAAAAAAGTTAAAAATAATGAAATCAACCCAACTTGAAATAAACTAACTTGAATATAATCAAAAGAAACAAATATTAACTAATGGGGACCAAAAAATGTTAAACCAAAATGATCCATATAAAATAAAATAAAATTAAACTAAACTAAAATGGATAAATAAAACAAAAAAGAAGTAAATAAAACTACCCCGAACTAAATTAAATTAAAATGAGAATAAAGAAATCACAATATCCCAACTCAAATCACACTATACATAAATAAAATAAACAAAATATTACTAATTCAAATCAAATAAAATCAAATATAACTATACTGAACCAAACTGAAGGGGGTTTATTGAAATGGATACAAACCAATAATAATAATACTGAAAAGAATTTATTTGAACATAATCAAAATGCGTTGAACCAAACAAAATACATTGAATGAAAATTTACAGAAAATATGTTAATCATATCGAACAAAATCAAATCAAATTGAATTGAACAAAATTAAACTTAAAAAATAGAATAATGTAAAACCGAAACAATCTAACCGAACTCATACCAAAATTAATCAAACCAAACCAAGTACATTAAAACTAATTATAATTTATTTGAATGAAAAAAATATATCCTAATATGAATTAAATCAAATGAAACTAAATCTGTACGATCTATTCTAAAGTTGAAATAAAATAAAATGATCATAATATATCAAATTGAACAAGATTGAATGACACAAAATTGTAATAAATTGAATTAAATTGAATAAAATCTTACTACATGGAACAAAATGACCCAATTTGAAATAAATTTTATTAAAAGAACCTAACTAATGGAAACAAAACTATAAAAAACTAATTTTAAAAGAACTGACATAACCAAATCCAAACTGAACTAAAATTACAAAAACCAAACTAAATTAAACTAAATTGAATTGAAAAATATTAGATCAAATAAAACCAAACTAAAATAACTTGAATCAAAATTAAATAAGTTTAATTAAATTTCACTAATTGAAACATAAAAATTTAAAATTCAATGGAAAAAAATTGAATTATCCTAACTAAAATATAATTAATGAAAAATAAAATTATTTAAAAGAAATTCAATTATGTTAATCCAAATAAAAACAATAGTAAATGATCTTAACAAAATTTAGAAAAATTAAAGTGAACTAACCTAACTCGAATAAAAAAAATGTGAATTTATGGGAAAAAAATATGTAAAACTGAACTCACTCATACTAAATTGATACAAATCAAATTGAACCAAAAAAATCAGAATTTAAGCATAAAAATTTAAATGAACAAACCATTTATTGATATACTAAATTGTTCAAAACAATACCGAACCGAAACAAATAAAATTTAATTAACCAAACATGGCCAAATTAGACATAAACTGCATCAATCCAAAATGAAAAAAACCTAACAATAGCTAATTGGATGGTAAGAAAATAATCCAAAACAATCTAACTAAAACAAAATTGAATATATCCAAAAAAACATAACCAAGTCAAACTAAACAAAAAATGACATGGAAAAAATGAATGAAACATAGATAAACTGAATTGAAATGACATAAATTAACCCGACCTAAAAAAGTGAAAAAGAATGAAAATAAACCAAAAAATCTGGAGGGAATAGATTAAAACCTAATTGAGCTAAATAAAATAGAAAAAAATAAAATATATTTGAACTAAACTAAACTAAACAGACTTGAATAAAATAGAATTTACTAATTCCAAATAGAATCATATCATACCAACCCAAACAGATCAAATAAATTCAAATTTAATAAAACTAACCCATATTGAACTAACCTAAACAATACTAAACCAATCTAAACCGAACATAGTAAAATTTAATGATATTGAAAAAAATATATTGACTAAAATATTCATGAACTAAACCAAAAAAATGACACAAAATGAATTTAATAAAACAAAATATATTTGGACAAACCTGAATCATCCCTAAACAAACCCCACCCTAAAAAATTATATTAAACATCATTGAAAAAAAGTAAACCAAATTGAAATAAAATAATTGATCTAATTTGAAGAAAATAAACTAAATTGAACTAAATAAAACCTATCAGAGAAAAATCAATCCTAACCAAACCAAACATAACAAAATCTATATGAACCAAATCGACTCAAACACAGTTGAATTAAACTAATATGTATCAAACTAAACATAAATAATAAAAAATCTATTAAAAATAAACTAAATATAAAGGTTCCAAAATGATATAAAATTAACTAAACACAACATAACTTAATAAAATCAAATTAAACTGAACTACGATGATTAAAATTGAAGAAAAACAATTTGATTCAAATTGAATTTGATTGAATATTTAAGAATGAAACTAAATCATAATAAACTAAATGAAACTAAATAAAACTAACAACATTAAAATTGAAATAAACTTAACTAACCAAAACATTCCCAAACTAAGTTGAACTAAATAAATAAAAAAAATTGAATCAAATTATCCTTAATAAACTTGAATGATCCCAAAAAACTAGAGTGAACTAAATTAAAAAAAATAAGTAAAAATGAATAAAACCAAGGATTACTAAACTAAATTGACTCAAATATACTCGAGATGATTTAAATAAAGTCAAGAAAAATCAAACATAACTGATTTAGTTCAAACCAGGATAAAATTTGTAGATCCATGGGCATGATTACCACTAGGGGAAAATCAGTGGTTTAATTTCATGACATCATACACTTTTAAAATTAAACCACTTTAAGTTGATAAATATATTAATTCTCTATATAATTTATCATAGAAACACCTCGTATACGGTAATAATAAGAGGGAAAAACACAAAAAATATTTACAGGGTTCAATATCAAATCTTATCTCTTTCCATGTTGGTTATATGCCCCAATACAGATTCTCCAATAATATCACAGTGACTATAACAAGAAATGGTTATAAAAACAAATCTCACAACAGTAATAGTTTGTTACACACCTCAAATAAAAAAAAATTAGGAACATATTATACACCCCTGTCATAACCTCCTTCAATTTTGATCAAATGATATAAAGATCAAAATATGATCCGAGTATATTCTACACCAATTTTGAATTTACCTACCTTTATAAGAATTATGGATCAATAGATCTTCTCATGTAAAATAATAATAAGCATAAAAAACATTACTATTTTGAAAACACATCACCAGATCTTGAGGAATATGGGTCCTACTCTTCCTTATATCTCCTTAATATAGATATTTTATTATCTTTTATAATCCTCACAATGTTATTCACAATTTCTCTCAATATCTTTCAATGTTTTTAAAATATTCCTTGATACCCACATTCTACATTTATATTCGTAATAATATCATGAATATTATTTTTATTTAGTCTGGATATTTCTCATATCTAATACCCCAAAAATCTCAGAATATATTTCTTCTTCTTATCTACCCATAAAATCGATATGGGGTTTAGTTATTTTCATTTAAATAGAACATTTAATTACTTTAACACTCAGTCAAACATCTCATGTGGTACCTGAATTACTACAGATTCATTATCTCCACAAATTCCATTCCTTTTAAATTCATTAAAATCTTCCTTCGGGTATGAATGAAAGATGTTGAACTACGATGAAAAAATTCCATTAGTATTCTCACTATTTCATGCTATTATTTTTTCATCACAGAATCTATTTTCTATTTCTTTTCACTATCCATCATAATAATAAAAATGAAATATTATAAATCCATGTATGTATACTTATGATCAGGACATCCTTCCTTCTTCGATAATATTCTTATATCACAAAAAAAACATCATGATATTTTTTTTCATTTAATAATATAATATAGTGAATCACCAAATTATTCTCCATTCATGTTATAAGTGAAATATTATGGTCATCATTAAGTTACATAGAATTTTATTCCTATTCATGTATGTAAACTCATCTTATTCACTTACAATCTTCATCATGTGGTTAATTATCCATCCATGAAAAAATCATGTCAATATATCTCACTTTATATGGTAGGTTGTACCACTATGTCTCTTATGACTGATCATCCTAGCATGTCACCTAAATTCATTCTTCATACCATGTCTCGAACGGTTGATCTTCCTATCATGTCACTGTGGTCGATAATCTCTTTTCATGGAATGATTCATTCATGCAACCTTATCTTTAGACATGATGGATCACCCTTACATAGAAAATAAGATTTTTGAGTAAACTTTATAGATATTGTAATATAACCTTACATTGCTTTTATAATTTTCACACTACAATTATGTAGCCTATATATCTTCAACATGACACTTATTTAGAGATCTATGACCCTTACAAAACATATTACCAACTTGAATTACTCATATGTAGGTACTTAATAACCTTTTCATAGCCTATAAAAAGGTGGGATTACTTTTATTTACTTAGTGTATTTCACATTTGACCTTTAAACAGATTTTCAATTTACTTCATTAACTTTAAAAAGTGCCCAACCTACCTTTATATAGCTAGGGGTAACTCGATGCTACCTTTATGTGGGTAGTTTATATCGCATCTTACCCTTATAAAAATTTTACAAATGTGAAGATACCATTAAATGGGTTATATAAATAATGTTTTACCCTTACAAAGATATTAAAATCTATTCAAATTCACTAAGGGTTTTCTCAACCACTTATTAAACACTTCAGGCCTTTCATAATCAAGTCATGAGGCCTTCCAACTTCTATCCAATGATTTATTCAATATTATAAACATCAAAAACAACATTTAACTTCAATATCATCACTGTAATCATCATATTTATGTTTCTACTTTTTCATAAACCTCTCATATTGATTTATTCAACATATCACCTAAAAAACATTATATATTTCCACATTATCTTGAACCTATTCTGTTAATTTATTCAATATATAGGTGTATGAAACCTATGGAATTGGATTTAATATAAATAATTACATCCGATTCTAATTCATGATTTCATAAGAATATTCCAAGCATCATCAACTCATTTCTTTACCAAACATTTATTGATCTCTTGATAGAAAATGAAACTATCACTTGGGCACTTTAGTCTCTCCCTTTGAATTTATGGGAAACATTAATAGCCACTAATGTCAATATATGTGATCATGTGGATTCATTATTCTCCCCTATATAGACAATCAATTAATCGGTTAATACAAGGGGCATTCTCACCACTTATACTATATTTCAAGGAACTCAAAAAACTCTTTTAGATTCTCCCCTTTTTATCAGAATAAAAACCTATAGTCACTTGAGAGAAGGATGAAATCCCACAGATCTATTATAAAATAGACTTTAGATCTACCACTCTAATTATATGTGGGGAAACTCATTCTAGAAAATAGGACTGTATAACCAAGGTGGTAAATGTTGTCTATAAATAAAAAATATGTGATACCATGATCTAAACTCATTTTGGTGATTATCAAAAATAAATGTTTCAAGAAATACATATAACAATCACATATCTCAAAAAACAAATTAAAAATTTCAAGTGAAAATCATGTAACTCTTTCTTTGTACTAATCTTTTATCAATCGACACTCCCCCTTAACACTTTTATTTAATAAAATCATAATAATGGTTTTAAGTTTGGTTTCACTACCTCAAAAATTCAAGTTATAATTTTTTTATAGAATATCTAGATTCTCTAGAATTCAGTAAAATGATAGAATCCTATAAATATTTCTCCCCCTTATGGGGTGGCCATACTTCTTTCTTCCTCATGGTAGTTGAAATAACATGAATAAAAATAACTTTTTTGTTCAACAGTGATATCCTTATACCCATCCTCCAATTCACTGAATGGTTTTGTAAATAAACATGAGTATTTAGTGATTAACACAGTACCTTATTTGTTTCTCAAAAGAAACACATAGGTAGAGTGTTTCCTCTCACCCTAGACTACTTAGTGTATCCCTCCTCGTAACTTTTATTCCTATCAACTATATCAATAGATTCTATTCTATTCTATTTATTTTGAGTTGTTTCTTTTTATGAGATTATTTTTTACACTACCAAGGTTATGGAAATTTCATTTCATTTTTCTTTCATCACCCCCTCAATATTCTGCTTTTGGGATGGTAGGATTTTCATACAATGTTTTGAGACATTCTTAGTTTGTTCATACTTTTTTCATAACCTACAATGAATTTTAAAATCTATATTTATTGATAGAACCTCAATAATTACAGTTTATTCATGTTAAATAATTTGTTTTCCTTTTTTATTTAGCATCCATTTCTTCTTTCTAAGTTTTATTAGCCATCTATAACTGGTCTGGATAGATTACTAAGCATTCCATCTTGACCTATTTAGATTATGTGGGCTTCTCATGTGATTTTTATCATCCATACCATTAAATGATTTTTCTTTTTTTAATTTTGAGTTTCAATCCCTTAATACCCCTAGGAAAATTTTATAATATAGCTCAGAGTGATGCTGAAGAAAGAAGGATAAATAGTCTATCTATTGCACTAGATGAACACATAAAGAGATTTTCATGCCTGACATTTTCCTATCAAACCACTAGATAAAGGTTTATCTAGCCATATCAATCTGTACAATTAAAATATTAGCAAGCCATCAAAAAACACTAATGAAAACACAAGATATGGGGTGTTATTATCACCACAACCGTAAAGTATTTTCACTGTAACTAGGATAAAATCCCATATAATCACCACACAAAGTCATCCAAAATGCATTATTACAAAGAATTAAAAAAATAGTATTATGTGGCTTGAAAAAACAACCAATATACATGGTAGAACACTATAAATGTTTTAATTAAGGAGATACAAGTGAATAAAAAAATCATTACTCTCTTCTTATATATTTATAAATTATCATAATGTGATGTTAGAAACTAACACCAGTTTAGCATGACATCATGCTAGGCCACCACCTCTATTTATATTGTTATTTATCTAGTGAACAGTTTGCATCAAACTTTGAGAGTCACGATCAACCTTCCACTATCCTAGGAAACCTCTAATACACTTTTGAACCATATGACGAAAACTTCAACAGCTAGTACCCATTCATGTTGCCTACACATAAGTAATTTTGGGTGTTTGACATCACCTGATGGGGCTCCTTCTTATGGACTCCATCTTATATACACCATCTGATGGACTCCATCCAATACATGTCTATATGATAAAAATTATCTACTGTACACCATCAAATTACAAAGAAGCATTACCCCATGATTCCATTGGTTATCTGTCTCAAATGAAATCGATATAAAAAATGGGTCTGATATAACTGAATAATTTTCACAAAAATAAATAAAATACAACTTGAAACTTGATTCATAATTTCAACATTCTTCAATAATTAACTTTTACTCATTATTTTTCTCATTCAAGTAGTGTTATCCTCTATATTTGGTCAAACAAGTATAATAAATTCGAAATATTTCTTCAAATTGTATGATACAATGAACTTTATATACATATTAAAATTGATTTTTCATCCCAATAATATTTTGTAGCTACAACACTTTATCCTCAGAAGATTTCGTATAAAGTGATATTTCAGGTAAATGTACTTCGTTCTTAAATTACTTGAATGTAGTTGTGTACACATAGGAAAAGGACTCAGTGAGTTGGTTTGAGTACTCGATGTGGGTGGAGGCATTCATAATATTAGTGGTTTAGGGGATTGTGATGACCATAAGTTATGAATGTGGTGCTCATCATAGAAAGAAATGGTTGATGGTATGTGAGAACCTAGGTTATTGGTTGAGGCTCACCGTGATATTAAGGGAGATAGGACAGGATGATGGAAGGAAGGATATCATCATGACTTGGGATGTTTTTCTGATGATTTGACATCAATTATTCTGGAGGAAGTTTTAGGGATTTGTGATATTAATATGGGGTGTGTCATTGTGATGCCTATTTTAATTGACATGATGTACAAGAGGTATTAATTAGTATGAGGTGAAAATTACTTATATATGTATGAGATATTTAGGGTTATCTGGTACGAGTGAGAAGGGATACATCGTTCTATTATAACATTGTGTGAAGAATTTAAACACTCCCTTATGACTATTGAGCATAAGTGAAGTGGGTTAATTTATGTGTGAGTTGATTCTATTTATCTTTGGGTATCATACACTGATATAATTATTGATGTAAGATAGACACACATTGGTGGATACCTACAAATTTTATACTCACAACTTACATATGCCCCTCAGGGTGTGTGTAAGATTTATGGATATGATATTAGGTAATTAATCAGATTCAAGGGTTGGACCTTAGTGATCAGGTATGTGTTGTGAGTTTGTGGGATAGATGGAAAATAGACCAGAGGTTATTTTGGACTACAATCGATTTATTTTTTGGATTTTTAGTATATAATTAATTGATCAATATCCATGTGATCATGAATTTTTTGCATTTTTATCATAAAAATTGTATATTATCTATTATGTATTACTTGTTTTCTATTAGATTCTTATTGTTCCTATTTATATATGTTTTGGCTGAGTTTGAGTCATTTTCTTCTGTAGTTCTATTGCTATAATTTCCATTATTATTATTATCATCATCATCATCATCATTATCACTCGAGGATATATTCTCCATAATATCCCCTAATAGACTCCCACTTCTAGTTTGCAACCTTTTGAATATGGGGAGGCATGCCTAAGTCACAGTGGTCCTCCATACTGGAGGGAAGATCAACACATGAGTTCATGAAATTGCTACTGGGGGGATACATTCATCATGGATTATATTGGGAGGTTCACAAACATGTAACATTTTTCACCTTCTACAATAGGAGATGGAATTTACAAGGTGACTCTATTCGAGGATATCTTGTGACACGCCATCAGAGTATATGAAAATATCTTTAGGTTGACCACATTCTCAATGGTAATGAATCAGGTATTTATAGATGAGGGGAATCTAATAGATGGGAACTATTAGAGTCATGTGATGATGTAAGGTAATTTGAGAAGTGGTTTGTGGGTATCCAAAAGCAAGGCCACAAGGAACATTGAAAGGTAAATTAGGTCATAGATTCAGGTAATCCATCGAGGAGTGTGACATTTATAGTGTTCTTATAGTGGGGAAATTCAGGTAATGTTTAGACTCGGGGACAGTTGATTCCAATGGAGTGTCCAGATTATGGAAATACGTGATATATGGAGAGATTTAATTAGAATACATATTGGATGGCTAGTATTTGTAGAGCTAACTAGACTCAGGGATCTGAGGTAGGATCACAAGTGGTACCAGGAGCCGTTATATGAGATAATACTACATATGTAGGTCATAAAAGTGATATAACAACCAAAAAGTGGGGTCAATGGTTATTAGAAGGTATAAATTCATATGAAGGACATGTTTCAAGCAGTAGGGCTTCAGGCCAGATGCATGCAGTAGATATATTAGGTCTAGAGTTGGTTGGGGAACCAACGACTGTTAGAGGTATGTCATGATAATGGGTGCTTCCTTTTATTATTGTCATTGATGATGTTGGTTGATGAGGTAGATGTGTGATAGCTGAATTAACCAAATTTATATTAATATGTTGGAATTGGGAATAGTGTTTGGATTGTAAGAGATGCATAGGAATTAAGATATTTTGTGGGCATGACATATAAATGTGATACAATGACCTTTGAGCATTAGTTGTGGTGAATGAACATGTAGGGATTTTTGTATGATTTGGTCATGAATTAACCATTAGATGAGATTCAAGAATTATGATAAATCATATGGGGATTTTTATAAATAGAGCCCGGTTATTAGAACCATTTAAATGCTTAATGCTTGGGTCAAGAAGTGATTGGGTAGGTAATTCCTAAGATGGGGGACCATAAGAGAAATTGGTCGTGACTAAGTGATCAAGGTTGTCCACAGTGATGGTTATAATATGAGTATGTTTGGTATCATCTCATCATAATACAATATAGCTCAATAATAGCTATCATAAGGTGGGGAGTTAGTAATGTCTCATTTTTTTGAGTGGGTTGGATATTTTGATAGAATTTGAATTTTTAGTTGGTCGATGATCTGAATTTGTTTTTTATATTCGATAGTTAAATATGAGAGTGAGATCATGTTTTTATATTTTTTTTTGGATGGAACATAATTAATATTAATTTTCTCAGGTGTTTGGTTAGGTTTTAGGTGTTTCGGGCCTCAATAGCCTGGATTTTTTAAAGAAAAGAGGAGGCACATAGTTAGTGCTAACCATGCGCCTCAACCATGCAACCCTATAAGGTACTTCAAATGGGTTGAGAAAACATTAACCTAGGGGTGCATAGACATCAAAAGAGTCTATAATACATTACAATGGTGATCCCCGTGGGTTGTGGGTGGTTTCTAAAACTATGTTTCAAACCCACATACTTAGTGCCACTTACGTAGTGGGTGAAAATGCTTGGCACACAGTTTGTCAAAACAGTGTGACAGATTAAAAAGGGTAAAATTACGATACTTACCCTCCCTTGTTTTATAATTCTTCTCCCTATTTTTCTTCCTCTTTTTTATGCATAATAGAAGGTATATGCTTCATTATTCCTTCAATCTTGGCATTGAGGATTCTTCTCTATCCAGGATTCAATTCCAGCACTATCATTTTCGTTGGATAGATAGCAGTATGACTACTAATCCTATTGATGATATTATTCTTTTATATTTCCCTTTGGAATGGTATTTACATAAAATATTATATTCCCTATTTGAAGGTTTTTTGTATTCATCATTTTCTTCTGATACGACTGAAATTATAGGTCAATCTTTAATGAGTTGGTGCCTATGAATATAAGGTGGGTGGTTCTTATCTTTCTCGTCATTTATATGCATTCTATGAGATGGGTATTTAAATATTCAAGAGTATATTTTTCCAAGTGTGACATTTAATTTAATTATTTTATTTTATATTATTATCTGAGTCTTTATATGGTATTCTCTATGTTTGTTTATGTATGTTGTGCTAGGTATGGAAAGTATTGTTTGAAATTGGGGTTTGAATCTAGTTGGGTAGGATATTTTGATTGATTGAATTAATTTAATTATGATGTTATGTGTGGGTTGAATGGGATTGTTTTTGGAATATAATGAGATACCTAGGGTGATTTGCATCAGCATGATTGAGAAGATAAGGATCATTAGATTTCGAAAAATAGTGAATACCCATGTCGCGGTTGGGTGATAAGGTGCACATGCGGTGATGGAGTTTCTATAGATGGTGTGTCTTGGGTATGTTGCAGATTATCAATCACTGAGGTAGGTTTGTATACCCATTTTAGTCATGTGCACATATAATATAGACTTAATGAGGTGGTTATGACCAATCAATGTGGGTGGAGGACTTTGTAGTATTAATGGATTAAGTGATGGTGATGACCATCAATTATGGGGGAGGTTCCCCCTATAGAACTATGAGGTTTATGTTATGTTATTCCATCAGTTGGGGGATGAGACTCACTATGATATTCAGAATAATGGGCGTGGATGATGGATGTGTGGATATCATCTTACCTTGGGGAATTGTGCGGATGAGGCAATGGTAGTTGTTTAAGTGGAATTCTAAGGGACTGGTGATATGAATATTGGTAATTCTATGAGGACTCCTATTTTACTCAACATGTTGTACAAGTGGTTATTATGAGATCCCATTAATATGTATATGGATGGTAGTCTGTGGGTCCTCTTGTATGATTCATAGTGGATACATTGTTCCATTATGAGGTTGGATGAATCAGGTAAATGAACCCTTGTGGCTATTGAGAAAAAGTGAAGTGGGATGGTTTATCTTTTAGTAGATTCTATTTATTTACATTGTTCATAAACTAACATAAATATGGATATAATAAAGGCACAAAATTAGTGGTGGCATACTGAGTTCATACTCACACACTGCATGGTCCCCTCAGGATGTGTTTATACTTAATGTATTTGAGATCTGGTAAGGGATCAAACACATGGGCTGGACCATAGTGAGTAGGGATGCACCCTCAGTGCATGGGATTGATTGTAGATGTACCATGTGGTTATTTTTCATCTATATGGATTTTTTATTGATGTTTTTGAGTATATACTTATATGATCAACCTCTATGTGATCTTTTATATTTTTTATTTTTTTCTTGAATTGGGAGTAATATTTGTTATGTAAATCTGGTTAACTTTTGGCCTTTTATTTCCGCTATTTATATATGATTCTTCTATGTTTGAGTTGCTTTCTTCTATAGTTTTTCTTTTATAGTGACCATTATTATTATTATTATTATTATTATCACTATATGGTATATTCTCCCAACAGTCACCCAATCGACCATCACTGCTAGGCGACAGCCTGTAGCATAAGGGGACACATGGCTATGGCCTAGTGGACCTTAGGCCAAGAGAAAAAGTTTAATGGTTCCCAATTTGTTTTTCTACACATGTGACTTCATCTTTTAACAGTATGGTAAAAAAAATCTAAAAAATATTTTCTGGGTTGTCTCTCTATATTAGAATTATTCTTCATGAAGCTCACCTTCCATGTTTTCTAAAAGTTTTAAAAATGATTTTAACGCTTTATGATTTACTAAATGATAAGAAATATTTTTATATTTTCAAAAAGTAAAAGTTAGATTCTAAAATTTAATTCTTTATTTTAAAAGGGATTTTAAAGACAATTTTTTAAAATGAATTCTTCAGTGTTTCTATGTCTTATCAAATAATGTTTTTGAAATCATATTTCCATAATTTTTTAAACCTTTTTTCTGTATTAAAGCATAATTTTTATTAATGTTAAAGTGTTAAATTTTAATTATAGTATTTTTAATGAGTCTTCAATCATTCCAAAAAATGGGTATTTCTCCTCGTTTTTCAATTATTTATGCCATCATCATAAATATATATTTTTCATCTATATAGACATAATTAATGATCTTAATGTCATACTATATAATTTTTAATCCACCATCCAACTACTTTCTATGGATAGCTAATAGAAATTTCTAAGAAATGTTTTCATGAAACCCATCACTTTTCCATGAGTTAAAGAAGTAATTTTTGAAGTAGGAATTCTTTCATGTTATAATGGAAAACATATGTGTGGATGATTTTTATTTTATTTATTGGGGTCCAGAATCACTCTCTAATGAATTGGTTAAGGATTTATAACTCATGAGATAATAATGGGAAATGATTATTGATTCTCATCCCACTATGGGAAATAATAAATAATGTTTGATCCACTACCAGAGATAGGAAGTAATATCTGGTCAATAATAGAAAATGGGAAGTAATGTCTGATCCACTATAGAAAATATATTTAATTCCTGGTCCACAATGGGAAAACATTTGTGATGCCTGACCAACAAAGTCAAACAGGATGGAATATCTGAGCCACTATGTTATGATTCATATGATTGTTTTTAATACATATTTATATATTATATACCTATGAGTATACTCTATAGATCATGTTTATTATATCACAACCTTTTACTATGTTGTATATTTTATAATTTGAGATTACTTTTTCTTATATCACGACTTCTGGAAAACTTTGATTGATCCATGGTCTTTTTAATAAGATATTTCTCCTGTTCTAATTATTTCACATATTCTAATAATTTATCCCTTATTGAAAAATTTATGAGATTTTACCTTACTAAGTGATTGAAATCACCCCTTTTTAATGTTTTTATTACTTTAGTTATGAAGATGATTATAACCAATGAAGATATTGGAATAAATTATATTTTTGTTTTATCATGAAGAAATTTTCACTAGTATCATAAAATAATTTACTTATATAGTTGAACCCTAAAATAAACTAAACCTTCTATCCTTGGGATTTTTTGTTTATTGTGAGATATAATTTTTAATGAATGGAAATGATGTAAAACAAAGATATATTTATCTTGGATCATCTCACTTGGTATCAGTGCTCATGTGGAAAGTATGTGTTTTATCACCAAACCTAGGAGTGTGGGTATAATATGAGTAATTATTATACATAGATAATTTTATCTCAATTTATAACCTTTATAGTTTTCTCTCTTAAGTTCAATATAATGTTATCCTTCTTCATCCTACAATAAATCCAGAGGAACCATGAGATGATCCTTACAAACTGAAGGGGTCATTCTTGCAATCAAGGGGGCAATGCAATACAATTAGTATAACTGTGATGGAACCCATAGGACCCATGATGATTATTTGAGATCAAAATGAGGACATGTAGATCACCAATAGAGGTATTTATCTTCGGATACTTTAATGAAACATTTTTGAAATATAATGGAGGTTCAAACAATCAACTACTTCATTGAAGACAAAATTCTCAAGACCTTGGAAATTATTTTAATTAAATTAATTATAAATTTAATGTGAAATAAATCCGATATTCTTGGTTTTATAATTCTTGGTAAATTAATCTTATAGATTATGTCATTGTTCATGTCCATTTATTCTCATATACATCTTAGATTATTCATAAATTTGACAAAAGGCCATATGGGCCACTACACAATAAGTGTTTCTATAGTGTTTGTAACCATAAAGTAGTATCAAATAGGCCACATTAAATATTATATTCATTCATTAAAAATTGATATACTTATGTGTTTACCATTATTTGTTCATTCATTTAACTTTTTTTTGAATTAAAATATAAATACATTTTATTCTTTATCTTCCTTATTGATCATATAATTTAAAATGGGTTAATAATATTTGAGGAACATTTAATGAACCCATCTAGAGATGATGAGAATTCTGGATAGACAATACAAGAGTACATGGAATGTATCCCATTTTATACATCGTTTACCCAAGTATTATGTACCCTGATGAACCATAATAAATTCAATCACCATGTAATAAATACACATGCCATGTATTTATACATGTCATATGTTGTTTTGGTCAACCTGATGCATGGTTATCTAGACTACACATCATGTAACTCACTTAAACATTATGCAGTCCATGAGTTTTCATGGTAGAAAATGAATAGTCAAAGTCATGTCATATATTTATTATATAATGTGTGTGACTAAAATAAATGCAACATAGAGATCACATGGAATATAACTCTCACACACATAATGTAACTAAAAAAGTTCCATGTATAACATATATGCACATTCCCTAGGCATGTTTCATAGATAGATATTGAAGCGAAATATATACTGTGTAGCGAGAATGTACACCCTGATAATCCTACCCATTTATATTGAAAAAATAACTAGTTTATTAAACATATTAAATAAATTTATGTGTTTCATTTATTGATAGTACATACAATGTGATATGTTTTATATATATTATTAATATTTTAATTAATTCCAACATAATTTCTCGAACTACACATTGTGTACTCCTTGTGCATTAAAAGCATCACATCTCTCTTGATTTATATGTGTTCGTGTATCATTTATTGATATTTATTGTCATTTAAGTGTATAATATGATGAATATGTTAAATTTTGTCGGAGTACAAATTATATTGCAATAAACATTCTAGGTTGTTTCTGACAGGAACATGTAATATTTCCTTTAAAGTGCATATTGTGTACTTCAATAATTATAAATAAATTTTTCCAT
This sequence comes from Viscum album, assembly GCA_963277665.1. NCBI lineage: Eukaryota > Viridiplantae > Streptophyta > Magnoliopsida > Santalales > Viscaceae > Viscum > Viscum album. Next base: position 324,036,515 of record OY728126.1, on the reverse strand, counting down.
AATTTGTTTAAAATTAAGGTGGGAGGGATTTTCAAAATCCCTTCGGATAATTAAGATAAATGAATTGATTAAATAATCAAGATGATTAATTGATTTAAGAATGTTTTATTATAATTAAGAATGTTTGAAATGAAAGATAGTTTACTAAATGTGTATTAGTTGTATTAGTGGATGAGCATGAGCTTTGTCCGACTTGTGTATGTGTTTGGTTTTTTTAATTTAATGATTGAATATATTTTTTCAAACTATTATTAAATAAATATGATTTAATGCATCCCATCAGTCCCTTGTTATTTTGTGAGGGCTTTTATGCCAATGGTTTACTTTATATAAAAACAAATTATGGTTCCCTTAACCAGAATGTTAATTAAATGCATTATGATTATGGATCTACCAAGAACATAGAGTCGATTCAAAATAGAATCAAGGTGAAACCAACCAAGGTTGTATATAGAACAGAGGTGGTGTAACACCCCGACCCCAGAAGCCTAGAGTCTATGAATTATTACGTATCATTGGTATGATCATACAAGGTCAAGTTTCAAATGACCGATTATTTTAGTAGCCTTGGAGGTACTAGATACATTCATAAGTTTTACATTACATCATAAAATATAAAAATATAACAACATTGTATCCGTAGACAACATTGGGATCCAAAAGACTATCCCTATAGGTCAGTCATAAAATATGTCTTTTCATCCTAGGAAAATAAAACATAGAAAGTGGTGAGCTCAGATTCTTAGTAAGGATAACATTATAGCAGAAACTTTCATAAATAATAATAAACAGTTAAGGCAGTGTATAACACTAGAACAAAAGCCTTTTGAAAATGAACTTCAGTGTAATATGGAAAAAATTAAATGAAATAATTCTAGTTACTTTTTCACATGGATATTCTACTAGTATAATAATCACATGAATTATCAGTATCCACTTTCGTAATTATGGAATGCATAATTCCAGACTATCATAACCACAATGTCAAGGCCTTGTGCCAAGACTAAAAATGTGATTTTTTTTTCAAGGACCTATTCTAAGACACTAGTTCTTCTCATGATACCTACTGATGCATCGAGGAGCTATAGTGGTCTCCACCAATCACTTACTGAGTCGAATTCATTCCTCATATGAAAAGTTGAAACATAACATAAACATTCGTATTAAAACTAGCATAAGAAATGTCAATACTTTACTCGCATACTGTGAATGGTATAAAAATAGAACATCAACTGTAAAACATAACTCATTCAATACAATATTGAAGATTGTATTGTAATAGATTAACCAAAATCGAGAATAATGAATGATATTGACATAGATGAAAATAATCATCAAAACTATTTGAGAGAAATAACACCCTTTTTCTTAAAAACATTTAAAAGTTTCAGTGTTTATCAAGAAGACATTTAAAATAGATTTTTGAATCAAAGTGTGCAATACAACTTTGAAACTTTGAAATTGAATTTTAATTTTAAAACATTAATGTCCATATAAATAAATATTTAAAACCATTTTTAAAACATGGACATTAATGAGAATGATTTAAAATAATAAATCATTAAAACATTTTAAAATTATATTTTAGTTAGAGTCCCTAACCAAAATAGAGACACTTGAATAAAAATAATTGAGTTAATGAAAACATTTTAATATCATGATAATAAAGGTATTTATGATATACTACATCAAGGTACATTATATACACCATATAAAAGTGATTTGGTGTATAACAACAAGGAAGTCTCAATGGAATGTAAATTGAGGTGAAATTTCTTATAAATACCATATCCTTAGGTTAAAGCTAAATAAACTACATAATTATGTGTGAAAAATATAAATAAACTCAATATGATTGGATATTCAGTGTAAATCAATCATAGGACATTCACACATATTCTTGTAAAAACAACACCAATGAATTGGATGTTTAACTCAACAAATGGAGATTGAGTTAAAATCACTCTTATCATGTTCATACCGATGACTCAAGATTTTATTAATGGTGTGATTATGTGTATAAAAAGAATATCCATAGAAAGGGGAGTGGAAATTATGACATAAGAAAATGAATAGTGATTGCACACATAATCTTAGAGTAAAATAATGAATGAAGTATGCGTAAAGCTGAATGAGTGGAAATTGAAATTTCAAATTGCCTTATTAATTTGGTAACTTACGAAACATACACCCATGAAAGAAGGATCATACAATGATGATGTAAATATACATTAATTAAAGTATATTACATAGTTAATTCGAACATGGGCAGTACACACACCACATGCAATAAATAAGTGGTGAATAATGGAAATCTCACGGAATAAAAAGTGAGATAAAAAACCCCTTAATTTTTACATTTTCCTTGGTCGACGGTAGGTTAACCTCTTTTATAATGGTGAAATAAATTTTATTTAATTATACAAGAATTATATACATTAATATGATATCATATATGATCTTTTAACATTGTTTTTTAATAATATCTTAGTATTATCGTCGGTTCCGGTGTTAACAGATTCATTTTCATTTATATTATTTGTTATGTGAGCCATATTTTTTATGGATGGGATGTATATTATTCATATCTATAATTATATCATGTATCTAAACATTATTTTTAATCATCAAATGAAATTTAGTCTTGAATGGATATGATGGGGAATGAATCTCATCGCGTTTGTGGAGACGGTAATCCGTACGTACGCACGAGTGACAATATCACACTTTTGATATTAAAATAATATATAATTGCATTATATATAATATATACAGAATAATTATCTTGTTAAATTTATTATTTACATTAATTATAGATCATTATTAATCCCATCCAAATAATAAAGTATTGAATAACAACTACATCACAACGTAGAGATAATAATCCGTATGTACGCACGTATAATGACATGTCATTCAAAGGATGGATAGAATAATGAATATTTATTTACCATATTTATAATAACATAAGTGTATATAGATGATAATGTAGTTTTTATTTTATAATGGAAAAAAATAGAATAAGTGGAAGAAGAAAAGAACTTGAAAGAGGGTGGTTAAATTATTACCCCTTCTTCGGGTTCATCCTTTTGATTTGATCAAAAGGGATCCATAAGTTGGCTTTATGAACAAAGGAGGGACTATAGGATGAATTTAGGGAAGTTGAAAGGATATTTTGTTAGGGGTTGGCCGAGACATGAGGCTTTGAACGTGTGAATTAGTGAGTATGGGGAGTGCCCTTTTATAAGAGGGGTGAGGGGAACCTTAGGAAAAGCTAGAAATATTATTTTATAATAAATTCATATTCGGTTTCTAATGGATCAAAAGTGGATTATTTAAAGGTTAAGGTGGGGATAGGTCAAAAACCTCTCAACCAATAGGTTTTAGACAGGTTGGGTCCCTAAATTAGCTTTATCTTTTTGATTTAACTCTTAGTAAAATAGTTTGACATTTACCAAGTCTCTTTGTATTTTTATATTATATAGGTAATAAACATACTATATACTTCCAATAGACCCCCAATTGGTCCATAAATGATACACATATAATTATATAATTCTTTTGGCCGAACATTAGATTTTTAGAAATATAATATAAATTAATAATATAATATTTGTTTTAAAATACTCATTTATGTCAATTTTTACACTATTTAATAATTTATTTTTTTTAAAGTGTTAAAAACTTTATAAATTCAAAAGAAATTCATTTAATAAATCCTAACATGTCATATTATCCAATAAAATACTTGTATGTCATCAAAACTTTCAAATTATATTTATTTTAACATTTATAATACCAATTATTTGATTCTTTTATTAATAAGGAAAATACTGCATCATTATTGTGTCATAAATAAATTTAATTATTCAATGTCTAAAAATTATAAATAAAATTTTATTATGTAGGAAATATTTTTAGATTTCTAATTAATATTTATAGTCTAAAATATAACATAAATAACCCTATTTAGAAATTTTGTTTCTAAAAGATATATGCATATGTCATTTTTGTATTTACTTTAACATAATTAATATAAAGTGTCATTATCACTGAAAAGTGGCTCCATGGGATCCCAAAATCGACCCAAAGATTCCCATGGTCGTAAATGTATCAACCAATAGGGTTTGGACACGTTATAGAGTAATTTAATATTATTATAATATTATTTTTTACCCTTATTTACAGGATTTACACATTAACCATGGTAAATATAATATTTACCAAAGTAATTATTCAAAATTTCTAAAAATAAAAGTTACCAATTTACACAATTTGGACCTACTAATTATAAATATGGAATCCATTTTTCTAAATTCAAAACATATAAGTGGAAGAAATTAATTTAAAATTAATTCATGTTGTCAAAACAAAGAGCGTGTTTTTATGAAATAATAACTATCAAAACATTGACATTTGTTTATATATATTATAAATGTGAAATTACATCCAATTTACAATATTGGATTAAATGGAAAAAATATATTCTAATTATACTTTAAATCCTTCAATAGTATACTTTATCTCTATAAATTATTTGAACTAAAAATGTTGTTTTTAATTAATGTTTAGTACTTTTTCACTATTCATCAAAATTTTAATGTTTTCAAAAAACACCAATAATTAACCCTAGATTAATTTTGATATTAAAAATCAAAAAATGATGTCCATTTTGAAAGATAAAATTTATAATCTTTCAAAAAGTGGGTATTACTATTCATAACCGCTAGTTTCATTGGTTGTGATGTGTGTTAGAACTCGAAGTTTCGTACAACACACACTACTTTATTATTCAAAGGGAAGCATACCTTGGAAGCTTGGGGTGTAACATTCTCCCCACCTTAAAAAAATTACGTCCTGAAGATTTTTTTTTAAAAATTGGGCTTGGGAATATAATCGAAAGTCCCACGTCATAAAAAGAGTCAATAAAACTATCACTTTAAAAGAAATAAAGAGAAATAAAAAGGTCACCCAAGATAAAAAATACTAGGATTACATGTAGGAAAACATGTATATGGATGATAAAATAACTGTCAAGTTTTGATGTAGAGGGATAGAAAAAATGATCAGGAGAAATTTAACAACAAGAAAACTACAAACTTGTGATGGGACGGACAGTCGTTAGTATCCTAGTAGGAAAAGTAAACACACAACATTTTTTTGTTTTAAGTTACATTAAATAAAGATGAAGAATTCATTTATGATATTGACTAATAAAATAAAGAGATATACATAATTTATAAGTATAGTTTCATTCTTTAATAAATTTATACCACTAACTGATTTTTTTTAACTGATGAGTATTCAAGAAGACATGGTCACACTGGAAGAGCTAGAATAAATATCTATAGAATCACATGATCCACGAAGGAAAAACTATATATTTACCTTGTCTTTCATGATTAATGAAAACCAAAATGGTTAGTATATGATCTGATGATCCCCCAAAAGGATATTCCATTATAGAAAGAAACACTAATCTTAATTTCTAAAACTAAACCAACAATACCCCAAAGTTAAATAAATACCATTCAATAAAAAATTGTCCTTAAAATTCTTCAATATAATCAAATCTAATATTGAAACCAAAAACAAAGAAGAATTTGGTTATGTAGTCTTCCACGTTAAATTTTATTTCCAAATGACAACAACCACTCTTAATGTGACATACTTAAAAGTAATTAACCAAATCACATATTCACTATTATTGGTTAATCATTTCCATAAATAACCCAAATCACTATAAATTAACAATAAAAACATAGATAAAAATCCAACATTACTCCTCAAATAAAATCCCATTGTATTCTACATTCCTTGGGAATATAGTGTTCCCAACAAAGTGAACATTTTCCAAAATAACATTTATCACTTAATCAACAAATCATTTTCCTATACTAAGGGTATTCATTTGATAAGACATAATATTACAAATCAACGTATTATTGATCAATAAAATCATTTAACTAAAAATAATTAGTCACACTAACCAGGGGCTACATGTAGTCCAGTGGTAGGCGACAAATCTCAATCGCACTTTGGTTGTGGTTTTGATTCCTACAGCTTTTTCCGATGCGACGGGTTGTCACACTATTTGTGTGTTGTCCTTTTTCAAAAACTATATTTTATAACATTACCAAAATGAGATTAATTCCTCAAAATAAACATAAAATAATTTAACCATAATTGTTATCTGATACCTTGCATTTTCATCCAGAAATATAATAACTTGTAATTTCCTCTAACCCAATGATCATATAAAACCAAATGGTTATTTATAACTATATCCACAATAGAAAAGATAAGTCTTCCTCAAATATCATTTTCACATAAAAAACTGTAGGGTTACAAAGACAAGAGAAAATTATTCCAAAGTAATCCCATCAACAAGGAGTACTAGTACATTTAAAAATTTCCCCAACCATTTATTTCCACTTAGCTTCTTCTTTGGCCAAGAAAATATCCTATAGAATTGGAAATTCACTCAGGTAATGGCTGGGTCCCAAACATTTACGAAAATTGACTTTAAATGGATTCATGGGACCATTTTTTATTTCTTCCATAGTACTCTTCATTTTATTTCTCATAAATTCTTCACTTTATGTCCTTCTTTCTCACAAGTAGAGCATTTCATTATTCCATTGAGAAACTTTCCTTGGTGTCCCCTTCCACATTTCTTGCATTATGGAAATTGAGGATTCTTTTCTATGTGGTCTCCACTGCTGGAGATCTTATCATTCATCACATTTATCTTATTTGTTGAGTCTGGTAGTTAGTTAATATATATGTTATTGATCATATTTTTGGAAAACTGATTGGGCATGAACATGATATATTTGATGCCTATCAACATTCCATTTTGTTTCTCATTTCCACCACCATTACCACCTTGTACATCATTCTCAAAGTTACTATGAATTCCTTAGAATCCATCCATTGACTAAAACCAAAAATCATTGTGTGAGTAACAGTAGTCCTAAAATCATTTATAGAATATCATGACACCATATTCTCAATTTGAAACACCTTAGGATTAACCACGGTCATTTATTCTCATCTTATATTAAAATACTTCAAATCGGTTTGTATATAAAATGTAAACTATCCTAATCATATCCCCTAGGAGTGTCATAACCAAGAGTGCAACAAGGACCATTGTCGTGCACCAGTTCCCGTTCGAGACTAGCTCCAAGTGGTGTTTTCAGGATTTACCCCTAGGTATGTCTGTGCTAGAGCAACCTCTACCTACTCGTATCCAGAAAATGATGTAGTTCTTGGAAAACTCAAAAACTCTATACAATACCAAAATTCTATGACGTTCTTCTATACTAATCCTCAAACACCATCTTAGGTCTATCTACTTTAATCAGAGTTTATCTAAATTGAACTTCCAAGGTTTGTAGTAAACTTCTTCTGATTCCAACTGTAACACCCCGACCCTAGAATCCCAGAGTCAGTGCATTATTACGTATTATTGGAATGATAAAAAAAGATCAAGTCTCGAAATACCGATTAGTTTAGTAACCTTGGAAGTACTATATACATTTATAAGGTTTACATTACATCATAAAATGGAAAACTACAACAACATTGTCTCCATAGACAACACTGATATCCCAAAGACTATCCATGGAGGTCAGTCATAATATACTTCTTTGCATCCTGGGAAACTAAAACATAGAAAGGGGTGATCTCATATGCTCAGTAAGGATAACATTATAGTGGAAACTTTTATAAATAAGCATAAACATTTAAGGCATTATAAAAGACTAGAACAAAAGCCTTTCAAAAATAAAATTCAGCGTAATATAGAAAAAATGAAATTAAATAATTCCATTTACTTTTTCACATGGATATTCTACTAGTCGAATAATTACATGAAATATCAATAGCCACTTTCATAATAATGGAATGAATAATTCCAGACTATCATAACCATATAGTCAAGGCCTTGTGCCAAGACTACATATAAGATTTTTTCAAAGCCTTGTGCCAAGAAAATAGTTTGTATAATGAGACATACTGATGCATAAAAGAGCTATAACAGGATCCCCCCATCACTTACTAAGTCTAATGAATTCCTCATATGAAAAGTTGAAAGATAACATAAAAATTCGTATTCAAACTAGCATACGAAATGTCAATAATTTACCCACAAAGAATAAATGGTATAAAAATATAACATCCACAATCAAACATAATGAATTAAATACAATCTGGAGGATTTTTTTATAATATATTAACCTCAATCGATAATAATGAAGGATATTTACATAGATGAAAATAATCATCAAAACTATTTGAGAGAAATATCACCCTTTTCTTGAAAACATTTAAAAGTCTCACTATTTATCAAGAATCCATTTAAAATAGATTTTTGAATCAATGTGTCCCATACCACTTTGAATCATTGAAATTTCATTTTAATTTTAAAACATTAATGTCCATATAAATAAATCATTAAATGCATTTTTAAAACATGGACATTCATGAGAAAGATTTAGAATAATAAATCTTTAAAACATTTTAAAATGATATTTTAGTTAGAGTTCCTAACAAAAAGAGAGACACTTGAATAAAAATAATTTAGGTAATCAAAACTTCTTAATATCACGAGAATTAAGGGATTCATGATATACTATGTCAAAGTACATTATATACATGATATAAAAGTGTTTTGGTGTATAAAAATAAAAAAGTCTCAATGGAATGTAAATTGAGGTGAAATATCTTATAAAGACCGTATACTTAGGTTAAAGATAAATAAACGACATAATTATGTGTGAAAAATATAAATACACTCAATATGATTGGATATTCAGTGTAAATAAATCAGAGGACATTCACACATATTCTTGTAAAAACAACACCAATGAATTGGATGTTTAACTCAACAAATGGAGATTGAGTTAAAATTACTCTTATCATGTTCATACCGATGACTTGAGAATTTTTCAATGGAGTGATTATTTGTATAAAAATTATATCTATAGAAAATAGAGTGGAAATTATGACATAAGTAAATGAATAGTGATTCCACACATAATCATGGAGTAAAATTATCAATGAAGTATGCCTAAAGATGAATGACTGGAAATTGAAATTTCAAATTCCCTTATTGATTTGGTAACTTATGAAACATACACCATTGAAAGAAGGATCATACAATTATGATGTAAATATCCATTAATTAATGTATATTACAAAATGAATTCAAACATGGACAGTACACACACCACATGCAATAAATAAGTGGTGAACAATGGAAATATCACGGAATTAAAAGTGAGATAAGAAACCCATTACTTTGTACATTTTCCTTGGTAGAGGGTTGGTTAACCTCCTGCATAATGGTGAAATAATTTTAATTTAATTATAAAATAATTATATACATTAATATGATATCATATATGATCTTTTAACATTTATTTGTTAGCAATATCTTAGCATTAGCGTCATTTCGGGTGTTATTGGATTCATTTTCCTTTATATTCATTGTTATGTGAGCCATATTTGTTATGGATGTGATGTATGATATTAATATCCCGAATTATATCATGTATATAAAAGTTATTTTTAATCATCAAATGAAATCTAGTCTTGAATGGATACGACGGGGAATGAATCTCGTCGCGTTCGTGGAGACAATAATCCATACATACAAATGAGCGACAATATCACACTTTTGATATTAAAATAATATATAATTGGATGTTATATCATATATAAAGAATCATTAACATGTTATATTTATTATTTACATTAATTACACATCATTATTAAACCCATCCAAATAATATAGTATTGAATAACAATTACACCACGATGTGGAGATGGTAATCCGTACGTACGCACGTATGGTGACATGTCATTAAAAGGATGGATAGAATAATGAATATGGATTTACCATATTTATAATAACTTCAAAGTATATATATGATATTGGAGTTATTATTTTTTAATGGAAATAACAAAAAAGAAGAAGTGGAAGAAGAAAATAACTTGAAAGAGGGTGGTGAGATTATTACCTCTTCTTCAGGTTCTTCCTTTTGATTTGATCAAAAGGGATACTTAAGTTGGATTTATGACAAAAGGAGGGCATCTAAGATAAAGTGAGGGAATTTGAAAGGATATTTTGGTAGGTTTTTTCTGAGCCAAAAGGCTTGGAAGGTGTGAATTAGTGAGTAGGGGGAGTGCCCTTTTATAAGAGGGGCGAGGGGCACCTTAGGAAAATCTAGAAATATTATTTTATAATAAATTCATATTCGGTTTATAATGGCTAAAAAGTGTATTATTTAAAGGTTAAGGTGTGTATAGGTATATAACCACTCATCCAATAGGACTTAGATAGGTTTGGGTCACTATATTAACTTTATATTTTTTATTTAACTCTTAGTTAAATAGTTTGATATTTACCATGTCTCTTTGTATTTTTATATTATATAGTTAATAAACATACTATATACGTCCAAGAGACCCCCAAGTGGTCCATCAATTATACAACTATCATTATATAAGTTTTTTGTCCGATCCTTATATTTTTAAGAATAGAATATCAATTAATAATATAATTTTTTTAAAAAAACTCATTATGTCAATTATGACACTATTTAACAATTTATTTTTGTTAAAGTATTAAAAATAGTATAAATTCAAAAAAATCCTTTAATAAATACTAAAATGTCATATTAACCAATAAAATTCTTTTATGTCATCAAAACTTTCAAATTATATTTATTTTAACATTTATAATACCAATTATTTGATTCTTTTGTTAATAAAGAAAATACTGCTTCATTATTGTGTCATAAATAAATTTAAGTATTAAATGTATAAAAATTATAAATAAAATACGATTATTTCGGAAATATATTTTGATTTCTCATGAATACATATAGTCAAAAATATAACATATATAACCCATTGTAAAAATTGGTTTTCTAAAAGATATATGTTTATGTCATTTTTAAATTTACTTTAACTTAATTAATATTAAGTGTCATTATCACTTAAAAGTGGCTCCATGGAATCCCAAAATCGACCCAAAGATGAACATGGTCGGACATGTATCAACCAATAGAGTTAGGACACTTTTAATAGTAATTTAATATTGTTATAATATTATTTTTTACCCTTATTTACCGGATTTACCCTTTAACCATGGTAAATAAAATATTTACCGATGTAATTATTCAAAATGTCTAAAAATAAAAGTTACCTATTTAAAAAATTCAGACTTCATGATTATAAATATGTAATTTATTTTTCTAAATTCAAAACATATAAGTGGCATAAATTAATTTAAAATTAATTCCCATTGTCAAAACAAAGAGCATGTTTTGTAAGAAATAATAATTGTCAAAAGACTAACATTTGTTTATGTCTAGTTTAAATGTAAAATTATATCCAATTAACAATATTGGATTAAATGGTAAAAATATATTCTATTTATTCTTTAAAACCTCTCAATAGTATTATTTATCACTATAAATTATTTGGATTAAAAAATTTGTTTCTAATTAATATTTAGTATTTTTTTACTATTCATCAAAATTTGAATGTTTAATAAAAAATACTAAAAATTCACCCAAGGATAATTTTGATATTAAGAATCCAAAAATGATGTCCATTTTGGATGATAAAATTTATAAAATTTTAAAAATTGGGTTATTACTATTCATAACGTCTAATTTGATTGGTTGTGGTGTGTGTTAGAACACGAAGTTGCGTCCAATACACGCTACTGTATTATTCAAAGGGAAGCGTACCATGGATGCTTGGGGTGTTATAGGTGGAATTCTAGAACTCAATCCATAAAAAAGTTCATGGAGTTTTCCCCTAGGTTCGATGGATTTTTTGATATCTACATAATAAAAAACATTAAATAAATCTCATGATCATGTAACATATTTATTTTTCCTTATGTATGGTTTTTTATTTTAGTCAATGGATGATATGTCGTGATCACTTAAAGAAATAAATTAAAAAATAATAATGCTCAAATGTAATTAAATAATTTTATTATACATAAAATTTAATTTTATCAAAAATAAGGTCAACTAAATATATAAATTCTATATAATGTTAACAGAAAATGTTTATGAATAATAAATAAAAAAACCTTAATAAAATCATATTTCAAACTAAGCCTTCCATTAATTTATTTTGAATGAAAACCATAGAACTAAGTGTAGACTTATCTCTTTTTAGGGAACTTACTTGTATCAGGATGTTCTAATATTTTTTTGGGTTTAAATTATACAAGTTAACATTAATAAATGTATCCCTTACTCAACTTGGTGTAGAATGGATATATGTTTTATGTAAATCAAAGTATCGATTTAAGGATTGGGGAGTCCAATAAATATATCAATGAGCTGCTAGCCCACATTTGGAAAGACCACCTACCTAAATGAATCAAATTCACTAACTAAATTCTTGTCAGGGTTATGATAATGGAAATATGGATCATTACCACTAGAATATCTACACAACAAACTTTAGTAGCCCAATAGTGAGTGGTTTGGGACTTGAGAAAATTGTGTGAGGCTGTTAATTAAATTTATTTGGATTATATATATTCATAACCATATAAATTATATTTTTTTACTTTTATTTTTTTTAGTTAAATGGAAATTTCATCAACAAAATTATCCATGTGATCAATTTTGGAGAAATATGATCTTTCATTTTTTTAGTAACTTCCAAAAACAGTATAGGTGTTTTCACATTATATTTTACATTAATGAACGTCTTATATGATTGAAACCCCAATTCGGGATCTTCATATAAGGCAGTTGAGTGATGAGGTGATCGTTATATTTGAGAAACACTTTGAAGATGTACAATATGTGCATTGTTTTATACTTTCATCCATCATTGGAGATATCATAAAATCTCAAGAGAGTGGATATTTGTAGTATGTTAAATAATACCTTTAATCTTCATAGTGAGAGGGTTATATGGGACTAGTTTAAGATATCCAAGGATCTCTTGGTGATAAAACTTAGAGAAGTTATATAAGTTCAACCTCAAATTGTCATGTTGATTGGATAAATTAAGCATCTAGACATTTAATGGTTTAAACTACATGATGAATTATGCACTAATCACATTCTTGCTATACTCCATCAGATATTCTTTATTTTTTTAAATCTCAATAATATCAACATATAGATGTTTCTCCCAGATCACATTACTCTAATTCACCAAGTTTACAAGTATAAGAAGCATGAAAATCCATTTGTTATTATGAAAGACAAGAAAAATAGAAAAGTGAAAATAAATAATACTGAAAAAAGTCTATGCATTCTTCAAAAATACATTCCAAGAGAAGAAATATCATGGGGAAACAAAAGGATCATGATGTTTTTTATTTTACCTCTGGAAAGACGGTCCACTAGAAGAAAAACATCACCAATATAAAGAACTTAGGGGAACCTTCAGGTGCATTTGTTATCAAGTGTAACCTATTTGTTTCTAAAGATTGTGTATTAGATACAACATGTTGTGTCCACATATGTATTAAAATATAGAAACCACGTTGATTTTGAAATATTTCCTAAGGTGAGGTGGATCTACTAACTACCAACGGAGGCATACATTTTTTTGTGACTTTTAGAGACTACCATATCACATTACTGACTGAATTGATTTTGGTTTTAAAATAATATAATAATGTTCCATCGGTTACCAATTTTTTGTGTGTGTTTATACATGATATTGAATTATAGGAAAATGGTATGATGTCAGTGGATATTTTTTGTGTTTTGATGGTGTTTAAACCAAGAGAAAATCATTTCATATAAATTTTAAGAAATAAGAACTAGATGTTGTGTTAAGAAATATTTCATGGAATTTTTATTCAAATTTCAGGAAATATTTTTTCATAACATTTTTTACATTTTTAAGATATGGTTTTGGGTTTGAATTTTTATGTCTAAAATAATGGAAATTTCACCCACCAATAACTTAAAACCCCATATAGTGGATGTTTAATCTATCCCTAGTTATTATAGCAGAAAAAAAATGATATTCATAGTGTATCCCCCAGAACAAAACATATATATTATTACATAGCACTATATATACACTATAAAACATAATAAAAACATTCTATAATAACAAAAATATTATAAATTTTATTATTTAATTCCCATACACATTATTTCATCTTATATACATCATTACATGAGATTTCATGGGTAGATACATAAATAATTAAACAGGTGATATGAACAATTATTTAATGGGAAAACATGATGAATAACTATATCAAATATATGAATGATCAAAATGTAAAACATAATATAAAAGATAAATTACACTTGGGTTGACATAAAAACATGAATATGATTCAAGATATAAATATAAGGAAATAAAATTATCATGAACCATAGTAACATATGACAGAAGTGTAGTACATACACAATAATAGTATATTATGCTCATTTGTTAGTCTTAAATACTAATAAAATCCAGACATATTGGACTAGGCTAATTTCCAATGTCCCATAAATAATAATATAATAAGTAATAATTCTTCACCTAATGTAATGTAGTTTTATATAATTTCAATCACAACCATCATATAATATTTTGTCTACATATATATGGGACACATAGATAATAAAATAGTTCTATACCCATAAATGTTTATAGAATGACTAACCCTAGAAAATAAAATGTGTTATATAAAGATGTTCTCGAGGAAAAAAATCATTTAATGATAGAATGTGGATTATAACATGATTGTATATCTCTAGTGAAAGGAGTAAAATATAAAATAAGTGATTTCCATAGGGTGTAATAAAAATTTTATTTACATAGATGAAAAATACCAGTAAAAGTATTTATAAAATTATATACTATTTTTGAAGAATATTCTTAGGTCTCTATTAACATTGAAACATCCAACAATAAGGGAAAGAGTATTTTAGATTTAGTTTTCTTGTTTTAAAATAAAAATAAGAATAATGTCATAAAAATATTATTATGATGACTAATGAATAGTAAACAGAAAATAACTCAAATTAAATAACATCAATAATGAGGAGGAAGAATGGAATTTATTATAAAATTTGGTGGATATATTAATTAAAATTATTTCATTATATATGAAATATCTCAGAATAATAAAATAAAAAATCCAACTAATATTGAAATGAAAAATTATGTGTCCAAATGAAATGATATAAAAATATTTTAGATACAGAAATGTGATATAATGAAAATTATATAGAAGATAAATATTAAATTAAAGAATGATGTATTGTAGAATTTGTTCAAAAAAATCTATTTTAAATCCTTCCATTTTTTACCCATATTTTTTAATTCCCATTGGCATGAAATAACATCATCCATCGTTAATTGGAAGAACATATATTGAAAATATTTAATCAAATTATTACAATTTAATTAAATAATTACATTCAATTTAATATGTGATGGGTAATTTATTAAAATTACCATTATCTATGAATTTAATACCACATTCTTCCAAGATGGGAACAAACCTCTCCAATCAGAATTTGTAATTGGAAGGGTCACTGGCTCCCATGCTAACTGGCCTAAAATCTGATCGAATAATCCAACAATATCCTTTATTGGAACCAAAAAACCAACATATGTTACAATAATATTTATTCCATTCAAATTCCATGATTATCAACTATAAATGGTTATTTCAATAAATTTTTTGTTTATATCTATTATGAATAAAAACAATCTATAAGTATACTAAAATTCAATATGTTTTTTCATATAAATTTTTTACATATAATCATAAACCTCCAATATCACCATGATGAGACAAGAGTGACCACCAACTCCAACAATGCATGAACATCAAATAAACACCCTGATGAATCAGATGTAATTATTCCATATGCTTTTGGGTTTGTGGATAGATGGAAAGTCAGATTTCATTAAGAGGGTGCCATAGGGAATTCCAAATTTCATCAAGAGGGAGATACAAAGTATTCTAAATATGACATATGAGGGGTGATTAAGAAAATTCATTAATTTTTTTATTGTTGGTGGACTATCTTGTGGAAATTGACTCCCATCACTAAATAATTTTTTCCTCGACATTTATCATTTAAAAAGATAAAAACTATTTTTGGATATTTATTTTGAAATAAGTATAACTTCAAGTTTTTCAAAATTAAAAACATCATAACTGATATCATAGAAACAAAATACAATAATATAATAATATAGAACTAAAATAAAACAATTAACATGTCATATTTCAGAAATGGAGTTATTTAATACATAAAACTTCTCCATCACATCCCTTATTACAACATTATAATGGATATTTCTATATTTAGGAAAATATTATTTCTTATTCAAGGACCATTGTTTAGGAAAATACCTCCATTAAAACCAAAAAAATCGTCCCAGTAAACATAATTAAAAAACATCCAATGTTTAACGTCTATCATCAATTTTTATAAATTTTTCCCAAATCAATTTATGAATTTTTATTTCCTCCACATACCAAGTTTATTTCATTGATTTTTCCTAAAAATGATGTATAACATTAAAAAATCCTCAAAAAACAATATAAAATGAAAATAATCTAGATAAAAATTTAGAATTAGGTAACTTTCTCACCCAGTACACCTTAAACTGGCACAAGATCTGGTGAGGCTTAGACAATGGGTAGGATGGTGGGGCTTAGATGGTGGGGTGGGATAGTGGTGCTCAAATGGTTGTGATGGAATAGTGGGGAAAGATAATTGGGGATTAGACTTTGGGGTGGGATGGTACAGATTGTATGATGGGATCCTATAGTGGGGTGGGATGGTGGGAGAATAGATAGTGAGGTGGGTTAGAATGGCTCAGAAGACTTGGATTTGATGCTAGGGTGGGATGGTGGGGCTTGGATAGTGGGGTGATATGTTAGGTCTTGAGGAAAAGGTAGAAGCTTGGGGAATTAGGTTCTTCGAACAACTTTTTTCATTTTAGATACATGTAGTCGAGGTTTTACAAAAACCACTATTATATATAACGCATATTTTTTATAAAAGTTTTCCAAACTGCAGCTAAAAACCACCTTTAAAGAGAAAAATGGTCTATCATAGATGAGTTAATTTTTAAATTTGGGAATTAATGTCATTTATTTTATAAAGATAATATTTTTTATGGTATATAATATTTAAACAATAGTCTTTTTTGTTTGATTAGACAAAAAAGTAATAGAAATCAACAATGAATCAAGTTCACATAACTCATATCACATATAACTATAGAATCATAAGCTAGGTAATGTAAATCAAAATTTATTAACTATATTAGAAAAAGATGTAAATTTGCATTTCTTTTGAAAACCAAATGGTGTATGCTTCCCTAGTTTACAAAGTGAAATTACCAGATCATTAGTGGAATAGGATAAAGGAATCCATAGCTTCTTGAATGGGTTCAAAAAGTTGTGTAAAAACCATTTCTTATTGAACTAATGGGTGGATACTCATAATTCAAAACTTTTACCGATTAACATAGTAGATATGGATATGTCTGATTAATTAGGTATAAGTTGGATTCCTTTTAGAAACTCAAGTAATACAAAAATGATGTTTAGAATCAACCTGATAAAAAAATAACTCCTCTTATACCATGGTGGATAATATATTAACCAGGTGGTCATTGATTATCTACAAGATCAAGGGATTTCATCCAAACTCAACCGTCCTTATGCACCATAATGGAATGATCTATGTGAATGGAGGAACCATACCTTACTTGAAATGGTAATATCAACGAGGATTCATGCAAGTATTCCACTATTATTTTTTGGATATTCATTAAATACCAAAACACACAAACTAAATAAAGTGATTTTAAAATTACCCACACCATTACAGTTTGTGATTTCTTCAGATAATTTAAATTTTGTTTTTGCAAAGGTTTTTTTGAGAACCATAAATTTTATTGGGATTTTGACTATTTAAACAACATTAAAATGTATTTTTAGATGTGTTTTTATTTATGTGGGTTCCTTGAGAATTCATATGGAAATCAAAGAATCCACTAAGTGCTCAAGCTACTAAAAAGTGTAGCATCATTCAATTCACTACATGACTGGTGGAATTCACATCACGAATAACCTTTTTTGAGGACCTTATTGACCATGATTTGTGTATCCCTGAGCAGGGATCATTACCTAGGATAATTTATAGTGGTAATAGGGTTCATACCATGAATTTATTAGGGTAGTGGGTCTTACATCTACCTGGAAGAGGATTTATGGTGTAAACCCCCTATCTACACCATAGACCAGAACTAAAAGCCCCTTATTCATGTTCATTATTATAATTTAACATGCATTCTTTTCTTAATAAAAATTAGGGTTCCCATGTTATTTTTCAACTGAATGAAAAGGGTGATCTATATTTTTCTCTTCATTCCACCACCCATGGTTCCATTTTAATATGGTTGATTAAATATTATTTCATTGCATGATTTCGAGTTAATATCCCTCTTTAACATCCTCTTGTTCCACTTTTCAATGATTTGTTTATCAATGATCAGATGGATAAATATTTTGAGGTACAATTTCACCAGACCATGGTGAAATCAACACACTTGATGGGGATTTCATTTGTATCTTGTGGAAGAGGTCATGTGGGGACATATTCAAGTTTTCTCATTTTTTTTTTACTAAATTAATGTTGTTATATCTTTTTATTTATGATTAGTAGTGATTTTATTTGAAATTGGTTGTTGAATTAAGGTTATAATTTGAGGGTTTGTATGGATAAGTCCAAATTTATATTTGGATAATACTATACCACATTGACCTTGGTCTTAGTGTCATATAGATGCTCAGTATGTTTGGCATCAGTTATTCAATTATTAGAAATAGATATTGATAATTCATTTAATTAATTTGGTGTTTTTTATTGATAATATTTCTTCTCATGGACTAATAGGAGTTCATTATGATATCAATATTGATATCGAACATTGGATTATGTATGTGGACTTTACTTCATTTTATTATCATTGTTACTCAGTGATATTATATTTTTGTTTCCTCATTAGTATTATATTTCTTTATGGTTAGGACTATTTGGTTTCTCCCTAAGATTGGATGGCCCGGTATCATCCTAAAACTACAAAAAAATGGCTTATACCAATAGAAATTTATTGACAGATAATATATTTGTTGGTAAAAATGAGCATTTCCAATAGATATTATGTTTTATTGGTTTTAATTTTTAATACCAACACTTATTTTTACCAACAGATAGATCTGTAGATATTGATCATTTAATACCAACATATCATTTACCAATAGTTGAATCTATTGATTTATCATACTAATACCAACATTTGTTTACTAACACATGAATCTGTTATGCATAATGTTATTACCAACAAATCTTTTTCCATCAACAAAAACTGTTATAATAAACTATTCAATAAAAAAAAGTTTTTATCAATAACCAATAAATATAAAAATAGTTTATATATATATATATATATTATTTCTATGACAAAATTTTGTTTTTATTTCTAGGAGTTTTATTAAAAACATCTCATAATTTATTTTGAATTTAAATTTTCTCAAAATATTTAATGTTTTCTTATTTTTAAATAGTGTTTATTCAATTTTATCAAAATATTAAATGTTTTTATATCTTTTAATATTATTTATTTAATAAAAATCTTAATAATTTTTATAAAAAAAGTAACACCACTAAACCCTAATCAGCGACACATTGACCACACATCGCACGCCTTTGCCGTGCATCCTTGTTGCCATCATCCCCGAATTATCCCACCACCCCGATCTATCCCATCGACCCACCTCTATCCCGCCTTTATCCCGCCTCCATCCTTCCTCCCTGTCTACGCCGTCCCCGATCTATGCCTCCATCCCCAATCTATCCCATTGGACACATATCACCCACCTCTGTCCCACCTATGTCCCGCCTTCATCCTGCCTTTGTCCTACCTCCTTGTCGCCACTATCCTTGATCTATCCCATCAGCCACACATCGCCTATCTCTGTCCCACACATTGCCTGCCTCCTTGTCGCCGCCATCACCCGCCTCATTCCCTTTTTTTCAGTTTCATTCCTCAATCAATCATATATATTATAAATGTATCCCCATCATTAAGATTACAATTTTTTGGATTAGTGGATTGTTCTAATAACCAAAACATTTGATTGATTTTATTGTATGAAATTGTGTTACTTTGGGCAGGTAAACCTGTTTATGGATTGATTTCAGGTGACATACCTTTATCCATGACTCCTGTATATTGTTTTTATTTATTAAATTATCTAATAGTATGATTAACTACCTTTGGATGCTTATACATATGATTCGATGACCGAAAATCATAGCTTCAATATTATCTGTTAGGATATTCGACCTGCTATATATAGCATTGTAGAGAAGTTACAATGATAGTGAAAATGTGTTTTTTCTTCATTGTTGAGGTGTTCATATAGTTTATTCTTTCTCATGTAGCTTATTGAACCACTCAGTGTTGGGGTTTTCTAATGATTATGGAGGAAGACTTTTTTGGGCCTCCAATAAATGAAGATACTAAGATACTCTTTGGTTTAGTTTTATGAATGTGGGAATCCCTAATAGTTCCATAAAAGTTTTTTTCAATACATACTAATTATTATTGGAACAAGGTCTTTTATTTTCCAGAGATTCTTGATTTAATGACTTCCAATAATTTTGGAAGTTTTATTTCTTCAAACAGGGATGTGAGGCTAAACCCTTGAGATGAATATGGGAAATTTCCTCGGATGGTTTTGTCTTATTTTGAATATCTTATTTTTACATATCAACTATTGTTTGAAATGTTTGGTTACTTTTTTGTTTTGTGTAACCTTTGTTATTGTCCCTAATCGGTGACCCATCATCACCCCTTGTCTCGCCTCCCACAACATTGCCTCTCATCCCTCTCTCCCACCCCACATCCCACCCTTCCATGCTCCAGCCTCACCTCCCACCGCCTGACCTTGTCCTCCCCCAGCCCCAGTCATTTCCCTAAACAGCACGACCCACATCTTTGCCAGCTCCTTCATCATCCCTAGCTTTCCCGTCGATATCCTCGCACGAAGCCCTTGCCAGTTCTCAACTGGAGTCCCCCTGTTACCCCTCTTTCCCCAACATCCCAATGCCTCAGCATCCCCCCATGACCCCTCCATCTGCGGTTTCCCAACACACCCCCATCCACAACATCCTTGTAAAACCCCACCACAACCCACCTTCAATAGTCACCCTAGCCCTACTCTACATCTCATATAACCCCCGTCCCCTCTCTACCTAGATTTTATGCCACCCACCATTAGGTTTAGAGAAATTTAAAAAGATAAGGATGGATGGTTTGAGGATAACACCCTCTCATTGTAAGGATGTAATTTCTTCATTTGATTTTTATTCTGAATCGAACTTATCATTCATTTTGTTACCTATTGGACCCCCCCCCCCTTTTCTATGATGGTTTTGTGTTAGTGCCTAATATTTTCATTCCAATAATCACTACCCCTATGTTTGTACAACTTGGTTATTAGAAAACTACATGATTTCTTATAAAACATGTTGTTTGTTGAGTCTAAAGGCATTCTGGTGTTGTTCTCTTTGAGTATGTACTTCCTTTTATGGTTAATTATTGATGAGTGTTTGTGCTTAGACTCTAAAATAATTTTAATGTTGATGTTATTTCACTTAATCTGTTTCAGCTGGTTTTTTAAAATATTATTAGCTTCTGGTAAAACATGAAGAGTTTTGAGTTTCAACACATGTTGTTGTTTATTCTGAAATCTATATTTTATGATTATTTTTTTGAAAATCAGGGGTATAGTTGTCATTTAAAAATGTTTTCACATGGATTTTCATGTTAAATGTTCATTAACTTTTTCTCTTATCCTACTAAAAAGTGATTCTTTACATGTTTTTTGTGCATTTAATTGTAAATAATTTTGAGTTTTAATTGAACTAATTCATGTTTGCACTGAATTTTCATTCAAAAGGGATGAATCTAGTTACATTAGGGAGGAATGATTTTTTAACCTTCTTTTTTCCTTTATGTTTTAGAAGAACCATTCCTATTCAAAAAATGTTTTCTCTCTTGAGTTTTAAAAATGAGTTTTAACATCTCAATATTTTCTCGCCACATGGTGCCAAGTATCAATAACTGTATTATTTTCCCTGTGGATGAAGGGTCTTTTCACATTCTGCTATTTCAGTATCTTATTTTTCACGACATTTAGGACCTTGGGTTTTAAAATAAAAATCAAAATTTGTACTTAGAGATTATTTTCATCACCACTCTAATTTAGGCTTGATTTTTTGTCTTTTTTACCTATAATGATTCATTACACATTTGAATCACTCAGTTTTGTTGGAAAAATATAATTGGATATTAATGGAAACAATGAGATCGTGGTGCTCTATTTTTGGATTAATTTTAGGCTACTTCTGAATTTATCCCGGACAACTAGAGGTTATTGAGATAACTTACATCTTCTGTAATTTTTTTATTGTATGGTTATGTATTTTTTTAATTTAGGTCCATTACTGTAATTAATGGTAAACATTGTTTTGAATTGTAGATTGCAATGAGGTTTCATTTTTTTAAGAGGAAGGGTAATGTTTTGTGGCGAAATTTAGAGGATAAAAGTGCATTCTTTAGGGGATTATCTATTTCACCTATTACTTTTATTTTCTTAATTTTATTCTAAAGTAAATTTTTGAGACCTACTTCTTTTGTCGCTGCGTGATGAAAATTTATTCTTTCTGAAGTGTTCTTGTGAATTTTCTGGTTATTGATTAATTTATAGTTGAGATTAATATTGTAAATTTTCATCCTCAATCATAATTTATATTTTCCATGTTTTTAATGCTTTTAAATGAGTATTTTTTATATATTCTTGTTATGCTCTATTGGTTGTTTTTTGTGGCAATTGACTTTGGCTAGAAGATTACTGTGCTAGTGGAGCTCAGTGTTTTTTGGATAATTTTCTTGCTTATTGATGGAATGTATTTGATATTTATGAGTGTCAACTTGGAAGCTGATATAATTAGGATATGTTTGACACAAGATTCCCTACCATTTATTTCTGGACCGGGTCTTCTTCCTATTTGAGCAGAGTATTGAGGAATTATCTACTTTATGTTGTTCTTCCTAAATCAATTAATTTTTTTGCTTTTTTATATTCCATATAATGGAAGTTGATATTGTAAGTGTGGTTCCTCAAATCCTAATTCTTATTCTTATTTAAGAGAGGGAACAAAGGATTATTTCTTTACTGAAGCATCCCAATGTTTATAATGATGGGTGGACTTACAGAATTTCCTTTATGATGCTGGAAGTGACCATCTGTGATCCCCCTTTGGTTTCATTTTCATATTTTTAATGCACTGGAGAATTTCTAGTGCATTATTTTTGGATGATCTGCTATGATCTTCTACACCTTATGAGAGTTTTCATTTTTTTACTTGAATTTTTTTCTCTAGGTAGACCTATCACTTCTACTGATTGCATTTATAATGCCACTTATGCCTATTTGATGTATTTTAGAGTTCATTAATGTGTCTCCTGAAGACTGAAGATCTCACTTATGAGGTTTTGGTTCTATCTTGGTGTTGCTTCCTTTTTTTGATGTGGTGATTTCTTACTTGAAGTTGGGATGTTTTTGGAAGGTATGATGGATTGTGAGCTTTTGTTTGAGCTTTATTGTTACACCATCATGTATCTCACTCAATTATCTAACGGTGTATGCTCATTAAAACTTGAGTTTGTATTTTAATACTTTTGCTTTAATAAATGTCATTGGTGCATGAATTGGGTGACCAATTCTTGCCACATTTTGCTATAAAAATTATCCAGACTATCTTATGGTTGCTGTTTTCACTAGTTATATTATCCTCTTGTATGATATTTTTATATCATGTGTTATTATTTTCATATATTTCATTTAAATGAAAACAATTTTTCAATTGTTTTGATTGTGTGATGAGAAAATTTTCCATGATGATGACACATGTATAAAGTGGATGGAGTAGGGATAAGTTATAATTCGTGTATAGAAGGGTGTTCCACTATAGTTGAAGGGATGGCGGTGAAGTTTTTCATGTCTTGATCCACTACAACAGATAATATCTCATGTGAAGTTATAGAGATTCCACGATAGTGACATCTGATTTTTTCAAGAAATAGATTGTTGACGAAGTTTTTATTGAGTTTCATGTAAAGTCTCTTAGTGTTTGAAAATGTTTGTAATATGTTTTTTTGAAGCTTCTAGTCTTTTCATGAAGTTTGAACATGTATTTAAATTATATTGGAACGTGTGTTTTCAAATAAGGAATTTATTTTTGGTATTTTATATAAGCTAATTTTGTAATTATTATATAATAATTATAATAATATATTATATATAATTATATTAATAAATATACGATAAAAGTTTAACAATAAATGTTTGAATATTAACATTTAGATTATAATTTACAAACAAATATTAAATTTTTATATTGTTTATAAATGTTAATAATACCACCAACAGATATATTAGTCATATTAATCTTTTTCTAAGCATTTTTACCAATATATATATTATATGTTGGTATTATTATAATTGTAATAGAACCATTATATTTGTTGCAATAACATTTAGCAACAGAGATTTTACCAACAGTTTAGTAACAGGACATTTTTTGTTGGTAAAAATTTTTACCAACAGAAAATGCACTTTTACCAACAGATATAATCTTGTTGGAAGAAACTAATTATTTTTTATTGTAATAGTAAACATGTTCCACATTTGTTTTTTAAATAGTTTGATTGTAGAAACCATGTTAAATAAGTGTCTATGGCCCAATTTATATTATGTTTAGTGGAATGTTTTTTATTTAAAAAATATAAAATATTTCCCTTATAAAATTTGTTTTAATATGGGTTTTTGGATCTAAGTGTAATTTCAATGGAAATGGATGATTTGGTAAAATGGTTATGCAATGGTATCTCAAAATAGGAAATAGAATTTCTAAATATTGTTTTGATGGGATTAAGAATAGGTGATTGTGTGAGTAAGAAAATATAGTATCACTTACTTAAATAGTTTTACAAGATTATTTGAAATTATTTTTCAAACGTTTTTTATAAAAACATTTTTATTTTTTTATAGTTGGAGGGTGATTCCTTTTTTTATAAATCACGTGTTCTTTGACTGTGACCAGTTTTTGATTATCATGTGTGATGATTTTTTTTATTTTTATTGATTTATGTGTGTTTTGGACTACAGTTTTGTTTTATTATCAAAGTCTTGGTTGGGTGGAAAGGTTTTCATTTACCCGTAGTGGGTTGAGAGTGGTATCTTGAATGGTATTGATGTGTGGGGTAGGGCATTAATTCACTAGAAAATAGTGATAGTTGGTGATCTTGTGTGATGGATTGTGGGACCTATTTGTTATTTCCTATGTTTAATTACTATTAACTGGTGATAAGAGATGGATTCCAGTGAGGAAGAGGGTTATGTGGACTAGATTCCACATGATTGAGATGGCATTGGAAGGATTTTCATGAGTTGGATTTTATATAATATGTGAAGGGAAACCTCTCCAAGAGTGAGTTAGTTTTCATGATCATGATAGTCCATCCATGAGTAATATGGTTGGGCCCAATTTAATGGAATTGGTTCATTCATGAGTGATATTACTGGACTCAGTATATAAGATTAGACCGTGGGACCACCATGACTAATATGGGCTCTTAGTTGTGATGTTGTGTGGATTATGGATGGATTATCATACTTTGAGTGAGAAGGTACAGTTCGATTGGTGATATACCCTCCCTTGAGTGAGAAATTATGGTCTACGGTCTGGTATAAGATCAAATTTCGATGAAACCTAGACCAGATTCATTGGGTATGGATTGGGACTATGGTATGTGATGAATCTTTCTTCCAGTAGTTTCTGAAGTAGGTATGGTTGAGTTTAATGTTGGATTTGTTAGAACACGATAACATAACATGTATGTTTTTGTTTGTAATATGTGTTATGTTTTTCAATTTTTTTCATGGACATGACTACACCTATTTATATATATTTATTATATATCCAATTTATCAACGTAAAACTCGGTATTCCAGAGTCATTGGGTGTTCCTATTCTGTTGTTGGACAAGCTACCTTCCTATGTGCATGGAATCAGTGTCAATGTACGTGGGTAGACCTTCATTTTTCTCAAGATATATATATATATATATATATATATCAATTTGAGTTGGAAAGTTTTTTAGTCATCATAATATGAAGGCCAAGGATTCAACAGGTTGATTATGTTAGTTATAATGGTGGCAGTGTAGTTTTCTTTTCAGTTTTTGTTCATCAAGTAATAGTCAATGTTCAACTGTATTACTTATATTTGATTGCTTTTAATCTGTTTTATCTACTTCTTAAACTCTTTTTTAGTTAATGCATCATGTAAGTTATATACTAGTTTCTATTTTGAAATTTTTGGTCCCATGTGGCTCCATGTTTTGGGTCTATACGTCTTTATGATTTTAATTATATAGAAAGGTCATGCTAAATTTGTAGCAGATTCAGGAATGACCCATGAGCCTTATCTTAAAGGGTATAGTCTCCACATGACTATATTAATACCTCAACACTAATAAATATCCTATGGAAAACAAGTATTTGAATATAAGGTCATGTAGTGAACCCATCTTTGGTTTCATTTCGGTGATCCAAATCACTATGTTACATCCATCTAAAGAACAAAACAATATTGAAAATGAACATTAGAGTAAAAGGAAATCTGTGATTTAAATTTATATTTTTGGGAATTTGAAGCATTTATTAAGGCCTCTTAAGGAAAACAACTTGAACCTCAAGGGAAAAAGTTTATTATTATAGGATACCCTTGGGAAACAAAGAGATTGTTAGGACCAATAGAGGCCAATATACCCTGAGTTAGGGCGTGAATCAGGGTATGGATATTCTTTTCTAAATTATACCTACCCCAATATATATTGACATCATTATTTCAAGGGAAAGTTTGTTTGAACTTGTGATTTTATTATGATCACTTCTTTTATTCTGTATCTGATGATGATGCTTTGGATGAAAAGCAGGAAAGAAAGCAGGCAGACATAAATATTTTTACTTGGTTCACCCTCACTGGGAAATTTCAAAGGAGCATAGAACGACGATATGACACTATACCAAATCCACTAAAGCTCATTGCCAATAATGTTCGGGCTAGATCACTTCTATGCCCAGGATCACTGCGTTTACAATGTTTAGGGTCAGCTGACTACTTTCCCATAGGTCACTCCCTATTTCTATCTCATTAGATCACTGCCGGTGGAAAAGATAACCTTTTTCCTCTTCCTTTGATCACTACACTTGAAGGGATCCACTCATAGTTAATAGACCTGTAGGTCTCTTAATTTTTATTAATGAATGCATCCTCTAATATATGTGGATTCTCAATTGAAGTCCAAATTTCATCCATCGATGAATACCCTTTTTCCCCTGACCAATGGCAACAATCTTTAGGAAAGTTCCTTCAAAAATCACCCTACATTCACAAAGCTCCCAATTTCTCGATGTTCAAAAAAGCCGTTGTGAATCTCCTGCCTCTTCGCGAAGAAAACACCTTCCTTGGCAAAGCTCACTAAGCCAATGTGGAACACACCACTTTCACAGAGCTAAATTAGCTACTACGATGCTCCTTCCTTCACGAAACACAATGCCTTCACAAACCACCTTCATGATTCGAGAGCAACAAAGTTTCTCGGAAAAACACTCTTCTTCTTTTGAGGGGGTAGAGTTCTATTTATAGGTGATTACACTGACCCTCGAATCTTCTGCGCAAATTTAGTGCCATGTTAGCTCATATCATGATGCTCCAAAATTTCTGCCGAAATTCTGTCTAAATCCTAAAGTACCACGGAAATTTGAAGATAGTAGAGCTCGTCGTAATCATGGAGAATCTCGTCAATTACTTTGCGCTGCCACTACAAAGCCTAAAAACAATTCTTTTCACCTCTACCATTCATGAAGTTCATTGTAATCGCGAAGAACCCTGCCAACATACTTCTTGTCTTCACAAAATACAATCCATGAAACCTATCTTTGAATAATTCATGCCTTTTCCATATTTTTATTAGATATTCATGAAAATCCATATTTTTTTATGCTCACCATACTCCAAATTTTGGACCCCAAAAATTTGGAAAACACTAGAAAACAGTGCCACCTTTTATCTTCTCTTTTTGTACTGCCTACAGATCATCCATTACTTTTTCATGGTTCTTTGTCAACATGAATTTTCAACAACATCTCGGGACCTTGACAATTCACCATTGTAACCTTCTTTTTCAATAAATACAATCAATCGAAAAATGATGCAATGTTACCTTGAGGGATTTTTACCCAACAGAGATATTACGTATACAACCTCTCCAATAAATGGGTAATAGTATCAAGAAATTCTATATTACATGAGTGGGATTAAATCTCTAAATGTGATAGTGGGAGTGAGATAGACATTAATGAAGTCATATATGAAGGTAAATGGTTGTTTTATCAAGAATATATTCCACAAATACTCATATAATAGGATTTCATAGAGACACAAATGCTCTATAAGAGTGAAATAGAAGTTATAGAACCCAAAAGATATGTTTTTCTATTCACCAAGGATATTGACTCATTATTGGTAGATAATATTGTCTACGTAACTAAAAAGGAAGAAGTATATGGAATAAAATATTATAAGTGGAAAGAAGTCATGAATTATGAAATGGATTATTGATACCAAAACCATGTATGGATTTTGTTATATCCTCCATTGAATGTAAACCCTATTGGTTAAAAATGGGTACAAAAAAAAAGCTGGACATACATAGACAAGTTAATACTAATAAATCATGACTGGTTGAAAAAGGGTTTAAACAGTGTAAAATATTATACTATGATTAATACTTTTCACCATTTTCTATGATGAAATATATTAAAATTATACTTTCCATAGAATCTTACCATGACTGTGAAATTTTACAAATGGATTTCCAAACAACTTTCCTTAACAAGAAACTACAATAAGATGTCTATATGACACAATTAGAAGTTTTTTTATTCCAAATAATTCAATCATAGTATGCAAGTTATAAAAATATAATTAAGGATTGATGAAATGATCATGGGTACATAATAGATTTTGTATTTCTAAATATTTTATATGAACCTTTTTTCTATAAATGGTTTTGTGGGAGTGAAATCATTTTTTACCAGTTTATTTTGATGAAATGATACTAATTGGAAACAAAATAATTGACTTTTAGACCATTAAAAATTGGTTAAACTCATGCTTCTATATGAATTACTTAAGTTAAGAAATATATAATATATGGATGAAGATCCATTATAATATAATAAATAGGTATCTTGGAATAAGTCAAAGTACCAACATTTATATGATAATGGAGGTATTTAGTATGGAATAAGACAAGATGGGATAGTTTACAACAACATAGGGTATTTGTATCTCTAAGATAATGTGTCCTATGAGAAATGAGTGGAGACATATAATTTAATGGATACCATATGCATCAGTGATTTTTTAGTCATGTATGTCATGCTATGCACTAGGCAATACAATGCCCTATTATTTTATAATATATTTATCTTTAATAAATAAATATTCTTGATATCTCATGAAGCATGAAAAAAAATTATTTTACTAATTATTCTGTATTATAAAAATATGCACATTATTTGGTAAAAAACTTATATATATTATTTAAAATGATTTCTAATTCATTTCATAAATAGTATTGATCCTAGAGAATTGTTTCGAAGCATTTTTTTACGAGCGTTGTTTTTTTCATATACGTTTTATTAAAAAATTAATTCAGTGTATTAATATTATTAATTTTTTTACACATTAATGAAATTAATAAATTGGTAATTAATTTTTTAAAATGAAAATAAAATCATTTTACTGTAAGAAAAGGATTTTCTCTCAAAAACTGATTTTATGCGCATAATGTGTTTTTATATTAATAAATTAAATTAATAAATATTAATGACTGATTTTAATATAAAATTAATTAAATATATTCAATCAAATAGGTTAATATTAAATTAAAGTTTTTACCTAAGTAATGAATGAGAATAAATTTAGTTGTATGCTTAAATCATCATTTTTTTTTCTAAAAACGGGTTTCATTGCATTTTGCGAGCTTATTCAAAATTTTATTTCCAAAACACAGAATTGGGATTGAGAAAATAATTTCCATATTTTCAGTCATCATCTCCAAAGATGGTAACAAGGAAACTTTAATTATTTTGTCATAACGAATAGTAACTGTGGAAGAAATGTTCTACCACGGTTAAGGTTACAAAAAGTTAATGAGGGAGTTAGACTAAAAGATAATGTTTAAAATATCACATTAACTTGTATAATATTTATTATGTAAAGGTATTTAAACCTTAAATTATCTTTTTTTTTAATTTTCTCCGCTTTTTTCAACATTCCCTTGAATATGACATTATTATAATATAATTTTTAACTATTTAAAAAAGATCCACCTACCTCCCTTATAAAACAACACTTCCTCTCTTCAATTATTCACACAATTTTATCCTTATAGATCAGAAACTCACTACCCAAGTACCTTTATAACTTTTTCAACCATAACATTGAGATTTTTTCTTCCAAAAATAGCATCCATTCATTCCTTATGCGGTAAGACGAATGAGGTCTCCCAATGAAGCGGTAATTGTCTTTACCGATCTATTTTGAGTTTCATTCTTGATTATACTCATACAGATATTCTATAAAATTATTAAAAAGAACAAATTATTATCATTTCTATAATATTTAAATTTTAATGGTACATTCATTTTCTACTCATTTCCATCATTGATAAATGAAAACGTTGTTTGTGTGTATGTGTGAACTACCACCTCAATAAAGTGATGTTATTTTATTTTCACATCCACCATAAATGGATAGAAATATGGATGAATTTAAGGAATATTTTGGGTATTTATGATATAATTATGATTTGGGAAAGATGTTTTGTTATTTACCTATCTCACTTTCTAATCATTGGAAAATGAAAACATTACTTTTGTGTATGTACGGACAATAGTATCAAAAAAGTTCTATAATTATTTTATCATTACAACCTAATATGAAA
This sequence comes from Viscum album, assembly GCA_963277665.1. Lineage (NCBI taxonomy): Eukaryota > Viridiplantae > Streptophyta > Magnoliopsida > Santalales > Viscaceae > Viscum > Viscum album. Next base: position 324,005,321 of record OY728126.1, on the reverse strand, counting down.
AGTTATAAAAGATTATAAAATTAATAAAGATGATAAATATACCAAGTCTAAGATTTTATATATGATTGAACATTGACCAAGGTTCAAGGACTCGTTGACCTAAAGCATGCATGGAAAACAAACCCATTTCCACCAGAATATTGATTTTAATGAAGAATTATTAATTAATGGGTAATTTGAAATTATAAAAGATTTGGATATTTTAATATATGTATGATTATGATTATTTTATTTATTTATATTAAATATAAATTTATTATATATGAACATGAGTGTGTGTATGAAGTAATTCACAGCATCAGGTAAGGGTTTATGTCACTATTTATTTTTTAATCAGGATTGTTTATGAATGCACCCCCATTAGTGAAATTGTATTATATTTATCTCTTATATCCCATATATTTTATTCTAATATATTTATTTATATTTTTATATGTTTTTTTATTATCCTCACATTTGTATATAAAATTATTGATATTTTTTTAAGAAAATCTGACATTATTTTCTCTTCAGTCGATGAACTTTTTCTTCCATATCAATGTTATTTAAAATATTTTCAAAAAAGTTATTTTACAGGACTAGTTCATTATTTTAATTAATTTTAAAAAATATTTTATTAAATTTCCAAATTCATAAATGGAATTTTCTTATCATTTTATGAATGGGGTACTTTTTAACTTTTTAATAAAAGTGTGAAAGTAGTATTTGTTTTAACACTTAACTAATGAAAATATTTTCCTTTCAGCGTTACTATACATTGATTTTTTGCTTCCTTTGAAATGTTATATGGTTATTTTAAAAGTAAATAATTTTATCAATATTCATGTAAATTTTATTTTAAATTTTATCAAAATAAAGATATTTTTTTCTCATGTTTATGAGGATAGGTTCAAATTTTAATTTAAAGGAATTTTCGTTTATGTCAACATAATTTGATATTTATTATGATTCACTTAGGATATGATGTAATCATATAATCCATGTTATAATAACTATGGTCTTTATTACACACTTAGACATGATTTATTACATAAACATGCACTTAAGATGACTTTAAGGATCAAGAGGTCTAGTGTATTGGGAAATAATACCATTATATAACAACATAGAATATAAAATAAAACATATTTATTGAAAGCTTCGTTTACATGACGACAACATTCCTTTGTACTTAGCATTGAATGGGATAACTCGAGGACAAAAAAAAGGGTAAGCTATAAATCTAAGTTAGGGGGTAAACAAGGCATTTAAAGAAGAATACAATACATGTTAGAAATAGTCATATCAATGGAGCATAATAGAAACATGAACATAAAGTCATGATATATCATGATTATCATAACATGGAAATGTGGCAACAACATTTAACATGATATTAGCATGAGGCAAGGCTCATTGCACATGGAGCATGAGTAAACCCTCATTGCACTTGAATTGTCATGATTAAACCCTCATTGCACATAAACTAGAATGATTCAACAATCATTTCACATGATGTATCATGATTCTATTATTTACCCAATACATTGGAGCGATACCAGGGTGCACCCTTTAAAATCATTTCAGCTAATGCATATGTGTGCCACATAGACAAACAATATGTATTCATTAAACATCATAATTTATTCCAAGAATAAAAGATGTGGAATACATAAATTTTTTCCATAATAATGAAGAACATGGGAATAAATTTGAATAACCTTGATAGAGAAATGTGTATGGTATTCACTTACACAATGATTTTGGCATAGGAACTTTTGGTGTAACTTCAGTAGCATAACAACATAAAATAGAAATCATAAAATGGGTTAATGAGAGATAAATTGGTCTATTGTCATTTTTACATGAAATAGAATGTAAGGGGGTAATGGAAAATAATATCTCAACATATGTAATAGAATTTATAAGCTTAATATAAATTAATTTCTTGAATGTAAATGAGCATAGAGAAATCACTTACAAAATTTTGCCATTGTAACTGGTGTACATGGGAGGAATTAAAGATATATAAATGGTTATATAATCATTAAAACATAAGTAAGTAAGTATTGGGAGTTTTTGAAATCATACCCCAATATGTTTAATTGAAAATAAAAGGGTATAACCACGTAAATAAATTTAGACAAAAATGATATTGGATGAAATCCCTTGTTTGGAAGTGTAATCCCAAAGGCTTGGGAGAGGCTTGAGCATGGGAGCTTGGGGTGCCTTGGGAGGATTCCGGAGAGATGAGGCAATATTTTTGTTCGAACTCCAAATGGTTTTAGTGAATAAAAATTGGAGGTTGGGTGGGTTTATATAGGAAATGAGAGGATATTCTTTATTATTTTGGTTTTGGATACAACACATTAATATAATTGAAAACAAAAACCATCCCATGGTTTTTTCAAAAGTGGAGTGGGACAAAATATTTTATAACTCCAATGGCCAACATTATTAAATTTTTAGGCTTGCTTATGTGGAGGTGAGTCACACTCTCAAGGAAATCATTTTAATATGTTAAAATGTTTTATAAGTCATGGAGGGATCACCAAGGCTTTGTAAAATAAATAAAAAAATCTTAAATAAAATTATTATAAATTTAAAAAAAAATATTTTCCAAAAATACTTTTTATATTAATTTATTATATCACTCTTGGGTCATTATGATGTCATAAAACACATTATATATTTAAACGGTATTTAATTTTTAACCAAAAAATCATCTATTTCAGAAAATTATGAAAAAGTCACCATTGGATAATATCGATGTCCTGATTCCAAAAATGATATTAATTTTATATAAATAATTTTATAAATATGTGCATTTTAACTTTTAAAATAAAAACCGATATTTATTGAAAAATCATGGGTTTTGACCAAAACAGTTTTCAACCCTTAATAAAAATTCCAATTGTATTCATAAAAATTATATAATGATTTAAATTTAATAAAAATTAATTTATTAATAACAATATTTTATTAAAATATAATTTAATTCAAAAACACATTAATTCATCAAAATATATTTCTCAATTGAATTTGAATATTAACTAAAAATATTATTTGTGTTTTAAAGATCACATACAAAGTAACAATGATAAAATGAATGTATATTCATTATAAAAAAATATTTCACATTATCATAGTTATACTGTATTATTACATCACCCCTTATAAAAACCTTATAAGACCTAAGGTTAAGGTGGACGATGGTGACATACTCTTGGGGGTAGCTCAGAAAACATTTCTCATCTGATAATCTCTATTAACTTCCACTTTCCCCATATGCGATTCTATTCAAGCTTAACATGTTGATATTCACCTTGGGATTGGCCGAGAGTGAAGCCTTGTGAAGTTACCTCCTTTTCGAGCTACGAAAAATGGGATTCTCATGGAGAAATTCTCCTGGATGAGGCCATCACTTCTTTTATCTTAGTAAATTGGATTTGTTAAAGCCCTTTATTTATAATAATCATGTTGTCACCATTCAAAAACTATATTAGAAATGGTACAAATTATTAAAGTTATTTTAAAATATAAATCATAAAACCAAGGATGTTCATATGTTTTATATAACAATTTTACTTAATAAGATGTTTAATTAGATCAAGATGAATTTTCATTAATAAATGTTTGGGTCGTTATAGTTTTCCCCTTTTATGAAATATCACCCTTGAAATTTCATTTTCCCACACTAAAACAGATGCGGGTAACTTTTGTTCATCACTTATTCTGATTCCCTTGTTTCCTCTTCAAACATGTGGTTTCACCACAACACCTTGATGAGGGACATTGTCTTATTTCGTAGAACTTTTTCCTTAAAATATCTAATATTCACCAAATTTTCTTCATAGGAGAGGTCATTATCTAATGGTACTAACTTTGGATTGAGTACATAAGATGGTTCGGTTATGTATATCCTCAAGATAGATACATGGAATACATCATGTACTTGAGATAGGTTCGGTGGGAGTGCTATTAGATAGGCCACTTGTCCAATGTGATCAAGGATCTCAAAAAGGTATATGTACCTTTGACTAAGCTTTCCATTCTTACAAAGACTCATAACTCTCTTCAACAATGATATGTGGAGGAATACCATGTCTCCAACATCAAACTCTAGGTCTCTTTAATGATTATCAGCATAGCACTTCTGTCATCTATGAGAAGCTTCAATGTGATAGTGGATGGTTTTAACCTTCTCCACTATTTCTTCGACCATTTATGGACCTAGGAGTTTTCACTCACCAACTTCATCCCAACATTCGGGTGTTCTGGACCTCTTCCCACAAAGGGCTTCAAAATGATCCATTTTGATTCTCAAGTGGAAACTATTATTGTAAGTGAACTCATCCAGAGGAATAGTTTGATCCCATACTCCAATGAAGTACATTTATAATGCTATGAACAAGTACTCATGTTTTTGGATAGTCTGATCATATTGTCCATTAGTTTAAGGACGATAAGTCATACTGAAGTCCAGATCAGTATTCAGAGCCTGTTGGAGATTCTTCCAGAACATATAGTTGAATCTTAGATCGCAATCAAATACAATTGATGGTGGTACACCATGAATCATCACCACATCTCTTATTTATATCCGGTCTAGTTGATCTAAAGATAAATCCTCTCTAATTGAAACGAAGTGTTCAGTCTTTGTAAAATAATCCACAATAACCCAGATAGCATAGTTTTCTTTGGATATCTTTGGAAGTCCGGTGATAATGTTCATAGTGATGTTCTCCCATTTCCATATTATTATGGGTAATGGTTTCATCATCCCCTTAGACTTCTACCTCTCATCCTTCACTTGATATCCTACTAGGAATATTGAAGTATACTCGGTGATCTCCTTTTTCTTGTTATCCCACCAATAATTCTCTTAGAGATCATGACGCATCTTTGTGTTTCCTGGGTGAATGTAGAAATTGAAAATATGTCTATCATCCAAAATTTCTTTCTTTAACTCTAGATTTTATAGAATAGATCGTCTTGACCCAAATCTCAAAATTCCATCTTTATAAACATTGAACTCCAAGGATTTTCCTTTTTTTATCGTTTCCACTTTCTTTTTTATTCCCACATCATCCTTTTGAGAATCTTTTAACCTTTCAAAAAGATGTGTTTGGGAAATAATTTGTGAAAGGATTGATGATGTTCCCTTCTTTATGATTCCCATGTCCATCTTCATCAAATATAAGAATATTGGATCCTTTTCAATCCTCATCAACGATAGAATTGTTGTGTCCTTTCTACTTAGAGCATCATCCACCTTGTTCTCTTTCCTATGGTGGTAATGGATTGAGAAGTTATAGTATTATATCAACTCTAACAGTATTTGTTGGTGCATGTTCAACTCTTCCTATAAGAATATATACTTTAGGCTTTTTTTTATCCATATATATTTCACACTTCTCCCCAAATAGGTAATGTTGAATTTTTTTTAAAATTAATATTACTAAAACCAACTCTAGATCATGTGTTGGATAGTTTGTTTCATGAAAATTTAATTTCCTTGAAGCATAGGAAATGAATTTTTCCTTTTTTATCAACACACAGCCCAAGTTCTTCTTTGAAGCATCACTGAATACCAAAAAATGTTCTCCACTTGTGGGTAGTGTGAGCGTGGGAATAGTGATAAGCCTCCTTTTAAAACCCTTGAAGCTATCTTCTCATTAATCACTCCATGTAAACATGACTCCCTTATGAGTTAGCTTGGTAATAGGGTTTGATAATCATGAAAAATTTCTCAAAAATCGGCAATAATATCCACCTAACCCCAGGAAGATATAGATATTTGTCACTGATGATGGCCTCGTCTATCCCTTAGTTCTATTTATCTTTGAGGGATCCAAAAATATCCCATTTCTTGTGATGATATAACCCTATAATGAGACTTCATTTAACCATAACTCACAATTTATATATTTTACATATATCTTATCCATTCGTAAGGTCTAGTACAGTGATTAGATGATCCTAATGATTCTCCTTGGTTATGGAGTTTTTTATAATATCATTTATGAATACTACCACAAATTTATTGAGGTAATCTATAAAGACTTTATTAATCAAGTCCGTGAAGATTTCTAGAGCATTAGTGAGTCCAAAAGGAATTACTATGAATTCAAAGTGCCCATATCTTTTATGAAAAGTAGTCTTGGGGATATCCCACATCTTCACCCTTACTTGGTAATATCCAAACCATAGATCCACCATGGAAAAGTGTCGTGCTCCACATAGATGATCGAATAGGTCATCAATTCATGGAAGATGATACGTGTTCTTTATGGTTATTTTTTTGAGCTCAAGATAATCAATGAAAATGATCATTGACTCAACCTTATTTTTGATGGAGAAGATAGGTTCACCCCATGGTGAAGCACTTGTGCATATAAACCCTTTATTCATATTCTTTTGTAGTTGTTTATTTATCTCCTCAAGCTCCACAATAGTTATTCTCTATGGTGTCTTGGATATTGGCAATGACCCAGTTAAAAATATCAATCTAGAATTCAACATCACTTCTAGGAGGAGGCTAGGAAATTCCTAGGGAAACACTTCAGTGAATTACCTCACAATAGGCATGTCTTCAAAGATAGTTTCTTACTTAGACTCAATCATCTGAGAAAGATACATATGATAATAGGGCATTAATTTCCAGGCTTGAGATAATGATAATAAAGAAGATTTATTCTTCTCCTTGAACTTGTATAAAATTTGGGTCGATTCACCATATAAAGAGTGATTTCCCTCTCATGGAAATTTATGGTGGCTACATATTTAGAAACCCAATCCATGCAAAGAATTGCATAAAATTCCATCAGAGTGAGTATGAAGAGATTCACCAGGATGTATAATCCACATATTGTGATAGGGGAGGAGTTATATTCATGGGATTCAATAATTTCCCCATTTTATGTTCTCACTGACATATTTATATCCATGATTTGTGGTTGTGTTGGGATTGTTATACTAAACATTCCGGATATAAAAGAATGCATAGAACCAGAATAAAAAATTATTTTTGATATTCCTGAATGAATAACTTGATTACATATCACCACTTCTTTGTCGGGGTTCACTTCAGCAGTAGTGATGGAAGAATCTCTCCATTTCTGCCTTAGAGGTTGTTGGTTGCCTTTGAAAACCCTTTTCTTAGGGCACTGGTTTGCAAAGAGCCCCGGTTCTTTGCAGTTGAAGAAATGAACAATTCATTGTAGGTCCCACGGAGCATTACACTCCTCTATCTTAATAATGGGTTTTTATTATTGGAAATTAATGTCTAGGTTCCCTTATCTTCCACCCCAAAATCATTTCACCTTTAGTAAATTTATAGAGGGCTTCTTTCCACACCTTTGGAATATAGGGTGCTATAATTTCATAGCCCCATTGGATTTATCCATCAGACCTCCAGAATTAAAGTCCACTTTCCTCTTCTTATCCCCATGATACCCCAGAGATTCTCCAGTCAGTATTTTAACATTGAGGGCACATCATAAAATTTCCTCATAACTATCAAAGTCACGTATCACTAGGTCTTTCAAAAGGCTAGGTTTTAACCCACCAAAGAAGAAATAAACCTTGCATTCGGGGGTAACAACAAAGCCGGAGGCATATAGTGCAAGCCTTGTGATGTTCTCCTCATACACTCTGATGGATTCGCCGTATTTGTGCTTGAGGTAGAGGAAGTCCCTTTCCATCTTATGTTAGAGGGTTAGAAGAAAATATTTATCTAAAAACATTTTCTATAAATCCTTCCATCCCATCACCTCAATCTCTTCCATTGTCTATGTATTTTTTATAAATTTTCACCATTGATCAGCTTCACCCTCTATATGATAAGTATCCATAATAACCTTCTCTTGTTCGGAATATTAAAGGATGGATAATATCTACTCAATGGATTTGATCCATTTTTTGATGATTGACGGATCAGATCATCCATTAAAATTATGAGGCCTTTGTATCATGAAGCTCTTGATTGTGTCTTATTATTTCATGGGGGGGGGGGGGGGGTTTACATCCCTCTTGACCCATGTTTCAATTCAAAACATGAGTTAACTGAGAGAGTATCATGACAAATTTTTCAATTCCAACTCCCATCAGATTGGGAATCTCATTAGAATAGTCATCACATTGATCTTCACATCAGTTGTTAGCCTGATTCCTCCTATTACCATCCATTGGCTGGAATAAAAGGAAAGTTATGGGTAACACATAAAGAGTAATACAAATAAAAAAAGGGATAACTTATAAATTACATTTATTTCTGTAACATATGAATTTATAGGATTAAATCTATGTTATCCAAGATCTACTTCCCAACATATATTCTTTGGGTCATTTTTTATTACCTTAATAATTGTTCATACTATGCTTATGAATTTAATAAAGCATATCACCATGGATTATTGTAACAAAGATTGTAGTAAAGCCCATTGTCCTGTACTAGTTCCCATTTGAGTTTAGCTCAAAGACGTGTTTTTGGGTTTTACCTTGATATACATCTATGTTAGGGCCACCTCTACTTGTTTTTATCTAGACAGGGATGTATTTTCTTGATAAACCAATTAGTCTATACTCACCAACGTTTAGGGATTTTTTTGTACTTAGTCTTCTCCCTAAGACTTTCACTAGGGTTTTCCAATCCTAATCCACAAAATAACTAAATCTATCCTCTGATACCAACTATAACAAATCTGCTCTTTATTAAACACTTAAACTTGATTTTTTACATAAACATACACATAAGGCGACTCTGATGATCAATAGGTATAGTGTCTTGGGAAATCAAGAACATTACATAACTACTTAGAATATAAAACATAACATATTTATTGAAAACTTCTTTTACATGAACACTACATTACCTCATACATAACATTTCATGGGATAACCTAAGGACATATATTAGAAAATAATGAGCTATAAAGCCCAGTAAGGGAGTAAAAAAGAAATAACATGAAGAATACAATATATTTTATGAAATAGGAATATCAATAGAGAATAAGAGAAACACAAACATAAAGGTATGTAATATCATGATTATCATAACATGAATATGTGGGAACAACGTTTAACATGATATTAGCATGATCCAAGGCTCATTTCACATATAGCATGAGAAAAACCTTCATTGCACTTGAATTAGCATGAGTAAACCCCCATTTCACATGAATTAGAATGATTTAACACTCATTGAACATGAATTATCATGATACTATTCTTTACCCAATGCATTGGAATGTTATCTGGTTGCACCATTTAAAAATATTTCATTTCGTGCATAAGTGTGCCACATAGATCATACAACATGGATTCATTAAACATCATAATTTATTCATTGAATATGATATGTGGAATAAATAAATGTAATTTATCAATCAAAAAGTACATGTGTATAAAGGTTAATACCCTTGATAGAGAAATGGGTATGGTAATCACTTACACGATGATTTTGACATGGGAAATTTTGGTGTAACTTCGGAACCATAACAATGTCAAATAGAAATTGTAAAATTGTTTGATGAGAGATAAAGGGGTATCTCATAATTTATAAATTAAATGGAAAGTAATGGGGTCATGTAACATAATATCCCAACATATGTAATGTAATTTATGTATATAATATAACAGAATTTCTTGAATGTAAATGAGGAGAGTGAAATCCCTTATGGAATCTCAGTATGGTGACATTTGTACATGGGTGTCATTAATGAGAGAGAAAGGGGTATACCAACATTAAAACATAAGTATGGATGTCAAGGATAGGTGAAAAATCATACCTCTATATTTTTAATTGAATATAAAAGGGTATAACAACATAAATAAATTTGGACCAAAATGAGAAAGGAAGGAATCCCTTACTTGGAAGTGTGATCCCAAAGGCTTGAGAGAGGATTGAGAGAGGCTTATTTGGAGATTGGGGTGCCTTGGTAGAATTATGTAGAGGGGATACCAGAGTTTGGTGGATCTTCAAACGGTTTTAGTGATGAGGAATGGGAGGTTGGGTGGGTTTATATGGGAAAGGAGAGAGAATTTTTTATTATTTCGGTTTTGGACACTACACATTAAACTAATCAAAACCACAAACCATACCATGGTTTTCCCTTGGTTTTTGTCAAAGGGGATTATAAAAAATTATTTTATAAAGAATATGGTGGAACTTATTAAAATATTAGGCTAGCTTTTGTGGAGTTGAGTCACACTCTGAAGGAAATCATTTTCAAATTTTAAAATGTTTTATAAGTCTTGGATTGTCCATTAAGGATTTGTAAAATAAGTCAAACAAATATAAAATCACATTATTTTAAATTTAAAACATATATTTTCAGAAACTAATATTTATTTTTTTATTACATCACTATTAGTCCATTTTGATGTCACAAAACAAATTATATATTTAAATGGAATTTAATTTTTACCCAAAAATTTGTCGGTCTTTGAAAATTATGAAAAATTTATCATTGAATAATTTCAACTTCCTTATTCTAAAGATAACATTAATTTTATATAAATAATTTTCTAAATATGAGAAATTTAACTTTTAAAATAAAAATTGACATTTATTTAAAATTATTGGGTTTTGACAAAAAAAAATTCAAACATTAATAAAAATTACAATTGTATTCATAAAAATTGTACACTAATTTATATTTAATAAAAATTAATTTATTAATAATAATATTTTATTAAAATATTTTTTACTTAAAAAATCGATTAATTCATCAAAATAAATATCTCAATTGATTTTGAATATTAACTGAAAATACTATTTGTGCTTTAAAAAATCACTTACAATAAAAAAATAAAAAAATGATTGTATATTCTTTATAAAAAAATAATTCTGATGATCATATTTCTAGGGTATTATTATATAACACCTTATAACACCTTTATATTACCTAAGGTTAAGGTTTATGATGGTGATATACTCTTGGGGTGGCTCAGATAACATTGATCCAGTGGTAATCCTTATTGACTTCCACTTTTCCCACATGCAATTCCGTTAAAGATTAAAGTGTTTATGCTCATCTTGGGCTTGGTCAAGAGGAAAGCCCATGGACACTACCTCCTTTTGGAGCTCTGATAAATGGGCTTCGTATGGAGAAATTATACTATATGAGGAAATCTCTTCGTTTGTCCATGTAAATTGGATTTGTTAAATAACTATATTTATACTAATCATGTGGTCACTGTTTAATGACTATATTAGAAAAGGTTACAATTCTTAATGGAATTTTAAAATCTAATAAAATAAAACCAAGGAAGCTAATATGTTTTATATAACCATTTTTCTTTATAAGACATTTAATTAGGTCAAGATAAATTTTCATTAATAAAATTTTGGGTCGTTAAAATCTTCCCCTCTGAAGAGTGATACATGGAATACATCATGTACTTGAGATAGGTTTGGTGAGAGTGATAGTCCATAGGCCAATGCTCCAATGCGATAAAGGATCTCAGAAGGGCTGATGTACCTTTGAATAAGATTTCCTTTCTTCCCAAAACTCATAACTCTCTTCTATGATAATATGTAGTGGAATACCATGTCTCTAACATCAATCTCTGTGTCTCGTTGACGATTATCATCATAGCTCTTCTGTTAAATCTGATCAGTTTTAATGTACTTTTGGATGGTCTTAACCTTGACCACAATTTATTAGACCATTTCTAATCCAGGGAGTTTCACTCCCTAGATTCATCCCAACATGTTGGTGTTCGCCACCTCTTCCCATAAAGGGCTTCAAAAGGGTCAATTTGGATACTTGAGTAGAAACTATTATTGTAGAGAACTCAAACAGAGGATGATATTGATCACATCCTCCTTTGTAGTCCATTGAGAATGTTCTCAACATGTCCTCAAGTGTTTGGATAGTCTTCTCATATTGGACATCAGTTTGAGGATGATAATCCGTACTGAAGTTCAGCTCTGTATTCAGAGCATTTTGGAGACTCTTCCAGAACATAAAGGTGAATCTTGGATCTCGATCGAATACAGTTGATTGTGGTACACCATGTAGTCTTACCACTTCTATGATGTATATCTATTCTAGTTGATCCAATGAAAAATCCTCTCGAATTGAAATGAAGTGTGATTATTTTTAAGATGATCCACAACAACCCATATAGCATTGTTTCCTTTGACTGTATTTGGATGTCCAATGATAACGTCTATGGTGATGTTCTCATATTTCCATGTTGTTATGGTATTTTTTTCATCATCCCCTTGTACTTATGCCTCTTATCCTTTACTTTCTGAAATATTAGGCACTTTCAAGTATACTCAGTGATATCCTTCTTCATGTTATCCCAACAATATTTCTCTCAGAGATCTCGATGCATCATTGTGTTTCTTGGGTGAATGGAAAAATTCAAAAATATCTGCATCATCCAAAAGTTCATTCTCCAACTCCAGATTTGATGGAGCACATTTTGTTGACCTAAATATCACAATTCCTTCATCATTAACATTGAACTCTAAGTATTTCCTTTTCTTAAAAGTTTCAACTTTCTCCTGTATTCCCACATCATCCTTTTGAGCATCCTTTAACCTTTCTCAAAGAGACAGTTGAGAAATAATTTGTGAAAGGATTGATGATGTTCCCTTCCTTACGACTTCCATGTCCATCTTCATCAAATCTATTAATGTTGGATCCTTTTCAATTCTCATCAATGATATAATTTCTAGGTCCTATATACTAAGAGAATATTCCACCTTGTTATATTTCCTAGGGTGGTAATGGATTGAGCATTCATAGTCTTTGATCAGCTCTAACCATCATCATTGATTCATGTTCAACACATTATGAATGAATATATACATGAAGATTTTGTGATCTGTATATATTTCACACTTCTCCCCGAAAAGGTAATGTCACTAAATTTTTAAAGCAAAGATTACTACAGCCAACTCCAGATCATGTATTGGATATTTTTTCTCATGAACTTTCAATTACCTTGAATCATATGCGGTGAGTTTCTCATTTTTCACCAACAAAAGAAAACCAAGTCCATCTTCGAAGCATCACTGAATACCACAAAAATTTCTCCACTTGTGGGTAGTATAAGAATGAGTGTAGTGATAAGCCTCTTTTTTAACTCCATGAAGCTATCTTCACATTCATTACTCCATGAAAACCTTACTCCCTTCTGAGTTATCTTGGTAAAAGGTTTTGAAAATCGTGAGAAATTTCTCACAAATCAGCAATAATATCCAGCTAACCCCAAGAAGCTATGGAAATCTATCACCAATGTTGGACTTGACCATCCCTAAATTGCATTTGTCTTGGAGGGATCCCAAAATATACCATTTTTTATGATATTACCCCAGAATGATAATTCCTTCAACCAGAACTCACACATGTTGTACTTTACATTGAGGTTCTCTTTTTTGCAAGGTCTACTACAATTCTTAGATGCTACTCATATTTCTCCTTGGTTTTGGATTATAATAGAATATAATCTATATATACTACCACAAATTTGAAGAGGTAATCTCGAAAGACTCTATTCATCAAGTCCAGGATGATTTATTGAGAAATAGGGAGCCCAAATGGAATTACTATGAATTCATATTGCTTATATCTTGTACTAAAAGAAGTCTCAGGGATATACTACTTCTTCACCCTTACTCGGTAATATCCCGACCACAGATCCACCATGGAGAATTATTGTTCTCCATGTAGTTGATTTAATAAGTCATCAATTCATAGAAGAGGATACTTATTCTTTATCATGATTTTTTTGAGCTCACGATAATCAATGAAAATAAACATTGACTCAAACTTCTTCTTGATGAAGAGGACTGGTGCGCCCCATGGTGAAGCATTTGGGCATATAAACCCTTTATCCAGATTCTATTATAGTTGTTTATTTAGCTCCTTAAGCTCCACAATAGCTATTATATATGATTTCTTGGATATTGGAAATACCCCAGGTATAAGATCAATCATGTATTAAACATACCTTCTAGGTGGAAGACCAGAAAATTCCTCAGGAAACACTTCAGTGAATTCCCACAAAATTGGAATGTCTTCAAGGATGGTTTCCTCCTTAGGCTCAATCATCTGAGCAAGATACGTATTCTCATAGGGTAGTAATATCAATTCTTGAGTTGATGGTTCTATAGAAGATACATCCTCCTCCTTGACCTTATACAGAATTGGGTGTTGATTTAACATATGGAGAGTAATTTCCCTCTCACATAAATTTTTGTTGGCTCTATGTAGAGAAATACAATCCATGTCAATAATTGCATCAAATTCCACTAGAGGGAGTATGATGAAATTCCATAGGAAGTTTAATCCACAAATTCTGACAAGGGAGGAGTAATATTCATGGGATGAAATAATTTCTCCATTTTCATTCTCACTGACTTCTTTACATCCATTTTTTTGTGGTGGTGTTGGGATTGTTCTACTAAACTTTTAGGATATAAAATAATGTATTGAACCAGAATAAAAAATTATATTCCCTATTTATGAATGAATTACTAGAATACATGTCACCAATTCATTTTCGGGGTTTTCTTTGGTGGTAGTGATGGAAAAATCTCCCCCTTACTGCCTTGAAGGTTGTTGGTCACCTATGAAAAGCCTTGGCTTAGGGAACTTGTTTACAAAGTGCCCAGGTTCTTTTCAGTTGATGCAATGAACAATGCATTGAGGGTCTAACAGATCATTACTCTCCTCTTCCATAGTAGTGGGTTTTTCTTGTTGGATATTAATGTCTAGGTACCCCTCTCCTCCACACCTAAATCATTTCCTCATCCCTATTAGGAAATGTTTGGGATGGTTCTTTCCGCACCTTTGGAAAGTGGGGTGCTAGAATTTCTTCACACTGTTAGATTTATCCATCGGACATCTAGAATTAAAGTCCACATTCTTCTTCTTATCCCTAGGATACACCTAAGATTCACCGATCTTGATTTCAGCTTTGAGGGAACATAGTGCAATTTACTCATAGTTATCAAAGTCACAGATTTCTAGGGCCTTACGTAGGCTAGGTTTTATCCCACAAAAGAAGCATTCAAGCTTGCATTCGGGGGTAACAACAAATCCGAAGGGATATCATTCAAGCCTTGTGAATTTTTCTTCATACGCTCCAATAGATTCGTCTTATTTTTTCTTGAGGGAAAGGAATTCTCTTTCTATCTTATGTTAGAGTTTTCGAGGAAACAATTTATCAAATAACATTTTCTAGAAATCCTTCAATTCTGATGCCTCGATATCTTCCTCGAGATTCGTATTTTTGATAAATTTCCACCATTAATCAGCTTCACCCTCTATAAAATATGCATCCAGAAGAACCTTATCATGTTTGGAAAATTAAATTATGAAGAATATCTTCTCAATGGAGTTGATATATTATTCAGAGATAAAGGGATCAGATGATCCATTTAATATAGGAGGCTTTATCTCATGAAGCTCTCGATTGTGGCTTGTTCTTTATTCGGGGGGGGGGGGGCTTTTACATTCCTCTTGACCCATGATTCAATTCAAAACATGATTTCAATGAGTAAGTATCATGACAAAGTTTATGATTCCCACTCCCATCGAATTGGTAATCTCATTAGAATAATCATCACATTGATCTTCAAAACAGTTGTTATCCCGAGTCCTCCAATTACCGGCCATTGGCTGGATGAAAAGGAATATTAGGGGTAACACATAAAGCAGAATCCAAAAACAAAATGGGATAACTTATAAATTGTATTTATTTCCTTAACTTATGAATTTATAGGCTTACATATATATTATCCATGATCTACTTCCCAAACTATATTCTGTGGGGCGTTTTTTGATTCCCTTAATAATGGTTCATAATAAGCTTATGAATTTATGAATGAATATCCCTCTGGAGTGTTGTAAACAAGAGTGCATTGAGGCAGGTTGTCCTACTCCAATTCCTATTCGAGTCTAGCTCAAAAATGTGTTTTCGGGGTTCCCCCCAGATACATCTATGCCAGAGATGCCTCTACTTGTTCATATCTAGACATATATATATTTTTATGATAAACCACTTACTCTATACAAACCAAAATTTAATGATGTTTTTATTATACTTAGCCTTATACCTAATAATTTCACTAATGTTTTCTAATCGTAATCCCAAAAATAAACTAAACCTATCCTCTGATACCAACTATAACAACGCTTCTCTTTATTACACACTTAAACATGATTTATTACATAAACTTGCACTTAAGACGACTCCAAGGCACAAGAGGCCTAATGTCTTGGGAAATTAAGAAATTGTATAAAAAATTATAACATAAAATAAAACATCTTTATTGAAAACTTCTTTTACATGACCACTACATTCCTTCATACATAGGGTTGCATAGGATAACCTGAGGAAATATATAGGAAAAGGTTGAGGTATAAAGCCTAGTAAGGGAGTAAACGAGGAATAACATGAAGAATAAAATACAAGTTGGGAAATATTGCATATCAATATATCATAAGATAAACATTAACCTAAAGGTATGATATAGCATGAATATCATAACATTGAAATTTGGAAACAATATTTAACAAGATATTAGCAAGAGGCAAGTATCATTTCACATAGAGCATGAGTAAACCCTCATTTCACTTAAAATATCATGATTAGACCCTCATTGCACATTAATTAGCATGAGTCAACACTCATTTCACATGACGTATCATGATACAATTCTTTACCCAATGCATTGGAGTTCTATCAGTGCACACCCTTTAAAAACATTTCATTTCATGCATAAGTGTGCAACATAGATCATACAACATGGATTCATTAAACATCATAAATTATTATAGGAATATTAGATGTAGAATACATAAATGTAATTCCTCAATCAACATGTATATCTATATAAAGGTGAATATCCTTGGTAGAGAAATGGGTATGGTATTCACTTACATGATGATTTGCATGAGAAATTTTGGTGTAACTTCAATAGCATAACGACGTCAAATAAAAATCGTAAAATTTGTTGATGATAAAGAAAGGGTAATATCATAATTTATACATGAAATGGATAGTAAGGGGGTCATGGAACATAATATCCCAACATATTTAATGGAATTTATATGAATAATATAAAAGCATTGCTTGAATGTAAATGAGGAGAGAGAAATCCCTTATAGAATTTCAGGATGGTAATAGGCGTACATAGGAGGAATTAATGAGAGAGAAAGGGGTGTCCCATAATTAAAAAATAAATAGGGCAGTAAATTATAGGTGAAGAATTATAACCCAACGTTTTTAATTGATAATAAAAGGGTATAATAACATAATGAAATTTCGACAAAAATGAGAAAGGAAGAAATCCTTTACTTGGATGTGTGATCCCAAAGGATTGGGAGTGAATTGAGAGGGATTTTTAGGAGGTTTGGGCTAATTTGAATGATTTTGGAGAGATGATTCCATAGGTTGGTCGAGATCCAAATCGTTTTAGTGGAGAGTAATGGGAATATGGGTGGTTTTATATAGGAAATGAGAGGGAATTCTTTAATGTTTAGGTTTTGGACACTACACATTAAACGAAAAAAACAAAAACCATCTCATGGGTTTAGCCCATGGTTTTTTCCAAAGGGGTTTATAAAACATTATTTTATAATCCCAATGGACGAAATTATTAAAATATTAAGCTTGTTTATGCGGAGGTGAGTCACACTCTAAAGGAAATCATCATAAAATGTTAAAATGTTTTATATGTATTGGATGGTCCAGAAAGGTTTTTTAAAATAAATCAAACAAATGTAAAATAAAATTATTTTAAAGATAAAAAATATATTTCCCAAAAATACCTTTTATAGTATTTTATTACATCACTATTGGGTCATTGTGATGACATAAAACACATTATATATTTAAACGGTATTTATTTTTTTCCCAAAAATTCGTCGGTCTTATAAAATTATGAAAATTTCACCATTGGTTAATTTATATGTTTTTATTCCCAAAATAATATCCATTTTATCTGAATAAATTTATAATTATGTGAATTTTTACTTTTAAAATAAAAACCGACATTTATTGAAAATTCATGGGTTTTGACAAAAACTGTTTTTAAACCTTAATAAAAATTACAATTGTACTCATAAAAATTATACAATCATTTATATTTAATAAAAATTAATTTAGTAATAATAATATTTTATTAAAATATTATTTAACTCAAAAATCCATTAATTAATCAAAATAGATTTTTCAATTGAATTTGAATATTAACTAAAAATACTATTTGTGCTTTAAAAATCACTTACAAAGTAACAATGATAAAATGAATGTATGTTCATTATAAAAAATAATGTACACGATCATAGTGATAGTGTATTATTACATATCCCCCTATAACACCCTCATAAGTCATTAGAGTAAGGTGTGCAATGGTGATAGACTCTTAGGGCAGCTCAAATAACATTGCTCAGGTGGTAATATCTATTAACTTCCTCTTTTCCCGTAGGTGATTCCTTTCAAGATTAACCTATGGAGGATCAGTTTGGGATTGGTCAAGAGCAAAGCCCAATGATTGTACATTCTTTATAAGCTCTGATAAATGGGATTTGTATGGAGAAATTCTAATGGATGAGGCCATCACTTCATTTTTCTGAGTAAATTGGATTTTTTAAGGCCCTATATTTATACAAATCATGTGCTCACTATTCAACAAATATATTAGCAACGGTAACCATTAATAATGGTATTTTAAAATCTAAAAACATAAATCTAAGGATGTGCATATGTTTTATATAACCATTTTACATAATAAGACATTTAATTATATGAAGATTAATTTTCATTAATAAATGTTTGGGTAGTTACACATGTTATTTCTATATATGGAATATGACTATGTGATGTTGAAATGATTTGGAAACATTCTTCATTTACATTGGTTATACTAGGATAAAATCATGAATTTTATCCTTATCTTATGGAACACATTTTAATGGTTTTAATTCTGTTACGTATGGGTCCATTAAATCATTAAAATTAATTGGATAATGATTAATATTTTATAAGATAATATGGATGATGATGAGGATTGAACCCATTGTAGGGATGAAAAGAGGTTTAGGAGTTAACCCAACCCATTATGGGACTTTATACATTATTTGATGATGGTTTTTATAGTGATCCCTTACTAATGAAATGATTTTATTGAATTATAATCTTACCAAAAAACTTATGATATTTTCTTATTTTATGATATGCTCTCTTAATTTATTATTTATTAATGGTGATTCTGTACTCTTATGACTCGTGTATTTTGAAATGATCATGATTGTGGCCATGATCCATGATTTATGATATATGACTAATTGGTTATGAAATTAATAAGATATGATAATTCTCCTATAAACTAATTCTTGTATTATTCAGGTATATGATCATCAATTGATATCCCCCATGATTACCATTACTAAGAACCAAAGCTCACCCTTTCTTATGTTTTCATCTTCTCCAAGTTATGAATAATGGGTTTATTTAGGATATGTCTAATAAGGGTACTATAAGGGATGAAATTTTTGGGATATGTTGAATATAATTCTTGAAATAATTTTATTATTTATCTAGCATCCAAAGACACTAAACAATTATAGTTTTGGGGATTGTATTATTGTGAGATTTTTTGAATATTCATAAAAATGATTCAGTATTCATGTATGTTATTCTCTGGATGCTTCAATTGGTATCATAAAAAGGTTTAGTAAATTTTTTAGATTAGGTTATGAATTATACGAGGAAATAACTTAAGAAAACATCTAATTTATTTAAAGTGTATCGGGTGAATCTAGAAGTTCCATAAGTTAATAAATATTTATTATAATTTTGGTCATCTAAGGATTGATTTTCATGATAATATGATTTATCACTCTGATTATTATAGAGTGATGTTTACATTATTCTTTTTAGTTTTAATTAATGGTTGTAACTATGAGGAATCAGGTTAGAAATGAATATAGTAAACAATCATGATTTTTCTCGTGAGAAACTAAATGGAATGGCAACTATAATCAAATATTTTATTATTATGCTCACACGACTCTCTCAATCCATAAATAATGTTGATCTTCGAAATGAAAAATAGAGGTACCAATACACCATTGAGTCTTTCCTAAAGAAACACCTACCTCATTTAAGTGGATTCTATGATCCACTAGTTTCCAATAAATTGATTAATATCATTTAAAATATATTTCTCATCCTCTAGTTATCAAATTATAAAGAATTAATCCTAATGGTTTATCATTTGTAAGGTTAATTAGATCAATGGTGATAACTTATTAAGAATATGAGGCAAGAAGAATAAATTGAATCCATTCATTGGTATGATTTTAAAAGAGTATTTTTTATTAAGTATATTTCCAAAAATCATCACATTTAAATCAAGAGGTAATTCATTGGGATTAAGAAATAGGATGATGAATCTATTGGTAGTTATGAGAAAAAAATTACAAGACTTGAGTGTTAAAATTATTATTTTATTATGGATGAAGAAATAAAAAATGATTTATTATTCAATGTATTAAAACTATGTTTCCAAAAGCCATTATAAATAAGTGACATTTTTAGATATGAATAAATCATTTTATGTGATATCAATGAAGAAATATATAGTGGATATCCCCATCATTCTCATGGTTCTGATAATAATAGAATTATTGATTTTTTAGAAAATTATGGTAAGAAAAAGCATGAAGGAAAGAAAATAAATAAGCATTTATGATAAATGTAGGGATATAGGTGTGTGGAAAATTATATTAAAGTATCTGGTGAATGTTTGGAGTTTAGAAATGACGAACATTGAGAAATTTATTATTGAAGATATGTAAATATGCAAGAAAATAAAATTAATATAGAGAAAGATCAACTGAATTCACCGCCCAACACTCGAATGCTACAACTATAAGGAGTATGGGAATTATTCCAACCAGTGATTTAATCCATGGCTTAATGATGAATATCAGTGCCAAAAACCTCTTAATACAAAATATAATGGTAAATATCATATGATCACAACTACCAAAGTGAGTCGTGAGAATGAAGTGGTGAGAGGTAAACATATATTTCACTTTATAACTACAAATGTCTCATTTGATTATGATTTTACCCACCATTTTAAATTTGAATAATTTTTTAATTGTATAATATCACCACCTCAATGGATATTTATTGAGTTATTGGTGAAAAACCATAATGGTATGATGATTTCCTCTCAAGGAAATATCGTATTCCCAAATTTGTTTCATGCAATGTGATTCCTATAAATCATTTTATTCTCCCCCTATTTGAATTTGATGTGATTTTAGGAAAAAATTGGATCTCTCTATATATATCCTTATTAATTTTTGGGGAAGGGAATACATGTTTTATATTAAAAATCATCTTATGATTTTATATTGTTGAGAGGATGGATATGAACTTACAATGGAAAATAATTCCACTGTATGGGTCTTATTACCTATTCATAAGTGGTAACTATCTCAAATGGTTAAGGAGAAACTCAACATTGAAGATATTAATATTCTATGTGAATGTGTTGATTAATTTATCTAATATTTTCTAAGTCTCCCCTGAGTCATGTAATTGTGTTTTCAATGGAAATCATACCTGGTTCTATGCCTATTTCAAAAAATACCTATTTAATAGCCTAGATTTAGTTATAGGAATTAAATAAGAACCTCCAGAAGAAACATGATAAGGTATTCATTCAACTAGGTGTATCATAATGGGGTGAAATAATAATTATTGTTAAGAATAAATTGGGATAAATCTTATTTGAATTAATTATCCTTTAGTTAAAAATAATTTTATAAATAAAAACTATCCTCTACACCATATTGATGATTTTTTTGATCAATTTTGAGAAGCTCAATGCTTTTTAGAGATTCACCACTAGTTTGGATATCATCGATTGGGGGTCAAAAACAATGATTTATCCAATATAGTCTTTTGTATGAGGTATGGTCATATCGAATTTATAGTGATATCATTTGGTCCTACTAATTCCCAAGATATCTTCTTGGATCTAATGAATAGTGTCTTAGGAAATTACATTGATCGGTTTGTGGTAGTAATTGTAGACGATATTATTATAAATTTAATGAGATAAGAATGGCATGAAGAAAATTTGAAGATTGTGTTAAAGACCTTTAATAAGTATAATTTGTATTCTAAATTTGTTAAATTTGAATTATGTCTATAAAAAGTATCATTCTTGGGTCATGTAATCACAATATAGGAGATATCTTTGGATCCCTCAAAGATGGAATTTATTAGTCACTGGCCCAGACCGACCACATTAATTTAAATCAGTAGTTGTTTGTTTAGTTGAATATAATAGACGTTTTTTTGATAGATTTATCAGGATTATAAATTCTGTTAACCATGTTGGTGTGGTAGTGAGAAAAGATCCTTTGGATAGATGAATGTGAATACAATCTCATGGAACTAACGATAAGGTTGGTTAGTGAACCAATTCTCAAACTATCTTATTGGGTATAAGGGTTTGTGATCTGTAGTGATTCAGTAAATGAGTGATAAATATGTTTTATCATATAGGATGAAATGGT
This sequence comes from Viscum album, assembly GCA_963277665.1. NCBI lineage: Eukaryota > Viridiplantae > Streptophyta > Magnoliopsida > Santalales > Viscaceae > Viscum > Viscum album. The sequence continues at coordinate 323,982,768 of OY728126.1, read as the reverse complement.
ATTATCTTATCCCTTATGGAACTTGAAGTTTTAGTATTAAAATTACTCGACTAGTTATTTAGAAATAGAAGCAGTATTTTTTATTTAAAGATATAGAGGAATTAAAATTATAGTTAAATTTGGTAGATATATACTAATAATAAAATATTTAGGTATATATTTATATAGAAATAGATGAATGTGCATAAAATAAGATGGATGGAACTAATTAAAGATTAGGACTAATAAATAAATTATCATAATGGGATGGTGAACAAGATGGTTGATGCTCTATATAAAATGGAACATGCTATTTTTTCTGTGATAAGGATTTTAAAGAGATAAATTAACTATGTATTTATAGTGGATAAACCTTTAAATTATAAATAAACGAGAACAATTCTTTCTTTTCTAGGATAATTTTCAACCATCTATTCATATTAAGATTAAATAAGTATAGAAGGAAGTTATGTTGTTGTAATGGAAGGTAAAGAATATTACTAAGTTTAGTTATCATAATGATGGAATGAAAAGTCTTAGGAACATAGTATGTTTTTAGTAAATACCAATATTTAGTAAGAATCTATTAAATAAACCTCATACTTCATCATTCTATATTAATCATGAATGTAAGAACATCTAAAGATATCATAAAATGAATTTGTAGTGGAATAAAATGTAGAAACGTATTGTGGAGTATGTATCTTAGGGATTTTTATACCAAATATTTAAGGTTTAGAGACAAATGGATAAGTAGATATTAGAACCATTAACCATACCTAAGTGGAAATGGTAAATCATCACCATGAATGTTTTTCATAGAATCCATAAAACACATAAAGGGTATAATGTTATTTGGGTTGTAGTTAATGACCTAATGAAATAATCACATTTCATTTATATAATATAAGATTTATCTCATGACAAACTCACTAGGTTAAATGTTAAATAAATGTTATGGTTTTAGGGAGTACCACTGTCAATAGTATCTAATCGAGATCCAAGGTTTACCTTTATGTTATACAGAAGTCTTTAGAAATATTTGAATACAAAGTTAAGATTTACCACTTCATATCTTAATTAGATACATGGGAATTCTGATAGGACAATTCAAATCCAAGAAGATGGATTGATTGATTTCTCTAAGGAATTAAACGGTGGTTGGGATAAACACATTCTTCTAGTTTATTTTTCTTACAATAATAGCTTTCACTCGAGAATTTAGATGGAGCCATATGAGGAACTATATGGAAAGAAGTGATATATTCCAACATATGAGGATATTGTTGGGAAATGGATGCTATTGCAACCTAGGTTAGTTTAGAAAATGGAAAATAAGGTTAGTTCAATTCAATAACACATCTATTTAGTTAATAATTTATAAAAAGTTTATACTAAAAAATTTTATTGAGATCTAGTGTTAAATGTTGGTGATAAGGAATTCCCTAAAATATCACCTTGGAATAATGTTATGATATTTTTAATGAAAGGAAAGATGAACCCCATGCATATTAGTGTCTATGATATTCTTGATCACATAAAAATGGTATCTTATTATGTAAAACTTCCTTCAAACCACTCCTATGTTCATGATGTGATCCATATATCTATTTTGAGAAAGTACATACAATGTCATTCACATGTACTCAACTTGGAAGAGATTCCATTAGAGCATGATCTTTATTATGAAGAAGTACCTATAAAAATAATGTATCATTGGGATAATGTTCTTAAAAACAAGATTACTCACTTTCTCAAGGATCACTTGAGGAATTTGAAATTTGGGGAAGCAATTTCAAAACCCAAGGATGTGATGAGTTAGTGGTATATATAGTTTTTTTTTTGTATCTGAGCAACATAATTTTGATAGAAAAATTCTTTTAATGGGTTTGGAATTATACACCATGATATTTCAGAATATATTTTGTAAGATCTCATATTTTTTCTGGGTACATTATTCTTTAATTTTTGAGCTCATTCATTTTAGTTTGGACCATGACAAATGGTTCTTCTATCCTTTTTTTAGATCTCTAAAAAAATAAAGCACACTGTTTGTAGATAAATTTATGCAATAAATTCTTAGTTTACACCATAAATTTTCTCTATGAAGACCCTACAAGTCCGAGTAGTATAGTGACCCAATCATATTACACATACTATTACATTATTTTTTTAAATAAAAATCCATTAATTATAAACCAAATATCACGATGGTAACTTTATTTGGAATAATATGATCAAAAAACGTCAATGTAAACTGAAACATAGAATTCATATATTTTTCATTTTTCTTTAGTGAGATTCTAAATCCATTTAAGCTCCTAGAAATACCTAGGATAATTTGGGGAATACATAAAATAAATGGGTGATATAAAAAATCATAGGAAGAGTATAAACATAAAAATGAAACATAACATATGATTTAAACATGTAATATGATATCATAAAAGTGGAGGCACGTGAGTAATCACATGGAAGCCTAACATATAAAACATGGTATCATAATATCAGGGAATCATATAAAATGGGTCAATAACAAATAACATGAGATAAATATGAGTCAAGGATAACTTCTTAGAAAATATCAGATGGTGAAAAATTCATATAATGGATTTTGTTTACTCTTTAATCCCATACATGACTCCTTGTGATACTAAAGTATTACCTAATGCATTGGAGTTCTATTTGGGTGCACCCATTATAATATGTTCATGATATATGTATTCCACATAAATATAATTAATCATAATTCATAACATAATAATTACTTATGAAAATATAATGGGTTGTATAATCTTGCTTCATATCATAATCAAAGGAAAATTCATAATGAAGGCATTTGAGAAATGATCTTAGGGCATGTATTACCCAATCAAAGGAAGGGAGAATTGTGTTATATTTATATGTAACTGATATATATATAATTTAGACGCATTATATAACATTATAGGGTTTTTATGATGGATTTATGTATTTCAAAAAATATTAAAAACATTCTTCAAAAAAATAACCATTTCACTTTGAAAATCACTTTTGAAAAGATTAAAATTTTCATAAAATATTATAGATAAAAATTTATTTAGAAATAACCATGGAAACATATAAATAAATATTAAATTATTTTAGTGGTCAAAATGATTGGTATTTTTATACATTTTTGATATATTAAAACAAATATTCATTTCACATTTTTATAAGAAAATTCAAAAGTACATTTATTGTAAAATGATAGGAAGATTAATTTTAAAACATTTTTAAAGGTCTCTTAATTGTTAAAAATGTATTTAAACAGTTAATGTATAATATTAAATCATTTTTAAAATAATTAAAATAAAACCTAGAGAAGGAATAGAATGATTTTTTGATTGAAGAGAGAAATAAATTAATATTTTATTAAAAACATTATATGAATAATTTTAACTACTAAAGAGAGGAAAATGGAACTATTACTTGAAAAAATCATGAATAACCAAATCAAAATAAAATTAAATGTTTTTATTATAAAATGATAACATAATTTCCTACAATGTGAATTCATGCATGAACACCCCCAATTCAAAAGAGATTGAAGCATAAAACCTTATCGCTTGGGAAATTTTTTAATAATAACCACCATGAATGAAATTAGTAAAATGTTACTTAAAATAACATGAAATATGAATTATTCATGATATAATATGAAAAGGTATAATATATACACCATGTAAAAAAATAATTTCTATAAAAGAACGTGCGTCCCAAATAGGGATGTTTTGAGACAAGACAGATACCCTTCCCTCGAGTTTAAATCGGAATATATGTTCCTTATCTTCTAGAATAATAATGTTATGTTAGTTATTTACTTTCTTAGTATACCTTTTCAAATTTATTATTCTTTTTTTTATTTTTTACCTTGCCATATTCAATTACATAACCAATTAATTTCACATCGTACGTTTTGGTGATAAACAACTCATGTTCAAAATCACTTTGGTAAGTTGACTAAGGTCAATGAGATTATTATTAAATAATATAGAAAACGTTAATCAGGAAATAATTATAATTTTATACATAAATTATACATTTTAAAACCAACCATGAAATATGGTTTTTAAAAATGAACTATGTTAAAATTATGTAGATGGTAGGTCGTACGTACGCATCAGTAACGTTTCCATTTTTAGAATAGCATGTTGAAAAGAAAAAAAATTTATTTTATCTTTATAGGATGATAATTATATTATAAATATAATATTATTTATTTTAATTCCCTTACATATACATCCATTATATGATTTAAAAAAAACGAATCACATCGCTTCGTGAGGTAGTAGTCTGTTGTACACATGAACGATGTTATCATTTATTCAATGGATTTTCTGTTAATAAATTGTATGATATAATTAATTTACATAATTATTTATATATCATTAATACCATATAAAACATCAAATTAATCCTTATTATCTTCCATCTGAAGCATAAATGAAAAATGAATCACATCGCTTCGTGAGGTGGTACTCCATCGTACACATAAGGGGTGTTATCATATTACATAAAGAATTCAAAGTAAGATGGAATATGTGAAATTATAATTAAAAAGGTACAATTATATAATAAAAATCATATATAAATATTAAATAAATCATTATAACTTTCCATGATAAGTAGCGATGTAAAATGAATTTCATCAGTTCGTGTGGAGGTAGTCTTTCACACACACGATCAACAATTTTGTTTCCCATTTGAGGGAGGAGGATATGGTTGTTGGTCATGAAATTAACATAAAAACATTTCATTATCTGGAAGATACTGGGGTTATTATATAATAATTATTTAATAAAATTTAATTGTCTTTTAAGATTAAATAAAATAAAATGCTCGGTTAATGGCGTTACCTCTTCTTCAGACCACCTCTTTAGGATTATATCTATATGCTTCCAAGATAGGATTTATTATTAATAAATGGCCATAGGGAGGGATTTTGTAGAATTATTTAAGTTATTTGGGTAGTAATTGGAAGAAAAAATGGTTTTTGGATATGTGGAGAGCAGAGAATAGGGGGTTGCCTTTTATGAGTGGAGGGGAGGACACATTTGGAATTTTTAAAAATAAATAATTACACCCACGTTTTTCAAAAGAAATAAGGCTAAAAATGGAACATTCTAAAAATTAATAATATATAAGATCCAAATATGATAATAAAATATTAATTAGACAGGTTTTGGGGAATTTTTAACACTTATTGTTTTTGTTTAACCTCTTAGTAAACATATTTTTACCTTAACCGTGGTAATTAATTTTTACAATTTCATTATTTATTATGGTAAAAAATGAATTTGAACTTGTTATATAATATATATTATTATTATTCCAAATATAAAATCAATATTTCCAAATTTAACACACATAAGTTCTAAAATTTAATTTAAAATTAAACCTGCAGATGTGTGAAAAAACAGTTTTTTGATAAATACATTTTTCAAGCATAAGATGATCACATAATAAGTATATAAAAATTTATAATAATTAAATTATTATAAATTAATATTTAAATATATAATTTATAAATTAATTTGAAAAATTCCGCATTATGTGTTATTTCAATTGACTAAAATGGTGAAACATTATACACTTGAAAACAAGTTTTATATAAATGCATTTTTATGTTTTAGAGTGAACATATACTATAATATATTATAAATATGATTTTAATCTAATTAATTTTATTTAATATAAATAAATTATACTTATGTTAATTTTAAATCAAATTAAAATAATAACAGAAATTAATTTATAAAAAATTAATGATAATGTTATAAAAATCTTCATTTTCACTATTCAATGAAAAAATAATATTTTCATAAAACTAAAAAATTTCACCCTATTTTATATTAAATATGATGATATAAAAATGAATTCACTTTTATCAAATAAATTTTCTAATATTAGAAAAAAAATTAATTAAATTATTTTCTCATTGAAATTAGTAAAACTCATATCTTGAAGAAAATTTATTTTCATAGAATAAAATGACATTTCATAAAATTGAGTGACTAGTTAATAATAATTTATAAATAAATTTATATTGAGTATGAGTTTTTTATACATTTCTTAAATTATTTAATCCTATTTATAACGGCCAATTTAACAACTATGTTAAAACAATCAGATTGAAATAATAATATTTCAGGGTTCATTTAGGCATCCTATTGCATACCGTATACAGTATCGAATATTATGTTCTTCTTTTAAAATTGTGGGGTGTTATATTCTACACTACCATCTTAAATAAATTTCAACCTCTCAATTTTAACATGTCCACAATAATGAAGGATTTAACATTTAAAAAATATCATTTTTGAGAACCCACATTGTAGAAATGGTTAATAAAACATCCTATTAGAAAGAGACAAAGGGAAATACGAGAGTTATAACATAATTAGGATTCCCCATAAGGGAAAATTCGTGTAAACTAAGGATATAGACATAGTTTAAAATCATGAATAATTATGGATAGTGATAGAGAACATTTATCAAACGAAATTGAATGATCCTAAGAAAATTAATATTAACAAAACCATAAATCTATGATGAATTAAAAGACCATTGATTCATAAGATATGTAGGTGGTAGGGTATTTTTTTCCTATATAATTTTCATTTAGTTGGGGGATTATTTTAATACCAATATATATAACACCAAATAAAATGCTTACATGATATCATTTAATTTTTTAAACACAATTTCATCCTTTAGTTGTGCTTCAATCACTTTCCACATAACCAATTATTTTAAGTAATGAATATCCAACATTAAATTATTTATGCATCTAGCACTAAATTTAACTTTTAACATATAACAAGATCCATAATAGAGTAACAAGATATTCATCCCATATTTATTAAACCCAGAAAAAGGTTATCAAATTTTTATATAATTCCCAATATGAATATATTAATATCCAAAACATAATAATAAAACCAACGGATTAACAAATATAATTCCTTAAATAAATAACCCTATATCCCAATGAACATAAATAACCTCAAAATGAAATAATTTTTCAACTTAAAATCTTATCTCATACTCGCAAACTTACATCCCCAAAATATAATATCATTCTTCCCAAATAATCATTTAAATTAAACCTAATGGTTATATATACACAGATATCGTAACCCAATAAAATGATACCCAAAATATCACATTAAAATCCCATCACTTAGAACATATAAAAGTGGAGTCTAAGACATTGAACTTATGATCAACATTAAATTCATAAACCCATGATGGTATCTATAACTCTTAAGTTAATATTACATGAAGATATATATGCTTTCAAAATTAACACTTTTCGTAGATGTTTAATGATTCATACTTCTACATAATAATTATTGAATCCCAATACATCAATATTACAACCATTTTACTTCAATTATTTAGTATAATATTATTCGTTCCTTAGTTTTTTATCTAACCCATGGAGTAGGGTATTGATTTAGATAATTCCCATGTTCCCCCATATAATACATGAAATTCCTTGGAAATTCATTGCTCTATGTCATCCATTTCAATATAGAAAATGTTTTTCCCTCTGTTTGATATATTAATATAGGTACTGCTTCCCACATTTTTAACATTTACGAAACCAAATATTTTTTCCTCTATGTTTATTAGTAAAAAAACATTCATTAAAGTCCATCATCCTCAAATTTATGTGTTATATATCTCACTAAAGTTCATGTTTTTAACCATATTTTAGGATATGTTATTAGGCATAATCAAAATATATTTCTATCCAATAATAAACCAATTTAGTTTCTCATAATCACTAAATTTTCAATCACATTTAGTGTTAAAATGATTCATCCTGGTTCTAGCCGTAAACTATAACCAAAATGTATTGTATGATAAATAATAATCATAGTTGGAAACCTCATAATAATGAAAAATAATTTATATTATATTAAAAATCATGAAACCAAATTTTTATTATATGAAAGCTATTGTTTGTCCAAGGACATTCATGGTCATAATTAATTTGAATCCTTCAAGATGGTTCACAAAGAGTTTGTAAATTTCCATAGAATATCACCTAGTAGTGTCCAACTAGGTGGACTGTAAGGCACATTATTGTGCACTAGGTGATGATCATGTACACCTTATTGAACCCTTTTCTGATTTGTAAACCCTAGGTAAAATTATTCCAAATCCACATCCAATCATATTATCTAGACCTTGATGTAATTATTCAGAAACCAATTTATCTATCCTTCACCAAAATTGAAAGAAACATTCATATACTTCAACTTATCGTTATACTTATCCTAAGTTTCCCAATTATAGTTTTCTCATCCTAGTTCCAAAGGTTTATTAAAAGTTTTTTCAAATAAAAAAAATAGTGACCCAAGAATTTTACACATACTATTTCATTATTTGTTTAACATAAACATCCATTAATTACAATCCAAATATAATGAGGCCTAGGGTATTTGGATGACTGGGATCATAATACATGAACGGAGTCTAAAACATGGAATCTTTATTTTATTATATTTATTAGTGAGATCCTAAATCAATTGGAGCTCTTAAATTTGCATATGATAACCTATGGAATACCTAAAAGAAATGGTTGAACTAAAAATCCAATTAAGGGGATAAACATGATAAAAAAACATAACATGTGAGCCAAAAGAGTAACACAATATCATAAAAGAAGAGACACATTATTAATCACATAGAAGAATAACATAGTATCCTAAGATCATGTCATAACAGGAAATTTAGAAAAAACATACAACAAAACATAAACTTGACTCAATGATAATATCCTAGACAATATCACATGGCAGAAAAAAATCCCATAATGGATTTGGTTTACTCCCTAATCATATACATGATGCCTCATGAGACTAAATATTTATCCAATGAATTAGAGTGATATATGGACATACCCATCATAACATGTTCATGATCTATGTGTTTCTCAAAACAAATGTCAAACATAAGGAATAACATAATCATTACCCATGGAAATAAAATGAGTTACATAGTCCTTCTTTATATCATAATCAAAGTAAATTTCACAGTGAAGGAATTTGATAAATGATCATAAGGCATGTATTACCCCATCAAAGGAAGGGACAAAAAGGTAGGTATATATATAAAATTCATATATATAGAATTTATTAGCATTAAATTACATTACAGGTTGTTTTAGTTGATTAATTAAAATACATTAAAAAAGATTAAAAACATTTTTGATGAAAATAACATTTTCACTTTGAAAATAACTTTTTAAAAAATAATTTTTTACAAAAAATTATATAAATTTTTTTATTTAAAAATAATCATGCAAACATATATTGTAAACATAAAATAGTTAAGTGGTGATGATGGTGTGTAATTTTATACATGTTGAGTAAGTTAAAATAATGATTTCATTCACATTTTTGTAAGAAAATTCAAATATTACTTATTTGTAAAACCATCGGAATATTTATTTTAAAAAATTATGAAATAATAGGTTAGTGGGAATATATTTATTTAATCAGGCGTAGTATAATATTAAAATAAATTAAAACACTTTAAAAAAACCGGGACAAAGAATAGAAACTGTTTACAAACTAAGTGAGAAATGAAGTAAAATATTATTAAAAACATTTTCCCCATCATTTTAAATACCAAGGAGAGAAAAATTGTAATATTATTAGAAAATTTAATGAATAAACAAGTGAAAATGAAATTAAAATGTTTTATCATATAGTGATCACATAATTTCCTAAAATGGATATTCAAGAATTAACAACCCCAATTAAAATGAGATTGAAGAATAAAACTTTACAGCTTTGGTAAATTATGAATCATAACACCCATGAATAAACTAATTTAATTATAACTTAAAATAAAATTATGCTTTAAGTATTAAGTATATATTATGTAAGTGGGCATTGTATACGACATATAAAATAAATTTGTAGTATAAAAGTACAAGTGTCTCAATGAAGGGAGTTTTGAGATGAAAACCCATACCTCAATCCCAAATCATCATGTGAGTTCATTATATTTAAGAATAATAAACTTTTTTAATTATTTAATTTATTAATAAACTTTTTAAATTTTATTTTTCCTTTTATTTTATTTTTTACAACATTATATTCAATTACTTATTAAATTAATTTCACACCAAACATTTTGGTGATAAATGAATCAAATGTCTAGAATATCATTGGTAGTTGGCTAAGGTAAAAGAGATTATTATTTAATCATATAAAAAGTATTAATATCTAAATTATTATCATTTTTATTCATAAATTATAATTTTTGAATTCGACCATAAAATATGGTTACAAAAGATAAACTATGATATGGTCATGGTGATGGTAGGTCGTATGTACGCATGAGTAAAAATTCCATTTTATGAAGATCAAAATAGAACTAAGGTAAGTGTTATTTTATATTCATAAGTGTATAATTATATCATTGATATAATATTATTTCTCTAAATATTCTTACATAATCCATCCATGTGATGCCTTAATAAAAATAAATCATATCACTTCGGGAGGTGGTAGTCTGTCATACACACAAATGACATTATAATTTCATCAATGGATTTTATGGTAAGAAATTATATGATATATTTATTTTAAATAATGATTAATAAGTTATTATATCATGTATAAACATAAAATTAATCCTTATTACCTTCTATGTATAGTGTAACTGAAACAAATTAAATAACTTCCCAAAGAGGTAGTTTTTTCATCCAAACGAGCATAATTATCATAATCCCTGTAAAATAGAAAGTATAAAATACTATGTGATATTGAAATTAAAGAAATAAAATTATATATTAGGTATAATATATAAAAATTAAATATATACTTATATCTACTCAGGAGAAGCGGTGATGGAAAACGAATTACATCAGTTCGTGAGGTGGTAGTCTTCCGTACACACGATCAGATATTTTTTTCCCATTTGAGGTTGTGGGATAAAGATGTTGGTCATACACTTCACATTAAATCAACCAAATATATTTATAATACTGATTTTATTATATCATCATGTTTTAATAAAACTTTAATGTGGTTTAAGTAGAAATAAAATATAACGCTTAATTAAGGACCTTACCTCTTCATCATACCACCACTTTATGATTATACCTAAATCCTTCATAGATTGGATTTATATAAAAATAAAGACCTATATGATGGTTTTATAGAATTAAATAATTTATTTGAGAAATTATTTTCTAACGCAATGGGTATTAGAAGTGTGTAAAGGAGGGGAGAGGAGTGACCATTTATAAGTGGAGGAGAGGGAACATTTAAATAATTTGGAAATGAAAGAATTACATCCAAATATTTCATAATCCAAATGGATAAAAAATGGACCATTTAATAAAATTATAATATATAAGTTAAAAATATAACAAAAAATAGTAATTAAACATTTTTTGTGTCATTTTAAACCCCTATATATTTAGTATAACCCCTAGAAAGTCCTTTTTTACCTTAACCGTGGTAATTATTTTTTACTGTTTTGATGATTAATTATAATAAAAAATTAATTTGAAATTATTAGTTAATATAAATTATTAATAATCCAAAAATGGATCCATTTTTTTATTTCAACTCATAGAAGTGACATGACATAATTTAAAATTAAACCCTTAGACATATTGAAATAATGGTTTTTCAAGGAATACATTTTTCAAGCATAAAATGGTCTTATAATAATTGTATGACAAGTAATAATAATTTAATTAAATGAAATAAAGTTAAATTAATATTTTAACTTAAATAATTCCTCTTTAGGAGTCATTTCAATTTTTTAAAATGGAGAAACATTTTTCACATTAAAACAGTTTTCTGAAAATACATTTTTAATACTAATAATAAACTAATATTAAAATTCAGTATAAGGATGATTTAAATGTAATTAATTTGATTTGGTATAAATAATTAATACTTATGTTAATATTAAATCAAATTAAAATAGTAACAAGAATAAATTTATTAAAAAAAATGAAAATTTAAAAAAAAATATGCATTTTATATATTCACTGAAAAATTAATATTTTTTGAAAAATATCTAAATTCATCCTAAAGTTAATATAGATATGATAACTTTAAAAAATCATTTCATTCTATTAAATACATTTTATAAAAGTGTGAAAAAATAATTATATTACTACCTCACAAAAATTAATAAAAATTATTTTTTGATGAAAACATATCTTCGATGAATAAAACCACATTGCACAAAATTTAGTGACTAGTTAATTATAATTTAAAAGTAAATTTACATTAAGCGGGACCATTATATAAATTTTATAAATTAGTTAATCTTATCTGACCCTCTCATTTTACAGCTAGGTTAAAATGATGATATTTAAATAATAATATTTCGTTGTTCATTTAGGCTCATTGTTTTGTATTTTATATTATATATAACACAATGTTCATCTATAATATTGATAAATTACAGGAATACCCCGTGAAATGGGGATTTACTCCATAATTACACTTTTTATGCTCTAAATACCTAGACACCTATAAAAATGTGTAATTTACTTTTTTTATCCTAGTTCCTTTAACCTTAATTTTTCCTCCTCCCTCATTTCTCATGTATATCAGCCTACTTATTAGAGTTCTCTCATATTCCACTCTCATGATAGGATCTGAGCTAATATATTTGTTCGGTATCTGATTCAAATGATTTCGATCACATTAGATATCCAATGATAAGATTATTATTCCTCTTGGTTCTTTTCCCTTTTTCTCTTGTTGTTTTGAATATTATTATCATACTAGCTAATATGCACTATTTTTAATTCATTTTTCTATTTAACTAATTTCTCCTATTCTAGCCTGGATTAGAGTCTTATACTAGATAATGAGTCTATTAACAAGCTAAAGTTGGGTTTCTCATACTTTTCCCTAAATATTTGTGTGTTTATATTACTATGTATTTGTGAAACATTCAAACGTTCTAGAAATTTTACCTAAAATTTATATACTCTTATAATAATTTTTAAACACGAATATAGACATGTCAGGACACCCTTATACTTTTTTAAAGGTCTAAAACCTCAACTCAAACCAACTCTAGGGTAGGTTTGATCATATTATTTAATGTATTATGTTTTCCTTGTGACCAATACACCACTAAAGTATGTTTGGATTAGCATTAACCAATGAGATGTTATAAAGTGAGTTAACATAGTGATGTAGTGCCATGGATTATACACCTTAGCCCCTTCAAATTACTTATTATTAATATGGATAAAATGATGAAATATATAGAATAATATAAAGAGCTATATCATTTATCATTTAATGTAATTTTACATGGTTTTGATTATATCATGATTACCTTCGGTAATGGAAAAAACATTCCTTATTGTTTTTTGATATTTATGAACACAATGTTCCTTATTGATCACATGGAATTTATATACATGATGTTCTTTATTGTTTATTATAATTAATATACATGATGTTCCATATTTTTTATTTGAAATCTGGGTACCTAATGTTTTTTATTGTTTATTTATAACTAATGGAAATAACATTCCATACTATCTAATTATGATTAATGGACAAGACATTCCATATTTCCTACTTATAATCTTGGAACATAGTGTTCTATATTGAATATACATAATTAATGGATATGAATCCCATTATTGTTTATAAATTAATGAATGTTCAAATAAATTCTGATTTATTCTAATGTATGAAGTATTATATGGGGGTATGTGAGACACATGAGATTACTCAGGTTTTATTTAGTTCACGTAACAATTTTGTAATTATCACCTGTACACAACGTTATTATATACTCATAGAATATATTAGTTATATTGACTATTAGTGGTGGCCTATTTAGTTTTAATGACACTATGTTTAGATCTTCATTTGGTACTCGGAATGAATTAATTGATAAGGGTTGGTACAAAGGGAAGTATCCATCCATGGATGAATGATTTTATATTCTAGGACTGAGAATGAGAGCAGAGGATTGAGATAGTTTTGATGATTATATTGGAGATAGTTTTTGGACTTCTTTATTTTTGTTTATCTTTTTTTTGTGTATTCATGTTACCATGTTCTCCTAATACTTCCCATTTTCAGTATAGCATCATGTTCATCATTCTGTATGAGTTACTGGATATTGTCTATGCTTGATTATATTTTTCTAGTTGATCAACATCCATTGTAAAATATTACATTTCATCAAAAGTTGTTTTTTTATGACACAACTATATTATTCTATGATAAAGAGGGTATAGTCTCTCCATCGTACCAACATAGACCCTCACTGCTATTCTGTAGCCTCTGACATACGGGGAGGCACGCTTTAGGCCATGTGGCATACCGAGTTAGATTTCATATGACTGAACTAGGACCAAGATGTCACAAACTGGTTTTAGAGCATCTTTTTTCTTATTTTCTTACTATTTGGGTTGGTATATAAGAGAAAAGGAGGTGTCATAATTTGTTAATGATTTAATTCATGGTAGTATTTATCCAATGTATAAGGAAAATAAAAGAATCCCATGATTGGAAGTATTCTGGATTACACGTATTAATGTTCTACTGACTTCACTAATGGTAGTGCACATAATTGCAGGGAATTCTTTATTAGTATGGATTTTATTTTACCATTATCCAGGTATGTAAAAGTGTAATTTTTCATGCGTCATTATAGAAACTTGAGGAGTTATATGTCATGCATATTTCATGCCATGTTTATTTTATTGTGTGAATTGCATGTAGCATTTTATATGTTCCTTGAGTGATAAATCTAATAATTAAATATTTTTTTCTATAGGATGAGTGAGATAAATAATATCTTTATTAAAGTGTATGCATCAAACTAAATAGTTTTCCCCCTATATATTTTTGTTAGAACTTTTAGTAACCAATTATTTCATGTTTGAGCCATGTAGCTTGGTTTATATGGATCTAAACATTAGTTGGTTCTGACTAAATAGATACCAGTTATAATTTATAAAACATAAAATTATATAATTGGGAATGGAAATCCATATAATCAAGTCATCACGCATAACTTTTTAAAGTTCTATATTGGATTTAAAAGTCTGGTTACAATTACATGAAGTGATAATTGTGACTTATAACATGTAGTTCATTATTATTTGAGAATGGTAACTCATATAACAAGACTGTAATTTATATAAACATTAAATTATTAGTTGTTAAAAGTTAAAAAAATGTTCCCATTGAAAATTGGATTATAATTGAATCATAAAGGGTGTATTCCAATAAATCTTGCAATTGAAACTCTATTTAAAAGAACCCCAGATTTAAGGCTCAAAATTTGACCCAAAACATCCCATAGTAATGGGTCATTGGGAGTGAATCTTCTGTTAGAATGAGTTATAATCATCATATTACATTTATCCGTGATATTTTTTATTATAAAATAATATACTGAGGTGTTTTTTTGACATTGTAAAAATATTCCACCATTATGGACTTGGGTTGAATTCTAGGATGATTGGGCTGACTATACACCAGAGGAGGTGGGCCCTGAGCCACTAGTATTACCTTTTATAGTTCCACTTAGGGAACATCCTTTTATACATTATATAGGCCCCAATGATTAGTTTTGATAGGGTTTCATAGGATTTTTGTATTCTATATAGGAATATTCATAACACATACCTTCTATAGAAGATTTAACTAGGGATTTCCGGTAGGAGCAACCTTCAACATTTTTAGGGGAAGGAAGTCCCTAGGATTTTGAGTTGTTGATGGAATACATGTTATCTATCTTCAAGCATATTGAGTCTCCACCTAAAAGGATAGTGAATATCACGACATACATTCCTTTTGTATATACCAAGAGTTGGTGGGATGTTCTCAAGAAAAAAGAACTATACCAGGTCTTTGATTGAAGGGAACTCCATATTAATTTTTATGATTACTTATATATTGAAACATTGAGAGCCGATCAAGCTAGGGATTTGATGCACCTTTAGAAGGTAACTATGTTATTTATAGAATATACATCTCTCTTAATTGATCTCCAATGTTTCTCACTAATTCTTATGGTTGAAAAGCTATCTTGTTTTGAGTTAATTGAGGATTGGATTAGCTATGAAATTTGATCCAAGGTGAATGTCTTCAGGTTGACTATCATTCCATTAATAGTTAAATAGGACCTCATTACCAAGAAAAATATAAGGGATGCTAATGTTTTGGGCCAGAGTGGTTCAATAGCTAGACTGAAGAAGTACATAAAACTGTGGTAAGAAGTTTCAACAAGTGGGTTTTCATTAAAGAAATGAAAAGATAGTTGAAGTTCCTAGAAGATAGAGTGTTCATATGAACCAGTACTTCAACATGGTCATCACCTATCCCTTTCTTCAAAAAGGAAGACAGTACCCTTAGGCTTTGTGTGGATTACTGATAGTTGAATCAACTTACCATTAAGAACCAGTATCGACTAGCTTCTATATACGATCTCATTGATGAGCTCTGAGGGGCTACAGTATACTCCAAGATAGAGTTGATATTGAATTATCATCATGTAGGAGTTATACCCTCAGATAAACCACAAACAAAATTTCATTGTTTCTTTAGCTTATATGAGTATTTTTTTATGTCGTTAGGTCTCACAAATATGACCACTATTTTTATGGCACTAAGAAATTGGGTTCCCACCCGTACATGGATTATTTCATTTTGGTTTTGGTGGATGATATATTGGTGTATTATCATAATCGACGAAATCATTACAAACATATTGACATTACATTGTGTACACGAAGTGCTCATATGTTTTATTCCAAGATCATAAACTGACACTTCTTGGTAGATAAAGGTCACTTCCTATTTCACATTATCTCAGAGAGAGGAGTATGTATGGATCTAATGAAGGTGAGAGTCATGATATCCTGGGAGCAACCAAAGGACCCCTTTGACATTTTTAGTTTCTTGGGGTTCATTGGATATTATAGGATCTTTATTTTGGAATTTTAATCCTCACATAACCTCATATGTGCTTGACTATAAATGTTGTTAATATTACCTAGACATAGGCTTGTGAGGAATAATTTTAAGAGTTGAATGGAAGGTAGACATCAACATTGGTCTTGATTATTCAAAAGCTAGGTACAAACTATATAGTTTATTGTGAAATATCCAGGGGTAAGTTGGGAGCAGTTTTGATGAAATATGAATGTGTTGTGGTATATGGGCATTGTCATTTGAGGCCACACAAGAAAAATTACCCATCACATGACCTCAAGCTAGAAGTTATAGTTCATGTCTTGTATTGTTGGAGGCATTATCTTTTGGGAGAGTGTTTTATTATATATATGGTTGATAAAATCCATAAATATATATTCTATAATCTTTACATGAACCTAATACAATTAGGGTGGTTTGAATCTATACAATATTGTGACTTTATATTTGATTTTATTCCAAGAAACGAGAATGAAATGGTTGATTCTATGTGATTGAAGATTTAGACTTACAAGGTTTAAGAGGGTAGTATTGAATGACAGTTGTTGGTTTTGTTTTCCAAGATGCATTTATAGGTGAATTTCCATCTTTGAAATATTATACTCAAATCATTATCATTGACCTCTTCATTGTTGGATAGAGTTAAGACCATATATATTTCAAATCCCAAGGTCTTAGTCCTAAGGGAGAGTGTTTTAGGTGGGGACCCACTACCTAGTTGTGTAATCGATGTGCACGAGAAAATATTAATTGGTATTCGATTATATAGACATACGAGAAGAATTTATGCAATATTCTCATGAAACTTCTTAAATAATTAATTCCAATCATACCAAGATGTACTGTGACTTATGTTGTCATTATTGGTGTCCAGGGGTGAAGAGGTAGTTAGTAGGTTTTAATACTTTGTTTCCCACCTATTAAAAGGAGAATAAAAAATCACCTATTGGTATTTTATAATTTTTACTAATTTTTGAGTGGAAATGTGGTGGAATCACTTTTAATTTTGTAATGGATTTACCAAAATCATGTTGTGGGAGTGATATAGTATGGGTTACCATGGACATGTTGGTGAAGGTAACTTACTTCTTATCTATTGAGGAGACATTCTCAGTGTACAAGATAGGGAGGCTATACTTCATTGTGGGTTATAAGACATTATGGTGTCCCTAAAACCATCATACCAGATAAGGAAAAATTTATTATATCATAGATAATAGAGGGGTTACAGATTTATCTTGGTTCACAGGTTCTCCTGAGTAGAACCTTTCAGCCACAGTCTAATGGTCTGTCCGATCAAACTATCCAGGTACTAGAAAACATGCTCCGAGCATGATTCTATAATTTTTGGGGGCTCTTGAGACAAAATTCTACCTATATTTTAGTTCACTTATAACAATAGCTTACAATTGACTATACATATGGCTCCATGTGATTCTATATATGGTAGGTCATGTCGATCACCTATATACCTGTTAGATGTAGGAGAGTTAGTGATATTAGGACCTCATATCATATAGGATACATCAAAGTAGTTACATATTATTAAGAATCATATGTTTATATCTCATTCTAGGCATAATTCTTATGTCAACAATTATCAATAACCTCTGGAGATTTTAGTGTAGGGTTGGGTCTTCTTTCATGTTTCTCCAAGACAGTGTCCTGCAAATCATTTTTTCTATTTTATAAAAGCCGGTTCAAGGGTTGTCATTACCCATTACATGACTTCACCGCATCCACAACCCCACAACAAAACACCCTGATTTCACCATTCCAAAACCACAAAAACGCATGAACACACCAAATAACACATGGAAAAACCAACTGCAACCCCAACTTCATACCAGTTCAAATTCAAAATCAAATTTCCAAAACAAAAGAAACAACGAGACAGATGCCCTCGACGTGCACCTGCCATCGAGGTGTGCCCCTGTCCATGCACCAACAAATGTGTCGCTCACCTATCATCGAGCCACGTAGCTACCATCAAACCCTTCATCGTCACCTTCAATCCTTCAACGTTCATCACCGACAAGAACCCCTTAGGCATCGCCACCACATATTCAAAGATTCATCCAAAAAAGCACAAAGAGAACAGCAGTCCAACATCATCGAACTCATTAGATCCAACATCGACTCGCAAAAATGAATGCATCAAAGTAGTAACGACTATAAAATACTGAAACAGAAAACATCACCCAAAGGTCGGTGTTGTTGCAGACCAGATCCCGTCGACGCCAAGCCAAACTCTCAAGAAGGCACAGCCCCCCCACACACACAATAGAGAATGAATAGAGGTTCCATGTTATGAATGATGTTTTCATGTTTCTCAGCTTTACTATTATCATTCTGATCCATATCATGTCTTTTATCCTTATGTGGTTTAGTTGGATCCAAATTCTTCTTTTGAGGAGTATCCTATTAATATAATTTCTCATAGAATAACATCTATCTATGGAAGTAATGTTCCTCTAATAAGGGTGTTGTGGAATAACAATCACGTATAGGACAAGACTTGGGAGAGAGAAGTTGATATAAGTGTTTAGTTCCTAGAGTTGTTCTCACATGATTTTAAACCACTCTTAGATGTAAAACTCATGGATAAGTTATTTTATGAGAGGAGGTTGTATGATCCCATATTTCTTTGGGTATGTCACTCTTTAATTTATGGGTTTGTTCATTTTGGTTTGGAATTTGGAAAATGGGTCTTGAAACATTTTGGGGTAGATTCAGAAAAAATAAAGGAGGCTATGTGCAGACATGTTCCCCCTCTAAGGTCTAACCATGTCACAAAGGTCCACATGTCATTTTCTACAAGAAAATTACCCTCCAAAGGTTATACATACACATAAAACATGGAATAATACATAAAGTTACAACATGAGAATATCAAGAATGAGTATCAATATCCATACACACAAATGTGATCCAATTTAAACATGGGTCTTGTGGGATACACACAAATGTGATCAATGTCAAACATGGGTTGCATAGGCTACACACACATGTGATCAAACTAAGGAATGGGCCTCAATACACAAAATAACATACCGCCATATTATTCCAAAAATCACATACAAGGGATCAATATGGTAAGAATGTTCATAGATGAAGAAAAATGATGTCAACACCAATTTTCACCAAGATTCAATTATATAATTATGATCATGTACCAACCAAATCAAAACTTTATGAAAAGGGTCCCTGGAAACAATTTCAATATTACATGACAAGGGTTATAGAATGATATTAATTAAGTGAATCATTATAAGAGGGTATAAACACATCATCATAACAAATTGAAACCATATTTAATGGTAGATCTTGATGTTGTTGAAGGAAGAAAACTTTTCACTCCTAAAATGGTGACTAGAGATGAAGATATTGAGATCCCCACAAGTCTAGATCAATAAGATAAATCCTCAATCTCCTAAGGTCTGATTTTCGACAAGATCAAACTAGAATAGGGTTGAGAAAACAATTTCATCCAATCCATAAATATGGTTCAATAAAATATCACCCTGGGTTAACATGGATGAGATAAATGAAAAATAGGGGGAGGGAGAATCGATTAATATAGGGAAAAGATAAGTCAAAATATAATTAAATATCCTTTCATAAAGATTTCACATTTTTCCTATATTAAATGAATGGAACCCACAAATCTAAGTACCTGATTCAAACATTTTTAACTCTAAAACATCCAAAACCATGGCATAGTGATGCCTACCATTGTCTTTGTATACTCAAACATTCCCAACATAGGCAACCTAACATGCCTACTTACTATGCTGTAGTATCAAACCTTAGTCATTATGACGTAACCACATATTCAACAATGGAATTGTGATTCAACTCTTTCTATGGTCTATAGGGAACATGAAATGCTAAATTCTAGATACCACTCCCTACCTTAGAAATTTTGATCATCTTATTCCACATAGGAGCTCTCTAGGAAGAAAATGTCCTACATTAAAGTGTGGTACTTCCCTTAGTGTACCCTAAAATGCCCAAAACCCTATTTAATCCATATAAAAGACTCCAAATCATTCTAAATCCATGTTAAATAATCACAAGGATCAAAAAACCATTTCATTTATTCTGAAACATAGAATAATATACCATATAAAATGAGGGTGTTATAAATATCTACCTATAATGACGTCTCATCCTTGAGATGTTCCTTTAGTGTTCCTTCTAAAAACAATGGGCCATTATGACATAATATTGGACTATATCTCCCACATATCATCTTAGATCCATTCATGATACCAAAAGACTCAAACAAGTGATTCCATATTCTCCTCAGAACCTTATTTCTTTAGTCTATAATCTGAATCAGGTGGTCTATAAAGGATGAATTTTCTTCTAACTCAAAATCATCATAGTAAATCGCATGTCTGGGATTGGGATCATACCCACAATTCTAAAAAATATAGAACATTTTATTCATACCTTGATATCATATAGGAAGTTCAAGTATGTAATCCACTACTCCAGTATGCTTGGTGATCTAAAACGGTCCCACAAACCATGGTTTTAAATTCCCTTACATCCATTGAAGATGATTTCCCAATTGAGGTGACACTCGTAAGAAAACTAGATCACCCATATTGAAATCAAAATTTCATCTTATGTGGTCAGAATACAATAATTTTCTTATCTAAGTGGTACCAAATAGCATCCTGATCAATTAAACCCTCTTGGAGGTCTCTTTCACTATACTCAAATCAAAAAACAGCAACCTCGCCTACCTTATTCCAACATAGTGGTCAGCTTTATCACAATCCAAAAATATCCTAAATAGGTGACATGTGAATTAATGTTTAGAAACTATTATTTTAAGGGAACCCCACCATGGTAATATAATCATCCAATACTCCACCGAAGTCTATGACGTATTCCCATAGCATATCCTCCAAGATTTATATCATCCTATCTAATAATCTATTAGTTTTTTTATGATATTTCGTACTCAATTTTATCTATGTCCAGAAATACTTCTACAATACATTCTCAAAATGTAATGTAAAACGTTTTTAATTATAAAATATGATATTGAAAGGAACTCCATTCATTCATAAATTGTAGAGACCCGGTTTTTGACCTGTAAGACTTTGGAATATTTCTACATGTATTTCCTTAGTTAGGAACTAAGATAGTGTGAAATTCCAAGGCTTGGTGTGCCCAGAATAAATTATACAAATGTATTAAGTTTTTTTGTACTATTAACATAATAGAAATGATATATCTCTTAAACAGTTGATCAGATTAGAAATCTAAGACCATAATTGGATGCAAAATGCGGTGTTTACCCTAGGCGCGACATAAATCATGTCGGTGCGGGATGTTTGGACCCCTCGCTCTTTAAGGATATGTAAATGGATGAATTAATTTATTAATTCATTCATTTAATGGATCAATACTAAATAACTCTCAAATGGTAACTCGGATTTGGAATCCATGTCCACGGTTGAGCTCCGAGCGTTCTATTTACCCTTGGAGGGGTATCAACTTTGTCGGGGTAGAGCCGCTGTGAGAAAAGTCACCCAGGGAAAAAATCATCATTTTAGAATAACCACTTAGTGTTTTTATCCCTGTAATTATTTTCAAATAACTTTTGAACAAATCCTCAGAATGGAAATCCAAGACTTCAGTTGTGTTTGAAATGGGAACATTTTTCCTAGGGGCGACAAAATATGAGAGGGCGCGACAGTTTCAGATTTCGCCCTGAGCAGGTTATTCTATAAATAGAAAAACTGAGTTTTGAGGATTTTGTTTTGAAAAAATACCTTCTCCCCCCCCCCCTCTATCTCTCCACTCAAGGTCTTTTTTCAGTGTTCTTCTCTGTTATTTATTAGATCGAAGAGAAAACTCTGGCGGATTGGAGCGGGATCATAGCGAAGGCATCACCAACGACGAAACACCTGATGAAGGTAGGATTCTCGTTATTTTTTTTTTGCCCCATTGTTTGATTTCATGAGTTTTCATTGAATTCACCATTTAAATTTTATAATTTTAGAATCAGGAAAATGGAAAAATGAACAAGACCATAGTCCGGGCTCGGTTTTTGTATTCGTTCATGAGAATTCTTGGGCATTCTTCATCCGAATTTCAGACGCCTCAAATTCACGATGATTCGACAAGAGAGGGGAAACACTATGATGATCCGGCCACAAGGATCCGAAATCCACCTTTAGATCTAAAATAGGAACTCTGGAGAGGTCTAGGTGGTCCGAAGAATTCACCACTAGAGCAAGCTGGACGGCGGTGGCCGATAGAGGCGGTGAGAAAAGTGTCCACGGTGTGTCGCACGACCGAGTAGAGGAAGGCGGGGCCAGGGCTCATGCGGCATATGGCATACCGAAGCAGCCAGAAGTGCGATTCTCAAGTGAGGACGGTGTGAATTCAGGTTGAGGATCATTGGGGGACTTAATCCGATGTGGTATGACGGAGTTTGGAGGCGGAGGAGTTGCGAGCTCCGGGCGGCGTCAGGTGAGGACGGCGCGGCGTGCTCAGGTGTGGTCGGTGCGAACGTCGGGTGTCAGGTGAGGCAGGCGTGGAGGTGCAGAAGGAATTAGGAGTGGGGATGATGGAGTTAGGTGGTGGAGTTCCAGCATTCACTATCAGTGATAGGAGGGAGGAGCCTGAGGCACTGACCTCGGCGGAAGCAATGAGACAGGACCCGTGTCTCGCAGGTCTCTGCGCTGGTGTAGAGCAGGAGGGCGATTGGACCTTGTGGCCAGTCGGTGTCAGCATAGACCGCAGATAGCAAGCCATGGTGATCTGGGTCATATCCACGGCTTATCTTCAGGCCGATGTACTGTACTGGGCCGGCCGGGATAGGCCAAACCAGTGGAGAAGGATCCGGCCAATTTGGGCCAGAGTGGCCCTATTCGAGCCCGTTTGCATTCAAAGGTGTGTATCTCCTAAATGGAAAGTCTGTTAGACATGCCATCAACATCCATGGGTCTGTATCATCATGACATAAATTTTGAAATATATTTTGGGAATTTTGAGTTCTGTGCCTAAGGGCGGGTGACCCGGGACACTTTAATTTAATAATAATAAATTATTGTTAAAGATTTCATTGAGCGTATCTCTCAAACCGGACGTCTGTTTGACGCTCTGTCAAGTGTGTTACAACCCTGGAGTTGAGGCAGTCCTTTAAAATTTGGTTTGGGAATTTCTTGGTTTGTTTTTGTTACTTGGTGGCATGAAATACATGATGTTAATAACTAATTAATTAATTATTATCGCATCGAACCTAACTCTTGTTTGGGATGTCTGATTGAAGTGACGTCAGTGGCAGCATGATCCTAGTCCTTGTGAAGACCTTTTGAGAAGCTTTTACAAATTTTTTAACTAATTACCATGTATTGTTCCCACAGGGCAGAAGTGTCACGTATTATGATGAAATGACACTTTTTCAACAGGCATCTTTTAGGGGTGTTTGAGCACTCATTTCTATTTGTTTTTTTGAGGGGATTGAAACGACGCAATCCACCCACCTAAATTTTAGCCCATGTCATGGACCCCACTGGGTAGCTTCTAGACGTACGCTTCATTTATTCGACTTATGCTTCATAAGTCTATTCAAGGAAAATAAATAACCAACCTTGAATGTTTTTATTCAAGGATATCAGCAGTGTGATCCATTTGGATGTAGGGTGCCTTATTCATAATCTCATTAAACGTGGAAACATGAAAGAAGTATTAGTGGATGATCCTTTTTATGTTTTTGAAGAGAATTTATGACTTAGGTCAACTCTGACTCTTGTGAGAGCAGAGAAGATGTGTGAATAGATATGTTCGATGTTATAGGATCGTTCGAGGAGGCATGTCAGCTAATCTATGATTATGACCCATCGGCTTAACGACGAGCATCGTGCGCTCATCAGCTTCCTAACTAATGTGGCGTGTACTCTTGGAGTACATTGACATGCCTAGTGTTACTTGTTCACCCTTTTGGTACCCGAAAATGGCTAGGTACATGTCCAG
The DNA here is from genome assembly GCA_963277665.1 of Viscum album. Lineage (NCBI taxonomy): Eukaryota > Viridiplantae > Streptophyta > Magnoliopsida > Santalales > Viscaceae > Viscum > Viscum album. The sequence goes on along the minus strand of OY728126.1, from coordinate 323,957,794 downwards.
GGGATGAGGAGGGGTCACACGTCATGTGGGCCCCACATGCAGCGTGTACTACTACGAATCGTCTACCTCTCGTATCCCTTTCTTGTGAACTTGGATTTTGGCATGTGAGAAGTCTATCCAGAGTGTTTATCCATGTAGGATGTGATGGTGCCCTTTGTAAAGGATTTATAGCTATGATGCAAGATTTTGTGACTGTGATGCATGTATGAGGTGATTCTTGATGAAGATAGTGATGGTAGTGGTATTTTCTAAATCACCAAAGAAATCATGGCTTACCCTTTAGTGAGGTTGGGCAATGGTGTTCTCGAGTCACCCTTTCAGGGCTTAACCTCCAGCAGAATTGGACAGTGTCATTCACCGATAGATTTTAGGGCTTACCCTCTACCATTGATGGATAGTGGTTTTCATCCATATCATTCAGGGATTACCCTCCAACATAGTTGGGAAGGGGTGTTCGCTGATCTATTTTGGTCTTACCCTCTAGCGGGGCTGGGTATTGGCATTCTTCGATCCCTTTTATGGATTACCCTCTAGCGTAGTTGGACAATGGGATTCTCCACTCTTTTGGGCTTACCCTCCAGTGACGCTGGGTAATGGTGTTCACCGATCACTTTCAGGGATTACCCTCTAGCGCAGCTGGGCAGTGGAGTTTTTTAATTAATCATTAAGGGCTTACCCTCCAGCTGGTCTGGGTAGTTCCATTTCCTGATGACTTTTATAAGTATATCCACCAGCAGGGCTAGAAACTGGGTTCATGACTTTGGGAAACAATCTCTCGATTGTCTGGAATAGTGAGGAGATGTGCGTGACATGACTTTGGACTCTAATGAATTTGGGACACTTTTCCCACCAACATGCTTCCTTGGGACATGACCTAAAACTATGCGAGCGAGACAGAACCACCCAAAGTGGATAGTATCACGTTGCGGTGATTGATCCCCTTTGACTTGTAATTCGGGGAAGACGTGTCGGATGCAAGGCATTGATGGTGTTTACTTCTAGGACTATTGGGGACTCTTTTCTTGGAATAAGCTAGTTACATGGATATCCCTTTACTATTGTTTGGGATCCTTTGGTTGAGCATATATATAGAATATTGCAGTACCCACTCCTTGGGCTTTGGTAACTCTCCTTCCAAGAGAGGTGAAGACGCATGAGTTAAGACACGTGATTTCTGTGTCTAGCTTCTCATGGTTGGAAGAGTTTTCTCTCCTACTATAGGTAGAAAAGTCTTGATGATAAGTTCACCTTATCACCATTTCTATACACTCATGTCTGGAAAAAAATACTTCACTTCTCTGTTCGGTTGAGTTGTACTCTTTTACTGTACTATCTACTCCTTCTCTGATCAGTGCATCACTTGCGGCTCCCTTGAGACTCTGGGTCATCCTACTATGTATTTTTATACTCACCCTTCTTCAGATTTGCACACACTCATTGTTCCCTTGTAGAATACATAATTAATGATCGTGAATTCAGAAGAGCATAGGGATATGGGGTTCTTGGACCGTGTACGATGGTCAATGCTTGGGATCCATGATAAGGGATCTCCTAGTTGTTTTACTTTTCCACCTATTGCTAGGTTTTGGCATTTTTTTATTGGGAGGGTGTTTTCCCATTTTTATTTCAATTTACTTTTTTGTACTTGAAATTATTAGAGTTTATGCATATTTGTGGTTTATATATAGGAGTGTTGTGTCTTCTTTATTTTTCCTCTACACTATTTTCATTGAGTTTGTTGCATGTGAGTACAGGTTAATAGGCAAAGGCCTCCTCGAGTTTATTATTCCTTTAGTGTTAGTTTCTAGATCGTCACCTATGGAGGTGGGATTTGTGTAGTTGCAACTCGATCCCCACTACGGGTCGGGTCGTGACAAAGTGGTTTCAAAAGTGGTTAATTATTGAGAAATTTTTCAGATGGTCCCTAAAAAGGAATTGGTTGGATGTTAGGGAAATGGTGTCATTGTGTTTTGAGGGAGTCCCTCAGGCCAGGGAGTCTAGTGATGGTGTGGTGACCGATGTAGCCATTCACCAGGACCTTGATTACCCTCTTGTTAACTCATCGTGTTGAGAAACTTGTTGGAGGGAACACTTTTATATGAATCATATAGGATTCAGTCTTTGACAGCCCTTCTTGAGTCAGCTCCCCATATTTGTTGGTATATGTATATGATAATTTGACCATGGTACTCCTTGATCAGATTCCGGATTCCTCTTTGATGACATCCAACCAAGATATTATCTCCTATTCGTGATGAAGATTTGGTGAGAGATGGGGCCTCAGTTCAGGATCCATTATAAAAATTTTCCTTCTCCAGGGGTATAGGCAGAAACACCTCCACTTGTACTGTAACAATTAGCACTGGCAGTGAAGGTCGATGATGAGCGCAGTCTAACTGCGCTATGTGAGTTCCCACATCAGAGACCGCTGAGGTTCCACGTAAAAACATACCCTCAGGGAGTGAAGGGTTGGATAGAGTTGGTGGTCCTCCTCTACAGGCTTGTTTAGACACTGACATGATATATAGTGGCTTTGATATCCAGTATTTTTTCCTGGAGCAGTTTGGAATTGGTAGAGCTGGGTTACTCAGATCATGATGAGGTGGTACTCTCTTGGTATTACTTCTATCAGTCTTTTCGTGAGAGGTACTACCCCTAAAACTTACGCTCTGTATGGTTTTAAGAGCTATAAGAGCTTCAGTGGGTAGTGATGGAAGTGACTGAGTACAAGAATTGGTTCCCGGACCTTATTTTGTACTCTTTGGGCGTGGTCCATGATGGAAACTTTCAAGAAGCTGGTAGATGTGCCACCACAACAGAGGCAGTGTCATGATTGGGGATCTCCTAGGCAAGGACACGGTGGTCTCTAGGGAGGCGGTGTTGGTAGAAGAGCAGGAAGAACTGTGGTTGGTGGATGATGTTACGAGGTCTTTCCACCACCACTAAGAGGCCCACATCAAGCTCAGGGATCTGGTGGTCAGGGCTGTGGGAAGCTGTGTTATATGGATGTCTAGAATACTGCAACACGTGAGAGGATAACAGTTATGCTCGGTGTATTTTCTAACTTTTTCAGTAGATGTTGTTAGACACTATGTGAGGTACTCATTTCTTCCAACTCCATGGTTGAGGAGTTACTGAGGGTGAAGTGTGGTGTCGGTGTAACCCTATTTTGGTGTTGTTCGACCTAGCTTTTAATGCAAGAGAAAGAGGTGTTCATCCCCCACTGAGACCCATTATTGTGATGCAAGAAAAACCATGAGAGAGATTCAGTACCACCCAAAGCAGATAGTATCAAGGTGTGGTGGATGAGTCCATCTGACTTTTGTTTTCATGGTGGGGTTGTGCAGTATAGTTTTGGAGAAGTTATTGTATTTTCCAATGGAGTTTTTTCACTTTACCTCCCTTTTATTGAGGTAACACTAGTGGGTTTAGAAAAGTGCATGCTTTAGGGATTACTTTCCTTCCACGAGGGTAAAATATGTGTGGGGTATGGCACATGCTTTCCATGTCGATCCTTTTATAGTGGGATGAGTTTTCTCACCTACCACATTCGTTGGTACCTTGGGTGATCAACGTAAATCTTGATAATATTATCATGTATAGGTCGTGTTGATGGAAACCACATAAATAAAACCATGTGACTCACTATGTGGTGCTATCAGTGGTAGTCCTCACCCTGAAAATGTGGAGATTCTATCTTCTAGGAGGGAACTTTTTGTTTTACTTAGACCACTAGTGTCTTAGGGGCGTATTCACCCAGAGAGACTTTAATCTGAGATAAAGTTTCTAGTTGAAATTCCTACTGAACTATGACTTCAAGGTAGTCTATGATTCCAAAAGTGGAAGTATGGTAATATATTTCCCTAGTAGATAGTCCTAGGATCGCCTGGAATGGGATGATTCGTAGTAGTTAGCTTCCGCTTAGTAGACCTTGTTGGAGTAGGATGGTGAAAGATTTTCTTATGTCGATGGTGTTGACTCCTTTGCTTCTCGAGCATGTAAGAGTGTCTTAGTTGTGATGAATCGAATATGAAATCTTGCATGACTAGATATCCTTGGGTGTTTCACCAGATGGATATTCTGAATGAGGGAATAATGATACCATGTTCCAGGAGAAAACCAAGATTATGGTCACAACATGGACTATAGAGGTTCACCTAGGGAAGTCCCCTGAGTTTCTTCGGGCCATTTAGAATTGTGCAAGAGATGGTGAAGTTGCCTACTGCCTTGCCCTGCCCTCCCAATAGTAGTAGTGGGAACATGACGTCTTCTACATGTCACAGGTAATGTGATACGTGTGTATTCCTATGCACATCATCGAAGCTAGCAGACCTTATGAGCATGAACCATCCCCTTGGTTCACGTGTTGTGCCAAAATGGTGTTGTGCAGGTCTTCATGGGAGCGGGAGAGCCAAATGTGAGCTCAATTTTTTGAGTTGTTTTTCCTAGTTTTTCTTTTGGAGGATGAAAAAATTGATGGAGGGAATGATGTAGAGACCCATTTTTTTCCTTGTAAGACATTGGAATGTTTCTACAAATATTTCCAGAGCTAGGCACTAAGATGACGTGAAATTACAAGGCCCAGTGTGCCCATAATAAATTATAAAAAAATATTATGTTTTTTATTATATTTATGAAATGGAAATGGGATATATCTTAAACAGTTGATTAGATCAGAAATATGAGACCACAGTTGGTTTTGAAAGACAGTTTTTACCCTAGGCATGACATAAATCATGTTGGTGCAGGATGTTCGGACCCCTCGCTCATTAGCGGTAATTAAATGGATGAATTGATTTATTAATTCATTAATTTAATAGATCAAACCCATATAAATCTCAAATGGTAAATCAGATTTAAAAAAGTCATCTAGGGGAAAATTCATCATTTTGGAATAACCACTTAGTGATTTATATCCTTGGTTTTATTTTCAAATAACATTCTAACAGAGCCTCTGAATATAAATCAATGACTTTTTTTGAGTTTTAAATGGGGAATTTTGCCTATGGGAGACATAAAAAGAGAGGGTGCGATAGTTTTGGATTCCACACTGAGCGGGATTTTCTATAAATATAAAAACTATGTTTTGGGGATTTTGTTTTGAAAAAATAAATTCTCTATACCCCTATATATATATATCTCTCTCTCTCCACTCAAAGTCATTCTTCGTCATTCTTTTCCATTCTTCATTGGATCGAGGAGTAAACTCCATCATATTGGAGCGGGATCGCAGCTAACACGTTGCCAACGATAGAACGCCAGATAAAGGTAGGATTCTGGTTAATTTTTCACCACTTCATTTGATTTCATGAATTTTGGTCGAATTCTTCATTTAAATTTTATAATTTGAGAATAAGGATGATGGACAAATGAACAAGTCCATCGTCCAAGACCTATTTTTGAATCATTTATTGATCATTCTTTGGCATTCTTCGTCTGAATTTTGAATGCATCAAATTTGCGATGATTCAATGAGCGAGGGGTGTCACTATGATGGTCCGGCCATAAGGATCCCTAATCCGCCTTCAAATTTGATATAAGGTATTTGGAGAAGATTTTTTGTTTCATATAATGGACCACTAGAGCATGCGAACTGGCATCGGCTGACGATGGTGGTGAGTGTGGTGGCTGACAGTGGCGGTGAGCGCGGTGGACACAGTGTGTCATGCGGCTGAGCAGAGGAAGGCGGGGTTGGGGATTAGGTGTCGTACGACAAGCTGTAATGGACAAAAGTGTGATGCTCAAGTTCATTCGAGCAGTGGAGTGATAGGGGCCTTCGATCGGTGTGGTGGGATGGTGTTTGGAGGTGGAGGAATAGTGAGTTATAGGTGGTGTCGGGTGTAGAATGTACAACGAGCTCAGGTGTGGCCGGTGCAGATGATGGGCATAAGGAAAGGTCTGAATGGAGGTCGAGACAAAATATAGAGAGGGGATGATTAAGTTGGTCGGTGGAGCACCGACAGGTGCTATCAGCGACAGGCGAGAGGTGCCCGAGGTGCTGACCTCGGGGGCAGCAAGGAGGAAGGACCCATGTCTCGTGGGTCTATGTGCTGGCACGGAGTAGGAGGGTGACCGAAACTCAAGGTCGATTAGTGTTGACCTGGTCCCTAGCTAGTGGGCTGGTAGACTTGACCGGGCTGGCCAGGACGGGCCGGCCTGGTGGTGGAGGGTCCGACCAATTTGTGTCGGACCGTCCTGATTCAGGCCCCTTTGCATTCAAAGGGGAATATATCCAAAACGGAGCATCTGTTTGACATGAAATCTATAGACCTTGGTCTGTCTCATCAAGAAAGACATTTTGAAATAGATTTTAGGAATTTTTAGTTTCGTTCCGATGAGTGGGTGAATGAAAACCCATTAATTTAATAATTATAAATTATTATCAAAGCATGTATTGCGTGTATCAATCGAACCAGATGTCCATTTGATGTGTTGTCGAAGGCGCTACCACCCTAGAGTTGAGAAAGTCATTAGAAAGTTGGTCTGGGACTTTTGCGGTTTATTTTCATTACATTCTAGCACGAAATTCTTAATGTGATTAATTAATTAATTAATTATTATTGCATCGGACCTAACTTCAGTTTGGGATGTCAGATTGATGCATCTTCAGTGGCGGAGTGATCCAAATAATTATGTGAACTTTTAGTGATTCTTCTACAAGCGTTTGAAATAAAGACCAATTACAGGCCCCATAGGGCCTAGTTTCAAATTTTTTGATGAAATGCCACATTTTCATCTGGCATCAGTTTGGTGTGTTTGATCACTCATTTCTGTGTGTGTTTTCAAGGGGATTGCAATGATGCAATCTTACCACCTAAATATGGGGTCGAGGCATGCGCCCCCTGAGACGGATTTCTGGTGTATGCTATGTTTTTATGACTTATTCTTCATAAGTCCATTCAAGGAAAATGAATATCCTTCCATGAATTCTTTTCCACAAGGACCACAATAGTGTGATCCATTTGGATGTGTGAAGCATTATTCATGATCTCATTAAATGTGGAAACATGAAAGGAATATTAGTGGATGATTCTTTTTATGTTTTGGAAGAGAATCCACAGGTTAGGTCAGCTCTGAATCATGTGAAAGCGGAGAAGATCTGTGAAGAGATATGGTTGATGTTCTGGGACTATCCGAGGAGGTGTGTCAGCTTGTCTGTGATTCTGACCCTTCAAATTAAAGATGAGCATCGTGTGCTTGTCATATTTATGACTAATGTGGCTTGTACTCTGGGAGTACCCTGACATGTATAGTGGTACTTTATCATCGTTTTGGTACCCAAAAATGGTTAGGTACATGACTAGATGATGTGGAGGGGTAACACTTCTAGTGGGGCCCACATGCTCCATTTACTACTACGAATCTTCAGCCTCTCGTATATTTTTCTTCTAAAATAGTATTTTGGCCTACGAGTAGCCTATCCTGAGTGTTTCTCCTTGTAGGATGTGATGGTACCCACCATAGTGGATTTCTAGGTACAATACGAGATGTTTTGAGTGTGATGCCTATTTGAGGCAATGATTGATGATGACAATGATGGAAGTGGTGTTTTAAGAATCACCAAAGCAATCCCAGATAACCCTACAATGAGGTTGCGTAGTGGTGATATCCAATCACTCTTCTAGGGATTACCTTACAGCGCGGCTAGGTAGTTGGTTTTACTAGTATCTTTCAGGGCTTACCCTCCAACACAGTTTGGCAGTGATGTTCAGAGATCACATTCAGGGATTACCATACATCACAGCTGGGCAGAAGTGTTCGCTGATCTCTTTTGGTCTTACCCTCTAGCGGGGTTGGGTAGTGGCATCCAATGATCCCTTTCAGGTCTTACCGTCCAGTGTAGCTAGGGAGTGGTGTTCTCCAGTTACTCTTCTGGGATTAACCTCTAGTGAGGCTGGGCAGTGGTGTTCACCAATCTATTTGAGGGCTTACCCTTTTGTGCACCTGGGCATTGGAATTCACCATTTTCTCTTTCGTGGAATACCCCCCCCCCCCAGTTCTGTGGGACAGTGGCATTTTTTCTATGACTTTTATTTATATATCCTTCAGTAGGGCTGGATAGTGGGTTCCTGACTTTGTGACATGATCTCTTGAATATGTGTCATAGTGACGAGACATGTTTGATGTGACATTGGACTCTCAAGAAATAAGGTCACTTTTCCTTCCAACACGTTTCCTTCTGACGTGACCTAAAACCATATAAGGAAGACAGATTCGCCCAAAGCGGATAGTATCAAGTTGAGGTGTTTGATCCCCTTTGACTAGTAGTTCAGGGAAGATGTGTGGGATGCTGGTCATTGATGGTGTTTACTTCTAGGATTGTTAGTGGCTATTTTTATGGGCTGAGCTTGTGATATGGATTTCTCCTTACTCTAATTTGGGCTGCTTTGGTTGCGCATATATATAGAATATAGCAGTACCCACTTCTTGGGATTTGGTCACTCTCTTTCAAGGAGAGGAGAAGATGCATGGGGTATGCCACATGATTTCCATGTCAACATTCTCATGGTTGGACGAGTTTACTCTTTTAATGTAGGTAGCGATGAATCGATGGGAAGTCCACCTTATCACGATTTTTATCCCCACGTGTCTAAATGATATTACTTCAACATGTTGTTGGGTTGAGTTGTACTCATTTTTTATACCTTGTTCTGTCTAATACTTCTCTCTTCAGTACCTCACTTGCTTCTCCCTTGAGCCTTCAGGGAATCATACTGAGTATTTTTATACTCACCCATTCTTGGGCTTTTCCTGCACTCGGTGTGCCCATGCAGATGATGAATAGGTTGATAGTGACTTCATAGGAGCATAGGGATATGGTGTTCTTTGACTGAATGCGGTGGTCATACATTGGGATCTTAGAGCGGGGCTTTCTCACCTGTTTTCCTTTTCCACCTGTTGCTTGGTTGTGGAACATTTTTTATTGAATATGTATTATTCCCCTTTCCCTTTCAGTTTTCTTCTCTATACTTTTACTGATTTGAGTTTTATGTATATTTTGGTTAATATATAGAAGTATTGTATCATAATTTATTTTCCCACTACACGGTTTTCATTGAGTTGGATACGTCTATGTGTACAGGTTCTTAGGAAAATCCCTCATCAAGTTTGTTGTGCCTTCAGTGCTAGTCACTATCCAATGGCCTATGGAGGTAGGCTCGAGGTAGTTGCGGCTCAAGACCCAGTATAGGTCAGGTCATGACATAAATTCTCCCAAACATAAATCTTACCAAACTCATCTACATAGTGATTATCTCAGAAGAGTATGAAATTTGATACTTTCAATAGCCAATAAAATATTACCCAAATGGTATCTTGATATCTCGGGTTCTATGGAAACCCTATACAGAATTATATCATCACCTCATCCCACTTAAAGATAAGCAAAGTAATTTTATCAATTAATCCTCACAGTCACTGGTGCTCCACCTTGGTCATCTGACTGGTTAGGCAACGAAAGACAAAGCTTGTGATGTCTCTCTTCATTATATTCCATAATAAGTATCACCTAATATAAAAATACATATTCCTCAAACCTGTGGTTCACTACCCACAAAACTTCATGGGATCCCATCATCAACTCTTCCCTCATGTAAATGGGTACCACTACTCTCTCATGCACAAATATAACATCATCACAGTCTATCAAGCATCACATAATTGGGCCACTTCCTGCTAATTGTTCTTGTGTAAATAATCATTTTGGATCCAACTCCTAGCTATTCATTACCCATTCCAACAAAATTTATGTGACAAAACAAGGGGTCAGAAGTCATCAACCCCTTATTATTAGATGAATCAATTAACCACTTGACCGAAAAGCTTATCAATCAAAATTCCTCCACTAAAGGTCTTTCTCTTAGCTTATGGGTGTTCTTGCAGAGAGAATATATAATGATGTTACTTTTAACTAGATAATATTCCTTCTAAAATTATAATTTTTGAAGATACTACACACAATTACCCTTCTATAGGTTCATGTCTCACAGCGAGAATGTTTAACACAAGCTCTTGTAGTCTATGTATAAGAATAGTATCTCACTAAATCTATAATGGATACAACATGTCAAATCATGGACCATGGATTCCAACTGTAATATATGTGTACTATAGTTCCGCTCATTGGTTCATAGATAGAAAAACCCATAAGCCAATAAATGATCTATTTCCATTAGTAAATATCCTGAAATTACACCAGATACATCATAGTAAACTATATATCCAATTCAAGGACTAGGAGAAGTTAGGATTGGAGTTGTTATCTATCCTCTCTTTAGATCTATGAAGGCCTCTCCACACCTTTCTATCCAATAAAACTTCACACACTAGTTTTTAAGCCCTTTCATAGGTGCTGAAAATTAGATAATTCATATATGAACTATTTGTAATACCCAACTAGAAAAAGTAAGATCTTGGTCTCAAAACAATTTCTAGAGTGTTCCTGAGATATCGTAGACTCTACCTTCTTTGGGTCAATATAAATAGCCACCATAGAGATCATTATCTAAATAAAACATACTTCATGGATCCAAAATTGTGACCTCACAAGTTTTTTATAGAGTGGATGTGATTGATGTTTACTCTACACAATCTTCAAGTGTCTATAATGTTTCTCTAAGGTCCATGAATATATGATAATATCTTCAACAACCATCACTATTAAGGACTCTATATATGAATTTGAGATCTTATTCAAGATATCCATGAACATTAGTGGTGAATTTTTCAACATAAATGGCATGAAAATATACTCAAAAAGTTTGTATATAATCCTGAATGTTGTATTAGGAATATCTTCCTCTCTAAACTAAATCTATAAGTATCTTGATCATAGGTCAAGCATGGAGGACCACTCGGCTCCCCAAAATTGATTGAAAAAGTCATTGATCCTCAATAATGTGTATATATTCTTCATAGTAACATAGTTTATCTTTTTTATAGTCTACACATAGACAAATACTATCATCCACTTTCCTTAAAAAAAATACTAGAGAGCCCAAGGGAGATTTTCATGATTTTATAAAATACTTCACTTCAAAATACTCATGTTGTACCTTGAGTTCATTCAACTTAGATGGAACCATACGATATAGACGTATCGATATGGGTTGTTTCCCTAAAACCTGTTATATCTCAAATTATATTTCTCTATAAGGAGGGGGTCTCAAAAAATAGTATGGGAATACATCTAAGAACCATCCCACTATAAGGGGAAGAGAATAAGAGACTATTGTTGGTTTCACCAAAATATCCAACCTCACTACCTATGTCATAATAGATACAATCTAGCTTAGGTCTTGTCCTACTCTCCTATTCCAACTTTGCAATAATCATTCAGCGCAAACGTTTTCCCATTATTAATAGTAATTGATATTAATATCTTGTAGTAGTTAATGTATGCCATCCAAAATTTTAATTACCCAACTTTCATTACATCATACAAACAAAGGATATTTAATGTTTATTTTCATTGAAATAAAGTACATAATACATGAAAACAAAAAACATTATTCTAATAAAATTTAAAGTATTCATAATAGGTTTATCTTATATAAATTTAATGAATCTCATAACCTTGGACATAAATTACAGGAAATTATGACCATAAAGATCAGTAATATAAAGTAAGGGAAATAGTTTACAAGTGATCATGAGAATTATCGATAAGAACTTAAAAAATATCGTAAAGGGATGAGCAAAGGAAAAAAATATCATAGTAAAAATAACATGAATTATATCATGTAAATGTGGATAAAACATTTAAATGATACATTCATAAACATATCACCATTTTTTGTCACTGAGGAGTTGAAAAAATTTCCCATGTTATTCACCAGCGTATCGTAAAACTTATCATCTCTAGAGATTAAATTCATTACCCAATGTATTAAAGAACTATCAGGTCACTAATTAATATGTATTAATTAATTCGAGAAACATATATCATAATAATACATTTCATAAATAACCCATGGATAATAAAATAAATGGGTTTCTTATCCAAATCAGGGAAAATTAAAAAAAATGCTTAACGAGAAGTTCTTTATGTCATAATTAACCCAAAAAAATAAGGTGGGTTTAATGCATGTTAATCCAAGAATAAAATAGATAATTTTAAAATATAGTGGAATAACCCTAAAAATATATAGTTTTGGGTATTCATAAAACAAAATAAGATAATTTCTTGAGGAAAAGAGATGAATTTTGAGAAGAAAATTTGGCAGCATAACGGGTATGAAACATGGTTTTAGGAAACACTTAAAAAGAGTTGGTAGGGTATTCAATTAATATAAGAATATTAATATAGTAATGGGATAGAATAAAATGGTCATAATGACATAGTTTGAAAATTTTAAATGCATACCACATAAAATGAGAAGTTGAAAGGAAAAGAGAAGTTGTGATTTCCCTTACCTTGAAGAGCCTTCCTAATACATGATGACCAGGACCTTGTGGGCTTGATGAAAACTTGAGAGGACTATATGGGAGGTAAAAATATCATATATTCATGGAGTATTAATTTAAAGATAACCTAAATGGATAAATGGATGGTTATTTATATAAAAATATGAGGATTGTTTATAAATTTCCTTAGACACTTAGGTAGTGGTAAATGAAAAACCATGGGCTTTCCCATGGTATTTTCCCAAGGTATTGGAAAATTGGGACACATATTAAGATATTTTAATTAAAAAGAGTCTAATAGTATTTTATATTACTTATTACATCATTATTATGTCATTAAATAAACAAAAAACTCAAACTATATTTTTACTATTCATGAAAAAATAATGTGTTTTATAAAATTCTCATAAATTCACCCAAAGCTAATTTCAACATGTTGATTTCATAAATGATATTTTTAAAAAATAATAATTATATAAATATGATAATTTCTAATTTAAATTTAAAAACCATTGTTTATTAAAAATAACATCGAATATAAAATGCATAGTAAAATTCTTTAGTGAAATTTCTGACACGAGAAAAAAATATAAATATTTTATCATATCTATTTAAATAAGATCGTTTTAACCATAATATTTCAGTAAAATAACTATTATTCATAATATATTAGTTTATTATAATATTTATATATTTTATGAGAAGTATAATTTTTTTTGAAAAAATCAATTTATCAAATTCCAACTCAATTTTATTATGAAAAAATATTCTAAAAACGAAATTGACAGAACAAACATTTTGTTCATACAATTTCTATAAAATTTAAATAATTGGGGCCTTGAAACAAAAACCCTTAAAAAACCATATAAAACATAAGGGTATGGTTGTGTAGGTGATAGATTCTTGCGGAAGCTCAGATTCCATCGCCCAAGTGGTAATTTCTACTAACATGAACTTCTCACTTAGGCAATTTTGTTCAACGTAACATATAAAATCTTGGCTTGGGCTTGGTTAAGAGTGAAGCCCCGTGATGCTACCTCCATCCCAAGCTCTAATAAATGGGCTTTGTATGGCTTGAATCTACTAGTTGAGGCCATTGATTCTTCATTATACATTAATTAACCATTATCATTTCAATTTCTATCACTAATTATAATGTTAAAATTATTATTAAGAGTTTCCCACAATCATATTGACCAACAATCATATAATGGTTAAACCTCTATGATAATATTTCATTTTATACTCACATAATTATTAAATATATAAAATTTTGTTGAGTATAATATGACCGACATTTTCAGGAAACAATTGGGTCGTTACAAAATGTGTGTGCGGTAACTAGTCAACCAGTCAATGGTAAAAAATCACATCAATACTAGTCATCTCAAAAATCCCGAAATCTCATAGATTTCTATAAAATTCAAAGACCATATGAAATTCGTGACATTCATGGAGATGATCCATTATCTTCCCTAATACTGTACTAAGATAAAAGAGATTTAAAGATTACATGACCAATAAATCATATGATAACCTACATATTTCATACACTTTATTCCATGATTTTTTTTATAAAGTTATAATTAATAAAAACCTAGAACATCATGGGGACTAGTTTATTTTAGTATCTAGGTACATATCATAACAAATAGAAATAGAAAGAAAAATAAATAATCTAAAACTTCACATCATACCCTTATATTTATAGATCTTCTAAAACTACACCAGATAAACTAGGGATATACATAAGAAATGGGTGAGCTATAAATCACATTAAGAAAATAATCAAAGCATAACCAGAAGAAAGTAATTCAAGTGAGTAAATAGGCATATCAACAAGAGATAAAATATGTGATAATCATAATATTGAACAATGAGGCATGATATAACATGATGACATCAAGGAAACATAGGAATGTGTCAAAAATATAAAACATGACATAACCATAAGTCAAGGATAGATACCAAGACAACATTACATGGTGGTAAAACTGATAAAATGGATTATTTTAACTTCTCAATCCCATACATAATGTATAATGATTCAAAAACATTACCCAATTCATTACAAGCCTATATAATTCTTGGTCCACCCTTTACATTCATATCTTGTGCATGCGTAAGTATGTCACATAGATCATACAAAATAAGGATGTATGTAATTACATATTATAAAATTATTAAAGAGTGTGAAATAAATACATGTAATTTCCTAATAAATTATGTATTGGTACATATAAGTGAATATCCTTGATTGGAAATGGGGATGAGTATTCACTACACAATTGTTTATTATAAAAGAATCATAGAATAATTTTGACAACATAATGGAGGTATATAAATATTCACATAAAATTTTATGTTAGTGAAAGGGTAATATAATCACTTGGATATCACAATGATAGTAAAAGGTATGTTCAATAACATATCCAAACATGAAAAACTAAAAACTATAATGCATAATATAAAGATGGTACTTGATTAAAGAGGACAAGGAGGGGACTCGTTGCATTGAAATAGTGAATAATAAAGCTTTAGATAATCTTATTAAGAGGTTGGGGAAACTATTGAAGGTATTTAGAGAGGGAAAGGTGGAGTAAACTCATGATCTAATAGTTATGAGTGAAGCATAATGGAAGATTGTGTGGGTTATTATAGAAAATGATAGGGAAATTCTTTAGTAATTTCTAAACATAGGTTCTAGACTCTACATGATAATGAAGTCAAAAAAAGAACATTCCCAAGGTTTTTACCCCTGGATTCTAGAAAAGAAGATTTTTTTTAATTATTTCATAAGTATAAGATCCTAAATAATTAAAATAACATCCTATTTGATTTGGAAGGGAGGCATGATAAAAAATAATTGATTTTAAAACAATAAAATATAATATTAATTTTGGAAGATTAACTATGGTTTTACAAAAAAACAAAAAAAATGCATTATTTTAAAGAAAAAATAATAATTTTTGTTTTATATACTCTTTATAGTGTTTATTACATCTAATTTATTGTTTTATGATATCATAATGCATATTGTTTAATTACACCGTATTTTATTTTTATAGAAAGAATCGATTTTCTCAAAAAAAATTAAAAATCAATCGTTGTATAATTATGGTGTTATAATTTAAAGAATAATATTTATTTTATCAAAATAATTCTATAAATATAATATTTTACGCTTTTAAATATAAAATCCCCCTCAATTGAAAAATGCTGGTTTGTTTTTGACAAATAGAGTGTTCTGACCCATATAAAAATAATATTTGACGTCACAAAATTTTATTACCATTCATATTAAATAAATATTATTTAATAATAATATTTTATTATAATAAAATTTATTTAAAAATCTATTTAATTCATAAAAAATACTGTTTGGATTGATATGATACATATCACAAAAATATAATTTTTGTTTTATCATATCAAAATCTAATTTGCTTCAAACATATTATTTAATCATTATGAAGTGACAATAAAATATATATATAAGAATTATTTTATTAAA
The DNA here is from genome assembly GCA_963277665.1 of Viscum album. Taxonomy (NCBI): domain Eukaryota; kingdom Viridiplantae; phylum Streptophyta; class Magnoliopsida; order Santalales; family Viscaceae; genus Viscum; species Viscum album. The sequence continues at coordinate 323,941,875 of OY728126.1, read as the reverse complement.
AATAAAAATATAAAAATTCATAATATTAGGGTATAGATACAAAACCATTTATTACACCAGTATACACCCTTAGGTTATGGTGGTTGACAATGAAACTTTCTTAGGGTGGATCGACAAACATGGTTTGGGTCATGATCTCTATGAACTATAAATTCTCCCAAAAAACGTTTCACTCAATATTTAGTTGTGGAATCTTGGATTGGGATTATTTAAGGGAAAATACATGTGATGTTATCTCCCATGAAATCTTTGATAAATGGGTATCATAGAAAACGATCCTACTAGTCGAGGCCATCACTTCCTTTGTTTACGAAAAATTGATTTATCATAACCCTCTATATATCATAATAATATTATCACTCATAATAGACATAATATCAATGTTTTTTATTCTACCTTTATTTTAGATCTGTTAGAAAATAGGTTATAATGGTTCAAAATAACCAAACTAGTGCATTCTATTTCAATAATTTCATTACTTAATAAAAAATTCAATAATTTTAAAAAAATAATTCCATTCATAAAACATCAGTTCATTGCAATATTCCCTTTCAAAAATTTCACCCTGTAAATCATAATTTGGTAGACTAAAATATATTAGGGTACTTCTGTTTCATGACCAATTCTAGTATTTGAGTTTCTTAATCAAACTTATGGTTCCTCCACAATACTTTGACCAGGTGAGTTGTCTTGTTTCATAGAACATTGTATCTATGATCTATGATATTCACCATCTTCTCCTCATATAAAAGATCATTCTACAATGGTTTAACCTAAGTATTTATTACATTTGATATATCTATTATGTACATCCTCAAGTGGTATACATTGAAAAATAATGTACTTGAGATAGGTTTGGTGGGAGTGCTAGTTGATAGGCCACCGCTCCACTACGACAAATGATCCCAATGTGTCTGATGTATCATAGACTATTCATTCACTTTTCCCCACATCTCAAGACATTATTCCATGATTATATATAATGGAATACATTATCTTTAATCTCAAACTCAATGTTTCATCAATAATTGAATTGATAGGTTTTCTGTTAACATGGTGTAGTTTTTATAAGTCACTAAATGGTTTGAACATTCTCTATCATATCTCAGATAAGATTAGGCCCCATCATATTTTTCTCTCTAACATCATTATAGCATGTTTAATTATGAAACATCTTCTCAAATAGAGCCTCCTAAGGTGTTATATAAATGATAAAATGGAAACTACTATTATTTGATGATGTTGATCCTAGCATCTATAGAAGTCCATTGAATATGATATCAATATATCCTATGGAGTTTGACTATTTCTTTCTTATTATCCATCCATTTGAGGGTGGTAGATAGTGATAATGATCAGTTATTTATCCAATTATGGATAAATGATTCTCCAAAAACTCATGGTAGACATCAGATTATAATCAGATACAATATAAAGTGGAACTATATACACTCCTACCACAACCATTACATATTTTTGTGTGTGTTGATTATGAGATAAATCTTTCCTAGTAGTAAGGAAATGAATTAACATTTTTTGGTGATTAACTACCATCCAAATGGATGTATTTCCTCTAGGGGCCCTAGGATGTCCTCCAAAGAAATACATGGTTATTTTTTCCCATTTATATATGGTTATTTTCAATAGTTATATAATATCTTTAGCCTTATATCATTTAGGCTTGACTTGTTGGAATAAAAAACATCTTGATACAAATTCTACAATCTCCCTCTTCAGGTTATCTCACCAAATGTTTTTCTATAAATCTGTATAAATCATACTGTTTCCTAGATTAATAGAGAAGGATGAGATATGTGAATAATCTAGAAGTTCCCTATTTATTTATGGTTTTTTGGGCCACATATTTTGGTTCCAACCCTTATAACATTATCTTTTGGAAAGTTAAAGTCTTGTATATTCACTTACTTTTTCTGCGGTGCCTCATAATCCTTATAAGCCACCATGATCCTCACAAGAATAGATTTTTTGATTATTTGTTTAATTAATTTTGGAAGAATATCCTTTTATTATTTCCATTTCAATCCTATGTATGTCCAAGAAGATTGGATTCCATGAAAATCTAATAATGGATAGGGTTTCAAGATCCTTTTTACTCAAGGAATTTGGTAATTTTCTTTCCTTGCAAAGATGGTAATGCATTGAAAATTCATAATCCATTTTCAAATATAACCACCTTTATTGAAACATATTTATCTATTATTGTCTGAATATATACTTGAGGTTTTTATGCTCTGTATATATGTCACACTTCTCCCTATTTCGATAATTTCACCAAATATTCAATGTGAAGAACACTATAGCCTGTTCAAGTTCACATTTTGGGTAGTTCATCTCATGAATATTTAATTGGTTTGAGAAATAGACTAACACATTTTAATCTTTCATGAGTACACTATCAAATTCTTTTTTAGACGCATATTTTTAAATCAAAAATCCATCACAAATGGTGGGTAATGTGGGCACAAGTGTAGTGATCAGTCTCTTCTATAGCTCTTTAAAGTTTTTTTTCACTCATCGTTCTAGATAATATGTACCCCTTCAAATTTATCTTGGTTATTGGGATTGAAAATATTGATAATTTTCTCAAAAATTGATGATGGTAACTAGCTAATCCAAGGAAACTATAGATTTCTATCACCAAGTTTGGTCTCGGTCATCCTTCAATTGACTCTATTTTTGAAAGATCCATATATATATATATATCTATTTTCTAGTGATAAAAATCCCTAGGAATTATATTTAATATATTAAAAACTCAAATTTACAAAACTTCACAAATAAATTAACCTTTTTCAATGTATTGATTACGGTATTCATGTGATCCTCATCTTTCTCCTTTATTTTTGAGTAGATATGAATATCATCTATAATGACTACCACAAATTTATTGAGGTAGTACCTATAGAATATATTTATTTTGTCCCTAAATATCGATATATAATTATTATATACAAATGTAATAAATATTTACTTGTATTGGTTGTACCTTGAATGAAAAGAAGTCTTGGGGATATCCTCCTTATTCCCCATCACTTGATAATATCCTGACTGAAGATCCTCCTTAGATAAGTACTTGGCTCTATGTAGCTAATTAAACAATTCATGATTATCTAGAAAAGTATAATTATTCTGTATCATGATATTATTGATCTCATGATAATCAATGTCGGTGTTCGTTAACCCATCCTTCATGATGGAGAGAACTGGTGCACCCTAGTGTAAAGCATTTGGGTGTATAAACCCTTTATCTAGATTATCCTATATTATCTTCTTTAAATACTCATGTTTAATAATGGAATTTCTAAATGGAGACTTAGATACTATAGAATCTATAGGTATGGTCTTGATTGATAAATCAACCTCATGACATGGCAGTATACCAAGAAATTCTTCGGGAAACACATCAGTGAATTCCCTTACAATGGGCTTATCATCAAGGATGATCTTCTATTTAGTCTCAATCATTTGAGCGATATATTATTTCATGAAAGTAAATAATATCCACTCTTGATATGATGATAAAAAATATGTTCCATGCTCCTCCTTGTACATATATAGAATCAATGGTTGATTAGAGATATAAAGGGTCATTTCCTTTTCTAGGTAATTTATGTTGGTCTATATAAGGAATGTAAATCCATAAAAAGAACATCATCGAAATCTACTAAAGGGAGTATCTCAATGTTTTATGGAATATTAAGCCCACAAGTTTTGATAGGGGAGTAGTTATGTACATGGGATGAAATAATTTCCTCATTCCCCCTTTTCACTGATATCTCTACTTCCATGTTCTCTGGTGGTAATTTAATAGATCTATTAAACATGTGTGATATTAAAGAATGCACAGAACCATGGATGATAAACTGCATTTCAATCATTGAGTATAGTTATAATCACTTACATAATTAAAAGTAGTATTATGGATGAGAATTTTCATACTATTAAACATATAAAATAGAAACTATGAACATTAAAGGGATAAAACATAAATGTAATATATTCCTTAACCTAAGAATTTATTGGTTTCAATCTAAGTTATTCATTATCTATTTCCAAATATAAAATATTATAGGAATTTTTTACTTCATAGTAGTTTTTAAAGATCTTTAGAAATTACTAAATAATACCCACCAGGAGTTTCAAACCAATTGTATATCAAGGACTATTGTCATGCACCAACTAATGATTGATTTATGCTCAATATTCTCTTTTTTGAGATATTACCCCTAAGATTAACAATGTTAGAGCCACATCCACTTGTAGTATCCAGGATGGAATTTATTTTCTTGGAAAATACTTACTATATAATTTTAAAAAAAATTAATATATTTTTTTATGTTTAGAATTTTTTTAAAGGTTGGGGGCGAAGCCTCATTTTACTAATAAAGAAAAACAAAGAACTCTTTTAACTTAGTAGAGGGAGACCCATTACATTTCCTGAAGACCCAGTGGGCTTAATGCCCATTACATAGCCAACAAACCGAAATTTTTGTCATAATGACCATTCTGGGAATAGTAAGCTGCCAACTACAGTACCCTCACAGTACCGCCACTGCTATAGTGACCTGCCGCTGCTACAGTACCACCGATCTACAGTATCACTACTGTATTGCTATAGTACCTGCGCCAAATGGGTTTTAAACCCCCATTTTTCATGTAGGATTACGGGGTGCTTACCACTAAGCCAAACCCCAACTATATTTTATGTTTATTATTAACCCTATGGATTTTACTAGAGTTTTTTAATCCATATCCCTAAAAATAACTAAACTTTCTTTCAATACAAACTATGGAAACCCATATCTTTTGCACACTTTATTTCAGGATTTATTGCATAATGATACACTTCATACAACCCCACAAGATCATGATTACTAGTGTCTTTGGGTAATTATTTATATTTCATAACAAAATCAAATAGAAATTCAAAGGCATAAACTAAAACTCAATATCACGTGATTATATTCCATGGATTTTCTAAAACTAAACGGGATAACATGGGTATGTACATAAGAAAGGGTTGAGCTATAAATAGTTGTAAGGTAATAATCAATGAATAAAATGATTAAAGTAATACATGTGATTCAATATAAATATAAAAGTGATGTAAAAGGGGTGAGATTCATAATCCTGACTAATGAGGCATGATATAACATAATATCCTCAAGGTAATATAGGAATGTGGAAACAACATAAAACATAGAATAAACATAAGTAAAGGATAACTACCAATAAAAAATAACATGGTGGAAAAAGTACTATAATGGATTAGGTTCACCCCTAATTCCATACATAAAATATCATGAGACAAAAATATTACCAAATTCATTAGAGGTCTATATAATTTTGAGCCAACCCGTCACATTCATCTCATGTTCATGCATTAGTGTGCCACATAGATAATACAATATAAGGATATATTTCATCACTTTTAATCCCAATATTATGGGGTTTGATATATATACATGTAATTCCCCAATCAATTAAGGATTGGTACAAATTTTTTAATACCATTGAGTGGAAATGGTGATGGGTATTCACTATACAATTACAAGGCAGAAAAAATTTCAAGATAATTTTGATAGCATGACTGAGGTACATAAAGATTCATAGAAGGAACTAATGAGAGTGAAATAGGTCTCTAATATCTTATACATAATAAGTAAAGTAGAAGGTATGGGTAAGAACATACCTTAACCTGAACAACTAGACATGAAAATGCATAATATGAATAAGGAGAAAGAATAAAGAGGAGAAAGAGATGATCCCTTTCCTTGAGAGGGATATTTTTAAATATGGGGGGAGATTCTTAAGAGTTGTGGGAACATTGTAAGGTCTCCAAAGAGGGAAGAGAAGAGTAAATTAATTTTCCATGATCTTTTAGTGAAGAGGAATGGGGGTGTGTGTTTTTATAGAAAAATGGTGGGAAAAGAATTATTAATTTATAAACATAGGTTTTTGGACTCTATATGATAGAGTAATAATAACCATACACCATGACATATTTTTCCCTATGGTTTTTAACAAAGAGGATTAATTTTCATTGTTTTATAACTTGAAGGACCGAAATCATTAAAAAAATACACTTGGTGATGTGTAAGTGAGTTATTTTCATTAATGATTGATTTTAAAAACATAAAATATAATATATGTTTTGGAGGATTCATTAATGTTTTAAAAAAATTAATCAAATAACTTCATAAACACATTATTTTAATGTGTAAAAATAATTTTACTTTTTTATTCTCTTTATAATATTTATTACATAAATTTTCTTCTTTTATGATTCCATAATACATATCATATAATTATGTGGTCTTTTATTTTTATAGAAAAATTAAAATATCTCTGTTTATTATGAAAAATTCACCATTGGATAACTTCAACACTATGATTTAAAAAATTTATTTTATCAAAATAATTCTCTAAATATGAGAATTTATACTTTTAAATAATAAATCCCCATTTATTGAAAAATAATGGTTTTTTTACAATAAAAGTTTTCTGGCCCTTGTAAAAATTATATTTCACAACATAAAATTATATTATCATTTATATTTAATAAATATTATTTAAAAATAATATTGTATTAAAATATAATTTATTTCAAAATTTATTGAATTCATCAAAAAAATTCCTTGATTGAAACTATAAATATCCAAAAAAATATAATTTATATTTTATTGTATCAAAATCTAATTTTTTAAAAATTATTATTTAATCATTATAAAGTAATAATAAAATATTAATTTAATCATTATTTTACTAAATATGAAAACATAAAAGTTCATACTATAAGTTTCTAGATACATAAACTTGTATTACACTAGCATACACCTAAATTGTAATGTGTGTAATGGTGGAACTTTCTTGGGGTGGTTCTGTGAACATGGTTTAGGAAGTGATCTCAGTGAGCATTGACTTCTCCCATAAACGGTTTTTTCTAGTGGATTAGTTATTCAATATAACCTTGGGTTTGGTTAAGAGAAACTCTCAGTGATGGTACCACACTTGGATGCTCTGATAAATTGGCTTTATAAGGTACAGACCTTCTAGTCAAGGTCATCTCCACTTTTGTCTATGTCTACTTGATTTATCATAAACCAAAATATACTCTAATCATATGATCACTATATAATGGACATAAAATAAATAGTTATGATACTTAATGGTATTTTATATCTGATAGTAAATAACTTATAATAGTCTAAAATAAAAAAATTACATCATGTGTTTTCTATAATTTTATTTCTCAATAAGGCATTCACTCATTCAAAAACAGAATTTCATTTATAAAACCTTGATTCATTAAAAATAGAGTCCATCAAAAATGTTCATATATCAAAAAAGGAAGAATATGGAATTTAGGTTATCAAGATCAAACCTTGAATAATCAATGGTCCCTCTTTACTTCTAGGTATAAACTAATCCACTGTATACACTCTGCCTACCTCATCCCCACGGGCCTACCCTTAAGGCTCATAACTCACATAGTTCATTGATGTATGTGGGGTCAGAGTCTGTTGTTGAGGACCCTGGATAAATCCCTTGGTCACATTTTTTGCATGTCCTACACCCCTGTGAGAATTTAATTCTCCTCCTCCATAGCTCTAACTCATGATCTCAAGCATAACAAAAAACTGAGAAGTGTTATGAGTAACACTAGCAGAAAATACTCAAGATCAACATGAAATCATAAAATCACAACTATAATAGTAGTCCCATCATAGGGAACTCAGAGGTACATAACATAAGATATAACAAGGAACTTATATGTCTCTCCTACCAAAGTTCCACACAACCTAACTCCTCTATACCTTTCTATAAACATATTCAAGAAGAAAAGAAAAAAGGAAAAAAATCTATAATACCACCTTGTAAGTCCACAAACCAAATCACCCAATTCAAGTTAAAGTGGCACATGACCTCATGCATATCTCTCCATGAAAAAGTGTTTTTCATTTAGCAGTGAGGGTTTGAACATCCTCAGTGATGATATTTTACCCTCGGCATAAAAATTCATACATCATTAATATATCAATATAAGAACCATACCATAGAAATAGCACAATTTATGTTCATAATAAAAATTGTATAATAGATGACATTGTAGATATCTAAGGTCATGTAGGTATTAAATCAAGTACCCATAGAGTGGAAGTTCAAACCAGAGTATAATAAATACCATGAAAGTAGAAAAATACACAATGAAAGCACTTCATAATCTCTCCTGTTGATACCTATGAACCCCGTACTTCATATCCTCATCTTATTAATGTTTGGTCCTTTCCCATTTTAGAATCACTAATCACTAAGAATGCACACACATAGGTATTACCACGTAGGGTGTGACTATAAAATAAATATGAGACAACCATTGTGTCCTTAAAATCTATTCACATGAATAACAATTTATGTAATAATAATATATAAATACACAAGAAAGTAAAGATAAATCACATGTCGAGATATCATGCACTAAACAAGACACATTCAAACATAGCCCTACCCACAACGGATCCATGCTAGAATAATGGTCATAACATAAGTCATGATTATAGTTCGACCACTATGAAACCTCATATATCTCAATGAAACCACAAGGATAATGGTTCTTAGGTCTATCCATAGGGTTATCAAGACCTATCTCTATTATGGTTTAGGTCACAAGGCTATCATAACTTTTATCTACCTTGGGTCAGACAACATGACCATCATAAATTGGCACTACCTCAGGCCAGGACTCATGGTTTTCACACCCCTAACCTATGACTCACTCCATTAACATCGTTGTTTCATGTCACACATGTTTCCCCTATAAGGGATAACAAATCTATGATGGTCCAGTTTTCATTTTCTACCAAAATCAAAACCTTCAAAGGCCATATATCTATAAACAAAAAGGAATGACACATATAGGCTCAAAATATCATGAAAATCATGAGTATAAATACCCATACACATTAACCCATGTTATCAAAATTAAACATGGTTATTAAGGGCTACACATGCACACACATGTGATAAATGTAAAAAATGGGTCTCATGGACTACACACACACATGTGATCAAACTCAAGAATGGATATTAATTAATATAAGAACATACAATCATATAATTCCAAAAACCATATACAATGGACCTATATGGTAAAAAGATTACTAATTTAATCATAACGACATCAAAATCATGTTTCACAAAGACTCGATTCCCAAATCATGACCATGAACCTACTCGATTAAATCCATATGCCAAGGGTCCCTATAATATATTCCAATACAACATAATAAGGAGTGTATAATGAGATTAAATAATGGAATCAATCTAATATGGTATAACAACATAAACATACCTACAAAGAATCACAATAAATGGTGTCCGATCAAAGGTAGAAATATCTTCAATCCTATAAATAGTTAATAGAGATGAAGAGATTGAGATCCCTATAAGTCTAGATCATCAAGAATATTCCTCCATATCTCAAGGATCTATGTTCTAGAATAATTTAATAAGGATATGGTTGAGAAGAATGAGGTAACCCTGGGATGTAATAATGGAAACTAGGTATCAATCTAGGTTCATCCATATTGAAGAAATCAATAAGTATAAGAGGTATAATCAATAAATAGATGAAAAAATGAGTCAAAAGAGAATTAAAAATCCTTATATGAAGGTATCATGTGTTTTATATTTGAAATTAATGAACCAAAAAATCTTAGTATCTGATTTCACTAATTTGAATTTTGAAACACCTCTAACTATGGGGTTGTGACACCCACTGTGGACATGGTGTCCTTGAACATGCCCAACCTAGAAAACCTGACATAACCACCCAATATGATGTGGTGTGAAAAACGTGGATATTTTAGACTGATCGTTCCTTATATCATAGTAAGGTGAGGCTGCTCTGGTATTTTTCCATTAATGAATCATAGTAGTACATGCCATGCGCCAGTCATTTTGATCACCCTGTTTCATAAAAGCATTTTATAGAAGAAAATGGCCTATACCACAGTTTCCTCCTACCCGTAGTGTGCCCTAAAATACCAAACACCCCTAGTGAATCCACCAATAACCTTTAAATCATTTTGGATCCAAGTAAAACCATCAAAAGGATCATAAAAACCATTTATGATATAGTGAAGATTAAATTATCCTACCTTTTAAAATTGAGGATGTTACACACTATTCCATTCTTTGGGACATGAGGTGGACAAGCTTATGGTGACCTCGGTGTTGACTATTACAATTAGAGTTCAATCTAGGTAGTGTGATGTGCATAATTATTTTGAGTTGATTTTATGGAAGAATCAATTTTGAGGATACTTTCTACGTTTGTTAATATATCTATAAGAAATCATCCTTGGCATATATTGGTTGTATTTGGTGTATGATATTATTTTATTTCTATAGGAGGCATATTTTGTTACCTAAAACTAATGGAGATAAGGCTATGTTTGTTTAAAACTGAACCCTCATATGTATCAAAGGCGTTTGGATTCCATATATTCTTTGATGGTTGAGTTTATGTTTAGTTCTGTAGAGGTTCAGCTGGTGGTGTTTCCAAAAATTGTGTAAGAGTACCCTGATGTTTTTATAGAAGAGGTCGATAGCCTAACCCGTAGATAAGATATTGAATTTTGGATATATTTTAGTTGGTTTCAACTCCAATATATATGACGTTATATAGGATGGCTCATTCTGAGTTACAAAAGATGTAGATTCATACTGATGATCTCCTAGTGCGAGCTTTCGTTTAGCCAAGTGTGTCTACTTAGGATACAATCTATATTAGAGGAAGCTAGATAGTGGTATATATTTTTGTATTAATTACCATCACATGAACCAGGTTACATTCAAGAACCATTATCCCCTTACAAGGATTGATGACTTTTTTATAAACTAAATGGTGTTAACAGGTTCTCAATGATCGATTTGGAGATAGAATATCAACATATGTGTGTGAAGGATGATTATATTTGGATTTGTGGTTTATGATGTCATTATGGGTATTATGAGTTCATTTCATTATCGTTTGGTGTTAGAGAAAATCCAACCGTGTTTATACTACTGATGAATATTTTGTTTCATCAGTTCATGGATCTATTCAGGGTGGTTTTTATCGATTATTTCCATATGTTTTCAGTGTGATAAGTGTATAATACCAGGCTTCTATGATCCATTTTGGGTGTTCTTCAACATCATTGGTAGTTTGAGAAGCTATCATAATGAGTGTTTTGGGATTTTGGGGTAAAATTATTAATCTTTTTTTGTCTCAATGTAAAATATCATGGATACTTAAAGTAATAAGGTGGTTTTTCATATATATCCCCTTAGAATGTTATATATGTACTAATTTTCCTTGTTCTTATGAACTATTAAAGGAGGTTTGTGTTTTACAACTCACTCTCTTAGGTTTTATTGAATGATTACAAGAAAATAAATTGTGTTTCTAATGATTTAGATTGTTGGATTTCAGTATTTGTATTTTAGACCTTTTTCTTGGAATTTTGGACAAATCAGAGGGCTAAAGAGGACAAGGAAACATTTTTAGAGACTTCCACAAGAGAGTTCTAGCAGCAACCTAGTGGGTACTGATGAATGGTCAGTGGAACCTAGATAGAACACATGTTGTGTCTATGTTCCATTGGTAAATTGGTGATACCGAAAAAAGACACAAAAATAGATCCCATTGACTAGGTATCACTTTTCCTAATTCAACCTCTAACTTATCTCTATTCCACACAACACCTCCATATTTTTACAAAATCCATGGGATGTAATAAATACTTTCCCAAGGGTTCATAAATGCTATTGGATGCCTTGAAAAATCATTATAGATCCATTTTTTATCACTTTTCTATAAATATTGTTATGTACTACATTTGACTCATTTTCTCCCTCTGATGTATTATTATGGGATAGAGAGTTTTCTTTAAAAGTATTATTCTTAGAAAGACTTTAAATTTTCCCTTTTTAGGTGCTCACTAACATTGAGTGTGAGGGGGGTGGGTGTGGTTAATCACTACCTTTATTGTGAGGGGATTTGGGTTTCTAGTCACAACCATTAAAACGGATATCAATGTTTTGGTTTTTCTAAGAATAATCACAGAAAAATTGATCTTACTTCATGTAAGAGGTTTCTTTGCTAAAACCACTAAAAATAAAGGGAATATGTTTCTTGATAAAACACATTGAAAAGAAATTTTTAAACCAAAACCTCTCAAGGACACATGAGGGGATAATACATAGGGACCCCTTATGGATTATTTTCAAAATAATTTACAAATTTCTTGGGATTTTTATTTTATATTTAATATTCCACTACATTTAACTCTTATTTTTTTAGTCTCTTAAATCGTTATATTCCATTAAATTTAGTTTTAAATTCTAAAAAAATTAAAGTTGATTCACTCCCCTCTTTTCGACATTACTCAAAACAATACTTCATATCCAATTTCTCCAAGATTAGGAATCCTATGTTTTTTGACTATGAATGATTAGGAATTTGTGTGGAATAACCCTTTTAAATATGCTTTCGAGTGTTTGAAAGACAATCTGGTTTGTTATTTGATTCTTTATTTTTTTAGGGGATATTTTGTCTTAGGTTTATTTGGAAACTTCATTTCATAGATTAGGTTGTGTTCTAATTCAACAAAGAGTGGTTGAAACTTATGGGTATTCAAATTTATATCCTCATAAATTAAACTATTCATCCAATGACATTGACCTTGTTTTGGTTATGTTTTCTCAAAATTTGAAGTTGTATTACCTCATTGGAGAATTCTTTTTGGTATTCACAGATCACATGATATCAAGGTATATATTTTCCCAGTATGATATAATCTCATTTTAGTGTTTGTGAATGGATTTTTTGTAGAATTATGAATTTGATATTTCATATACACTAAGAAAATAGGAATTGTTTGGCTGATTTATTAATTATGATGTCATGCAATGATGTCGTGCATGGGTCTAGTATTGGGTGTAGGGTGATGGATAAGATTTTCATAATTATCATTTTTATGAGTGTTATTGATGGTAGAGTGTGTCTTTAAAAAATTATGATAGAATCATCATTGGTGTATCAGGTTGAGGAGTCCTAGATGGGGGATTCTGAGGTGGTTGTCTGGCATGATCAAGTCATTTGTGGGGACACTCTTGAAGGATGGTCCAAGAATGTCCATCATCGGGTGTTGTTTTAGGGGGGGGGGATTTTTGATCCGCCAGTGATTCATGATGTGTTTCTCAGTGAGTTACATAATTATCCATTTTTGGTATATACTAGTATTGATAAAATGTATCTTTCCCTAAAAGGTCTATTTTTGTGGTCTAGGCTGAAGAGATTTATTACGAATTTTGTCTCATGATGATTGGTTTTTCTTAGGGTGACGGATGAGTAAAATATTACTAGTGGGTTTCTCGAGGCACTTAATTTTCCCCAAAGGAAGTTGGAGGACATCTTAATGGACTTCATCCTCAATATTCCTTAAACATAGGGATACTATGATGTTTTGTGGGTGATTGTGGAATACTAGAAAAAGTCAACTCATTTCCTACTGATTAAGGATCTAATCATAGTGAGGACTATGTTAATGTGGTATATGGATGATTTGGTGATGATTCATGGGGTTTAGAAGGTAAAAATATCTATTATTGATCCCCATTTCACCTTCGGGGTTTGTAGATGTATCAATCATGCATTTGGCTATTAGTTATACCTTAGCACCACTTCTCATCCATAGATAGATAATCATACAAATAAAACTACCTAGACTTTAAATGAAATGTTACACAGATGAATTCATGATTTTGGAGGTTTTTTTGGTGATTCACCAACCCCTGGTGTATTTTTATTACATTAATAGTCATATCTCCACTATTAGTATGGCTCTGTTTAATGAATTGTATGGATGACCTTTTTTATTTCCTTTGTGTTAGACCGAGGTTGGATAGTAAATTTTTCTTCGACTAGAATTAGTATAAAACACAACAGAGAAGGTAGACTTGATATGTGAGTGAATAAAGTCATTGATGTATCATCATAATAACTATGATAATAATAGTAGTAGGCCTCTGAAGTTCAACATTGGAGATCATGTGTTGTGGAAGGTATCTTCTCATCATGTGTAGTGAAGGTTCGGTCATCAGAGTAATCTATTCCAATAATTTGTAGACCCTTAAGGGTATTGGAGAATTTTGGTGCTATTTTTAATTAGTTATAACTTCCCCCGTGGATGAGATAGATTCATGATGAATTTTATATATCGCACTTTCACTGATACCTTCATGATGATTTGTTTGTCATCAATTGGGGCGAGATGGAAGTTGAAGATGATGTGAATATTAAAGAATGGCCTCTTGAGACTCAAAAAAGTTGGTAGAATGTGTTTCATAGAAATTTTATTCTCTTGGTTCATATCATATGGTAACATGGTGCCTTGGTTAAGATCACTTTGGAGAAAAATTCACAAATGCGTGCTCAATATCTTGGTTTGTCTAATGTTTGATATTTGTTGAGATATTATGTATATTAATTTCTTGTTTTATGATATGATTAGTGATGTTTCATGTTTATGTGTTATATCCTCATACTTTGTTTCTACTATTCTATTTTTTAAATATCCTTCAATGGTAAATCATAATGTGGTATTTTTTCTCCTTTCTTTCCCAACCATGTTTTGGTTTAAATTCTCGATTATGATACTTTTTTTTAGATGTATCTAATTAAAATGAATTTGTTTATCCTTTACATTGATTATTGGGTTTTCATAGGTGTTTCGGATAATATGTTTGAGGTAGATTGTAGATTATGTAGAAATTTAAGCAGGAATAGTAGGTTTTAGTGTGATCTTGTAGGATTTTTCATCGAGCCCGTGGGATCTGGTTCTTTTTCTCTTCCATATATGGGACTCCTATAGTCTGGTTCATAGGTTACATCACACCCTTAACCTAGGTTTTTAGGATTTGAGGGAGATAAGTGGGGATGGAATCATGGATCCTATATTTTTGAATATTTATATCATAACCTCCCTTATTGTTTTTTAGTTTTGATTAAAACCCAATGTATTACAGTATGTGTTTCGCACGGAATCCGGGGATGACCTCCTGGACGGGAGATTCAAACGTTCCGATCGGTTTCTAACGGGTTTGTTCTTAGAACCGGAAACATCCAATGATTCCACATCCTCCTGGACCTACTTTCCAAAGGCAGGCGCTCATTAGTTTGTGGACTAATAAGGCTTAGGAATTTGCATTGGTCGAGAGGATGGGAGGTCGGACTCATCACACCTTTTTGAGGGGAATTATTGTCTACTCCGAAACTCTCTTTATAGATTTAAGTTAAGTTCGTGAATCCTTATTACCTTACCAAGTATAAAATGAGCATTACTTTAGTTTTAACAATGAATGATTAAATATGCAAGAAATTTAGAGAATATTTTATATGTATTCGAGGTTCTTCATCAATAGAGAATCATCTATATTTGTTTAGAGATTCTTGGTTAATGGTATCCTTCAAAACATTTATATAAAAGTATCTTGGTCATTATGATGACCAGGCTGGTTTTAAAGCCACTCAGTGGGGCACTTGATGTTTATCGTCATTCAGAAGGACATAGATTATTTCAAAGTTGGGATCGAACCCATAAATGGGCTACCTACGTATCCTTTGTTTTGGAAAAGGAATCAGAACCCACGTAGTTCGAGAAATGGAGTATGATGTTTATGATTGATGGATCAAAGATGAATTTCACAATTACTTTTACACTCTAAGCTCATGTGAGTCATGCTCGGTGTGAGAAACAAGAGGTATTGGTAAAATTTAGACAATTGTGCCATGACAGATGCAATCATAAGAATTTGTTTGGGGCTTATGTATGGATGACTGCCCAGATAGATGAAGGTTTAGGATTTACTTTTAGGGAGAAAATCCATGAACAGGGTCCATAAAGTTATATGTGCTTCATGGAGATTTGAATACTCTAATTTTGGGGATTACTCCTAAGGAGGATGCCCAAGTTAGGAGGGGACTTATGATTGGGTTTTACTCCTGAAAAGGAAACCCAAATCAAAGGTAAATTATGACTGGTTAAGAGAAATTTAAGGGGACTTGGGGCTTACTCCTGAAAAGGAAGCCCAAGATTATGACTGGGACTTACTCCTAAAAAGGCGGCCCAGGTTATGACTGGGTCTTATTCCTGAAAGGGAGACCCAGGTTAGGGGACTTGGGGCTTACTCCTGAAAAGGAAGCCCAAGGTTATGACTGAGTCTTATTCCTGAAAAGGAGACCCATGTTAGGGATTAAGGTTTGGGGCTTATTCCTGAGGAGGATGCCCATGATTAGAGGACTTGATTGGGGCTTACTCCTGCGGAGGATGCCCATAATTGGGAACTTCAAGAATTTGGGGCTTACTCCTGAGGAAGATGCCTAGATTGAAGGTTTTATAATTGGGGATTATTCCTGAAAAAGGAGACCGAGGTTAAGGATTCTCTCATCTTAAAGGATGAGGTTGAATAAATGAACTCTCAATTTTTGGTGACCTAAAGATGTTTAAATCACTAGGTTTTGAGAGATATTTCACAGAATTCCTTTCAGACAAGGATGTCAAATCAAGAAATCATGCCATAAATGGATTTGAAGAGTATCTTGAAGACTGAATCTTGAAAAGGAAAGGTGAAATGGCTTAAGAGGGGTAAAATGGGCAAGATGGGCACCCAAAAAGATAGGGGTGCGCAAGTATTAAAAGGCGCGCAAGTCCTGAGTCGGCGCGCAAGTATTGGTCGCGCAAGTATACTTGCGCGACATGAGGGGTACTTGCGCGATTTTCAACCAGTATTGAAATGCTTGAGCGACTCTTTATTAAACCCTTTACAATCCTCTTGAGGTTCTTCCAGAGAAGGGACGCGCAAGTTATATTGAAGGAATTAAGTCGGCGCGCAAGTGTTTGATAAGTTTCAACACTTAGGCCTTCCTTCTTCTCTTTAGATCTTCCAATCTAGGTAAGAAATTACCTTAGAAGTGTTCTGGAAGCTTTGAGAAGAGACTTGGGCGTCGGGAGCTTCAATCCGAGTTTCTGGAAAAAGAACCTCCCGAATGGGGGGCCCACAGGGTCTATTTATAGGCAACAGAAGACCCCGGGCGGTTACCGGGCGGTTACCAATTAGGTCGCGCAAGTCACCTGCACGACCAAGACCGTCGCGCAAGTGTACTTGCGTGACAGTGGTAAAACTTGCGCGGTGAATTGGATTTTGATCCTGTGTTCATGCCTTTGTCGATTTTTTATGTTTTCTTCAAAGGTTGAAATCACTTTGATCTCAGATATTCCCTTTTTCGATTTTTAGATTCTGTGATGAAAGGAGCGTCAACAAAAGTCCCCCCTCAGAGTTGGATTCTGAGAGAAATGAGGATTTGACTCTGAGGAAATCGAATCCCTCCAAAGGAAAAGGGAGGCGCGCAAGTCTGCAGTGCATAGAGGGCGGCGCGCCAGTTTGCGGCGCGGAGGCCTTAAGCGCTCTGGTACGGCGCGCAGGTAGGCCTCCTGGCCTATAAATACACGGCCTCACCTCCGTACAAGTATCCGGATTTCCGGACTTCATCCCTTCTCGAGCTCTCGCCGCGCAGGTCACCTAAGCCGCGCAAGTCTCTTTTCCACTGTTCCCTCGCTGTCGCGCTCCTATAAAGGTATTCGTACTTGCGCGGTGCATACTTGCGCGTCAAAAACTAGCGCGGTACATGAAATACTTGCGCGTCCTTGTTTAGACTTGCGCGACTTAATGCCTTTAGCCATTTTTTCCAAATTCTTTCACAAATGTTATGAAAAATAAACCCATTTAAGAGTTAAATTTGCTCAACTTTTGTGCAGATTCAATGGCTCCAGAGGGAATTGGAACAGCTGATGAACTTGCTAGCAAGCGGATTGATGACATGATGAACATTATTGGCCATGATTACTATGATATCTGCGACAGCACTTTCCCAGATTTGGATAAGTACTTGAAGAAATATCATCTTAATTTCCCACAGAGCATCTACTTGTCTCTGTGTGTTCATGGTCCTCTGCAAGGAGTCAATGTTCCAAATGCAAACAATTATACACCTGAGATGTAGCTGCACTGCTACTTCTCTATTTCGGTTATGCTGTGCATTAAGAGTAACAACAATGGTGTGAACTATCAAGTTCTTCCTCTATGCCATTTCCTTGCAGATATGAAAATGGCAAACCCATGGGCTGAAATGTTTTCCACTGCCAGTTGGTGGAGAGAAGACAAACATGGCATTAGAGAAATATCTGAAAAGAGTACTCTCTCCAAATGGCTCTTTACTTCCAATGCTCCATTCTCAAATCCATGTATCCATCTTCCAAGTCTCTTGGACAGAAACAGAGTCACTGTTTGATCAGCAGAAAATTTTCTCAAACCGCACTCAAGAACATCCTCTTACAATTGTTCCAAGAAGAGCTGGTATCACTGCATCTCATTTTGTATCCAGTTGAATGAATGAATTCCCGGTGGTTGCTGATGAAGCTCGGGATGCCGTAAATCAAATGAAGTGTTATGTTGATAGTCCCTTGTAATTCTTGAAAAAGAGAAGAAACTCTAGTCTGTGGATGTCATTCTAACTCTTGTGTATCAATGAAAAACACTTTTGTCTTCAATCATTTTACCTTCATTCTTTCACTACCTGCTTCAAATTTACATAAGCTAATGGGCCTTGTAAGCATATTTTGATTTTTACTAGGATTATTACAAATAACCCTACAAACTTTGAATCTCTTAATTGCTCAATATTACCTAAATCATACAAAGAATGTATATTTAGTGAGCTGGAACTTGACTTTTATTCAGAGTTCCTTTGTCTTTTGTGGGCAAATTAAAGTCATGCACGCCGGACATAAAGGGGCTAATGTTTAAGGTCGAAATAGCTTTGACCGAAAATGGATTAAAATGGATTCAATTCCTTGACAATTTATCTGAAAACATATTACCATACTCAAGTATGAGGGAAAAAATGTAAACTATGGCTTAAGAATATTTGAATCTGAGGAATGATATGAAAAAAGAGCTAAAAGGCATTAGAAGAAGTAGTTTCCAAGAATGAAGTTACTATTATTTAACAAAACCCGTTAGGGGGTTGAAATATGCAGGGCCACCTATGGGCATTGGCTGCATAGTCAAATAAAATAGCATCTTATGGCTGACAAGTCTGTTATGTGGACTGTTTATGCAAGGCCACCTATGGGCACGTGCTGCATAGTCAGGAAAAAGAACTCCCAGAAATTTACTTTCCTAGTGCTAAAAGCCAGTGAAAGTTTATGGAGATTCAAATTTTCTAAAGCATAGAGTTTGTTGTATGGAAAGAGGTATTTGAATATGGAGAGGATATTTCCAAATAAGAATATCGAAGAACTGGATGAATATCACTCCTACGAAGGTCTGACCCAAACTTAGGGAAGAAGAATAAACCATAGACTTGAATACTTTCAGATCATGAAAAAGGATATGGGACAAATATGTTAATGATGGGTATTTTTTGCGGATCCCTACATACTGTCATTTTAAGACAAATAAGGACAAAAGAGGAATTCTTCCCAAGAATGAAGTTACCATTATTTAACAAACCCGTTAGGGGGTTGAAACATGCAGGGCCACCTATGGGCATTGGCTGCATGGTTAAATAAATAGCATCTTTTGGCTGACAAGTCTGTTATGTGGACTGTTTATGCAAG
Organism: Viscum album; assembly: GCA_963277665.1. NCBI lineage: Eukaryota > Viridiplantae > Streptophyta > Magnoliopsida > Santalales > Viscaceae > Viscum > Viscum album. The sequence continues at coordinate 323,922,127 of OY728126.1, read as the reverse complement.
GACACCTATGGGCACGTGCTGTATAGTCAGGCAAAAGAGTTCTCAGAAGTTTGACATTTTTGTGATTAGAAGTCATGAAAAGGGTTATGAAGATCTGAAAATATTTAAGGTTAGGATTATAATACATAAAGATGGGTATTGTCCAATGTATATAGAGATACATAGGTCAATGATAACCATAATTATGTTGTGGCAGGGTCCTGAATTGAAACTTGGACTTCACTACGTATCTCATAAGAATGAGAATCAAGCCATAAGTAGTTCTTGAAATGCAGTTTAACGTCGTGCAGGACGAAAGGATGAGTGATCTTAGATTAGGGTCATAGAATTCAGACCATAATAATGAATACACAGTGTGTGTTTTCATGAGGACTTTTCAGCCAAGGGACTGAAAGTGAAATTTGGGGTTAGGCCCAAAAGACTTGGGACTGGATTCAAGGGACACTCGAATGTTCCTACATATCCCATAAGGATGGGAATCAAGTCCACGTAGTTCTAGAATTACCCTTAGTACAAATTTGGTTCGTACATGTGAAGGGTGAAAGGGGACTTTAGTGCAATGATGGTTTAACCTAAGATAAAAAGTTCAGGCATTACCATGTATGCACGTAGTCTTTTAAAAATGAAAACCATGATTGAAAAAATCAATGTCAATAATGGTTCCTTCTCAAATGAGGAAATCAAAGAATAATGTAGTTTATTGTCGTACCGGACAAAAGTGTTGTATAGTTTAACGTCATATAACAAGGACGAAAGTGAATCAATGTAAAGATATTGATTCCAGGGGGGTTTCACAAATCACCATCATATGAGGTTGTGGTGAACCGATGTGAAGAGATTGTTTTTGGGATTGAACCCTGGGAGGTTTCCTACATACCCAGCCTGGAGGGCAAGGATCAAAGTCCGTGTTAGTTCAATTAAAGAATGAATTAATGATCAAGTTGTTCTTATGGACAATGATCTAAATAAAAAATAATGTTGGGACTTACACATGGTTAGTGGCCCAAAGGGAATGTTATGGTTGATGTTCGCTCTAAGCTCACGTGAGTCATACTCGGTGTGAGAAACAAGAGGTAATAACAACCTTAACGATGCACAGTTTAATGTCATGTAGGACATAAAAAAGGGACTATGCAGTTTAAAGTCTTGCAGTTAGGACAATTGGTGCTGCACAGTTTAGTGTCATGTAGCAGGGACAAAATATAGTTTAATGTCATGTAGGACATATCAAGTATTTTCTGTACAGTTTAGCGTCATGTAGTTAGGACGATGGGGATAAAATAGTTTAACGTCATATTGGACTAAAGGGGGACTGTGCAGTTTAATGTCATGTAGTAAGGACAAAAGAGTGTACCATTTTAACGTCATGTCGGACGAAGGTGTGAATAGTTTAAGGTCATATGCATGGACCGTGGATGGTGCAGTTTAATGTCATACAGGACCTTTGAGATTATATAGTTTAACGTCTTTTCGGACGTGAGGGACTTTTATACAGTTTAGCGTCATGTAGTTTAGGACGTCACAGTTTAACGTCTTTCTGGACATAAGGGATTTGAAAATAGTTTATGGTCATATACATGGACCAGGGATGATGCAGTTTAAGTTCATGCTGGACGGTTTATGGAACTTTTTCATAGTTTAATGTCGTGTGGGACGAAGTTATAGTTTAAAGTCATATTGGACCATTACTGTATATTTTAACGTCATATAGTAAGGACGAACTGGTGCTGTACAGTTTAAAGTCATGTAGCTAGGACTAAGGTGAACCAATATGAGGATATCAGTTCTGGGGACTTTTTTACAGTTTAACGTCATGCTGGACGATGAAAGTGCCACACAGTTTAATGTCATGTTTCTAGGACACAATATTGTTTAATGTCATCTCGGACAAAATATAGTTTAATGTCATCTCGGACATTGAAGGTGACACAGTTTAACGTCATGTTGGACGAAGTTGCAGTTTAAGGTCATACTGGACCATTGCTGTATAAACCAATTGTAAGAGTCTTGGTTCTGGGAACAATATTTTGTGTGTATACAAAATACTTCTTCAGAAATCTGGCATTAGTTGGAGTCGTGATGTGTTCTCCATCCATTGAGATCAGAGAATACGTTCCATTGGAGTAGACCTTATGTATTGAATAAGGTCCTTCACATTTTGGTTCAAGCTTGGGAGGCTTCTTTCCTGGTATCATTGGTGCTCTGAGAACCAATACCAATTCTCCCTGAATGAATGAACGAAGACGAAATTTTTTATTAAAAGCTCGTACAATCCGATTCTGATAGATTTCCAAGTGGTGCAAAGTGCACAATCTTTTCTCATCTAACTGTTCCAACTCATTCAACCGCTTTTGGGATTGCTCATCTGTTGATAACTGATCACAAATGGCTATTCTGAGTGAGGGCAATTGAACTTCAATTGGCAAGACTGCTTCTGTTCCATATACCAATGAATATGGAGTAGACCGCGTTGCATTGCGAGTGGTAGTCCGATAAGCCCATAAAGCATGATAGAGTTTATCAGGCCATGAACTCTTATATTTATCCACCATCTTTTGCAGTATATTTGAAAGAGTCTTGTTGAAGGCCTCTATCTGGCCATTAGCCGCTGCATGATATCGAGATGAATGGTTGGACTTAATGTTGTATTCTTGATACAATCTCTTTACCTCAGCAGAACAGAAGTTGGTGCCGTTGTCCGTCAATATGGTATGAGGGACACCAAATCTAGTAATGATGTTAGACTTGATGAAGCTAACAATGCATTTAGAACTGACTTCTTTGAGAGGTACTGCCTCTGCCCATTTGGAAAAGAAATCAGTAGCAGTAAGAATGTACTTAAACTGCTTGGCCGTAGCTGAAGGGTAAGGTCCCACCACATCCATTCCCCATGTGGAAAATGGCCATGAGTATTTAGCTGTATGAAGCAACTCTGGAGGTTAGTGAATGAAGTTGGTGTATACTTGGCATGAATGACACTTCTTTGTGAAATTAACACAATCTTGTATCATTGAAGGCCAGAAGTATCCAAGCCTTCGAATTTGATCAGACAATCTATGTCCAGACTGGTGGGCACCACAGACTCCTGCATGCACTTCTTTTATGACAGCCATTGTCTCTTCACCATCAATACATCTGAAGAGAACTCCATCAAAACCATGTTTGTAGAGAATTTTCTCGAGGTGGTTTGGACCATCATAAAGAGTAAAATTGACCACACGTCGCCGAATTTGTTCTTTCTCGGCTCTATCAGGTGGAAGTGTTCCATTTTGAAGGTATTCCTTAATAGGTGACATCCATCCTGTAGTATGACCATACGGTTCAGGAATGGGACTAATTTCATTAATTTCCTCTGTTCTGACTTGAACATAAGGTGAAATTGCACGACGGTGGGCAATACCGATGGTTGTCTCGTCCCGATTTGGATCTGCTAAAGCTGTGGCTATATTAGCCAGTGCATCAGCTTGAGCATTTTGTGATCTTGGGACATAAGAAAATGTTGGTTCTGAAGGGAATTCCGACATTAACTCTCTGACATAATCATACAAAGGGATTAATTCTTCTTTTCTGATGGCATAATCCTCGTTGACTTGTTTGATTACCAGGTCTGAATCACCTTTCACCTTTAAGTGATTCACTTGTGCTTGAAGCGCTAACTCCAAGCCTGCAATGAGAGCTTGGTATTCAGCTTCATTATTGGTACCACCTTCCCATAACAAAAAGGAATAAGGTAACACTGCCTTATCTGGAGAAATGAGCACAATTCCTAAACCAACTTTGTTGAATTTAGGATTTTCCATTTTCTTCCCTGTTGGAATTCTAGAAGCACCATCAAAATACATTTCCCATGTTTGAGGACTCTCTTGAATAGAGAAAACTTCCTCATCAGGGAGTGCGATATCTGAATATGTGTCTTCCACTGAAGGATGTTCAGCCAGAAATCAGCCAGAGCTTGGCCCTTAATTGCCTTTTGAGACACATACTGGATGTCGAACTGCTGTAGAATAACCGCCCACCTTGCCAAACGTCCTGTAAGCATTGGACGACTAAGGATGAATTTGAGTGGATTATTACAAGATACCAATTGGACCTCATGATGTTGCAGGTAGTGTCTCAGTTTCTGAACTGCAAAGATTAATGCTAGGAAGCATTTTTCAATACTTGAATACCGGGTTTCTGCTTCAAGCATAGTTCTACTGAGATAGTAGAGACTATTTTCATTCCCAGCATCATTTTTTTGAGCGAGAAAGGCACCCAATGATCGCTCTAAAGCTGTCACATAGAGGATAAGAGGCCTACCCTCAACAGGTGGCATGAGTACTGGTGGACTCAAGAGGTATTTCTTGAGAACATCAAATGCTTCTTGGCATTCTTCAGTCCACTGGTAAGTGACTCCTTTCTTCAATAATTTGGTAAAGGGTAAACTTTTGCCTGCCAAATTGGCGATGAAACGCCGAATATAGGCTAAGTGTCCTTGAAGTCCTCTTAATTCTTTCAAATTCTGAGGAGGTGACATACCAAGGATTGATTTGGTCTTCTCAAGATCGACTTCAATACCACGATGGCGTACAACAAAGCTGAGGAATTTTCCTGAGGTTACCCCAAAAGCACATTTTAAGGGGTTCATCTTCAAATTATGTTGTCGAAGCTTGTGGAATACAAATTCCAAATCAGCCAAGTGATCAAAACATTGTTTGGATTTAACCACCATATCATCTACATATCATTCAACAAATTTCCCTAGAAAAGGTTTGAAGATACGATGCATGGCGCATTGATATGTTGCACCTGCATTCTTTAAACCAAAGGGCATCACCCGGTAACAAAATACACCTTGAGGAGCTCTGAAGGCTATATATTCCTCATCTTCTGGGGCCATTCGGATCTGATTATATCCAGAATATCCATCCATGAAAGAAAGTACTTCATAGCCAGCCGTTGCATCAATTAAGAGTTCTGTAATCGGAACTGGAAAATCATCTTTAGGACAATACCGATTAAGATCTCTGAAATCGATGCAAACCCTAATTTGTCCGTTCTTCTTCTTTACAGGGACAATATTAGCCAGCCACTTGGGATATTGAACTTCTATGATGAAGTTAGCTTTGATAAGCTTATCCACTTCAGCCTCAATTTTGAAAGCATAGGTTGGGTGTGTTCTTCTCGCGGCTTGTTTGAATCCTCGATGTTATTTTGGCAAACCCAAATGATGGGTGGAAACATCTGGATCAAGGCCAGGCATCTCTGTATAATTCCAAGCAAAAATATCTTTATTTTGCTTTAGAAAAGAAATATACATCTTTTGTTCTTCAAGGGTCATGGCCTCACTAATTAAAGTGGGGCGTGGATCTTTCTCTGTACCCAGATTTACTTCTCTGAGTTCATCTACAGTGGTAGAGATACCCTCTTCAAATGCTGGAGGAGCATCTCTAAGATCTTCCTCTTCCTCTTGGTCATGTGTTATCTCTTCCGTTTCTACTTGCAAAGTAGATGAGAAAATGAAATTCTCATGATCATAAGAGATGTCAAAATTTTCACATTTTGAAGAAGAAGCTTCCATTTCCGACCCTATTGATGAAAAAGGGTCTTCTATGGGAAATGAAGAGGAGATGATGGATTGAGAATCAACATCAATATTCACCTCTGGTGTTGCTATAACTTCTTCTGTCCTGATTAGCGAAGTATAGACTTGTTGGATTTCAGCAGACGAAATGAAAACATCACCACTTATGCTTTCATCACTGCTTGGTAAGTTACCAATTTCTCCCATGTTGTCTGGCTCGATCGCCGTAATTGACATTATGGATCTTTCCATAAGAGTATTTTGATTTGGGCCTATTTTGTCCATTTGACTGATAGGTAACACATAATCCGTACTCACATGTGAAAATGGATTTATTGGAATTTTTTCCAAACCATATGGAGCATTAACTTTGGTAATTTCCTTCATTGTAGATTTTTCTCTTCCCTTCATATGATAAAATTCCGCCTCAATGTATTGAGACTCACATGTCTTGAACGGGGCCTTATCACCATACAATGTTCCAACTTGACCATCGAAACAATATTTGAGACATTGATGGTATGATGACGGAATAGCTGAATGCTCATGTAGCCAGGGTCTTCCAAGCAAGATATTGAAAGCTGAGTCTTGATCAACAATCATGAAATCCGAATTGGAAACAAGATCTCCAAACTGAGTTCTGAGCGTATCTTCTCCCAGTGGTTCTTGTTCATTTTTATCATATCCTTGCAACATCATGGTAGAAGGAGATAAATCAGATTCCGTGAGGCCCAATCGACGAAGTGTGTGAATGGGCATGAGGTTGACTCCTGAACCATTTTCAATAAAAGCTCTTCGAACATCTATACCATTGACATTTCCAGATAAGTACAAAGGTTTTATGTGCCCATGCACAAAATCATCTTCATTTTTATCAGTAAAAGATATCGCTGCATGGCATTCTGCAGGATTATTCTCTATGTGATAAATTTCAGCTGCAGCAATTTCAGCTTCAAACTCCTGAGGACTTGACAAATCTTCGATGAGTGCTTCCCGAAGATCTCTTGATAGATTCAAAGCATCCAAAATTGATAATTTGGCTGGTACATGGGCCAAGTGTTTCAATATATCATACTTTTGATCTAGAGGTCTGCGTTTCCCAATAGGAATATGCGGTTTAGCAGGTACCTTGGAAGCAGATGCTTTGGAAGCTGATGCATCTTGTATTGAAGTTGGCAACATCTTTGGTTTTGGAAAATTAGACTGATTAGATCCATTTACTTGCTGAGATAAAGAAGATGGAACCTTTAATAGGTCTTCCAAAATAACTGTGCCGAAGCTGAGTTGGCCATTGGCAGAAGAACTTGCTTGTTCTTTTTGAGCTCGCTGAAGGGCTCTACCACGAGTTTCTGCTGCATATACAGTGCTAGCAGGGGTAGAATTAGAGTAGTGGCTTCGGAAAGATCCACGTCTTCCCCTATATCCTGAACCTCTAGAACTTCCTCGGGTTCCCTTATTTGATACAGGGAATTCAGGCTCATCAAGACTGGAATATGAATCTGTTAATTGAATCATATTAACAGAACCAAAGATTAACTCTTCATCTGATAAAGACTCTGCCTGGTTAGCCTGTTTAGGCTGTGCCGTTTGGTGGGACGGTGCCCGTGGCTTTGAAGTAGATGGCATGAAATCTGCCAGAGTCAAAGACAATTTAGGCTTTGATGCATACTCATCTTCTCCTGATTCATCTTTCTTCTTTGAATTGCGCTGCCCTTTTGAGGATTTGTCTTTTGATGGAGGCTTTACTGCAGCTTTTGTAGGAGACACAATTGGCTTCTTCAATTGTGTTCGCAAAATGGAATGGGTCTGATTGATTGTCTTTCTGACCATCCAATCATCATATTTTTTCGCAGTTTTGCTTTTAACTTCCTGCCACTCGCCTCCTTCCTCTGGATCTGTAGCGGTAATACACGCTACATGAGCTGAAGAACCCTTCAATTTGACTTGTCCCAAGTCGACCATCTTTTGTAGGAGGTCTTTAAAGACAAAACACTCCTGGATGGGATGCCCCAACATTTGATGAAAGGGACAATAATTGGGACGGTCTTCATCTCCTTCCTTGTTTGGTCTCTTCGGCACTGGTAATTGAACCAAATTATTTTCCAGAGCTGAAATGAAGTAACCAGGAACATGCTCACTTTGGAAAGAGTATGTTTTACTCTTCATATCCTCAAATTGTTTTCATCGTTGATCTTTTTGATCATTTGGACGAAACAGCCTTTATTGTTGGCGTTCAGGAGGTGGAGCCCTTCGAGAAGATGAAGGTTTTGAAGTAGAAATAGGTACAGGTGCCTGTTTAAGCATAACTGTAGCAGTTTTTTCTTTACCCATTCTTCTTCCTGGAGCTGATGGAATTACACGAGATTTAACCTTAGCCTGTATAAGGGAATCTTCAATCTGTTGAGCGATTGAAGTAAGGTCTCGAAACCCTCCTGTGTATTTCACAGGGATCAATGGCGTGCGTAATTCGTCACGCAAATTTGCCACACAGATTGGCAACAATTCTTCCTGAGGGAGTGATAAACTCAAGGAATACGTTAATCCCTTCCAACGAGCAATGAAATCGGAGACTCTTTCATTTTCCCTTTGCTTGCAGTTTGTAAGATCGAAAACTGTCGTTTTTGGCAGAGTTGAGCTAAACTGAAGAAGGAATTTTTGATGAAGATCCTCCCATCCGATGACTGACCGGGATTTCAAGCTTGTATACCAGACAAAAGCTGGTCCTTGCAAGGTTCGCACGAAGCATCTGAGTTTCACGGCTTCTTGCTGCTCTGGAGTTCCAATCATAGGATCACAACAAGACACGTAATGCATCAAATGTTGTTCAGGGTCGCCTTATCCATTGAAAGTAGGGAAAATAGGGTTTCCAAAACTGGATGGAGGAGAAATTGAATCTACCCATTCAGGGTAAACTTTCTTTTCAGGTTGAACTTGCGCTCGTTTCCCTTCCATAGTTTCTAACCGAGCTGTTAATGACTCAATAGTAGTTATTAATTTTTGAGAAACGTCAGGTTGAACTTGGTTTTGGGTAGGTGCAATTAATGGAGCTTGGACTGATGTGGTGGTTGGTGCTGCAACTGATGGTAGTGCTGCCAACCGTTGTTGCATTTGACCCGTAGGATTAGACCTCTGTGGGTGTACTGACAAAGGAGGATATTCTTGATCCATCTCAGTAGTTACAACAAATTCCTTCGGCTGTCGGACTTCAGCATTCTTAAGAAGAAGACTATTCTAATGTAGTTCTGCATTCAACCTTCTTAATTCTTTCATTTCTTCCTCCTATTGTGCAAACCTTTGATCTAATGAGAGCGATTGACCTCCTTCAGAGGAAGGGTGAGAAGTAACCTGATTCTTTCCTTTCCCCTTATTAGATCCTCTTCGGAGAGGGGGAAGTGGGTTACTTGAAGGAATACCCAGATTTTGGGTAAGCCTTTGATTACGTGTGCGCACACCTTCTTTATTTAGGTCTGTGTGTGCGACTTCTTGAACAGGAACCTCTTCGTCTGATCCCTCTGATTGAGCCTCATCTAGTGAATCAGAAGCAATGGCATTGATGACATTAATGGATGCATATTGCATGGAATCCTTTCTATCAGCATTTCTGTGATATTGTCTCCTTCTATGTCCATGATGAGACATGGCATTCCGTTGACTTGATCCCTCAGGAATTTCTTGGTGAATCGTCACTTGGAGAGAATCTCCTGACAGCTTGGCTCTTCGTTCCTCTTGAGGATTATTCCCTAATCGAGAGAATACTGATTTTCTCTGAGGGAGGGATTGAAGATTTGAAAAAGTCCCCAGTCCGGTGGACTGGGGGTGTTCCTGTTGCTTCCGCTCAACTCCTCGAATTCCATTCGTTGACTCTGAGGGTTGGGTTAGAGAAGTCCCCAGTATGGCAAGCTGGGGTGTCTCTTGACATGCTATGTCTGAGATCTTCTTGAAATCTCTCTTGATCTTGCGAATCATAGTTCGGAAATTAGCTGGATGCATTACCCTGTATCCACTTTTATCACCTGGTTCAACAGACCGTTGGATGATTTCCGAAACTTCTGTCATTTGATGACGTGTTTGCTCCAGACGAGAGGCTTGTGCAATATTCTCGCCTGCTTGATGTAGGATCAATTCAACAACCTATTCTCTATATACTTGATTTTGAGAGGAACTAGTTGAAGCTTGTTCTCGAGCAAGCTTTTGATTATGAACAAAGCCCATTGACTATGGCCGGCCATGGGCAATAACATTGCATGAGACCATTTTCGGCGGGCTTTGCTGACCGGAAAGCACTGTGAAATGTAGTGCTCCGTGAACACCCCATCCTATGATATGAACATTAGATGGAGCATTGGAAATTAACTGACTCAATCTTCTTAGTGCGCCAAGGCATGAACGTTGAAGGGTTCTCTGTTTCTTTTCAGCCTTCGGATACCGAGTGACTGATAGAGATGCCAAATCAATCTGGCGTTGTAACCCTTCTATTATCTTAAGATTATTTTCATATTGATCGTAAGATAATACATTCTTCTTTAATTGACAAGGAGTTTTCCATATGTTGAGACGAATATCATGGATTCCATCATCTGTCAATATCTTTGGAATGTCGTACTGGGAATCAGCCAAAGGCCAAAACATGACTGGTACTTCACCTTTTGCCAGTTTTTTCCTCCTGTTCAGCATTTCCTCTTTATCATTAAATGAAGATTCTTCTACCTGTTTGGACCAGAGTTGGTGTTTCCTTGTTGCTTCATCGGATTCAACAAGATTGGTAGAGAAATCACTATTCATGCTGGAAGATGAATGACCCAGGGAAGGTTCGGAGAATAACCTGAACCCCAGGCTATCTTCTGATGGAGAAAGAGTTTCACCTGCCGATAGTAAAGCATCAGACATGACTGGTTTTACGTTTGCAAGTGCCTCGAGATAGGAGGGCTTTCTCGTCACTACATTGGCTTCTGAAGAATTTTCGAGACAACGTGAATCACTACTGCGGAGAGGACTTTCGCAGCGAAGTTCATCACCATGAGGAGGACCATCATGATGGGTTATAGCAAAAGATGAGATCTCTTGCTCCTTGGTCTTCTGACCACACAGAGGGTTCCTGTGGCTCTCATCTGAAGAAGAAACATCAAGATTGACCGAATTTTCATGATGCAAGTTTTCATGAGGAAGTGTCTGTTGAAGACCTTCAGAATTAATGTTCCCTTTATTGGGAACTGAGGGAGTAGAATCTTGAATTCCGACAGATAAATGTCTGAGGGCTTCAAGAACTCCAGCTTCGAGCAAGGCCTTGTGGCAGATTGTCCTTTGATCTCCTAACTGTGCTGGGCGGATCTTTTTCTTAGATGCCTTCTTACTCGCTTTAGAAACCACTTGATGACGAAAGTGATTGCTCTGAGCAAGTGTATGTGCCTGATCAGGAAAGATGGTCAGGTTAGGCTGACGATCTCCACTCAAATCAGGTGTATGTTCCTGAATTGGTTGTCCGTATGATATGGGGGAGTATGCCCCATAACCCTCTTGGACTGGAACAGATGTGTGTGTCTGTTCCGGAGTGAATAGTTGATGTGTCACTCCATTGCTAGGGATAGATTTATGTGTCTGTCCCTGAGGTGATGCTGAAGCTGTTATGATATCCTGGCAACCATCCAGAATATGAGCAGGAATTTGCTTCTGCTCTTTCACCATTGACAAAATATGTTTGGTGACTTCAGCCGCCGGAACAGGGATATATGTCCATTCCGGGCTTGGAGTAGGTGTATGTGCCTGCTCCTGTCCTCCTTTTCCTGTCAGTGAATCCTGACAGTACTCAAGTGTGGAGGCAGAGAGTTTGGTCTGCCTCCTGTTTGTCGTCGGGGCTTTCCGACTGACTTCTCCGTGCGCTACCAAGCGAGACTGTTGGTAGGCTTGATTAGTATTTGCAGGTGTATGTGCCTGTTGATTACACTTCGCCAAACGCGGTTGACGAGATCCATCATATGTAGTCAGACGAGCCTGCTGACTAACTGATGATGTATAAGCAGGTGTATGTTCCTGCCTATGGTACTCCACAGGAATTGCCTGGTGGGATCGGCTTGATGCTGCCAGACGAGTCTGCTGGACAGCTGAATTAAAACGGGCAGGTGTGTGTGCCTGCTCGTTGTTTGCCACCAAGTTAGGTTGGTGGACTTCTCCGGAGATGGCAGGGATGACAACCTGCCTATTGTTAACCGGATTCCGTCTCTGGCGGTTCATCTTGCCTGCTCGGGTTCGAGGAACCTAAGCTGAATGCCTGGAGTCGGTACCCTCATCTTGTTGAGGGCGCACTACCGCACGAGTCTGGCGGCGATTGTTGATGGGAGCCCTCAGGAAGGACTCCTGTCTTTTTGAATTAAGGCCCCGAGGGACCTGCTCATTCACTTCCTCGGAGTAAGGGAGTGAATGGAAATTGCGTTCCGGGGATAACGACCCGAAACGGTTGGAGACGGTAGTCACCACCGCCTGCTTCTTGATTGCTGGCCGCCGTTGTCCGGACGACCAGGTAGAGTTGTTAACTTGGAGGGCTTGACGAGCGGCCTCCAGAGTTGGGATAGTACCGTTGCGATGGTACTCTTTAACCAGTGCATTAGAAACACAGCGTCGAAGACGCTGAGTTGGTGATGTCATCCTCAGAGCGGATGACGTTCCAGCAGGAGTAGCAGCATTGGTTTTCACAGCAGCAGACCTCACAGTAGAGGTGTTCACAGCAGCAGTATTCACAGGGGTGAATTTAAGGAAAGCCATTTTTGTAGAAGATCTTGAGAAAAGAGTGCATGTTCCATGTAACAGACATAATCAAGATGAATCCGGCTACTGCATCTTTTGGATGATCATATGTCAATGATTGCCTTGTTGGACCATGGGGCCTAACAGATAAGAATAACATCACTTTTAACTTGGTTAAGGATTCACGTCGGGTTCACCATTTTTTTTCGCACGGAATCCGGGGATGACCTCCTGGACGGGAGATTCAAACGTTCCGATCGGTTTCTAACGGGTTTGTTCGTAGAACCGGAAACATCCAATGATTCCACATCCGTCTGGACCTACTTTCCAAAGGCAGGCGCTCATTAGTTTGTGGACTAATAAGGCTTAGGAATTTGCATTGGTCGAGAGGATGGGAGGTCGGACTCATCACACCTTTTTTAGGGGAATTATTGTCTACTCCGGGACTCTCTTTATAGATTTAAGTTATGTTCGTGAATCCTTATTACATTACCAAGTATAAAATGAGCTTTCCTTTAGTTTTAACAATCAATGATTAAATATGCAAGAAATTTAGAGAATCTTTTATATGTATTCGAGGTTCTTCATCAATAGAGAATAATCTATATTTTTTTAGAGATTCTTGGTCAATGGTATCCTTCAAAACATTTATATAAAAGTCTCTTGGTCATTATGATGACCAGGCTGGTTTTAAAGCCACTCAGTGGGGCACTTGAAGTTTATCGTCATTCAGAAGGACATAGATTATTTCAAAGTTGGGATCGAACCCATAAATGGGCTACCTACGTATCCTTTGTTTTGGAAAAGGAATCAGAACCCACGTAGTTCGAGAAATGGAGTATGATGTTTATGATTGATGACTCAAAGATGAATGTCATAATTACTTTTACACTCTAAGCTCACGTGAGTCATGATCGGTGTGAGAAACAAGAGGTATTGGTAAAATTTAGACAATTGTGCCATGACAGATGCAATCATAAGAATTTGTTTGGGGCTTATGTATGGATGACTGCCCAGATAGATGAAGGTTTAGGATTTACTTTTAGGGAGAAAATCCATGAACAGGGTCCATAAAGTTATATGTGCTTCATGGAGATTTGAATACTCTAAGTTTGGGGCTTACTCCTAAGGAGGATGCCCAAGTTAGGAGGGGACTTATGATTGGGTTTTACTCCTGAAAAAGAAAACCCAAATCAACGGTAAATTATGACTGGTTAAGAGAAATTTAAGGGGACTTGGGGCTTACTCCTGAAAAGGAAGCCCAAGATTATGACTGGGACATACTCCTAAAAAGGAGGCCCAGGTTATGACTGGGTCTTATTCCTGAAAGGGAGACCCAGGTTAGGGGACTTGGGGCTTACTCCTGAAAAGGAAGCCCAAGGTTATGACTGAGTCTTATTCCTGAAAAGGAGACCCAGGTTAGGGATTAAGGTTTGGGGCTTATTCCGGAGGAGGATGCCCATGATTAGAGGACTTGATTGGGGCTTACTCCTGCGGAGGATGCCCATAATTGGGAACATCAAGAATTTGGGGCTTACTCCTGAGGAAGATGCCCAGATTGAAGGTTTTATAATTGGCGATTATTCCTGAAAAAGGAGACCCAGGTTAAGGATTCTCTTATCTTAAAGGATGAGGTTGAATAAATGAACTCTCAATTTTTGGTGACCTAAAGATGTTTAAATCACTAGGTTTTGAGAGATATTTCACAGAATTCCTTTCAGACAAGGATGTCAAATCAAGAAATCATGCCATAAATGGATTTGAAGAGTATCTGGAAGACTGAATCTTGAATAGGAAAGGTGAAATGGCTTAAGAGGGGTAAAATGGGAAAGATGGCCACCCAAAAAGATAGGGGTGCACAAGTATTAAAAGGCGCGCATGTCCTGAGTCGGCGCGCAAGTATTGGTCGCACAAGTATACTTGCGCGACATGAGGGGTACTTGCGCGATTTTCAACCAGTATTGAAATGCTTGAGCGACTCCTTATTAAACCCTTTACAATCCTCTTGAGGTTCTTCCAGAGAAGGGACGCACAAGTTATATTGAAGGAATTAAGTCGGCGCGCAAGTGTTTGATAAGTTTCAACACTTAGGCCTTCCTTATTCTCTTTAGATCTTCCATTCTAGGTAAGAAATTACCTTAGAAGTGTTCTGGAAGCTTTGAGAAGAGACTTGGGCGTCGGGAGCTTCAATCTGAGTTTCTGGAAAAAGATCCTCCCGAATGGGGGGCCCACAGGGTCTATTTATAGGCAAAAGAAGACCCCGGGCGGTTACCGGGCGGTTACCAATTAGGTCGCGCAAGTCACCAGCGCGACCAAGACCGTCGCGCAAGTGTACTTGCGCGACAGTGGTAAAACTTGCGCGGTGAATTGGCTTTTGATCCTGTGTTCATGCCTTTGTCGATTTTTGATGTTTTCTTCAAAGGTTGAAATCACTTTGAGCTCAGATATTCCCTTTTCCGATTTTTAGATTCTGTGACGAAAGGAGCGTCAACAGTATGGTCATGGGAGTTTTATCATAGCCTAAAAAAATTCTGATGGTAAATTTCGAGATAGAACGTGAATTCTTACTATCTATATAATTTTTATTGAAACTATAGGTGACCCAAGGGCATATTTTAGAGACTTTAATCCCCCTTTTCTAAGATTTATCCCCTTGCTTCTAGAGATCATTAGTTAGCAATATGAGGTGACTTTCTTCTTCTTCGATCAGTTATGATATCTCTTTTATTTCTTTTTGAGAATTGGAGGTTGCCTTCCTTCAATTATGATGGGGATTTTTTTAATGGCATATCCATGGTCAGATTTCCATTGGGATCATGAGTTCCTTATAGGAGATGTGATTAGAGGTCAATGTATTTACATTCATTCTTTCAAAGAGAGCAATAAAAATTATATCTTGAGGAATAGGATTATTTATTTCTCTTTATTTTTTTCCCTGATGTAAAGTTATCATTATTTAGTTTCATTGGGTAATGGTTTAATTAACCCAAAGAATATAACAATTTGTACTAAGAATGAATCAAAAGGGTGATGTTATTGGATGTGTTGATACTTTTTTATGCCTCTTGCTAAATTATATATATTTTCTATCGATATTTTTATGATTTTTAATTATTTATTACTAATTTTGATATGATTAAAACCAGATAAAAACATAAATCTTATAAATATGAAGTGAAAAGTGGATAGTGTTTGTGAATTTAATTACTATTCTTCCTTGAAACATATTGGAACTAATGTAATCCCCAAATAATGTTCATTATTGATTCTTATATTTTTGTTATCTTATAATGATAGGGTTCTTATAGTTGAATATTGTTCATAATGAATCAAATAATTCAAGATTTTAAGGAAATGTTATTTTGATATAGAAATATTTTTTGGACTATAAGAAATCATTATTGTATACTGGTCTTGTGTTCTTCATGTTATGACCTTAGTTTCCCCATGAGTTTTTTCGAGAAAAAAATACATATTTTTATTGTGTATATATACTCTAGGATGGTATATATTTTCTGCATTTTGATATGTGGGGTTTATTTTTACATGTGATATATGTCATAAGTTGAGAGAGGGTATTAGCTTTTTTCTATCATGGAGATGAGGTTGATGTTGCGATGGATGGTGTACATTGGGAGCAAGGATTACCTATTTTCAGTTTGTTGTGTAAGGATTATTGATTGGTTTTGTGGGTATGTATTGAGATATGGAATTTCCCATCTTATTGATGTTTTATTTTGATGGCTGGTTGTCGAATGGTTATTTGGTGTGGGTTCCTATGGCCTATTAAAGTTTGTTTATGCACGGTGAGTGCATTATGCATATGGTGTTTTTTGGACCAGTATTTGAATATGTGATGGGATATTAAAATAATTAATAATGAAATCATGGGATGGGCATTAATGATGGTAATTTTGAATAATGAAACCCATGGGATAGTTTAATGGAATGATCCAATGAGTATGGGATGGAAATCTTGAAGTTTGTATGGTAATATAAAGCATTTTTTATTATAATAAAATGAATTGATTAAACCAAAAAAATTAATGTTTCTAAAAATGAAGGAAAATTAGTTTCTAATTAATAATGAAGATAGTTAAATATGAATTTCCTAGTATATTGGATAGTCGTACTAATATGGGAGGCGTGAATCAGTATAGATTTCATTTTAAAATTTATTCCATTGAAATTGACATATATGGTAAGTTGTGATATAACCCCCTTGAGTAGGTAAATATTATCCATAACCAAATTGTATAAAAGAAAAAAAAAAGAAACGAACATTAAATTTTTTATATGGTTTGGCCACAATGTATGATCCTTCTTCTTTTTATAGCGTATTTTCATTCTAGTATACTAATTTTTCACAAATATATTCTACTCAATGAAAGTGATTGGATATATTATTATCCAAATTTGATTCTTCCTAATTTTTATACTACCTCCCATAGGTTCTACTATATTCTGATAGTTATAATAAAATAAAAAACTATCAGATAATAGAGGTATTAAATAGAGTGATGGTTTCTTCTCTAATAGTTATGAGATCATCTCCTTTGGAATATCAATATAATTTTTAGCAAACATTTCTCACCTTCATCGAGAATATCTACTTCAGATCATACTGAGTAACTAAATTATAAATATATTGGACTTCTCAAATCACTTCATGCATAACCCTGTTTGGAATTGCTTCATCTATTTCTCTCAAACCCAGCATTGTATGATTGTGGAAAATGATGATTTTTGTATGATATTTACTTCATCTTACAACACTTGTTTTTCTTCTATTTTCTTCTCTACCTTATGAAAAATTCTCAATATTTATTCATCAAATAATATTTTATTTCATCTAACTCATGTAATCAATGTCCTAAAAAATTACAATATGAAAAAACTGTCTCTTTGATAGGGAAATTACACTACTAGAAAAACAGATATTTGCGACGGGGCATTTGCGACGGGGGCCCGTCGTAAATAGCCCGTTGCTGAAAACGGCGTCGCAACAACACTTATTTGCGACGGGCCTGTCGCTAAAGCCTTTTTTTGCGACGGTCATTCTCCCCGTCGCAAATAGTATTCCGTATTTTTGTAAAAAACTTTTAAAATAGTTTTTGCGACGGGACCCGTCGCAAAAGGTATTTGCGACGGTACCGTCGCAAAAACTATTTTAAAAAAAAATAAAAAACTATTAATAATACTAGTATTTGCGACGGGCATAGTATCCCGTCGCAAATACTATAAATAGTTTTTGCGACGGGTCCCGTCGCAAAAACTTTTATTTAAAAAAAATAAAAAACTATTAATAATACTAGTATTTGCGACGGGCATAGTATCCCGTCGCAAATACTATAAAAAAAATAAAAATAAATAAATTATTAATAAATTATTTTAATTAATATAATAATAGAATTATAATTCAAAAATAAAAATAATTAATTATTTTATTTAATATAATAATAATAGAATTATAATTCAAAAATAAAAAATAATAGAATATTAATAAATGATTTAATTAATATAATAATATTAGAATTATAATTAATAAATAAAAAAATATTAATAAGTTATTTTAATTAATATAAAAATAATAGAATTATTTTACCTTCAAATATTAAAATAATTCAAGTATTACAAAAAATATAATTAAATTATAATATTATAAAATTTTAATATATATATATATTTTAATATTATAAAATATAAATAATATTATTATTCATACTAATATTGTTATTTAAAAATATAATATTATTAATATTTTATAATGAGACAAAAACTAAGAATAGAAAAAAAAAATTGATTTCCCAAATTTTATAACATAAATACAAACTCTAATCTGAAGGAGGGGGGGAGGTGGGGGATCTACAGATGGTGGTGGAGGAAACTCCATCCCTAAAGCATGAGTGAGTCAGAGCATGTACTCCATCTGCTCCTGATGTTGCTGCTGCCACCGACTCGTCTGCTCCTCGTACAACTGTTGCTGGCGTCGACGCTCCTCCTCATTCTGCTGACGCATCTGCTCCTGCTCCTGTCGGAGACTCTCTATCTGTGCAGTCTGAGATCGCAACTGATCCTCATACTGTGTAGTAGAATAAGATGCACGAGCTCCTCTCGAGCTGGACGCCGACATCGCAGCACTGCCATAATAATCTCCGAGATTCAGTCGAGAGCCGATACCAACTACCCGTCCCTTCTCGAAGGCATACTGGGTGGCCTGCATCCATGCCGCCTCATCAAACTGACGGGCAGTGGTCTGATCTGATGACTCGGCCTGACTCTCAGGTCGGGCCTGTGACGCTGCGGCCTCATATGACTCCTATAGTTGCAATTTAAAATTAAAATTGTGAATATATTATATGCAGTTAATTTTTAAACTTGAAAACAAATAATACTGACCACGATGTGATGCTGAAGATCACCTCTGATCTCCCCAGTAGTAGGATCACTATACATCCTCCGATATACGTCGTACTCTGTAATATCGGGGTGCTCGACAGCCTATAAAAATAAAAAATAAACTGTTAATATTTATAGTTATATAAAATATTTATAAATAATGTACGTACCAGATGCTGTCTATGAGTACTGAAAGAACGACTCCCAGCTCGATGAGTCACATCCTGTCTCCCCCGATTCTGCCTCCCCACCGATGATCTCCTCTGAAAGGCACCACTCAACCAGTGCGCACATAATCCATCCCATACATGGGATGAAATATACTCTGGTCGGTGTGCTCTACATAACTCCTCAAAATCTGACACTCCTGCTTTTTTCATCGCAGCTTTTCTTAAATTGTGCAAAAACTGACGAAGGCGATCACACATGGCCACCTCCCATGCCTCGTGGATGGCGTCACGCATGGTATCCTCGATCGGATACCATAAACCCTACAAATAAATCGAAATATCAAGTTAGAAATGAAATAATTTTCAAAATAAAAATTATTTATTTACGTACGTACCAACCAATGGCCGAACATGGCCTGCTGCACATCAATGGGAATCTGCTCCCATGTGGTCCACAGCTGAGAGAAATAGTTGCGCAAAATAGCGCTGCCCTGTCCGAATGCTATATGCGGAAAACTGAAAAAATAATAAACATTTATTATGTGAATAGATTAATGAAATCTTAGTCAAATCCACAGGTTATCACACAGGTTATCACACCTCCGTGTGCGTGGATCAAACCCAAGACGTGGACGTCGCTCGGGGACGGGGTCAGGAATCATCAATCGTGCAAGACCGCGCCCCCTCTGCGTAGTCCCTAGAGCGCCTGCAGGCTGAGGGTCATCTGTCAGCAACGCATCCGCATCGAAAGTCAGGTCAGCATCTGCCAACTCATGAAATGTGGCCTCGTCCATCTGAAACAGAAAATGTTAATGTTAGAAAATAATTGATAATTACAATTATATATACATATATACATATATACATATTGTGATTGTATATAAATACCATGGAATGCTATCAGTGTTCATCTTCATCATCATCTTCATATATGTCAATGTCATCTTCATATTCCTCCTCAACATCATCGATATCCATTCGAGTTACAGTTGCTTCATCTCTTACCATTTCAAATTCATATGTGACATCATTAACATCATCGTCATCACCGAATCTTAAATGTCGGGTGTCGTCATCGATACTCATGTATTTTGTAAAAAAGATTGATTTTGAGTACTCTCTTGAAAAACTTCAATTCTTTGCACATCAGTGAAATCACATTCACTTTGACTAAACTGATTGTCTCGAATTTTGATTTTTATTATACTCCACCAATCAGTCAAGTCTCTTGATGTTTCACAGTACTTTGCATAATAAACTTGATATGCCTATTGAGCCAATAACAATGGTTCATTTACTGCGAGAACACTTTTACATTTAATATCGATGATTCCATGAGTCGGATGAACACGCACGCCTCTCTCTGTATCCAACCATCGACATTTGAACATGGTTATGTAATGTTGTCCAAGATAATAGAGTTCAATGATTTCATCAAGTATGCCATAAAAGTCAACTTCATTTTCTTGATGATGAGATCCTCTCAAGCTAACACCACTATTCGTTGTTTTTTTCGATTCCCCATATGCTTGTGTGTGGAATCGAAATCCATTCACCACATATGCATTATAAGTTTTAACATGTTTGGAAGGTGGGTTACTCAATACACACAGCCGTTTGTCAATTTTATCAGCATGTCGAGACACCTGAAAATTTTTGAAATAATTATCAATATAGTAAACTATACATTGAATGAGTTGCTAAAAGATAAAGAATTTATGTTACCAGTTTTTGAAACCACTGAGAGAAATTTTTCAGTCGACGGTCTTCGAGAGCAGCTGCTGTAATTTGTGGAATTTGTTTCTTGATATGATTATCATACAACCTATAAAAACAAAAGTTATTTACTGTAACATAAATGATAGAATAAGTGATATAAACACTTACAGTACAACTGATGTCATCTCTTCACAGTTGAGCAGAACATACGTATGAGATCTCTGATGTTCATCATCTGAAAGCCAGCGTTCATAAACTCCACCAAAACCAAGCTCTGACAGGTTGAAAATAGATAATTGATTGTCGATTTCATCAATATTCCTCTTGTTCCGTCCCATTAGGTTGTGTTTTGAAGGATACTCATATTCAAAATAATGGGAGCAGAAAAAAGATATTTCCTCTTGCAAATAAGCTTCTGCAATAGATCCTTCAACAGATGCTTTGTTACGTACTTTTCTTTTCAATTTTTGCATGCATCTTTCAAATGGGTACATCCATCGAAACTGTACCGGACCTCCACATTTGGCTTCATATGGCAAATGTAACATCAAATGTTCCATTGAGTCGAAGAAAGATGGTGGAAATATTTTTTCCAGTTTACATATAATTACAACATCTTTTTCATGTTTTCCTAGAGCATCATAATCTGCCTTAGCCGCACAAATTTCCCGAAAAAAATGAGACATGTCTGTTATGGAATCCCAAATCACAGAATTCAATAGACCTCTTAATCCAATGGGTAGAAGTCTCTCCATTATAACATGACAATCATGACTTTTTAATCCAGTAATATGACCATTCTTTACACATATACCCAAATTAGAAGCACAGCCATCTGGAAGTCTCAAATCTGCAATCCACTGACAAAATAATAAATGGTTTTCTTTAGACAGTGTATAAGCTGCTTTTGGTTTCAGTAACCTTTCTGTTCTGGCATTCTCAAATAGTTCCAATTCTGGACGCCTGCAAATTTGGGCAAGATCTAAACGTGCATTTACATTGTCTTTGCTCTTTCCTGGCGTATCCAAAACTGTATGAAACAAATTATCAAAACAGTTCTTCTCAATATGCATGACATCTAACATGTGTCGGACCAACAGATCAGACTAATATGGAAAATCCCAAAATATGCTACATTTAATCCAATTGTGTTCTTTCCCAAAACCAGAAATTTTCTGTTGATTTATTGTGGGACCAAAAGTGATGGGAGGTAATGAAAATACAACTGATTTTAACTCCGAACCTGATAGAATTTTTTGGAGGTCCATCCCTTTCAATTGTTCCTTTTCTGAAATGAGATCTGTTTCTGCGAAAAGGATGATCAGCTGGAAGAAATCTGTGATGACAGTCAAAATAACAAGGTTTCTTTCCATGAATGAGCATAAATGCTTTGTTCTCTCCCATACAGTAAGGACATGATTTCTGACCATGTGTACTCCAGCCAGATAACATCCCATAAGCCGGGAAGTCACTTATTGTCCACATCAATGCTGCTCTCAGTATGAAATTCTGTTTCGTTGCAACATCATATGTACTGACACCAGTACTCCACAATAAATTTAATTCATCAATCAATGGCTTCAAATAAACATCAATATTTGTCTTCGGATGTCCTGGAATTAGTAAAGTCAAAAAGATATATGGCTCCTTCATCAACATCCATGGAGGTAAATTGTACGGAGTTAAAAAAACAGGCCAACATGAATATTGACTACCATAAGATCCAAACGGACAGAAACCATCAGTGGAAAGGCCCAGTCGAACATTTCTAGCTTCTAAAGCAAAGGATGGATGCACTCTATCAAAAATGTTTCCATGAATCACCATCGGCTGGATGATTCAAGATTTTATCGGTTGAAATATTCTCTTTATGCCATGATATCATTGTCGCTGTATTCTTAGACATGAATTAACGCTGAAGTCTAGATGTAAGCGGAAAATATCTCAACTGTTTTACAGGAATCAAACCAGACTTCCCGTGTTGTCCTTCTTTATATCTCAATTGCCCACATGTAGGACAACTATCCAACGACTCATTTTCCCCAGAATATAAAATGCAGTCAATTGAACATGCATGAATCTTCTGACAATTAAGTCCCAAATTTCGAACCAGCCTCTTACTCTCATAGTAATTTGCAGGTAAAACATTTCCTTTGGGTAACAGTGTTTTCAGCAAAGAAAATATCTGGTCAAAACAGGTGTTTGACATTCCGTTATCTGATTTGATAGCCATAAATTTTGCAACTGCTTCTAATTTGCTCATCTTGCAGCCAGGATATAATGCATCCTCAGCAGATTTCAACAACTCATAAAATTCAGACGGTGCCAACTCAGGATTTGAAGCTATATTAGCCGAAGTTTCTGTATGTTGAACAGATGAACTTGCAACATCATTTACTAAATCATGAAACCGGGATGGATCCGGAATCAAGTTGGTATCACCTGGTCTGGAACTGCGTTCACCGTGTTGATACCAAAAAACATAATCTGGTTGAAAAAAAAACGCAAGAGATGTTCTCCCACTTTTTCAAACGTGTCAAACGTTCTCAATGCACATTTTCTGCACGGGCATTTTATTTTTCCTTCTAAAACAAATTCTGAATTTGATGCCGCAAATGATAAAAAAGTATCCACACCCTCAACATATACTGGATTTAAACCAGAACCGTTTGGATTTCTACGTTGATTTATCCATATACGGTCACCTAATAATGATTGTTGACGACCTCGTTGTTCCATATTTCTCTATAAAATATAAAATCATTACTAGTTTTGAATAATTTTGTAGAAAAAACACTCAAGTAAAGATTGAATATATTGAGAATAAAGAAAAACATGTTACAAATATTGATAAAATTTAATATTATATTGATTTTTTATTATTTTAATAATACTAATATAATTTTTTCATAAACATTAATTATATAATAATAACATTATTACATTATTAGTATATTTTATTATTAATATTAAAATAACCTAATTTTTTATATTATATACAATTCTCCTTTCATCTGTGTGTTTAACATTCTGTCTCCACATGTAATATTTGCATTCACTTTCACCTCTCCATTGGCGAGTAGGTTGATAATTTTGAAAAAGAATGCGAATATTACATGTGGAGACAGAAAACACACAGATGAAAAGAGAATTGTATAAATATAGAAAATTATATTATTTAAATATTAATAATAAAATATACAAATAATGTACTAATGTTATTATTCATAAATATTGGTAATTATTCCAAATTATTGGTAATTATTTCTAATTATTGGTAATTATTTCTAATTATTGGTTATTATTTCTAATTATTGGTAATTATTGGTAAATATTGGTAAATATTGGTAATTATTGGTAAATATTGGTAACTATTGGTAATTATTGGTAACTATTGGAAATTATTGGTAATTATTACTAATTATTGCTAATTATTACTAATTTTGGTAATTATTACTAATTATTGGTAATTATTACAAATTATTGGTAATTATTACTAATTATTGGTAATTATTACTAATTATTGGTAATTATTACTAATTATTGGTAATTATTACTAATTATTGGTAATTATTACTAATTATTGGTAATTATTGGTAATTATTGGTAAGTATTGTTAAATATTACTAATTATTTGTAATTATTACTAATTATTACTAATTATTGGTAATTATTACTAATTATTACTAATTATTACTAATTATTGGTAATTAATACTAATTATTGGTAATTAATACTAATTATTGGTAATTAATACTAATTATTGGTAATTATTACTAATTATTGGTAATTATTACTAATTATTGTTAATTATTACTAATTATTGGTAATTATTACTAATTATTGGTAATTATTACTAATTATTGGTAATTATTACTAATTATTGGTAATTATTACTAATTATTGGTAATTATTACTAATTATTGGTAATTATTACTAATTATTGGTAATTATTACTAATTATTACTAATTATTGGTAATTATTACTAATTATTACTAATTATTGGTAATTATTACCAATTATTGGTAATTATTACCAATTATTGGTAATTATTACCAATTATTGGTAATTAATACCAATTATTGGTAATTATTGGTAATTATTACTAATTATTGGTAATTATTGGTAATTATTGGTAATTATTGGTAATTATTGGTAAATATTGTTCATTATTACTAATTATTGGTAATTATTACTAATTATTGGTAATTACTACTAATTATTGGTAATTAATACTAATTATTGGTAATTAATACTAATTATTGGTAATTAATAATAATTATTACTAATTATTGGTAATTATTACTAATTATTGTTAAATAATACTAATTATTGGTAATTAATACTAATTATTCCTAATTATTACTAATTATTACTAATTATTACTAATTATTAGTAATTATTGTTAATTATTGTTAATTATTACTAATTATTACTAATTATTGATATTTATTACTAGTTATTGATAATTATTTGTAATTATTACTAATTATTAGTAATTATTACTAATTATTAGTAATTATTACGAATTGTTAGTAATTATTACTAATTATGAGTAATTATTACTAATTATGAGTAATTATTACTAATTATTCGTAATTATTACTAATTATTGGTAATTATTAATATTTATTATTAATTATTACTAAATATTGCGAATTATTAGTAATTATTACCAATTATTGGTCATTATTGACAATTATTACTAATTATTGGCAATTATTACTAATTATTGGCAATTATTGGTAATTATTGGTAAGTATTTTTAATTATTACTAATTATTGGTAATTATTGGCAATTATTGGTAATTATTGGCAATTATTGGTAAGTATTGGTAAGTATTTTAATTATTACTAATTATTGGTAATTATTGGTAATTATTACTAATTATTGTTAATTATTACTAATTATTACTAATTATCGGTAATTATTACTAATTATTGGTAATTATTACTAATTATTACAAATTATTGGTAATTATTACTAATTATTGGTAATTATTCCTAATTATTGGTAATTAATACTAATTATTGGTAATTATTACTAATTATTGGTAATTAATACTAATTATAGGTAATTATTACAAATTATTGGTAATTAATACTAATTATTGGTAATTAATACTAATTATTAATAATTATTACTAATTATCACTAATTATTGGTAATTATTACTAATTATTACTAATTATTGGCAATTATTGGTAATTATTCCTAATTATTCCTAATTATTCCTAATTATTCCTAATTATTCCTAATTATTCCTAATTATTACTAATTATTACTAATTATTACTAATCATTACTAATTATTACTAATTATTACTAATTATTACTAATTATTACTAATTATTACTAATTATTACTAATTATTACTAATTATTACTAATTATTACTAATTATTACTAATTATTCCTAATTATTACTAATTATTACTAATTATTCCCAATTATTACTAATTATTCCTAATTATTACTAATTATTCCTAATTATTACTAATTATTACTAATTATTGGTAATTATTGGTAATTATTACTAATTATTACTAATTATTGGTAATTATTGGTAATTATTACTAATTATTACTAATTATTGTTAATTATTGGTAATTATTCCAAATTATTGGTAAGTATTACTAATTATTGGTAATTATTACTACTTATTGGTAATTATTACTAATTATTTGTAATTATTACTAATTATTGATAATTATTACTAATTATTACTAATTATTGGTAATTATTACTAATTATTACTAATTATTCTTAATTATTGATAATTATTGATAATTGTTCCTAATTATTAGTAATTAAATGAATAATTATCAATAATTAGAAATAATTACCAATAATTACAAATAATAACATTATTAATATATTTTATTATTAATATTAAAATAATATAATTTTCTAATTTATATACAATTCTCCTTTCATCTGTGCGTTTTCTATCTCCACATACAAATAATACATGTGAAGACAGCAAACACACAGATGAAAAGAGAATTGTATATATATATAAAATTATATTATTTTAATATTAATAATAAAATAGACTAATAATGTAATAATGTTATTATTCCTAATTATTGGTATTTATTACTAATTATTAATATTTATTCTTAATTATTAAAAATTATTACTAATTATTCCTAATTACCATTAACTATGAACAATACTAATAATTTAAATTTATTAAGTAATAAAACAATGTAAACATAGTTAAATTACAACTAATTAAGAATAATTGAAACTAATAAAAAATTAAAAATAAATATTAAATTAAAATGAACATAAATACCTTGAAAATTGATCTGCTCTAATCGTTATTCAAAACATTAATATCAGCTCCGGAGAAAAAAATTAAACTGGAGAAAAACTGAACTCTAGAAATATAATTTTGAGAGAAGGAGAAGATAGAGAATGATAATGAAATGAAAAAAACGGATGGGGGTATTTATAGGTTAGATTATTTGCGACGGGCCCATTTGCGACGGGTATCCCGTCGCAAATAGTATTATTTGCGACGGTACCCGTCGCAAATACCTTAGCCAACATTTATTACGGTCAACGGGTAAATAGTTATTTGCGACGGGCCCCGTCACAAATAACCACCTGCCGACATACTATTTGCGACGGGGGAATATTCCCGTCGCAAATACCTTTTATCGCCGCCGGTTATTTGCGACGGGGGAATATTCCCGTCACAAATAAGTTTTCCGTGATTTGGCGCGCAAACCGCGCCAGTCTTTTTGCGACGGGGAAAGCTGTCCTGTCGCAAAAGGCTACTTATTTGCGACGGGCAAATAACCCCGTCGCAAATAAGTTTTTAACAGGAATATTTGCGACGGGATTTATTCCCGTCCCAAATAACCCATCGCAAATGCCCTTTTTTCCCGTAGTGTTATCTTATAGAGCTAATACATTAATTTCTTATTTCTTTTGCATATACATGAATTTTTATATTATAATATTTCATGAGACTACATCTAAAAAAATTATAAATTACCCATCTTTAGCACTCTTCACTTTTTAGGAAATATTTGACAAGATATACACATAGGTCAGACTCCCATAATTAATAATCAAAGATAATTTATAGAAATTTCTTGTTCTTATTCAATTGATAATTAAACCTCTAATGAAACCCAAAAATGATTATTTCGTAAGAAAAACTCAATATGGAACATCATTCATTTATACATGAATAAAAATAATACTCAACATCACTTGTAGAATGAAGGATATCTTACGGATCAACAATTTATTCAAACTCAACATCACAAAAGATCAGACTTTCAGATAAGACTCATCTTTCATAATGACTTGATTAGCATGTGATTTAGAAACTACATAATATCATAGTATAATCACATTAAAACATCTTCATTATTATTAAAAATAAAATAAATATATTTCATATTTATTAATATCTCCCTCATTTTATTTTACAAGTTAATATTTTTGACCTTCATGATGTGGGGACCAAATTTTCTTTATTTATCTTGAATAACATTTTAAATTAGATTTTTTGACTATTGAATAACTTCTCTTGCATCACCAAGTTTAGATTCTTCAAAACAGTTAAATTCCTATTAATTTCAACCATGGGAAATGATGGTTATATAGATAAAATGTTGTTTACAAAGAACACATGTTGGTTATGATGATCCAATAATGATTACACATAATCACTAATGATGATTATAATTCCCATACTTACACAGATAGATTCATGCTTACATGACCGAAGATGATGTTTACAAAGATATAATATGATGGTTTCACAAGGGAATATAATTCTTATACAAGGTAAAATCATGGTAATGAAGGTTAAGGATCCATGATTATGTGGACAATGGAACCATTCATACAAATAATAAACTTTCCCATTTTTCCCTTGAAATTAAAAAATTAAGACTTTATGAAATAAGCACAAAACCATTATAAAATAATTGCATCCATTCTCAAACATTCTAAAGAACGCTGCAAATATGTTCAAAAACGTAAATATAAGTCTCATTATCTTCCAATGATTCATTAAACGTAGGTTGAAAAAGTAAAAACATCAAAAACTCTAAGTGGGACATCAATATCCCCTTTTAGATTTTTGGAAACACTTTCTAATATCTTTCTCAACCTGATCAAGACCATCTATTATCTCATAAAAATCACCCAAGGGTCAATGGATAATAACTTATGCCATGAGAGATTCATCTTGATACCATACCATTAGATAATGTTCTGTTTTTTAGATAATTCCATCCCCAAAAGAAAAATATTTTTAGTTAAGTGATTCATATGATTATCACATCAAAATCTTTTCAAAAACTCAACATTTTTCTATGAAAATAATAATGGATATCTTAGATGTTCATGATATCATTTGAAAATATTTACCACCTTTAATATGATACATGAAAATATTCATGACACTTTTATCACCCCCTTTGACAGCACAATCAAAATCATTATTATGGTAGGTAGGTTCCCTTACATACATTTTTAATTGAGAGGGGATGGTTGACCAAATGTTTCAACCATAAAATAGAGAACTTTTAATTTTATAATGATTTTGTTAAAATATAAGAAACTTTTTTTTGGTGAAAACATAATAATGTTTTAAATCACCTTCACCAACCATTTATCTTGTGAAATAATATATACTATCAATTTACTTTGATCTAGTGTGTTAAACCAAGTGTTTAGATAGATATATAACACTTTAATTTTCATAGAAAATGCATAGTGTATTCTCAAAAATAACTCTAATGTATTAAAATTTAATATACTTATATATCATTTGATTACAATAA
Source organism: Viscum album (assembly GCA_963277665.1). Lineage (NCBI taxonomy): Eukaryota > Viridiplantae > Streptophyta > Magnoliopsida > Santalales > Viscaceae > Viscum > Viscum album. Next base: position 323,892,723 of record OY728126.1, on the reverse strand, counting down.
TATCAGGTTTTTGGACTCAGATTCAATTGTTTCAATTCCAGGAAACATTACTTCTTTTTATTCCATGACAGATAACTCTGACATAGATATAAGGTTTAACCTCAAGTGGAATTCCAAACAATGAAATCTTGATCCCAATCATCATCTATGAATCCCTATAAGGTCATGTATGAATAATTTTTATATATAAATCCCTAACTCAAGCTAAACATGATATTCGTAAGAATCCTCTTAGATTCCAACTTCAGAGACTCTTTAGGACTATTTTGAAATCGAGCAAATAATATAGAAGAAAAAATAAGTCATGTCTACAATTTTTTAGGTGGATAAGGATTCCAATTAATTTTCTATAATTAATTAGGTTCATAGTAGTTAAACTCTCTTAACCAATCAAATTATTGTAAAAAACTATAAAAGTATAAATACCATCATTTTCTTCCCTAAAACCACTTAAATAATTATTAATAGTATTTTCTCTAAGATAATATTTTTTGATCATCCCCTTAAATGATTTACAATACTGAAAAATATGACATATCAACTAATATAGACATATCAAAATTCTTCTTTATTCATAGAAAAATCATTTGAATGGTTTTATTTGTCACTTGAAAAAATATGTTATGCCCTAATACTATGAAAATGAGAGTACCTGTGGAAATCTCCATCACATAAATATTACTATCATATTTTAATTTTGAAAAATACATGCTTCTCAAGAATTTATCCACTTGGAATGACATGTTATTGGGACCTTTTTTAATCAATAGAGATCCTTATTATGCCTCGATACGAAACTCTCATATTTATTAAGAGGAAAACCCTTGGGTTATTCAATGAAAACCACTTCTTAAATACCACCATTTAGGGAATCATATTTCACATTTATTTGATAAATCTTATAATGTTTTTGAGATGATACTACCAAGAACATCAGAATGGTCTGATGTATTGACGCTAGAGAAATGTTATCTTCAAATTGAACTCTTTTCATTTGAAAATACCCCTTGCAAAGCAGTCCTAATTATTCCTTGTGATTTCACCAATATCATTTATCATATATTTGAAAACCCACTTAGTTCTAATGATATTGTTTTTTTTCATGTCATGATATCATCTCCCAATTTTATTTCTTTTCTATTTGATGAAGATCAACATTTATATCAAAATTTCATTCTTTATGCTATATTACCACATAAATAGTTAGAGATTCTACTTTTTCAATAAGAGCAGTTCGGTTTCTTATCCTCAAACATATTCTAGTTTGTAAAGGTTCATCTCATTAGCCAATAATATTCTCAAAATCAATATTTTTTTAACCTTTTTTCTTTTTCCTAAGGTCCTAAACATATTCTTCTTCACTAATAAAAAATGAGTCAATATTCACTATAACTAACACATTTTTATCCTATTACACAACCTATTTTATGGAAATTTCATGTTTTTAGATCTAGTATATTCAACTTCACCCTCAATAACCTTATCTATTTTATGAAAATATTCAATAAATTTTAAATAAAAACACTATAATAGCTTTTTTTTCAATAGATTTTTCTTCTATTTTTATTTTAAATATAGATTATAAAAGTCACTACTTCATCTCTTTTATCAAAGTTCCCCAAATTTGTTTATTTATCTTCATGTAACAAGAACGTCAAAAAGATTTCAAGTATTTGAAATTTGGATATTTTTTGTACCAAGTCTAATATGGAGTCTATTGTGTTTCCGGTTTCACAAAAAACATATTCTAAATTTTCATAGTAATTCACATATCGTCTCTCCAAAATAAATATAAAATATTGTATTTAGTTAATGTAATTCTTATAATGGTTATAATAATATTCTTTTTACTCTAGGAAACACCATTTTTATGGAGTTTGTGCTGTTATATATTTATGAATTATTACATTATTTTATATATATATATCTTAAAATAATTTGATATATAGTCCTTTTTATTGCCAGACCCCACATTCCTGATATAGACACCAAGTTCTTTCTTAACAGGTCTTATGAAAATCTTAAACATATGAAGAACCGATAATTTTTTCTTCAAAAAGAGAACATTGACTATATAAGTATATTCATCAATGATTAAATTAACATGGAGATCATCCATGGTTTAGTTTTCCCTCATAGGACCACACACTTATAAATATACAAGATCCAATTGTTTAATTTATTTAATATCCAATTTACTATGTATCCCTTGATCCATATTAATTTTTAAGAATGTTTTCTCAATTCATTATATATCCCATTTAGATTGAGAAAGTATCCAACAATCTATTTTTTTATAATCATGATCATTTTTTCTAGTCATGATTTATATGTCTTTTATGTTATAAATCATTCTCATTTTTACCACTTACATAGAAATAATTAGACGGGTCACTAATTTGAAATAAGTTCCCACTTTTCCTTTTACCTATAGTTTTGACTATAACATATTTTTAGCTCTTGATAATACAATAATTTATTTGAAAGAATACAATAATTTATTTGAAAGAATACAAAATTCCTTTCATCACACAATTTTTTAGCACTCACAAAATTGTGTTTTCCTTCTTCTACAACTAACACATTTTTTTATTTGAGTTCTTTTTCATTAGTCTTAGTTGTTAGAGACCTTTATTTTTATTGAGATATAATCAGAGAATATAACTAATCCTCCTTCAAGATATTTTATATATTTTTTTATTTTTTTATCTATAATCATTTTCAAAGAATATCCATTATCAAGGATATCTGGACTTCTTCTTTTTGTTTCTTTCAGTGCCACTTACACTATAAATGATTTGTCTTCTTGGCTTTTATTTTCAGCTCCTTTCTGATTTTAAATTTAGGATAACTTTCCATGGATATTTTTTATACAATTATATGTATAATTTGAATGTATATCACATATACCATTGTCTTCTTTCAAACTTTCAAATCTGTTCTGAGTAGGCTGGATTGCATGTATTTTTTCATAACCTTATTTTTTCGGGACTCATTTATTTTTTACATCAAATATAATCCCCATTAATTCATACCTTCTTCTAGGTAAGGACATTTTATACTAAAATGTGTAATAATTGTGGCAAAAAACACTAAAGCACTGATAATAACAACTGAATCTAAATATTTTTTTATATCCATTACGTTGTCTGAGGAATTATATTCCATATTTTTGACTTTATTGCCTAGATATGTCTTGATCTTTCTTGTTCTTCAAGGATCTTAATTTTTATTTCGTTATTATTTCTTCACTAGATGTATAATTTACCTTCTCACAATTTTTAATGCTCTATAATAATAAATGTTTTTAAATAGGGTCATCATTTTTAGGAAAAATAGATTAAAAACTTTGAATAAATTCATTTATATATTTTACCTAAATTATAAAATTTAGATTTTTTTGCTTATTGATTCTATAATTCAATAATGTTTTTTAATTATTCTTTCACCATTTTTAACTCCTTTTCCTTTTTTAAAAAAAATATTCAATTTTACTCATTTCTTATTTTATCAAAAATATTCCTTCAAGACCCTTCTTGATCTTTTCATATTCATTAGCCTTCAGATATAATTTCTTAATAACATTAATTATTTAAGTATATCTTTTGAGAGATTATTCATTTAATTCAATTTTATTTACATTTTCTTTATTCAAGGTATTATACTCTTTCTTCAACTTTTTAGTTTTCTGATGACAAGACCCTAATTCAAATCTAAACATATACTCCAAGTAAGTCTCTTCCCCAACTTCCTCATAATTATTATAAGTTGTTTCTTGGTATTACACATGATACATGAAGTTTATAAAAATTATAGGTGATTATTAATTACATTGGATACTAGAGGAGGATTCTTTATCTTATTATTTAAAAATCATGTTTCTCTTGTTTCTTCTTGGAAATAGTTTCTTAATGTCACATGTATTTCTTGGTAATTTAAAGATTTATTTTTCATTTATTCTTTTAAGTATTTTTTTCTTAATTGTCAATATAAAACTCATATTTTTATCCTTATATAGTTTATGTAAAAGTTTCAAATTCCTCCACATTTGAGTAATTTCAAAGGAAGATTATCCTTGAATTCACACATAACTTTTATAGAACTTATAGAGCTATTAGACATGATCATGTTATTGACATTATCCAGATCATTATCATAATTATAATAAATAAAATTTTTATGTACTTATTATATTAGATTAATCATTCTTATAGATATAAAATCAGTATCATATTTCAAATTATTCACCATGTCAGGTTTCATTCTCATTTCATTTGTAAATAAGATATTTTGTAACTCATACAATTAGAGATATTTCATATCTTAAAGAGTGAACATTTTTGGTTTAAATATTTCATGAAAATTTCTCATAAGTTTCATTAATATAATAAATTCATCCAGCCTTTCACCAAAACCTAAAATGTTTCTCACAATTTCATTGACTATAGTGAAGTAATCATCAATGGATTCATCATCAGCCATCTCTATATATTCAAACTTACCTCTCAATTTTTTTTCTATTTCTTCATTAACATTATCATTTTCTCCTTAAAATCATTTAATTTTATCCAAAATATATGTGTCGGTCTTTAATCTTATCACTATGATAAAACCATTCTCATAGAGTGACATCAAAATAGTACACCTATATTTTAAAACAGCCACAAGGTCCCCTTTTATGTAAATATTATTATCTCACAACTTTTATGGGTGTAAATACCACTATGGATACACTAGTAACATAAATAAAAAGTGTGAAAAAAACCACAAAATTTTATTTTTTCAACCATGGATGTTATTTATATCATGTGTATGAATGCCTCTACTATTCAGAGAGTTGATGTTGTCTATGTTTCACAAAGATATTTTGATAGAGAGAACCTTCTACTCTAAAACAACTTAAAAGTCTCAGTCCACTGAATATTTGTATTGATAGGGGATGTATGAATGAGTGAATCTATTTTTTATAAATTCTTCCTACAAAATAAAACACTATGATTGGTTAGTATGTGAGCTTATCCATAAAATAAAAATTATCTTTACTCAAATGATATTAAAGTAAATTAGGGAATGGAACAAAATATTTTTTACAATGTTTTAACATAATGTGTGAGTTTACTCTATTCTATAGCTAGTTTCCATCTTGGGCTACAAATATTTTTCTAATATATTGTTATCAAAAAAAATTCAAGGGTAAATTAATTTCTTGAGCCCATGACTTTCATATTTCACATTACCTACCATATGTTTCACTATCTCTCTATAGTTATAATGAAATAAAAAAACAAATAGATAAGAAAGGTCTTATTTAAAGAGAAGTTTGCATAAAAAATGGTTGTGATATCCTCTCCTTCGATCCAACAAGCCAATGTTTAGAGAACACTGCTCACATTCTTCAAGAAAGACTTCTCCAAAATATACCTAGTAAATAAACACTGATGATCTTGAACTACTCAACTCACAACTTAATCATCCCTTTGTGGAACTTCTTCTTCTTCTTCTTCCCTCGAACATAGAACTATAAGGTTGGGAAAATTATATTTTAAATTAAATACACATTGTCTTTAAGAACTATTTATTCTTAATTCTTCTTCTCAATATCACACACACTTCATAGTCTTTAACCATAGAAAGATAATATATTTGACAAAAATCAAATACTCAGCAACCTAAATATATACAAGTTTCAAAAATATCTATATTTAAAGAAGTTATTATCTTGTATATCAATCTCATTAATTTCTCATGTTTTTTCATAAACCCATGTTAGTATAATATAATATTTCTTGGTAATCATTATAAAAACATATTCATCAAATTCCTATTTTTTCACTCGAAATTTTTTATGAAATATTAACAAGGATATTCTTATAGTTAAGTCTCACATAATTTTATTTCGAACAAAATTTCAAGAACCACCCAATGATTCTTCAATTGATAACCAAACCTATTAGGGATTCTTAACATAAATTTATATTATTAAGAAATAAATAGGAAGCATTTTTAATTTCTATATCCAAAAACATAATACTCACTAACACTCATTCCATAAAGGATATCATATGACTCAACATTTCATTCAAACTCAACTTAAAAATTACTTATAATTCTAGATCGATCTCATGCTGAATCACAGCTTAACTATAATGTGATTTAGTAACAAAATAATTTCAAAACATTTTCGTGATAAAACAACTATAAAATTATTTAAAACAAAATATATTTATGTTAGTTTCATTGAGATATCCTTCATTTAATTATACAAGTTGATAGTTTTGATGATCAGGATGTGGGGAACATAGATTTTTTTATGTTGATTGAATCACATTTTAAAAGAGATTTTTTATCGATGATTAAAATATCTTGATTCACCTAGTTTGTATAATTCTTCCAAAAATAAATCTGGAACTGAAAATTTCATCCCGCTAAAATAATTTTTACATAGATAGAACCAAGATTGCTTGGTACATATAATGATTATTTATATCCAATGATTCTTATGCAGACTCAGAAATGATGTTGGTTGTGCTCATTCATGTATAGATAGATTCAAGCTTGAAGATCCTAGGAGTATGTTTACAGAGATGAAACATAATGGTTGTATAAGAGAATATGATGGTTATATAAGGAAAAATTATGGTTAGGTCAGGAAAGTGATCATTTTTACACATCTACTGGAATCAAGATTACGTACCCAATAGGGGTCATGTTTAAACTTAGATTAATTTTCTATTTTTCTTCTTGAACTCAATAAATCTATACTTCATGAAATAAGAATAGAACCCTTACATATTAATCTCAACCCCTCTCAAACCTGCCCCAACACACTGCAAACAAATATAAACACTACAATATCATCCTCAATAGCTTCCAATGATTCTGTTAAAATTGTTTGAAAACTAACAAAACTTTTAATAATAACAAGGGGAAATTCAAAAGATGTTGAGTCTTTATACTTTTATCATGGTATGAGTTCATGTTTCTTATGTCGTAGAAGTGGTAATGAAGTTTCATATGGGATGAAAAATACAGTTGATCATTGTCTAGTTATTTACCCTTTTTTGGTTGTGCATAATTTGTATTCATATATTTTTTGATTTTATATTCCTCACCACCATAGTCAAGAAGTATATTAAAGACAAAATATTTTAGGTACGTTCACTTTCCCCATCATCCATTTTGGTGAGGAATAGATGGTTGACTTTTATTTCTTACTAATTTTCCCATTAATGTAGAATTATTTTTCAGTATATCTAGTGTGTAATGGATTAATGTATATGATTTATACCTACATTGATTGTGACAACTCTTGGTCTTACTATATATGTATGTGAGGGTTTCAACTACTTAATGTTATAGTATATAATTGTATCTGGTTATGGTGGATATGGTTTCCCTTAAGTGAACATGTATACACTATAGTTTCCAGAGGTATAATTCGAGATACATGGGTTTTAATGGAATTCAGGATTACTATTGGTTTTAGATGTGATTTAATGAGGTGTAGTATGTATTCATGGGGTGTATAATGACTTATGAAACACATGGTATAATTTTATGTTTTTCATTAGGGCATGGGAGTCAAAACCAGTAGGGAAGTGGATACGGGGAACATTTATTACATGTATTTTTTTATATGGATATTCTTACTTGTGTGTGTTACATTGTGACCGAGCCTTAGTGTGGATGGTACATAACTTTACATATTTGGTAAAAAGTTGTTTTCATTTGTTTATTCATTGGGCTTTAGTATTATTCTTTCAAATTTATATGACTGGTTTTGAGTAGGATTATACTATGTATATCCATATTCCCAGCCCATATATATATATATAATTCTTTTATGGTTCACAAGAGTTGGTTGGAGATTAATTTAGGTGTTACTAGCACATAGTGGTTATTCAGGAGCTTCTGGGATTTTATTAGACATTGTATGTGCTTGTATAAGTTTTTTTAGTTATTTTATTCTATATGGAATTAAATTCAGGTTCTGGGATTTCTTTTTTTATTTTTGATTTTGTTGATTAGTGGAACTCACCTTATCTTTTCTTCTTAAATTTAAATAATATGGGTAAGGAATCCCATTTTATTCATTTTATACCATCAATACTAGTCTCCAAGCTATGGATTATTGAAGGTGGGATTTGGAGGTCATCCTCATCTTCACCGCCATACCAAGAGAGGTATTAATGGAGGGGTGGGTCATTTAAAAGTGGAATCAAATCTTATGGTTAAGATATATGATGGGGTTTAAAGATATGAACTAGTTAGGATTTCATTGGTTGGTAGAGAAATAGTATCAAATTATCATAACATGTGATGTAAGAAAATGGAACTAGATAGGACATGGGTATTTAGGCACCCTGTAATTTAATGCAAGGAGATTCAAGTTAACAGAACCTGCTAAGAGAAGTGATGTTTTTTACAATATAGAGACCTTGTTAAAGATCATACATCATGATATTCTGCACATATGTTTGAATTGGGTTGTAAATTGGAACAAGGTTGAAATTTAAATAATTTATTAACCTAAAATATTCTATATTTCTATTTTAAGAGTCTCTAATTTTTTTTTATTTTGATGTAATTGATCTAGGTTGATATCCTCATTAAGTTCGTGGTGATGATGTTCACGGAATTCATAATCAGATTCCCATAGAGTTGAATTCAATGACGATGATTCTTATAAGAGGACACTTTATTATTTTCAATTATAGGGTCTATAGAAGTATTATGGGTTCATCTTATGTGAGAAGAATAGGGAATCTATGGAGGAGTTGAATATTAACTTAATTTTTAAATATTCTTGTAAGGAATAATGGGTTTCATTGAATGTGATAATGTCGCAAGGGGCAACTCGGTAGTGGTGGGTTTGTTCCGTAGAGATTATGATGAGATATATATTATGATATAGAAGTTATGTGACCAATTTTAGGCTAATTTTATATATTTGGGAGAGAATTTAGATTTTATGTAGGATATGCCTACTCTCCACTAGGGGAATTAAATGGTTTGAGTGTTCATTATATGGGATAAGAACCTCTTTCATTACTCTTTGGACCATATTTTAAATTGGGAGGCTATGGTGAGGCATTTTGAAGAGTATTTTCATCCAAATATCCATCAATATTCACATCAATCATGTTACAAACATTTATTGAGGTTTGAAAAAGGGTAAAGGTTGTTGAGAGGGTACTACCCATGACTAGATCATTATGGGAGGGGAGCCAGCATTACTCTTCACAAAGAAGAGCTTTGGCCAGAATTCCTCAATTTCCTTGTCAGTAGAATATTCAGACAATAAATATTTTGTTCAAGAATAATTCATCACATTCCACTGGGGATATAATTTTTTCAACCCCTGTCAGTCTATCGGGTGTGGTTTACTATGCATAAATTGGTAATGGTCACTAAAGGCTTGAAAACACAACTTTTCTTGGTTGTTACTGTGGAGTCAAAAGCCCTATTCATGTTTATTTTTTATAGTAGTATCCTCTAATGGAGTTTCAGTAGTATGGAGATCACGTCTCTAATCAATATATAAGGGATGTTGAGGGTAGATATCTTCCCTATTATTCCCTTCATCCTTATGGAATGTAAGTGGGGAACAACCATGGAGGTTTTCATCATTAAGGTTATAGAGGTGATGGATAAATCCATGGTATGATGAATACCTTATAGTTTTAATTTTCCAGATATCTATACATTGTGAAAAGTATTATCTAATTGTATTATACTTGGGTGTATTCCTTTTTTGATTGGGAGGTTATGAACTCCTTCGTTGCACCCACCCATGTCCATGCATTGGGAATGAATGTGGAGAGGCTTCCACTGACCATGGAATTAAGTATTCCAGTCGGAGGTATAGTTATCCTGTGTGATGTGGGTAGAGATTTTGAGTTTATGATAGGGTATTATCAATGTTTGGTATAATTCCAACATTTTTTTGATACGTCTATACATCATCAACCTCAGCATGGATTGGTTGTAATTAGTTCCAGATATTTTGTGTTCTAATTTAAAATTTTTATGGAGAGATTGGTGATTTTTTTAGTGAGAAAAACCCTTGGTTGAGTTATAGGTGGGTTGAGTCTCTTTCTTCCTTAATGGATGAGAAAATTTTCAGTTCAATAGAGGATCAGTCAGTAGTGTTTTGAATAGTCCCCTGATTTATTTTTGGAAATGGATGAGATCTTTCCCCCATAATTTGATATCCTGTTTAGGATATATTTGCAACTAAGTGACACTCTAGTATAATTGTCCCAATATAGGATGGATCCTTCTATGTTGTCAGAGTTTTGAATTAAAATTGATGATTTTATAAAACAAGGTTTCATTTAGCCAAGTGTGTCTCATTAGGTTCTCCAGTTCTGTTTGCAAATATGGAAGATGTTTTTATTTATTTACATATTGATTACCATCACTTAAACTAGGTGATATAAAGATCCTATATCCCCTTAATATAAGTGATGATTTTTTTAATTATCTAAATGGAGTAAAATAGTTCATCAATATCAATTTTCTGGTCTAGATATCATAATATGAAGGTGATAGATTAGTTTATTCTAAAAACTACATTCATATGTAATTATGAGCATTGTATATTCCCTGTAATGTTATCTTATGTTATGAATTATCCACATGTGTTCATAGTACTGTTAAAGTCATTGTTCCATGAGTTTCTATATCGGTTCAGGGTGTTGTTTATCATTGAAATCCATGTGTTTTAAATGACTTAAGTGGAGAATGAAAATAATATATTAGCCATTTTAGGAGTAATCAAGTGTAAAAAGATATTTTGTAATCTCTTTAAGAGTGGTTTTTTTATCTTTTAGATTTATTTTTAGGACATGTTATGTCTCAACGTGGAGTATCCCTAGATCTATTGAAAATTTAGTTAATTTTTTCTTGGGTACCCCCGAAGAATGGTGTAGATGTGTAAAGTTTCCTTTGTCTTGTTGGATATTATAGGAGGTTTGTACATAACTTATCATAGATTGTGATTTATATGACATATTTGACTAGGAAGGATCATGTGTTTGTATGGACTAACTAGTTCAATGAAATTTTCAATTTTTCAATTAGAAGTTATTCGGTGCTCTAGTTTGCCATTCAATTGAACATGACATTTTTTTGAAGATTATTATGATGATTTGTGGCTTGTCTTGGGTTATATTATGATACCAATAAGATAGGTTATATCTTATGGGTCTCAATAGTTATGGACTCGTGAATTTAACAACACTACCCATGACCTTGATCTTGATGTAATTGGGTTTTCTTTGAAATCATGTAGTCGTTACCTCATTGTTGAATGCTTTATGGTTCTCATTGATCATAAGATCTAGAGGTATATCTTATCCCATCACAATAAAAACATATTTTATTGATGTTGGATGAAATTATTATAGTATTATGACCATAATAATTCTTATACACCATATAATTTAATGTTATCGATGATTCCTTGAGAAGGATGTTGAATAATGCTGTCATGTGTGGGTTTGGTTATGCTTGGAGGGTAAAGGGGGATATTTCCATAATGAATCTCGATATGGGAGATATTGATGGTAGAAGGTTTCATTAGCATATTACGGTTTACTGATCTTTAGTGAGGTAGGTTTTGAAGTCCCAACTAGATCATTTTTAGGTGGAGGACTAGCATGATCAAGTTGTATATGGGGAATCTATTTAAGGGTAGTCAAAGGATAGTCAACAATAGGTGTTGTTTTATGGTAGAATCAGTGTTCCTTTGGTGATGTTTGATGTTTTCTTCATCATTTCTGAATTTCAACATTTTATGTGCATTTTATTATGTATAATATGTATCATGCATTTTGACATATGTTTTGGTGTTCTGGAATAAAAATATCTATTGCTGTGTTTTTCTTTTGATGTTTGGTTTTTCAAAGGATGAATATTTAGAACCATGTTCTTGGTGGGTTAATTCAACAAATCAATGTTCCCTAGTGGGTGTGGGAGTAAATCTTGATGGACTTCAACACTAGTTTACCTTAATCTCAGGGAGGTTTTGTTGTAATATAGGTAATCATAGTGCTTTTGATGATGTCATATCACATCTTGTGATTCAGGAGTTGAGTTCAATAAAAGTTTTTTCATGTAAGTATTTGTAATATATGGTGAGTCTTTATGGTGTTCTGAAGATGATCCAATTTTATCATTATATCCTTTTCACCTCCAGGTTTTGGAGAGCTCTCCATCATGTATTTGTCTCTTAGGTAATCCTTAGAAACAATTTCATCTTTAGAAGAATGTTTAGAAAGACCAGGTTATCCCGACCATAGAGTACATGTTTCATGAATTAATTTTAGATCATGGAGGATTTTGGGTGAGTCACACACCATTGGTGTAGGTTTATTATAATAATAGTTATATCTCCACTATTCGTATGGCTCCATTGGAAGCATTGTATGGACAACCTTGTCAATCTCTATTGTGTAGAAATAGGGTTACAGAGTTTGTTTTTCATGGACTAGAATTGGTGTAGGGAATGATAGAGAAGATTCAAGTTACTCTTAACCGAAACAAGGAAGAATATAATCATCATAATTCCTATGTCCATCATAGTATGGGGTATTTAGATTTTTTTTTGAATATTACATGTTCTTGAATGTATATCTACATAATGGGAATTTATGGTTTGGTCATGTAGTAATATATCTCACTAATTTGTTAGAGGTTTTGAGTTTTTGGCATGTGATGGGGTTATTATGTATCTGTTATAACTTCCCTCATATATAAACTAGATTCATGATATCATTCACATATTTCAACTTGGTTAGTAAATTTATGATGATTTGTGTGTCATCAAATATGGTGATCTGGATGTTAAAAAAGACATGTCCTTTGAGGAATAGCCTCTTTATATTTAGGATCTTTGGGAGAATGTGTTTCCAATGAATTCCATTTCCATAGTATATGTCCTATGGAGGAATAGTGCTTTGGATGAGAGGACTTGGGAAGGGGATTGATAGATTCATTCTCAATATCCTATATTTTTTTTACATTTGATGTTTGTCTAGAATTTATATATAACCTATTATTTTTCTATGTGATGATAGGAGATGATTCATGTTTAATTTTTTCTCTCATAATGTGTCAGTGGTTTTCTATTCTATAGAGATCCTTAAGAGATATCTCTTGAGGTGGTTATTGTGTTCACTTTTCTTTCCATCTCAGGTTTTGTTTTAAATTCATGAGAATAAGAATTTTTTAAGAGGTATTTTATATAAGGGATCAATTTTTTCCGATACCGTCCTTGGTGTTGTTGGGTGGTTAGAGGTGTTTGGAGAAGCATGGGTGAGTTGAAGTGTGGTCTACGATGAAATTTCAGAAAAAATAATAGATTTTCATGTAATATTATAGGTTGAATTGTGGATCCCTGGTGATCAGGTTTCCTTATCACTACCTTATAGAGGACTATTGCAACTGGATTCATGAGTTACTCCACATCCTTACCCTATGTATGGGGGATTAGGGGGAGACATTTTAGGATTGAGTCATGGATTTAAATTGTTTGAACTTCTCTAGTGTGTCCTCCCTTATGGCGTTGTAGTTTTGATAAAAACCCTAGGGTTTTTGGAAAAGTCAATGGGGTTTCACCATGGTCTATTAAATTTTCAGCCTATATAAATTCGTTATCCATCCTAAATTCATCCATTTTTTACAATTATATTTTGAGACCCAGGTGACTCAATGGACTTTTTTAGAAACTTTAATCCCCATTTGATAGGATTTAGATCATGAATTTTAGATATCACCCATTGGTGATTGGAGGTGTGTCTCTTTGTATATGATAGGTTCTTCTCTCTCTATCTCTCTCTTGGGAAGATATTGAAGTTCATTTACATCGATTCTCATAGTGTTTATATTTGTTTCTAATGGTGGATTAATGGTTGGATGTCTATATGGATCCTGATTTCATTATGGGAGAGGTGATTGGAGATCTATACTTATTCTTCCATTCCTGCTCATAGAACATTGAAGGTTTCATCTTATGGTAGGGAATTAATTACTTCATTTTTTATTTTATCTTCCAACATGAAATTATAATGATTTAGTTTCTTTGGGAATTGGCAGAATTAGCCTTTGAAATGTAATAACTGGTATTTAGAATGAATCAGAAGTGTTTTGTGATCTCATGTGTTGATGTTATCTTATTGATGCATATTGATATTTGATAAATAGTGTGAAATCAATGTTATTGTGATTATTGAAAATTATTTATCATAGACGTTGTTCATGAAATTGGGTAAATATCGTAAATCCAGAAAACATGAAGTGAATAATGAATGATTCATGTGAATCTATTTTTTATTCCTTTTTCAAACCTATTTGAATGTAAACAATTATTCAACAATGTTCATGTTTTATTCTTACCTTTTTATCTAAAAATGATAATTTTCATATAGATAAATCCTATTCATAATGAATAAGTTAATTCAAGAAAAAAATGAAAATGTTCTCTTCTAAAGATAAATGTTTAGGGTTGTGAAAGTCCATTCTTTCTTATTGATCCCATGTTCCTAATGTTATTCCCTCATTTTCCCCTTGATTTTATTATGATGAAAATATGTTTCTTTTATTATGTATGTGTTTTCTAGGATGTTATTTAATTTTTATATTTTTATGAGTAGGGTTTCGTTGTGCAAGGGACAGACATCACCAAACGAGAGAACGACATGCTTCTTTCCTATCATTGAGATGAGCTTGGTGTTGGGATAGATAGTGATGGTTGAGAGATGGGATTTCCTATTTTCAAGGTTGTTATATGATACTTTTTAAGGGATTATTGGGTATATTTTTAGAGATGAGATATCCCATATTTCATGATATTAGATTCTGATGGCTAGTTGTTGGATGGTTATTTTTTGTGGGTTCCAACTGCCTATTATAGTTGTTTTATTCATGATGAGGGAAAAATTATTTTTCTATTTTCTAGTGAATTCCTAGAATACCTAGATTATGGGATGGTTAATGAATTAATAATTAAATAATAATATTGGTTTCAAAACTGGTAATAATTAAAAATTCAAACCATGGAATGATTGAATGGAATTATACAAGGAGCAATGAATGGAAATATAGAAGTTTGAATGGGAATATAAAGCATATTATCTTATAATAAAATCAATTTAGTAAACAAGAATTTATAATTGGATTAAAAATGAATAAAAGGAACTCTCTAATTATTAGTAAATTTGGTTAATGATTTTGAATCATAATGGTTCTATTCATGTATGAGATCTTGTTTCCTTGTCCATAGTTGTGGAAGTTGGGTCTCATGTCAGATGATAACTGGTTTTTATTTTAAAGCTATGTAGTTTACATTAGTGAGTTTTTCATGATATTTTTTTTATATTTCATGATTTCATTCACTCTACCACCCAATTCAGGAAGGTATATGACACCAAAATGTTTTGGGTATGGTTTTTTTCATAACATCTATATTGGTGAGGAACAAATATCTAACTTCTCACTCTACCTCTCTCTCCCTTTGGCATCGCATTATGTGTACTAATATCTAGATTATAATGACATAAGGTATAGAGTATGTGTCTATATGGGATTTGATGAGTCTTAGACTTAATATACATATATGTGTGAGCTATAGAGGCTTAAGTATATATCACCTACTTATATATAGTTGTGGTGACTATGGTTTCCAATGGGTGTACATGCATGGGCTATACTGTCTTGAGGTACAATGAATGATACACATTAGATAATGGATTTTAGGATTACTGTTGGTTTTTTATGTTATGTGATGATGTTTGGTTTGTATTCAGAAGGTGAATAATGACTTATGGAAGGGATTGGAGTAGAGGATGTTTGTAATTTAGGTGTGAGAGGGAAAAACAAGAGGGTGAGTGGATTCATGGTATCATTATTACATATTTGTTTTTATATAGACGTGATTTCTTGTATGAATTACTTGGTGAGAAATCCTTGGTGAGGATGTGATATGATTTTAGCCATTTTGGTAATTATTTAGATTCATATATTTATTCACTAGGATTTAGTATACTTCTTTCACATTTCCAATAGTGGTTTAAAGGAGGATCAAACTTAGTATACATGTATGATCATCCCATATATGTATATATATATATATAAACTAATTTTCATGTATACATGAGTTTTTTGGTGAATGAGTATGGAATAACTAGCTTGGAGTGGTTGTTAAGAAGCTTTCAAAGTCACTACCTTGTCTTATTTTCGTATTTCAAGTTGTTTTCATCAATAAGTTATTACATTCATTTATTGGGATTGATTTTTTTCTACGTGATGGTGTTCATTGATGGATCTTATCTTTTTTTGTCCTTAAATCTATATAAAGTGGTTAATTACTTATAATGTCTGAATTTTATACCGTCTATTCTAGTCATCAACGCATACCCTATTGAAGTGAGGCTTCATGTGTTATCCTTATATTCACCACTGGCCTAATAGGGGCACTAGTGGAGTGGGGGTATTGAAATAAAAATCCAAAACACTTCAATTAAACCATCTTAGTACATCAAAAATGTAATGACCCAAAATTTTATCAGTGGAAATTCACTTATTAAAATTATTTCATATACTATAAATCCCATAAAATCACATAGAGAGAACAATACAAACTTTTTAAAATTAATAATCAATGAAATAAGAGTTATTTATAGAAATTAATGAACCTATCCATATAGAATAATAACATGGCCATTAGAATTGTATTATGACCATTAGGAATATTAAATTGTCCAATAGAATAATAATCTCACCTATTAATGTATGGATAAAATTTATGCATCTTTTAAATGGTAATATGATATAATTATATCATAGTATAAGTAAATAAATGATTTAGAAATTATTAATAAAGTATTATTATATTTGTATGTCATAATTATTTAATTAAAATTTTAAAATTAATATAATGATTTAAAAGAAACTTTATTTTCTTTAAATAGATTCATAAATTAAATTTTTTTATTCCTATGATTATAAGATAATTTCATGAGACTGAACATAATTCTTCAAAGTGTTATAAGATCTGTTATAATTTTAAAACCAGTCTTTCCAAGAAAATTATCATATTAATTAAAAATTAAATTTCTCATATTTATAAAACTATTTTAATAATATGTAGTTCATTTTTAAATTCTACACATCAAAAAATGGTTCGGGTGAATTTTTGATATTTTTTTAAATTAATTGAATTTTTAGTGAATAGTAAAATATGATAATTTATGATAAATGCTAAATACATGAATTATAGATTATGTATGGATGATTTATGATGAATATATGGAAATATAGTTCATTATTTAAATATTTTTTCTGATAAGGCTCAAACTATTCATACCATTGTGCCAAAATAATAAACTAATGAATAAAATAATGAGAAAACACCCCTCTCCTCCCCTATAAATAGTACCCCTCATAACCTCTTATTCTCAGAACATTCATGATTTGATACTTATAAAAGGTCTACCCAATACAATTACCAAGACCCTACACTATTTTTACAAGATATTGGTCTCATTAAAAGACCAAACCCTTTTCCCTATAGAGGTTCTTCAGGTGGAGAAATTCAAGAGGCAAAACCCACTTTCTTTTCCTTTTAATTTCCTTTCAATTTTACCTCATTTAACATCCTCTCATCACATACACATATCCAAAAATCCTGATAAATCCAATATCATTTATATACAATAATTTTATCATGTTAATGGAATAATCCAACCCCTAATATCTTTCCTTTTCCTTTTATTCTAAAAATGAAAATATCATCTGTTGTGTACTGATTTATTGTCACCATAGAGGATACATTTTCATGTTTCACTAATGCCTTGAAGGATGGTTATAAAAATATAATTATGTTTAAATTATATTTTATTATAGAAATCATATGTTACACAATGGTATAAAACCAATATATAATCATGATTTTAAGTAAAATTATACAACCTCATAATGGTCATAAAATACACCAAATAAATTAAATCAATTTCATTAAATTTTTATCTGATTATTCAAATTTATACCATATAACCAAATTAAATATAATAACAAATATACATATATATATATATTTATTAATAGTATATAATTTATATTTTGTAGAATCATTCCCATTTTACATGAACTTCCATATGCATATACAAGTGAACTAATCATGAAAACCAAGAAAATGAACACTCCAAAACGATGAAATTAAACCCTATATATCACTGAAGATTACATAAAGAAACATAAAAAACTATAATTAATCAAATGAATGTATAAAAGGTTCTGGATTTTAAAATTAGTGAATTTAATTTGATTATCTGGGATACTAAAGTTAATAAATCATTCGTGCATAATGTAAGGGGATTCTCAAACCCAAATCTATTTCTTTAGGTTTTCTCTCTTTCACTGAACTTTCATTATGGATTTTCCATTATTATTCTATAAATAAAATTTATTTTCCTTAAATTTTATTTTCTAGGATATACCTATTTTCCAATATGGTTTTATAAAAAATGAAATGAATTTTCAAAAAGAACTCTTCTTTTAAAAAACAAATCTTTTACTTCTCATGAGATTGATTCTTTATCAATTCAGATTGAAACTAAGAATATTATTCCATTTTGTCTTATGTACACAAATTTTTATGAGTTTATTATTTTTAAAATGAAACTCATCCCGTTCCATGGGTTATTTTATGTCAAAGATTGATATACATTCTATGCGGAATGTATGATAATGTAAATATTATGATGTGGAAGGTGTGCCCAGAATTATATAGTTCATGTAAATGTTATGATATGATGGGTGAAAATAGAATTATATATCACTCCAATGAATAGGGTAATGTGATGAATCTCATGAGATAATGTTAAATATGTGTGAACATTTTGCAACCTTTTTTCACAACTATTTATAGTATTTGACCACTAAGACATGATGTCTTATTTTTATGCATTTCCAAATTCCATGCCTTTATCTAATGTTCCTTTATATAATTATGATTATTATCATTTTCTTATATTATAATGATGATGATTATTCTCACCCATGGTTCATGTCTCTTATCCATCCGCTTACTTATCTTTTACCTAACCCCTTTATCTGATGTATATCCTCAGGTGAATACTTGTACTATGGAGGATATGAGGGCCAATAAGAAGTTAGAGAAGAAGTAATTAAATACATTTTTATGTTTTATTATATAAAAGTTATGTATTTTCCTCATTTTACCCACAAATTATACCTTTGGATCCTGGTTTTGTAATGCTTTTACATTTTTTATCTTAAAATTGATGTCATGTCGATGTAAGAGAGAAATAAGATCGCTATAACAAATTCTAATTATAACTCTTAAATTTAGGTGTAATAAAATCTTTCATAAACATGGTTTCAATATTTTTTAAAATATATCGATTTTGTTTTCATGGACTGGAATAAAATTTGCTACATACCTTTTCAATCTAGTAAAATATTCTTCTTACGAACCAACTGATTCTTTATCCTTTGGATTCCACTTCAAAATTTTCATTTATATTCTCAATTAAATAACTTTTGGAAAATATTTCTCAAGAAAAATATATTTAAATAAATTTCATTCCATGATATCAATAATATTATTCTTCCTGATATTATTAGTTTAAGACCACCACTTATCGAATTATCCATCTATATGATAAATTTTAATAGTTAAATTTTATTCTCTAAACAACCTAAAACATCATATGCCTTATCCAAAGCATTCGTGAATCCCTTATATAACACTAGGTTCTGAAAAAATAAGATAAATAATAACACTAGGTTTAATGTTTCACTAACATTTGGAGTATTTTCACATGAAATACTCCATTATTAATATAGTCTTTCATAGAGTATTTTTTCAGACTATTGCACTTCAGGTTGTGGGTTGAGAAGGGTATTATTGTCTTATTTTCTTCCCAATTCATTAATCATGTTACCTCTATAGAAAACCATTTTTAAAATAAAATATATTAGATAAAATAATTTTGAAACCATTTTTATGAAAAAAACTATATCAAGTTAATATAACCATAAATAATTTTACATCCCTATGAATACCTCTTTAATATCCTTAAATTGTCTCTCCTTTGTTTCCATATCAACATACAGGCCATAGAAATTATACAATCTTTTATCTGATAAAAACTATAATAACCTAACCAATAATCACATGTTTTTAAATATATTAAAACAATTACATTCCAAAGACCATTAGTGTTATATTTTTACAGGATTTGGAAAATCTAGTACATAACAAAACTGTCACTTTTTTTCTTAGTGTACTTTTTTTCTACAAGAATATGTTGTATTACTAGTATACTTTCTCCATTAAAGAAAACCATCCATAATAGGAATTTTTTATTTTTTTATTCTTCATTATCATCCTTAAACACTATAAAAATCATTTAAAATTTGGGATGATCATAGAAAACTCAATAATGGTTAAAATGGAAATAAAACCCGTTAGGTTGTTAAAATATGCGAAAAAACAAGAAAACGTTTTTATGTTGAATAATAAATCTTGAACTCATATAAAATTATAAACTTATATTCCATCATGAAATAAATTTCATTTTATATATGAATAAAATCCAGATATTTACATGAAATAAAATCATGTGGAATAATAATTTAAATATGATAATCATAAAGTTTTCTTGTGGAGTTATAATCATATCATCTACAATCACCCATAATCAACCTTATAATCACATGTAATGAAATAACATAACTATTGAATTTCAATATAACTTATATAAATAATAGATAACTACATAATTCATCTAGAGCATATAAGATGGGAAAACATACCATTATCTATAATTTTAATCTACCATATCATGAATAAAACACATAAGATATTTCATTTCAACCTATAAATATTTGTATTAATTTTAACTTAGGAAAAGTTGATGATTTAAAAACAATGGGGTAAGCAATTTCATATTGAGAAAAATATGAAAGTGAAAAATAGAATGTTGATAATTGTTTATGACACTTTCGTCGGGGCGTGCACATCCGTCTATCTTGGGGATGCACGGTTGTTTTCCCACATTCCCGCATTCCAAATGCAGGTGGAATCCATCACTTATTTTGGGATGTTTTCTCCTTGATTGAAACATGATTATGGGAGTTCAGTTCTTACTTCCGTGGATTCCTCCTGGGAACTCGTCACCTAGTCTGGGTCTCCTTTATATACTTAAGATACTATTCGTGAAACTCTTCCTGGTGCCATATCTTCAGGGAAACTGGTTCATTACACTGCTTTTTTCAGGACATTCCAAGGGGTCCGGTCAAGACAGAAACCATTGGTCGAGAGAGTAGTCACGTTGGACATTACTGGTGTGTCCGGACACTGTAACACTAGTGTGTGTCTGTTTCTTCCCCTTATGATAGGGCTTCCCAAGGGTGCGGAAGGCTGAGGAATCCCATGTTTAATGTGGGGAATTATATGCCACAGGCATGTCTTTGAGGTTTTCCTCTGCTTTTCATGTTTAACACAGGGTATGTCGTGAGTTTAGCATCAAGAAAAGATAGATCAGACTGATCATAACACTAACGAGAGTTGGTCAATTGGGTGAAACCCCTGGAGCGAACACTGATTTTGTAGCTAACATGTGGTTAGATACCTGATTGCTGCTTTGAGCAGTAAAGAGGTGAATCAGCATGATCTCACCGGGATGTAGCGGCCCAGGTAAGGATCAATATGGATGATGTAGGGTTGAATTAAGTTGAGGTATAATGAGATGGATCTGATGTGAGGACAATAGTGATGTTGGGCTTGAGCCTTGAAGAGGCTTCCTACAAATCCATGTGGCAGGGAATAAATGTATGCATTGTTCGATGGAGTGGTGGGATACCTTAGGAGGTGACCCCTCAGAATGGATGTGTGGATGGGAGGCGAAGGAAGTGGAAGCTCCGAGTTAGGGGGCATGACCTTCCCGAAACACATAGGCTTGAAGGAAAGACCAGGATGATACATGGATGATGGGATTGAACCTCAGGGAGGTTTCCTACGTACCTTTCCATGGAAAATATCAAAGTCCTCGTTGTTCAAAATTGAGGCAATAGAATCGGAGTGTGCGCAGGGGACAATGAACGGATGATATACTAGGGCTTAAGCGTGGATAGAAGCCTGGTTTGGTCAAATTCCTAAGGACGGACCATAGATGTGGATCCCAATAAAGGGGAATACAATTTCTTACCGCTAGGTTGGAAACAAAATGGCTTACTGGTGGATGGGATTGAAAACGGCTTACTGATGGATGGGGTTGCAATAGATTACCTCTGGATTGGCTTGGACCTCATGGAGGCTTCCTACATACCCTGTCTTGGAGATAGGGATCAAATCCCACATAGTTCGAGTGGGAACAGTTTAATGTCATGTAGGATGAAAGGGGGATTCATATTAACATCATGTGAGACAAGTGTTATCCGATGTGAATATGGTCAGGACCAAGGGTTGTTGGGCTTGAACCTCAGGAAAGCTTCCAACATACCCTTTCTTGGAGACATGGAAAGTAGTCCATGTAGTTAGGAAATGGTTTTTATTGAATCAACGTGAAGGGGAGTCAGAACAACAGGGTGATGGGCTTGAACCTCATGGAGGCTTCCTACGTACCTTTCCTTAGCAAGGATCAAAGTCCACATAGTTTGTAAATGTATTGTGTTGAACCGACATGGAGGGGTGTCAGAACAAATGGGTGATGGGCTTGAACCTCAGGGAGGATTCCTATGTACCTTGATTCAGCAAGGATCAAAGTCCACATAGTTCGGGAATGGTTTGGTGTACCGATGTGAATATTTTCAGAACAATTGTGTGTTGGGAATGAACTTTAGGGAGGCTTCCTACATACCTCACCATATCAAGGATCAAGGTACATGTAGTTCGGGAATGGATTTGGGGCTTACACTCTAGGTTGCCTAGAGAGGATTCCATGGTCAATGCTTACTCTAATCAAACATAAGTCATGCTTGGTGTGTGAAACAAGAGGAAATGAAGAACTGATGATCACGTCATGAAAGGTGTGTTCGTGGGTAGTGGAATGGGGATTACAAATGGTTAGCAGCCCAGGGAGAGGACGATTGTGACTCACTCCAGAATGGAGGTCTGAGTGGTGAAAAGCCCAAGGGGAGAGGGATGGGGTATCCTAGTCCCCTATTCCCCTTTCACCTCTTTGTCTTTGGCATGGAAGAAGAAAGGAGGATTAAGGGTACTACCTCCCGCAAGAAATTCTAGGGGCTTACACCAAGATAGATACCCTTTCCATACGGACAAACGTAGCTCTAATAAATAGGATCTCATTCCAGGTCTGGAATGATCTCACTCTTGTGGAGACCAGTGGGCATGGAGAGTGTCCAAGATGGGGAACCTCAAATGTGAGGCATGGGGTGGGGCCATAGTTTAATGTCATGTACTGAGGAAGATTGTAATGGCTCGGACCTCTTCGGTCCATTAATTTGTGAATTTCGGTGTTGGAGGTGTTCAGGGAGGTCAAGGGGACTTATCCCCAACACTTTGCCAATTTTCTAGTTCTGTGAATAGTGTTTCCAGTTTTATGAACAGTAAAAGATCTGTCTCTCAGATCGGTCTCACAGATCGGTCTCACAGATCGGTCTGACAGATTGGTCTCACATATCGGTCTGACAGATCGGTCTGACAGATTAGTCTGACAAAGTGGTCTCACAGATCGTTCTCACAGATCGGTCTCACAGATCGGTCTCACAGATCAGTCTCACAGATCGGGCTGACAGATCGGTCTGACAGATCGGTCTCACAGATCGGTCTCACATATCTGTCTGACAGATCGGTCTCACAGATCGGTCTTGAAGATTGGTCTGACAGATCGGTCTGATAGAGCGGTCTCACAGATCAGTCTGACAGATCTGTGTCATAGATCGGTCTGATAGATCAGTTTCACAGATCGGTCTGACAGATCGGATTCATGTACAGTAACAGTGGGTGAACAGTGTTTTCAGATTCCTACAGTTTTTCCCCTTTTGACATTTCCTTTGACGTAAAATACATTTAAATACTTATTTTAAGGGATCTTAAGGCCGTTTCAAAAGTCCATAAATCCTATATTAATTATTCCTAAGGCTTGGAATGTTTTACATAGTCAAACAACATGGGTTAATGCGATCCTCTTTTAATGGAGAATTAAAATAATCTTAAATCGTCACCCCATTAAATCTTCCAAAGGGACAAGATATCATTCTCCCTTATTCTTCCTCTTTTTTCTTGGCTATGAGACACTAGAACCTTTCAATCCTTCCCATAAACATTTCACAATCAAACTTTACTCCTCGGATATGTTCCGCTCTATTTCGATGCAACCAAGCTGTGTCGATCATTCTTCAATATAAGGTATGTTTCATCATCGTTACTTCAGGGATCACCTTATCATGTTCTCCTTTCCATAGTGTCATGTAATCTCCATGGTTCTAATGGGGTTTTCTTGGGGTTTGGTTGGTTGGTACTTACCGTGGCATACTCGGGTGGATGCAGATGTCGCGAGAGAAGGATTGTGACCTATTGTGTGGATAAAGAACATGAGGAACTGTTCAAGGTTGGGGATTCGTGGCTTCTCTAATTGTTTATGTGAAATCATAGAGTTATCATGATTTAGCCCTTTGGATCACAATTAAATTGACCTAATTAAATATTTGATCCGGATAAAGAAATTTTTATCGCTCATATGTTACTGCCTCATGTTTTTCTAGATAGTGTGATATCTATGCCTGCTTTGATTAGTTGTTCATTCTATATGGAAATTAATAAAGAACGTAAAGTTGGAATTAATTGATAATTTATTGGCTAAAGATAAAGAGGCATGTAAATGAATCTGGTTCTTGTTGTAAATTCATGTTAATAAAATTAGAGTAGTAATCATGTTTATTTAACTGTGATTGCTTACTGATTAGGTTTCCTGAATTTGGAACCTATGTTTAATTCAAGATGGATTAATGAACCAGTGGGTTGATAAAAGGTAACACCTGATAGAGTTCTAAGTTACCCTCTTGCTTGTAAGTTCAAATGCC
Source organism: Viscum album (assembly GCA_963277665.1). NCBI lineage: Eukaryota > Viridiplantae > Streptophyta > Magnoliopsida > Santalales > Viscaceae > Viscum > Viscum album. The sequence continues at coordinate 323,867,649 of OY728126.1, read as the reverse complement.
TTGTTGTTTGGAGCCAGGAGTGCTCATTTAGTATGAAGGCTAGATGCCTTGTTAAAGGTCCAAGATCCCATTTGATGTGATGTTTGTTTCCCTACTTCTTGTGCTGTGATTTGAGCCGGGATGGCTGTTGTGATATGTTAAGGTAGGGAGGACTTGTGGTTGTGGTAGTGGATGGTGCCTAGAGTGGCGAGTTGCAATGGGTTATGCATGTGGGTGTCGGGGAGGACACCAAGGATGGTGTTATGGGATGGATGTGATGGCTGGATGTTGGTGGTTTCATTTGGTTTTTTATCTACTTTACTTTTCCCCACTGCTCAAGGCAGCTGGTCTTGATAACCCTTCTTCCGAAAGAGGTGAAGACATGCGGGGTATGCCACGTGCTTTCTGTGTTTAGCCTCTTGAGGGAGAATGGGTCTATGCTCTTGTTATAGGTGGCAAAGACTCGACGAGTAGTATATCTACTCACCGCGTTGAGCCCCCTTTGTGTTTAGTAGCATAAGATTCTTTTCTAGAATTCCTGGGAATATGGTAAAGTAATTCTGTAATGAAAGATAGATTAAATGGTGATAATCCACGAGGATGGAGATACTGGAATTTAAAGGTGATGTTGAATCTTAAAAAGGAGGAGATGATTTTGAATGTGATGCCAATTCAATTTAATGTGGAATTGTTCATGGTTAGTTAACGTGAAAAGAATTAATTAGCATAAAGTGGAATTGATGAAAATGTGAATGATGTAACCTAATGAAGTTATTTAACTGGTTTTGTGCTTACAGGATGACTAGTCTTAGAAATAGCAGCCCGGAGTCCGAGAGACGTTATCTGCAGTGGAGGCTAAGACTAGGTCATGCCCTTAGTGTGGTTGTGAGTTATATATATTCTATAATTTTTGTGTTTCTATATGCTACTCCACCCTGTCAGTAAGGGAAACTGACACCTTAGGGATTCTAAGCCCTGGGGTGGGGGGTTGTTTTCCCCAACATTATGTTGGGAGGTTGAATGGCTGACTACCCCCTTTTACCTCACACTCTTCTCTTGGTAGATCATTGTGCTGGTAGGCATAGTGGTTAGTTTTCCCCATATATGTGTGTAGAGGGTTGTAATGTCTTGTGGTTATTTCACACACATATATTCTAGATATATTATCCTATGGACTACTATAGGTGTAACGTGTATAGGCTGTGATGGCTTGAGTATCCTTACTCGGAGTATGGGCTGTGATGGCTTGAGGTATAATACCTGACGTATGATACATGTTATGCAAGATGTGGTGGCTCCCAGAAACTACCTGGTTACTTTTGGTAGTGAGGATAGTGTGGTGTTTAGCCCAGGTGTCTTTGGGCAAGCCTTTGTGGTGCACGTGGTGCAGATTGTGGAGCTTAGCCCAAGTTTATACGGGCATGTCTTTGGAGAGAGATGCTAAGGATGTATGTCTTTGGGGAAAAGCGACAAACCAGTGGGGAAGTAGTAGCTAGGTACCCTTGATATTCTTTACTATATGATATATTTTTGTATGTGTTACTTGGTGAGAGTATCCATGGTGAGGATGGGAACTTAGTAGAACTGTTTAGGTGATGAGTTAGTTTCACTTGTTGTTCAATGTGCTTTAGCATGCTTTCTTTACTTTTCACGAGAGGCTTCGAGGAGGATCCTACTGAATATACTATTATACTCACCCTAGGTATATATAAACTGTTTTTCTGGTCACTTGGAGCAGGTTGATGATCAGGCTAGTTAATACTAGCTTGTGGTTGTAGGAGTTGTTCGGGCTTGTGGTTGCTGTTGTATTTTCCTTTTCTTTTGGGTACTTGTAGTTTCCCCTTTCTGTTGAAGTACTTTTTAAGGAAATTACATATGTTCACTTGGTTTTTCTTTTATATTCCATTTTTGTGTTGGGGTTGGTTGGTGTCTATTCTATCTCTCTCTTCTGCATGTGTTCTCTTAGAGGGTAATGTCTCCCATTTGTGTGTTACTATACCCTCGGTGCTAGTCACCAACCCGGGGTTTACTGGAGGCGGGACTCGGGGTTCATTATCTCCCTTCTCACATTGCCGGCCCAGAAGGGGTACACTTTGTGGGGATGGGGTCATGAAAAAGTGGTATCAGAGGTATGGTTGAGGGGTAGGATGGAGATTGGAGTGAGGCACAGGTGAGGTTGCATGGGTTGGTAGGGTAACAATTTCATTTGTGTTTAGAAAGTGGGGTAAACACTGGAGACCGGCAGAGACATAGGCATTTAGGGCCCCCTATGTTCTGTTACACGAACCATTAACTTTATGATGGCTACTAAACAAGGTGATACGAGTTGCAGGGTAGAGACCTAGGAAAGGATCATGCATCATTTTTTTGTGCCTCTGTTAGAATGGGTACACCGTGGGATAGGTTAACCTAAAATGAACAAATGAAAACAATAAATTAATTAATGTTGAGACTTCCATAATGCAGGATTTGGAGCTCTAACGGTTTTTTCTTTTGTAGGTATAGCTCCAGGTCGACATCCTCATCAGGTTTGCAAAGAAAATGTCCAGCAGTCTATTCCAGCATATTGTCGCCAGGTAGAGGTTGACGACAACGAAACATGGAAGAAGACACTCCGAGAGTTTCTGCGCCAGAGTCCACAGAAGTACGAGGGCTCTGTTTCAGATACAGTCTCGAAATACTAGTTAGAGGAGGTTGAGATCGGCTTCAGTTCGACTCATGCTCGGAAGGAGCACTGGGTGTACTTGTTTGTGATGATGCTACATGGAGTAGAGAGGTAGTGGTGGCTCTTATTCCTCGGGGATTGTGAGGATTCAACGATCTCATGGGAGGAGTTTCGAGACAAGTTCAGAGTTTTGTTCCTTTCTTCGACTGTGAAGGAGTCCAGTCGTCAGGAGCTTCTTACCCTTCGACAAGGGAGATACAGTGTTTGATAGTTTGGAATCTATTTCAGGAACCTTCTACAATATGATTTAGACCTGTTACTAGATGAGGAGGCTAGGGAGAGGCATTTCGAGGAGGCTTTGCATCCAAATATCTAGCGCCAGGTCACCCCTTTTATGCTGAAGACATATCTTGAGGTGCTAACAAGGGCAGAGGTTGTTGAGAAGAATTTGTCCTGGATCGGATCATCACGAGAGGGGAATCGTCATGATTCCTCACGAAGCAAAGTTGTGGTTCGGGGTTCCCGGTTTTTGGGGCTGAAGAGTTTCCGTTCACCTGAGGGTAGGTCCCATCCCTTCCCATATCTTTTCTCTGGAGGCATAAAATCTCAGACCTATGCCAAGGGATCATGCATTTGTTTTTCTTGTGGTCATCGTGGTCATCAGCAGCGGGAGTGTCCGAATTTTCCGAGCAGTCATCGTGCACCGGGCACTCTGCTCAAGGTTCCTCCGTTGAGGCAGTTCCATCCGAGGCAGTAGAAGCTAGTTTCACCAGCTTTATATCACCAGAGGGTATATGGGGCAGGTATAGGTCAACCCCATGACGCTCCCCATCCACAGAGAGCAGAGCGCGACCGTGGTGGTGGTCATCATCATGGTCAGAGAGGCCGTGGAGGAGGTCATGTTCAGCTTCATGCTCTAACATTGCCAGCCCCAGATGAGCCAGATGTTTTTTGAGGTACCCTTTTCTTGTTTTCTATCTTGGTTTATGCCTTGATTGATTCAATAGTGATGCACTCCTTTATATTACCCACCCTTGTCCATACTTTGGGACTTGTGGTAGAGAGGCTTCCAGTACCCTTGGCATTTACTACTCTAGTTGGAGGTCGAGCTAGTTTGTTTAAAGTATGTAGAGACTGTGAGTTAGTGTTGGGGCAACACCGCTCTTGGGGAGATTTCTTATGTTTACGGATACAACCATATGATGTCATCCTCGGCATGGATTGGTTGTATTAGGTGCAGGCTATCGTGGATTTCTTTTGGAAGAAGGTCATCTTCTTCGGTGCGGGTAGAGAGTAGGTGGTGTTTGTTGGTGAGCGAGATCCTCGGATGGGTCATAGGCAGGTTCCATCATTATCATCCTTGATGGATGAATTGATGATGAGTTCTTCAGAGGTTCAGCAGTTGGTATTTCCTAGGGTCGTGGAGGAGTACCCTGATGTATTTCCAGAAGAGGTCATAACATTACCCCCTCAACGAGGGATCGATTTTGGGATCGAGCTATAGACAGGAGCATCTCCTATATCTATGTATCCTTATAAGATGGACTCTTCTAAGTTGCGAGAGCTATGTATAAAACTTGATGTTCTGTTGCAGTGCAGTTTTGTTCGGCCAAGTGTGTCACCGTGGGGTGCGCCAGTCTTGTTTCTGAAGAAGGCTGATGGCAGTTTGCGGTTGTGTGTCAATTATCGTCTCTAAAAAAAGTGACAATAATGAACCACTATCCTCTTCCATGGATTGATGACTTATTCGATCAACTGAAGTGTGCAAGTTGGTTCTCAAATATAGACTTGCAGTCAAGATATCATCAAATTCGTGTGAAGGATGAGGATATTCCAAAGACTACTTTCTATTGTTGTCATGTGCATTATGAGTTCTTTGTACTACCATTTGGTGTGAAGAATTCTCCAACTGTATTCATGGGGTTGATGAACACTGTGTTCTATGAGTTCTTGGTCAATTTTGTGGTGGTTTTCATCGACGACATCCTTGTGTACTCCACATCTGAAGAGGAGCATGCAGAGCATCTACGAGCCATTTTGGAAGTTGTTCTCCAACATCATTTGTTTGGGAAGTTGTCAAAGTGTGAGTTTTGGGGTTGAGAAGTCCGTTTCTTGGGGCATGTTGTGTCCCAACAGGGATTAGCCATGGATCCATCGATGATAGAATCTGTGGTGTCTTGGAAAGCCCCCAAGACCGTGTCAGAGGTGTGATGTTTCCTTGGTCTCACAGGATACTAAAAAAGGTTCGTAGCAAATTTTTCCCGTGTTGAGACTTCTCTAACATCTTTGACTAGGAGGGATCAAGCATTTATATGGACTGATCAGTTTCAGACATCTTTTGAGTATCTAAAGGAGAAGATGGTAAGTGCTCTAGTCTTTTGTATTCCAGCTAAGGGAGTCCAGTTTGATGTTTTTTGTGATGCTTCACATCTGGGGTTAGGCTATGTTCTCATGAAGCAGAGGTCAGTTGTTTCTTATGGGCCTTAGTTGTTTTGTCCCCATGAATTCAACTATTCCACCCATGATCTTGAGTTGGCAGCCGTGGTGTTTGCTCTGATGTTGTGGAGGCATTACCTCATTGGTGAGCGCTTTGTTGTTTTCACTGATCCTAAGAGTTTGAGGTATGTTTTCTCCCAGTGTGACTTGAACCTACGACAGCGTTGGTGGATGGAGTTCTTGCAGGAATATGACTTTGAAATATCATATACACCTAGAAAAGGGAATATTGTAGCTGATGCGCTGAACCGAAAGTCGCGTAGTGATGATGTGCGTGAATCTGGTGATTCCTGGAGAGTAATGGAAAAACTGTCAGCTTTACATATTGATATGGAAGAGGTTGGAGGTAGAGGTTTTCTTTTCCAGATGATGGTGCAGTCATCCCCAATACAGAATGTGGAAAAGTCCCAGTTGGTTGATCCAGAGGTGGATGTTTGGAGAGACGTAGTTGTTTGTGGTGAGGTCTCTGATGGTTGGTCGGAGGATGAACAACACCGAGTGTTGTATCATGGAAGCCTTTTTGTCCCCTTGGAGATGCGCGATATGGTTCTCTGAGAGTTCAATAGTCCACCCTTAGCTGTACATCCTGGTGTGATAAAGATGTACCAATCCTTGAGGAGTCGGTTTTGGTGTCCAGGGTTGAAGCGTGCGGTTGCGGAGTTTGTGTCTCAATGTTTAGTCTGTCAGAAGGTGCAGGTCGAACACCGTGTTCCTGGTGGTCTTCTCCACCCATTAGAGATTCCTTAGTGGAAGTGGGAGGACATCTCAATGGAATTTTTTTTACTAGTTTACCTCGATCTCTGGGAGGACATGATGTTATTTGGGTGGTAGTGGATCGTTTGACAAAATCATCCCACTTCATAGCAATCAAGGAGTCAAGCTCGGTGGAAGTTTTGTCAATGCAGTATCTAGAGGAGGTAGTGAGACTTCATGGATTCCCTAGGACGATAATTTCTGATCGAGATCCTCATTTTACCTCCCGGGTGTGGAGAGGTCTCTAGCATGCTTTTGGTTCTCAACTATGCCTTAGCACTGCTTTTCATTCTCAAACGGATGGTCAGACAGAGCGAACCATCGAGACTCTTGAAGACATGTTGTGCTCTTGTGTTCCTGACATAGGAGGTTCATGGATGAGGCACTTACCCTTGGTGGAGTTCTCTTACAATAATTGTTTTCACTCCACCATCGGTATGGCGCTGTTGAAGCCTTGTATGGCCGGCCTTGCCGTTCTCCGTTGTGCTGGACTGGGGTCAGAGAGTCAGTAATTCTCAGACCGGAACTAGTACAGAATACAATAGAGATAGTTCAGGTGATTTGTGAGAGGATGAAGATAGCACACGATCATCAAAAATCATATGCTGTTCAAAGGAGGAGTCCCTTAGAGTTTAATGATGGGGATCATGTCTTTCTAAATGTGACTCCCCATCATGGGAAGCGAAGGTTTGGTCATGGAAGTAAGCTTTCTCCCCAGTTTTTTGGTACTTTTGAGGTCTTAGCTCATGTTGGAGATATGGTGTATCAAGTATCACTTCCCCCATAGATGAATCAGATACATGATGTTTTCCATGTATCACAGCTACGTCATTATCTTCATGATGACTCTCACATCATTGATTGGGGAGATATCGATGTTGATGATGATGCCACCTTTGAGGAGAGACCTGTGGATATCCAAGACCGCAAGGAGAAGGTGTTGTGTGGGCGTTTTATTCCCTTAGTTCATGTCTTGTGGCGACACGGTGGCATGGAGGAGAGTACATGGGAATGTGAGTCATAGATGCGTGTTCAGTATCCAGATCTGTTCTAAATTGTTGTGCTATGTTTTATTTGATCCTTTCTTTTATGTACCTTAGAAGTGATGTTATTCTTGAATGGTATGGATATGGTTTGTTTGTTCCCCTGCTCTCAGATGTCATGGTTTTGTCCCAGGTTTAGAACAACTCAGGGTGGTTTTCCCCTGAGAGGTATCTTACGGGGTGGTTGTTCAGACCCCTCTTTTCCTCAGGTTGGTTTTAAATTCTCGAGGACGAGAATGTTTTGAAAGGTATCTGATGAAATGACCCAGACCTCTCCAGTCCATTACTTTTTGAGACCGATCGGTATGACAGATCGGTCTCACATATCAGTCTCACAGATCGGTCTCACAGATCGGTCTGACAGATCGGTCTGACAGATCGGTCTGACAGATCGGTCTTACAGATCGGTCTCACAGATCGGTCTGACAGATCGGTCTTACAGATCGGTCTCACAGATCGGTCTCATAGATCGGTCTCACAGATCGGTCTCAGAGATTGGTCTCACAGATCGGTCTCACATATTGGTTTAATAGATCGGTCTGACAGATCGGTTTGATAGATCAGTCTCACAGATCGGTCTCACAGATCGGTCTGACAGATCGATCTGAGAGATCGGTCTCATAGATTGGTCTTAGAGATAGGTCTTACTGATCGGTCTGACAGATCAGTCTCACAGATCGGTCTCACAGATCGGTCTCATATATCGGTCTGATAGATTGGTTTCACAGATCGGTCTGACATATTTGTTTCACATATCAGTCTGACAGATCGGTTTCATGTGTAGTAACGGTGGGTGAACAGTGTTTCCATATATCTATAGTTTTTCCCCTTTTGACGTTTACTTTGATGTAAAATACATTTAAAGCCATATTTTAAGGGCTCTTAAGGCCGTTTCAAAGGCCATAAATCCTATATTAATTATTCCTAAGGCTTGGAATGTTTAACTTAGTCAAACTGCATTGGTTAATGTGATCCTCTTTTAATAAAGAATTAAGTGCATCTTAAACTGTCGCCCCATTAAATCTTCAAAAGGGAAAAGATATCATTCTCCCTTGTTCTTTCTATTTTTTCTTGGCTATGAGATGCTAGAACCTTTCAATACTTCCCATAGGAGTTTCACAATCAATCGTTACTCCTTGGATAAGTTCCGCTCTGTATTGATTCAACAAAGCTATGTCGATCATTCTTTGATATAAGGTTCGTTTTATCATTGTTCCTTCTAGGATCACCTTCTCGTGTTCTCCTTTCCATACTGACAAGTAATCTCCATGGTTCTAATGGGGTTTTCTTGGGGTTTGGTTGGTTTGGACTTACCATGGCATCCTCGGGTGGATGCAGTTGTCGCGAGAGAAGGATTGTGACCCATTGTGTGGATAAAAAACGTGAGGAACTGATCAAGGTAGGGGATTTGTGTCTTCTATAATTATTTATGTGAAATAGTAGAGTTAGTATGATTTATCCATTTGTATCACAATGAAATTGACCTGATTAAATATTTGAACCTGATGAAGAAATTGTTATCGCTCGTATGTTACTGCCTCATGTTATGCAAGATAGTGTGATATCTATGCATGCTTTGATTAGTTGTTCATTATGGATGGAAATTGATAAAGAATGTAAATCCGGAATTAATTGATAATTTATTAGCTAAACATAAAGAGGAATATAAATGAATCCGGCTCTTGTTGTAAATTGATGTTAATCAAATTAGTGTAGTAAACATGTTTATTTAATTAAGATAGCTTACTGATTAGGTTTCCCGAATTTAGAACCTACGTTTAATTCAAGATGGACTAAAGAACTGGTGGGTTGATAAAAAATAACTCCGGATAGGTTTATGAGTTACCCTCTTGATTGTAAGGTTGAATGCCTTGTGGTTTGGAGCCATGAGTGCTCATTTAGTATGACGGCTAGATGCCTTGTTAAAGGGCCAAGAGCCCATTTGATGTGATGTTTGTTTCCCTGGTGCTTGTGCTGTGATGTGAGCCTGGATTGCTATTGTGATATGTGAAGGCAGGGAGGCCTTGTGGTTATGGCAGTGGATGGCACCTAGAGTGGCGAGATGCAACAGTTTATGCATGTGGGTGTCAAGGAGGACACCAAGGATGATGTTAGGGGATGAATGTGATGGCTGGATGTTGGTTGTTTTGTGTGGTTGTTTATCTGGTTTACTTTTCCCCGCTGATCAAGGTAGCTGGTCTTGCTCACCCTTCTTCTGAAAGAGACGAAGACACGCGGGGTATTCCATGTTCTTTCCGTGTTTAGCCTCTCGAGGGAGAATGAGACTATGCTCTTGCTATAGGTGGAAAAGACTCGATGGGTAGTATATCTACTCACCGAGTTGAGCCCCCTTCGTGTTTATTAGAATAGGATGCTTTTCTAGAATTCCTGGGAATATGGGAATGTAATTTTGTAATGAATGATTGATTAAATGGTTATAATCCACAGGGGTGGAGATAATGGAATTTAACGGTGATGTTGAATCTTAAAAAGGAGCAGTTGATTTTGAATGTGATGCTAATTCAGTTTAATGTGGAATTTTTGATGGTTAATTAACATGAAAAGAATTAATTAACTTAAAGTGGAATTGATGAAAAAGGGAATGAAGTAACCTAATGAAGTTATTTAACTAGTTGTGTGATTATAGGACGCCTAGTCTTAGAAATAGTAGCCCAAAGTCTGAGAGACGTTAGCTGCAGTGGAGGATAGGACTAGGTTATGCCCTTAGTGTGGTTGTGATTTATATATATTCTGTAATTTTTGTGTTTCTATACGCTACTCAACTCTATCAGTAAGGGAAACTGACACCCCAGGGATTCTGAGCCCTGGGGGGGGGGTGTTTTCTCCAACATTCTGATGGGAGGTTGAATGGCTGACTACCCCCTTTGACCCCGCTCTCTTCTCTTAGAAGATCTTTGTGGTAGTAGCCACAGTGGTTAGTTTTCCCCATATATGTGTGTAGAGGGCTATAATGGCTTTTGGTTATTTCACACACATATATTCTGGATATAGTATCCTATGGACTACTATATGTGTAATGTGTATAGACTGTGATGTCTTGAGGATCCCTACTCAGCGTATGGGCTGTGATGGCTTGAGGTATAGTACCCAACATATGATACACGTTATGCGAGCTGTGGTAGCTCTGGGAAACTACCTGGTTACTTTTGGTTGTGAGGATAGTGTGGTGCTTAGCCTAGGTGTCTGTGGGAAATCCTTTGTGGTGCACACGGTGCATATTGCGGAGCTTAGCCCATGTTTATACGGGCAAGCCTTTGGAGAGAGATGCACAAGATGTATGTCGTTGGGGGAAAATTAGTAAACCAGTGGGGAATTTTTAGCGGGGTACCCTTGATATTCATTACTATATGTTATATTCTTGTATTCATTACATGGTGAGAGTAGCCATGGTTAGGATGGGAACTTAGTATACCTGTTTAGGTGACAGGTTAGTTTCACTTGTTGTTCACTGTGCTTTAGCATGCTTTCTTTACTTTTCACGAGAGGCTTCATGGAGGATCCTACTAAGTATACTGTTATACTCACCATATGTATATATAAACTATTTTTAGGTCACTTGGATCAGGTTGAAGATCATGCTAGTTACTACTTGCTTGTGGTTGCAGGAGTTGTTCGGGCTTGTGGTTGCTGTTGTCTTTTCCTTTTCTTTTTGTTAGTTGTAGTTTCCCCTTTCTGTTGAAGTACTTTTGCATTAAATTGCATATGTGCACTTGGGTTTTCTTTTATATTTCAGTTTTGAGTTGGATTTGGTTGGTGTCTATTCTATCTCTCTATTCTGCATGTGTTCTCTTAGAGGGTAATACCTCTCATTTGTGTGTTACTATACCCTCGGTGCTAGTCGCCAACCTGGGGCCTACTGGAGGCGTGACTTGGGGGGTCGTTATCTCACTTCTCACATTGTCGTCCCAGGAGGGGTACACATTGTGGGGAGGGGGTCGTGACAAAGATAGTGCTTGTAAGTTTAATATCCTGTAGCTCGGATGAGGTGGGATCACTCCGCACCCCTTAGGACTTACGTAATTGATACCTTCTGCCCCTTGGGGGAGGAAATGCATTGGAAATTTTATGGTGAGGGGGTGTTATAGAGTGATCCACTGAGGGGACCACATTAGCATGGCTTTGAGAAGAAGAAACAGTTGTTAGTGTTCCTATATGAAGAAGCATAAGGAAAAGCAACGCAATATAAAGCACCACCCAATGGACTTTGAAATCACTTTGTGAAAATCTGGAGAGTCTCATGGGAAAAGGAGAAGTCGAGCAGAGGGTTTCATGGGAAGAAGCCTTGTGAAGCTTTGATGCTCCTTGAAGTGGAGGAATTTCACGAAGGGGTGTGCTTCGCGATGTAGAAAGGACCATCCCAGGCATAGGAAATGCGCGCATATGAAAGGTGCTTCACGAAGTAGAAATTCATTCACAGAGTAGTGTTGCATGAAGCAAGGACACTTGATGAAGCATAACATTGTGAAGGAATGTGCTTCATGGAGAAAAGTGACCCTACCTTAGCATGTGGGTCACATGTTCATGGAGAGTACTTCAAGAATCATAAATTCTTCACAATGACCCAATTCCCCTTGGGAATCTCCTGCCTTCGCGGAGGCCCATGGGCTCCGTGAAGGGAATCCCTCATGGAAGAGGTGCTAAATTTATTTAGAGGAGGAGGCACTTTGCTGTTCAAAAGTAACTTGAAGAGCTCATGATTCGCAGAGAAAAGGGTTCACGATTTGAGATCTATGAAGGCGAAAGGTCAGAGGATCTGTTCTTTGGGATTGAGGGGATCCCATTATTTATAGGAAAGAGGCACTGCCAAGAACAGTTCTCTCGGTGTGAAGGCAGAGCTTGCTCTGCGGTGGGTCACGAATATCAAAGTGGTTCACGGAGCATCCCGCCTCCTTGCTCTACAGAAGGTTCGCGAATGTCAAAATACATTCATAGATCCTCCCACCTCCTTTCTACATGGTAGGTTGCGAACATAAAATCAGTTTGTGGTGCATCCCACCTCCCTGCTCTGCGGTGGGTTCGCGGAGGGGGAGTTTGGCGTTGGTCGCGGGGCTATGGGGCTCCGCACTCAGGCTTCATGTGGCAGTCCTTAAGGGTTATAGTTTCTTCTTCTTTTCTCCACAAATATTGGGGCCAAAAAATACCCCCTTAAGATGGGGTGCCAAGGAGAAATAGAGGGTTGAAGTCTGAGGGTCAATCTCCAAAATCCTGGGTCAATCGCGAGGAAGCTGCATAAAGGGGGCTCACAAAGTGGAGAAACGTCATGTGGGCTGAGCACGCCATGAAGCTACCCGCTGTTGGATGCACTCTGGAGCGCCAAGGTCCCCACCTATAAATAGGGTGGCTAACCTCTCTTTTGTCCCTTATATTATCCATGATATAGTATTTTAGCACACTCAATTCCCAACACTCCGCGTACTCTGTGAGTTGGGACCTCTGCTTTGTGGTGCATAGCGAGTCTTTGAATTCGTGTCGGAGTGCCTTGCGACTTGTGATTAAAGGGCAGGGCAGGGCCCCGTGAATATCGTTCATGGCCGAGCTCCATGAACTTGCTCTGTGGAAGAGCTTCATGAACCAAACCCAAAGAACACCCAAACTCAAAACTAAATGTCCCACCCAAAGGCTGTCAGTGGGTCCTTGCAGACACTGCCCGAAGAGAGGAGATGACGAATATATTGGGTTTAGGAGAGTTAATACGGAGCCACTCTAACCATGAGTCATTAGTGCAACTATTGTGAGCAATCCAAATGAACTATTTGTTGTTAAATAGTATTTCTTTTTATGGATTTCGGATGAGGGATGACGTATTCATCCCTAAAGAAAGTAGGTATGAGCTAGGTTTTTGGCTCAAGAGCACGTCGTGCCAGCACCAATGGTTCAGGGCAGCTGATGGCCATGCTCAGGAGGACTTCACACCTATTGATTTTGACTGCTTATACAATCACCTAAATAATATTTATGGGAAAGGGATATAGCTGGAGACCTCCCCCCTATATACCATACTATCTTGAAGGCATCTTTGAGGAACCTGGGGAAGGGGTGGTCCAATGATTGGGACCTTCGCCTGGGCAGCATCTTCACAGATGATTGGGCTTGGGACTACTGTGTAGGTGCCTAATGTGAAGAGTTTGGTGTTATGATGAGGAGTGTGGGCCTATATGTGGAATCTTGGGCCTCCCAATTCAACATCTATCAACCGAAGTAGCTAATGCCAGAGTTACTGAGATGATGGTCATCGAGAACCAGTACATTCTATTTACACCACAGGGAGGTTGGCATCATTTTATGGGATGTGCATAAGATATCAGGGTTACCAATACTAGGGGCGATGTATGTTGAATTCCTCCCTGTTATGGGTTTGTGGGAGGATCCGGAGCAAATTCTACCACTGGGAAGGGTGCTGATGCAACTGGTGTCGGGATAGGACAAGGAAACAGTGAGGGATATCCATTTTAGGCGATGGTTCAAATAGTTTCTGAATTTTCCGGAAGAGAGGAAGTTTCCAATGAGGCCTCATACATTCCCAAAGGGAGCTCAATGGGGCAAGGAGTGCTCATACTGGTGGCTCTTCGAGGATAGCCAGTGGAAGACATCAAGTTTCAGCATCAATATCGATCTGCAACCGATAGTTAGTATGGAGGCATTCATTGCCGCTCTAAGCTACGGTTGGATTCTACCGATGAAAGATACAAACATGGGTGTGCGACCAAGAACATTTTTCTTGGAATCCATTTAGGGGACAAGAGGGAAATTAAACCTTAAAATCTCGATGCTTTCCAAGATATTCAAGATTTTGTGGCATATCAGCGAGGGGAATAGGCCACAAAGTATATGGGGGAAATTCCACCTCGTGTACGGGGGCATAGCGTCACCCGTCAGGGGGGTATATGAATATCCAAACTCTATCTCCCCTCTTGGTTAAAAATTCCATCCATCCATTCTGAACTCCACATGGTGCTTTCCTGCCAAGCTGACTGTACAAGCAGTACTTAACCAGGTGTGGAAGTTGGAGGAGTTCAACATTCATCTGTTCCCACTACCAATGGGTGTTTTCACTGATGATGGCCATGGAACGTAAGAGCACGGGTCCTACCTCCTGGACTTTCAAGGTGGAGTGCCGGTGTCAAGAGTGGACCATGAGCCCCTCTGTGAGCTGTACACCCCACACTGATTTGTATGGAAATTTAGGTGCATGCAGTGACTGACACCGCAGGTCTTTCTAGGGGTGCGCTATGAGGAACACTTTTGTGTGATGAAGTAGATGTGGCTCATGATCACACAGAAAGACGGAAAGATGCGGAATGAGTTTCCTATACCCATTGTCATCTTCATGCTGGTGAATGAGTACACAAAATGATGGGAGGTGGCTTAACCGGGAGAGATACTGAAGTAGCCGACTATTCAGGTAGGTGATGGTGCATCTCCCCAACCTCAAGGTCGGGTCCATAAGGTTGAAAGGACATCCCGCGGTGGCGAGGCTGCCATGGTGGTGAGACCCGCACCGGTTAAGGGTGAGGAAGCGGTGGCGAACCCAGCAATAGTAGCAGATCCGGTGGTCCTAGAAGAACAGAGACATCCAAAGGGGAGTCCACCAAGAGGATTCTGTAGAATATCCAGTCAGGCTCCGGTGAAGAGGTTGCACCACATCGACATGCCAGAGAATGTTGTCTTCCCAGAGGCCTAGGACATCTTTGAAGTCAATAGGAAAATCCTTGGCCCGTCTGAGATGTGGAAACACCAAAACCACCCCGGGATGGATATTCTGAGAATAGGCCCAATAATGGCCGGATTTTCAGTGTCCTAGGCGAAGGTGGAGCAATAACTGTCTGAGTTGGAGGACTTTGTGCACTCCTGAGGTGACCCATGTCTAATGAAATACTGGGTGAGGGTGTTTTTAGGTCAAACAGTCCCTTATTAGTTGGAACCCACTAAACCGAGAGAGTGCATTCCTCTACCGGAATAACCGGACGAGTCCTCCTGGGGGAAGAGGCCCGTAGAGGGAGCCCATTAGGGGATGGAGAAGTTGGTGATCATGAATCGGACCATGAATAATTTACAGAGGCTCTTGAGGTAAAAATCCCAATGCCCATCCTTAGGGTCTACTTTCAGGTCATTCTGGACTCTTTACTAACACATTAACTGTGCAAGAGCATCTCATACATAGAACCCATTCTCGCCCCTGAACAAATTCTATTGTGGGGCCTTCAGATTCTATACCTGTGGCTGCATCAATTTCTACATCCAGTGGGGCCGGGACACCCAAGGTGGCTCCTCCGGAGCATTTAGATCTTTCAATAATATACGGGGGCCACGCCTTAGGGTCCCGATGGAATCACCCCATGAACAAGACCATGAATTTGATCTCTACAAGTCTCTTCTACGAAATTCATGATTGTTACTTATTGGCCATGTCAACTGAAGACCATGCCCCTTTTTGGTGTGAACAGTTCTTAAAATGGTGTGGGCTATCATGGAGATGGTTGGTCGGGACTTTTTTCGGCACCTTACCTAAGAGAATGCATGTGATCGTGGGGGAGGATATCCAGACATACCATGATGTGGTGCTCCCGATGACTGGTGGGACCGTCAGTAGGGATGAGCCTGAGATTATTGAGGTGGGATGCGATGATGAAGATTGATCAGATAACCCAGGTCCCACCATGCCTGATCAAACACCCGATGTGGACACTATTGATGAGTTTCTAATGGCGTTCCCCAGATATGATCCTTCCAACTATGCCAACTAGGACGAGAAGGCATCTGATGAAGTGGATAGAAAATTAGTTTGTTCCCAATCGGGGAAGTTGATCAAGTGCTTCATCAAGGAAACCCCCAAATGCAATGGCTTGATGAGATAGATAGACTTCACTCTCTATTGTGTGAACTGTGTGCTGAGGGAGTGGATACCCAGTGTCCCCATATTCTTGTCCAAGATCATATGGAAAAGAAGATTCAATAGTATGACCGTGGTCTCAGTGTGGGCTGTTAGTGGAGGAAAGTGGTGAACATCAAGAGGCTCTGGGAGGTTGAAAACAACGTTCAATGGTTGTAGGTCTGGGAATATGAGCACTCAATCTCCCTCAATACACAATTAGATATAATATTGCGATTGAAGTCCCAGCTAGCATATTCCAAAGAAAGCATGAAGAAAGCCTTCAAAGAAATTATCATCATCCATATCGACGTAGATCGGGCCCAGATTGCGGCTGATGAATTGTTCCCCATCTCTGTCATGGAGGAGTGGTAGCAGAACATGAAGCAACAGATCCTAGACGCTACAATCCATAGGGTGGCTGAACTGTTACTTTTTTCGACGGGGTCAACCCATCCATGGTAGTGATCGATCCTCTGGTGTTGTAATACTTGTAATCCTTCAAACATACCCTCATGCTTTTATTGATTTATCCTAGATGCAAACATGGGTTTTGTTATTTTTATTTGTTTTACGTGCATATTTTATATTCATGAAATTACCAGTGGTAAATCCCTAATCTCACGTGGGTTGATCCCAATGTGAGAAACAAGGGATGATTTCCATGTTATTTTATCTGAATATAAGAGTGCCCAACAATATTCCGGCATCTGAGGTTTGAACAACCAATATGGATTTCCATGAAGAAATGGGTGGGGCCCGATTTGAGGATGAGGACCTCAGAACAATTGGTGTGTTGTCCTTCCTATGTGCTCTAGTGCACGAACATCGTAATACTAGGGGTGTTGGAATTGATCCAAAAATTGGGGAGTGGAATGTGTAAATCACAATACCCAAAATTTGGAACACTGCGATGGTGTCATGATGATGGAGGATAAATGTTGGCCATGTTTGAAACACAATACCCTTATTACTTTAGCCTGAAATGGGGATAACAAATGAGGGCCGACGACTGACCATATTCAAAACACCGGCCCTGACTCAAAATGTCATCCATTAGTCTTCCAGAATGTTGGCCCAGGATAGTAGGCGAGCCATAGGCCGAGAATCCATATTGTTAGGGGGTTCATTTAGATATAAAGGGGACATGGGTCTGAATAAAGGGAACACAATATGTAGAGTTTGTAGAAAAGGGTTGTTCGGATGGAGCCTGATGCTCTATAAATTGCACCACCATGGTGGAAACACATTCGGTGGAATTCATGGGTCATTCCTACTCTAGGATAGGACCCCTATGACGAGTAAACTTTCGCATTCCATCATTGTCGTGGGGAATCCCAGACCTGTTCAGGGTAAAGTTGTATTTGTAGGGATCTTCGAATGAATTTAGGCCAAGGGGCCGAAAAAAGAGGGGGAACAGGACTTACGATTCCTAGGGATGGAATTGAAGGAAAAATTCCTTGGCATTCCTATGTAACTCATAAAGATGAGAATCATGTTTTACGTAGTTCTAGGGATGGAATTGTAAGATACTAGTGCCAGGGGTGATAAGGTCATGCAGGTATGGCCCTCACTACAAAAGAAGTGGCATTTGATAGATCCTGGTTGTTCTTTAGGGTAGATTTTTTTTTCATTGTGAAGCGATAAACCGAGGACCTGGGTTCCCAGTTTCGCCACAGGGATCAAGACAAATGCAGGCATTGAAAAATGGCATGGTGGATTACCAATGCCCAACATGATGTCCCCAAGGGTTTGGTCATCAAAATGTGGCTTCATTTCTCGTCATGCAGCCAAGATAATAATATCATAGTTTTAGGGTCATATGACAGGACCAACCATGTATTTTAAAGTCATTATATAGAGACACAACAATTTAATGTCATGTGGGACCAGTAGGCATAGTTTAATGTAATATTATTTGTACATTTGGAGGAACGCACATGACATGATAAAGCATACCTGACATGAGTGAGGATGATGTCCATATCACGCCATATGAAATTCCAGGAGAAGAACCTCAGGCTGAAGAGCTAGTAAAGGATAGATAACATGAGAGACTACCTCTCAGTTGAGCTGGACCCATAGACGATATGTCCAGAAATTCCTACGAATCCCATAATAATGGGAATCAATCTAGACGTAGTTCCAAAGATGGGACGTATGAAGAGGTCTTAGTTTAAAGACTTAAATCTTGGACCATGGAGAAGCAGAGTTCTCCTAGGTAGGTGCAGACCTCGGTCTATTTCCTAAGCCCATGTGAGTGAAACTCGGTGTGGGAAACAAGGGAAGAAGAGGTTTTTTGCAATACATGGAATATATTCAATAAGGAAGCCAGTGCGGGGCCCCGAATGACATCTCACCATGAATTTGTCTTTTTGAAGTGCAAATGCGCACTGAGTGATAACACCTAGAGTGTCGAGATTCAACCTAGACATGATGGGGTGGAAAATGATGTGAATCATGCAACCAACATTTTGGGCTTAATGAGGTTGGTGTGACGACAGAGGATGACTGTTGACCATGTTCAAAACATAACACCCATATCTTTTGACCTGAAATGGGAACAACAAATGAGTGTCAAACACTGACTGTATTTGCAACATGGTACTTGTATCAATTTTTTGTTCGGAACCCTCTAGGACGTTGGCCTGTAGTGGTTGGATGGCCCTTTGGATGAGAATCCATGCCATTTGGGGGTCCCTTCAGATGTGAAGTATGATGGTAGCCTTAATGAAGGGGAACATGAAGCTTGAAAGGTGGGAGAGAGCAGGCCTGGGTAGAATTCAACACTCTCAGTCCTAGACTAGAGTACACTAGGGCACATTGGCGAATCATCGAAGAGGGTCGAGGGACCTGAATGAGAGGCATCTGACTCAAAAGGATGAGTATAGGGGAAGGGAGAGAAGGCCGCTCAGGAGAGAGTGGTATGCGGCGTGGTTGTTATAAAACCGACATGAATCGGGGCATAAACCCATACCATACCATATACCCTTTTCCAGGAATAACTCAAGATAGGGGGAAAGATTATAGGGGAGGTTCTAAAAGATGGGGCTGGACTGAATAATAGACATTTAGGCAGTTCTATGTATCCCATAAGGATGGGAATCATGCCACACATTGTTCTAGAAGATTTCATATAGTTTTGACACCTTGAGACAAGGACGCAGATAAGGGTAAGATACCACAATGAGGGATGTGTATGGTACAATGAGTAACCTAACGTGAACAACGAAATTAATCCCAAACCACACCATACAATCCTAATTGAGACCTTGAACCTGGGGCCTGGGAAGGTCGAGTGATGTTGGGGATGTTTTCTGGAAATGGTAGGAGAGCCCTTAGGCTAAGTATCCATGCCATTCAGGGGTCCTTTTGGACCTAAAAGATGATGGAAACCCAAATGATGGGGCTGACAAAGCATGGAGGGGCCTATGTTCGCGGAAGAGACAATAAAGGGAGGAAGTAATGTCTCATGGGGATGTGTGGGGCGCGACAACATATCCCGATGTGAATAATTATGTGACTCCATACCCCACCACACATTCCTATATGAGAAGTTGGGCCCAGGGGCATAAAGGGTCAAGGGACCTGAGGACGGGTATCCCGACCAACTGTAGCCATATGACCCCTCATGCGGGCATTGCATCATCATTGCTCTTAAAACCACGGGAGCAATGCTCGGTGTGGGAAACAATGTGTATGACTAGGCTATACCCATTATATAAGGGTCTGGAAGCAGGAATCGCACTCCCGCCCATGGCCGACCAAGGCTTAAATAGACAATGGGGCAGGAAGTACCACTACACTCCATATTCGGGACATATGGGGGTAGTGATGACGAAAAAGGATAGCTGTTGACCATGTTCGAAACACAGCGTCCGTATCGTGCTGATCTGAAATGGGCACAACATATGAGTGTCGACCACTGACCATATTCGCAACACGAGACTTGTATAATTTTTTTTTCTGAAACCCTTGAAGGGATTATCTAGAAATGGTAGGAGGGCCCTTGGACATAGCATCCATGCCAGTCGGGGGTTGATTTTTAACATGAAGGATAATGGAAACCCAAATGATGGAGTGAGTGAAGCATAGATGTGCCCGTGCATTTTATCATCACGTAGGGCGGTGAAAGAGGTGAAAGTATCCATGGGGTGAGATGTATAGAGGTTTTATGATCAACTCTATGTGAATTATTGAGGAAGTCAACACCACTCCATGTGTTCTGACCCGGGGGTAGATTCTGATGTTTGGGCTGGGCCAACAAACAAACTTTCTGAGCATTCCTATGTATCCCATGAGGATGGGAATCAAGCCATACGTAGTTCTTGATAGCCATGAAATTTAACATCATGTGGTGAGGACATGGGAGGATTAGAAGAATGATTAGGGTAACATAGTGTGACCTTCGTAATATTACTACAATTGGGGCTAAAGAAGCATAGGTCGCCTCACATGGGATCCTCTGAGGGAACTACACCCCGAAGAGGTTGCCAAACGAGAAGAACATGGGGTTGGACTTAGGACATGGTGTCCGAGTGTTCCTATGTATCCAATGAGGACGAGAATCAATCCATATATAGATCTTGAGATGTAGTTTAATGTATTGTAGGATGACATACAGTTTAATGTCATGCACGATGTTTCAAAATTTAAGGTCTTGTAGGACCGGACAGTTTAAGGTCATGTGGGACCACAGAGCAGTTTAAGGTCATGCGTGAAGACAATGCAGTTTAGGGTCATACAGGACCATACGGTTTAAGGTCCTGTGGGACCATATAGTTTAAGGTCATGTTGGACCCTTGGGGGTTCAAGCAAAGTATTTCTTGAGGAATTTGGCATTGGTGGGAGGAGTTATACGCTCGTCATCCATGGTAACCAGGGATTATTCCCCATTGGAGTAAAAATTGTGAACAATGTAAGGTCTTTACAATTTGGGCTCAAACATGGGTGGTTTCCTTCCTGGAATCAATGGAATCCTGAGGTCCAATACCAAGTCGACATGTATAAATGAGCGGAGGAGAACGTTCGTGTTGAAAGCCCTTGCTAGCTTGTTCTGATGCCTTTCAGATTATGCAGGGCACAAATCCTGTTATCATCAAGCACTTCCAGCACAGCCAAATAGATTTCAACTACTTTATCCGAAGCATGTTGATCATAGATATATGTGCGCAATGATGGAAACTAAATATTCATGGGAAATATGGCCTTTGTTCCATACACTATTGAATTTGAGGTCACCTAAGTGGAATTACGAGTTGTCGTCTAGTATGCCCAGAGGGTGTTGGGGATCTTGTCCAGCCAACTCTTCTTGTTCCAGCCAACCATTTTATGCAGAATATTAGAGAGGTTCTTGTTGAATTCCTCAATCTTTCCATTTTTTTACACATGATATCGGGAGGTATGGTTATAACAGATGTTGTATTTAGCGTATAATTTATTCATCTCAGCTGCATGGATGTTCATTCCATTATCGGTGAGGACGACATGAGGGAACCCAAATTGGTAGATGATGTTGGAGCTCAAAAATTAAATGATGGAATGGGCCTTGACCTCCTTGAGCAGAACTGCCTCTTCCCACTTGGAGAAAAAATCTGTAGATGTCTGGATGAACCAGCACTGGAGAGATGTTAATGGTGGGTAAGGTCCGATGACATCGAATCCCCATACCGCGAATGGCCAGGAGTATTCGGTGGAGTGGAGAGGCTCTAGAGTTTGATGCATGAAGTGACCATGATTTTGACACACATGACACCTTTTGGAGAACTCAATGAAATCATGGATCTTGGAGGACCAAAAGTACCTCAGTCTCTGGATCTGGTGATATAGCATCGACCCAGTCTTATGAGCCTCATAGGAACCGGCATGAACCTTTTGCATGAACTAAGAAGTCTCAACTCCTCGAATGAAATGGAGGAAAAACCCATAGAAACCACACATATATAGGATATGATCACGACTAGGACCATCATGGAGGGTGAACTGTATCACGCGACATCGGATTCTCTTGCACTCAGCCCGATCTGATAGGAGATTATCGTTCTGGAGGTACTCGACAATGGAGGTTCTCCAATCGGGAGTCACTTCAATCACTACGTCCTAGGACCCAGGGGTCCTGATGTGGAAGTAGTGGTTGTAAGGTGGCTCACCTGCAAGCTGTCATCATCATCTAAGGAGACATGAGCAATGTCCCTTCAGTACGCCACGTGGATAATCAAATCATCTTGTTCATGCTCCACAAGTGATGCAGCTGGGCTGGCCAGCGTGTCTGCTCAACCATTCTTAGACAGAGGGACATGAGTAACTTCCGACAAAGATGGGAATATGGCCATTAGCTAGAGAGTGCTCTCCAACAATGGTACTAGCTTTGGATTTTTTGGGATACAATCACTGTTGATCTTCTTTATGACTAGTTTGGAATCCCCATTCACATGAAAATAGGTCACATCAATCTTATGGGCTAGGTTGAGGCCATGGATGACGACATGATACTCTGCCTCATTGTTGGTGGATCCTTCTGACAACAGGAATAAGAATGGTAGAATGGCCTATGCCGGGTTAATGAAGATGATACCCAGGCCCACCCTGCTGTGTCTGGGATCATTGAGCCTCCTACCGGTGGGGCTTCGAGAAGCACCATCGAAGTGCATCTGCCAGCATGGCATTGATTGATCCGCCCATAGTATCATCTCATCAGGGAAATCAAGGTCTAGGGAGTGGTTAGCAGATGCTAGATGGGAAACAAGGAAGTCTTCCAATTCTTGTCCTTTGATAGGCTTCAGGGGAATAACCATGATGTTTAACTGGTGGAGAATCAATGTCCACTAAGCTAGTCAGCCTGTCAAAATGGGGCAGTTCAGGATGTACATCAGCAGATCTACCTGGGACACCAATTTCACCTCATGGTGCTACAAGTAATGTCGTAGTTTCTATACAACGAATAGTAGCACAAGGCAACTCTTCTCGATAGAGTAGTATCTTGTCTTTGTATCGAGGAGCATGAAGCTAAGGTAGTAAATGTTTTTCTCTATTTCTTAATAATTATTCATGGAGAAAAGGGTGTCAAAAGATCACTCCAAGGTGGTCAAATAAGGGTCCAACGACTTTTTAGTGACGGGTGTCCTTAATTCCAGAGGTTGGAGTAGATACTGCTTGATTTCCTCAAATGTAGTATTACATTCTTCATCCCACTCGTATATGGTGCCTTTCTTCATGAGCCGAGAAAAGAGATTACACTTTTCGGCTAGATTCATGATGAATCAGCGTATATATGACAAGTGGACTTGGAATCCTTGAAGCTCCCAAATGTTGCTCAGAGGAGAAATATATCTAATGGCCTTGATCTTCTCTCGGTCGATCTCATTGCCCATGTATCTAAAAAAGAAGCCGGGAAAATTTACAGAGGTGACCCTGAAGGCACACTTCAAAGGATTCATCTTTAGATGGTGGGAATAGAGAAATCCAAACACTTTCTCAATATCTTATAGATGGTCCTGACGCTGATGGTATTCGAACACCGGATCATCCACATAACATTCCACCAATGTTATTAGGATCATTTTAAACATGGGATGTGTGGCCCGCTGATAGGTGGCTCCTAAATTCTTGAAATCGAAGGGAATGACTTGGTAACAGAAAGTACCTTATAATGCCCTAAAATCAATAGACTCCTCGTCCTCAGGGGAAATTCAGATTTGGTTATACCCAGAGTACCCATCCATGAAGTAATGGTATTGGAATCCCGTGGTAGAATCGATCAACAATTCTGTCACCGGAAGGGGAAAATCATTCTTTGGACAGTGACAGTTGAGATCTTAGAAGTAAATACAGACCTTGATCTATCCGTTTTTCTTCCTAACTGGTATAATTTTTGCCATCCATTTGGGGTATTGGACCTCCTTAATGAAATTGGCTTTGATGAGCTTGTAAAATTCGGCCTCGACCATGTCACCATGATAAGGGTGCATCCTCCTAGGAGGATGCTTGATCCGACGATGATTTTTTGGGAGACCGAGGTAGTGGATCTCTAACTGAGGATATAGTCCTAGAATCCCATCATAACTTCAAGAGAACACATCAAAATGTGGTTTAAGGAAGTCCACGTATTACTGTTTCTCCTCAGGTGGGTATTGCAGCACTGATCAGTGTGGGTTTTGGGTCTACCTCGCTACCGAGGTTCACCTATACCAATTCATCAACTGTGGTAGAGACGCCCTCTTCAATGGTTTGGGGAGAATACTCTAAATATTCTTAATTACTTATGGGGTATACCATCAGTGGGAGGAGTTTCTTATAAGTTTGCAGATCCCGATAGGAGGCTGGTGCCAGCTTGACTGGTAGTAGATACATCATCGGAGGAATCCGGTGCCACCACAACCATAGCGATGAAGGTCGTTGATCTGATCCCATGTGTCCTTTGGCCCAAGGGACCACACTTGATGATATCGAAGCAAGAGTGGAGCATCGGCTTGATCTTGTTTATTCCAGCCCAACAAAACAAGAAAGTGTGACGTATCGCTGTTACCATGGGGTGGACATCCTAGTATCTTATGGGAGTAGGAGGCTCTGGGATCACCTGATCCTGATCTTTATAAGAGTACTAGGTGATCTTCCAGTATCTCTTAGACTTGGGAATGTACTCCCCCCTTGTTCTAGAAACAATAAATTATTTTGCCATGTCTGGGGTTGTAGCCTCTAATTAGTGGAATGGAAAGACATAGGCATCATCTAGGCTCACCCACGGGCTGGTCGCAACTGCAACGGGCTTGACTTCAGGGGATTGGATCAGTTTTTCTTTCCTCTTGTAATAGTTGGCATCTAGATAGTGGGCTTCACAAGATGCAATTGGATATACACCACCATGGAGTACGCCTACTCGACCATTAAGGGAGTACTTGAGGAACTGGTGATATGACGAAGGGACCTCCGTATGGAGATAGAGCCATGGCCTTCCCATAAATGCATTGTAGGCCATGTCATTGAAGACAACCATAAATTCGGTGCTGGCTACCAGACCTCTGAACTGAGTCTTCAGGCAGATCTTATCGACCAGTGTTTGTTTTTTCCAATCACTACCTTGTATTTTTAGGTTATAGGGGCTTAGATCATCCTTGAAAAACCCCGGTTTTCATAGGGTCTGAGTCGGGATTAGGTTAACCATGGATCCTGTATCGACATGACAGTGACGAAATTCTACTCCATTGAACTGGACAGTGATTTACTGGGGGGGAATGTTCCCCTATATGGGAGAGCCTTCATCTTCTTCATAGAACAAGATAATGGAATGGAATTTAGTATTCTGATCCACCTCAACATGGAATGCTTTTGCAGCTGCTACTTTCATCACAAAGTGAAGGGGGATCATTAAAGCTTCAGCAAGGGATTCACGCATGTCTGTAGATAGGTGAAGGGCCTCAGGGATGGAAAGCCTAACTGGAATATTAGCGAGAATCTTGAGTACATCATACATCTGTTACAGGCATGGGCTTATTCTTATAGGAGGTCGGTCTATGATAGGAGGTATGGAGGGACCTACCAACTTTTCCGGGGGCTGACTGGTACTAGGAATATCACGATGCTCACTAGTTGAAGCCTATATAGTGACTACCAGATGAGGACCCTATGATTATGGACAGTCTAGAGAAAAGCATGGATGATCATGATGCAGTTGAGGTGTCTCTGCCTGATCAAGCAACACAAATGGTGATGAAGGCAGACCTAATGGCAGCAGATGATAAGGTTGTGCATGCTGATCTTTTCACTGGGCCTGCTACCTGGTTTTGGGAGCATGAATAGCCTTCCTGAAAGTACTGAAGAGGGAACATCGATGACCCATATATTCTCGAGCCCATCCACACTGACGAGGGATGAGGATGTTGGGAGAGTCTTCCTAGCACTCCTCATCATCAAGAATCACGTAGTGGTTTACCAGCTCTACGGTATTAACTGAGGCATAACCATGAATATCCCTTGAAGATTCATCCACTAATGGACGAATTCTGGGATGGATCACCATATATTGGGGAATGAAGTCTCCAAGAGTATGGGATGATTATGGCACCTATGGGGAACTTTGTTTTCCTTTTCGTCATTAATGCTTTATTTTCTGAGACGAGGACGGTTGAGATGACGATGCCAAAGTAGTGTCTGCGGATTCCAAAGGATTTAGTCAATTTAGGCAATCACAGATAACACCATGGGCATGGGTGAATAATTTATGAGCATTACAGTCATCATACATATGGGACCCACGGTTAGAAACCTGATGCCACTCGCCCTCACTGTCACTGCTACTGTCTGGCGTCACAAAAACACAGGCCACCTATGCTGCAGCTGGGCCTAAATGGACTATGTTGCTATAGACTTGGTCTTCAATCCAGTCCTTGAACACATGGCACTTTTTGGGGGTGTGCCCCAGGATCCAGTGATAAGGATAGTAATTTGGGTGGTCAGTGAGGTTCGCCAATTCGAGCCTCCAGCATTTAGGAAAATGTACAATCCCTTGATCTGAGGCACTGCCGAAGTAGCCGAGGAACTGAGACTTGTTGAACGATTAAGTTTAGATCCTTAAATAAATTAAGGGTTACTTGGAACCAAAATCTGATGAGGGACCGGAGGAGCCTATCGAGGAGGCGGAGCCTGATTATCCCACCTTGGTGGTGGTGGTGCATTACGTAGGGAGGTTGCCGATTCTGAGGTTGACACTACTGGGCTGGGGGCCGCACCTGCAGGGGTGGCCCTCTATGAGGCTATAAAGGTGGCTCTAATTGTAGTAATTCAAGTTGTTTGGGGCCTCTATTTTGGCCACCATGGCGGGCTCGGCCCTGGAGGCCCTCCTAGGGGGGAATGTAGGAGGTAATGGACATGCCTGACTGGCCTTCTGTAAGGCTTCTTCTAGGCACTGGGCCTTATTAGAGAAGTCCCGAAATCCATCGGGGTAGTTATGGGTGATCAATGAGGGGACTAGTTCCGTCTTGACATTCCCTATGCACATTGTGTGCAGTTCTTCCTGAGTCAGTGGCATGTCGAGGGAGTATGTGATCCATTTCCACTGGGTGATAAAGTCTGTAACGCACTCATCAGACCACTGCTTTCACTTGAAGAGGTCTGAGATACTAGTCTTCTGAGTGATGGAACTGAACTCGTAGAGAAATTTCCAACAGAGGTCTTCCCAGTCGGCTATTGATCTGATGGGGAGCTGGCTGTACTAGAAGAATGTCGACCCCTCCAACGTCTGCACAAAACACTGGAGTTTAGGGGCCTCCTACTGTACAGGGGTTCCCAACATGGGCCCACATCTTGATCTGAAGTGGGCCAAGTGATGTGGGGGGTCCCTCGTCCCATTGAAGGGGTAAAAGGTGGGATTCCCAAAACCTAGGGGTGCTAGCATATCATCCACCCACACCGGATATGGCTTTCCATCAAGTAGGATTGCCACCTGTCGAGTCTCTAAAGCTTTGAGGCAGATGATGAGTGCCACTGTTGGATCATATGGGTGGGGATTCCTATCTTTATGAGGATCCCTAACTACCAGGGAATTTGGAAGTACCTCAACATGATAAGGAGGCTCAACGGCTGGTGGAGCAATGGGTGGAATGACATGCAGGGTAGTTGGGGGAACCAGATCTGGGTCCTGAGGATTGTCACGCTGTTCATGAGGGTTTGGTGACACATACCACGCCCTCTTTCTATATATTCTAGCCTCAACGCTCTCTGTATGGGCAAGATAATTGTGTTCACACATGGGTAGTTCACCAAGGGGAAGTTGTGCCTGCCCTTGTTTCCTGGCTAAGGATCATCATAGTCTGGTCGTCGTTCCGCAGCGCATTCCACAAGGAGGTTTTCGACCATTATCTTGTGTTCGGAAAGTTTCTGGCACAACACAACTTTCTCAATATCTTCTTCCACTTTCTAGACTAATTCAGATGGGTGAGATGGTTTGATAGCTCTGAGATTCTCTTTACCCTTACTGTGATTCCAACTAAGAACTAGTACCTCAGTGGGTACAAGGAGACCCATCAAGTTACTTTGTTTGTGGGTAACCCTTACCAATGGGTTAAATAGCTATGGAACACCCTCATGAGGTAATTCCCCATCAAGGATCTCCAGATCATTCTCATCTTCTGATAGGCTGGCCATGTTGACCACAAATATACCAGAGGTAATGTCCTAAATATCACCTGGAATGTTGGGTTGCCACTGGATAGGACTGATGAGGAGGGAAACATAATGCCCCAACCATGGATCTGTATGTGTGGAGAAGCCTCTTTGATAATTCTGTGGAGCACTTTGAATACCCAGACGCATCGTTGCTGGAGTGTCCTTCGGCAGCCTGGTGACTTTGGGCACTGGGCCATGGAGAGTGTGGCCAAATCAACCAAATGGCATTGTTCACCGATATCCTCAAAATTCACTTGGATATTAGGATAAGTCACTCGCTAGTGATGAAGTGGAAAATGTGTTTCCCATAGGGTTTAACGGAAACAATTGACTTCTTCTTGAGTGAGGGATTATAGAAAACAAAAATTAGGCACTACAAACTGCCAAAACATCTCAGGGATGTGGCCTGCTATGAGGATATCCAATAATCTCTTGGGCTTGGATTCAAGGTTTAGCCCTTCATTACCCCACTTGTCAACCAAAGGTGGTTTAGAAACTTGTAGTGTTACCAAAGAAGACTGCTGGGATGGTAGGATGGATGGTGGAGAATATGGAGAGTGTGCTGACAAACCAGCATATCTTGGGCTTTCATCATAAGAGTGTAGTGACATAGCCACCACATCGCAGTAAGATGGGATGATGGCCGATGTTTTTTGTATAGGGACTATGGCTATTGGTGATGGACCGCACCGCTGCTTGTCCACCATTAACCCCCAGAATAACACCACATGATATCTATTTGAGGTAGAAAGTGCTTTTGGCGATGATGGTGGTGATTTCATGGTCGTAACCTGTAGAGTTTCCAAATGTTCATCCTATTAGATATACCTACCAAGGGAGGCGTGAATATGATGAACCTCACATTCTGGATTTATGAGGCTGATGCACCTTGTTCCAACCCCGGCTCTTAACACAGAGGATATGGGTGAGGGTTTCATCACTAAGTCACACTCCACTTCAGAATCGAAGAAGAAAACTTGTTTTATATCAATATGAACCTTCTAAAAGTTCTTTTTTGTGGCGGAGAAGACCCGCCCTCCTGCCCCTGGATGGTTCTTCGGGACAAGGTATATTTCTTTCATGAGGAGGTCCTTCATCCATACAAGTGATGGGGTGGGGAGGACTCCTACCCGAGTAAGCTGGGCTACGAGGAGAACCTGGAAAGATATCACAAGAAACACGAGGATGACCTCTATGTCCGCTGGATGTTGTGTGGAGGGGATTCCCGTAGGAAATGATATAGCGAATCATACCTCTACTGGAGCTGATAGGAGCACGGGTAGGACATACAAGATTTTTTCCCTTGGAAGCATCATCATGAGGAGGGTCCTTGTACTGGTCAAGCTAAACACGGGTAAGACCACCGCACTGGGTGTTGGTGAAGTGAAGATGGCCTTCAATATTCTGATTTCTGAGGTGAGGAGGACCTTATCAAGCTGTAGTAAGGACAAGGGGAGGCCCCCCATGCTAGAGACTGACCAGATGTGCGAAATATCCATACCGAAAATCTATGGTAGGATTAATGACTCCATACCCGATGTAGTGAGCATGAGAGAGTCTCCCATACTGAGTTTCGTTGCCGCATGTTGGCCTGTAGCGGCTACTACCTGTGTTGATGGACAAAAGAGTTGACCCAACCTTCACGTGGAACATTTGGGACTTCGATCTGAGCCATGCATATAAGTTCCCCTGCTCAGCGTACATAAGGGGGTTGATGATACACATTGGAGGTGTCCCGGGCCATAGTAGTTGCTGACGTTGATACCCCTTGATGGGCGTCCTCCTCGGATTGTTCTTGACGCTAGTGTCGGGTCATCCAGACTGATTTGAGTGGGGCAGGTAGGTACCTTTCTTGCTCTTCAAATCAGGGGACCGAGTGCCGGCTCTGGCGCGACCTAGTGGGGGTCCTCTTCAAGGGCCCCTGAAACGGAATCCCGGCTGGGCCGACCCAGACACCTCCTACCACATCGGTGTAGGGGAGAGAGTCTTCTAGGAGTTCTGGGGAGAGGCTTCCGAAATGATTGTATGTTGGGATGGGGAGCAGTGGCTCCCTGTGCGGCCCTTGGGGTAGGCAATAGTGATGCGGTGAAGACTCCTCTAGATCCTGGAAGGCCATATCATGAGTCGGGATAATCCCCTCCTCCTCGTATCAGAGTACGAGGTCTCTTATCACCCTTCGTTGAATTAATTCTGAAGGGGAGATGGGGCATGAGGACCGAGTATATGTGTTCGTGGAGGTCGTCGAAGAAATAGAAGAGCCACATTGGGTTTCCACATTGGCATTTCACCTACCCCTGTGTCGGTGGGCGGGTGGCAATTGGGTCCCTGGCATAGCAGCTTGGTTCCTTGAAAGCAGGAAGATTAATCCAATAGTGGTGAAACAAAGGAATCGATGTCCAGTTCCCTATATCCATTCCTTCTACCATTGCTAGTAAGAAGGATCTGCGCTGACAACGTTTCAAACCGGGATGTGCAACGTTTTGACTGACCCAACTTTTGGTGAGTTTCACGCCAGGCCCACTATTTGATTGGCCAGACCCGACGCTGGATAACTGGATCTAGTAACACATTTGTCCACTGATACCTCAAACGCTACTAATATCCATATTGAGGAGAATAATTTCACGTCGGGTTCAATATTTCTATTTCTAACACTTTCTTCAGGGCGCGAGCGTCTGTCTGTCTTAGGGAGTGTGGCTATTTCCTTGCATTCCCACTTTTTAAAGGCGGGCAGCATCGATTTCTAATTCAGGGACGTTTACTCCATGATTGGAACAAGATGATGGGTTGTCAGTTCTTCCTTCCATGGATTCCTCATTGGAACTCAACACCTAGTCTTTGCCTCCCTTAGAGACATAAAACATTTTTCGTGAAACTCTTCCCAATGCCATATCTTCATGGACACCGGTTAGTTACACTACTTCTGTCAGTACATTCCAAGGGGTCTGGTTAGGGCAGCAACCTTTGGATGGGAGAGTAGTCACGTTGGACATCACCGGCATGTCTAGACACTGGAACACTAGAGCATCTAGGTTTCTTCCCTTTATGATAGGGCTTCACGAGGGTGCGGAAGCTCGAGGAATCCCACATCGAATGTAAGGAATTATATGTCATAGGCATGTCTCTGAGGTTTTCCTCAGCTTCCCAGGTTTATCAGAGGGTATGCTGTGAGTTTAACATCTAGCGAAGACGGATCAGACTGATTGGAACACTGACTAGAGTGGATTTGGTGGGTGTAACCCCTGGAGGGAACACTGATTTTGTGGATAATATGTGGTTAGCTACTTGATTGCTACTATGGGTAGTAAAGAGGTCAATCGGCATGATCTCACAGGGATGAGGCGGCCCGGGTAAGGATCAAGATAGATGATGTAGAGTTGAATGAAGCAGAGGCAGAATGAGATGGAACCAATGAGAGGATGACGATAATGTTGGGATTGAGACATGAAGAGGCTTCCTACGTATCCCCATGGTGGGGAATCAAAGTCTTTGTAATTTAATGGAGCGGTGGGCTTCCTTAGGAGGCGACCCGTGAGAATGGATGCGTGGATGGGACCCGAAAGAAGTAGAACCTCCAGGTTGGGGTCCTGACCATCCTAAAACACATAGGCTTGAAAGAAATACATGGAAGAGACATGGATGATGGGCTTGAACCTTATAGAGGTTTCCAATGTACCTTGACTTGGAAAAGATCATAGCCCACGTAGTTCAAAATGGAGGGCATAGAATCAGAGTGTTCGTAGGGGAAAACGACAAGATGATATACTGGGGAATACGCGTGGTTAGTAGCCCAAGCTGGTCAAAAATCGGAGGATATTCCATGGATATGGATCCCTATAAAGGGGAATACAATGGATTACCGCTGGGTTAGAAACACAATGAATTATCACTTGTTGGGATTGGAAACACCTTACCACTGGATGGAGTCACAACGGATTACCGCTGGATTGGGTTGGATCTCATGGAGGCTTCCTACATACCATGTCTGGGAGACAGGGATTAAAGACCACATAGTTTGAGCGGGCATAGTTTAATGTCATATAGTATGAAAAGGGGCATACCGATTAACATCATGCGGGATGAGGGTGAACCGACGTGATGATGGTCGGGACCAAGGGTTATTGGGATTGAGCCTCAGAGAGGCTTCCTACATACCCTTTCAGGGATATATGGATCAAATTCCACAAATTTTGGAAATGGTTTTTGTTGAAACACTATGAAGGGGTGTCAGAACAACTGGGTGATGGGATTGAACCTCAGAGAGGCTTCCTTCGTACCTCGCCTTAGCAAGGATCAGAGACCATCTAGTTCAGAAATTGTCTGTGTTTAACCAACTTAAAGGTGTTTCAGAACAATAGGGTGATGGGATTGAACCTTAGGGAGGCTTCCTACATACCTTGCCTTAGCAAGGATCAAAGTACACGTAGTTCGGTAATGGTTTGGTGTACCGATGTGAAGACGGTCAGAATGATCGGGTGTTGGGCTTGAACCTCCTGGAGGATTCCTATGTACCTTACCTTAGCAAGGATCAATCTCCGTGTAGTTCAAAATTGGGTGCGGGGATTACACTCTAGGCTGCCCAGAGAGGATTCCATGTTCATTAAATACTCTAATCCCACAAGAGTCATACAGAGTGTGAGAAACAAGAGGCAACGAAGACCTGACGATCATGTCGCTAAAGGTGCATCCATGGGAAGTGGAATGGGTCTTACACATGGTTAGAATCCCAGGGAGAGAAATATTGGGACTCAATCCAAGTTGTAGGTCTGGGTGGTGAATAATCATAGTGGGAGAGGGATGGGGTAACCTATACCTATGTTCCCCTCTCACCTCCTAGTCTTTGGCATGGAGAAGAAAGGAGGAGTAGGACTACTACCTCCCGCAAGAAAGGCTAGGGGCTTACACCAAGATAGTTTCCATTTCCCCATGGATAAACACCGCTCTAATAAAGAGTATCTCATTCCATGTGAGGAATGATCTCACTCCCATGGAGACCAGTGGGCATGGAGAGTGTCCGAGATGGTGCACCCCACGTGTGAGGAACGAGGCAAGGTCATAGTTTAATGTCATGTGCTGAGGAGTATGGTTCTTGGAAGTTCTACATCCTACAGATTGGATGACGTGTGATCACTCTGCACCCCTTAGGACATACATAACTGATACCTCCCACCCCTTGGGGGAGGTAATGCATCAGCAATTCCATGGTGAGGGGGTGTTATGGAGTGATCCACTGAGGGATCCACATTAGCATAGCTATGTGAAGAAGCAATAGCCGTTACCATGCCTGTGTGAAGAAGCATAAGGCGAAGCAATGCAATGTGAAGAACTACCTAAGGGACATTTAAATAACTTCATGAAAACATTGAGGGTCGCACGAGCAAATGAGCTATGGAGTATAGGGGTTAATGGGTAGAAGCCTTGTGAAGCTCTGATGCTCCTTGAAGTGGAGGAATTTCACGAAGGGGTCTGCTTTGCGAAGTGGAGTGTCCTAGCCCAGTCATAGGGAATAGGTGCATATGGAAGGTTATTCTCAAATTAGAATGGTATTCATGGAGTAGTGTTGCACGAAGCAAGGATATCTCGCAAAGCATAACATTGTGAAGCAATGTGCTTCACGAAGCACAGTGACCCTGCCTTAGCATGTGTGTCACATGTGCATGGAGGGTACTTCGCGAAGAATAAATGCTCTATGATGACCTGAGTCCCCTTGGAGATCTCGTTCCTTCACGGAAGCCCATGGGCTCTACAAAGGGAATCCCTCTTTGAAGAAGGGATAAATTTATGCAGAGGATGAGGAACTTCGGGATGAAAAAGTACCATGAAGAGCTCCTGATTAGTAGAGTAGAGAGTGTTTCATGATTTGGGAGCTAAAAAGGCCAAATGTCAGAGGATCTATTATTTGGGCTTGAGGGGAGCCTAGTAATTATAAGAAATAGGCGCTGCAAAGCAGTGTTCTCTCGGCACGAAGGTGGAGCTTGCTCCATGGTGGGTCACAAACATCAATGTGGTTCACGGAGCATCCCACCTCCATGCTTTGTGGAGGGTCGCAAACGTCAAATGGGTTCACGGAGCCTCTCACCTCCTTGCTTCACGGTGGTTCACGAACGTAAAATCACATCGTGGTGCATCTCGCCTCCTTGTTCTGCAGTGGGATCCCAGAGGGGGAGCATGGCAGTGGCCATGGGGCTATGGGGCTCCACAGTCAGGCTTCACGAGGCAGTCCTTACGGGTTTTCGTTTCTTCTTCTTCTTCCCAAATTTTGGCACCAACAATAATTATTAATAGAAATGAATTAAAAAATTCTTATAAATATTATTGATGGAATTGAGATAAATATTTCAAATAATTTAATGTAAATGTTTAAAAGAAACCCCTTACTTCATTACAAGATGATTCAGTGTCTTCTTTCCTATATAAAAAAATTTAAATGTGTTTTTCTATTTTATAAATTTAAAATAATTTTATTATATAATTATAAATGGATACTTTAATTCATTTAATATTATATTTTAATCATATTTAATGTTCCATTTCCACGGTATTCAGTTCTTGAAGTTCAATAGCCACGGTAGTTCAAAATCGTATTCTTAGGGAATTTGGTGTTATCACCACTTAAGTGTTCATAAATACATATGAAATGTTTATTATAGATTAATAATATCCATATACATTATTTTTTTTACTTATTATTTAAATTTTGATTCCTCAATATGGTTAAATAATAATTATAAAAAAACCATTATAATGTTGAACATGTATTTAAGTATATGTATCATTTATAGAAATTATACCAAACTGGGAAAAGCATATAATTATATAAATGAAATAATCCCCTATATTGAGTGATTTTATACCCATTATAATTGGTTTGATCAAAAAGAAAAAGTATATATATTAAATAAATTATTAAAATTATAAAGTAGAGATTTAATAGACCCACTATTATATATTTTCATATAAGTATATATCTATTATGATGAATAATTACAATAAAACATAGATTGAATATAACGGTAAATTAATGTGAATACACCATCCACAAGTGGAATGTATTTCTCATAAGGGGATTAAAATGGAATAAACGAAATGTGAAGGAAATTGAAGGAAAACAGAAGATAAAATGGAATCAAATTTTATGTTACGTATAATAGAGTTAATATCTTAATGATTTATATTTTAAGAAAAAAAAATAATGATTAAAACCTATTTTTTAAAATAATATACATTCAAAATATATTATATCCTTACTAAAATATAAAAATATAATCCAGTATTTAATTTAAAAAGATGGATAAATTCTAACTTCATCAATCTCTAAAATATATACTTTGATCAAATTGTTTGGTTGAAAATTGATTTTGGAAGGGTGTAGGAAATGAAAATAAGGAAGATAATGTTTTTTATAGAGATAGTATTTGAGAATTGTTTTTTTTGAAAAGTAATTTCTTGTGAAGAGTAAGTGAAACCCTAATTTTTAGGCAAGTTTTTGTGGTGTTTTTGCAAATATTTGTTTCTTCAGGGTTAAGAACATAATTTTATAGTTTCAAGTGGCTTATAAATGGAATCTGTAATGTATATTCCACACTATATCATCTAAATATGTATTTAAAAATGGATTTATGATTTTTTAAGAATTTATAAATCATTTTTATCAAAAAAAATCAAATGTATATATATTTTTATAGTTATTACTGTAATTTGAGTTTAAGATTATTTAGATAATTTTTGAACTAAAATTATAATATTAATATAAATTATTTATCATTATATTTATCTTATAAATTAATGGAAATACTTATCCTCTCTAAATATTATCACTATGTTACCATTTTTGACATTTCAAATATTTCACAAGTTGTGCTTCAACATCAATAAGTATGTTCATATTTATATTGAAAAACATTATATTTATTGAATAATTTTTACATGATATTTTGAGAATCTAATCATGTAATAAATTTTTATTATTAATAAAAAATAAAAATATAATAATATGTTGTAGAATTTCACTTGAACTCAAATTCGTAATTTAAAATGAGTTTAAATGTGTTAATCAGCCTATAACTAATTTGAATTAATGTGGTAGCCTTCTAAATATTTATTTTAGTTACTTGAAGAGGATTTTATGTTATTTACCTTTATTACTATTCTTATAACATTCTAGACACACATTTAACAATGAATTGTAGAGTTTTATTCAAACATGGGCCCTTATTTTCTTAAAATCAAAAAAGATTTATTTATCAATCTATAATAAAATGTAATTTAAATATTAAAACATTAAAAAATAATGCTTTATATCTATAATATTCTATTAAATTCTATATATTTCCAATTTTTTATATAATATTTTTGATATCTATAAATAAATAAGTAATATAATTCAATTCTAATTCAAACTCTTGTTTTTTAAAATGTATTAAAATTAAAATTTATCACTCAAATTATAACCAAATTGAATTAGAATATTTAATTTCGATATAAATCCTTTTAAACATTAAGAAAATGAACTAAAAATATCATTTATTATCTTTTACTAATATTTCATTATCAAAAACAACGACCATGTTTCACATTTATTACTTACTTTCATATCACATTCTTATAAATTTTTAATAAAATAATTTTCATATATTTTTTTAAATAAGGATTAAAAATATATATTTCATTTTATTAAATTAAATCTATTACAGTTAAATATTACATTTCAAAATAAAACATAAAATATATCAAAATAATATATATCTACAATAAAATATTTTTTTGTTAAACCATAAATCATATTATTATTTCATATCATGCCATAAAATTTTATATGATATATATATATATCATTATATATTCCTAATAATAAAATAAATCACCATATATAAATCATCCTATAATAAATAGATAAAATATGAAATAATATTTAAATTTTGATTAAATTATTTTTATGTTATGAAATAACTATTTTTTATGGATAATTATAATAAATATATGTCAATGATATATATTATAAAACCTTCGACTAATATTATTTAAAAATATGGATTCTAAACAACTACATATTGTAGTATGCTATATATGGTGTGGCTTTACATGATCTTCTCATAGTCAACTAATAATGTTGATGAGTAGACTATCTTTCATTACGAACATGTATATATCTTATGCCTCATTAGAGTGACTGTGTGTGTTGAAAACTAGAGAATGTATGTTCACATGATGTATTTTTGGCTACTAGAGGACTTATATCAATTTGGTAGATACAACTGAGCCTCTATATTCTTATCATACACATATATTATTGTACATGGCATGCCGGTTAGGTAAAACTGATCAATCCAGATCAGTCCTCCTTAATTTGATGTGCTAATGTGAGAATGTAGAGACCCGAAGCCTAACGTACATGGAAATTACATTACTTTTGGGGAATACTTAATACATAACAAAAACCAACACTCAAGGACCATAATGGTTTAGTGTATTTGGAAACTCGGAACAAAATCTTCTAATCATTGTGAAAGATCTTCAACAACTCCCATAACGATCTTCCCCTTTTTGTTTCCTTACCTAAAACCTTTCTTTATTTCCTGGGGAAAATAAAACATAAAAAGGGTGAGCTCAAATGCTCAGTAAGGTAAAACATAGAGAACATAAAACAATCCATAAACAGTTGGAAGCAAAAACTTTAACATGAAATTTAAACATCAAAATCTTGAGGAAAGAGATAAATTGTGGAAT
Source organism: Viscum album (assembly GCA_963277665.1). Lineage (NCBI taxonomy): Eukaryota > Viridiplantae > Streptophyta > Magnoliopsida > Santalales > Viscaceae > Viscum > Viscum album. The sequence goes on along the minus strand of OY728126.1, from coordinate 323,829,938 downwards.
TATGTAAGGCGTATATCATAATGGAACATCAACCATGATTAAATTTAATGGGAATAAAACATGTAATTTTGGAAACCATTCATCACATGATATGATTTCCATAGTTGCCAAGGCATTGCTGCCAAGACCATCTTAGTCGACAAAGTCCCTTTTTGAATCGATTTCACTCCCCGTTTCAGTCCTGTAACACTGAACCTGATTAACTTACCATTCCAACCATGTCTATCTTATGAGATATAAATATTTAACCAATTAATTTGAGGGAGATATATGTCCCACACATCTCATAATGAACTCATTCTTAATTGTGCCACAAAATAAACATACATCATTCATAATAACCCAATAAATTAAATGGGTTTCATAAACATCATCCCATCATCACATAATACATATAAAAGAAATAGATATCATTTCATAATATGGAAAATGAAACCATCTAAATCAAAGGGACATTATACTTGAAACATACACATATGAAATAATGTCATCTTAGATGAAAAATGGTTTTGGTGAAACACTTTAAATGAATTCTTGAGGAAAATATCCTTTCTTCTTCAAAATCATTTTCTTTTCACAAAATGCCATGAATTTTTAAAAGAAAGGGATTTTGTTGAAAATAGTCATGAAATATTTTGGAGTAAGCTTCATGAAAATAAGGCTTTATAAAACCATAAAAATCCATTCATGCCGTATAAGTTAAAAATAACATTCTTCTCGTACTTTTGTCGGAACAGTCAAAAAGTACCTCGTTTGGTAAAGAAAAGAAAGATTCCTTCATACGATGTGGTAAAAGTAGAAAAGGGTAAAAATGACTTTAAACATACATTGTAGAAAATTAAACATTTTATGAAAACATTTTTAGAACATATGGACATGGATAATATTCATAACCCCAGTAAATACTTACGAATAAACAATCTCGGATAAGAATGAGATTGCAATAATTATCCCTTACCATAGGTCTGATATTCTTTGTATGGATCCGAACCTACTGTATAATGATTTAAATAATGTTATTGACTTATTACATAATCATATTCATTGTTATGATATCATATATGTTTCACTTATGACTTTATATTACCCATTCTTTTGTAAATTCCATGTTAAAGTATCATTTTGGGTAAAATCATTTCATTTATCGTATGTGTTTTGGCTTGTCGTTCTTGATGTTATTAATTATATCCCGATTTACATAATTCTAGAATGTAAAACATTATTTATATATAATATATATTCATCATATAAATATATATTATAGATCGATAAAAGGAATGAAATACACCGTTCATGGAGACGGTAGGCCGTACGTACGCATGAACGCTGTTTTCGTTTCCTTATTGAATTGAATGAAACTAAATAGATGAAATATATATATATTCATAAATCTAGTAGAATTATTATTTCATATATTTAATTATTATTCATTTTATAAACTTTATGATCACTCATGTATGGTTAACATGGAGAATGAATCTCATCGCGTCGTGGAGACGGTAGTCTGTACGTACGCACGAGCGATGATATCGTTCCCATAATTATTGAATAGAATTGTAGTGGATGGTATAATATATAAGAATTATTATGATTTTATAATAACCATATATAGTTATTATTTACACGATTATACCCATCCATGTAAGGTGTTGGTGGAAAAACAGATTACACCACGGCGTGGAGACGGTATTCCATACGTACGCACGCGCGGTGTTTTGATATTCCGTAGGATGGATAGAAGGTAAAATGAGGTTGTTTCATATTTATAATAACATATAATTATATGAGGGATATGTATTTTATTACTTCATAATGAAACCACTAATTAAGAGGAAGTATAAGAAGATTGAAACTTGAAAGAATCGGTAGAAGGTATTACCTCTTTCTCGAAGTGCCTCCTTTGAACTTCCACATAGGGCACTAGAGTTAGTCTTTTAAGAAGACCAGTACCTCTATAAGGTTTCTAGGGAAGTGGGGAAGTGAAATGGGTAGAGGTTGGACGAGATTCAAGGCTCAAAAGGGTGTAAAGAGAAGAGGTAAGGGGTGCCCTTTTTATAAGGGAGGAGAGGGGCACCTTTGGAATCCTCAAAAATATTAGTTTAATATTAATTCAAAACCCACATAAAAACCTCCAAAAATGACTCAATTATAATATTAGATGAGATAGGGTTGTAATATAATCAAAAAATATAATTTATACATGTTTTGATCTTATTTTAAACCTTATCATTTTGATTTATCTTTATTAAATCTATTTAAGTTTATTTGTGGTAATAAAATTCTAAATTTTAAATGGTTATAAATAATCACTTATGTGTTGTTAATTTTCCATAATTGGATACTTTATGACATTTTAGACTATATAAATTTTAATTTATAATTTTTAAATATTTTTTGTGATTTCTAAACAACTTAATAATATGTTATTTTTATAAAATAACAATAGTGTCAATTTTGACACTATTCATTTATTTGAATTTAAATAAAATATAAACAGAGGATATATTCGAACTAAAATATTTAATAGATTCCTAACATGTCATATTTATATAGAAACTTTTTTGGGAACATTAAATAGTTCATATAATATTTATTTTAATATTTTTAATACCATTTATTTTATATTTCTCTTAATAAAATAATTTCAACATCACTATAATGTCACCTTTAATGTTAATTATTTAATCTCTAAAAATTATAAATAAATTCATATGATGTAGATAATTTTATTATATTTCTTTAGACTTTTCAGGTTCTAAGTTTCATGATGTTTATCACAAAATTAAAATTAATATACTTATTAGATTTAAGAGAGTGACATGTTGTCACTTTCATTAGTTTTAATAATAATTAAATTATTTTCAAGGACACAAGTCCATAAAATTAATCTATTCCGACCCTCAGGTGATATGGGTAAACTTTTAGTCATCCAATAGAATTTTTTCAGGTTTTAGGGTAATTTTATAATCTTATATTTACCCTTAATTACCCGATTTACCATTAACTATGTTAATAAAATTTACCGTAGTTACTATTCATAATGCCCAAAATAAAAAGTAGCTTATTAACATAATTTGGACCCACTTATTCCAAATATAGAATCCATTTTTCCATATTAAATACACAAAAGTTTCAGAAATTAAATTAAAATTAATCCCGTTGTTGAAAGAAAACAGGTTTTTGTATAAAACATTGCAAAAGATTGAATTGATTTAACCTACGAATTCAAGGTAAAATCAATGATAATGACATAAATTATATTAATTAGAAAAATATATTCTATTTATACTTTAAAACCATTAAATATTATAATTTAACCATAAAAATTATTACGATGAAAAAATTTGTTTTTAATTAAAATATAGCATGTTTTTACTATTCATTTAAATATGAAAGTTATCAGAAAAATATAAAAAAATTATCCAATGTAAAATTTTATATTATTATTCAAAAGAAGAAGTTTATTTTGTAATATTTAACTTATAAACATGTCAAATACTATATTTAATGTGGGTGAGCCGTCAAAAGGTGGTAAAACTGCATTTTTTGAAAAATACTTATTTTACCCGAAAAAAATTTATTTTGTTCTCATACCATGTTCTAGAAAATGTGTAAGATGAATAATAATGTTATAAAATTAAAAATTTATTTAATACTATTCATAACATCTAGTTTGTGATAATATTATAACCATGTAAGGTTGTATAGTGAAACCCGGTATTGCGTACAACACACGCTATCGAGGAAGGTCGTGATTGCGTCTAATATAACCCAAGTCAGGGTTGCGTGTAGTGGAAGACTCCTTTGTTGTTGCGTATAATAGTATCCAACCATATTTCATTTATACATTGAATATATATATATATATATATATTTACACTCAACGTTGCATAGAGTGACTATTATCAAACAAACTTGAAATTGTGTTTAACACGATCCAAGATTAGTGTTGCGTACACTACAAGCTAATATGGTGTTGCGTATAGCACAAGATAATCTTGGTGTAGAATAAAACACATGACATCAAATAAATTAAAAAGAATACTTATCATAAAATCTCAGGGTGTTACAGAGAACATCCCTAGAATATCTTCTATTGATGCTAGTGAAAATATTCCCTTTTCTATGAAATAGGAAAATCTATAAGAAAGATGGTATGATAGTACATCATTAATTATTTTTTATGTCACTACGATTATTATTATAGAAAACTATTTATCATTTATATTTTTCATATCATAAATTATAGATGGAATCAAGCACACTATTATATCCTGACATTGTGACATAATTTTTTAGTATATCATATCATGTTTGATGGTTTATATAGTAACTTGAGTTTTATACTCATTTTATTATATGATTTTTATCATAAAAACATATAAAACACAAACTAAGGATGTATAGTTCCAGTGTCTTTGGGAGATTAGACACACAATAAATCCACCTAAACATAAACTACATATTCATTATTTTGATCTCCATAATAGATCCAAAATAAATTTGAATACATATTACTATATATGATTCTCTGGGGAAGAACATAACGAAAAAGGGTGATATGTAAATACCAGTAAAGGAGTAAACATGACAAATAAGTATATCATTTTCGAAGCACCCTGACCTCTATTTCAACCTGAAAATGCTCAAGGAAGAAGTACTACTTGTCCTTAGGCACACCTCATCATACTTTAAAGGATGTCGATTATAAGAAAAAGTTAAATGAGGTGATTGTGGGGAGACTATACACTCTGGTGGGGATAATAATAATTGTCTATATAAATATAATACAACAGAAGGAATACCATAACACAACAGGACTAGTATCCCACCATAACGGAAGCTCAAATAGAAAACAATAGTAATAATTAACATGAACAACTTACCTTTTTCAGATTAAAAAAACATTTGTATCTACTAAAACAAAATATTCCATGTCACATCAGGTCATACATGATGATATGAAAAAAGGGTTCAATCGTGTCTTAACTCAGTACATACATTTAATAAGCATGCTAAAATCAAAATAATGAATCAAAAGTATTCTGAAACTGATATAGGAACCTCTAAGGTCACTTTTCATATATCTCATGCTAAGAGGCAAGACCTAATCACTAAGTTAAAGTTACTAATCAATAACCCTTACCTGATCTCAAAAGAATAATTTATACATGCATCTCAAGGGGCCGATATAGGGTGTCCGAATAATTCTAAGTAGGCCAACACAATCAGTTTTCTGTATTATATCCATGATAATTCTTGTGTATCTAATAAAAAATAAATATCACATGAAAAATTATAAATAATATTCCTCCCTTACACTCAGTATCCAAAAGGAAAAAATCACCTTCTTTAGCTAGCATAGGTATACCACGTTCCCCCAGTTATATATATGGAATACAAAGACCTTTCAACATATATATAACTACATTGGTAAGGATCCTTATCATAAATACCAAGGAATCCCTCTAATGAGTAATGAGTTGGAGAGCCCTCATCCACCTCATGTAAAAGTATCACTGTAACCTTGTTTCAAATGACACCATGTTTCATCAATCATGTAGTCAAAGTCCCGAAAGCATGCCCAAATAAGTATTTGGTCCTTTGGGAATCATCATAGAAAATCCATGTCAGCTCGAAGCCCATATTATGATTAACAAAAACTTATATCCTCCAAATAAAATATACCATCAGATCAAAAAAACATCCCGAGGAACAGAGATATCCATCCTCTTAAATAATCCCATACTAATGGCCTCAATACACGGTGAGCCTTAGCCCCCAATTGATGATCTCAAGATCATCAATTGATGGATCCTCACTATCCCAGAGGATTTATATGGAAATAACCCAAATACTAACTAATGTTAAACACTATCCTAAGCCTCAACTAATTGATGCCTCTACCCATATGAGTGGTAAACACCACCACATCATCTGAGGCTTATATATATGCACACAACTCCAATGAATGTCCATCCAATCACTATGAGTGGAAATCACCAAAATATTATATCTAATACACATTATCCCAGCACCTCATTCCCCTTTAACCATGTCACTCATCTATATTTTTAACACCATCTCATGTCACATGATTCGTGCCCATAACCCAATGAACCTATCACCTAAATATGATGATCACATCGCCGAACCAATGATCAATATCACCCATGTATCCTGAGCCTCACCCAACCTAACTAATTATATCACCTCAATCTAGGTGGTAAAAACCATCTCAATCCACAATTCAAGCCTATCATGTTCCCATGGAACCAAACAAATTGACATATCAAATTAATTAATTTAAATTCAATGACCCAACCTTCACTACACATGGTCAAGAGCCTATAACCTAGATAAATCTATATATATGAAGTAAGATCATTCCCATGGAATCTCATATAACCATTTAATTAATTAAAGAATCAAGCCCTAATTATATAGGATCACTCTCAGTCATCCCAATGGCATGCTTAAGAACAGACTCCCTAAAACACCACAAAATCAAATATTAATATAGGCACTACCTTATTTGTATAGGTAAAAACTCACTCATATGATATCAACCTCTTACATGAGATGATTGGGAATAAATTGGTGTTTTAGATGAATGAATTGTAAATAGGGTAATATGGATTTCACAGATTTAGTGCGCCATATGGGGAGGGTGAAAAAGAGAAGAGGAAATCAAATTGAAGGTATTATCGATGTGGTTCTAAAAACACTAATGGATCTTTTATTGGAGATCAGATGATGAAGATCCCTTAATTCCAAAGGATAAGGTAAATAGAGGGTTTCCCACTTATGTGTGTATGGGTGGATAAGAAAAATGTGTTAATTGAGGTAAATATAAGGAGGGTTATTTTGGTAATTTTATGTCTTTAAGTGACCTGCATAGCTTGACTCCATGTCTTGGTTGCATGGTTTGGATAACTGTGTATCAACCGTGTGGCACCCACTGTCTAGGAACCAAACTTTTCATGGGCTTGGTGAGTGGTTTTTCAAACAATCAACAAAGTGTTCAAGATGACTCTTCTAAAACATCAGAATGACCTACATGGCCATATACCCCCACTTGTACGGTTTGAAAAACCATGCATATAGATAAATAAGGGTCACATGGTTACTCCTGGGGGACTCACAGTTTGTCCTATATATGCCTCATAATTGTTTTATTTTCATCCTCATACACACTTGAAACCCACTCAACACCTCGAGGAACATTTTTAGCCTTCAAAACTATATAAAAATGTCTTGGGTTAAAAAAAATACCATAATTATCTTCCTAAGTCATGAATTCAAATTGTCCAGCTCACCAAAATGAAAAATTAAAATTGGTTGAGGAATTTGATCCAATCCAAAATCCTAGGATGTTACAATTTCCCCACCAAAAAATATCTCATCCATGTTCTATAAAACATTACCCAGAGATGGTACCAAACATACCCATCCCTTTAAAAAGGAGTTGGTATACCCTAGTCATAAATTCAAAAGTCAAATCCCCTCAAAGTGCTCCACACCTTAGGAGTAGCCTACCTCGGTCACTTTCCAACCCAAAACTAAAATATATATTGGTCCACCATCCATCCCAATACTCAAAAGTTCACCCACAATGCATTTTCATTTCATCCCCTCATCAGGTGTTCGAATCAAGACCATGTAACATCTGACACCCCTAATATTCCACACCTCATCAGATTCCAGCCTCATTCCCATGTCGCATATGGAACCTATAAGGTTAGGAATCTCAACAGATGCCTAAATTATCCTTCATCTCAACCAATGATCAAAAATCTCCCTCAACATATACAAATATGAATTACCACACAGAGATTACCAATTCTTACACATCTCATACATGTCATGATTCCATCAAAACCCATAATAAATCCTAGTTCCATGAACCTCATAAAGATATATATCATGCATTTTAGTCGATGCCAATCTAATAAAAACATATTGTTATCAAAAAAACAACCCATTATCATTTTTTACCCCAAAGATGGACATGCCCACAGAAAAGAACCATGCCAAAAAAAGAACCACGTCAATGCCAATCTCCATGGAATATCACTAACTATTTTCATCTCCCCAGCCTGCTCTATAACTAGATTCTCCACTGCATGCACCTATCCTAAATCCTGACTATCTAATTCCTGGCCTTCCAACTTTGTTGCCCCATCCGCCGATGACTGACCCCACTATTGGTTCTCACTATCTCTGACATGCCCTCTGTGTGTAGAAGAACCTCGACTACCAGCTCCTGGTACAGTTCTTGGTCTAGCCTTAGACACTTGAGTTTTCTCCAGTCTATAAATTTTGGGTATTTGAGAAGGATTCCTATAAACATATCAAGGTTACCAACCTAGATTCATGCTTATCACTCCTTTAGTTCCCAATAACAATGTTTCCTTATATGTCCCAGCTACCTGAACTAGAAGAAAACTATTGAACACCACTCCTCGGGGGGTTTCTTAAGTCTCTGGCATGAATTCCATACTGATACTCCTCATGGACTCACGCACTTCTATCTAAAGTGACATCCCTAACATCACCTTATTCTTTCACTTGGATTAACTAAGACTGGTTCATCATGTTTCCCTTGTCTATCAGTGCCAGAATCACTACCTCTAAGAATTTGGCTAACCTGAATATATTTACCTACACCCTAATGAAATTCTATAGGCCTTCTTCGAAATTCCTCAGTATTGAGGTGTCTTATCTCACCATACCACGTGTAAAACAAGAAAAGTTATTGAAAATAGCTGTATAGTCAATGATAGACATATATCCTTTTTGATGTTTTAATAACTCTTGATATCTCTCCACCCTCAATGTCTCAAGAAAGAAGTACTCAAAGAACCTGTCCTTAATGTCCTTCCAAGCCTATCCCCCGTGTCTTTATTCCAGTACCTGTACTTCCCACCATCGTTTAGCTTGTCTTTTAAGAATGTACATAGATAGACTTACCCTCTTTCCTGGGGGTGTCTCAAGCTGGTCAAAGATGGTCCATACTCACTCTATATAGTTATCAACCATATATTATCTACCCTAACCCTTAAATAATGGTGGGTGATATGACTAGAACACGCTATTCAGGTATTCCATATATAGTTTAGCTCCCTAGGATCCTCTTTCAATACACTGTATGACACGTACAAGGCCATCCATGAACATTTCATCAATCTGTGGAGGAAAATATTCCATAAATCGTGGTTATCTAACCTAAACTAGAGCCTATACCTATGGATCATGATCAAACCAACCATATGGGGCATCATCATGATCCTCAGGGGACTCATCCTATGCATGATCATGCAGCACCATATCATTTTCCTCCTGATTCTCTACTAGTGAATGTATAGGTGGTATTCTACAAAATACCAATACCATGGTGTGATGTCCATAACAGTATATATATAATTAACATAGATAGGGAAATCTATAACAAGAACTGCAGTCTCACCACCCATACACACCCCCATCGAAACCATGTCACGTGACATCTAGCTTCTTCACCCCTTACCAACCCATATAAGATCCAGGTATCACATATAAATTCAGCCTCATGGCCCCTCGCCTACCCATAATATATTTAGATGTCACAAATAAATCTGAGTTGATTGAGTAAAATGCAACTAAAGAGGTTATACAAGAAAACATTATTTAGCTTCTTTGTTAAAATTTTAAACAACATACCCAATGCCATTATCCATTCATGCTCATATCATATTCAGGATCATATATATATTACATATAAAATCACATGAATATAGTCACATTACATCACATACAGATCTCCTTGGAACCATGTGCATGGGATGGCTAAATAGAATGAAACCAAAGAGAGTTTAAGAAGGAAACACTTTTAATCTCCCTCGGTTGACAATTTAAACAATCCAACCCCTCTTAGAGAAATCTATGTTCTTAATGATGATCATAAGAAAAACACATCATATGTTCCTGTAATCCAACCACAAAGAATAACCACACCTCCGTTATTATACTGAGCCAAGGGTCGCATTTTATAATATATAATAATCACAAACAAATGAACATATCTAGGTGGAAATAGAATAAAATATTAAATTTGAAAGTAAAATAGAAGTCTCTCACCGTTGGAAACATAGTTTTTCCCCAAACATAGGGCTTCAAGAACCCAAAAATGAACTCCAAAACTATTTCTGAATACATCCTAGTCTTTGGTCTACCATAGACCAAATATTAATACTCAAGAAGACATAAAATAACACCTCTGATACCATTTGTAGCACCTAGAGCAATTTTGGAACCCGAACAGTGTTCAAGGATGGAGTACCACTAGGCCAAAGGCCCACCTCCCTAGATGCCAAAGGTTATAAACTAGAATCTAGGGTAAAAATGGGTGATTTTAGGGAGACTATACTCTCTAGTGGTGATAATAATAATGGTCTAAATAAATACAACACAGTGAAATGAAGACTATATAATAGAAGGACCAGTAACCCACCATAGTAGAATCAAAAATAGACAACAACAGTAATAATAAACATGCTCAACATACAATTTAAAAAATAAAATAGAATTTTTAGCTACCAAAACAAAAAATGCCAAAAAATATCAGTTCATACATGAAAATAAGCTTAAAGGGGTTACTCATGGTCGACCTTAGTACATACATATGACAAGCATGCTGGAAACAAAAGAAATACCCAAGAGTAATCTATTACTGATGTGGGAACCTCTCAGTTCCCTTTCCATCCATACCATGTTAAACAATATGACATGATCACTAAGGTCTACCTCCTGATCTCGAACCCTTACCTGATCAGAAATGCATAGAGTCTGCTCGCATCGCCTGGGGACCATGTAGTGTGAGAGAATAAATCTATATAGGCCACCACCAATGTGTCCATGTATTACATCCTTGATAAAGTAAGTGTATAGAATATAAATTAAAATAGAAATGAATATAAATAAATAACCTTTGTTTGTTGTGCTCAGAAGACATATAGAAGCAATCACCTACTTCATCTAACACATGTAAACAATGTTACCCTAGTTATATATATGGAATACAATACCCTATCTTCATACATATAAAAGAAGTGGAGATGATCCTTACTATAAATTTAAAGTAATCCCCTGATGAGTAAGGAGATGGAGAGCCCTCATGCACCTCCTAAAAATGTATCATCAATAGCTTGTGCCAACTAGCACATCATGTCATCAATCAAGTAGTTTGTGTCCTAAAGGAATTCCCAAACAAGTAAATGGTCCCTCACAAATCAGTTCATAAAATCCTCATAGTCTTGAATCCTGATATATGAGGCACAATAATATCAGTGTCCAAATAAAAATACAGTAATGTCTAAATGGTCTACATCTTACAGAACCACAGTATCCATTCTCACAAATAATACCGACCCAACATCCTTAATACACTATGAGCCTCAACTCCAAACTGATGTTATCAACATTGTTAATTGATGGATACTCACCATAAATGTGGAATTATATTAAAATCAGCTCTAACATCACTGATGCTCAACACTATCATAATACACAACTAAGATAGGCATCCTCCCACATGATTGGTAAACACCAAAACATCATCTAAAGCCTATTTATGTGAACATGACTCGAACAGCATCTCTCCCAATCACAGTGAGCATTAATCAACAAAAAATAGTACCTAAGAAACATCATAATGGAACCTCGTGTCCCTATGACCATGTTGCTCAACCTGATTGATAACACACTATCATGTCACAAGGGCTATTCCCACAACCTAATGACCTCGTCACCTTAATCTATCGAATAGATCTCCCACCTTCTTATCAAACTCACCCTAGTATCTTGGTTATCTCCCAACCAAATGAGTCACATTACCTCATTCCAAGTGGTCAATAGCACATTAACCCACAATCCATGCCAATCAAGTTCTAGTGGAACAAAAAAATCAATATAAAAATTTAATTAATTCAAATTCAATAACCCAACCTACATTGCCCAAGGTCAAGAGCATCTAACATAGCTCGGTCTATCTGCATGAAGCAACAACATCCCCATGGAATCTCATATCACCATTTAATTAATTAAATAGGTAGGAATTAATTATATATAGTAACTCTCATTCAACCCAAAGGTGTTCTTAAAAACTCACACCCTGAAACACCATAATATAAAATAGAATTTTATGAACCACATAACTCAAATGGGTATATTCTTTCTCATCTTATATCAGCCTCTTACTCTAGATGATTCAGAAGAAATTGGAATTTTAGATCAATGTTCTAAAAATTGGGTAAAATGGCTTCATGGATTCAGCACACCACATAGAGAAAGAAAAAAAGAAAAAGGATAGTGGATGCCAATGTGGTTTCAATAGGTTTGACGAAGCATGGATTGGGTCTATGACAAAAAATATATCTCAATACATAATTATAATGGAAATGGATCATTACACTCTGTTGTTCATTCATGTGGAGAAGAAAAAGGGAGGAATGAAGATAAATATAAGGAGTTTTATCCTTTTAATTTCACATTTTTAAGTGACCTACATGGTTTAGCTACATGATTTGGCTAGTAATGTGCCAACAGTTTGATAACCACTGTTTAGGCACCACACCTCGAATGGGCGAGGTGCATGATTTTCCAAATCGAGAAAAAATCATGCGTGAAGACTCTAATAAAACAATTTAATTCCTTGAATTTCCATTTACCCACTCATTAATTATTTAAGAAATTATGCATATATCTAAGGGATGGTTGTGAGGTTACTCCTAAGAGGTTTCATGGCTTTTTTAAACCTTTCTCCTTTATATGTGCCTTCTAAAATATTGGGTTTTTAGCTTATTGAACACCGAAAACCCATTCAAAACCCTGAGGAAATTTTTTATCCTTTAAAATAATTTAAAAACTATTTTTTGGGTCAAATATACTCCTGGAATTAGGTTCCAAATTCAATAATTCAAATCTGATCTCTCAACCAAATGAAAAGCTCAAACAGGTTATGTATTTTGACATGCTCCAAAAACTCGGGATGTAACTATTTGAGACAAAAAGATATTACATTGTATCATAAAAGATAATGATAATATATAATAATATTTAATAATAGAAAAAAATATATCATGGGAAATATCCTCATTAAAATCGTGTAAGAACATAAAACATGACATCATAAACATAAGTCAAGGCTCTCTTCCAATACAACAATACATAATATTCTAGGATAAATCCTCATTAATTATGCCAAATATCACATGAGAATAAAAGAAAACCCAATTCATTAATGGGTTTTATGATTATGGTCCCACCCATCACATTATATCATGTACAATCATATGTGCACAATACAAGTCAAACATAAGGCATAATTATATGAAAATCCCATGAGAACAGAATATGTTACATTATCTTGCCTCAAAACATAGTCATTGGATATTTCATTATGATTACCATGATAATTAGTAATAGAATATCTTTTAATTTTATATTTAAATAAAAAATCAAAGGTATTAAATATAGATACCATGTTAATAATGTTTCATAAGAAATGATGGAGAGGTAGTTATAGAGATGCACCTTTTGAATGATGTATTTAGAAATGACTATAAAACCTTAAAAGAAGGTTCACACATGGACTTATATATTAATTATTAATTAAAATAAAATTTTTTACCCTAAAATAGTAATCATTTTATGAAATCATACAGTAAAAAACTTTAAAATATAGGCACATGAAAAAAAGGATAATGATTAGGAAAGTTCCCTTTAAACAAGATTGTTTTAACAAAATAATGAGAAGGGAATATGAAAAACATGTATAACCCAAAAAAATAAATTGAAAATAAACTAGGTATATATTTTATATTCATATATATATGTAATATAAAAGATACACTTGATAATAGTTGAGAGATAAAATTAGTCTTAGAGAGAAAAATCATGACACAAAATAAAAGAGAGTGGTTCAGAGGATCCCCTACCATGGGTCCCGAGACACTACGTTCACATGCCTAACCATATGAATAATTAAATTGTGTTTATTAAACAATTCCTTTGGAATTTTTTTCATAAATATCTTATTCATCACTATTATTTTAGGTTCATTTATAATAATTTTATTAGAACACTAAGTTTATTCTTACTGTCTAAAGGGTGTCTGTTTTGCAGTTCCAAAGTCACATTGATTCTTTCTGATTATGGATGTTCATGTAAAAAGAGAACAGAACTCTAAAAGTGAAAATTAATTAGTTTCATGTCATTACAAAAATTTAAATGTACCCATCATCATGGTTCACTGAGTATAAATTTTATTTTAGAATGGCATGTTTATCTAAGCGGTTTTACCGACCACTATGAAATATATTATTTTTATTATGTTAAATTATTATTCATCCATTATATAAAATTAAATAAATTATAATAGGATTATTATAGTAATAATTAACCTAAAAATTATTTCTATACATATCCATGAAGGTGGTGAAGAAAAATAAAACACATCATCCTTGACGGTGATATGATTCACATAACATGGGCGATATTATCATTATCTAATGAATGGGAAGGAGCTTGATAGTTGATATTCCATTAACCTAATAAAATTTAATTATTTTTATGATAATGTTGTCACTATTTAATGTTTTATGGGTTAAATATAGAGGAGGTAGAATAAGAAAAAACTAAAAGATTCTGGTTAAGAACATTACCTCTTCCTTTGGATGTCCTCTCTTAGACAACACCTTAAGGGAGCATGGATTTTTATTTCAGTTGTAGAATCATCTATAAGACATTGGAAAAATATTATTATGTGTGTTTGTGTTGGGGGGGGGGGGGGTTATCTAGAATTGGTCAATATAATATACTCATGGTGTGTATATATGAGTGTTGGTGAAGTGATCCTTTTATGTGTTAGAGGGGTAGAACTTTTGTAAATATAATTTATTAATATAAAAAGGGATGTCTTTATTAAGTAAAGTGCCACATAAATTGATAATTCATGAGTAAAATATAAGATAATTCTATTAAATACCTCATCCACCCAATTAATTGTGATTTTATTGTTTTTTATATTTTCCTCTTAATTTATAAATTTTACTTCATTTTATCATATATCATGGTGACTGATCTTTAATTGGTAACTTATTTTTATGACCTAAAATTAAATTGATATTATTACTTAATTTTTATTATACTAATTTTAAATAACAAATACATTTAATTAAATTAAATTTGAAATGTTTTTAAAAATTAACTTCAAAATAAGTAATAAAAAACAATATTTTTTTATTCAATAAGAATCAATTATTTTTTGAAAATTTATGAAAATTCACCCAATGATAATTTGGAAGTAAGGATTCTAAAAATTATAATAATTTTTAAAAAATAATATTCAAAACATGATAAATTTAATTTAAAATAAAATTCTTATTTATTTTAAAGTATTAATTGTTGTGAAACATTCTAGTATCTAAGCCCTCGAAAAATTAACTATGAATTCATAAAATTATATTATAAAATGACTAGTTTTTAATGAAACCATTTTATGGAAATGAATTTTATTTGAAATAATAAAAATATATTTTAATGAAAATAAAACACATATGTTTTACTAAAAATAAATGTTTTCTTTATTTGTTCCAAACATTTGGTTCAACATATTTGACAATATTATTTAATTATCTTGTGGTATAAAATTCTTATATGTTACATTATAATGTAATATATTGAATTTAATTTGATTAAAACTATATTCCCAAATATGATGAATGTGTTAATTCCGAAGGGGAATTCCA
Source organism: Viscum album (assembly GCA_963277665.1). NCBI lineage: Eukaryota > Viridiplantae > Streptophyta > Magnoliopsida > Santalales > Viscaceae > Viscum > Viscum album. Next base: position 323,814,150 of record OY728126.1, on the reverse strand, counting down.
TTTATAAATTTATAGGTTGTTACATTATCCCCCCCCACCTTAATAAATTTTTCTTCAAAATTTAATTTTATACTCTAAATTGAAAACAAATGATGGTACTTATATTTCCTTTTTTTTCTCAGGTTTCCATATTACTTATCCAAACGTATTGTTACTCCAATGTACTTTGAAAATTTTGGTTTCCTTATTGTGTAATTTTATTCTCTAAGGTCCAATATCATCACTAGATACTACTCATAAGAAATATCATGACCAAAATAATATATATATTAATTTGTTACATTTTCAGGATTTGGTATATACTTCCTCAATAGGGATACATGGATCATGTCATGTACTTGAGAGAGGTTTGGACAGTGTGTAATTTGAAAATTCATTGCGCCAATGTGATCAAGAATATCAAAGGGTCTAATAAAACTAGGAATTTTCATTACCTTCATCCCAAACCTCAGGAATCTATTCCAAGATGATATACGAAATAACACTTTATATTCCACCTAAAACACTAGATTGATTCAAATATTGTTAGAACATATCTTATATCAACTTCGTGCTTCCCTAATGTATTGTAGAGTAACATTGACCTTCTCCTATATTTCATTAATTAGTATAGATCCCAACAGCTTGTGTTCACAAACTCTATCTCAGCACCTGGTGTTCTAAATACCTTCCCCTATAGGGATTTATAAGGAGTCATATGAATTCTCATGTGAAATATTTTCTTATAAATAACTCAACTAGAGAGTGATGTTGGTCCTAGCTTTATTTCAAGTCCACTGATAAAGATCTCTGTATATGCTCAAGTGTTGGGATATATCCTTCATATTGGCCATCAGTTTGGGGATATTAAGTTATATAATGTTCAACTCCATATTTAACTCATGTTAAGGAATTTTTTATAAATTGTAGGTGAAACTTGGATATTTATCAGATATAATCGAGAATGGTGTTTAATGCAGCCACACCACTTCTTTGATATATAACATTGTGAGTAAACCATCTGAGGAGTCCTCTATAATAGAGACAATGATATAAGTCTTTGATAGATTGTCCATTAAAACTCATATACCATTATATCATTTAGATATCTTTCTAAGACCCATGAAAAAGTCCATGGTGATGTTCTACCATTTCCTTGTAGGTATGGATAGTGGTTGCAACATCCCCTTGGGATTTTTACTTTCTTCAGTCACTTATTAATGTACTAAGAACATATATATATATATAGAAATATTTTAATTTATACTAACCCAAAAATAGTGATCTTGGAGATCTCTATACATCTTTTTGTTCCCTAGGTTGAGAGAGAATTTCATGCTATAAACATTAGTCAATAAATCCTTCTTTACCCATAAATATGATGGTACACATAGTCATGTCCCAAAACTCACAACTCCTTATTCTTTATGTTTGATCATCAAGGAATTCCCCTTTTATATATCATCCACATTTTTTTATACCTCAACATCATCCCTTTGAGGCTTCATTACATTCTTTAGAATATATGGTTTGGAATTCATTTATCAAGGAAGTATGTTATTAATTCCTTTATAATTCTTAGGTCAATCCATTATCTGTCAAATAAAATTGTATCCTTATTAGTACAAATCATAGACAAGGTTGCAAGATCCTTTCACCTTAGAGAATCTTCCACTTTATTTTCCTTCATAAGATGATAATGTATTGAGTGGTCATTCTCCTTGATCATATCTATCAAAATATACTGTAACATGTTAGGATCACTCTATGTGAATATATATATTAGGATCTTATGATTCATATATATGTCACACTTCTCTTTATAGAGATAATGACACCATATTTTTAGTGATAATATTTCTTTAGTCAAATCTAGATCATGAAACTAATAGTTATGCTCATGGATATTTAATTTTCAAAAGGAATAGGTTATGAATGTTTCATTTTTGCATGGGGACAAAACATAATCTTATCATTGAATCATCACTTTAGATCACAAATACTTCCCCAAAAGTGGGTAGTGTGAGTATAGGTGTAGTGATTTTCCTCTTATTCAACTCCCTGGATCTCTCTTCACATTCATCCATCCAAAAAAACTCTACACTCTTACAAGTATTCTTGGGTAGAGTGTTTTTTAATCATAATTATCTTCTCACAAATTTATAATAGTTACCATCTAATTTGAGGAAACTATGGATCTCTGTTATCGATTTTCATTTGGGACATTCCTCAACCACCCTTACCTTCAAAGGGTTTCTATATATTCACATTATTATGATAAAATTCCACAATAATGTTACTTGACCAATACAGATCGCACATTTACTATAATTTTCATATAAATTCTCCTTTTTTAGAGCCATTGGCACAATTCTAAAATACTCCTCATTATTCTCATTACATTTAAAGTATATAATAATATCGTCTATAAAAATTACAAAAAAATATTGATGTGATCTATAATGTATATATTCATCAGGTAAATGTATATTTTAGGAGAATTAGTTAATTTTAATGGTTGGACTATGATATCATAATGTATATACCTTGTTCCAAAGGCAGTCTTAGAATATTGAACATCCTCACCTTTATTTGATGATATCCCAAATGAGGGTTCATTTTATTGAATTCCTAACCCTATTATGTTGATTAAAAAATTCATCAATCCTTGGTAGATGATTCTTGTTCTTTATCACAATTTTTTAGTTCATATCAATCAATGTATATATTCATTGACCCACACATATTTTCAACAACAAGGACTGATTCAACTCATGGTAAAAAACCAGGGCTTTTCAAAAAAATTTCCAGAGTCTCTTATAGTTTCTTCTTCATGTTTTCTGATTTAATCTAGCTTATTCTATAGGGAATCTTAGATATTGGAATAGATCAAGTTATATGTTGAAATGAGAATTTAACCTCTCATCCAGGTGGGAGACTGCGAAATTCTTCAACGAATACATCAATATATTCCCTCACAATAGGAATATATTTAATGGTGATCCCCTCATTTCCCTCAATCATTTGAACTATATATGATTTTTTATAGGTAAATAATATCCATTATTGATAAGAAGCTTTTGAAGAAGATTAATCACCTCTATAAACTTATAGAGAATCAGAGGATGGTTCAGGACATTGAAAGTGATTGTATTCTCCCAATAGATGAAGTTGGATATATATATAAAGATATATTATCAATTCCTAATATATAATCAAATTACCGTAATGGAATTATGAAAATATTTTTTGGGATATTCATCCCAAAAAACATTGACGGGGAAGGATTTATATATTTGATATTTTGTAATTTCCCTATTTTTTGTTTTCACTAATAAAAAAACCTCTATTATTTTAAGTGGGTTTGAATAGTTCAATTAAATTTTAACGATATGAAAGAATACATGAAACTATAATTAATTTTTTAATTAATAATCAATTTATTTTTTACCACATCAGTTTTGGGATATAACATAGAAGTAGTTATATAATATTCTCATCCTTATTCTCTTATCCTTGGAGGGTTTTTCCATAATTTATCTTTAACAACCCTTGTCTTAGTACGCTAATTTTCAGATTATAATTATTCCTTATAATTGAAACATTGGACCACATGTTAAACATTGATTTGTCCTTATTTTCCTCTATCACATTAGTGGGATTATTTATATCTTATCGATATTCACTAGCATGATTTCCCCCATTTTTACACTTATAACACCTCCATGTCCGCTTTTTGTAGTTACCACAATTCTTCTTATAATACATACAGAAAAAGGGTAGTTGGATTATATTCGCTCTATAATATTTCTCCATTGATCCTCTAGAATTACATATCATTATCCCTTTTTATCACTATCGCCATGAGAATATTGGGAATTACCAATATTCATCTCAACTTTGATAGAACATTAAACTATTTCCTCATAGATATCAAAGGCATTAATTTAAAAGGAACATTAAAGACTTATATTTTGACCACTACAGAAGAATCCAACATTACATTCATGGTCAATGAAAAATACAAAGGCATACCTTGAAAACCTTGTGTATCTTTCCATATAAGACCCAATTGATTCATCCTCCCTTTTCTTGATTCCATGAAATTCCCACTCCATTTTAAAATGGATATTGTGGGGAAAATAATTACTAAAAAATATTTTCTTGGATACTTCCCACTCCATTTATTCGATGACATCATTGGGTTTCATGTTCTTCATCATTTACCACCACTGATTGGATTCTCCCTCTAAATGATAAACAGTCAAAATAAATTTATCTTTCTAGGTGAACTAGAGGATAGAGAATATCCTCTCAATGGAATTAATATATTTATCCACAACTATATTCTCATAAGGTCCAATAATGTGGTAGTTCTTTAATTCGAAAATGAATCTACCATATCATGTTATTTATTAGGAGAAGGAGGATATAGTGTATAATTCATGTTGTTATTCATAACTTGGGTCAGTTGTCCAAGTAAAAACATAATGTTCTCAAAAAATTCCCCCATAATATTAGGTACTTATATGGTAAATAATTACAAAAACCATCATATTAATTGATGTAATGATTATTTATATTTCTATCCATTTGTAAAAAAATAATTTTTATAATGAAAAAACATGAGTTAATAAGAATATAAAATATAAAATATGAATTTATAAAGAAAAATTCATAAATGACATGTGGACTATAAATTATGAATTTATATGTTTAAATCTAGGTTATATATGGAAATTATCCAACTAGGTTCTGTAAAATATCTAGTTATAAATTATATCATCAGATTCCATAAAAATATATTTAATCATTCATAATGGTTCATAAAGAGTGTGAAAACTAACCCAAACATATCCCCGAGGAGTGTTAAACTAGGTGTAAAGTTATACACACTAGTTGTGCACTGAGTGGAGATCGAGTTAACAAACGAACATGAAATTATAGGGTTATTAATCATAGGTGAACCTCTGTCAGAGCCTATATCCACATGATTTCATATAGATAGGGAATACATTTCAAGTAAATGACATGCACTATACTTTACTAAAGATTTTGAATTTTTTTCCTATACTTAAACTTATCCCGAGGGTTTTCAAGAATGAATTATAACCCCAATAACCAAAAACAACATTGCCTAGATTTGATTCCAACTATACTAATTTATGTTTCATCCTTATCTAATTACATTATTTTATGAAAAAACCATAAATCACAAACCAAGGATCAGGAGGTCTAGTGTCTTCAGGAGATTAGACACATAATCCATAAACATAAACTACATATTTATTATTTTGATCTTGATGATGTGATAATAAATCTCTTTAAACTCATATTAGTATATAAGATACCCTGGGGATGAAAATTAAGAAATAGGGTTAGCTATAAAGCATGTAAAATGAGTAAATATGCTATAAGGTATAACATCTGAGACTAAAGGCATAAAATAGTTTCATAAATGTGGAATGTCATATATAATAATATAGAATCATGGCATAAAGAAAGTGATATGATGAAAAATATAATAATAGGAATGTGGAAACAATATAAAAATTACATTATAAGTATAATTTAAGCCTCACTTTCATGAAAACATAACATTATGTTCTTAGCTACCTATTTATGCATCATACATGTTATCTAAAGAGATAAAAATATTTCATAATTCACTATAGGGATATATAATTATAGCCCCACCCATAACATTATAACATGTTCATTCATATGTGTTCAATATACGGAATTCATACATAAGGCATAATAATACGAAAAACTCATGAAAATGGAATGGGTAACATGATCTTGTCTCAAAACACGACCATGGGATATTTCATAGTGGTTACCAAGATAAGATGGAAATAAATATTTTTTTAATTTATTACCTTATATAAGAAAGGAATGTATTAAATATGGGTCCCATGTTAAGAAGATGTTATATGAAAAGAATGGAGTGGTAGGTATGGAAATGAAACACATAAACAATATTTTATGAAGTGGGTAAAGTACATTTAAAGAAGGTGAACATTTAGGATTTTCCATTAGAGTAAAATTAATCCAAAATAGTTTCCCATAAAATAGAAATAATTATTAGAAATATTGTAAGGAACAAAGCATTGAAATATGGTAGATGAAAATGGATAACTATTAGGAAGTTTCCCTTCAAACATGATTTTTTAAACAAAATATTGCGAAGAGAACTTGAAAACCATGTATAACTACAACAATGGAAATGGAAATAAACTAGGTGTATTTATGAAAAATAATTACGTGATATATGTAAGCGATTCATGAGAATAAAAGATAAGAAAAATGAAGTTTATGCAAATAAATCATAACCTATAATAAGATAGAGATGTTATAAGGATCTATTCCCTCATTTCCTTACTCTCTTAGTTAACACATCTAAAAACATGAATAATTGAATAAATTTTATTAAATTATTCATTTAGAACCTTTTAAATTTATATTTTATTTATTACCATTATGTTATGTCTTTTATAACCATTTTATAAATATATCATGTTTATTATTATTATCTCAATGATGTTTGTTTCACTATTCCAATTTTGATTTGATTATTTAATGATTATATAAGAAATTTTAAAATTCGAAGATAAGTACATAAGTGAAATGAAATTATTTTCATGTCATTCTTAATGTTTATATGGTCCCATAATCATGGTTAACTAGGTATAATTGTTATTTTTTAGTGTTGTGTTCATCTAGGTAGTTTTACAAGAAATTAAGAACTAGATTTTCTTTATTTAGTTTAAGGGTTATTCAGTAATTCTAGAAAATTAAATAATTTATAATATTATTAGCATCATCATATGTAACCATAAATTATTTATATAACCTTCCATGATATATAAGATGAAATATAAAACATTACATTCATAGAGGCAGTATTCCTCACATTACACTGGCGACGTTTTCATTTTCTAATGAATTAGTAGTAGGTAGATAGTGGATATTCGATTAAAAAATAAAATTTTAGTATATTTATGATACTGGTGTCACAATGTTATGTTTTATGGAACACACTTATGGGGGTAGAAGAATAAACTTGTAATGGATCTTGGTTAAAAATATTACCACTTCCTTCAAATGTACCCTCTTTGACAACACCTTATATGCCACAACAGACTTCCACTGGTTCTCCTCCTAGGCCGGTAGGGAAGGATCTTAGAGATCCCTTAAATCCTTCCTCTAACATGACATGATTTTGAATCTAGCACTGAGGGTATCATTCACAAAAATGGGAGGCATTACCCTCAATAATTATAGGATTAAAAGAAACATTCACTAACCAACTCTATCAGAAAAATAAAGAGCACATACACAAAATACCGATACATTATATTCCATAATATGTGGAAGATAAAATTAAAATAAAATAACAAACCACTTTGACCTCAAGTGCCTCAAAATACAGCATCTCATGAAAAACCTTGTTAGCTAGTATTTTTATCTTAATCTCCTACTCTCACCTCATAACCTTATAAAAAGTATATATATGTAGTGATGAGAATATACTTAGTTGGATCCTCCCTGAAAACGATCATGAAAATGTTTAAGATTCATACTAAATATTAAATGAATATATATAATAACTACCTCATCACCTAATGAGGCATACTATGTTTTTATCCTCACATAGGCTCACTCATCAAGTAATGTATAGAATATGGTAACAACATTTCAATGCATACATATATATAAGGGTATCGTTCTACCATGTTCCTACTGAATCAGTAACCCAAAAACCCAAATGCTCACATTCTAGTGCTCTGTTATCCTTATAATTCATCCTTTAATGTGTGGTGTGCCTCAATTCAACCTACCCTAGTCTTGCACAAGGCCCAATATCTTGTGTTTCCATAAAACTAAATCTTCAATCCAAAATTAAATCATGCACTGTGTATATCACATCACATCCACATCATCATCACCTTTCTGACCACCATACAGTCTATCATCACAGCTCATAACTATGTGGTCATTATAGAAGCCACCATAGCCCATATATGAGTATAACAACAATAACCATAACTATTACAATCAAAATGAATGTATATTCTATAACCTCAAGCCCCCACATACAATATATACAATTACATTGTAACTGAGATCCATAAAAACATATATGAGAATATTCCCAAGAAAAGTAATCCACCATAGTTTTGATATGTCTACATACGTACTCTTCCTAGAAGAGGGAGTGGAGTATGGAGAGCATTTATCCATTTGAACCATTGACAACCTAGATATTAGGAAAGACTCAAAACCCAAATCCATAACGGGAATCAACTTCTCCAACCAACAAGGGTGGTGGGGTGTATTAAATTACATAAGATAAGGATATAATATCTCACTACCACACTAGGGTAAATTACCGAACCTAGACACAAGTTATATCAATTTTAACTCATAAATCTCATCTACCATTTCTTGGACTAAAATGATAAATATATATGAACACAATCCTCAGAGGTTCCTCATAATATTAATTAATTTAAAAATTACCATTTTTAGCACCATCATATTTTATGAAATGTTTCTCTATAAATAAATTTTATTTCTTTTATAACTTGCATCACCACAACACCATGTTTAAACAAACCATGATATAATATTAAAATATAATTATTTAAGGAGACGGTTATCAACTACCCATTAGAATAGAGGGTATAAATATGACTAATTAAATTATAAAAAACTTTTTTATATTTATGAATAAGATGAATTCATTGGTGATCAATTAATTCTAAATGAGAATAAATAAATCATTTGAAAATAAAAGAGATGATTTTCAGAAAAATTTTACTTTTGCACATAATATATTTTTATCTCAATAAATTAAATTAATCACTATTATTAAATTATTTTAATAAAATATACATATTATAAAATCAATTAAATGTTTTATCATTTATCTAATACTTTTCAGACATGGGATAAGAATAAATCTAGTTTCAGTATTAAAAATTTATTTTTTATAAAAGTAGTTTTCATTTCATTTTGAATGATTATTTTAAAAATAATTTCTGAAATATATAAAAATTTATTTTGATAAAATTTATTTTATATTTTGTATTAGAATATTCAATTTTATAGATAGGTTCCTTTTATTTTTATACATTATAAATAGTAACCGTGGTAAAATTTATCACCTCGCTAAACAGTAAATCGGGTTAATCTTGGTTAAAACTAAGTGTTAACAAATATTTTTTCATTATAATTATTATTGGAAGAAATTACTTTTCCTCTTATCACCTTAGTATTTATATTTAATTTTTAAGGGACACTACTCCATGAAAATGAACTATATAATATATAAATCATGGAAAGTTTCAAAATGTCACTCTCTTAGTTTTAAATATCTATTATGTGTTCAAAAAGGGATAAAATAACTTATGAATTAATATAAATATCTATTTTGAGCATTATGAAATTATTTTCATGATGAAAATTTATTAATAACATTTATTAGTTATATAATTACCTTAAATTCATTGTCAACGTCGACGTAGTAATTCTTTAATTAATAGAAAAACAAAATAATTCATTTAGAAAAAATTAAAAGTAATAATATATGAATTGGTTATGGTGTTACAAGGATTTTATATATTAATATGAAATATCACTATTCTGTAGAAGGATTATATGTGAATTATATCTTTTTATTTATGTATTTTGAGTGAAATTAAATAAATAGTGTTAAAAGTGACATTAGTGATTTGTTATTAAAATATTTAGAAATCATAAAAATATTTAAATATGGTACTATGGAAAATATATAGTCTAAAATATCACCCCATTTCTATTTATAATAAAATTTTCACATTATAAGTAAAATTATAACCCATTAAGAGTGAAAATTATGTTATCGCAGTTACGGTTAAAATAGGTTAACTAAAGGGTTAAACAAAAATATAAGGTTTATAAAACTACTTAAACCTATACAAGTTTTATTTGTTGAATTTATTTTAACAATTTATTATATTATATTTGAAACCAAATCATTTTTAGTCATTTTTTAAAGATAATGATCTTATTATATTTTAATTATTTAGGAAATTCCAGGAGTTCCCCTCACCTCACTAATAAAGGGGGACCCCTCTTTTTTCTTGATCATATGACTTTAAAGTTTATATCTCAACATAAAACTACCAAATTATCTTATAAACTCCTTATCTAGATTATAGAGTTTATGTTCTTAAAAAAATACCAACCATAAGGTTCTTAAGATGATATCTAAATGAATTGTTTCGAATAATATAGTCACGTTAACAGATCATTTTCTTTTAATTCTTCTTTTACCCCCTCTAAATCTATTATACTATTCATTAAATAATAAAATTAACACGATTAATATATTTAAATTTTATTATTATTATTATTATTATTATTAAAACACATTTATTCACCATATTTTTCATCAAATGGGAAGTGCAAGTATCTCTCGTGTGTATGTATGGATTATCGTCTCTACATAGCGATACAATTCATTTTCCGTCACCATATTTTATATATGATTATTATGATTGGTTTAGTGTTTATATATTATTTTAAAAACTTATTTATTATTATGTAATAATAATATTATATCTACCTTCTAACCTTCCAAACCATTGGAAAATGGAAAAGTTTCTAATGTGTATGTGTGGACTACCACCTCCACGAAGTGATGCGATTCATTTTTATTCTATGTTTTATATGGATCGTAATAAAGATGTATTTAATGAATATATATTTTTTATATGTTGTAATAATTATGAATTATTATTTACCTTTCTTTCATTCCATTCATCAAAATTAGAAAACAGCATTCATGCGTATGCACGACCTACCTTCTCCATGAATGGTGTAATTCATTTTTCTATCCATTAATTTTATAGAACACTATAAATATATATATAATGAAAAAATATTATATTAATATAATTATTTAAATTATTTATATGATCTTACCGTAATAAAATTACAAGCATTAAGACATTTTAACCAAAATAAGCTTGAAAAATGATGCAGATATCCCCAAGAACAGTTATTTTAATAACAAAATATTATTAAACGGGTGATAAGATGTAATAAATAAATCATATATAGTATGATAGATATTAAAAATTTTCTATAATTTATTTATAATAAATCTATATTTATTATATAGGAGATTCTAATTCATTTAAATAAAGGTGACATAAGAGGTAAGGGATTTATATTTCAATCATATTTTAATAAGGATTATTTATTCATGAATTTCCATTGAGGAAATAATCTGATCCCAATATAATGATTCTATTTATTTATATTTCCTCTATCAATTTCATGAGAATATATTTTTTCCTTTCATTTTCCTCACATTAATTATTTAATAGATCAAAAGAGTGTTTTTATGGAAAATTGAATTTATTTCTCACTTTGGTCTAATTTTTTTTTTCTTTCATATAAAAATTTTCTAAATATTTTTTCAAGATTGATTTTTAAGATTATACTATGATTATATAAATTATTTTTTTCACATGATTTAATTTTTTTTAAAAAAATTTAAAAATAATATTCTTGTCATATTCTAAATAAGTTTTTTTTGGATTTTTTACAAAAGTGTGAAAGGAATATATACTTTTTAACTTATATGACAAGAAAAGAATTTATATCATCATGTCTAATTAATGATTTGAAGATTAATTTATATGTTTCCATGGTTCACTTAAAATAAAATTTTACATGATAATTTTTAATGTTATTGTATTTTAAAGGTTCGATTTGAAAATAGAAAGAATATTTCCCTCAAGAAATTTATTTAATGGTATTTCTTTTCCTCAATGAAAACGACCTTTGATGTTGATTATGTTTCACTGGGGATATAATACAATGTCACCTTCCTTATTATTTTTCTTGATGATTTATGATTATGGTGATGGTATTTTTATGAAACCCTATTTATTTTCCATGTGTTATGAAATAATCAAATTATGAAATGTTTATGAAACCCATTTTCATTATATGGGTAATGATATAATGATATGATAATTGTTTTATGATATTGTGGTATACATATGTAACATCCTATTGATTTACAAATAAATTTAATAAAGAATGTAATTCACACAACACTGAGTCTATGTGAAATGAAACATTGTTATTATAATTATTTCAACATTATAGTTGTAACCTTTCCATGATACATAATTTTTCCACTTCTGTGATTTGAATTTTAAAAAATGGACATACATGTTTGTGATAAGTAAGAAATTTAGAGTCTGATAGGATCAACTTAATTTTTTGGTGAATAGTTACATGGCCCTTTTTAATAGTAATTCTACCCTTATGAATATTAATATGAACTTTAGGGATAGTAACCTTACCCATGAATGTTTAAATAAAATGTAGGAACATTATACATGAATGTATGATATAATGGTATAAGTAATTGAATACATTAAAAATTAATAATTAAGTGTTGGTGTATATTTAATTTCAATTATATAATTAATAAATTAATTTAAAACAAACTTCGTTTACAAAAATTTTATTCATAAATAAATATTTTTATATCTAATGAGTTTAGTATAATTAAATTACACCTTAGTTAATTTTTTCAGGATGATATAAAATCAGTTATAATTTTCAAAAATGTATTTTACATGTAAATAATGATTTTAATGATTTTTTATTATTTTTATAAAATTAATTTCATAAAATATAGTTCATTTTTTAATTCTACACATCTAAAAATGGTTAGAGTGCATTTTTTTATTTTTCTAAAATACTTGAATTTTTGGTGAATAGTAAAATACTATAATTAATATAAATGTTAAATACAAGAATGTTTGAGTCATTATTGATGTAAGTATGATGTGAGAACCACTAGTTTGAACTCAGTTGCACTTATTACATTATTTTATCATAAGAATTATCATTGATTCTTGTCTCGAGAAAGATAAAAAAATAATGAATAGGGTATTGAGAAATCCCCCCTCTCTTCCACTATAAAACCCACCCTCACCCTATCATATCATCACTCCTCTAATCCTTGAATATTTTCAATGTTATTCCAAAATACTTTTCCCTTGTCTCTCCCCACATCCATTAGATTTGGGTCTTACTAAAAGACTAAAACCCCTTTCCTTAAGGGGGTCTCAAGGTGGAGTACTTAAGAGGTGAAATCCATTTCTATTTCCTTTTATTTTCATTACAGGTTCTTTATTTTTTTATACTATCCTCATCAACTCTATAAAAATGATCATGATAGCTCCAGTACAATATATATATTATATTTATATCATGTTAATGTATGATCTATCAATAATCTCCTTACTCTCTCTCTCTATCTCTTATTTTAAAAACAAAATCATCGTATGGGAGGTGTCGATTTACAACCTTCATGGACGATGAACTTTCATTCTTCAATTTATACACAATGGCTGGTCATGAAATAATTTTTATTATTGAAATAGAAAATAAAATTGTTATTATGTATCATGTAATTTTCTAGAACAAGTGTATATACATAATACTAATTCAAATGACAAAAACTTGTTCGTGATTATCAAAATACCGTTCTAATAATCTAAATGATTATCACTAATTATTTATCTAATAAGTCATCCTAAAAACCATATAACCATATTAATTATATAACAATATATTATTCTCAATCTTCATTGTTATCATATAAAATCAATTTGGTAGAATTCTATCCTTTACACATGAACTTCCATACACATATAAAAGTATTCCAATCGTGAAACCCAAGGAAATGAACCCTCCTGGGAAATGAAATTTTATATTATAAATCATCAAATAAGACATAAATAAACTTAATAAAATTATAATAAATAAAATAAAAGTATATATGTTAAAAAAATTAATTAATTAATATATTTAATTTTATTATCCATGATGTTAAGGTCAAGTGCAGAACACATTCGAACATTAGTTAAGGGTTTTCCACTCGAACCTCCATTTTCTTTCAAGTTACTTTTTTATCTCTTTACCCCAATTAAATTAATAAAAATAATAATTATTTAATCCTAATAAATTCTATTTTAATATTCTATAAATATGCACAAAACCGAATATTTCTTTCATTTGTGTGAAGTTAAATTTTTTTAAAGGATCTTTCTCAAATTCATCCTGATAAACATGCCCGATTTAAGGAAACATATCGATTTGATATCTATTTTAAAATGCACTCTATAAGATGTTTTAAGACACCATTATTTTTCTAAAATCAATCATTTTATTATGAAAAATCTATGTTAGTTCATTTCTCATTTTATACAAATATTTTTTCAAAAGATCTCTTCTTTACAAAGTAAAAGAGTATTTCTCTATAGATTTACTCGATGATTTTATAAGAGTATTTTCTTCTATTTTGACACCATTATTGATTGTTATGTTAAATTAGTATTAATATTTTATGATATAATTTACCATATTGTATTTAATGTCTTATGATTGGTTTGACTGTGGATGTGTTATCACGATGTCATTCATCATATTACTCTGAATGGTCATTGTTTATGTTTAATGATTGGAGAAAGTTATTTATATTTTACATGTTAGTTTCAATATGAATTTATAGGATGATTATGTTTAAACTCATCATATTAGGAATAAATTAGACTTATTAAGTTTTTTTTGGGTCCCGTTATAGCCCCTCGAGGTATCATTACGTCTCATGAGACAAACTAGTTTTGGTTTTTACCCATTTATTTATAGTCTTGGTTTGAGGTATTGATATAAAGGTTATGATGTTTTTCATTATGCATTCCCTCATTATGAAACAAATAATTGATATTCCATGTGATCATTCAACTAATATAATATTCATGGTTATGTTTTATTAGGGAATTAATTAATTATCTTTTATTCTTTTCATATTATTTTGAAGATTATGTTTTAATGGAAATTTTACTTTTATTTATTAACCATGCCTTTTTATTTGTTCTTCCACTATATTTCCTACCCTCAATGAGCTTCTGAGCTAACCCCTTTCTTATGTTTTATTTTTCCTCAGGATGTGAAGAAGTATATTATGAATGACATGAATAGATAATCTCGGAGTTATGGATGTTTCCAATGGAATTTCTATATTGTATTTCGTTTCAAGTTGAAAGGTAAAACTTATGTATATATCTTGTTTTCCAAATCTACTAAACTATTCTGTAATTTGGGTGAATCTACCATGTTTATATAAAAATGTAATAGAATAGATAACTGGATCTGTGTAATTGGGGTAGGGGTCTTTTCAGTTGTTATTAGAAAATGTTTAGTAGAAAAAATGAAAACTAGATTTAGAAAACATATATTAGTAAACATATCATATAATATACTTTGGGGATAATCATACAAGAACATCCTAAAAGCTTCTTATGATATAGATTATGTGTACATTTATGTCAAATACACCATATCTGAATACTAAAAGTTGATATGGTTCTGGCACAGATGTACCTATGAGTAACATCTTTAATAAGGTGTTTCATGCCTGGCTCAGGGTAACCTGGTACATGAAAAAGGGCCTTACTATACACCTAGTTTGACACTCCTTTGAGATATGCTTAAGATAATTCACATTTTCTTTATAGACCATTATGAATGATTTAATTTTAAATATGTCCCCAAAAAAACCATGATTATGATTATGATACTAGACATGCATAAGATCTCAATTTATGTTATGTATTTTACGAGTTCGACATTATACATTATGATTCAAAACCAAATTTAGTTTATGCTATTATTTAGAAATAGCTTATAGTATAAGGAATGAGAACCACATGAACTGGCATATAACATGTAGGCATTTTCCTCTTATGTAAGATAATGATGTCGGTCCTATAGCTATGACTAGTGATGAGCAACATATAACTATACTGGGACTGCTGACTCAGGTACGAATAATATCCATACCCGTATGGAGCATCCTGAACCACAATGTGGTAGATCAATGTTAAAACTTTTTATGCGACAACAACCTCCCCATCTAATGGGACTATAAGCCCATTCATAGTGAAGTAGAGGATAAGATTTTTAGAGAGTAATTATCTCACAATAGGATATAACAAAAGGGAGATGGTTATTAAGGAAGTGTATCGTCTATCAGGAGATGATGACCAGTGGTGGTCATTACTTCAAAACACAAAGGTTTAGTAGGATATTGAAAATATGTAATGGAGGGATTTCAAGGAAATTTTCCTAGAAAAATATTTTACTCACGATCAGAAAGAGGATATGGAGATGCAACTCTAGAGTCTATGTTAGAAAGAGGAAGAAAATGTTGTGATGTATGAAGACTACTACACAAGGATAAAAAGTCATGTTATGGACTATATATGTAATCCAATATGTGAGGTTCATTAATTCAGTGATAGTTTAAAACCATTCCTATAAAGGATAATGGTATCTAAAAATTTATCATCATATGAAGATATAGTCTCTTGTGTCATCAAGACAGAAATATAATTATATAAGCCTTATGAATTTAAAGGAAAGTAAGAGAATAATAGGGATGCTAAAAACACAAGAAAATGAAATGATTAAATATGGAAGAAGGGACAATTATACCTTTCACCCTTTGGTAATTGTGGGAAGAAACATCATGGTACTTTCCTAAAGGGAATGAGTGCCTGTTACAATTATGGAGAAAAAGACCACCAATATCATGATTTCAAGGGAAACAAAAAAGGTTCCAATATTCAATGCTATAACTGTAATGAGATAGGCCAGTTTGAAAATAAATTTTCTATGAATCAAGGAAAATTTCGATAAATAATTCCAAGGAAGCATGGCCATGATTATGCAGTTATAACTACAGAGGTTGAAGTTCCTAACTATGTGGCGGTAGGTACTTTAATTGTTTCCTCAAACATAGAAAATGACTTATTTGATTCTAGATAATAACATTCTTTCATATGATACCTATTTTACATGAAAATTATACATTTCCAATTTGATTTAATAAATTATTTTTCAGTCAAATCTCCTAAGATATGTATCATTGAAACAAAGATGTTTCGATATGTCCCCCTTGTGACACATAAACATTATTTAGTTTCTTAACTTATCATTATACTCATTATGGATTTTGATATAATTCCCAGTAGTAATTGGAATCAAAATTATGATACAAATATCTATTTCAAGAAGAAGGAAGATACAATTTTTGATAATGATGTAGAGTCCCTTATCTTTAGAGAAGAAACCTCACCATCTAATTCTTTTCTAGATCTACCCCAAGAAACTGTACTGAATTCAATTCTTGGGTTGGAAGAGGATGCGATATTTTTGAGTCTGGAATGAAATGTTCAAATTAAGGATGTACTTATTTTTCAAGAATACATTGATATATTTCCTATGTATTTAACTAGACATCCTTAGGATATGGAAATTAAGTTTTCTATTGATTTAATTACTAGTGAAAGTCCTATATCAATTACTCTTTATAGAATGGGAACATTGGAATTAGTGGAGATGAAGAAATAACTATAGGATTTTATTAGTAAGGGGTTTATTATACCCATTGTTTATCCATGGTGAGCTTCTGTTATTTTTTAAGAGGAAAGATGGATCTATGAGATTGTGCGTTGACTATAGAGAGATCAATACTATTATGATAAAGAGCCGGTATCCTCATCCTCATATTGATGATTTATTTTATCAACTTCACGAACCCCAATATTTTTCAAAGATTGAACTTTGAGCTAGAAATCATCAGTTTCATGTGATGAAGGAAGATATTCCAAAGAAAACATTTTAAAATAGGTATGGGAATTACGATTTTACCACAATGCCTTTTGGATATACTAATGCACCCTCTATTTTGACATATTTAATGAATAGAGTTTTTTGGGAATATCATGATCAATTTTTTGTGGTATTTATTAATGATATCTTGGTATAATGAAAAAAGATTCAAAGATAATGAAAATAACTAAGGCATTATTCTGGAGACTCTTAGAAGAAATGGGTTATATGAGATGTTTAGCAATTGTGAAATATATCTTCAAATATTTTCTTTCTATGGCCATACTGTCTCTAAGGATGGAATATTAGTTTATCTGGTGAAGAAAAATGTGGTTCAGGAATGGCCTACACCAACAAACGTAATCTAAGTACCTAGTTTTATTAGTTTGGAAAGTTATTCTCGGCATTGTTTTTCAAAACTTCACTTGATTAGCTAACCTGTTAACAAAGGTTACATGTAAATGGGTTAAGTTCATATGAAAAAAAAGAATGTGAATAATGTTTTGTGGAATTAAAGAAAAGGTTATAGAATGAAAAAATCTTGACTCTACCATCAGAAAATGTTGGATTTGTGATTGATAGTGATATATCAAAGAAAGTAGTTGGTTATGTCCTTATACCAAATGATAGAGTTATTTCCTAGGGATCAAGGAGATTAAAAACTAATGAACATAATTATCCAAATCATGATCCTGAGTTAGAAACTGTAATATATTCCCTAATGATATGAATACATTATCTCTATTGTAAAATATGTGAGATAAATATAGATCACAAGATCTTGAAATATATCTTCTCACAAAAAGAAATCAACATGAGGCAAAGGAGAGGTCTTTAATTTCTCATGTATTATGATTTTTTAAAACATTATCACCCAAGAAAGGAAAATAAGGTATCTGATTTTTTAAGAATGAAGGATTATGGAGTTTTATACAAAATGTGGATTGAATGAGATCCTATGTACGTGGATCTAGAAAAGATGGATATGGAAATTATAAGGGGTGGTGAAACATCATTAATTTTTCAATTGGTTTTCAAACCATATTTATTAGAAAGGATTAAAATTTATTATTTTGATGTGGATAATATTCAAAAGAAAATTAAAGATGTGAATGGTTGGAAGTTGGATGACTTCATGTGTGAGGATTGAATTTTAAAATTTGGGCAGAGGCTTTGTTTTCCCCCTATACCGAGCTAGAAAGGGAGTTATTGAATGATGTTAATGTCTTGAATATCTCTATACAACCTGGTTGCAGTATGACATATAATGATTAGAAGGAAAATTTCTATTGGGATAAAATGAAGAGGGATATTTCTGATTATGTATCAAGATGTTTTGTCTTTCAATAGGTGAAGGTTGAAAGAAAAAATCCTAACAGAGTCTTGGAACCTCTTCGTATTCCTACATTGAAATGGGATGAAATCACTATGGATTTTTTCACATGGTAACCAAAAAACCCAAGAAGGAATGATTCGATATGGGTGATTGTTTTTTGACTTACTAAATATGAACATTTCCTCTCAATAAGGGAAGGCTTTCCACTAGAGTGCCTTTAACATATCTATATTAATTAAGTGGTAATACTTTATGGAACACATCTCTCAATTGTTTTTGATCGTGATCCATGATTCACACCGAAATTTAAGTTAAGTCTTTAGAAAGATTTGGATACTGAGATTCATTTGAGTACTGCTTATCACCCTCAAAATAATGAGCATTTAGAAAGTATTATGCAGACATTAGAATATATTTTGAGATCATGCTCACTTGATTTTTAAGGCATGTGGGATCAGTATTTACAATTGATTGAGTTTTCCTAAAATAATATTTTCCATTATATTATTCAAATGACATAATATGAAGCATTGTATAGAAAGATATATCGTACAAAAACATGTTGGGATGAAGTTGGTGAATTAAATATTGTAGGCCTGGAGATTTTGTAGGAAACAACAATAAAGTTAAAAACTATTCAGACCCAAATCAAAGCTTCTCAATGTAGAAAAAAGAGCTATGTTGATAATCGAAGTAAGGATTTATAATTTCCTGTGGGAAATAACGTTTTCCTAAAAATATCTCCATGGATTGGTGTTATATGATTTTGGAATAAAGAGAAACTAATCCCCATGTACAATTTCCCTTTTCAAATTCTAGGGAGAGATAGAGTTGTGGCTTATAGTTTTATGATGCTACCTAAACATTCTAAAGTACACAATGTGTTCCATGTCTCATTGTTAATGAAATAAATTCCATACCCAATGAATGTCCTCACTTTTGAAGAAATCAAATTGGAACATGACTTATCTTATCATGATAAGCCTATCTAGATTATAGAAACTAAAGATTAGGTGTTGGGGAATCATATAACTCATTTGATAAAAGTACACTGGAAGAATCATAAAATTGAAGATGCGACATGGGAGCTTGAGTAACTTATTATTAAGAACTATCCAAATCATTTCATGAGGTAACATTTTTCTAATTTTGAGGATAAATTTTTTGAAGGAGGGGAGAATGTAACACTCGATGGATTTATAGATAAATTTAGTATAGAATGTAATGAACACAACACTAGGTCTATGTTAAACAATAAATTGTTATTATAAATATTTAAACAATATATTTATAACATTTCCATGAAATATAAATTTTCTTCTTCTATTATCTGAATTTCAAAAAATGGACATACACGGTTGCGATTAGTAAGAAATTTATAGTCTGATAGGATCAACTTATTTTTTTTGGTTAATAGTATCCTGAACCTTTTGAATTGTAATGTTACCCTTATGAATAGTAATATGACCATTATAAATAGTAACCTCACCCATTAATTTATATATAAAATTTATGAACCTTATAAATGCATGTATGATATAATGGTATAAGTAAGTGAATACTTTAAAAATTAATAATTTAGTGTTCGTATATACTTAATTAAAATTATATAATAAATAAGTTGGTTTAAAAGAAAATTAATTTTCATAAAATTTATTCATAAATCCAATATTTTTATGTATAATGATTTAGGATAATTTAATTATAGCTCACTTAATTTTTTAGGGTTTTCTAAAATCTATTATAATTTTAAAAATAGTATTTTTCAAGTAAATAATGATTTTAGTTAAAAATAAAATTTCTCATATTTATAAAATTATTTTCATAAAATGGAGTTCATTTTTGAATTATAAACATTAAAAAATGGTTAGTCTGAATTTTTTGGATTTTTCTAAAATAGTTGACTTTTTTGTGAGTAGTAAAATACTTTAATTTATGTTAAATATTAAGTAAAAGAAATTTTGAGTCATTTTTTTAAGGATGAAGTATGAACCAGTATTTATAACACACATGAACTTATTCCTATATGTCTTCACAAGAATAAACACTATTTATTTTCCGGAACAAAATAAAAAAATAATGAATAAGGTATTGAGAAATCACCCCTCTCCTCGATTATAACTCCCCTCCCTCTTCTCTTCGCTCAACTAAGCCTTGAAGTTTGTCAATGTTCTACCAAACACCTCCTAACAATTCTTTCACTATGTCTAGGAGCTCCTTCTATAACCAAAATACCAAAACCACTTTTCTTAAGGAGGCTCTCAAGTAAGAGTATTGAATAGGTAAAATCCTCTTGCTCTTCCTTTTCTTTTTATTTTATTTTCAAGTTCTTTATTTTATTATACTATCCAGAAATACTCTATCCAAATTATCATGATATTTCAATTATCATCTATATACTATATTTATATCACGTTAATGGAATATCCATCATCAATCTTCTTACTCTCTTCTTTTTATTTTGAAAACAAAATCATCATTTTTGAGGTGCTCTTCATTCTTAGATTTCCACATCAAGGCTGGCCATTAAACCATTTTTTTGGATTAAATAGTTTATAAAATATGTTTTATGTCTCATTTAATGTTCTATAACTAGTATATATACATAATACTATTTCATACGACAAAACTGGTTTGTGATGATCAAAATACCATTGTAATAATCTAAATGATTATCACAAATGTTTTATCTAATAACTCATCCTAATATTATATAAAAAAATAATTAAATATCCATTTATTATTATTTATATTCATTAGTATCATATAAATTCAATTCTAAAGAATTATATCCTTTTTACATGAACTTCCATACTCATATAAAAGTATACCGATCCTGAAAACCAAGGAAACGAAGGCTCCCAAGAAATTAAATTATATTTTATAACCCATAAAAGAGGCCATAAATAAACATAATAAATTTATAATAAATAAAATACATGTAGATACAGTTATGAATTAATTAAATAATGTATTTAATATGATTATATGGTACATTATGTTCAAGTGCAGAACACATTCACACACAAGGTAAGGGTTTTCCACCCGAACATCCATTTTCTTTTGGGTTAATCTTTTTCTCTCTTTACCCCAATGAAATTATGTTTTTATTATTATTTATTCATAATCTATTATATTTTAATGTTCTATAAATATTTATATAACGTAATCCTTTTATCATTTATAGGGAGTTATATTTTTTAAATGGATCTTTCTCAAATTCTTCTTGATAAACAAGCCCGATTCAAGGAAACTTCTCGAATTCTTACCAATTTTCAAGTTCACTCTATAATATGGTTTAAGGCACTATTGCTTAATTTAATGGTATAAGATTAGTTTGACATTGGATGTTCTATCTTGATACCATTCAACATATTATTCTGAATTTTTAGAGTTTCAGTTTAATGATTGAGAAAGTAATTTACATTTTATAGGTTAATTTAAATCAGAATTTATATTTTGATTACATTTAACCCCTTTCATACGAGGAATTCACTAGAATTGGTATGGTTTGGTTGGTTCCATCTACAGACCCTTGGTGTATTGGTAGGTCTCATGATAAAAACTGGTTTGGGTTTTTACCTATTTATGTTTGGTCTTAGAACGAGGCATTGATAGAATGGATATGATGACTTGTATTATCCATTACGTCATTATGAAACTAGTAATTGATAGTCCATGTGATTATTCAAAAATTATAATATCCATATATATTTTTTATTGTGGAATAATTTAATCATCTTTTATTCCTACCACATCATGCTCGAGATTATGTTTTAATAACCTGTGTACTTTTATTTCTTCACCATGCCTCATTATTTATGATTACATTGTATTTCTTACCCTTACTGAACATATGAGCTAACCCCTTTATTATGTTTTATTTTTCCCTAGGATGTGAAGAAGTATATTATTGAGGAATATCATGGGTAATCTAGGAGTTATTGATATTTCCAATGGAATTTCTATACTTTATTTCTTTTCAAGCTATAATGTTGAATTTATGTATGTATCATGTTTTCAAAAGCTACTAAACTATTCATTACATATGTGGGTGTCTTCCTTATTTATATACCAATGTAATATAATAAGGGATCTACTCATGGAAACTAAGTTCATGGTCTTTACACATATGTATGGTTTACATTATGTGATGGGTGGACCCCGAATTATATATTCTTTCAATTCATTGTGTAAATTATTATATCTTGTAAGATAATTATAGGAAATAATTCTATGTGCTTGATCTATTATGGGAAACTAGTTGGTGTGAAGATCTATTGTAGGAAATATGTAGATGTGGTGAATCCAGTAATGGAAACAAGCTAGTGTACTTAATCCACTATGGGACATAGGTGTTGAGGTATGATCTATTATGATTTGATGGTCATGGTAGTTAACCTTCACATAAGAAATTATTTTTATACCTATTATAGTGCCAAAATTTAATGAAATTAACTTAAGGTTCATGATATATTTATAAAGACTTCTCACTATTATGATTCAGGTATTTTTAAATATAAATCATTTTTTCCATTATTTATGTTTATGATATTTTATATATCGGGTAAGAGATATTTACGTTATATTTATGATCTCATACCCATATTCTTAACATATGTTTTCATATGAATAGATATCGATATCTTTTTTGTTTACCCTTAATAAGAATCTGTGAACACACATTCATGTGTTTC
The DNA here is from genome assembly GCA_963277665.1 of Viscum album. NCBI lineage: Eukaryota > Viridiplantae > Streptophyta > Magnoliopsida > Santalales > Viscaceae > Viscum > Viscum album. The sequence goes on along the minus strand of OY728126.1, from coordinate 323,790,381 downwards.
TTTTTCTCAAATTATAATGAAATTATTGAGTAGGTCATGCCTATGAATAATACTAAATGGAAAGATATTTATGGAAGATTATGAATAGATTTCCTGAAATCATAATATTATGTATCTAGTCTCAAAATAACACTAATCCTTTATGGTATTTGGGAATGTATTTATGGAATGTATTTAATATTCATCTAAAAAATTAATATTTATGTATGAAAATACCAGACATTTACATTTTGTAATATAGAAAGGATTGGTTAATATTTGAAAACTATGATGAGAAAACATTAGTGAGAACCCTAGGGATAAGTCTAAGTATAGAATAACATCTTAAATTATTTTTAATAAACCTGGATGACCTAGGATAATCCTATGGTTTAATATATTGAGAATAAGGCATCATTATTGAGACAAGATATAATTGATTTTTCAGGATTTTATTGTTTTCCACTATGATGATTGTTTTTCACACTTTTCCTCTTTGGTAGTAGTCAATGTATGGAATCAGAAGAAATCATACTAAAATTGAATTTCATGGACTATGAAATGACTCTCAATATTAGTATCCAAATATTTTGGGAGCTAGAATGTAGAATCATATTTATATGCTCACAAAAATTTCTCACCAAATGACTCATGTTGTTCTTCTAAACGATTAAAGAAATGGACATAGTGATTTTGAATATTTTATGAGGCAAAATACAAATTTTTAGTAGGTCTTCTAAACCACTAATAGTTGAGTGATGGATCAACACCATTGAGAAAATATTCTATTTTTTCAAGTTCTCATTACATGAAAATGCTATCCTAAACATTTATCATTTGGAAGATGAAGCAGATCCATGGTGGAATATTATTAAGAATATGATTCCAGAGGAAAAATTGACTCTATGGAATAGGATGAGTTTAAGTAGATATTTTTTAAAAAGTACTTCTCTAATATTTTAAGTACAAATATACATAATTAATTCCTTGAGCTGAAGAAAAATGATGATTAATCAATTAGTACCTATGGGTAAAATTTTACAATACCTATAAGGTATGCCTATAGTTTAATCATAATCCCTAAAAGAAAAATTAATCAACTCTTGGATGGATTAAAAACATAACTCTACAATAAGTTATCTATAATAGACTTTAGTTGCTTTGAATAAATTTTTTGTTGTTCACTCAAGGTAGAAATGGAAGTTAGAGATTCCTACCATCTTCCCATAGTTTTTAAAAGAAAATAAAGTTTGAGTCGCATGAAAAATCGAATAGATCATGTGGTTATAAATCCCTTGAATATTGAAAAGGGGATAAATAGACCAGTTAATGAAATAGAGTAGAAGAAGGTAAAAAACAATGCACCAACCACTCTCTAGAGAATAAAATGAAAAGAGTATGGGAATTATAGAAACCAATTAACATATTCTAAGGTTCTTTATGATGATTGACATTAGTAGACACTTAATCCCAAAGAAAAAGGGAAATCTCTTGCGATCATAATTTCTGATGTGGGTTACGAGAATGGCATGATGAAATGAATAATTTCAATTCAATATATAGATGCTAATATCTTATTTTATTTTTCCTATACCCAATCCTTTATATATAAATAATTTGATAAGGATATAAAAATTCCACCCCAATGATTAGATATTAAATTACTAGTGAAAAACCTTAATGGTAAGATTATGATTCTTCTCCAGTTAATGTTTGTGGGAAAGTTCTTCCCAAAAATCCTATTATTCTACCTCTATTTGAATTTGATGTTTTTTTCATGGTTTGGATTTCATTATGAAAAACATACATTAATTGTCACGTGAGGTAAGTCACATTAGATATTATGAATACAATTATGATCATCTATTAGTGTGATTATAAATATGACCTTCCAATGGAAATCACATCCATTATATGGGTCTTGATTCCAATTCAAAAGAGTTGATTATCTCAGATGATTGGGGGAAAACTCTTCATAAATGATATTATTATTGTGTGAGAGTTTTCTAGTGTATTTTTGGAATAATTTCCTTTTATTCCCTTGAATAAAAGATTTTATTCCTCATCAGAACTCATATATTTTTCTGAATATATTTCAAATACTCAATATATAATGTCACTGGTTGAGTTACAGGAATAAAAAATTAAACTCTAAAAGAATATTAAAAAAAATTTAATTTGGCCTTGTTTGTCACCTTAGGGTGAACCTATTCTTTTTTTAAGAATAAATATATATCAATGTTACTATGAATTGATTATCAAAAACTTAATAAGATAAATATCAATAATAAATATCTTATATCCCATATTTATGACTTGTTTGATCAACTGTGTGGAACTCAATACTTTTCTATGATTGACCATTGTTATGGATATAATCAATTAAGGGTCATGAAATAATATATACCCAATAAATCATTTTTTACATGGTGAAGATAGTATGAATTTATAGTGATGTCATTCAGTATTATAAAGTTTCTTGTCATATTCATGGATTTCGTGAATATGGTCTTTAAAGATTACCTTGATAAGTTTGTGGTAGTTTTTATAGATGATATTCTTATATATTCAAAGAGAAAATAAGATCATGAAAATCACTTGATAATTTTACTGAAGATCCTATGAGAGGAGAAGTTACATTAAATATTTAACGAGTGTGAATTTTGGATTCAAAAAGTTTTATTACTGTGTCATATAAACTCATGTAAAGGCATTTTAGTGGATCCTTCTATGACTGATATTATTGAGAAATGGATCAGACTAACCTTGATTACTGAGATCTGTAGTTTTCTTGGTTTGGATGGATATTATCAATTCTTTTTATATAATTTCTCATGATTTTTTAATTCACTCACCAAGTTAAATCAGATGGGGTCTGTCTTACTTTGGATAGATGAATGTGAGGAAGGTTTTAAGGAGATGAAGAGAATGATAGTCTTAACATTTTTTCTTACACTACCCTATACTAGAAACGTTTTTGTAATATATAGTGATTTCTCATACAAAGATATATGGTTACAGCTTATGCCCCATTCTAATTTATCGTTAATGAGAAAAATTACCTAACATGCAATTTTGAGTTATTTTTGGTTATATTTGGACTAAAGACATGGACCCATTATATTTTCCGAGAAATGTGTGATATATATACTGATCATAAAATTTTAATGTATATTTTCACATTTAATGAGTTGAATTTGTGATAGATAATAAGGTTAGAGATGATGAAAGATCATGACATCCCATTAAATTACCACCATAGGAAATCAAACAAGGTACTAGATAATGTGATTTGAAAGGATTATGCCAGATTATTTATAATGAGGATAAAAAAAGATCTAATATTTATTGAATTGAAAATGATGGATCTAGAAATCTTTAAGGAATGGAGGAAATCATACCTTGCTCAAATAAATGTTCATCCATTTATCTAAGTGAAAATGAAAAGGTGAAAAGTGAAAATGTTGATATGTAAAATAAGGTGAGAAATGTTCATGATGATTGCCTTGACTATTATGGAATGATAAAGTTAAGAACCATGTATTTTTTCCATACATACTACATCTGAAGAAGAAGTTATTGGATGAGGTTCATTTTTCATCATTCTTTATTCATCCTATAAGTATAAAGATGTGTAGAGGTCTGAATGATTATTTCCAGTGGGAAGTCATGAAGAAATATATTATAGAGTATGTATTTTAGTTCTTGGTATGTTAGAAATTTCAGGATAACAAATAGATGTGTAAAAAGATGTTACAACTATTTCACATACCATGATGGGATTAATAAAAAATCACCATGGATTTTGTTGTTGGACTCCCCAAAACATATAAAGGACACAATTTTATTTGATTTATAGTTAGTATTCTTACAGAGTCTAAAAACATAATTACTATTAAAAAAGATTTCACACAGGATCATAATTTCATAATATACATTAATGAAGCGGTAAGGATGTATGGAGGACCAAATTCCATTGTATCAGATCAAGATAAGAGGTTTACCTCAAAAATTTGGTCAAGTGTTCAGTGAGATTTGGAAATAGAGCTGAGTATTAGTATGGTGTGTTATCCTAAAAATGATGGTTAGTCTAAGATAATCATTCAAACTGTATAGGAATTGTTGAAATATTATTATATAGATTTGAAAGGTTTTGGGAATAACACCTTCATGTATTTGAGTTTTCTTATAATAGTAGCGTTCACTCAAGAATATAGATGGATACTTATAAATCCATCTATGAAAAGAAGTATAGAAATACAATTTGTTGGGTTGAATTTGGAAAATATATATTGGGCCTGAGATAGCTAATTAAATGGTAGATAATGTTAGAACAATTCAACAACACATCATGGATGCTCATATTTGATCGAAAAGTTATACTGACAATCATCAGTGTGATCTTGAATTTCATGTAGGTGAGAATTTGTTTCTCTAAATTTCATTATAAAATAAGGATATGTGGTTTGGAAAGAAAAAAAATTAATCCCAACGTATGTTTTACATTTTTATATTCTTGATTGTGTAGGTATAGTAGCTTACTACTTGGTTCTTCCACTGAACCTCTATCAAGTTCATTATACGTTCTATGTATCTCTCTATTGTAAGTACATACATGATCCATCACTTATACTAAATGTAGATTTCATACTAATAGATAATGATATTTCATCTGTAAAACAAACAGTGTAAATCATGGATCATGTAGATAATGTTTAATGGAACCTGACTACTCACTTGGTGAAAGTTATCCAGAGAAATCAAAAATTTGAAGAGGCTACATGAGAACTTGAGGAAGTAATGAAACATACTTACCCTCATTTTTTATTTCAAAGTGATACATTTTGAGATGGAAATTCACTTTAATGGTATATAATGTAACATAAAAATATTTTATGAAATATTTCTCTATAAGTAAATTCAATTTCTTTGATAGATTTCATTAGACACAACATTGAGTTTAAAGAAACCATGATGTACTATAAAAGTATTATTACTTAATGTGATGGTTATCGCCTATACATTGGATTGTTTCATATAAATAAGAATAACTATTTTATTAAAAAATTATGGTTTAAATATAAATAAAATAAATTTATTGGATATCAATTAATTATAAATTTAAATAAAAAATTCAAAATAAAAGAGTAGTTTTTCTGAAAAACTATTTTTATGGATGTAATATATTTTTTTCTTAAAAAATTAAATTAATAACCATTGGAGAATAATTTTAATGAAATTTATATATTATATATTCAATCTAATGTTTTATCATTTATCTAATATTTTTTAGACATGAGATAAGAATAAATATAATTCTATGCTTAAAATGTATTTTTCTAAAAATTGATTTTCATCGTGTTTTGCATGATTATTTTTTAATTAATTTATACAACTTATTTAAATTTAATTCAATAAAATGGATTCTATATTTATAATTATGATGTTTAAATTTCATAAATGGGCCCCTTTTGTTTTTAGGGATTATTAACAAAAACTATGGAAAAATTTATCACCTTGGTAAATGGTAAATCGGGTTAATCTAGGATAAATTTAATACATAAGTAAATAATTTTTCATAATAATTTTTATTAGATTGTGTTAATTATACCCTTATCACTTTAGTGATGAAATTTAATTTTTTAAGGAAAAATTTCCCCTAAAATTGATTAGTATAATATTTAAATCAAATAAAGTTACAAAATGTCACTCTATTAGTTGTAAATATCTATTATGTGTCAAAATAGGTATAAAATAATGTTATGAATGAATATAGATATTTATGGTGAAATTAATGAAATAATTTTCATCATATAAATTTATTTATAATTTTTATTTATTATATAATTACCTTAAATGTTTATGCAATGCCGACGTAGTAATTCTTTAATTAATAGAAAAATAAAAAATGTTTTCAAAAATATTAAAAGTAATGTAATTTGAATTATTTATGAAGTTATAAAATTTTTTAAATAAATATGACATATTATTATTGTTTAAATGTATTATATTATAATTCAAAATTCTTATTTATTTATTTTTACTCAAATTAAATTAATATTGTCAATATTGACATTAATGATATTTTATCTAAATAATATAATATTAAATTATTTAAAAATCATAAATATATTGAAAAGTGACAATTTCTATAATATATGGTCAAAACTGATTCCCATTGGCCATTTATGATCCAATTTTCACCTAATAACTAATGTTTTAACACGTAAAGAGTGATAGATATGTTAATGCACTTAAGGTTAAAATAGGTTAACTAAAGTTTTAAACCAAAATATAAGATTTAAAAAACAACATAAAATTCACAAAATTTATTTTTATGATGGAATTGTAACTATATTATGTCTAATAATTGATTATGTATCCTTTTTTAGTCATTTTGGATTGATAATAACTTTATTATATGTTAATATTTTTTGAAATTTCAAGAGTGCCCTGCCCCACACTTTTAAAAGGATATCTCTCATTTCCCTTCTTCATGCCACTTGAAGCCTTATATATCAAAAAAACCTAAAATATTGCCTTTTACAATCCCTTATCAACATTTTATATGTGATTTGTTTTCTAAAATACCAACCCATGGGTCCTTAAGATGAGATATAAAGGTGTAGTTTCAAAAAAGTGGTAATCGCCTTAACCGATCACATTATTTTTAATTATTATTTTAAATTTTATAAATATTATATAATATTACATAATTTGTAAATTCAATGTCTTAAATATACTGTAACGTTATTATGATTATGAAACAACCTTTATTCACCATCTTTTACATCAAATTGGAAGTAAAAGTATCAATCATGTGTACATATGGCTTAGTGTCTCCAAGTAGCAGAACAATTAATTTTCAATCACCATATTTTATGGATGAGTATAATGATGGTTTTAGTATTTATATATGATATTAATGACTAAATTATACTTATGGATTGATAATATCATATCTAACTTCTTACCTTTAAAACCATTGGAAAAAAATAATTTGAATCATACGTATGTGTGCACTACCACCTCCAAAAAGTGATGTTATTCGGTTTTTCATATAGATACATGGATGGTGATGTGAGATAGAATTATAAATATTTATTATCTATTATTCATTTAAAAGTCCCAAATTTTACTTGTATTCCTTGTTAAATAGTAATATTTTCTTACTAATGGGAATCAGACCTTAGTTGGAAATTATCTTTAAATATGGTGTTTATTTATATATTCATATTTTGATATAAATTAGTAAGAAATAATTTGGATGGGAAGTGATTACTAATTTTAGAAAAACACTACACTAAGAGAAAAAATGAATCGTTTTGTTTTGTATCTTGAAAAATCACAAAGGATGGAATTGATTCTTTCATCCATGCTCACTACACTAACTGTGGTTACTGACCATGTGGTGTCCCTAGTATTGAGACCCTAGTATGACATAGTAGGTATGGGTACCATCTATAGAAACATCCACTAACTATTATAAAGAATAAATGATAATTCCTTTAGATAAATGTGAGCACTGATCACAATCACTTCATCGCCTTATTATTCCACCACACTCGTGGTAGGAATTCAAACAATGACATTATTCCATTTCAACAAATATCATGTTTGGAACACTGATTATGGAATTCTGATTTTTTATTACAGAACATTTCATTTCATTTTACAAACAGATGATCTTTAAAGTCTTGTTTCTTGAAAAAAAGGTACATAACACATGAAAATATATAACATTATTTTAATGCTCTTGAAAGGATTTATGAAAAGTTCATCCTAAGTACAATTACTGCATCCCATAACCTAGAGACATAAATCAAAATAAAGGTATAGAAGAAGGTGCAGTAAAGAAAACAAGTGAAAATGTTTACATGTGAACTTGAGCGATATCAATAAGAACTTGGGTAAGATCATAAAGGAATGATAAAGAGGAATGTCATAATAAAAATAACTTTAAACATAACCTGAAAATGTGTCTAAAACATTTAATTTAGACATTCATAAGAATATCACCATGTTCCATCCCCAAGGATTCATAAAAATTACCAAGGTTATTCAGCATGGTATCATAATAATTGTCATCTCTTGAGATTAATTTCTTTAACCAATTCATTGGAGTACTATCGGGGCGCACCCTTAATATGTCTTTATTACACATAGGGATGTTGCACTTTCCTGCCTCTTCTTCCATGATCAAAGCTCATCCCTAATATTAGAGCCACTAATATCTTCTTATCATTGTATTTTTGAGACCATTGGTCTTACTGCACTCCAATTCAACATTCATAGAACTATGTGAGATCTTCTCATAGATATCACAGTCTCAGTTGGATAGATTCTTTTACAGATGAGGTTTTAGTCCCCCAAAGAATCTATCAAACTTCCCATTAGTATCCATGACCATGATATAGGTGTAATGGTAATGTTTTTTTATGTTCATCTTGTATCTTCCAACAGATTGATTATCCTTCTGATTCAACTCGAGAAACTCCTTGTCCATTTTTATTATCATCAAACGAGGAAAATAATTTTTATATAAGACCCCACTAAACTCTTCCCACCCCATAGCTTTAACCTCCAATCATTGCCTCATGTTTTTAATCTATTCCCACCACTAATCAGCTTCTCCCTTTAAGAGGAAAATATTCAAGGTGACATTATCTTGTTTTGAACAATGGAGCACATAAAAGAACTTCTCGATATTGAAAATCCATTGTTCAACAATAAATGGGTTTGTAGATCCACTGAAGGTTGGTGGTCATTAATGCATAAAGGTCTCAATGAAATTTTTTTACCATCCTGGTGAAATCAGTCTCTCAGATTGATTAAAGTTATTTCTCATAACTTGAGTTAAATGGTTCATCATTCCCGTGAAAATTTCCATTTCGGCTTCTATCGGAGGGTCGTCAGCACATGGTCCATTGCGGTCACCATTATCATGGTTCCCCCTATTCCATCCATTTTCTAAAATAATAAAACCTTATTTATAAGCTTATTTCATTTACAAATCTTTTATCTTTAAAGGATTTTATGTCTTAATACTTCATGCTTAAACATATTTTTCGTTAACAACAATTACATTTATCTATAAATCCTTTATAATGATTCATAAAAAGATTGTGATTAAAAAAACATACACCCTTGGAGTGTCAAACTAAGAGTACAACAAGGCATGTTTTCCTGCACCTTTTCCTATCCAAGTCTAGCTTAAAGTGTTGTTTTCGGGTTTTAACCCTAGATACATCTGTTCTAGAGCCACATCCACTTGTTCTTATCTAGACATGGATTTATTTGTTCGGAAAACACTTAATTAATATTTTACCAAAATAACAGGAAGTATTCCTATATTAAAAATTTTCTATAGGCTTATTCCTATGGTTTCATAGCCTAATTTCCCCAAATAACTAAACTATCCTTTGATACCAACTACAAAATCCTTCCTTTTTATTACATACCTTTTCATTTCAATTTACAAACAAAGGATATTTAAATTACATGAGAAAATATAACATTATTTTAATCCTCTTGAAAGGATTCTATAAATTTTTATCCTAAGTAAAATTACAACATCCCATAACATGGATTCATACCTCAAAGTAAAGGGTGAGCAGAAGTCCCAGCAATGAAAACAAGTGAAACATATTACATGTGAACTTGAGTGATTTCAATAAGAAAATGAGGAATATAACAAATGAATGATAAAGAGGTATACCATAATAATAATAACTTGAAACATAACGTGAAAATGTGGCTACAACATTTAATTTATACAATCATAAGAAGATCACCAAGGTCCATCCCCAAGGTGTCATAAAAGTTTCAAAGGTTATTCACCAAGTTATCATAAGACTTATCATCTCTAGAGATTAATTTATTTACCCAATGCGTTGGAGAGATCTCATGGAACACCAATAATATGTCTTTATTTTCATGTGAGACACATAGATTATAAATAAGAAATTAATAAATAACCCAAAGAGAATAAATAAATGGGTTTCATATCAAAATCGTGATGTCTTAAAGAGTGCCTAGAAACATGATCATTATGTCATTTATAAACCATGGAAAGGAAATGAGGGTTTTATTTATTTCAGTTATAGAATCATATATATCATTTTTATGTATTTATGAATACCCCATAAAATTAAATAGGTTTGGATATTGACATAAATAAAATAAGATAATTTCTTGAGAAAAAGTGTGAGATTTTGAGACGTAAATTCTGCAGTATAATGGCTGTGAAACATGTTTTTAGAAAACATTTAAAATAGAGGGGATAGTGGCCACCCATTCATAAAATAATAAAAACATAGTATAGGGATATAATAAAATTTTGATAAGTACTTGTTATGTAATCGTTAAATATATTCCACATAGAAGATAGGTTAAATGGAAAAAAGAGAAGTTTATAATTTCCTTACAAAAATTCGGTAGCATAACGGTGTTGCTTAAAAATTAAGAAAATAAGTTGATTATAAATAAAATGGTCTCTAATAATTTTGAAATAATATATATAGAAATAAGGATAAAAAATAACATACCCCAACATATGAAAATTAAAATTATAAGACATAACATAAAACAAGTCTTGGCTAAAAGAGGAGGGTGAATGGTCCGCTGACCTTGAAGAGTAACATCAAAAACTCAAAGGATGGGACCCTGGGAGGATTGAGGGAACCATGGGAGGACTCCTTGAGAGGTAAAAAGACTATAGCTTCACTGAGGAAGAATTTTTAATGAAAGGAAAGAAGGAATGGTTTGGTATTTCTAGAAAATTGATGGAATATTTTATAAATTCTCAAGGGACACCTCATTAGTGGTATTTGAAAAATCATGGGCTTTCCCATGGTATTTTCCCATGGTTTTTTTCCACATGGGGAACCTCATATAATATTTTAATCCAAATGAGTTGACCATAATTTTAACATACATATTACATCATTATGATGTCATAAAACACACTGAAAACTCAAAAACTGTATTTTTACTATACACTAAAAAAAATATAAAAATATCATAAATTCACTCTAACCAAATATCCATGTTAAGAATTAAAAAATGAAAATCATTTTATGAAAATAATTTTTTAAATATGAGATATTTAATTTTTAGGTAAAATTATTATTTACCTAGAAAAAAAAGTTTCTAATACTTAACTAATAATTTTTGATACAATTATTTACTTATGAGAATATATCATAACACCATTAATGATTCCTAAATTAAATTTATACTTACATAAATTATGTTACTATTCTATTGGTCACATTACTATTCATAAGGGTAATATTACTAATCACAATTTACCATTCACCAAAAATTAAGTTGATCTTATCAGTCTCTAAATTTATTACTGATCACAACTGTATATGACCATATTTTGAAAATAATTTCACATTATTAATTATTTAAAGTATAAATGTTATTTTAAAATACTCTCTTTTTTCAATATTCAAAAATAATATGAATCTTTTAAAAATTAATCCTATATTTTTTTTGACATTTGAAATTCAAAAAATTTACCACAATAAGAAATAAAAATTTTATTTATATAAAAGGATTACACAATGCAATTAAGTCCTTTTTATATATCCCCTTATCAAACCTGAAAAGGACTAAAGAGTAATGTGTGTAATGGTGATAGAATATTGGTGTAGCTTAGATAACTTTTCCCCAGTAGTGATTTCTATAAGCTGGAACTTCTCCGAAAGGTGATTACATTCAAGCTTGACATATTGAAGCTCGTCTTGGGCTTGGTTTAGAGAAAATACCAGTGATTCTACCTCCCTCCCAAGCTTTGAAAAATGATTTTCATACAGCTCGAGTCTACTAGATGAGGTCATCTGCTCTTCCTTTTTCATTAATTATCCATTATTATTTATATTTTAAAAAACAATTATAATGATTAAAAATTATTATTGTTTACACAGGTCATTTAATGATCAAAACTCAATGGTAAAATTTAAATTATACTTAATATAGTTTTATTGATTATGTCATAATAAAACATACATTTGTAGGAAAAAAAATATTATTCAAAAGTTCAGGTCATTACACGATTCCTCCCTTTATAAATTCCATCCCTGAAATTTCAATTCATTCCCTCAGAAGGTAAAAGGTGTGGGAACTTCTTCCTCATAGACTCCACAAGTTCCCACATGGGTTCTTCATATTTTTGTTTCTCCACAAAACATTAACAAGGTGGGTAGTCTTGTTGTGTATAACCTTGTCTCTATGATCCAAGATATTTACCGGCTACTCCTCATAAGAGAGGTCATGTTCCATCTGTACCACCTTTAGATTTAGTATAAATGAAAGGGCAGGTATGTACTTCCTCAATAGGGATACATGGAAGACATCATGAAATTGTGCTAGATTTGGAGGAAGTTCAAGCCGGTAGGCCACTACTCTTACACGATCAAAGATTCCATAGGGTCCAACGAACCTAGGGTTGAGCATCTCTTCCTTCCCAAATCTCATGAATCTATTCCAAGGTGAGATTCAAAGAAATACTTTGTCACCAACATAAAACTCCAAGTCCCTTCAATGGTTGTCGGCATAGCTCTTTTTCCCACTCTGAGCATCCTTAATGTGTTGCTGGATGGCATGAACCTTTTCTACGATCTCTTGGACAAGATTAGGCCCAATAATCCTTATCTCACCAGATTCATCCCAACAAGTAGGATTTATACATCGCATCCCATATAGAGATTTATAGGGCTCCTTTTGGATTCTCTATTGGAAACTATTATTTTAAGAGAACTTAAATAATGAGATATGTTGGTCCCATCCAACTTTAAATTCCATTGATCATGTTATCAACATGTCCTCGAGTGTTTGAATAGTCCTTTTAGATGGTCCATCAGTTTGGGGGTGATAGGCCGTACTGAAATTCAATAAGGTACTCAGGGCATGTTGAAGACTTCTCAAAAAATTTTATGTGACCCTTGGATCATGATCAAATATGATAGATAGTGGAACTTCATGCAGCCTTACCACTTCATTCACATAAATCCTAGAAATTTGATTAAGAGATGAATCTACCTAAATATAGTTAAAATGGGAATTCATGGTGATACAGTCCACTAGAACCCATATCGTATTGCTTTCTTTGTAATTTCTTATGTGACTAGTGAAAAAGTCCATAGTGATATTGTCCCACTTAGATGATGGTATGGGTTGTGGTTGTAAAACCCTTTTAGGAAGTGGCCACACTTCCTTCTCTTGATGACATACCAGGAACCTTTTAGTGTAATCAGTAATCTCCCTTTTCATATTATCCCACCAATAATGATCATGAAGGTGCATATACATTTTCATGATTCTAGGATGTATAGAGAAAGTAGATCTTTGAACTTCATCCATCATATTCTTATTTATTTATGGAATAGATGGAAAACATAGTCATGTAATAAATCTCAATACACCTTCTTTATCTATATTGAACTCCGAAAAATCCCATCCTTTACAGCCTTAAACTTATTCTATGGAAAATGATCTTCTTTTTTATCCATCTTGATCTTCACTTGTAATGATGGTTGATAAATAATTTGGAATAGGGTTGATGATGTCCCTTCCCTTATAATTCTCATGTCCAGTTTCACTAGGTCATGGATCAATGGATCTCTTTGAATTATCATCATGGATAGAACAATATGTTCTTTCCTTCTTAATTCATCAAAAACTTTGTTTTCTCTTCCATGATGATAATGAATTGAACAATCATAGTCATTATGAAGTTCTAACTATCTCCTCTATCACATTTTTAATTCCTTTTATGTGAAAATAAACATCAAACTTTGATGGTCTATGTATATATCATATTTCTCCCCATAAATATAGTGCCTCCATATCTTTAGAGAAAAAACAACTATAGCCATCTCCAGATCCTATGTAAGATAGTTTTTTCTAATGAGTATTAAAATTTCGAGATTCATAAGCAACCACCTTGCCATTTTTCATGAGAACACACCCAAGCCATTTTAGAGATTCATCACACAAAATAATGAATCCTTCTCTGTTTTAGGGTAGAGTTAACATGATTGTAGTAACCAATATCTTCTTCAGCTCTTGTAAACATTTCTCACACTCTTTTGTCCGGATGAACATGACCCATTTTCGAGTTAACTTGGTTAATGGATTAGAATTTAATGAAAAGTTTTTCACAAACCTCCTATAATATCCTCAAATCCAAAGAAACTAAAAATACCAGTTATTGTTGTAGGATGAGGCCACTCCTCTACAACCATTGTCTTTTTTAGGTTCAATTGTGATTCCTTCATTGGTTACAATGTTCCCCAATAATTTAACTTATTGTACCCAAAATTCACATTTTCTAAAATTTCCAATAATAATTTCCTTCCACATAGTTTGAAAAATAATCCTTATATGACCCTCATGCTCCTCATGAAATTTAGAATATATCAGAATATCATCATTAAAGGCTACCACAATGTTATCATGGTAGTCCTTAAATACTCTATTCTTCAAATCCATAAAAATAGTACGTGCATTAGTCAGTTCGCAGGGAATAAAAACAAACTCATAATGCCTATATCATGATCACAAGGTAGTTTTTTGAAGAATAGAGTATTTAAGGACTACCATGATAACATTGTGGTAGTTTTTAGTGATGATAACAAGATCAAAGATAAATATTGGTGAAAATTAATCCCCATGATGTTGGTCAAATAAGTCATCATTTCTTGGAAGATGGTATTTCTTCTTCATTGTTATCCAATTCAGTTCTCTATAATCAATGCATTATTACATTGATCCAACCTTATTCTTTAAAAAGAGAATAGGTGCTCCCAAGGAGACACACTCGATTAGATAAACCCCTTATCCAAAAGATATTGGAGTTGTATCTTTAATTTTTCCAGATCCACATTTTCCATCCTATATAGGGTCTTTGAAATAAAATGAGATCCAGGTATGAGTTCAATGGATAACTCTACCTCTCTTTATAGGGGAGGTCTGGGTAACTCCTCAGGAAATACGTCAATGTATTCCTGGGTAGTGGGAACATTTTCTCTCCTTATACTCTCATTTCCTTCTTCTTATTCACCAATAAACCCCATATAGTAGGCTGTTGGAGGTGTTACTATACCAATATGAGGTCGAGAAATCTCTCCTTGGAAGATTATTGTAGGTTTTCCATTCAAGACAATTGATATTTCCCTTCTACATTTGATATTAGAATTATACTTTGAGAGCAAGCCCATCCCTAGTATAATGCTGAATTTCATCATTGGAATGACAACTAGATTTGAGATAAGATTGTGCTCATTAAATTAAATACTAGAGTCTCAAAATACTATTGATTCTTGGGTAATCCCACTAGGAGTATTGAATGATAACTCTACTTTTAGCAATTCAGGGGTTGATTCTAATTTCATTGTAAACTTGGTGGAAATAAAGGAATTCGTAGAGCCAAAATCAAAAAACGTACTTGCTAGCTTTGAGATAACAACAAGATTACCAACCACCACATCATTTGGAGCTTCAACATCAGCCGTATTGATAGAAAAATCATGACCTTTCTCCCTTGTCCTTTGCTGAGGTTTATGGTGATTCCCCTCCACTGCCCTTGAATTTGGACAGTGATTAGAAACATTCCCAATCTTTCCACACTTATAGCATTGGAATTCAGGTAGGGACTTTACCATCTTATCTTTATCGTTAGTGTTGGAAAGTTGAGTCTTCAGCTTAGTATGATAATTCCATGCAATATGGCCATCTCTTCCACACTTGTATTACATCTCACTCCAGAGCAGGAAGTTCCATGAGTTCTTCTTCCTCCATTTATTACACATGGTATGTTACACTGCTTGCCTCCTCTTCCATGATCAATGATGCTCCCTAATCGTGGAGCCATTGATCTGTTATTATCATTGTATTTTTGTGACCACTTCATATCACTGAAATCCAGTTCAACTTTTCTAGTACTCAGTAGGATCTCCTCATAGCTATCATAGTTTTGGTTGGCTAGATTCTTCCGCAGATAAGGTCTTAGTCCACTAAAAAATCTATCAACCTTCAAATTAGTATCCATGACCAATATTTAGGTGTAATGGGAAAGTTTTGTGATGTTTATCTTATAGATTCAAATAGATTCATTCTCCTTTTGCTTCAACTCACGAAACTCCTCTGTTTTTGTTCTCATCAAACTAGGGAAATACTTATTGAATAAGACCCCCTCTAAATTATTACCACTCAATAGATTCATACTCCAATCATGGTATCATGTTTTTAGTCAGTTTCCAACACTAATCAGCTTATCCCTCAAATATATAAATATCTAAGGGTGACCTTTTCTTGTTCTGAACAATAGAGCACAACAAATATCTTCTTGATAGAGCAGATCCACTATTCCAGAATCAATGGGTCAGTGGATCCACTGAAGTTTGGTGGTCATTGACACATAAAGGACTCAATGGAATTTTGTTCCCTTCATTTTGAAATAGGTCTCTTAGATTTATTGAATTTATTTCCCATAACTTCAGTTAGTAGGTTCCTAATTCTCATGAAACATTCCAATCCGGCTTCCATTGGAGGGACTTCAGCACATGGTCCATTGTAGTCACCATTATCATGGTTCCTTTTATTCCATCTATTTTCTAAAATAATATAACCTTAGTGAGAAGCTTATTTCGTTTATGAATATATTATCTATAAAGGATTTTATGTCTTAAAAATTCATGCTTAAAATCTCACCTTAGTGAGAAGCTTATTTCTAAAATAATATAACCTTAGTGAGAAGCTTATTTCATAATGATTCATAAAATGCTTGTGATTAAACCATAATATACACTAGGAGTGTCAAACCAAGAGTGCATCAAGGCTTGTTCCCATGCACCAGTTCCTATTCAAGACTAGTTCAAAGTGGTGTTTTGGGTTTTACCCCTATATACATTTGTGCCAGAGCCACATCCACTTGTTCATATCCAGACATGGATTTATTTGTTCGGGAACCACTTACTAAATATTTCACCAAAATACCAGGAAGTTTTCCTATATTTAGAATTTTATATAGGGTTATTCCTATGTTTTCATATCCTAATTTCTATAATTAACTAAACTATCCTTTGATACCAACAATGGCATCCCACATTTTTATTACATCACTTTTCATTTATTTTTACAAACACCGGATCTTAAAGGTCTAGTGTCTTGAAAAAAAGGTACATAATACATGAAAACATGAAACATTATTTTAATCCTCTTGAAAGGATTGTTGAAATTTTCATCCTAAAATTACTACATCCCGTAACCTGGAGACATACATTAGAGGAAATGGTGAGCATAAGGCCCATTAAGGAAAACAAGTGAAACAATTTACATGTGAACATGTGTGATATCGATAAGAACTTGAGGAATATCCTATTGGAATGATAAAGATGTATATAATAATAATATTAACGTGAATCCTAACATGAAAATTTGTCTACAACATTTATTTTATACATTCATAATCATGTCAACAAGGTCCATCCCCTAGGTGTCAAAAGAATTACCATGGTTATTCACCAACGTATCATAAGGCTTTTCATCTATAGAGATTAATTTCTTTATCCAATGCATTGGAAAATTCTAATGGAGTACCCTTAATATGTATTTATTTTCTTGTGATCCACATAGATTATAGTAAAAAATTTCATAAAAACCCCAAAGAGAATAAAATAAATCGGTTTCATATCAAAATCGTGATGTCTTAAAACGTTCTTAAAAACATGATCATTATGTCATTTATAAACCATGTAAATGGAATGAAGGATTTATGTATGTTAATTACAAAATACAATATATCATTTTTATGTATTTTTTAATACCCCATTAAATGAAATAGTTTTGGGTATTCAGATAAATAAAATAAGAGAATTTATTTATAAAAATAGAGGGATTTTGAGACGAAAATTATTTAGCATAACGGCTATGCAACATGTTTTTAGAAAACATAAAAAATAGATGGGGTAGGGGTCACCCATTCATAAATGACCAATAAAATAGTATAGAGACAGGATAAATTGGAGATAAAAACATGGTATGGAAACATTAAATACATACCATATAGAAGAGAACATAAATGGAAAAAGAAAAGTTAGGAATTTCCTTATAAAAATTCAGCTTCCTAACGACGTCGCTTAAAAATTCCAAAAATTCATTGATGAGAGTGGAAAGGGTCTATAATAATTTGGACATAAAATGTACAGTAATAAGGATATAGAATAACATACCCCATCATTAGAAAATTGAAATTAAAAGACATGACAAAAAATATGTCTTGACTAAAAGAGGATGGTGAAAGGTTCCCTTACCTTGAATATTAACTTAAAAAACTCAAATTTTAGGACCATGGGTGGATTTTGGGAACATTGGGAGGACTCCTTTGGAGGTAAAAGGACCATACCTTTGTTTCAGAGGAATTTGGAATGAAATTAATGAAGTAATGGGTTGGTATTTATAGCAAAAGTGAGGGAATGTTTTATTAATTCTCAGGGGACACCTCGTTAGTGGTATTTTCAAAACTATGGGCTTTCCAATGGTATTTTCCCATGGTTTTCCCCTTGGGACACCTCATATAATATTTTAATCCAAATGAGATGACCATAAATTAAAATTACATATTACATCATTGTGATGTCATAAAACTAACTGAAAACTCAAAAACCATATTTTTACTATTTACAGAAAAACAAAACATTTTATAAAAATATTCTAAATTTAGACTAACCTAATATTGATTTAATAAATTCAAAAATGAACTTCATTTTATAAAAAAAAATTTCTAAATATGAGATATTTAATTATTAAGTAAAATCACTATTTACTTGAAAAAATACTCATACTTCACTAATAATTTTTTAAATAGTTATTTACTTATGATATTATATCATATTTCCATTCAGGATGCCTAACATATATTTATACTTACTTAAGTGAGGTTACTATTCTATTGGTCACATTACTATTCATAAGGGTAATACTATTATTCATAATTTACTATTTACCAAAAATTATGTTGATCTTATCAGACTCTAAATTTTTTACTGATCAAAAATCTATATGTCAATTTTTTGAAAATCATTTCACATTATTAATAATTTAAAATATAAAAAATATTTTAAAATACTCTATTTTATCAATATTCATCAACAATATAAAACTTTTAAAAAATCATCCTATATTTATTTTGACATTAGAAATTCAAAAAAATAACATAATAAGTAATAAAAAATTTACATATATAAAAGGATTACACAATGTAACTAAGACCTCATTATAGAGACCCTTATAACACCTATATAGGATACAAGTGTAAGGTGTTAAGTGGTGATAGAATCTTGGGTCGTCTCAGACAACATTTCCTGAGTGGTGATTTCTATCAGCTTGAACTTCTCCCGAAGGTGATTATGTTCATGCTTAACATGTTGAAGCTCGACTTAGGCTTAGTCCAGAGCAAATACCAGTGATGTTATCTCCTTTACAAGATATGATAGAGTTGATTCATACGACCTATGTCTATTGGATGAGGCCATAAACTCTTCTTTATTCATTAATTATCCATTATTATTTTGATTTTAAAAAACAATTAAAACATTAAAAAAATATTATTGTTTCCAAAGTTCATATAATGGTCAAAACTTGATGTTACATTTCAATTATTATTATATATTTTGATTTATTATGAAATAATAAAACATATATTTTCAGGAAACAAAATATTATTCAAAAGTTTAGGTCATTACATTGATCAAGTTATTCATGGTAGGAATTCATACCATAAGGTTTTCCCACCTCTTCCTACCATGCCTTTGCCTCTAAAGCATCCATGTGACCACCAACTAATTCCAAACCACGACTTACCCTAAAGAAAACAATACTTGTTGAATGAATCTTGAAGATGATATTGTGGATGGTAATAACTCTAATTTTCCCCAACACCACTTATTTTTCACCACCATGATAAAAAAAGATGATTCATACACAAGTTTCACCACCTTCTAGGTCCACCAATGAATCTGCATTGATGATGGAGAGGATACACCTCTCTAGGAGAGTCATAGTTATACACCAATCCAATCCAATATCTACATTGAATGAGGCTGAGATACAACCTAAGGCTCTACCAGTGAACCCACCCTTCCTTTTCCACATCTAATGATGTTTTGAAATTCCACTCAGTTGAACATGAGATCATTACATTTTGACACCAAAACCATGTGAAGAAGTTCTATGTACCCATGAGAAGTTAATGAAAATAGGGGAACAATACTAAAATGATTTCCACACTATCCAATGATTTTATGAAACTCTCTAATTCATTAAATATAACCAACCATGTGTATAAGATTCGATCATGAGATAAGAATGATACATGATAATCCATACTACTGAGAAAACACAACACCATATAAAATAAATGGATATAATTAACCGATATATAATGGAACATCCAGGTTGTAGATAATGATAGAGTATTTTGTTTCAAGATCAAAAATGATAATTCTTAGGTTAATGTAAATAAAAAGGTTTTTCAAAAATACTCAATCCCATTTTTCCATTAAATTACAACAACGATATCTCTTATTCTATGAAGGACATGAAAACTCCAACATAAAAAAGAAATCAAACATGATTGTTGGATGAGCACTGAAGTCATCTAGAGCCTTGATACTGGAAATAGGACAATCATATAGAATAAAGTAAAATGATCCATGTTGAATAAAAATTATATTCCTCAATTTCATGAAGAATTTCATGTCACTCACGTGGAAGGAAGAACACTTAGATGGCCAATCATTCTTCTATAAGAGGAGGAGGACTGGCTCACTCCATGGGTGAACACTCACACCGTACGGGATGTGAAACTCATTTTCTTTTCACTCACCATTACTAAACATATAATTATGGAACAATAGGACATTTTTTTCACCAAGGA
The DNA here is from genome assembly GCA_963277665.1 of Viscum album. Taxonomy (NCBI): domain Eukaryota; kingdom Viridiplantae; phylum Streptophyta; class Magnoliopsida; order Santalales; family Viscaceae; genus Viscum; species Viscum album. The sequence continues at coordinate 323,769,455 of OY728126.1, read as the reverse complement.
GAATCCCCTCATTCAACCTTATTGATGAATTATAATCATTCAATTGTGTTAATAACTCTTCTATAGATCATAGTGGTTTTAATTAGTAGAGGATTATTTTATTTTTAGTTTTTATTTTCATTTTAGTTTTATCATAATTTCACAAACAAACAACTTGGATTTAATTTATTACATGTGATAGCAATCAATGGTGAAATTAACAGGTGAATAGAGGTATCGAATCACCAAGATAAAAAGGGTAGAGAAAACAATGATCATTTTATTTCCCTATCTAAACTGAAATAGCTTGATAAAAGTAATTAATGAGATTGAATTTATAATAGGAGGAACGTAGGCCAACTGAATAATGATTCAATAGAATAAATAGGGAATGATCCAAGGTGATACCACTACTTGTTAAATTTAATTGCAAACCAATCTTTCATACTTTTCGTAGAAAATTGAACCCAGAAAGATTTCAACACACCCACAACATTCCTTCTCTAGAAGGAACCAAAGTCCCACTGTAGTGAATTTTTTTTAGGATAAAAAATCATTTTTCTGAGTTCCATTAGATAGGTACGTATCAAATCTGGCACTATTTCTAGGGAATCTAATGTTTTACATCAATTTTGTTTGAAAATTTCTTTAAATTAATAGATCCAATTATTCCATCCTCATTGATTTTGATCCAAAAGTTTAGATAACTATGTTGATGAGATTTAGAACTCTAAATTTATCGAATGAGAGGAAATAGAGTTTTTTAATATTCAATTATATTAATCTTTCTAATCAGTATCTTCGTCCACATATGTTACAATATAAAGTGAAAAAATTAATGATAATCTTTCTCAAGTTAATAGGATATTGAGACAAATTTGTGCAACGAATTTTAATATTAATAACTAAAACATTCAATTAAATTATCAACAAAACAATAAACTCAGAAGTATAATGATTAAGATAATTCCTAAGTTCCATGGTTTATCATGTGATGACCCCCATAAGAAAATGAGATCATTCAAATATTATTTCAATGAATTCCGAACTAGTAGAGTAATTATGGCTCAAATTAACTAGAATGATTTCCCCTTCTCACGTAAAGGGGAATCCAAGGAGTGGATATATAATCTACATACTAGAGAAGTCCCCACATAGGATGATCTATCAGATAACTTCCCTTAAAAATTTTTCCCTACATCAAGGAGTGGTCAACTTAGAAAAAAAACTATGGAATCAATCAGGAAACAAAATAAAATATCTATGATTACTATGAGATATTCAAGAAACAAACCACATCCTTCCCACACCATCCATATAAATAACTTAAGTTCTTATCATTCTTCTACCAAGGACTAATGGATAATGACTGGAACTACTTGTTGATTCTCCATGAGGAGAAATTGTAGATAAGTGACTAGTTGAAGTAAGAGAACTGGTTGAGAGGATCTCACAAAACTCCCAACAATTTGGTATGAGAACTACAACCAGTGGTGTACATGAGGTAAAAAGTAAAAACTCAAATTTATTATAAAATAAATTTTAAGAACTAAATTCAATTGTGAGACAACTAGATATGAAAATTGTATAGGAATCTTCACCAACCACACCCCCAAGGGTCTTCCAACTATATTATTAAAAGGATCATTTCACCAATGGATACCCTCATGTTCAAGGGACTAAAATTTGTGATGAAATTTCCTAAAGGAAATTCTAGAACCAACCAACTATTGAAATATTTTTTAACTAACCAATTTGGAGCTCGGAGACAATATCAAAAAGGAAACCACTGCATCATATATTCCAATAGGATTATCAATAGATTTTATGGCCCCCTCAATTATAGAGATTGATTTTGAGCCCTATATATTCTACTTGTAAGGAAACCCACAATAATCATTGATTAAGTACATTCTGATATAGGTAATTGAATCACAAAAAAATCAACTGACCAATCTCACTACTCATAGATTAGTATTGAAGTAATTTGAAGGAAAGTTCATCCATATCATGACCACCATAAATAATTTGTTAAATCCAGACCCAAGTAAGATTAATACTCAACCAATTACTAAACATAATAGAAAGATTAGTGTTATTATGTTATATAGTGGAGAGAAGCTATAAAATAATGAAGTAACACCCCTGGAAATCAAAGATGGTATAGAATAGCAGTGTGAATCTGAGAAATCTTCTAATGAAAAAGAACATGAGGTAGAGGTAGTGAAGGTAACATCAAATAAAAAAATGTAAATCCAAAATAGAATACCCACAATATATTCAACCACCTTTTCCCTTCAAGTATTCAATAACCCAAGAACCCCATGGGAGATTCACTGCAATAAGAGATGATAGAAGCCTTCAAGAAAGTGGAGATCAAAATCTCCCAGGTAAAAACATTTTTCAAAATTCAAAGGTATGAAAAATACATTATTTAAATTTGAACTTGTGGAAATAGATTGTGATCTAATGAAGACATAGTGTTATATAAGAATAATATTCCCTTTGTTACCCCAAAAATCCCCTTGAAATTCTAAGATCCAGGTACATTTGTTATTCTCTCTGAAATTGGTAGGATCACTTTTTTCAATGCACTTTGTGATTTAAGAGATTTAATCAATGTGATACATTATTCAATTTATTATTCTCTACATATAGAAGAACTAAAACACACCTTTTTGGTTATTAAACTATCTAATAACAAAATTTCATAGCTAATAGGTGTCCTTTAATATGTACTGGTAAGTGTATAGGGTTACTCGTTCCCTACTGAATTATAAATTCTCAATATAGATGAAGGAAAATATAAACGTTATTCTCAAATTATTTTAGGTATAGCATTCCTAAATTCTACTAAAACCATCATAAATATCAATTAAGGAACCCTTTCCATGTCATTTGGTGAGGAAACAATAGATTTCAACATCCTTGATTCAACGAAACACCCACATGAAGAGCATTATATTTTTACAATAAAATCAATAAACTACCTTGTTATTATAAGATGGAAGTAGAAATGTTAAATTATATAATCAAATTATAAGAATCTTTGGAAAACCCATCCCACTTGACAAATTTATTTTTGAAAATGAATTTAATCTAGAGACAGTCTAAAGTGTTGATCAATTCGAGGAAATTGAAGAAAATTCTTTTGATGAGTTACTAAAATATGGTACTAATAATTATTCTTTTCATGTGAAGGTTTACCACATGAATAACATTGACCTTGAAATATCTCTATAAAAACCCCAACATTAGAATTAAAACTGTAGCCATAAAAATTAAAACAGACATTTTTAAAAGAAAATAAAAAACTTCCAGTCATAATCTAAAATTATTTAGGGAATATACAATAACACAAACTACTAAAAATTTTGTAAATTAATTCTATGGAATTATGTTGGACATTATAAAAAACCCAAGGTATTATCCCAACCCCCTACATGCATTGGATTTTATTGGAAGATAAATCCAAACTAGTGAAACACCCCCATAAGAGGCTTAACCTAACCCATATATAAGTATTAAGAAAATAGGTAGAAAAACTTTTTGGAGTTGAAATAATCTACCCCATATCTGACTCCCAATGGGAAAGTCTTATCCACATTGTCCCAAATAAAACATGTTACACTATTGTAAAAAATGAGAAAAATGAGTTAGTGCCCATAAGAATTCATAATAGTTGGAGAGTTTAAATAGATTATTGAGATTGAATCATGTGACTACAAAGGACCACCTCTCCATACCATTTGTGGACCAAATGTTAGAGAGACTCACAAGAAATGATCATTGTTGTTTCCTTGATGGATTTTGAAGTTATTTTAGTTTCCATTATGTCCCTGTTGAGGCTCCTTTCTGCCACAAAGTCTAAACGAATGGAAAGGAAAATGCCTTAGCATAAAGTGATTCTCCCTTTGAAGAAAACATAAAAAATTGAAACAGGCATGAACAAGGATTCATTTACACATGGGTCACGCATGTTCTACCATGGTCAAAAAAATATACATGCACGACGCCCAGTGGTTGCGCAGGTGACTTGTGCGCCCTCTTTGAAATTTCTCGTAGGGTCTCTCTAGCCTAAAAATACCCCTGTGGGCCCCCCATTTTGGGGGACGAAAAAATTCCAGAACCTCATATTTGATCTCCCAGCACCCTAGTCTCTTCTCAAAACATCTGAACACTTCTAAGGTAATTTATTACCTAGAACAGAAGATCTAAAGAGAGGGAGGAAGTCCTATGTTTTGAAACTCATCAACACTTACGCGCCTGGGTGGACAGCCCTTAAGGAAAATGGACACACTTGCGCGCCACCTTACACCTTCCACATAACTTCCACGCCTCTCTTCTAGAAGTCTCTAGAGGTAGTATTAAGGGATTGAGCCAAGCCTCGCCCATGTTCTACTCTAAGGATTGGTTGTCACGCTGGTACCCATGTGTCCTGTAGGTACACCTGCGTGACCAGGACTTGCGCGCCCACACAGTACTTGTGCGCCCACGCAGTACTTGTGCACCCCTATCTTTTTGGGTCCCCTTCCTGCCCATTTCACCCCTATTATACCTATCCACCTCTCCTCTTCATGATTAATCATTCAGAACTCTCTCCAAAGCCATTCATGGCATGATTTCTTTGTTGGCTTCCTTGTCTGAAAGGAATTTTGTGGAACATCTCTTGAAACATAGTGATTTACATATCCTCATGTCACTAAGGTCAGATATTTCATTCATTCAACCTCATCCTCTAAGATGAGATAATCCTTAACCTGGACCTCCTATTCAAGAGTATGTCCCAGTCCAAATTCTCATTAATTTAGGCATCATCCTTAGGAGTAAGCCCCAAGTCCTCATAAATTTGGGCCTCCTTTTCAGGAGTAAGCCCCAAGTCCGCTAATCTGGGCATCCTCCTTAGGAGTAAGCCCCGGTCCCCATGTTCTTAAATATGGGAAACCTCCTCATGAGTAATCCCCAACCATGGTTCTCTTAACCTAGTCTTCCTCTTCAAGAATAAGCCCCAATATCAATGTCTACAAATATGGGAATCCTCATTAAGAAGAAGCCCCAAATCCCTTTAACCTGGGCCTCCTTCTCAGGAGTAATCCCCAGTATTAATTTCTCTTAACCAGTCTTAATTTACTTTTGATCTGGGTTTCCTTCTCAAGAGTAAAACCAAATCATAAATTCCCCTCCTAATTTTGGCATCTTCCTCAAGAGTAAGCCCCAAGTTAGTGTATCCAAATCTCCATGAAGTACATATACCTTTATGGACCTTGTTCTTGGGTTTCTTCTCTGAAGTAAAACCCAATACTCATCTATTATTGTAAATCATACATACATAAGCACCACATCATTGCATCTTTCATGGAACAATTATCTAGTTTCACCAATACCTCTTGTTTCTCACACCGATCAAGACTCACGTGAGCTTATAGTGTAAAAGTAATCATGACATCTTTCTTGGAGCCATGAATCATGCATAAATATCATACTCTCTCACTCAAACTACGTGGGTTCTGATTCCTTTTTCTAAATAAAGGATACGTAGGTAGCCCATCTGTGGGTACAATCCCAACTCTGAAATAATCTATGTCCTTCTGAATGACAATAAACTTCAATTGCCCCACTAAGTGGCTTTAAAACCAGTATGGTCATCATAATGACCAAGAGACTTTTATGTATTGATGGATACCATTGTATAAGAATTTCTAACAAATACAAATTATTCTCTATCGATGACGAATCTCGAATACATATAAAAGATTCTCTAAATTTACTAAATATCAATTATTGATTGTCAGATCTAAAGGAAATCTCATTTTATACTTGGTAATGTAATAAGGATTCACAGAAATAACTTAAATATATAAAGAGAGTCACTGAATAGACAATAATTCCCCTAAAAAAAGTTGTGATGAGTCCGACCTCCCATCCTCTCGACCAATGAAATTTTTTAAGCCTCATTAGTCCACAACTAATGAGCACCTACCTTCGGAAAGTAGGTCCAAATGGATATGGAATCATTGGATGTTTCTGGTTCTATGAATAAACCTGTTAGAAACCGATCGGAATGTTTGAACCTTCAATCAATGAGGTCATCCCAAATTCCAGAGGAAACAAAAAATGGGGAACACGACATGAATACTTAACCAATTTAAAATGTTGTTTTACCTATTTTTTAGGCCCCTATTTAAACTCAATGAGAGGGCCAACAAAGAAAATAAATAACATATGTTCTCATCTAAAAGTTTTAGCAGCCGAACTTATCTTGATTATGTTTTTTATATCAAACAGACACTCTTTTTCAAGATTTTCTTCATTAAAATAATGGATTTTCTTAAGTTCACATCTGTGAATGCCTATGATGTGAAAACCTATGCTGTGAATGCATCTGTTACTACTCCTGCCAGATTGTCATCCACTCTGAGGACGACATCACCTAGTCAGTGTCTTTAACGCTGGGTATCAAATGCACTGGTTAACGAGTACCATCAAAACAGTACAATTCCAACTTTGGAGGCCTCTAGAAAATACCTCCAAGTGAATAATTCACCCTGGTCATCTGGACAGTGACGACCAGTGATCAAGATGTATGCGGTGTTAACCACCGTCTCCAACAGTTTCGGGTTGTTATCCCCAGAATGCAATCATCATTCCCTCCCGTATTCTGGGTAAGTGAATGAGTAGGTCCCTCAAGGCCTTAACTCAAAGAGACAGGAGTCCTTCCTGAGGGCTCCTATAAACAATCACCGCCATACTCGTGCGACAGTGCACCCTCAACATGATGAGGGTGACGTCTCCAGGTGTTCAGCTTAGGTTCCTCGAACCCGAGCAGGCAAGACAAACCACCAGAGGCGACAACCGGTTAAAAGTGAGAAGGTTCTCATCTCTGCCATTTCTGGAGAAGTCCACCAACCTAACTTGGTTTCAAGCAATGAGTGGGCACACACACCCATCCATTTTAATTCAGCTGTCTGGAAGACTCGTCTGGCAGCAGCATGCCAATCCTGCCAGGAAATTCCGGAGGAGTAATATAGACAGGAACATACACGTGTTTATAAATCATCAACTAGTCAGCAGGCTCATCTGACTACATGTGATGCAGCCCGCCAACCCAATGTGTTGACAACTGGTAAACCTGCATATACACCTGTTTACACTAATCAATCCTGCCAAAATCCTCATCTGTCAGTATTGAAGGAAGCTCATCAACCACGTTTGGTGGAGTAAAATCAGAAGGCACATACACCTGCTAGTATTGATAAATCCTACCAACAGTCTCGTTTGGTAGCTTCCGGAGAATTCAGTAGGAAAGCTTCGATGACAAAAAGGAGGAAGACTCAACTGTCTGCCCCCACACATGAGTACTGTTAGGATTGACTGACAGGAAAAGGAGGATAGGAGAAGGCACATACACCTACTCCAAGCACGGAATGGACTCATATCCTCGTTCCAGCTACTGAAGTCACCAAGCACATTCTGTCATTGGTGAAAGAGCAGAAACAAATCCCTATTCATATTATGGATGCCTGTCAGGATATTATAACAACTTCAGCAGCATCTCAGGGAAAGACACATAAATTTGTCCCTGCCAATGGAGTGACACATCAACAGTTCACTCCGGAATAGACACACACATCTGTTCCAGTCCAAGAGGGTTGTGGGGAATACTCCCCCATATCATACGGATAGCCAAGTCAGGCACATACACCTGATTTGAGTGGAGATAATCAGCCTAACCTGATAATTTCTCCTGAGCAGGCACATACACCTGCCAAAGAATGTAAGAAGGCGTCTAAATAGAAGACCCGCCCAACACAGTCAAGAAATCAAGGGCCAATCTATAATAAGGCCTTACTCGATGATGGAGTTCTTGATGCAGTCAGACAATTATCTGTTGCAACTCAAGATTCTACTCTCTTAGTTCCCAATAGTGGAAACATTAATTCTGAAGGTCTGCATCAGATACTTCTTCATGCAGGCTTGCTTCATGAATATTCGGTCGATCTTGAAGTTTCAAATTAAGATGAGAGTTTTAAGAACCCTCTGTGTTATCAGAAAACCAAGGAGAAAAATGTTTCATCTTTTTTTGTAACCCACCATTGTGGTCCTTCCCATGATGATTAATTTAGCTGTTAATGTCCTCTCTGCAGTAGTAATTCACATTGTATGGAAAATTATTTAGAAGACAATGCATTGATGAGAAAGCCCTCTTATCTTGAGGCACTTGAAAATGTGAGGCCGGTCATGTCTGATGTTTTACTATTAGTAGGTGAAATACTTTCTCAACTAGAAGATATCCTAGGGTATAGGTCATTCTCCGAACGACCCCTAAGTCATGTGTCTTCTAGTTTGATCAGTGATTTCTCTACCAATCTTGTTGAATCTGATGAAGCAACAAGGAAGCACCAGCTCTGGTCTAATCAGGTATAAGAATCTTCATTGAATGATAAAGAGGAAGTACTGAATATGAGAAAACAACTGGAAAAATGTGAAGTGCCAGTTTTGTTTTGGCCTTTGGATGATTCTCAGAATACCATTCCAGAGATGTTAACAGAAGATGAAATTCATGATATTCATCTCAACATATCGAAAACTCTTTGTTAGTAGAAAAAGAAAATATTATCTTATGATTAATATGAATGTCATTTCAAGATAATAGAAGGGTTAAAACACTAAATTGACTTGGCATATCTCTCAGTTTCTCGATATCTGATGGCTGAAAAGTAGTAGAGAGCCCTTCCGTGTTCATGCCTTGGTGCACTATGAAGATAGCACCAGTTAATTTCCAATTCCCCATCTGGTATTCATATTAGAGGATGGGGTGTTCATGGAGCACTAAATTTCATTGTTCTCCCCAGTCAACAAATCCCGTCGAAATTGGTTTCATGCAATGTTATTGCCCATGGCCGGCCACAGTCAGTGGGTCTTGTTTGTAATCAAAAGATTTCCCAAGAACAGGCTTCAACTAGTTCCTCTCAAAATCAAGCATATAGAGAATATGTTGTTGAATTACTCATGCATCAAGCAAACGAGAATATTGAACATGCCTCTCTTTTAGAGCAAGCACATCACCAAGTGACTGAAGTGTCAGAAATCATCCAATGGTCCTTTGATCTGAGAGATAAAAGTGGATGAAGGTTGATGCATCCAACTAATTTATGGACTAAGGTCTACAAGATCAGGACATCTTTCAAGAAGGTCTTAGATATAGCATGTTAAGAACCACCCCAGCTTGCCAGACTGGGGACTTTTTTATCCCAACCCACGATATCAAGAAATAAGATTCGAGGAGTTTAGAAAAGACAGTAGGAACAGCCCCAGTCTACCGGACTGGGGACTTTTTCAAATCCTAAATCTCTCCCTCAGAGAAAGTCAGTCTTCTCTCGATTAGGGAAGAAGCCTCAAGAGGAATGAAGAACCAAATTATCAGGAGATTCCCTCCAAATTATGGTTCATCAAGAAGTTCCTGAGGGATCGAATCAACAAAAGGGATTGTCTAATCAAGGACATGGAAAAATACAATATCGCAGAAGTGCTGATAGAAGGGGTACAATACATTATGCATCAATCAATGTCATCAATGCCATTGTTTCTGATCCACCAGATGAGGATCACTCAGAGGGATCAGATGAAGAGGTTCCTTCTCAAGAATTTGCATGCACAGACACAAATGAAGAAGGTGTGCATATATGAAATCAAAGGATTACTCAGAACCTAGGTAATCCTTCAAGTAACCCACTTCCCCCTCTCCGAAAGGGATCAAAAAATGGGAAATGAAATAATCAGGTTACATACCCTTCCTCTGGAGAAGGCCAATTTCTCTCACTAGAGAAAATATTTGCACAACAAGAGGAAGAAATGAAGGAATTGAAGAGGTTGAACGTAGAAATACTTCGAGTTAGTCTTCCTCTTAAGCGTGCTGGAGTCATTCAGCCAAGGGATTTTGTTGTAGTTACTGAAATGGATCAAGAATATCCTCCTCTACTGGTACACCCTTACAGGTCTAATCCTACAGGTCAAGTTCAATAACAATTGGCGATGTTACCATCAGTTACAGCACCAGCCACCACATCTGTACAAGCTCCAGTCATTTCACCTGTACAGGTTCAAGCTCAACTGGATGTTTCTCAAAAGTTAATCACTACTATTGAATCATTAACAGCTCGGTTGGAAGATATGGAAGGAAATCGTGCTCAAATTCAACCAGAAAAGAGAGGTTACCCTGAATGGGTTGATTTAATTCCTCCCCCATCAAATTTTTTCAAGTACCGCATTCCCAATCTTTAATGGTTTTGGAGACCCAGAGAAAAACATAACACATTTTGTTTATCGTTGCGATCCTATGATGGGAACCCTTCAACAACAAGAATCAGTTAATCTCAGGTGTTTTGTACAGTCATTACAAGGGCCTGCTTTTGTTTGGTACACAAGCTTGCAATCCCGGTCAATTACCGGATGGGAGGATCTTAGTCAAAAATTCCTTCTTCAGTTCAACTCAACGTTGCCAAAGACAACAATTTTTGATCTTACAAAAAGTAAGAAAAGGTAGAATGAAAGGGTCTCAGATTTCATTTCTCACTGGAAGGGATTAAAATATTTCCTAAGCTTCGCACTCCCTCAAGATGAATTGTTTCCAATCTGTGTGGCAAATTTATGTGATGAGTTGGGCACATCGCTGATACTTGTGAAATACACATGAGGGTTTCGAGACCTTACTTCAGTTTCTCAATAGATTGAAGATTCTCTTATGAAGACTAATGATAAAGCTCATGTAACTCCATTAGCTCCAAGAAGGAGAATGGTTAACGCAGAGACGACTTCAATTATGCATAAACAAGCACCTGTACCTAATTCTACTTCAAAACCATCATCTTCTCGAAGGGATCCACCTCCTGAGCGTCAGCAATAGAGGTCATTTTTTCAAGATGGTCAAAGATATCAAAGAAGAAAACAATTTGAGGATTTGAAAAGAAAAGTTTACTCTTTCTGAAATGAACAAGTTCCTGGTTACTTCATTTCAGCTCTGGAAAATAATTTGGTTCAATTACCGAGACCCAAGAGGCCAAACAAGGAAGGAGATGAAGACTGTCCCAACTATTTCTTGTTTAATCAGATGTTGGGGCATCCCATTCAGGATTGTTCTGTCTTCAAGGACCTCCTTCAAAAAATTGTCAACTTAAGACAAGTCAAACTGAAAGGTTCTTCAGCTCAAGTAGCATGTGTTACTGCAATAGTTCCAGAGGAGGAAGGCGAGTGTCAAGAATTCATGAACAAAAATGCGAAAAAAATATGATGATTGGATGGTCAGAAAAACGATCAACCGAACTCACGCTATTTTGAGAACACAATTGAAGAAACCAATTGTACCTTCTTCCGTGAATGTCGCACCAAAACCCTCTTCATCAGAGGGAAAATCCTCAAAGAAATGGCATAATTCAAATAAAGAGAAAGAATAAGAAGAAGATGAGTATGTGTCAAATCCTAAGTTATCTTTGACTATGACAGATTTCATGCCATCTACTTCAAAGCCACGGGCACCGCCCCACCAAATGACACAGCCTAAATAGGCTAATCAGGCAGAGTCTTCATCGGATGAAGAGTTGATTTTCGGTTCTGTTAATATAATTCAATTAACATATCCATATTCTAGTCACAGTTTAGATTTTGATGAGACCAAATTCCCTATAGAAAACAAAGGAATAAGAGGAAGTTATAGTGGCTCAGGATACAGGGGAAGACGTGGATCTTTCAGAGGCCACTATTCCAATTTTACCCCTTCTATAACTGTGTATGTGGCAGAAACTCATGGTGGATCCCTTCAACAAGCTCAACAAGAATAGGAAAGTTCTTCCACACAAGGAAGACTCAGTCCTAGCACAATTATTCTGGAAGATCGGTTGAAGGTTCCATCTTCTTCTTCTCAGCAAGTAAATAAACCTAATCAGTCTAATCTTACAAGGCCAGGAGTGTTACCAACTCCTATCTCGGTAAAAGAAGCATCAACTTCCAAGGAACATGCTAAACCACATGTTCCTATTTGAAAACTCAGACCTTTGGATCAAAAGTATGATGTATTGAAACTCTTGTCCCATTTACCAGCCAAGTTATCAATTCTGGATGCCTTGAATTTATCATAGGATCTTTGGGAGGCACTCATTAAGGCTTTGTCAAGTCCTCAAGAGTTTGAAACTATAATTGATGTAGCTGAAGTCTAACATGTATAGACTAATCTTGCAGTATGTCATGCAGTGATATCTATTACTAATGAAGATGAAGATGATGTCGTGCATGGACATATTATACCTTTGTACTTATCTGGCAAGGTTAATGGTGTAGACATCTGAAGAGATTTCATTGATAATGGTTCAAGAGTCAACCTCATGCCCATTCATACACTTCGTCGATTGGGCCTCACAGAATCTGATTTATCTCTTTCAACTATGATGTTACAAGGATATGATAACAATGAACAAGAACCACTGGGAAATATTACACTCAGAACTCAGTTTGGATATCTTTTATCCAATTTAGATTTCACTGTTGTTGATCAAGACTCAACCTTCAACATCTTGCTTGGAAGACCCTGGATACATCGACATGCGGCTATCCCTACATTATACAATAAATGTCTCAAATATTGTTTCGATGGTCATGTTGGGACATTGTATGGTGATAAGGCCCCGTTCAAGACTTGCGAATCTCAATAAATTGAGGCGGAATTCTACCACATGAAGAGAGATAAGGAATCCACAACAAAGGAGATTACCAAAGTTAATGTTCCGTATGGTTTAGAAAAGATTCTAGTAAACCCATTTGCACATGTGAGTACATGTTATGTATTTCCTATTAGTCAAATTGACAGGATAGACCCATGTCAAAATAATCTTATGGAAACCTCCATAATGTCAATTATGGAAATCAAGCCGGACAGCATGGGAGAAAGTGGTGAGTCACCATGCAATGATGAAATCTCAAATAAAGATGTCTTTATTTCATCTGCTGAAATCCAAAAAGTCTATACTTCGCCAATCATGCCATATGAATTTATAGTAATGTCATAGGTAAATGATGATGTCGATCATCAATCCACCATCTCCTCTTTTTTACCCAAATAAGACCCTTCATCATCAATTGGGTCAGAAATGGAAGCTTCTTCATCAAGATGTTCAAATATTTACATATATTCTTATCATGAAAATTCTACTTCATAATCTACTATGAAAGTAGAAATAGAAGAAATAACACATGTTGAAGAAGAAGAAGAAGATCTCAAGGATGCTCTTCTAGCATTTGAAGAGGGTATCTCTACCACATTGGATGAACTTAGAGAAATAAATCTGCGTACAAAAGAAGATCCACACCCCACTTTAATTAGTGCGGACATGACTCTTAAAGAGAAAGAGATGTATATTTCCTTTCTAAAGAAAATTCGAGATATATTTTTCTGAACTATACAGATATTCCAGGGTTTGATCCTGATATTGCCACTCATCATTTGGGTTTTCCAGAAAAACACTAAGGATTCAAACAAGTCGCTAGAAGAACACACCCAACCTATGCTTCCAAAATTGAAGCTGAAGTGGATAATCTCATCAAAGATAAATTCGTCAGAGAAGTTCAATATCCCAATTGGTTGGCTAATATTGTTGTTGTAAAAAATAATAATGGGAAAATTAGAGGTTTCATTGATTTCAGAGATCTTAATCAACATTGTCTTAAGGATGATTTCCCAGTACTGATTACAGAACTCTTAACTGATGCAACAGCTAGCTATGAAGCACTTTCCTTAATGGATGGATATTCTGGATATACTCAAATCAAAATGGCTCGATAAGATGAAGAATATACAGCCTTTAGGGCCCCTCAGGGTGTGTTTTTCTATCGGGTAATGCCCTTGGGCCAAAATAATGCAGGCGCAACATATCAGCGTGCCATGCATCGTATCTTCAAACCCTTTTTAGGGAAGCTTGTTGAATGTTATGTGGATGATTTGGTTGTTAAATACAAACAACATTCTAATCACTTGGATGATTTGGAAATCATATTCCACAAGATTCGGCAACATAATTTGAAGATGAACCCCTTAAAATGTGCTTTTGGGGTAACCTTAGGAATATTTCTCAGCTTCATTATATGCCATCGTGGTATCAAAGTCGATCCTGAGAAGACAAAGTCAATACATGGTATGTCACCTCCTCAAAATTTGAAATAATTGAGAGTACTTCAAGGTAATTGGGACTATATTCAGCATTTCATCGCCAATTTGGAAGGAAAAAGTTTACCCTTTACCAAATTGATGAAGAAGGGTGTCACTTACCAGTGGACTGAAGAATGTCAAGAAGTATTCGATATTCTCAAGAATTATCTTTTGAGTCCACTGTTATTAATGCCAACTATTGAAGGAAGGACACTTATCCTCTATGTGACAGCTCTAGATCGATCATTGGGTGCCTTTCTTGCTCAGAAGAATGATTCTGGGAATGCAAACAGCCTCTACTATCTCAGTCAGACAATACATGAAGCAGAAACCCCATACTCAAGTATTGAGAAGTGCTGCCTGGCATTAATCATTGTAGTTCCTAAGTTGAGACACTACCTGCAACATCACGAGGTCCAATTGGTATCTTGCAATAACCAGCTCAAATTCATCCTTTTTCATCCAATGCTTACAAGACTTCTGGCAAGATGGGCAGTTATTTTGCCACAATTTGACATTTAGTATGTGTCTCAGAAGGAAATAAAGGGCCAAGCTCTGGCTGATTTCTGGGCTGAACACCCTTCAGTGGAAAACACATCATCAGATATTGAACTCCGTTATCAAGAAGTCTTCTTTATACAATAAAGTCTTCAAACATGGGAAATTTACATTTATGGTGCTTCCAGAAGTCCAATAGGGAGGAAAATGGTGAATCCTAAATTCAACAAAGTTGGATTAGGAATTGTGATCATTTCTCCATAAAAGGCAGTGTTACCTTATTCTTTCTCATTATTGGGAGGCGGTACAAATAATGAAGCGGAAAACCAAGCTCTTATTGTAGGATTGGAGTTTTCACTTCAAGCACAAGTGAATCACTTAAAGGTGAAAGGTGATTCAGACCTGGTAATCAAACAAGTCAATGGGGATAACACAATAAAAAAAGAAGAAATAATCCATTTATATGATTACATCATAGAGTTAATTGAAGAATTACCTTTGGAACCGACATTTTCTTATCTCCCAAGATCACAAAATTCTCAAGCTAATGCACTGCCTAATATATCCACAGCTCAGGCAGATCCAAATCGGGATGAGACAACCATCAGTATTGCCCACCGTTGTACAATTTCACCTTATGTTCAAATCAGAATAGAGAAAATCAATGAAATTAGTCCCATCTCTGAACCATATTTTCATACTACAGGATGGTTGACACCTATTAGGGAATACCTTCAAAATAGAACACTTCAACATGATAGAGCCATGAAAGAACATGTCCGGAGACATGTGGTCAATTTCACTCTTTATGATAGCCCATATCAATTAGATAATGTTCTCTAAAAAAGGGGTTATGATGTAGTTATCTTCAGATGCATTGATGGTGGAGATACACTGGATTTCATGAAAGAAGTGCATGCAGGAGTCTGTGGTGCCCACCAGTCTGGACACGGACTATCTGATCAAATTCAAAGGCTTGGATACTTTAGGCCTTCAATGATACAAGGTTGTGTTGATTTCATAAAGAAGTTTCATTCATTCCAAGTACATTCCAAATTTATTAATCAACCCCCAGAGTTGCTTCATACATCTAAATACTCATGGATATTTTCCACATGGGGAATGGATGTGGTGGGACCTTATCCTTCGGCTACATCCAAGCAGTTTAAGTACATTCTTACTGCTACTGACTTTTTTTCCAAATAGGCGGAGGCAATACCTCTCAAAGAAGTTAGTTCAAAATATATTGTTAGCTTCATCAAGTATAACATCATTACCATATTTGGTGTCCCTCATACCATATTGACTGAAAATGGCACCAACTTCTGTTCATCTGAGGTGAGGAAGTTGTATCAAGAATACAACATCAAATCCAATGCTTCATCTCGGAATCATGCAGCGGCCAATGGCCATATAGAAGATTTCAACAAGCCTCTATCAAATATGCTGCAAATGATGGTGGATAAAGATAATAAATCATGGCTTGATAATCTCTTTCATGCTTTATGGGATTATCAAACCACCACCCACACTGCAACACCGTCAAATCCATATTCATTGGTATATGGAACAGGAGTAGTCTTGCCAATTGAGGTTCAGACACCTTCACTCAGAGTAGCCATCTATGATCAGTCATCTACAAATGAACAATCTCAAAATTGATTGGATTAATTGGAATGGTTAGATGTGAAAATATTTTGAACCCTACACCACTTGGAAGTCTATCAGAATCGAATAGCATGAGATTTCAACAAAAAAGTTTGTCTTCATTCATTTGTTCAGGGAGAATTGGTATTAGTTCTTATAACTCCAATGATAGTAGGAAAGAATCCTCCCAAGCTTGAGCCAAAAAGGGGATGAAATTATTCAATACATAAGGTCTACTCCAATGGAGTTTATTCTTTAATCTCAATGGATTGAGACCTCCTCACTACTCCAACTAATGCTAGATTTATGAAGAAATATTTTGTATAAACACAAAATATACCAATGGTCCATGCATACAACCTTAAACTATTTGAATTTCTATCATCCAACAAGATGTTAAACTACATCATAACCAAGGGTCCATGCATACAACTTTACACTATTGGAACTTATGTACAACATGACGTTAAATTGTGACGTCCTAACTACATTACGTTAAACTGTACAGAAGTCCCTTACATCCAGAAAGATATTAAACTGCACATTCCCCTTTTTTGTCCAACATGACATTAAACTATGTCCCTATATTCTTCTTACATGATGTTAAACTATATTTTGTCTCTACTACATGACACTAAACTATGCAGCACCAATAGTCTTAACTGCAAGACTTTAAACTGCATAGTTCCTTCATATATCCTACATGACATTAAATTGTGCATCGTTAAGGTTGTTTCCACCTCTTGTTTCTCACACCGAGTATGACTCACATGAGCTTAGAGTAAACATCAACCATAACACCCTCTTTGGGACTCTAACCATGCGTAAGACCCAACACCATTTTTTTTAGGTCGTTGTCCCCAAGAACAACTTGATCACTAATTCATTCTTTAATTGAACTATGCAGACATTGATCCTTGCCTTCCAGGCTGGGTATGTGGGAAACCTCCCAAGGTTCAAGCCCAAAACCAATCTCATCACATCGGTAACCTCCATCTCATACGATGTTAATTCATGAATCCTCCACCAGAATCAATATCTTTACATTGGTTCACATTCGTACTTGCTATACGACGTTAAAATATACAACACTTTTGTCCTGTACGACAATAAACTACAATATTCTTTGATACCCTCACCTGAGAGGGAATCATTATTTACATTGATTTTCAATCATGTTATATTCCAAAGACTCTGTACATACATGGAAATACCTGAACCTTTTATCTTGGGTTAAACCATCATTGTGCTAAAGTCCACTTCCACCCTTCACATGTACGAACCAAATTTTTACAAAGGGTATTTCTAGAACTACGTAGGCTTGATTAACATCCTTATGGGATACGTAGGAATGTTCAAGTGTCCCTCGAATCTAGCCCCAAGTCTTTGGGCCTAACCCCAAATCCCACTTTTAGTCCCTTGGCTGAAAAGTCCCTATGAAAATACACACTGTGCATTTATTGTAATGGTCTGAGTTCTATGACCCTAAACTAAGATCTCTTGAACTTTCATCCGACAAGACGTTAAAATTTATTTCAAGAACTACGTATGGCTTGATTACCATCCTTATGGGATACATAGTGAAGTCTAATATTTCTATTCAGGATCCAGCCACAACATGATTATGATTAGCATTGATCTGCGTATCTCTGCATACATTGGACAATAACCATATTTATGTGTCATAATCCTAACCTTAATTATTTTCAGATCTTCATAACCCTTTTCTTGACTTCTATTCACAAAAATGTCAAATTTCTCAGAGTTCTTTTTCCTGACTATGCAGCACGTGCCCTTAGGAGGCCTTGCATAAACAGTCTACATAACAGACATGTCAGCCAAAAGATACTATTATTTGACTATGCAGCCAATTCCCTTAGGCGGCCCTCCATAATTCAACCCCCTAACAGGTTTGTTAAATAATGGTAACTTCATTCATGGGAAGAAAAAATCATTTCTTCCTTATTTGTCTGATCAAAAATATATAAGGATCTGCAAAAAATAGCCATCCTTATCATATTTGTTTCATGTCCTTTTTCATGATCTGAAAGTATTCAAGTCTATGGTTTATATTTCTATTCAATACGTTTGTGTCAGAACTTCATAGGAGTGACATTCATCCATTTCGTAGATGATCTTTCTTGAGAATATCTTCACTATATTAAAGTACCTCTCTCCATGCGTCAAACTCTATGCTTTGGAAAATTTGAATCTCCATAAACTTCCACTAGATTTTTAGCGGTAGAAAAGTAAATTTCTGAGAGTTATTTTTCCTGACTATGAAGCATATTCCCTTAGGCGGCCTTGCATAAACAGACTACATAACAGACTTGTCAGCAAAAAGATACAATTATTTGACTATGTAGCCAATGCCCTTAGGCGGTCCTACATAATTCAACCCCCTAACGGGTTTGTTAAATAATGGTAACTTCATTCTTGGGAACTACTTCTTCTAATGACTTTTAGCCGTTTTTCGTATCATTCCTTAGATTAAAAATTCATTAAGTCATAGTTTAAATTTTTTCCTTCATACTTGAGGGTGGTAAAATGTTTTCAAATAAGTTGTCAAGGAATTGAGTCAATTCTAACCCATTCTGTCAAAGCTATTTCGACCATTAAACATTAGCCTTTTTATGTTCGACGTGCATGACATTTAACTGCCCATAAAAGAAAAAGGAAATCTGAATAAAATTCAAGTTCCAGCTCACTAAACATACATTTTGTATGAGTTAGGTGATATTGAGCAATTTAAAGATTCAAATATTGTAGGGTTATTTATAATAATCCTAATAAAAATCAAACTATGTTTACTAGGCCCATTGGCTTAGGTTAAAATCTAAAGTAGGTAGAAAAGGAAAGTACGTGCACACATGATTGAAGATGAGAGTGTTTTTTCATTTGATGCACAAGAATTAGAAGGACATCCACAGATTGAAGTCTCTTCTCTTTTCCATGAAATTACAAAAGACTGTCAACATAAATCTTCACTTGATGTACAACATCCCGAGCTTCATCAGCAGCTACTTGATGCTCATGCACTCGACCAAATTCACTCCTTTCAGCCTGATGAAGTGCTTTATTGGCAACTATGATGGCTTTCATACCACTTTTTTGAACTCCCTCTAGTGAATTATTGATTTGGTCAAGTTACCTAGTAACAACATCTAACTTTTGCTGAAGGTGCATCTGCTGGACGACTTTATCTTTGATCTTATGCTTCAGTTCCATCATCTTGGTAGCATAGTTAGCCTCATTTCGGGATACTGTAGCCTCAATTTAGCTAATTTTAGCTGACAGCTTCACCCTGGTCAGATCTTCATGACACTTTTCCACTTTCTCCCTTTATAAGATGACTTGTTTTATTGTGGCATGGATCTTTTGATATCAAAAACCGCCAAGTCCTAGTATGACAAATTGGGATTACAGTCGAGTGATATTCGATGATTTCTCTTCAAAACACACTTCGGATATGATCTTCCATATGTTTTTCCATGCCTTGCGTTGTGAAAATTAGAATGCCTTCTGTATTTTTGGATCTGACTCAACATCACTATCACAAGGGGGAATGTAATCTGGGATTAATGCACTTAAGGAAGTTCCCTGTTCTGCTCCTTCCCCCCTGACCTATGCTTCTTCATTTTCAATTCCTGTTAGGGAAGAGTCTGAGGCTTCACCTCCAGATCTAGCCACTGAAATTGATGGCCCTGCATAATCAATTGAAAGCTTTGGTTAGTTTCAAAGTATAACAAAATTTAATTGGATATGTTTCAAATTAATTACAATCGCAAATATTGTTATCCCTTACCCAATGGTAGATCAGTAACTTGAGAAGGCTCCTCCCCGTCTTTCCTAGCCTCAACAAGATTTTTAGGGTGAGTTTAAGGAAGCTCTATAGGATTCATCTCCACTTGTGCTAATATCTTTGTAATAGTAGGGTTTTCTGTACCCCCTTCACGCATTGGTAGTTCAGTAGCTTTCTCAGATAGAGCTGCATATTTGAACCAATCATGATTAGACATGTAATAAGATGTTTTTTTAATAGGACGAAGGATAACACTCACATCCATAATCTTCTAAATTACATGGTAATTTAACATGATTTTTAAAATCTTCAAAATATGCGCCACGTTCCATCATTTCATCTAATGTCATCTCAGAATCCTGGTTAGTCTCACCAGTGGGAGCATTTGATGTGTCTTCTTGGAGACCTTCATTCTGCAGTCCCTGACCCTAGACAGCATCTTCAGATAAAATCGTCGCATCAGTTGCGGTAGCTGCCAAAAGCTCTAATGTAGGGGTTGAACCTGAAGTATCACATAATTAAAGTCATTCGATGTTTCATTCAACATTTTATGAAGCATTGTTAACTTACCAGAAGCAGTTTATTCTCTTCTTGCAATAGTGGCAGGAGGGATACTGGGAACAGATGCTGGCTCTTCTCCAGGAGCAGCCATGTCATCCTGAATTTGAGATTTTTCCATAGCACCCTCAGTGTTCCTCAAAAGAGGATCAGTCCTCTTGATCAGAGGGAAAATTGAAGAATCCCCTGCAATCCCAAGGAAAATGAGAAATCCTTCTCAAGGTTCAAGACTCATGATTACCCAAAGGACTTACCACTACTAATGAAACGTTTATTTGTGGACTTACTCCTTTGTTGCTTTTGCATCTTTGGCTTTTTGGGAGTGTCGGCAGTCTCTCTTATAGGCACTTGAATTGGGGAATGGAAGGCCATGTCCAACTCCTTATTCCTGGCCTGCTGGCCTAGATATATCTCACACGATTCACGAGGAGATTCAATAGCATCCCCGATGGCAGTACCACTAGGACTATATTGTGGTCAAGGAACCTCAGTAGTTCTTTTATTTGCAAGCTACAGGATGAAAAAAATAATTTACTTGAGTAACAATGCTTTGACTGAAATCAAGTTTCAAGGAAAATAAGGAAAGAAAATATACATCTTCAGGGGCCATGTAATTATGCCACTCCTCATCAGTCCCCTCAGCATTGACAAGATCTATCATTTCATTCACCCATTTGGTGACAATAATAGAATCATCAGAGGCATATATGATCATTTCCAGCTCTCTAATATAATCCCGCACTTCATTGGGGTTATCCTCGTAATGGATATCTGTAGAAGCCCCAAGACTCCCTATTCTAGGGAGGTGTATCCCCTCGCACAAATCCAACCAGGCAGTCTCAGTACCACAATATAAACTCTGCCATGTCTGGATAGCCTCTGGTCATAGATATTCAATATGTGTACCAGAAGGCTGTGAGGAAGGTCCTACAATCTTTGACTTCAGCTTCTTCCCGGCTCTTGCAATTACTGATAGAGAATAAGAAAATAAGACTTGTTTCCCGATAAAATAATGGTGATTAAATTTCCACAATGAAGTAACTCACGAGGAGTTGGTGGAGTGGGTCTTTTGATTCTGACCGAAGGATTATATCAGGCATGAGGCCGATTTTCTGCTTGTTGTGCCTCATCATCCCTATCTAGGGAATCCAGCGAGTCAGTCCTAGATGAGGAATTCGGCGAATCAGCTTCAGATTGGGAAGAATCACCTTCATGAGGAAGAGTATCTTTTCCTAAAGTCCTCTTCCTTTTCCCCACCTGATAAACCAGATGATTCAGCACACCTCTAGGATATTCTGTTCTCCAGTGCTTGTAATACCATGTAGTCAAGTTATATGCCTCTTTTTCAACTGGTAACTCAAAAACTGCCCCGGTCATCTCCCTAGATTTCAGCAACCATAGTTTCCAAGAAACCATCAGATGTTTCTCTAACCTGACATGCACGGGGGTAGATAAAACAGTCTGTTGCAAACACTTGAATTGATGTGCAAATCTATATGGAGCATAGGGCTCACATATAATCTCTCCGTCATTCCTAGCGACCATCACACCATCTCTACACGCCAGCATGT
Organism: Viscum album; assembly: GCA_963277665.1. Classification (NCBI taxonomy): domain Eukaryota; kingdom Viridiplantae; phylum Streptophyta; class Magnoliopsida; order Santalales; family Viscaceae; genus Viscum; species Viscum album. The sequence continues at coordinate 323,747,209 of OY728126.1, read as the reverse complement.
ATACCCTCAAATCCAGGCTGGCTGTTCCATCATCAACAAACCACCCGGTTGGAAGATTTCCATAAGTAATGAAGTTTAATTCCTTATACATGCTCACCCTCACCTTCATGTAATAAGCATTGAGAACTAGTGGGGCAATTCAAGAGAATTTCTACATTGATGGCCTGAACAGACTTCCAGGAATTTATACTCCATTCTATACATTATACATCCTCAAGTGAGTGGCGATCCATCCCCACAAAACATGGAATGGTCCCACTATTCTTAAAGGAGACTTACCCATGAATACATGGAGTAAGATCTTGTGAATCTTGGATAAAATGGGGGTAGTGAACCCAACCATTTTTCTCCCAGCCAACTTTTCCGCAATAACGAAGGTCCCTGGCCTGACGCCTCCCTTCGAGTCCCTGACTGGAAGAAGATAAACACTGAGCCAAAATGCCAAGAAGCCTGCTAGACGAGTCTTCTTTGGGATCCTCTAATTCACCTCATATTCCCACTTCTCAAATTCTCCTGCTTCCAGAGTTGGCCAGAATGTTCCAGGAGCTCCCCTTTTCTTTTTTTTGGGGAAAGTGGTAGGACGAGTGGGCCTCTTCTCCTTGGGCCCATTTTTCTTGAATCCCTTCTCCTTCAATCCCTTTTCATTCGTCTCCTTTTCCTACTTATCAATAAGAAATATATTCATTTATTCCTCTTGATGAATATCCTTTCTAGAATGATTCAGGAAGGTCTCTGAAATCTTGAGCTTGTGGAAGATTTTCAATAATTCCTGAGCTAAAGACGGGGTATTCTCTGAATCATTCCAAGTCACCTTGGGAGGGATAAATTCATCATACATATCACCCAGAATTGGAGCCTTTGAGATCTTGTGGAAATCCTACAGACTGATGCCTACTTTACCATGATTTAGATGGAAGGAATTGGTTTCTAGGGTCCAATGGCTGAGTATCTCCCACACGAAGTTATCATGTCTATAAACATATGTTTTCCCATCCCAGACGGCTTCATATATTGCAACCCCTTTCAAATACTCGAAAAACTCTTCACAGGTTTGTCGCACCCAGTAGGACCACATCCAGGTTGGCTTTACACCCCCTCTAGGATGGAAGACTCAGCTTTTCTTCCAGCCTTTGGATTTATCCATCTAGGAGTTTCGAAAAATTGAGGGATAAAAATGTGGGTGCAGCTCGGGCTTATGAGGTTTCAAATTTGGCGTGCAAGGACTATGATGCATCATATGGGCCTTTTCTACTATTCCAACACTTAGAATTTCGCCTCCACATGAAATATTTGCTGAAGCAAAGTTGGTATAATTCTGTAACCAAGAAATTGGAAGATAGTTCTTGGCCTCTGGAATGGTAACTTCTCGCAGATGACCATAGCCATACAAAGGCAGATAAATGCTTTGAGGGAAGTCACGATGATACTTCTTAAAATACTTAGCCAAATCCAGGAGAGTACTGTTGCAGAAGGTATAGTAATCATGGACAATGATGCTCATCATATCATCAATTCGTTTGATATCTAGTTCGTCAGCTGTTCCGATTCTCTTGGGAGCCATTGAATCTGTAAAAAAGTTGAATGAATTAACTCTTAAATGGGTTTATTTTTTTTTCATAAAATTTGTGATGAAATTCAAAAAAATTACAAAGGGATTAAGGTGCTCATGTCTAATCTTGTCGTGCAAGTATGATGTGTCGTGCAAGTTTTTGGCGTGCAAGTATAACCGCACAAGTCCAAATACATTGAAAGTAGAGTGACAGTGAAGAAATAGAAAAAAACATAGCAACATACATAGAGAAGACAACTTGTGCGGCAAGAGCTCGAAATTCAGAAATTCGGTGCTTTGCGTGGAGAATGACCGCGTATTTATAGGCCAGGCCACACCCTTACACGTCGATTCCTGCGCGGTTCAACACCTTCGTGCTCAACACTTGCGCACCACCTTTCCTTTGGTTTTCTTCTTTTTCCTCAGAGTCACATCCTTATTTCTTTCAGATCCAACTCTGAGAGAGGATTTTGTTGAGGCTCCTTTCCATCACAGAGTCTAAACGAATGGAAAGGGAAATGACATAGCATAAAGTGATTTATCCTTTGAAGAAAACATCAATAATTGACAAAGGGATGAACAAATAGTCATTTACACATGGGTCGCGCAACTTCCAAAAAGGTCATGCAAATATACTTGCGCGATTCCCAGTGGTCGGACAGGTGACTTGCGCACCCTCTTTGAAATTTTGCCTAGTGTCTCTCTAGCCTATAAATACCCCTGTGGGCCCCCCATTTTGGGGGACGAAAAAATTCCAGAACCTCAGATTTGAGCTCCCGGTGCCCTAGTCTCTTCTCAAAGATTCCGAACACTTCTACGGTAATTTCTTACATAGAACTGAAGATCTAAAGAGAGTGAGGAAGACCTAAGTGTTGAAACTCATCAACACTTGCGTGCCTGGGTGGCCATCCCTTAAGGGAAATGGCCACACTTGCGTGCCTCCTTACCCCTTCCACATAACTTGCACACCTCTCTTCTAGAAGTATCTAGGGGTAGTATTAAGGGATTGAGCCATGCCTCACCCAAGTTCTACCCTAAGTATTGGTTGTCGCGCAGGTACCCATGTGTCATGCAGGTACACCTGCGCGACCAGGACTTGCTCACCAAAGCATTACTTGTGTGCCCACATAGTACTTGCACGCCCCTCTCTTTTTGGGTCCCCTCCCTACCCATTTCACCCCTCTTACACCTATCCACCTCTCCTCTTTAGCATTAATCCTTCAGAACTCTCTCTAAATCCATTCATGGCATGATTTCATTATTGGATTTCTTATCTGAAAGGAATTCTATGGAACATCTCTTGAAACATAGTTATTTACATATCCTCATGTCACTATGGTCAGAGATTTCATTCATTCAACCTCATCCTTTAAGATGAGAGAATTCTTAACCTGGGCCTCCTTTTCAAGTTTATGTCCCAGTCCAAATTCTCATTAATTTGGGAATCCTCCTTAGGAGTAAGCCCCAAGTCCACATTAATTTGGGCCTCTTTTTCAGGAGTAAGCCCCAAGTCCCCTAATATGGGCATCATTCTTATGAGTAATCCCCATTCACCAAGTTCCCAATTATGGGAATCCTTTTCAGGAGTAAGCTCCAACCATGGTTCTCTTAACATGGGATTCCTCTTCAAGAATAAGTCCCAGTTTCAAAGTCTAAAAATATGGGCATCCTCCTTAGGAATAAGCCCCAAATCCCTTTAACCTGGGCCTCCTTCTCATGAGTAAGCCCCAATCTTAATTTCTCTTAACCATTCTTAATTTACTTTTGATCTGGGTTTCCTTCTCAAGAGTAAAACCCAATCATAAAGTCCCCTCCTAATTTGGGCATCTTCCTCAATAGTAAGCCCCAAGTTAGAGTATCCAAATCTCCATGAAGTACAAATACCTCTATGGACCTTGTTCTTGGGTTTATTCTCTGAAGTGAAACCCAATACTCATCTATTTTGGGTAATCATACATACATAAGCCCCACATCATTGCATCTTTCGTGGCCCAATTGTTTGGTTTCCCCAATACCACTTGATTCTCACACCGAGCATGACTCACGTGAGCATAGAGTGTAAAAGTAATCATGAAATCTTTCTTGGAGCCATCAATCATTCATAAATATCATACTCCCTCACTCGAACTATGTGGGTTATAATTCCTTTTCTAAATAAAGGATACATAGGTAGCCCATATGCGGGTACAATCCCAACTGTAAAATAATCCACGTCCTTCTGAATGACAATAAACTTCAAGTGACCCACTGAGTGGCATTAAAACCAGTATGGTCATCATAATGACCAAGATAATTTTATTTATTGAAGGATACCATTGACTAAGAATCTCTAAAAAATACAGTTGATTCACTATTAATGAAGAACCTCAAATACATATAAAAGATTCTCTAAATTTCCTACATATCAATCATTTATTTTCAGATCTAAAGGAAATCTCATTTTATACTTGGTAATGTAATAAGGACTCATGAACATAACTTAAATCTATAAAGAGACTCCTGGAGTAGACAATAATTACCCTCAAAATAGGTGTGATGAGTCTGACCTCCCATCCTCTCAACCAATGCACATTCCTAAGCCTCATCAGTCCACAACTAATGAGCACCTACCTTTGTAAAGTAGGTCCAAATGGATATGGAATCATTGGATTTTTCCGGTTCTATGAATAAACCCGTTAGAAAACGATTGGAATGTTTAAACCTTCAATCAACGAGGTCAACCCAAATTCTAGAGGAAACAGTCTCTATAACCATAATGAGTGAACTACCACATATCCCTTCAATATTTTTTTTATCGAAGGCTGTATTCCATTCATAGTAATCCCCTAAGTAAATTTTACCATTGTATGGTAATTATTTTATCATAACTGATTGAAAACTACCATGCGGTATTCTATGATGAATTCATTGTGTATGAGACTTATTTTCAAATCCTCTTCAAGAGTCTATAAAAAATTTAAAAATATATGTTGAGAAAAAAATGGTTTTAAATTTTGAAAAGTGTCATTTTGTGGTAAAAAAGGAATTTTTTGGGCCATTTGATTTATAAAACATGGATTGAAGTTCTAAAATACAAAGATGATGTTATTTCCACTATTCCTTACCTCACAACAATGAGTGACATCAGATATTTTATATTCCATTCTGGATTCTATATATGGTTTGTTAGGGACTTTATCAAAGTTGATTTTCCCATAACAACCCTACTCATGAAGGGAACTTTTTTGATGATTTGTGAAGGAAGTTTTTGATAGATTGAAAGATTTTTTGACCAACCGCCCCATCATCTTCCAACCAAACTAGTGTCAGCCCTTTAAGATTCTATGTGGTTCTTCCGATAGATCTATAGGGGCTGTGATTTCCCAAAATATTGATACACATACACAAGTGATAGCCTACAATTCAAAGAACCTAGACACTATCCAAATTAACTACACAATGAAAGAGAATGAGTTTCTTTATATTTTCATAGCTTTAGAAAATTTTATTCTTAACTTTTAGAAATTAATTTAACTATTTAATTTAATCATGCAACATTGAGATATTTAATCAATAAATCATATGAAAATCTAAGATTAGGGAGATGGATGTTTTTATTGTAGGATTTTGACCTGGTGATTTAGGATAAAATGGTATGTAAAAATATAGTTTCTATCCATATAAGTAAGATAATTCACACTTTCAAGGTAGAACCAATCCCCCATACCAATCTGGAAGATTCATTCCTTGGTGAGAAATTGTACAACCACACCCAAATTCCCCGGTACGCCAACCTAGTGAATTTATTTTTCATAGACAAGGTACCCCTTTACTTTTCTAAAAATCAAACTACTAAAACGAAATATGAATCAAAAGATTAGGATTTTTAATGATCCTTGGTTATGGAAAATTTACATTGAACAAGTCATTATAAGGTTCATCCCTAAGGAGGAAATGAACTATGTTCATTTTTTGGTCCATAAAATTGCATGTGGAGGCCATTTTGGACCTCAAAGAACAACTAGAAAAATCATGGAAGCTACATTTTTTGGACCTAAATATTTAGAAAACCACATTATTTTTGTAAAAAATGATTGAAATTACAATTTTTTGGTGAATTTTAAAAAAGGAATGAGATGCTCCAAAAACCATTGATTTTTTATTAGATATTTTATGTATTGGGAATTGAATTTATGGGGCCATTTACCATGTCATTTGGGTTATCCTATATTCTATTTATAGTATATAATATTTTTATGTGAATGAAAGCCAAATATACTCAAACTAGAAATTCAATAACCATGATAGAATTTCTAAAATCAAACATTTTTTGTAGGTTTGGAATACCTCAATCTATAATCAGTGACCAAGGAATCCACTTTTGAAACAAGAACATATAGGCCCTCATGATGAAATATAGTGTGTACTATAAATACTCTACTTCCTACCACCCACAAAAAAATAGAATGGATAAGGTGTCCAATAGATAAGTCAAGAAAATTTTGGAGAAGATAGAGAATCCCTATTATAGGGATTAGAGTAAGAAATTAGAATATTCACTCTGGGAATATAGAATATCCTAAAAACCCCCATTATGTGTTTCACCATAAGGTATTATTTATTAAAAAAATTTCCACTTTTCTATTAGGCTACATCACAATTACTATTGGGTTGTCAACGGAGTTAACCTAGAGTTTTGTGAGGATAGGGAATAGTGAAATATTAAAATTATGAAGATTTAGGATTTGAGAGGGGAAACATATTAGAACTCTCTATTATACAAGGAGAAAACAAAATCTCTTCATTAAAAATTAATCTAGAATAGATAAATCAAAATTGAAGACTAATTGCTATTTTTTTCTTCATGGATGACGTTATTCCCTAGTAAGCTCTATTCCAAATGGATTTGACCATACACAATATCTAATACATTTTCTTTTGGTGTAGTTGAAATTAAATTAGAAGGTTAAAAACATCCATTTAATTTTAATGGCCAAGAATTGAAGATTTACATGGAATAATTTGGGAAAGAACATCTCGAGGTGTCTAGAATCACCCCTACTTGTGATAAATAAAGCACTTCTAGGTGGTTTATTTCCCTCGTATTGGTCTAGATGATTACTCTATTTTGTTATATTTTTCTTGAATAAATTAATACTATAATTAAACAGAAATTGTGTTTGAATCATGTATGGGTGATGTCAAAAACCTATTAGAGTGATTTTTAAATTCTTATTAGAAGTTTCTTAGCATCTATTATAATGAAAAATATTTTTTTCTAAAAATATAGTTCTCTACATTTCCCCTTCTGTATAGTTTTCTACTACAATTTTTCAAACATTTATTTAACTTCATTTATTTCAGTCCATGTATTGAAAATAATAATTCTTGAGTTATTTAGTTAATTGGTTCTGAAACTATAAAACATTAAGTGATATCTAAGTGATTAATCATTGTATTCATGGAAGTTTGGTCTTATAACTTATAACATGAGTGCGAGTGAAAATACATTTATGAAATAAATTTTATAACTTGTTTTCACATAAAATTTAGAACTAGATTTGAGGAAACATTATATCAATGAAGAAACACCTTAGGGATCTTACTCAAATGATAATGATATAAGTACTTGGAAACTGAAAAAAATAGGCAACATGGATCCCATGGTGAGTCTGTGAGACAAGGGAACTGGGTGCATTTCTATAATTAAATAAATTAATTTTTTCAATCTCAATAAGTGTTATGCAAAGGCAGTTGCACAAAATTATGGCTTGGGAAAATGTTGATAAAGGGACTTTTCATAAATGAGTTCATTTAGGTGATGGGATTGTTGAACACATGAAGGGGTAAATTGATATTGAACACATTACTTTGTGTTATATCAATAAATTAGGAAATCAAATTTTTATTTGTGGAAACAAAGGAAAGATGGAAAATTGGAATTGATTTTTATTAAAAAAATTATTACACTTAAATATAATTCAATCCACTTCAGGACTTTTGATTTTGACTGAATTTAAATAAGGATATGGTTTAATTCACATATGAGACGTGATAATTTTCATAGTGGATAATTATATTTTTACTTCTTCCCTATATAGAAAATTTGGAAATTGTAAGGATGTATTTTTTTTTGAATAATTTAAAATTCCAAGATAATAATTATTGAGAGTGCAATCGTTAAAGTGTGTGGGTGATGCGTGCTAAATTTTTTAAAATTTATTATCAGTTACTCATTGAAAATACCCCAATTTATATTTGATTCTTAGGTAAATAGTTATTTGTGTTTACTATCTAAAATTGGAACATAGTTGGAAATTGGAATTAAATATAGTGTTTATTCATATATTCATCTTTTGATATAAATTGTTAATCCATACTTTGGAATGGAATTCAATATTATTATTTGAGTGATTTTTAATTGTACAATAACATTGTATTATGAAAAATGTGAATCTTTTTGTTTAGTGGAATGAAAATTTACAAATTCTAGAACTGGCCATGCCATCCATGGTCACCGTACTAATTTTGGTTAATGTTCATGCACTGTAGTTAGTATTGAAAACCTACTATAATATGATTGGCATGGCTACCATCCACAAGAACATACTCTACCTACCATGAAGAAGAACAGATTATGCCTTTATTTGACCATGATCACTGATCACAGTCACTTCATCACCTTATTGTGCCACCACTATCAAGGTAGGAAAACCTACCATGAGCTTTTCCCATTTTAACCAATCTCATGGTTGGAAAATTGACCGTGTATTTCATGGTAGGCTTGATTAATATATTTTTTTACCTTTGTCTACCATTCCTACACCTCTAATGCTTCCATACAACTACCAACAAATTATAATCCTCCACTTCCCCTAAAGAACTTGATCCCTATACACTAAATCATTAAGACTATTAAAAGGCTAGGAAACACTTCAAATTTCACCACCACCACTTATTTTTCACCACCATGAGAAAAAATATGATGTCACATACTCAGGTTGATCCACCTTCTAGTGCCACCCATGAATCTAATACCACAATGGAGTAGATCCACCATGTCGGGAGAATCACAGTTATACACCAATCCAATATAATCTTCAATATAATTGAATATGAGATCTAACCAAATGCACTATAAGTGAATTCTCCCAACCTATTCTTCTTCTGAGTAAGTTTTTACATTCTACTCAATTGAAAAAGATATTTCTAATTTCCAACACCAGATACACATGATAAAGGATCATTATCCTATGATAAGTTGATGAAAATAGAGAAGTAACATCAAACTGATTTCTACAAAATCCAAAGATTTTAAGAATCACCCTATTACATTAAATAAAACCACCCATGGTTTCAAGATTCAATCCTAAGGTAAGAAAGACACATGAGAATTCATACTACTATAAAAAATGCAATGCCACGAACAAGAGATAATTGGAATTCGTCAGTTGATGAAGGAGCATCTGGGATATAGAAACTAATAGAGTATGATGTTTTGTGGTTAAAAATGATAATGAATCAGATAATGTAAATAACGAGACCCATCAACTACACCAAATCCCATTTTTCCATCAAAGAAAAAAATATTTTTTCTAGAAGCTCCATATTACTCCAATACAAAACAAATACATTGATCATGATCATCAGAGGATCACTAAAGTCATCCAGACCCTTGATCCTAAACATGTAATGATCATCTAGCATAAAGTTAAACTTCTCAATGTTTAATATAGAGGATATTCCTGAATTTCATGAATAATTTCATATCAATCATGTGGAGGGATGCACACTTGGATGATAGACCATTCTTCAATAAGAGTAGGAGGAAGGTATCACCCTAGGAGTGTAACACTCCTACAATTTTAATGAAACTCAATTTTATTTTTACTCTCTATTATTAAAAATCAAATGATGGAAGACTGGTCCATTTTTTATTTCCCCAAGTATAATCCCCGAATTTCCCTCCTTTTGATGAAGTATAATCATTTTATATTAGTACTAAATCCTCTATTTATCTTAATGACCTTAATTGATACAGGTTTATTCTATTTTTATCTATTAATTTATTCTACTTATTATTGTCAATTCATACACATGAAACTTGGATTTAATTAATTTTATATGGTAGAAAGTGGTTGAGGAATTCAAGAGTTAATGGAGGTACCCAATAACCAGGATATGTAAGTGTGGCTTCCCACCTTTTTAATACATAACTTTTCATTAAATTTTACATACAGAGGATCTTTAAAGTCTAGTGTCTTGGAAAACAGAAACGTAATACATGAAATCAAAATAAAACATTACTATTGGGATTTGCTCTGGACCAAACCCAAGACTAACTTCATCATGTGATGTTAGAGTGGAATCACCTTCGGGAGAAGTTTAAGATTATAGAAATCACTACTCAGGCAATGTTGGTCGAGCCACCCTTGGGTTATCTCACCTTAGCACACCTTACACTTAGGTCCTATGCTGGGGTTATAAGGGGATATGTAACGATACCGTATCTACTCTGTGTAATACTTTGAGATAAATAAAGATTTTATTTCCTTATATGGTGAAGTTTGTGTTTTTTTTCATTACACTTTTGTGGAATCCTGCCTTTTTAATATATAACTTCTCATTACGTTTTACAAACAAAGGAAGTTTAAAGTCTAGTGTCTTGGAAATCAGGAACATAAAACATGAAAACAACATAAACAGTCTTCTAAAATAGTTGTAAGGATTAATCAAAGGTTCATCCTATGTACATTTACTTCATCTCATATCCTATAGATAGACATCAAAGGAAAGGGTGAGCAGAAGGCCGAGTAAGGGTAAACAAGGGAATCAATGTACTTGTGATATCAATAAGAACATGAATAAAAACATAAAGGCATGGGAAATGGAAGAATAAGCGTATCATAAAGAAAAGAACATGGAACATAACTTGAATATGTGTCTATAACAGTTTATTTAGACATTCATGAACATATCACCATGGTCCATCCCCAAGGTGTTATATAAATTACCAAGGTTATTCACCAAGGTATCGTAAAACATGTCATCTCTTGAGATTAATTCTATACCCAATGCATTAGAGCTCTATCAGGGTAAAACCTTAATATGTCTTTACTTTCATGTGAGTCACATATAAAATAATCAAACATTTAATAAATAACCCATAGAGAATAAAAGAAATGGGTTTCATTTCAAAATCGTGAGGTTTTAAAAGAGCTTAAAATGAGATCATTATGTCATTTGTAACCCATGGAAAGAGAGTGAGGGTTATATGTATGTCAATTCTAGAATCAAATATATCATCTTCGTATATTTATTAACACCCATGGAAACGAAATAAGTCTGGGTATTCACATAATTAAACAATATAATTTCTTGAGAAAAATAGATAGAAATATTGAGACGAAATTTTTGCAGCATAACAGCTATATAACATGGTTTTAAAAAACATTGAAAAGAGAGGGGACAAGGGTAACCCACTCATATATAACTAATAATACATTATGGTTACTGAATAATATAATTTTATGGATATTTTAATGAAATACCACATGAAAATGGAAACATGAAAGAAAAGATAAGATGTGATTTCTTTAATGAAAAATTCGGCAGCCTAACGGTGTCATGTAAAAATTCCGAAAATAAAATCATGATAGAAGAAAGGGTGTATAAAAAATTATACATGAAATGGATAGAAATGAGAACATATAAGAACATACCCTCAACATAAAGAGATAGAAATTAGAAGACACATCATAAACGAAGTCATGACTTAAAAGAGGAGGGTGAGAGGATCCCTTACCTTGAAGAGTATCTTCGAAAGCTTGAAGGTCGGGACCTTGGGAGGCCTGAGGGATCCTTGGGAGGACTACTTGGGAGTTAAAGATACTAGAACATTGTTGGGGAGGATTTTTAAATGAAATGAATGAGGTAAATGCTTGGTATTTATAGGAGAACTGAGGGGACAAAGCATTAATTTCCAAGGGACACCTCATCGTTGGTATTGGCAAAACCTTGGGCTTGCCCATGGTATTTTTCAATGGTATTGGCCATGGGGGACACATCTTACCTTATCTTACTATTTATAAGTCGACCAGAATTATTAAATAATTATTAAATCCTTAATGATGTCATTAAACACCTGAAACACAAAAATTATATTTTCACTATTCACCGAAAATTCAACTTTCTCAGAAAAATCCCAAGATTTCACCTTAACCAAATATCAATGATTTGACTTCAAAATTGAACTTCATTTTATGAAAATAATTTTCTAAATATTTTTAATTTATTTTTAAAATTAAAAATACTATTCACTGAAAATTCAATTATTTCAGAAAAAATCCCAAGAATTCACCTTTACCAAATATTGATGTTCTGATTTCAAAAATGAACACCATTTTATGAAAATAATTTTCTAAATATTTTTAATTTAATTTTTAAATAAAAACACTATTCACACAAAAAAAATTAATACTTAACCTGTAATTTCTGAAACATTTATTTACCTATTTTATTGAATCATATTACCTAATCAAGGTAGCTAAATTATATTAATACTTTCATAAGTGAGGTTACTTAATCCATTTGATCACATTACTAATCATAAGTGTAAAATCAGTATCCATAATTTACTATTCATCAAAATTGTTTTGATCTTATTAGACTCTAAATTTCATAATAAATATAACTATAGAAGACCATTTTTTGAAAATCATTACACATTATTAATTATTTAAGGTTTATATAAATATTTTTAAAATATCTTTTTTTCCTAAAATTCATTAATAATATGCATGTTATATTTATCCAAACATTTAAAAATTCAAAAACTTCACCATAAGAAGAAATCAAAAATTTTATTTAAATCATAGTATTACACAAGGATGTTACGGTCATTTTAAATAGACCCTTATAACACCAGCTTAGGACCTAAGTGTAAGGTGTGCTAGGGTGATAGAATCTTGGGGTGGCTCGGCCAACATTTCCCGAGTAGTGATTTCTATTAGCTTGAACTTCTTGCAAAGGCAATTCCATTCCAGCTTCACACGATGAAGTTCGGCTTGGGTTTGGTCCAGAGCATAGCCCAAAGGTGCTACCTATTTCCCGAGTTCCATCAGATGGGCTTCGATCGGCCCGAGACTACTGGATGGGGCCATCGAATATTCTCTCTATATTAATTAACCATGATCACTTGTATTTAGAGACAACAATCACAACATTTAGTTTCCAATGCTCATATTGACCAACGTTCTATATAACAGTCGAAACCCAACGGTCTCATTTTAATTATACACATTTTATTAAATGAAATAGTTTTGTTGAGTTTAATATAAAATAACACACAAATTTAGGAAACTAAATTTATGCAAAATTTTGGGTCGTTACAATCTTCCCCCCCTTAATAAATTGTGTCCCAACAATTTTAAAAATTGGTCTTGGAAATTTCGTTGAAATTCCCACATCAGAAAAAAGAGTCAGTAAAATTATTACTTCAAAAGAAAGAAAGGGAAGAACAAAGGTCACCCGAGTTAACCCATACTAAGATTCCATGTAGGAAAACATGGGTATGGAAGAGAAAACAAAGGGTCAGGTTCTGATGGACAGTGATAGAAAAAATTATTAGGAGAAAATTAACCACAAGAATATCACAAACATAAGATGTGTTAAACAGTCTTTGATTACCCAGTAGGAAACGTAAACCAAAAATGTTTTTGTTTTACGTTCCTTTTCATAATTTTTAGGAATTCATTTACTACATAGAATAAAAAAATAAGTAAATATACTTACCTTCAAGTAGATTTTCATCCCTTAATAAGATTCCACCAAGACTAATCTTTTCTCCAAACAATGTGCATTTAAAAAGACTTGGTCTCATCAAAATCACAAGAATCATCTTCTAGAGAATCACATAATCCATAGAAGAATAACTATATTATTCCCTTGTCTTTAGTCATCAAATAAAACTAAAATAGTTAGTATGAGATCATATAATCCCCAAAAAAGACAATTCTATATAAAATAAATATGACTATTAATCTCCAAAATTCAACAAAAGTACCCAAAGCTCCAGAAAGACCATTCAATACACAACCATCCTAATTTTTTTCAGAATAATCCAAATTAATATTGGAACCCAAAACATAGAAGGATTTAATCACATAGTCTTACCTAATAAATCTTAACATTTATCTCCAAATAACATAGACTAATATTAAAGTCTCATACTAAAGTGTAATTAACCTATTCACATATTCTCTATGCTAGGTTCATCATTTTCCAAAAATAACCCAAATCACCATATGTCCACAATAAATACATAAATTCTTAAAAGAAATCAACCATTTATCCTCAATTTAAATCCTGTAGAATATTATTTACCTTAGGCATATAGTACTCCAAAATAGAAAACATCATCCAAAATAACCTTTATCATTTAATCACTAAATCATTTTCCTATAAAAATGATATCTATTTGATAAAACGTAAGTTTCCAAAATCAACTTATTCTTGATCCATAAAAAGAGAAGGTTCATTAGTTAGTCTGAAGGGAATAACAACAAACTCATAATGCCCATATCTTGATTGGAAGGCAGTTTTTGTAATATCATCATTATTCACCCTCAATTAATGATAACAAGAACGAATATCAATCTTAGAGAGGAATTGAGCCCCACGAAGTTGGTCAAATAAGTCATCAATTCTTGGAAGAGAATATTTTTTCTACATTGTGATCCCATTATGTTCTCTATAATCAATGCATAGTTGTATCGATCCATCCTTCTTCTCAACAAAGAGAACAGGTGATCCCTAAGGAGACACACTTGGTCGGATAAACCCCTTCCCCAGAAGATCTTAGAGTTGGTTCTTTAATTCCTCTAGCTCCACATTTTCTATCCTATAGGGGGTCTTTGACATAGTATTAGATCCAGGTACGAGTTCAATGTAGAACTCTACCTCTCTTTTTGGGGGAGGTCCAGGTAACTCCTCAGGAAATATTTCAATGTATTCCTAGATGATGGGGTCATTTTCTAGAAGAATAAATCCTTTGTGAGAAACTTTTTTCATTTACGAATCTTTTAACTAAAAATTATTTTATGCAATAAAACATCAGGCTTATACAATTACCTTTTTCTATAATTCCTTCATAATGATTCATAAAAATATTGTGGATATCCAAACATATCCCCTAGGAGTGTCGTAACCAAGAGTGCATCAAGGCACGTTGTCGTTTACCAGTTCCCATTTGATTCTAGCTCAAAGCGTTGTTTTTGGGTTTTACCCCTATGTACATCTATGTAAGAGCCACCTCTACCTACTCATATCTAGATAGGGATGTATTTTCTTGATAAACCACATACTCAATACTCCCCAAAATACCAGTAAGATTTCATATATTTAAAATTTTCTATATGGTTTTTTCAGAAATAAGTGGTAAGGATGCATGGAGTTCCACTTTGAATCATATCTGATCCTGATCCAAGGTTCATATCAAAATTCTGGAGAAGTATTCAACATTATCTAAGAACTAAATTGAATTTCAATACGGCCTATCACTTCCAAACTGATGGAAAATCTGAAAAGACTATTTAAATACTCAAGGACATGATGAGAATGTGCACATTGGAATTTAAAGGTTGATGGGATCAACGTATCCCTTTAGTTGAGTTCTCTAACAACAACAGCTTCCACTCAAGCATTCAAATGGCTCCCTATGATGCTCTATATGGGAAGCGATGTATATCTCCTACTTGTTGGGATGTAGCTGGTGAGAGAAATATTCTTGGGCTGATCTTGTGCGAGAGATGATAGAAAAAGTTCATGCCATCCAACAACACATTAAGGCTACTCAGAGTCAGAAAAAGAGCTATGCCGAAAACCATCGAAGGTATTTGGATTTTGATGCTGGTGATAAGGACTTTCTTCGAATTTCACCTTGGAAGAGATTCATGAGGTTTGGGAAGAAAGGGAAGCTCAGCCCTAGGTACATTGACCCCTATGAAATCCTTGATCGGATGGGAGAAGTGGCCTATCGGATTGCACATACTCTAAGTCTAGGTCATGTTCATGATGTCTTCAATGTATACCTCTTGAGTAAGTACAAACCTGACCCTTCACATGTACTAAACCCAAAAGTGGTACAAGTGTAACATGACCTCCCTTATGAGGAGTAACCGGTGGAGATTTTGGATCGTAGAGACATGGTTCTATGCAACAAGACTACCCACCTTGATAAGGTTTTGTGGAGAACCCACAAATATGAAGAAGCCACGTGAGAACTAGGGGAGTCTACGAGGAAGAATAACCCACACCTATTCTTTTCTGAGGATACGAGTTAAAATTCTGGGGACAAAATTTCTTAAGGGGGGAAGAATGTAATGACCTGAAATTTTGAATGAATTATTGTTTCCTATTAATTTTGAGTGTTATTTTATTTTTTACTCAACAAAAAAATATTCTTTAATTAATTATGTGAGTATAATTAAAATGAGACTATTGGGTTTCAACTGTTATATGACCGTTGTTCAATATGATCGTTGGAAACTAAATGTTGCGATTGTTGTCTCTAAATACAAGTGATCCTGGTTAATAAATAAATAAATAAGATTTTATGGCCTCATCACATATTCTCGTTTCTTTGGGTGTTCATAAATATATAAACATGATATATTACATTCTGTAACGGACATACATATAACCCTTACTACCTTTCCATGGGTTATAAATTATATAATGATCTTGTTTTTAAGAGCTTTTAAAACGTCATGATTTTAAAATGAATCCCATTTATTGTATTCTATACTGGTTATTTATGAAATGCTTGAATATGAACTATGTGGATCACATGTAAGTAAATACATATTAAGGGTTCACCCTGATAGTGCTCCAATGCATTGGGTAAAGATTTAATCTCTAGAGATGAGAAGTTTCACGATACCTTGGTGGATAACCATGGGAATTTTTATGACACCTTGGGGAAGGACCTTGGTGATATGTTCATGAATGTCTAAATGAAATCTTATAGCCACTTATTCAAGTTATTTCCCATTTTCATTTCTTTATGATATTCATATTCTTCCATTTCTCATGTCTTTATGTTTTTATTCAAGTTCTTATTGATTTCACAAGAACATTGATTCCCTTATTTACCCTTACTAGGCCTTCTCCTCACCCTTTCCTTTGATGACTATCTCGAGGATATGAGATTCAGTAAATGTACATAGAATAAACCTATGATTAAGCCTTAAAAGTTGTTTAGAAGAATGTTTTTTGTTGTTTTCATGTATTATGTTCCTGATTTCCAAGACATTGGACTTTAATGATCCTCTTTTCTTTCTTGTTACCTTTTCTTGTGGTATGTCATTCAAATATCCATACCATGATCTTATTCAGTACCCATGTTGTATTACGAATTATTTATGAGTGGGTGACCCTTGTCCCCTCTCTTTACAATGTTTTGGAAAACCATTCTATATAGTCATTAAGCTGCAGAAATTTCGTCTCAAAATTTCCTTTTCTTTCTCTCAAGAAATTGCCTTGTTTATCTATATGAATACACAGACCAATTTAGTTTATATGGGTGTTCATAAATATATAAATACAATATATTTGATTCTGTAATGGACATAAATATAACCCTCACTCCCTTTCCATGGGTTATAAATGATATGATGATCTTATTTTTAAGAGCCTTTAAAATGTCACGATTTTGAAATAAACCCATTTATTTTATTCTTTATGGGTTATTTATGAAATGTTTGAATATGATCTATGAGGATACCATGTATGTAAAGGCATATTAAGGGTGTTCCCTGATATTTCTCCAATGTATTGGGTAAATATTTAATCTCTAGATATGACAAGTTTCACAATACCTTGGTGAATAACCTTGGTAATATTTATGACACCTTGGGGATGGACCTTGGTCATTTATTCATGAGTTTCTAAAAGAAATGTTGTAGACACATATTCAAGTTACGTTCCAAGTTATTTTCTTTATTATATTCCTCTTCTTGCACTTCTAATATCTTTATGTTTTTATTCAAGTCTTTATTGATATCACAAGTACATTGATTCCCTTGTTTACCCTTACTGGGCCTTCTGCTCACCCCTTCCTTTCATGTATGTCTCTAGGATATGAGATGCAATAAATGTACATATTATGAACCTATGATGATTCCTTAAAAGTGTTTTATAAGAATTTTTATGTTGTTTTCACATATTATGTTCCTAATTTCCAAAACACTTGACTTTAATGATCCTTTGTATGTAAAATGTAATGAAAAGTTATGTATTAAAAAGGTGGGATGCCACAGTAAGGGTAGTCACTACAATGATGATTGTATTTCCCTATCAGAAATAAAATATCCTGGTAAAATTAATTACTGTGATTCATTTTATTAGGGGATTAATAGAGGCCACGTAATTAATGATTCGATAAATTAATAAGGGAGTGATACAAGGTGAGACCAATATTAGTTAAATATAATTTTAAACCAATATTTAATTATTTTTTCAAAATATTAAACCCAAAAAACAATATTTCAATTCACCCACAACATTTTCTTCTCTTGAGAAAACCTGAGTCCCATTGTACTGCATTTCTATCAGGTTCAAAAATCATTTTGTTGGGTTCCATGTGACAAGTGTGCATAAGATGGTAATAAGGATAGATTTAATGAATATATATGATTTATATGATATAATAAATATTTCAGAATTATTAATTATTATTTAAATTTATTCAATTTCATCCGTCAAATAGTGAAAATAGTGTTCCTGTATATGTAATACCTACCATATCTAAGAATGGTGTAATTCATTTTTATATCAATAAATTTTATGGATGACTCTAAATATGTGTATAATAAAAATATATAACATTTATATCATGAATAACATTATATAAATGATATAAAATTAATCAAACTACAAGGACTGGGACTAGTGAACTGAAACATTCTTGACAAACCAAGCAGATATCACCCATAATAGTGATATTAATAACAAATTATTAATAAACGGTTGATAAGATGTCATAAAGAAATTATAAATGGAATGATATATATAAATATGTTCCTGGAATATATTTATAATATATAAATATTTATTATACTAGAGGTTCAAATTTTTATGTAAAAAGGTGACACATAAGGTAATGGATTTATGTTTCAATCCTATTTTAATCAGCATTGTTTATGCTTGAATATCCACTGAAGAAATTATATGATCTTTATATGATGAATCCATTTAATTTTATTCTCATATTTTTATTTCTTGAAAAGATAATGTTTCCATTCATTTTCCAAAATTCAATTATTTAATATATCAAAAGAGTGTTTTTAAGGAAAATTGACTTTATTTCTCTTTTTGATCAAAAAACCATTATCTTTTATCTCCATATTTTATAATAAAAATAAATATTTTTTTTTCAAGATTATCCGATTAAATTTTAATGTCATTTTCAACCATTATTTAATATTTATAATTTTATTTAATGGAGTCTTATTTTCATTTTATAAATGAGGTACTTTTTTACTTTTTCTATAAATTTGAGAAATGAATGTATTCTTTTAACATATACAACATTAATGGAATTTTCCACCATCTTGACCACTACATGATTTTAATATCCCTTTAAAATGTACATAGTTCTTTTCAATGAAAATTATTTCAATAATATTTTGTAACTTTTTAGATTTTAAAAATGGATTTCAAAAAAGAATGGATGTTTTCCTCAAAAACGTTTTTAATTGTGTTTATATTCTCATTGAAAACAACCATTAGAGTTTCTTATATTTTTCTAGGGAAATTATACAATAGTACCATCCTTCTTATTTATATATAAGTTTAATTATTATTATGGTTATATATTTAATAAACCCTTTTATTTTCCATGTGTTATGCTAATATGAGATTATGAAAATTTTATGTTCCCCATTATC
This sequence comes from Viscum album, assembly GCA_963277665.1. Classification (NCBI taxonomy): domain Eukaryota; kingdom Viridiplantae; phylum Streptophyta; class Magnoliopsida; order Santalales; family Viscaceae; genus Viscum; species Viscum album. The sequence continues at coordinate 323,727,733 of OY728126.1, read as the reverse complement.
TTTGCATGGGTTATGATATTATGATATGAGTAATGTTTTATGATCATGTGTCCCAAATATATATTTGGTTTTAGTTATTTGATGGGTGGGATTGGAATTATATATCCCTATAATTAATTCAGTATAGTAATATATCTCATGAGATAATGATGGGAAACAAGTCGATGTGCATTATCTGCTATGGGAAACAAGTTGGTGTTCTTGATTCATTATGATAAACAAGTTTATGTAATTGATTAATTGAGGGAATTAAGTCAATTTTCTTGATCTAAAATGGGAAATAGGTGTTTTTTCTAATCCATTATGATTTTGGGGTCTCAGAAGTTAACTATGATAGATGAAATGGTTTCTATACATATTATGGTGCCACACTTTTATTAAATGAACTTATAGTTCATGATTTATTTGTAATGACTTCTCACTCTTATGATTAATTAATTTTGAAATGATAATTATATATGTAATTATTAATTTTTATAATATTTTATAGATTGATTATGAACTTTGTATGTTATGATTGTGATCTCATACCCATATTCTTAAATTATGCTTTTATATGATCATCGATTGATATCTCCCATGCTTACCCTTACTGAACATCTAATCTCACCCCTTCTTATGTTTCTTTTCCCCAAGTTATGAATAAGGGATTAAGTATGGAATTTCTATGAAAATTACTAAATGGAAAGGTATTTATGGGATATATTGAAGATATTTCATGAAATGATAATATTTTATATCTATTATCAAAATACACTAACCCTTTATGGTCCTTATATATATATTTGTTGAATGTATTGAATAATCAAATAAAAAGATATAATATTTATTAATGAAAGTAATTTTCCTTTATAAATTTATTTATAATACCATTATAATTTTTTGTTAAATTATTTCACAAACATAAATATTCAAAACTCTTTTCTTTCATTATAATTTCAATTCCATATTTCATCAACATGGTCTAAGACATTTCTAATCCATGTCAAAATTTCTATTTAATTATAATTTCATCACAAACATCCCTTCCCATTTGTTCAAGCACAAATTAATTACTATTATATATCTTGAGTATTATAAGAATAAACCCAAATAGATAATCCTAGAATCAAGGTCATCATGTCAAATGAAGTAAGCAGGCCCTATTATAATCTTATACTAACAATCCATGTGTCAGCCTCAATACCCAAATCACTACCATAACCTTGGTAATCTAGTCCTTCCATCATTTATTGAATAAATTTTACTTGGTTCCACATAAATTTAAAGAAAGTTATTTATCTTATAAATTCATGGAAGCAATCATATTTTCAACATAACTATATCAATAGGCAAATAAGGCCTATTTAAAATGCACACAAGCAGAATAAAAACATGTCTAGGAATCAAATAAAATTAAAAAATCAATTTAATGAACAAGAATTATTTTTCATTTACCATCCTTTATAAATAATTCATTATATATGGTTTCAAGAAACAAGAAACTAAATTAAAAAGTGTCTTATAACAACCGATAACTTCAATTAACATGCCCAATCAGGACTATATATTTCTTTACAGTTCCATAGAAGATATATATCAACATCATCTATTATTTCATTTTCTATATTCCTTAATTTTCCAATATGATTATATAATTCTATGTTAAATATATTATAAAAAATAAAATTATATTTAAACCTCTAATATACAATATCACAATAATTATCATCGGGAAATTTTTTTTCAAGGAATAATTAAAGAGTTCAATGAATTTTCTCTTTTATTATCTTTCCTTTTCATAGAACCTTTATGTTTCTAATAATTTTTAGAATGGAAACATAGAAATGGAAGAATAAACAAATAAAGAATCATGTATACACACTACATAGTAAAACACATGGATCACCCATCATGTAATAAGGCCCAAACACATGAAACAACATCATCCCCTTCTCATTCATTCAATTTATCATTTTTAAGATATTATTGTTATTAAAAAAATCTAGACCATTTACCCACGATTATAATATACGATCCACACAAACATACACAAAAAAAGGATAATTCATAGTTCATATATGTAGAGACCCAAAACTTTACATACATGGACATTACATTACTTTTGTGGAATACTTAGTACATAACAAAAACACACACACAAGGACCGTAATAGTTTAGTGTCTTTGGAAACTCGGAACGTAATCTTCTAATCATGGTGAAATATCATCAACATGTCCCATAAAGATCTTCCCTTTTTTTCTTACCTAAAACCTTTCTTTATATCCTGGGGAAAAGAAAACATAAAAGGGTGAGCTCAAATTCTCCGTAAGGGTAAACAAAAAAAATATCAATCACATCATATTCATAAGAACATAACATTTTGGAAATCTTAACCTAAAAAAGAGATCATAATATCATAACATGGGATAAATCATAGTAGTGAAATGTAATCCCAATAATCATAACTTAAAACATGAAACTTTGTGGCGTACACACATAATCATAGATAATCATTTCTTATTAGTCGAGACTCATTTCCAAGACTATCTTAGTGGACAAAGTCCATTTCTGAACCGAGTTCATTCCTCGTTTCAGTCCTGTTTCACTGAACCGGTTTAACCTGCCGTTCCAGCCATGTGTATCTCATGAGATATAAAATCTTTACCCAATGCATTGGAGGGAGATATAGTTCCCACCCATCTCATAATGATACTATTCTTATGTGTGCCACAAAATCATAAACCATACATCATAGCATAACCCATGTAATAAAAATGGGATTCTTAAACAATATGACATCATAAAACAATTAATATAAGATAAAGGATTTCATAAAAATAATTCCATCACAACATAATCAAATCAATGTAATAATAGGGATATAAAAAGAACCCTATATTATCTTATATGGAAAATAATTTTGATAAAATACTTGAACTCCATTCTTGAGGAAAATATCCTTTTTACTTCAAAAACATTTTCCTTTCTTAACATGTCATACAATTTTAAAATAAAAGAAGATGATTGAAAGTAAACTTGAAAACTTTTAAAGGATGCTTCTTGGAAATAATGTTTTAAAAATACATTCATGTCGTATAAGTTAAAAAACATTCTTCTAGTACTTTTGTCGGAAAAGTCAAAAAGTACCTCGTACGAAAAATGACAAAAGATTCCTTTCATATCTTTTACTAAAAACTCACCAATGGGTAAAATTGGATTTAAAAAATTGTAGGTGGAGGGAAAAAATATGAAATATCTAGGAAACATGGATGTGGATGATAAAATACACCGCAATAAATACCAAAGTATTAACAATCTCAAATAAAATGAGATTGTGATATTTTCCCTTACCTTAGGTCTGATTTGCTTCGTAAGTGTCCGAACCTCCTGTATAATGATTTAAATAATGTCATTGACTTATTCTATAATCATACTCATTGTTATGATATCATATATGGTTCACTTATGACTTTATATTACCCATTCTTTTGTGAATTCCTTGTTATAGAGCGTTTTGGGTAAAATTGTTTCATTTTTCGTCCGTGTTTTGATTTGTAATTATTCATATGATTAATTAGATCATGATTACTTAATTAAAGAATATAAAACAAGATTTATATATAATATATATTCATAATATACATATATATAATAAATCAGTTAATGGAAGGAAATACACCATTCATGGAGACGGTAGGCCGTACGTACGCATGAACGCTAATTTCGTTTCCTTATTGAGTGGAATAGAATTAAGTAGATGACATACATATATATAAACATAAATCCAGTATCATTATTATGTCATATATTTAATTATTACTTATAATATATACTTTATAATCATTCATGAATGGTTAACGTGGAAAATAAATCTCATCGCGTCGTGGAGACGGTAGTCCGTACGTACGCACGAGCGATGATATCATTCTCATGATCATGAAATTGTATTGGAGTGTATGTATACTATTTAAGAATTAATATCACTTTACAATAATCATATATAGTTATTATGTACATCATTATATCCATCCAAGTAAGGGGGTGGTAGAAAATAGATTACACTATGGCGTGGAGACGGTATTCCGTACGTACGCACGCACGGTGATTTCATTTTCCGTAGGATGGATAGATGGTGAAATAGGGTTGTTTCATACTTATAATGACATATCAGTATATTAGTGATACTGATGTTATTACTTCATAATGAAACAACCTAAGAAGAAGAAGTGGAAGAAGAAATAAAGTTGGAAGAATCGGTAACGGACATTAGCTCTTCTTTGAAGCGCCTCTTAGAGTCCTCCTCTTAGGGTACTAAAATTGGACTTTTAAGAAGACCAGGACCTCTAGGATGTTACTAGTGAAGTGTAGAAGAGAATTTGGCAGGGATTGGATGAGCGTGAAGGATCAATGTTGTGTGAGTAAGAGAGGGAGGAGGTTCCCTTTTATAAGGGAGGAGAGGGGCACCTTTTTAATAAAAAAAATTATTATTTTATTATAAAGCCAAATTCGGTTTTAAATATCTCCAAATAAATTTATTTAGAATCTAAGGTAGGTATGGGTAGAAATCATCTCATCCAATAGAATTTAGACAAGTTTATTTTCTTCTTTTAACCTTATAATTTATATTTAACTTTAAGTTAGATAATTTTACTTTTACCGTGTCTTTTTGTGTTCTTACACTATAAGGTTAATAAACTTACTATAACAAGCCAAACGAACCCCAGGTTGTTTATTATTAATATATATAATATTATCTAAGTCATTTGTCCGAACCATAGATTTTTAGGAATAAAATAACAATTAATAATATAATATTTGTTTTAAAAACTATTTTATGTCAATTTTGACACTATTTAGTAATTGATTTTTGTGAAAATCATAAAAGAATTATTAGTTCTAAAAACATTAATTAAATAAATAATAACATGTCATATTAATCTATGAAATTATTTTAATTCATAAAAAGTCTCAAATAACATATATTCAGGTATTTATAACATCAATTATGTCAATATTTCATTAATAAGATAATTAATTTATCATCTTTGTGTCATAAATAAATTAACTTATTTAAAGTCTAAAAATTACAAATAAACTATCATTATGTAGGAAATCTATTTATCTTTCTAATTAATATTTATAGTCAAATTTAGCTTACGTATAACCCTATATTAAAAATGATTTTCTTATTAAACTTTGATTTTAACTATTTTAACCCTTCTTTAAATAAATTAATAATAAATGTCCTAATCTAATCCAAGTAGGACTAAATGGTCATATTTTATTCCTAAGGTTGTTTTCAGTCGAATTACACTTATCCAATAGAATTAGGACATGTGTTAGGGTAATAATAATATCATTTTTACCCTTAATTACCCTATTTACTTTTAACCGTGGGAAAAAAAGTAAAAAGTTACTATTCACCAAAAATTATTTTCATCTCATTGAACCACATTTTACTTACTGACATCAAGCGTGTCTCTCGGATTATTGAAATTCCAATCACAGAAGCGGTAAAATTATGTTTTATGAAAAATTCATTTTTTTAACTACCACTTAGTTGTTTCACTATTCATCAAAAAATGAAAGTTTCCAGAAAAATACAAAAATTAGGCCTAAGCTATATTTGATATTATGAACTCAAAAATGATGTCTATTTTAAAGAATTAAAAACATATAAGTTTCATTAATTAATTTAAAAATTAATTCTCATCGTCAAAACATATAGCGTGTTCTTAAGAGATAATAACTATCAAAAGATTGACACTTGTTTATGTCTGGTTTAAATGTAAAATTACATCCAATGACCAACATTGTATTAAATTGTTCAAATAAATTCTAAATATACTTTAAAACCAGTCAAATTAATAATTTATCACTATTAATTATTTCAATTAAAAATGTTGTTTTTAATTAAAATTTAGTAATTTTCACTATTCATCAGAAAATGAATGTTACCCGAAAAGTACCAAAATTTCACCTTTAGCTAATTTCGATATTCCGAATCCAAAAATGAAATCCATTTTGAAAAAAAAAATTACAAAATTTCAAAAAGTGGTTATTACTATTCATAACGGCTAGTTTTAATAATATTTTAATAGCATATCGTTGTTTAGTGAAACTCGGTATTGCGTACTACAAACGCTATCGAGGAAGGTCGCCATTGCATGTAATGAAAGTCAAGTCAAGGATGCGTGTTGTGAAAGCTCCTTTTGGTGTAGCGTACAACACAAGAAATTAATGAAATTAAAAATAATATTTTTCATAAAATCTCGAGGTGTTACATTCTACCCCCCTTAAAATGAATTTCGCCCTCGAAATTCATCAGGGTTATAAATGGTTTACTACTCGAAAGTTTCTTTAATAGAAACTCATATCGTAAAAAGGAATACCAAAACCAATCATTAGAAACAAAAGTATGAAATGTAACGGTTACCCAAATAAACTAATCACTGGGTTTCCACATAGGTGAAAATATGGATATGGAAGAGAAATCTAACCGTCATGTTCTAATGGAGAGTGGTAGAGAACATGGCTATGAAAAAGAAAATAATCACAAATCCATATATTTTTGATGATCTAAGGTACCATATGATTCATCAGATATAAGGGCACTAGGAAAACATTGTTGGTTTTCAAGATCATTTCCCTAAAGTTGAAGAATTTGAATTAGAATAAATAGATACTTTATTTTGGTACAATCTCACTGTTGCTCGTGCCTTGAACAATTTCCACTTCATCTCTTAATGAAATGAAGTTGAATTTGTTATTCCTAAAGTGTTATCAGATCATGTGATAGAATGATGGGTCATTCCATCTGTTTCAGACAAAAGGTTAGCAAAAGTTATTAAAAATACATAAGTCGATCTATAGTGAGATTAATCATATATGGTTCCTAAAATGGAATTATACTTCATATATCATACTTCTTAATATAATAAAACTAGTTTCTACAAAACAGGTACTTCCTGTAGGCCAGTGGTAGGCGATAAAGGCCAGTTGCACTTCGGTTGTGGGTTCGATTCCCACAGCCTTGTCTGACGCGATGGGATGTCACCCGTCCTGCAGGTTGTCCTTTTTCTAAAACTACATTACTATAACATCCCATAGATAATATTATAAAAACAACTTCTACCCTTAAACAATACTAACTTATTTCCAACATAATCCATTCCAATCTGTTGGCTTATCTAAAATAATTCAGTCCAAACTCATAGTATAAAGAAAATGATTACTTGAAATGTCACATAACAATCACGTGAATTCCATCATTTATCCCCTATATATCATAAGATATATCTTGTTGGTCAAATTACAAACATGTGAATACCTTAATCATGTATACCCAATGAACCTTAGTGAAAACATGAATGTAGTTAAGCGTTAACACTTTCCACAAACCAAAATCCTAAAAATTCTATATACTCAAACCATGATATCACTTAGTCCTTATATCAATCATGAGCTCATGAATACTGTCAAACATTTCATTTTCTCGTTTTCCATTCATTATGCGCATAACATCTTTTTTTTCCAAAAATATCTCAATCACTTTCCATGGTTACCGGTACCATAAAATTATTGAAAACCAAAATAGAATAATAGAAAAATATTCTAATACACAATAAAAGTTCCTCAACAACATTATTCTTGAATACCAATACATAAACACTTCAATCCATCCTCTTCAATTATTTTCCTGGAATAAGTCCTTCCTTGATTTAGAAGTAACTTTCTAGTTCAGGGCATTGAGTTGGGTAATGCCCATGTTCTCCACAAATAATACATTAAACTCCATAACAGTCTCTCACTCTATGACCCTTTTCTCCACACAGATAACATCGGTCCCTCCATTTGAGGTATTCCTCAAGGTTCTTCTTCCCTTCTTTAGAAATCTCAATCTTCCTTTCTTTATGCTCCTCCACATGCGAACATGCATAATGGTCTATCTTCCTCTTCATTGATGAATTAGGCATACCACTAAATTTAACTTTGTTAATCATATATCACGATGACTGATTTGGCATAATCACTATATCTTTATCTCTAGGAATTATACAAATTTTTTTCTCATAGTCACAAATTTGTCCATTGGATTCAATGTTAACCGAATTCCTTCTGGTTCCCTCCATTAACTAAAACACAAAAAGAATTCTGTGAGAGGCAAAAACCATGCTAGAGAAAAAAACATAGTAAAGGGGGAGTACCCTCAATATCTAACATCTTAGGTTAAATTCTCTTATCGTTAGCGCAATTCTAGGACTATAACATATACGTATACTTAACCTTATAGACATCCCTAGACATACCTTAGAAATATCTCTAGGGATCTCACTAATGTTTTCGCATCCTAGTTTCCAAAGGTTGACTAAACCTTTCCTCTGATACCAACTGTAGAGACCCGAAACTTGACGTACATGGTCATTACATTACTTTTTCGGAATACTTAGTACATAACAAAAACACACACATAAGGACCGTAATAGTTTAGTGTCTTTGGAAACTCGGAACGTAATCTTCTAATCATGGTGAATGATCTTCAACATCTCCCATAAAGATCTTCCCTTTTTTTCTTACCTAAAACCTTTCTTTATATCATGGGGAAAAGAAAACATAAAAGGGTGAGATCAAATTCTTAGTAAGGGTAAACAAAAGAAAAATATCAATCACATCATATTCATAAGAACATAACATTTTGGAAATCTTAACCTGCAAAATAGATCATAATATCATAACATGGGATAAATCATAGTAGTGAAATTTAATCCCAATATTCATAACTTAAAACATGAAACTTTTTGGTGTACACACATAATCATAGATAATCATTTCTTATTAGTCAAGACTCATTTCCAAGACTATCTTAGTGGACAAAGTCCATTTCTGAACCGAGTTCATTCCTCGTTTCAGTCCTGTTTCACTGAACCCGTTTAACCTACCGTTCCATCCATGTTTATATTATGAGATATAAAATCTTTACCCAATGAATTGGAGGGAGATATAGGTCCCACCCATCTCATAATAATACCATTCTTAAGTGTCCCACAAAATCATAAACCATACATCATAGCATAACCCATGTAATAAAAATGGGATTCTTAAACAATATGACATCATAAAACAATTCATATAAGATAAATGATTTCATAAAAATAAGTTCATCACAACATAATTAAATAAATGTAATAATAGGGATAGAAACAGAACCCTATATTATCTTATATGGAAAATAATTTTGATAAAACACTTGAACACCATTCTTGAGGAAAATATCCTTTCTACTTCAAAAACATTTTCCTTTCTTAACATGTCATACAATTTTAAAATTAAATAATTTGATTAAAAATAAACATGAAAATTTTTAAAGGAGGCTTCTTGGAAATAATGTTTTAAAAATCCATTCATGCCGTATAAGTTAAAAAAACATTCTTCTCGTACTTTTGTCGGAAAAGTCAAAAAGTACCTCGTACGAAAAACGACAAAAGATTCCTTTCATATATTTTACTAAAAACTCACCGATGGGTAAAATTGGATTTAAAAAATTGTATGTGGATTGAAACAATATTACATATCGAGGAAACATGGATGTGGATGATAAAATACACCCCAGTAAACACCAAAGTATTAACAATCTCGGATAAAATGAGATTGTGATATTTTCCCTTACCTTAGGTCTGATTTGCTTCGTAAGTGTCCGAACCTCCTATATAATGATTTAAATAATGTCATTGACTTATTCTAGAATCATACTCATTATTATGATATCATATATGGTTCACTTATGATTTTATATTACCCGTTCTTTTGTAAATTCCATGTTATAGAGCGTTTTGGGTAAAATTGATTCATTTGTCGTCCGTGTTTTGACTTGTAATTATTCATATGATTACTTAGATCATGATTACTTAATTCAAGAATATATAACATGATTTATATATAATATATATTCATAATATACATATATATAATAAATCAGGAAATGGAAAGAAATACACCGTTCATGGAGACGGTAGGCCGTACGTACGCATTAATGCTGTTTTCGTTTCCTTATTGAGTTGAATAGAATTAAGTAGATGACATACATATATATACACATAAATAAAGTATCATTATTATGTCATATATTTCATGATTACTTATTATATATACTTTATAACCATTCATGAATGGTTAACGTGGAGAATGAATCTCATCGCGTCGTGGAGACGGTAGTCCGTACGTACGCACGAGCGATGATATCATTCTCATGATCGTGGAATTGTATTGGAGTGTATGTATACTATTTCAGAATCAATATCACTTTACAATAATCCTATATAGATATTATGTACACCATTATATCCATCCAAGTAAGGTGGTGGTGGAAAATAGATTACACCACGGCGTGGAGACGGTATTCCGTACGTACGCACGCACGGTGATTTCATTTTCCGTAGGATGGATAAACGGTGAAATAGGTTTGTTTCATACTTATAATAACATATCAGTATATTAGTGATACTGATGTTATTACTTCATAATGAAACAACCTAAGAAGAAGAAGTGGAAGAAGAAATAAAGTTGAAAGAATCGGTAACGGACATTACCTCTTCTTTGAAGCGCCTCTTTGAGTCCTCCTCTTAGGGTACTAAAATTGGCCTTTGAAGAAGACCAAGACCGCTATTATGTTACTAGGGAAGTGTATAAGAGAATTTTTCAGGGTTTGGATGAGCTTGAATGCTCAAAGTGGAGGTGAGGAAGAGAGGGAGGAGGTGCCCTTTTATAAGGGAGGAGAGGGGCACCTTTGGAATAACAAAAAATATTATTTTATTATAAATCCAAATTCGGTTTTAAATAGCTCCAAATTAATTTATTTAAAATCTAAGTTAGGTATGGGTAGAAATACTCTCATCCAATAGAATTTAGGCAAGTTTAGTTTCCTATTTTAACCTTATAATTTATATTTAACTTTAAGTTAGATAATTTTACTTTTACCATGTCTTTTTGTGTTCTTACACTATAAGGTTAATAAACTTACTATAACAAGCCAAACGAACCCCAAGTTTTTTATTATTAATATATATAACATTATCTAAGTCATTTTGCCGAACATTAGATTTTTAAGAATAAAATAACAATTAATAATATAATATTTTTTTAAAAAACTATTTTATGTCAATTTTGACACTATTTAGTAATTGATATTTGTGAAAATCATAACAGAATGATTTGTTCGAAAAAAGTTAATTAAATCAATACTAACATGTCATATTAACCTATAAAATTAGTGGAATTCAAAAAATGTCTCAAATTACATTTATTTGATTATTTATAACATCAATTATGTCAATATTTCATTAATAAGATAATTACTGCATCATCTTTGTGTCATAAATAAATTAACTTATTTAAAGTATAAAAATTACAAATAAAATATAATTATGTATGAAATCTTTTTATCTTTCTAATGAATATTTATTTCCTAATTTATCTTATGTATGACCCAATATTAAAAATTATTTTCTTATTAAACCTTGATTTTAAATATTTTAACCCTTCTTTAAATAAATTAATAATAAATGTCCTAATCTAATCCCAGTGGGCCTAAATGGTCATATTTTATTCATAAGGTTTTTTTGGTCGAATTACACTTATACAATAGAATTAGGACATGTTTTAGGGTAATAATAATATCATTTTTACCATTAATTACCCTATTTACTTTTAACCGTGGTAAAAAAATTAAAAAGTTACTATTCACCAAAAATTATTTTCATCTCATTGAACCACATTTTACTTACTGACATAACCGTGTCTCTATGATTTTTGAAATTCCATTCATAGAAGCGGTAAAATTAAGTTTTATGAAAAATTCCTTTTTTAACTACCACTTAGTGGTTTCACTATTCATCAAAAAATGAAAGTTTCCAGAAAAATACCAAAAATTAGGCCTAAGATATATTTGATATTATGAACTCAAAAATGATTTCTATTTTAACAAATTCAAAACATATCAGTTGATTTAATTAATTTAAAAATTAATTCCCATCATCAAAACATATAGCGTGTTCTTAAGAGATAATAACTATCAAAAGATTGACACTTGTTTATGTCTGGTTTAAATGTGAAATTACATCCAATGACCAACATTGTATTAAATTGTAAAAATATATTCTATATATACCTTAAAACCACTCAAATTAATAATTTATCACTATTAATTATTTCGATTAAAAAGGTTGTTTTTAATTAAAATTTAGTAATTTTCACTATTCATCAGAAAATGAATGTTACCCGAAAAGTACCAAAATTTCACCATAAGCTAATTTCAATATTCCGAATCCAAAAATGAAATCAATTTTGAAAAAAAATTACAAAATTTCAAAAAGTGGTTATTACTATTCATAACGGCTAGTTTTAATAATATTTTAATAGCATATCGTCGTTTAGTGAAACTCTGTATTGCGTACTACACATGCTATCGAGGAAGGTCGCGATTGCTTGTAATGAAATTCAAGTCAAGGATGCGTGTTGTGAAAGCACCTTTTGGTGTAGCCTACAACACAAGACATTAATGAAATTAAAAAGAATATTTTCCCTAAAATCTCGGGGTGTTACAATATACCTAAAATAAATCTTTTACTACACTTATCACAAGTTGGAGGGAGAGAAAAAGAAGTTCCACAACCTAAAAATATTCAAGGAATCCATATTAAATCATAGATGCAACCTCTCAAAACAAAGTGAGTAAACTCGACTAAAAGATATATATATAAATTAATGGAAACAAATTTATTCTCTATTCAATCAAGGATGAGAGAATAAGAGATGGATAAATGGAAAGGAAGTTCCTCAAAGAAGGTAAAACATGTATTATGTCCCAGAAATACCCCTTTAATTTTTACAATCCATGATTGATACAAACAAGGAGGGTGTGGTGTTATGATCTTTATGTTTCTACCCATCCTTGGTAAGATAAGAACCAAACATGAAAATTTGGATAAAATAAACTAACTGGGCCAAAATTACCTAGGATGGATGAATAAACTCACCACCACGGTAAACTAGAACCACAATGTCATTAGGCCCTTCTACCCAATTCGAAACAAGTAGCCTCCATAGTTTGGTTCATCATACCTCACCGTTTTGTGGCTCACCAAGTGTATGCTAATTATGTGTAGGTATTTCACCTTATTTTTCTTACCATAGATTCTCCACATGAGTGTTTGTTGACATGGACAATCAATCCCACTAAAATGGGTGTGGTGGCCTCCCTATTTCCCATAAAGAGGCTCACTGAGAAAAATGCTCAGGACTCAGGTGTTTCACCCTATAATTTCCCACTTTGATAACTCACTCAAGTTATACCCAAGAAACAACCCCAGGAAAATGGGGAGACCCTTAGGTGTTTTATCCTTGGGCTTCTACAAGTACCAAAATGGTCATCCCCAACCCTACAGCTTCAAAACACCTATCCAAAATGATTATCCCTTAAAACCAAGCACCAAAACAGAAACCACCATGGGTGTTTTAGAATGAATTTAGTTCCCATAAACTATGATTTCCTACCGCCAAAATGAACAAGTCCAAAACTCCTCCTATACCTTCATGAAAATTCTAAGATCACATTGAACCCCTCAAAGCCTTAGAATTTAAAAAGGATTTGAGGGGATTAAACCCTTATATCAGATACATATCAAATTATTATCATCCTCATAAATCGAAAAAATATGGGATAGAAATAAGTGGGAAAAATGTAAGAAATCATCTAGAGATATACATCTTAAACAGTTATCTCATTATATTAAAATTAAATCCATTAATCATAATGGAAGCAAGATATCTCAATCAACTCATACATTGACATGGATCATACATATCAGAAAAACGTCAATAAAAATTTCAAGATAATGATCACAAATTTATAAATCTCATTCACAGTTATATTCTTCCAAACCACTATGTCATCATAGAATATGAACTTAAGGGATAACACACCTATGAAATAACATTCCCTAATAGTCTCAAATATCAATAGTTTATTCCTAAAAGTTTTAAATCATCTCTAATATCCAATTAATCACATATGAATTATCTTAGGGATATAAAGAATGTAATGATATAAGGAAAAATCATAAATCTAGATTATATATGGGAAAATTTCTAATTGATAAACAATAACACTAACACACTCCATTATCTATAAAAGGCTTAAGAAATTATAGCTAAATCTTACTCCTGTGACAAAAACTTCACTGCCCTTTATGAGGGGATACCTTTAAAAATACATGATCCCTAACATCAAAATCTAGAGTCCAACTCATATGATCATCACAGTACATCTGATGATCCTGAACTACCTTCATTTCCCCCTGAATAACCAATAATTTATCCATCATATTTTGTATCAGTTTTGGTCGGAGATTAACTAACTATCCAACCACAATCCATCACAATATAGATAAAATATTATGTCCATATAATGATTCAAATTTGGTCACAACAATGGTATATTGATAACTATTATTGAAATAGAACTCAATCAATGTTATATGTTGTACCAATGTGCCTATGAAATTCCGAACGCATGCACAAATCATGTCCTCTATTGTTTGGATAGTTTCTCTTTTTGACCAACTATTTTTAGATGAAAAGTAATGTTAAAACATGGTTGAGAGCTAAAATAATGGTAGAGGAATTTATATACCCAAGAGGTAAAATTAGGATTAAGATCAAATATGACCAACTACGAAACCCCATGAAGACTCACTACCTCCTCTAAATATTTCCTCGATAAAACATCCACCAAGATCAATTCCCTTATCACTAAGAAATTTGTTTCCATAATCAGGTATTCCAAAACCACCCAAATAGAATCATATCCACCCAATTATCAAGGAAAAATAGTGATGAAGTCTATTGGGATATCCTCCAACTTCCACCAGGGAACATTGGGTGGTCGAAGAAACCCACCAAGAACACAATGCTTAGCCTTCTCCTTCTAGAAGACAAAACACTAAGATATGAAATTTGAAACCAATCTCTCTATCCCAGGACACTTATCCTCACAATTCATGATACATTTGTTCCACAACTACATATAACACTAAAAGGGAATAGTGTATCTCTTAAATAACCAACACACACAACACTGAATGAATAAATAACCTTCTATGATACAACACAAAATTTTGATCATCCTCACAGCATCCCTCAATTGAATCACAATAAATAACTCAATATTAGAAAACCGAGACCATAGAATCTCTTAATTGGGATTCATCCAACTATTTCACCAAATATGACCATGTGATCATATAGAAGAAACATAATTTACCTTCAACTTATCCCATATCAAGGTGTATCATTTAGAACTCTAGAATCACTCTTTAAGCATCTTCAACCTCATAAATAGCATCACCTCACAAATTTCTTCCCATTGCATCATCCACATCATTCCCTTTACATGGTGTATAGAAATGTTTTAATTCATAATAATATAATAATTCCATCCACCATCACTATAAAAATCATAATTCTAATTTGGAAAAGATATACTTCTAGATATTAGGATCTGTGAATATCGTAAATAATTCACCACTGATCTAATACCACCAAAACATCAAAGAAAAAATCACTAAAATAAACAAAAGATCATGGGAGTAATAGTTACACTCTTGTGTTTGAAAATATTGAGGTCTACAAGAGATAACATCTCTTTATCGTATATGCATGAAACCCACCAGAAGGAATAAATAATACCAGTAAACCTAAAACTCAACTCCTTCATCTAGAAAATGAAAAACCAGAGCACTAATCAGCTTCTCCTTCAAATAATAAAAATATACCTGACATTGTTCATTTCATACAGAGGAATGATCCTTCCTGGTCAAGGTTTTCATAGGAGTCACAATCCATGAAAATTTATACACAAATATCATATAATCTCCTACAAGACCAAGGAAACTCTACACCTCATTAACATTCTTTTGGGATATAAAAATAAACTATTTTAATTATCAAAAGATCCAATGCCACTTCCTATTGTGACAAGATAGGTCACGATAAATGGAAATCATGGGCCTAGAACATACAAATTGATAACTTCCCAAATAGTTATTGACAATGAATAATCCCAAAAGAAACTCACATGTTCTCTACATGCTACTCTTCATACATAGAGTACACCAATATTTCATCTATGAATGCTCAAAAAGCCAATCTAAGAACTCATAAATGATATAATTCATTAGTACCATGAACATGGATGGGGTGTTAATCACACTAAAAGGAATTAACATGAACTCATAGTGTCCATACCAATATCTAAACATAGTATTTGTAGTATCTTTATCTTTTACTCGCATTAGATGATATTTGACCACAAATCGATCTTAGAGAAGAAACTAACTCCACTTAGAAAATAAAAAAAATATCAATCTACATAAGTGGATAATGGTTATTTATTTTCACGTGATTAAAGTTACAATAATTGATGAAATAAATCATATTTCCATCTACATTATTCACAAGAAAGGATTAGAGCGGCCCCAAGGTGATACACTAAGCCAAATAAAACCTCTTTGTAAGAGATCATCAATCTAGATCTACAGCTCCTTCCACTTATAATATGTAATTATATATGGATACATCAATATAAGATATACACTCAGATATATCTCTATACCAAACTTAATCTCTCATTGAGGGGGTGGCATCACGACCTCTTTATGTAAGAAATCAACATAATCTTCCATTACCCGAAAAAACACCACCATTTGAACATCTATTAAACACAACATCAAATCTTCCATCATGGATAAAGAGAACTCAACATGCCTCTGACCATTTTGATGGTCTCTCTAACCCAATAAAATATATGTCTCATCATCAACATCATAAAATAAATATCACACCCGAATTAAATCCATGATATTTTTCACCTAATCCAGCTAGTATATGCTAATAATTATGGAATATGGATTTATTTGTAAACATAATAATATTTTGAAGAGTGATACTACCCCAGTGTCATCTCATAATCTCTATATACATAAAATTGGATAACCCAACCGAAAAAGGGAAAAGTCAATTCCAAGGGCATATGAAGCCTCTCTACCTCAAGTCCCAAATCATGGATAGGGTGTGTCCAATAAATGAATGTATATCTCCTTCATTAAATAAGGAATTCACCCATGTAGAATATAAAAAGAATATACCTCACATGATGTTTGGACCTATCAATATTGGAAACTATTAGGCATGCATCTGATCATTCCCATATTTACTGTAACACCCCATGTTAACATTGATTTATTTTTTTAATGTAATTTTAGGTTATTTTAAATCTTGATAATATTATTATTGAATTTTGAATTTTTTTTGAATTTTTTTTGTACCTAATTTTTTCTTTATAATTGCATGGTTTTCCTAACTATATAGAAGAACATTACATAGGGATTCATTTTTTGCAAAGGTTAGTGTGAATGGTTTTGTCTAAACCATGTGAGTACCCTTACATAGAATGTTCCTTAGTTAATTTTTTAATGTGCATGTTTAATGTGAACAGGTAATGCATGGTTTGAGGTGAGGTATAGTGGAGCCTATGTGAAAAACCATTCTATATGAGTGTGTATATGGGTGGGGGAACATAGGTTTTGAATGATAAGTTGAAACAGCATGATTCAACCTTGTATCATGCTACTACTTGGATAGTGTCATATGTACATTTTGTGAATGGTGTTTCAAACTATATGGTCCACCTATATTCCCTTGAAAAGTAAAAAGAACCATTTTCACCCATATAATTTTAACTCCCATATCCTCTCCCATGCATAAGGCCAACCCTAGGGATCTCAATGGAGATCTCAAACCTCATACTCCTTTGATTATTAACCCTTTTTATCTGGATTTCATATTGAATTGAAGGTAATTTCTCCTCCTCATTTCCCTTTTTCTTCTTCCAACTTCCATTAAACAATTAATTCTAGGTTTATCCATCCACCCTGAACCCTAATTCATTGTTCATGTGAGACATATGGTTAGAATTAGTTATAACCTATGTTTTTTCTCTTTTAGGATTTCAGAAGGTTAATTCAATTATTTTTTGAGTGTTATCCCTGGAAGAAGATAGTTTTTAGCTTGATTTACTTTTGGTTGAGATAGGTGTTTCTATGAAATTGAATTAGTTTCAAGTTCATGATATTATTGAGTATTAGATACATATTTTAATTATTTTATATTAATATTTTATATTTATTGTGAATATATAAGATGTTTTCCATGGGTTTTAATCTTTCAATAAAGGGGTTTCCTTATAAATTTTATGTTTATATTTGAATTTTTAATAGTTAAGTATGTCAAGTCCCTTGAAAATGCTTATAAAACATTCCTTAAATGTTTTGGATGGAAAATGAAAGGAATTGGAACTTTTGATTTTGAATGAAAAAAAACCTTATCTTAAAGGAAGATTTCGATGAGGGGTGTTATTTATTATGGTTTCTAAAGGATATTTGAAAATGGAATTTTTGATAAGTTGAAATAATGTGACATTTTGAGTTTAATTTCAAGTAAATGTATATTTGGTATTTTATGAGACAAATGGATTATTTCTCATGAGATCCTCATTGCATTCCTCATTGTTTATTTCACTCATTATGGGTTATTTATTTTTATAAAAATATTTTATAATGTACAATGGGTTGTTTTGTGCAATGTCATTAGAGGTTAAGTGTGAGATATTTTTTATTTTCTATTTATTCCATTGTATTGATTAATTACCCACCTAGTTTCATTATTTTCATGGAAATAATATGATACAAAGTTGGGATCTGGATATGTTTTACCCCGGATGTATATTTTTTCTATGGGGTCACTACTCACGGAAGCTGATTTCTCCTAGGTTGTATTATATACTCATAATATCTTCATTCTCATGGGATGGTTATAGGGACCATTTAGTTTGACATGACTATTAGGCATACATGTTTAGTTTCATTCTAAAGATCATGTTTCTTTTCCAAGACCATGTTACATGATTATTATGTGGTAATTCATGACACTTATCCTTTGATTAGTAGTGCGTGCTAGGGATTTCATCAAATTTATTGTAGTCCATTATGTTGAATTTGTTGTGGAACTGTTCAAATTACCTTGTTTCCTTTTTCCATACTTCTTTGATATAATGGTACATTCTTTTTTTGTTCATTCATTATTTATGGCGGGGTTGGATTATAAAATGTTTTAAAATATTTTTTCAGAATGTTGATTTAAATGGAAACCCAAATGGTTGTGTTTTTTTACATTTTTATAAATATTTAAAATGAGGGTAAATGGTTTTATTTTGTTCCATTTAAAATCAAATACCCTCAATTATAGTTTTTAAATTGTTTTACTACTATGTAAATATCTCATTTGTTTTTTATTTTAAAAATGAAAGTCTCATTCTTTTTAGGTGAAAGTGTCTTATTTATTTTCCTTACTACCTTATTAAGAATGAAAACTATTTTTTATCTTTTATTACAAACTAGATTTTATGAACACTTTGTCTAAATGAATTACATGTAATCTTTGGTGAGATCCTACTAGGCTTGTTACCTCAGACCCTAAATATAAACTTGTGTACTTGCATGTATCCCTTACATTTATATAGGTTTTTTGTTCTATTTTGGATTTACCATCAATTTATTGGGTTCTTGATGGGTGAGTTGGGATATATTGGGGATCATTGGATAGAACATAGGTGATTTGATAGATTTTGTTTTTATTTTGGGATGTTATGTTATATCATCCAAGATAGTCTCGTCTTTTTTATTCAGTTTCTTTTATTATATTTGTCGTGTATTATTTTTGTTGATGATGTATTTATGTTTATACCAATGGTTTAAATAATAATTGTGGGTTATGACTTATTTATTCTTGTTTCCTATCTGGTTTTTCTTATATCTATTTTTTATGTATTTATGATATAGGAATTCCCCATATTGAATCTTTGGTAAGTAAATTTTTGTCTTTTAATCTTATTTTTTGATAAAAATATTCCATGGTAAATTTCATTGATGCACATACACTAGTTTCCTACCAATCGGGATTGAGAACACTCTTCAAGCCTTGTGGTGGGCTGGTTTAAGTGGTGTATCAGGATATATCAAGCCAATTCATTACAAAATATTATCAGATCATATGTTCTATATAGGACTAGGTTCTTTACAATTCCCTATTTTTATTTGGGGAGTGTGTTTATAGATTGGAGGTGGTAATTTTAGGGATCAGGTAGAGTGTACATGGGAGTGTTTGACTAGCCCTTCCTCATAATAAAATTCATGTTACCAGGGTAAGTAGGTATAAATGACTTTATCATTATTTTGTTATTGATTGTGATGAATTTTAATATAGAAGGATTTTATTTGGATCCCTGGTGAATTTAGAAGGTGGTTTTGACAGTTCCAACGGAGTGTTGGGTGAATGTGGAAGAATAATTAGGAACACACACTTAGTACACATGGTATATTAAACATTACAAAGACCATACTGAATAGTTTTTGGGACTTCACAAAGTTTTATTCATAGTTGACGTATGTCCAACCAAATAGTACAAAAAATTCATGCATAGCTCTAAATCCCTCCAAGTTTTATTAACTCAACTTCATTTAGTTTCATATTACATCTATTTTGGATCCCATTACTTTGAGTTATGTTAAATAATTCGTGATAGAATATTTATGTGTTTGAGGAAGATTTTTTTGGGGTGTGTAGTATCGTGTTTTACTTATGTTTGATGTTTAAAGTCATGTTTTGGGTTGAACAGGTAATTTGAAAAAAAAATTATCTAATTTTTTTGGATTTTATGGGTGATTGAGAAAATAAATTCCTTTTTATGAACATTTTAAGAAGTGTTTGATTTTATTGTGGTATTTAGAAATTGCATTGAAACCTGATGTATCTAGTGGACTAGTGCAGACACATGAGGGAGGGTGAAAGAGTTGTTGCCTATTTTTTCAAAATTCAAAACTATTCCTAAAACCCATTTGGAATTTCACTCTAATTTATAGTTGGTGAAAATTATATCTATTAAAATTTTACATAACAAAAATCAGTTGTATGTATGAATGTAATGAAAAAAAGTGGTAAAGAGTATTTCTAGATGGTTTTGTATAAACACCTACTCTAACCATGATTTATTATTCACCCAAGTCATGGATTATTCACTCTAATATGATGTTGATTATAATTGGTGGTTCTTATCATGCTTAAACTTACAAAGTCTCATTGGAATTAGAATTATTTTTTTCACACAGGATGTCCTTATACATCTTCACACTATATTCAAGGGGTTTCACTATGATAATCCTACATACCCTGAGTCTCATATGTTATATAGAGTCCCACTGTATATATTCAAGTGTTCCATTGAATTAATTTTAGGAAGTAGATCAACAGTTCTGTGTACGATGATTTTTAATTAATAAGATAGGTCTCAATAAACTCACAATAATGACTTAAAATTTCAAATGATCTTCAAGAAACCTATGTAACATGGTCACTGGTTGAAACTCAACTTCACTAGCTTCCTCACTCACCAAGATCTAGAGATCTTCAAACCAATTAGCTCCTTATTTAATTTAATCAAGATATCCATAAATGATATCATGAACTACAGATTGACCATTCTCTAATTTTCTTCAAACGATTATAAAATAATGGATGTCAAAGGAATATCTTTTTCTTCCTTTATCTTTAATACCTAGATAATATATCTTATCAGTATAGTCTCAGATCCTCCTTCTTCATCTTTGGGTGTGTTCTTCAAAATATCTCATAGCACCATATCTCTTGGTTTATCCATTTTTTATCTCTTTAACTCTCCCCCTCATTTTCCTTTTATACATAGATCAACCAGAAAATCATATCCTCTAATTTGAAATAAATAATAGCATTAAAATTTTATTTGTCCCACAGTTTTCTCAATTCAATCATACAACATCATCACCTTTATTTCCATATTTGGTTAGGTTCATAACCACAAATCATGATAGTACATTATTTATCCCTTTTTTAATGTGTGAAATGATCATGATATTGATATTATTTTTTGCATCTTGATAAATGTATCCTATATAATGATTGTATTTACCTAAATTTTTTTCATTTTTTCTAATTTTTTCCTTAGTTAAAAGAGATATTATTTAGTTTTTAGGCTTCTTCTTATTGTCCTCGAGACTTCTTCATCTTCTTCTCAAATACTCATTGAAATTTATATCTTCAATCATTTATCATTGATATAGATAAATCATACAATAAATAGAGATTTGGATTTTCATAATATTTACTTCTACTAATATAAATAAGTACTTCATATATACTCATTATTTTCAATATTACCAAAACAATAACGATCTCTTCTTCAACCAGAAGAGTCAAACAAGTATTTCACATCTCCATTAATATTTTAGATTATTATAAATAAGGATCAAACTAATCATTTTATTCAATAAAATTTCCACACTAATTAAACTACAATATCCTAATCCATATAATTATTATAAAACATTACATATGTATTATGGTTTATCATCCTATCATGTCAGAGCATCATTGAATACCATTTCATTCATTAAAATGATAAACACATTCAAATAGTATATTTGCATGATTTTTCATCCCATTTCAATATTACATCATGGATATTAATAGGTTCATGGTATTTTGAACATGAAGGATCAATACTAGCATTAGTATATTTGATTTCAAATAAATTTGAAGAATATTAGAAACTATATTTTTTTTTCAACTTGGATTTTCCCACTAATTTCATGAAGATCAACTTCATAGAGCTTTTATGATGTATTAAAAAACCCTTATAGTTGTTTATGATGTTTAAATTTATTATTAACGGTTTTATATCATACAAAATTAATTTATCTTCATCATATTCAAAATATAGAATATAGATTATTCATCCAATGGAACTTCAAAATTTTCATAAGTGTTGAACTCTTATGTTGAGGTCATCAAAGGCTTACACTCATAAATTTACCAATTATTTACCTTAGTGAATTCATTGGGTCGTAAATTATTATGATCATGAATACTTATTCTCAGCATTAGATTTGTAAAATGAGATTCTTACTCTCTGAGTCTTAGGCTTGGAGTCATACACCCGGAATCTTACACTCAAAGTCTTATACTCAAAGATTATTATTATTTAGTTATATCTCATTCAATTGACCACATGGACAACTCAACTGAACACATATGGAATCAAATAAACTACATGAATATATGAACTAACTACATTAACCACTCAACTAACCACATGACTCTAGACATATCCAAATTCAACACTTTATAGTCCAAATCATAAACTTATTCAATTAAGCTCAGGTCTTCTTCAAAAATACTCCTTCCTTAAAAAAACACCACCTAATGTTATACTCACTATTTTAATTAGTCATCTATATCATAACACAAGTATGGACTTATCTGATATCATTGATCTTCATACCCTCCAATGAGCTAGCCTTGAAACTCTTTTTAAAATAAATTATTGAAACTAATTTCGGTAGAGAGCATTTTCACTTTTCCAAATTGTTTTAGAAAGTTTTAGAACGCTTTCTTAACCACATTTTATATTAACTGATGAATATCTACTCATTAAATCATATGATATAGTAGGAAAATGCTCTATGCTATCTATCATACATTTATGTACTATTAGTCTTTCCTTATTTCATTTTTATTATATAAGACCCAATTTTTATTTCCACTACCATCACCTTCAATATTATTTTACTATAGTTCATGGGAAACCTATTTTCCATGTATTGGGTGGATACTCTAATCCCCAACCCATATAATCAAGACATGTATTGACACATGCAATAAAAAACACAATAATTAATCTAAATTTAACTTCAATCTACACCTTTGGTTTCTTTTTCAATACTTACACCTTTAATACTCACAAGATTCATGTTAATCTTATATAGAAGTTATATTTCCCCTCCCCCTTAATGAAAATAAATTCAAAGGTAGGGAAATATATATTTCCCTTAATATAAGGGGGCTCTTATACACTTTAAATACCAATTCTTATCCCAATTATCTTATAATAATCTTAGATAAGGTAGGCACCAAAACAACTTAGCAATGATCCAACAATTAATCACACTATGTTTAATTGGGAAAACCTTGAGTACAAAATAGTAGTTCATAACCTAGATACCAAATTTTCCTATTACATTTCTCAATGTAGTTCCTAATAAGTATATATCTTCCTAGGGATTTTACAAATGATATTTTAAAAACATTAATAAACCTATACTTATCTTCACAAAACACATCAAAATGTTCATGTGCATGTAAACAACTCCTCCTGTTAAATAAAAACCCCACTTTTATAAATATAAAGAGTATAAATAATAACAAGGAATAGATAGGTAATATCATACCTCATAATTCATAAATTTTTGAGATTTCTAGATTCGAAAATTTAAGATTATAATAAATATATGGCATCCTTAACATATTTTGTTGACCCCCCCCCCCTAAAGAGATATACTCCATAATTCTTCGTCATGGTCACTTTCTTCTAAAAATGATCTACAATTATTTGATACTTGTTGGTGAATAATATCTATTTCAAGATAAGTATTAATTGAAATTTAATCCTCTATGATGATCATACTATGTGACTGTATATGTATTATATCCTTCATTTATTTTTCTTATTCATCACATTCAATCCCCTTAGACAGGAAATCACCAAGGATGTGGTAATAAGTTATATCTTTATTACCTCCTCAATTTTATACCTGAGTATGAGGATTCCTTCTCAACCCAATTGTATTTTTCTTTGAAGATATGAAATTTCTATTTTTTCATGATTTCAACTTCCTTATGTTTCTATATTTGTACTACATTAGGTAGCATGGACTTTTTTTCCAGTTTTTATCTTAGTTGGGATAAAATATTTTCCTTAATCGTGCATATTGATTTCATTATTTTATTTTTTCTATTAATTCATTGATTCTTCTAGATTTTCTCTCCATATGATCAATATACCATATGGATCATGAACATCATTCTTCTTTGGTGTGGACTACTTATTTATTGAAATTTATTTTTCACTAATTCCCATTAGTTTTTCCCCTCTTTTTTCATCATGACCATAAACTCTGGTATAGTAGTCATACAATTTTTTGGAGTGTTTCCAATTTGATTTCACATGAAACACAACATTTATTTATTCTATAAGATACCATTCTTGGGGAAATTCTCAGCTACAACCAATTTTCTTTTAAGAATCATGTTATTATCTTCTCTCTTCTTTAGTTGTCTTCTTAAGGTTGACTTATTTATATTCTTCTTGGTTTGTGGTGATATTTTATTATGTTTGGTGTGATAGTAATACCTGGTAGGGTTGTGCCCTCATTTCTCATAATAGTGACCAAAAATATTACACATATCATTTAAATTTTCAAGATAATTAAAGATCTTCTTTATATATAGATTTCCCCTTTTCTGTACTTCTAGGTTTTGACCAATAGTTTTCTTTTTAGGTTTAATTATTCTTAGAATAACATCAAACCTTCTACAACTTATATATACTGAAATATTATTACAATAATCAATTTATATATTCTATAAATTTCAACAGTACTTGGAACATCCAATTAATCTTGATCTTTTACTAATGAATGGAATTTAGAAATATTTTTATTCTTGTTGATTTTGGGTTGGAACCCCAAACTTTTGAGTTCTATATGAATGGATAATTTTTTTGTTCATAATAAATGTATTCCTTCAAATATTTGTGTGCTTCCAACCATTTTTATTCTTTCAAAATTTTTCAAAATTTTGGTTTTGTCCTATACATGTAGATCATCCATATTTTGCACTAACTGTATAAAATGTGTTTTGTGATACCATTTTCGATGTTCCTAAGGTAGATAACTCTCCATGTGATCTTAGGAATTTTTTACCACAATTATTATTCCCGTTAAAGTGGAATACCATATCTAAAAATTAATTTTATTTCATTATTGTCTAGTTATTTGGAAGGATATAACTTGACTAGATTATAGAATTTAAATTAGATTTCCAAATCCAAACATGTCATATTGGAAGAGTATTTTCCAATATCAAATGAATTCAATAAATATTCCAAGTTACTCTTCATATTAAAATTATTATCATTATGTAGTTTTATTTATTCCACAAATGAATTTTCAAACACTTTTACTCTCTTGGTTTTCACATCTAGTTGAGATTCTTTGACATCTACAGAATTTATATAGAGTCTTTCAAGTACATGGAACACCTATTTAATAAAAAATTCTCACAATAAGATATTTGAAATTATTTATATTTTAAGGAATGAATTTCATCAAAACAGTGTAATTGATTCATCCTTTTATTTAACCAATCTTGAGACAGTGTTGGGATTTCCATAATTTTTGGGCAATAAATATTACATTTCATTAGCATCATTGTTTAATTGTGACTTCTTGTTCTATATTCCCTTTATATAAAATAATATATGTACAAAAAAAATTAGTTGTTACAATTTAAAGATACTCCTTACCTTAATAATAATAAATAGAAAGTGATTTATGAATTGGAATCTCTTTAATCTCTATGCAATTCAAATTAACTTCATATGATTAATCACTCTCCCTATGTTAAATAGAAAGTAAATCACTCTAATTACATTAATCTATTTGATTCCCATTAGAATCTTAGAAGAGGCATTTTATATAACATTAATATAAGTGGAAGTAGACTTATCCATTTTAGGTAGCTCAATTTCAAAAAAATCGTGAAATCTATACTCCATTAATCCATGTTAAATTTAGTGGTTCTTCACAATATATTCAATTAGAGGTAAAATTCCCTCAGATATTAATTATTGTACCTAGTAGACAGGTGTAGAAACCATAGGGGGTTAATTAAGTGTGTCATTTTTTTCGCTAAAATAAAAAGTATCCCAAAACACCATTGGAACATAATGACTATTTCTAGTTAGTTCTTATTGGATATATTATTTTTTTACCTAGAAATAATCAACTATATTCATACAAGTAATGAAATAAAGTGGTGCACAATATTTTTTAGAAGGTTTAGTATAAATACTTATTCTTTTTCTTGATTGTTTGTTCACCCCAATCAAGGATTCTCTACTATAATTTGATGTTGACTACAATGGGTGGTGTTTCTCAAACATATACTGTAAGAGTCTTACTGGACATGAAAAGGCCTATTTCATATAGGACATCCTTTTATAGATTCAACCTATGTTCAAAAACATTCACTATGATCTCCTTACATACCTTGAGTCACAAAGGTTATATGGAGTCCCACCATATATATGAAATTTATCCTTTGATGTTCATTTAAGAAGAACATCAATAGCTCTACATAGGATGCCTTTACATAAACAATATAGATCTCCTTCAACTCACATCAACTTACCCAAATGTATAATGATATTAAAGAAACATTTTTATCTTAGTCACTACTTGAAACTTAGTTTTAATAGATTTATCATTCATCAAGCTCCTGATATATTGAAACCCAGTATCTCTTTATTTATTGCATGCTCAAAATAAATAAATGAGACCAAACAATACATATCGACCTTGGTATATTTTCTAATTCTCAAGATTCTATGACAATGGTTGAAAAAATAACCTTTTATTATTCATTTAACATCCATACCTAGATGATATATCTTCTCAAAATAATCTTATATCCTCCTTCTTTTTCTTCTTCTTTGAGAATGTTCTTCAAAATATCTCACAGCACAATAGTTCTGAGTTTCTCTATTTTTCTTAAATATTTCCCTATCTCCTTTATTTGATTTTAAAATGTAGGTCAACATAAAAATAATATCCACTTCTTTGAAATAAATAATATATTTAAAAAATTAAATTCCTCATTATTTTCTATACTTAATTTTATAAAACTATCTTCTTTATTACCTCATTCGGTTACGCCGACAAACATGCACCACGATCCTCCTCTATTTCTCAAATTTTTTATACATGGGATTCTCACAATCTTGGTATTACTTTGTTTCTAAACAACTATATTATATAAAACTATAAAAGTTCCCTCATTTTTTATTCTTCAATATTTTTAAATTCTCTCTGAGTCAAAAAAAATATTATAGTCTTCCAATTTCTTCTAGTTTGCCTTGAGACTTCGTCCTCTTCTTCTAAAACACTCACTAAAATCTATAGACTCAATAATTTATCATTTATATAGATATATAATATAATAAAAAGATAAATTTATTTAAATAATCATTACTACTATTAAAAAAATTCCTTATTCTCATTAACTCATTCTTTTAGTTCTTATTAAAACAATATTGAGATCTTCTTCAAACTATTGAGTCTAAAAAAAATTCACACCTGCACAGATATTTTGTATTCTTCTAAAAAAAATTCAACTCACTATGTTTATTCAATAATATTTCTATACTAACTATATTTTAATCTCCATAACAATATAATGATTATACAACATTATATATGACACATTTTTCATATATCAATAACTTTAGAGTATCATAGAATAATTGTGTAAATATTAAATTGATCTGCATATTCAAATAGAATCTCTATTTTAATTATCATTTCATTTCAATATTTAATCATTGATTTTGATAGCTTTATTATATTTTTAACCTGAAGAATCAATTTTAAAATCATCATATTTAATTTCCCTAGAATTTTAATAATCCTAGAAACTCCAAACTTCCATTCAAATTTTATCTTATCATCTATTTCCTGAATATTAGCTTCTTAGATATTTTATTATCAAATCATAACCTTTTAGTTGTTTATGATGTTTAAATTCTTATGTAATAGTTCTATAATCATCCCTAATTAATTTGTCATCATCATATTCAAAATAGAGAATCTTGATTATTCATCCAGTTGAACTTTTAGATTTACCTAATTGTTGAAGTATTATTCTAGAGACTTCAAATAATTACGCTCATTAATTTACTTCTTTTTATACCTCATTGAAGTTATATACTCATGAAGTATTATGGTCATTAAGACTTACACTCAGTATCATTGTTGTAAAATCATAATATTACATTGAGTCTTATGCTCAGACTCTTATGTTTAAAGTTTTTGGCATGGAGAATATAATTTTTTAGTCCCATATCATTTAATCAACCAAATAACAAACTCCACTAAACACATGTGGAATACAATCAACCACATGAATATATGAACTGACTGCATGACCAACTTAATTGAATTCATGATTCCCACTATATCAGAATTCAATAGTTTATAGCCCATGTATGTAAAATCATCGATTAATATTGGGTATTCTTAAAAAAACCTATTTTCTTTATGGAACCTTCAACCAAGTGTTATATATATGTATTTTACCATAAATTTATAGCATCACGCTAGGATAGCCTTATTTTATCTCAGGAATCCTCAAACTCACCAATGATCTATCCTTGTAACTATATTAAAAATATCTTATTGAAAATTTTTACTACATCTATCATTCCCACTATTCCAAACTATTTTAGATAGTACTACGGCTCCTTTATCATATTCCATATCCCCCCATGAATATAATCTCATTAAATTATTCAATGCAGTAAGCTACTTCTCAAATACTTCTAGTTAAATCTATAAGAAACAAAAACTATTTCCTTATATCATTGTCAATATAGGAAACTCACATTGTATTTCCACTAGAAGAACCATCAATATACTTAGCCTATAGTTCATTTTAAACCACTTTTACATGTATTGGATGGGTACTCAAATTCATCACCCATGTCACCAAACATGTATTGACATGTATTTTAAGAAAAAAAATACCATCATTAATGAAAATGGAGCTTCAAAAATCATGTCTATTTTTGGTAGATATTTCAAAAAGTTATTCCCCTGATTTTGGGAAGGATTTCAAATTATAATAAATTTATAAAATGGTTTCATTGTTTTTCAAATTATATGAGGAATTTTTCAAAGGAATTTTTATTTTTAAATGAAGAAATGTGATTTGTTTTTTGAGTTTATTCACTTGTAAAACAAAATTTGATTATTTTATTTAATACATGTGGTTTTTATAAGAGTTGGATTATGTGGAAAAAAGGATTATTTGAAAATTTTTAGTTTTATAACCCAAATTTTGTGGTTATGTGTAGAATGAAATTGTTTAGCTTTTAAAAATAGATTTAATTTTTTTATAGGTTTTTTAAGCGTAAATTCCTTTGTGAGTTAAATTTTATAATTGGAAAAGATATTGCACCATGTTTATATTTATTAAGTGTTGGTTTTTATTTGTACCTTGGTTGTAAATGAGACTAATTTGTTTATTTTTTTTGGAAATAATTGGTTCATGTTCATTGTAACGACCCAATGTTTTTCAATGAAAATTTACCTTAATATATTTATGTCATAAAATAACAAGAAAACACAAAATAATGAACTAGTAAGTGATAAGTGAACTTTAAACATAAGTTTTTCACTCCTATTTTTGTAATTTTGAAAATCCGACATACACGGTTGTGTTCAAGATGAATTCTGGAGTCTAATGAAACAAAAATAAATTTTGGTGAATTGTGACCCACCCTTATGAATAGTAATATGACCCTTATGAATAGTAAATCATCTTATATAAGAGTTACATTACCTATGAATAATGAAATAAAATTTAGACATCATAGAAAGTGACAATTTGACCCTAGTAAACGTTTTGGTATTTTGTAACGCATAAATAATTAATTATAATTAATTATTTAATTTAAAAGATTATTTATTTCTCTAAAATGTATTCATAAATTATTGAATCAATGTCTTATTTTTTTTAGATAATTTAATAAGACCCTATGTAATTTTTGAATGCACTATAAAATTAGTTTTAATCTTCAAAACTATTTTTTAAGTAAATTATGATTTTAATTAAATATTAAATTAATGATAATTAGAAAATTATTTTTGAAAAATGGCCTTCATTTTTTTATTCTACACATCGAAAAAAAATTCGGTTAAATTTTTGGGATTTTTCTAAGATATTTGAAGTTTTGATGAATAGTTGAATCCGATAATTCACAATAAATGCTAAATAATGTATTAATTGAGTCATCGATGATGTTATGCTGATGTAAGCCCACTTGGTTTGGGATTACATTATAAAATTACTATTCCTGGTCATTCAAGACTCACTATTCCTTGTCATATGTGAAATTAATAAACTAATCAATCTTATATTAAGGAAACCCCTCTCCCCTCCACTATAAAAGCCACCCTTCACTCCCTCTTTTCCTCACACCTCTCAAGCTCCAGGACTTCTCTAAACTATGCCCAAAAACATTCCCTATCCCCCTACCCCACCTCCAAAAGCTTCTGGTCTAATAAAAATACCAAGACTAGCTTCCTTAAGAGGATCTCAAGAGGAAGACTTAAGAGGTAATTTCTCTCACTCTTCTCCCTTATTTTCCTTTCATGTTCAAGTTCATTTATTGATCTTTCCCCACCTATCTTCATCAAAATTGTATTGTAACTCCAGTATTATACACATAATGTAATTTTATGATTCTAATGGTATCTTATATCATCCAACCCCCTTTCCCTTTTCCTTTTATTTTATTCAAAATAATGATGTTCGTGTGGTGTTAATTCATCACCTTTAAGAACGACATAATTTCATCTTCCATTTCTACCTTCATATCTATTCATTAAACCATTTTTATGGTGGAACCAGAATATTTTATATGTTTTATGTTCTATTTAAATTTCTGGAAATAACCTATGGCCATATTACTAAGTGATAAGTTAAAACAAGTTCGTTGTGATCAAAAAACCGCCCAAATTGACCCAAATAACCATCATTTAATTCTTATCTAATGATTCATCCACATGGATCTAATATAATTCATTATAAGATTATTAAAACTCTTCAAATATCATTAATAACATGTAATATCATTTCTGGTTGTTTACCCGTGTTCTATCCAAACTTCAATTTAAGAATACAAGTGAACCACGCAAGAAAAAACCATAAAAACGAACATCCCCGAACAATGTTTTTAAACTCTATAAGTCATATAAAGGAACATAAAATGACACAATGAAACCAAAATTAACCCTATTAATGTGCACATGCTTCTTTATTTCTAATTAATGAAAATAATTTCATTATACAGGACATTAAATAGAAGGAGGCATTCGGGTACAAGATAAGGGGAAATCTTGAACCCAATTTTCTTCCTTCAGGTTCTCCCTCTTTCACTCCATTTTTGATATGGTTACTCCTCAAAGATCACTTTTTCATCATATCCTTTAATGTTCTAGGATATACATGTTTTTAACTGGTTTTTATGTCCAACAAAATTTTTTCCAAAAGAACTCTTCTTTTAAGAACACTCCTTTTACTTCTCACTCAAAGTGAACGGTTCTTGTAACATGTATGTTATTCCCCCTTTCTTTTAGAAACCCATATCTTATGAATATGTTATTATGAAATGAAACCCATTATTTTTTATGGGTTCATTATGTTAATTTATGTTATATATTCATTTTGGCAAGCATGATTAATGATAATGTTATGGTGTGACAGGTGCGCCTGGAATTATATAGCACAATATGAATGTTTAAATGTGACGGGTGCACCCGGAATTATACAGCGCTCCAATGAATTGGGTAAAGAAATGAATCTCATGATTAATGTGAAAAGATGTGTGAACAAGATTCTATCTAGGTTCAAAAGTATGCTTGGTAGTTAACCACTAAGACGTGATGTTTCATTTTAATGCATTGCCACATTTCAAGTCTTTTATTTATGCTCCTCTCATGTTCATGATCATTTGCCTATATTATGATTATGCTCACCACATGCTATATTATTCTTATCTATCCTCTTACTGGGCTTCTATCTCACCCCTTTTGATTTATATCCTCAGGTGGCTATGTGTACTAAGGAGAGGACAAGTGCCACTAAGAAGCTAGTGAAAAAGAAATTAAATAAATGTTTATGGTTGATGTTGTATTTCTTATGTGTGGTCCTAGTTTTTCCAAGATCCTAAACCTCTAGATACTCTATGTGTAATACTATTATATTGTTTATCTTTAAAATGATGTAATAGTAATGTATGAAAATTCTAGGTCTCTATATTTATGTCTAGTATTATTTGATTTATACCTACCATAATGTCTCAATTAATGTAAATTGTTAGTTCTTAGGGGTGATTCTTCTTGTTTTTCACCTTAAACATTCTATTAGTTAACTTTTCATTGACCCAAATGGGGTAGTATATCTATAATCTTCTTTTACCATGGTCTCTCACTAAGGATTCATTGTTTCTTGGTTTTATCCCATGGAATAGCCCTTATTATGGTCACCTAGGTCATCTAAATAATTTATTTATGTTGAATTTTTAGAAGTTGTTTTGAGTGTAGTTCTGATAAGGATAAAATCTTTTTCTATTGGTTTTTTTGTTTTTCCTTTATGGGTTTTAAGATTATTATAGATTTTAATAAATTTTTTAGAGAAGTGACTTTTTTTAATAATCCATTTTTTGGTACCTATTGATCATTCCTCATAGGATATTGATCATTTTTTATTATAATTTAACTTGATTGATTGAATTTTATTTCTTCAGGTTGTGTTATGTTATCCACATTGATTATTTTTTATGGAATAGAATAGGTAGAACCTTGGGTCTTTGTTTGCATAACTATAGTGTATGATTGACCTATTCGGTTTATATACTAGCTGGTGTTTTCTTTAGATTAATCTAGGGTTATCATGATATGGTGTTTTGGGAGTGAGTCCATAGGCTACCAAGTTCATATCTCTTAATACTAATCTCATAATCATGTGACTCTATATTAAGTACTATTGTGGAACCTAGTGTGTTATTCATTTAGTTGTAGGTGCATTAGTGGTTTTGATTAGGTTCCACATTTTTTGGATTTTTAGTAATATCTCCTTAGGTTTTTGATCAGTTCTTATTTGGGTGGTCATATTATTTTATGGAAATGATGGTTGTTTTTGGAAGTGGTTTGTTTTTAGAATTTTTTTCCTCATTTCACCATATTTTAGGAATTCTAAAATGGTGGGTAGACCTAAAATGGGTCTTTTTCCTTTGGAGATTCAGGTAAATATGATTTTATCTTAATCTGTGCTTAGATTTATTTGATTTTGTTTTATAATTTGGACCTTTCCATTTTGATGATTGTTTTTTATGATCTTGATGGTGGATCACTTTAGTATTTTTCATGTTAGGACCTTTCTGGGACTTCTCGGACCCATGCAACATATTATTGAGGATGGATGGTGTCAGGTCTAACATCCTATTATTTTTCGTTATCATATTTCTGTGTAACACCTCATGTTTCTATTAAATTATTTATTTCATAAAATTCTTGGTTAATTTAAATTGTCATGATTTTGGCCATGGATTTCAAAATTTTCTAGAAATTTTCTTCTATGCACAGTTTGTGCATAGGCACTACATGATTTTCCCAACCATTTAGATTACCTTAACATTGGGATTATTTTTTAAATATATAGTCTTAATATTTTATTTTGACCCATATGGGTACCCTCATACAGAGGTATCCTCGGTTCATCTTTAAACATGCACAGTTAATGTGCCTTGGTAACTTAGAGTTTGAGGTAAGGCATAAGGGAACCTATGTGGCTTAACTTTTTATGAATGTGTGTATAAGTGTAGAGGAACTTGATTTTTACATGGTTAGTATAATCATTTCTATATAATCAAGTTCTATGATTCTACTTGGATAGTTTCATCCACATAATTGGTGCTTGATTTGGAAAACCTTGAGATCCTCCCATATTCACTTAAAAAGTGAAACGTCCCATTTCCACCTTCAAATTTTAAATTACCTCACCTACCCTCCTATCCCATTTATGAATTCAACACTAGGGATCTCATGTTAGAGATAAAATCATATCCTCCTTTAACTTTTGTCCATATTCTTCTAATTTAATGTGTCATTCAAGGTAATTTCTCCCCATTCTGCCATTTCTCATTTTCCCTCTTACTTTATTCCAATTATCATCAGTTTATTCTTCTACCATAAACTCCAATTCATAACACATGAAATATATAGGGTTTGGGATTATTTATACTTAGGGTTTCATTTCTTAGGAAATGGAAAGGGTGATTTCCTTCTTTAATGAGTGCTATCCATTTAAGGAAACACGATGCGGTTTGATTTTCTACCAGTAGAGGTTGGTGTTTCTATAAAATCTCATTAGTTTGAAATTCATGATGTTATTGAGTTTTGTAGACCTATTTTATTTAATTTATAATGATATATAACATTAATTATGAATGTATAAAATGTTTTCCATGGGTTTTAAGATTGTATTACAAGGTTTTCCTTATGAATTTCTAGTGTAGGTAGGAATTTCCAATAGTTAAGTATGTCAAGTGTCTTAAAAATTCCAATATGGCCTTCCTTAAATATTTTGGAAGGAAAATTAGAGTAATTTTCCCCTTTTGTTTTAAAAAAAACCATGTCTTAAAGAATGATTTCAAAGATAGGTGTTCTTTCAAATGGGTTCTATAGGATATTTGAAGATGGAAATTGTTTGAAGTGTAAATGGATTGGAATTATAAGGGTATTATTGAGTGGAGGACCATTTTACATTTTATAAAACAAATGGTTCATTTGTTATGATATCGTCATTGATTTCATTATTAACTATTTCATTCATTATGAGTTATTTACCATTATGCAGTGATTAAATGAAATAAAAAAAGATTTTTTTCTGTGAGGTCATTGGAGGTGAGGTGTGAGATACTTTTTATGTTCTATTTATGTGATTGTATCAATGTATTATGAAAATCCTTTATTAATTGGTCATATAAATCCTAGGATACTAAGTAGGATATATTGATATATACATCACCTAGTTTGGATTGTACCTTTTATAGGGGGGTCACTTATTATGGATGATTATTGATCCTAGGATGTATTTTGTGCCAAGATTATATTCACACTCATGGAATAGATATAGGGTCCAAATAATTTTATTGGACTACCATATTAGATTGGTTCTTTAATGTAGACCTATTGTTTGTGTTTCCAATCCAATATAATATTAATTTTGTTCTAGAAGATAGTCTGTGAAACATATCTTTTGATTAGTAGGTCACATAATATATTTCATCAAACTACTTATATTACATTATACTCATTTTGATGTGAAACCATTTAGATTTTATTATTCCATTTTTTATACACCCTTGATATACCAGTTATTTTTTTTTCTTTCATTATTTATCATGGGATTGGTTTATAAAATGGTTTAAAATATTTTTTGGTGATATTAATTTAAATATAAATCCAAATGATTGGGTTTTATTTGGGTTTTTTATGAAATATTGGAAATGAGGGAAAGTGGTTTTGTCTTCTTCCCTTTAAAATAAAAGGCTATCATTTTTATTTTCTAATATTTTTTTATACTAAGTGAATATTTCATTTAATTTTCTTAAGGAATGTTTCAATTTTTAAAGGGGAAAGTGTACGATTTTTTCTTTACTTCCTTATTAGAAATAAAAACCCTGTTTCTTATTGTATTGAAAACTAAAGTTTATGAACTATTTATCTAAAAGAATTGTACGAAATCCCTATTGAGATCCTACATGGTCTATTACATCGCACCTTACACTAACACTCATGTGTGTCTATACAACCCTTAAATTTAATAAAGGATCAATGTTATGTTCCATATTGGATATCATTTTATGGGTCATTGATGAGTGAGTAGGGATATGGTGAGTTGCCTTTGGTTTTACAAACATGATTTGATAGATTTGGTTTTTATTTTGGGATGTTATGTTTTATTGACCTGTACATATTCTACTTCTTGTATTCATTTTTTCCTATTGTATCTATTGTGTATTATTTTTATGGATTATGTTTGAATTTTAATACAAATGGTTTAGATCATAATTGTGGTTTATGAATTTTTTATCTCTATGGTTTTTCATAGATGTCTAGTATATGAATTCCCCATTTCTAATATTTGGTATGTAATTAGTTACCTTTTACACTATTTTTAGAGTGAAACTATTCCCATGGTAAATTCTTTTAATGACCTCGCATAAGTTTCTAGTCCCTGGGGATTGGGAATTCTCATTAGGCTGAGTGGAGAACCAGGTTGGGTGATGTATTAGGTCATCCCTAGTTGGTTCATTACATCATGGAATTCTCTTGGTTTGTTGGAGACCACCTCCATGATTCTGATCTAATATATTTCCTTGAGGATAAGGATCGTAATGGGGTTTTCCTCTACCTTCAATGAATCCTCAATACTGGTCAAATCAATGAGCACCCGACTACTTTCATTTCCTTAGATGATACTGCTACAATGACCGAACCTAAAATGGACCATCGGCTCCTCACTAACCTCTAAGTAAGGTTGAAAATATAAATTTTAATAGTCATGACATCCACATGAGAAACATCCCATGCCTTATCTTTTAACATGGGATCAAGAACTGTCGGTATGGAAAAATAATATAAATAAGGCTAGAACCGGATCCTTTCTCTCAAAGACTTAATGTAACGCCCTGACCCCAGTTACCCAGAGTCGGTGCATTATTACATAACATTGGTATGATCACAAAAGATCAAGTCTCGAAAGACCGATTAGTTTAGTATCCTTGGAATCACTAGATATATTCATAATGTTTACATTACATCATAAAATGA
Organism: Viscum album; assembly: GCA_963277665.1. Lineage (NCBI taxonomy): Eukaryota > Viridiplantae > Streptophyta > Magnoliopsida > Santalales > Viscaceae > Viscum > Viscum album. The sequence continues at coordinate 323,690,036 of OY728126.1, read as the reverse complement.
AAACTACAACAACATAGTCTCCATAGTACACAATCATATCCCCTCATACTATCCCTACAGGTCATTCATACAATACTTCTTCACATCCTGGGAAAAATAAATCATAGAAATGGGTGAGCTCAAATGCCCAGTAAGGATAACAATATAGCGAAAACTTTCATAAATAATCATAATCATTTAAGGCAATGTATAACTAAAACAAAAGCCTTTTAAACTAGAACATCAGAATAATTTTGAAAAAATAAAATGAAATAATGCCATTTACTTATTCACATAGATATTCTACTAGTTTAATAATCACATGAAATATCAATAACCACTTTCATAATGATGGAATACATAATGCCAGACTATCATAGTCACGTAGCCAAGGCCTCATGCCAAGACTACAAATAAGATTTTTTCAAGGCCTCATGCCAAGAAATTAGTTTGTATCATGAGACCTATCGATGCATTTAGGAGCTATAACGGTCTCCAACCGTTACGTGAAGACGGTAGTTCGTACGTACGTGCGAGCGACAATATCATTCTTTTGATATTAAAATAATATATAATTGGATGTTATATCATATATAAAGAATCATTATCATGTTATATTTATTATTTACATTAATTACACATCATTATTATACCCATCTAAATAATAATATATTGAATAAAAATTACACCATGATGTGGAGACGGTAGGCCGTACGTACGCACGTATGGTGACATGTCATTCAAAGGATGGATAGAATATAGAATATGTTTATACAATATTTATAATAACATCACAGTATATAGAAGATACTGTATTTATTATTTTAGAATGGAAATAACAAATAAAGAAGAAGTTGAAGAAGAAAGGAACTTGAAAGAGGGTAGTGAAAGCATTACCTCTTCTTCGGGTTCTTCCTTTTTATTTGATCAAAAGGGCTCCTTAGGTTGAATTTATGATCAAACGAAGTCCTCTAGGTTTAATTGAGGGAAGTTGAGAGGATATTTGGGCAGGTTTTGGCCGATCCAAAATTCATTGAAGGAGTGAATTAGAGGGAAGGGCGAGTGCCCTTTTATAAGAGGGGTGAGGGGCACCTTTGAAAAAACTAGAAATATTATTTTATAATAATTTCATATTCAGTTTTTAATGGCTCAAAAGTGGATTATTTAAAGGTTAAGGTTGGGATGGATCGAAATCATTTCAAAAAATAGATTTTAGACAGGTTTGGGTCACTATATTAACCTTATCATTTATATTTAACTGTTAGTTAAATAGTTTGACATTTACCATATCTCTTTGTATTTTTATATTATATAGTTAATAAAATTACAATATACTTCCAAGTGACCCACAAGTGGTCCATTAATGATATAAATATCATGATATAAGTCCATTGGCCTAACCTTATATTTTTAGGAATATAATATAAATTAATAATATAATATTTGTTTTAAAAACTCTTTTATGTCAATTCTGACACTATTTGGTATTTTATTTTTGTGAAAATAATAACAGCATGATTACATCAAAAAAACATAATTAAATCATTAATAGAATGTCATATGAACCTATAAAATTAGTTTAATTCATTAAATGTCTCAAATTACATTTATTTGGATATTTATAATATCAATTATTTTAATATTTCATTAATTAGGTAATTACTGCATCACCATTGTGTCATAAATAAATTAAATTATTTAATGTATAAAAATTATAAACAAAATAACATTATTTAGGAAATATTTTTATATTTCTAATGAATCTTTACAAAAAAATTTATCTTATGTGTAACCATATATTAAAAATGTTTTAATTATTGAATCTTGATTTTATCTCTTTTAACTCTTCTTTGAATTAAGAAATAATAAATTTCCTAATCTAATCCAAGTGGACCAAAGTGGTTCATGTTATTTCCTAAGGTTGTTTTTGGTCAAATTATACTTATTCAATAGAATTAGGATATGTGTTAGGGTAATAATAATTTCATTTTTACCCTTAATTTCCCTATTTAATTTTTACCGTGGTAAATACAAGTAAAAAGTTACTATTTAAAAAAAATTATTTCTATCTTATTGAACCACATTTTACTACTTGTTATTAACCGTGTCTCTCAGATTTTTTAAATTTCACTCATAAAAGTGGAAAAATTAATTTTTATATGAATTTTTAAATTCCCCTAGGAGATGAGTAAAAGATGGTGAAAAGTTCAATAAAATTTTTATATGTCCTAAATTATTATAAACTAACTCCAATGAATTAAATTGAACATATATAGATATTATGAATCTATTTTGACCTTAATTAAATTTAAATAAAATAAATAATTATTTAAATAAAAATTTGGTTTTAAACTATAACTCAGTGTTTATTCAATATTCATCAAAAATTGAATGTTTTCAGAAAAATACCAAAAATTCACCCAAAGCTAATTTCGATATTCTGAATCAAAAAATAAATTCCATTTTGAATGATAAAATTTATAAAACTTTAAAAAGTGGGTATTACTATTCATAACGTCTATTTTGATTGGTTGTGGTGTGTGTTAGAACTCGAAGTTGAGTACAACACATGCTAATGTATTATTCAAAGGGAAGCATACCGTGGATGCTTGGGGTGTTACACTTAAACTGACTGGGAAATTGATAACCACTGACCATAGATCTTCTCTACATAATTTCTTAATGAATCCCCTCCGGATATTAATAGGTCTTATCCAATGTCCCCTTAATAACCTCTATCATCACTATCATATCAAGAAACATCATCAAAAGAATGGGGTAACCTGGTGCTAAATCTCTAGATGAAAATATTCCTTATAATTAGTCAATTTAGCCACCCCATCCGATAAAAGTTCTAAACAAATCCACAAAGGATTATTAAAATGGATACCAACCTCCCACACATTGGAACTACCCCAGTAGAGAGTAATCATCTCATTTCAATGATAATACTTCATGGTTGAAGAAAAAAACTCAGCCTAAAATTAATTACAAAACATCTCCCATGTGACCATTGACTCTTCAAGGTCACCTTGAAAAAAATCCCCCACTGTGAATTTTCCCCATGTACCATACTCAAATCTAATAGAACCGATTTCTCCTTCTGAGAACAAATTGAACTAAAGGAAATATACACCTCCTCTATGTAATCATTATTTTATTGATATGATACTAATCCATAAAACTTCTATAGTCCCTGACAATGAAACTCTTAGATAATTCTCCTTCAATCAACATTGGCTTCAACCATTACTCTACAGAAATCTTCGTATCAACATCATTAACACAAAATTTTTTAATATTTCAACCATGATACATACCTGGAAATGAATAATCTCTTAGGGATTCAATAAATGAATTATATGGAATACTCAAGATTAACTAATTAAGGTTTTACCCATTTCCTATTTACTACCAAATTCAATCACAGGCACAAACAACGTGATGTATGATCCATACCAAGGTATCTACCCAACAAGTAGCATCACATAACTTAGTTTTTCATTAATATTAAGGTCCTAGTAATGGCTTACAAGGGGATTTAATATCCTATGTTTTAACTAGACTTCCTTTTTACCTCATGTGCAATGTTTAGCTAATATGGTTTCCCTATAAACCCCTGAAATCCTCACCAATTCCTATCCCCAAGCTCCATCCTATATCTCAACAAAAATATTTGATACAACTCTTTCGCAAACCAACCCCACTAGTACCCATCTAGGGCCATTGGTAAAGGCGGGTAATGATCCCCCAAATATCACCTCCAATAAGTTATAGGTTCTCAAGTAGAACTGAGGGTATCATACACAAAAATGGGAGGCATTTCCCTTAATCATCCTATGAACATCATTAGAAAAACATTTATGGGGTAGTAAAACGTGATACATACCTAGAAAAGAATAAGCTATTAGGGAATCCCTAAACCAAGAAAATGGAATACACAAGATTAATTAATCAAGGTTTTCCCTAATTCCTAATAACTACACGATTCAATCACAGGCACAAACAGCATGACACATGATCTATAACAAGGTATCTACCCTACAAGTAGGATCACATCACTTAATTTTTCATTAATCCTTATGTCATTTCATTGGATTACTAGGGTATTTAATATACTATATCTTAATCAGCCTCCCTAGCATACCTCATGTGCAAATTTTAGCTAAAAAAGTTTCCCTATAAACCCATGAAATCCTCTTTAATTCCTATCCCTAAGATTCATCCTATCTCTCAACCAAAATATTTGATACCACTTTTTCACAACCCATACACACTATTACGCATATTGTTCCATCAGTAAAATTTGGTAATGATCCCCCAATGATCACCTCCAATAATTTATAGGTTCACAACTAGAACCGAGGGTAACATACACACAAATGGGAGGAATTTCCCTTAATAATCATAGTAATAAAAGAAACACCCACCAATAAACTCCATCATACAATTGAAGAGTGCATCTATATAATTATAATAGATGATATGTCATAAAATATAGGAGAAAAAGTGAAGATAAATCATTGAAACACTATTATGGTAATGAACATGAACTCCATGATTTCACAGACAACCTCAAAAGCTAATATAGATTTCTAGATCACCCACTCTAGGTGATAATACTTCTATATTAAATAAAATACTCCCTAAAACCTCTCATATAAATATGGAAGAAGTATACTAGATACCCAAGGAATAAAAAAAGTAACCAACTCATCACCTAATCAAGTATACTATATTTTTATCCTCACTAAGGCTTACATACCAAATTAGTTATATAATATAGTAACAACATGTCAATGTGTATGTATGTATGTATATGAGGGTACACCACTTCGACATTCCCACTGAACCAGTCACCCAAAACACAAATGGAACATATCATTCTAGGCCCATTTCCTCCTAAGTCATCCTTTAATGTGGGTTAGGACTCAACCCTACCATCCTCATTCCAGAATAGAAAATAATATCTCATACTGGAATCAATCTATATATTCATGTAATCATTACCCCCACACCTATTGTGGCTCATTGTATCTGCATCATCATCACCACCCTACAACCTGTCCAGCTCTTTATCACATCACATAATGATGTGGTAAATCTGAAAGCCACCACAACCTACATACCCTACACTAAACATCAATCCATTGCAACAATTTCATGAGTATGCATATAATAATCAGAGATATTATAGCTTAAATTCAAGTATATTTTATAATATCAATCCTCTATTACCCATAAATATAAGAATAGTGTAATTGATAGCCATAATATTCATATTATCACACATTCTATAATAATTATATATCACATCCTAGGTATGTATACATATATAGGCTTCTGATATGATAGTGTAGATTTGGGGGGGGGGGGGTCAGCCATATGATCCCTCGATAACCTAAATGTTGGGAAATACCCAATACCCACGAACATAATGGGAATCGTCCACCCCTACTAAATTGGGCAGTGGATCATAATAAATCACACTAGGATATAATATATCACACCACACTAAGGAAAACTACTTTCCACTGAATCACACAATAATTATTATCCCTCATGAAATATGGGTTGTTATCTCTAGGACTAAACTGTTCAATCTCTAAGAACACAATCATCAAAGGTTCATATTATTTTCAATTAATTTAAAAATTACCATCTCTTTAATAAATACTTCATAAATTATGGATAAATTATTTCATAACTATCCAAAGCTAAATGGATTCATGTTTTTTATCATTTCATTTCTAGATTTTATTAACACGCTCTCAAAGATTTCTAAAACTTATCCTGGATTTCAGTTAATATATAATTTTTTCCTCAATACCACTTCCCATGACTTAATTCATAATTTGATTATCATTTAATATCCTATGAATTATAAGACACAACCCAAACAAATAATCTGGAGATCCACCTCATCACATCCAATGGAGTTGGTATGATCCACTCATAGACTGCACAAAAAATTCGGGTGTCATCCTCAACACCACAATCACTACCACAACCATGGAAATATATACCTTCTCCCACTGAGTAAATTAACCATACCATGTTACACATTAACTCACATAAAATATTATGTCCTATAAATTCTTAGAAACAAGAATAATTTCAACAAAATAATTTTAAGGGATAACTAAATCCTTTTTAACATGAATATGGTCATAACACAAACTAGTCTAGGATTAAAATAGATTTAAAAAATAAATTCCATCAACATGAATCATTTACCATTTTCATCCTTGATAACTAATTCATTATGTACAAGTTAAAAAAAATATGATAAAAATACAAATAGTATCTTACATCAAATAATAAATTCAATTAATATACTCTAGTAAGCCTTTGTAAAGACCTTATTTTTTTCTATGTAATTTTTTTAATATATGGAATTATTATGAGTCTATGAAAATTAACGACGCATGATTCTGAGGCCCAGTGTGCCCAAAATGAATTTATGAACTTTTTTTCAGGTACGTTCAGTAAACGTGTGAGTGTCGTTTTGTAACTTTTGAACCGGTGATCGGAACTGAAATCCTAGGACACCGTTGAACTCATAGCGCTGATATTATCTTAAGAAAAAATTCACCTCGACTGCAGTAGGTCGAGGGTGGATGTTTGATTTCTCGTATTTCATAGGAGAATTGAAAATTAAAATAAACAACTTTTATTTTTTCCCTTGAATCATCTCATTTTAATATTGGTGGTGGGGACCACCCAACATTGAAATCCTCTTTTAATGTGAGGTAACTCTTTGAATTCCACCAATTCATGAACTCACATTAATTGATAAATTAATTAAAATAAACTTAATTATGTTGGTACCCCACATTTTTTCTCCCTCTTGGGGTTGTAGAACACTCTTGATGGAGGATACTTGTGATGTATAACTCTTGATGGAAGAACATTCTCCAATGAAGAACATTCCCCAGATTAAGAACGAGGAACCGACGCTCGAGCCCGGATTGGAAGCATATTGCGGGAGCGACGAACACCGATGTCCTTTTCCTCGTCTTCATCTTCTTCCTCACACCACATCCAATAAACAAATTAGTTAGAGAATTTTTTCAATTCATTCATCATGGTAATTCATTACTTTCAATCTATGAACTGCCTACTATCGATCTAACGTAGAGGGTTCGGGCAAAACAAACACGACCTGATCCCTCTGCTCCCTCTTTTTTGACGTGTTCTTCACAAGCGGATCGACAGTTGATCAGAACCCAACCATGTCTCTAGTGACAGATGCCAGTAGGGTATAGGAAATAGCTGGAACACTGGTCGGCAGTGATAACGGCAGCGGTGCTTCCGCGCCGCCGAAGGAGGCCACGGCCCATCGGCCGCAGCAGAGGAAGGGGACAGCTGATAACTGGATGGCCACGTTGAACCGGGGCGGCGCACTACCACTCCGCTGGTAGCGAGGAAGGCCACGAACCATCGTCCACAGCGGTGGATGGTCGGGACCGGCACCCTGGTTGGCCACGTGGATTCGGGGAGGCATGCGTCCGCGCTGCCGGCTGAGGAGGAGGTCATGCCTGCTGAGCCACGGCGGTGCACCAGGGCGGCAAGCAACCGGCCAGCCGCAGGAGGACAGTGGCACCGTCACGCCGCTGGAAGGGGGAGCTGATCGAGTTTCCATCTGGCCACATCATGCTAAGAGGTACTACTCTGATGGGTCTTGTGTGATAGGAGGTGGCACCACATGGAGCTGCCGGGTTGGCCATGCTGAACGATCAAATGGACCGTTTGGAATTCCGGGGGTAGGGGAGTGCCTCCCCCCTAGTAGCTACTATGGCGGCCCCCGCCATGACAGACCGCACCCAGCTAAGTTGGCCACTCCCACCACGGTTCGGGCCTCCCCTTTGTGGTCCGGACTAGACTGTGTCCTCTCGGTCCGGGCCCACCGCGGCACAGCCCATCTGGGTCGGTCTGACCGGGTCGGACCAGATCAGGGCCCATCTAGACCCAGATACGCCTTTTTGGCCATATCTTGAGAATCAGTCATCCATTAGATTAATTTTATATGGCATCGAGATCCTAGGATATAATAAGTCCTTTTGGTATACTCCACTTGAAATTTTGTTAAATTTTGTGTACGGCCCGGTTGGATCGAACTGAAATCCAACTGGGCCCTCGGAATCAAGACACTAATAACTTACAGACCGGACGTCTGATTGACACACCGTTAGTCGTGTTGGGTCCCTTATGATGTGAAAGTCATTAGTGTCACTTATTCATGGGACTTTGTGGTAGTTGATGTATCAACCGTTGGATTGAGGAGCAGATCCTCCTAGAATCAAGCGTGCTTAGTGCGGAAACCCTGTGGCTGGCTGTACTTGAAGAATCTACCGATCCTGTGTGGGTCACCATCAGATCCTATGTTGGTCATCCTCAGATATTGTGTGGGTCATCTTTGGACCTTGTGTGGGTCATATATGGATCTTATGTGGGTCAACATCTTCAGATTCGGTGTGGGTCATCTACAATCATGTGCAGGTCAACTACAAAGCTTCTCGATGAAGTAAGATGAACTATCAATACAGATAATCATCTTTACTTCTATACTTAAATTATACATGCCTGACCTTAGTCCTTTCCTTTTTTTTAATTCTACTATGTGTTGTTACCTTTTTGGTACTTACCTTTGTTTTACACTTCTGTGTGGTGATACCTTTATGGTATTCTTCACTGTGGTGTTACCTTTGTGGTACTTACCTTTGTAGGATACCTTCGTGGTATTCAATCCTTCGTGGAACAGTTGTCATTTGGGCTAATTAGTTGGCCCTTGTGTTTCCCCATGAACGATATGTGTATACTTGGTAACATAGGTATATGTATGGGCATATACCTATGTAGAGTTTATTATTTCTTCCTTCTTTTATTTGTAGACTTTCTTTGTGGTTTATCCTCTATAGAATTATGAGAGACCTTTAGGGGTCTCAGGGTCCCTAATGAGTATCGATATACTCACCCATGCACGGGCTATGCCTGAACCTTATCATTTCTTGTGCAGGTGACAGATAGCTTTGATCAAGGTCGAGGGTACCAGAACTGGAGACTGCTCAGAGATGGACGTTAGATGAGCTGATCTTCAGAGATGAACATTTGAGAGTTGTACCTACCCTTCAGGTAGGATCTTTGGTGGGTGTTCATAGGACCATTTTTTAGTTTTACTTGTACTTTCCAGGTGGGATTGTATTCTGGCCCCTTTACAAACTGTACTCACCCTTTTTTCCTATATGGTTTACCTTGTGCTTGTATCTTGCTACGCACTTGGATTGTTTCAGTTTTCAGGATAAAAAGGAAATGCCTTCCAGGTTTTAGAGATATGTCTTTCTGGTTCTAGTAGCCATCCCCTGGCCTATGGAATGCGGGCATGGGGTTGTCACTACATAGGCCCCAGGGGACGGGTTGTGACAAAATGGTATCAGATGAGTTGGTTCTACGAATGAACAATTAGTCTGATATTTTTTTCGGCAATAGTGTTAAGTGTTATGAGTGTGTTTATTAGATTGGGAAATCCAGTGTTAGTGCAGTAGCTGATGTATCCATACACTAGGACCCTAACTTCTGATTTCTGACTCAGTGCATGAAAACACTAATTGCGTGCATGTTTTTGAAAAGTTTTCATTGTGAACACTTTGAGTCGGCTCACCAGGTATAACTTACTGACCATGGCACACCTATTTCTTTTTAGGATGCCTCTATTCAAGTAGCCATCTAGGGTTATAGGTAGAGTGTGTGATGACAACCCATCGAGCGACGAGGCTATAGTGAAGGGCCCCCTTTCGGTAGTTGTGACATCAGGTGGTGTACTAGAAGCACCACTACCCATTGGGTAGCCGATGCCACCATCTCTAGCAGCAGAGGGTGCACTCCATTAGAGCGTGTTGCACGAGTTTCACTCCTAGTGACCACCATGGTTCCAGGGAGAGAGAGATCCACATGTGGTTGAGGACTGCCTGGAGGTCATGGTCAGAGTTTTCTGACTGGTGAGGACAAAATCTGACTCATGGTAATTCTTGTGGCCAGTATTCTCCAAGAAGCTGAGGCCTATGACCACGATGCACTAGATATGATAAAAGGTATGATATGTGTCTACTCCACCAAAGCTATAGTACTTATAGACATATGTTCTAGTCACTCTTTGATTTCCACAATGCTCATTCGGAGATCGGAGATTCTGGTGGAGCTGTTGGCTTGATCCTTACAGATTGATACTTATACGGGAGAGGATTTAATGATTAAACACTGGTGATGGAAGTGTGAGATTACTCTAGGAGGTGAGAGCTTCAGCTGGGATCTTCTAGTAGCGTCGTCGAGGCCTTACGACGTCATCTTGGGTATGGATTGGTTATCTACAGTCCATGATCAAAGAGATTTTATTATGCGCAAAGTGTGGTGTGTCTGCATGAATGGGATAAGGTTTTCCTTCACCAGCGAGAAGGGAAAATTTGCAGCACAGGAAGAAATTACTTGGAGGAGGGTGTAGCCGATAACACATCAGTTAGCTAGCCTTACCCTCAGAGCGGTTGATGTTGAGATTATGATCTATCTTGTAGTGGTGGATCGGTACACTAATTTTTTTCCTGATGATGTTCCTGGTTTACATCCTCATAGAGAGGTGTAATTTTTTATCAACAAGTACTTCAGGACGACACCGATATCTACACCAGCATATCATATGGATCCTGCGGAGATTCGAGAGCTGCGAGTACAGCTGGAGGATTTGAAGAGCAAGGAGTTCATTAGGCCCAGTGTTTCTCCATGGGAAGCACCGGTTTTGTTCGCCAAAAAGGTGGATGGAAGTTTGAGACTCTGTGTGCACTATTGGTTCCTGAACCAAGTGTCCATAAATAAAAAGTACCAACTACTGAGGATTGAGGATATTTTTTATCATCTAAAGGGAGAATGGTGGTTTTTGAAGATAGACCTCAGATCAGGCTATCACCAGGTCAGGGTACAAGATGAGGATGTGAAGAAGACGGCCTTCAGATGTTAGTATAACCATTATGAGGTCTTGTTTATTCCATTCGGTGTAACCAATTCCCCAAAAATGTTCATGGGACTCATGAACATAATCTACTCGACATACCTCGATCACTTTGTTGTAGTCTTCATCGATGGAATCCTGATATACTCAGCTATAGAGGAGGAGAATTCCTATCATCTGCAGATAGTTCTAGACACACTCTTAGAGCAGTATCTTTATGGTATGTTCTCGAAGTTCCAGTTCTGGATCTAAGAGGTACACTTCTAGGGACACATTATCTCAGAGGTTGGAGTTGCGGTGGATCCAGCGAATATTGAGGTTATGCTTTCTTGGGATTTACCCAGTAGTGTGATAGAGGTGCGGAGTTTCCTGGGATTGGCTGGTTACTACCATAGGTTCATGTCTGACTTTTCTAGAGTTGTGGAACCCTTATCAGCATTTATGAAGAAGGGGATACCATTCGTGTGTTCAGAGAGATACTGGTGGAGTTTCCAAGAGTTGAGGAAGATACTGAAAGGTGCTCCCATATTGAGGCTACCAATGGAGGGTGTTGTGTACATAGTCTATTGTTATTCATCAAAGACCGAAAATGGATATGTCCTGATGCAGGAGTGAGAATTGATCACATATGTTTCTAAACAGCTAAGACAGCATGATCAGAAATACGCTACCCATGACCTGGAGTTAGCAGCAGTGGTCTTCGCCTTGAAGATGTGGCGACATTACTTGATGGGAGAACGTTTTATGGTCTACTCTGATAAAAAGAGTCTCAGGTATATCTTCTATAAGAAGGACCTAAACCTGAGACAACAAATCCGGCTTGATTTCCACCCATAATATGACTTAGAGATAGTATATACTCCTAGGAAGTGGAACATAGTAGCAGATGCACTCAGTAGGAGATCTAGTATACAATTGCTGAGTGAGGTGACAGAGCAGCTAGCTGCTTTGGGGATAACCTATGTGGATCTAGATGGAGAAGCTTATCTTCAGTCTCGGATAGTCACCTACCCCCCACCACTTTAGCGAGTTAGGGAGGCACATCTTGGGGACACTGACTGCGAGGCTCGATGTGCTCAAATATCCACAAGAAAAGCACCTGATAGAATTTCTTAAAGGTGGGGAGCACGTCATCCTCTTCATAGGGAATACTATGGTACCAGTGGTGCTTCGGTAGGAAGTGTTGAGGGAGTTCAATACGTTTTCTCTAGAGGTACATCCAGGAGTGGAGAAGATGTACGAGGACCTCCGACATCAGCATTGGTTGTTGGGAATAATGAAAGTAGTAGCAGAGTTTGTCTCTCGGTACCTCACTTGTCAGCAAGTGAAAGCAGAGCATCAGGTTTCAGAAAACTTAATTCATCCACTAGAGTTTCCAGAGTGGAAGTGCGATGAAATTTATATGGACTTCATGATAGGACTTCCATGCGCGTCCATGGGTCATGATTCTATCTAGGTGATCGTCAACCGACTCACCAAGTCGGCCCAATTCCTACCTATCAGAGAGTAGGGATCAATATAAGGCTTAGGACACCTCTATGTACAAGATACTGTATGGGTTCATGGGGTTCCATATATGATTGTCTCCAATCGTGAGGCACATTTTACTTCCCATCTATGGAAGGGGTTGTAGGAGGCATTCGAGACCCAACTTCGATTGAGCATCGCCTTTCATACTCGGAAGGACGGTTAGAAAAAGAGGACCATTCAGATCCTTGAGGACATGTTATGTGCTTGCATCATTGATTTTGGCTACAGTTGGGAGAATCACTTACCCTTTGTGGATTTTTTATGCAACAACAGTTATCACTCCACTACTAGTATTGAACCATTCGAGGCATTGAACGGATGACCTTACAGATCACATTTGTGCGGGAATAACCCTGGTGAGTCAGCAGTCATGGGACCGGAGAAGGTACGAGATACCATGAAAAAGGTGAAGATCATCCAGGAGTATTTGAAAACTGCACAGAGCAGGAAGAAGTCTTATGCTGATAGGAGAAAAATACCTGTGGTGTTCGAGGATGGTGATCATGCCTTTCTACGAGTCTCACCTCAATGAGGTTTGCATATATTTGGTTGGTTAGGAAAGTTATCGGTGATGTTCATCGAACTCTTTCAGGTCCTTAGCAGAGTTGGTAAGGTGGAATACCACTTAGATCTTCCCCCTCAGTTGCACTGGGTGCACGAAATTTTCCACATATCCCAACTGAAGAGATAAGTACATGACCCTTCTCACACCATTGACAGGGGAAAGCAGGACATCGACGATGGGGCGATGTTTTCAGAGGATCCAATAGATATTGAGGATCGATAGGATAGAGTCCTCCATGGGAAATCGATGCCTCTTGTGCGCATACATTGGCAGCACGGGAACCTCCAGGAGAGCACATGGGAGTGGGAGGCCCAGATTTCTGCTTAGTACCCCCATCTGTTTCCTTAGTATATGTTGTGTCTTTTGGGGATGCAAAGCCCTGAGGTGGGGAGAATGTAAAGACCCAGATTTTTACATGTAATTTATTTTAAATATATTGAATTATTATGAGCTTGTGAAAATTGACGGAGCGTGATTCCAAGGCCCGATGTTCCCAGAATGACTTTCTATACTTTCTTTCATGTACATTCAGTAAAGGCATGAGCAGCATTTTGTAAATTTTGAACTGGTTCTCAGAATTTAAATTTGAGGACATCCTTGAACTCGCATCACCGATATTCTCTTAAGGAAACCTTCACCTTGACTGTAGTAGGTTGAAGGTGGAAGTAGGATTTTTGGTTTTTCATGGGATAATTGAAAAATAAAATAAGTAACTTTTATTTTATTTCTTGAAACCTCTAAATTGAATCTTGGTGGTGGGGATCACCCAACCATGAAATCATCTTTTAATGTGAGTTAATTCTTGGAATTTCTGAAATTAATTATCCAACATTAATTGATCAATTAATTAATTTAAAATTAATTATGTTGGCACCCCACCTTTCTTCTCACTCTTGGGGTTAGAAAACACTATTGGTTGAGGAGAATATTGATGGAGAACTCTTGAAGGAAGAATATCCTCCAATGAAGAACATTCTCTAGATCAAGAATAAGGAATCGACGCTTGAACCCAGATCAGAAGCATGTTACCGGAGCGACGAACCCTTACATATTCTTCATCGTCTTCATCTTCTACCTCATGCCACCTCTAACTAAAAAACGAGGCAGGGAATTTGTTCAATTCATTCTTCATGGTAATTCATTACTTTCAATCTACGAACCACCTTCTATCAATCTCACATATAAGGTGCGGGCCAAAAAAACATGACCTGATCCCTCCGCTCCCTCTTTGTTTACGTGTTCTTCACGGGAGGATCGAAGGTTAAACAAAACCCTACCACGCCACTGGAGAAGGACGTCGGGAGGGTATGGGCAGCAGCTGGCACACCGGCCAACCACGATGACGGCGACAGCACAACCACACAGGCGAAGGAGGTCGTGGCCCATTGGTTGTGGAAGAGGAAGGTGGATGCTGGCTACCGGCCAACCGTGTGGAACCGGGGTGGTGCATGACTCCGCTGCATGTAGCGAGGGAGGCTGTGGCCCGCCGGTCGCGTCGGTGGAAGGTGGCGGCCGACACCCCGATCGGTCGTGTCGTGCTACCGGCTGAGGAGGAGGTTACGCCTGCTGAGTCACGGCGGCACACCAGGGTGACCGACAACCATCCAGCTACGAGAGGAGAGCAGCACTATCGCACTGTTAAAAGGGGGTGCCGACCGGATTTTTGGAGGTTCGTGTCACGCCGAGCGGGATCGCTTGGATGGGTCTCGCATGCTAGCAGGAGGTGCCACATGGCACCACTAGGTTGGCCAAGCCGAACGGTCCAGTGGACCATTCAAAATTCTGGGGGGGTGCCTCCACCTGGGTAGAAACTAGGGTGGGACCCGCCTTGGCAGACCGCACCCAACCGAGCAGGCCACGCCGAATGGACCGCGCCGAGCAGGCCGCTCTGAGTGGGCAACGCCAAGTTGGCCATGCCAGCCCTTTGTGGGCCAGACTCATACTGGGTCAGGTCGACCTGAACCGGGTCGGGTTGGCCTAGGCTGGGTCAACCCAGGTTGCTCTGACTAGGTCGAATCGGACCCAGGCCCATCTGGACCGAGACACCCCTTTTTGACCATATCTTGAGAACCGAGCGTCCATTTGATGAACTATTTGCAGCACCGAGATCCTTGGATCGAGACGATCATTTTTCTATAATCCAATTGAGTTTTGGATAATGTTGGAGAATGGTCGGGTTGGATCAAACCCGAATCCAGCCAGACCCTTGAAACAGAAACACTAATAACTTACAGACCGGGCATCCGATTCACACGATGTCAGTCACGTTGTGTCCCTTATGACATGACGTACCTTTTTGATACTTATTTGTGGGACATAATGGTAGATGATGTATCGACTGATGGGTTGAGGAGCGGATCCTCCTGGAATCAAGCGTGCTTAGTGTGGAAACCTTGTGGCTAGTTATACATGAAGAATATACTGATCCTCTGTGGGTCATCTTTAGATCATGTGTTGGTCATCTTTAAATATTTTGTGGGTCATCTTCAGATCCTGTGTGGGTCATCTAAAAATCATGTGTGAGTCAGCATCTTCAGATCCTGTGTGGGACATATACAATCCTGTGTGGGTCAAAAGCAGAGCTTCTCAACAAAGAAAGATGATCTAGAAATACAGCTAATCATATATACTTCCATACATAAGTTATACCTGGTATGATTTGAGTCCTTACCTTTGTGTTATTCTACTGTGTGGAATTACCTTTGTGGTACTTACCTTTGTGGTACTCTTATGTGTGGTCATACCTTTGTGGTATTCTTCTATGTGGTGTTACCTTTGTGGTACTTACCTTTGTGGTGATACCTTAGTGGCATTCAATCCTTCATGGAACAGTTGTGATTTTGGATAAAGAGTTGGGCCTTGTGTTTCATCATGAATGAGATGGGTATACTTGGTAACTTAGGTATATATATGGGCATATACCTATGTAGATCTGATAATTGCTTCATGCTTGTATTTGTAGTCTTGCCTTGTGCTTTATGATATTTGGAATTTTGAGAGACCTTCTGGGGTCTCGAGGTCACTACTGAGTATCGTTATACCCATCCCTGTATAGGCTATGCTCGCACCTTGTCATGTATTATGCAGATGACGGACAATACTGATCGAGGTTGAGGGTACCAGGACTGGAGGCTGCTCATAGGTGGACATTAGACAAGACGATCTGCAGAGACGAACATTCGAGAGTTGTACCTACACTTCAGGTAGGATCCTTTGTAGACGTTTAGAGGATCAGTTTTAAGTTTTTTTTTACTTTCCAGTTGGGCATGTATTCCAGCCCCTTTAATTTATGTACTCACCCTTTTAACTAAATAGTTTTCCTTGTTCTTATATCTTGTTGTGTTCTTGGATTGAGTGAGTTTGTAGGATAAGAAGGAAATACCTTCCCGGTTTTAGTTATATGCCTTTCTAGTGCTAGTCTCTATCCCCTATCCTATGGAAGGTGGGCTTGGGGTGTCACGACACGAGCCCTAGGGGATGGGTTGTGATAGCCTTCAACTTGATTAACATTTCAAAGGAAGATATATTTATCAATTACATTAATTAAATTTCATGTATATAGATTCCAATAATTAATACCATTTTTACACATCTTATATACATGCCTAGAGCAACTGTTATCATAAAAACTAGTTACATGGGAGAATTATATAGTTAATTAAAATTTCTCATTCATTATCTTGCTTTTTCTTACCAGATTTATGTTGCTTATGAATATTAGACTGCCAACTTATAAAGGGAAGAATAAATAAACATAAAATCATATATACTCATGTTCTGTTAAATCCCATGGAATTCCCATCATGTAATAAATCTCAAACACATGAAATCACATAATCCTCATACTATTGCTTTAATTTCTTCATTTTTGATTCTTATCTTTATTTTATCCAATATAATCCATTTAATACTGAAAATAAAGAAGGAACCCCCTATAAAATCACATAAAAATGTGAATTCATGGATCCCATTATTCAAAGGAAGCATCAAAAAAATTCTCTTAAGCTAGGAGTGGAAGAGAATCTACACAACCCAAACTCTTCAACGACTCTAGCTTGAATCATACCAACAACCTATCAAAATAGAGGGAGGAAGATATGTTAAAGGATCTCTCTTGAATTTAATGGAAAAATTTATTTATATTTTTTCAAGAAATTTTAAGAGGAAGAGAGGTATAAATAAGTAGGAAGTATCTCAAACAAATAAATGGGGTATACATTCAAGAGGTCTTCGAACTACCTCAGTAATAATATGTGTTTGTACATATTATGGATTTCAGTGGAAATTTTATTTTTACCCATTTTCTGATGATTATAATTGATATATGAAAATAGGAATGAGTTCTCATGTGTTTAATCTTTCCAAAATGGTTTTTTTAATGAGGTTTAATGTTTGGGAGATGACCCAATGGTCTGAGAGGCCACTGAAGGAGTGGTTGGGGTCCCGAATAGCTAAAAAGAACCAAAACACCTCATGCAAGTCATGAATATGTCATTCATGATGTAAGATGTTTTCATGGGATACCTTAGAGTGTTAAGAGATGTGTAAATAGGGAATGGAGTGGGGCCTGAAAGTTTATGAAGTGAAACTACGTTTTACATCATGAATGAAGTTGGACAGACTGAGTAAATTCTTTTCCCTAAATTTTATGGTGTGAAAATGGTTTCCACATAATAAATTATAGTTAGGCGGTACTATGTGGGATTTAAAATTATATTATTCTTTATAAACCCTCATAAATTATTTCCTTTAATCCTCTTATGCAAGAATCTATGGGAATGAAGGGTTTCACCTTGAAGATCCCTTAAGATCCCATCCCTCCACCGTTTGAAATGTATTCAATTGAAATGGACTCATCTCAAAAAGTTATAGATAATAAAATAACTATATATTCACAGTACTCTTTAAAATTTAATTTTTATATTTGATCATTATTTTATTTTGATTAATAAATTGGATGTAAACATCCATCAGATCAAGAAGGGATTGTCTAATGATATCAAGATCTTAGATTTTCATGATGAGAGGGTAGCCCATATAGATGAATGCACGTTGTTGAAGTGTGATCTTATGAAGGTACATAATTTTGTCTCACTTTTCAGTTTTTCCAAATTAATTATATTAAATTATTTTTTGTTGGGTTGTGGTGCGATAGGGAGTTTTCTTGAATTGGTGTTCGACAATTATATAAGACTTTCCCTAAATGGTTAGTTGAGGATCCTACTCAGTGGTGAAAACTAGTAAGTATTTCATCATGTTTTTCTATTTTTATAGGGTGTGATGTTACTTGTTATGATTAAATTAATTATATTATACTTTCAATTAATTAATTAGGATGCTTGTGCATGATATAGTAACTTGTGTCATTTGAGGAAGGCCTAATGGAACTTGCTATATAGATAAAGTTGTTGGGTTTTTCATGACATAGAAGTGGATTTATTTTAGGTAGGTGGTATAGAAAATATCCATCATTGTCTAATTCATTTCCCTAGTATATGAAATAAGTCTAATCATTCAATCATTTCATGTGCGTGATATAACTAAAATGGCAATCCATTAATTTGATAATAATTTATATTCTTAGAGGTCTCAAGGACCCCATTGGATCTTTTGTTGTTATGAATGTGACTTGTGGCCTCCCAAGGGTCATGCCAACCCTTAACACCTTTTTTAAAATTAAACAAGATGAACCTAGAACTCCTTGAGTAATTGGAGAATGATATGATTTAACATAACCAAGTATGTTCTTTGCCTTGTGAATTGATAATTTGGTAGGACATAGTAAAAAAGGAAATGGACTCGAACATGAATCATATGACATGAATAGATGAATTGGAATTTTAATGTCTTAAATATGATAAATCGGTGTATTATGGGTATAATGAAAAAGTAATTATCAATGGTTTAAATTGATACTTGAAAGAGGGATAGTAACAATTATGATCATAAATTGTAATTTGGATCATTGAAATAAATGGTTACAACATTGGAAAATTAATGAAATATCCAAAGTAAATTTTAATGTCATTTTTAGTGTGTGTGATTTGTTCCCTTTTGTTAAATTAGATTGGATTATTATCATGTTATAACTTCTAGTTATGATGAAATTATTATATAAAGGTCTTGCGCCTAGTTATGCTAAAATTCTTTTATAAAGGGATTGTGATTGGTTATTCTAAAATGATTATGTAAAGGGATTGTCCCTAGTTTTGCTGAAATTAATTTATAAATGGATTTTTACTAGTTATGTAGAAATTATTATATAAATATCTTTGACCTAGTTATGCTAAAATGATTATATAAAGGGACTGTGCCCAATTATGAGGAAATTATTATACAATGTGGTTGCACTCATACATTATGTAATTATTGTAGGATGATTCCTAGCTCATCTATGAATATTTATGGGTTAAAACCTAGGAGGTTCATGAGTATGGTTAGAAAAGTTCTATGACATGCTCGGAGATATTCAACAACATGTCAAAGAAGGCTTGGCTAAGCCTGAGTGTCACTCTAGAACAAGATGGTCAGTGGGTTTATTTTATGACATGTATTAATTTAATAAACCAACTGCAATTTTTATCACATTATTAAATGAACTATATACTAAGACTGAAATATCATTAAAAAACATTGGGGTTGGACTACTAATTTTTACATACACCCTCCTTGGGCCACCATTGCACATGGGTGCATGATCATTTGTCACATGTCTATTGCAGACACTTGTTTGGGTTGAGGACTGGGATAGCATGGCCAACCAGGATAGGTCACATGGTATCAAGGTATTGGATGAGATTCATCTTGGAGATGTAGTTGATCCCCCTTTTTTTAATTCCTTTAATTCTGGTGTGTAACTATGAATGACCTAGTGGGTGGTCTGTTATTTGTATATCATGGTTGTTCGGAACTTTACTGCATTTCGTTTATGATTTATGGATGTCTATTTATTATTGTGTACTCTTTTTATTTAATGTTTTCATGGTATTTTGTTAGTTCATATTCTATTGAACACTAAGATATAGGGTGTATAGTCTCCCCATAGTACCAGATTAGACCCTCGCTGCTAGTTAGCAGCCTCTATAATACAGGGAGGCGTTCCTAAGGTCATGTGGAAAACTGGTCTGAACACTAGTTATATAGTGTTTCAAGGAAGGATATTATAATCTGGTATCATAGAATTTTTTATTTCACTATTGTATAAATCTTTTTGGATCTATTGATTTTGCGGTTTAGGAATGCGTAGAAGCCTGTGATGGATGTTGGGCTAGTGCGTCCCAAACACCTATGTCAGTAGGAAGTCCAGGTTACCAGGTCATGAGGATTTTTTTGGATATTAATTGTTATGGTTGTATTTTATTTTTCCATTGGACGATGAAGATGTGGTTTTTATGTTTTGATGTATGATGGGTATCTTGCTCTTGGATCATTGGAAAGTGGTTAGTGATTTGATTTTGAATCTTAGCCAGCATAGGTAACAGGTGTCTAATGTATCATATTAGGAACATAGGATTCATATGACATATAGGATTGTTATTGTGTGATTTAATTGATGATAGACGCATAGTTTCTTAACGTGTCAACAATATCTCATAAGACACTTTCGTGTATAAGTAAATGGTGGAATTCTTCTCAGCTGGGCCAACATGTATATTTATTCATTTTGATGGGTGGTTATGTGGATCTATGGTGAGATTCCCATGATGGGGAAAATTTTTCAGTCCTCATGCACAGGAGGTGTATTGACCCTAGTAATGTTTGTATGGAACATGATGCCTTAGATTTGGTCCCTTATGGGTGGTTGGTTTGGAATTTGATACCGTCCATTTGTGAGACCATGGATTTTGATGGTTTAAATTATTGATGTCATGTGACTTTGAGATGGGATAATGATTGATTCCCAATGAGTTGTGACCATTTTATTGGTTGTACAATGGACTAGGTGTTCAGACCTAGTGGTTATATCACCCAATGATTTTATTATAATTTCTGTAAATACATTTAATCTCGTTGATAGCTTGCGATAAATGTAACACCAAAGAACAAATGAAGTGTAATATTGTATAACATTAAAACATAAATGTTAAATATAATGGTGTGAATTAAACTAACTAAATTATACAAATTATATGTTTTAAACATATATATAATAAATTAATTTGTTTTAAATTGATTTGAAATGAAAATAATAATCATTTGAAAATAAAATAAATACATTCCTGAAAAACTATTTTTATAGGTTAAATATATTTTTACCATAATAAATTAAATTAATCACAATTAGTGAATAAATTTAATGAAATTAATATATTATATAATAAAAAAATGATTTAATATTCATCTAATATGTAACGTCCCGGTTATGGGTGCCTCCAAAGGTTCCCCGTACTTGGTTGGTCACATGGCCTCAAGTGCATTTCCTCAAACACCAAAGGCCACCAACTAGCACTAAGGGCCTTGGGGAAATGCACTTTAGGCCATGTGACTAATTGGGTATGGGGTACCTTTGGGAGGGAGCCAGAACTGGGATGTTTCGAAGTGGCATCAGATGAGGTTTCATTTATTCTTTTTCTTACTATTGGGAGCCTATAGATAGGGATATGATGAAATACGTTGTTGGTAATAAGTTTTTGTCAGGATTAGTTAACCCGTGTACAGGGAAAATCCAATTTACCTCTAATATTGAAATGTTTTCTAGTTTTTCTATTGTTACAGTTGATTTTATTTCACCATTGGGTGATGTACTTGTTTTATGATATTGTGATTTATATCATTGAGGTTCTATATCTTTTGAAACCCGATAAGATGAGGGCATTCCATCTCATTCATCATGTAGGCACATAGTTGAGATCACTGTCAGGCATTCTTGTCATGCCATTTAGGGTGAATTACCGATTGCATGCTGTTGTGATAGATGTTTTGATAGATATTCATATTGTTGTGATAGATGTCGTGAAATAATACCTACTATTTTGATAGGGTATTGGTAATTTAAAGGTTTCATTTGGAAGGATGACAAAATTTGGTCCCTAAGGTGTTATGTGACTTCTTGGATCGAAATTTGGTGGATCATGTTTGAACTTTAATTTAATTTTGTTATCTTATGATAGGAAAATGGATTCCAAACATTGATTCGTAGGAAATATGGGCTTCCCCGTGTCAGAATATTTCATGCCTTGGACAAAATTTTATGTTTTTCAGTGTTTTGTAGGAGTTTCAGAGGCTTACTATCCAAAACCCAGACAACACAACATGTGATGTAATGAAAAAAATGCCATATGTCATTCTGATTAGGAAGAAACAACTTATATTAAGTACATTTTTTGTATTTTATGTACACACTATGTAGTCTTTAATCCTGTGAATGACTGTGTGAGTAGAGGCATGGGGTGGGAAAACTTTGGTAGAACACGACGTATGCTAGAAGTCCACGTTGTTCAATAAAGGCAGTGTGTCCATCTGTGTGAGTAACGAAATGGTTGGATACATCCTAGGTTGCACACACCATGTTATATTTTTACACATCGTGTAGTGTTACCATGAGAGAATTGTGTGGTTTAGCTATGTATAATAACTTTGGAAGGAAGTAAAATTGAATCACACACCATGTCTTGAGAGGAACAGACCATGTGTAAGGGTGTTACATGAGCCAGTTTGGTAGAGGTACATGCCATGTTAAAAGCTTAAGGGAACACGCCGTGTAGAGTTTATACATGCCATGTACCCTTTCATTGTTAAACTTGACCATTTTTCTTCTCTTGTTCTTTTATTTAACTTCTATGTTTCAGTCCTTGGTAATATTGAGATGAGGTGTGTGTTTGAGCTTGCAGATTAATGCCACCAAGACTTCCTTTGGTTGTATTCAAGATATAGGGAAACAATTAACACCAGAAATGGTAGATCGAGGACTACAAGAAGATCCTCCCATCAATCCCATCATGGTACCAGTTGCTACACCAGAAAATGGTGTTTATGCACAGTTCCGCGAAGGATTTATAAGGATGATTCATAATTTTAATGGAGCACCACATCCTGCTCCAAATATGGTAGAGTTGACATGGGTTTTATAGTAGTAGCATCCTCCCACATTTTTTGGGGATTTAGGAACACAAGCTATAGATTCATGGTCAGAGGCCATGCTTTCTATCTTTGAGTATCTAAACATGCCTCTAGGGAGAAGGGTGAATCTTGTGACCTACATACTCTGTTATTCTTCCAAGAGGTGGTGGGATGTTATCACATAGGTGGACGCCATTGGGATATATATTGGGAAGAGTTTCAGAGGACCTTCTATGATTACTTCTACCCCGAGATGTTGATGTCTGATCGAGCCCAATAGTTCATTCATTTGGAGTTGGGTTCTCTTCAAGTGATGCAGTACTCATCTCATTTTAAAGTGCTCCAGTGCTTCGCACCTGTTCTAGGAAGTGACGATTCATCTTTGCGTAGGTGATTTGAGGATGGTCTCAGGTATGACATCTGATCATGGGAGATTTTTTAGGCATACATTGTTGACTAGTATAGTGAACCATGTGCTGATTACTGAGTGTAATCTGAGGGAGTGGGGAGCTGCGAGCTAGGGTGGTTCAATAACCAAGTCTAGTACTCCTTTATTTTACAGTAGTAAGTGCCACAGAGAGCCTTCACGCGGTTATTCTAGTAGCAGGGATTTATCTACCAGTATCTAGGTGAGGTGATACCAGTGTGGGAAGAGTGGGAACATGAGACCTCAGTGGTTGAGAGACCTAGTGGAGTGCCAATATTGTGAAAATATTGGTCATCTTCATTGTTTTTTCTAGTTTTTCTCGCCCGAAGTAGTGAAAGGGGATCATTTATGACTCTACATTTAGGAATAGAACCACAAATTTCCCCTTAGTCTGAGAACTAGAGTTCATCAGGTCATTCCGGACGAGGAGGTGGTCATGGTCGTGGTAGTCAGGTGTCAGGGTTTTGGTGATATTAGGTTGGATCAGCTTAGGGTAGTCAGGTCGGGTCATAGGGTCATGTTATAGGTCATACCTTTAGAGTGGAGCAGACTTAACAAGAGTAGGATCCTGGACCCTCTAAGGTTATAATAACAATTCTAGTTTGCTTAGTTTTAGCTTCTTCTCTTTTTGATATAGGTGCTTCCCATAGTTTCATATCCTTTTCTGTTGTGGAGAGCCTTTGGCTCTATTTCTTTACACTTGAGGATGTTAAGACACTAGACACTCTATTGGGGATTTGGACGGCCAGTGTAGGTCAGTTCAAGGGATTCCCTCTTGAGGTTGGTGGGTGTCACTTCCTATGGGATCTCTATGTCTTGTAGATGAAAAGTTATGATGTAATTCTTGAAATGGATTGGTTAGTCTCCTTTCAGACCTTTGTTGACTTCTATTACCTCAAGTTGAGTTTCACATCACCAAGGGGTGGGTCTTTTCTATAAAAGGGTGAATGGAATGTCTAGGTGGGAAGAGCTAGACCTAGACATCATGGGTTGGTAGGAGTTACAGCCCAGACTGCTAGTTTATATCTAGATGACAAGGGGACTTCTCATTGGAAATTTCCTCCATTGGGTGATCATTTCATATATTTCATTCCATACAACTTTTTAGACTTACCTATGATGCATGAGGTAGATTTATCTACTGATCTTGTTCAAGGATCGGAACTGATGTCCATCCTCCTTATAGGATGGCTACACCAGAGTTACATAATCTCAAGAAGTAGTATAAGGAATCATAAGAAAAGGGTTTCATCGGACCGAGTACTTCTCCTTGGGGTTCACCTATCCTTTTTGCGAATAAGGCTATCGGTACCCTCATACATTGAGTGGATTATCGGAAGCTAAAATGGTTAAGAACCGATATCCCATGCCAAGGATTGATGATCTCTTTGATGATATTCAAGGAGATCGGGTGTCCACAAAGATTTACTTGTGATCCGATTATCATCAATTACACGTTAGACCATCATATATACCTCTTATAGCATTTCAGAGTAGGTATGGTCTATATGAGTATTTGGTTATGTCGTTCGGCCTCACGAATGTGCTAGTAGTTTTCATGGAACTTATGAACCATGTGTTCCATCTGTACTTATTTTCTTTTGTGGTGGTCTTCATGGATGATATCTTGGTGTACTCTCACACTCGACATGGTCATGCCACCCATATAGATATTGTACTGAGTACACCTAAAGAGAATCAGTTATATGCTAATCTCTCAAAATGACACTTTTGAATGGACCAAATTCACTTATTAGGTCATGTTATCTTAGAGGCATGAGTATTAGTGGAACTAAAGAAAGTGAAAGTAGTAGTTTTCTGGGAGCATATAAAGAACATCCTTGAGGTGTAGAGTTTTCTATAGTTGGATGGTTACTACAGGTTCTTTATACAAGAATTTTCACACTTAGAATCTCCATTGATGGGCCTGACTAAGAAGGGTTCAAAGTACTGGAGATAAGATTCCTACGATTCAGCCTTCTATGATATGAAAGGGTGGTTGAATTAAGCATCGATACAAATTTTTTCAGAGCTAGCCAAGAGTTACATTGTTTACTCTGATGCAATAGGTATTGGTCTAGAAGTAGTGCTTATGTGGTGGGAAGGAGTCGTTGCATATGGGTCTCAATAGTTGAGGCCACATGAGAAGAATTACCTAACACATGATCTTGAATTAGTTGCAGTTGTGCATTATTTACTTTGTTATAGTCATTATACTTTGGGAGAGAATTTTTTGGTATTCACTAACCACAATAGCCTCAAGTATATCTTTACTCAGCATGACCATAATTTGAGATAGATAAGGTGAGTTGAGTACCTTCGGTCTTTTGACATTGAGTTTTCCTAAAAACCTAGGAAGTCAAACACAGTGGCTGATGCGTTGAGTAGGAGGACTCAGATACAGGCAGTTTAGGAGGCCAGCAGTGAGTGGAAACTTATTTCTTTGTTCTCTGAGATACATTTGGAGGTACACGATAGACAGGGGAAGACATTTATTTCATCTATAGATATTACCTGTACTCTTCTGGATCGAGTGTGAATGAGGAAGCTATCAGATTCTGAAGGCCTAGTCATATGAGAGAGTGTGTCAGGAGAGGACCCCACTCAGGGTTGGACCATAGGCGAGGATGATATCTTGCGTTTACATGGACATGTATGGGTGTCAGCAGACATATGTGAGGATATTTTGTGAGCTATTCATTCCTTAGTTTGGGTGATTCATCCTGGTGTCACCAAGATGTATCAAGATCTACATTATTAGTATTGGTGGATAGTTATGAAGAGAGATGTATCTGTTTTTTTTATGATATGTTCCACCTATCTGCAGGTTAATGTGAATTATCAGTTACATGAAGGGATTTTACACCAGTTTCCCATTTCTAAGTGGAATTGGAATGATGTCGCGATGGATTTTTTGACGGGTTTACCGAAGTCTCCTCGAGGGAATGATGTAGTTTTGGTTGTTATTGACAGACTCACGAAGGTTGAAAATTTTATGATGATTAAGGAAACCTTTAGTGTTGATGAGATTGAAATGTTGTACATATGTGAGGTTGTACATTTTCATGGGGTTCCACACACTATTGTTTCAAACAGGGATTCCTGGTTTACTTCTCGTGTTTGGAAGGGACTACAGATGTCTTTGGGTATACAGGTACTTTTGAGTAAAACTACCATACCCAGACAAATGTCCAGTCTGAATTCATAATTTAGGTTTTGGAGGCAATTCTTTGAGAATGCATGCTTGATTTTAGTGGGTCTTGGGAGAGACACATACCCCTAGTAAAGTTTTCCAACAATAACAGTTTTTAGGAAACAATTAAGATGACACCTTATGAGTATTTGTATGGTAGACCATGCCGATTACCCCTATGCTAGATGGAGGTAGGAGATGCATCTATGATGGGACCTCGTCTTGTCCAACAGACAACTGAGTAGGTGGAGTTGATTCAGAAGAGGTTGTCTACTACATAGTCTTACCATAAATCTTATGTTGATCAACAGAGATGACCTATGGAGTTCGAGGTCGGGGATCATGTTTTCTTACTTGTTACACTGAGGTTGAGATATTGGAGGATTATGAGATAGGGGAAGCTTTCACCAAGATACGTCAGGTCATTTGATGTTTTGAAGAGATTTGGGCCAGTTGCCTATCGGTTATAGTTACCTTAGAGGCATTGGGCTATGCATGATGTCTTCCATGTTTCTCAGCTAAGACATTACTTTCCAGCCCTGTCTCACATTTTTCAACCGGATGAGGTTGAGTTGGAGGTGGATGCATCCTTTGAGAAGAACTAAATTTGGATTGTGGAACATAGCACAAAGGTTCAATATATCTTGTTTTTCCCTCTAGTATGGGTGTTATGGTAGCACAGGCGAGTACTTGACGAGACTTGGGCGAGGGAGGCCGATGTATGATCGCAGTGGCCATAGTTGTTTGAAGTTTCTTCTTCTACACCCTTGGAAGGGAAATTCAGGGATGAATTGTTGTAAGGGGGAAGTTTATAAGAACTTGGATCTTCATTTTGGGTATGGATCCTTATTTAGGGTTGTTTTTTAGGAAAATGTTAGAATTAGGAAATTTTCTAATTACACCCCGTTTACTCTTGCATACACATTATGTACTAGCTATTTAACGGGCGAGTACGTGGATATGTAGGTGACCTGGTTGACTGCCAAATGCAGGGGCCAGTTGAGGCTTGTACACAACGTGTACATTAAATGAACACACCATTTAATTTTCCATTCATTTGATTAATCGTCTCAGGGTCACGTCCATCTCCATAACACAATTCCTCTCCCTATGTCGTGTACATAAGAGCATTTTATGGAAGAAGATATTTGACCTCCTCTCATTCCTCTGTCTGAGGTTTGTTTCGAACTCTGGAAGGTGCGTTGGAATCCCACCGGTGAGTTCTTCCTTCTTCTTGATCCTCTCATTCTGATTTCTCCTCTCTCTTGAGTTATCCAAGGTTGAACGATTTTAACCTTGTTGTATATCTATAATGTTAAAGGCCAATTCAATTGTCGACGTTCAAGAGTGTTCATCATACAACATCGAGGTATGTGGTTTGTTCCTTTCTTCAATAGTATTGGGATTATATCTGCTTAAAATGTCGAATACCCATGTTGGAGTATTGCGTATTTTTTATTTTGACCCTATTTAATACTTTATAGGGGTTTTTTGATTAATTAAGGGTTGTTTCCTATGCACAAGTTTGTATACCCTTGTTTATGGGACACCACATGGGTGTGTTCCCTTGTTTGACAATTATTGGCCATTTAGCCTAGCTTGCCTCTAAGGCATACCATGTTTCCATGACTTAATTTTTTTAGGATGGAGATGATTAGATATATGTGATACTGATTTTTATGATTTGATTCATGTTGAGCCTTTTAATAGTTTGGATTTCACATGGATCCTTTAATGAATGATGTATGCACACTTATATTCCTTGCACTGTGAGAGCCTTGGACAATGAAAACTGTTGGGGTTTTCATGTTTATTTACAAAGGACTGCGAGAGCCTTGTTGTAGATTTTTACCCAGGGGTATTGACGGTGAGAGCTACCTGCAGGTAGTTTATGATTATTTATACTATGTTGACCCAGGGGGTATTGACCGTGAGATCTACCCAGAGGTCATGTATATTTTATTGATTCCATGTGGACCCAGGGGTGTTGACCATGAGAGTTTCCCAGGTGGTCATTTGAAATTTTTTAGTGCTATGTTAAACCAAAGTGGTTAGACTATGAGGGATTTCCTAGAGGGTTGTTACGAATGATTGATTAAATGATTGTAAAGAGTCTTCCATGCCAAAGCACAAGCCTAGAATCAGTCATACTTGTTTATTTAGATGGTCTTCTGAAAATTCTGTTGTTACTATCATACAGGGGTATACAGAGCTTAAGCTAGATCCCGAGGTTACATTGTTCAATGGTTTGAATAGCTAATAAATAGAAATGAATGTAATTAGAAACTATACTATTTTTTTACTTTCTAGTCCTCCCTAGTTTATTGATTCATTTTTCATCTTGCCTATTATATATATTCACTCACTTTTAGGCATATATATTTTAGTGGTGGCCTTCTAGGATTCATCTCACGCTCCATTTGGGTCCTGCTTTTGGGCCCAAACAGATTATATGGTTACAGATATAGATAAGGACAAGCACCTTTCTTCCTCAAGTATTTGATTATTGTTGGATCTGGAGAGCATGGGATCAAGTCAAGGCTTGCGATGCTGTCAGAGTAATTTATTTTTTCAGTAATTATATTTTAGTATTTTATATACATCATTGTGACTTGTTTGGATACTTTCCTAGATAAATATAACATACATCATTTATTTATATATGCTGGAGTTATTTATAGTAGCATTCTTCCGTTGTTTACTTTTGTTGTATGGTATTACTACTTCCGCTACCATTTACTATTTGTTTCGTCTATGTTACTCTACCAATGAGAGCATTGTTTCCCCACTATCACACCCAAGTCCCTCACTCCATGTCCACAGCTTCTAGATTCGGTGAAATGCGATTGAGGCCATGTTACCAACCGGGTACAGGACACCATTGGGTGGAACCTGAAACAGGGATGTTACATAATATTTTTACAGTCATGAGATTAGAGTAAATTTAGTTTTATGCTTAAAAACTATATTTTTCTAAAAATGAGTTTTCATCGTGTTTTGGGAACTTATTTTAAAATTAATTTTTACCACTTATAGGTATTTAATTTGAAAAAATATATTAAATATGTGTAATTACTACGTTCATGTTTGGTAAATAGTTCCCTTTCATTTTTAGGAATTATGAATAGTAAACTTGGTAAACATTATCACCATAGTAAAGGGTAAATCAGGTTAATCTAGGTTAAAACTAAGTGTTAAGGTAACCAACCTTTAAATTAATTTTTATTATATGAATTTAATTTTATCACCATAGTAAAGGGTAAAATGTATCACTATATGAATGTTATTTTGTTAAAAATGAAATTATATTCATGATGATAATTTATTTATAGTTTTTATTGGTTAATTAGTAACCTTAAATGCTTCTGAATCTCTAATATGATATTTATTCTATTTAAAAATTAAAAAAAATATTTTAAAAATGATAAAAGTACTATTATTTGAGTAATTTATAGTGTTACATGAATTTTTAAGATGAATATGAAATATTAGTGTTTTTAAATTATATTGTATTCAAAGTCCACCTTTTTATTTTTTTATGTTAAATTAATGGAATAGTGTCAAAAATTACATTGATGATATTTTATCAAAATACTATTTTATGAAATTATTTTAAAATTATAAAAAAACATAAGAGGGCAAGGAGGATAATATTGGGTAAAAACGTCATCCTTTGTCCATTTATGAGTAAATAGTAAGATTACAATTAAAATTATAACCCTTTAATTGTGTGAAATTTGTTTCCACGATTAAGGTTAAAAATAGGTTGGCTAAGGGGTTAAACGAAAATATAATGTTTAAAACACCACATAAACTTATTAAAATTTTATTTTTTGATGGGAATTAAACCCTGTATTATATAATCATTTAATTAATAGAATTTTTTAGGCATTTTATCTTGAAAATGACTTTATTATATTTTAATCTTGTAATAAATTTAAAGAGTGCCCCTCCCTTTAATTATAAAAGGGAAACCCTATGTTCTCTTATTTACACCATTTTAGGCTTTTATATTGACTAAACCCTAAAATAATATCTTCAAAAGTCTAGAATAGATATTATAAAGGTTTTTTTATTTCTAAAATACCAACCCTAGGTCCCTTAAGAAGTGATCTACTGGATTGGTTTCAAAGAAGATGCAATAAGCTTAACTGATCACTTTCTTTTTAATTCTTATTTTACCTCCTATAAATCTATTATATTCCTCATAAAATAATAAATTAAGTATAGTAGATATAATAAAATGTTTTTATGATTATGAAACCACATTTATTCACCTGAATTTCCTCAAATGGAAAGGGAAAGTATCACTTGTGCGTACGTACGGCTTACTGTCTCCATGTACTGATACAATTCATTTTCCATCACCAGGTTTAATTGATGGTTATTATGATGTTTTTAAAGAGTATATATGATATTTATGAAATGATTATTCTCTTGTAAATATTATATCATATCTACATTCTTACCTTCTAATCAGTTGGAAGATGATATCGTTGCTTGTGTGTATTTGTGGACTACCACCTCTATGGAGTGATGTGATTCGTTTTTCATTTAAATTTCACTTAAACTATAATATGGATATATTTTATGAACTTATATGAAATTTATGATATAATAATTATTTAATAATTTTGAAATATTATATAACTTTCTTTCATTACATCCTTCTAAAAATGAAGATGATGTTCTTGCGTACGTATGATATATCATCTCATTGAATGGTGTAATATATTTTTATATCTATAGCTTTTACAGATGACTCTTAATATGTATATAATAAATATAAATAATATATATATATATATATATCATTAATAAAATTTTTAAGATTATGGAACCATGATAAATATGCAAATACCAAAACTATTTTACCATAACATAGATGAAAAATGAAGCAACTTTCACCCAAAAACGATGATATTAATAAAGAATTATTAATAAATGAGTATTGATAAGTTATAAATGGATCATATATCATATTATAATTATATAAATTATTATTTTATATAATTAAAATAAATTTGAATATATTAAACAACATGTTAGAGTGCTTTCAAAGTAAATGGAACTCGAGGTAAGGGTTTATCATCTCAAATTATCTTCTTGGGGCATATGTTATGTCATGAACCAATTTTATTTGTTGAATGATATATAATAAAATTTGAGATTTTATGTCATGATTAAAATTATTTTAATGATATTTAATTTTAAATTTTAATTTATTCTTTAATTGGGATTATGATTCAAAAGTTACCAAAGCGATAATTGTTTTATGTTATAATCTTATTGTTTATTGGGATTATTTATGATTATGTTTAAGATGATGAAATAATATGGTATGACCCTAAATAAACTCATTAATTCTATAATACTATGGTTATTTGTTGACAATACATTTTTTTACTTTTCATTCTCCTCAATTTAGGTACTCAAGAGACCAATAGAACATTTTTAAAGAAAATCGATGTTTTTTATCTCATCTGTACAATTTTTTTTCTTCCATATACATGTTTTATAAAAAAAAATTAAATATTTTTTTAATAATATATTTATATTCATTAAATTAATTTAACCCACAATTTACCTTTCCAAACAATTTTTTTTTACATACTATTAAAATGAGAAATAAAAAAATTATTTTAACTTATACGATAAGAACAGAATTACATACTTTCATGACCACACAATACTATAAATATTAATTTATAATTTTACAAGTATATTTTCAAAGAAAATTATTATCATGATATTTTGATAATATATTGTTTTTCTAAATTCATTTTCAATGTGTAAAGGGTATTCTCATCAAAAATATTTTAATGATCTTGTAATGGTGTTTCTATTCATCAAAGAGAACAACCCTTGATTTTACTTATGCTTTACTGGGGATATTATCAAATGGTACCATCCTTATTATTTATTTGGATGGTTTATGATTATAAAGAAAATAGTTTTATAAAAATTGTACTCTTCCATGGTTTATGAGATGATGAATTGATGAAATGTTTATGAAACCCTTTATTTTTACTAGGTTATGCTATAATGAAATGTTTATGAGACATGTTTTCTTATCATTAGTTATGATATGATGAATGTTTTTTTATCTTGCGGTACACATATGTATGGTTTTTAATATGTTATAGGTGGGATCATAATTATATATTCCTCTAATGCATTAGGAAATGGTGGATATCTCATGATATAAATAGGATCGGAATGGGGTGTGAACCCAGTTCAATAAGGGACTCTATCCACTATGATGGTCATGAGAGTGAACCAAAGAAATATTATGATCTTAGTAGTGAACCCAATCCACTATTATGGCCTTAGTTTTTATCCTCAACTACTAAGAAAATTATTTCATATACTTATGTGTATGCCACAATTTCATGTCTTATTCCATTATTATGCTCTCATGGATAATATTCTTTGATTCCTTTATGATTCATATCTTATGAACTACCAATACTTATTTTAAGACTCGTGATTATGATCTATGATATACAAGTTATAGTTTTCAAATTTTATTCTTATGTTCTCATACTATTATGCTTATGTTATACTCATTTGATCATTGATATATACCTTTATTACCCTTATTAAGCATCTGATCTCACCCTTTCTTATGTTTCCTTTACCAAGGTTATAAAGAAAGGTTTTAGGATTGTTATGTCTAATAAGGGAACAAGTTATAGAGAACTAAGTGGAAGATGATGTAGATATCTTATGAACAAGTTGTTTATTTGTCCATGTTTCCAATGATAATATACCTATATTTTTCAGCAATGGATCATTATATTATGTAATGAATATTCATATAATAAAATGTAATATTTATGTATGAGAAGTATGGGTTGGTACAATTGGTACCAGCTAATGGTTATTTAACCTTTTTAGATTAGGATGAGAAAACTTTTGTGAGAACCTTGGGAATATATTTAAATATAAGATCAAAACCAATATTTTTTGGTATTTAACATGAATAAACTAGTTTAGAACTAAGGTCTTATAGATTGAAAATAAGGTGTCTTGATTTAGACATAATTTTTTTTCAGGATTATATATTTTCCCTATATGACTATTGTTTCTCAAATTATACTTTTTAGTTTTAGTTTGTGGCTAGAACATGAATGAATCATGTCAATGATGACTGTGATGGATAGTGAAATAATTGTTCACCTGATAAACCAAATGTTATGGATGATGGAATAAAATATTTTTTTGTCATCCTTACATAACTTTCTCAATATATGAATAATTTTTATCTTCCAAATGGTAAAATGAGGGAACACCATTCTATTGAGCCCTTTATAACTCAACACCTGCATTCTTTTAGTGGGTATTTTTTGTAACAACCTGAGATTTTATAAGATACATTCTTTTTCATTCATATCTTCTATTGTACGACACACAAAGATTATCTTGCGCTATACGCAACACTGTATTAGCTTGCAGTATATGCAACACTTTTCTTGGCTCTTGTTACACACAATTTCAAGTTCGTTTGATATAAGTTATTCTAGGCAACATTGAGTGTATATAAATATATATATATATATATTCAATGTATAAATAAAATATGGTTGGATTCTGTTATACGCAACAACAAAAGATTTGTGCACTACACGCAACCCTGACTTGGCTTGCATTACACGCAATCGCGACCTTCCTCGATAGCGTGTGTTGTACGCAATACCGGGTTTTACTAAACAATGATATATTATTATAATATTGTTATGAACTAGAATTTATGAATAGTGATAACTAAATTTGGAATTTTATAACATTATTATTCATCATACACATTTCTAGAACATGGTATAAGAACAAAATAAATTTTTCGGGTAAAATAAGTATTTTTCAAAAAATGCAGTTTTGCCACCTTTTGATGGGGCACCAACATTAAATCTAGTTTTTGACATTTTTATAAGTTAAATTTGACAAAATAAAATTCTTATTTTTAATCAGGATATAAAAATTTACATTAGATAATGTTTTGATATTTTTCCGATAAGTTTCATATTTTAATGAATAGTAAAAACACGATATATTTTAATTTAAACAACTTTTTTCATCGTAATATCTTATGTGGTTAAATTATAATATTGAATGGTTTTAAAGTACAAATATAATATATTTTTACCATTTAATATAATGTATGTCATTAGCATTGATTTTACCTTGAATTCGTTGATTAAATCAATTCAATCTTTTGCAATGTTTTAAAGAATAACCCGTTTTCTTTCTACAACGGGATTAATTTTAATTTAATTTCTGCAACTTTTGTGTATTGAATTTGGAAAAATGGATTCCATATTTGGAATCAGTGGATCCAAATTATGTTAATAAGCTACTTTTTAACTTTGGGAATTATTAATAGTAACTACGGTAAATTTTATTTACCATAGTTAAAGGTAAATCGGGTAATTAAGGGTAAATATAATATTATAAAATTACCCTAACACATGCCAAAATTCTATTGGATGGCTACAAGTAAACTCAAATCAACTAAGGGTCAGATTAGATTCATTTTATGGACTTTTGACCATGAAAATAATTTAATTATTATTAAAACCAAAGAATGTGACAACATGTAACTTTCTTAAATCCCATAAGTATAATAATTTTAATCTAGTGATAAACTTCATGAAACTTCAAACATGAATAGTCTCCAGAAATCTAATACAATTATCTACATCATAGGAATTTATTTAGAATTTTTAGGGATTAAATAATTATCATTTAGTATGACAGAAAGATGATGCAGTAAATGTCTTATTAATGAAATATTGACATAATTGATGTTATAAATGCCCAAATAAATGTAATTTGAGACTTTTTATGACTTAAATTAATTTTATAGGTTAATAGGAAATGTTATTTTTTATATAAGTAACTTT
Source organism: Viscum album (assembly GCA_963277665.1). Lineage (NCBI taxonomy): Eukaryota > Viridiplantae > Streptophyta > Magnoliopsida > Santalales > Viscaceae > Viscum > Viscum album. The sequence continues at coordinate 323,654,381 of OY728126.1, read as the reverse complement.
TTTTTAACTTATCATTCTGTTATAAATTTCATAAAAATCATGTATCAAATAGTGTCAAAATTGACTTAAATTAGTTTTTAAAAAAATATTATATTATTAATTGTTATTTAATTCCTAAAAATCTAAGGTTCGGAAAAATGACTTAGATAAAGATAGATATATTAATAATAAACAACTTGGGGTTCGTCTGGCTTGTTATGGTAAGTTTATTAACCATATAGTGTAAGAAAACAAAAAGACAAGGTAAAAGTTAAATTATTTAACTTAGAGTTAAATCTAATTGATAAGGTTAAAATAATAACCTAAACTTGTCTAAATCCAATTTTATGGGAGGATTTCGACCCATCCCCTCTTTATCTTAGAAATAAGACCCTTTGGAACCATTATAAACCGAATTTGACCATAATATAAAATAATATTTTGAGATTTTCCTAAGGTGCCCCTCTCCTCCGTTATAAAAGGGCACCTCCTCCCTCTCCTCCTCACACCAATTTGAGCATTCAAGCTCAGAAAACCCCTGCCAAAATCTCTTATCCACTTCCATAGTATAATCCTAGAGGTCCTGGTCTTCTTTGAAGACCATCCTTAGTTATTTAAGTGGAGGTTAAGTGAAGGCGCGTCAAAAAGAGGTAATCTCCATTACCGATCTTTTTCAATTTCTTTCTTCTTCAACTTCTTCTAATTCAGTTGTTTCATGATAAAGTAATAACATCAATATTTATTATATACTGATATGTTATTATAAATATGAAACAACTCTAATTAACCTTCTATCCATCCTATGGAAAAAGGAAATCACCGCGCGTGCGTACGTACGGAATACCGTCTCCACGCCGTGGTGTAATCTATTTTCTGCCACCACCTTAATTGGATGAGTATATTGGTGTAATGATTAACTATATATGATTATTATAAAGTGATATTAATACTGAAATAGTATACCTACACTTAAACACAATTCCACGACCATGGGAACGATATCATCGCTCGTGCGTACGTACGGACTACCGTCTCCACGACGCATTGAGATTCATTATCTATGTTAACCATTACAAAATGATTATAAAGTATATATAATGAATAATAATGAAATATATGACATGATAAATATACTGGATTTATATATATATATATGTATGTCATCTACTTACTTCCATTCAAGACAATAAGGAAAGGAAAACAGCATTCATGCGTACGCACGGACTACCGTCTCCATGAACGTTGTCTTTCATTTCATTTATCTATCTATTATATATATATACTGAATATATATGATATATAAATCATGTTTTATATTCTGGAAGTAATTAAATCATGATATAAGTAATAATAATGTCAAGAACAACAAGTCCAAACACCTACGATAAATGAAACGATTTTACCCAAAATGCTTCTTTAAAATGGCATTTACAAAAGAACGGGTAATATAAAGTCATAACTGAACCATATATGATATAATAACAATGAGTATGATTTTGGAATAAGTAAATAAAATTATTTAAATCATTATACAGGAGGTTCAGACACTTACAAAGCATATCGGGCCTAAGGTAAGGGAAATATCACAATCTCATTTTTATCCGAGATTGTTTATACTTTGGTATTTACTGGGGTGTATTTTATCATCCACATCCATGTTTCCTCAATATGTAATATTATTTCCATCCATGTACAATTTTTTAAATCCAATTTTACCCTTTTTTTAGTTTTTAGTAAAATATATGAAAGGAATCTTTTGTCGTTTTTCGTACGAGGTACTTTTTAACTATTCCGACAAAAGTATGAAAAGAATGTTTTTTTTAACTTATACAGCATGAATGGATTTTTAAAACATTATTTCCATGAATCTTCCTTTACAAGTTTTCAATTTTATTTTTAATCAACTCTTTTTAGTTTATAATTGTTTGACATGTAAAGAAAGGAAAATGTTTTTGAAGTAGAAAGGGTATTTTCCTCAAGAATGGAGTTCAAGTGTTTTATCAAAATTATTTTCCATCCAAGATAATAAAGGATTCTGTGTCTATCCCTATTTGATTTGATTATGTTGTGATGGAATTATTTTATGAATTCCTTTATCTTATATGAATTGTTTTATGATGTCATGTTGTTTAAGAATCCCATTTTTATTACATGGGTTATGGAATGATGTATGATTTATGATTTTGTGGCACACATAAGAATGGTTTCATTATGAGATGGGTGAGACCTATATCCCACTCCAATGCATTGGGTAAATAATTTATATCTCATGAGATAGACATGGTTGGAATGGTAGGTTATACCGGTTCAGTGAAACAGGACTGAAACGAGGGTGACTCGGTTCAGAAATGGACTTTATCCATTAAGATAGTCTTGGAAATGAGTCTTGACTAATAAGAAATGATTCTCTATGATTGGGTGTGTATGCCACAAAGTTTCATGTTTTATGTTATGATTATTGGGATTTCATTTCACTACTGTGATTTATCCCATGTTATGAAATTATGCTCTCTTTTGCAGGTTAAGACTTCCAAAATGTTATGTTCTTATGAATATGATGTGATTGATTTTTATTTTGTTTACCCTTACTGAGCATTTGAGCTCACCATTTTATGTTTTCTTTTCCACAGGATATAAAGAAAGGTTTTAGGTAAGAGAAAATAAAGGGAAGATCTTTATGGGAGATGTTGAAGATCTTTCACCACGATTAGAAGATTATATTCAGAGTTTCCAAAGACACTAAACTATTACGGTCCTTGTGTGTGTGTTTTTGTAATGTACTAAGTATTCCCCAAAAGTAATGTAATGTCCATGTACGTTAAGCTTCGGGTCTCTACATTTTTGATCCACTAGTGGTTGAGAAATGGACCATTACTAATAAAAGTTATTTTTCATTATCCAGTGTTTATAATATAAAAAAATTATTTTTGTTTTCTATCTTTTGGATGGAAAATCATACCAATAGTGGAATCTTATTAAGAACACGGAGAAAGGGAAGAAGTTGTATCAAAATGGTGGGATGAGTTTAGGAATTTTTTATTCAATAAGTACATTCCTCATATTATTTATATCAAAGGGGGAATGATTTCCTTGGGTTAAATTAGTATGATAAGGAATATATTAGTATCTATGACAAAACTTATAAAAGAATTTTGAGTTACAATTCTGGTATTATCATCCAACATGAAAGTAAGGTTGATCAATTCTTCAGTGGCTTAAAGCCAAGTATATGAAGGGAATTATCCATAAGATAATTTAGTTACTATGAGTAAATAATTCGATGTGATATCATGGTGGAAATATAGATCAGAGTAACCTATCAATAACATAGATTTGATAAGAAAATTAATATGGTTTTAAAAGGAAATTATATAAAAAGAGAAAAGAAAATTTTATTTTCATTATGCATCATGTTTAGAAGGAAACAAGGTGTAAATTGTCTTAAGGGGACTAGTAAATGTTTTAAGTGTGTAAATTAAGTTTATTATGAAATCTAATTCCAATTCGATGTGAATACTCTAATCAATTAATGGAATAAGAAAATATCACCATAGAATACACCACCCACACTTCAGTATTTCAAAAACAAGGAGTATGGTCATTAGGCTAACCAATGCTCAAACATTAAGGTTAATTATGATGTTCAACATAAAAACCCTATTAATCTTAGAGATAATGGGAAATCTAATGCGATCACTATTGGAGATTTGGAGTATGATAATGAAGTGGTGAAAGGTACACTTATCATCCACTCTATAACAGCTAATGTCTTATTCGATTATACATCTATACACTTTTTATATATAAGGAATTTACTGAGGGTATCAAAGAACCACCTAAAATATTATATGTTCAGTTATTAGTAAAACCCATTGATGGTATGATGATCTCATCTCATGTATATGATTCTTCTCTAGTTTATGTTTTGGGTAATGTGCTTCTTTCAAATCTTTTTATTCTTTCTCTAGTTGAATTCATTGTTATTTTGAGAATGGAGTGGATTTATTTCAATAAACCCATATCAATTATCGAGGAAGGAATGTTATATTTGATATTACAAACCAATCTATGATCATATATTATTGTGATGGAAGATATAAAATTTCTATGGAAATTACATCCAATGTATGGGTCATGATTCTTATTAAAAAGTGGTGTTTATCTTATATGGTTTGGGATAAAATCAATATCTAATATATACCTATTGTCTAGGAGTTTTTCAATGTGTTTCTAGAACATTTTTATTTGCTTACACCAAATCTTGAATTTGGGTTTTCAATGGAACTCTTTCCTGGTGTTATACCTATTTCAAAGACTCCATATAGAAAATCCATGGTTGAGTTGTTGGGTTTGAAGAAGAAAAACAATGAAATTATTAAAAAGGTATTAATTTGACGAAGGGCCTCACCATGGGGTTCACTAGTTATTTTTTTTAATAAGAAATATAGATCAATGAAAATTTGCATAGATTTTTTAGAACATTACAAGATAACAATTAATAATATGTATCCTTTACCCACATATTGATGATTTGTTTGATTAGATGTGTTGAGCTTAATATTTTCTAAGATTGACCTTCATTCTAGATATCATCAATTGAGGATCAATAAGGAGAATATACCCAATACATAATTCTATACAAGTTATGAACACTATGAATCTATAGTGATATCATTTAGTATTACTAATTCCCTTATTATCTTCATGGATTAAATGAATAGATTCTTTAGATATTACAATAATAAATTTTTGGTATTATTTATATATGATATCCTTACATTTTTAAAAAGAAAACAACAGCATGGAGATCATTTGAATATTGTTCTGAGGAAGGATAATTCATATTAAAATTTTACTAAGTGTGAATTTTGGCTTCATAATGTCTCGTTTTTTAGGTCATATAATTAGATAAGAGGGTATATCGGTGGCTCCATCAAATATTGATATTATTAAACAATTTACTAAAACAACCAATATGACTAAGATCCATAGTTTTCTTGATTCAGATGGATATTATTTATTATTTTTGGATAATATCTCATGGTCGTCTAATCCACTAACTATGTTAACTTGGAAGGGATACAAGATCATTTGAACAAAATAATGTGAAGAGGATTTCATGGCACTACATTAAGTGTTATTTAACACACATGTTCTTACATTAACATATAGATTAGAAGGGTTTTTAATATTTAGTGATGCATCAACGAAGTTATTGGGATGAGTCCTGATGAAAAATGATATGGTGGTATCTAATTCCTCATTCCAATTTAAGGTTCATTTGAAAAATTACCCAAACAAATTATTTAGAGTTAGATACGGTAATTTTTTCCTTAAAGATATAGTGTAACAATATTTACATTGAAATTTATGATAAATATAATGATTATAATAGTTATTTTTATATTCACTTAAGAAGCGTTGAATATCCTCTAGATAAGATGTTTGGATTTGATTAAAGATTATGAATGCTCAATACATTACCACCCTAGGAAAGTAAACAAGGTAGAATATGCTATAGGTTGAAAAGATTATGCAATATTGTCAATTATGTGATCACAAAAGATCTAATATCTCTAGATTTTTAAATGGTGATTCTAAATATTTTAAGTTGAGGGGATAAATCATATCTTTCACAAATGATTTTTCAACCATCTATCCATGTCACAATTAAAGAATCATAGAAGGAAGATGTTGAACTACATAACAAGGTTATAAATTTACTGAGTTCAAGATTGATTGTGAGGGAATAATAATGTTCTGAAATCGTTTTTGGGTCCAATAAATACTAGATTTTAAGAATGATCTATTGTATGTGTCTCATAGTTCATCATTTTGTATTCATCCTCACTGTATAGAGATATATAGAGGCCTAAAAGAGTATTTCTGGTGGGATAGAGTGGAGAGAGATATTTTAAAATATAAATATTAGTACTTTTTAGGTAAGTAAATTAAGGCTGATAGATATACGTATAATGGGATGTTATAACCATTACCCATGTTAGTATAAAAATGGGAAAATATCACCTTGGATTTTGTCATGAGACTCCCCAAAAAATCTAAAGTATATAATGTTGTTTGGGTTTTTGTCAGTTGACTTATGAAGTTATCACACTTCATTTATAATAGAGAATATTTCTGTAATAGTCAGATTTCCAGAATATAAATTAAGGAATTGGTAAGGTTTCATAGAGTACCACATTTTATTGTATCTTGACAGTAATGAAGGTTTACCTCAATGTTATGGAAAAGTGTTCCGCAATCTCTTAATATAGAGTAATGTTTCATTATAGAATATCATCCTCAAATTGATGGTCAATATCATAGAACCATTAAAACCCTATATGGTATGTTGAGATATTTTTCTATGGATTTCAAGGTGGTTTGGATCAATATTTTTCCTATAGTTTATTTTTCTTACAATAATATATTTTACGAGAGCATTCATATCGATATTTGTAAAGGACTATATCAAAATAAGTGTAAAAATACAATGTAATGGGTAGAAGTTATAGGAATAAATCTATTTAGAATTGATCTACCTAAGGAAATTGTAGATAAAGTTATAGTTATTCATTTCCACATCAAGGTCAACCAAATTAAATAGAAAGGTTAGGATGAAAATCATCAGTGAATTATGGAGTTTGAAATTGATGAAAAGGTTTTCCTGTGATTTCTCCCTGACTAAAAATAACCATTTTTATTGAATTTATAAGGAAAAAATATAGGTAAAATAGTCACAGAGGTCTAAAAAATGCATTCCAAGGGCTTCATTAACCACGTGATGAAGCCCCTCCCTTGGGAAAGACCCTAAAGTGATGAAAGAGGAAATACCTTGATCCGGTGAAGCCATGGATGCCTGGAAATCCACAACCATGTTTCCATCCCACCATGTGTGGGTGATCTTAATGTGATTACCCAAAATATGTCTACGCCGTCTAATTAAATACTCAATTTCCCATGGAGAATACCCTGCTCCCAAGACAGCTTGATGTAAAATGAGGGAGTTCGTCACCACCGCACTAAGATGAATTTTCCTCCACTGACACAGATCCAAACCAGTGACCATTGCATGTGCTTCTGCCTATAGTGAATCACCCCTAACATAGAAATCCATAAAGGCTACAATGACAACACCTTTTTGATCTCTGATAACACCTCTGCCTCTCATATCCCCCCAAGGAGTGACTTGTCCGTATTCATTTTCAACCTAGTGCACGAAGGGTTCCAGCAAACCCAATGACCATGTCCCGAAACATAAGTTCGATTGAGAATGGAAGAGTTTGGACTATGAATTAAGACTTAAGGATCCACCTGGGATGCAATGCATAGTTGAACCATGTCCGGAAGAAGGTTCTGCGATTTGAAGATGAGACTAGTCTGTGATGCTTTCATGTTCTTGTGACCTGCCTCATTCCTAGCCGTCCAGAGAACCCAGCACCCCGCCAGTATGAATATGTCCCTCGCCTTCCTCTCAGGCACCTTAACACCTGATCCCTAAAACCAGCCGCTGAGAAATTCCTCCAGTGATCCCCCTACCTATTACACCTAGCACCATCCCCGAAGGCCTGCCAGACCCAATTTTCCCATTCACTATCAAAAAAGAGATGATCCACTGATTCTGTAATAGGATTGCAGCAGCACCAACACTTGGAGGCAAAACTCACTCCCATACACTGGATATTATGCTCAGTGGGTAAATCTTGGTTCCTCACTCTCCAAAGCAAGAAATTGAATTTATCCCAGATCTCCTTACACCACAACGTCACTCCCCATGGGTCTTCCATAAAAATACACCTTCTTGCGTGGTTAAAGTCCTTAATATTGAACCTCCCCGACACACTATCCATAAAAGTAAGTCTATCCAGATCCTCATTGAAAACAATATTATTTAGAGATGAGTGATGATCCTTGTGAAGGATGGCCAAAAGAAGTGCAGGATTATTGATCGATTAGGGATGATAGCTTATCTCTTGGAAATTCCATCAAACCTCTCTCAAGTTCACGATGTGTTCTATGTATCTCTCATAAGGAAGTGAAAACTTGAACCTTCACATGTAATAAACTAATAGGTTAATTCATTACATCATTGTCTTTCCTATTAGTAGAAACTAGTATAAATTTTGTATCATATATATAATATGCTACATAACTAGACTAGTCACCTCATTAAAGTTCTCTAGAGAAATCACAAATTTAAAGAAGCTACTTGGTGACCTGAGGATGTGGTGAGGCTAAGATATCCCCATTTTTTATATCTAATTAATGTAATTTGGATTCCAAAATTCATTTTAATGGATATATAGTGTAACATCTAGATATTTTATGATATATATTCCTTTTTAAATAAGTTTAATCTATTAAATAGTTTGTGAAACACACTACCCCTGAGTATAAAAGAACCTTAATATATTATACAGTTACCACCTAGCTGTTAAATTGGAGGGCATAAACATGACTAAATAAATTGTGAAAAGTGTAATATTTAAACATTTATTCAATTAAATCATTGGTTTTAATTTTCTTATAAATTTAAATAAAAAACACTATAAAATAAATAATTTTTTTTCTAAAAAACTATTTTTATGAAAGAAATATGTTTTTATTATAATAAAATAAATTAATCACTTTTATTCAATGATTTTAATGAAATTTATATATCATATATTCAATAAAAAATGTAACATTGATTAAATAATTTTCTATTCATGGGATAATAACAAATCAAGTTTTGTATACAAAACTACATTTTTTTAAAAAATAGTTTTTTGTCAAGTTTTGCACACTTATTTTAAAATTAATATCTTCCAATTATAGTTATTGAATTTGATAAAATACATTCAATATTTTTAATTAGGTGGTTAAAATTTTCAAAATAGTCCCCATTAATTTTTAATCAGTATGAATAGTAACTATGGTAAAATTTATACCTTGATAAAGTGTAAATCAAGTTATCTAGGCTAAAACTAAGTGTTAAATATACCATCTTTCGTATTAATTCTTATTGGAAAAATTTCATTCTATATTTATCAATTTATAATCAATGATTCTTTTTTTAATCGTCACTTTTACATGAAAATGTGTTATATAATATATAAAGTAATGAAAAATGAAAAATTTCACACTCTAACTTTTAAATAAATCTTATCGGCTAACATATGGATAAAATCAAGTGAAAAAAACTAAAATTATTATTTCATAATATAATTAAATGATATTAATTATGGTAATATATTTATAATTTTTTATTTTTAATTAATTACATTAAATCCTTACGCAACACTAATACTATAATTATTCAATTAATTGAAAAAAATATGTGATTTTAAATATATTAAAATTAATAAAATTTGAGTTATGTATAGTGTTCTATGATTTATTTATATTAATATGAAATATTTTTATGTTTCAGTGTATTATATTTGAATTCCACCTTTTTCTTGTAGTCTTTAATATGAAATTAAATAAATAGTATCTAAATTGACATTAAATATATTTTATAAAAATACAATTTTATTAAATTATTTAAAAATAATAAAAAACTTGTAAGTGGAAAAGGAGGATAATATTTTGTCTAACATTTCATCCATCATCCATTTTTGAGAAAATAATTACACTATATGTAAAATTGTAACCCATTAAGAGTTAAAAAGTTGTTTCAACAATTAAGGTAAAATAGGTTAACTAAGGGGTTAAAGAAAAAGATAAGGCTTAAAATACATCTTAAAACTATCCAAATTTTAATTTTTAGTGGTATTTCAACTTCATCATGTATTTTATTTTAATATATGGCCTTTGTGATGAATTCTATCTTGATAACAACTTTAGAATATTTTTATCTTTTAAGAAATTCAAGGAGTTCCTCTCCCCTCAATTATAAAAGGGCACGCGTCCTTTATCTTCCTTAAACCATGTTGAGCCTTATATATTACCAAAAAATACAAATTTATCTTAACAACTCCAATATTCACATTATATAGGTGATTTTACTCCCAAAATACCTACCCTATGGCCCTTAGGAGGATATCTAAATGATTTGTTTCAATGAAGAGATAATCACCTAGACCGATCACATTTTTAATTCTTATTTTAACTATAAGAAATATTTTATGTTATTTTTAAAATAATAACTTCAGTATCCTAAATATAATGAAATGTTATTATGATTATGAAACCACCATTACTCACCCTCTTTCCATCATATGGGAAGTTAAAGTATTGTTAATGCGTGTGTATGGCTTACCGTCTCCATGTATTGATACAATTCATTTACCATCACCAACATTTATGGATGGTTATTATGATGATTTTAATATTTATATATAATATTTGTTAAATAATTATTCTTTTAAAAATATAATATCATATATACCTTCTTACCACCTAATCTGTTGGAAAATGACAATGTCGCTCGTGTGTATGTGTGGACGACCACCACCACGAAGTGATATGATTTTTTTTCATTTCTATTTTATTTATATTGTTAAAATGGAAGATTTAATGAATTTATATGATATATATGATATAATAATTATTAAATAAATTTAATATATAATTTACCATTAATTTTTTACATCCGTCAAAAAAATGAAAATAATGTTTATGCATATAAACGGTCTACCATCTCTGTGAATCGTGTAATTAAATTTTATATCTATAAATTTTATTGATGACTATAAATATATATATATATATAATGAATATATATGATATATATTTAATGATTAAAAAATTTTAAATGATAAAACCATGATCAAAATACAAGGACCAAAACAATCAAACCAAAACATACATGAAAAGTGAAGCAGATATCACCCAAAAATGATGATTTTAATAATGAATTATTAATAAATGAGTGCTGAAATGTTATTGATGGATAATATGTGATATTATAATATATGCATGATTATATTATATAATTATAATAAATTTAAATTTAATATATAAGAGGTTATATTTATTTCAAAGGAAGTGGAACTCGAATTAAGGGTTTATAATCTCAAATTATCTTCTTTAGGATAATTGTTATGTCATGAACCTATCTTATTTTATGAGGTGTATATAATACCTTATTTATAGTTTATATCATGATTATAATTATTTTCATGATATTTAAAGTTTCATTTGAAATTATTATTTCATGGGTCTTACGATTTAAGGTTACCAATGTGGTAAGGGTTTTATATTAGAATCTCATTGTTTATCAGGATTTTTTATGATTACATTTTATATGAACAAATATTATGATCTAACACTCATGAAACTCATGAATTTTATTATCCTATGGTTATTTATTTATAATTAATATTTTCTTTTCATTCTCCTCACTTTAAGTACTTAAGATACTAGAATAACATTTTTAATGAAAATTGATGTTATTTCTCTCTTTGGTTGAAAAATATTTTCATTCCAAATACATGTTTTCTTAAAATATTTTTTAGAAAATATTTATTATTATAATATTATTTTTTTAAAGTATTTTTTACCCATATTTTATCTCTCTACAAAATGGTTTAAAAGGAATATTCTTTTCATTTGCTGAAAGAGATACCTTTTGACTTTTTATAAAAATTAGAAAGTAATGTTTTCTTTTAACTTATACGGTAGGAATGAAATTTCCCCCATCAGGACTAATTAATAAAATAAATATTACTTTTTATGTTTCCAATTCGGTTTTCAATGAAAATTATTTTCAAAATATTTTATGAATTTTTAGTTTTTTAAATGTTATTTTGAAAGTGGAAAGGGTATTTCCCTAAAATATGTTTTTAATGATCTTATAATGGTATTTCTATTAATCTATGAAAATAAAAATTGATTTCACTTATGCATTATTTATTATATGTCCCAAGGTTTCCATCCTTACTCATTATCTAGATGGTTTATGATTATAATGAAAAGATTTTTTCTAAACCCATGCCTTTTACAGGAGTCATGTTATGATGAATTGATAAAATGTTTGTGAAACCCATTTATTTTTCATAGGTTATTATATGATCAAATGATTATGAAACCTTTTTATTTCTCAAAATTTTTGAAATGGTGAATATTTAATGATCTTATGGAACACATATGTATTATTTTCATTATGTTATGGGTGGAACTAGGATTATATATCCCTTTAATTCATTGGGTAAAGACGGATATCTCATGAGATAAATGAGACTGGAATGGGGAGTTAACTATGTCCAATAAGGGGCTATCCACTATGATAGTCATGGGAGTGAACCTTGAATAGTATGATAGTTTAGGAAGTGAACCTAATATTCTTTTATAGTCTTGGTAGTGATACTAGACTTATTGGAAAATGATTTTATACTATTATGTGTATACCACAATTCCATGTCTTATGCCAATGTTATGCTCTCATGGATCATGTTCTTTGATTCTTTTATGATTAATGTCTTTTGAACTACAATGATTCAGGTCATGACTGATGATTATGATCTATGATATAGAGGGTATGGATTTCAAATGTTAATATCATTTTCTCATACTCTTATGCCCATGTTATTATTATGTTATCACTAATATCTCCATTTTTTACCCTTATTGAGCATCTGATCTAACCCTTTCTTATGTATACTTTTCGCAGGTTATGAAGAAAGGTTTTAGGAATGTTATGTATAATAAGTGTAATAATTTTGAAGAACTATGTGGGAGAAGATTTATATCTATTATAAACAGGCTGTATATGTTTCCAATTTTCCAAAGATACTAGGTCGATATGATTAATGAATGTATCATTGTGTTATGTAATTAATATTCATCTAATAAGATGTAATATCTATGTCTGATAAGTACAGGTATCTATAGTGTTTTTATTGAGACATGAATGGGTGGGTAGGTGGGAGACCTATAGGCCTTTTCGTATGACTTGGATCTTAGAATGTTAGTGTTCATTTTTATTTGAGTTTTATATCTATGCAGGGATGTTCTCAGGGGGTTTTCTGATGATCACCTTGTGTTTCGGTACATTATGTGTCTAAGTATTGTCTAATGGGTTGGACCATGGTGGAATTTTGTCATATTTGTCTAAACACACCTTAATAGTGTTGATAGAGTGTGGGTGGACACTCATAATGGGAAAAGCAGTGAGTAATTTCCAAGAGTGTGGATGATGTTGACATGTCATTAGCTAAAGATGACCACCTATAGTGCTAGAAAGAATCCTTAATACAGGTTTTCATTTGATTATTATTGGAATAAATAATGATCCAGGTTTTTAGGATGATATCCAAGGTAGTTTTTGGCATGATCTGTTTTATGGACTAGGAGGAATGGTTATCCACTCAAATGGGCAATTGATCCTACTCCCAGGGATGTATGACTCATGGAATTCTTAATCGGTTTCAATGAATAGTTGTATAAAAGTATATATCATCGGTTTTGTAGTGAGTCACGATGGTTGGAATGTGATGGATATGTGTGACACCATTTTTGGTATGTAAATAGGTGTCATAGGAGTAAATACATATATTTTCTGTGAAATCAAGAAGATCTACACTGATTATGGTGGGACTAATCATTTTGGATCTGTGTGATAGACTAGTTGAGTTTCTATTGTGAATAGTTCATTTTGTGGTCAAGTAACTCAAGTTGTGTGTTAATGGTAGTTCCACAATAGACATTCAGGCATGGATACTTGATATAGATTCATATAGAATTAGTGAATTTTTGGATAATGAGTCCCTCTTGAATCTTAGAGGCTATGAGTGGAGAAACAATTGCATGTAAGGAGGAAGGAGACCTTTGTATGGGTTTGACATGTCCCTATAATATAAGGTGACATAATAAATTGATGTATTGATGTGGTAATCATTAACAACATCATATTTTCCTCCTAATTTAGTGATGATATTTCCTAATATCTTAATAGCATATTGGGTACCGGGGTTGAACATTGGATATATGCTAAGATATCTTAATATCTTCTCAGGTATGATGAAAGGCCTTCCTAGGGTTTCACTATATGGAATTTTTAAATACATATGTATAGTGGGGAGACCACCATAGGTTGTTGGAGGATTAATCATGTGAGAAGATTTTTTGGGTTCATTAGTCCAATAATTGTATGATTGTGTTAATATTTTAATGTTAGAGAGAAGAATAGTCTAATTATCTACTTCCGTGTAAACACTAGATTTTGAATTTGGATGATACATTGAATAGATTCAGTGCATTGGAAATGATCTCGAGATGTTCTGGTGTGGTCAGAAGGTGATTCATGGGTTGACTCCCCCCCCATATTGTGACATGGTTCATGGGGTGAGACACTTTTTAGGACATGTTTTATGGGTGTACTAGGATTTGTGGCTTGTTTTAGAGGGTGAAATAGTTTCATCACTTTCTTTAAGGGGTGAATCCCTTTTTCATGACATGTTTTAGGGGTGGAAACATGCGAAAAAACATTTTTTTATACATTTTAGGGGCTGAAACATGGGATAAAAAGTGATAAATATGTCATTTTGAAAGGAAATTCCTATAAAATCTAGCCAAGTTCGTACTATGGTTCTAATTTATTATTTTCGGTATGATGGGACTATTCCAATGTTGTGTTGGGGACTTCTAAGAAAAGGTATATGTGTGAAATCCTTGTGTATAGAAAGTGAATAATCATCTGGTTCATCTCAGACTCAGTAACAAGAGGTGGTACCAGCTCTAGTGGGTGTTTGTTTTGTGTTTTGGTATGGTGAGATGGAAATTTTTTTGATCAAGTCATTAGACCATCGAGAATGTTTTTTTATAATAAATCCCAATGGTGGAAAACACCATGGGTTAGAAGAATTCATGAATATTTGGGTTTAGTGGTAGGGATCACCATGATCTAGCTGATGACATTACAAATCAAATTATAGTGGTTTAGAATTGGTGAGTTTTGTAGAATGTCATCTAGGAGTTTAGTGATGGTTATGAGTGGTGAATCAGGTTTTTATGAATAACATGCCTTGTGTCTAGAGTCATAAAAATTAAAAGGTTTCTATGTTATAGAGTAGAACATGTCTTTTTGAGTGTAGTTAAGAAATCAAAGTAGGTTGGTTTTGTCTGGTAAAATCCAACGATGCTTCTCTAGAATGATAGGTTTTATAGTGGAGAAATTATAAGAACCCATTTCTATACTGGCTGATGAATTTAGTGGGAATTTGAATATTCTATAATTTTTTATGATTATTCATGAGAAATAGAAAATAAAAGGTGGTTATAAGTGTTTAAGCTTCCAAAAATAGTTATTTTGGATGAGTTTTTACATTTGAGTGATGACTCGAGGGTCCAGGAGGCTACAGAAAGAGTATTCAGAACACTAGAACACTAAAACAACTACAAACCCTCATACAAATCATGAATATGTCATTCATAACCTAATATGGTTTCATTGGATTCCTTATAGAATTCTAGGAAGTTAAAATATTTCATGGAGGCTATGATAAAAAAATCATGGAATGAAACAATATTTCATAATGTGACTTCGGTTCTCGAGACCTAGTGAATGCTTTTCCCTAAAATTTCATGATATGAAATTTTTTTCTTCACTTCATAAATTTCCTTTACGTAGTTTTATGTTCGACATAAAGTGATGTAATTATTTATAAAAATTCAAAAATAATATACATTGAACTTTTTATGCAACAAGTTGTGGGAATGAAAGGTTTTTCTTTCTGAGATCCCTCTTAATCTCATATTTCCACTGTTTGAACCCCCATTGGTAGAGATGGATTCCTATAAGAAAGTAATTAATTATTCAATCCCAACATATTCTCAATCCTCTTCAAAATATCCTTCATTATATAGCTCATGTCTTTTTGTATTGAGAAATCTAATGGAAAAATCATCTGGATTTTGGATGATTTTTTTATGGATTTTAATATCTTAGATTTGTATGACGAGGGGGTACCCCATGTCGATGAACATGTGTCCCTAAAGTGTGAACTGATGAAGGAACATCATTGGGTTCCCCTTTTGGAATTTTTCTAATATAATTATATTAAATTGGTTGTTTTTAGGTTTTCACATGATAGGTCCTTTTTTGGATTTTTATTAGATGATTATATCAAACTTTTCATGAATTTTTGTTCGAGGATCCGACTAGGAAATGGAATCCACTAAGTCTTTCACCAGGTTTCTCTATCATCATTAGTTATAATGTTCCTTATTATAATTTAAATAATTATAATTAATTATTTGGTATTCATGGGTATGAGATAGGAACTCATGGTGATTGAGGAACTCTAAATATACATGGGCAATGTAGACGAAGTTGTTGGGGTTTTCTTAGCTTGGAGTTAGCTCCGTTTGAGGTGGTTAGTCTTGAAGAAACCTATTTTTTATGATTTCTTTTCCTATTCTATTCAATAAGTATGATCATCTTGATATACGGTGCATGTTATCCAACTAAAACGGAAATCCACTACCTTGATAAGAATTTATATTCTTAGACTTTCCATGGACCTCGTTGGGTCTCTTAGCATTATGGATGAGACTTGTGACCACCCTAGGGGTGTGAAAACCCTAACAACATGTTATATGTTAAATATAATTATCCTATATTCCCTTGAGTAATTGAAAATTTTTATGATTTTTCCTAAAAAAGTAAGTTTTTAGCATTTTAATAGATAATTTTTCATGACCTGGTAAATGGGAAATTGGCGTGAATGTGAATCATATGACATGAATGGATGCATTCTTATTTTAATAGATTATGTATGATAAAACAATTTATTATCGTTATAATTCCCCAATAATTATTATTGGGCTTAATTGATACTTGAAAGAGGGATGGTAACAATTATGATGATAATTTTTATTTTGGATCAATGGAATAAATGGATACAGAATTGGAAATTTGATGAAATATCTAAAAGTGGATTATAATGACATTTTTTATGTGTGTGATGTGTACCACTATGTTATATTATATTATCTTATTTTCTAGTGATGAATTATGGTTAAGATTAAATTATTATATAATGGGATTGTTCTCGGTTATAAGAAATGATTATATAATGGGCTTGTTCCCAAACATATTGCAATGATTATAGGAAAATGCCTAGTTCACCTATGGTGATTTGGGGGGTTAAACCCTTGTAGGGTTATGGATAGGGTTGTCACAGTTCAGATACATGCTTAGAGATATACAAAAATATACTGAAGTAGCTTTGGATAACCATAAGTGTCAGTCTATAACTTAAGGGTCACTAGGTTTATTTTATGATTTGTATTAATTTATTAAACTAATAACACTATTTATCACTTTATTTTATGTACTGTGTACTCATACTGTATTTTTTTATACGTCTTTGGTGGTGGTCTACTTTGTTTTACTCACACCCTTATTGGGATTCCATTGCACCTGGGTACCTCAGTAAATCTCGCATTTTTAATGAAGGAACTTGTTTAGAATGATGCTTGGGTTAGTGTGGCCAAGTTGGATTGCTCAGATAGTATTAGGAGACTGCATGAGGTTCATCTAATAGATGAAGTAGACCTCCTTTTTAATTTCTTTTATTATGGTGTGTAACTATGAATGACCCAGTGGGTGGTCTATTTTTTGTATATCATGAGGGTTTGGGACTTTACTACATTTCATATATAACTGATGGATGTCTATTTATTTATGTGTAATCTATTTATTTACTAATTTGGATGGTATTTTTTTATTTCATATTCTACTATGAACTCTTATTTAGTTGGTATAGTCTCCTCATAATACCATCTTAGACCCTTTCTTCTTGTCAAAACCCTATATTATATGGGAAGGCATTCTTGAGGACATGTGATGAATCGGTCATACCACTGGTTATATATAGTGTTCGAGAAAGTCATTGAAACCCCTTCAATTTTCCACATTCATGATTGATACATGAAATGGGGGATTTGGTGTTTCAATATCCATGTCACACAATATCCTATATAGGTGAGGTACCAAACATGAATTGGTGGAGAGAATAAACAAAACGAGCCATAGGTTTCTATGTCAGACAAAGACCCTCACCACCATGGCATGTTGGAACCAATATTTTATGGTTCCCTTAAAAACTAGATGAAATAGGAAGCCTCTATAGTGTGGCTCATCCAGCCTTACCATTTTGAGTCTCACCACATGTAGTACCTTGATGTGGAGGTCTTGTTCATGCTATCTCCAACCACAACTTCTCAACGTGATCACATCTCAACAAATATTTATGTTCCCACCAAAATAAATGTGGGGTCTCCCTATTTCTTATAGGGATACTCAACTAGAAAAACACTAAATACCTGAGAATTTCCCAGAAGATAACTCACTTGAGTTCTACCCAAGTTTCACACCTAGTAGTGAAGGGAAGACCTTGGAAATTTTAGCCTTGGAATTCTCTATAAACCATAACGGTCACCCCCATTATTGTGGATCCAAAATACCCAACTCGGATGGCTGGCACTCATGAACAAGAACCAAAATTGTGACCACCATGTTAATTTTAGACCTTGTGATGCAACCATAATCCAAAATGTCCTACCTCTAATATTTGAAAGGCCAAAATTGTCAAGAATAGACCCACTAGGATCCACCTAGGTGATGATAATCCATGTGAGACTACACCAAGCCTACCTCTAAAAGTTATAGGGAAAATGACCAGTACCAGGAAGGTATATCACACACACCTGGGAGGCCTAATCCTATGGTGCTTTTACACATTAATAAGCATTCATCTCCACAAAACAGTGTAGATATAATACTACAACTAATACCAAAGAAATAAAAACAATTATATCCCACAATTAGAGTACATAAATAGTATTTTAATGTAATGAAGGTAAAAATACAATCCCACCAAAACTACAAAAGAGTATAATCTACTCAAAATAAGGGGATTGATATCAAATGAAACCATCATTACATACCTCAGTCTGTCAACATCATTATTCTTTTCCCCCCTACTCCACCTAGAACTCCATTGAATGACCTATCATCTTCATAATACATGACATGTGTGGGTAGAGCCCATGCTGGGGTGAGTATAAAACTACAAAGTAGGAACCCGAAAAATGAAAATAAAATGGAGAGATTGTAAAGAAATAGTCCTCTCAACCCATATCTAGTGGTAATAGAAACATAAGTATGATGGAATAGGAATATTCATCTCCACTCCTCATATATACATGACAAGTCATCTCATCATCACAAGGATTCCCAGAATAAGCCATATATACTCTTCAAAGACTCCAAGACTCATAGTCTAACCATAAAGATCACCATAAGATTCTAAAATAGGATCAAATTTATCTATCATCTCATAGAACTCACTCCAAAAGTGGTTCCATCATAGATGGAATTCATCTGAGATTTATCCCTCATTGGGTATCACTAAGTTGATAGAACATCCCTACCATCCCTGCTGTGATCCATTTGAGAGAAATTCTCATCAGGTCAATCCATGAAGTAAGTCACTATAGAAGCTAGTAAAACATGACACTTAGATGGGGGATCCCACCCATGCTTCAGGGGGGACTCCATAAACTCTGGTAGAACCTAGAAGAAATAAATACATAAATTGGGGATCACTCCCAGGACTATTGGGGGACACCACAAACACAATCTGGAACTCTAGAGATCATAATGCTCAGATAGGGAATCACACCATGGACTATTCGGGGATTCTGAAAACCCTACCGAGACTCATAATCACAATACAATGATAAGGGATCACACCCAAGACCACTAGGAGAAACCACAAACCCAATCTGAAACTACCTTCTAAGTAGGGGATCACATGAATGATATTACAATGAACCATACTTGAACCGAATGATAAGTAGGTGATCAACAACCATATATGTTGGTCATATCGATACCTAAAATCACACCTAGGGAAGATGATATGATAGAGGATCCAATTATGGAATTCTTATAGGGATATATGAACTCTATCTGAACCAATATTGCAGAGGGGATCAAAATCCTATAATCAATATGTAATGTCACATTATACCCTCAGAGGGATTGACCAAGGAATCACACCCACTTTTCACTGATCTACATGTCACTACAAGAATCTTACTACAATAATAACCTCATGTCGCATCTCTCAAACCAAAACTATGGTAACCACTACATTCTACATGGAAAACTACTCAGGGTAGGATACTTGTGGGCCTCCATCTGAATCATAACGATGGATATGCACAAGGGAGAAGTCCCCAACAGATTTATATAGTTTTTCATCCTAGAGTAAATTGGGTGTATCTTGAGGATGACCCCTGGATATTTTCCCTCACTTTAATCGATATGTAAATGGAAAGTACATGGTGCGTAATTTTGGTTACATGGTGTGTGACCCTACCCAAGCACCTGTGTATGTCCTCGCTCACATGACTTGACTGGTCATGATACAATACACAAAGTATAAATAAATTACATGACACATTTTATCAACTTGGGTACCTGGTTATTTCCTTCTTCCCATGGTCATGTACCTTATCCTATTCCATGCGTATCAAAATTTCCATCTACATGGTCAAGTCCTCTTGACATTGAAAGCCTTCCCATGTCCTTGGCCATGTGGCCAAGCCCCATTACATGGTGTGTACCCATATTACATGATTTTAGTGCCAACATATCATCTTTAACAAATAGGAAGAACACACATTGTGTGATTTTACACTTCATGTTGTGTGATCCAAATTTCCAAACCGAAAATCACTCCAATCCTTCTAAAACACCAATTTTTCACTAATTTTCCATAGATCTACCCTTAGGAGATCTCTAGTAGTTATATAAGGGCTCTAAAATCTTGAAATAATATATATATATAATTATCATGACATAAAAATCATAATTCTGCCTACCTTGTAATGAAACACCGAAGCTCTGGGTCTAATTTATTTCCCGAAACCTATTGCACCTCAATCCAGTGTTGATCACAATAAATAATGGAGCTCAATGGGGCCTCATCTCTTTCGGATCTACCTCAGGTCATCCATCACCACAAGGGGGTTCTCCCATTTATTGTTTTCATGGGAAAAAATAAAAAGGGGAGGGGAGGGTTTAGTTTTATTAATTAAATTTTATTTAATTAATAAACCTCCATAATTTAATACCCCGCAAAAGGTTGCCTCCAACTAGGTGTCCAAAGCTGAAAAAAATTATGTTGAGCCTCAGGTAAAACCAATGTTCTAAACTCAACTGTGGTCTCAAATTTTAGATATATGACTTTATTCAGGATTTATTCTACATTTCTAGAAAACTACATGATGTGATAAAATATAATAAATATTTTTAATATCACCGCACAAATGATCTTTGGGCCACAAAATTCCCTAATGATTTATCACCCAGATCAAGAAATATTCACATAAATATTAAAAATCTTTAAATGGAAAAACAAAATTTTTTACTCTCTCCCAACCTTTAATTATTTTTATCCCTAAAAGTGAAATCTTTCTCAAAAGGGGTGAAACTAACCTATCAACTGATTTTCCACACTAGAAATCTCTCCAAGGGGTTTTCATGCTTTCAAAAAAACACACACATAGGGGAACAACATTCCAACAAAGGGTCTTTGGTGGAAAGATCACAAACACCACAAGGTACCATAAAGAGGAAAATCCACTCAAAATGCTGAACTCATCCAGGCTAACATCACCTAATGAGTCGTGCACAAGTATCCTCATGTGTGATGCATGGAAAACACCAAGTAACAATTTTAACTAAAATCTTAGGGTCTTTCAGCATTCCACCACACTAACCTAATGCAGAAAAAGGAAGGGTCTAAAAACCTTGAAGATAGCCTTCCATCTATCTAGTAATCATCATATTCTCCTAGAAGAAATTCACCCATATCAACCATCTCAAGTTCAAACTCTAGACTAAAAATGACATCATCCACTAGCTATGACCATTATAATGGTGACCTGTATGGTCTCCCACACATGGAATCAAATGGTGATATGCAGATGGTGGAGTGGTAACCATTGTGATATAAAAAACCCACCCAGGTAGGGATATACTCCTAGCCATGGACCCAAGCCAATAAGAATACCCAAATCATGTTCTCCTGAACCCAAATGGTCTACATTACCAAGATATTTGTCTATGGTAACATTGAGCTCAACCACAACTAAGACCCAAAAAGTCTAAACTTACACAGGCTTCCTAATCTCTCCACTAATATCTTCACCCATATTTTTTGGAAGGGGAACAACCTAGTGAGATAGTCCACAAAAATGTAGATAGTGTTGTGACCTCTCACTAATCCTGGAAACCCCCTCATGAAAACTACACAGTCACCACCTCATTTCCATTAATATTCTTGAACCTCGATCTCTACCTACTGATAGGTGAGACATCAAGAGCTATACATAGAAATAAGATAAAAATTACTTGACCACCCAACATAACTCTAAAGTATATCAGTATGAAAACCCCTCTCTTGGGTTCATTACTGAAGGAAAATAACCTCATTAGAACCTCATCTCACTACGTTTCTGATTTCATCATCAATCCTCAAAAGGATGGCGTACTCCCAACCATTAGAAAATACATCATGAACATGTTTGGTAGATATATTTCCATTCGATTCCTCAAAAACAAAATCCCCACGTTTTTCCTTCTTCTCTCACTGAATGTAGTGGGGAAAATAACATTAAATGGAAATATGTTTCATTATCCTCACTCACAAGGTTAAACTGAAAGAAGTCAACTACTCTGTTAATTCACTTACCAACAGCAGATAGAAACCTCTCTATGAGAATCTACTGCTACGACCATACCCTTGGGTGGATCCCAATCTAGTATAGCCTCATCCTTTGTTAGGACAACTATCACTCATATTTCTGGCCATGTATATCATAAGAAGTGGACCAGCTGATTCCAAACCCAACCCTATGAGATCTCCCCATGAAAATGGTACATTCAAGGTAGGTTTAGGCCCATCCTCAAGTGTCTCATGTGAAACTCTGACATTAAGTACATGAGGGTACCAAAGAATAATATTACCATGAATCAATAAAAAATATGTAAGTACCTAGTTCATATGTATCATATATATCCTTGATAAACAGCACAGGGCTACCCAAGTGAACACCTTGGTTCTTACATGGCCCTCATACAAACCTAAAGATGCACCACCAACTCACAAAGATTAGCAAGATCCAGCCAATATGTTGGTGAAAAAATTAAGGTAGTATCTAGGTGTCATTATATGTATAATTATTACTCTCAGGGGGAGTTAAATTTGAAACATCCTCTGGATAGATGTTCGCACATGCCACCACTACTATAGAGAACTAAGAGTTCATGACATCTTCCTCTCTAAGGTTCATAAAAGTTAACTGATAAGAAGTATACTATATCATCCCACACATGATATCATCATGTTCGGACTAGGACCACTCTTAAACAAAGTCGAAACTCTATCCCAAGAAACACAGTCATCCCAGTGGTGGAAACCAACTGAGCATGGATGCTAGATAACCAATCCATATTGGGGAAAACATTATAGGGAGTCTCTACTACTATAAAAAGATTCTATGTGAGGCTCCCTCTCTCTATATCCTCTAGAGTTATGTCACACAAATAATAAGATTAGTGATCTCCAATTAACGCTATATGATCCTCAAAAAATTAAGGTTGAGAAAAAATTCTCCACTGGTATCGTTGAGCCTTGAATAAGGGCTACGCTCAAGGAAATCCTACTCATGACTCTTTGCTAAACTAAAATTTAGGAAGTGAAGTTACATTTTATACCTCGGTCCACACTCAATACTCAATTCTATAATACTCTTATTCATAAATCTCATCTTTTCCCTTTCCCACCTTTTCACCACAACTAGGGCCTACTTCAACACCTTAACAAACCAAACTACCGTTAACACACAAGAAAAAGGAACTCAACTACACACTTTGACACTACCATTTTTGAGAATAACTAACTCTTACACATAGTTTTAATCTTGTAAAAATAACATGTATTAGAAGGGGAAGAAACCCTCTTTAGTGTGAGACCAAATCCATGCTAAATATTACCATCATAGGGCTCCACCAACACCCCACATCACCATAGAAATTCCTACAGAAAGTACTGGAAATAAAATGTTGGATTTCACCTATATAAAATAATAATACTGAAATAGTAGAAATAACACATATTTTACCTTCAAAAACTTATGAATCCTCTAGGCCATAGGCCATTGTGTCTTTTATCTATTCTCACCCTAATGCTCCATCTCCCTGATCCATGTGTTGACCACCTGGGCATGGTGGTGGAAATAGTTCAAACTATCAACCACCTCTTGTTCACCTCCTTACTCCTATTCCAAATCCGCCTTCATGAAGAAATAATTTCTCTTACTGTTTTATCTACATGGGTAGTACATCAAACGTCTCCTTATTAACCATACGGTGGGTCAAACAGTCCTACACTAGCTGTCCCTAGTCATCAAAAAAAATTCCCTCTCCCTTGGAAAATTGGAACTTGCCTGAGATCCCTAATCTTCTAACCCTATATCCTGGGATAATATCCTAAAGCATCTCACACACCAATATCCTTGATCCCATCATCAGCTGCTGAATATTGAGGTCTTAAATCATTAATTCCTAATGTTGGTGTCTTCTCATCCTAAAATATCTTAAATACCAAGTCATGTTCTGGAAATATAGCATAGGATGTAATGCATAGAGATAAAATTATCACCCTTATATATCGAAATAATCCATAATCTAAGGTATGTACTCCAAAAAATGATACCCAAACCATCTCCATAGAGTATATCAAAAGGTAAGTGAACCATTTTTAATTATACACCATGATCAGGCTACCCTTCTAGAGCTACAAAATCCCCTAGATATGCAGCACTAACAATATGGATAGATAAAACACTTCCCTATATATCTGTTCAGACTCCATACCAGTGAGAATAATCTCATCATGTCGATACATCCCCATTCTCCTCCATCTTTCCCATGAATCTCTGAATAAAACTCAATGTTAGGAGAACCATTTGATCTGGAGGTGTCCTCGTATGTGGTAAACATGTGCGACTGCCTCAAGCCAGTCATCGGCTGCCTAGGGGTCCATCTCACACTAAATCCTACATGGGAGTTATCTTCATCTAAAACTCATATAGGGAACTCAACCTATGCACATCATCGACCGATACTACTAGATCCACCTATTGGTCAATAGGTGGTGTCTCAACTATATACCCACACAGAGGTACCACCTCCCATGTAGACCCCGACATAGAAGCCTCATCACCAAGAAGATCATTATAATTTTCCTACTACAGAAAACCATCTAATTATCATTCAGTATGAATCCTAAAATAATCAAGATATACCATGATCAAGGATTATATATTGGGAATTGAATCAATAGTACATGGGAACCACAACCCATTCCTATATGAGGAATGTACCGATGTTTTTCCCTACAACCAGTTCCTATATGCTACCAGTAAAAAATTGGGTTATTAGAGTCTTAGTGAATAGATACATTATCCCCCACACAAACACTAGCATCCCTAGCATAAAATATAAACTCAATATACTTAACAATGTTTCCATAAATCTCAAACTAAGCTCCCACGTAGACAATCTCAAAACATCAATCCCAACATGGAACATTATTTGATACCACTCTTCCATGACCTGACCTGGTGAGGCCTTCCTAGCAAGTGAAAATCCATATGTGACTACCAAGACCGGCTCTAATAGGATAGAGACTGGTGACCAGCACCTACGAGGAATGTCACACACACATGGGATGCCTTAGCTTATACTACCAGTACACATGCACACAAATCCATCTCCATGAAATAGTGTAGAGATAATAATAAACCTAATACTAAATAGATGAATATATCTATATCCCATAATCTAATTACAACAAATTTACAATAAATTGATAAAGGGAAAAATAAAATCCCACCAAAACTACAAAATATTCCAAGCTTCTTAGAAGTATTGGACTATTTTCAAGTGCGACCACTAGTACATAATTTAGTATTTATATCTCATTATTCCCTTCCTACTCATGGTCCTATTAGGACTCCCTCGAAAGGCCTATCATATGTATAATACATGACAGGTGTGGGAAGATCACATTCAAGGATTAGTATGAAAATACCATTTAGGTTCCCAAAAACTCAAAATAAATGGGAGAAACTATATGGAAACATTCCCCTATAGCCATTACTCAAGGGAATAACAACCCAAGATATATAGAATAGGAAAATCTATCTCCACTCCTCAGTTAGAAATGACTAGTGATCTCATTATCACAAGGACTCCCAGAATCACCCATATATACTCTTTAAAGACTCCAAGTCTCATTGTATCACCATACATCCTCCCATAAGATTTTACTATAGGCTCAAAGGTATCACTCAATTGGTATAACTCACTTCATGATCCAGGTCATCCCTAATGGAAATCATCCAAGAGGTCTCCCTCATTGGGTATCATCATGCTGATGGCATGTCCCTACCATCCCGGATGGAATCTATTCAATAGAACATTCTCATAGTGTCTAACCATGAAGAAAATCACACTAGAACCCAATGTAAGATGATACTCAGATAGAAGATCCGACCCATGCCTCATGGGGGGCTCTAAAAAATCTAATGAAACCTATAATATCTCAACACATAGATAGGGGATCACTCATAGGACAAATGGGGGACAACAGAAACCAAATATAGAACTATAAAGATCATAATTCTAAGATATGGGATCACAACTAGGACCATTGGGGGACACTGCTGTTGGCGCCAAAATTTGGAATGAAGAAAAGGCCCCAAGAAGGCCCCACGGACTGCCTCGCAAAGCCCCTTCACAGAGTCCCCAAGCACCACAGCTTCCGCAAATCAATGAAGGTGGAAGGCTCCACGAATGCATTTGATGTTTCCGAGCCCGCTGCAAAGCCCAGGAGGCAGGAGGCTCTGCCAATTCATTTGACATTCATGAGATCGTCACAAAGCTACATAGCCCCTCTTAGCACAGTGTGAGCTCTGCTCTGTGATTCCTCTTTCCTATAAATACCAGACTCCCCCTGAGCTCTCTAGATGGACAATCCAACCTTTCAGCTTATCATCTCCCAAATCGCAAAGCACTCTTCCGCTCGGTGAACCATGAGTTGTGTGAGGTACTTCTGTTTCGTGAAGTAGCTCCCCATTGTCTCGTTTTGATCCCATCTTCTGAGAGAGATGCCTTTCATGAAGCCTAAGAGATTTTTCAAAATAAGGGGATCCCCAAGGGGACCCGGGTCATCATAGAGCGTTTATGATTCACGAAGAACCCTTAATGTACAATAGATCCATTTACTAGGGTAGGATCATTGTACTTCATGAAGCACATTGCTTCCCAACACCTTGCTCTGTGAGGCACTTTTTCTACATGAGGTTGTGCTCCGTGAATTCCCTTCCAATTCATGAAGAACCTCCCATTTTCAAATTCTCCCCATGCTAAGGATAAGGTACCCCTCTTTGCGAAGCACACCCCTTCGCAAGTTCCCTCCTCTACGCAGAGGAACATATCTCTACAAGGCCCCAGCCTATAGAACCCTCTTATTGGAAAATCCTTTTCCCATGCGACCCTCCAGGTTTGCACGATGTGATTTCAAAGTCCCCTGGACAATACCGCATATAGCATTGATGTAACTAATGATTATTCGCATAGTCATGCTAATGTATGTTTCTTCTTCAAATAGCCATGATAATGTGGACCCCTTGAGGGTTTTCTCTATGATACCCCCTCAATACGGTGTTGTTGATGCCTTCCCTCCCACAAGGAGCAGAGCGAACCAGTTATATATGTACTAGGGGTACTGATCAAACCCACCTTGTCCGAGCTACAGGATATTAAACTACCAAGCACCTCATCTTCAACACATGATGTTAAATTGTGGCCTAGCCCCATGCCTTGCACATAGGGTCCCCCCACCTCGGACATTCTCCACGTCCACTCATCTCTACTAGGATGGGATCACCCCTCACAGGGGATGATATCCTCCTTGTTGGAGTAGAGTTTGTCCGCGGGGAAGGGAAACCACCTTGGTGTAAGCCCCAAGATTTTCTTGCCAGAGGTAGCACCCTCGCTCCGCCTCACTTCCTCTATGCCAAGGCCAGTGGAGGGCGTGATAGGGAACGAGGCTCTTCCATTATTTGGTCCCAAACCCCTCTCCCGCTATGCTTTTTTTTCCTCCGGGCCTCCATCCTGGAGTAATTCTTAATCTCTCTCTCCCTGGGCCACTCCATGCATAAGCCCCACTCCACATCCCACAGAAGAATCTTTCGCAACGTGATCATCAGGTCCCTGCTGCCTCTTGTTTCTCACACTGAGCATGACTCATGTGGGCTTAGAGTAAGCATTGAACATGACACCACCCTCGTCCCGCATGATATTAAACTACCCAACCTGAAATACAGGGACTTTGATCCATGTCAAGGTATGGTATGTAGGAATCCTCACAAGGTTCCATTCCACCACTCAGTTGTTCCAACCCCCATTCATGTCAGTTCGCCTCCATCCTGCATGACGTTAAACTGCCCAACCCAAAATAAGGGGACTTTGATCCATGTCAAGGCATGGTACGTAGGAAGCCTCACGAGGTTCAATCCCACCACCCGGTTGTTCCCACCCCCCTTCACATCGGTTCACCCTCATCCCGCATGTTGTTAAACTACCCAACATGAACTATGGAGACTTTGATCCATGTCAAGGCACGGAACGTAGGAAGCATCATGAGTTTCAATCCCACCACCCAGTTGTTCCAACCCCCTTCACGTCGGTTCACCAACACTTTGGCGGCCTAGAGTGTAAGCCCCACTTTTCACCTGAACTATGGGGATTTTGATCCATGTTAAGGCATGGTACGTATGAAACCTCATGAGGTTCAAGACCATCACCCATATGACCAAGGTCCATCTTTACATCGGTTCTCCAACATGCCCAACCCGAACTACGGGGACTCTGATCCTTGTCAAGGCATGGTAAGTAGGAAGCCTCTCGAGGTTCAAGCCCATCAGTCATCAGACCAAGGTCCATCTTCACGTCGGTTCTCCGACATGCCAATCTCGAACTACGGGGACTTTGATCCATGTTAAGTCATGGTACGTAGAAATACTCAAGAGGTTCATGCCCACCACACGTTGTTCACTCCTACCCCCTTCACATTGGTTCTCCAACACTTGTGTGGCCTAGAGTGTAAGCCCCACTATTCACCTAAACTACAGGGGCTTTGATCCATGTCAAGGCATGATACATAGGAAGCCTCACAAGGTTCAAGCCCACCACCCGGTTGTTCCGACCCCCCTTCACGTCGGTTCAACCCCATCCCACATGAGGTTAAACTATATTACCAAACTATGTGGTCTTTGATCCATGTCAAAGCATGGTACGTAGGAAGACACCATGAAATTCAAGCCCACAACCATCATCCATCCTGATTCTTACCCGGGCCGCCACATCTCAGTGAGATCATGCCACCTCATTCCTCTCTGCAGCATTCAGGAAGCCACCCATGTGTTGGCCCCAATATCTATGTTCCCTCAAGGGGGTTCCCCGATCTGATCCACTCTAATCAGTGTTTTGATCAGTCTGATCCATCTCTACTGGACATTAAACTTGCGGCATACCCCGTGTTAAACACAAGAAGCTAAGGAAAACCTCAGATACATACCTATGGCATATGATTCCCCACATTCAATGTGGGATGCATTGGGTTTCTGCTCCCTCAAGAAGCCCTATAATAAGGGACAGAAGAGAGACACACCAATCACCAACATCCAAACATTCCAGTGATGCCCTGCATGACTACTCCCCTAACCGAAGGTTGCTGCCCCGACCGGACCCCTTGTAATGTCTTGATAGAAGAAGAGTAATTAACTGGTGTCCATGAAGATATGGTACTAGGAAGAGTTTCAAGAACAACGTATTAAATCTATGAGGGAGACCCGGACTAGGTGATTAATTCTGAGGATAAATCCTCAGAAGGAAGAACTAACATCCCATCATCTCGTTTCGATCAAGGAGCAAACTTCCTTGGACAAGGAATGGATTTCACCTGCCTTTGGAAAGTGGGAATGTGGGGAAACAAAAATCCATGCCTATCGCACCGAAGCATATGGACGCGCACGCAACGGCAAAAGTGTCTGAAATAGAAATGGTGAACTGACGTTAAGTTATTCTCCGAAATATAGAGATTAGTAATTCTTGGGGAATCCATGGATTGACGTGTCACCGGATCTAGCTATCATGCGCTAGGTCCCACCAATCCAATAGATGGCCTGGCATGAAACTCACCAGAATTTGGGGTATGAGAATGTTGGACATTCCGTTCTGTGACGTTGTCAGCATGGATCCCTCTTACCGATCATGGGAGACGGGATGATGCTGGGGCATTGGTCATTGAATCATTTTCTTTTAGCACTGACGAGTTAATCTCTCTACTTATCAGGAATCATATTTCTTCCACAAGAATGTGATCGCTACCCGCCAGCCTACGCAGGGGTAGGGGCAACACCAGCACCGCCACTCCGCATGGATCCACTGCTACCACAACGGCACCTGTGTCCATGACTTTGGGGCGCCCATGCCCCATCTACCCATCAGAATTCATCCATTTAAGGGTGATTAACGACCTCGTACGTCATTACAAGGAAGAGGGCATAATATCGACATGAGATATGGCCCGCTGGGACCTGGAGGCATCCAGGCCCCACCGTCAATTCTGCCCCCAAGGGCCGCGCAGGGAGTCGCTGCTCCCCACCCCAACATTAAATAATTTCGGGAGCCTGTCCTTGGAGCGATTTTTCAACTCCCTACCTTACACTGATGAGGTGGATGACGCCTGGCCCAGCCCGGTCAGAGTCCCAATCTAGGGGCTCCAAGAAAGGGCCCCCACCCGGCCATGTTAGTGCCACCATCCGACCTCTCCAGAGGAGCAGGTAATCCTTCCACCTCCACCACCAGCCCCGGCTCGCTTGACCTGATTCCAGCGTCAGGCATGGGCTAAAGAGAATTCCTGCCAAGGGGATTCAACGTCGACGACTACTATGGCTCGAGCCACCACCGACACATATCATTAGGACCCTGTACACACTAAGAAGGGGCACTCATTCACCCAACCGGGGTTGAGGCCCCAACAGCCCCACGGGCAGGCTGGGTCGACTCTCCAGGTTACAGACGGGTTGTGGTTGTCGCGAACCAACCAGCGATGATGCCACCCCGTACGGAGGTCCTCCACATACCACCACCACTGAGAGTGTGGGTCTACCCTGCTCCGATGCTCGGCACGGAAGCTTATCTCGTGCCCGACACACCGTTTCTCCTGCCCACGATCGTCGATGTGGAGACATTACCCTTTCGGTCTCCCTCCAATGTGGGGATCCTCCCTACGTCCTCTAAGCAGTGGTCGAAGGTCCTCCTTGCCCCAGCAACCAGAAGGGTGAAGGCAAGCCTCGATCTACTCGTACCAAGCATGGAGGTCCTCCCCATGATCCCTTCAATTCCAGAGGAGGTTTTTCATGCTCTAGTTTGGTACATGGAGGTCCTCCTCATGCCCCCTTCGACATTTGTCCTAGTGCTCCTCGCACCTCGACTGTTTCAGGTGGAGACCCTCTCCACCCCTGCACTAGTGCAGCCGTAGGACCCCATGTTGGGAATCAACCTTGTCCCAATGAGCCACGCAGAGTCAGGAATGAGGGTTGTCACTGCCACAAGAAGAATCTTGGGAAGGCCTAGATGAAGATCAAACCAGTACGCTTCTCAGACTCTGAAGTGGAGTGCGACTCGACACAGGAACCCTCCCCTCGCTCATCCGAGTCAAGGGACGGGGTTGGGATGAGACCAATCAGCCTGGTACTCCCAGAATGTGTGGTCCATAGGATTCCTGCCTCCCTCCGTAGGTTTATCCAGGAGGATGAAAACCTGGCGACCCCATAGGTTACAGCCGTGTAGTCACCACCATCATCACCGGAAGCACTTTGTACCTCCATGAGAGATCATGGAGAGCTTTTCTAAGGACCAATGGTGGGTGAAAAACAACGTGACCTACCACCAGAAGCCCTGACCCCTAAGACAGGAATAGAGACAGTCAGCCCCTCCTACCATGACATAGAGACCAAGTCACTCCACTCTTCGGAGGACTGCCCGAGAGTCGGTGACCAGTTAGCCCTTTCACCATATTCTCCTCCGGCTAGCATGCTATCCCAGCGGTCTTCCTTAGTACCACTTCCAGTTCCTCAACCTCCTCTAGTAGTCTTGTGGGGAAATCAAGGGCCATACCCTGAATTTGAGTCAAGTAGCTTTTGGATCATTCTTACAGCAGCCTGCTTTTCCGAGGAGTTTTGGCCCGTCGCAATATAGGATTTCTAAGTACCTGAGTCTCTCACCCCAGAGGATGTTGAGTGTCTCCACTACACCCTCTGGGCGACACATTTTATTCTCTGTCATCAGCACGTGGTATATCCAAGGATCCAAGAACATTTAGAAGACATCAGTGGAAAGTGTCATCTAGTCGATCTGGATGAAATCCCTATGGCCCAGTGGCCTGAGTCACTGTATTGTTGTGAGGCCCTCCAGCAGAAATGCATTTAGAGTATTAAGATACTCTATAGAATTATCAGGGAGGCCACCACCCACATGCAAGTCCATGGTTGGGGACGGTATGTCACCCTTCTCTTCAGTCCTATCTGACGACAGCCCGACTCGCTATGCGATATTGAGGACATGCCCTCGGGAAGGGTCACGGTCCACATGACTACATCATGGACAAGGAGGACGAGCAGAATTTTATCGATGTAGACTTACCCCCTGAGGGTGTGCCACCACTGTTGGACCCATCGGGGAGGATTACTCATCAGGAGAGGAACCTCTTAGGTATCCCTGCACCCACTGAGTCATTGGTACTCATCCAGAATGCTGGTAGGGGAAAAGAGCATGTCAGAGCTGTCAAGAACTTTGACCTATCCGCCTCGGTGTAGAAGACATAGGAGGACACAGAGAAGACTGTGTTCCGTCAATATCTTTCTAAGAAAAAGTGGTTGGTCAAAAAACACTTGGATGAACGAGCTGTAGAGCGACGACCCGACTATGATGATCCTAGGCCGGGGTCGTAGGGGAAGGAACAACATCCCCTGGTGAGATTCCTTTGGGTAACCCTTATCATGCTGCTCCCGCTGACAGGGCTGAAGCCATAACACATGATAAGAGGGCACGTTATATCTCACCGAATCCTCTCGAGCGGCGTGGAAACCCAATGAATCCTTCCCGTGTTCCCCCAGCTGCCCTGCAGGATGCTCCATCAGCCGCTCCATGAGCCGCTGAGGCTATATACTATGTTGAAGAACCCGGAAATGCACTTGTGGTTAGGGATCCCCTTCAAGATAGGGACCCCCGCCCGGATGATCCTATGGCGGCTCTAATCTCCCGCCTCAAGGCTTTGGAAATGCGACAGTTGGCTATCCCACCTGATGGAAAGCCATACCCGGTGTGCGTGGATGATATTTTGGAACCTCCAGGTTCCGATAATCCCACCTTATCCCCTTTTAACGGGATGGGGTACCCACCACAACATCTGGCCAACTTCAACTCAAGGTGTGGGCCCATGATAGTTATTCCAGCACAACAGGAGGCTACCAAGCTCCGCTGTTTTGTTTAGACGTTGGAGGGGTCGGTGTTCGCCTGGTACATCCAACTCCCCATCGGATCCGTGACCAGTTGGGAGGACCTTCGCAGGTAGTTCCTATAGAAGTTCAACACTACCACCCAGAAGACCAACATCGCAGACCTCTTCATGTGCAAGAAAAGGCCTGATGAGCGAGTCGTGGACTTTATCTCCCAATATAAGAGGATAACATACTCACTTGACATGCCACTGACTCAGGAGAAATTACTGACGATGTGCATGGGAAATGTCAAGATGGAACTAGTTCCCTTCTTGATTACTCAAAACTATACCGGAGGTTTCCTACACTTCTCGGATAAGGCCCAGTGCCTCAAAGAAGCCCTGTAACAGGCTTGGCAGCCACGTCCGTTGCCCCCTGAAATCCCAACAAGGAGATCTTCTAGAGCCGAACCCACAACGGTGGCCCAGATAGAGTCCCCCAGGAAGCTAGTGTTGCTAACAGTATCACCAGCCTCGCCTCCTCGCTGAGGCCCTCTACCTTAGGCACAGCCTCCAGCTTCACAACATCGTCAGAATCGGAAGGCACCTCCGTGTAATGCCTCTCCACCGCCTAGGTGGGAAAATCAAGGCCCACCTCCTCGATAGGCCCCTCCGGATCCTTGTCAAGGCTAGGATACAAGTGCTCCCTATCCAGAAAGAAGACACCAGACATACTCATTCAGCGAGAATCAAGTCCTCAATTACTTCTGTAGTTCCCTAGAGCATGGGATTGTATGCTTTCTTGAGTGTAGAAGGCCGGCATAGGTGAATCTCACCGATTGCCCCAACTACTGCCCCTATCATCAGATTCTGGGGAACACCCTCAATCAGTTCTATGTGTTTAAGGACTTGCTCCAAGACCAAGTCAATAACAATATAGTTAGGTTGTTCTTGTCCCCAGCACAAGTGGCGGGTGTCTTTGTGATGTCAGAAAGTGGTAGCGACGGTGAAGGTGAGTGGTAGTAGGTTCCCAGCCATGGATCCTAGAAGTACGATGACTGGATGGCTCATAAAATGGTCGCTCTCACCCATGGAAATATCCTTGCAGGCTTGAATTACCTAGAGCCTTCAGAAGCGGTGACCACCACTTCTGCATCGTCATCTCAGACGGCCTCTTCCCAGAAGGGCAAGCAGCAACGGAGCAAGAAGAAGCAACACGTTCCACCAATGCCATCGTCATCCCGCACTCTCAGCGACTTCATGCTCCCTGAGATAGAGATTCCTACTAGAATCCGCTTAGTCTTGTATAACTCTTCAAGCGACAATCAAGGGTACGCTTCAGTTATCACTATAGAGTTGGTAAATCCATATATGACTTCCGAAGAAGGAGAATTCCAGGAGAATCTCCCCAACATCCCCATTCGATGCCAATATCAGCAGAGCCATGACAATATGGGTCATCGGGGTGCATCAGTTGGCACCTCTAGTCAGGCCGTGCATGCCACTGAGACCAGAAAGTAAGCCCAGTCCAGAGTTCAGCACACGCAACCTCCTCATATGGTGTCCTCAAATCTGCCTCCACCACTGTTTTTGCTACTAGATCAGGAAGAGCTACCTCATCTGTGCCATGACTGGCTTCACCCCGCCACAGGCCGATCTCAGTCTCCCGGTCCTCATCCAGTAGCTACTCTCTGAGCTTCAACTAGCAGGCAGCGGGATGTACCCAGTACCAGTCAGCCGCCGGTCCAACCGGCAAGGCCCGCCATGCCTCCAATCGCAGAGCGGCCTCCTATAAGTAGAAGTTCGCACCTGGCACGGAAGTATGATGTCCTCAAGCACCATTCCGGTATTCCAGCAAGGCTCTCCATCCTTGAAGCTCTTCGCATGTCGTCAGACATGTGTGAGGCGCTTGCCGAGGCTCTAAGGATCCCCCTCCAGTTTGAGATGGAGGTAGCAGCTACAGAAGCCATCCACACTGAGGTAGTTGAGAATGCCGAATGCCAGCTAGTTATCTAATTCTCTCATGAAGATGAAGACCCTCCCATACATGGCCACATCCTCATGTTGTACATCACCAGCCAATTCAATGGTGTGGAGGTTTGTCGCAGTCTCATTGACACCAGCTCCGGGATCAACCTTATCCCTACACACACACTATGGAATCTAGGGCTATCTGAAGATGACCTTACTCCCCCTGATTTAAGGACCAGGGATATGATAGGATAGAGCAGACCCCGGTCTGCAGGATCCTATAGAAGACCCAGTTCTGTGGCCTAGTTTCTAGTACTGAATTCATGGTTGTCTCCTAGGACACCGCGTACAACGAATTGATGGGAAGGCCATGGCTCCACCTACATGCAGTGGTCCCTTCATCGTATCACCAATGCCTCAAATACTATCTCAATGGTCTAGTAGGCATATTCCAAGGTGATGCATCTCCTTTCACCTCTTGTGAAGCCCGTTATCTGGACGCTGACTATTACAAGAGCAAGGATATGAAGATTCTGAAAAGTGAGGTTGAACCTACCCCGAGCACAAGTGATCCCTGGGCAGGTCTGGACGACGCCTTTATTTTCCCAATCCATCATTTGGAGGACACTACCCTCAACATGGGGAAATTCATTGTTATTTCGGGTACAAGAGGAAGACATATTTCAATGTCCAAGCGACGGTGGAAAATCACCTTGTACTCCTTCACAAACCATGCCCAGGTGATCTCGGAACCTCCTACCCCCATACGGTATCGGGATGTCCGCCCCATGGAAACGGTGGTACATCATACATTTCTGTTTCTCCAGGCTAGAATTAACCAGCTCAAGCTAATGCGCCACTACTGCTTTGATATCATCAAACGAGGCCCCTTGGGCTGAAGGCCAGATGGTATTAGATCAACTACTTTCATCACTATGGTCTCAGTGGTGCATGAGTCTCCTGATGTGATGAACATTGCCGCTCAAGCTAGCACCAGCCTCCTGTCAGGGTCTGGTGGCTCGGAAGAAACTTCCCCCATGGAGTATTCCTCAATAAGTGTAGAATAGGATATGGAGGATACTCCCCATACCGTTTAATAATGCATCTCTACCATGGTCGATGAACTGGTACAGGTGAACATTGGTTGTGAGGAAGATTCGAGACCCACATTGATTAGTGCCGCCATGTCCCTCGAGGAGCAGCGGCGGTATGTGGACATTCTTAAACAGCACCACGATGTGTTTTCCTGGAGTTACAATGACATTCTAGGACTAGATCCTTAGGTAAACGTCCACCGCCTCGGTATCCTAAAAAACCATCACTCGTTCAAGAAGCCTCACAGAAAGATGCATCCTTCTCATGGTGCCATAGTTGCGGCCGAAGTTGACAAGCTCATCATAGCCAACTTCGTAAAGTTGGTCAAGTACCCCCAGTGGCTAGCCAACATTTTTCCATTCAGAAAGAAGAACGGACAGATCAGAGTCTGTATCGACTTCCGATATCTCAACCATCTCTTTCCGAAGGATGATTTTCCCCTTCCGATGACAGAATTGTTGATCGATGCTACGACTGGTTTCCAAGCCCTCTCCTTCATGGATGGTTACTCTCGATATAATCAGATCCGGATGGACCATGAGGATGAAGATTCCACATCTTTCAGGGCACCCCAAGGTACATTCTATTACTAGGTTATTCCCTTTGGCCTGAAGAATGCAGTTTCCACCTATCAGCGGGCCATGAATCGCATATTCAAGCCAATCCTCGAGAAATTGGTGGAGTGATATGTGGATGATATGGTGGTCAAATCAATCCAGCATCAGAACCATCTCAAGGACCTTGATAAAGTGTTCGGATTCTTTCGTTCCCTCCACTTGAAGATAAACCCGATGAAGTGTGCCTTCGGGGTCACTTTAGGGAAGTTCCTTAACATCGTCGTTAGGTACCGGGGCATCGAGATCCACCCAGATAAGATCAGGGAAATCAGCCAGATGCCTCCCCTGAGTAATATTTGGGAGCTTCGAGGCCTCTAAGGCCACTTATCCTAAATACATCGATTCATTACGAATCTGGCTAGCAAGTGTAAGCCATTTTCTCGGCAAATGAACAAAGGTTCTGCGTACGAATGGGATGAAGAGTTCTAGACAGCCTTTGAGGAAATCAAGCAGTATCTTCTCCAGCCTCCGGTCCTAATACCAACCATCTCTGGAAATCTGCTGATTCTCTATGTCACTAACCTAGATTATTCTCTTGTCACCCTTCTACCCCAGAATAACAATGAGGGGACAAATAATAGCCTCTAATAACTCAGCCGTTTGCTCCTCAATATGGAGACAAGATAATCCCCTATCAAGAAGAGCTGCCTTGCGCTCATATTTTCTATACAGAAGTTGCGACATTACCTGTAGCACCATGAGGTGCATCTTGTCTCTTTGGTAGATCCACTAAAGTACATTTTGAACCACCCCATGTTGATTGGCCGACTAGCGCGGTGGGAGGTAATCCTTCAGCAGTTTGACATTAGGTTTTTGCCTCAGAAGTATATGAAGGGGTAGGCATTGGCAGAATTTCTAGCCATCCATCCATCCCTCGCGGACCAGTCCATGGACCTGTACTTTCCCGATGAGGAAATACTCTCGGTAGACAATGTCGTCTCATGTTGGAAAATGCACTTCGACGGTGCCTCCCAGAGTCCCACCGGTAGGAGGCTCAACGATCATAGGCTCAATAGAGTGGGCCTATGTATCGTCTTCATTACCCTAGTGCAAGCCATTATTCCGTACTTGTTCCTGTTGTCAGAAGGCTGCACCAACAACGAGGCAGAGTATCAGGACCCTATCACTGGCCTCGAGCTGGCCCTTGAGATCGATGTGCCCCATTTTCATGTAAAAGGGGATTCTGATCTAGTCATCAAGCAATTCAACGGTGGCTATGTTGTTAGAAAGTGAGGTCTCGTACCATTGCTGGAGTGTACCCTCCATCTGATGGATCGGTTCAATTCTCGACCGGAGGTTACCCATGTCCCTCGGTCACAAAATGGTTGAGTGGACACTTCGGTGATCTTAGTTGCATCACTTTCCGAGCCTGAGAAGGATGATCTGATTATCCACGTGGAGCACCGAAGATTCATTATGCCTGTCACCCTAGAGGATGACGATGGTCGGTGAGTAAGCCATATTACTATCAGATCCTCCACAACAGGATCCTCAGGTTCTTTATATGCAGTGGTTGAAACAACTCCCAAATAGAGAGCCCCTTTTGTCGATTATCTCCAAAATGGTTGCCTCCCAACTGATCGGGCTGATCACGAGCAAATCTGATGCCACGCGCTGCAGTTTACCTTCCATAGTGGTCCCAGTCTTGAGAAGATCCTTTATAAGAACAGTTTCAATGGTGTTATCGTTTGTTTCATTAAAGGTGTTGAGATTTCTCAGGTCATGCAATAGGTTCATGCTGGTTCCTGCGGTGCCCACCAAGCTAGGCTGAAGCTATCCCATAAGACCCAATTATTGGGGAACTTCTGGCCCTCTATGATCTATGATTTTATTGAGTTTTCCAAGAGATGTCACACGTACCAAGTTCATGCTAACTTCCTGCATCGGCCTCCAAAACCTTTCCACTCCACCAAGTACTCTTGGCTATTTGTGGTGTGCGGACTCAATGTCAGGGGACTATATCCACCGACGACAGCTCACTAGTGTAGGTTCATCCTGGCCACCACATATTTCTTTTCCAAGTGGGCAGAGGCAATTCTTCTCAAGGAATTCAAGGCTCATTCCATCGTTGACTTCGTGAGCTCCAATATCATCCACTGGTTTGGAGTTCCTCAAGCCGTCCTTACAGATAATGGCACCAACTTCTGAACAACCGAGATGATGAAATTGTATGCCAAGTAAAATATCCGTTCGAACCATATCTCTTGCTATCATGCATAAGAAAATGGACAGATTGAGGCATTCAACAAAACCCTCTCCAACATTTTGCAGAAAATGGTTGGTCAAAACAAGAAAAATTGGTCTTACAAGCTCCCCAACACCCTCTGGGCTTATCGGATGACGACTCGTAACTCCACCCAGGTGACCCCTTATTCACTGGTGTACAGGGCTGAGGCCATCCTGCCCATAGAGATACAGTTTCCTTTGTTACTCACTGCAGTATATGACCAGCAGGCACTAGATAAGGTGGTCAAAATCCGTCTAGCTGAATTGGAAGCACTTGACGAGAGGAGGCTCCGTGCCTTGCACAATTTGGAGAGGCATCGGAATAAGATAGCTAGAACCTTCAACAAGAAGGTTTTCCTCCACTGTTTTCTGCAAAGTTGACCTGGTATTGGCCCCCCGAGCACCAATGATTCCTGGAAAGAAACCACCCAAGTTGAAGCCCATGTGGGAAGGTCCTTACATAGTCCACAGGGTTTACCCCAATGGAGCATACTCTTTGGTGACCATGGATGGTGAGCGCAAAACTCCTCCCACCAATTCCAAGTTCTTCAACCAATACTTTTCCTATGCCCCCATGGTCCTGCATGACCTTAAACTGCATGGTCCTCCATGACCTTAAACTGTATGGTCCTACATGACCTTAAACTGTATGGTCCTGCACGACCTTAAACTGAACGGTCCCGCATGACCCTAAAACTTCACAATGGTCCTACACGACCTTAAACTCTATGGTCCTGCATGACCTTAAACTGTATGGTCCCACATGACCTTAAACTATACGGTCCTGCATGACCTTAAACTGTCCACTCCTACATGACTTTA
The DNA here is from genome assembly GCA_963277665.1 of Viscum album. Lineage (NCBI taxonomy): Eukaryota > Viridiplantae > Streptophyta > Magnoliopsida > Santalales > Viscaceae > Viscum > Viscum album. The sequence goes on along the minus strand of OY728126.1, from coordinate 323,614,093 downwards.
AACTATGCATCGTCCTGCATGACATTAAACTAGATTTTAAGAACTATGTTTGGCTGGATTCCCATCCGCATGGGATACATAGGAACGCTCAAATGCTTCATTTTGAGCCCCTCCCCAAACACTTCTCTTCAACTACCCACCCTGGGTAAAGTTCTCTAAGAGGATCCTTGCATGATATGGGCTTCCTCAGTGCCACACGTAAAAAGGATATATTGGTCTCACCATGTGCCCACTCCCGTTATTATATCCTCTAACGTCTTCACTGCATGATGTTAAACTACATGGCCTTCAAGAACTACATATATATTGATTCCCATCCTTATGGGATATGTAGGAACGCTCAGACATTTTGTTTGTTGGCCCGACCCAAATTCCAGAATCTTCTCCCCGGGTCAAGATATATGACGGGGTGCATAATTTTTCCCCAATTCACGTTGGGCTAGCCTCGATCCAGCTGTACGTCCTGCTTCCTAGATATGTTCGCCTCTTTCATAGGTGGGTACAGTTATGCTTCACCAACTCCTTGACTACCTTCCTTGTCCAGAAGGGCCCCTGAATGATATGGATATTACGCCTAAGGGCTCTCCTACCATTTCGGGCCAACTACCTTAAGGATGTCGAGTAACAAATTGATACAAATCTTGTGTTTCAAATATGGTCAGCGGTCGATTCTCGTTTGTGGCTCACATTATAGGTTACTATAGGAACGATGTGTTTCGAACATGGTCAATAGTTGTCCTAAATCATTAGGACCACGCCATGATGTCCCAAACATCGAGTATAGTGGTTCATTATTCCTTGTTGTGTCTAAGTGACCGACTCCCTTCTGGTGATGTTAGCTATCAGGCCCCAATGGATGGAGATAACTGAGACCGGCTCATTGTTTCCCACACCGAGCGCCACTCCAGTGGGCTTAGGAGCTGTGAAGAGGCAGTAACCATACAAGAGGGCATATAACCTTCCATCTGGCCTGGGTTCTCCCTTATTAGATTGTATGGTGTGGTGTGGGGTTATTTCCTCATTCACATCAGGTTGATCACCATGCCATACACATCCCCGGATGAGACCTTCTCTGGCCCTCTTCCTCACTGCAAGACATTAAACTACAAGCTGGTCAAGCCTTCCTGACCGAGGCCTAGCCTCAGGCCCCTTTTCCTTCTCGAGTCTCTGACCCTCATTCTCATGATAAGACATTAAACTATAAGCTATTTAGGCCTTCCTGACTAAGGCCCAGCCTCAGGCCCCTTGGACTTCTCGGGTCCCTGTCCCTCATCCTCACTGCAAGATGTTAAACTGCAAGCTGGTCAGGCCTTCCTGACCAAGGCCCAGCCTGAGGCCCCTTGACCTTCTTGAGTCCCTGGCCCTCGTCCTCACTATAAGAAGTTAAACTACATGTTGGTCAGGCCTTCTTGACCGAGCCCTAGCCTCATGCCCCTCGGCCTTCTCAGGTCCCTAGCCCACATCCTCACTGCAAGACATTAAACAGCATGCTGGTCAGGCCTTTATAATCAAGGCCCATACTTAGGCCCCTTGGCCTTCTCAGGGCCCTGGCCCTCGTCCTCACTACAAGTTGTTAAACTGCAAGCTAGTCAAGAATTCAAGACCTAGGCCCGGCCTTAGGCCCCTTGGCCTTCTTGGGTCTCTGGCCCTCTTCCTCATTTCAAGGCATTAAACTGCAAGCTGGTCAGGCCTTCATGACCGAGGCCCAGCCTTAGGTCCCATGGAATTCTCAGGTCGCTGGTCCTCATCCTTACTGCAAGATGTTAAACTGCAAGCTAGTCAGGCCTTCCTGACTGAGGCCCAGCCTCAGGCACCTTGGCCTTCTTGGGTCCCTGCCCCTCATCCTCACTACAAGACGTTAAACTACAAGCTCGTCAGGCCTTCCTGACCAAGGTCCAACCACAGACCCCTTGGCCTTTTCGGGCCCCCAACCCAAGTTCTCTCTTATGGGATTGTATGGTGTGGTGTGGGATTATGTCCTCATTCAAATCAGGTTACTCATCGTGCCATACACATCCCCGGATGAGATACCTCTCATCATCCAGCATGACGCTGAACTGTGATATTAGAACTATGTGTGGCTTGATTACCATCCTTATGGGATACGTAGGACTACTGAAATGTCTTGACTTCGGGTCCTTCCCCATATCTTAGATATCCCCCGATCTCCCGGTCACCTAGTCCCTTTGGCATGTCCCTCTCCACGAGGGGGATATATAGGTGTGGTACAGGGTTATTCCCTCCTTCACATCGGGTTTCTGGAACCATGCCACCTTCTCTCGGTAATCCACCATCTCTTGGTTGTCCTCAAGTTGAGTCCCTTGACCCCTTGCAGTGGTTCTCCCATGTGTTAAGAGTACTCTGGTCTAGGACCAAGAGTGTAAGATTCATCTTAGGCAAGTGCCTTCCCATTGTGAAGCTTCGTGTTCCCCTTCATTTGGACCTCTGTTATCATTCACACCTGAAGGGAACCCCAAGAACGGCATGGATACTACGCCTAAGGGCTCTCTTACCATTACAGGCCAACGCCCCCGAGGTTATCAGACAACAAATTGATACAAATCCCATGTTGCGAGCATGGTCAGTGGTCGATGCCCATTTGTTTGTCCCCATTTCAGGCTAACACAAAAGGGTGTTTTGTTGCAAACATGGTCTGCAGTAATCCTACATCATCACACCATCCCTTTTAGGTCTTGAATGTTGGTTTCATGATTCACATTATGTTCCACCCCATCATGTCTAGGTGGAATATCGACACTCTTGGCGCTATCCCTTAGTGTGCCTCTGCACGTCAAGGGGACAAAGCTGCAATATGGCATCCTTTAGGGCTCCCACGGTCCAAGCTCTATGACCATAAACTAAGATCTTTTTTAAGGGTTGTATACGGCTTGATCCTCATCCCTATGGAATACGTAAAAACACCCAGATGTCTTGTTTTAGGGTCCAGTTCAGTTGAGAGCTAGTTTCTTCTACCCCTTTCCCTCTTACCTCTATTTGGGCTCCTTTTCCTGAGCTTCCCCTCTCAGAATTGTGTACAGTATGATACGGGACCATGTCCCCATTCATGTTAGGGATGTTTTATCATGCCGTACGCATTCCCTGCCTAGCATCTTCTCTACTACGTCTGCACTGTGTGATGTTAAAATTCAAGATTTCTCCCATCGCATGGCCCTAAACTGTGATATTATCATCCTGGACGCACGACAAAAAACGGCGTTGCATTGTGATGTCCTCACTCAAGGGGCACCATGTTTGTTATTGGTCACGCGCCATGCCATTTTTCAATGCCTACTACTACTAGATTCTTGTAGAGACGCCCGGTCCTGCTACCCTATGTCTATCGATTCACACAAAAACCACTCACTTTAAAAGTAAAAACATAATTTATCGAATACCTCTTAATTTGGTGTCTGTTCCATTCCCACACACCCCTTTTATCCCTAGCAGTGGTACCTCACCATGCCCCCCTTTAAGAACTATGTGTAACTTGATCCCCATTCTCATGGGGTACATAGGAACACATGTACACTTTGCCTCAGGCCCATCTCAACTCTCATTTTTGGTCCCTTGACCTAAAACCTCTCCAAGGAACATGTGGTGGTCGGAACCCCCATTTCCCATTCATGTCGGGTTTTTGTAATTACTCACCAAGAGTCTCCCGCACTTCCTCCCATCCATGGTCCAAGTTCTATGATCCTAAACTAAGATCTCCCTTTTTAAGGTACTCTACTCCCTCTGTCTAATACGTGTTGTTGTCATATTCAGATAAGTTTTGACAAAGAGCCTGAAGTGTGTAATTTTCATGAGGACATTCCCCTCATTCAATGTCCAACTTTCATGGTCTTGCTACTTGGATCCTCATCCTCTTCCACATCCAAAATAACCCTCAAACGACATGGATGACTTGCTTAAAGTATCTCTATGGATGCTGGTCCTAAGGGCTATCCTATCATTTTGAGCCAAAGTCCCTAAGGATCTCAGATGAAATTTGCGATTGGTCCTGTGTTTCAAACATGGTCAACGATTGACCCTCATTTGTTTGTCCCCATTCCAGGCTAACGCGATATGGATGCTGAATTTCCTCCATGGTCAACAGCTATTCTACATCTTGAAGACACCATCATTATGGTCCAAATTTCTACCATAATAATTCACACATTTCCTCTTCCTCATGTTCGTGTGGAATTACGACATACTCGGCTTTATCTCTTCACGCATCTAGGTGCGCTTCATGGACGAGCTAGAATCATTGGGATAGTATTCACTAAGAATCCCTTCATCCTAGCATGTCCCCTCCAGTGTCGGGAAAGTCCCACCACTACTTCTTGTTTCCCACTTCGAGCATGACTCACGTGGGCTTAGTAGTTTTGGGAGGATGTGTACCGACACGGCCAAGATTCTCATCGTCTCGCATGACGTTATAACTGCGCCCCCAAAACTACGTATGGCTTGATTCACATCTTCATTGGGTATGTACGAATTCCCGACCACTCTACGTCGGGCCCAGCCTAATTCCCACTCTTGGTCCCTCGACTTGAAGAGTTTCCTCTGGGGGTACGTGGTGTGATTTGGACTCAAAGTCCTTATTCACGTCGGTTTCATAGCTACCGCACCACATGCTCCCTGGGATCTTCCATTTCATTCCATGTCCTATTGTATGATGTTAAAATGCAGGAGTCCATATGTCCTCGACGCATGACACTAAATTGAGGTTCTGCCCTGAACACATTCGGGATGCCCCATGTTAGTCATGGGATGCACCAGAGCCTCTGTTAAAGAGTATTTCACCTATTATTGTTGGTATATGACTACAATGCTCTTCCATGACTACGTATGTCTTGATTTCCATCCTCATGGGATACTTAGGGACACCGTGGTATTTCTCCTAGGGTCCAGCCATAGGAATCATAAGTCTTGTTCCTCCCCATTTCCGCCCCCCTGGCCTGACCCCTCATGGGGAACTATGTGGCTACAATTTTTCCCTGAACAAGTTCGAGATGCCCCATGGTGACATTGGGAAGCGATATCCCCATCTCCATAGAAGGAATGATCCATGATCAAACTGATGTGACCATACAATGTGCTTCTTCCATAGTGGCATAATTTCAAAAGTGTTGGATTCTGTTCGAACAAACCTTCACTTCAAATTCCACACTTTCTGTGCCACTTATTCAGACCCTCGTCCTCTTTCATGTCTGGAGGAACCCCTTAAAAGTATGGACGCTCTTCCTATGGCCTACCTCCTATCCTAGGATAACATTCTGGAAGACTAATGGATGGAATTTGTGACAGGTCCCGTGTTTCGAACATGGTCAACGGTTGACCCTCATTTGATACCCCCACTCCGGGCTAATGCAATAAGAATTATATGTTTTGAATTCAGTCAACAGTCATTCTTTATTGTTACACCACCCCCACAATGTTCTGAATCCTGGGTATCATGATTCACACTTCCCATTCCCATCTGTTCGGATCGATTTCAGCACCCCTGGTGTTACACCGTTCATACACTAGAGCACGTGAGGAAAATGGTAATTCGGCTGTTTTGAGAACTTCATTCTCCAACCAGTTCCCTCCCATCTCCCGGAAATCCAAACCGGTTGTTCAACCCCGAATACCCGACATTTGGTTTACCATCTTTCTTTTGGATGGGGCGATGAGGTAGCCACCCCTTGTTTCTCACATCGGGCTTGACCCACGTGAGCTTAGGGAATAGTCATTGGATGCTCCACGAACATCACAAGGATGAAGTAAACTAATTCACACAAAAAAACTCATGCATGATAGGACATTCAGACAATCAAATAATGAATGTATGTTTAAAGGGTTTGTATTCATTATAGTATCCAGGGGTCGACTCCCCCCACGGACGGATTGACCTCATCGAAGGAATGTTTCAGCTCTGACACCCTATGGAAGGTGGAGTCTATGAGATGATGCTGCTTGTTCACCTCCCGCTTCTCCTCGGCGGCAAGAGGGCACAATTTATTGGCTGTAATCTGGGCCCACTCCATGTCAACCCGGATGTTGATCATTTCCCAAGAAGCTCGCCTCAGGCCCTCTTTGGTCTCTTCCTCCTGGTCTTTCAGTCGTGATATCATCTCATATTTCTCATTGAGGAAGGTCAAGTGCTCGTCCGCCTGATTACATAGACCCAGGACCTCGTCTTCAGCCTTCTGGAGCCTCTTGATGTTCACTGCTTTCCTCCGTTGCCAGCCTACACTAAGGCCACGTTCATACTCCTGAATCTTCTCTGCCAAAAGATCTCAGATGAGCATGTGAGGGCGTTGGGCGTCCACTCCCCTAGCACACACTTCACACAGTCGGGAGAGAATTCTGTCCATCTCATCCAACCATAGCGCTTGGGGGTGTGATTGATGAAGTGCATGATTAGCTTCCATGATCGGCGATGGACTATTTTGTTATCCTCCTCTTCAGAGGCCGTCTTTTCCCATTCGAGGCAATTGGTGGGATTGTATGCAGGAAAAGTCCCCAGGAACTCCTTGGCTGGGTCCACGTCTGGCATCGGATCGGGCGTGGCAGGACCTGAATCGTCTAGTTGATCCTCATCATTGGATCCCACCTCAATGATCTCAGGCGTAGTCCCACTAGAACCCCCACCAGTGATCGTGAGTGTCGTAGTTCAGTCAGGCTGAATGTCCACCTCCACGACCATTGGCATGCCCCAAGGAAAGGCGCTACCAGAAGCCCCAATGAACGTCACAGCAGCAGCCTAGGCCAATTGAAGAACTGTACACTCCATGAAGGGGATGTGAATGTCAGTTAATGTGGTCAAGGGATGGAAGTTATGAATTCAGTGGAGGAGACTTATAGAGGTCAAATACATGGTCTCTCTCGTGGGTTGATGTCGTCGGAACCCCAAGATGCGGCCCCCCGTATATAGTCGATAGGTCTGGAGACTCCAGGGGAGCCGCCTTGACTGTCCCAGCCCTGCCAGACACTAAAGATCATGCAGCCACATGAATGGATCTAGAAGGTCCCGCATCGGCACCCACTGAGGGGCGAGAACGAGGTCTATGAACAAGGTCCTTTTGCACAGTGCAAACTCTGGTAAGCAATCCATAGTAACCCAATGGCAGACTCTGAAGAAGGAACTTGGGATTTCACCTTGAGGGAGTTTGCAAAATCATCAAATTCAAGGATTGGTCGCTGACTTCACCCTCTTCCGGTGGACACTCCCTACCAGCCTCATCCCCCCAAGAGGATTCGTCTGATTCTTCCGGTAGGGGAAAGTGCTCTCTTGGCTCAGCAGCCGACAATTGTGGGGGAACCGTCTGATCCAGCAGTACCCTCACTCGGCCTATCATTGGGTGTAGGGCACCCCGGGAATGGATGAAGTCCTCCAGCTCAGTGATGTACTAGTCCGCCTCTTCCTGGGATACTACAAAGCTGGCTCTAATAGGGCCAATCCCTGGAAAGTCCATCTCGAGGCGGTTAAGGTACTTCCATAATTCAGATGGGCCAGGGAACTTCCTATCGACTTCCCAGATGTCCCAGGCGTCTAGGAAGACAACATTCTCCAACATGTTAATGTGGAGTAGCCATTTCCCTGGGGCCTGAGTGGTGATCCTGCAGAACCCCCTCAGTGGCTACCCCTCTGGATGACTCTGTTCCCTAGGGACCACCGGCTCTGCTGCCACTACCAGATTTTCTACAGCTGGAGCCACTGCTGCTGCTCCCTCCTCAATTGGTGTGGGAACTGTCGGTATAGAAGCCCCTCCACTACTGGATTCCCTTGTCACCTTCCGGCCTCAGCCCCAAGATCGAGGAAGTTCACCCTCGCTAACCAAGACGGTTGGCTGCTTCAGCATCGCCCCTAGGTAGGCCACCTCCCAGCTCTGGGCGTATTCTCTTATCATCCCAAGGATAGCGGTTGACAGAGGTAGTACATTCTACATCTTCCCATCTTCTCGTGGGAACATGAGCCACATCTGTCTCATCACACATGGGTGCTCCTCGTAGTGCACCCCCAGGTAAACCTGTGGGTTCAGCCGTTGCAAGCATTGGAATTGTCGAGCAAATTGGTGTGGGGTGTACGGCTCACAGAGATGCTCGCAGTCCACTCCGGCCACCAGGACTCCACCTTGAAAGGCTAAGAGGAAGGCCCAATGTTCTTCTATATCCCGACCATTGTTAGTGAAGGCCCCCATCAGCAATGAGAAGGGGTAAAAATTGAATTCTTCAACCCTCCACACCCAATTTAGAACTGATGGTGCGGTCAGCTTGGTCGCAAATCTCCCCACAAAGTTCATGATTGAGGGATGAAAGTTTGACCCCGGAGGTGAGATGGGGTTCAGATACTCGTAGATCCCCCTGATGTGTGCCGCCATCCACCCGTACAAGAGGTGGAATGGCCCGCATATCCTTTGTGGCCTCTTCCCCTCACTGATATTCCACAACATTTTGTACAACTTGGCGAGCATTGGGATCCCCAAGTTGACCCACCCTCCTGTCACCATGGTGGACACCATGATGAAAGTTCTTGGCCACACTACCATGTTCGTATCCCTCACTGGTAGGATCCAACCGCATATTAGAGCTGCGATGAATACTGCCACCCTGACTATTGGCCAATATTTAGTGCTGACATTGAACCCCCAGGTCTTCCACTGGATATCCTCCAACAGTCGCTAGTAAGATTTTTCCTTGCTCCGAGCACCCTTCGGGCAAGTCTGAGGCCTCGTTGGGAACTGCCTATTTTCTGGGAAGTTTAAGAACTTCTTGAACCAGTTTGTGAAATGGACATCTCTCAAGGCCTCCTTGTCCTCCCTGGGCACGAGCTCCATTAGTTTCATCGCCAGATGAGGCTTCTGTTCCGGATCCTCCCATACGACCATGGCTGAGAGGAATTCGTTCTACATTTCCCCCAGTATCGGGATCCACGAGATCTGATGCATGTCCCACAGGATGATGCAGACCTCCCTATGGTGCAGGTGGAATGTATTGGTCCCCATCGACCATCGTCTCAACAACTCCGGTATCAACTGCTTCGGCTGGTAGAAATGGAACTGGGAAGCCCAAGCTACCTCATACAGGCCCACTCTTTTCAACACCACCCCAAACTCCTCGCATGAGGCCTCTACCCAGTAGGCCCAAGACCATCATCCGTGAAGTTGCTGCCCTGGTGCAGGTCCCATTCCTCATACCACCCCTTATTCGAGTTTCCCAGCACCACCTTAAGGATAGTTCGGTACAGGGGAGGGGACGTCTCCGGCTGCAATGCCCTCCCGTCGACTTTGTTCATGTGATTGTACAAACAGTCAGTGATGACAACCGTGAAATCCTCTCGGGCATGGCCATTGAGCCTCGTGAACCATCGGTGCTGACATGGAGGGCTCCGGACCCAGTAAGCTGTTTTATCCCATCCCGTTGAAGGGATGAAGACGTCATCCCTCAGCCCGAAGCCCTATAAAGGCAACCTCCTCCACTGCGGGTAATTCTTTTGGCCATCCGACAGCAGCTCCACCAGAGAACTATGGTCCGAGTGGCTCAATACTAGCTCCCCCACCCCCAGATTTTTCTCCATTTCATCCCTTCAGGCGGCATCCACAAGGAACCCCTGGGCAGATTCTTGGTGGTCCATTCAGTTCAAGAACTTGAAAGATTGGTTGGCTGGTTCACGAAGATCGTTCGAAAAGTGAGTTCGTAAAGGACTCTTGTGAAGACTGTTCATGGAAGCACTACCTCGACATTCAATTTCGGATCACGAAGCACAAATATGGAGTCGAAGACCTGTTGTGCGTCGCGAAGCCTCAATTCGAAGAGATCACTCACAGAGTACGCATAGCTTCATGAATCAAGAGTGCAAGAAGACAAGATCACAGAGAAGGGAAATGACAAAAGAGATGGAAAGACACCTATTTATAGGCGACGACCTTCATAGCTTTGCGTCGCATCCAGCCCGCACGGTGCTCCGCGGCGTGCCTGGCCCACGCGATCCCTATCCACCTCGCGAGCCCTCTTCGCGAGTTAAACCCTTGATCTCTCCAAGAATCCAAGTCTGAGGGGGGAATTTGTTGGCGCCCAGTTTGGAATGAAGAAAAGGCCCCAAGATGGTCCCACGAACTACTTCACAAATCCCCTTCGCGGAGTCCCCAAGCACCGCGACCTCTGTGAAGCAAAGAAGGTGGAAGGCTCCATGAACACATTTGACGTCCGTGAGCCCGCTGCAAAGTAATGGAGGCAAGAGGCTCCGCGAACGAATTTGACATTCGTGAGACCGCTGCGAAACCTAGGAGGTGGGAGGATCTACCAACTCATTTGATGTTCGTGAGCCCACCATAAAGCTACATAGCCCCTCTTTGCACTGTGTGAGCTCCGCTCCGCAAAGCCTCTTGCCTATAAATACCATACTCTCCCTGAGCTCTCCAGACAGACAATTCGGCCTTTCACCTTCTCATCTCCTGAATCACGAATCACTCTTCCGCTTGGTGAACCATGAGCTGTGCGAGGTGCTTCTACTTCGCGAAGTACCTCCCCATTGTCTCGTTTTGATCCCCTCTTCCAATAGGGATGCCTTTCGCGAAGCCTAAGAGTTTTCACAAAAGAAGGGGATCCCCAAGGGGACCCGGGTCATCGCAGAGTGTTTATGATTCGCGAGGAACCCTTCATGTACACTTGATCCATTTTCTAGGGCAGGATCACTATAAATCGCGAAGCACATTGCTTCCCGACACCTTGCTCTGTGAGGCACCTTTGCTCCGTGAGGCTGTGCTCTGTGAACGCCCTTCCAATCCACGAAGAACCTTCCATTTTCACCTCTGCCCCATGCTAAGGCTATGGTACCCCACTTTTCAAAGCACACCCCTTCGCAGGTTCCCTCCGCTACGCAGAGCAACAGAGATCCACAAGGCCCCTGCCTATGGACCCATCTTCTTGGGAAATCCTTTTCCCATGCGACCCTCCAGGTTTTCACGATGTGATTTCAAAGTCCCCTAGACAATACAGCTCGTAGCATTTCTGCGCCTAATGCTTCTTCGCATAGGCAAGCTAATGGTTATTGATTCTTCGCATAATCACTCTAATGTCGACCCCTTGACGGTTCTCTTTGCCACACCCCCTCAATATGGAATTACTGATGCCTTCCCTCCCACAAGGAGTAGAGGGTACCAGTTATATAAGTCCTAGGGGTGCAGAGAAAACCCACCTCATCAGAGCTGCAGGATGTTAAACTTCAATGCACCTCATCCTCAACACATGACATTAAACTATGACCTAGACTCATGCCTCGCACACAAGGTCCCCCTGCCTCAGAAATTCACCATTTCCACTCGTCTCCACGGGGATGGGATCACCCCTCACAGGGGATTATATCCTCCTTGTTGGAGTGGCGTTTGACCGCGGGGAAGGGCATCCACCTTGGTGTAAGCCCCTAGATTTTATTGTCAGAGGCATCACCCCCTCTTTTCCTCACATAGTCTATACCAAGGCTAGCAGAGGGCATGATAGGGAATGAGGATCTTCCTTTCTTCGGTCCCAAACCCCTCTCCCACTACTCTTTTTCTCCTTCGGGCCTCCATCCTGGAGTAAGTCCTAATCTCTCTCTCCCTAGGCCACTCCACATGTAAGCCCCAATCCACATCCCTTGGACGTATCTTTTGTGATGTGATAGTCAAGTCCCTGCTACCTCTTGTTTCTCACACCGAGCATGACTCATGTGCACTTAGAGAAAGCATTGACCAGGACACCACCCTCATCCCGCATGACGTTAAACTGCCCGACCTGAACTACGGGTACTTTCATCCATGTTAAGGCATGGTACGTAGGAAGCCTCACGAGGTCCAAGCCCACCACTCGGTTGTTTCGACCCCCATTCATGTAGGTTCACCTCCTTCCTGCATGATGGTAGACTGCCCAAATCGAACTACGAGGTCTTTCATCCATGTCAAGTCATGGTATGTAGGAATCCTCTAGAGGTTCAAGCCCACCACCCGGTTATTCTGACACCCCTTCACATCGGTTCACCCTCGTCCCGCATGATGTTAAACTACCCAACCCGAACTATAGAGACTTTTATCCATGTCAAGGTATGGGGTGTAAGAATCCTCACGAGGTTCAAGCCTACCACCCAGTTGTTCTGACCCCCTTCACGCCGATTCACCAACACTTGGGCGGCCTAGAGTGTAATCCCCACTTTTCACCCGAACTATAGGGACTTTGATCCATGTCAAGGCATGGTACGTAGGAAGCCTCATGAGGTTCAAGCCCCTCACACATCAGACCAAGGTCTATCTTAACGTCGATTCTCCGACACCCCCAACACAAACTATGGGGACTTTGATCCATGTCATGGCATGGCACGTAGGAAGCCTCACGAGGTTCAATCCCATCACCCATTAGACCAAGGTCCATCTTCACGTCGGTTCTCCGACATTCCCATCCCGAACTATGGGGACTTTGATCCATGTCAAGGCATGGTACGTAGGAAGCCTCACGAGGTTCAATCCAACCACCCGTTGGTCTCTCTGAACCCCTTCATGTCGGTTCACCAACACTTGGGAGGCCTAGAGTGTAAGCTCCACTTTTCACCCGAACTACTGAGACTTTGATCTATGTCAAGGCATGGTAGATAGGAATCCTCATGAGGTTCGAGCCCACCACCCGGTTGTTCTGACCCCCCTTCACGTTGGTTCACCCCCATCCCTAATGATGTTAAACTGTATTCCTGAACTACATGGACTTTGATCAATGTCGAAGCATGCTACGTAGGAAGCCTCCATGAGGTTCAAGCCCAAAACCATCATTAATACTAATTTTTAGACAGGACACCACATCACAGTGAGATCATGCCACCTTATTTCTCTCCACATCATTCTGGAAGCCGCCCATGTGTTGGACCCAATATCTATTTTCCCGCAAGGGGGTTTCTCAATCTGATCCACTCTAATCAGTGTTCTGATCAGTCTGATCTGTCTCCACTGGACATTAAACTTGCAGAATACCCCGTGTTAAACACAAGAAGCTGAGGAAAACCTCAGATACATGCCTATGGAATATGATTCCCTGCATTCAATGTGGGATTCCTTGGGTTTCCACGCCCTCGAGAATCCCTACAATATGGGATAGAAGAGAGACACACCAATCCCCAGAGTCTAGACACCCCAGTGATGCCCAGCATGACTACTCCCATAACCGAAGCTTGCTACCCTGACCAGAACCCTTGGAATGTCCTGACAGAAGAAGTGCAATTAACTGATGTCCATGAAGTTATGGCATCGGGAAGAGTTTCATGAACAATGTCTTAAATCTATGAGAGAGACCCGGACAGAGTGTACATAAAGTATATGGCATGTTATTTCAACTCAAGGAACCTATACATGTCCTTTCACCCATGCCCATGTACCTAATCCCATTCCATGCATCTAGTCATATCCTTCTACACAACCTGTTCCTCTTAACATGGCATGGTGTCCCCTGTCTTCAACCACATGGTCAATTCCCACTACATAATGTGTACCCATGGCACTTGGTATATAGTTTTAATAAAGAATCTTCCCTAAATGGGAAGAACAACTGATGTGTTATCATGCACTTCACATCATGTGATCAATATTTTCAAACAAAAAACCATTAGGATCATCCCAAAACCCCTATTTTCCATCGATTAACCACAAATAAACCCCCATTGGATCTCGTGAAATCATATAAAGGCTATAAAACCTATAGACAATGCAAACACGAGTATTGGGACATAAAACTCATAAATCAGCCTACCTCATGGTGAAACACTGAATCTTCAGATCCAACACGATGCTCAAACCCTACTGCGCCTCAATCTCGTGTCAATCATAGTCATGAATAGATTTTGGTCACACCTCCTCTCCCTTGGTTCACTCTTGAATCATCTATTTACACAAGGGGATTCTTACCTTTCTTCTACACATGGGAAATAATACAAGGTGGAGGTTTGGGTTTATTTTTATTAATTAAATTTCATTTAATTAATAAAAATCCATCATTTAATACCTCGGTAATGATTACCTCTAACTGGGTGATGGACGCTGACAAAATTAATATTGCATATAGGGTTAAACCCACATTCCAAAATCAACTTTGGTCTTATATTTCCAATTAGATACTCAATTCAAGAAATATCCCACATTTCTAGAAAAATTGTACATTCTTGAGAAAGTATATTTAATATTTTTAGTATCACTAAATTGAGGCTCTCTAAGCCCTGGAATTTCACACCGACTCATCACCTAGGTCTATAAATATTCCATATTCTTAAAATGAAAAAATAATCATTACAAAAACTTCTCCTTATCCTCTATAATACTTCTAATATCACATATAACACCTTAAAATCTTAAGAATCCAAAAATAAGGGATTGACAGAACTAATATGTTACATTAAAGTGCCTTGGATTAGTCTTTTAGTGAGACCAACACCACTAGGATGTTAGAAGGAGTTTTGGGGATCGATTTTTGTGTGTATTTATCAATTTAAGATGCTCATGGTGTGGGGAGAATAGTGGTAGTGAATGGATCCCTTTAATAAGTGAGGGTGGGGACACTTTTATAAACATAATTTCATAATAAAAAATATATATTATTAAGGAAAGTGGAACATATATATATAATTAATGGGTAAAGTATTAGGTAAGGTCATGAAAGATATATCCCACCCATTCTATGGGTGAGGTTTAATTACATTTACATCTTGATTTAACATTTTTACCTCATTTTAACCTCTATCACAGTGACTAATTTTTACCATTGTAAATTATTTTCATGGACTAACATTAAATTAATCTTATTACAAAATTTTGATTACGATTATTCCAAATATTAAATTTATTTTATTAAATTCAATTTCCACATGTGATGAAAATCAACTTCTATATAAGTAATGAAAAAATATTTTCATAATTCACTAAATGTCACCTTTTTTATAAAAGACATAAAAATTATCCCTGAGTTATTTTTTATGTATTGATTCCAAAAATAACATTAATTTTATCAAAATAATTTTTTAAATATGAGAAATTTAATTTTAATAAATTTATTATATATTAAAAAATATTGATTTTTATGACATGATTGAATTTCTGACCCATAAAAAAATTACCCTTCATTTCTTAAAATTATATGATCAAATAATAAGTGTTTAATGAACATGTTTTATGATAATAACATTTATTTCAAAACCATAAAAATATATTTTAATTAAAATAAAACATATATATTTTACCAAAAATAGAGACATGTTTTCTTAGTCCCAATCGTTTATTTCGTCATATTTTACACTTTTATTTAATTGTGTTATGATATGAATTTCTTATATATAACATTATAAGTTTATATAATGAGGTACATATGTTTAATACTATATTCATAAATATGATGTGTGTGTTAATTTAGAAGGGGGATCTCGTTTAAAGAGTTCTATGTTGATACCGTCTACTTCATGAAAATGTAAATATATATATGTATACCTTCTTTTCTTAAACACACAATCTTGAAATTGTATAGTTTCTAAAAAAATCTTATAAACTCTTTCTAACTACTATATTTTACCATTGTATATTTCAAGTTTTTTGTATTGGGGTCTCTTTGAATAGCTATTGAGATACCACACTGATGGAAGTGAAGATGCAATGGTTGTAGTGCCTCTCATAAACTATCATATTGTTGATTAGAAGTGCCCCAATAGAGTTATGTGATAGTTTAGATATGTCTATCATATTTAATTGATACCAAGATAGATATTATCACATCATTTATTGAAGATAGAAAAGATGTAATATGTCAACTTGAGGCAGTTACATGCAGAATATATCGATATTTGGGATAGGTGTGTGATATGTCATGTAGAGAGAATGCCCATAACATAGTTCAATTTATAATATTTGGTTGAGTATGAGCTATGGTATAAACTAAAATCAATATTTTTTCTTAGGTGTCATGGTAGAGCAATATATTATCCACATGAATGATCCTAAGGAGGATCTAGTATTCAATAAAATAATGTACACTTATAAAATTTACTACCTCTTGAAAAAACTCCATGATTTAAATAATAGTATCACTAAGTATTTACCACCAGGTGGTGAGGAGACATCTATTTGGGGAACTCCTCCAATAGATATAGATATTGAAGAGCTGAGAGGAGGTTATAGATTATGTCAGGTAGCTTGTGCAGCCTCACCAATTCCATCAGCATATGAGGCATATAATATATATGATCCTTGGTTTGTTGCTGATGTGTCTCTAGGAGAATGAGATGGACTTATACACTTAGATTATCCTTATTATATGCATGTTCATACAAATCCTACCTCTTACCATATATCTTCTCTTGTTTCATCATAATTTACATCCGACTATCCACAGTAATTGTAGATTTCTTATGGAGGGTCTTATCTTTAAAATTACATAGTGGGAGAGGAATCTGGTCAGTGATTGTGATATCTCGATACCCTGAATCCACCTCCTTCTGATGAATCATAAACCAAGGCACAACTAAGGTCCCTATATAGAAAGAATTATCCCCTCCAGTTCATCAAAATGAACCATGGTTCAAATGTTGATAAACCATATATGCATGTGAATTTCACACTCTAAGACATGGGATAGGGCCCCCTTGTAAATTTAGATAAACATTATTATACTCTATTTTTTATGTGAATTTTTATTTTCATATCTCATTCTCTAACCAAATTTAATTTTTTACCTCTATTATTACTACAACTATTAATTTAATTAATGTATCAATTTTATCCCAATGCATTTATATAAAGGTAAATGTGTTTACACATAATATATTTTAAAAATACACTAATTGTACAAAACATAGATTTTTTATGGACATGTGTCATCCCCTCATCAATTCTTTTCCCACCATAACATTTGACCCTCAATTATCTCATATATGAGTGACAATCTTCTCATGACTCACTCCTCTTCAAATAATGACCTTCAACCATATGGTTACAAAATTTTTTCTCTTCTTTTATCTTGTCCCTAGTCAACCTTATTTTACCATTTCCCCCTCCACTTCAGATTTGTACTTATACCATACGGTTCCTGCATCTGATCCCTTCCTTACCCAACCTAATACTCAAACATCTTCTTATAACCACGATTGATAATTCTAACCTAGGTTTCTTGAAAATAATGTATTTTACAATCAAGATTCTCTCAATGAAAAATAATCCACCACCCTTGAATCCATGGCACTGAACACCATATTCCCATTCACATCTCCCCTACATCCTTATCTACCAGCCCTGGCCTCACCGTCCTTAACTCCCTATTTGTTTTCCTCCACCTCCTGACCTCTGATCCAGACTCTGCTTCCACATCACCTCCCCCATCTCCTTGGGTCCACACGAGATTCTCCACATCCTCATCCTCAGTTCCCCATCTACCAACCACTTATCCCGATTAGTTTTTGGTCAGTATCCATTTTTTCCATGATTCTGGAACGTCTGATTCGAATTCCTAATTTCATTTCCAATTTTTACCACTATTCATTCTTTAGAAACTATATACATGGATTTTTTACAAGTATTAAGAATTTGATCTTTCTAAATGGGATTACATCTACCAATTGAAATATGATTTCTATAATTTACTATTCTCTTGTCTTGGTTTATCTATTTCCATCCATGACTTTGATTTTAGGCATCAGGAATACTCATTTTATTTTTTCTTCAGTTTCTACCCTTTTCATAATTTCTTTTAACTGTATAATTTTTTCAACTCTGAAAAAAAATATTTTCATTTAAATTGTACCATTTATTCAATAGTATGTTCAAAACTTATATTTTAGGCTTGGTTTTTTGAAATATGAATATTTCATTGGGTGTTGTGTACTTTTAAAAAAAATTATTTTTATTAATTTTTGTATGTAAACTATATTTTTTTTTTGAAATTTATTTCTTTGTATATGTTATTTATGTATTATCATTTGAATTGATTAAGATCTTGTAAAATATAATACCATTTGGTTGGTTTTATTACTTAATAGATTCACTATTTCATATCACAAAAATGGATTAATTGGTTTCTTTTTTATTGGTTCAGTAGGTGATGTTGTTTATATTTTTGATTATCCATGGATTATTGATTTATTAGCATTAATATTATTTAAATAATAAGCTTCATGTGATATACCTATAAAAATTACTATAAATGTAGTGCATGGTCCTGGTTTCCTACTGCTAGCCCCTGGAAATTATTTTCTCTATATATTATGTTCTCTTGATAGGAATATGTTTCAGTATATCCTATATTAATTTTGAATAAGTGGAATATGATTTATGAATTATGAATATATTCAATGTGAATTTTTATATATGAAATATGAAATATAAATTTTTTCAATATAAATTCTATTTATAAAATATGAATTTTGTGTAATAATATTCATTATGTTTATAAATATATATATATTCTATTTTGAAATATATGAAACATTAAACATTAATTATACTTCAAAATACATGTTTTATGTCTCTAAATATATGAAATGTTCTTTCTATTTGAATGAATGTAATACAATTTTTTTATTCTTAATATATTAAATATACATTCAGTTTATCTTGAATATATTCTATCTATTTAATCATTGATTTTTTTCCAAAATTATAATCTGGTTTTACACTTGTATGTCTTTTTTTCACTATTATTTTCTATAGTATACGCTTTACAAATTTTAAAAATAATCATCCTTAATAATATTAGTTTTAAATTATTTTCCATGAAAATATAGTTTCATATAAATTTAATTTTTAATACTTAAACTTCTATACCTTTTACTAAACATATATCATCAAGTATACATGTCATATCAAATGGTTATATCCTTATATTTCATGGTCCTAAATGTACACTTTCTTATAATTTTAATTTATATTATAGTATTACATTTATAATTATAAAAAGTTTTGACCTTCTATTTTATTTTGACTAATTCTATTGAATACTTATAACACATGAAACATTTATAACTTTTCATTGATTTTATCCACATTTATTTTTATTTCATTTCCAACAATTGTATGGTAATATAAAAATAGTTACTCATATATCTTTTCAACAGAAAACTTATTCCTAAACTTTTAGTATCCATACATGATTTTAATATGATTATAATTTTCAATCTCTATGCATACTTTTAATCTCCATACATACTTATTCACTAACTTTCATTACTACATTATTTTAATCTATAATTTATAATTTTAATCTGATTATATTTTTCACAACCTGTCCCCCGAGGCCTATGTCGTGACTACCCAAATCCCACCTTCCACAGCCCAGGGGCTGGAAACAAGCACCATAAAGGAATATTTCTACAATAGGAAGGCATTAACTTTAAACCTGTAAAAACACACAGTCCAAGAACACAACAAGAATCAATCATGAAGTAAACTGTTTTAATAAAAAGTGTACTAAATATAAAGGGGCCAGAATAAAAGCCCAACTGAAAAGTTAAAGTACAAATAAAAAAGTGAAAACAAATTCTAGATCATCCATCGAGGATCCTACCAGATGGGTAGGTATAGCTCATGAAAAATAGTCACGGAATCACATCACATCAAATAGTCCTCCTCTAAGCATCTTCTAGTCCTAGCTCCCTCAACCTCGATCAATGTTATCCATCATCTGCACAAGACACAATAAGGTGTGGGTGTAGCCTGTGAAGGTGTGAGTATAACAATACTCAATAGGGACCCTGATACCCTTGAAGTTCTCCCAAATTTCCACAAAGGAAGAATCACAAAGAGAGACCGCAATCACAAAGCATGAAGCAGTCATCAACTCTACATAGGAATATTCCCATACGTATACCTAAGTTATCAAAATATAATCATCTCATACATGAGGAAACATAAGGCTCCAAACATTAAGCCATTTCCACAATTGATCCATGAGGGAAGAATACCACAAAGGTAACACCACGAAGGTAAAATAACCACAAAGGTAACACCACAAAGAAAACACCAAAAAGGTAAAAGTACAACAAAGGTAACACCACGAAGGTAAAATTACCACAAAGGTAACACCACGAAGGTAAAATACCTAGCTCACACTAGGTATATAACTTAAGTACAGAAGTATAGATGATTAGTTATAAATCTAGATCATCTTATTCTGTCGAGAGGCTCTGCTGCGAACCCACACAAGATCGATAGATGCTGAACCAAACAGGATCCCTATGTGTTGACGCACACATGATCGATATATTATGACCCACACAGGATCACTAAGCGCTGACCCACATAGGATCGATAGATACCGACCCACTTAGGATAGTTACGTACAGACCCACACAGGATCAATAGATACTTATCCACAAAGGATCGATGTTCTTTCTTCATGTTACATTTGGCCACTAGATTTCTGCACTAAGCGTGCTTGATTCTGGGAGGATCTTCTCCTCAAGCCATTGGCTGTACCTCAACTTCCATGAAGTTCCACGAAAATTATCCCAAAGGACCGCCATGTCCTAAGGGTTCCAACGCGACAGACGACGCGTTAACCGGATGCCCATTCTAATAGATATGGGAACTTTTGTAAAAAGGTCACAGTTGGATTCAAATCTGATCTAACCTAGGTCCCTTGTAAATCTCCTTCAAAACTCACTTAGCGTATCTCAAATGGACCAACTTGTCACTAGGGTCCTTATGCCACAGATGGTGCCTCAATCGAATGCTAAGTCTGTTAGTTACATCTCTTTCAATGAAATGGGGTTGTTCACACATCGATCTATCCCGGCTCGGTCAGGACCACCGGAATAGTTCAAAGGGGCTTCTTCCCAAAAGGGGTCCCAACACCACTAACAACGTGTCAATCAGACACTCAGTTCGAAAATTGCGGGAATTTCTTTATTCGGGTATCAGTTGGGTCTGGGCCCGATCCGAATAGGTAAGAACGACCCGACACAAGGGGTCCCGAGGTCTACCAGACCCTTCTTGGGTCTGGCTCATTAGGGGTCAGCTCGGTTCACTGTGTTCGGCCCATCGGGGTTGGCCCGGCTTTTTCCCATGCCCGGGCCACAGTTCGCCTGGCCCATAGGGTGGGGCTCGGCCCACCAGCGTTGCCCCGTTGGGTCACGGGTCTAGCCCGTTGGCTGGTCTGGCCCACTTGGTGGGTCTGAACTGCTTGGTTGGTCCATGCCCGGCTCAGTACACCTAAAGGTGGACTGTTGATTCCCGCTGGCTCCGTGGTTGCGGGGCCGTTTTGGCCAGCCAGTGGGGAACTGCCCCACCGTGATTCAACGGTCGGCTGATCAGCTTCCGCCAACATGGCGCTACATGAGGCTACGTCGTCCTCCTCCTTCCACCAACGGTGCCTTCAGGCACTGCACTTGTCCCACATAGCCAGCTCGAGCCGCCTCCTATGTCCATCGCGGCGCGCGACGGTGTGTCGCTTCCTACCACCCATGGCCAGTCACCACGGGTCTCCTCTGGCCACCGCTGACCGCCGCACCGGTGGTTTCTTCCGTGGGGCACCAGACGTGCTTCAGTGGTCCGTTTTTGATGTCATCAGTGCCTACGAGGTTCTCGAGTCACCATCACTGTTGTGTGTCCTCCGGTTTTATCATGCCTCTCCATTTGGAAAACTGTTCTGGAATAGTGAGACAAAAACCATAGAAGCATGGGGTTCTGGCCTTGTTCGTTTTCCCCCCACCCTCCATGTTAGGATTGTATCAAGTGGTCGACAATATATCTCATAAAGATAAACTTTACTACAATCCACCTACCTGGATAAGACATCTTCTGACGATGATTTACAGAACCTCCTTTATCATTGTAGTCAATTCACGATTCTGTGGTTCTCGTCACTGCTAATTGAATCCGGACTCATCCTCCAGGTGTTCAGAATCGTGGTACTTTTCTAGAGATTTGTCAATTTATGAAGTCATGCCAACACCCCTCCCCGAGCTCCATATAAATAGGAGAGGAGAAAAAGCGTGTCCCACATGAAGAATTAATGAGGTTAATTTAATTTTTGAACCTCCAAAATTCTCAATGCTATGGTTACAAACAAGGGAGAGTCAAGTCATTAATGTATTGACATGTTGTCAGTCCTGCCACCACCACTCATCTGTTGGAGAAAAGAAAAATAAATAACATAACATAACATGTTATTTAATTAATATTTCTAAAGTTTGAAAAATTAACTTCTTCTCCAAACCAACTACGATCGAATTGAATCCTCCCTTAAGCAACTCTCGGTGCTACAAATTCAATGATGCCCTCATATTTTTAATCCGAGCAAAGGTTCAAAAGATAAAAAAATCGTCATCACATTTACTGAACGTACTTTAAAAAAAGTTCAATAAATTATTAATATTCACCCTTGACCCACACCGGTTGAGGTTATGCTTGGCCTAAGGGGAACACGCCCCCAACAAACTCAACATGACTCTCATATTTTCAATCCGAGTTACCATTTAGATGTTATGGATTTTAACAATAAAATATTTGTAACTTAATTATTTTATTTACGGCCAAAAACTAACTTCCATTTTTTGCCCGTGCCGGCCAAAGTTAGCGCCTTCCTTAGGAAAGCATTCCCTCGAAAGTTTAGTGGTGGTCTCAGATTTTTAATATGAATCACCGTTCATGAGTTATAAGCATTTGAAAATTAAAATAAATTTATTTAATTATTTTATTTATGGTTATACCATTTTTCATATTTTCTCACCAAAGGTCTGCGCCGACTAAACTTAAGTCACATATAGGGTAAACCCACTATCCTAAACGCAACTGTGCCCTCAGATTTTTGATCAGGGCACCTGTTTAAGAGTTATTCCACTATTTTAAGAAAGACCACTCATATGCGCTATTTTAATCTTAACATTTTTCAATGGATCATTCTGGGAACTACGAGCCTCGAAATCACGCGCCATTAGATTTCACGGTCTCAAAATAATTCCTTATAATTAATTAAATTATTCATAAATTTAGGGACATTACATTATCTTTACCTTAGGGCTTTATTTCCCTGAAAACCAAAACAAAGGAAAATTAAACAAATGAGGGTATTGAGAATGAATCTGAGACCCCCTCTCTCATGTTATCTCCTAGAGGTTCTCGTGCCGCCACCAAACTCACACCAGAGGGATCGACTGTCCATGAAGGACTCAGTCATGTCAGTCCTCTATCTCCACCAGAAACTCTGTGAAAGTCGCCCCATCATCAAAGTCCAACTACCCCTTGTCGATAATGTGTAATAGATGCAGGCATATCCTTAGTTGCGACACATGGAAAACATTATGTACCCATTGCATCTTCGGGGAAAGTGATAGATGGTATGCCACCACGCCCACTCTACTAAGAATCTGAAAGGTCTTATGGATCTCGGAGATAGCTTGCCACCCCGGCCAAACCTCTTCCATCCTCATCGGGGTGAGACCCATAGGAAGAAATGGTCTCCCTACTCAAACTCCAAGGGTCTCCGTCTCATATCAGCATGAGACTTCTACCAGATCTATGCAGTCTTCACTTGTTGACAAGTGGGGCATTGTTATACAAACTCTGCCATTGCTTCCTTCATCCCTGGCCACCAGTACTAATGCTGGAGGTCCTGATACATCTTCTCCACTATAGGATGTACCATTAAATGGGTTTTATGGAACTCCTCAACACCTCCTCCCGAAGCATCACTGATACCATGGTGTGTCCTTTTAAGACAACGACATGCTCCCCACCTTCATAAAATCCTTCAGGAGACCATCTTGAGGATATATGAGCACGCCAGGCCTCAGAGTCAACCTCCCCAAGTTGTGCCTCCTGAACTCGCTAAACAATTGTGGGAGTAACAGTTATAGACTGGAGGTAATTTTCTCCATCTTTATCCACAAAGGATATCTACAGCGCGACAAGCTGCTATGATGCCTCACTCAATAGCTGTAGTCCAGACCTCTTACTAAGTGTGTTTGCTACCACATTCCCCTTCCCCGGAGTAGAGAATATCTCAAATTCATAGTCCTGGAGGAACTCTATCCATCGTTGTTGTATCAGGTTCAGGTCCTTCTGTGGGAAGATATACCTGAGACTCTTGTGATCACATTAAACCATAAATTGTTCACCCATAAAGTAGTGCCGGAAAATCTTCAGTGCAAAGACCAATGCTGCTAACTCCAGGTCATGGGTAGCGTAGTTCTTCTCATGTTGTCTCAACTATCATGAGCCATAGCCAATCAATGCTCGTTCTTGCATTAGGAAACAACCTAGTCCAGTCCTTGATGCGTCGAAGTAGACTACATACCCAACACCCTCTTATGGTATCCTCAGGATGGGGGCAATCATTATTATCTGAATCAGCTCCAGAAATCTCTGTTGATAATTCTCCATCCATAAGAAAGGATCCCCCTTCTTCATCAAAGCTGAAAAGGGTGTCGATACCCTGGAGAAGTTAGTTAAAAATCTCTAGTAGTACCCATCCAAAGAAGGAGTCCCTCTTCCTTTGGGAAGGTAATCCTAGATACATCTTTTCAAAAGATTTCCCCACACTCCTATTGGGAACTGAAAACTCAAAACTCATGCTTCCATGAGGGTAAGCTTAGCCGACTCAAGAGTGATTGGATGCACCCTCCTGTGCATGAGTTCATCCAGTGTTGTCTAGGTTTTATTTTTCACCAAAAAAGAAAACCCCATTCCAATATTACAGATATACTACATCCTTTCTTTGTAAAACAGTCAATTTGAGTACGAACTGTGGATGTCTAGTCCATCCCCAAACTAACATCATAAGGCCTCAACACTACCACCAATATGTTCCAATCGAAACTCTCACATTAAGGGTTAGATCACACTATCAGCATAAGTGTGATTATCGAGTCTCCTCCCAAATGTATCTCCAGACATAAGGGTCAATACTTCGGTTTAACTAGAAACTCTAGGTCTTAAACAAGATTCGGGGTAAGAAGGAATGATTGATACCTATCCCTACTAATACTAAAGCTATTAGTAGACACGTAACATAAATAGAATCATTCCTGGAGCCCTTGGGTCACACTCTTTGACTGCATGCAGCTACTCCCTTCCCCTTTCCCCCAGCTCTCTGATCCTGGTGGGGATCACATTGGGGTTGTGGTTATAACATATCGAAATGTATACCACCTCATTCTACTATCCTTACTCCACTTACATGTCTGATTCCCTTTAGATTCATCTTTCCCTGTCACTTACTCTTCCTGAAACATTTTACACGCCCAAGTATCTAAGACTGGTGCCAGTTTCCTACTTTCCCACTGCTAACATTCACTGGTTGTATCTACTCATCCAAAGAACATTAAAAAAAAGGTTCTCTCTAGAACCCTAATATAAGTAGGAATTCATAGAGGAAAAGTGTTGGCTTGGATTTCCCTAAACACACCTCGCTCGGAGGTATGATCCTTGAAGCAATAATCATATTGTATTCATCGAGTACATGGGATTGTCGGTACGCCTCGATGAATACTTAGCTATCGACATGTCATCCTTCCAAAGCTATAGAAGCTCTAGGGAACATTCACCATTTAAAATTTTATGTCAGGAGACCCCCTTCTCTGAGGAATGTTTTAAAGCTTGTCCACATAAAAGTCACATCTTTACAAGATCAGGGCAATCTAAACCTTTTTATCATCATCATGATCCACATAGAATGCTATCTACCAGTACCACCATCTAATCGAATGGTTCCCTGGCTAGGTGGAAAATCAACTACCTCCTCAATATAGTCCTTAGCCGCCTGTGAGTTGGGATTTCCTTGAAACCTGATGGGTATCTGATGTTGAAACATGTGTAAGGCACTAAGCATACATGTGTCCTCTATCGGTATCACCGATTGTAACTACCAACCAACAAGCAATGATATTGCTGGCACACTACCCGAAGGTACCATCCAAGAAATGATCCATGTATCAAAGCCTCATTAGCATGCGGACCATTCTCATGGTCATGCACTGATAAAGACTAGCATCTAGGATCACCATTTGATCTACTGGTGTCCCAACTAGGCAAAAAACATTAGTCACAACCTCCAACCAGTCCTCAACTGCCTGGGAATCAATCTCACCTCGAAACCTCAGAGGCCTCTACCACTGAAACTCATGAAACGCGCTCATTTGACATGAATGGTTCACTGGTAGCATCTGTTATTTATCTATAGGGGATCTCTCGGTGCTGATCCACACAATATTGCTTGAATGATAATCCACATAATATCGGTCGGTGGACCGTCATCGTGTACTCTCTTAGGAATCTGAGATGGATATCTACATGGTAGAATCATGATAAATAATAGGTGCTCCATGGTCATTAAGTTATACCTGGTGAGCAGACTACAAAGAAACCAAGTAAAAACATTTCCAAAACACACACAATTAGTGTTTTCATGCACCGAGTTGGAAATCAGAATTCAAGGTCCCGGTGTATGGACACATCGGCCACCACAACAACACTAGAGTCCCCGAACTGAAAACCACACTGAAAACACTTAACACTATTCCTCCATTGAAAATATCAAAGTCCTAGTTCTTTAGTAGAACTGACTCCTCTGATACCACTTTGTCACGACCCGTCCCTCGGGACCCGTTCCGTGACTATCCCATGCCCACCTTCCATAGGCAAGGGGCTAATGACTAGCACCGAAAAGGCATATCCCTATAACAAGATATAATTTTCATTGAACCTATAAAAACACACAATCCAAGAAAAAAACAAGAAACAATCACGAAATATACTACTATAATAATAAGTATATTTACAGTAAAGGGGTTGGAATACAATCCCAACTGGAATGTACAAGTACAACTAAAAAGGGAAAACAACTCCTGGATCATCCACCAAGGATCCTACCTGATGGGTAGGTATAGATCATGAATAGTATTCATTGTGTCATGTCAAGTCAAATACTCCTCCTCTAAGAACCGTCCAGTCCTGGCTCCCTCAGCCTCGATCAACATTGTATATCATCTGCACAAGACACAACAATGTGCGGGTATAGCCCATGAAGGGGTGAGTATAACAACACTCGTTAGGAGCCCTAAGACCCCTGAAGGTCTCCCAGAGTTCCACAAAGGAATAACCACAAATAAAGACCTCAATCACAAAGCACAATGCAATCATTAACTCTATTTAGTTATACTCCCATACATATACCTAAGTTATCAAAATATACTTGTCTCATACATGATGAAACATAAGGCTCCAACCTTTAATCCATTTTCAAAATTGATCCACTAGGGAAGAATACCGCAAAGGTGACACCATGATGATAACACCACGAAGGTAAATGTACCACAATGGTAACACCACGAAGGTAGCACCGTTAATGTAAAAGTACCAAAAGGGTAACACCATAAAGGTAACACCACGAAGGTAAAAGTTTCAAAAATTTAACACCATGATGTTAACACCATGAAGATAAAATAACAACAAAGGTAACACAACAAAGGTAAAATACTCAACTCACACCAAGTATATAACTTAAGTACATAATTACAGATGATTAGTCTTAAATCTAGATCATCTTATTCAAAAGAGATCCTCTACTATGTATCCACACATGATCAATAGATGTTGAACCATAGAGGATCACTAGTCACTGAACCACATAGGATCATTAGACCCTAACCCACACAAGATCTCTAAGCGTTGACCCACACAAGTTTGACAGATACTAACCCACATAGAATCAATGTTCTTTCTTCATGTTACAGCCAACCACTAGATTCTGGCACTAATCACCCTTGATTCGGGTAGGATCCTCCCCTCCAACCATCATTCATACTTAAACCACCATTATGTTCCAAAAATAATTTTCCTAAAGGGCCGCCATGTCGTAATGGTTCCAATATGATAGAAGGTGCATCAATTAGACGCCCAGTTTGTGAGATATAGGCACTGTTGTAAAAAGTGCACGGTTGGATTAATGTCTAATCGAACCGATGTAACATGTCAAAAGTTCACAAAACTCACATTGGGTATCACAAAAGGACCACCTTTTCACTATGGCCCTTATGCCACAGACTGCGTGTCAATCGGATGCTCTGTCTGTTAGTTACAACCCTTTCCATGAAATGGGGATGTTCGCACCTCGGTCTGGCCCGACTCTGTGGGGCTCGCCGAAATATTCTAGAGGGGATGCTTCCCAAAATGGGTCCCAATGCCACTGACGACGTTTCTACTGAACACCTGGTTCATTAGTTATGAGTGTTTCTTTATTCGGGTACCGATTGGGTCTGGGCCCAGTCCGACTCGGTCAGAGCGACCCAACGCATTAGGTCCTAGGGTCTACCTGACCTCGCTCTTTCCTGGCCCATTGGGGGTTGGACCAATTCACCAGGTCCAGCTAGTTGAGGTCAGTCTGGATTGTTCGCGGGCCCAAGCCATGGTTGGCCCGGCCCATCGGGTAGGGCTCGGCCCACCTGGGCGGGCCCCTTGGTCCGCAGGTCCGGCCCAACCCACTAGAGGGTTCAGCGAACTCAGCCAACCCACATCTGGTTTAGTCCGCCTGAAGGGGGGCTGTTGAGTCCTGCTGGCCCCGCGGTTGTGGGGCCGTTTTGGCAAGCCGGTGGGGTGATTCCCCACCGCAATTCAACAGTCGGTCGTTTGGCCGATCGGCTTCCACCAACACGGCGTGGGGCTGAGCTGTCCTCATCCTACTGCGGCCTGTTGGCTGCAGCTGCCACTGTCGGTGGTGCCTTTGGGCGTCACACTTGTCCTGCGCGGCGGGTTCAGGCACACCAACTTTGGCCGCCACAGCACGCGATGGGGTGTCACTTCCCACCACCCACAGTCGGTTTTCATGGGTCTCCTCCAGCCATTGCCAGCTGTCGCGCCATCAGTTTCTTCAATGGGTCACCGGACGCGCTCCAATGGTCCGTTTTTTTTGTCGTCAGCACCTATGAGTTTCTCGAGTCACCATTGCTGTTGTGTGTCCTCTGGTTTAATCCTACCACTCTATTTGGAAAATGGTTTCAGATTAGTGAGAAAATACCATAGAAGTGGAGGGTATGGGCCTTGTTCGTTTGGTCTACACACTCCGTGTTAGGATTATATCAAGCGGTCAAAAATTTATCTCATAAAGATAAAATTTACAACAATCCCCCTACCTAGATAAGACATACACTGATGATGATCAATGTAACCTCCTTTTTCGTTGTATTCGGTTCGCGATTCGGTTGTGCTTTTCACTGTTCACTGAATCCAGCCTCATCCTCCAGGTGGTTAGCATCGCGGTACTTTTCCAGAGTATTGTCTCGTGGTGAAGTCATTCAAACACCCCTCCCTGAGTTCCATATATACATGAGAGGAGAAAGCATGTGTCCCGCACGAAGAATTAATGTGGTTAATTTAATTAATGAACCTCCCAAATTCCCAATGCTACAGTACCAAACAAGGGAGAGTCAATTCATTAATGTCTTGACAAGCCGTCGGTCTCGCCACCACTGCTCGTCCGTTGGAGAAAAGAGAAGGAAATAAAATAAAATAACATTTTATTTTATTAATCTTCCAAAAGTCCACAAAATTAACATTTTCACCTGACCTACTACGGTCAAAGTGACGTCTCCCTTAAGTGAATACTAGCACTGTGAATTCTTACGGTGCCCTAATATTTTTAATTCAAGCACTAGTTCAAAAGTTAGAAAACGACACCTTCACATTTACTGAATGTAGAAACCCAATGCTTGATGTACATGTACAATACATTACTTTTTAGGAATACTTAATACATAACAAAAAACAAAACTCAATGATCATAATATTTTAGAGTCTTTGGAAACTCTGAATATAATCTTCTAATCTTGGTGAAAGATCTTCAACAACTCCCACAAAGATCTTCCCCTTTTGTTTTCTTACCTAAAACCTTTATTGAAATCCTGGGGAAAAGAAAACATATAAAGGGTGATCTCAAAATCTCAATAAGGGTAAGCATGGGGAAAATAAAACAAAACATATACCATTGAACTTAAAAACATAAACATAATTTTTAAACATCAAAATCTTGAGCAAAGACATAAATCCTAGAGGCATTACAACCAAACCGCCGTTTAGCGGCGGTTTTTAATAAACCGACGCAAATTTTTTTTTACACGGCCCCGAACCTTCCCCCACCCCGGCTCTCATTCTCACCCCACACTCTCCCGACCCCCCGCTTTCCCTGCGACCCTGGCCCCCCGCGACACCGGCGACCCCGCAACCCGGCGACCCTGCTTCCCCGGTGACCTCGCGACCTCGGTGACCCTGGCCCCTCGCGACCCCGGCGACCCGGCTTCCCCGGCGACCTATACAAACCCTAGGGTTTGATTTCTCCCCTTATACTATTTTATTTTTCTATGTGATATAACCGTTGATGATATTTTAAATTTTTTTCACTTATTTAGAATTCTAGTTCACCTTGTTGTAAGATATTCATTCTATATTTTAGAATAATGTGTATATCCTATGATAATTCATGATGCGGGTCTAATGTGGTTTGGCCATATAGAAATTTTCACATTAATCATAAAATATTATTCTTATATAATTTACTCCCAACATCACTAGACCTCTCATTCATGGGAATGTGATATTTTTATGAGAAGAAATGTTTTATGTATTGAAAATGATTTGAAATATATGTTTGTTTATCAAGTGTCATTTCACTATATATCAATGTGTATCTGTAAATTTTGTGTTTTTAGAATTGAATCCATAATTGTGAGTCGGAGGTGTTTATGTTGGTATCATAGAAAGTAATAGTTATTTTTCAATATTGAACTTTTTTAGAGGATTTGTTTTGTAAAATGTTTCTATCAAACTTTGGAATATCAGACATGCAAACCTTCTACTAGTGATAGATGTTACTGAAATTAATATTCTAGAACCATATCATGCTTCAAAACTGGTGACAAAATTTATCAATCCTTGAAAAGTGGTAATTAATGTTTATCATTTTCGGGTTCTGGAAACGACAATACACACAAATCCATATGATCTCTTCAAACATTTTCTTGAACTTGAATGGAGTTGACTAGGGGTAAATACTCAGTCTGATGAAACAATTCCCACAATGGTCTTCAAAATGAAACCATTGGTCATGAAGCGCAGTAGGTACCATCTGATATGCCACAAAAAATATTAGGGAAATACCATGATCCAATAAATTGAAAATCTCCATCTCCCATCTTGGAGGTATTCCTGAAATAACATCAGAAAAAATTTCAAATAATCAACCATAATTGAAGGAACCCAGATGCCTGAATTTCTTATGGATCCAAGGGATGCCCCTTCCAACTGATGGGTGATAGGTTGAAACCTCTTATTCACAACATCCACCAAAACTTCCTTGATATATCTATCACATAAAAGGAGAACCTCATCCAATTAGTTTATAGGAATCTGACTAGTCTATAGTGAAAGTCAATCTATTCCTGGACCATGAAAATCCAATATGTTCCCATGATTACATCATAGGGATCCATTGTGATGACTAAATGATCTCACATTAACCATTATGGGATAATTTATACCTCTCACTACAAGTAAATGAAATTTCAAATGAAGTGTTCCTGGTAGGAACCTCAAGATGACATTATTTTGATAATGTCTCAACTTTGATCTCTAACTATCACACAAGGAGTCGAGGGATAAAATAATGGGTAGAACCTATGTTTCATAATACTAAGGAAAGATCATAATAAACACAAATAATAACTCAAATCATCTCGTGTTCCATTGGATCGTAGACATCCAAAGCATGAAGTTTTCCATTGCCCTAGCCCCCAGCTCTTTATGCTTGATGTGGGCCTCCTAAGGGTTGTGGTTAAAGGACCTCATAGTACCATCCACTAAATGAAACTCCTCCTACTACTCTACCATCTCTACCACTTTTGGATTTTCAAAAAAGACATAATTATTTCTGTAGGGCTTACTTAATTGATTTCCATTGAGGAAGTGTCGAAATCATAATTTCTATCATAAGTACATTCAAAGACTTCAACCATTATTAAAGATGAAATCAAAAAATTATTCTAGTTTACTATTGTTGGAAACAGATCTTTATTATCACCAAAATTAAATACAACTTCTTTATAGAAATCGCATACATCTTTATGGTAAATTATGCTATTGATTGACAATTAGACAATGTTCAAGCCATGATTTGGCCTCCTTAATGTCATCATCCAACATGGAGAAGGATCATCTACTTCATTCCCTCTTCTGGGCATTAATGCACTTGAGCATAGACGTGACAATGAAAAAGGGACCTCCATGAATGACACTATTACATCCACTAATGAAAATTTCCTACATCCATGAATGGTAGGCCATGCATTATTACACTTGAATGGTAAGGGGGACGACCTTGTGGGGCCTTCCAGAATCTTGATGACAAGAGGATTTGGATCTGAGTGGAACTTTTCAAGTGTATGTTTGGAAATTTTAGCGATAGCATAATGATCATTAATCCAGAAGAAGCACCCATAAATCCTACTTTCTTGTCTTCTGTTTCCTATAATCCTTCCCCATGTGAATTTCTCCCATGTAATATGGACCTCTATTAGGTTGCACTTATCTAAGAAGCTTTCAAATTCCTCTGCATAATTATGAGAAAAATGAGGACCAAACCTTTCATGCGACCTTATGACAGTATTAAAATCCCCCACAATATCCCAATTACTTTTTGTTTGGTCATTAATTTGTTTTAGATCCCTCCAAAGCTCTCTTCTCTTTGTGTAGGCATAGGATGCATATACAAATAAAAATTTGGTGACAAAACTGCCTAGAACAGTAGAGATAGTGATGGCTTGGGAACAAATCTCATAAAAATTAATCTGAATATCATCATGCTTGAGAACCCATAGGGTTTCAGAGCCCTTGAGATCTCCATTGTGTGCAAACAGTTAGTATTTAAGAGAAGCCCAACTAAACCCTTTCCATTTCCCAAAGTTCATTTTGGGTTCAGCAACTGCAACTAGCATCAGCCTATTACGTGAATGAAAATTATTGAGGGAAGAGGCAGTAAGAGATTTCACAAGCCATCGACAGTTTTAAAAGAGGGTCTTCATTGATTAATCTTCTTCTCATTACCTTTCACATCCTTTTTCTTGGGTGTTTGAACAATGGATATTTTATTAGGATTAGATTTATTATTAAAATTGTTTTATTATATGTGATCATGGTTTCTAAAAAGAATTTGAAAAACTTGGAACATTAGGTGTCCTTGGATGCATTGGAAATATACTTCTCACTCTTTTTTATGTAATTCCACAAGAGGTTTTATGACACTTTTGTGTGTGTAATTCCACTAGAGGTTATATTAGTTTAATCCACCTTAATCTTGGATTGGGGATTCTCTTTCATGTCTAGAATGTAAACCCATAGTTTGGATCCCAAATGGTGGGTTTTTTCATTGATGATTTGTTAATCACATGATGGTATTTTCATGGTTACTTGCTCACACAGTTATATGATAGTGTATCTATGGTTGGGTTTTTCTATGACTACCCGATTTCTTTTATTCTTAACATATTCCTAGATTTTTTGTATATGGTTTTTTTATGAAAATCGAAGGATTATTTTAAAAAATTGTTTTATTTAATGAAAAATATATGTAAACTGGATTTATTTTAAAGATAGAGATATTGAATTTTTTATATTAGAACTTGTAATTTTCTCTTTTTGTTTACTATCTTTGTATAAAGATAGTTTGGTGGTGATAGATGGTCACATAGGGAGATGATAGTTTTGTTTATTTAATCTTTATGGTTTGGCCTATTTAGATTGAATTTTTTATAATAATGGATGTTTATTTTTATTTTTTATTTTAACTTGGTTTCATAACTTTATTTTCTAAAACAAGATACTACTTTCATGTCTCTTTATTACACATCTCCATGTATAAGACCCTCTTGGGAGACTTTCCTAGTTTTCCCCAGTCGGTTTATTATAAATTGATATCAAAAAGAATATTGAGCCTGGAATGTTACGACACTTCATATTTTTGGTTTAGTGTCATTCATAGACTAGATTTAGTAGCACTAAAATTTAGTTAATATGTGTGGGATGGTGCCTAGACATCTCACATCCATGTATGAATTCAAGTTACAATGGGTGGTTAGTTATTGTTGAAAATATTGTCACTTGGTCTTTGTGGTTGATTGAATAAACTAGATTTGGTGTCTCCTAAGAAACCTGGGTGTGACATGGATTTATATTTATAGTGACACTTAATTTTGATAGACCTGCACACTATTGTTTGTTTTATATTCGTGTACTAGATTATACATTAGAAACCATTAGTGGTGGCCTACTTAATTTACCTCACACCATATTCAGTACACGGATTGGTACCCAGATAGTCTTCTTTGTCATAGGAAATACGACTTTGATATAGTTGGTTGTGTATGAAACCATTGAGAAACATCATTACTCTTGGAGGAAATCTAAGGTCAAGCCTAAACAATCACATAATGTCTCAGGTTTAAAATGCATTATGATCAGTTTCGATCACACATCAATGGGGTGTTGTTTGAGGCAACATAAATGTGTGATCGATAGTGTTATAAATACCGACTGGTATCCCATTTCTAGATATGGAAAATAAAACAAAACATTTAATTGAGATGACCAAGCATGTGAGTACATGAGATGTTCAGGAAAGTTGTAGTATTTTTTGTGAGGGTGTGGAAGTAATCTGAGTGGACCAATGTATCTCATTAATGTAGTGGGGATAGAAATTGTTTGAGGCAACATAAATGTTTGATTGATAGTGTTATGATAACTGTGTATCCCGATATTCTTACTCTTCCTCAATGAGGTGTTCACGTTGTCTCCTAAGGACCAGACTTGTTTGGTTTGTCTGGGCATTCTAAGTAAGTGGTAAATGTGATCAATGAATCATCGTTATTATATTATGCATACTTTATGATCAATTGGTCATCTTTATTATATTATGATTCTGCAATCTTACACTATCGTATATTTTGTGTAGGCACATTGTGATATACATGCATAAAAGCTGGATCACATTACCGAGGAACACACCTCAGTATGTTAAGGGTTTGAATGAGTTTTTAGATTTTGAGATTTCTAATCGATCCGTTGAAGGGATAATAAGATATTCATGTCCTAAATGTAAATTTAGAACATTGTTGAAGAGAGATGAAGTTTATGAACATTTAATACTGAAGCAATTCCATGGTCAATATTTGTGTTGGAATTGGCATGGAGAACCAAACAATACAGAAAGATTGAGCACTGATGTTAATCCACAGAATGAGGTCCCAAGTTCGTCGACAATGGAAAATGAAATGAAAAACCTCATAAATGATGCATTCGGAACTGCAAGACACCACTATCAGCATCAAAACATATCAGAATAACCAGAAGAGGGTGCTACAAATTGCAACGTGACAAGTGATGTTTTTGAGACTGTAACACAAGTAGATCAAGATTGGAACATATCATTGGATCCTCCTCTTGATTCTGTAGAGCCAAATTTAATGGAAAACATCACTGATAAAAATGTGTTTCATGATTTAGTTGACGATGGAAATCAAGAGTTGTATAGTGGGTGTTTGAAATATTCAAAGCTTTCATTTCTGCTAAAGTTGTACTATATCAAATGTCTATGTGGAATTACAAATAAGGCAATGTCCATGATATTGGAATTGATTCGTGATTCATTTCCTGAAGCAAAAATCCCAGAATCTTTTTATTATATGAAAAAATTTGTTAACAAGCTTGGTCTGAATTATATAAAAATACATGCGTGTCCCAATGATCGTAAGCTTTATTGGGGAGAGGATTCAAGTCGACAGAATTGCAAGAAATGTTCTTCTTCTAGATGGCAGTCAAAGGGTGATGTTGGAAGTCTGACTGAACATAATTTCATGAAGAAGAAGAAGAAAATGAACACACCTGCAAAGGTTTTGCGTTACTTTCCTTTGAAGCCGCGATTGAAAAGATTATTCATGTCATCAAAAACTGCCGGACACATGAAGTGGCATTCTGTAGATTATAACAATGATGGGTTAATGAGACATCCACAAGATTACCAATCATGGAAGAAATTTGATTCATTACATCCAGATTTCTCAGCTGATCCTAGGAATTTTCAATTGGTATTGGCTGCCGATGGATTCAACCCATTTGGGACTTTGAGTACAAGTTATAGCATTTGTCCAGTTGTTTTGATCCCTTATAATCTGCCTTCATGGATGTGTATGCAACAATCATCTTTTATCATTTCAATGATTATTCTAGGGAAAACAATGCCTGGAAATGATATTGATGTATACTTGCAGCCTTTGATTGAAGAATTGCAGGAGTTATGGAGTAACGGTGTTGAGACATTTGATGTTTGTTCTAAAACAATGTTCAAAATGCATGTTGCTTTACTGTGGACCATTAGTGACTTCCCTGGGCTTGGGAATTTATCTGGTTGGAACACTTATATGGGTTTGGCTTGTCCCGTTTGTAACTTTGATTTTGAGCCCAAACAGCTACCTCACAGTAGAAAATGGTGCTTCTTATGCCATCGAAGATTTCTCGATGCATCTCATATATTTCTGCTGAACAAATCAAAATTTAATGGTTTCATTGATCGTAGACCACCTATAAAGTTGTTAACTGGTTTTGAAATATTGACATAGCTTGAAAATGTTGAAACAGAATTTGGGAAGGTTCATCATTTGAATGATAGCGGAAAACGGGTCCGAAGTGCATCGTCAAGTGAAATCAGAATGCAACAATGGAAGAAAAAAGGTATATTCTTTAAACTTTCTTATTGGGAATTTAGTTTGTTGTGCCACAATCTTTATGTGATGCATATTGAGAAGAATGTCTGTGATAATTTTATTTTCACATTACTTAATGAGCATGTAAAGTAGAAGGATCATCTTAATGCTCGCAAAGACTTACGAGTAATGAACATAAAACGCGATCTCTGGCCAGATGATAATGAAAAGTATGCTCCGACTATTTTCGCAATGAAAAATAGGGATAAAGATACGTTCCTTCGAATTTTAAAGAATGTGAAGGTATCTGATGGGTATTCGAGTAACATATCGAGGTGTGTTGACTTGAAGAATCGTAACTTACATGGATTGAAAAGTCACGATTCACATATTTTGTTACAGCAGTTACTACCATTGGCATTGCGTACATTATTACCTGAAAAAGTTACTGCTGTTGTACTCCAATTCTGCACATTTTTCAGGCAATTATGTGAGAAAGTTGTACATCCATTTCATCTTGACAACCTCTAGGAGAGGTTTGTATTGACTCTTTTTGCAATGGAGATGATCTTCCCTCCATCTTTTTTTACTATCATGATGCATTTAACTGTGCATTTGGTTGAAGAAGTTAAATTAGGAGGCCCCGTTCATTATCGATGGATGTATCCAATTGAGAGGTATTTTATTTCTATTTTTTCCAGTTAAGTAAACAATTTTTGACATTTAAATAAATGCATAATATTATTATTTTATTTCACAGATATCTTGGGCATTTGAAATCATACGTGAGAAATAAAGCTCATCCAGAAGGCTCTATTACTGAAGGCTATTTGGCCAAGGAATGTCTTACCTTTTCTTCCAGATATTTATATGATATTGAGACACAATTTAATCGAGTTGGACGTGTTGACGACACATAAACTCAATCTCAAATGCATCATAAATCAAAAATATTTCCTGCTTTTGGCCGATCAGTTGGGAGGACCTCAAATGTGACACTAACAGAATTGGAATTATTACACGAACATAGATATGTGCTGCTGAATAGTGAAATTGCAGATCCATTTATTGAAGAGTTTAGAATACAAACAAAGAGACGAATGAGAGGCTGAACACGAAATGAGAAAGATATAACGAAATCTATGAATAAAGAGCTTGTAGAATGGTTTGCACGATGTGTAAGTTCATAAATATTGCAATAAATAAGAATATTAGTTTGACACATACAATTTATAAATCTATTAAATTATATTTCTTTTTTCTGATCATGAATACTGATACTCGAGCAGACTTGTCAAAAGATTTGAAGTTTCTTGCTAGAGGTCCTATAAAGAAAGTTAGAAAGTTCGACGCTTATAATGTGAATGGCTTTAGATTTCATACAGTTGATCGAGAAGTGGGTTTGAAAACACAAAATAGTGGTATATTTACATTTACTGAAGTGGGATAATATGGAAAGATGTATGATATTATTGAATTAAACTACCATGGACATTTTTCTGTTGTTTTATTCAAATGAAAATGGGTCGATATTATCAGAGGTGTTAAAAGAGATTCATTTCAATTTACTTCTGTGAACTTCTCTCGCTTGATGGATGTTGGTGATCGTGAAATGCATGATCCATATATCTTAACATCTCAAGAAAAAAATGGTATATTATGTGAATGATTTTGTGGATGAATGGTGGAGTGTAGTTACTCACGTAATACAAAAAGATTTGTATGATATGGGTGATGAAGTGGAAGATTTGACCTCTGAAGTTGAATGTCATCAACAACAGGAAGCAGAATTATTTTTCCATCATGATATTGAAAATATTAGTCTTGCAAGGATGAATGAAGTGGATGAAGAAATGGAGCAGGAAACCGACATTATTGAAGGGGAAAATGATTGTATGTACAATTATTCATTCATGCAGCAACCACTTGTTTCATTTCTGCAGTCATTCATTATCATTGTTATATATATTTGTTTTTTTAGTACTGGGCATCTATTATCATTTTTAATTTTTTTTTCTGCATAATTTTTTTCAAATATATATTCTAAACTTAATTTTATTTGATTAAATGACAGGAATGCCAAGGAGGAAGTGGTATACTATTTCTTCTAGTTCTGTGATGGATGCCAATCCATCTGGGTCACTCCCCACGATATCTGAGGCACCAGCTGCCTACACCCCTGCACCATCTCCCCCTGCACCATCTATCACACCATCAGAGAGACTTCCATTAGAGGCTGAGTTTTCGACTCCCCCTACAGGTGCCTCATCAGTTGGGCGGCGACAGACCCCTTCCAGTTCATCCCGGATACACTGTAGGGTCACAGTCATAGGTATAAATTTTAATTAAATAAATTTATTGCATTTTGTTTATACTAATTCTTTGCTCAATAAAGATGAAAAAAATAAAACAGTAGAGAAACACTTAAAAAGCTCAGATGTTTGGAACTTGAATGGAGAAAAGATA
This sequence comes from Viscum album, assembly GCA_963277665.1. Taxonomy (NCBI): domain Eukaryota; kingdom Viridiplantae; phylum Streptophyta; class Magnoliopsida; order Santalales; family Viscaceae; genus Viscum; species Viscum album. The sequence continues at coordinate 323,574,936 of OY728126.1, read as the reverse complement.
GTCGTGCTATTTGATTCTTATGGGGTCCCTACGGATGATGTTGCGGGGTTACTTGGCCATATTATAGGTCAGTTGGCAGCGGAGCCCATTTCCCTTCCCATTTCATATGATGATTGGAGACATATGCCTCCAAACTGGAAAATGAAGTTTTAGATTCTCAAATAAAGGTAATTTTATTACATTATGTTTTAATTGAATGTCATGTTACTAATATGTTCAAAATGAATTTCTGTATACAGATGTTCTTCGACTTCACAGTTGCTGATGTGATAGAACAGAAGTGGACTTTCAAAAATCACGGTAAAAAATGGAAAGATTTCAAATAGAGATTGTGGTGTGATGTCAACGATACTTCGTTGACCTTGGAACAAATGTATGACAAGCTACCCAGTGGGGTACCGAAAGAGCAGTGTAAAGTTTTTGTTGACAGAAATCGTGATGAGAAGCGGATGGTATTGAAATATATATTATTATATTATCCTCATTTTACATTAATACATGTATATGAAGAGGAGATGACATTGGATACATTACTGTTAAATTTCATTTTATTTATTTCAGGATATTTCACGATAGAATGCATCAAATAGGGAAAAGCAATTCATCCCTCACACGGCGGGCTCAAAAAGATTTTCTAGAAGCCGAATGTCATCGGTAATATTTTAAATAGTTTAAATATTTATAATACAATATTATCTTTTCAATATATTGAATTTTTTATTTATCTTTGCTTAATGCAGTCACATAATTTAGGGCACGAAGCCTCCCAGACTGAACTGTGGTTGGATGTTCATAGAAAATCAGATGGCTCTTTTGTTAATGATCCTACCAAAGAATTTGGGGTATGAAGTCAAAATTTTAACTTATTATCAGTTTTTACTGTGTTAATATGTATTGATATTTGATTTATAAGTAAAAATTAAGGAACTATGGGATGCCAGTCCTGGGCAGTCCTACTCAGTCTCCCAGGATGACTCGGTTGCTCAAGTCCTTGGGAAGGAGCATCCTGGTAGAGTGCTTGGGATGGGTTTGGGACCCGTACCATCTGAGGTCTTTAGCAGGCTATCAGGGATTCCAGCCGCATCTACTCCTGGTTATGGTCAGCCCATACCTGAAGATTCCTAGAGGGAGATTTCTTCTCTACGAGGCATAGTTCAAGACCAAGGGGCTCAGATATTCAATATGCAGAAAGAATTGACTGATTTATATCAGCAGATGAGCAGATATGCCCCCAGTGGTAGTGCACTGAGTGGTGGTGAGTAGGTAAATCACAAAAAATCACAATCATTTAGTTTGAAAACTTTTATTGGTTTTAAGTTTACTTATAAATATGCAACAATATTTAATTTTCAATATAATGTTCTTACAGGTGGCTGCAGGAGATGGAGGTGGAGAGGGTGACGATGCATCATCGGACCATGAGTAGTATTGTTGATGTGATCAAAAGATGTTTTATGGGTTATGTGATTTTCGTGACCTAGAATGGATCATGTGGTCCACGTAATGTTTTCCATGTTATGCACTTATTTTGTTTGATTAGCACAACTGATTCTCTCTTAATGGTTACATATCTTCTAATATATTCTCTATTCTCTTTAAATATGTCCTGTATTTCTCAAATGTCTTCTTATGTGGTAGACTAGAGAGACCTTATTTCCTAGAACCATAATATCAATCATCGATATAAAGTATTTTATAACAATAATGTTTTAAAGGTTCTTATTCTAACTGAACATCAACCCATTTAATCCTCGTTCCTCATCCTTATAGGACAAACGACTAGTAGTGATCCCTCCCCTCCTTTCTTTGGCACATTTTGATCCATACACTTTAATCCTTTATGGAATCAAATATTTTCAATTAATATAAGTGGATAATTGTGTTTGGGAACCCTGGTCCCCATAGAAGGTATACCCATTAGAAAGCATATTTTCATAAAAACATTCCATATTAATTTCTTACTCTACTAAGGGTTTTATATATTTTGATTCCTACCATACCACAAGGTCCCCCCTTGTTCCACATTAATTTCTTACTCTACTAAGGGTTTTGTGTGGGGATAACCACGATTATTAAAAATGATATGTGATAATTCCCATGAATATTCATTGAAGTCATTATCTGTGATGTTGTGGATAATTCGTCTTATTGTGTTTCACTATATGGTTTAGGAAGTTGTATGGTGATGTTACTGACCAGATTGGTTGTGTAGTACAAGGGGATGTGATTCTTTGGTCGATTTTCATGTATGTGATTTTGGTAGTAGTGAAATGTGCTATGAAGAGGTTGTGTTACATGGTTATGGGGTCATGGATGTGGTGTAGTGGTTGTAGAATAATGTTTTTGTAACAGATTCGTTGATTTGGTATGTGGTGATAGAGTTTCATGATGTTTTTAAGGAGTATTTGATTTTCTGATATGGGTTGGGAAATGTGGTGTGGAAACAATGGTGGATGTGTGGTGTTGTGGTGATAGTTTTGTGAGTTGAATTAGTTGTAGCATGGAGTGGATATGTCAGTTTCTCGGTTATCCATGAGATGAACTATGTTGATAATGTAAATAATCTAGGTTAGTAAATAAAAAATATTTATTGGAAATAGATATGTTATAAATTAATCAAATGAAAATGTAAAGTGTTATGTGAATTGTAATGGATAAAAAATAAAGGTGGTGAAACATGTATGTGGAAAGTGGAATGTTGTGTTGATACTGTTGTGATTGTCTTGGGTGATTCAAATAGTGATTAAATTGGTTGTGATTATTGATTTGTGTTATGGTGTGGTGATCTAATAAGCTCAAGTGTATTTTATGTGGACACATAGGTTTGGTATTGTGAGATATCTATATACCATGAATGTTTCTATTATTTTATACACCGAGAATAATATATATAAAATTACCACTACTAAAAGGTTTAGAGTTTTAGGTATTTTCACCAATAAATATGATGGTGGTGGAATTTAGGCATGGGTTCACACACATCCTCTCACTTCATTCAGAATTAGTGACACGTGTTGGGGTTAGAGAATTCATAGAAACGATGTCATGTCCATGGTGCCTTCCGGTGGGAATTGATCTATTAGACCCAATTTCAATGAGTGATAAGTTATGTGTTTCTATGTGATATATTGTGGGTTAATTGATGGTTGGAGGAGGGGAAAATGATTATGTCCATCACATTCATGATACCTTAAGACTCTTGTTCTAGTTTGGATGCAATTTGACAGAATATGTGTCCGTGGGTGGGAAGAGATGTTAGGTGGTAGTGTATTTGTCTACAAGTATGATTTATTGTGAAGTGATGGACTATGTGTCTACTGGTGGTATGTGATGTGATGTGATGGCCTAGGTGACTGCTGTTTGGATGTGGTGTGATGTGATAACCCATTTGTATACGGGAAGGATTTGATGTGATGTGACGTGGTTTGTTTGGATGGTATGAGAGCATTCCTAATTAGATATAAGGTTGTGAGAGTGGAAAAGTAACGTTTAATCTATAGTGGGGTTACATTAATTTTTTGTTGAACACAGTTCCATATGATAATATTGGATCAATTATTTGATGAGTAATACATGGTGTACAAAGGATTATTTAGATGAAATGTATGGGGTTATATGGTTTATTCTATTTGATGGCCAGCACATTAACACACCATTTTCACCTAAAATTGAAGACTTCATTAAGACATAGATGATTATATCTTTTTTTTCTCTCACTACATATATATTATAGTTTTTAGGATACAAGAATAACTTTGGAGACTAAACTGGACATTACCAATTCAAAGAGTATTCATGTTACTTAACTGGATTTCAATTATCATTTGGAACATTGGGATACTTTTATGGAATCAAATATTTTCAATTTTGATCATCTTTAAACTGTAAGTATAAATCCATGTGACCCCCAATCTCTTGTTTCATTTGATGTTATCTTGTGTTTCATTCTAAATCCATAATTTTAGGTATTTTGTATGCTTTAGGTATTCTTATTGAATTGGATCAACTTTTTAATCAACATTAAATGAAAGGGTGTTTATGAATATTGCGTAGCTGGTGCATAAATTTTGTCCTTATTGTATATATGTTGTATGTGTTGTTTGGTTTGTTTTCCAGCGCAGTGGTGGGGTATAAACAGAAATGCATTTTTTTCCGGGTCAGCATTTCGCGACGGTTTTAACCGCCGCTAATGTTTTACCACTTATACATTTCACGGCGGTTTAAACTGCCGCCAAATGTATTCTAAAGACTGTTTAGGGGTGGTTAGAACCGCCGCGAAATCACATCGGAAATTGCGGCGGTTTTAACTGCCGCTAAGAAGGCGAATGGAATGCCTGAGTTTCGCGGCGATTATAGCCGCCGTTAATTAAATAGCCCTTAAAACCGCCGCTATATTTACCAAAAACCGCCGTGAAATGAGGTACTATGACGCTTTTGTTTGACCACTGCGAAATGCATAAAACCGCCGCTAATAGATTGTCGACGCCAAGTTTAGCGGTGGTTTCTGTAAACCGCCGCCAAACCATATAGCGGCGGTTTAAACCGCTGCTATATAGAAAAAAAACCGCCGGTAAGAGGTGGTTTTCCTGTAGTGAATTACGTAAGGCATGTATCATAATGGAACATCAATCTAGATAAAATAGAATGGGAATAAAACATGTAATTGTGGAAACCATTCAGTACTTGTTATGATTTCCATAGTAGCCAAGGCATTACTGTCAGGACCATCTTAATGGACAAAGTCCCTTTCTGAATCGAGTTCACTCCTCGTTCCAATCCTGTATCAATGAACCGGATTAACTTACCATTCCAACCATGTTTATCTCATGATATATAAATCTTTACCCAATGCATTGTAGGGAGATATAGGTCCCACCCATCTCATAATGAAATCATTCTTTCATGTGCCACAAAATCATAAATCATAAATCATAACATAACCCATGTAATAGAATGGGATTCTTAAACATCATGCCATCATAACATAATCCATATAAAAAATGGATATCATTTCATCATAAGAATAATCAAACCATGTAAATAATGGAGACATTATACTTGAAACATAAAAATATTAAATAAATTCATTTTAGATGGAAAATATTTTTGATAAAACACTTGAAATGAAATCTTGAGGAAAATATCCTTTCTTCTTCAGAATAATTTTCTTTTCAAAAAATCCATGAAATTTTAAAAGAAAAGGGTTTTGTTGAAAATAATCATGCAATATTTTATAGGAAGCTTCCTGAAAATGAGGCGTTATGAAACCGTAAAAATCTGTTCACTCCGTATAAGTTAAAAATAAAATTCTCCTCGTACTTTTGTCGGAAAAGTGAAAAAGTACCTCGTAAAATAAAGATTCATACATACCATGTAGTAAAAGTAAAAAATGGTTAAAAAGTAATTTAAACATACATGAAACCATTTTTAGAAAATTGGGGCATGGATGATAAATATAACCCTGGTAAATACTTACGTATAAGCAATCTCGGATAAAAAAATGAGATTGGAAATGTTGTCCCTTACCTTATGTACGATATGCTTCATATGTATCCGAACCTCTTATATAATGATTTAAATAATGTCATTGAGTTATTAAAGAATCATATTAATTGTTATTATATAATATATGGTTCACTTAGGTATTTATATTACCCGTTCATTTGTCAATTCCATGTTAAAGTAGTGTTTTGGGTAAAATCGTTTCATTTATCGTACGTGTTTGGACTTGTTGTTATTGATATTATTATTACATATATCATGATTTAATTACTTAAAAAATGTAAAAAATGATTTATATATCATATATATTTAGTATATATATATATAATAGATAGATATATGAAATGAAACACACCGTTCATGGAGACGGTAGGTCATACGTACACATGAACGCTGTTTTCCTTTCCTTATTGACTTGAATCGAACTAAGTAGATGAAATATATATATATATATACATAAATCCAGTAGCTTTATAATGTCATATATTTCATTATGATTGCTTATATATACTTTATAATCATTCTTTAATGGTTAACATGGAGAATGAATCTCATCGCGTCGTGGAGACGGTAGTCCGTATGTACGCACGAGCGATGATATCATTCCCGTAATTATTGAATTTAATTGGAGTGGATGATACAATATATCAGAATCAGTATAATGTCATAATAACTATGTATAGTTATTCATTACACCATTATACCTATCCAAATATGGTGGTGTTGGAAAAATAGATTACACCACGGCGTGGAGACGGTATTCTGTATGTACGCACGCGCGGTGATTTCGTTTTATGTAGGATGGATAGAAGGTGAAATGGGGTTGTTTCATATTTATAATAAAATATCAGTATATTATTGATAATTTTGTTATTACTTTATAATTAAACAACTAAATAAGAAGAAGTTGAAGAAGAAAGAAGCTTGAAAGAATCGGTAGAAGAGATTACCTCTTCTTCGACGCACCTCCTTTAAACTTCTTCTTAGGGCACTAGGGTTGGTCTTTTGAGAAGACCAGAACCTATATGATAAAACTATAGAGGTTGAGAAGAAGAATTGGCAGGGTTTGGCCCAACTTTCAAGGCTCAAAAGGGTGTGAAGAGAAGAAGTAAGGGGTTCCATTTTTATAAGGGAGGAGAGGGGCTCCTTTGGAAATCTTAAAAATATTAATTTATAATAAATCTAAATCCACTTAAAAACCTCAAAAAATTACTCATATTCGAAGATTAGATGAGATAGGGTCGTAATCTCATCAAACAATAAAATGTATACATGTAGGGAATTTATTTTAAACATTATCAACTTGATTTATCCTTATTTAATCTATTAAATTTTATTTATGGTAATAAGATTCTAAATTTTAAATTGTTATAAATAATTACTTATATGATGTGAATTATCAATAATTAGATAATTTATTACATTTAATACTATTTAAATTTCAATTTATATTTTTTAAATATTTTTGTGATTTTTAAACAATTTAATAATATGTTATTTTTATAAAATAAGTGTCAATTTTGACACTATTCATTTATTTGAATTTAAATAAAATCCGCACAGAGGATATATTCAAACTAAAATATTTAATAGGTTACTAACATGTCATAGGAATATATAAAATTAGTGGATCACATTAAATAGTCCATATAATATTTATTTTACTATTTGTAAAACCATTTATTTTATATTTCTCTTAATAAAATAATTACTACAACATTGTTGTATAATTATTAAATATACTTATTTGTTGCATAAAAATTATAAATAAAATACTAGGATGTAGATAAATCTTATATTTTTCATAATAATACATTTTGTCGGATTTATCTTCTAGAACACCAAAATTTTAAAATGATATATTTATTAAATTATGAAGGTGACAACTTTGACATCAAATAAAATAAAATAATATAAGTGTCATAATCACTTTTATAAGACTCCAAACGGTCATATATTCAATAATTGGATGATTATGGTCTATATATACACTATAAATAAGTTTTGGTCTGGTTTTTGAGCCATTTAATATGTATGACTATTTCAATAAAAACAATATTATTGATTTTTTTTACCAAATAAATAATTTCTGCATCATTAATGTATAAGCTAATAAAGTAATTAAATAACTCTTAAAAATTAAAAATAAATTACCATGATAAATAAAAATATTTTATATTTAAAATGAGTATTTATAACCGAATTTATATTATGTATAACCTTATATTAAAAATAATTTAATTATTAAAGTTTGAGTGAGACATATTTCACTTTCCTTTAAAATAAACTAGAGGTCTTAATCACCTCCATGTGGGTTCTAATGGATTATATTTAGACCCAAATATGACTTAGGACGAAATATAATAATCAAATTTTATGAATACATGTTTTAGGTTAATTTTATAATATTATATTTACCCTTAATTACTCGATTTACCTTTTACTATGGTAAATAAAATTTACTGTAGTTACTATTCATAATGCCCAAAAATAAAAAAGTAGTCTATTAATATAATTTGACCCACTTATTCCAAATATGGAATCCATTTTTTCTAATTCAATAAATAGAAGTTGCAAAAATTAAATTTAAATTAATCCCGTTGTTGAAAGAAAACGGGTTTTTGTTTAAAACATTGTAAAAGATTGAATTGATTTAACCTACGAATTCAATGTAAAATCAATGATAATGACATAAATTATATTAAATGGTAAAAATATATTATATTTATACTTTAAAACCATTAAATATTATAATTTAACCACATAAATTATTAAGATGAAAAAAGTTGTTTTTAATTAAAATATAGCGTGTTTTTACTATTCATTAAAATATGAAAGTTATCAGAATAATATGAAAATTTTATCAGAGGTAAAATTTTATAACCTTATTCCAAAGAATAATTTTATTTTATAAAATTGAACTTATAAACATGTCAAAAACTAGATTTAATGTGGGTGCGCCATCAAAAGGCGGCAAAACTGTATTTTTAGAAAAATACTTATTTTACCCAAAAAAATTATTTTATTCTAATACCATGTTCTAAAAAATGAGTAAGATGAATAATAATGTTATAAAATTTAAAATTTAGTTAATACTATTCATAACGGCTAGTTCGTGACAATATTATAACCATATACATTGTTTAGTGAAACCCGGTATTGCGTACAACACACGTTATCGAGGAAGGTCGTGATTGTGTGTAATGCAAGCCAGGTCAGGGTTGCGTGCAGTGAAATCTCCCTTTGTTGTTGCGTATAACATAATTAAAAACTTATTTTATTTATACATTAAACAAAATCTATACCTAATGTTGTGTAGAATAATTTCTACAGAACAAACTTGAAATTCTGTGTAACACGGGACAAGAATAGTGTTGCGTATTCTGCAAGCTAATAAGGTGTTGCGTATAGCATAAACTAATTTTGGTTAAGCGAAAAACACAAGACATCAACGAAATTAAAAGAATATTCTTCATAAAACCTCGAGGTGTTACATTCTACCCCCCTTAAAATGAATTTCTCCCTCGAAATTCGTCGGGGTTATAAATGATTTACTACTTCAAAGTTTCTTTAATAGAAACCCACATCGTAAAAAGGAATACCAAAACTTAACATTAAAAACTAAATTATGAAATGTAACGGCTACCCAAATTAAATAATCACTTGGTTTCCACATAGGAGAACATAGGTGAAAAATATGGATATGGAAGAGAAATCTAACCATCAAGTTCTGATGGAGAGTGGTAGAGAACATGACTATGAAAAATCCAATGATCATAAAGCCATAAATTTGTGATGATATATGGTATCAACGGATTCATCGGATATGAGAGTACTAGGACAACATTTTTTTCAAGATCATTTCCCTAATGTTGATGATTTTTTGTATAAGGATAAATACTTACTTGATTTCAGTGTAAAATCATCAATGGTCATTCCATGATAAATTTCCAATTCATCTCTTGTTCAAAGATATGAAGTTGAATTTTACATTCTTGAATAATTATAAGATCACGCGATAGAATGATAGGTCATTCCATCTATCTCTATCACAATAAAAGGTGAGTATAAGATATTAAATTTACATAAGTCCATCTATGGTGAGTTTAATCGTACATGGTTCCAAAAATGGACTTATACTTCATCTATCATAACATGTAATAAAATAAAACTAATTTCTACAAACCAGGGACTTCCTGTAGGCCAGTGGTAGGCGATGAAGGCATTTCACACTTCGGTTGTGGGTTCGATTCCCGCAACCTTTTCTGACGCGACGGGTTATTTCTCGTCCTGCAGGTTGTACTTTTTTCTAAAACTATACTATCAAAATATGAAAAATATCCATCCTTAAACAATATTATCTGATGTCCAAAATAATCCATTCCAACCATTAGGCTTTTCGAAAATACTTCTGTCTAATCTTATAGTATAAATAGAATGATCACTAAAAAGGTCATATAACAAGCATGCGAATACCATCATTTATCCCTCATATATCATAAGATATATCTTCTTGATCGTATTCCAAACATGTGAATACCTTAATCTTGTATTCTCGGGAAAAATGAATACCCATTGAACCTTACTGAAAACATGAATGCTGTCAAAAGTTAACTCTTTACACATAACAAAATCCCAAAATTTCAATATACTCAAACCATGGTATCACTTTGTCTTTATATCAGTCATGAACTCATGAATACTATCAAACATATTATTTTCTCCTTATCCATTCAATATGCGCATATCATCTACCTTCCAATAATATTTCTGTCACTTTTCATGGTTACCAGTACCACATTCTTATTGAAAACCACAATTGACCAATACATAGATATTCTAATATACCATAAAAGTACCTCAACAACATTATTCTTTAATACAAATACATAAACACTTCAATCCATCCTCTTCAATGATTTTCATGGAATAAGTCCATCCTTGATTTATAAGTAAACTCTTAGGTCGGGGCATTGATTTGGGTAATGACCATGCTCTCCACAGATAAGACATTGAACTCCATAACAGTCGGTCACTCTATGACCCTTTTCTCCACACAGATAACATCTTCCCCTCTGTTTGATGTATTCATCAAGGTTCTTCTTCCCTTCTTTAGAAATCTCAATCTTCCTTTCTTTATTCTCCTCAACATGTGAACATGCCTAAAACTCTATCTTCCTCTTATTTGATGAATTAGGAATACCACTAAATTTCACATTGTTAATAATATATCACGATGACTGATTCGGAATAATCACAATATCTTTATTTCTAGGCATTAAGCAATTTCGTTGCTCATAGTCACCAATTTGTCCATTGGATTCAATGTTAACCGAATTCCTTCTGGTTCCCTCCATTGACTAAAACACAAAAAATAATCTGTGAGAGGCACAAATCATACAAGGAAAACAACATAATCAAGGGGGATTACCTATGACATCTAGAATCTTAGGTTTAATTCTAATATCATTACCATAATTCTAGGACTATAACATATACTTATACTTAACCTTAGGTACATCCCTATAAATACCTTAGAAATATCTCTAGGGATCTCACTAAAGTTTTCGCATCCTAGTTTCCAATGTTTGACTAAACCTTTTCTCTGATACCAACTGTAGAGACCCAAATCTTGACGTACATTGACAATACATTACTTTTTCTGAATACTTAATACATAACAAAAACCAAAACTCAAGGATCGAAATAGTTTAGTGTCTTTGGAAAATCGGAATATAATCTTCTAGTCTTGGTGAAAGATCTTTAACAACTCCCATAAAGATCTTCCCCTTTTGTTTTCTTACCTAAAACCTTTCCTGAAATCCTGGGGAAAAGAAAACATATAAAGGGTGAGCTCAAATTCTCAGTAAGGTTAATCATGGAGAAAATAAAACAAACCATATACCATTGAACTTAAAAATATGAACATAATGTTTAAACATCAAAATATTGAGCAAAGACATAAATCGTGGAAGTACGTAAGGCATGTATCATAATGGAAAATCAATCTTGATAAAATAGAATGAGAATAAAACATGTAATTGTGGCAACCATTCAACGATTTTCTGATTTCCATAGTAGCCAAGGAATTGCTGCCAAGACCATCTTAGTGGACAAAGTCCCTTTCTGAATCGAGTTCACTCCTCGTTCCAGTCTTATATCACTGAACCGAATTAACTTACCATTCCATCCATGTCTATCTCATGAAATACAAATTTTTACCCAATGCATTGGATGGAGATATATGTCCCACCCATATCATAAGAAATCATTCTTTTGTGTGCCACAAAATCATAAATCATACATCATAGCATAACCCATGTAATAGAATGGGATTCTTAAACATCATGCCATCATAACATAGTCCATATAAAATATGGATATCATTTCATCATAAGAAGAATAAAACCATGTAAATAATGGATACATTATACTTGAAACATAACTATATTAAATAATTTCATTTTAGATGGAAAATATTTTTGATAAAACACTTGAAATGAAATCTTGAGGAAAATATCCTTTCTTCTTCAAAATAATTTTCTTTTCCCAAAATGCCATGAACTTTTAAAATAAAAGGGTTTTGATGAAAATAATAATGTAATATTTTATAGTAATCTTCCTGAAAATGAGGCGTTATGAAACCGTAAAAATCCGTTCACGCCGTATAAGTTAAAAATAACATTCTCCTAGTACTTTTGTCGGAAAAGTGAAAAATTACCTCGTAAAAGAAATATTCCTTACATACCATGTATTAAAAGTCAAAAATGGTTAAAAAGGACATTAAACAAACATGAAACCGTTTTTAGAAAATTGGGACATGGATGATAAATATAACTCCAGTAAATACTTACGTATAAGCAATCTCGGATAAAAAATGAGATTGGAAAAGTTATCCCTTACCTTATGTCTAATATGAATTGTATGTATCCAAAACTCCTGTATAATGATTTAAATAATGTCATTTAGTTATTAAAGAATCATATTAATTGTTATTATATCATATATGGTTCAAATAGGTATTTATATTACCCGTTCATTTGTCAGTTCCAGGTTAAAGTAGTGTTTTGGGTAAAATCATTTCATTTATCTTACCTGTTTGGACTTGTTGTTCTTGATATTATTATTACTTATATCATGATTTACATACTTCCAAAATGTAAAACATGATTTATATATCATATATATTAAATATATATATATAACAGATAGATAAATGAAACACACCATTCATGCAGACGGTAGGTCGTACGTACGCATGAACGATGTTTTCCTTTCCTTATTGACTTGAATGGAAGTAAGTAGATGACATATATATATATATACATAAATAAAGTATCCTTATAATGTGATATATTTCATTATTATTTCTGATATATACTTTATAATAATCCTTGAATGGTTAACATGGAGAATGAATCTCATCGCGTTGTGGAGATGGTAGTCCGTACGTACGCACGAGTGATGATATCATTACCATAATTATTGAATTGAATTGGAGTGGATGATACAATATATCAGAATCAGTATGACGTTATAATAACTATTTATAGTTATTCTTTAAACCATTATACCCATCCAAGTAAGGTGGTGTTGGAAAAACATATTACACCACGGCGTGAAGACGGTATTCCGTACGTAAGCACGCGTGGTGATTTCGTTTTCCGTAGGATGGATAGAAGGTGAAATGGGGTTATTTCATATTTATAATAACATATTAGTATATTAGTGATACTGATGTTATTACTTTATAATGAAACAACTAAAGAAGAAGAATTTGAAGAATAAAGAATCTTGAAAGAATCGGTAGAAGAGATTACCTCTTCTTCGACACACCTCCGTTAAACTTCTTCTTAGGGCACTAGGGTTGGTCTTTTGAGAAGACTAGAACCTATATGATATAACTAAAGAGTTTTAGAAGAGTAATTGGCAGGGTTTGGACGAACTTCAAGGCTTAAAAGGGTGTGAATGGAAGTGGGAAGGGGTTCCCTTTTATATGGGAGGAGAGGGGAACCTTTGGAAATCTTAAAAATATTAATTTATAATAAATCTAAACCCACTTAAAAACCTAAACAATGACTCATATTCGAATATTAGATGATATAGGGTTCTAATATCATCAAAACATAACATTTAGACATGCAGGGAATTTATTTTGAACATTATCAACTTGATTTATCCTTATTTAATCTATTAAATTTTATTTGTGGTAATAAGATTCTAAATTTTAAATTTTTATAAATAATTTCTTATGTGCTGTGAATTATGAATAATTAGATAATTTATGACATTTTCAGACTATATAAATTTTAATTTTAATTTTTTAAATATTTTTGTTATTTTTAAACAATTTAATAATATTTTATTTTTGTAAAATAACAATAGTATCAATTTTGAAACTATTAATTTATTTGAATTTAAATAGAATCCACACAGTGGATATATTTGAATTAAATATTTAATAGGTTCCTAACATGTCATATTAATCTAGAAAATTAGTGGATCACATTAAATAGTTCATAGAATATTTATTTTACTATTTGTAAAATCATTTATTTGATATTTCTCTTAATAAAATAATTACTACAACATTTCTGTATAGTTATTAAATATACTTATTTTTTTCATAAAAATTAAAAATAAAATAATATGATGAAGATAAATCTTATATCTTTTATAATTATACATTTAGTCGGATTTATCTTCTATGAAACCCAAATTTTAAAATGTTATATTTATTAAATTATGAAGGTGACAACTTTGACATCATATAAAATAAAATAATATAAGTGTCATAATCACTTTTATAAGACTCCGAACTTTCATATATTCAGTCATTAGATGATTATTGTGTATATATACACTACCAATATGTTTTGGTCAGGTTTTTGAGCCCTAAAAAATGTATTTCTATTTCAATGAAAACAATATTATTCATTTTTTTTACTAAATAGATAATTTCTGCATCATTAATGTATAAGCTAATAAAGTAATTAAATAACTCTTAAAATTTACAAATAAATTACCATGATAAAGAAAAACATTTTAGCTTTCAAATTAATATTTATAACTGAATTTATATTTTTGTATAGCCTTATATTAAAAATACTTTAATTAGTAATGTTTGAGTGAAACATATTTCACTTTCCTTTAAATAAAATTATCTAAAGGTCTTAATCACCTCCAAGTGGATTATAATGGATTCCATTTAGACCCAAATATGACTTAGGACGAAATATAATAATTTAATTGTATTAAGACAAGTGTTAGGGTAATTTTATAATATTATATTTACCCTTAATTACCCGATTTACCTTTTACTATGGTAAATAAAAGTTACCGTAGTTACTATTCATAATACCCAAAAATAAAACAGTAGTCTATTAATATAATTTGGACCCACTAATTCCAAATATGGAATCAATTTTTCCAAATTAAATACACCGAAGTTGCAGAAATTAAATTAAAATTTATCACGTTGTCAAAAGAAAACGGGTTTTTGTTTAAAACATTGCAAAAGATTGAATTCATTTAACCTACGAATTCAATGTAAAATCAATGATAATGACATAAACTATATTAAATTGTAAAAATATATTCTATTTATACTTTTAAAAAATTAAATATTATAATTTAACAACATAAATTATTATGATGAAAAAAGTTATTTTTAATTAAATATATAGTGTGTTTTTATTATTCATTAAAATATGAATGTTATCAGAATAATATGAAAAATTTATACAAGGTAAAATTTTATATCCTGATTCCAAAGAATAATTTTATTTTTTAAAATTTAACTTATAAACATGTCAAAAACAAGATTTAATGTGGGTACGCCATCAAAAGGCGGCAAAACTTCATTTTTTGAAAAATACTTATTTTACCCGAAAATTTTTTCTATTCTCATACCATGTTCTAGAAAATTAGTAAGATGAATAATAATGTCATAAAATTCAAAATGTAGTTAATAATATTCATAAAGGCTAGTTTGTGATAATATTATAACTATATATCGTTGTTTAGTGAAACTCGATATTGTGTACAACACACTCTATCAAGGAAGGTCATGATTGCATCTAATGCAAGCCAGGTCAGGGTTACGTGTAGTGAAATCTCCCTTTGGTGTTGCGTATAACATAATTCAAAAATTATTTCATTTATAAATTAAAAAAAATCTATATTTAATGTTGAGTAGATTAATTTCTACAAAACGAACATGAAATTGTGTGTAACATGAGCCCAGAATAGTGTTGCGTATTCCGCAAGCTAATACGATGTCACGTATAGAACAAGCTAATTTTGGTGTAGTATACAACACAAGACATCAACGAAATTAAAATAATATTCTTCATAAAATCTCGGGGTGTTACACTGAACGTACTTTAAAAAAATTCAATAAATTATTAACATTCACCCTCGACCAGTGTCGGTTGAGGTTAGGCTCCGCATAAGGGGAACACGCCCCAACGAACTCAATGGTACTCTCGGATTTTCAATCCGAGTTAATTTTTAGAAGTTATGTATTTTAACAATGAAATAATTGTAACTTAATTATTTTATTTACGGCCAAAAATTAACTTCCACTATTGGCCCACACTGGCCAATGTTAGGGTCTTCCAATGGAAAGTATGCCCTCAAAAGTTCAGCGGTGGTCTTAGATTTTTAATCTTAGTTACAGTTCGTGAGTTATAAGAATTTAAAAAATAAAATAACTTTATTTAATTATTTTATTTACCGTTATGTCATTTTGGAGTATTCTCACTAGAGGACTACGCCGGATAAACTTAAGTCACTTCTAGGGTAAACCCACTATCCTAAATGCAACGATGCCCTCATATTTCTGATCCAAGAACCCGGTTAAGAGTTATTCCACTTTTCGTTTCATAAAACCACTCACGCGCTCTATATTAAACATAATATTTTTTGACTGATCACTCCGGGTCTCGAAATTCCACGCCGTCAGATTTCATAGTCTCAAAATAATTCCATATAATTAAAAAAAATTATACGGAAATTCAGGGACAATAAAATATATTTTAATAAATTGGATGTTTTAAACATAATTGTTTTATTTTTTTCATATGTGATGGTGTTTGTTTCCATAATTGGAATAGAAAATATATCATGGAATTTCATAATTCTATAATTCCTTTTATGAGGTCATATTGTTTTATCCTTCCCATATTATTTTAGAGTGTCAATTTTGTATATATATATATATATATAACATATATGTGTTTTGAATATAAAAAAGCATACATACATTTTGAATATAATGGAAACATATATATGTTTTGTATATAAATAAAACATATATATGTTCTATATATAAACATATATATAACATATTTATATTCTGTTTTTAAATACAACATATGTATTCTATGGTTGTATATATAACATATGTGCATTCTACATATGAATAGAACTTATATATTTTCCACATATATTTTCAGTTCATATATTAATTTTCAGAATATATATGTGGGTGGGTGTGTGTATGTATATCTTTTATATGCATTTCATGTATAAATTTTATGAAAATATCTACAATTGTTCTACATGATTACAACACACACACATGTCTCCTTATTTTATTATTCATTTTATTTTGTAACTCATTATTTTCAAGTTATACTCTGCATGTATGTGTTTTCCTAAATTGTGATTTTTTTAAATATAATGATTTCCTATGATTTCTATGTTTATATAATTATAATAACGTTGATATTATAATTTCCATGTCCTCAATAACATTAATTTTTACCTTCATATTCCACTTTTGATGGAAATTTGTGGGGGGAATTTTGGGAGAGACCTAGAGAAGGTGAGAATGGATTTCAAAGGACTTTTTAAATAATTATTCCATACTTTTGATTTTTTATCATTTCAATTATAATTCTTCACATGCTGTTTTTTTCCAGGTATACTCTATCTTTCTTCTTCATTTTCACTCTTGTTCAAATTTATCACAAAAAAATTTCAAAAATGTTATTGATGGGTTAAAAATTATTATTGTAATATGAAATCATGATTTTGTACCAACAGGGATATATTGAGAGGAAAAAAAATTTACTGAGTCCTTCACTGTCTGGGATTTTTCTATCACTATTCACTATAGTTTCGTCATTATTTCAGTAAGAGAATTACTCATCTTATAGAGGACGAAATTAATACCCACCTTTAATGAAAACATAAAATTTCAAGCCTGAGAATCCTTATAAGTTTTTTTCATTTACATCAAGATATTCAACTCACTATTTTATATTTTGGTCTACATTTCTCAGAAGAATAATAGTTAATGTTTTAGATAAGTGATATATTTTAGACCATTGAAGGTAGCTTCTCATTTTATTTTTCTATTGGAATTTATATATTGTATTTTTATCTTTGAACATGTTTTGATTTTCATGTATAAACCTATTATTATTATTTTTTAATCAAAATACATCTTGGTAGTGTTCCATTAGAAACCATGAAAAATAAACTTGAATTGACATCTATATATGTTGTGTCAACCCCCACTACTACAACATTCTCCTTTGAAATTGGTGTCAGAAAATGATGATTCACTTTCTTTAAGTTGTTTATCTTATTATCCATCTCTAAAAACAATATCATTGTAATGTCCATCTTGTCTTGGGGAGGAAAGGGATTCAGAAGATGAAATATAAGTGAGGCCCATTAAAAAGGTAAAAAAAAGGTTGTGGTGCTTTTAGCAGCATGTCTAGAGAAAGTACTCTTGGGATTATATTGATTAGTTTCTATGTCCTTATCCAGAGGGAACTGATAAGGAATCCAAGTGTTGTGGTGAGACAAATTTTAGTTTTCACCCTAGCCTGTTGAGTTAGTTATACCTATCTTCCCAATATCCATATTCTGGGCTAACGTTTTCAACTCTAAGTAGTGGATTTTTTGGTCTATTCATTTTTAGGCACATATTTTGAGTTCAATAGTATCTATTGGAATGAAATCAGAGTCTCCATGTTCAAATGGTTTAGGTGTTAGTACATATAATATTAATGATTTAATCATGGAAGGTGAATTGGAATTAGATTAGGAAAGAGTGGATTATTTTATAGAATAGGTGTGCAATTATAATGAATTCATGGAGGTATCTAATGTTTGGGTGTTCAGTTGAGTTGTGTAGTTTGAAATAAATGAATGTACTTAGTACATGAAATTTATTATTTTATAATCAAAATTTAATAAATTTAAATGGTAAAAAATCCTGCAATATTTCTGTTAAATAATTCAAAAAATATATTTTAATGGTATGAATAAAATAATATTTTTAATGTTATTTTCTAGACTTAGTTAGGGAAGTCTATTATAACTGAACAACTAGGTTCAACCCCTAATATCATCTAAATTATCTCGCAACAAGGTTTAAAATGTGTTTTTGATTGTCACAGGATGGCAAAAAGTACCAAATTATTATATTAATAAATATGGTAATGATTTCACCCTCAATATACATGATAATATTGATAAAACACTATATCATATTGTATATCCAAGAATAACACATATGTCAATATAGTAAAATAATAAAGGTAACATCCAAAACTGGATAATAATATCTAGATGCACTAACTGAAAGGCCATCAAAATGGATCTTGGAAAACCCTGTGGATCTATATTTACATCACCATAGGTCACCACCATCCTAATTCACTAGAAAGAAATACGATGGAAGATCCTTCCTCTACACGATGCACATATCTTCACCTATATCCTACAAAACCATGTCAACAAACATCCAAAAGAAAATTTAGTGCATGATAACAAATGCTCAGTAGGTTACCACCAAGAATATATGAAAAATGTAACTATATTAACCCATTAGTTCTTGTGTAAAACAAATTTCCAAAACTGAAAAATCATTTCTTTTCCCTATAAAACCATCCTTTGGTTTGTTTTCAAAAACATGTGAAATTAAAATAATCAATGCAATAAGACATAAATTTATCCATGAGGCATAAGAATATGTGTAAACCATGTTTCAAGCATTAATATCCATAAAATGTTGGAAAATAAGAACTTCAAGTAAACATGCATGAAACATATCTCAAAGCACCAAGGGGATAATAACAACACAAGGGTCTATAAAACTAAGATAAACAAAAACCACTGGCCAACATGAGTGATTCCAAACACTTTGAACATCAATTCCCCAGTAAAGTCTGCCCACTAGCTCCATGGAATCATGAGCACCTACCTTAGCGATTTCTCACTAAACTCAGGCTCACATATATCTCATTTTCCTCTATATCTCATGGTCATCCCCCTGTGTTATTACATTATTATTATGTTTAAGGAACCCAATTCATATTTCATAGCACTAGGAGTCTGAGGTAGCCCAATTAGAAAGTTGATGACTATCTCATCCCATTTCTATACTAGAATGGGTATGGGTTTTATCATGTGTTGTCCCAAGCCTAGTCTACTGATAAATGTCCTAACCTGGTGGTCTCATGCCCTCAAACATTAATCCACATGTGCTAGAGGTTTCCTACTAGCATTGAGGATCTACTATGGTATTTTTGGGGAGACTATACCCTCGTAATTAGATTAGAGCATAGTGATATATAAAAAATAAAAAATAGATCAATAATACTTAAATAGTGTAAAATAGACCATCTAAATAATAAAAAAATAGAAAAAAGCAATAATAACCAGTATCAAATAAAAAACAATTTCATGATGCTATACACAAATGTTGAATATAAGAGAAACATGGTAGCATACATACCCCATATACATCTGATAAAAAACATATAAAAAGACCAAAATCTATCTCCAATAGCATCATGAGCACAATTTTGATCCTCTTCTCTTATACTCAATCCTAGTATAAAAAAATAGGCATCCATGGCTGGGAGTTTCCCTTTGTCCCCACCTACATCCATGAAGTCTATCTGGGTACCAGTCAGTGGACCGAATAATCTGTGAGTAAAACATAGTTGTCCAAAACCAACAATGGCTATAACTATTCAATTTGTAAATATATATATTAGGCAGTGTATAAGTATAACAAATAAAGTGGTAAATAAATATGCATGTTGGTATGTGGTCCTCATTGGATACCCATATGATGTTATATGCTTCATGAAAAGTCTGAAATGTATCTGAGAATTTTACATTTCCATTTATATGTATAAGGCGAGGACAAGAGGCATACAACCAAGGTATCCTTTTATAGTGATAATCATATAAGGTTTCATACCTTCCAAGGAATTTAAGTTTTGTAAGGTGGGTGAGTCCACAAGGGTGTAACCTTGGAAATTCGCCTAAAAAAAATGTTCTACCCGAGACTTGGGAGCATGTACTTGGTTGCCTAAGCATGACACTTGAAATGAGACTAAGGAATAATCCAAGGCAGTCTATAATATAAAGTCTAATCCAATGAGAACCGTATAAGGCATTCATTTTATGTTTAAAAAATATAGGTGAACCCACAGTGCTAAGTCAAGGCAATCTCAATCTATAAAAAATTCTAAATACAAGTGTGGCATTTAAATTGGTAGGTGCATCAATGAATTAGTTGGCATCCTATGAATCCATCCAATGAAAACCACACTGGGAATCCAAATATCACAGAGGATATGCCACGCCTCTATGTAATTTATCTTCTTTGATTATAACCAAGCATTATGTTATTATTCATCAAGTATCAATAATTGTAATAATATATATGTTCATACTTCATTATCAAACAAGCACTATGTGAAATGTTCACACCATTAACCAATCATTTGAACTATTTATCCATATCGATTGTAAGGAAAATCAACACGCCTTTAAAAGTGGTTTAATTAAATAGACTATAATCAAGGGCCTAGAAAGGTATCACACCATTCCAATTAAGAAATTTATTTATAACAAAAAAAATAAAAACTCAATGTTGGTTTGATTAAATAAAAATAAGTAACGTTTTTAGTGTTTTTATATAGTGAACCATAAGGGTGTGACTCACATTGTGGTGGACAACCTCTGACGATTCAAATTAGGTGGTAAACACAATCAATTCAAGGTGTTAACATTTTATTAAATTCATTATACATTAAAAATTGTGTTTGATGGATGTTTTGGTGTAAGACATGATAAAATATAATATAGATAAACAAACATTTAGGGAAAAGATTTATACCACCTACCTTATATCTGTAGTCGACTCCTCATCTAGTATTAGCCTCTAATATGAGCTAGAATGGGATAAATCAGAGAAATAGATGAAATCTGTGAAAATAGGTAATATTATCTCACACATAAATAACATCCAATATGGTGAGAGAAAATCAGAAAATAAAAAGTAGTAATTTTCAAATTATTTTTAGATAAACAACTTGATGAATGATTCTTTAATCAGATGTCAGATTGATGATATATCTCAAATCCTATCTTGAGAGGTTAAATGGAGAGATTTCAAAAAGAGAGGGATGTTTTTCATTTTTGGGAAGAAGAAAGGAAGAGGATGATTAAAGGTTAAGGGGAAAATGGAAATTCCACACTTTTTTAATGGGTGTACAGTTTAACCACAAGGTTGACCAAACTGTGCAACACCACTATATAAGTGGAACACCCCTCTATATTGTTAGATACATTGTTAGTCAAATAATGCGCTGACCATGCACTTTACCTCTATAATTACACTAAAAATTCTGTCATGAGAGTATTACATGCCTTTAATGGTTATAAAAACTTTGATCCTCTATATATGGGTCACATGGTTATGCCACATGGTTACTACTAACCATTCACTAACCACACACCTCATTTTACTTCTCAAAAAACTGGGGCTCAAAGATCTGAACAAGCCTCATATGCTTATGATACTTCCAAAACCTCATTATGAATTCGCATAAAGAATAAATAAAATATTTAGATAGAATTTAAAAGGATATTTACCTCTCTAAAAATATAGGATATTATAACCTCTCTTATATAAAACAATTCATCCCCTAATTTCCCTTACGAGGGTGGTTAAGCATCATCTGTGAATAACTCCAACCACTAAGCACCTAAATCAGCCCCTATCTCCTATTTATTATATTTAAAATGATCATGTTCCAATATCACCCAAACTAGAGGAACTTAAATTATTTGAAGATACTTCATGATATGGTTAACAATACGTACTAGGTACTCCTCGACAGAAGTATCAACTACCAACTCAAACTCATCGGGTTGAAGGACATGAGATGGGTCTGAATGATAATGATGAAGCTATGAAACATGCAAGATGTCATGTATTCCTATGTACCTCTATGATAACTCTAACTAATAGGTTACCAGTCTGAATCTCTCGAAGATATCAAAGGTTCCAGGGAACCTATGTACTTTCTTTCCTTACCTTCGAATCCGTCAATTCCCCAAGCTAGGAGAAACAATCAAGAATACCCAATCCCCAACCTTGAACTATAGTGCTCACCAATGATGATAAATATAAGAATTATTCCAAAATTTATTTGCATCCATAAACATCATGATAATATGTACCTCCTTCAATGTCTCCTAAATGAATTGTGGTCCAAGTAGCACTACTTCCCCTGCCTCTGACCAGCATAGAGGAGATTATCATGAGCTACCATATATTTCTTCATATGGTTCCATCTATATATTTTCATAAAAATATTTCATTATAATAAAATTCAGAAATCGGTATGTATTTCTCCTAAGAATCTCTAAATTAAGGATGCATGCTTGGAGAATTTCCTCTAACACCTGCATCGTATGCTCAGACTAATCTTTAGTCTATGGTTGATAGGTTATACTCAGAAAATACCTATGAACTCGAATCCCTCTACAACCCATGAAAAAAATCGAGAATTAAATTGGGAATCCATACCTGATACAATAGTTAAAGGAACCCTATAATGGTTTATAATCTCATGGCAATACAGCCTTCCCATCTCATCAACTAAAATGGTCTCCTTTATGGGCAAGTAGTGGGTGTCCTTTTTCAATATATCCATGATCACCCATACGAAATCATGGACTCGAGGTGACCTAGATAATCCCATCAAAAAATCTATAATGACGTCATCCCATTTCCACTCCAGAATGGGTGAGGGCTATAAATGATCAGTAGGTTACTAGTGTTCTGCCTTCACTGGATGACAGGTGGAACACTGAGTAACAAAACTCATTGTCTTTATCCTAATATCGGGCCACCAATATTAGTGGATTGATGCATGATAAATATTTTAATGTCCATGATGTACTTCCCATTTTGAGAAATGATACTCTCACATCATCTCTTGTCGCATGTCTATAGGAACCCATAAATGCATGTGAATAAACAAGATCTAATCCCATTCAATGACCAGGCCAAGTAGTAGATCCTTACCTAAAATTCTCTTATTTAGGACCAATCCGTCAATATCAGAAATCTATCACATCTTCAATTGATCCAAAATTTAATAATTAACCAATAAATCTGTGAGTATAGGATACTCATGAATCTCCTAAATCTGAACATGCATCTCAGAAAACAAGACCATCAACTTTCAAATCAATAGTAAACTCCACCTCCATTTTAGGAGGTAACCCAAAAAATTCATGAAGGAAATCATCCATCAAATGATCCACCAAATAAGTGAAATATATATTTAATGTTTCTTGATCACTCATAAAAAGAATGGAAATCTAGGCTATCACTCCACCCATACACCAAAGCTTAGGTTCATCCTAAATTTCCTGGAAATCCCATTCTCATTTCTGAATATATTTACCAACCTCAGGTGAGGTAAAGGATGCCATTTGATGATAATAGTCAACATAGTCCTGATAGGGAACTAACAGGTCCGTCATGAGAATGATTTCGATGCATGTCATCTTGAGGATGAAAATTTTCCATAAAAAATGATATCCACCAATCTTGAGGGGTCGCTCCTTGAATTGTTGTAAAATTTCTAATCAGACTCCCAACATAGTATTAGTAGTCATTACTCCATAAAATTATTTGATCTCAAGACCAAGTCATTCCATGATATCCACATATATAAAGGGGTGAGAAGTGCATGTATCAAATAAAAATGTCACTATAGTCGATTCTACTAAAATTTTACCTCAAATATTATATAGACCGGAACCTTTATCCTTAGGTGTAGGTCGTATAGCATATATCTATCTTGATCTACAACCCTACTATACAACTTCACTACCCTGAATAAGACTTCTCTTCTAGCACTGCACATCCTAGATTTAACTCCCTTAACCATGACCAACTCCCTGGCCTAGTTGGCTAGTAGTAATCCAAATCCCTACCTAACCTGGATTTGATAATCTTACACTAGAACTGAGAGTTGGTGAAGACTCCCTCTCATTGTCCACTGAAATAAAGGTTTGAAAAAACTTCTAAATATTTCCTATATTTCTATAGGTCTGACACTATACTATATCCTTACTATAGTGGGGATTCATGTGTCCCGATCTATCGCATTGGTGACATATAACCCGGCTACCCGGGCGCACACTTTGAATATTGTTACTTCCGCAAGAAGGTTCAATATGGGGTTTCCTTACACAAGATGAACCACTTCCCTATTGATGCACTGAACCACCATGCCCCACAACTTCATCTTCCCTTATGTTATGCTCTAAGATGAGTTCATGATTTACCAACTCAATATAGGTGATCAAACAAAGCATGTTCACTTTAGATCAGATGGTATAAATAATTTCATCCTCAAATTTCTTAGCCATATACAATTTATCACTACGGAGAGCATGAATGAAACACTGAAGTAATATGAAATGAGTAGTGTAGACTATAACTTATAATGTTTCCTTCTTCAGGTGCATAAAATCACTAGCTCAGTTATCCCACAACATCTTAGTAAATAAATAATCATAGAAGGAAGTCTAAAAATCCATCAAGAGAATAACCTGTTACAGATCATCCAGGGTCAAATCATCACACCATTTCTTGTAATACCATTTAAACTTGTATTTTTGAGAGCTTCACTCTCTATTTTAAAGGGTTATCCAGACGCTCAATGATATATAACAAGTCATCTAATTATAACTTGGTATCTTGAGGACCAAATTCCCCCCAAAAGGTAGGAGGGTATTGCTACTAGAACTCCACAGTCAATTTTTTCATGGAAGATATAGGTGATGGAGATCCCTACATAAGTAGTAGTAAATGTAACAAAACCTCTTGTAATTGAGTGTTAGCACCCAGATCAGGTATAATAGAAGGTTCCACAAGTCACACTATAAGAGGAAATATTGGTGGTGGAGGTTCTACCACATCCAAAGCATGGTCTTTTCCACCTTTCTAGCACATAACTTGAGGACATCATGGTGGAATAATTCTACAGTGAAAAACTCATTCCTCAGAACAAGTTTTGTTGACAAAAAATATTTTAGATAAGGGAATGGGAAAAGTACGAAGTCTTCCTATATAAGAGTCAAAACCCACTGCCTTCTCCAGAAGCCATTTCTGGGTGACATAGAAAAACATGAAGGGTCTCAAGAGACACTCCCAGTGCCCACTACTAAGGTTGGTTCCAGGTCATGTTCCCTATTTCATGGTAGTTGTTCAAATATATGTAGTTTCAATCACAATTTGTTTAGGGAAACACTCTTTAAGTTGAAATTGACATGCCCATTTCCCAGTAACCATTTAATTTAAATTAGAGAGATTAGATGTTTTTAAAAATGTATATATATTTATATCATGATCTAGTTATATTAGTTTCCATTCCCAGGTAATGATGAACTATACCTTATAAGTTACAATTTTAACTTCTTATAACTACAACCAGACCTTTACATTTGATATCAGGATATAAAAAGTCTATATTTGATAATTGAATTATATCGATCACCATTAGAAATTTATAGGATCACACACTTAATAAATTACAATTGGAATCCATTTAATCACAATCAACCAATGTTTCAACCCATGTAACCAATGGTTTATGGATCAAACGAGTCATAATTGGTTAATTAATGTGCCACCATCGAGCTATGAAAGAAAACACCACTTAGTATAATGTATACATGTTAAGTATCCAATTATTTTATCCCTTCAAGAAGTTTTAGTGAATTTTTTAGTATGTAAATCAGGGAACAACAATTTTATTTATGTGATACACATGATAAAGTAAACATGGAATGGTATATGCATGACTTAAAAATCCTTAGGTTCTTATAATAATAAATGAGACAATTCCTCATTGTTGTACCAAGATAAGGGTAAGAATACATAATCATATCAAATATTATAAAAAAATTTTGTCTCCTAATGGAGAAATAAATAAAACTATAATAGGAAAATATCAGAACATAAAGGGTCATCCCACGAAACATGGAGTTTTCCCTATAGGTGGGTTAGCTAATCCCACGTACGGGGTCATTACCAAATTACGATACATTCTAATATGTTTTTTATCATCCCAAAATAGAAAACAAAATAAATTAATGCCTATGATACCACTTGTTTTGTCCTGAGTCTAGTCTATTGGTTGGTGACCCAATCTAGTGGCCACATGGAATCAATCACACCTCCACATATGCCAAAGGATAATGAATAATAGTGATGTTCTATTATGTTATGTTGTGGAGACTATACCATCATAATTGAAGTGGATCTAAGGTCATAAAATAAATAAAAAAATAGATCAATAATAATGAAGAAGTGTAAGATAGACCATCCATATAATAATAAATAAATAGAAGCAATAATAACTAGTATCGTATAAAAAATAATGATGTCATGATGCTATATGAAAATGAGCAATATAATGGAATCATGGTACCATACATACCCCATGTACATTCTATACAAAATATTGAAACAAAAATAAAAGATATCTCTAATAGCATCACAAGAATAAGCCTAACCCTCTACTCATGTACTCAACTGTAGTATAGAAATTTAAGTGTCCATAGATGGGTGCTTACCGTTATACCTTCCTGGACCCATGAAGTCTATCCAAACACTTATTGGAAACCCAAACAATGTTTGAGTAAAACTCAGAAAGCCACCAACAATGGTGTCTATTACCGTCCCATCTGTGAATATATAATTCATAGTATGTAGTTATATCACATAAAGTAGTAAATAAATAACCATATTGGTCTAGGTTCATCATGGGATACCCATCTGATGTTACCTGCTTCATCCTATGTAAAAAATGTATCTAATCATTTTAAATTTTAATTTATTTTTTTATGTTCAAGACCAAGACATACAACCAAGGAATTCATATATAGTGATAATCCTAAAATGTTCTATATTATCTATGGAATTTTTATTTTATAAGATTGGTGAGTACACAGGGGTGAACCCTTGGCTATTCAACAAAAAAGGGGAAGATCTACCTAAGCCCTGGGATAATTTTCTATGTAGTCTTGGTTTTGATACATGAATGGAGCCCAAGGAATTATCCAAAGTGTTCTGTAATATGATTATGAATCAAAGGACAAACATCCAATACATTCATTTAATTTCAAGAAATATAGGTGAACCTAGAGGGAAAAGTCGTGTAATTCTCAATATAAGAAAAATAATGAATCCAAGTGTAGTCTTTCACTTATCAAACGCATTAATTAATTGGTTGGAATCCATTTAGTCCATCCAAGGAAAACCATAATAGGAATCCAAGTACCACTCAAGGTATGTCACACATTTAAGTGTTTTTATGTTTGTGACCATAATCATGAATTATGTAATTATTCAACAAGTATCTATAATTGTAATAGTATCCACAATCACACTTCATAATCAAATAAGGACTAGGTGACATTTTCATACCATTCACCTTTCATTTAAACCATTTATCCCATTTAATTGTAAGCCGAATCAAAACACCATTAAAGGTGATTCAATTATATAGAATTTAATTAGGGAATATGCATGGTATCACACCATTCCTTTTTATTCAATTAATCCATTCATTTATAAGGAGAAAGAACACCTCAAAGTTTTTCTAATTACATAATAATACATAAGGTTCTTAGGTATTTTATATAGTGCACCATAAGGGGTGACTCACATAGAGGTAAATAACCTTTGATGATTCAAATTTTGTAGTAAGGGAAACCAAGTCAAGGTGATAACATTTAACTAATTTAATTTTAAAATAATAATGGCCTTAAATATAAGTTCTAGTGTGTGGCATGATGTAACATTATAAAGATAACCAAACTTTTAGGGAAAAGAGCTAGACCACCTACCATATACCGATAGTTGTCTCCTCATCCAGCATCAGCCTCTAACTCAGTCTAAAATTGGAAGATAAGATAAATAGATGAAATCCCTAAAAATATGTCATATTAGCTCAAACAGAAATAACATTCAATTCAGTTATAAAAAATAATAAAATAACCATGTGTGATTGTAAACTTACCATTGGATAAACAAGGAGACAAACAATGTTTGAGTTAGATGTTGGATGGATGATATCTACAAAAGACTAAATTGATAGGATTAATAGAGATATTTAAATGGTAAAGTGTTATTTTGTTTTTGAGGGATGAGTAAAAGAGGATAACTGTAAAATGTTAGGAAGTAAAAATGGACATTTCATACTTTTTTAAAGGGTGCACGGTTAGAAAAACAGTGTGACAACCATGTTGTTCACCTATGAAATCCCAATGTAGTTTCTCTCATGGAAATTTTTCATACCTTTAATAGTTATAAAAATCCTACTCCTTTAAACATGGGTCCCAATTTTTATCCATGCAGTTACTACTAAACATATGCCAATCTTGCACCTCATTCAGCTTATCCAGAAACTAGATCTCTAGGCTCTAATCAAGCACATGATAATCCTGAAACCACCATGACATCATTAGGTATTCAAATATAGATAAAACCAAACATTTAGACAGAATTTAAAATAATTTCTACCTCTATATATAGTTGGGATCGTACATAAAAAACTGGAGGTCTTCTGATATTTAGCCTTAATTCTCTGTAATGTAAGGAATCAAGAAACAAAATCCGTAATCAATCATCTCATAACCAACCAAAAGTAATGATGCATCAGGTCAGGATATATCTTGGTATCTCTAGGGTGAAAAAAAATTAGATTCGTGACCATTGTCCATTGATTTCAACCTCAAGTCTATCGAAACAATCAACCTTCTTCAAAAGTGTAAAACACTATCGATAGACTGAGACCATTCACATGAGGTCTCCCTGACATAAATATTCCTTTTAAATCACTGATTCTCTGTATCCTAAACTTATACAAGTCAAATATCAAAATCCATAGGTGATTGAGCACAAGTATAATCTAGGAATACATTACCATCATCTTTCCCTTCATCCAAGTGTATCTTAGAGAAAATATCATCATGAATAATTCTTCCACTAATTCCTTCACTATTTGAGTTGATAATTTTTGGCTAAAAGAATATGTGACCATGTTTTCTTTTATAGGGGTGTATGAAATATAAAAATACAAGGTCTTAAGGTACTACATCCAATGTATTCTTCTCATGTTTTGATCCCTTTTAGTGAAAATATACTTTAGACTATTATGTTATGAATGCATCGAAAACCACTCCCTAAAGAGGTAGTGGTTCCAAGTATCAAGAGTACATCACTTCCACATACTGAAGATTAGAAATGGGATAGTTATTCTCATGAGGGAATATTTGATAAGAGATATAAACTACCACTTATCTCCCATGTATCAAAACAAAAACAAGTCCCATACCTGAGGCATCATAATAAAAATAATATCTCAAACATGACTCAAGAGAAATAAACACTAGGGATGAAGTCAAGCTCGCTTTCAACTACTCAAAAGATATCTGGCACTAATATCTCCTAACAAACATCATACCCCTACATGTTAAATTTATCATAGGAGATGAAATATTAGATAAGTCTCATACAAAGTATATGTAATAACCAGCTAATTCGAAGAAAATAAAAATCTCAAACACATCTCTGGGTTACTCACAAGTCATAAATTCCCAAATATTCTTGGGACCACAGAGACACCTTTCTTAGAAATCACAACACCCAGAAATATCACTTTTTGAATCCAGGACTGTCATTTTCATATCTTCTAATATAGAATAATTTCTTTCAATAACTAAAAGACAATATTATAATTCTTATTATGAACCTCCTCTGATTTGAAATAAATAAGGATATCATCCAAATAAAAAACCACAAATTAATATAAAAACCGAGGGAAAATAAAATTAATTAAATCAATATAAACAAAAATAGAATTAGTAAGGACAAAAAATATGACCAGATACTCATAATTCCCATACCTACTCCTAAAATCCATATTATAAATATCTCCCTTTGGCTGGTCAAAAATTGATCAATCCTAGTCAAGAGATATTTGTTCTTAATTTTAACCTGGATGAGTTTCTAGTAGTCAGCACAAATTTAAAGACACATGTCTACCATCTTTTCAAAAAGTATTATTGATGGCCAGGTGAAATGCTAAGAAGAATAAAAACATGTGCCTCATGTTCCTCAAGATGAACCTTTAATTCTGTAAATTTAGCAAGTTCTATATTATTCAAAGGGTACGAAATGGGTCACATCCCCAAAATTAATTATAATGAAAACAAAACTTATATATGAGTTGAAAACCTATATAAATAATCTGGAAAAACTTTTGGACATCCACTCACCACCATTAAAAGATGCCCAATAAGACAAATATCAACAACATGAAGAAACATCTTTGACAACTAAAAGAAGATCAGATCAACACCATGGTAAATCATACATGGTGCCCTAGATCTAGGATCTTACTCACCCTAAAATACATGAGTGACTCCATTAGAAGAAAGAAACTTGGCCCAAAAATGATAGAAAATGATCTGGGATTTATAGATAATCATTAAATCAATGCCAATAATGAGATTAAAGATGTCAACATCAAGAAAGTGAAATTCCCATACGGTTTAATGGTCGAAAATCACCACCTAACACATTATACATTTAAAACCCTCCTCTTACTTATTTCCCAATTTAGTGTAAATAAACATCATAAAAGGCATGAGATTTCAACACAATACCATCAAATCAATGAGATTGGATGAGATAAGTGAATGAGTTCTAGAAGTATCAAATATGTCCATATTCATAGAAGATGCAACAAACCCCATACATGTCATGGTAGCTAGTCCTAATTACGAATCCTTTAGTGCAAACTCCACTACATAGACACGTCTAGTCTTATCCTTACCTTTCCTCACAACCTGAGCATCACCCCTGAAATGAGGTTTTGATCCCACCACTTTTTCAATGTCAAAACTAAACTGAGAGACCTTAATAAATGTGGATAAAACTATACTTCCCTAGGATTAACTTACACAAAAATTCTGAAGATAACAATATTTCCCACATGCATGAAACACCTTAGGGGATACCATATAATTAGGCTTGAGGTGTCCCTTTCCTCCATCGTAAAAGAAGACCACCCAAATCTACCACGACATTTGTTGTTCACTCCTACCACTACCTCAACAATGGTCACCCCACTTCCTATTTTGGTTAGAAAATGAATATTAGATGCCTCTTATGATCACTAATGCTTTGAAAAGACTTTTCTTCCCAGTTATGTCTGCCTTAACCATATTTTCCTTATCCAAAATATCTGAAAAGGTGGTAAACTACATAAGAATCACCATAGAGTGAATATCAGACCAAAAACCCATCCCGAATCTATCTTCCTTGAGATAGTCATTAGAAAAAAGATAAAGATATAGATAAACCAATGCAGCAAACTAATTTTCATACTCCATGATAGAATAATATTCCAGCTCCATGGTTAAGAATTATCATGTCTTTTCCACTCACAAAATCTCAAGATTATAATGTTAGTTATAGGATTTTCTGAAG
The DNA here is from genome assembly GCA_963277665.1 of Viscum album. Classification (NCBI taxonomy): domain Eukaryota; kingdom Viridiplantae; phylum Streptophyta; class Magnoliopsida; order Santalales; family Viscaceae; genus Viscum; species Viscum album. The sequence goes on along the minus strand of OY728126.1, from coordinate 323,542,586 downwards.
GTAATATAGTTGAGATCATCATGAAATTAGAATGTTCCATATATTCCCACCACTAATTTTCTGATCCCTCAAGAATATGAGTGTGAAACTAACCTTGTATTATTATAGAGTTTTTATGAAGTAGAAAATCCGCTCAATCTTACTGATCCATTCTTCGGATTTCTATGGACCATTGTCACCGTAAAAGATCAGCAGATGCTGCTTAGTGAATTTCATTTCATTTTCCAACTTACATTATAGTTCTACATTGGAAACTTAGACAAGGTAATGGATCATTCAAAGAATGGTTTCCACCAATACCTAGTCAGCCAAAGGATTCTCCTACAGGGATTTCTCCACAACTTTTACTCTAAAATTCAGATATGGTCTTCATGAAAGGGAAATAGTCTATGAAACAAAGACAAAAAACACCCTTATAATGAAATTTATATACTATATATTTAATTTTTTTAATATTTATCTAATATTTTTATAGTCATGATGTTGGGATAAATTCATTTTTACGCTTAAAACTATATTTTTCTAAAAAGAGGTTTTCATCGTGTTTTGTACACTTATTTAATAATTACTTTCTTCCACTTATAGGTATTGAATTTTATAAAGTTGATTATATATTTTGAATAAGTAGGTTAAATTTTGGTGTATAGATCCCTTTAATTTTTAGGCATTACGAATAGTTGATGTGGAAAAATTTATCACCTCTCGAAAGGGTAAATCAAGATAATCTAGGATAAAACTGAGTGTTAAACTAACCACCCATTATATTAACTCTTATTAAATGAAGTTAAATTTAACCTTGGCCACCTTATGATTGAATTTTATTTTTTTAAGGGACACTTTTCCATTAAAATTACCTATATAATATTTAAAGAATAGAAAAATACATAATATCTCTCTCTAACTTTTAAATATATCTTATGTGTAAAAATAGGGATAAAAAATGTGGTTAATGAACACAATATTTATTTTTTGAAAAATGAAATTATATTCATGCTGTTAATTTATTTATATTTTTTACTATTTTGTTAGTAACCTTAAATACTTACGCAATGTTAATACAATATTTATTCAAAGAATAAAAAATTAAATTAATGATTTTAAAATTGTTAAACGTTATATAATTTGATTGGATTATAGTGTTCCATGATTTTTTTCAGATGAATATGAAATTCTATTTATATTTAAAAGTATTATATTCAAATTAAACCTTTGTATTGGTGCCTTTAATGTTAAATTAAATTAATAGTGTCAAAGTTGATATTAATGATATTTTATCAAAACAATATTTTATTAATTTTTTTAAAAATTATAAAGAAATTAAGATGAAAAGGAGGATAATATTTGGTCAAAAATTTCATCCCTTTTCAATTTATGAGTCAACAGTCACTATAAAAGTAAAATTATTACCCCATTGTGAAAAATTCATTACCCCGGTTAAGGTTAAAATAGGTTAACTAAGGGGTTAAACCAAAAGATATGGTTTAAAACACCAAAAAACATATCCAAATTTTATTATTTGATGTGATTTAAACCCTATAATATATTATCTTCTAATCCATTTTCTTTTTGATGCATTGTTTATAAAAAATTAATTTATAATATTTTTCTCCTTTAAGAAATTGTAAGAGTGTCCCTCCCCTCAATTACAAAAAGGCACCTTTCCTTCATCTTATTTACACCACTTTGAAAATGTTATCTCAACTAAACCTAAAGAATTATATTTTAATATAGATTAAATTTATTATATATGTTTTTTTAGTCCTAAAATACCAACCCTAGGGCCCTTAATAAGATATCTAATGGAGTTGTTTCAAAGAAGAGGTAATTGCCTTAACTGATTACTTTATTTTTAATTCTTCTTTAACTTTCTATAGATCTTTTATATTCTTCATAAAATACGTAATTCAGTTTATTAAATATAATTAAATGTTATTATGATTATGAAACCACATTTAGTCACCCTCTTTTCATCAAATGGGAAGTGAAATTACTGCTCGTGCTTAAATACAACTTATCATCTCCATGTAGCGATACAATTAATTTTTCCTTAAAATATTTCATGGATGGTTATTATGATGGGTTAAAAGTTTATATATGATATATATTACATAATTATACTTATATAAATATAATATTATATCTACCATCTTACCTTCCAATCCGTTGGAATATGATAATGTCACTCGTGTGTTTGTATGGTCTACCACCTCCACGAAGCGATGTGATTCATTTTTAGTATCAATTTTACTTGGATGGTAAAAGGGTAGATTTAATTAATTTATATGATATTTATGATATAATAATTATTAAATAAATTTTTACTATTATTTACCTTTCTTTCTTTCCCTCCATCAATAAATGAAAATAGTGTTCGTGCGTATGTACGACTTATCATCTCCATGAATGGTGTAATTAATTTTTCTATCTATAAATTTTATGGAAATATATATATAATTAATATAAATTATATTAATATCATGATTATAATTTTTGATATTATGGGTCCCTTATCAACGTATGAGGACCAAAACTACCAAACCAAAATATACATGCAAAGTGATGCAGTTATCACCTGAAAATGATGATTTTAATAAGGAATTATTAATATATGAGTATTGAAATGTTATAAAGGGTTAATATGTGATATTATATGTATATATATTATTCTATTATAGTATTATAATAAATTTAAATTTATTATAAATGAAGTTATAGTGCTTCCAAACAAAAAGGAACTTGATGTAAGAGTTTATCATCTCAAATTATCTTCTTTGGGACATCTGTTCGATCATTCACCTATCTTATTTTATGAGGTTTATATAATAACTTCTGAAATTTTATATCATGATTATAATTTTTTCATTATATTTAATTTTTCATTTGAATTTACCCTTTTATTTGTCTTACGATTCAAATGTTACCAAAGCGGTAAAAGTTTTATGTTACAATATCATTATTTATCGAGATTATTTATGGTTATATTTTAGATGATGAAATATTATGATAAAAAAATCAATAAACTCATGTATTTTATTATATTCTTTTTATTTCTTTATAATTCATTTTTTACTTTCATTCTCCTCACATTAGGTACTCAAGAGACAGAAAGAATTTTTTTAATGAAAACTGATGTTATTTCTCTCTTCGGTCAAAAAACTTTTTTCTTCGATATCAATTTTTTATAAAAATGATTTAAAGGATGTTTTTAATATTATACAATTAGTTTTAAATTTTTTTTACCCATGATTCATAGTTTTAAAAAATTGTTTAAACAAAATCTTTTTTTATTTTCCGAATGACACACTTTTTGAATTTCTACAAAAATGAGAAAGTATTGTTTTATTTTAACTTATATGACATGATTAAACTTTTCTACCATAATAACCTCTAAATAATATAATTATTAATTTTTATGTTTCCATGTATATTTTTAAATAAATGTATTTTCTTATTTTTTTAATGTATAATATTTGAAAAGTGATTTTCAAATTGGAAAGGAAATTTTCCTCAAGAATATTTTAATGATATTTTAATTGTATTTCTATTCGTTAAATAAAAAACACATTATTTCACCTATAATTTATTGATGATATGACCCAGGATTTCCATACTTATTATTTTCTTCTATGGATTATCATTATGATGAAAATAGGTTTATAAAACTTGTACCTTTTCCATAGGTTATGTTATGATGAATTGATGAAATGCTTATAAATCCCTTTATTTTCCATGGGTTCTGTTATGATGAAATGTTTATTAAGCACATTTATTTATCATTATTTGTGATATTATAATTTTTTATCTCATGGAACACATATGTATGATTTTCAATATGTGGTGGGTGGGACAAAAATTATATATCAATCCAATGCATTGGATAAAGATGGATATATCGTGAGATAAATAGGTCATGGAATGGGGAGTAAAATCTATTCATTAAGGGAATATATCCCCTATTATGGTAATTATAATGAAAATTGACTTCTATAATGGTTTTGGGAGTGAACCCATTTCACTATGATAGTCTTGGTAGTGATCCTTGACTACTAAGAAAATGATTTTTTATTATTATGTGCATGCCAAAATTACATGTCTTATTCCAATGTTATACTATCATGGATCATGTTCTTTGATTCCTTTAGGATTCATGTATTATGAACAACCAAGATTTATTCCATGACTCAATATTATGATCTATGATATGTGGGGTATAGATTTTAACTATTAATCTCATGTTCTCATTCCTTTATTCTCATGTTATACTTATGTGATCATTGATATCTCCCTTGTTTACCCTTATTGAGAATATGAGCTTGCCCTTTATTATGTTTCCTTTCTACATGTTATGGATAATTTTTTTAGGAATTTTATTTCTAAACAAGGTTATAGTTGTGAATAAATAACTAGGAGATGATATGGATCTCTTATAAACACGTTTTTATGTGTACAAGTTTCCAATGATACTAGACCTATATAATTTCGTCATGGATCATTATGTTATGTAATTAATATTAATCTATTACAATGTAATATCAATGTATGAAAAGTATGGGTCACTACATTTGGTGTGAGAGTAAGGTTTAGTTAACCTTCGGAAACTAGGATGAAAAAACTTTAGTGAGATCCCTAGGAAAAAGTTTAAGTACAGAATCATATCCAAATTTTTTTGTAATGATCATGGATGGCCTAGGTTAAAAATAATGTTCCATAGATTGAAAATAAGGTGACTTTATTTATACATCCAATAAATTATTTTTCATGATTATGTAGTTTCCCTCTATGATTATTGTTTCCCACACTATGGTTTTTTGTTTTAGTCAATGGTTGGAACACAAAATAATCATATTAATGATGAATGTTATGGAAAATAAAATGATTGTCCACCTGAGATGCAAAATTTTATAGAATCTGTAATAAAAATTCTTATTGTGATGCTTATACAAATTTCTCAATCTATAAATCATGTTGAGATTCCAAATGTGAAAATGAGGGAACAACGTTCTATTGGGTCATACATAAGGCAACAAACAAATTTTCTTAGTGGGTCTTTTGATCCGATAGTTGTTGAGAAATGGATCAGTACCACTAAAATTATATTTTTCATTCTCTAATGTTAAAAACATGAAAATGAAATTTTGGTTGTCTATTGTTTTTAATGAGAAGAATATCATTGGTGGAATCTTATTAAGAACACGATGCAAAGACCAAGAATTCATAAAGGGAGGGATTGAGAGGACTAGGCCCTTACAATAAATCCCCTTGGATTGGTCTTTTGGTGAGAGAATTACCCCTAGTATTTTGGAAAGAGTTTTAGGGGTGGATTTTAGTGGGTCATCATCATGTTGAGATGCTCAAGGTGTGGGGAGTATAGTGGTGTTGAAATCCACCTTTAATAACTAAGAGGTGTGATACTTTTGTAAATATAATTTCGTAATATAAAAATAGATTATGTTATTAAGAAAAGTATAACCTAAATTTATAATTAATGAGGAAAGGATTAGGTAAGGTCATCCAATCTCTAACCTTACAATTTTAATGAGAGATTTTGTTACATTTACCTCTTGATTTAACATTTTTATCTCATTTTAACCTTTACAACAGTGAATAATTTTTACCTTTGTAACTTATTTTTATGCCCTATAATTAAATTGGACTTATTTCCTAATTTTGATAATGTTAATTCAAAATATAAAATCTATTTTATTAAATTCAATTTTCAAATGTTATAAAAATTAACTTCAATATAAGTAATAAAAACAATTTTTTCTATATTCACTAAAAATAAACTTCTTTAGAAAAATAAAAAAACTCACCCTAGGATAGTTTTGAGGCATTTATTCAAAAAATAACAATAATTTTATGAGAAAAATATCTAAATAAGATAGATTTAATTTTTAATAAAATTCTTATTTGTTGAAAAATATTGATTTTTATGACACGGTTGAATATCTGGACCTTAGAAATTTTACCCCTGATTTTGTAAAATTATATGATCAAATAAGTAGTGTTTAATGAAACAATTTTATTAATATTAATTTAATTAAAAAACCATAAAAATATATTTTAATGAAATTAAAACATATATATTTTACCAAAAAATGAAACCACGATTTCTTTTTTCCAAACATTTGTTTTATCATCTTTTACACTTATTTAATTGTCTTGTGAAAAAAAATTTATATATAAAAATATAAGTTAATATAATGAAGTTCATGTGATTAATATTATATTCTTAAATATGAGGTGTGTGTTAATTCCAAAGAAGGATTTTATTTATAATGTTCCATGTTTTTACAGTCTACTTCTTGACAATGCAGACACACACACACACGCACATTATTTTCTTAGACATAAAATTTTGAAATTGTATAGTTTCATAGAAAATCTAATAAACTTATTTTCACTAATATATTTTATATTTTCATATTTCATGATTTTTTATTAGGGTTTTTTTATTAACTATTGAGGTACCACACTGATGGGAGTGAGAATGTAATGGTTGCAACGCCTCTCAAAAATTTTCATATTATTGTGTAGAACCACCTGAATATTGATATTTGATAGTCGGGGTATGTATAACATATTCCATCTATAACGCCCCGACCCCAGTTACCCAGAGTCGGTGCATTAATTACATAACATTGGCATGATCACAAGAAAGATCAAATCTCGAAAGACTGATTGGTTTAGTAGCCTTGGAAACACTAGATATATTCATAAGTTTTACATTACATCATAAAATGAAAAACTAATACAACAACATAATGTTTCCACAATCCACACTATTATCCCCTCATAATATCCCTGCAGGTCATTCATAACTTACTTCTTCACATCCTGGGAAAAATAAAACATAGAAAAGGGGTGAGCTCAAATGCCCAGTAAGGATAACAATATAGCGGAACATTCAAAATAAGCATAAACATTTAAGGCAATGCATTACTAAAACAAAAGCCTTTTAAACTTGAACTTCAACATAGTATGGAAAAAGTAAAATGAAATAATGCCATTTACTTATTCACATGGATATTCTACTAATCGAATAATCTCATGCAAAAATCAAAAACCACTTTCATAATGTTGGAATGCATAATGCCAGACTATCATAATCACATAGCCAAGGCCTCGTGCCAAGACTACAAATAAGATTTTTCCAAGGCCTTGTGCCAAGACACTAGTTTGTCTCATGAGACCTACCGATGCATCGAGGAGCTATAGCGGGCTCCACCCGTCACATATTAAGTCCAATGCATTCCTATATGAAAAGGTTTAAACATAACATAAACATTCGTATTAAAACTAGCATAAGAAATGTCAATAGTTTCACCATAAACTATGAATGGTATAAAAATAGCACATCCACAGTCAAACATATCACAAAACCTTCAATACAATATAGCAGTTTTGTATCATAATAAATCAACATCAAATAATTTTAAAATCCATCAAAGGATGTTGACATAGATGAAATCAAAATTCTTTTTAAAGAAATATCTCCTTTTATTTTGAAATCATTTAAGATCCATATAAAATAAAACATTTTCTTTGAAAATATTCTTATAACCTTGTAAGGGAAGCATTGACGATTTTATAACGGCGGAAAATAACCGCACCCGCCGTATAAGTTAAAAAAACATCCTTATCTTAATTCTGTCGAAAAGGTTAAAAAGCACCTTGTTTGGAAAACGACGGAAAGATTCCCTTATAAACCTCTTATAAAAAGTCAAACAAGGGGATAAATGACTTTAACCCATATTCTTTTAAATATTTAAAATTTTTTGAAATACATTTTGAAGAAACATGGATGTGGATGATAACGAGATCCCAATAGATTATTACATATAAACAACCTCGGATAATGAAGAGATTGTGAAATAACCCTTACCTTGTACTTTTCCTTTGTTGGGGTAGGTTAACCTCCTGTATAATGGTGAAATAATTGATATTAAATTATACAAAAATCATATAAATTAATATGATATCATATATGATCTTTTAACATTGCTTTATTAATAATATCTTAGTATTATCGTCGTTTCAGGTGATAATTGATTCATTTTTCTTAAATGTTTGGTTATGTAAGAAATGTTTGTAATGGATAGATTATATCTTATTCATAATCAGAATGATATTAACATTATTTTTAACCCTAAAATGAGAATAAGACTTGAATGGATACGATGGAGGATGGATCTCACCGCGTTCGTGGAGACGGTAGTCCGTACGTACGCACGAACGCTACTTCCATTTAATTTTTATTTTAAAAGAATTGAATCCAAATGATACATAGATATATTACTATTCCAGTATAATATAATATTTTATATATGTTACTTAAGTTCATTAACACCATCCTTTATACGTTCCATGTGTGGTATGAACGAGTCATATCATTTTAAGGGGGCGGTAGTCCGCACTTCCTCAAATGAAATTATCGTATGTATATACAACATGAAACGAATAATGGTATGAAATAAAATGAAATTACAGAAGCTTATATATAAAATATATATCATTAATATCATATTTAATTACAGTGCCATCATAATGGCCACCATGAGAGGCGGTAAGATGTATTTGAACAATCATCGTTTCGTGAGGCGTTAGTTTTCCATCCACAGAAACATTAAGTTCATCATCCATTAGATGGAGTTGTGTGTATGTGTAGTTTGAATCCTTCTTATAAAAACATCCTAGTATATTGAGGATACTGGTGTTGTTACAAAAGAAAGGAAATAAAAAGAGTTTGGGGGTTGGAGAAGCAAAATAAATGAAAATAATTTAAGAGAAATTGTTACCATTAATTTAGGTAACTCACTTTGGTTGGAACCAAAGGTCTTCTTGAAATGCTTTCTGCCTAAGGGTAAGCTTCAAGGAGGAGGATAGGGATGTGGGTAGCTTAGTTCGGCAGAGTTTGGACGATCCAAGTGGCTTGAGAGGTGTGAGGAATGAGTAGAAGTGGTCTCCTTTTATAAGGGAGAAGAGGGGCTCTTTAGGAAAGAGTGAAATTATTACTTTATAATATAATTATATTCGGTTTATAATAGTCCAAAAATCATTGAGGTCGAAGATAAGATGACTCATATTCTAAATAACATCAATCAATAAGAATTGGACCGGTTTTAGATAATATTTTAATCATTATAATCTTATTTATTTAAATGATTTATTAATGAGGTAAACATTGCATCATTATTGTGTCATTAATAATTTAATTTATTTGATGTCTAAAAATTATAAATAAAATATAATTATTTAGGAAATCTTTTTAGCTTTCTAATGAATATTTATAATCGAAAATCCAACATGTATAAACCTATGTAAAAATTGTTCTTCTAAAAGATGTAAGCTTATGCCATTTTTATTTTTATTTTAACTTTATTAATATAAAGTGTCCCTACCACATACAAGTGGCTCCATGTGGTCCCCAAATTGACCCAAGGATGCTCATGGTCGGGTATGTGTCCACCAATAAGTTTAGGACACGTTTTAGGGTAATTTTGTATTATTATAATATTATTTTTTAACCCTTATTTACCGGATTTACCCTTAACCATGGCAAATAAAATATTTACCACAGTAATTATTCAAAATGTCTAAAAATAAAAGTTACCTATTTACACAATTTGGACATCCTGATTCAAAATATGGAATCCATTTTTCTAAATTCAAAACACAGAAGTGGCAGAAATTAATTTAAAATTAATTCCTGCTTTCAAAACAAAAAGCGTGTTTTTAAGAGGTAATAACTATCAAAAGATTGACACTTGTTTATGTTCGGTTTAATTGTAAAATTATGTCCAATGACCAACATTATATTAAACGGTAAAAATATATTCTAAATATACTTTAAAACCACTCAAATTCATAATTTATCACTATTAATTATTTTGATTAAAAAAGTTGTTTTTAATTTAAATTTAGTAATTTTCACTATTCATCAAAATATGAAAGTTATCCGAAATGTACCAAAATTTCACCTTAGTCTAAATTCGATATTCTGAATCCAAAAATGAAGTCCATTTTCAAATATAAAATATATATTGTTTCGAAAATTAGGTATTACTATTCATAACGGCTAGTTTGATTGGTTGTGGTGTGTGTTAAAACTCAAGGTTGCGTACAACACACGCTACTGTATTATTCAAAGAGAGCGTACCGTGGAAGCTTGGAATGTTTCATTTTAAATTTTTGATGTCCCCTTTTAGTCAAAAAGTTTAAAATATTGTATTTAAAAAGGGTTCACTATTAAAAGTTTATAAAAGTGCAATACTGAAAATGAATTTGTTCTTGCATTATATCTAAGAAACTCATAATATGGATTCTAAAATTATAAGGATTATATAAAGTTTAAAATTTAGATAATACTATTCATAACCACTTTTGAATGGTTTTTTTTTGTAAGTCATGGTGTGATTGAACTCGGTGTTGCGTGTAGTGCAAGTTATTGAATTATTTTGAAGAAATAACACACTATGAAATCTTGGGGTGTTACATTCTCCCCTCCTTCAATAAATTGCATCCCCGCAATTTGAAATTGTTCTTCGAAAATAAAAGGTTGAAAATAAAAAAATATCTTTGTGGAAAAACCCACATCGGAAATTGGGTTACTAAAATTTAGTCTTAATATGAGGAAAATAGAAATCAAAGGGTCACCACCAAATTATGATCTCGATTAGGAGAACATTGGTGGAAATTAGAGACATATAATTGGAGGAAAAACGTAAATATTTATAGGTAGTGATTGAGGTCATCAATCACAAAAAAGTGTAAAATTGAGGTCCTTAAATTCATCAATATATGATGATTTGAAATACCATCAGTTCAACAAAACATAAGGTATTAGGATAACACATTTTTGACGTTTCAAAATATCTTAGTTGAAATCCCATATCGAAAAATTAATTAATGAGGCCTCTATTTAAAATAAAGAGTCGAAAGTATGAAGATTACTGAAAATAACACATACTAGGGTTCCATGTAAGAAAATATGGATATGGAAGAAAAATCTAACCATCAATTATCTGATGGAGAGTGGTAGAGAACATGGCTATGAAAAGGCCAACAATCCCAAATCCATAAATTAGTTATGATTTAAGGTACCATCTTGGAAAACATTTTTGTTCTAAGTTGCTTTTCTTAATGTTGAGGAATTTATTTATGAGATTGTCTAAGATCATAAGGGGATATACTTACTTTATAATTAGAGTTTTATCCATTAATAAATTTCTACCACAAACTCATCTTTCACTCTAAAAGATAATAGAATGTAAAAATTCTATTTACACTATTCGTATAGGGTTCCAAAATAAACGAATTTATAATTCATCTACAAAACTACATTATTTAATCCAGGACATCTCGTGGTCCAGTGGTAGGTGATACACCCTTGTCGCCCTTCGGTTGCGGGTTCAAGTCTCGCAGCCTTGCGACGGGTTGCCGCCCGACCTCCGAGTTGTCCTTTTATGGCAATCCAAAATAATCCAAACTAGAACTATCCAAAATACTTCTGTCCAAACTCATAGTCCAACATTTATAAGGAAGGTAAACATAATATAGATCCTTTTTACCCCGTAATAGCATATGAATACCTTCATCATGTATTACCATATTCCTTATTGATTACATTCATTCTCCCTTATTCCATATAGAATGCTGGATATACTTCATCAATAAAAAAAATGTTTTAAACCCCAACAATGATGGAATATACAAATCATTAATCAGTTCCATGGTAGTCAAGAATATCCAATATAATTTATCCAAAACAATCATGTATTATTCCAAAATCACTACCTCGGTATCAGAACTATATTATGGTTTATCATTTTCTCAACCATATATTTTCCAAAAATTTATCCTGCTATTGAGTAACTTTTCTTTGTTCCACAAAATCTCAAGTCCTTAATGAAATAGTACTGCAGTACAATCCTTATATACTCCATAATTATTATAACAAGTACATTGTTGATACAACACTCAATTGACATAATCAACATAAGAACTCTAATCATTCCTCTTCATCTGTGGTAGTATCATAACTTGATTATTATCCAATAGCATCATTTGTGGCATAGTCTGATGACTGGGACATAGGTTCGCGTAGTGTCCAAACTCCTTGAAAATGAAGCATTGTACATTTGAAATCATTTTCTCACCCTTGCAGTCACATACTTTGTGCCCTTTTCCTCCACACTTATAACAAACTCTCATTCCTTTCAGGAATGTTCCAGGGTGTTTCTTCCCACAGTTGTCACATATGGGAAAATTCATCTTTTTCCTCTTCCCTTTATCCATCTTTCTCTCTTCCATTCTTTTCTTCTCTTGCTTCCCTTCAAATCCATAGGACTCAGTAAACTCTTTACTTATCTTATCAACACATGATATTATTTCTTCATATGATGATAATACATGGGAGACTATTTCTCTTATAAATTCTAGCTTAAGACCATGAAAGATATGATCCTTCCTTCTCTTTGGATCATGTGCATTTCTGGAGTTCTCATTCCTTCTACTGGGCGCCATTTCTATACAATGGCATAAACTAGATCAGTTTATGAATCAAAATAAATAATCCCATACTTATAAAACACTTAACATAAATTGAACTATTTATGGATATAATCCATAATCATAAAAATGTTTTCATTGAGAAAGTATATACTCATAGACCCTTCATAATGATTTGTAAAGAAAATGAGAGTTATCCTAAGCATATCCCCCGGGAGTGCCGTAACCAAGAGTGCAGCAAGGCCCGTTGTCGTGCACCAGTTCCCGTTCGAGTCTAGCTCAAAGCGGTGTTTTCGGGTTTTACCCCTAGGTACATCTGTGCCAGAGCCGCCTCTACCTGCTCGTATCCAGACAGGGATGTATTGCTCGGAAAACTCACAAAATCTCTACAATACCAAAATTCTAGGAAGTACTTCTATACTAATCCTCAAAGTTCATCTTAGGTTTATGTGCTCTAATCAGAGTTTACCTAAATCTAGTTTCCAAGGTTTGTATTAAACTTCCTCTGATACCAACTGTAACGCCCCGACCCCAGTTACCCAGAGTCGGTGCATTAATTACATAACATTGGCATGATCACAAGAAAAATCAAATCTCGAATGACCGATTGGTTTAGTAGCCTTGGAAACACTAGATATATTCATAAGTTTTACATTACATCATAAAATGAAAAACTAATACAACAACATAACGTTTCCACAATCCACACTATTATCCCCTCATAATATCCCTGCAGGTCATTCATAACTTACTTCTTCATATCCTGGGAAAAACAAAACATAGAAAAGGGGTGAGCTCAAATGCCCAGTAAGGATAACAATATAGCGGAACATTCAAAATAAGCATAAACATTTAAGGCAATGCATTACTAAAACAAAAGCCTTTTAAACTTGAACTTCAACATAGTATGGCAAAAGTAAAATGAAATAATTCCATTTACTTATTCAAATGGATATTCTACTAATCGAATAATCACATGCAAAAATCAAAAACCACTTTCATAATGTTGGAATGCATAATGCCAGACTATCATAACCACATAGCCAAGGCCTCATGCCAAGACTACAAATAAGATTTTTCCAAGGCCTTGTGCCAAGACACTAGTTTGTCTCATGAGACCTACCGATGCATCGAGGAGCTATAGCAGGCTCCACCCGTCACATATTAAGTCCAATGCATTCCCATATGAAAAGGTTTAAATATAACATAAACATTCGTATTAAAACTAGCATACGAAATGTCAATAATTTCACCATAAACTATGAATGGTATAAAAATAGCACATCCACAGTCAAACATATCACAAAACCTTCAATACAATATAGAAGTTTTGTATCATAATAAATCAACTTCAAATAATCGTAAAATCCATCAAAGGATGTTGACATAGATGAAATCAAAATTCTTTTTAAAGAAATATCTCCTTTTATTTTGAAATCATTTAAGATCCATATAAAATAAAACATTTTCTTTGAAAATATTCTTATAAGCTTGTAAGGGAAGCTTTGATGATTTTATAACGGCGGAAAATAACCGCACCCGCCGTATAAGTTAAAAAAAACATCCTTATCTTAATTCTGTCGAAAAGGTTAAAAAGCACCTTGTTTGGAAAACGACGGAAAGATTCCCTTATAAACCTCTTATAAAAATTCAAACAAGGGTATAAATGACTTTAACCCATATTCTTTTAAATATTTAAAATGTTTTGAAATACATTTTGAAGAAACATGGATGTGGATGATAATGAGATCTCAGTAGATTATTACATATAAACAACCTCGGATAATGAAGAGATTGTGAAATAACCCTTACCTTGTACTTTTCCTTTGTTGGGGTAGGTTAACCTCATGTATAATGGTGAAATAATTGTTATTAAATTATACAAGAATCATATAAATTAATATGATATCATATATGATCTTTTAACATTGCTTTATTAATAATATCTTAGTATTATCGTCGTTTCAGGTGATAATTGATTCGTTCTTCTTAAATGTTTGGTTACGTAAGACATGTTTGTAATGGATAGATTATATCTTATTCATAATCAGAATGATATTAACATTATTTTTAACACTAAAATAAGAATAAGACTTGAATGGATACGATGGAGGATGGATCTCACCGCGTTCGTGGAGACGGTAGTCCGTACGTACGCACGAACGCTACTTCCATTTAATTTTTATTTTAAAATAATTGAATACAAATGATACATAGGTATATTACTATTCCAGTATAATATAATTTTTTATATATGTTACTTAAGTTCATTAACACCATCCTTTATATGTTCCATGTGTGGTATGAACGAGTCATATCATTTTAAGGGGGCGGTAGTCCGCACTTCCTCAAATGAAATTATCGTATGTATATACAACATGAAACGAATAATGGTATGAAATAAAATGGAATTACAGAAGCTTATATATAAAATATATATCATTAATATCATATTTAATTACAGTGCCATCATAATGGCCACCATGAGAGGCGGTAAGATGTATTTGAACAATCATCGTTTCGTGAGGCGTTAGTTTGCCATCCACAGAAACATTATGTTCATCATCCATTAGATGGAGTTGTGTGTATGAGTAGTTTGAATACTTCTTATAACAACATCCTAGTATATTTAGGATACTGGTTTTGTTACAAAAGAAAGGAAATAAAAAGATTTTGGGGGTTGGAGAAGCAAAATAAATGAAAATAATTTAAGAAAAATCGTTACCTTTAATTTAGGTAACTCACTTTGGTTGGAACCAAAGGACTTCTTGAAATGCTTTCTGACTAAGGGAAAGCTTCAAGGAGGAGGAGAGAAATGTGGGGAGCTTAGTTGGGCAGAGTTTGGACGAGCCAAGTGGCTTGAGAGGTGTGAGGAAGGAGTAGAAGTGGTCTCCTTTTATAAGGGAGAAGAGGGGCTCTTTAGGAAAGAGTGAAAGTATTACATTATAATATAATTATATTCGGTTTATAATGGTCCAAAAATCATTGAGGTCGAAGATAAGATGACTCATATTCTAAATAACATCAACCAATAAGAATTGGACAGGTTTTAGATAATATTTTAATCATTATAATCTTATTTATTTAAATGATTTATTAATGAGGTAAACATTGCATCATTATTGTGTCATTAATAATTTAATTTATTTGATGTCTAAAAATTATAAATAAAATATCATTATGTAGGAAATCGTTTTATATTTCTAATGAATATTTATAATCTAAAATCCAACATGTATAACCCTATGTAAAAATTGTTCTTCTAAAAGATGTAAGCTTATGCCATTTTTATTTTTATTTTAACTTTATTAATATAAAGTGTCCCTACCACATACAAGTTGCTCCAAGGGGTCCCCAAATTGACCCAAGGATGCTCATGGTCGGGTATGTGTCCACCAATAAGGTTAGGACACGTTTTAGGGTAATTTTGTATTATTATAATATTATTTTTTAACCCTTATTTACCGGATTTACCCTTAACCATGGTAAATAAAATATTTACCACAGTAATTATTCAAAATGTCTAAAAATAAAAGTTACCTATTTACACAATTTGGACATCCTGATTCCAAATATGGAATCCATTTTTCTAAATTCAAAACACAGAAGTGGCAGAAATTAACTTAAAATTAATTCCCGCTGTCAAAACAAAAAAGCGTGTTTTTAAGAGGTAATAACTATCAAAAGATTGACACTTGTTTATGTTCGGTTTAATTGTAAAATTATGTCCAATGACCAAAATTATATTAAACGGTAAAAATATATTCTAAATATACTTTAAAACCACTCAAATTCATAATTTATCACTATTAATTATTTTGATTAAAAAAGTTGTTTTTAATTAAAATTTAGTAATTTTCACTATTCATCAAAATATGAAAGTTATCCGAAATGTACCAAAATTTCACCTTAGGCTAAATTTGATATTCCGAATCCAAAAATGAAGTCCATTTTCAAATATAAAATATATATTGTTTCGAAAAGTAGATATTACTATTTATAACGGCTAGTTTGATTGGTTGTGGTGTGTGTTAAAACTCAAGGTTGCGTACAACACACGCTACTGTATTATTCAAAGAGAGCGTACCGTGGAAGCTTGGGATGTTTCATTTTAAATTTTTTATGTCCCCATTTAGTCAAAAAGTTTAAAATATTGTATTTAAAAAGGGTTCACTATTAAAAGTTGATAAAAGTGCAATACTGAAAATGAATTTGTTCTTGCATTATATCTATGAAACTCATAATATGGATTCTAAAATTATAAGGATTATATAAAGTTTAAAATTTAGATAATACTATTCATAACCTCTTTTGAATGGCTTTTTTTTGTAAGTCATGGTGTGATTGAACTCGGTGTTGCGTGTAGTGCAAGTTATTGAATTATTTTGAAGAAATAACACACTATGAAATCTTGGGGTGTTACACCATCGGCACCTATATAGCCATTATCACTTCATTTTTTAAATTTTACAGAGATATAGGATGTAAATTGGAGGCAGTTATGTGCAAATTATATCGATGCATGTGATAGACCTGCGATATTTTATATTGAGGCCATGTCTACAACATAACTCCATTAATAGGAGTTGGTTGAGTATGAGATACATTATAAACTAAAATCTATATTTTAAATTTTGTTTCAGGGTATAGGGATCTATGAACCCCCCCCCCCCATAACAATAATTTCCATCTACCTCACCCACCCGCACGCACCCCTGCCTTTGGTTGGGTTTGAACCTGAGACCTCTCCCCCATAATCTCATGCCTTTTCCACTCAAATATTTTGTGTTGTTATTTATTTTATGATATATCTATATATTTATATATATTTAGTTACATTATATGTATATAATATGTTTTGTCTATGTATATGTTTATAATTACATACGTACATATGTACACACACACACACACATATATATATATATATATCTGTGTGTGTGTGCATCTATAAATATTATTATACATTTATATATATATATATCTGCATATATTATATACAAATATTTATATACATATATTAGAATATATAGATAAGTATATATATGTTTTTCAATACACACACAAATATATTTATATATATATAAACATTATATATTCATTAATTGAATATTTATATAAATATTTGTACATATTTATTTTAAATAAAATAGATATTATTTTCGATTTAGATAAGGTTTATATATTGAGAAATATATTCTATATGTAAATATTTTTAATTATTTATTTATGAAATTAAATTTTTATGTGTAAATATATAAATAATGTGTATATATTGTTATATATTTGATTATACATAATAGTACATTGTTGAAAATGATAAAATTTCAAAACCATAATATCAATATAAATGTAATCCCTAAGAATAAATTTAGTCCTCACTAAAAACTGGAAAATGACCCCTTTAAATGAGGTTGAAATTCCATCGAATGTTAAAAAATTGGAGTACTCCGACTAAAAACTCAGTTTTAGAGGACTTATAGGACTTTTGGCCTCAAAAAACATGGATAAGGGTTACATTGCCACATTAGTGTGTAGAGATCATCACAAGATTCCATTTGATAGGTGGTAGAGATCAAACGGACATCTGGATCAAAATTTGTTGTTGTTTAATGTTCTAGTTACAAATTTTTATTTAATGACTATTACTCAATAATAATTAACAAATTATTAATTAAAAATATTTTATAATTATTTTATAATTCATTTTCACTAAATATCTTATATATTATGTTTAAATGCCTATTTATCCATATCTAAAACATATTTAAAAAATAAATATTATATTTATATCAATATAAATATACTAATATATTTTTTTAATGAAATATTTTTTTTGAAATATACCATTTATCTATGTTGATAAAGACCACATTTATCAGCACTAATAAAATATCACAGATAAAGGGGGTACCTATATCAGCGCTAAAAGAAGTTCTGATAATGGCGTACTTTTAACATTGCTTCTTTAGCATTGTTGAAAGTTCCTTTTATCAGCGCATTTTTAGCGCTCATAAAGGTATCTCATTTAGCATCATTTTTTTAGCACTGATAAAGGGTGGAACTGATTAATGTTGTTTCTATGGTAGTGGATGTAGAAGATGTTGGGTAGCTCATACATCTCCTATATATGACCCTCAGTCTACTGCTCATGTGTCTCGATGGGAATGAAACCCACTACTCAACTTAGATTATCTACAGTACATCCACGATCTTCAAAATACTACCTTTTACCAGCTATCATCTCCCATTTCATCATAATTTTCATCTGACCTTCCATAGTCCCAATAGATATATTATGAAATGCCTTATCATTTGAAGAACACCATGGTGATCCTTCCTTGTTTCCACTTATATCCTTCTCTACTCATATTTATTACCACATCTCAGATTCCCCCACATATATGTTTAATCAAAACCCTACTTGTCACTCCACTCCTCTCTATAATCGTCCCACCAAACTTCATCGGCACGAAATATTTCTAAGACTTTGTTTCAAGGAGTACTTCGGTAGTGGCGGCTTGGGGGAGGTGTGGGGGGGGGGGCTTCGAAGGAGACCCTTGAGGCAGTCTTCCACATCATACCACCATCCATAAACCAATCTCTCACCCACAACAAGTAATATTATTTTATTATTTTTGTGTAAATGTATGAATTTAATTGTTTTAATTTTTATTGGAATTAATTGAATTATTATTTTTGAATAATGAAATTAAATTATAGATCCATAATTCTATTGATGACCATCATGCTAAAAGAAAGTTAAAAAACAAGATAACACATAAATGCATTATAGAATATACCCATAAGTATAAAATCATTGCATGAACCTCATGTACACTCATTTTAAAAGTTGGTCTCTTTTGAGAATCAATTGCAACACTAGCTGAAAAAGAAAATTTTGGAACACGAGTATGCACATTATCTTCAAAAGGAATAGTGCATGAATCAAGTGTTAAGGTGCAACTGTAGTGGATTTCTCCATTTGTTAATGCATTAGTCTTGGTGGGGTCTCAAAATACGTTTAAGAGGCTCTAAAATTCTACTCTATAGTTCTAAAAATTAAGCCACTCATAGATTTTACATAAATAAAAAGGGATAAATAACCAAAGTTGAATGTTGGAGCCTATTCAACATCTTGTGAGACCCTGGATAGATTATTCCATCGGCTTATAGATAAATACACTATGTTGGCTCCATTATCACTTATTTTATGAACCATTCCTTTTTAATATAATGTGCATAACAGTGTTCCAGAATTTTCTTTTTCAACGGTTGTTGCAAGTGATTTACCAAAAAGACCATCTTTTAAAATGCATCCACATGAGGTTCATACTACGAGTCTTTCTTTAAGGTTAAATTTTATAATGTATTTATAGATTATATTGATTTTTAACTTTCTTTTAGCATAATGGTCATCATTAGAATGACTATATCTGTATTCTTTTATTATTTTATGAAAATATATGAAGTGAAATATTTACCATTTTTTGGAAATAGTTGCATTAATATTTATGAATGATGAAATTAAAGTATAAATACATGAAAAAAAACATATAACACCCCCAATAAATGACCATTCATTCTAGGAAAACCAATTATAATAACAATTTTTTCAAGGGTGAAAAAATGTACTATTGCTGGAAAAGTTTTAGAACAGACAGGAAAAGACCAAGGATACAAAAAAAACCTAGTTAAAAACAACCATCATAACCATAAAAGCATATTTTTTCTATTGGAACATAGAAAAAACCAATAATATTATTTGGAAAACCATTAGAAAGAATCCCCCACCTCCACTGAGGAGTCTTTGCAGGGATGGAAGTTACCATCCACGATAAGCAGAAATGCGTTTTTTTCACGTGATGCCTTCTGAAAGATGATTTTTCATCCTTTTACTCCTTATAATATCCAAAAAAATGAATAATTTAAAACTTTAACAACTTCATTTCAAACATATTTCATCAATTCAAAGCATCATACCTCTCTTTGAATTAATGGTTTTATATGGAACAATTGTATAAACAATGCTCCGAATATAACTAGATAAACAAACCGAAAAATCAATCAGATGGATCAAAAGTTGCATCCTCCATCTGAAAACCTCACAACCACACATCCTCTCTAGCTTTTTCCCATTGATTGAATCCTGCTACAGGATCAAGTAACAACCTTTCTCTCCACATCCAAAACGCCACAAATTAATTTGGATGTAAAAAAGTTGACTCAGAATATTTTAATAATCATTACGTGATGTATTTTTTGTGCTTACTAATGGATAGCCACCTGTGATTGATATGTTTGTTCAAAATAACTTTTTCTTTTAGAATGTTCTTCTCAACGTCACAAGAATTAAGTTGATTATTTTTTTCTATAGGATCATCTAGATGTGAATGACAATGATTGCCCTAATGAGGATTCACATGTAATATTGATATAAGGGAATGGGAAACCAGATGATTTTGTGGGAAGTAAATACAGTTTAATGAATTATGATTATGTTGTATTTATTCAGAAAAACAATCGCCCTACTAGTTCATCATCAGCTACACCTGGAATAGATGTTCTTTCTGCTACCCTTGTTTCAAAATCATCCCTCGTTCTTGATTATTTGGAAACTCTAAACAACTATGGTGTTGATACTGTAAATAGGGTCAAAACTATACAAGTCACTGAATATTCTATTGTTGAATCCCAAACTTCAATGAAAACATCAAATTTGAAGCCTAAAAACCCATACATTATTTTTCATTTGAATCTTAATATTGTACATTTTTCATTTTAATCTACATTTCTATGAATTATGATAGCTAATTTTTTAGTTTTCTATTGTACATGTTGTGAATATCATGAATAATTAAACTGTTATGTTTTTTTGTTAACAAAAATACATATTGTAAGTGTTCCAATTGAAACCAACAAAAATAAACCTGAATCCACATCTAAAATGGATATGTAAACATCCACTATTTGTACTTTCTCCTTTAACATTGGTGTCGGTAAAAGGTCATTCACATTATTTTAGTTGTGTATATATTTCTCTATCTATAACTAAAATATCATTGGCATATGTAGATTTTTTGGTGAGATAAGGGATTTATAAGATTAAATAGAATAAAGTCCCTATAATAAATGTAAAATATGTTATGGTGATTTTAGCATCATTTATGGAGAAAGTAATTCAAATTCTTGGGATGATAATGATCAGTTTTGGGTCCTATTCCATAGGGAACTGATAGAAAACCCATGTGTTGTTTTGAGACAACTTCTAGTTTCCTCCCTATCCTACTAAGTCAGTTAAACCTATATTCCCCATCTCCACATTTTTCTCTAGTTTTTGCAACTCTGAGTAGTCACGGTTTTGGTTCATTCAATTTTGTGGGCATAACTATTGGACTGAAATCTAATTCTCCATTTTCAAATGGTTTTAGTGTTAGTAGATATAATATGAATGATATAATCATGGAAGTTTATTTGGAATTAGATTAAGTGATTATGGATTGTTTTATGAAGTAAGTGTCTAATTGTAATGTTTTCATAAAGGAGGTATCTAGTATTTGGGGGAAATAGTTGAGTTGTGTAGTTTGAAACAAGTGAAAAAAATTAGTACATGAAATTTATTATTTTATCATCAAAACATAAATTAACGATATGGTAAAAAGTTCTACTATATTATCATTAAAAAAATCTTAAAATTATTTTTTTAGTGGAATGAAAAAAATATAATTATTTATTGATATTTTTTCTAGACTTAATTAGGGATTAAACATGTAATACATTTATGATTATCATACCCTGAGAACAAGTATCGGAGTATCATATAATGAAATATGGGAATGATTTCAACCTCAATATACATGATAATATAGAAACAAATAGTATATTGCAATATATATCTGATAATACCTCATATGTCAAAATAACCAAACCATGAATGTAACATTCAATAACTGGATAACAGGTTATAGATGAACAAAATGAAAGACCATCAATATGGAACTTGAGGGAACTCATGGGTCTATCATTACATGACCAAAACTCATCACCATACCAATTCATTAGAAGGTAATAAAATAGGATACTTGACCTGCAAACATTACTCTTACATTTACCTTTATCCTAAAAAACATAGTATATGAATGTTTAAAGAAAAAAAGGGTGTGAAAACTAAAGATCAATAGGATAAAATCAAAAATCATTATAATGTTTATATACACGCGTCAATTAGTTCTTATATACTATATATATTTAAAATAGATAAATCAATTCTATTACAAATAAAATAATCCTTCGGTTCTCTAATAAAAAATATATCATATTAAAATAAAGTAATAAGAGATACATTTATCTATGAGGCACAAGCAGATGTAAAAAAGTATGTTTTAAGCATCAATATTCATATCAAGTGGGAAAATAAGAATATCAAGTTAACATGCATGTAATGTATCCTCAAATACATAAGGGGACAATAAAAACAGAAGGGTCTATACAAATAATACAAACAAGAACTACTAGCTGACATGAGTGAATATTAACTCTCAGTAAAGGCAACCCACTAGATCCATCACATCATAAAAACCTACATTTGTGATATCTTACTCTTCTAAGGCTCGCATATGTAACATTTACCTTGTATCCCAATGTCTTATTTATGTTCTATTACATTTTAATTACATTCAAGGAACTGAATCATATTTCATAAGCATGTTCCAAGGAAAAACTATTTCATTTTTATTCTCAAATTCGATAAAAACATTTTCTATAGCAACAACACACAATTTTCATGCTTGAAAACACATTAATTTTTCAAAACCACATTTAAGGAATTTTAAAAAAGAAATCATGTGTATCAAAATGTTTTTCAACAAAAAATCCTCTTTTGAAAACATTTTAATGGCCATAAAATATCAAATTCACCTTTCATGGATTTTAACTCATCAATTTCATAAATTAAAACCTAAAGAAATCAAAAGAACATAATAATGCCATGAGAATATCTCATAGAATAGAAACACCTACCTCAAGAGTAATGAAACCTCATTTCCTAAAACAATCCTAATCTTTAATATATTTCCTTTATAATAAATTTAAATTTTTTGATAGCTTGTGGTTCATGTTATTCCAGGTTTAAACGAAATGTGATACTCTATTACAATATTATTATTTTAATAATAACCATTATTAAATTGTTTTTAAGATTTAAGGTATAAATAATAATAACTAAATTCTAAAAAAATATAGTTTACACAAGTATAATTTTAATCTATTGATTAGAAATAAAAATAAGAATCATTAGAAAGAAAAACAAATTTTTTTCTGAAAAATTGAATTTTTATAAATGGAGGTTTAGTCCTGCTTCTTAAACATAATTTAAAAATAGCTTCTAAAACTTTTAGAAAATTTATTTTAAAATAAAAAAGTAATTTTTTAAATCATCATATCAAAATTATCCTAAAATATATTTTTGATATTTTTTTGAAATGATTCATTTTTTATGAATAGTGAAAATACCTAATTTTAATTGAAAACTACCATTTTCTTTAAATAATTTATATCGTTAAATTATATTTTAATTTTTTTCAAGTGAAATAAGATAAATTGTATATCAATTAATTCAATTTAGTTAATGAAATCATTTTCATATTAAATTTTGATAAACAAAACTTTGTAAACTTTTGAATATTTTCTCTTTAAAAACCTTCTTTCACATAGTGTCTGTGGGATTAATTTTAAATTAAAAATTTTCAATTCTATTTATTTAATTTATAAAACTAAATTTAAAATTTGGAAGAAGAAAAATTTATATTGTCTAAAAATTTCAACTTAATTTTAGACCAAAATGATTAGTAAAAACAGTAAAAATTAATTATTGTAGTTAAGGTAAAAATTGATTTACTGGGGATTAAACTAATCATATAAGGGTAAATATGACCTAAAAACTTTTAAATCATCCATTTTATGGCCATATTTATACATTATATCTTCTATGTTTGATAATAATCCATTTTGGAGTCATGTACATTATAAAAACATGGGTATGATTGAATCTTTTCAAAGAATTACAATTGTGACACTCACCTCACTTATAAATGGCCACCCATATCCTCTAAAATTCAACCCTTCAAGCCCTATTGGTTTGAAATATAAATACCCAAATAACTTCCACACTTCCCTCACCTCATCATAGAATCCTTATTTTGGGCAAAAATCTAACCTAGGAAGACGTTTGGTGCAAACCTAAGGAGGATATCCGAAGAAGAGGTAACATTATTCAACAAGCATATTTATTTTATTTCTTTGTCCACAAAATTAAATTATTATTAAACCATGATGATAGATTAAAGTTAGTATATTTCACATACTTTTATGTTTTTATAATAAGTTCATTACCTACAACCATCCCCACTTCTATTAAATAGGTTATGAAATCAATGTTCGTGTGTAAGGCAGAATACCACCTTGTGAATCGATGTTATTAATTGTTCCATTATCACCTATCAGGGATCATTATGATAATAGATATAACATATATATGTCATATTAATAACATAATTATACACCTGGATTCATTATATAATATATACCTTTTTAGATTCAATGTCATAGGAGAGACAATAATGTCACTCATTTGTACGGAAGAGTACCACCTCATGAAGTGATGTGATTAATCCTTCACTAATGATTTACATATAAAGTGATAAGGATGATGTTGAGTCTTTAAAAATTAATGGGGAGTAAAAAATCCGAAAATTAAATGGGGGAATCGAAAGGTAGTGAAGCATCGAGGTAGGGTTTTATCTCTGAGATGGATGAGTGTGATGGATGAAAGATGAATCAGGGAAAAAGAGGGTTTGTGGGGGAGAAGATAGGGTTCACATGGGGGATGAGTGTGATTTAATATTTGGGAATTGTGGTAAAATAATTTTAGCTTAAATTCATACCCATAATTTCTTTAAAACCATTTTTATAGATCAATATATACCTAGGGTACTAAATAAAACTATAGGTATAAATTTAGCTAGGAGGTCTATCCCCAAGAATTCTGTAAACCATGGGTATAGGTGTGTGGGGATATCCCCATTTTTGTTATTGTATGTTTTATTTTATATTTTCAATGTAAAATAGGTATCTTTAATGTATCTAGTTTTCCTAAATTTCGAAACAGATTGGTCCTTCGAGATTTGATTCTTTGTATCTATGTCTATGTAATAAAGTGGGACACCAGATCTGGGTTACTTGGGTCAGGGTTATTACATTTGATATCAGATAAAGAGTTGTAGAAACCTTGGGAACTAGATTATTATAAACATAGATTAGGGAACATAACCCTATAATGGACTATGAAGATAAATATAGAAAATACAAATGTTTTGGTAATGAAGTTATTATGTGGGTTTTCCAAGTAATACATCCCTATCAAGGTACTATAAGTGGACATGGTTTTGAAACAAAGGCACACAGGGGTAATAACTCTAAAAAGGGAACATTGGTCTAGACCCAGTCACCAGCTAGTGCATGATAATGGGCCATACTGTGCACCTGGTTTGACACTCTCAGGGGATATTCTTAGGATAATTTACATTTTCTCTACAAACCATTATGAAGGATTTAAAAATAAATATATCCCTAAAGAAATCAATATTATTATTTTGAGATTAATAATGAATAAATTTTAATTTATTCTAAGTGTTAAACCATATTTGGAATTATAAATTATGATTTATAATTCCTAATTTTATGAGTAAATCCAGTAAATGACATTGTTTATAAATGCATCCTAGAAGGAAAAAAGGGTATCAATACTCATGGAAAATGTAGATATTTCCTTGCTGACGAAACCAATATAGCTGGAATTGAAATAGAGAAAATTATGGCTATATTAGGGAAGATTAATAAGGTTATGAAATGTATCCTTTCTTGAATGTAGAAACATGCTCCACGGTGTGATTCTCTTATTTTGGATCACTATATACGATAGAATCTCTCAACATTTGGTGGGACTACTAATACAGTGGTATCCAAGTAATGTTTTAAGTCTCTCGAGAAGATATTTATGTAATTTTGATGTAATGAAATGGAAAAGTATGAACTTGAAGTTTACTATCTCTATGTAAATGTTGATCAATGGTGTTTTTTGATCCAAAATACTAGGGAGGAAGAGGAAATTAAACACATAGAATGAAAAGATTTTATGGACACGTTCTTCAAGAAATATTTCCATCATGTGAAACGAAATGAAATAAAGAGAAATTTCCTTGGATTAAATAAAAATGAAGTAGAAAGTTCACGAAGTATGAATATAACTTTAAATGGTTAGATATGTATACTATGGATTACATATGGAACACATAGTGCAATATTGACCATTTATTTGAAGGTATTGAGTGATGTCTCCAGAGGGTGATGAACCCTCAAATGTTTTCTCTATAAGATGAAATAATGTTATTCGATATCAAAACACAGAAGGAATTCCACAAATATTAAACATTCAAAGGAAATAAAGAAAATAAGAGGTCATCTAAAAACTATGAAAAAAGGAAAGAATCAGCGAAGAAGAGAACACAATAATTTACACCTTCTGAAAACTATGGAAAGAATCACCCTAGTAAATGCTTAAAGGAATTAGAAGTTTGTTATATGTTCGAAGAAAAGGGTCACCAGGATAAAGAAAGAAAAGGGAATAATAAAACACTGTAATTTAGTGTTTTAACTATAGGGAGATAGGGAAATATACATAATAATTCTCCAACTGTCAAGGGAAACCACCACAAAAGAGACCAAGAGGAGAAGGCTGGGATTATTATTTCACTACAGCTGGATTGGAAGTACCCAATGATGTGTTAGTTGACATATTAACCATATCTCCAAATTTAGCTAATGATTTATTTGATTCTGGATCTTTATACTCTTTTTTATAAAAAAATCCAAGAAAATTAGACCTTTCCCTTTTAATTTAAGAAGTGGGTTGTGAGTCAAAACTCTCAAAGGAAGTATCATTGTAATAAGGATGTGTCAGGAAGTCCCCATTAAGACACCCAAAAATAATTTATTTTCTAACCTTATCATCATACCTATTATTGAATTCAATATAATACTTGGTAAGGAATGACACTACTATAAAAGAGGCCTTTAAGAGTTCTATAATTGGCCTTTATGAGCACTAAATTTTTTTTGACTACTGAAGCATGGTTAAAAGGCCAAGGCTTTTATAAACTACAAAAAAGTGATGATAAAGGGGTGATTTATGAGTGCCAAAAAATAGATAATAAATCAACCTTTTATAAAATTATTTATTTATCACTGATAAAGAGACCCATTATCATAACTTTTAGGAGAGTTGATAAAGGAAATATTTAACAGTATTTTTAGAATCACTGATAAACGAAAACATTATCAGTTCATTGTGTAGCTCTGATAATAGGGAATATTGTAGTGTGATGCTACAGTACACTACAGAACTAAGAAAATTGCATATAGTATGCTATAAAAACACACTACATCACCAGAACTAGTAGAAAACATAATATAAAATATGACAAAAATATATAATTTAAATGAAAAAAATTTCCAACACAAATATAATAAGAAACACTATTATAAAGTATTTCAGTTATTTTTTTACTAAAATTAATTTCAATTTTTAATAAAAAGGAACACCGGGAGTCATACTGGTCACATCATAAGGCGTAATGATGTGTGGATGATTCATACACATCACACATGACTTATGGATCATTTTCCTAAAGTCTACAAACAATCTGAATGTGTTTTCTTGGTTTTGAGAATGTTAGTTTTTTTAATTAAAATTAATGTCAATTTTGAAAAAAAGAGTCACTTTGAGTTATACCGGCCACAAAATGTATCAAATTTAGGATCAGCTAATTTCTGTGTGTCCCTAATGACTTACGGGTAATTTTTATAAAGTATCAAAAAAATATGAATACAGTTCCTCA
Source organism: Viscum album (assembly GCA_963277665.1). NCBI lineage: Eukaryota > Viridiplantae > Streptophyta > Magnoliopsida > Santalales > Viscaceae > Viscum > Viscum album. The sequence continues at coordinate 323,514,123 of OY728126.1, read as the reverse complement.
GTTTTGGGTATTCCACTTTTGTTTTTTACTAAAATTTTATTTTAAACTTGAAACAAGAACTTTGAGTCATATAGGTTGGATCATGTGTGGGTTTGACCTAAAACGGGTTCATACTCATAAAAAAATGAATTATGAATCATTGTTCTAAATTATCAAAACAATATGATCACATTTCATGGTTTTTAGTGAGCAAAACGTTTTTGTATTAAAATGTCAATTTTAAACCCACAATAGACAATCTGAGTCATACCAGTCTCACCATGCGCCAAATTGAGGTGTGTCTAATTCCTACACATCAAAAATGACTTATGGATCATTTTTCTAAAGTACTAAAACAATATGAATGTGTTTTCTTGGTTTTAAGTATGCCAGTTGTTCTTTCACTAAAATTAATGTCTTTTTTGAATAAAAAGATGCACTTGGAGTCATAACGGTCACACCATGCATCAAATTGAGGTTATGATGATTCGTAAACATCCAAAATTACTTATGGATCATTTTCCTAATGTATCAAATTACTACAAATGTGTTTCCTCGTTTTTTTGTATGGAACCTGTGTTTTTTTCTAAATGTCTCTTTAAACTATAAACAGACACATTGAGTCATACAGGTTGAATCATATGTGGGCTAGACATGAGACTGATTCCTACAAGTCAAAATTAATTATTAATCATTTTACTAAATTATTAATACAATTCAATCGTTTCTTCTCTATTTTCAGGGTGTTTCAATTTTTTGTATTAAAATGTGAACGTTAAATTGATAATGAACAATTTGATTCATACCTAGAATATCATGTATCGTATTGTGGTATGGATGATTCCTACATGTCAAAAGTAACTTATGAATCGTTTTTCTAAATTACCAAAGCAATCAGAATGAATTTTCTCAATTTAGAGAATGTAAATTACTTTTTTCACTAAAATTAATATCAATTTGGAATAAAAAGATGCACATGGAGATAGACTGGTCACACCGTGCATCAGATTAGGGTTGACATGATTCCTACATGTCCAAAATGAATTATGGATATATATCCTAAATTATCAAAAAAAAATATGAATGTGTTTCATCGATTTTGAGTACACCACTTGTGCTTTTTTGCTAAAATGCTTTTTTAGATAGGAAACAAGCACTTTAAGTCATATATGCTTCATCATGTGTGGGTTTGACATGAGATTTATTCTTACTCCTCAAAAATGAATTATGAATCATTTTCAAAAATTATGAAGACAATATATGTGTTTTTTCTAATATTTTTAGTGAGTGACACTATTTTGTATTGAAATATCAATTTCAAAATTATAACAGACACTTTGAGTAAAGTTGGGCACATTGTGTATCAGGTTGAGGTGTGGATGATTCCTAAAAGTCGCAAATGACTTATGGACCATTTTCCAAAATTACAAAAATATTCCAAATGTTTTCTATTAGTTTTGAGTATGTCCATTTTTATCACCGAAATTAATGTCAATTTTGTATAAAAACTCTCATTTTGAGTTATACCGGTCACACCGTACATCATATTGTGGGGTGGTTGATTCTTACACGTCAAAAATGACATATGCATAATTTTCCTAAAGTATCAAAATAATTAAAATGTGATTCCCTTATTTTGAGTATGACACAAGTTTTTTTTACTAAAATTTCATTTTAAACTCGAAAGAGGCACTTTGAGTCACACAGGATGCATCTTGTGTGGGCCAGACATGAGACTAATTCCTACACATATGAAATAAATTATTAATCATTTTTATAAATTATCAAGACAATCCGAGCATGTTTTTTTTTTGTTTTTCATTGTGTGACACTTTTCTATTAAAATATCAATTTTAAATTGATAATGGTCACTTTGAGTCATATCGGGAACATCATGTATTCAATTGTAGTGTGGCTGATTCCTATACATCCAAAATGACTTATGGATCATTTTACTAAAGTAAAATAACAATAGGAATACATTTTATTGGTTTTTATTTTTTCAGTTGTTTTTCCACTAAAACTAATGTCAATTTTGAATATAAAGATACACTTGGAGTCCTACCGATCACACCCTACTTTGAATTGAGGTGAGGCTAATTCCTATATATCTCAAATGTATGAATGTATTAATTTCCTAAATTATCAAAATAATATGAATTTCTTTCCTATGTTTTGAGTGTGCCACTTATGTTTTTTTATTAAAATGTCATTTTATACAAATGATTGGCACATTGAGTCATACTTGTTTTGTTGTATGTGGGTTTTTCAAGAAACTCATTGAAAAACATTAAAAATTAAATATAAATCATTTTATTAAATTTACAATATAATATATGTGCATTTTAATGGTTTTTAATGAGCGGAAAGTTTTTATATTAAAATATCAATTTTAAAATGGTAACAGAAACATTGAGTCATACCAGGAACATTGTGTATCATATTTTGGTTAGGGTAATTACTACATGTCAAAAATTACTTATGGTTCATTTTCATAAAATACTAAAACAATCAGAATGTGTTTTCTCAATTTTGAGTATGTTAGTTATTTTTTTCAATAAAATTAATGTCAATTTTGAATAAGAAGATGCACTTGGAGTCATACTAGTCACACCATGTGTTAGATCGAGGTATTTATAATTCATAAACATTAAAATGACTTATAAATTGTTTTTATAAATTATCAATACAATCCAAATGTGTTTACTTGATTTTGAGTATGCCACATGTGTTTTTTTACTAAAATGACATTCTAAATTGGAAACATGCACTTTGAGTCATACAAGTTGTATCGTGTGTGGGTTTGACATTAAAAAGATTCTTAAATGTCAAAAATTAATTATGAATCCTTTTCCTAAATTATCAAGAAAATATGAGATCATTTTCTTAGTTTTCAGTTTGTTACAATTTTTTCTATTAAAATGTCAATTTTAAACTCATAAAGAACACTTGGAGTCATAATTGGATCATAATGTATCAGATTTACGTGACACTAATTCATATATGTCAAAAATGACTTATGGATCATTTTCTTAATGTACCCAAAAATATGACTGTTTTTTCTTGGTTTTGAGTATGTCAGTTTTTGCACTAAAATTAATGTCAATTTTAAATAAAAATACACACTTGGAGTCATACCGGCCACACCATGCATTAGATTTAGGTGATGATAATTACTACACATCAAAAATAACTTATGTACTGTTTTCTTAAATTATAAAACCTCTTTTAATGAGTCTCCTATGTTTTTAGTACAACAATTTTGTTTTTTACTACAATGTCATTTTAAACTTGAAACATGCTCTTTCATTAATACAAGTTTCATCATGTGTGGGTTAGACATGAGACCAATTTTGACACAACACAAATAAATTATTAATGAATTTACAAAATTATTGAGACAATACAAGTGAGTTTTCTCATTTTTAAGTGAGTGGAAATTTTTTTCATTATAACATCACTTTTAAACTAATAACTAACATTTACATACCAACCCTCCCTAATGACCACGATATATCAATGCTGTTTTTTCTTCAATGGTTCTCTCATACACCTACTTAACTAGGTTGTTGAATAAAAACATATGTATTCAAAAATTTAATTTGGATTATATACATGTTTGATTCTTGCGAGTTGTATAGAATTTGTTCCAATAACACTAGTCGTGAAATTGAATCTTCCAACATAGAATGATCTTACAGGTGGATTACTACCCTATATAAAATAACATAAACAAGTGGTCAAAAACATTATTTAAATAATACACCTTAAAAACATTCACTGTGGCTCTTACTTAAGTGACAAGTGATTTGTGAATTTTTGAAAAAAACATTCTAAGACACAATCTTCGTATGATCCTCATTCTAATTTATTTCCCAAAAATTTTATTATTTGAAAGACGTCACTTCATCTCCTCCTTAACCTCGGTCTTCACCTTAATCTCCACGTCTGCCTCATTATCCACATCGATCTTTGACTCTAAATCTTCCTTTACCTATACCTATGCCTCCTCCTCCGCCTCTTCCTTCACCATTTCCATGTAAATATATTTTTTACAGGTCAGAACTTCTAAAAAAATTGATTCCCTCCATTATACTTATCCTTGAGAAATAGATCAAAAATAATGTATAAGAATTATTATAATAATGCTTCAGAACCCAAATATATTTCAAAGGTCATAAACTATACTATATCAAAAACATAGTAGGTATTCTCCTCAATTTGTCATCGTCACCCATTGTAAATTTTTTTATTTACCACTCATATCAAAACAAATTTATTTATTCTTTTGATTATCTGGGATTTCTACAATCTTGATAGTAATGAGAAAATATAACAAAAATGATTATGAAATATATTTAATGAAAATGTAATTATATTTGTAAATTACCTATTGGGAGATGATGGTCTTTTAATGCTTTTTGATATCTTTCATAAAGTTATACACATAATATCCAAAATTTATGTCATTGTATTGTTTTAAAAACTATTGAACCATTGACCAAAATAAGTAAAATGTTTTCAAATGTTTTTATAGTTAAATATTTCTATATATACCTTATTTTTTCAATTTATTGAAATCCACAAACTTTATCACTTTAGACACTGACTTCATTCCGTGATTTAGCCTATATTTATTTATTTCTCTATCATAACAAAATTATTGTTAAAACACAAATTGAAATGTATAATTCTATTTTTATCCTTAAAATATTGATTATAGTGTTTTATAAATTCACAATACACATATTTTGTGGTCGTTTGGTAGGATATCCATGCATTAGATCCAAAAATAAATATTCAAGGTGTTTAGATTGGTTGCGATCAGCAAGCAGTGCTCCCTAAAAAACAAAAATAATTATGTAATGAAAAAATTAAAAATATATTTTATGTGATTATATTGTAGGGTATTTCTTTTTCATAGTAGGCATAAAAATAGTCTTTCAAATAAAACATTTTTATTAAATGATTTGATTAACTCATTTTTTCCTTTTTGATTTATTCATCATCTATAGTTTTCCCTAGAATTGATTCATGGATTAATGAATCCAAATCATGATTTTCACGATCTTCCATTAATATATTTGTAATATAAATTCTTATAGAGAATATGAATAGTTATTAACTTTAATAAACATATTGTGTCACTATTCGGATATATGTATTATGAAAAATGTACCTTATGTATGTATTCAAAATTGAGATACCCAACCATTCATGCTTGAGAATCTCATTTAACTTCTTGAGAACAATTCTATCTGTCAATGAATTTTCCATATATTTCTTTTCCATATTCAATTTAAGACATAGATTTATCATTATATGTTGTCTCTCCATGAATTGGTAATTATAATAAATGTTTCAATGGAGCTGGTGAGGAGAAACTTCTCTCAGAAGGTCTTTTTGTTTTTTTGTTGGTTCACTTGATTTTCTTGATTCAGCCTTCTATTTAATAGCCACTTTTTCCATTGGTAATATTATACTTCACTTTAGACATTTTATCATGAAAATATACTTGTTTTTCTGTCAAAAACGTTTTTAAATACATACATAATTTTACTTTATAAGATTATATTTTCATGCTATGAAATCTCTAATAGCATAACTGACCATTGTAATATCTAGATCAGCAAGCGGAATAGTAAACATAGTAGTTTGATCATGAACTACCTCAATAACCACTCTCATGTCATATTTTTGGAGTTCTTGATGGTGTATCATGTCCTCTATGATATTATACATTGTACCCATCACAATATGATAGTGTGTGGGTGTTGACAGATACAAATCAAATACAACTGTAACCTATATAATTTTTGTAATATAAATTTATCGGATGTTATTTGATTCACATTTATGATAATTATTAATGAAAAAAATAAATTACCACAGGCAAGGTATTCAGTTTGAGGGAATGAATATCTTTAAACCTAGTGGGTTATTTTGGTTTATGTGTGGTTATTTACTCCACCAACAGTTCACTTTGATCCTTACTCACACATTTATCTTCCAAACTAGAACAAACAATCATATCTTGTAGTGAGTCAATTTGTGTTTGAAATTGCCTCACCATATTATATGTATCTTCATGTGGTTTTATCTTCATGAAATATTTTTTTAGGAGAGAATCCATAACTTACCTAATCCTCTAATGTGACCATGTTGTTCACAATACTTCAAAGCTACTAAAATTATCTTTTCTTCTCGTATAGTTGTTGTAGATTCTTGTGAATAAAAAATATATAAAAATATAAAAATAAATAGTTATTTTTATATAATATTACTATAAATAATCATGAATTAAAATTATGTTACACATACACATGTCTCCCATATAGTTTTTGTGTTTTCATTAAAACATTTACCCTCCTTATTTACATGAGCCTCCTTCCATAGCACATGACATGGGATGGAAGTGGCTTCATATTTTGGTTCATCAATATTTATAAAAACAAAGGAACATATTTTTTTTAGTATCACATGATTAAAATTTTATTAATGATTTAAAATACATACCAATTTATTCTCTAATTAAGTGTACCCCAAACTTGCTTTGTTATAGGGGTACATTGATTTTGATGCACATTCTTTATTTTTAACACAATATTGTTATTTCATAAATTAACTATTTTGAATCAACTAGGATAAAATAAATAATTTCAAATAATATATTATTGAATATAAATTAGCTGAATTTATTTTTCATTGTAACTATTGATGAAAGAAGTCCATGTTTCTTAATTTATAATGTTTTCATAACTAACTGGTGGGTACGAATTTACTTTCTCCTCAGAATCCTTAAGATAAAAATTCATAATAAATGTTTAGAAGCCTCTATGGGATTTCCCAGTGGCCATTAAGACAAATTTGTTATGGAAATAATCTAAAATAAATTAAATATGTAAGTAATAATGAAATTTAAACCAATATTTAATTATATAATTTTTCAGAAAAATAGAGAAATTATATAATAACATTACTATTATATCTTTCAAATGATTTTCCTTCATTACATGTTTGATGTGGAACCATGAATCAATATCAATAATCACATTCATCCTTATTATGAACCCATGATAAATAATAAAAATTGACATTTTGGGGTCAATAGGTTGGCCACATTAATTCTAAGCAACCTTAAATTTTATACCCTAACATCTTTACTTTTTAATTTTATTCAACATTGTGATGTTATGTTGATATTTTTTATCAACATGTTGTTAATCCCCTAATAATTAAACTTTTTTATCATCAAAATTTTGTTCTTCCTCAGGATTGATAACCTCATCATGTATAGAATACATTGTCTACATGATTAGTCAAACATTTTAGTTTTCTTGAATAAGAAAAATACAATACACTCCATGCATAAAAGTACACATTTGAATGAATCATTCATGAAAACTATTACTGTATTGAATAGGGATATAGTACATCAATACTCTAGTACAACTAAATTCCACTATTTTTATTTATTCCATCCTCAGGTGATTGATTTATTTCTATCTCTTGATGACGGATTGGTCTCCCTCTTCCAAACTAGCCTTCCCCCCATTATTTTGGTTCCAAATTTCCTTGATGACAAACCTCCAATATAGTTATTATTGAAGTTTCTTTCGTGATACCCATCCTCCATTTTATGGAAATCGACCTATGTTACTTGAACTAATCTAACAAAAATTCATCCCATATATGGTACTTCTGATCATTTTGGATGAGTAATACTTAGAGTAGTTCAAAAAACATAGAATAGATTTGAGATGAGTCTCAATAAATAATTTAATAATAACTATTTTGGATATTAAAGGTCCTTAACACTACCATGAGGACATAAACTCACCCCCCCCTAAACTTCCAATAGAATGTATCCTAAAGATATATCAAAATGTAGGGCTAGAGATCTCTTCTCATTGTGGGAAGAATACTTTCGAGAGTCCGATTAACACCCTTTTAAATTTGTCAAGGTTGAAGGGGAAGATCATAAAAAGTTATGATAAGCATTTTTTTCACACAAAAAAATTTAGCATGAGTATTTTGAAGAGGTAAATCATTGTAGTAGTATTCTCATCCAAGTATGCTTAACTGTGGAGTATTAATAGGATCTAATGTGACTTCTTCCAAATTGAAATTAATTTTTGATGAGGTGTTTTTAAAAGTAAATGAGTGAGATGTATAAGATAATTCATATAAAGAAACCAAAACCATCATTCATAATGTTTAGATTAATTTTTAGGTGTCATTTTTTGTGTTCTCAAGAATTATTAAATTAGGTGGTTAAAAGGCTAAAAGAGTTGAACAATGAGTTGGGAGATGTGGTATTCAAATTTTTTGCAAAGACTGTGAAAGAGATTAATGAATACAATTTGAGTGGGAGGTATGTCATCAAAGAACTTTGGAACCACAATGATGGGAGGAAGTCTAGTTTTAAAGAGGTAGTTCAATCTATCATTAAGAGATGGAAGCAAATCAAGTATCTTATGATGGATTAGATAATGGTAGTAAAGGTTAGTTTTACTGGATTATTGAAGTATTATATCTATGTTCAATATAGTAACAATTTTCATGAAATATGCATTAAAATGTAGACTTTTATGCCTGAAATGTATTGTATTTCATATCATTATTACAAAAATGAATCCTTATTTACACAACCTTATTTTTTAAACTCTTGGTCCTTTTTTTGCAAATGTTATATATATTTCTTATGACTATTATGTGTTGTATACTAATTTCAATTGTCATATATTAAGAATATTTTCATAATATAAAAACTAAGATACAAGGTTTTAATGTCGGTTAGGGTAATGGATAATAATTAGAGAAAACCTACCAATTCACTTTACTTAAATACTTTATGTTCATCTTGGTGCATATATAGATGATGTTTCCAGGGGTCAAAGGTTGTAAGGATTGATTATTTATTGGTAGGGATAGAGTAAATGATATCCACTGGATACTTGTAGATATTTTTTCAACAATTTTATGTTGGCTATTCATATAGGGATCTATTTTTACCAAGGATTTGTCAAATTGTTATAGTTTTTATGTCGGTAGGCATTTATATTCAATGGATTCTATTGTGTACTATTTTACACAGATGAAATCGCCATGTTATTTGTATTTTTAAACAATTTATCATTGATTATGTTGATCTTTACATATTTATTATCATTCCTTTGGAAGTTGGTTGATGGTTCTAAGGGTTGAGTAACATTTGGATTCAGCTCAGGTCAGGTTATGAATAATTGGACTATATTGTGATGTTACAGTTTTATAAAAGTGAAATTTATTGATAAGATAACACACAAAAAAATAAAGAAAATAAATTTTCTTAAATAAGGTCACATCATAAAAAATCACTTCATTCTTGGAGAGGAATTTATTTATAAAAAAAATGAAAAAAAAGTAAACTCATATATAACATCTTTTATAGATGACACTATATATGGAATATATTCTACTAAAATCAGATCCGGTGTGTTGTGATATGACAATATTTCATTTATAAATGTAAAATAAAGTAAATTAATAAAATATATTTACTATTAGTTTATAAAAATTCAATATTTATTTTAACTAATTATAAATTTAATGGATATTGAAAATTATTGGAAACCATTCATTGATAATGGAAATAAATTCTATCTGCTTTAATGATCTTTATAACCCATTGAATATCATCTTTTATCATAACTGTGATGTTTTAGTGAATATATTTATCAGTAAAAGTAATAATGTTAGGAACCTATCAATCAATTATAAACACACCTCTTATTTATAATACATCACAACTTTTGAGATTATATCAAATAAAAATCGGAAAAAGTATGCTTATTTTTATTTTAATGAAAATTTAAATAGGTTCTTTCTTATTAAATTTTATCTATATAACATATTCATAATGTTAAAAAATATATAATTTAAAATTTAAAATTTAAAATTTTGTTCCCACAATTACATTAACCCATTCACATTATGATAATATGTATATTAACACCCTTTATATTATTCATATCAAATAACATTCACTCTAAAATTAATCCAATATATATTTAAACTTTTTTTCATCTTCAATTTCATGTCATACTGTGGAAAAAAGATTCAAACAATGGCAACCCACACAATCGAAAAGGTAACGAGAAATAATTTAACAGAAGCATAAAAAAATCACCATTAGTTGCCGCATTGGATGCATAGACACTTCAAAGTGGTATTGTATAAAGCTGAAATGAGTTTATAGAGTACGGGCGGTGTTGTGTAAAAATAGTTAGGTGAGATGGATAGATGAGATATATGGTTATTCATGGTTAAAAATAGTGAAAAAATTAAAACTGAGGAACACAAAAAAATCAAACAACGATAGAGGTAAAAGAGAAAATAACATACATTAGATTCTGACATTGATTCGTCTAAGAGAACGTAGAATAGTAGCACAAGAAACAAGGGAGTTTTTTGAGAGATTGAGAATCTCAACTGAATGAGTCGCAGTTAGAGTTCTTTCAAATAGATCAGGGATACTTTTATCAGCACTTTAAAAAAAGTGCTGATAAAGATTCCTTTTATTCCTACTAAATGGATAAGCACTGATAAAATCCATCTTTATCAGTTCTTTTTTAGCACCGATAAAGATCGAGTTTATCAGTGCTAAAAAAATATGTATAAAATATATATATATATCAATGAAAATGTTTGGGCGCTGATAAATCTTTCTTTTATCAGTGTTTTTTTAGTGATGACAAGGCAAAAAAAGCACTCATAAATTTAACCATTATCATTACTAAAACATTAACATTGATAAATGATTTATAATTATAATTATAAATAAAAAATATTTATATAATTTTATATTTTTTTATTATAATTTTATAATTATTTAAATATATAATTATATATTTATAACTAAATGACTACTTTCTTTAAAAATTTGTATTTTTAATTTATAATTATAAATTCATAATTTTATAAATATAGTAAATATATATTTATAAATAAATTTACAATTATTTATTTTTAATTATAAAAATATTTATATCATTAAATATAAGTTGATAATTATATATATATATATATTTAATAAATATATATAAATTTAAATATAGTAAATATATTCATTATTTAAGTAAATTTATTATAATTTTATAATTATAAAAATATTTATATCATTATATATATTAATATAATTATGTATATATAATAAATAAATTAAAATATAAAAATATTCTTTATTGAAATATCTTTATTATAGTTTTATAATTTTTTAAATATATAATTATATATTTATAAATATATGTATTTTAAATTTTAACAAATAATATTTATATATTTTTATAATTATATATATAATATGAAATATATTCATTTTAAAAATGACTGAAATTGAATAATTCAACATGAGTACACTTTAAAAATATAGAAAAAATGGATTAGTTTTATTCATTAAATATGAATTATTAAAAAACTATGGATATATATATTGAAGTAAAAATGAATACATATTTAAGATACTAAAACATAGTTAATAATTAAACATAAATAAATAATAGAAAATTAACAAATTTAAAAAATATTAAAATATTAAAAATGAATAAATATTACCTAACATTAGTAATATTTAAAATAATTGACCGATTAGAAGCATAATATAATAAATGTATCATTTTACAATGATATTCCAAAATATAATAAAATTTAAATAAATTATTTAAATATTAGGTGTATTATTTTCTATATAAGATTTCATTAATTGTGTAAATATTTATGTGTTTGTATTGTATATAAAAATTCATTAATTACATATATATATTTGAAATGAATTTAACATATGAGATTTGATATATGTTAAATTAAAACATCAAACAACCTTAAAAATGAATAGGACATTAATATGGTATTATTACACTTTATTCATTTTATATATATTTATTTTTAATATCTATTATTTATTAGTATTTATAACTAATATATATATATATTTTTTTTATAACTATTCATTTTTTTAATTGTTTCATCAATAATTTTTTTAATAATTTTTTAATTTATTCATTTTTTTAATTACTACAATTTATTAATTTTATATATATTTTTATATATATAATATGTAATATTTATTAATTTTTATCATTTATATATATGTATATTAAATTTATTCATTTTAATCAATAGTTATTTAATTTATAAATTTTTTAGTATTTTTCTTTATTTAATCTTTTATTATTTTTATTTTTGTAATTATTTCATTATATTCATATTAAATATCTATATATTTAATATATATTATTTATTACTCTTTATAATTTATATATATATATATATATTCATTTTTTTAATAATAATTATTTAATTAATAAAATTTTTAATACTTTTTTTATTTGATTGATTATTTCATTTTATTCAGGACCTTTATGAGCACTAAAATAAACCACAGATAAAGGGTACTCTTTATTAGTGCAAAAAATAAAGTTTTGATAAAAGGTACCTTTTATCAACCATAAAAGAAAATGCTGAAAAAGGGAAACCTTTATCAACACTTATTTTAGGGTTGATAAAGGTGGTCTTTATTAGTATTTTTTACTAGTGCTGATAAATGTTAGTGCTATTAAATCCCTCTTCGGTAGTAGTGTGACTTTCAAAATATGATTCAAAAAAATTATAGTAAGTAGAATGAAATTACAGTGTCTGAGGAAGATGTAGAATTATTTATCTTTGGAGTAGTGAATTTTTCATCTAATTCATATCTAGATCCACCCACATTAGCTCTACTGAGTGAGATTCTTGGAGAATAATAGAAAACCAAATCCAGGTATGGATAATCTAATCCTCAAATTGAGGATGTACCTATTATATATGAATACATTGATGTATTTATTGAGGAATTACCTAAACACCGACATAGTGTGAAGTTGAGTTTTCCATTGATATAATCCTTGATACAAGACCAATATCAATGACTCTATGTAGAATTACCATAGTATAATTAGTGGGGTTGAAGAAACAACTAGAGGATTTGGGTGATAAGGGAACTATTCATCGTAGTGTTTCACAATGGGGATCCCATGTTCTCTTTGTTAAGAAAAATGATGGATTCTTGATGTTGTGAATTGATTATAAGGAAATAAATGGTATGACGATAAATAAAATGTATCTTTTACCTCATCTTGATGACTTATTTGATCAACTTCATGGAGCCCAATATTTTTCAAATATTGAACTTTATTCTGGGAATCATCAATTGAGACTAAAGGATGAAAAAATTTCAAATAAAACTTTTCAAATGAGGTATGTACATTATAAGTTTACAGTAATTCAATTTTTATTGACTAATGAGCCCTCTATTTTTATGGGTCTAAGGAATAGAGTATTAAAAGAATATATTGATTATTTTTTGTGGAATTTTATTGATGATATTTTTGATGTGTTATAAAAACTATGATGACCATGATAATCACCTTTGGATCATTCTATACAATCTTATTAGGAATGATTTGTATTGTAAATTTAGTAAGTGTTATTTCTATCTTGAAAGGTTTATTTTCTTGTACATATTGTCTCTAAGAAACTAATCCCAGTTGATCTTTCAAAGATGTAGGCAGTCATTTAATGGTCTATATCAATAAACATAACTAAGGTAGATAGTTTCATTGGGTTTTCAGGTTACTATTGGTGATTCGTTCATAATTTTTCATGATTGTCTAACCCATTAACAAAGCTTTCTTATAGTGGGGTAAAGTTTGTTTGGATAAAGGAATGTGAATAATTTTTGGATGAACTAATGGGAATATTGGTAAATTATTTAATTATGACTCTACCATCTGTAAATGATTATTTTGTGATATATAGTGATGCATCAAAGAAAGGACTTTGTTGTGTGAAAATAAAAAATGATAAAGTTATTTCATATGCATCAAAGCAATTAAAGACTTATGAATAGAACAATCCAACCCATGATCTTGAGTTGGCAGCTGTAATCTTTACTTTGAAGATATGGATACATTATATCTATGGTGAAATATGTGTGATATAAATGGATTATAAAATCTATAAATACATATTTTCATAGAAAGAGATCAATATAAAAAAAGGTGATGGATTGATCTACTCAAGGATTATCATTTCCCAATACAATACCATCTAAGAAAAGAAAATAAGGTAGAAGATGCATTGAGTATGAAAGATCATGGTGTACTAACCCAAATGATAATTGATAGTGATACTTTGTTCATGGATCTAGTAAAATAAATATGCTAATTATTAAAGAATGAGATACATCATTCATTTTTAAAATGATTTTAAAACTATCTTTATTAGAAGGGATAAAAATTCTTAATCTAATGATGATAAGTTTTATAAGAAAATTAAATATATGGATTATGTGAAATTATCAAACTTTGTTTGGTAAAATTTTGTTCTAAAATTTGGAAAGAGATTATGTGTTCCATCTATACCTATTCTAAAATGGTGATTTTTGGATGATGCACATAGCTCGAATTTCTCTATACACCCTAGAAGAACAAATATTTATAAGTATTTGTGAGAACATTTTTGGTGGGATAAAATGAAGCAAGAAATTGCTAATTTTGGGTCTAGATGTTTGGGTTTTCAAAAATTGAAAGTTAAGATATGAAATCCTAGAGGATTCATTAAACCCCTTCTGATTACTATGTGGAAATGTGATTATATTTATATGGAATTTTTCATAGGACTACAAAGTATTCCAAGAAAGAGTGGTACAATATGGGTTATCACTGATCACCTAACCAAATATGCACACTTCCCTTATATAAGAGAATATTTACCTCTTTATCACCTAATAAGGCTCTATATTAATGAAGTTGTAAGAATTCAGGTTTAACCTCTTTTAATTATTTTTTATTGTGATCCCCATTTCATATCGAAATTATTGAAGAGTCTTCAGAAGGCTCTCAATATTGTGCTTTATTTAAGCACTGCCTACCATCCTCAAACTTATGGACTACCTAAATGGAATATATAAATAATGGAATACATGTTAAGGTCATTCTCACTTGAATTTCAAGGTACATGGGATTAGTATGCAACTTTGTTAAAGATTTCTTATAAAATAGTTTTCATTTATGTATTCAAATGGAGATGTATGAAGTATTATATGGAAAGAGATGTCATACTCCAACTTGCTGGGTTGAAGTTGGTGAAAGTAAAATCACGGTCCAAGAAACTTTTTAAGAATAAACAATTAATGTAAAGTCTATTTAGTGTTACATTAAAGAAGCTCGAAGTAGGAAAAATAGTTATGATGATAATTAGAGGAATGATTTGGAATTCCAAGTCGGTGATCAGTTTTTCTTGAAAGTATCTCCATGAAAGGGTGTTATAAGGTTTGGTAAGGAAGGGAAATTGATCCTTAGGTATATCATACCATTTTAAATTCTTGAAATAATTGGATTTGTTGCTTATAATTTGTAAATTCTCCCAAGTCTCTCAAAAGTACATATAGTGTTCTGTATATCATTGTTGTGGAAGTACATTCCATATATAATACATGTGATCACCTTTGATGATATAGAGTTGGAACCTGATCTATCATATTGTGAATAAAGAATCTATATTCTTGATACTATATAGAAAGTATTGAGTAATAGAATGACATAACTACTAAACTTACTTTAGAGAAATAACAAAATGGAGGAAGCAACATGAGAAACATGGGATGTTATGAAGAAGAACTACCCTCATCTGTTTAGAAGGTAATTATAATGAAATTTCAAGGAAATTTTTTTTATAGTAGTGAATAATTTAATACCCAAATTATTTTTTAAATATATCTATTATAATAAATTTTATTTTACTGATAGCTTCCAGCGCACACAAAACCGGGTTTAAACGAAACACTATACTCTATTAAAATATTATTATTTTAAATATAACCACTATAAAATATCCATTATGCCACGGGGTATGAATAATAATAAATAAATTTAGAAAAATATATAATTTAAATATGTAAATTTTTTATTTATTTATCAGAAATAAAAATAAGAATCATTTGCAAGAAAAATAAATGTTTTCTAAAAAACTGTATTTTCTCTATATGGGTGATTAGTCACAATTTATGAATGTAATTTAAAATTAATTTTTAAAACATTTTGAAAATTTATTTTTAAATATAAATCTAATTTTTTATATCATCTTATCGAAATTATCATGTATTTACTTTTTTTGATTTTCCAAAAATGTATTAATTTTTTATAAATAGTGACATATATTGGATTTTAATTGAAAACCACATTTTCGTTTAAATAATTTATAAGGTTAAATTACATTTTGATTTCATTTTAAAGTGAAATTAGTTCAATTATATATAAATTAATCCAATTTAGTTTATTTGAATCATTTTTTTATTGAATTTTTATATAAAAATTGTTTAAACTTTTGAACATTTTCTCTTTAAAAACATGCTTTCTCCTTGTCTTTACAGAATTAATTTTAAATTAAAATTTTCAAATTATTCAAATAGAATTTGGAAAAATAGATTCCATATTTGGAATCATAATACTTTATAATTTATAATAAGTTCAACTTAATTTTTGAACAAAATGAATAGTGAAAGTGGAAAAAATTAATTACCACGGTTAAGGTAAAATTGGATTTATAGGGGGTTAAACTAAAAATATTAGGGTAAAAATAATCTACCAACTTGTTTAACACTCATTGGATGTCCATATTTAATCCTTATCTCTTATAGGTCCATGAATGGACCATTTTGAATACTTGTGGATTATAAAGAACAATTATTATCATACATAGATATTAAATCATTTTTATGAATATTCATTAGATTAAAAAAACACATTCCTAAGGAAAATAATTGTTAAGTGCCTATGGAAACATAGAAACATAAAAATCTGGTTCAAAGGTGAGATAAATAATTTCCTGTATTGTTTATTGATTTTCTCTAGTGGTTTACTGTAACGATCTAGGTATTTATAGAATAATACTTTTTCATATCAATTAATATATATGAATAAGATATCAATTTTATGTTAAATAGGATTTTTTTCGAAAGCATACTCAACATGAAACAATGAGTTTCTTTGAAATCTTATGTTGTACACAACTTTGAGTTATACCATAAAACAAAATATTATTTTTATTATTTCAAATGGTAGTTAACGCATAATTGTTCTGTTGTAGGGAATAAACATAACTAACTACTTATTATTACACATATTTTTTAAATATATTTACATTTATCCAATAATTTTTATAGGCTTAAAATAAAAATGAATCCAATTTTAAGCATGAAATACTCTAATATTATTTAAAATGTCGATTTACCACATTTTGATGGAGAACCCGTATTAAATCTAATTTTTTTCATGTTAATATGTCCTATTTGAAAAAATAAACTTCTTATTTAGTATATGGACATAAAAACATACTTTGGGTAAACTTTTGGTATTTTTCTGATAAAGATCATTTTTATGAATAGTGAAAAATTCTGCATTTTAATTCAAAACTGCCATTTCATCTAATTTATTTATATGATTAGACTATCCTTTTAATTGGTTTTAAAGTTTAATTAGATTATTTTTTGACCATTTAATACAATGTTAGTCATTTTAAGTAATTTAAATTTTTAATTAGACATAAACACATGTCAATATTTCGATGGTTATTATTTCATAAAAACTTGCTTTTTGGTTTTGACAATTGAAATTTATTTTAAATAAATTTCTATAATTTCTATGTTTCGAATTTGGAAAAATGGATTCCATGTTTGGAATAATAAGGTATAAATTGTGTAAATAGGTAAAAAAAAATTTAGATATTATTTACAGAAACATCAGTAAATATTTTATTTACCATGGTTAAAGGGTAAATCTGGTAAATAATGGTAAAAAATAATATTATAATAATATTAAATTAGCCTAACACGTGTAAAAAACCTATTTTCTGATACATGTAAGATCATGGGAATCCTTGGGTCTATTTGTTGACCCCATGAAGCCACTTGTAATTGAAAATGACATTTTATAAAAATTAATTTAAAGTAAAAGAAAAATATAACATAAACACACATCTCTTAGTAAACAAAAATTTATACGGGGTTATATAAGTGATATTTTTTACTATAAATAGTCATTAGGAAAGTAAAACTATTTCCTATATCATGGTATTTTATTTAAAAAATTTATACTTTAAATAAATAAATTTAATCATGACACAATGGTGATGTAGTGATTGCTTTATTAATAAAGGATTCAAATAAATGAGATTATAAATTTTAAAATAATTGTAATTTTTTTATTTTTATGTCATCCATGAATTTTTTGGATGCTATTTACTTTTTTTATTGTTATTAATTAATTTTTTTAATCAATCGTGTTTTTTTATTTCTGAAAAAGTCATGACATGAATAGTGTCAAAATTGACATAATTCATATTTTAGAATAAAAAATATTTTATTAAATAATATAAAATTCAAAATAATATAAGATTCAGACAAATAGTTATCATAAGTCTAAAATTATATTATTGACTGTTTTATTGGATATTTTTCATGTTTGGAAAACTATTTTGATTCTCAAAGTGTTAAATGCTTGATAAAATGGTAAGAGTAGAAAAGGGTTAAATAAACTAGATAAAGATTAAAAAATATCCAAAACCTATCCAATTATTATTGTATGATTTTATTTCGAATTATATTCATCATATATTATAATTTAATGAGGTGTGGAAATTTTTAAAGTGAAAATCATTTTATAATAAAATAATAACTTCAAACATTCTTAAAGAGCCCCTCCTCCATCTTATAAAATGCCACCACCTCTAACCCCTAACACACACCTCTAAAGCCCCTTTTAACGTCCAAAATCTGATCCAATAAGCTCCCAAAATCCCCCTATACCTCCTATTATCATTCCTCTATGAATAAGACAATTCAAGAAAGCCTGTTTCCTTAAATCAAATGGAGTTACACGTTTTAAGAGGTATCATCTTCTTTAAAATTCCTTTCCACTATTCTACTTTTTTCACTCACTATTATATTATTTTTATTTTATTAAATAAAAAAATGTATCCTAAATATACTAATATGTTGTTATGATATGTATTATAACTACACTCACAAACACATCCATGTAATGGATTTACATTATACCATTTCTGTGGACCGCGAACTACTGCATCACGAAACAATGATTATTCAATTATCTCCTACCACCTCTCATGGTGGCCATTATGACGGAACTATATTTATATATGGTATATATAATATTTATATTTTCTATATTCTTATGTATTTTTCATTTACATTATACCTTTATGCTTTCAATAACGTGTAAATATGATAACTTTATTTGAGGAAGTGCGGACTACCGCCCCTCAAAGTGATCTAACTCGTTCATAATATACATGGAACACATAAATGATGAAATTAATGAAATTATGTAAAATATATAAAATATATATTATAATAGAGTTATAATATAACTATTTATCATTTCGTTTTCGTTACATTAAAAATGAAAAAAAAAATGAAAGTAGCGTTCATGCGTACGTACAGCTTACCGTCTCAATGAACAATACATTTCATTTTAATATATAAAAATGATATGGACAATTATAAATACATATTTACTGGATATATAGGATATATATGATAACTAAATCATGAATATAATTCTGAAGATAATGTAATTTTGACCACATGGACAATTTGTAAATATATAATGTTCATTTTTTACTCAAGTTTTGAACATCAACAAAATGTCTGATATGAACTCAAATAATTAACGAATTGTTATAGCAAGGTAATAATTGATATAAAAAGAATAATAATGTTTAAAAAGTATCTGAATAAATTATAAATTAAATTACATTTATTATTCACATATAACAAGGAACATACAAAATAATTCGGCCTCGAGGTAAGGGAACTTCTTAAACCAATTTCCATTATTTGGGTTATTCTTCTACTTTTAATAATGTAATTCTATGATTATGTAAAAAATAAATGTTGATATCATATCTAGAATTTAAAAATTAATTATTTTTACTTATATTTAATACACATAATCGATCTATTTTACTTATAAAACGATCTTTGTAAGGGAACCTTTCACCCTCTTCTTTTAGTCAAATACATATTTTATTTTATGTCTTTTAATTTCCATTATCTTATTTTGGGATATGTTCTTATGTATAATTATTGATGTAAATTTTATGTCCATGTTATGAGATACCCTTTTTCTCTCATCAGCTCATTTTTTGAAATTTTAAGTGGCGTCGTTTGGCTACCGAATTTTTGTAAGGGACTTCGTCTCAATCTCTTTTCATTACGACATATTTTTGGTTTATACATGACCTTCTATATACGGTATATAATTATACATTTTTATTTTAATTTTATCCAATGGTTTTCAAAATTAATATTTTGTTTTATGATGCATTTTACTAAATGAAGAGGGAATGTTTCTTATTAACGTATGCGGTGACAATGACCTTTCTGCCGCCATGATTGTTATTTGATATTTGGCTTCCTTAACAATCCATAATATTTTTAAATGGAAAATAAATACCATATACCCTTTTTATTGATTTTGGTATTGAAAATGGTTTTTATAAATCATTGATTATGTCAATATCTTGAAATTTTATATTTGTAATTGGAATGTGGAAATGTTTTCCTTCCTTTATTCTTGTTTTATGTGTTATGATTATGTTATGGTTATTGGGAATTTCGAACATATACGGGTGGTTCCATGATAATCCTAGGGTGGCTGAGACATAGATAGCTCTCTAAATCATTGGTTAATATGACATAAGTAAACATTAATGTTTCTCTTAAGATATTTAGGGAATATACTATGATGGGTATTCCAAATGTAACTCCCAATGTTGCTATGAAAGATACAATGTAAGTATGTTATGGATTCCACAATTTACCTTTATGATTTATGATTTATATATGTTAACCATAAATATTATGTTTTTTTTGAGGTATTTTAAACTGATTACATTTTATGATTGAAAAGTATGATTTCTTTGATTTGTATGTATTCATGGACTATTGTTTTTTTCCTTATTGTATATCCCTTACTATGATTTTTATGCTCATCCCAAGTTATTGAAGTGTTTCCATGGGGATTAAAGATATATGTGGTTAAGGATGGGATTAAGTAAAAGTAATTCAATCTAAAACATTGAACTAGAAATGTTTCATTTTTAAGAGTTTTTTATTTTATGAAAAAATAGATACTGAGTAGAAGTGTCTACATGTAATATTAAAGTTGTTATGTATAAATTATGACCTAATAATCTAAATCTAAAAACCTGAAAAGTTCATAAATTAAATTATTAACATAATTCAAGATTATGTAATGTTTAAGGTTGGATCCTTATAGTTGGTATCAGAGGTTGGTTTAGTTAACTTTAGAGGTTAGGGTGTTATTTAAGAATAAGTGACATAACATTAATGGTTAGAATATTAGAAAGAATCATAGTAATTTTAGATAAATTGAATGAGTTTAAGATAACATGAATAAGTATATATTAGTATTTACCCTCCTCATAAGATATTATATGATGACTTTAATAATACACTTATACTAACCTTTTTGGATTTAGTAAATAGTTAGATCTAGTAAGCAACAAATTAACAATGAATGTGAAGAAAATTGCAATAATTTTCTGAATAAGAAACCAAATGAAATTGGAGATGCAATGAGAAATCTTGTGGTTATTCTCAACTAACAATTTGGAGTCGTGATCGACCACCTGAACCTTGGTGATTATTATAAGGCATTTTATATGTGAGAAACAAATCCCTATGAATATTTAGGTAATAATCATAAAGGTAAGTAAATTCAAAAACATATGTGTCAAGGATGTGGAATGAAACACCATGGAAAATTATTCAAAGGGACAGGAATATGTTTCATATGTGATAATGAAGGTCATAAAGCAATAACATTCCATGGAAAAAGGAAGCATCTAGTTGAATCCAGGAAAGGGAAAGAAGTTCATTCTGAGGGATCAATTAATGTTTTAAATGTGGTGTGCATGGTAATTATACAGATATATTTCCTACGAAGAAGGTTTGGGAATGGGATTAGTAGGACATTATAAATATATGTTTACCAATACCTAATTTCATTCCAATTGAAGATAAGGAAACTGAAAATGACCTATAAAAGGTTTGGATTATTTATTAGATCATGGTTTGAAATTATTGAAATCTTAGGACACTATTCATTATTTTTTTGTAGGAAATAACTATAATATAATAATATGGAAAAACATTGGTAAAGGATTAGGAAGAATGATCAATTATTAATTTGTCTACATTTTAGTAATTGAAGAGTTATGTAGGATCTATGGATGATGATATGTTTGAATGTATTAATGATAGGATTACTTTTAAAGAAATTTTCTATTATGTGTAAACCTGAAGTTTGATATGTGAAAATGTTATTCAAGGAATAATTATCTTTGTTTTTGTGGATATATTTATAAAGAACAATTTGGGTTTATATTATCCTTGAATTTGAGGAATTACAGGTTATTACATTTTAGGATGAAAATGTGAAGTATGAGATAACATTTGTGGTGAAAATATGTTATGGTTATTTATGAAAAATTTATCTCATTCTTAAGAATTCTATAAAATTATATAAATTTTGAAAAGGAAAACATGCATACCATATGACAATACGTCACGTTGGACAAATCTATGGGAATTGAACCCACAACCAAAGTGTGATCGGGATTTATTGCCTATCACTGAACTACATGAAGTCCCTAGTTAGTATGACTTATTATTTTTTAGTTAAATGATTTTATGGGTGAAGAAAAAGTTTATTTTGGGAACATATGATTTATCAAATTGATATCCTTAGTATAGAAAAATTATTTGGTGATTAAGTGATAAAGGTTATTTTTGATGATATTCTCTATTTTGGGAACATTATATGCTTAAGGAAAATAGAATAGTATGGGATCTCATTTGTGGAGTAATGGTAGAAATTTTATTTTGGAAGAATCTATGTTTTTATTGTGGACATATGGTTATTTGGGTTATTTATGGAAATGATTAACCTATTATAGAGAATATCTGATTAGGTTAATTACACTTCAGTAAGAGACATTAAGAGTAGTCTATGTTATTTGGAGATAAATGTTAAGATTTACTATGGAAGACTATGTGATTAAATTCTTATGAGTTTTTGGTTTCAATCTTAGTTTAGATTATATTGGAACATTATAAGGAAAATTATGTATTGAATGGTCTTTATTGAATTTTGATTTTTTTTTTTTTTGAATTTTAGAGATTAAGAGTATTACTTCTTTTTATAAAGTATTATCCTTTTGGGGATTATTTGATCTTGTACTAACCATTTTGGTTTTGTTTAATTTATAAAGATAGGGGAAATATATGGTTCATCTTTTGTGGGTCATCTTATTCTCTATAATTTAACTCTAGCACTTCAGGTGTGACCAAGTCATCTTGAATACTCATCGTTGGGAGAAAAGATGAGTTTTTGGAAGAAACCAATTAAAGATGAAACTATAATTTTTAAGTAATTATATTTCTTTATGATCTTAGTATAGGTGGTAATAAAATCCTAGAACTCTATGAAAAGGATATCGAAGAAAAAATGTTATATTCTTTATTTTATCATCGGAATTTCACCCAACCACAAATTTATGGTATTGTGGTGGTTAACTTTCTATGATAAAGTTCTCAATCAAACTCTATTAATCTATGAGCGTTAGTCTCTATTCCATATCCATGTTTTCTTACATGTAATCTTAGTATGGGTTATCTCAGGTGACCTTTTTACTTACCTTTCTTTCTTTTAAAGTGATATTTTTATTGACTTTTTTCCAATGTGGGACTTTCAATGAAATTACCAAGCCCAATTTTAAAATTGCGAGGATGCAATTTACAAAAGGGGGGAATGATGTAACGAACTAAGTATTTATAGAATAATACCTTTTCATATCTATTAATATTTATGAATAAGATATTAATTTTATGTTAAAGAGGAACCTTTTTTCTATAGCATACTCAACATGAAACAATAGGTTTCTTTGAAATAATATATTGCACACAACATTGAGTTAGACTGAAAAATAATATAATATTATTATTATTATTTTAAATGGTAGTTAATGCACAGTCATTTTATTGTTGGTAATGAAAATAAATAAAAAATTTTTGATTGAACATGTTTTTAAATTGTCTTTACATTTATCCAATAAATTTTAGAGGCTTAAAATAAGAATGAATCTGATTTTAAGTACGAAATACTCCAATACTCTTTAAAAAGGTCTATTTACCACCTTTGGTGGTGAACCCTTTTTAAATATATTTTTTCACTTTTATATCTTCCATTTTACAAATAAACTTCTTATTTATAATATAGACATCAAGATTTACTTTGGGTAAAATTTTGGTATTTTTCTGATAAAGTTCATCTTTTGAGGAATAGTGAAAAGTACTGCATTTTAATCTAATTTTTTCATATGATTAGATTATCTTTTTAATTGGTTTTAAAGTGTAATTAGATTATTATTTTACCATTTAATACAATTTTTTTCCATTGGAAGTAATTTAAACTTTTTAATTATACATAAACACATGTTAATATTTTGATATTTATTATTTCTTAAAAATGCGCTTTTCAGTTTTGACAATGGGAATTAATTTTAAATTAATTTTTGTAGCTTCAGTTTTTTGAATTTGGGAAAATGGATACCATATTTGGAATCAAGAGTTCCAAATTGTGTAAATATGTAACATTTATTTTTAGACATTACGAATAGTAACATATGTAAATATATTATTTACCATGGTTAAAGAGTAAATATAGAAGATAAAGGTAAAAAATAATATATAATAATATTAAATTACCCTAACACGTATCCTAACCCTATTGATAATAACTTCCCAACTATGGTCATACTTGGGTTTATTTCGGGACCCCCATGGAGCCACTTGTAAGTGAAAATGACATTTCATAAAAAATTAATTTAAAGTGAAGGAAAATATAACAGAAACATATATCTTTTAGTAAAACTATTTTTATATGGAGTTATATATGTGATATTGTTTTACTATAAATAGTCATTGGAAAAATAAAGAAATTTCCTACATCATGATATTTTATTTATTATTTTTAGACATTAAATAAATAAATGTAATTACGACACAATGGTGATGCAGTTATTTCTTCATTAATATATGGATTCAAATAAATGATATTATAAATTTTAAAATAATTTTATTTTTATTTTTTTATTTGATCCACTAGTTTTTTTTATAATAATTACATGTTATATTTATATTATGATGTTTTTTAGAATCAATCAAGTTGTTTGGGATTCTTAAAAAAAATCCTGATATGAATAGTGTCAAAATTGACTTAATTCATATTTTAAAATATAAAATATTTTATTAAATATTATAAAATTGAAAAAAATATAATATTCGGAAAAATATTTATAATAAGTCTAAAATTTTATTATTGACTCCTTAATTAGACATTTTTCATGTTTTGGTAACATTTTTTATTCTCAAAGTGTTAAATACTAGATAAAACGATAAGAGTAAAAAAGGGTTTAAATAAAAAATACAAGGATTAAAAAATATTCAAAACCATTCCAATTCTTATTAAATGATTTTATTTCAAATTATATACATAATATTTTTAATTTAATGAGTTTTGGACCTTCTAAAAACGAAAATCATTTTATAATAAAATAATAATTTCAAACATTCCAAAAGAGCCCCTCCTCCCTCTTATAAAAGGCCACCACCTCTAACCCATAACACACACCTCTCAAGCCCCTTGGATCATTATAAATATGCTCCAAAAATCTCCCAACATCCGCCTATTCATCCTATAATATTTCACCTATGCATTAGGCAATTCAAGAAATCCTTTGGGCTCAAATCAAATAGAGGTACACATTTTAAGAGGTAACATATTCTCTAAAATTCCTCTCCATTATTCTACTTCTTCACTTATTATTATATTTATTTTATTTGATTACATAAAATCCCCAGTATCCTTAATATACTAGGATGTTGTTATGTGAAGGATTATAAGTACACTCAGACACACCTCTATCTAATTGATTTAGAACATACTGTTTCTCTGGACGGCGAACTACTGCCTCACAAAGATGATTGTTCTATTATCTCCTACTACCTCTCATGGTGGTCGTTATGATGGAAATATATTTATATATGGTATATATCATATTTATATTTTCTCTATTCTTATTTATTTTTCATTTACATCATACCTCTATGCTTTCCATAATGTGTAAATACGATAATTTCATTTGAGGAAGTGCGGACCTACCACCCCCTAAAAGTAATATGACTCGTTCATGCTATACATGGAATGTATAAAGGATAAAATTAATGAAATTATGTAACATATATAAAATATATAAAATAATGGATTTATAATATACCTATGTATCATTTTGTGTTCATTAAATTAAAAAAGAAAAAAATAAATGAAAGTAGCGTTCATGTGTACGTATGACTTACCGTCTCCATAAATGGTGCATTTCATTTTCATATATCAAAATGATATGGACATTTATAACTACATATATACAGGATATATATGGTATATATCGTATCTAAATCATTAATATCATTCTTGAATATAATTTACTTTTGACCACATGGACAATTTGTAATTATTACAAGTTCATTTTTTACTCATGTTCCGAACATCAACAAAATGACCGATATTAACTAAGATAATTAACTAATTGTTATAGATTGGTAATGAGTGATATAATAGGAATAATAAAATTTAAAAAGGTTCTAAATCAATTATAAATTAACTTAAGTTTATTATTCAGGAAGAACAAGGAACATACGAGACATGTCGGACTCGAGGGTAAGGGAACTTCTTAACCCAATTTCCATTATTTGGGTTATTCTTCTACTTTTAATTACGTCATGTTATGATTATGTAAGAAATAACTTTTGATATACTATCTTGTATTTATACATTAATAATTTGTACTTATAGTGAATATACATAGTCAATCTATTTTTATTTACACTATAGGAAATCATACTTTATACCAATGCCCTTTTCCTAACGGTTTTTCAAAACCGTTGGGATAGAGAGTTTTTTCCAACGGCTTTTGAAAACTGTGGGGATATAATGCAATAGTGTAGTCCTTTCCAATGGTTTTTCATAACAGTTGGGGTAAATTTAGTTTTACCAATGGTTTATGAAAACTATTTGGATATCAGTGGGGTATAGTGATGTTTCCCAACAGTTTTTTAAAACCATTGGGATAGTTTTTCCCCAAATACCGCCTGAGCCTTCCACTTCCCTTTCTAGATTCGATTGATTTTTTTCCCTACCAAATTGTTGTTCTATTCCTAGTCAGCAACCCCTCTTCTTCTAATGATCCATCCTAGTTATTTCCACTTTAAATTTTTGAGTTGGATTTATATATTATGCCTACATTTATTTTGGATTTTCATATACCACGTTTAGTTTCCTTGCTCTTTCAATTGTAATACATCATCATTTAGGGTTTTCAGTTGTGGTAGAATGTAAAATTGTCATGTTCAAAATAGTCCAACCTACACATAGATAATGTATTTTCCCTTCTTGAACCACTATCATCACTAATTTTCTAGGCGTGTTAAACAATATTTGTGTTTTTAGGGGTACTATATTTTCCCCCATCGGTCAAGTTCACATTCCTATTTTCCGGAATTTTAATTTGGAAACTAACTACTTTCTTTGAAAAGGGGGAGTGTCCAACAATTAATTTTTGAAATTTTTATGTAATGGTTTGGTGGGGCCGTGCAGGTCGGGGTGTGTAGGTTGGGGGGGGAGGGGGTTGTACGTAGGGGGAGTCTGTTGGGGGTGAGATCAGGGGGGTTGTACAGGTGGGGGGTGGGGTGGGTTGTGCATGTTGGGTGGGGGAGGGGGCTGTGTAAGTGGGGGTGAAGGTGGGTGGGGGGGGGGGGGCTTGTGCATGTGGGAGGGAGAGGGGAGTGTGAAGTTTGGGGGTGATGTGTAGTGTGTAAGTGGGGAGGGGGTGATGGGGGGAGGGCGATATGTAGGGGGTCTGTTGGGGTGAGGTGGGAGACTATGCAGGTGGGGGTGGGGTGGGTTGTACTAGTGGGGGTGTGCGGGTGTAGGGTAATGTGCAGGGGGAGTTTTCTGGGGGTGAGGTGGTGGGTGGCTGTACAGGTGGGGTGGGGTGGGGGAGGGGGGTTATGCAAGTTGTGGGGTGTAAAAGTGGGGGGTGCAGTGGGGTGGGGGGTGTGCTGGTGGGGGTGTGCTAGTGGGTGGGTGTGTAGTGGGCAGGGGCTATCCAGGTGGGGGTGGGGGTGGGCTGTCTAGGTGGGGGGGCTGTCCATTTGAGTATGGGGGGGTGTTTTCCAAGTGGGGGTGGGGGGTGGGCTGCCCAAGTGGGTTGGGGTGTGGGCTGTCCAAGTGGGGGATGCCAATTCGAAATATAAGATAATTTTCTGTTTTTCAACCAATGGAGTGATGTGTTTTGGAGGTTTATCTAATAAAATTGGTAGCAGAAGAAAAACTCATAAAATTAAGGATCTATAATAAAAGAATCAATATAAAAATTAAAGAATATAAAATATAGATATTTGTTTACTATAAAAATAAGCATTGTTTACTCTTCAACAGAGTATGTTTGATGGGGGTGTAGGTAATTTTAAGGTATTATATTGGTATTGGGGGTGGATATCGAGGTGGGGGAGGGGGTGTGGGCTGTCCGGCGGGGCTGTCCAGGTGGGGGTGGGGTGTGGGGTTGTCCAGGTGGGGGTGGGGGATGCCTACATGGGTATGGGTGTGGGTTGTCTAGGTGGGGGAGGGGGGTGTGGGCTGTCCAGGGGGGTTGTCTAGGTGGGGGTGTTCTGGTCAAGGTGGGGGTGGGGTTGTCTAGGTGGGGGTGGGGGGGGGGGTATCAAGGTGTGGGGGGCTATCCAGTTGGGGGTGGGGGTTGTCTATGTGGGGGTGTTGTCTAGTTGGGAAGATATCCAATTGGCTGTAGGGGGTAGGGGCTGTAGGGGAGGAGGGATATGGGCTATCTAGGGAGGGGGAGGGCTGTCTAGGGGTGGTGGTGGGGTGGATATCTAGGTGGGGGAGGGGGTGTGGGCTGTCAAGAGGGGGTGGGTTGTCCAAGGAGGTGGGGTGGGCTGTCCAGGTGGGGGAGGGGGTGTGGGTTGTCCAAGGAGAAGGGGGGTGGTATATCTAGGGGTGGGGGGTTGTCTAGGTGGGAAGTGGGGGGTTATCCAGGTGGGGGGCTGCAGGGGGTAGGGGCTGC
Organism: Viscum album; assembly: GCA_963277665.1. NCBI lineage: Eukaryota > Viridiplantae > Streptophyta > Magnoliopsida > Santalales > Viscaceae > Viscum > Viscum album. Next base: position 323,484,822 of record OY728126.1, on the reverse strand, counting down.
AGGGGTGTGGGTTGTGGGGTGTGAGTTGTCCAGTGAGGGGTGGGGTTTTCCACTCAGATACTCTAAAAAAATAGGAATCGCATATAACCAATGTATAGTTGCTTTAACATGTTAAGAACTTATCTTGAAGTTCCAAAACCAACACTCACTCTTACCCTTCCATGAATAAGTGATCTATGAAAATAAATACTCAATTGCATTCTTATCCATTATCCATATTGATATCATAAAAATTAACATTCGTACAACTCCAAATCACCTAATTATATAACAAGGTTCATACTCCCATGAGTATTGTCCCCTCAAAACTTGGCTCATATTCTTAAACAACATACATAGGATCAGATTTCTCACGCACTACAAAATCTTA